>CM060365.1:14985630-19785630 GCA_030545235.1 Helianthus tuberosus | reverse complement strand
CCTCTTCTTTTTTCCCCCCAGCCGTGCCTTGATTCCGTCGACAATACTCTTGTTGACGGCTTCAACTTGACCATTCCCCTGCGGGTGTGCGACCGAGGAGAAGGTGTGCTCGATGTGTAATTCTTTGAACCACTGTTGAAGGTTGTCTTCGGCAAAGTTGGTTCCATTGTCGGTGATTATCTTGAGAGGTAATCCAAAACGACATATGATTTGTTCCCAAATGAATTTTTTGACAACGGCGGCTGTGGTTGACGCGAGGGCCTTCGCCTCTACCCATTTGGTGAAATAGTCGACTGCGACTATTATGAATTTGACGGCTCCTGGGGCTTCGGGAAAAAGCCCGACCATGTCGATTCCCCATTGTTGAAAAGGCCACGCCGTGGTAACTGGTACCAACTCATTCTTGGGGCGCATCGTTTTGGGGGCATGTCTTTGGCATCCACTGCATTTCCTCAATTCTTTGACCGCGTCCAGATGCATTCCGGGCCAATAGTATCCCGCATTCATGACTTTTGCTACCACCATTCTTGGTCCAGAATGTATACCGCAGATTCCTTCGTGCACTTCTCTGATCAAGTAACGTGCGTCTTTGGGATCAACACATCTTAACAAAGGCCCGAGGTATGATTTTCTGTACAAAATCCCATTAGCCATCTGGTAATGTTCGGATTTGTACTGGATTTTCCTTGCTTCTGCCTTGTTCTCCGGGAGTATTCCAGATTGGAGGTATGTGATTATCGGAGTCATCCACGACGTTGTCCCTGTTTGAACGACGCTTACTTCTCTTAGAGGCACTGACTGGTTGCTTAAAACCTCTATGCGTACATCTTTTGCTAGGTGCTGGAAGCTTGTAGAGGCGAGTTTACTCAGCGCGTCAGCTGGCTTATTCTCGCTTCTATTGATGTGATGCACTTTGTAGGAATAGAAGGTTTGCAGCAGTGTCTTTGCTTGGCTCAAGTAAAGTGCCATTGTATCTCCCTTGGCTTCGTACTGCCCGTTGATTTGCCCTGCCACCAACATGGAGTCCACATGCGCTTCGATATGTCGTACTCCCATTTTTATTGCCAACCTTAAACCAGCAAGGAAAGCTTCGTATTCAGCTTCATTGTTGGTGCTTTTAAAATCCAGGCGTATGGCGTAGGTGAACTCATGTTTGTCAGGGCTCACCAGCCGGAGACCAGCACCTGCGCCGTCTTCGTTTGACGCACCATCTGTGTATAGTAGCCATGGTTCTTCCACTTGCTGTTTCTCGGCTTTCTCCATCGCATTGCATTCTCGATCTTTGTCATCCGGTACCTCTGTCATGAAATCCGCAAGTACTTGGCCCTTGATCGCCGGTCTTGGTCTGAACACTACGTTATGACCCCCGAGCTCTATTGCCCATTTTGCTAGTCTCCCTGAAATCTCTGGTCTTGCGAGTATGTTGCCAATATTGTAGTTTGTTAGCACGTGAATGACGTGGTTGGCGAAGTACCTGCGCAGCCTTCTTGATGCATGGATCAGCGCGAGTACTAGTTTCTCCATGATTGCGTACCGGGTTTCTGGGTCGGTTAGAGTTCGTGACACATAATAGACTGGCGTCTGGTCACCCTGTCGATCTACAAGCAACACTGCTCCTACTGCTCTATCGGAGGCTGACAAGTACAGTACCAGAGGTTCGCCCTTGACTGGTGCAGTTAATGTTGGCAGCTTGATGAGACAGTCTTTCATCTCGCGGAATGCGCTTTCAGCTTCCGGAGTCCACTGAAATTGGCTCTTCTTCATGCAGTTACGGAGAGTTTTTATAAACGGAAATGATTTAGCCGCGTGATTGGCCAGGAAGCGGTTGAGTGCTGCCAACCGTCCTGCCAATTTTTGCATCTCCTTGATCGTTGAAGGTGACGGCATGCGTTCTATTGCTTGTATCTTGTCAGGGTTCACCTTGAAACCATCTTTCGTGACAATGAAACCCAGGAATTTCCCCTCCTCCATGCCGAAGGAGCATTTCGCTGGGTTTAACTTGATGTTGACTCCGCGCAAGGTGTCGAACGTCTTTTGGATGTTCAACAACATTGTACTCTCCTCTTTGCTCATAATAACCAGATCGTCCATATACACTTCTATATACTTGCCGATGGCGTCGTGGAAGGTTTCGTTCATGAGCCTTTGATAAGTCGCGCCCGCATTTTTTAAACCAAAAGGCATTTTGGTATAGCAATATAGCCCTGTTGGCGTGCGGAACGCGGTCTTGTCTTCATCCTGCACGGCCATCTGTACCTGGTGGTACCCTTTGTAGCAATCGAGGAAACATTTCCATCGGAATGTGGCAAGCGAATCGATCTTTTCATCGATGTCTGGTAAGGCGTAACAGTCGCGCGGACATGCCTTATTCAGATCTTTGTAATCGACGCACATTCTCCAACTACCGTTGTTCTTTTGGACCATCACTGGGCTTGCTACCCATGTTTGGTACCTGACCTCCCTGATGATTCCTGCGTTTAACAGCTCTATCACTTGCTCTTTCATGGCGTCGTGCTTTATGTCTCCCAAATGGCGCTTAGCATGTACCACCGGTTTGGCTTCTTCCGAGACGTTTAAGCGGTGTTCAGCTATGTGCCGTGGAACGCCCACCATGTCTGCTGGTGTCCAGGCAAAGACATCCATATTTTGGAACAACAGTTTTTTTAGCGCCGCGCGTGTCAGATCGGACATTGCAGGTCCCAAGGTTACTGTCTGTTCCGGATACGCGCTGTTAAGCACCCATTTTTCTGCCTCTTGGCGTGCTTCTGGTTTCCTTGTCTTTGCAGGTCTTAGCTCATCTGTCGCTAATACTTCTTTGCTTGCATAGATGATGGCTACTCCTGTTTCTGTTGGGAATCCCACTACTGAGTGTGGGCCAGAGCAGATCATGCTGAAATCACCTTGGGATTCTCTTCCCAGCAGAATATCGTGTCTTGAATGTGCTGGCAGCACCATGAACGTGACTTCTTCTGTTCTTGAGTTTCTTCCGTCCGAGAGCAACACTGGGAATGATATTTGTCCCAGAGGAAAAACGGCCTCGTTGCAGAAACCAGTGAGCGGGTAATCAACTGGTTCCAAGCGCGCTTTATCCTCTTGATCGAACTGGTTAAAACACTGTTCATATATGATATACGCAGTGCTCCCCAGATCGATGAAGATGTAATCTGTTTGATAATGCCCTATGACGCCTGAGATGACTATTGGTCTTCTTTCTCGCGGGCCTCCTCTTACAATAGGGAAAACAACTTGTTTCTCGCGCCATGAGTCATCTTACGCGCGCTTGTTGTAATTTCTTCTTGGCCTTCGTGGACCTCCTTGAACCATGTGGGTTTCTAACTTCCGAAGTTTTTTGTTATCCGGCCCTTCTTCTCTTCTTTGAATTTGACGGTAATCACGCCTTCCACCTTTGACCAGGTGAGTTAACTTTCCGTCTCTTAAGGCCCTTTCGATTTCTTGTTTGAGGCTGAAACAATCGTCGGTTAAGTGGCCGGTGTCCTTGTGGAATTCACAAAAAAGATTCGGGTCTTGGCCCCTTTTGTTGCGCATCTGTAGTGGTGGCTTGAACTGGTGGTTCTCGGTTGCCAAGACTTCTGAAGGGGTTTTTGTTAGGAGTGTCCACTGCTTTTCTCTGTTTTCTCTTTTCACCTCTTTTCGGTGTGCTATTTGGTTGATCGTGTGGCGCGCATCCTCTCTTACCGGGCTTCTTTCTCTGTGACCGGATGCTTTCCAAGGTTGGTTTCTGCCTTTCTTGCTGTGCCGGTCGGTATGGTTGTAACTACGCTGACGGTGGTCATCACCGGTCAACTGTCTGTCCGACTGCGCGATGGTTTTGGCTGCTTCAATGAAGGTCTCCCAGTCTTTGGGTCCTCCATCTCTTCCTTTGACACGCTTGATGAGATCATCACACTTGACAGCCCTCATGAAATGTGCGCGCATCATCTTTTCGCCTACATCACCGATCTCCATACATTCTTTGTTATATCTTGTAATGAAATCTTCCACGCTTTCGTGGTCTCTGCGCCATATGTTCAAACAATCGGCTGGATCCCTGGTGTGTCGTCGTTGTTGTGAGAAGTGTGCCAGGAACTTCTCTCGGAAATCAACCCATGATTTGATTTTTCCTGCTGGTAAGCTGTCAAACCAGATGCGCGCCGCGCCTATGAAGGTTTGAGCGAAGAGATGACACCAGGTTGGTAAGTTCCATCCGCCCGTTGCTCCCGCACCGTTAAAAACTTGGAGATGATCGTCTGGGTCTGTCAACCCGTTGTATTTGCCCACGTTGTGTGGCAATTTTGTTTTGTCTATGGCAGCCGTGGCGATCTCTCTGATGAACTTTGAATTCTCAGCCATGTCGTCTGGACGATAGCTTAGAGTGTAATCATGTTCGGCTTTTGGGTCATAACCTGCGCGCTTGCGGGGTTTGTACGCTTCATGCTCTGGTGGTAGCCTACTGAACACTGTGTTCGTCTCGTTGTCATCTTCAAATTCGTTGTTTATGTTGCGCGGGCCTAAACGGCTTTGTATTGGCTTCTTCGGTTGTTGAGAATACTGCACGTAATTGCTTTCTGTTTCACCGTAAGTATCGCGCGTGTCGTGCGCGCTTGGCCTTCTAATATGCGGTGGGGGTATTGATTCAGGACGCAGGTTGAATGCATTGGCCGGTTGAGGCATGGGAGCGCTCAAAGGCCTTTGCGGTGGAGTGACAAATGCTGACTGGTGAGCTTGTGCTTGAAGCAAAGCTTGCTGCGCACTGAGTTGTGTGTAAACAAGATTTATAGACGCCACTTGTTCGGCATACCAGGAAGCCAGAGTTTTTCCTTCGGGTAGCCCAAGTAGTGCAGAGAAGTTTAGTTGTGCTTGGTCCGATGGAGCTGAGGGGCCAGCTCCATGGCTCTGAGTTTGCACTGGTGGTGGTGTCTGTTGGACTACCTCTGACGGAGGCTGGAACGTAGCTCCGTTTGTGGTCTGAGTGATGATTCTGGGTGGAGTTTGGAAAGTAGCACCAGGTGCGTTTTGAGTAGCAATCCTGGATGTACTCCCAAAGATGCTGGGAAACTCATTGTTCATCGGCCCTTCTTGGATAATTTCGTTCCTTGGACCCCGTTGGACGTGTACGTTGTCCGAAACGAGTTCAAAGGAAGAAACGTCTCCATCTACTTGGTGAGAAGGGTTTTGTTCAGCCATGCTTGACGAGTGTTTTTTTGAAAAGAAAAAGAGATGAGAGTGGTTTTTGCTAAAAGCGGATGGCGCCAATGATGAAACACAGGCTAACACTATGGTTAATCTGTGGGGTTATTTCTTCTGTGGGTTCAATCTCTCTTTCTACTCGTGAGATGGCTCGGTTCCTGCAAAACAGCAACACCGTTAGTCTCGTTAAGAGGGGAATATGGGGGTTTCCCTCTTAACCAGGCTCCGGCGTGAGAATAAGTACTGTTCCGAGGAGGAAATAACAGTGTGTGTTAAGTGTGAGAAATGAGAGAGCAAGATCCTTTAACCTGAATGACGAAGGGTTCTATTTATAGCCGGAGGTTGAGAGAGGGAAGAGCAGCGATGCCAGCTGTTGTTGCGCGCCAGCTGTCCGACCAAGGGGAATATCCTCTTGGTCTCCTCTGCTGTGGTCAGTGTAGTGGTACACGTGGCGCGCTCGCATTTGCCCTTCTTGGAGACGTCGTACTGACATTGTCGGGCTGCCCTTAGATTTGTTACAGGCCTATGTGGCGCCTGGTGCCTGGTGACACGTCGTGTCCTTTATGTCGGGTGGAGCATCTTTGGAGCCACCTAGATATTTTCCAGAAGCTTCTAGAAACTTCTGGATGACTTCGTCGATGTCAGCACCACGTTTGATGGGAAAAGTGGTGTGGTCTTTGCCATGTTGGCAAGGAATTGGGACCATACCTCTTCAACATTCCATTCCTTTATCTTTATAATTTTATGGGAATGGTTAAGGAATTTGTATATTTAAGATTCAAACTATTCATTTCCTTATAATTTAGGGATATGATATATATACCAAACTTAATGTGGATACTTAGAAATAGTTAAAAGGAGGTATATGATATTAAATTAAAATTATGATTAAAAGTGGGAAGCACACATGGATGTTCTCAAATAACTCGAAACGCGTTCGGAAGTAGGGTTTGGATAGGTACATTACCCGTACTTGTACCGGGACAGCAAATGCCAATATCGAATCTGAACAAAACTAGGTACAAAGTATTTTGGTACGATACGGCCATTTCGGTAAGGTACCCGCTTTGGTACCACTATGTTTTTTTAGTACTCGTACGTGTACCAAATAGATAAAATCGATATGAGTACCATAAATACCACAATACGAAATAAAACATAATAAAAAAACTCTTGAAGTTCTATATAAAATTCGGTACCAGTGTCATTTTTACTGTACTCGTACCAACACCGAAATCAATAAATCTGAGTACCAATACATGTAACGAATACTGAAAATCGGTATGGGTATTTGAGAAAAAAAATATCTCATCCCTATTCGAAAGCTTGGAAGTAGCTTGCTTGAAACCGGTTCGTTTTGTAAATAAGCTAAGTTCAAACTTGTCTCTGGCTCGACTCATCTTGTTTAAGTTAAACCCGAATTTTAATACGTTGTATCCTGGTTTATTTATTCATTATTCCAGTGATAATTAAATGATCCAGTATTCGACTTCCTAAATAATATGTTGAACATTTGCGGTGTATATGGTATATACTATTTGAACTCTATTTTTAATCTTATACTAGTTTCTATGACCCGTGCTTTGCAGCGGTACCGTTAAGCCGAACAAAAAGTAAACGTAAAAATGATAAATCATATACGCACGTTACGGTGTGTTAACTCGCAAAAATTAGTCTAAAAAGTAAAACCTAGAAAAGAATAATTAACTTGGCTTAGGAACCGCGAGTTTCAAGGGAACCATTAAACCGTAAAAATATTGACGTGAAAACCTTGAACCACACACGTGTTTTGCAGTGTGTTAAATTGCAAAATTTAGAACGAATCGTAAAACGATAAATTTTTAAAAGATGTAAAGTATATAAGACCAAGATTGATAGTGGAAAAGTGTTGGGGTTAAATATAGAAAATGTTTTTGACAAATCTGTAAAAGATGAGTACTATAGGGTTAAAAGTGTAAAAGATAAAAACTATGGATGTTATCTAAAAGATGAAATGGGTTAAAAAGTAAAAGAAAAAAAGTATAAGGATCAAAATAAAAGGAAAAAGAATAGTATTTGTGTGAGTAGAGAAATTTTTATAAATTAATATTGGGATAATTAGTTGTTTTCTGCATTTGAAAGTGTAATTTGTTTTTAGACATTGATAGTGCTTATTTATAAAATGTTATCACATAAATATATCTATTGCCAGAACCGAGATTTCAAAGTAATGATCATGGTAAAAGCTCGCTCGAATATAACTCATATGTAAAATAATTATATTTATCCTTGGTCAACTCGGGTTAACTCATGAACAACCCTATATGTGTATAGACATTCATAAATAACTCATATGTAAAATAACCATCTTTAAAAAAAACGCCATTTTCACGCCCTTTCGCACTCCATCTTTTTTTACCACGTTCCATTACTGACGGAACTGCTAAATAACGCTTAATGCCCGCTCTTCATACCCTCCACTCCGTATATTCTAATTTAAAATTGAGTTAAATGCCACTTTAGTCCTTGTGTTTTGGTCATTTTGCCAGTTTAGTCCAAATGTTTGAAACGTTGCCATTTTAGTCCAAATAGTTTCAAATGTTGCCATTTTAGTCCACTGGATTAATTTCATCCATTTTTTATGCTAACGAGAATGACAATTCGGTTATTTTATATGGCCGAATTGCCCTTCTAGTTAACATAATTACATATAAAATGACCGAACTGGCCTTCTCGTTAACAGAAAAAATAGATGAAGTTAACAAAGTGGACTAAAATGACAACGTTTCAAACTATTTGAATTAAAATGATAACGTTTCAAACCTTTAGACTAAAATGACAAAATAACCCAAACCGCGTATACTAAAATGTCATTTAACTCTTCAAAATTCCACAAATCCTTTTCATTGCTCCCTGCCTATTTCAGTTTCCCAAAACTATTGATACCACCTATAAAAGTCCTATCTGCAATTTTACATCTTTTTAAGGGCTTGGTTATTCACACATCCCCTTTGGTTATTTGCACTTCCCTAACCCTATAGGAAGCGTATAGGGCAATACGGTTCCTCTGGGTCCAAGCGTATTGAGCAATACACTTCCTATATGTGTACTTGAAGTACAAAATTTTCAGAAGATAGTCAGTTAATGATTAGGGGACTAGAGGAAGTGTATAGGGTAATACGGTTCCTCTAGGTCCAAGCGTATTAAGCAATACACTTCCTATATGTGTACCAAACTTTTCAAAAGATGGTCAGCTAAAAGGAAGTGTATAGGGCCATACGCTCCCTTAATGATTTTTTTTTTCAAAAGACAAGAGGAATCATATAGGGCCATACGTTCCCTGGAGGATTTTTTTTTTTTTTTTTTTTTTTTTTTTTGCAAGAACAGCATATTGTTATTAGTATCTTTTTGAACTTTATTTTTTTAAACATTAATTAAGTTGTTTTTTTTGTTATAAAATGATGTTAGTTTTTTTGTTATAAATTTTATAAAAGACGTAGTGAAATTAAGCAATACAAACAAATTAAACAAATATTACAAATACTTAAAATTAAATTCAATTGTTCGTACAGTACTACATAATATGATAATAAAAACCACTATCATCATCAATACTCGTCAGACTTAGCGAACTCCTCCTCTGTAAAGTTCGGGCCACGCCAAGTAGAGGGTGACGGGCTGTGCCGTGTATAGGACGTGCCTGGAGCCTATAAAAAATTCAAACAAAATACTCATTACATTACATAACATTAAAATTATTCGTAGAAAATGAAATAAAACAAAATAACATACCTGCATGGAAAGGTCGGACAGAGGAAAGAGCGGCATGGTCTGGCCGGACCGAGGAAAATATGGCAAGGAAAGGTCGGGCTGAGTATAGGACGGGTCGTAAGGCTATAAGAATTTAAACACGTCCTGAACCAACTCCTCGTCTGTTTAAAAACTGGTGGCGACGGCAAATTGACGAAGCGACATCTCAAATACCTCGCCGAACAGACGGAATGTAATCTCGGGTGATGGGGCCGGCAAGTTCGGATCATCAAAATCCGAGTTCGGCCGGTCATCCGGTCGAGGTCTATAGCGGAATGTGGAGAGAAACTCCACCATCAACGGCCGATAAGATGGTGCGGCTCCTATTCGAAATAAACGATCCCACGGGCTATCCTGCCCGATAACCTGTCGAACAGTGTCCGCCACCCCACATGTCTCTAACGAATCCCAATGTATCCCTCTCATGCACCCCACCTTCATCTCCCTAAGTTTATTGAACTGTTTCGCTTCATACGTTTGGGAATGGTATATCATATATGGATATCATGAACAATCGTCATCGGCCCATGGATCGAAATCTTCCGCGCCATCCATCTCATCATCTGACGCCATATCTGCAAATTTAAAATGAAAAGAATTTAAGTTATACAAATAATGTATAAACGTTTCTTTGACACATTTTTATAAAAAGGATTCAGATTAGGGGACCAAGGGAACCATATTGCCCCATACGCTTCCTATACATTGGCTCTAGGGGAACCATATTGCCCCATACGCTTCCTATACTTTGGGTATAGGGGAACCATATTGCCCCATACGCTTCCTATACTTTGGGTCTAGGGAAACCATATTGCCCCATACGCTTCCTATTATACCAATAGGAATCGTATTGCCCAATACGCTTCCTATTGATTTAATGCGTTCACCAACCCAAGCCCTATGGGAAGTGTATTGCCCTATACGCTTCCTATTAAACTTATGGGAATCGTATTGGGCAATACGCTTCCTATTGGGTCACTTTTCAGACCTGTAAAGTTTTGAACTGCGTGCGCGCCAGAGAATATTGTTCCAATAGGAACCGTATTGCCCAATACGCTTCCTATCGGTGTCGCATTTAATGCTTCAAACCCTATGGGAAGCGTATTGGCCTATATGGTTTCTATTGAGGGATGTACAAAAATTGTAGGGGATGTGTAGATACCATCACCCCTTTTTAATTTGACTTGCATAAAAACATTAAAAGCACATCCTTTTCATGATCGTACACATATAAAAGTCCCCCAACTTTCTTAGCATTAAAGAAATTTTATTTTTGCAATTTCTTGGTCCAAAAGGTTCAATCTTTTTCCCACATTGATCTTTTCTGTTTTTTAGGTCAGAATTTGCAGCATTTAGAGGGTTAACATTTAATACTTGTTGTTATCTTTTGTGGGTGTGATGGGTCATGGGTCAGGTTCTTATGGCTGGTCTGTTAATCAGTGTAATGGTCTCCCACACCCACCTGGTTTTGAGCCTCAATCAAACCCTAATTCATCTGCTCATAACCATACTAGTATGAGGTTCACACCATCACTCCATTTGGAACACATCCGACTACCACCGCCACCCAATTTCCCTAAGAAGAAAAGAGGGAGACCCAGAAAGTCTCCCTCACCCGCGGTTGGATCAGGTGATCCAACCGCGTGTACCGTACAAAAGAAAAGGGGGCATCCTCAAGCGGATGTTTACGAACACCCAGACTTATCAAAACTCAAGCCTCCATCAAGATCAGGTGGGTTCAGAACAGGTGAAGAGCTTGTCAACTTGCTAAAGAGTGCATCATCGGTATTGATATCCGGTATCAAAGAGGCTGCAAATGCTAATGAAATGATTGAGTTATCGTCGAAAGCGTTTATATATTTTGATTCTATTGGGATTGATTACATGTCAGTGTACAAAGCCGTGTGTTCTGTTATCCATCGACATTGCGACAAAGAAGCTTTAGCTAGACAGAAGCCGCATTCTGCTTTTGACACAAAAGCGTTGCATGAACAAGCAGCAATTGAGTTCAAAAAGGCGAAAGAAAGATATATAACAGTTAACAGGGAGCTTGAAGACGCGCAATGTGATTTTGAGGCGATTACAGCTCACGTTAAGTGGCTATATGAAGAAATACAAAAGGGAAAGGAGAAACAGGCGAAACTCGAGGCCAAAGTTGCCGCTGCGAAAGCTGATAAAGTTACTTGTGATGAGGCGTATTCGAAGGCGAAATCAAAGATGGAAGATTTAGCCCCGAAAATGAGTGAGGCCCGGAAAGAGATTGAACAGTTTGAAAGGCGATGGAAGGAGACCGTGGAGGGATTGAATCGTGCGATGGAGGAAACGTCGAGCCTTATAATATAGTCTTTAACAGTTGGTTAGACTTTTATACTTGCACAACTGTTTTTTTGTCTATAGTTTGTTTGGGAATTAGTATGCCTCCTTAATGTTAGCTAATCTTACTAGACTTGGTATTGGAGTTTATTTATATATCGTACATGGCGTAAAAACCTTATAAGAATTCAAGTTGAACTTTTACAAACCCTGAACTTGTCATGTTATGTATTTAAACTTCGGTTCAACCGAGAACAAACTTGAACAATTTGATGTAAAGTTGAAGCATTTGCAGCCACAATCCAGTGACCCATATCGTAAGCGGGATGGATTAGGTGGCTTCGGGGAAACCGGGACGCCACACGGGGCATCGAAAGCCGACTCCTAGGTTCAGACAGTTATATGTTACAGTTATCATGGGGTTTACATGTTTCTGATTTTATTATTTTTGTCTCTTATACATTGGAGCCTTGTATAGTATCTCTGTGAGATGTTACATTATCTTACCCATACCATGAAGTCTGGCTACTGTTTTTTTCATTTTTTTTGTCTTCATTTATGTTTGGTGAAGACTGCAAATACTGGATATGTTCTGCAATACTTCTTCATTTGTGTTTGGTCTGTAACACCTTTGTCTTCTTCTTCTTCTTCAGTTCTGTCTTCTTTTTCATTTCTGAAATGGCAGCAATAACATAAATGGCGTAATCGGGTCGGGTTTGACCCGCAACACACAATTTGAAGATCAGGCTTCATTTTCCAACTGTGGGCTTGGGCCAGATTCAAGTATGAGTTTCGATAATAATGGAAATTCATTTTCTAGTTCTCTCGGCTTGCCTTTGGGCCATTTATTGATAACTAGTTGGATTTCTCGCGTGATGCGGCGATAATTTGATTTTAGTTGTTATTTCTAGAGGTGCACAAAAAAACCATACTCGGAACCGTACCCGGTTTTTTTAATACCCGGGTATTCTATACCCAAAATCGAAACCGACCCTACCCGTAGGGTATAGATAGGGTATGCATTTTGATCTCAATACCTGGAACCGGAACCGATCATACCTGATTAATACCCAAAACTGAACAAAAACCTGAACCTGAACCGGAACCGATTATATCTGGCTATACCCGATGCATGATTCTACTATTTTTCTTTTAAATTTATGTTAGCGCGTTCATTTTAGTTTTCTAAATAAAAACGCAATAGAGTATTAAAAATCCGAAAGTATAGAACTAAAAAAACTCGGAAATAGGGTATAAAAACCCGAAAATAGGGTATTTTAATACCCGGTTTCTTAAGAACCGGAACCGAACCCTACACGGAACCGGGCACACAGGGTATGGTTTTTTGGTCAAATAACCGGAACCGGGCACACTGGGTATGGTTTTTTTGGTCAAATAACCGGAACCGGGACCGAACCGGTTATAGCAATAACCGGTTCCAACCCTTAAATACGTTGTATCCTGGTTTATTTTTTCATTATTCTAGTGATGATTAAATGATCCAGTATTCGACTTCCCAAATAATATGTTGAACATTTGCGGTGTATATGGTATATACTATTTGAAATCTGTTTTTAATCTTATACTAGTTTCTTTGACCCGCGCTTTGCAGCGGGACCGTTAAGCTGAACAAAAAGTAAATGTAAAAATGATAAATCATGTACGCACGTTACAGTGTGTTAACTCGCAATAATTAGTCTAAAAAAGTAAAACCTAGAAAAGAATAATTAAGTCGGCTTAGGACCCGCTAGTTTCAAGGGAACCATTAAACCGTAAAAATATTGACATGAAAACCTTGAACCATACACGTGTGTTGCAGTGTGTTAAATCGCAAAATCTAGAACGAATCATAAAACGATAAATTTTTAAAAGATGTAAAGTATATAAGACCAAAGTTAAAAGTGGAAAAGTGTTTGGGGTTAAAGAATAGAAAATATTTGTGACGAATATGTAAAAGATGACTACTATAGGGTTAAAAGTGTAAAAGATAAAAACTATGGGTGTTATCTAAAAAATGAAATGGGTTAAAAAGTAAAAGAAAAAAAGTATAAGGATCAAAAGAAAAGGAAAAGGAATAGTATTTATGTGAGTAGAGAAATTTTTATAAATTAATATTGGGATAGTTAGTTGTTTTATGCATTTGAAAGTGTAATTTATTTGTTTTTATACTGAAACGTTGATAGTGCTTATTTATAAAATGTTATCAAATATATATATCGATTGCCAGAACCGAGATTCCAAGTAATGATCACGGTAAAAGCTCGCTCGAATATAATTCATATGTAAAATAACAATCTTTATTCTGGGTCAACTCTGGTTAACTCGTGAACAACCCTATATGTGTATAGACATTCATAAATAACTCATATGTAAAATGTTTAAAAAAAACGATATTTTCACACCCCTCCTCACTCCATGCTTTTTTTACCACGTCCCATTACTGACGTAACGCTAAATAACGGTTAATGTTCGCTCTTCAAACCCTCCCACTCTATATATTCTAATTCAAAATTGAGTTAAATGCCATTTTAGTCCCTGTTGTTTGGCCATTTTGCCAGTTTAGTCCAAAGGTTTGAAACGTTGCAAATTTAGTCCAAATAGTTTCAAACGTTGCAATTTTAGTCCATTAGGTTAACTTCATCCATTTTTTATGTTAACGAGAAGGGCAACTCGGTCATTTTATATGGCCGAATTGCTCTTCTAGTTAACATAACTACATATAAAATGACCGAATTACCCTTCTCGTTAACAGAAAAAAATAGATGAAATTAACCTAATGGACTAAAATGGCAACGTTTAAAACTATTTGTAATAAAACAAAAACGTTTCAAAGATTTTGACTAAACTGAAAAAATAACCCATAACACATGGATGAAAATTTCTTTTAACCAACTCTTCAAAATTCCACAAATCCTTTTCATTGCTCCCTGCCTATTTCAGTTTCCCAAAACTATTGATACCACCTTTACATCTTTTTAATTTGACTTGCATAAAAACGTTAAAAGCACATCCTTTTCATGATCGTACTCGTACACACACTCACAGGTTTGTCTCCCCCAACTTTCTTAGCATTAAAGAAATTTTGTTTTTGCAATTTCTTGGTGCAAAAGGTTCAATCTTTTTCCCACATTGATCTTTTAGTTGATCTTTTGTGTTTTTAGGTCAGAATTTGCAGCATTTAGAGGGTTAAGATTTATTACTAGTTGTTATCTTTTGTGATTGTGGGTGTGAGATTATTGTTAAGTAAATGTATGGATGAAAAGCAAGAAGTTCCATTGTTATATTTGAACAGAGGGTGTCATGGGTCAGGTTCTTATTGCTGGTCTGTTAACCAGAGTAGTGGTCTCCCACACCCACCTGGTTTTGAGCCTCAATCAAAGCTAGAGGTGGCAATCCTGACCCAAAAGCTATTAAGACCGTAGGGTATGGTGGGACGTGGGTTGGGGACATGGTGCGACACGTGGAGTATGGGGCACCCAAGACCAAAAGCCAATTTCAAAGGGGTATGGTGGGGTGTGGCTGGGGTGGCGTGGCTAGTGCTCTTGGCCAATGAGGTTTCACCATGTCATGTGGGTAGCCCCGCCTAACGCCCGGGCTGAATCCCACGCCAATGGGGCCACGCCCAAACCCAAGCCCACCCGGAGTGGTGACTTGGGCGTTTCTCTCCAACCCCCGCCCCATACCCCATAGTCTAAATGGGTCATTTTAACCCTTTTAAAAACTACAATGAGTTTGTTTTGGGTTAAAAAAATTAAATAAGGGGGTTGAAATGGGTCACTTAAAAAGTGTTGGAGGATAGATGGTTGTGGTGTGTTTCTTTTGCTTGAACTTGTTATAATCTATTTAATGCTGTTGAGTGTTTCATGCTTATAATTATTTAAAGAATTAACTGATGAAACTAGAGTGTAGCAAGTTTAGCTCATTATTTGACACTAAATCGTTGATTTTACACTTTGTTGTCTGCAAAACTACATTAATTTAGCCCGCAATAACTAAATTTGAGTATTATTTTGAAAGGTATGTCAAACAACTCGGAATTTGGACAACATAGTATAGAAGGGGAACATGAGGAACAACACAATACATATAGTTCGGGTAAACATCATTCTTATGTTTGGGACTATTTTAACCTATTACCGGTTGCACCCAATGGGGACAAAAAAGCAAAATGCAGTGCTTGCGGACGAGTGTATATTACGGATGCAAGATCGGGGACATCTAACTTAAGACGACATATCCCTAAGTGTTTTGATATTGATGAGCCTGGTCCGGCGAAAAAACAAAAACACGCCCCTTTAGATCAAGCGATGTACAGGGAGAAGTTATCTGCTCATAACCTTAGTAGTATGAGGTTCACACCATCACTCCATTTGGAACACATCCGACTACCACCGCCACCCAGTTTCCCTAAGAAGAAAAGAGGGAGACCCAGAAAGTCTCCCTCACCCGCGGTTGGATCACCTAATGATCCAACTGCGTGTATCCCACAAAAGAAAAGGGGGCATCCTCAAGCGGATGTTTACCAACACCCGGACTTATCAAAACTCAAGCCTCCATCGAGATCAGGCGGGTTCAGAACAGGTGAAGAGCTTGTCAACTTGCTAAAGAGTGCATCATCGGTATTGATATCCGGTATCAAAGAGGCTGCAAATGCTAATGAAATGATTGAGTTATCGTCAAAAGCGTTTATATATTTTGATTCTATTGGGATTGATTACATGCCAGTGTACAAAGCCGTGTGTTCTGTTATCCATCGACATTGCGACAAAGAGGCTTTAGCTAGACAGAAACCGCATTCTGCTTTTGACACAAAAGCGTTGCACGAACAAGCAGCATTTGAGTTCAAAAAGGCGAAAGAAAGATATATAACAGTTAACAGGGAGCTTGAAGACGTGCACTGTGATTTTGATGCAATTACAGCTCACGTTAAGCGGCTATATGAAGAAATACAAAAGGGAAAGGAGAAACAGGCGAAACTCGAGGCCAAAGTTGCCGCTGCGAAAGCTGATAAAGTTACTTGTGATGAGGCGTATTCGAAGGCGAAATCAAAGATGGAAGATTTAGCCCCGAAAATGAGTGAGGCCCAAAAAGAGATTGAACAGTTTGAAAGGCGATGGAAGGAGACTGTGGAGGGATTGAATCGTGCGATGGAGGAAACATCGAGCCTTATAATATAGTCTTTAGCAGTTGGTTAGACTTTTATACTTGCACAACTGTTTTTTTGTCTATAGTTTGTTTGGGAATTAGTATGCCTCCTTAATGTTAGCTAATCTTACTAGACTTGGTATTGGAGTTTATTTATGTATCGTACATGGCGTAAAAACCTTATAAGAACTTTTACAAACCCTGAACTTGTCATGTTATGTATTTAAACTTCGGTTCAACCGAGAACAAACTTGAACAATTTGATGTAAAGTTAAAGCATTTGCAGCCACAATCCAGTGACCCATATCGTAAGCGGGATGGATTAGGTGTCTTCGGGGCAACCGGGACGCCACACAGGGGCTCGAAAGCCGACTCCTAGGTTCAGACAGTTATATACTTATATGTTATAGTTATCATGGGGTTTACATGTTTCTGATTTTATTTTATTTTTGTCTCCTATACATTGGAGCCTTGTATAGTATCTCTGTGAGATGTTACATTATCTTACACATACCATGAAGTCTGGCTACTGTTTTTGTCATTTTTTTTGTCTTCATTTATGTTTGGTGCAGACTGCAAATATTGGATATGTTCTGCTATACTTCTTCATTTGTGTTTGGTCTGTAAGACCTTTGTCTTCTTCAATTCTGTCTTCTTTTTCATTTCTGAAATGGCAGCAATAACATGAATGGCATAATCGGGTCGGGTTTGACCCGCAACACACAATTTGAAGATCAGGCTTCATTTTCCAACTGTGGACTTGGGCCAGATTCAAGTATGAGTTTCGATAATACTGGAAATTCATTTTCTCGTTCTCTCAGCTTTGGGCCATTTATTGATAAGTAGTGGGATTTCTCGCGTGATGCGGCGATAATTTGGTTTTAGTTGTTATTTCTAGAGGTGCACAAAAAAACCATGCGTGATGCGGCGATAATTTGGTTTTAGTTGTTATTTCTAGAGGTGCATAAAACAACCATACACGGAACCGGAATCGGTTTTTTTAATACCCTGGTAATCTATAACCAAAACCGGAACCGACCCTACACTACCCGTAGGGTATAGATAGGGTATGCATTTTGATCTCAATACCTGGAATCGGAACCAATCATACCCGATTAATACCCGAAACTGAACTTGAACCTGAACCTGAATTGGAACCGATTATACCCGGCTATACCCGATACATGATTCTAATATTTTTCTTTTAAATTTATGTTAGTGCATTTATTTTAATTTTCTATACAATGCATATTCAATAATAATAATAATAATAATAATAATAACCAAAAATACGAGAAAGTAGGGTAATAAAAACGCAATAGAGTATTAAAAAGTCCGAAAATATAGAACTAAAAAACTAGGAAATAGGGTATAAAAACTCGAAAGAATGGTATTTTAATACCCAGTTTCTTAAGAACCGGAACCGAACCCTACCCAGAACCGGGCACATAGGGTATGGTTTTTTTGGTCAAATAACCGGAACCAGAACCGAACCGGTTATCGCAATAACTGGTTCCAACCCTTAAAAAGAGAAACCGAAACCGGAACCGATTATTATCAAAGGCAAAAGGGAGCCAAAAGTATCAAAGGCAAAAGGGATAAAGACATGTTGGTTCTCTGCGCAAGCTTTAGCGTGCTTATCCACTTTCTTTGATTCTGCCTTTCTTGCTGCTAGTCCAGCTACAAACCCGTTTTCCCTTAAACCAACCAAAGGGGAAACCCCCGTGAGGTCTACACAAGCATGTTTCCCCCCAGCCCAGTCAAAGACAAGCAGATCCGCTGATCTCCCTTCCATAGGGTCCGTGAGGAAATTCACAGGGGCCTCTTTCTTAGCAGAAATCCCAGCTCTTCTTAAGATGTCCCCCAAAACATCTCGCACCCAGTCATGCCGATATTTAAACCCAGGGAGCTCTTTACAGTGAACTGCGTGCTCCCCATATTTATCCATACAAGCTTTACGACATATCGGGCAGGTTTCATCTTCTGGGTACATAGGGATCATTAGCCGGTATTTGAGAATGGTTCTATATTCTACTGCCGACATGCATTGTCCTAACCCCTCAATCGGGATAACGGTCAAAAATTCCTGAGCGTGGGGACCCTTCAGACACTCAAACACCGCCTTCTGGCGGGGTGACAAATCAAAAGCTTCTCCCAGGCTTTGAGCGATTTTGCTAAAAAGTGCATTCGCCAAAGTTTTTTGCGGCTTCGAGGGGGCGGTGTCCTTGTTAGAGAAACCGCCAATATCCAAGTCTGGGAGAGAGACATTTAAGCGTTCGAGCGCTTGTTGATAGTCTGGGTCAAGCCCGACGACCCCACCGTTTCGAAGGATATGATCCTGTAGTTCCCAAGACTGAGCTCTAGACGCCACAAAGGCATAAGCCCCAACATCTCGGGCTGAGAAGAGGCCCAAACCACCTAGACGCATTGGCAAAGATGCTAGACGCCACTGGAGGTCACCAAAGAAGGGGCCGCCACCCACTACTATGTCTTCTATAGCCTTTCTAAGGCCATCATCGAACCGAGATACCGCATCCTCCATCAAATGGGGTTGACAAGTCCGTAGCCCAAAAAGCAACTTAGCAACACCCATGCACGACCTTAGCAGGAGGAGTTCACATTGGGGATCCCTCAGGCAGGGTAAGAGTTTCATAAGGTCAACCGCCCACGAGGCCCGCCGCCCTGCCAACTCTCCAATAAAGCTAGGATCCCGACTAACAGCTCCACCAAGGAGCTTAACCCCCTTCTCTGGTCTACCGATCCCTCTCGGGAAAAGCCCGTCCTGAACTTTATGGCCGTCGCATGTCGGCCAATAAACCTCTGTTTTCTTAATATTGAGATAAAGCCCTAGAGATGGCCCCTCCTCGTTGATGATGTCTAAGGCCTTAGCAACCTCAGAGGCGTTGCCGATAATCGTCCCATCATCCAACTACCAAGCATGAAACGGGAGTTTACAGCGGTTCTGAACTCGGAGAATAAGGGGGTGTAAGGCGAGGGCAAAGAGAAGGGGCCCCAAAGGATCTCCTTGTTGAACTCCGGTAGTAGCCCCAATACACTCGTTACCAACATACAACCTAGCAGGCTGAGCGTAAAGAAATTGGACCCACCGATAGATTGACGGGCAACGCTGATGAACCTCTTGGAGAAAGGCTGTGCGGTCGACCGTGTTAAAAGCATTGGAGAAATCCACAGTAAGCAAGGCTAAGGAACCATCTGCATGAAACGAGTTGAGAAACCTGTTTGCACTGTGAAGTACCGCCTCTGCTCCACTTGGCATCCCCACCCCAAACTGATAGTCACCTAAGTATTGGGTCATTTCTTTCCCGACCTTCTTCATCGCCACCTTGGAAACCAACCTTCGCCAAATACCCCCCACAGCAATAGGCCGAATTCCTTTATCAGGTTTCAATAAGGGGGTGATGGGGGTCGAGGCAACAAACTCAGCAAGCACCATAGGGCAGGATCCCCCAAGCCATAAGTTAACAACTTCAGTAATGCTCGTAAGCAAACCTGAGGAAGTCACTGAGCCCTCGCCACCAATAGCATCTAATAGGTGTTGGGCCCGCATCCCGTCTCTACCGCATGATGTCCCTTTAGGAAATGATCGAATACATTTGAGCACACAATCCCCATCAACAACAAGAGTGGGTTGGGCCAAAGGGTTGGAAGGCAATGACGGGGGCGACACCACTGGGTGTTTATCAATAAGAGTTTTCAAGGTCGAATCATCTAGAGGGGCAACTCCACTAGAGCATAGGACCTTAACCGCAGCCGTGAAATGTCCATCCCTGACTTTCCGAAGACATTGCTTAATATTAGGGTCCCTTTCTTTTTCTTCCTCTTTCCTGCATTCTCCCCTAGGGGCCCCCGTATCCCCCACGCTATCCAATAGGGAAGCGACCAAATCATCAAACCCAGACCCATCTTTCTACACTGTAAGCGCGTGTAAGATGTTACTACACTGTAGAGATTTCCTATTCCCTGATCTCCGCTCTTGTCTGGAGGATGGTCTAACCACCCGCAAGGTGCAACGCGGTAGTAAAAGCAAACGTGGCATGCCCGACCTCCCGACAGCATCTTCCCAAGCATAACAAGAAGACAGAAGACTGAACACGCCCCGTGCTCAGTGAGCACGGGGGCGTGCCCAAGTGTCAGCAGAAAAGACAAAGTTGTAGAAGCTTCCATCGCCCACCACGGGGCCGTGGTCAACTATAAGATTCGCGGAATCCATGCAAATCTTGATAGTACGGATATGCTTCTGCACACGGGGTCGTGCTCAGCGGACACGGGCGCGTGGTCAACTAATGCAGACAAACTGCATTTAATGAAGAAAGAGAGGAGGATGGACACAGGGCCGTGCCCGAGCTTCTGTTCAGCCTATAAATAGGAGTGCTTGGAGCTCTTGCAACTCAGCCCTTGGCACACCACCTCTCTCACACTTCACCCACCACCCACCACCATCATCCATTGTCCATAATAGAGTGTGTGAGTCGTCTCGGGATCCAAGATTGATCGTAAGAGTTCTTGACAGTCAAAGGCCATGTTTGCATAAGTCACTTACATCACTTGGTGAAGACAAGTGTTTAGTGTAATACTTTTTATTTTTAATCTTTTGCACTTTTTAATTGGTTATGTATTAATGACTTTAATTACTAGTTTCTTATGTTGAAGGTGATTCTTCCTTATCGTTTGTCCGTGGGGTCTTGGCATTATTTTACTGTCTATATAAAATAAAACATTTTCACCATTCATATCTCCACGGTCTATATGGAGGTATGTTGGCTACCTGGTCGGGGGTTAAGGGAACGGTTTGGTAAGAGTCTTGCCATTTTTCGGTGTATAGATCCTGCAAAGGACCTGGGTCAAATTTAGTAGGACCTCCTTCAATACCCACCGGTATTGGATGGCGGGGGTCCAAACTCTTTGATCCCCTCATAAGTTAAACTACTATTAAAACTTTAACCCGGCTACTTAGGACTGTATCCCTGCTGACTCAGACTACTTAGCCGAGGGTAACGTCACCTTCAAAAGAGGGGCCTACCACATTATGCATTAATAACCTAATTAATTATCTTTCAATAATCCGACCCTTTAGGATTGTATCCTTGTTGACTCAAACTACTGGGTTGAGGGTAACGTCACCTTAAAAAAAGGGGCCTACTACAATAACTAAGACAATCTCTTAAACAAGTGCAAAACTGCGAAAATAATCAAAGGTTACACTACACACGAGTCGGATCCAAGTGATTCATCTTGTCTATCTGTTTTTACTTTTATTTTTATTTTCAACATTTTAGATAGTTTTATTTTTCTAGTTTAAAAACCTTTTTCTAACATTTTTTATTTGATTAGACGTTGAGGATAAACCGGTACTAATAGCTCTTGTGTCCTTGGACGATCTCGGTATCTTACCAACACTATACTACGTCCACGATGGGTGCATTTGCCCATATGTGTGTTTAGTGTTAGTAAATATCGTGTTTTATAAATTTAAAACTTGGCTAAAAAAAGTGTAAAAGAGCTTAAAATATACACCTAAAATATATTACACTTCACGCACATCAATGTTATTTAGAGAAAATTATCTATCTATATTAATTCATATTCATAACATTTTCTATCTATCTATCTATCTATCTATCTATCTATCTATCTATATTAATTCATATTATACATGTTAATAGAAAGTTATCATGAACAGTATTTGTAGGTTTTTAATATTAATTCTTTTTAAGTTTTAATTTTAATTGATTTATTATCATCCCTTTAATTGATTTCACATATATTCTTTTTCAAACATAAACAAACAATTTATTATTCTTTTGATAGTGATTGATAATTCTTAGATATTTGTTTATTTAATATTTTAATAGTAATATTGTATTTAGCATTCAATATGATTTTTTAGTGATAACGTACGTTCGTTAACCTTTCAAATAAAAAAAAATTCTAAATCTGTATCTATGTTTATTTATTTTTTAGCATGCCAAGTTATTTTCCGGCTCATTATGAAGATACGTTACCACATGTATTGGATTGGTATCGGTTCGTTACAGTACCGGTATGATTCATGCACTAGGTATAGAAATCAATATGTGTTCTATATCGACCAAAAACGATAAACCGAACACGGGTATCCACACCGATGTTGTTCGAACGGTATCGATCAGTCTTGATTGTCACGGTACTTATACCGATATTCATTTATTGTCACAAATAGAGTTGTATTAATTAAAGATTTTTGAAACCAAAAACCATAAAAATGAATATAGGTATCAGTAACTGATGTTGTTTTGTACGGTACGTTAGCAATACGATGTCAGTTTATTGAAAGAAAAACAACAAAAATAAATATCGGTACCGAATTGATGTTCAACATTTTAGATAGTTTTATTTTTCTAGTTTAAAAACCTTTTTCTAACATTTTTTATTTGATTAGACGTTGAGGATAAACCGGTACTAAAAGCTCTTGTGTCCTTGGACGACCTCGGTATCTTACCAACACTATACTACGTCCACGATGGGTGCATTTGCCCATATGTGTGTTTAGTGTTAGTAAATATCGTATTTTATAAATTTAAAACTTGGCTAAAAAAAGTGTAAAATGGCTTAAAATATACACCTAAAATATATTACACTTCACGCACATCAATGTTATTTAGAGAAAATTATCTATCTATATTAATTCATATTCATAACATTTTCTATCTATCTATCTATCTATCTATCTATCTATCTATATTAATTCATATTATACATATTAATAGAAAGTTATCATGAACAGTATTTGTAGGTTTTTAATATTAATTCTTTTTAAGTTTTAATTTTAATTGATTTATTATCATCCCTTTAATTGATTTCACATATATTCTTTTTCAAACATAAACAAACAATTTATTATTCTTTTGATAGTAATTGATAATTCTTAGATATTTGTTTATTTAATATTTTAATAGTAATATTGTATTTAGCATTCAATATGATTTTTTAGTGATAACGTACGTTCGTTAACCTTTCAAATAAAAAAAATCTAAATCTGTATCTATGTTTATTTATTTTTTTTGCATGCCAAGTTATTTTCCGGCTCATTATGAAGATACGCTACCACAGGTATTGGATTGGTATCGGTTCGTTACAGTACCATCCTTGATTACTGATTCTTGTGCTTTTCTTAGGGGTGTTCAAAACCGGATATCCGAAGTTTCGGATAGTAGATTTCACTATCCGAATCCGTATCCGAAATTTCGGATACGGATACGGATAATGAAACGGATATTCGAAATTCTAAAACCAAAAAAAAATCAAATAAAAATACAAACCTTGTCTTTCCCAACATAATAAAAAGATCTGATGTTCAAAAGAAACAAACCAACACAATTCAAAGTTCTAAAATAACGCATAACATGTCCAAAATAACACATAACACAATTCAAACCAACACAATTCAAAGTTTTAAAAGTCGAAATAAACACATAATCTTCCAAATCCAATCATCCGATTCTAATCCATCCTTCGAACTTCCAAGGCACCATATGAAACATGCGCAAGAATATAATGCGAAACGAGTCAACAAATGTTTTTTGCTTCATATGTATTAAAGTAATACAAAATAGAAATCAACAAAAGATGATGGAATAATTATATTAGTTACCAATGGAATTATGGAACCAACAGTGAGGTTTTTATGTGGCCTAAAACCAACAGTTAACTTGCATATAAAGATACCTTAAGCAATTTAAGACGATTCATTACTTTCATCAACTGTTTCATCAATAATAATGGTGGGTTGTTCCAACACCAACTCTTTCATACCTGTGACAAAATAGAAAAGAACATATTAAATGGCATAAGTATAAAAAGTACACAATCGGAATGTAAAATAATAATATATTATAACCTTCTTCCAAGCGCTCGATATCAAAAATGGTATCTTCAATGAAAATTGGTTTATTAGAAGCACGTAACCAATCTTGTGCACATACAAATATGTTTCTGTCCAAAAATCAATATGCAACGAATCTGTGAATCTACTGTTAACAAATCTACTGTTAACTAATAAAAGTACTAAACTAATGTAACAAATCTACTGTTAACAAATCTGTAACAAAACCATAAGAAACAAAGTAGAAGTTTGATGTATATTATACAAACAAATCATATAAAAACAGCTTATAAACTGATGACCAAATCAGATTATAAACTTCTGAAGGATTCTACATAAACTTCAAATAAACCATGAATCAGATTTGAATCCGAATGGAAATCAGATTATAAACTTCAAATAAACCGTGAATCAGATTTGAACAAATCAGATTATAAACTACTGAAGGATTCTACATAAACTTAAAATAAACCGTGAATCAGATTTGATAAGTATAACCTTTGATGTTCGTATATAATGAAGGAACCTTTTTGATATTCGTAGAAACCGATGAACAAAACAGATTTGATAATCAATATATGGAAACAAACCTTGAATCTTCGACTTTCAGATCTCGATCTTTAATATTCGACTTCGTATCTTGATTCAGCAGATCTAGATCTTCGATTCTGATGGGGGCGTGGGGTGTGAGAGACTGAGAGCGGCTGGAGTGGAGAATGGATTAGGGTTAGGTCATAACTTTTAAATGGTATTTATATATATTATAAAAATATATTAAAAAAAAGTTTCGGATATCGGATATCCGAAATATCCGAAATTTTCTGAAATCACTATCCGAATCCGAAAATTCGGATTATCCGATTTTCGGATAATTCGGATTCGGACATTCGGATAATTCGGATTCGGATGATTTTGAACACCCCTAGCTTTTCTAATCTGATCGTTTAAATCTACTTGTAGATTTAATTTAAGAGAACGTACCCTTTTCGGCTTTTCGTGATACTTTCGGCTTAAAGCATCAGCTACTACATTAGTTTTCCCTACATGATACTGGATATCACAATCATAATCGCTAAGAATCTCCATCCAGCGTCTTTGTCTCATATTCAGTTCTTTTTGCCCAAAAACATACCTTAAACTCTTATGATCAGTGAATATGGTAAACTTACTACCATAAAGGTAATGTCTCCAAATCTTAAGGGCAAAAATTATGGCTCCTAATTCCAATTCATGGGTTGGATAATTTTCTTCATGATTCTTAAGTTGTCTAGATGCGTAAGCTATAACCTTTTAGCGTTGCATCAATACACATCCATAACCTAATTTAGAAGCGTCACAATAGACTATAAAGTCTTCAGTTCCTTCTGGTAACGCTAATATGGGTGCATGGGTTAATCTTTGCTTAAGGGTTCTAAAGGCTTCTTATTGTTTTGGTCCCCATTCAAACTTAATGGATTTACAGGTTAACTTGGTTAAGGGAATGGCTATTCTAGAAAAATCTCGAATAAATCTTCTATAATAATCGGTCAATCCTAAGAAACTTCTAACCTCGGTTGGCGATTCAGGGGTTTTCCATTTGGTAATCGCCTCGATTTTTGTTGGATCTACATGAATTCCTTCATAATTGATTAAGTGTCCAAGAAATTGTACCTGTTCTAACCAAAACTCGCACTTTGAAAATTTAGCGTAAAGCTTTTCTTTTCTTAATAGACTTAAAAGTAAGTGCAAATGCTTTACATGTTCCTCTTTACTCTTAGAGTAAATGAGAATATCATCAATAAAAACAATTATGAATTTATCCAAATATGACTTACATATTCAGTTCATCATGTCCATAAATGCGACTGGGGCATTGGTTAAACCAAATGGCATGACAGTAAATTCATAATGGCCATACCTTGTTCTAAATGCGGTTTTAGGAATGTCCTCTTCCTGTACCTTTAATTGATGATATCCTGATCTTAAATCGATTTTAGAGAAAAATCGAGCTCCTTGAAGTTGATCGAATAGATCATCGATTCTTGGTAATGGGTACCGATTCTTAATCGTGACCTTGTTCAATTCACGGTAGTCAATGCACATACGCATTGATCCGTCCTTTTTTTTTATGAATAAAATCGACGCTCCCCACGCCGATGAGCTTGGCTGTATGAATCATTTCTCCAACAATTCGTCTAATTGTTTCTTCAGTTCCTGCATTTCGGTGGGTGCCAAACGATAAGGTGCTTTGGCAATCGGTGCTGTTCCTGGTAGCAGGTGGATTCTGAATTCAACTTCCCTGTCTGGCGGTAGCCCTGGCAATTCTTCTGGAAATACATCTGAAAACTGAGACGCTACTGGAATGTCTTTTAGTTCTTTTTCCTTAGTGTTAGTGATTATGGAAATCAAATACACTATAGATCCTTTTCTTATATAACTTGCAGTTTTCATCACAGAGATGAATTTCGTGGATCTAAATGGTTTATCACCTTTAATTGTGATCTTTTCATCCTTTGGTGAATTTACTTGAATTGACTTTTGATCACATAAAATACTGGCTTTATTGGCTATTAACCAATCCATTCCTAACACGACATCAAATCCTACCAGATTCATTGGGTAAAGGTTTGAAATAAACCTTTGATTTGAAAATTCTATTCTTGCTCCCTACAAGATTTCAGTAATCCTAACCGTTTCTCCATTTGCTGTCTCTACTAGACATTCTTGTGAGAGTTTAGTTAATGGTTGATTGAGAAGTTTGCAAAATGAAGTATTAATAAAACTTTGGTTCGCACCAGAGTCAAATAATACTTTAGCAAAAACATCATTAACTAAAAACGTACCAACTATTACGTCCGGAATCATTTTGGCTTCATCTGCAGTCAGAACAAATGCTCTAGCATTTTTAGTGTTCTTGTTGTTCGCAGCTGGAGCCAATTTCGGACAATTTGGCTTGATGTGACCTTTTTCTCCACAGTTGAAGCACAGTCCATTACTAGATTTCCTCTTGCAATCTTCTTCCTTGTGTCCTGGTGCCTTGCAGAAATTGCAGTGAGTGGAGCATCTTCCTGAATGCTTCTTTCTGCAAGCTTTGCAGTATGGTGCAGAAGTAGAACCTATGTTCCTACGGTTGGAATTTCCAGAACGAAATTCTTGAGTAAGCCTTTGGGTTAGGTTTCTCCTCTGGTCTTCTTCTCTAGTACGGATTAATTCATCTGTCAAGGTATTTGCTAGTTCTACAGCTTCTTCTATGGTTTGGAGTCTAGCTACCTTGACTACATGTCTAATTTCTCCAATTAATCCCCAGATGTAACGGGAGATTAATACCGGTTCAGGTGATGCAAGGGTTGGCACTATTCTAGCATATTCAAAGAATGTAGTAGTATACCCCTTACTATCTACCCCGGTCATTCTAAGGTTCAGAAACTTATTTGCTATCTGTTCATTTTCATTGGGAGGGTAGAATTTCCTTTCTACTATATTTTTAAATTCCTCCCATTCCATGTTGTATACCCTATCACTTCCTCTTGACTGGAGGATAGTGTTCCACCATTCTAAGGCTGAGTTCTTAAATAGATTGGAAGCAAACATTATCTTGTCTTCTTCCGCACACTTGCTTATTTTTAAAACAACCTCAGTCTTTTCTATCCAGCGTAAAGCTGCAATGGGTCCTTCATTGCCCGAGAATTCTATTGGTTTGCAGGACCAGAATTCTTTATAAGAACAACCATATGGCATGGTTCTTCTTCTTTTAGGAATGGGCACTTGAAGTACGGGTCCATTGTTTACGCTGTGTTCCGGTTCAGTTGGCCGCTTACTGCTATGCTTGCTTTTATTATCAGCTTCTCTAACAGTTTGGATAATAAATGGCATTGCATCTATGATTCCTTGTGCCACTATGTGTTGGATGACACTATTATCCACTTGGTTTCCATTGTTATTGTTGTTCGGATTCTCATTATTCAGATTATCGTTATTCGGGTGGTTATCACTCTGGTTTTCCTGATTCACTTCGTTGTCCATCTGGGTAGGCTCCTAGGTTCTGCATTGGCTTGTCTTCTGGAATAGGGTAGCGTTGCACATAGTCCCTGTTGTCGTCCCACCATGGGTCGTAATTTGGGTCTAAGGGATTTGGTGCGGGTACCCTAGGTATTTCTTCTGGATTGAAGTCATGCATTTCTACTTGGTTTTCAGGGTTTTCTATCTCCATCGGTTGGTCAGGAATTGGTGGTTGTGGTTGGGGTGCTAACATTTGCTCCAGGTTAGGGTCAGCTGCAATGATTGCTAAGATGTGGATATTGGCTATTCCCCTATTAAGCATATCCTGGGCATATGCATCAGTCTCTCTTTTAGCTGCGGCTAGTGCTCTCTGCTCTTGTAACCTTTTCATACGCTTTCTACGCTCGTGTGCTCCCCTACTGAACCATCCCCTCTTTTTCTGAGGAAATGGCTCTTCAGATTGAGCCTTAAATACGAATATTCCTTCTTCCGTATCAGCAGAGTACCCCGAGAGGGCAGGCTGAGAAGAGGCACCTTCGCTTCTAGGCGAACCAGACAATTGACGGTACGCGTCAGATGGTCCTTGGTCGCTCATACTGTAAACTAACAAATAGTCAAATAACAAATAACAAGAAAATACAATTATGCACGTATTCCCGTAATTTATTTCCTAACACATTGAATTTTGGTGTCAGCAGAACACTTCTGTGGCTGAATTAGTGGCTTAGCTCTGATACCACCTTCTGTCGCAACCCCCGTCCCCCTATTACAACCCGGGAACGGGCGGCCGCGGCCAGATTCGGTGGTATCTTGTTTTTTGTCTATTTTGGCAGCGGATTTTACATCAGGACCTAGTTAGGAAATATTTTATCAAAGTAAAATACCACACTTTCATCATATTAAACACATGGGTTAAAACCCAAGTTTTCAATACACACGTTTTAATAGGGATACACCCTATTTTATTTAATAAAAACATCTATTTCTTTTAGGTAACTTTATTGCCACTTTTCCAAGCCTTCAGTGCTGTCCAGCTGGCTTCTATTTGGCTTTCACATTTTGTTACCTGAAACGCGTTTTAAAAACATTTTGTCAGTGGAAAATACTAGTGAGTGAATCCCAGTTCAATCAAGTTTTAATAAAAACCATTGTACAGTATTGAGGGCGGTCTCGCAATTACATTTGTTTCTAAGTTATATAAATTAACATCCATGGTACTGTCAGACCCGACATGTGGAAATGTTACTCATTGACCAGGTGGTAACAAATTTTGTATACAAAACCCCAACATACTCATGATAATTGTATTCTTACAAATACTCAATAACTGCTTAGTATATAATTAATTAAGTGAGGTTTTGTAAAAACAATTTACAAAAAGGAGATTACTCACATTGCTGTCTTAGGATTTTCAATAAGGATTTCCTGGGAATAATCTATAAATTATACAAATGCACATGTGTTAGTATAATAACCCATTTTAACATTAGTAATACCCTCCCCGAGACGACATTCAAACGACTACGTCGGGCAGAACCACGACAGCCGTTACGGAACCCTAGATCAATCGGGCAGAGTATCTAATACGTATCCAGGGGTTATAATACTTACAACGGAGCAGAACTTCGCTATTTAGGGGGGTATTAGACCCGAGTATAATGCCTACAATGTGAAATTTAAGAGAGAGAGAAAGAAAGATTTGGGACGAAACAGACTGAAGGCCCGAGCTCCCATTATATAGGGGCTGATCTTGAGTTTCTCGCGGCCCGCGTAAGAGTAGCCAAGGGGCTACGCGGCCCGCGTCAACGCTGGTCAACAGCGTAGCTGATCCGGGTCAGCTAGTAGGTTCAACACGAGTCGGACACGTGTCAGCACAGGGTTTTGCCGTGTTCTTGATCTCTAGCGGCCCGCGTAAGACGTAGCCATGGGCTATGCGGCCCGCGACAAAGCCCAAAAACTGATTTTTAATTATTTTTAATAATATTTAGGGTATTCGGGGTCCGTTTTCGCGTATGGGGTGTTTTTAGGTACATATTGGGATACTTTAAATATTTTTAGGGTGTCGGAAAATATTACGAGGGTGTCGGTTTAGGGTTGTTATAGCGGGGATGATCACCGACCAGGGCCCGATATTTCGGAGGGCACGCTATTTTTAGAAAAAAAAAAAACCGAAATGAATACGTAAAAATTTCTTTTTTAATAGAGTATACCTACCTATACAAACACCAACATAGGCTCACTTACAAAACTATTCTTATGCTTTATATTAGTTATAGACCTTTATTGAGCCAAATTCCCAATTTTGTTAAGGCTTAAGGACACGTTTTTTGAAGCTCGAACATGGTACACGAATTATCAGGGCCAACCCTACCCTTTTTCAATTTTTATTACACCGTAAACTACTTTTTAAGTGTTATTTCCTGGTTAATGTTTTTTCTAGACTCAGATATACTAAAAGATCCCATGATCCGGTTGATTATATAAGTATTAATCATACAGAATTTTGGGTGGTTGAAGAAGAACCGGAAAGAGAACTTTGATAATATCTTTGGTGAGGAAGAACATAAACCGACTTTTCAAACACAAGGTTACTTGTTATATATTATATATGTTACTTATTTTACACAATTTTTGTATATTATAATTATTGCTAGGTAAAACTTTTTATTTATATTGTAAAAACGAAAATAATTCCGTTGTCATTGATGAGGATGAGGATGACGATGATGGTGATTTTCATCTTTTAAACGATCATAAACTTGATGCAATTAGCACTCCAATGCCATAAACTTATTGTAAACTTTTATTTCAAAAATTGAAATTAATTTTTTATTATTATAAAATTATTATGTAATTTGTGATAATTTTTGAGTTGAAGCTGTATTTTTATGGTAAAGATGTGGCCATATACTCTGCTCTGCTCTGCTGCACCGGAATCCGATGAGCTGTGCTCCGACGAAGACCAAGTAAACTTCTTTCCTCTATGCATTATTCTAAACTTCTTCTTCTTAATTTCAAATACACATCGAAACCCTAGTTAGGTTAGGAATCCTATTCATGACATATGCTATTATTGAACTGGAAATCATGAATTCACATATACCAATGGATGTTATTTGGTGTTTAGTTAAATGACACAATATTATTTTTAGCTAAGAAGATGGTTATGCTACTATGCCTGACTGATTGTTTCACATATCTGCACCTAAAATGGAAAAGCTATGTTAACATTAAACAATCATATTCATCTGCATTTTAAACCAATCCTACTTTGTTACAACTTGATTTACATTAGGAGGCTGATTGGATTATTTCTTCATTCCACTATTATAACTCTTCTTGTTTCTATTTGATAGTTGCTAATTTTGTTAATTCATAGGTAGGTGTCTTTAGTATGGATTTGTTTCTGTCATACATTTCACTTGAGTAGACTTTTTACCTTACATTATGAATCTTAGATGATTAAGGGTATTTCAGTTTCCCGTTGTTTTTTTCTTCTTCTTTTTGTTAGGTTAAAGTCGTTTCTTATATCCAATCATCTACTTAAATACAATGTCATTTAGAGATTCAAAATCAGCATACCACAGTTTATTCATACTTGACGCCGGCACATAATGTAAAACTGGAATTTCAGTTAGTGGGTGACTGTTTTGAAACACGTTAAATTGGAGATATTGACGCAAGCTGGCACTTGGTCAAAAGTAGTGGTGGCTTGAAAGTGAGAAGGAAAAGATGTAGATGTAGATGTCGATCTTGGATACGAGAAAGATGGAGGTAATGGTGTATATATAATAGTCCTTATGATGCTAATACATATTATAATCATTATGAGTTTTTACTTTTTACATAGATTTGGTATAATCGTTGGAATATAGAAATAAGACAGCAAATGTGGCTTAAGTGAAATATATTTGTGCAACAAGCAAGGTTTATAGGTTTGAAGGGCAATAGTTCTTATTGAAGTTAGGATGATACGAAGCTTCATAGAGATCCTGGTGGTGTTTGGTGTTTTGACATTAACGCAATAGGCCAAGCTAAGATAAGCCTTTTGTGTGTCTTGGAACAGGATTACTATACCTTATGTAACTTGTTCCGTAAACTTTGCATTGTGATTTTGTAATTTTACTATTTAATCTGATCTTTGAATATTAATCTCGATCGAGATGACATTTTTTCCTTCGTGAAAGATCCATCTATGCTAATTTCCCTGATACGTTTTTGTTTTAGGGAGCACACAATTGGTATTGACCAATTACAGGAAGAATTACAAAATAAAATGGAGAAGAAGATGAAGCCAGACTTGCTGCTGAATAAGCTGACAGTTTTTGTGACCACTATTCTGAGGCAGAGTCGAAGCTCAAAAACATAACCGGAAAAATGGGGCCACATATCAGGTGGTCTGTGGTCAGATAGTTCTTGTGGTATGCTTCAGAACTCACTTTCAATTTATTGTTGTACACAATTGGTGATTGTTTTTCTGTTGATTGGCAATATGTTTTACTTCTTTCCCATTTTTTAGCAACTGTTTATTATTATATGCTTCTTTGAATCTTTATGAACAGCCATCTTTGATCCATATGCTATTTGGATTATAAAACTTACATTAGGCTGTGAGATTTTTGATAGACTGTTCAGTACCATAGGTGTGTGACTGTTTGTCATTTGGATCTGAAGAACGGTATGGTACTATATGAGGCTTAAAGAGTCAGACACGAATGATATGGAAGTTGGAATCTTGATTAAGTGACTGATTTGGTATATCTCATAAGATAGTATCTTTTATCATATCATTAATTTAATGCCTTTACTTTATCTTTCATAAAACCTACTCAGATGAAGTCTTAAGGTTAATGTCTTTACTTTATCTTTCATAAAACCTACTTAGACTGATTTGGTATATCTCATAAGATAGTACTTAGTAACTTAGTATCCTACAGTTAGTTTTGTTATGTTTTATGTTGCTGAACTCATTATATTGAATTAATGAGCATTTATTTCTAATGTTAATTTATTTGATTTAATAAAAAAAATGTAACTATTCACCCGTGCCGAGCGCTCATTGGTCCACGTTTCCGTATCTCCTTGCTATAAGTTGTCCCCATGCTTTTCACATTTTACTCTTGCAAGAAGTTTTAGGGCTCCAATCTCTTGCTTCATCTAATCTTTTCACTCACATACACAGGTTTATAAGAGGAAACAAGATGTCTTCTCATCGAATGCAGGGCAACAAAAGGACTATAAATGGTAAGATCGGTCTCTTGATTTGATTATGCATAGTTGAATCAATCGATCTTGATTGCTCCTTTCGAATTGGTATATGCTTTTGATTTTTCTTTTGTTGCCTTTTTACCATGTCTAATAATCTCTTAGAAGTGATTATGACGAGGACCGTGTAAAAGATATTGCCAGAAGATAATTCCTAGATCTTATTCGTTAGGAGTTATGAGAAAATCAGATAATGGCTTGTTTCTGTTGAGCGTTGAGAGACACTTTCAGTTTGAATATTTGCGTTTTTTTTGTAGTGAGCAGGCCTGTAAACGAACCGAACGTTCATGAACTGTTCGTGAACTTGTTCAGCGGGAAGTTTGTTTCATAGTTGTCAATAGCGATCGCTACACTCGCTATAGCGAATAGCGTAGCGTATAGGTCTAGTCTCGCTATAGCCTGATAGCGATGGTAGCGACCTTTATTTTTTTTAAATATAAATAGCAATTAAATATAGCTATAAAATAGCTGGATTTTAGGTTTTTGTTAAATTTACATGTAAAATAGCGTATATACCAGGGTATTTTGATATGCTATACACATAAAAGTTTTTTTAAGTTTTTTTCTATTGTATCGCTATGTATAAAATAGGCACCCACCATTTATCGCTATTCGCTATGTAGCATATAGGTACCTTATCTCTATTTGTCGCTATTCGCCATTAACAACTATGGTTTGTTTATGTTCGTTCATTTATGTTCATGAACGTCCGTTTATGTTTGTTCATTTATGTTCGATTGTTTACGTTCATTTATGTTCGGGTAAATTTTATTGCGGTCTGCTCATATAATGTAATATATGTGTGGGCGCTCGGGGGGGCAAAAGCAAAAGTGCACTAATTTTTAACGTTATTTTACTAATTTCGTGAAAATAACGTTAAAAAGAGGGGATCGTTAATCAGGCATCATGTGGTGGCGTTGATAGCCGAAAGACAAGGGGGTACATGCACCAATTGGCGTTTGTCTCAATTGCTGAGTGTTATGTGCCTTATGTCCAAGGCTTGATGCAAAACCACAATCGAGCCGGGGGTCTCATTGGAAGCAGCCTCTCTATTTCTACGGGGTAGAGGTAAGGCTGTCTACATCCCACCCTCCTCAGACCCTACCTTAGCTTTGCTATAGGTGGGATATACTGAGTACGATGATGATGATGATGATAAGTATTTATATTTATCTAAATATAAACATGAAAGGGGCTTTCTAACCGCTTATATAAATTTAACTAATTTGTAATCGGACTTTAAATCAATTTAAAAATAGGCATTCCAATGCAACTTATCTTAATTGATCACTACTTTATATACAATTAAAAAACTACTTATTATTAGTATGTTCATTTGTGTTTGTTTATGGTTTGTTCAGTTAAGTTCATTTATGTTCGTTTATGTTTGTTTATGTTCGTTTGTGCCCGTTTACGTTCGTAAACTGTTTGTTTAGGTTTTAAACGAACATGCCCATTTTCTTAATGAACGGATATGAACAAAAAAATTCGTTCGATTATATGTTCGTGTTCGTTCGGTTCGTTTACAGGCCTAGTTGTGAACTTTTGGAGCTTGTTTTTTGTTATAGACGCTGAAGGAAGAACACTACTAAATTCTCTTATCGAAACACCATGTGCACCGGAAAACACTCCTAAAAGAAGATGGAAAAAGAACTTCCTTGTTGCAGACTCACAAGATTCAACACCGGAAACAACATTTAATGTCTCAGAAAATTCCTCAACCAATGAAGAAGTGGTTCATAAACATCCCGACTTATCCATTCTTAAGCCTCCATCAAGATTCGATGGTTTCAGAATGGGAAATAATGTTCTCGATCTGCTAACCTCAACCAATGAAGAAGTTGTTCATAAACATCCCGACTTATCCATTCTTAAGCCTCCATCAAGATCCGATGGTTTCAGAACGGGAAATAATGTTCTCGATCTGCTAAAAATGACATCATCAATGTTGATTTCGAAAATCAAAGAGGGGGCGGTGGATGCTATGAAATTATTGATATATCATCAAAATCATTCGAATACATGGATTCAATTGGTGCCGATTACACGCCAGTGTACAATGCGGTCCTTTCTGTAATCCGTCAGCACGTCATCGTGCTTTCGATACAAAAGCCGTGCACGACCATGCGGCCTTAGAGTTCTCCAAGGCCGAAGAAAGATACAATGCGGTTATCAAGGAGCTTAAAGATGCCGAACATGATACCGATGGAAGTATAGCTCGCCTTAACGATCTACATGATGAAATAAAGAAGGCAGAAGAGGAAAAGGAGAAAAACGAGGCCAAACTTGCTGCTGTACAAGCAGTTAAAGTTACTACTGACGAGGTTTATTCTAAGGCAAAATCAACGCTCGAGAAAATAGCGCCGAATTTGTGTGAGGCGCAGATGGCCGTCGATGATTATGAAAGGCGAAGGAATGAAACCAAGGATGGATTGGATCATGCCATGAAGGAATTATTGAGGCTTAAGGACAGTTTTTAAAACCAAGTATAGTTTCACAATTGGTGTTTGTTTTTATGTTGGTATGTTTCATTAATGTTTTTTCTTACACAAAGTGTTTATATACTCTTAGCTTAACTGTTAACATCACACAAGCTACTTGCCGAGGCTTGTCATTGGCTTAGAGTCTCTGGTCATAGACTGTGACGAGCGCACCACGTTGTGTGGCTTGCTAGGCATCATGGTACAAGTTGTCACAACTAAGACACTATGTGGCCACAACACTACTTGCATGTATTTTTTTGGTCGCACATTCTGGAGCTTTTAGGCCTGTAAACAAGCTAAATGAACACGGATGGCGCTTGTTCATGTTCATTTCTTTGTTCGCTTACGTTGATTTGCATTCGTTTACGTTTGTTCACTTGTGTGGTTTGCTAGGCATCATGGTACAAGTAGTCACCTAAACGAATGCAAATAAACGTAAGTGGACAAAGAAATGAACTTGTTCTTCTTTGTCTGTTCAATTTGTTAACCGATTACCCAATGTTTGGTTCTAAAATTCAAGTATTGCTAATAAACTATAAATGAATTTAAGTAACGAGTGTAAACAGACATAAGTAAATAAACATAAACGAATGCAAATGAACAAACATAAACGAAAGGTCCACGAACATAAATGAAGTAACAAGACATGTAATGTTCGTTCATTTAACTATATAAACATTTTTTTCCATTCATGTTTGTTCGGCACGGTACCGGTAAAATACCGAATTTTACCTTCAAATACCGGTATCGTACCTATCCGAATATTTCGGTACCGGTACCCAATTTTGACGAATTTCGGTACCGGTACCGGTACTATGCTCATCCCTAGTGGAGATGATATCCCGAGAAGGGTGTGTTGGGAGCTTTGTTTTTTTATAACAAGTTAATTAGCGATGACAATTGAACCCGAATCTAACAGCCAAACTCAAAACTTAAAACAATTAGAATGGGTATTTAAGTATAAGACGGGTATGTGATTAGTTTTGAAAATTTTTGCAGCCATGGGATTAGATGATTGATACCTGACCCGATTATTACTTGAAAACATATACATCTTTACCCACATACCCGTCACTTTTATTAAAATTTTTCTTTTATTAACCCAACATATTAACGGTTCATTCTAATAATCTCATTACAGGAAAAAAATGATTTTTTTTATCTGGTATATGTATTTAAAAATATTATTTATATATATATTTTTTTTGTGATATGAAGTATTAACGTATCTTTTGAGATTTATATTATTATGAGTTTTACATATATCAGATATTTCAAATTTTATATAGTGATAACAAAATTCCAATGAGAACTTTTTAAGAAAATAACGGGTAAGGGACATACTTTTACAACCGGATATGAGACTAGGATTACCAGTTGCCATCCTAAACCCACACCAATGCCATCCTACTTAATCTGGTTTTATCCTGTGGTTTGTGTGCCGGAGTGCGTAGTTGAGTTACTACATCCTTCACAATAGTGTGACAAAGCAGATCATTTTCTAGAACTCATTGATGGATGTCAAGTGTCATTAGATTGTTTATCATTAGCATATCTTCAAGATCTTTTATCAACCGTTTGTTTTGCTTTTTACCAACCTGGATTCATCTATTATATTCATTTGTTCAAGACCATTGTTTCATTTCTTTTTGTACCCACCAATTGGTCAACTAGATCTACAAGACCCGAATCACAATTGCACTCTTGATCACATTGTCCTTCCCATTGGTGTTTTATTTCTTGTCTTGTTAGAAGCAAGAATCATAATAGAGTTATAGACCATGATCTGTTATTGTTTGGTGGGTCCAGTTGGTGAACTGCTTGACCTACAAATGCAATTTGGGCCCTTGAAATCTGCATCTAGTTCTAACCCTCATCACATGCAAAAGAAACTCTTGTGTACCAAACTCAACCAAAGTATTAGGTGTGTGGTCCCTTTTCTAAAAAGGTTATTTGATTTAACCAAGTTTATCTAGTAGAGTGAACACCCAATCATTCTTTTGTACATTAAATTGATAAAAGATTTAGCAAATTTCTAAGTTTTTGATTTATAAATGATGCAATCTGGATTTTAATAACCTAAACTATGACTTATCGATAATAATCCAAACTGGTTAGGTGAGCAATGATAGTTATAACTTTCATTTTTTTTTGTTAACTAAAATTTCAATCTTACTAAGAAGTAACTCTGTTTGCCCCCAAGATTCATTTATATTCTCTAATTGAGATAACAACCCATCAATTATTACTTAGGGACAAACAAAGAGATAGGTTTTGACAACGAAAGTGAGCGTTAGAAGTGTTAATATTGATTTTTATTAGCTAATTACTATAGTTACCAAATGGCCTTTGGTCTAAGGGTTGGGATGAGCTTGGTACCTACCGGTAACGAATCAAAAGCACCGATCCTGAAAAACGCAAAAAGCGAGTAACGATATTCGAAGGTAAATCAACCCAAAATACCGTATTGTACTGAAAGTACCAATCCTGAAAAACGCAAAAAACGTGTAACGAAGTAGTACTGATACTGGTTCCGTGCAATACAATTCGGTATTGATACCGGTTCGGTACTAGTACTCGTTACCAAATACTCATCCCTATTTAGCGTTATCTAGGTGCATAAAATAGTGTTTTTCTAAGAAGTTGAGGGTTAATATGTTACTAAAAAGTATTATACTTTGGATTATAATAAAAGTTTTAAAAAATATCATAGGTTTGACTATGGTACTATGCGTTGACCATATCTAGTTCAGTGTATTATTAAATTTTAATTTTAATTTTATATAATTCCTACAAACAAAAAGGTGTAGTACTTACTATATTATAATTCATTCAAAAGAACTCAAACCCGTTTCACTTTTGTCTTTACCCTCCCTCCCTATTTCTCTTTCCCAAAACTCTTTTTTCCTTTCTGCAATTTCAAATCTAGGGTTTTTAATTTCACTTGCACAAACTCCTTAATTTCACCCCCTTTTCACCCTCCGTACACAGGTTTGTCTGCCCTAATTTCTCCCCCCTTTCTACATTTTCAAGATTTATGAACCTGTATTTTGTTTCTTGTAATTTCTTGTTGTTGAGCTCATAAAGGGTAAATCTTTTTAACATAAAGGTTCAATCTTTTTCTAGTTTTGTTTACTTTTTAGGCTAAAGTTGATTCCTTTCACTGTTTCTTGAAAAACCCATGTAAAACCCTTCATTATTTTTAATTTATCTTTTGTGGGTGTTGCTCAATTGTGTTCTTTCAGGTTGGAATTTGTGAAAAGTTGCAGCATTTACAGGTGTATGTGGTTAATTTGCTGTTAACTTTTGTGGGTGTTGCTCAATTGTGCTTTTTTTTAGGTTGGGATTTGTTAGTGGTTAATCTTTTGTGGGTGGGTGTGAGATTAGTTAGTAAATGCATGGATGGAAGGGAAGGAATTCCATCGTTTTATCTCAATAGAGGGTTTCGCGGATCGGGTTCGAATGTTGGGCCGGGTTCGAATGGCGGGTCGGGTAATCAAGGTGGAGGGTTTCAAGTCCCACCTGGTTTCAAGACTCAAGCAAACCCTAATTTATCCCCCCATGGCCATAGCAATATGAGGCTAGCACCGTCAATGGGCTCTTCGTTCCATTTGGAACACAACCCGCCACCACAACCACCATCCGGTTTCCCTCATGGGTTTAACTTGGACGGTGGCGGTAGTGGTGGTGGTGGTGGTAGTGGCAGTGGTGGTGTGAGTGAGGATGGTGGTGGTGCAGCCTCTATTCCCGCCATTCCCGACCCTAGAAGTGGAAATGAGTCTATTGTAAAGAAAAAAAGAGGGAGGCCTAGAAAGTATGCCCCTGATGCATCTCACATGGCTTTGGCGTTAACACCTGCATCCGCGGTTGCAACACCTGATCCAACCACACCGACACCGCAAAAGAAAAGGGGACGTCCTCGTGGTAGCGGAAGGAAGCAACAGCTTGCGAATGTTGGTATGTTTATCAATTTTAGTTGCTTTTTGCGTTTTATATTGGCCGTATGTAAATTATGGTACATCATTATTTTGCGAGTATGCATGTATTGATTTAGTGTGTAATATCTGTTCTGCATCAGTTGTTATGAATTTTATACTTATTGAGGCTTTAAGACCTTGGTAGCAGGTGATCTTTAACTTCTCATTATGGTTATAGTTGATGTAGAGATCAAGTTGTGTTTGCCGTGTTAAAATTGGTGTGAAAAAATGGACAACGATTGCCCTCTTGCTATTGTCTTAGCTGACTTAAAGATATTGATTGTAGCCAATGGCCAACCATTAACCTCTTATTGTGATTGTAGAATGCATTATGGCTTTGACTCATGCATTTTGTTAAATGTGTTAAATATGATTTACAATGAATGTGTTAAATATGCTTACAATAAGCAATATTGTTACAACAATAATCCTTTCTTTTAATATATGATTTAGAAGGATGTGCGCATACTTTTGGCGAGTTTTGACTTGTTTGACCCACTGACGTGTTTCATTTTAGTTTTTTTTATGTTCTACTTGCTGTAGATAAATTCATAAAACATTACCGTATCAACCATTCATAAGTATATTGTCAAAATTGTCACTTCTAGGCATATAACCTCCTACCATTGTTTTAGTTCACCTAAGACAGTCGACTTCTTCGGGTTCGGGCATTAGCCTAATAGGCTTAAGAGACAAAGTGATGGTAGAATTGATAAATGTTCAATAACCGTTAACATCTCTTGTAGTGTGATTGAGATGCCTTTGTTATTGATATTTGATAATCAAAATTCAGTTATATTTTTTTTACTCTTTAATTGTAGTGGCAGCTCCACTTGATTGGTATTTAGTGGTAATGTTGATGACTGAAAAATAGTTTACTTAAATAAATATAAATTCTTTTCATTCCTTGTGTTTTCCTGTTTTCTTGTAAAATTGTGTTAGGCGAATGGATGCATAATTCAGCAGGATCTGCCTTCACACCTCATATAATCCATGTAGCAGTTGGAGAGGTATGTGATAGTCTTTATAACTATTAATTAATATTCCCTTCTTACTAAAATAAATAAAATATTTACACAAGTCAATTAAATTGTATGACCATCAATTAAATATCTTAAATTTCCCTAAAGGTGATGGAATATATGAAGCTTGTGGACTGAAACCAATACTATCAATACCTTGCAGTGATTACTCGAAAAAGTTTGAAACTTTGTGATCGAAATGTTGCGATTTCCTTTGGATTGTCCTAAAAATTAAATCCTTTTTTTTTTTTTTTTGTGAAATTTATTCTACTTGAATCTTGAATTGAAGCGGATAAGCATTGTGTAAACCACTATGTTGCAGGATGTTGCAGAAAAGATATTATCTTTTGCACAGCAAAGGCAAAGGGCGCTCTGCATCTTGTCAGGCAACGGTTCTGTTTCAACCTTGACATTACGCCAATTTACATCCTCTGGTGGGACCGTGACTTATGAGGTTTGACACTTAACTACGAATTAGCTCTTGATGCACACCGTAAATCTTTATTGCACTCGTTTTCTTAACTAAAATATAGAGGTGGGCAGGTGGCAACATGATGGGTAAACGGGTTGGGTAACTGATCCAAAGAATTAGTTTTTTTATATGGGTCGAAACGGGCCATTTTGGGTTAACCCGAATCACTTTCAATTAATTTTTTTAATAAAATAAGTTAGATATTGTGTTACTGTTTCCTTTTTAGTTACTTATTTCTACTCTTACTTGATGCCCATTATTGTTACATTGTTTTATTAACTGCTTTCTAGGGTCGTTTTGAGATACTATGCTTATCGGGTTGTTATCTGCTTGCTGAAACCGGTAGCCCCCGCAACCGGACCGGCGGTCTTAGCATCTCCGTTTGCAACTCCGACGGTCAAGTGCTTGGCGGCGCGATTGGCGGTAAACTCATCGCCTCCACCCTAGTACAGGTGACATTTTTACACCCTTTTTCTTCCCACATCCATTTCCCCGAAATCACATATTCTTTCTTGGCGGCAGGTGGTGGTTAGTAGCTTCTTACACGGTGGTGGTGGTGGTGGAGATATTCCTAAAGCAAAAACCACAATCGAGCCACCCTCAGGAGACGAGAAGAGTCCCGGAGTTCAGCTTAACTAGAGGTTATCTTTGTAGATTAATGGTGGGCTGTGTGTTGATGTATTTGTTACCAAACCGAAACAAGAAAGCTTGACATCTTTATGTTTGTTTAGCTGTAGAACTTGCCTTTTTTTTTAATTTGTTCAGTAGATGTTGAAATGCACAATTGTTATCTGTAGCTAGTAGTATCATTTCATGGACTGGGATGTAAAATTGTCTTTCTTTGAGGCTGGATTAATGTTCATTTCTAGGGTTTGTTCATGCAAACTTTTGCAAATTTTATAATATAGGTTTTAACCATACAGCAGAAAATGAAAGATAAGTATGCCATTATTCAACATAGGGGCATTCAAGATATACACATTAAAACAGTTTCTGCAAATCTTGAAATCTACAGGAGACCCAAGAGTTTCTGAATGTCTCTCTGCAAAAAACAACACAAGAGTTATGTAAGATGAAGTAGTGTGATTCAAGAGTGTTTGGAATTCGATTCGGATTTGAAAAATTAGAAATTTGACTTGATTCGATTATCAAAAAATTGAAATTCGGATTCGAGTCCAGTAAATCAAATACGAGTTTATAATTTTAAATTCGATTCGATTATAAAAAAAATTGAAATTCGAATTCGAGTCCAGTAAATCAAATACGAGTTTATAATTTTAAATTCGATTCGAAATTCGAATTCAAATTATACATTTTTATTTATTATATTTATAAATAATACACACTTGTAACTTTAATTTGGGCTATAGTATAAGCTAATCTATAGATTTAATAAGTCCTAAAATAGCCCATAATGAATTGACATATCTTAAATTGATTTGAATCAAAACGAATTTATTCGAATTTATCCGAATTCGATTCCAATTCGAATTGGCGTTTTAATTTGAATACGAATTGACCAGTTTTTAATCGAATTTGAATTCCATCAAAATAAAAAATTATTCAATAAATTCGATTCAAGTAATTTGAAAATTCGTTACTCAGTTGGATGAACATCCCTAAGATTGGTTGTTTAAAAGGGTATTTCTGTCTTTTTACCTCGACCGTAAGAGGGGAAGTTGTGGGATAGTAGCGGTCAACAGGTTGGCCGTCTTTATCAACCAAGAACTTGGAGAAGTTCCATTGAATGTCTCCCCCAAGAATTCCATAGAACCCTGTTTTCAAGAACTCGTATACAGGTGCAGCGTTCTCGCCATTCACATCAATCTGTGTTGAAATTGCATCAAAGTTTTAATCTTTTTTGATAAATTTTGAAAATTTAGTAGCTTTTTCATGGTGGTCTGTTTGAATTTCACCTTGTCAAAGATGGGAAATTCTGATTTGAATTTGGTGCAGACGAAGTCGACAATTTCTTCGTTGGTTCCTGGTTCCTGAGCTCCAAATTGGTTGCATGGAAATGCCAAGATCTCAAAACCTATATTCATTGAAGTTGAACATTATACAGTTCTACTTCAACTACTAACTGACACCATCATTATAAAATACAAATAAAAAAACCATACTTTTCTTGCAATAATATATCACTCTTTATAAAAGGTGTAACTGAGAATGAATATATTTCAAACTCATTATTTTTTCCTGCAATTTACAATCTTTTTATATGTTTTGCAACAAATAAAAAGTCAAACATCATGTTCCATAATTCCTATCACTCCATACCAAACTGACATCTTGAACATCAGCTTCGGTATGAATGAAACGAGTTTTATATCAAACTTGAAACCGAAACCAAAAACTACAAACCTTTCTCCTTGTACTTCAAATAAATCTGATTCAGTTCATCATAGTTGTTGTTTGTAAGCCCACTGCCACAAAGAACCAACAACACAATTGACTGTAAGCAACTTTAGGAGATACAATCACAAAGCCTATTTTAAAAGGTAGTTAAATAGCAAAAAAAAAAAAAAAAAAAAAAAAAAAAAAAAAAAAAAAAGAAAAGAAAAGAAAAGCTGAGCTTGCTTTTAAATTACAAAAGGGCAAATGGGCTGCAAGAACATTCAAGCAAAATAGTAGTGAAGATAGTGAGCGCGTACCACTTGGACGCAACGTTAACAATAAGTACAACTTTTCCCTTGTATACGCTAAGGTCTACATCATTACCCTTAGCATCCTGCACCGAATCGAAGATTAAATCACCAAAAAGCCAAAATTAAATACTAAAAAATAACACAAAACTTATAAGATCAAACCAAAGGTAGATCAACATTTAGCTAGAGCCTAAAGTAAGTGGCAGAGGGCCAAATTAAGTAATAAATTTAATTTAATTTTGGAGGCCTAATTTTTTTTTTTAATTTAAAAACTGAAGGTGTATACTGTATACACTATAGAGTTTCAAAGAAAGACTCAATCTGGATCATTGACTTTTGTGTGTCAAACAGAGGCTTCTAACTGAAAAACTAACATGCATCTTGAAACTTCCAATCCAAATTCAATAACTAACTAACTAACTAACTAACTAAAACCCTGTAACAAAAATTAAAAAAGCCACATGCATGATAAAAAAATAGCAACAAAAACTTTACATGGTCAAAACCAAGATTTAACATAAAAATAACAAAAGGTTGAATTTTTTCCATCTTTTCAACAGATTAGTGAAATAAACTTGTTCATAATTTATGGGTTTTGATTAGCCTGTCAATTCTAATTATTGTTAATCAATTCTACAACAACAAAAAAAAAAAAAAAAAAAAAAAAAACAGAAAATTGAAATTAGGGTTGTTGAGAGAGAAAGTTGAAACCTTGACTGTGAAATCAATAGAGGGTTTTCTTGGGTTGGGCTGCCATGGATGATTGCTGGTGTTTGAGTGTTGAAATGGGCAACAAGATGATCAGATCAGATGTATATTATTATTAGAGTAAACTGCCATTTTGGTCCCTGTGGTTTGGCCAGTTTTGCCACTTTAGTCCAAATCTCAAACTTATTACATCCAGGGCCCTGTGGTTTGCATTTTGTTGCCATTTTAGTCCAAATTTCAAAAACCCTATTTTTTTACAGTTGCAACCTACTCTTTTGTCTTTTAGTTCAGGGGTATTTTGGTCATTTTGCTTTTCATTTAATATTTTCTTAATTAAAAAATTAATATATATATATATATATATATATTAATATACACACATACAGCTCATCTTCATCATCATCATAGACAACACTCTCTCTCTTTCTCTCTCCAAGCACCACCCATCACCGCCACTCCCTTGAACCCTGCCGTCGTCCAACACCACCACCAGATTTGCCTCTTTGTTCGAACCGGTCGGTCTGGACGCCATGTTTGGTCGCAGAAATGACTCCATTATCATAATCTCTTCCAGCAACCGAATCAGACTCTGAATCCCACATGATGATAAGAGCAAAAACCCTAAAGAAATCTTGAAAATCTGCTAGTGAGGATGAAGATGATTGTTGGTGGTGGAATGATTAAAACGGAAGAATATCACATGGGTATTGGTTGGAATTATGTAAAATTTTGGACTTGATCTCTCCATCTCGACAAACATCCACCCCCAACCTCTCCCCACCTCTCGATCTCTCCATCTCGAACTCCGACCAGCCCGGCGGCGACGGCAAGAACCTCTCAATCACTCTCCTTCAAGTCCGGCGACGGCAAGAACCGACGAGGGTTGAACCACCGTCGGCGGTGCTGTGGGGGTGGCGTGATGGTTGAACCACCATCATCGGTTCTGATTTTAGGGTTTGCGGATGTGAGATCTGTGTCTGATTTTGCAATTTAGGTATTGGGTATGTATGTTCAAAAATCAGATGGTGTTGCAGGTTTAGGTGATGGTGGAGGCGGTGGCTTTTGATTTAGGAAAGGGTGGGGATGGTGGTGGTGGAGAGGAATCCAGGGGAGGGGATGTGGTGGTAGTAGGTGGGGGTAGCGGTGGTGCTGATGAAGGAGGTTTTGTTGATTATTGCAGGTTTTGTTGATGCTGATGAAGGAGGTTCGAAGATTTTGCAGCTAATTATTGTAGGTTTGATTATTGTTAACAGCTGATTGATTTTGCAGCTGATTATTGCAGGTTTGATTATTGCAGGTTTGATAACAGCTGATTGATTGTTAACAGCTGATTGATTTTGCAGATTTTGTTGCTTAATTACATATGTGTGCAGGTTTTAGAGAAGATAGAGGGAGCTGAAGTTGTCGATGATGCGGTGGTGGGGGTGGTGCGGTGGTGGGGGTGGTGGTGGTGGTGGTGGTGTCGATGATGCGGTGGTGTGTGTGCAGGTTTTAGAGAAGAGAGAGAGAGCTGAATGTCTGTATATGTATATATATAATATATAAGTAATTTTGTTTTAATTTATTAAAAGAATAAAATAAAAAATGACCAAAATGCCCCTGCACTAAAAGGACAAAATAGACAGCTTTTAACAGTCAAAAAATAGGGTTTTTGGTTTTTGGACCAAAATGGCAACAAAATGCAAACCACAGGGCCCTGGATGTAATAAGTTTGAGATTTGGACTAAAATGGCAAAACTGGCCAAACCACAGGGACCAAAATGGCAGTTTACTCTTATTATTATTATTGAATTTATTTGGCGAAATTAATTGAATTTATTTGGCATTGGTGGCTCCAATTCAAAACGTGACAAAGACAAGGGAATATATTCCAAAAGGGACGCCCCAACAGCCGTATATTTGATACTTTTTGCATCTTCTCGATAGGGCTGTAAACGAGTCGAGCCGAGTCGAGCCAGGGTGGGGTCGAGCTCAAGCTCGAAATTAATTCAGGAGGCTAAACTTGGCTTGAGCTTTACGTCGGAGTTAAACGAGCCTAAGAACGAGCCAACGAGCCGAGCCATGGGCCGAGCCGAGCTTAGCTCGAGCTGGGCTTGGTTACAAAATGAGCCAGCTTTGTTCATGTTATCTCAAATTGAGTTTTTTTAGCTAGTTTTTCTCGAGCTTCTTTCGAGCGAGCTACGAGTCGCGAGCTTTATGAACAGCCCTACTTCTCGATGACCCCCAACCGATAATCAGACTTGTAAAAATCAGTTAACATTTAAGTTAATTTAATTATTAATGGTATTGTCGATGATGGTTGTGTCACAAAAGTCGGGATGTGCACATCCCGACCAGTTGACGATCCAAAACCAAAACCGAACCGCTTTGAACCTGGTTTGTGAGAAACTTAAACAATTCGTAAAGATTTTATTAACCCGATGTTACATGTTTAGGGAAATAATAAGAAAATGTATTAGTTGAAGTACTGAAGATGTAAATGTTTCATAGTTAGAGGTTGTTGTTATTAGTTAGTTAGTTAGAAAATAACGAACGTGTGTATAAGTTCGTTAATCACCGTTGTAATTGAATCATCTGGATAATGAATTGGCGATTCCCTCTCTATTACGATTCTTACAATTTCTTATCCTAACATTGGTATCAGAGCATCCGATCCTCGGAAGATCTGTGTTCAATCATTTGAAGTTTAATCTGCGTTCAAATTCCTTTCAGTTCATCTGAAATTGTTCTTTGTTCGGTCAATTTCTGCTCAATTTTTTTCGAATTCATTGAAATTGATCATTTGTTTGGTCAATTTCTACCGTTTTGATTCAATCCTTAACTCCGCAACCTATAATTCTGTATTTTGTGATTCAATTGAGAAATTAGGGCTTGTATTTTGTGTATGCCGATGAGACATCAAGAAATGGAACGATTAGAGAAATTGTCTCAGGAGAACGCAACTACAATAGCGAATCAACAACTGGTATTGGAGCAGAATTCAGAGGCGATTCTGTTTCTCCAAACCAGTGTGACGGCGTTGGTAAATCAGATGGCTGAAATCAACAGCAAGTTAGATCGAATGGGTAATGAAAGAACCGGGGGACAACACGATCAGAGATTAGTTCGAACAGGAAGGTTGGATTTTCCAAAATTCAACGGAGAAGAAGTGGAGGGCTGGATTATTCGATGTAATCATTTTTTTTGCTGTGGATAAAACCCCAGAAGTGGCAAAGGTCCATTATGCGATAATCAATTTGGAAGGTCCGGCTTTAGAATGGCATCAGGGGTATTTTGACAGTCAAAATCGAGACATAGAAGATATTACTTGGGATGAATATTGTAGGTCGATTATCAATAGATTTTCTGAAAGATTATCTCAAGATCCCATGGAAGAATTGAAAAATCTCCATCAAACAGGTACTCTCCAAGATTACATTAAAGAATTTGATTCCTTGTTGAATAGGGTCAAATTAACTGATGAATATGCTGCTAGCCTTTATGTGGGGGGATTGAAACCTGAAATTCGTTGCTTAGTCAAAATCTTTAAGCCCAAATGTATGAGAGATGCTATAGCTATGGCCAAGCAACAAAGTGTGGTGTATTCTACACTTTTTGGTGACAAAGAAAGTAAGAAAGCTGGGTTTATAAATAACAACAATAATATTAGTGCAAAGATGGGTACCAGTGTGGGGTCTAGTACGGGGTCTAGTACGAGTACAAAAAGTATAGCCAATCCGGTGAATTCTTTGGCTTTACTACCAACACCACCAGCTAATAAGATGTTAAAGAATGTAAAAAAGGTACCTGCTAAGGTGGCAGAAGAGAAGAGAGCTAAAGGGGAGTGATTTTGGTGTAGTGAAAAGTATTCTCCCACTCATAAGTGTAAGTTTAAAAACTTATATTGTAACACCTCAAAAATTCACGTCCTATAATGAGTTGACACGTGTCATATGTTTGAACGTGTGAAAGAAAGTTATAGAAGGATTAAAGTTGACAATCATGGAAAGTATGTGAATATACGAGTTCTAAATGTCAACAGTGAATAAATATATTGTACATTAACCCTACATGATGCTCATACCTTCAAACGAATAAATCATGGATCATACGAAGCTAATTGTGAATGAAAGTGAGAGATTACAAACTACAGGGGTTAAATGTGTCAACATGTTTAAGATATACCTCTGAGTGACCTTTTAGAAAACCTGAAGCCTTGTAACGATTAATTATGCTCACTAGAATGCGTGACAAAAATTTCACCAAGTTTCGTTATCGTATGAGAAAGTTATGATAAAATTCGTATTCGAGGGGTTAGAAGCGTCAACATGGAAATTTATGACTTTTCGGGTAAACACAAAGTGACCAAGGACCTCACAAAGTTGGTATAAGTCTTGGAGCCCTTATATGTCAATATAAAAGGCTTATAATGCAAGAATTAAAGTGAAAGCGACGTTTAGGAGGACCGGGGACTAAAAGTGCAATAAAGGAAAACATTGTAACCTGAAGCCAGGCACCAGGCGGGCCGCGTAAGGTTGGGCCAAGTCCTTACGCGGGCCGCGTATGGTACCCAGATGCAGAAACAACAGACAGCTGTCTGTTCAAGCCTTTAACCGACTCCAATTGCTTTGAATTAATACCATGGGCTTCCTAAACTGGTATTTAGGCCTTAGGGACACTTGTGGATGATCAAGGGTCCATGGTAGCATGATTTGTCAACAATCTAGTGAGTTTCAATCACTATATAAAGCACCATGAGTTGCAACATTTGATCATCCCTTCACAACTCAACATCTGAAGAATTCTGGAGCTCAAGCCCATCTTCTAAGCTTCCCTAATCGTTTATAGGACTCTGGTAAGTATCCTCAACCTTCCTTGTTTAAGTTTTGCTTAGTTTATAGCCTTAAAGTCAAACCGTCGTAATTAACGGTTGACTTATTGATTAATCGCTAATGGTCCAGCGATTTGTCAAACTTAAGGTAGTTATAAGTTGGTAATTATGTGGGCTTTAAACCCTTAAAAGGGCACTCTCTGATTCCAGTCCTAACTAGGTCGTTTGTCGGGTCAAAGATGATGATAAAAAGTCAACAGAAATGTAATTTGCGATTTAATACACAATTAGCAATGTGTGAGGTGTGTAACCTGTTTTAACCTTAATATAACTTGGTAATCAATGTTAGAACATGTCTAAACATGTTTGATCCGATAATTTTCAGTTTAGGATCGATTCGGAACCGAAAGGCGCATAGTTTGACTTTTTGCTTTGACTTCGGTTCTGACCCGGTTTTGATATGTTTAGACATGCCTTAAAATTCTATTAGGACCTAGTTACATGATAGTATAACCCTCTGCGTTCATACTACTTGAATCATTGATTGTCCGATGTTTCCGTTAAATGCCTAATGTTGACCAATATGCCCTTTTGACCTTAAAACGTGAATTTTGGAAATGTAAAAGAATAGAAACCTCAGTTACTGATTTATAGACATGTCCCTAAGATTTCACATCAGTTGGAGGTCTAGGTTAGGAGTTATGCTCAATGACGTAATTATAACGCTTTTTAGTAATTAAACGACGTCATTAGCATAAAGCCTATCTAAACCCAATTTTTGACACCAAAATTTTTACCCACTGATGTAATATAATATTTTGAGATTTTTAAAGATTTTTAATTATTTTTTTTACTAATTAAAACCTAGGGTTATCGCCTAAATTCGGTAAATACCGATTATGCCCTTTTAGGTCATAAAATGAGTTTTACAAGCCCTTTTGATACCAATCCAATTGCTACTGATTTTATATAATAAATAAAGTATTTTGAACTTTATAACATGATTAGAAAACTCAGATTTCCGGTATAACCCGGAAATCGCTTAAAATGACTTTTTACGCGTATTAAACGCATAGTTTGGGTCTAAAAACATTTTGTCACATAAGACTTATTACCAACTGATATAACATGATAAATTAAGTCATTTTACTGATGTATTCAGACCCGAACCTCAGAAGTTCATTAAATCTCTTTTATAATCTTTAAAATGACCAAAATACCCCTACGGGGCTTATTTTGATATTAAACTCGTTTTGGGCATAATGGAAGGTATCCTACTGATATCACAACATATTTAAGGCATATTAACTTAGGAAACCTGTTTAGGACCTTTTGGTTACTCGTTACGCACTTGTCGCGTTCGGATCGGCGTATGTGACTAGTTTGCATATATTAGTCGAAACGGGTCAAACCATATCCTTTTTGTCTCAAAATCCAGAATGTGTTCAAGTTACCCATATTAAACAAGCATACAAGCTTGTCGGGTCAAAACCACATTCTAAACCGATCTTCGCTTTATCATGCGTTTGATCCGTGTCTTCCTTTTGAAAACTAACCGGTCTAAGTCTAAGCTTAACTAAAGACCCGTTAGGATTCTAATAGGTTATTAAAAACATTCGTTCCAGATTAGGAGCCCAGTAAAAGTTACACGCACTTTCTGTATTTGATTTATACTTTGCTTAGGTAAATACTCTTAACTTATTTTCCCTATACGGGCTTGGGATACGGTACTATAAAAGTACCGCTTGGTCGGGTGTGTGTAGTCATTTAAATCGGATTGTGATTAATGTATTTGCATGACCCATTTAATATGTATTATTTGGTGTATGGCTTTTGGGGGTTAAATGACCATGTCCCGGATATCCTTGGCATCATTTTACGAAATGGCCACGACCTAAGCACGGGGTGTAGGCGTACACCTGACAGATGCATTATGTAAAAACTGGTAATCCACTAAAGGAATCAACCTTGTGGGTATTATACCTGTGGCGTGTCAGTTAATCTTGTCTGGCTCTTCTAACCGGCCCTGATGGACGACAAATAAGTAAAACTGTATACATGATTATTTTAATAATTGTCCCAAGTTATACAAGATATTTTTGCCGAAGTGCATTCAAATCAATTTTCAAACTCTTTTCAAAATGAGTCAGTTGAGTTGTATTTACCAGTGTAAACTGACGTATTTTCCAAAAAGGCTAAGTGCAGGTACTAGACGAAATAGGCTGGCTACTCCAGGCATCATTACTCAAGTTTCGCAAGCTCTAGATGTCAAAGTCTGTTGAACAGTTTCCTTTTTATTTTCGATCCGCCTGTGGATCCTTTACTTTCCGTTGTAATACTGGATATTACTTTATATTCGGAATGTAATATATTTATCTTTTGCTTCCGCTGTGCATTTAAATATTGTGTTGTTTGACTATTATGTCACCAACCACGTCACGATACTCCCCACCGGGCCCACCGGTAATACGTGGAAAGTCGGGGTGTGACATATATGTTTTGGAATTATATGCTGATGACGAAGATATAGAGGAAGAGATTCAGGGGGAATTGAAAGAAATGGGAATGGATGCACAAATTTCTATACATGCCTTAATGGGTGTCAACTCTTTTTCCACAATGAGGGTGGTAGGTACTATAGGTACTAGACAAATACAGATCTTACTTGATTCGGGTTCAACTCACAATTTTGTGGATTCAAAATTGGCAATAAAGTTACAATGTCATACAAAAGAGCTACCCCTAATGAAAGTTAAAGTGGCCAATGGTAATGAGCTTGGATGTAATCAATTGTGTAAGGATTTCCAGTGGCTAATGTGTAAGACCCTAACACGTATTTGACAAAATTCGCAGCGGAAATTCGTGCCATAAAATTTCTTTCATTACAAACGTCTTGACTTACTTGAAGGTTTATTTTAAAAATATCTCTTTTACAAAACAAAAGCATAACTCCCGTTTACTAAAGTACATACTCGATTATTCCCGTACAATCTATCTTGTGACTCGGTCTTCGATCTATATTCCTTGTGATAATCGCCCGTGATCCGTACAACCTGCACTCACCACATACATTCCTAACATTAGCACACATTATATAAACAAGATTCTTATACGTACACTTCACATTTCGTCCTTTTCAAACTTTAAGCATTTCATCTACTTGTCCATTTCCTGGTGAGGCTTCAATAACGTACCTGCATTACTTTTCATTCTCAAGGTACACCATTAATAACGTTAACACTCAACGTGTCTAAATCATGCATACATACGTACTTACATACATACATACTTACACATCTACATACGTACATACATTTCCTACAACTTTACATACGTGCATACACTCATACATGTCTTTATTCATACATACATACACAACTACATACGTACATACCTTTCCTACACCTTTACATACATGTATACACTCATACATATCTTTATACATACATACATACACATCTACATACGTACATACCTTTCCTACATCTTTACATACATGTATACACTCATACATATCTTTATACATACATACATACATACATACACATCTACATACGTACATACCTTTCCTACATCTTTACATACATGCATACACTCGTACATATCTTTACACATACCTACATACACATCTACATACGTACATACCTTTCCTAAATCTTTACATACATGTATACACTCATACATATCTTTATTCATACATACATACATACACATCTACATACGCGTACAAGATCTTGCATACTTCTTACATACTCATGCGTTGATTACATGGGACTTAGACTTTGATTTATAGCCCATAAACATCTAAGGATCGATCAAAATCATGTTTAGGAAGCCCGCCGTAGTCCACGGATAACAAACCGAAGCCTACGATACATGAATCAACTTAAATAACAAATTTCATGTTTTTGGACTTGGGGAGGGCGTCGGCGACGACCCTAGGGCCCGTCGGCGACGACCCGTGGTTCTTCCCGTAGCCAAAAACCCCGTAGACAGGTAAATAACCCGTCAGCAAAAAAACTAACTTTCAAGAGCCCATCAGCGACTACCCTTGACCCGTCGGCGACTACCTCTAGAAATGGCACTTTTCTGCAGTTCCGTTTCGTCGTCCGTATGCACTAAAACGCGCATAACTTTTGAACCGTTTACCCGTTTAACCTCCCGTTTCTTCCTACATGCTTGTAAATTCACATTCTATCATATGAACTTAAAATCCCACTTCCGGATTAAGGAAATTCTTAACTTACACGCTATCGTCTTATTATTCATTTATGATTTATTCGACCCGTTCATGCATTCATCCACAAAACTTGTTTGTTTGACCATAACTTCTTATGAACCTAATAATGTCAACATTGTATATCATACAAGATTAAGTTCTCGGATGTCTTGCATCCTCTTGACCCATTTTCGCTCAAGAGCTTATTTTGACCCGTTAAGGGTATTTGCGCATTTTAAGGTCTTTAGCTTACGAAAACCATACTTCTCGCTTTCTTGCTTTTTCAAAACATTCATTTAATAAAATAGCTTGTTTGTAATCAACTTTTTAGATCATTTGCTCGTTTTACCCATCAAGGGCGTTTTTGTCAACTTTGCTCTATCATTGACAACAAAGGACTCCCTTGCATAAGTAACCAATCCTACTACTTAGCTACAATTCTTAATCACACATACCTTGCTCGGATCAAAGCTAAGATCCGTTTAATACTTCATCGGTCTCATACAATTCTTTCCTACTTGACCTCGATCATCATACTTAATTAAATTGCACATAACTTTACATAAACAACTAAGAAGTGATTACAAAAATCACTTACCTCGTGCGTCCATGTTCATACTCGTTTCCTCGCCACTTTTTGACCCGTTAGCCTTCCGTGCTTGATTCCGTCTCGACATGATTTCTATACTTCCATGTCATCGAAATCACATTCTTATTAGCATACATAATTGTACATGTTAACGATCATATCGATCGCATAATTCCTATTTGACTTTCATTAGTTACTTCTAGCAAGCATAATACATGTGACCAAATTCATATCATTTCAAACTCATGTAAACCATCATGTCATCGCATTAAACACACATTCGTCAAACACACTCCATATAACTTACCTTAATCTTACAATTATGACAACACGTCTAATCATCCTTCTTATACACGGTTGACTTTTAGAAGTCAACGGTTCATTTAGTTTAACTTTCGACTTATCATTATATACCCGTAACATCATAATAGCCTATACGGACAACACTATATACATATCATCTTTTACTTACATACAATTTCATCGATTAAGCTCACCTAGGCGTTTCATCAAACGCTTGGTGTGCGTACCACTATCTTAGCACAATGTACAACTAATATATGCATAATCTTCTAATCTTATGCATAATTCATCCAATCCTCCCACTAATTAGCATTTATCATTCATACATAACATCAAGCATATCAACATCATATTTCTTTCAATTCATGTAACAAGAATTCATCATACCCACATAATACAAACAACATGCAACAAGAATTAGACATGGATGATGATTCAAGTCATTATTCTTACCATAACTAATGGGTTTTGCCTCTAAACATCAAATTAACCTAAACCATGCATAATCCATGTTCTATATGATGATTCTAACATATCCTCATGCCCAATTTCATACCAATTCATGATTTACAACATAACCCACTTCGTGGGTAATCACCAATCTAGAATCTAAGACATACCTTATGATTCCCTAGTGTAGGTGATCACAAATTCGTGTTCGGTTTTGAATTTGAGCTTCATTTATCCTTCCAATTTGATGGATTAGATGGAGTTAGGGTTTTGACTTCATGAGAGCTCCTGCTCCCTCTAGAACACACGATCGTGTGTGTGTTTGTGTGTTTAAATTTTTATTTATTAATTCAACTTTCAACTTAACCCACTTTAACCCCTCAAGTTGCCACTAATTATAAAGGGGCACAACTTTCTTTCTTTTAATTGTTTTTACCATTTTGTTAACTTGGTTAAATAACCTAGTCATTCATTTCTTGATGCACCATATCATAACATTTAACGAATATAAACATTCGGGTTTTGGGGTGTTACAAGTCTACCCCCCTTAAATAAGGTTTCGTCCCCGAAACCTTTCTCATTTCCTCTTACACACACACATTTATGTTTGACTTAACACTCACATCATAATCATAAGTAATCATCCTATCTCATTTCATAATTATTCATACAATTGGCTTCTTCTTCTTAACAAGTCTATACTTTCCATGGCATACTTTCATATAACATTCTCATTTCCTTTGACCCGTTAATAACAGGTTAATATACATACTTATTCAAACTTATAATAATGCTTACACTCATATGGTCCGTTTATAACGGATTTAGTACTTTCATCTTCATCCTTTAAGATTCCATTCTATAGACACATTGTATAACATTTAACCCTTGTTTTGTTATCACAACAAAACTGCTATGTCATCGTCATACCTACGTGCATAACTTCGTAGCTAACTTCGTTCTACATTTCTATAGTCTTTTGTACCATACATATCCTTACGTTACTTACACATTCGGATATTTTCATTCCTATAATTCTTTTGTTCATTTGCTTTACATTTACTTATATGACTTGTTTGACGCATACATGGTCAAGCTATTGACTTCTTCTTATGTAGACTAATTTCGTCTTTTATATCTTAAATCTGTTTCACGAAATCGAACACATTATTCATACCTTTCCTACATTCTATGTTTTGAATCCGTCTCGCGGATTCAAACATTGCATTCACATCTTTCATTCTTTGAACCCGTCTCTCGGATTCAAACATTGCATTTACGCCTTTCATCCCTTGAATCCATCTCGCGGATTCAAGCATTGCATTCATATCTTTCATTCATTGAATTCGTCTCGCGGATTCAAACATTGCATTTACGCTTTTCATCCCTTGAATCCGTCTCGCTGATTCAAGCATTGCATTCATATCTTTCATTCTTATCATTCATGTTTTTCATTCCTACATAGTACTCTCAATTTCTTGAGAGTCTTACTACCCACTTCACCCGCACGCCCACATGCTACCCAATTCTAACGGACATACCTGCGATAATTACCACGGTCTCACGAATGTCATATGCTTCTTGCGTACTGGCCAGGTGCGCAATTCACATACTAATTTCGTGCCTTCAGGTAATCATCGCCTTATGTCTGCAGTAGTGGGTCTCAGTTCGTGCTACATTTTTACAATCTTATCAAGACAATATCGTTGTCTTCCATTTAGTACTTACCCTCCCAAGGAGATTTCTTCCTTTTAACACCGGTACCATACATATTAACATTGTGTACCTGGGGTCCGTCTGTCCATTCGCATCCTTACCTGCCTTAGCATCCATCCTAGACTGCATTCAAGGGTCATCTTCTTCAAACACTTATACTTACCTTGCACATAACATACCGTCAGTTTCTTTATACGTATACATAAGTACATACTTACATTCGCTTCTACCTTTGGATCTTGATCGAGTTTTAGATTGTACGGGTTCCTTATCATAAGAGCACACAAGTTTGAGTTCAAGTATTTACTTTCTTGTACTTGATTCTCTCAAACCAGGGCTCTGATACCAACTTGTAAGACCCTAACACGTATTTGACAAAAGTCGCAGCGGAAATTCGTGCCATAAAATTTCTTTCATTACAAACGTCTTGACTTACTTGAAGGTTTATTTTAAAAATATCTCTTTTACAAAACAAAAGCATAAATCCCGTTTACTAAAGTACATACTCGATTATTCCCGTACAATCTATCTTGTGACTCGGTCTTCGATCTCTATTCCTTGTGAAAATCGCCCGTGATCCGTACAACCTGCACTCACCACATACATTCCTAACATTAGCACACATTATATAAACAAGATTCTTTCACGTACACTTCGCATTTCGTCCTTTTTTCAAACTTTAAGCATTTCATCTGCTTGTCCATTTCCTGGTGAGGCTTCAATAACGTACCTGCATTACTTTTCATTCTCAAGGTACACCATTAATAACGTTAACACTCAACGTGTCTAAATCATGCATACATACGTACTTACATACATACATACATACATACATACTTACACATCTACATACGTACATACCTTTCCTACAACTTCACATACGTTCATACACTCATACATGTCTTTATTCATACATACATACACAACTACATACGTACATACCTTTCCTACACCTTTACATACATGTATACACTCATACATATCTTTATACATACATACATACACATCTACATACGTACATACCTTTCCTACATCTTTACATACATGTATACACTCATACATATCTTTATACATACATACATACACATCTACATACGTACATACCTTTCCTACATCTTTACATACATGCATACACTCGTACATATCTTTACACATACCTACATACACATCTACATACGTACATACCTTTCCTACATCTTTACATACATGTATACACTCATACATATCTTTATTCATACATACATACACATCTACATACGCGTACAAGATCTTGCATACTTCTTACATACTCATGCGTTGATTACATGGGACTTAGACTTTGATTTATAGCCCATAAACATCAAAGGATCGATCAAAATCATGTTTAGGAAGGCCGCCGTAGTCCACGGATAACAAACCAAAGCCTACGATACATGAATCAACTTAAATAACAAATTTCATGTTTTTGGACTTGGGGAGGGCGTCGGCGACGACCCGTGGTTCTTCCCGTAGCGAAAAACCCCGTAGACAGGTAAATAACCCGTCAGCAAAAAAACTAACTTTCTAGAGCCCGTCGGCGACTACCTCTAGAAATGGCACTTTTCTGCAGTTCCGTTTCGTCGTCCGTACGCACTAAAACGCGCATAACTTTTGAACCGTTTACCCGTTTAACCTCCCGTTTCTTCCTACATGCTTGTAAATTCACATTCTATCATATGAACTTAAAATCCCACATCCGGATTAAGGAAATTCTTAACTTACACGCTATCATCTTATTATTCATTTATGATTTATTCGACCCGTTCATGCATTTATCCACAAAACTTGTTTGTTTGACCATAACTTCTTATGAACCTAATAATGTCAACATTGTATATCATACAAGATTAAGTTCTCGGATGTCTTGCATCCTCTTGACCCATTTTCGCTCAAGAGCTTATTTTGACCCGTTAAGGGTATTTGCGCATTTTAAGGTCTTTAGCTTACGAAAACCATACTTCTCGCTTTCTTGCTTTTTCAAAACATTCATTTAATCAAATAGCTTGTTTGTAATCAACTTTTAAGACCATTTGCTCGTTTTACCCATCAAGGGCGTTTTTGTCAACTTTGCTCTATCCTTGACAACAAAGGACTCCCTTGCATAAGTAACCAATCCTACTACTTAGCTACAATTCTTAATCACACATACCTTGCTCGGATCAAAGCTAAGATCCGTTTAATACTTCATCGGTCTCATACAATTCTTTCCTACTTGACATCGATCATCATACTTAATTAAATTGCACATAACTTTACATAAACAACTAAGAAGTGATTACAAAAATCACTTACCTCATGCGTCCATGTTCATACTCGTTTCCTCACCACTTTTTGACCCGTTAGCCATCCGTGCTTGATTCCGTCTCGACATGATTTGTAACACCTCAAAAATTCGTGTTAAATAATAAAACGACACTTGTCATGTAAGGCAAAACGCGTTGTAAACCCGGATTAAATAAAGACGTATTGGCAGGATTTAAAAGTGGCGTCATGTTAATTATTACCTCTGAACACCTCATTTATAAATCCCAAGACCCAAAGTTTTTATATATTAAACATCTATCATGCCTAAAATCTAGAAATGGATTGCAAATAATAAATCGGAAGTGCATGATAAGATCCCACAAAGAAAAGAATGGTAAACCTTAACTTTCGGTACTTGTTTTTGGTTTCAAAGTGAAACAAATTGAAATGGTAGGGTATGCAACTGATAATTGAAGTCCCACATGGTAAATAATAAGCCCACAATTCGTTTATACCCACTTGACCCTTCAAAACGTCAAAGAACAACAATTTTCGTGTCTGACCAGAGGCTTACGGACCGTAAGCCAAAAACCTTTACGGTCCGTAAAGATATGCCCAGCGACGAGAAAACAGGCTGCAGCCTGTTTAACGCGAATCTGACCCGTCAGGCCGGTTTTTCTCACATGTGATCGACCCCTAAACTATTCTAGAGCAGTAGGGGCATGTGTATATCAGTTGTGGAGTGTTGTAGACTTTGTTGTCATCAATTCATGGTGCCATGAACACTATATAACCCACATAAGTTGCAACTCTTTGATCATTCCATTCTCAATCCAAGTCTGATCAATTGAGGAGCTTTCAAGCTGATTACAAGTCCTCTCTAATCATCATTAAACACTTGGTAAGTTGACTAACCTTTCTAAATTAATTATAGCTTAGTATTTTAGCTAAAAGTCAAACCGACGTAACTACGGTTTGACTTCGTAATTAATTAATGATAGCTCAGTCGTATGTCGAATTAAAAGTACCGTTAGATAGGTAATTATATGGGTATTAAACCCTTATAAGGGCACGTACTGATTCCAGACCTAACTAGGTCATTTGCCGAGTCAAACGTTGACCGAAAAAGTCAACAGTTATGTAAATTACAATTTAATGCACGATTAGCAATACGTGATGCGTGTAACCTGTTTTAAACTTAATATAACTTGGTAATAAAGGCACGGACATGTCTAAACTGGTCAGACTCGACAACTCTCAGTTTTAAACCGGTTCGGAACCGAAAGTCACGAAACTATGACTTTTACGTTGACTTCAGTTCTGGACCGAGTTAGATGGAATTAGAAATGCCTTAATGCTTCATTAGGGTTGGGTTACATGATAGTATAAGCCTCTGTACTTGTTTCGTTGATTACCCAATTAATATACATGTTTCCGTTAATCGCTCATATGTTGACCATTATGCCCTTATTACCTTAAAACGTGATTTGTGAAAATGTAAAAGTGTAGGAACCTTAATTATTGATATATAAACTTGTATGCAAAATTTGACATCGGTTTGACTTGTAGATTAAGAGTTATGCTCATTAGCGTAATTACGGTGCTTTATGTTAATAAAATGGCGTAATTAGCGTATAGCCTAGTTAAACATACTTTTGATATCAAATCTTTTACCTACTGATGTTATATATTATTTTGGGATTTTTAAAGATTTTTAATTAATTTTAGGCCGAGCATAACTAGTAGTCGTAGGCTTAATCCGGTAATTGTCGGTTTTACCCTTACGGGTCATAAAATGAGTTTTACACATCTAAATGATTCCAAACCTTTTGCTACTGATTAGTTATGATAAATAAATTATTTTAAGCCTTCTAGAAATATAAAAATATCAGATTTAAGTATCGAACCCGGTAATGGCCTTTAATCGCCTAAATTAGCGTTTTTAACGCATAGTATGTTTTAAAATCATATTGGACATACCCGGGTTGATACCTACTGATATAAGAGGCAAATTATAATATTTTAACAGTAAGCAAAGGTTGATAAACTCAGACCTCAGTTTTGAGCTTTTCGGCTTATGTGAAATTTCCAAAATACCCCTACGGGGCCTAGTTTGGTTAAAGATGACAAATTTCACATATATACTTTAGCCTACTGTTATAACTCATCAAATTGAGTATGTTTGCTGTTTACATCAGACCTGTAACTCAGTTAAACATTTAAACTCTTTTACAAACCTTAAAATGACCAAACTACCCCTACGGGGAATAGTTTGTGTTTAAACTAGTTCGGGGCATAACGAAAGACATCCTACTGATGTTACAACATATTTGAAGCATATTAACTTAGGAAACCTGTATATGGCTCTTACGGATACCCGTTACGCATATTACGCGTTCGGCTCGGTTTATGTAACAAGTTTACATAAATTAGCCGAAACGGGTCAAACCTTAACGGTTTTATCTCAAAATACAGAATGTGAATAATAAACCCATATTAAACAAGTCTTCAAACTTGTCGGGTCTGAATCACATTCTATCCGGTCTTCGCTTAATCGTGCGTACGAACCGTATCTTCGAAACTAGCCGGTCTAAGCTTAAGCTCAATTTAAGACCCGCTAGGATTCTAATAGGTTATATTTAACCTTCGTTCCAGATTAGGAGAACCAGTAAAAGATACTTGCTATTTGCTTATTGTGACTATACTTTGCATCAGGTAAATACTTTTAACTTATTTTCCCTATACGGGCTTGGGTTATGGTACATAGCGTACCGCTTGATCGGGCATCAAATCTCCACGCTTAGTGGGTAGTTGAATAATTTGATCGGCTCGTTTTAAACAGATTTGTTTACTTTACAGCCTTTGGGGGGTTAATGACCATGTCCCGGATATCCCTGGCATCATCTTACGAGATGGCCACGACCTGAGCACGGGGTGTAGGCGTACTCCCGTGTATAACTCACTTAAAGTGGTGTGTCTATTGATCTTTAACCCGGACTAGATTCGGGCTATTGAACGCATAAGTAACATGTAATTCGTTCACAAGATTATAATATTAAATAATTCTCCCAAGTTAAATAAAATGATTTATGCCACGTGCATCCAAACCAATTTTCAATCATTTTCTAAAATGAGTCAGTTGAATGTATTTACCAGTGTAAACTGACGTATTTTCCCAAAAAGACTGAATGCAGGTACTAAACGAAATTTGGCTGGATTATCTCCTAACCATCAATAAAAGTCTCGCAAGCTTAGGATGCCAGAGGTCTGTTGAACCATAAATGTTATTTTGTTTCGATCCGTTCTGTGGATAAACACCGGATATTGTGACTTTGATTACAATAAATAAATTCGGTTGTATATTATTTTTAAATTGCTTCCGCTGTGCATTATTATATTGTGTTGTTTGACTATTATGTTGCCAACCACGTCACGATACTCCCCCACCGGGCCCACCGGTGACACGTGGAATTCGGGGTGTGACAGGTTGGTATCAGAGCCAACTCTGAGTGAATTAAACACTAGCCTTTTGTGTTTAATCTTAGTTACACAATTGCACATATCTAAACCTTCGAGTCTAGACTTATAACTTAGGACAAATTCCACCTTATTCGGGTTTTGTTTTGTCCTTTAAATTTTATATTTTTGTTATTGTTATCTCATGCTTTATTGACAGGTATAACAAAGATGCCTCCTAGATTCTTCCGAACACGAGGACGTGGAAAGGGGCCAGTTACCGCCCCCAACGATCATGAAGCTGGACCTTCACGAAGGCGAGCTCCGTCCAACACCGAGAGTGACGACCCTCGGGAAAACCGAAGAAACCAGTACGAGCCGGCCAGACGATCGGTTTCGCATACTTCCACACCTCCTGCTCTAAATCCTTATGAACCCCATAACCCTCAACCGTCCTATATACCACTTCAGAGGTCCCTATCTCATCATTCATATGGGGACCCTACACCTGTTTTTAGGGGACAGTTTAACCCGGTTGGGTTCATACCAGAGCCCGTGGGTTTTAACCCACTAGGTCCGGAGGACCACTTTTCAGGAGATCACGCCGACGATATGGACGAGGATACGGACCCCGTCATGCCGGCAAGTGGTACTCCAAACCATCCGATCGAAATCTCCGACGGATCGTCCTTCCACGGATCACCCTATGGTGGTCCGGACAGTTTCCAAGCCCTGTTCGATCAACACCAGTGGTATTATACACCATCACACCACTCGTCGTCACATGGGCAGCATCAGCAGCAGCATTCTCATCAGCAACAGGAGCCACAGCCACAGCCGCATCATCAAGATTCATCTGAGGATCACCGCTTTGTGGCAGTTACGCCACCACCTCCACCGCCACCAGTTCAACCGGCACCTCCTCAACCGCCAAGATGTAGAAGAACCGGTGCACGCATGTCGGTGCGACCGGGGGGCTTCAATTTCGGTTCCCCACAACAGTCAAGTGCTAGTCACTACCCGCCATACCAGGAGGACCCACAAATGGGTGGACCCTCCAACCCTGCTGTACTACAGCCACCGCCGATGGGGTTTGAAAACCCAATCCCGGCATATACGGGTGGCATGGCTTACAACCCGTTTGAACCTCCAACGCATCACGACTATGGGTACGCGGAGGCTGATCCATACATGGTAGCAGCGAACTACAACAACCAAGGACCCTATGGGGATCCATGGGGGGTGAGTTACCCGACTCAGGGATACTCGATACCTCCTAGACCCATCATCAGGGCTCAATCGCAGCCACTACGGTTTTCTCCCCCAGAAAGGGAGGAAATTCTTCATAGGTTGCAGCAAGTTGAACGGGAAGCTCACGAGGATCGTAGGGAAAGGCAGACGTTCTTCCAAGGGTTGGTTAGTTTGATCAAGGGAAAGAACAAGAAGGATCGTTGAATCCTTCCACAGTTATTTTCTTCTGTATTTATTATTTAAACCCCTTCGAGGGTGTACTTGGTATGTTGCTTTCAGCCCCTGCGTGGGCATGCTTATGGTTTGAACCCCTACGTGGGTGTATTGTTAGTATTAGTCCCTACGTGGACATGTATGATATTTAGCCCCTGCGTGGGCATGTGTGTTATTTAACCCCTACGTGGGTAAGTTGGTAATTTGAAAGACCCGTTTAGGGCAAATGTGTAATGCTTTGAATAAAAATTAATGGAATATTATCTCTATGAATTTCATGATTGCCTTTTTGTGCATAAATAATTACAAATGAAATAAATGAATTAAAAATCATTCCGTTTTAAATTAATCTGCCTATGTAATTATTTAATTAAGGACCTTAAAGTGTGAAACCTAGCTTCGTGTCAATTATAAGACCGGGCCAAAATGGTAAGACCTGTTTAAACAGATTCAAATCCCTGTTGACATCTTAAAACATGTTAACACTCCTGGCAGAAGTGATTCGTTACAATCACATGTCATTTTATATATATAAGGATTCTTTAGAAGATCCCAAACCCAATTATATGATCTCTGAATCATGGGATAAGATCATCAATTAAGATGATCATATGTTACCATACGTTGGTAATATAATGCCTATGGGCTTTGCTCATTTCTACATGAGTCAAAAGACAGTTGTAGCCTTGACTCACTGTCTGAAAAAGGTAATAAAATATATTTAAACCTTAAAAGCCTTGATTCTCTGAAATCATAGCTTATAATTTAAATTGTCCATGTGACTAAGCCTTATGTGCTAATATATATTGTTATTATCTATATTTAGGATAAATTTTAAATTGAAATCCTAAATTAGTACGATTAATAAGTTAACCAATTATGGTCTCTGTTTGCCATGGTTAACGAATTACCCTAAGGGGTAATTCCATAATAAACTCCCAAATAAAATATTGTTCTTGTTTTCTGCAACAGCTCAATTCAAATGGCTGACTCAAATGAAATAAATAGCCATCCTGTGGAGCCGAATGAGAACGCCCAGATTACGTTAACGGGTGCTGAACTAAAAGCAATCATAGACGGCGCTATCACACATGCTTTGGATAGACAGTATGAGGAATACAGTGGTACTCGAAGTAGGACCCACTCTGCATCACATTCAAAGCCCAGGACACATTCTGAGGTTCATAACAAGCCTCCTCCCAAGAAGAATGGACCCAAGAAAGACGGTGATGACCGTCAGTCCACCAACAATCAAAGTGACCCATCCCAGCATATAGTACTGCATCAAGGACCCCGTAACAAGGGTTGCACTTACAAGTACTTCGTGTCTTGTAAACCCAGGGATTTTACTGGGGAAAAAGGGGCCGTCGACTGTATGACATGGCTGGATGAAATGGACACGGTGGTGGATATCAGCGGGTGCGCTGAAGGGGATATAGTTAAGTATGTGTCACAGTCCTTCAAGGGGGAAGCATTGGCATGGTGGAGATCTCTAATGGAGGCCTCCGGAAAGATCCCATTGTATAGCATGTCGTGGGATCAATTCATTGCCCTGATCAAGGAAAACTTCTGCCCTCAACACGAGGTGGAGAAGATAGAATCCGACTTTCTATCCTTGGTGATGAAGAACCTCGATTGTCAAGCTTATCTGACAAGCTTCAATACACTGTCTCGGTTGGTTCCCTACCTGGTAACCCCGGAGCCAAAAAGAATCGCTCGCTTTATTGGTGGTTTAGAACCCGAGATCAAGTCCAGTGTAAAAGCTTCTCGGCCAGTTACCTTCAGGTCTGTAACTGACCTTTCCTTATCCCTCACTCTGGATGCGGTCCGACAGAGATCGCAGAGGAATAAGGCGGCCGAGAAGAGGAAGCATGAAGATGATGGTTCGCGAAGGTCGAATAAGAAACACCGTGGGAACGGTGATAACAAAAAGGGATCCGAGTCGAGGAAGGAAGGGCATAAGTCTGATGAGAAGCCCAGGTGTAAAATTTGCAAGAAGCAGCACTATGGAAAGTGCAGACTGGAGTCAAGCTCTCAGACTCAGTCAAAATCATTTGCTTGTGGAATTTGCAAGTCCACGGACCACAAAACCCTGGATTGCAAAAAGATAAAAGACGCAACGTGCTACCGTTGCAATGAGAAGGGGCACATCAAGACCAACTGCCCAAAATACAACAAGAAGCCTGAGGAGGCTAAGAAGACTAATGGCAGAGTCTTCAGAATGGACGCGAAAGAAGCTGTGCAGGACGATAATGTCATAACAGGTACTTTCCTTGTAAATGATGTCTTTGCAAGAGTACTTTTTGATTCAGGCGCAGATAAGTCTTTCGTAGATCATAAGTTTTGTAAATTATTGAATTTACCTGTCAAAACCTTAAACGCAAACTATGAGGTAGAATTAGCAGATGGTACCATAGAAACCGTCTCTACTGTGTTAGATGGATGTGTTATATCCATTAAGAACCATTCTTTTCCTCTGTCTCTACTTCCGTTTAAGTTAGCCGGTTTTGACATAGTTCTGGGTATGGACTGGTTATCTCATAACCAGGCCCAAATCGTCTGTAACATGAAGCAAGTAGTGATAAAGACTCCGTCTGGTGAGTCACTTACCATTCGGGGAGATACCCAGTATGGCTTACCTGAGCACGTGACTATGCTCAAGGCTTCAAAGTGTTTGAAGAAAGGGTGTGTCATCTACATGGCACAGGTGATTATTGATGAGCCCAAACCGAAGTTAGAAGACATCCCTGTCATTTCTGAATACCCAGAAGTGTTTCCTGAAGATCTACCTGGTTTGCCACCAGATAGACAAGTTGAATTCAGGATAGATATCATCCCCGGAGCGGCACCAGTTGCTAGGGCACCATACAGATTGGCACCCACAGAAATGAAGGAGTTGCGGACGCAGCTAGATGAATTGCTGGCTAAGGGTTTCATTCGACCGAGTTCATCTCCTTGGGGAGCGCCAATCCTGTTTGTCAAGAAGAAGGATGGGTCGATGCGTCTGTGCATCGACTATCGCGAGCTTAATAAAGTCACGATCAAGAATAGATATCCATTGCCCAGGATCGACGATTTGTTCGATCAGCTTCAAGGGGCAAGTTACTTCTCAAAGATTGATCTGAGGTCAGGCTACCATCAGTTGAAGGTTAAGGATGAAGACGTTCACAAGACTGCATTTAGGACTCGTTATGGTCACTACGAGTTCCTAGTGATGCCTTTTGGGCTCACTAATGCACCAGCCGCGTTCATGGATCTCATGAACCGCGTCTGCAAGCCTTACTTAGATAAATTTGTTATCGTCTTCATCGATGACATCCTTATTTATTCTAAGAATCAAGCTGACCACGAGAAACACCTACGCTGTATTCTCAAACTTCTACGTCAGGAGAAGCTCTACGCCAAATTCTCTAAGTGTGAATTTTGGCTACGAGAAGTCCAATTTCTTGGACACGTGGTTAGTGAGCGTGGTATCCAGGTGGATCCCGCTAAAGTTGAAGCTGTTATGAATTGGCAAGAGCCAAAGACGCCTACAGAGATTCGTAGTTTCCTGGGATTGGCAGGATATTACAGGCGTTTCATTGAAAACTTTTCAAGGATTGCTGCACCCCTAACCTCCTTAACTAAGAAAAAGGTTAAGTATATTTGGGGCCCTAAGCAGCAAGAATCCTTTGATATTCTGAAGCAAAAGTTGAGCAACGCCCCGGTACTGACACTGCCAGATGGAATTGAAGAGTTTGTAGTATATTGTGATGCTTCGCACACTGGCATGGGGTGTGTGCTTATGCAGAAAGGCAAGGTGATTGCCTATGCATCAAGACAACTGAAAGTGCATGAAAAGAATTACACCACCCATGACTTGGAGTTGGGTGCCGTTGTATTCGCACTAAAACTTTGGAGGCACTATCTCTATGGTATCAAGTTTGTGATCTATTCTGATCACAAGAGCCTCCAGCATCTGTTTAATCAGAAAGAATTAAACATGAGGCAACGCCGTTGGATGGAGACCTTGAATGACTATGATTGTGAAATCAAGTACCATCCCGGCAAGGCGAATGTAGTCGCCGATGCCTTGAGTCGGAAGGAAAGGGTTAAGCCCATCCGAATCAATGCCAAGCGCATGGAAATAAAGAATAGTTTGATAGAAAGGGTGTTAGCTGCACAGAAGGAAGCTGTGTTGGAAGCTAACTATCCTAATGAAAAGTTAGGAGTAACTGAGGAGCAGTTAACTCTTAGCAAAGACGGAATTCTACGGTTAAATGGACGAATATGGGTTCCAATTTTTGGAGGACTTCGTGATGTCATCCTCCAAGAAGCCCATAGTTCTAAGTACTCCGTTCATCCTGGAGCTGATAAGATGTACCAGGATCTAAAGGCAAATTATTGGTGGATAGGCTTGAAAAAGTCTGTGGCCACTCATGTAGCAAAATGCTTGACATGTGCGCAAGTCAAAGCCGAGCATCAGAAACCGTCAGGTTTGCTACAACAGCCTGAACTTCCTACGTGGAAGTGGGAAATGGTAACTATGGATTTCATTACCAAGTTACCCAAGACAAGGAAAGGAAATGATACGATATGGGTTATAGTTGACCGACTGACTAAGTCAGCTCATTTCTTACCCATCAAGGAGACTTATAGCTCCGATATGTTCGCCCAGTTATACGTTGATAAGATTGTAGCCCTACACGGCATACCTGTAACTATTATCTCTGACCGGGATACTAGGTACACGTCACACTTTTGGAAGAGTTTCCAACAATCTTTGGGCACACGTTTGAACTTTAGTACGGCTTACCATCCTCAGACTGACGGTCAGAGTGAGCGTACTATTCAAACGTTGGAAGACATGCTACGCGCATGTGCGATCGATTTGGGAGGTAGCTGGGATAAGAACCTACCATTGATCGAATTCTCCTACAACAATAGCTACCATACCAGCATAAAGGCTGCGCCTTTTGAGGCATTATACGGTAGAAAGTGTAGATCGCCAGTTTGTTGGGCGGAAGTTGGAGAAGTCCAGTTATCAGGACCAGAGATCGTGTTCGAAACAACGGACAAGATTGTCCAAATTCGTAACAATCTCCAAGCTGCCCGGAATAGGCAGAAGAGTTACGCTGATCCAAATCGTAAGGATTTTCATTTCGAAGTGGGTGAAAAGTCCTACTTAAAGTGTCACCTTGGAAGGGGGTGATGCGATTTGGTAAGAAAGGCAAGATAAGCCCAAGATACATAGGACCTTTCGAGGTTATCGAACGTGTCGGGTCAGTTGCCTATAAGTTGAACTTACCAGAAGAGCTCAGTGGAATTCACAACGTGTTCCACATCTGCAATCTAAAGAAGTGTTCCGCTGACGAATCACAGGTCATGCCACATACAGATGTGCATATAGACGCGAGCTTAAAATTTGTGGAAAAACCTTTGTCGATTGAAGATCGACAGGTAAGAAAGCTTCGAAGGAAGCATATACCTTTTGTAAAGGTCAAATGGGATGCCCATAGAGGTCCCGAATATACGTGGGAGTTAGAATCCACCATGAAAGAAAAATACCCTCATTTGTTTCAGTAAATCTCGGGTCGAGATTTATTTTAAGGGGGGTGAGGATGTAACACCTCAAAAATTCGTGTTAAATAATAAAACGACACGTGTCATGTAAGGCAAAACGCGTTGTAAACCCGGATTAAATAAAGACGTATTGGCAGGATTTAAAAGTGGCGTCATGTTAATTATTACCTCTGAACACCTCATTTATAAATCCCAAGACCCAAAGTTTTTATATATTAAACATCTATCATGCCTAAAATCCAGAAATGGATTGCAAATAATAAATCGGAAGTGCATGATAAGATCCCACAAAGAAAAGAATGGTAAACCTTAACTTTCGGTACTTGTTTTTGGTTTCAAAGTGAAACAAATTGAAATGGTAGGGTATGCAACTGATAATTGAAGTCCCACATGGTAAATAATAAGCCCACAATTCGTTTATACCCACTTGACCCTTCAAAACGTCAAAGAACAACAATTTTCGTGTCTGACCAGAGGCTTACGGACCGTAAGCCAAAAACCTTTACGGTCCGTAAAGATATGCCCAGCGACGAGAAAACAGGCTGCAGCCTGTTTAACGCGAATCTGACCCGTCAGGCCGGTTTTTCTCACATGTGATCGACCCCTAAACTATTCTAGAGCAGTAGGGGCATGTGTATATCAGTTGTGGAGTGTTGTAGACTTTGTTGTCATCAATTCATGGTGCCATGAACACTATATAACCCACATAAGTTGCAACTCTTTGATCATTCCATTCTCAATCCAAGTCTGATCAATTGAGGAGCTTTCAAGCTGATTACAAGGCCTCTCTAATCATCATTAAACACTTGGTAAGTTGACTAACCTTTCAAAATTAATTATAGCTTAGTATTTTAGCTAGAAGTCAAACCGACGTAACTACGGTTTGACTTCGTAATTAATTAATGATAGCTCAGTCGTATGTCGAATTAAAAGTACCGTTAGATAGGTAATTATATGGGTACTAAACCCTTATAAGGGCACGTACTGATTCCAGACCTAACTAGGTCATTTGCCGAGTCAAACGTTGACCGAAAAAGTCAACAGTTATGTAAATTACAATTTAATGCACGATTAGCAATACGTGATGCGTGTAACCTGTTTTAAACTTAATATAACTTGGTAATAAAGGCACAGACATGTCTAAACTGGTCAGACTCGACAACTCTCAGTTTTAAACCGGTTCGGAACCGAAAGTCACGAAACAATGACTTTTACGTTGACTTCAGTTCTGGCCCGAGTTAGATGGAATTAGAAATGCCTTAATGCTTCATTAGGGTTGGGTTACATGATAGTATAAGCCTCTGTACTTGTTTCGTTGATTACCCAATTAATATACATGTTTCCGTTAATCGCTCATATGTTGACCATTATGCCCTTATTACCTTAAAACGTGATTTGTGAAAATGTAAAAGTGTAGGAACCTTAATTATTGATATATAAACTTGTATGCAAAATTTGACATCAGTTTGACTTGTAGATTAAGAGTTATGCTCATTAGCGTAATTACGGTGCTTTATGTTAATAAAATGGCGTAATTAGCGTATAGCCTAGTTAAACATACTTTTGATATCAAATCTTTTACCTACTGATGTTATATATTATTTTGGGATTTTTAAAGATTTTTAATTAATTTTAGGCCGAGCATAACTAGTAGTCGTAGGCTTAATCCGGTAATTGTCGGTTTTACCCTTACGGGTCATAAAATGAGTTTTACACATCTAAATGATTCCAAACCTTTTGCTACTGATTAATTATGATAAATAAATTATTTTAAGCCTTCTAGAAATATAAAAATATCAGATTTAAGTATCGAACCCGGTAATGGCCTTTAATCGTCTAAATTAGCGTTTTTAACGCATAGTATGTTTTAAAATCATATTGGACATACCCGGGTTGATACCTACTGATATAAGAGGCAAATTATAATATTTTAACAGTAAGCAAAGGTTGATAAACTCAGACTTCAGTTTTGAGCTTTTCGGCTTATGTGAAATTTCCAAAATACCCCTACGGGGCCTAGTTTGGTTAAAGATGACAAATTTCACATATATACTTTAGCCTACTGTTATAACTCATCAAATTGAGTATGTTTGCTGTTTACATCAGACCTGTAACTCAGTTAAACATTTAAACTCTTTTACAAACCTTAAAATGACCAAACTACCCCTACGGGGCATAGTTTGTGTTTAAACTAGTTCGGGGCATAACGAAAGACATCCTACTGATGTTACAACATATTTGAAGCATATTAACTTAGGAAACCTGTATATGGCTCTTACGGATACCCGTTACGCATATTACGCGTTCGGCTCGGTTTATGTAACAAGTTTACATAAATTAGCCGAAACGGGTCAAACCTTAACGGTTTTATCTCAAAATCCAGAATGTGAATAATAAACCCATATTAAACAAGTCTTCAAACTTGTTGGGTCTGAATCACATTCTATCCGGTCTTCGCTTAATCGTGCGTACGAACCGTATCTTCGAAACTAGCCGGTCTAAGCTTAAGCTTAATTTAAGACCCGCTAGGATTCTAATAGGTTATATTTAACCTTCGTTCCAGATTAGGAGAACCAGTAAAAGATACTTGCTATTTGCTTATTGTGACTTTACTTTGCATCAGGTAAATACTTTTAACTTATTTTCCCTATACGGGCTTGGGTTACGGTACATAGCGTACCGCTTGATCGGGCATCAAATCTCCACGCTTAGTGGGTAGTTGAATAATTTGATCGGCTCGTTTTAAACAGATTTGTTTACTTTACAGCCTTTGGGGGGTTAATGACCATGTCCCGGATATCCCTGGCATCATCTTACGAGATGGCCACGACCTGAGCACGGGGTGTAGGCGTACTCCCGTGTATAACTCACTTAAAGTGGTGTGTCTATTGATCTTTAACCCGGACTAGATTCGGGCTACTGAACGCATAAGTAACATGTAATTCGTTCACAAGATTATAATATTAAATAATTCTCCCAAGTTAAATAAAATGATTTATGCCACGTGCATCCAAACCAATTTTCAATCATTTTCTAAAATGAGTCAGTTGAATGTATTTACCAGTGTAAACTGACGTATTTTCCCAAAAAGACTGAATGCAGGTACTAAACGAAATTTGGCTGGATTATCTCCTAAGCATCAATAAAAGTCTCGCAAGCTTAGGATGCCAGAAGTCTGTTGAACCATAAATGTTATTTTGTTTCGATCCGTTCTGTGGATAAACACCGGATATTGTGACTTTGATTACAATAAATAAATTCGGTTGTATATTATTTTTAAATTGCTTCCGCTGTGCATTATTATATTGTGTTGTTTGACTATTATGTTGCCAACCACGTCACGATACTCCCCCACCGGGCCCACCGGTGACACGTGGAATTCGGGGTGTGACATGATTTCTATACTTCCATGTCATCGAAATCACATTCTTATTAGCATACATAATTGTACATGTTAACGATCATATCGATCGCATAATTCCTATTTGACTTTCATTAGTTACTTCTAGCAAGCATAATACATGTGACCAAATTCATATCATTTCAAACTCATGTAAACCATCATGTCATCGCATTAAACACACATTCGTCAAACACGCTCCATATAACTTACCTTAATCTTACAATTATGACAACACGTCTTATCATCCTTCTTATACACGGTTGACTTTTAGAAGTCAACGGTTCATTTAGTTTAACTTTCGACTTATCATTATATACCCGTAACATCATAATAGCCTATACGGACAACACTATATACATATCATCTTTTATTTACATACAATTTCATCGATTAAGCTCACCTAGGCGTTTCATCAAACGCTTGGTGTGCGTACCACTATCTTAGCACAATGTACAACTAATATATGCATAATCTTCTAATCTTATGCATAATTCATCCAATCCTCCCACTAATTAGCATTTATCATTCATACATAACATCAAGCATATCAACATCATATTTCTTTCAATTCATGTAACAAGAATTCATCATACCCACATAATACAAACAACATGCAACAAGAATTAGACATGGATGATGATTCAAGTCATTATTCTTACCATAACTAATGGGTTTTGCCTCTAAACAACAAATTAACCTAAACCATGCATAATCCATGTTCTATATGATGATTCTAACATATCCTCATGCCCAATTTCATACCAATTCATGATTTACAACATAACCCACTTCGTGGGTAATCACCAATCTAGAATCTAAGACATACCTTATGATTCCCTAGTGTAGGTGATCACAAATTCGTGTTCGGTTCTGAATTTGAGCTTCATTTATCCTTCCAATTTGATGGATTAGATGGAGTTAGTGTTTTGACTTCATGAGAGCTCCTGCTCCCTCTAGAACACACGATCGTGTGTGTGTTTGTGTGTTTAAATTTTTATTTATTAATTCGACTTTCAACTTAACCCACTTTAACCCCTCAAGTTGCCACTAATTATAAAGGGGCACAACTTTCTTTCTTTTAATTGTTTTTACCATTTTGTTAACTTGGTTAAATAACCTAGTCATTCATTTCTTGATGCACCATATCATAACATTTAACGAATATAAACATTCGGGTTTTGGGGTGTTACATAATGCAGGGAACATGGTTCAAAACTGATGTATTCTTATTGCCGTTGGATAACTATAATTTGGGTTTAGGAATTCAATGGCTGCAATCTCTCAATGATATAGTGTGGAATTTTAAGGAATTGACCATGCAATTTAAGGTGAACTCTAAAGTCATTCAGTTGAAAGGCATCAATCATAATGAGATTTCTTTATGTTCTCTAGAAAAACTGTCCATGGTGCAAATTCAACTTTTTAGTATGCAAATACGAGAGAATGATTCTTTTCAGCATCAAGCCAAGCTAAGTGATGTTAAACAAGATGCTGGAATTGCAGCATTGCTACAGGAATATGATGACGTTTTTCAGACCCCGAAATCTTTACCACCTGATAGAAGCTGCAATCACATGATTCAATTAATTGATGAAGCAGTCACAATCAATCAAAAAGCATATCAATATCCAGTGGGCCAGAAGGATATTATTGAGAAAATGGTTCAGGAAATGCTGGATATGGGAATCATTCGACCAAGTGTTAGCTCTTTTGCGTCTCCTGTGGTTTTGGTAAAGAAAAAGGATGGTACTTGGCGGTTATGTGTGGATTATAGAAAACTTAATGATCAAACTATCAAAAATCGATTTCCAATTCCTTTAATAGAGGAATTGTTGGAAGAATTAGGAGGAGCTGATGTTTATTCCAAACTAGACTTGTGATCTGGGTATTATCAAGTCAGAATGCATGTGGCAGACATCCACAAGACCGTTTTTAGAACACATCATGATTATTTGAGTTTCTAGTACTTCCTTTTGGTCTCACAAATGCTCCAACAAATTTTCAAGGTCTTATGAACTCTGTTTTCAAACAATTGTTGAGGAAATCTATTCTTATTTTTTTTATGATGTGCTAGTTTATAGCAAGTCAATGTAGCAGCATGTTAAAGACCTAAAAGAAGTTTTGCAGCTGTTTAGGGACAACCAATTATATGCTAAGATGTCAAAATGCAGTTTTGGTGGTTCTAAGGTTGAATATTTGGGGCATGTGATCTCTAAAGAGGGGGTGTCAACCGATCCTTTAAAAATTGAAGCAATTAAGAATTGGCCTCCACCAACTACGGTTAAGCAACTCAGGGGTTTTTTGGGTCTCACAGGATACTACAGAAGATTTATATCTTCTTTTGGCACTATTGCAAAGCCTCTAACTAGTCTCTTGCAAAAAGACGCTTTTTATTGGTCTCAAGAAGCACAACAAGCATTTGAAGTTCTCAAGTCTGCTTTAATGAATGCACCAGTTTTGGCTTTGCCAAATTGGTCTCAAGAGTTTATGGTGGAAACTGATGCCAGTTCTAAGGGATTAGGTGCAATGCTTATGCAGAATAATGTTAGACCCTAAATCGTACATGACAAATGTCGCAGCGGAAACACGTACCATAAAATTTCTTTCATTATAAATACCCCAACTTATTTAAAATTGAACTTTAACATAGCTCTTTCTCATATATCCGTCATCCTCATATTTACTAATTAAAAACACAGCTTATGTTTACTACATTATATACATCAACGTTCCCGTACAATCTCTCTAGTGACTCGATCCTCGATCTCCAATCCTTGGATATCCTCATGACTGGTACTACCTGCGCTCACCACATAAAATTCACAACATTAGTACGCACTATAAACATACAAGGTTTGTTCACGTTTACTTCTCGTTTCGTTAACTCTTTACATCCCAGCTTTCCCATCATGATCATACGATCCGTAGTGAGACTTCTTTGGTATTCCTGCGTTACACTTCATTCACCAAGCACGCTATTATTATCGTTAGTACTCAATTTCATTGAATGCATGCGTACATACTTTCATACACACTGATACATACGCTTACGATCACAAATAGCAACTTTCCTACATACGTACCTACATACATACGTACGTACCTACGTACGTGCATACCTAAATACATCCATTCATACCTACATACATACATACAAACTTATTACATACATACATACTTATTACATACATACATACTTATTACATGCCTTCACACAAACCTACATACGTGCATACCTTCGTACATACTCACTTGCGTACATATACGTACTACCTACATTCACACCTACATACATACACTTAGACTTATAAGACATACATACGTATATTCCTATATACATACCTACATTTATATTTTCAATCACCTATTGCAATATACCCGACTCATACTCTCCTACTCACATGCAAACCTTCATATATCCGCGTATTCTTGTTCACATACTCATCAACATACCCACGTAGGTGCATATATGCTTTCATACACTTCTACAAACGTGTATAGAGATACACAAACATACATATGTACCTATCTACATGTGCGCTTACCCTAATGGTCATAAAACATAAGTTAAATTAGTCATACGCAACTTAAAACGCGTTTAAACGAGTTCCCAAGCCAAAACGGAGCAAACGAACAATTTTCGCTGATCAAGGGCGACCTCGCGTGACGCCAAGGGCCTTGGCGTCACGCCTAGCCCCTGTTTTCACAGAAACTTTGCAGCTGGTTGCTGCATATTCCCAGCACGTCCGTGTTTCACGGAAACGGTCATAACTTCTTCGTTATTGGTCCGTTTTACCCGATTCTTTTTCCTACGCGTCCGTAATTTAATTCTCCATCTTATGGAGTTAAGATCCGACATCTGGATTAAAAAAATTCCAGACTTTTAAGTCTTCGGCTTGCTACCCTTTTTACCAAGAATTGACCCGTTCATAATTCTATCACATAACTTGTTTGCTTTACCATAACCTCTTATAAACCTAATAATATCAGTGACGTCTATCATAACTACTAACATCTTGGATGCCTTGCATCCTCTTAACACATTATCGTTCATTTGCTTATTTTGACCCGTTAAGGGTATTCACGCAGTAAATGGGTCTATGACTAACAAAACCATACTCCCCACTTCCATACTTGTCCAAAACATTACACTAATCAAATAACTTGTTTCTAAACTACTTTGCAAGATCGTTTGCCCAAAATACCCATCAAGGGCATTTTGGTCAACTTTAATCCCATCCTTTACGACGAAAGACTACGACACATATTTGACCTCAACCATCATGTTTAGTTAATTGAAACACCATATTACTTAATCGAACATAAGAAGTGATTACAGAAATCACTTACCTTATGCGTCCGCGCTCGTATCCGATCCTTGCCCCTTCTTGACCCGTTAACACCTCTTGCTTGAGCCCGTCTCGACATGGTCCCTACACTTCCATGTCATTGTAACCACATTCTTATTAGCATACCCATTTGTACATGTTAACAATCATACCAATCGCATAATCCACACTTAACTTCCCTTAGTCATTTGTAACAAGCATACTACATAGAAATCAACTTCATCTCCTTTCCAACTCATGTAATTCATCATGTAATCACAAATAACGCATATTAACATAACATGTACCAAACGACTTCCTATAATCCTACCTTTACGACAACGAGTCAAATCATCTTTCTTATACTTTTTGACTTTCAAAAGTCAACTATTAACCATATATAACCATCGACTTATCAACATATACCCGTAACATCATAATCGACTATACGGACGACACTATATACATTTCATCATACACTTGATGTGAGTACTACCTTTTAAGCATAACGTACAACTATTTCATGCACAAATCTTCTAAACTTATACATAACCCATCAAAACCTACTACTAATCATCATGTATCATTCCCAAATAAACATCAAACATATCATCATCACATTTCTCCTAATTCTTCTAACAAGTATTCATCATACCCACATAATACATAAATCTTTAAACAAGAATCGAACATGGGAGGTGATTCTAGTCATCATCTTCACCCTAACTAACGGGTTTCACCTCTAATCATCAAATTAACGCAAACCATACATAACCCATGTTCTATACGAGGATTCTAACCCTTGTACACGATCAATTTCATATTAACTCACGGATTAGAACATAACCCACTTCACCCAGGATCACCAATCTTAGATTTAAGACATACCTTATGATCCCCTCGTGTTGGTGATCATTAATCCATGCTCGGTTATGGCTTTAAACTTCATCTTGCCTTCCAATTTGAGCACAAGGATGAAGTTAGGGTTTGAGGCTCCATGGGAGCCTCCTGATCCTTCTCGAACACACGTATGTGTGTGTTTGTGTGTGATTAAGTTATTTAATAACTTAACTTTCATTTGTTCCACTTTAGCCCTCGGGTTTACCTTTAAAACATAACTGACACTACCCTCATCATTTAATACTTTTGACCATACCCTTAACTAGGTTAAATAGCCTAGTTATTTATTTCATGACGTGTCACATAAGAACATACGACAAATATTAACATTCAGATTTTGGGGCGTTACAAGTCTACCACCCTTAAACGAGGTTTCGTCCCCGAAACCTTTCTCACTTTCATCGAACACACATTATCTTTTCTTCCAGTCCATCCATACGACCACTAGCCCATCCTAATGAGAATCTTCTCGCTCCAAGAACCCGTTCCAGAGTTCTTATTAGTATGGCTTTCACTAGTAGCGCTAATTTCTAACAACCTTCATAGCTAGTGGTTTATTCCTCGTTCAAATATTCCTTCATCATGTGCAATATATCCTTTTGTTTACTTAAATAATTCCAACATTTCATTATTAACATTCTTTCTGTTTATTTGCACATTCATAACGTTTTCGTCGACTAAAAGACCTTACTTTGAATTTGAAATCTATACATACTCATATATGCTTAACTTTAACGTTAACCTTATTCTACATTTTCTACAGTTACGTATACCTTGCATACCTTTATTTTATCTTTAAATCATTCCGTTCATTTCACATTACTATTGCTTTCACTTCATGCATTACTTAATTCACGTGTATAAATAGTTCATATCTCTCCAATCATGAGTTAAACATTTTACTAACCTCTTTTTCATTTCCCAAACCACGATCCGCAACCCAGATCGATCATCTTTTCCTCGAGTACTAGCCGTACAGGCCAGGTTTCATTCATTCGTGTAATGAGCTTCCGCTCGTACACGTCCTTTCACCAATATGATTGGTTTTATCACATCAATAGTTCTAGCATTATCATTAACAACATCGGCGGTTAGCATATGTAATTCAAACATTCATTACACTAGGTGATTACCCACCTATAACTCTTCTACAATTTCCTACGTACCTGCTATAACGTACCACACATTCTATTTCTTACATGCAATCCTTTCATTCAATTAATCATTTCGCCAACTGAAGTACACGCTCGTACTTCCTTCCATTCATGCTTACTTGCAAAGGCCTTATTACATCGTTGCAATATTTCTTACTAAGCTTACCCTTCCCGCCCATACTCAAGTTATTTTCCGGGTCACAGCCCGTCATCATTCTGACTTCTAAGAGTCAATTACTAACACATCTAACACGTAACTTATACAAAACTTCGTCTATTATACTATCACCTTTTACTTTATACTTATTTCTATGACCTGTTCGACTCAATCATGGTCAAACTGTCGACATCTTCTTAGGCGGATTAATTTCATCTTTTTATATTTTTGAATCCGTCTCACGGATTCAGACGCATCATTCATGATTTTTCATTCATTGAATCCGCCTTACGGATTCAAACATTATATTCATGCCTTTCTTCCTTGAATCCGTCTCACGGATTCAAACATATCATTCATACCTTTTCTTCCTTCTATGATTTGAATCCATCTAGTGGATTTCAATCATATCATTCACATCTTTCATTCCTTACATGTGTTGAATCCGTTTCGCAGATTCAGACATATCATTTCTACACTTCCTTTCCTTGAATCCGTTTTACGGGTTCAAACATTCCATTCATGCCTTTCATCACTTGAATCCGTCTCGCGGATTCAAACATTGCATTCATACCTTTCATCCTTGAATTCGTCTCACGGATTCAAACATATTATTCATATCTTGTTGATCCGTACTTAATTACGGATTCCACATTCTTCATTCTTATCAGGCATGTTTTTCATGCTTTCATAGTACTCTCAATTTCCCGAGAGTCTTACTTCCCATTTCACCCACACGCCCGCCTGCTACATAACTCTACCGGACATACCTGTAACAATTATCATGATCTCATGAACGTCATACGTTTCTCGTGTACTGGCCAGGTACACAATCCACATAGTAGTTTCGTGCCTTCATGTAATTGTCACCTTATGTTCGTAGACTTAGGTTTCGGCGCGTGTATCACTTCCAGTACTTCATTACTATACAGTCATTGTCTTTCATTTTTAAAATTTTCCTTCCCTTAATGAACTTTACCATTACTTACGCCCACATATTAAATTTACGTACCTGAGCTCATTTACCTATTTGTCTTATTACCTCTTTGCCTGCCTTAGTATTCATCCTAGACTGCATTTGTCACACCCCGATTTCCACGTGTCACCGGTGGGCCCGGTGGGGAGTATCGTGACGTCATGGTTGGCAACGTAATAGTCAAACAACACAATCTCAATATGCACAGCGGAAGCAATTTAAAGTATGATACAACCGAATTTATTATTGTAATATCAATTGTCACAATATTCGGAAGTTTATCCACAGAAGGATCGAACATAAAATGGAAACAATAGTTCAACAGACTTTTAGGCATCTTAAGCTTGCGAGACTTCTATTGATGCTAAGGAGACATATCCAGCCAATTTCGTATAGTACCTGCATTTAGCCTTTTTGGAAAATACGTCAGTTTACACTGGTAAATACATTCAACTGACTCATTTTGGAAAAAGAGTTTGTAAATTGTTTTGAATGCACGTGGCACAAAATATCTTGACACATTGATTAAAATGCACAGAGGCAAAATTAATCTTTTTAAGTTGGGAGAATTATTTAATATGATAATCTTGTGAACGAATTACATGTTACTTATGCGTTCAGTAGCCCGGAACGTATCCGGGTTAAAGATTAATAGACACACCACTATAATGAGTTATACACGGACGGTGTACGCCTACACCCCGTGCTCAGGTCGTGGCCAATCTCGTAAGATGATGCCAGGGATATCCGGGACATGGTCATTAACCCCCCAAAGGCTGTAAAGTAAACAAATCTGTTTAAAACGAGCCGATCAAATTATTCAACTACCCACTAAGCGTGGAGATTTGATGCCCGATCAAGCGGTACGCTATGTACCGTAACCCAAGCCCGTATAGGGAAAATAAGTTAAAAGTATTTACCTGAGCTAAATATAAATTCAATCCCAGCCGTATATCAAATCAGCAAGTACAGATAGCTTTTACTGGGCTCCTAATCTGGAACGAAGGTTTTTAATAACCTATTAGAATCCTAACGGGTCTTTAATTAAGCTTAAGCTTAGACCGGCTAGTTTCAAAGATACGATTCGTACGCAGAATTAAGCGAAGACCGGATAGAATGTGATTTAGACTCGACAAGTTCGGAGACTTGTTTAATATGGGTTTATTATTCACATTCTGGATTTTGAGATAAAACCGATAAGGTTTGACCCGTATCGGCTAATTTATGTAAACTTGTTACATAAACCGAACCGAACGCGAAATAAGCGTAACGGGTATCCGTAAGAGCTATATACAGGTTTCCTAAGTTAATATGCTTCAAATATGTTGTGACATCAGTAGGATGTCTTTCATTATGCCCGAAATGAATTTAAACACAAACTATGCCCCGTAGGGGTAGCTTGGTCATTTTAAAGGTTGTAAAAGAGTTTAAATGTTTAACTGAGTTACAGATCTGATGTAAACAGCCAACATACTCAATTTGATAAGTTATATCAGTAGGCTAAAGCATATATGTGAAATTTATCACTTAACCAAACTATGCACCGAAGGGGCATTTTGGTAATTTCACATAAGCCGAAAAGCTCAAAACTGAAGTCTGAGTTTATCAACCTTTGCTTACTGTTAATATATCATAATTTGCCTCATATATCAGTAGGTATCAACCCGGGTATGTCCAATATGATTTTTAAGACATACTATGCGTTAAAACGCTAATTATGGCGATTAAAGGCCATTTCTGGGTTCGATACTTAAATCTGATATTTTTATATTTCCAGAAGGCTTAAAATAATTTATTTATCATATGTGATCAGTAGCAAAAGGTTTGGAGTTGTTTAGATAAGTAAAACTCATTTTATGGCCCGTAAGGGCAAAACCGACAATTACCGGATTAAGCCTACGACTGCTAGTTATGCTCAGCCTAAAATTAATTAAAAATCTTTAAAAATCCCAACATAATATATTACATCAGTGGGTATTAAGTTTGATACCAAAAAGTAGGCTTAACTAGGCTATACGCTAATTACGCCGTTTTATTAACATAAAGCTTTAATTTTGCGATATTGAGCATAACTCTTAATCTATAAGTCAAACTGATGTCAAACTTTGCATACAAGTTTATATATCAGTAACTAAGATTTCTACACTTTTACATTTTCATAAATCATGTTTTAAGGTAATAAGGGCATAACGGTCAACATATGAGCAATTAACGGAAATATGCATATTAATTGGATAACTAGTGAACCAAGGTGTGTAATCACAGAGGGTTGTTCTAACAAGTAACCTAATCCAATTTAAGCTCTGAGGCATTTCTAAAACATACCTAAACGGGTCAGAACTGAAAGTCAAAGTGAAAGTCAAACTATGTGACTTTCGGTTCCGAACCGGGTCTAAACAGGAAATAGTCGGGTTGAACATGTTTAGACATGTTCTTACACTAATTACTAAGTTATAACAATGATCAAACAGGTTATATATGTTCTAGATAGCTAATTATGCATAAATGACATTTTAAGCATCATGTTGACTTTTTAATTAAAGGTTTGACCCGACATTTGACCTGGTTAGAGTGGTAATCAGGGGAAACCCTTTTGAGGTTTTATTACCCACATAAATACCAACTTATAACTACTTTTAATTCGAGATATGACTGAGCCATTATTGACTAATCTCGAAGTCAAACCGTAATTACAATGCAAATGAAGGTGTGAGGAGTTGTGTTGCATAAGGTGGGCTTTTATAGTGAAAATTCCACCACAAATCTTTGACACTTGGTGTCTACAACTCTCCATACCCTTCCAACAAGTGTCCTAGATGTTTAGGGGTCATTTAGGGGACAAGGGGGATGTGAAAACTCGTTTAAAATCGATTACAAGTTCACCTAGCAGGCCCCTATTCAAGAAAAACTGATTCTGCCCAGTTATAGCCGTCGCGTAGTGCGACGGCATCCCCCTTCATGCTCGCGCTACGCGAGCCCATGTGGTTCAGCCAAACATCTTTCATAAATTGCAGTTTCAGTCCTTGGCTCTTCAAACTTCGAATAGGCACTTGTTTATTGCAATATGAACCCTCACAATTTATCTATAAGGGCTTTAAAACATATGCTCACTTTGTTAGGTCCCCGGTTAACTTTGTTGTCACCCGAAAAGTCCTAACTTTCAACGTTTACGCTTTAACCCTTCGCACACGAATTTGATCATAACTTTCTCATACGATAACGAAACTTTACCAAAATTGAACCGTGTATTCTAGTGAGCATAATTAACATTTACAAAGCTTCGGGTTTGTCAAAAGGTCACTCAGAGGTATAAATTAAACATGTTGACACATTTAGCCCCTGTAGTTTGTAATCTCCCACTTTTTGCTTCGTATGATCCATGATTTATTCGTTTGAAGGTATGAGCATCTTGTAGGGTTAATATACAATATATTTATTCACTGTTGACACTTAGAATACGTATATTCACATACTTTCCATGTTTGTCAACTTTAGTCCTTTTATAACATTCTTTCACACGTTCAAACTTTATGACACGTGTCAACACATTATAGGACGTGAATTTTCGAGGTGTTACAGCATTCACGGATCATCCTCTTCCAACACTTATGCTTACCTTGCACATACAAAACCGTCAGTTTCTTTATACGTACACATAAGTACATACTTACATTAGCCTTTACCTTTGGATCTTGATCGAGTCTTAGATTGTACGGATTTCTTATCTCAAGAGCACACAAGTTTGAGTTCAAGTACTTACCTTCTCGTACTTGATTCCCTCAAACCAGGGCTCTGATACCAACTTGTTAGACCCTAAATCGTACATGACAAATGTCGCAGCGGAAACACGAACCATAAAATTTCTTTCATTATAAATACCTCAACTTATTTAAAATTGAACTTTAACATAGCTCTTTCTCATATATCCGTCATCCTCATATTTACTAATTAAAAACACAGCTTATGTTTACTACATTATATACATCAACGTTCCCGTACAATCTCTCTAGTGACTCGATCCTCGATCTCCAATCCTTGGATATCCTCATGACTGGTACTACCTACGCTCACCACATAAAATTCACAACTTTAGTACGCATTATAAACATACAAGGTTTGTTCACGTTTACTTCTCGTTTCGTTAACTCTTTACATCCTAGCTTTCCCATCCTGATCATACGATCCGTAGTGAGACTTCTTTGGTATTCCTGCGTTACACTTCATTCACCAAGCACGCTATTATTATCGTTAGTACTTAATTTCATTGAATTTATGTGTACATACTTTCATACAAACTGATACATACGCTTACGATCACAAATAGCAACTTTCCTACATACGTACCTATATACATACGTACGTACCTACGTACGTGCATACCTAAATACATCCATTCATACCTACATACATACATACATACATACTTATTACATACATACTTATTACATACATACATACTTATTACATGCCTTCACACAAACCTACATACGTGCATACCTTCGTACATACTCACTTGCGTACATATACGTACTACCTACATTCACACCTACATACATACACTTAGACTTATAAGACATACATACGTATATTCCTACATACATACCTACATTTATATTTTCAATCACCTATTGCAATATACCCGACTCATACTCTCTTACTCACATGCAAACCTTCATATATCCGCGTATTCTTGTTCACATACTCATCAACATACCCACGTAGGTGCATACATGCTTTCATACACTTCTACAAACGTGTATAGAGATACACAAACATACATATGTACCTATCTACATGTGCGCTTACCCTAATGGTCATAAAACATAAGTTAAATTAGTCATACGCAACTTAAAACGCGTTTAAACGAGTTCCCAAGCCAAAACGGAGCAAATGAACAATTTTCGCTGATCAAGGGGGGCCTCGCGTGACGCCAAGGGCCTTGGCGTCACGCCTAGCCCCTGTTTTCACAGAAACTTTGCAGCTGGTTGCTGCATATTCCCAGCACGTCCGCGTTTCACGGAAACGGTCATAACTTCTTCGTTATTGGTCCATTTTACCCGATTCTTTTTCCTACGCGTCCGTAATTTAATTCTCCATCTTATGGAGTTAAGATCCGACATCTGGATTAACAAAATTCCAGACTTTTAAGTCTTCGGCTTGCTACCCTTTTTACCAAGAATTGACCCGTTCATAATTCTATCACATAACTTGTTTGCTTTACCATAACCTCTTATAAACCTAATAATATCAGTGACGTCTATCATAACTACTAACATCTTGGATGCCTTGCATCCTCTTAACACATTATCGTTCATTTGCTTATTTTGACCCGTTAAGGGTATTCACGCAGTAAATGGGTCTATGACTAACAAAACCATACTCCCCACTTCCATACTTGTCCAAAACATTACACTAATCAAATAACTTGTTTCTAAATTACTTTGCAAGATCGTTTGCCCAAAATACCCATCAAGGGCATTTTGGTCAACTTTAATCCCATCCTTTACGACGAAAGACTACGACACATATTTGACCTCAACCATCATGTTTAGTTAATTGAAACACCATATTACTTAATCGAACATAAGAAGTGATTACAGAAATCACTTACCTTATGCGTCCGCGCTCGTATCCGATCCTTGCCCCTTCTTGACCCGTTAACACCTCTTGCTTGAGCCCGTCTCGACATGGTCCCTACACTTCCATGTCATCGTAACCACATTCTTATTAGCATACCCATTTGTACATGTTAACAATCATACCAATCACATAATCCACACTTAACTTCCCTTAGTCATTTCTAACAAGCATACTACATAGAAATCAACTTCATCTCCTTTCCAACTCATGTAATTCATCATGTAATCACAAATAACGCATATTAACATAACATGTACCAAACGACTTCCTATAATCCTACCTTTACGACAACGAGTCAAATCATGTTTCTTATACTTGTTGACTTTCAAAAGTCAACTATTAACCATATGTAACCATCGACTTATCAACATATACCCGTAACATCATAATCGACTATACGGACGACACTATATACATTTCATCATACACTTGATGTGAGTACTACCTTTTAAGCATAACGTACAACTATTTCATGCACAAATCTTCTAAACTCATACATAACCCATCAAAACCTACTACTAATCATCATGTATCATTCCCAAATAAACATCAAACATATCATCATCACATTTCTCCTAATTCTTCTAACAAGTTTTCATCATACCCACATAATACAGAAATCTTTAAACAAGAATCGAACATGGGAGGTGATTCTAGTCATCACCTTCACCCTAACTAACGGGTTTCACCTCTAATCATCAAATTAACGCAAACCATACATAACCCATGTTCTATACGAGGATTCTAACCCTTGTACATGATCAAATTCATATTAACTCACAGATTAGAACATAACCCACTTCACCCAGGATCACCAATCTTAGATTTAAGACATACCTTATGATCCCCTCGTGTTGGTGATCATTAATCCATGCTCGGTTATGGCTTTAAACTTCATCTTGCCTTCCAATTTGAGCACAAGGATGAAGTTAGGGTTTGAGGCTCCATGGGAGCCTCCTGATCCTTCTCGAACACACGTATGTGTGTGTTTGTGTGTGATTAAGTTATTTAATAACTTAACTTTCATTTGTTCCACTTTAGCCCCTCGGGTTTACCTTTAAAACATAACTGACACTACCCTCATCATTTAATACTTTTGACCATACCCTTAACTAGGTTAAATAGCCTAGTTATTTATTTCATGACGTGTCACATAAGAACATATGACAAATATTAACATTCAGATTTTGGGGCGTTACAAATAATCACCCTATAGCATTTGTGAGCAGCATTGTCTGCTAGACAATGTACACTATCTGTGTATGAGAATGAATTATTGGCCATATTGTTAGCTGTTAAGCAATGGTATCAGTATTTGATCTTAAAAAACTTTGTCATTAGAACCGATCAAAAAAGTCTTAAGCATTTACTGGAACAAAAGATCACAACCCCGTTGCAGCATACATGGCTTAGCAAACTTATGGGATATGATTACCATATTGTATATAAGAAGGGCATTGAGAACATGGCAGCTGATGCACTGTCAAGTGTACAAGGAGCTACATTTTTTCAATTGGCTATTTCTTCTTATGATTCCCTTTTATTACCAAAAATTAAGGCTCATTGGGCACAAGATATGGCAGCTCAACAATTGATCCAGAGACTGATTCAGGGAGAGGCTGTTAAACATATGGGTTGGGCAATTCCTAACGAGAAAAAAGAAATTATGGATTGGACAGGATCAACAATTGAGGCGGGAAATTTTAATGTTGTGCCATGCTTCACCCTTAGGGGGTCACTCAGGTATGCAACCAACTTTACAAAGATTTCGAGACATGTTCTATTGGAAGGGTGCTTATAAAGATATTAAAGATGTCATTAAAAGATGTGATGTTTGCCTCAAAGCCAAATATGAAGCTGTAGCTACACCGGGTTTGCTGAGTCCATTACTATAACGCCCACATTTTAACATTCGAAAAATAAGGTAATAACATATAATTTGTTAACAAAAATTTGGCATGACACGTCCGTAACATGAGCAAATCCCTGTTTTGGCAAACTTCATTTCAAATAAATTAATGACACTTTCAAAAGACTTAACAAAACTGTAGCATTACTTTTAAATATCTACCAACATCTAGATTTTTTTTTAAAGATTTAACAAGTCAAACTTCAAAAGTCTAGCTACTAAACAAACTAGTTACAACAAAATACTTTTTGACCATAAACATTGTTACAAAAGTAGCGGAAGCGCATATAGGCGAGATTCATATGGGTGCTCGTTCCAAGTCGCCGAACCGATTAAGTTGACGATTTACCTACATCAATAACAAAATTTATTTCGTCAAATACATTACTACTAATACAATAAATCGAATTAATCCGTTTCATACTTTCACTTCTTTCATACACTTTCTTACCCGATGAAACGGGTCAAAACATACCATCTCACAAATCGAGATAAATCATGCCATTCGTTGACCCGTTGAAACGGGCAATTGTAAACTTACATAAACATCCATTCGGTTCGTTTATAACGAATCGAATACGTGCATTTCATTACTATTACATACATCACTTTTCAACCCATTTATAACGGATTTAATTTATTTCCTTCCTTTTTGCATCACTATACATTCCTTCGACTCATTTATGAGGAGTCGACTTCAATATTCATTCATTCATAAATATTCATACCAATGACCCGTTCACAACGGGTTAAGCTACTTACTTCATATTCATACTAAACCATTATTGCCTAAGCTTTTATACAAAATATTGAACAACCAAATAAAGTTGAGTTCGGAATACACTTACCTCGATCTTGTGCGTTTTCCGTTTTCCTAGCACTTGAACTTTCTTCCTTTACGCCTACATTAACATGTTCATTCTATCATTTAGTCCATCCGAACATCATTTCATTAATTACATAGTTTATTTTATGGCAACATTATCACAATTTTCCGAATTTTGCATATATGTTCACTTAAGCATTTCATCGAACACTTGGCGGGTTTCGCATTAGTAGGACACTAAACACATATGTTCTAGGACATAATTTAACTAGTTCTTCTAGCGAATCATAAACAATCAATCAAGCCGTATGATACTTTTACTCCATATCAATTTATCTAGTGTTAATACATCACAATCAAGATTAAACATCAATATTTCAAGGTTTTACATAACTATTTCTATTATCTTGATTATCCTACATTTATGAAGATCTCATACAAAAATGGCCTTATGAATCAAGATGTTCAAATCATCAAAATCAAACATAAAACTTATTCTACATAACAATTCCAACTTCCAATAACACCTATCATAACATAATCTCATGATTGGGTTGAAACCCATTTCCTTCAATGTACCAAATCAAAGAATTGGACTTACCACTTCAATAAACAGGGTTAGATGTTCGAAAATATGAGTTCATGCATTCGTTTTTCCTTGGAATTTCTACTGAATTTGATGTATGTGATGAAACTGGGTTTCCCCTTTGTTTCTGCCTTTGTTCGATCGACCAGAGACACACAGTGTGTGTGTGTGTGTGTGTGTGTGTGTGTCTTTGATTTTTTTTAACTCTTTTAATCTTTTGAGTTTTCAAAAGTTACACCTTTGGCCCTTCTAATTTGTTCACTTATTTGATTTAAACATTTTTCAATTCATTACTAGAAGTTCTAACATTCCCATTAACTAAGTTAATTTTTTAATTAACTTAATTTATATTTAATAAACCTTTTTGGGGTGTAACATATTCAAGCACAACTTTCATCCCCTCAACACAAGAGTCATTCTTACTTAACTTAGTTAGTCAACTAAAGTTATTTTATTACATACAAATACATTTAAAGGCACCATAATCAATTACGCATTTTGGGGTGTTACAAGTACCTGTTCCTAAGTCTATTTTCACTGATGTTTCAATGGACTTTATTAGTGGGCTGCCTAAATCAGGAGGGAAAGATGTTATTTTAGTAGTGGTGGACAGGTTCACTAAGTATGGTCATTTCATACCACTTAAACACCCTTTCACAGCAGTTCAAGTAGCTCAAAGTATGATGGATAATGTATTCAAACTTCATGGGTGTCCTCAAACAATAGTTTCCGACCGAGATCCTCCATTTTTAAGCTTGTTTTGGAAGGAGTTTTTAAGGCTACAGGGAATTGATCAGGCATTGTCAACAACCTATCATCCATAGTCTGATGGCCAGACTGAAGTACTCAACAGATGCTTGGAAACATACCTTAGATGCAGGTTGATCTCTAGCTGAATGGTGGTATAATACCACCTGGCATTCTGCCACAAAAATGACACCTTTTAAAGCCTTATATGGTGTTGAAGCACCAATTCATTTACCACACATTCCCTGTGACACTAATGTGCAAGCATTAGAAGATTGGTTCCAGCAAAGGGAAACAATGATCGCTACACTTAAAAATTCTTTGGAGAAGGCTAGAAACATAATGAAACAATTTGCAGATCGGAAAAGAAGTGAAAGGAGTTTTAATGTTGGAGATTGGGTTTACTTAAAGTTACAACCTTACATCCAATCTTCTTTAAGGTTGCACAAATATTCTAAGCTCACTCAGAAATATTTTGGCCCTTTTATGGTTATTAAAAAGATCGGTACAGCTGCTTACACATTGGATCCGCATGTAAACTCTCAAATACATCCTACTTTTCATGTATCATTACTTAAGAGAGCACCTGGGCCTCCTTCTCAACAGGTATCATTACCAGATTCTAGTGCATCGATGTTACAACCATTAATAATTTTGGATCGTAAACTAGCCAATCAAGGGAATAAGGCTGTTGTGAAATTCTTGGTTCAATGGAAAGATCTGCCCTGCATGATGCTACGTGGGAAATTGCGACTGAATTCATGGCTAGATATCCTTCATTCAATATAGATTCTTGAGGACAAGAATCTTCCTCAAGAATCTTTAAAAGGAGGGAGTATTGTTACATGTTTAGGGAAATAATAAGAAAATGTATTAGTTGAAGGACTGAAGATGTAAATGTTTCATAGTTAGAGGTTGTTATTAGTTAGTTTGTTAGAAAATAACGAACGTGTGTATAAGTTCGTTAATCACCGTTGTAATTGAATCATCTGGATAATGAATTGGTGATTCCCTCTCTATTACGATTCTTAATTTCTTACAATTTCTTATCCTAACACCCGACTACACAACCCAAAGATTTTGAACGAAATAAAATAACCCAAACCAACCCACCCATTCGAAAACCCAAAGATTTTGAACGAAAAAAATAACACCCGACTACACAACCCAAAGTTTCGACCATTATTACGCCGGAATCCCGACTTAGAACGGGTATCCTTTTCTTTATTGATTGTTTTTTTGTTGTTTTATGCGGTGATTAGGAGAAAATATAGATGTATAAGAGTTTGATCTTTTTATGTTTTTTTGGTTGTTCTAGACTTGTAGTTTTTTGTTGTTTTATTTAAAGCTTTGTTTGTTTAAATGATTAGTAATTAATACTAGGGCTTGAATGTGAAAATTAAAATTGAAAATTATGGACTACGGTATTGTTGAACATGATTGTTTATTTTGTTTAAGTGTTTAGTGTTGTTTAATGAACTTATGGAGTGATTTATATATGATAGGAACCATGAGTATGACAAAATTTTACATATGTTTGTAATGACGTTTGACACTTTTTTGATGATTATATAAATTTTAGTTTGATGTTATTTTGTTTTACATGACCCAACCCGATTCGACGCGCTATGAACCGATTTTTTCATATAGCTAGGGGCCTAAAATCTTTAAAAATATTCCGCACCCTCAGGAATAAATTCCTGGGTCCGCCACGTGACGATTCTACTTCCTCCCAAGAGGTCTTAGTAAATTGATTACAATATTTGAAAGGACCGATTAACCTAGACCGATTAACCTATTCATTAAACATGTCATGTTTGGATTGACTTGTTTAACCGTTAAATTAGCCGGCTCAAAACATGTTTACTTTCATGTCGTTATTCAAGAATTGACGCCCCTATGTGCAACCATCATATTTCCACAATCTACGATCCAATTTCTACAGTATAATGCAACCGCCATTAATAATGGAAAAAAAAGATGTCTCAAGTTTTATCACGCTGGTTAACGCAAAGAGCGTTAAAGCTAAGGTGGCTGATCAGTGCAACTCGACCATGGGGTGCGACGATGAGCATGCTTATCAACCACCGCGCCTGACTAGTGACTAATATTCAAACTAGAAATAGAAAAATGACAACAAACAAGTTTAAAAACAATGATATTGATCATATTCAAACAGATCTCTTTACCAAACATGTGACAACATAAAAGACTTAACATATATGTAAAATGTTGTTTTATTACTACAAACTTGGCTTCTATATAAACTAGGTTCAGAAGATAAAAGTTCAAAGCTGGAAATCACATAAAACCAAACAAGAACACATGAGTGCAGCAACACTTAAGCAACCCCAAGCAGCTTCTTTATATCCTTCTGCAATAACACAACAAAACCAAACAAGAAAACATGAGTTTCCTAGGTGCCAAATTTCAACAAGATTATGTTACAAAACGAGGTTTACCTCAATGCTGAGAGGAGTGGTGGTTGGAGCATAACGGTCAACTACTTTTCCCTCTCTGTCAACCAGAAATTTAGTGAAGTTCCACTTGATGCTGTCACCAAGAAGCCCTCCTTTGCTTGATTTCAAGAAATCGTACAGCGGTTCAGCGTTTTTGCCATTCACATCAACCTACATTAACCGTTGGACAATGAATTCGGTTAGCAAAACACAACCGAATAGTATTTTTTAAGCTTTATGAAACAGTTTGAACAATACCAACCTTAGCAAAGACAGGATACTCGGCTTTAAAGCGAGTGCAAACAAACTCTTGGATTTCATCATTAGTTCCAGGTTCTTGCCCATTGAACTGGTTGGATGGAAATGCAAGTATCTCAAGGCCTATAAAATCACAAGATTAAATATTTAAGTTGCAGGAAGTCTTTCCAAGATGTGGAGAAGAGAAACAACAGGAAAACCGAACCTTGATCCTTGTACTTCTGGTACAAGGTTGTCAGCTCAGGGTAGTTAGAATTTGTGAACCCACTGCAACACAACAATATCACAAGTTAAAGAAAGAGCTCATTAATAAGAGGTTAATTATCCTCAAAAGAAGTGGTTTGAGTTCGAATCAAATCATTGGAAGTGAAGGTTAGCTGGTATTTAGGTGTAAAAAATTATTGTTAAATAAAAAAACAAGAGGTTAATTATGGAGACATATAGTTTACCATTGTGATGCAACATTAACAATCAACAAGACTTTTCCCCTGAACTTGCTAAGATCCACTTCTTGGCCCTTTGCATCCTGAAAGAAAACCAACAAATAACAAAGATCAAGATCAAGAAACATTCTTACAAATCCCCCATTTACCAATAAAAAAAGATCAAGATCAAGAAACATTCTTTCAAGATAACCTATTTACCCAAAAAAAAAAAAAAGATAAAAAAAAAACCAATCTTTCAAAATACCCATTAACCAAAAAAAAAATCAAGAAACAATCTTTCATGACGCCCATTAATAAAAGATAACAAAATAGAGATCAAGAAACAATCTTTCAGTACACCAATAAACTTTCAAGGTACCCATCAACCAAAAAAAAAGAACAAAGAAACAAAATCTTTCAAGGTACCCATTAACCAGAAACAAAAAAAAAAGTAAAAAAATAAATAAAGAAACAATCTTTCAAGTAAAAAAAAAATAAACAAAGAAACAATCTTTCAAGGTACCAATTAACAAAAAAAAAAAAGTAAAAAAATGAACAAAGAAACAATCTTTCAAGGTACCCATCAAGGCCATCAACCAAAAAAAATAAGATCAAGATCTAATGACATACTATAATCAATGAAGATCATTTTAAACCAAAAAAAGAAGATCAAGATCTAATGACATACTATAATCAATGAAGATCATTTTAAAACCCTAAAATCAAGATAACAAAACACTAACAACAATTTCACATCAAACTTCTAATATCCACAATGTGAAACAAAAATTTAACAAAGAAGAATCATTTCATTTCAAAACCCTAAAAAGAAAACAAACCTTAACAGTGAAATCATAAACAGATTGCTTCGATTGAGTCGCCATAGATTGAAATGATCTTGTACCCAACACTAGGGTTCTGTTGGTACCACAAAATCTTGTAGAAAGCCAAGATCTTTTTAAGCCTGTTGGATGGGAAATTAAGGAAACAGATGAAATTGATGAAAGGGTTCTTGAAGGGATGACTAGTAATCTTTGAGCAATAAGGTGGTTGAAGACACGAGCTGATGAACACGACATTGGGGTTCTGATTTATACAAATCTCGTACAGATGATGACGGTATAAATCTCGTTTGCGTGGGTGGGTATTGAGGTTGATACGTGGTCGTTTTAGGTTGTGCTTACGTGGCAGTCGTGGCGGTTCCAAGCCACGGTGGTTGTGGTGGAGGCTTTGTTGTACATGATTAAACGGTTAGAATTACCATGCTCTATAAATTGTGTCCGGTTAATGGGTTGAAATCTTTAACTCTAATACGACCTAACCTATATATTTATTCATGTCGTATCGTGTAAACCTAACTCAGTTAATTATTTACTTATTTATGAATAAGCGTAATATCTAGTGACTTAGTAACAATTAAAAAAAAATTTTAAAGGAGAATTTCATTAAAAACACGCCAACCCGAAGACCGGGCCAGCCAACAACAACAAGAAACTACATATTCACAAATCTACACCAATCAGTCCAATCTAACAACCCTTTCTTACGTCTATATTTAAACCAAACAAAACTAACCGAACGAACTTCGCAAAAAAGATCTTCCACACTTCTTCTCTTGTTCGAGAACCGGATATCATTTCTGGCCTTCCAAAGTAACCAACAAGCTGTGTAAATGACCCCTTGAATAGCTCTTTTCTCCGACTCCGAACTCGAACCGTGATTATGAACTTAAGCCAGATCTCTAAAAGAAAAAATGAAAAATCTATTAACCCGACACCACATAGTGATCATCTCCTAAAGTTTCAGCGCGAACGAGCACGGCGTGAACAAGTGGGTGACCGAGTCCGCACCGGCATCACAGAAACAGCAACCGGGATTAACCACCGAAATCCCCCTTCTAGAGAGTGCCTCTACCGTGGGAATCCGATCTAATTCAGCCCGCCACATGAAAATATTGCATTTTAACGGGACCCAAGGGCACCACTCCAACACATAGCGGCTACTAAAATCCTTTGACCCGTCAATGATTTTATTGACAACAGCCACAAAAAATGATTCCGACCCAGCCCCCAACCAAGCCCACTTATCCGGCCCAGACGAGCAAGAGACCGAGCCCAGAGCTGTAGCTAAATCATTCCATTTCTTTTTCTCCGACTCCGCATCCAGATCATGTTTCCAAAGCCATAAACCATCCCTGCAAATTCTTTCACTCACGCTGCAATTCTTAACCATCTCGAGCCGAAATAATTCAGGAAATTTTTCTTTAAGCGAGATATCAAACAGCCACGAATCCAGCCAAAAGAGGATGTTCTCGCCCGAGCCCACAATTCCTCGAAAAAACTTCCGAATCAGAAAATTCTCCACTATCGGCTTCTTAAGCAAGGAGGCAATATTACACCAACCCCCCCCCCCCCCCCAAGCTTTCCTTCACGGAAGAAAATCCCAAGCGGACCCACCGGAATGGATAGCACCAACCACTTTAACCCATAAGTTCTCTTTTTCCGTTTTGAATCTCCAACCCCACTTAGCTCGAGATTAATTAATTATTCCTAGTTAAGAAACTTAGGTTGATGTACTTAGCTCGAGATTAAAATAAACAAATGTGAATGAATTGAAAATAGATAGATGGAACTAATAAAATAAAATTAAAAAGGAAGTGAAAGTAAATAAAAAAGTTTGAAAGGGGAATTAATTTCTCTTCTAAAGGTTTAAGTTATATGAAATTTTATAAATCAAAATATTTAATTTTAATTTTTAACACTTTTCATCTTTGAAATCATAGATATTAACTTCTTTAAAAACTCTTAAATAGGCCAACCCATTTTTTAAACTAATTGTGTTAAGCCAGGATATGAACTGTCGTCTCTAGAACGCAATGTATAAAAATAATTTTATTTAAAGGTAATAAAAAACCTATATATATGGGAAGGTTCATTGGGGAACACTAAAAAAGTGGGGAACAGCGGGGAACCGACTCAACCGAACTCCGATTTGACTCATTCCAGCGGCGTTGGAACCGGCTTGTCGAACCCTAACTAAGATCTCTTAACCCTAAACCCTAAATCCTAACTCCTAAACTCTAAACCCTAAAGCTAAAAAATAAGGCTAAAACCTAAGCTAAATCGTAAAATCTAAACTATAAACCCTAAACGCTAAACCCTAAAGGCTAAACCCAAAGCTAAACCCTAATGCTAAACCCTAAACCCTAAAATTAAACCCTAAACCTTAAAACTAAACCCTAAAGCTAAACCCTAATGCTAAACCCTAAAGTTAAACCCTAAAAACCAAACCCTAATATATTTAGGGTTTAGGGGTTATGATTTAGGGGTTAGGGTTAAGGGATCCTAGGTAGGGTCCGACGAGCCGGTTCCAACGCCGCTGGAATGAGTCCAATCGGAGTTTGTTTGGGTCGGTTCCCCATTGTTCCCCACTTTTTTAGTGTTCCCCAATGAACCTCACACACACTATATATATATATATATATGGCAAGGATAAATCGAAAACCCACTCCAGTTGACTAAACCCTGAAAACCCAATAACAACCATTGATTATGATGAATGGATGGCTAAGATTAATTTTGGGATTTGTATTGCTTTTTCTCCATTTATCTCAATATAATAATAGGTGATAGTACATCTAAGGGTATAATCGGTATAAATTGTTTGTTGAGAAAATTGAAACTGCATGTGTCAGCTTAATCAAAGAATACAATTTATTATTATGACTATAACCCTATGGCAGCCTATAAATCTACATACATCTTTTAACCACAGAACACAAAAAACAAATCTTTCTTCATTTTTTCCATTCTTTATCAAAAAAAGACAAAAAAGTTTCCTTCCTTCTTCATCCCATCTTCAAGATGTAGTTCTAAAGAAGTAATTTGTAAATTCCTCCCCAAGAAACACACAACTTTAGCAACGACCTCTCTCTATCCCTTTTAAAACCTTCAGCCACACTTCAAAATCAAAAGACCCATATCTCTCACATCCTCTCAAAGAAGAAGGAAGCTACACCCATTTTCTGGAAAAATCTACCATAAAAATCATATAAACCGAAGAAAAAATCAAGGTTCTTCCATTTCAACGGCTTATTACACTAAAAGATAAGTGTTCTTCCTTTTACGAATATACTCATAAACTTGTTACACTATTAGTGTTGTTTGTTTATGTGTTTGTTTTTTTAAAACCATGAAAAAAGGTTAGATTTACGGAGTGTCATTTTTTATGTGTTTGTTTCTTTAAAGACTATGGAAAAATGTACGATTGGGAGGGGGAGGGTTTTGTAAAATTTTAAGGGCTTTTTTAAGTATTAATTGAGGATTTCATATTGTTAATATGGGGTTTTTTATATTTTTGTTTTTGTTAATGTTAATACCGAAATGTTGTTTTTTTTGTTGTTTTCTTTTGTGATTTAGAGGTGTTACAAAAGTTTATGCGTATAAAAAGGTTTACAAATTTTAAACTAAAAAAGATTTTACATTTAATGTACATATAAACGTAAACAATAAAAATTTAGAAGTTTATGTTACAAAAGATTCTCTAAAAAATGAAATTTCTATATGCTGTAATTTTTAACTAAAAACTTTGTAACTGTAGATAACTAAAACTACTTTTTGTATATTTTTTATTTCTTCAACAACAGAAAAAGTGATGTTGCATTTTTTTGCTATGTAATATGATTCTAACATTGGTTATATTTTTTGGGGATGTATTTTATCTGTAACACCCATTGGTATAATGCAAAAAAATGTAAAATGGAATCTTTGTACATGTAAACATAATAATTTTTTTTTGTTTTTGTACATGTAAACATAATATTTTTTGTTGTAACCATGTCAATGTAGTAGATTGAAGATATGCAAGAGAAGAACAGGGATGAACTACAGAAGGAAAAAGGCAAAAATCCAACAAAATCACAAAAATTGTCATCTTTATCAACTAATTACTTTTTGTACATTTTTTTATTTCTTCAACAACAAAAAATGTGATGTTACATTTTTTGCTATGTGCTGTAACATGTATTCACTTGATAAAAAATATTGTAACAAACTGTCATTTTTTTAGCACAAGACTTGTTATAAAAAAAATGAACATATATAATGTTATAAATACACATTTTCTTTGACATTTTATCTAACTCCTATTTAATGAATGCACCGTTTCCCAATGTTCCATGCCTTAATAAGGATTTTTTTTTTTTATTTTTAATGACTGTATGAATTTTTTTTACATATTATGTGTAAAAAACAAAAAAAAATGAATTAATTCTGGTTGTTATAGTTTAAATAGTTGCAGAAATTTTGTTACTTATTACTAATAATAAATATAAAAATCTAATAGTTTTAATGTAACTGCAACAAATGTTACATTTTACTAGTAAAAAAAAGTTACATTTTACTGATAAAAATGTAACTACCAAAAATTGATACTTCTAACTGATAAAAAAGTATACATGTAATTGTAAAAAGATGTAGGCCTTCTGAATCACAACTACAAATGTCTACAAGTTTAGCACTATAAAAAAATGCATATATCATAAGAGTAAAAAAGTACAGTCTCATAAATACTCTAGTATGGGGAATGTAAATTGGACAAAAGGAAGCATATCACTCGTTGATGTTTACACAAAGGAAAAGACATAAATAATAAAAAAAGAAAATATGTGTACTTCTAGAGTTAATTACTGTTTTCGTCCCTGAGGTTTGTCAAAAATAACGGTTTCAGTCCATTAGTTTAAAAATTGTCATTTCAGTCCATTAGTTTCATTTTCGTAACCATTTCAGTCCACTAACTTAACTCCATCCATTTATTTTGTTAACTTTGAGTTAACTAACTAATTCAGGGTCGGTTTGCGTCAGTTCTAGAAACACAGGGACTTAAGTGTAAACTCTAAAACATTAAAACAAAAAAAAAGTAAATTCCAAAAAATCAAAAAAATTCAAAAAAACCAAACAAATTCCAAAAAATTCTAAAAAATAATAAAAATTCTAAAAAATCATAAAAATTATAAAAAATTATAAAAAATCCAAAAAATCCATTTCGGCGCGAACTGTTTCGAACCCGAACCGTTTCGAGCTGAACCGTTTCGACGCGAACCGTTTCGACCCGTACCGTTTCGACCCGACCCGAACCGTTTCGAGCTGAACCGTCCGTACCGTTTCGAGCTGAACCGTTTCGACCCGAACCGTTTCGACCCGTACCGTTTCGAGCCGAACCGTTTCGACCCGTACCGTTTCGAAGCCGAACCGTTTCGAGCTGAACCGTTTCGAACCGAACCGTTTCGACCCGTACCGTTTCGAAGCCGAACCGTTTCAAGCTGTACCGTTTCGAACCGAACCGTGCCGTTTCGAACCGAACCCTTTCGAGCTGAACCGTTTCGAACCGAACCGTGCCGTATCGAACCGAACCGTTTCGAGCTGAACCGTTTCGAACCGAACCGTTTCGAGCTGTACCGTTTCGAACCGTACCGTTTCGATGCGAACCGAACCCTTTGGACCCGAACCGTTTCGACCCGAACCGTTTCGACGCGAACCGTTTCGAAGCCGAACCGGTACGGTTCGAACCGGTACGGTTCGATACGGCACGGTTCGATACGGCACGGTTCGATACGGCACGGTTCGGTTCGAAACGGTTCGGTTCGAAACGGTTCGGTTCGAAACGGTTCAGCTCGAAAGGGTTCGGTTCGAAACGGCACGGTTCGGTTCGAAACGGTACGGCTTGAAACGGTACGGGTCGAAACGGTTCGGTTCGAAACGGTTCAGCTCGAAACGGTTCAGCTTCGAAACGGTACGGGTCGAAACGGTTCGGTCGAAACGGTACGGGTCGAAACGGTTCAGCTCGAAACGGTTCCGCTCGAAACGGTTCGGGTCGAAACAGTTCGCGCCGAAACGGATTTTTTGGATTTTTAGAATTTTTTAGAATTTTTAGAATTTTTATTGTTTTTTAGAATTTTTTGGAATTTGTTTGGTTTTTTGGAATTTTTTTGATTTTTTGGAATTTACTTTTTTTTTTGTTTTAATGTTTTAGAGTTTACACTTAAGTCCCTGTGTTTCTAAAACTGACGCAAACCGTCCCTGAATTAGTTAGTTAACTCAAAGTTAACAAAATAAATGGATGGAGTTAAGTTAGTGGACTGAAATGGTTACGAAAATGAAACTAATTGACTGAAATGACAATTTTTAAACTAATGGACTGAAACCGTTATTTTTGACAAACCTTAGGGACGAAAACAGTAATTAACTCGTACTTCTATCTCTATCTTATGCCCACTATGTATAATATAATTATATTACAAACCCATATGTTACATTTCCCAATATAATTATGTTAGTTGAAAATATATATATAATATAATTATGTTAAGAGTTAAATGCTTGGTTGGTCCCTGTGGTTTGCAAAAATTTCATACTTGGTCCTAATGGTTTACTTATTACACGCGTGGTCCTAAAAGTTGTCAAAAATGAACTCGGTTGGTCCCCTGACCTAACCTATGCTAAATTTTTCTGTTAACTATGTGTAAAATGACTATATTACCCTTAAACAATTAAAAACCTAAAACTAAGAATTAAAAATTTAAAAAAGGGGAATCACGAAAATGGCCACTGCAACGCCGTCTTTTCCAATTTAGCCAACGGACACCCCTCGCCGAGCCGTTTCAGCGAGCTGAAACGGCACAAGATTCCCTTTAAACGGCCAACCAAACGTTGGGTTACACGTGTCCGACAAAGCCTGTAACGGCTTGATATTTATGCAGTCAACGCCACGTGTCCGTCAAACCTTGAAAGAACTTAGCCAAGCCGTTACAATCGGCTCATGTTGAAAGATCTTAGCCGAGTTCCTTCAACGAGCCAAGCCGTGTTCTTAGGATTTAGCCGAGCTGATACCCTTCAAAAGTGGTCCCCACTTCTGCAAGCCAAGCCGTTACAGCTGGCCCCGAGCCGCTTCGTCCCATGCTCCAAGCCGTCTCCGCTGCTCCAAGCCGGTACAGCTGGCACCGAGCCGTTTCGATATATGGTTCGAGCCGTTTCAGCTGGCTACGAGCGGTTTCAATGGTTAAGTTTATAGATTTAAATTTGTATGTTGTCCTGTGTGTTTGTGCAACAGATTCATCTAAATTATCAAAACAATTAGCTTTTGTAGAGAGAAGTTACCAACTTAAAATTATGAAGATCCGTTTGGTTGTATACAGCGGCGGAAAGTGGGAAATCGTTAACGGAAAGTTAGAGTATGTTGCTGATGCTGATTCAAGTAGACGTGGTTTAGAAATTGAACCCAACCTTTCATACAATGCTCTTCTGAGTAAAGTTTCAAACATGTGTAGTTCTACAAACATTACGAAGTTATCGTATATGTTGTCTTCCTTTAGTGATCCAATCGATATAATAAACGATGAAGATCTTGCAATGTTTTATAATTTTGCTATGGAAAATATTTTTGAAATTTATAAATTATATGTCGTTGAAGGGTTTTGTGCTGGGTCATCTAGTTTTTCACCTCCAAAAAAATTTAAAGTTCCTGATTTGAATTTCTGCACTGATGAAGAAAATTATGATGTTTTAAACCACTACCAGCCAAATCCTGATAATTCATTTGAAAATTGTTTGTCATCTTCATCAATTACTTTTGAACAAGGTCACGTATTTAATAACAAAGACGACATGAAACTTGAGTTGGGGAAAAAATGTTTGTTAGAACACTTTGAGTTTAAAGTAGATAGATCTTCTAAAACTCGGTACGAAGTGTCATGTTTGGTGGACGGTTGCGTTTGGCGTTTTCGTGCATACAGTTTCGGGGATAGTGGTGTGTTTTTTGTTAAGAGTTTTAATGATAAACACACGTGCTCGAAGACGCTAACGTACCCACATCTTCGTCAGGCAAACCCAAAGGTTCTTGCTCACTATTTAAAAGAACCTTTAAAAGACTGTGGTAGAATATATCGTTGTAATGAAATAGTGAGAGATTTTAGACAAAGATTCCAAGTTGAGATAACCACTAGTCAAGCTTGGCGTGGAAAAAGTCTGGCACTAGAGGTTTTACAAGGAACAAGCAAAAATTCTTTTGCAGAACTACCATTTTACTGTTACAATCTAGAGCGTGCAAATCCAGGTTCTGTCACTCATATCAAGACTGATGACGAGCTTCGGTTTGAAATGGTCTTTGTTGCGATTGGTGCTGCGGTAAGTTACAGCAGTCTTTGTTTTTTTTTCGTCAAAGTACATCTTGTTGACGTATTTTAAATAATTTTGTTTCAGATTCGTACCTTTATTAGTAATCTAAGACCGGTGGTGATCATTGATGCTGCACACCTAAAGGGTGAATTTAAAGGGACGTTATTTATAGCAGTTGGGATGGATGGAAACAACCAAATTTTACCTATTTCCTATGGAATAGGAAAATCAGAGGATGGTGAATCTTGGACATGGTTTCTGTCAAAGCTTAAAGAATGCATCAGTGAAATACCGGACATGGCGATAATATCGGATAGAGCGAATTCTATACACCTAGCTGTTAGAAACGTCTTTCCACATGCTTATCACGGGTTATGTTGTCGTCATTTAATGATGAACCTACGTTTACCCTCTGATAAAAAAAAGAAAATGAGAAGCTGTGGTGGAAGACATGCAAATCTTACCGATTGTCTGATTTTAACGAGTCATTCAATGCTCTTTGTCTTGCCGTTCCTAGACTACGTCACCCTCTGACAAGTATTGGGTTCGGTAGATGGGCAAGGGCCCATTGTCCAGGCAATCGATATCATTATATGACATCTAACAGCGCGGAGTCTATTAACGCTTTATCTAGACACTCGCGTAAAATGCCGGTAACGCAACTCTTAGAGTTCTTCCGGCAATCTGTACAGAAATGGTTTTACGAGCGCCGTTTGCAAGGTATTCATGAAAATCATTTACTTACACAATGGGCACAGAAAAAAATTTTAAAAAAAATTGAAGGGTCTAGAACTTGGACGGTTGCTGGGATTGGGTTAAACAGTTATTCTGTCGCAGACAGTGGAAAGGGGGGTTTAGTTGACTTTGTTAATGGAAGCTGTAGTTGCCGAGTTTGGCAGGTTTCTGGTTTACCGTGCGGGCATGTTATTGCCGTGTCAAAATTTTTAGGTGAAACCGATTGCAATAAGTATTGCTTCCCGTGTTACTCAAACGAAGTCTATAAAAAAACTTATGAAGAAGCGATTAATCCTCTTCCTCATAGATCTGAATGGGAGACTCCAGAAGACCTTATCAATCTTCAACCGCCGCATATGACAAAACGCCAGGCCGGTCGTCCTCGAGAAAACCACCGGATCTTATCCCGCGGGGAAGAACCTACTCCCCTGTATTGTTCCCGGTGTAACTCATACGGTCATCATCGGGATGTCTGTCGGCAGCCCATGCCGTCAGAAATTCGTACTCGCAAAGACCCAGACAAAGGGAAAGAAACCGATAATCCTGATCGTTTTACACAATCTCCGCCTAATTATATGTATCCGTCTTTTAACTTGGGAGACTTTTAATACTTTAAATTATTTTGTGTATTTTAATTTTTGAAATAACGTAGTAAGTCTATTTAGTTGCAAATAATTAATATTGAAAATAATTTCATTACAATATGTTATTTTTTTATATTACATGCATACATAAAACCATTAAACATTAACAGGTGTGAAGCGTCCGGCGTAGAGTTCATCTGCCATGTACCGTCTGTATCTGAAACAAGCATCCTGAAGGTTTCCTTCGTTCCATGTTAAAGAAAGATCCCGAACAAGTTTTTCCATTAACATACATATGATGACTCCTGAATTTCTCCCAATACGATCTGTTTGATCAGGCCACACGAAATCCCCTACTATTTGCATGGCACGCTTCTCATATATTTCTGAGTGTTGCCAGTACGATATACGTCCGAGAAACCACAAAAATTGAGACTCAAATTCTAGCACAATTTGATGTACTCTTCTGTGTACGCAAAATGAATCTCCGCAATTAATTGTGTCACAACTATTGGCAAAAAAAATTCTTAATTCTAGTGTCTTTAGATTTATTTTAAAAAGCAACCAATTTTGTTCCTTGTCCGGTATAGGAATGTATACCTGCAAAAAGTGAATAATCTTATTAAAAATAAACATATATTTTCACTTTTATAGTTATTATTTCTTTTATATCTTATATTTTTTTTGTTTTATTTAATAATGAGGAAATGGGCTAAACTAGAACCATGGACTCGTGGGCTGTTAGTGGGCTAGAAGCATAGACGCTCGTGGGCTGCGGTGGTCGAAAAGGAAACATAGGCTCGTGGACTCGTGGGCCGTTAGTGGGGTTGTGTGAGAAAAAAAAAATTCTTAGCAAAAAAAATTTTACATCAAACACGTGTGTTATTCCAAAAAAAAAAACCTTGACATTTAACTAATAACCGGAATGGTCTTCCACTTCAGAATCATACTCTTCTCCTTCTGAGTCTTCCATTTCTTCCATTTTCGCACGATAAGCTTCAAAACGGACTTCATCGTACAGTCTTTCGAAATCCATCTCCTCGTCTGAGTCTTCGTCAGCAGTAACAGTCAAACATTGTTGTGGAATAATCTGGTCCAACGGACGTTGTCGCTCATCGGTGTTAGGGATCCCTAGTACAATTGTATTTAATTTTTTTAAACCAAAACAATACAATTACAATTATCTTACAATGCTGTAACATCATCATCATCAAAGACGTTGTCGCTTGTACTATCGGGTAACACAGAATCATAAAATTGTAAAGCTAGTTGACGTCTCATTCGTGCCGCTGTTTTCTGAGTATCTTCACCATCGTTCAAAGGTTTTTTATTTATCAACCTGTCAAGAAATATGCAAACCCAAACTCCACAGTCTCCCAAAGGTCCGGACTGCTGAGGAACATCGGTTGCATAAATAACTTTGAAGGGATAATATAACGGTAATTGTTTGTGGGTATTATAGCCATGAATTCGTAGCCAATGGTCAAACGCAAAATTTATATGACACACCACATCCGTTCTTTCCCTTCCCATAGCATTTAAAAGGCTAAAACAGAAACAAATTAACAAGTTAGCAACATGTATTTTGGAGTACTAATCAGTTAAATCGGGCTAATACCTGTCGTATATCGTCAGCGTGTAATCGACAAGGTTGAAAACGCCTAAAAACCAGTGGAGGCCTTCTATAAACAACGGTACGTAAACCTATATAATTATTACGCAAAATATTAAATTAATATAATACGAAATACATTTATCAAGTAATCAATATGTTCGTTCCACATTACCTCGTCAACAGTATGTATTCGTGGAAAAGGTTCAACCTGCCCAGTGAAGTAACCTTTGAAGGTCTGGTCGATGGCCGGCGATCGAAAAGAATTCTGAAAATATGGGGGTAGAATACTCCAGCGATCACTTTCATTTCTTGAATGATACATGTGGATCATCCACCCAAATATATGTTGTTAAACATTTACGTGTTAGTTTGCAAAACAATATACAAAATATATAAATTTAATTATTTATGGTTGTTATATACAGACGCCATTACTTACATCATCGTTTAACCAGCCTTGGGTTTCTACGCCCAGCAACGACCCCCAAAAATTTGGACCGACAGAATTCCCCATTAATAGGGAAAGATGTTTCTGCCGCTATCTGGATACCACTCCTTGATGTACTCAATTTGTCTATCCTCATTCCTTAACTTTTTGGCTTGTTTATCTTTCACTCTTTTGAAAGCCACATACGGGGATAGCAAAGCTGCTGCGGGCTTTACAAGCCTTTCGGATCGTCTCATTTTGATTAATTCAGGATCCTCAATCTACAAAATATTGTATATATGTATTAATTTCACTTTCTAAAATATATTTTTATTAACTTTATAAAATGTGACCGGTAATTAAAATATATAAAATGGAAAAACTTACAAAAACATTCTCCATCGGGCTCATAGAGACGTGGTAGGCATTATTAGCATTATCGTAGTTGATAAATGAATCAGCAACAGCCTACAAGAAAGAATGACGATTAAATTAACTGTTATTAGTAGATATTGTTATTATAAAAAAATTTATTCACAAAGCACATTACACTATCACTCTGAGTGTGTCCCTGTTCTTTTGGCGTTTGTACGGTGGCCGGAGTCCTGACAGTTTTTTGTTTTGGTGACCACCGATATGTTTGTGCAAACTGTGACATGACCATATCGGTCAGTCTCCGGTTGTTCTCGATCAGCCTCTCGTCCATGAGTGATTTAAATTGTGAAATCAACTCATTCTCGTAGTTTGATTGAAACGTGGACGTAGGGGGGACAAAATTTTGTTGTGGAATCTCATGTTGATTCGGTGCCGGATTATAACCTTGATTGGCGCCATCGTCACCAAACAAAGTGTTCATTAGAGACGCCATCTGTTCTTGTGTGCCGACACCGGTGGCTGCCTGCATTTCAGGATGGATTTGACCCGTGAACCCTGTGGGCATATGAACGGGTATTTCCGTGGCCATTTGAACCGGATTCTCGCCCGGCATTGCACTGGCATACAACCGACGTTCAGTGTCTAAATAATCTGAACTGGACACATACCACTCGCTTCGCAACTCGTTTTCAGTGGGCAATATAACCAAGGACGGCCTAAATTCACGTTTCTGCAATGTTATAAATAGAAAAACAATTATTAAATTATTAATATTTATCTTTCCAATTTTGCTCCCTGTTCGTTGGTCAAATTTACCATTTTAGTCCCAACCTATTTTTTTTGGCAAAATAGCAGTTTACACCCTAAACAGCCCACCCATTATACGTTAAAATATAATATAATGAATTATATATATTTAAAAGCAAAATTTTTACCGTTGCAGCTAGTTGAAGCAATCCGTCCACAGTGCTCGTCATAAACTTCTTGCCTTTTTTCCATCCCAAAAATCTTGGAATCGTCTCACCTTGAAACCATTCGCTTGAATTCTTAAATTGAGGAAAAATCTCCAACAACGACATCTACAGAAAGAATTCAATGAAAACTTATATGGTTTTCGAAATAACAATATTAATTAACATTCACGGGTACCTTAAAGGGCCAGACAAATCCACCCAAAGAAAAACCTTTAGCGTCTTCTTTTTGCCGATTGTGCAAATTGTATATAGCACTATAAGTACTTTCCCAAAAATAATTACCCCATGGATATTGTCTAAATTCTTCTAAATTATCCACAAGGTCTAAAAGCATATTATCAACAACATTAGTTTTTTGCAAACCCAAAAAACCTTGACCGATTAGCATGAGGAGACATACCCTCGTGGCGTCATTATCGTTAATATTCCCAATGTTCTCGAATAAAGTCATTATTCTCCCAAAATTAACAGTTGATCCAGCTCCACCTTCAAAATATCTGTTCTTAAAGGAGTTCGGATGGTCTCTAGGTGACCAAGAAGTGTGCCCAAAACGTAGCCCCGTTATTAAACAAAATTGTTTAGGGGTGAATGTAAGTAGCTCCCCTCGTAATCTATACGAAATACCAAGACGGGGAAAAGTAGTCGAGATTTGTAGTTGTGCAACGCCATATAAAAGAAGGCTATCACATATGGTGCATCTATTGTCTAAATATGGACCGAAACACGTCTGCCTAATAGCTGTTTCAACCGCCGGAGTCATCACTTTACGCAAATCTTGTAAAACCAACCACTTTTCTCGTACTTTAATGGTTATTTGCTATATAAGAAAAAAAATATTTAAAAAAAGTATATGAATTCAAATAAAAAATCTTATATTTTATTCAAATAAAAATATTTATAAAAAATATACGAATTCAAATAAAAAAAGTATATGAATTCAAATAAAAATCTTACCGGGCATGAAGGGGGGTCCATCAAAGCTTCTTCCATCTCTTGGTCATTTGGCATGTTCCCGAAATCATTTGGCATGTTCACGTGTCGGTTGAAGTCCATAGTGAGGGGCCCACAACTAATGTCGAAGAAGTGTGATTAGTGGTCCCAGATGAGTCAACGATCTTTCGGATCTTCAAGGTTGGATAGTCCTTTGCTTTGCTCCAAAGTGGAGAAAACTTTGGAAGTGGGTTCAAAGTGTTTGTCACCACAAGGGAAACGGCTACTCGATTTGTTTACCCGACTTGAATGTCGTCTGACGGGGAACAGTGCGTTATTGGTACACGCGCCTTGAAACGGCTTGGCCATATATTGTAAACGGCATAAAAAGCAACTGAAACGGCTTCAACAGTAACATGAAACGGCTCATGCAGTTGCTTTTTGCTTTATCGTAGTACGTGCGTTGCAGCTGAAACGGCTCGGCATTTGAGATGAAACGGCACAAGCATGCAAACGGCACAACCATGCAAACGGCACAAGCATGAAACGGTAAAGGCTTGACCTTTTACTAAGTTGGAGCACGTGCACTGAAACGGCTCGGGCAGTTACATGAAACGGCTCGGGCAGTTGCTTTTTACTTTATTGGAGCATGTGCGTTGAAACGGCACATGCATGGTGTGGTAAAGGCTTGACATTTCCTTGAAACGGCTCGGGCAGTTACTTGAAACGGCTCAGACAGTAGCTTTATTGAAACGTGTGTATTGAAACCGCTTAAAAAATCATTTTTTTCAAAATTCCCCAATTTCGTTGTAATGGTTTAAATAGGGTGGCCAAATTATTCTTACAGCTCCATTGTGAAGCGTTGAAACACCCTTGAAACAAATAATGGCTGAAAAAAACAAAAGTGACGTATACTGCTCTCAACCAGTTAGTAAATCGTCAACATGGATTCTTAAGAAATGGAGAACAGCCAAACAGTCAGGTGAATCTTCATCGTCTGAAACGACTGTGCCGCAGGTGCCGGAAGAAAACAACTTTGTAACTAATCGTCAAAGCTTACATCCCAAAAGAGGCGGAAGATGGGCAATTCCAGACGACGAATCTGAGAATTGGTCAAAAGATGTTGCAACATTTTACAATAATGGGGACGCCCCATTCTGTTATTTAGCTGTTTTCAGTCGTTATGTGGAGTTGGACAAAAACTTTTGAGGCACTCTGTTAGGATATCGTTGTAATGGTTACCTAACAGCAACGGTAATTTCATTAGAACTTATTTTATTAACAAAATTTGTATTTATACTGTTTATTACATGTAACTTGTATTAAAATAATATTGATTAAACAACATATTGAGGGATGGACTGGAAGACTAATGGCTTGGAGAAGCAGAAACCTACAAAAGGATCCCACGTTAAATTTGCGGTGGACAATACTTCCACCGCAATTCTATGACACGTTACTACAATCCACTCCTAAGAGTGTGGTTGGTTATGGAAATGGTAAAGAAAACCCATTTCCTTCCTTTTTTGACGTGGATTTTGTGTTTATCCCACTGCCGATTCACAATAACGAATGGCTGTTGGTACGATTAGAGTTGGCATCTCAGGAATTAGTTTTGTACCCGTTTGAGGACTTCTGTGGATGACTAGACAAATTTAGAGCAGTTATTATTCCACGGTTGACGAAGCTTAAGGTGTATTTAACTGGTTTGCTGGTGCATTTGCAGTATTGGAAAAAAAAACAGGCAAACAAGAATGCTGCATAACTCATGAGCTAAACGATAACTACGTGATTTCTAACAGGTCAATCGTAGGCAATGAAGCTGTCTATCTATGTATGCTTATGGAGCATCTCGTTACGGACAAACCAATTAACATTACTGGAGATGTAAAACAAATATGTTTGTCATATAGACGATTCATGGCTGATAAACTGTATTTTTGGCGGTGTTTGCCACGCCCAAATGCTGTTAAATAAAATAACTCTTCTTTTTAATATGTTTTAATATTAAATATTAACTCCATTCTCATTTCAAACCTATAAATACATACATTACTCCTCCCATTTAACCCCATTATCCTCTCAAAGTTCCCACTAAAAAATGGAGTCTTGGACCGACGAGGAAGATATTGCTGCTGTCGTTTCGTACGCTGCCGCTCGTGATCTGGGCACTTATTCAGTTTCCGATGCTGCTTTCTGGGGGCAGGTTTTTAACTACTTTTGCATTCACCTACAAGAGACGTCCCGGAGTGTCGATGCCTTGATGACTCGTCTTGCTTTTCTACGCTTTAAATGTAACCGTTTTTTATGTGTGTGCAAAGTTGTTAAAAAAAATAATCCGAACATGGAAGAACAAGAGGTCGTTGAAGAGGCCCTGCTCGACTACGCAATACTTTACGACGAGGACTTTGAACACCTTTCAGTGTTTGAAACTTTAAAAATTTATCTGTAATTCACGAAATGAATTTGTAATATTTATGTTGTATCATGCAAGTTAATATATGACTTTTAACCGTTTGTCTATGTGAACCGTGAATTTACAAAAATCGGAAGTTAGTACGTTAATTTGGTTAATTAATATAATGAATTAATTAATATTTTTAATAAATTAGACTAATTAATAAAGTTATATAAATTAAATAAATTAGTTACTAAAGTTAACATGGTTAGCTAACTTGGTTAATTAGTTATTAATAATCAAATCAACTAAGTTAGTTAAATATCCTATATAAAGACTAACTAGGTTAATAAAATTCTGTTTAATATGGACGGGCAAAACATTGAAACTAATAATTTTTCAAAAAACGGATAAAAAAGGGGGTTCTTCTTTAAAGAACCGGACCTTTATGGATCGAACCCGCGCCCTTCGTATGAAACACTAACATCTTAACCAGTTTATCCTCCTAACAGGAGCTGATAGAATTCTAACCTTTATTATTCATATACACTAGTTGGAAAACATGGGCCTGTTTAATATGGACGGCCCAAAGTCACAAATTTTTGAACAGTAAATTTATTTTTAACAAGATCTCACCGATTTACACTATGACGAAAAACCTAGATCATTTGAACTGTCTGCAGCCTTTTATTCATTTGCGTATATATGCCTTAGCCCAATCTTCCAAGCCCAATACGTTGATGAATGCGTCGGGCCCTGTCCTGGCCCAGACGTGAACCCAGTACAGCCCTGTCCTGGCCCAGACGTGAACCCAGTACAGCCCATTTAATCAAACCGTTGCAATGTTTTAATACTTTGGCATGTTTGTAGTCCTTGGGCCTCTTTGACATACGTGGGCTTGTTTATACTAATTCGGCCCAAGCAGTTTGTTAACGGACTCAAATATACTAAAATTTTAAATTAACACACAGACAAACCGTATAATTTTTTTTAACGACACAATTTTTTTTATATTCATAATAATATAGCAAACATAAAAATTAAACATAACTTAAAAAAAGTAAACAAAACATAATACAAAAAAAACTAAAACCAAATCCTAATTGCCTCCCACTCGGCGACGTGCTTGAATTCATGACCCTCGTCATGACGGTAATTGATCAGTGCCACCTCCTTTTGGTCATCCTCAACCAGGTCCGGCATTTCTCTCTCGACGTTCTTGAAATAGCGGTCAAATCGCTCACACTCCAACCTCAGCACACGAAAACGGGACGATAAGGCGTCCACGCTCCGGTTATGGTCCGGACCACGAAGCTGCCCAAAGATCTGTTGAATCTTAACCCACAGCCCCCCCTGTCCACGTCTTGGGGGGTCGGTCATCGCTTCTTCCCATGCTTCGCACAATGCGATATCTTCGACGTCGGTCCAGGTATTTGCCATTCGTTGACGGAGTTGCAGACGGCGTGGTTGGATGAAAGTGGTGAGAAAAAGTCTTTTGAATCACAGACGGCGTGGTTGGATGAACATGGTTAGTATTTATAAGGGGGGTAAACGTGGGAACTTGGAACGGCAACGGCTTCAATAATAAACGCGGTTAAAGTTTTTTTGATATAATTTGTTTTTGTTTTGGAACTTGGAACGGCAACGGGTTCAATAATAAACGCGGTTAAAGTTTTTTTGATATAATTTGTTTTTGTTTTGGAACTTGGAATGGCAACGGTTTATTCAATAAAAAAGCACGGCCCAAACACATAAACAGCCCACACAAATTTAAAATTATTTAAAATGAACGGCCCAAAACACATAAACAGCCCAAACACATAAACAGCCCAAACAAGATTTAAAATTATTTTGCTAGGTAATTTACTGGACTATTATATAATACAAATTACATAAAAGATATAACATGTAAAAATACAAACATAACTTCGCCAAACCGTTGAAACTGCTAATAAAGTGATTCAATTTCATCCACATAATTTCTGATAACCGCTGAAACAGCTAGTAGAGAAAAAATCTCGGTCTCGAAGCAAGCAGTCTTCAGATAACAACATAACTTCGCCAAACCGCTGCTTCTGAATCGGCAGATAACCGAGAGCAAATTGAAAGTTAGGAGTGAATCAAATCTCTTCTTCTGGAATTCGAGTCAAAACGCTTGTAGCAATGATAAAGATGCGTCGTTTGCTCGATAGTTCCATCCACACACACTAGGTAAGTAGTGGTCGGATTTCTGAAGAGGAAGACACTCCAATATGAGAAACAATATCAAAAGCTAATTTGATAACTAAAGCCCAGGAACACGTCTTTTACACTATCAGATACATGAGATTTCATAAATATTTCTTGCATTTGATACACGAAAACATCTATGACAATCAAATGAAGAAAGCAAGATAACATTTTCTATGAGATTTAAGTGTGGTAGAGAGATTCGTTTAACAGGCACACAAATAAATAACAAAGTTGGTAAATATATAGTGGGATGAACCGGCAAGAACAACACGTTGACCCGGCCTGATGTATAGGTTGAACCGGCATTAGACATTGCGACGAAACGGCTCGGAGCCAGCTGAAACGGCTCGAACCATATATCGAACCGGCTTGGAGCAGCTGTAACCGCTCGTAGCCAGCTGAAACGGCTCGAACCATATATCGAAACGGCTCGGTGCCAGCTGTACCGGCTTGGAGCAGCGGAGACGGCTTGGAGCATGGGACGAAGCGGCTCGGGGCCAGCTGTAACGGCTTGGCTTGCAGAAGTGGGGACCACTTTTGAAGGGTATCAGCTCGGCTAAATCCTAAGAACACGGCTTGGCTCGTTGAAGGAACTCGGCTAAGATCTTTCAACATGAGCCGATTGTAACGGCTTGGCTAAGTTCTTTCAAGGTTTGACGGACACGTGGCGTTGACTGCATAAATCTCAAGCCGTTACAGGCTTTGTCGGACACGTGTAACCCAACGTTTGGCTGGCCGTTTAAAGGGAATCTTGTGCCGTTTCAGCTCGCTGAAACGGCTCGGCGAGGGGTGTCCGTTGGCTAAATTGGAAAAGACGGCGTTGCAGTGGCCATTTTCGTGATTTCCCCTTTAAAAAACCCACTGCATCATCTTCATCACCATCATCATCTTCATCACCAACCCTGTCAAAATCGACTTCACTTCCACTCTCAAAATTGTTGGAATCTCTGCTGGCGCTTATCACACTCTAGCTCTTGCTGGTATGTATGACCTACTACTATTCTCTAAATTCAACACCTCACGGCCCTGCCCTGCCCTGCCCTGCCTTTACTTACTCCCATCCCAATTTCTTCTATACCTTATCTCAGATGATGCTTCAGTTTGGAGCTGGGGCTACAATTGTTGTATCCTTTACTTGTGCACTTCCGCTATTATATATCAATCAATCATTGGTTATATACAACTCCAGATCTGTATGGAGGAGAACCAACCCAACCATTAGACAGATGAGTGATTTACATTTTTAAAGTCTGTTGTTCTAAATGCTAGTAGTATTTCAAAGGGAGGGAGGGATCTTTGTTTTGTGGTTTGCATCCTTAGACACTAAGGTATCTAATCTAGATGGTCAGCTTGGAGTTGATGGAGACAACTCTTTTGTTCCTTGTTTGGTGAAGATGCCTGAGATTCAAAAGCCACTTAAGGTAGGTGATGAAGATGATGATGGTGATGAAGATAATGCAGTGGGTTTTTTAATTTTTTAATTCTTAGTTTTAGGTTTTTAATTGTTCAAGGGTAATATAGTCATTTCACACATAGTTAACTGAGAAATTTAACAGAGGTTAGATCAGGGGACCAACCGAGTTCATTTTTGACAACTTTTGGGACCACGCGTGTAATTAGTAAACCACTAAGACCAAGTATGAAATTTTTACAAACCACAGGGACCAACCAAGCATTTAACTCTTATGTTAATTGCTTTCAGCTTTCAAACATAAGTTACACCCTTTAGGAAAAAAAATAATAAATAAAAAAAAATAACAAGACCAAATCTAAAAAAGAGATTCAAGCAACCATCAACAAAAGCACATAATCAAAAACACACTTACAGCATAAAATGTACAAAAAACTCAGAGAAAAAAAAATGTAACACGGTACGCAAGCACATGATCAAACACACATATAGCAAAAATATACAAAAAACTCAGAGAAAAAAAAATGTAACACGGTACGCAAGCACACGGTCAAACACACATACAACAAAAACGTACAAAAATATCAGAGAAAAAAAAGTATATTATGTTACAAATACAAATTTTCTATTAAAAATAAGATTGAAAAAGATAAACTCATAAAAACTGATGTGATTATTAAATAAAGAGTAAATTGCAGTTTTACCCCCTGAGGTTAGGGGCCATTGGCACTCTTACCCCCCTAAGGAAATAAATGCAAAATTACCCCCTACTGCTAACTCTTATGTCGCATAATTACCCCCCGGCTTGATTTTTCTTGACCGGTCAATGAGGGTCAAAGGGTAATATAGTCATTTCACCAAAATTGTACTTTATATTATAAAATAACCCCTCAAACTCAACAAAACCTCACAACCTTACCCCCTAAGTTTCCCCTCTTCTTCTTCATCTCTTCCGGCGAAGTCTTTCTCCGGCTTCTTCACCGGCGACCTTCACCCTCCGGCGACATCCACTCCATCTTCTTCACCACTCCTTCACCACACTAGCACAAGATGTCTGAACAGAATGGCATTACAAGTCGAGCTCCACCGGCTGAGCCAGGGCCGGCGACCACACCACCGACCACCATCGATCCAGATGTGGTCCAGAGATCCTCCCTTTTCTCGCAATTTTCAGGTAAAATCAAACAACAATTTTGATTGTGGGATAAAATCAAACAACTAGTAATGGATGTTTGTGTATTTGCAGTGGACATGAGGATTCATGTTTCACTAAGATCGACTGTGGTCTCATTGGTGCTCAAGATGCGAGGCCGCCCGTTCCTGCATTTCCAGTTTCCGCCTCAGCAGGAAATGGTTGTGTAGGATACTTAAACTCTAATCTTCTAGGTTCTTTTGGGTTAATATGTAGTGTAGGATTCTTAAACTCTAATCTTCTAGGATCTTTTGGGGTAATGTGTAGGATCTTTTGCTTGATCATAGAACAGGTTATGTTTGATCATAGAACAGTTTATGTATTTGACTGTTAAGTGGGTTAATGTTTGATCACAACATAATGTGGGTTAATGCTGTTGTATTTGATTTGATCATAGAACAGAATAGAACCTGCTGCTGTTAAAGAGGGTGTATGTGTTTGATTTGAACATAATGTGGGTTAATGCTGTTGTATTTGATTTGATCATAGAACAGAACATAGGTGTTGTTAATGTGGATGTGCAGTTTGATTTGGATGTGCAGTTTGATGAATTATCACCTGAGGTTATGAATTATGTGCAGTTTGATTTGGATGTGCAGTTTGATGAAATCAAACTTGATGCTGTTAATGTGGATGCTGTTAATGAATTATCACCTGAGGTTATGAATTATGTGCAGTTTGATTTGGATGTGCAGTTTGATGAAATCAAACTTGATGCTGTTAATGTGGATGCTGTTAATGAATTATCACCTGAGGTTATGAATTATGTGTAATGTGGATGTGCAGTGGTTAATAGTGGTTACTGAACATGGTTATGGCACCACAACAGGTATGCTTAATCAGTGGTTACTGAACATGGTTATGGCACCACAGCAGGTATGCTTAATCAGTGGTTACTGAACATGGTTAATCAGTTACATGATCATAGTTGATGATAGTTGATGATAGTCTGGTTAATAGTCAAAATGTGCAGCAGTGGTTTAATCACACCACAGCAGGTATGCTTAATCAGTGGTTAATAGTCAGATTACAGAATCATAGATCAGGTTTTTGAATTGATTCAGAATTGATTCAGGTTAATAGTCAGATTACAGAATCATAATCAGTGGTTAAGCAGTGGTTTAAAACAAAAAAAAACTGTGAATTGATCCTAGAAGATTAGGTGTTTATATGATCAAAATCAGATTACATGTGAATTGATTCAGAATTAGGTTTCAGATCATAGAACAGGTTAAGATTTTTGATTATAGAATCATAGATCAGGTTTTTGATTTTGGCGGGAAGGTTTTTGGAAGTTGCAGGGGGTAATGTTGTTTCTTAATTCAAAGTACAGGGGGTAATAACAAAGGACAAATTAGTAATTTACCAATGGGGGGTAATTGTGCGACTTAACAGAAATGTTGGGGGGTAAAATGGAAGGGTAATATAGTCATTTCAACTAAAAGTCAACAGATCTGTCATTGACTTTGAAGCCGGGGGGTAATTATGCGACATAAGAGTTAACAGTAGGGGGTAATTTTGCATTTATTTCCTTAGGGGGGGTAAGAGTGCCAATGGCCCCTAACCTCAGGGGGTAAAACTGCAATTTACTCTTAAATAAATAAAATAGTTGCATGTTATATGTTACACATTTTTTAGAATGAAATAGTTGCATGTTATATGTTACATATTTTTAAGAGAATAAAAGAGTTGTATGTTATATGTTACACATTTTTTAGAATGAAATGAAATAGTTGTTTGTTATATGTTACATATTTTTAAGAGAATAAAAAAGTTGCATGTTATATGTTAAAAAAAAAAAAAAAAAAAAGAACTGTGCAAAAAAGATTAGTAGATATGGCTAGATATATTAACTTAATATAAAAAACACTTAAACATAGAGAACAAAATAATTAAAACATAGTATGGCTAGCCTAAAAAACACATAATAAAAAGAACACACAACACTATTGTCGTACATGTGCCAAAATACATCCGTATAAATAGAAGTATGAAATAGCAATACATGTTGTTTTGGATAAGATAATATTGTTTTAATAGAGCATGGGATAAGTATGTTATTGATATTTAAAAAGAAACGTTGGAATCTCTAACTTATAATGATGCATTTACTTTGGGTTTGATGAAAGTTTGAAACTTAAAAAAAAAAAAAAAACAATGTACCTCTACCAAAAAGCATGTCAGGCATTTAATGAGGAGTGTGATGTTCACATGGATCCTAACAAAAAGAATGTCAGACAGGAAAATTACATATATGCCCTCAACACCCTTTTCAAGACTTGAGACGTGGCACACTGGTGTCCATCTAATGGGTTTTCAGGGTTTAGTCAACTGGAGTGGGTTTTCTCCTTATAATTAGCCTATATATATATATATTTATTAATAAATTCACTTAACATAAGGTTGTGGGGTGTAATGTCGTGCTTCTCGACAACCCACATCACCTCCACCTTACACTGCCTTCCCCTTCCCCTTTTCAAGGGGGGTCTCCCACACCCCCCCCCCCACCTAATAAAAGTCCTTACGTATGTTAAAAAAACACGAAAAAAATCCCTCGATCCAATTTTGTTATATTAAAGTCCCCCACTTGTCTAGAATGCATGCATATATGAAAAAAAAAAAAGAGTAAACTGCCATTTTGGTCCCTGTGGTTTGGCCAGTTTTGCCACTTTAGTCCAAATCTCAAACTTATTACATCTGGGTCCCTGTGGTTTGCATTTTGTTGCCATTTTAGTCCAAATTTCAAAAACCCCCTATTTTGACTGTTGAAAGCTGCTTATTTTGTCATTTAGTGCAGGGGTATTTTGGTCATTCTGATTTACTCTCTAATAAAATTAAAACAAAATTAATTATATATATATTATATATATATAACACTCTCTCTCTTACATCATATATAACCCTAACCCTTCTCACCAAGACCCTGCAACTCACCCTGCAACTTCTCTCTCTAGGATTTCTCCATGTCCATCTCCGAATTCCCTCCATTCTCCACCTAAATTCGTAGATTCTGCTTGTTTTCTGTTCAAATGTGGATCCACTCCACCGATCACTTCCCCTGAACCTAATCCGTCCGATTCTCACGATTTATCCACTTCCCGCCGCATAAGCACTAGATCCACACTTGCCGCCAAAACCTCTGGTGATCAAATTGGCGCTCAAAACTCACCTGGCCTTCTGATTGGCAACAGTAAGGGAGTGCAAAAACCTACAAAGAGTGGTAAGGGTAGACAACCATTGTCAAATCTCAGCGTGAATGACTTGTTCCCAGAAAATTCGTGTGTCAATCTCCAAGAGAGGGATGCGACTCCTTTTGAGGCGAGTAAATTGACGACTGCACAAGCAACTACAGCTATGGAGGTTGAAGTTTCGGCTGAAGAAACGGTGATGGAAGGCTCCCCTTCTGTAGTCGGCCTGAAATCGTCTGGGATGATGACAAGTGAAGACGAGCAAGGTAATCCCTCCTCTATTGCTGGTGTGACCCCCTCCAAATCCCCGTGTACTATCAATTCTGTGCCATCTGATATACCGACGCCCTCTAAGGCTCTTAATTTTGACATGGGTGATAATTTGGGGGAGGATGGATGGGTCTTGGAGAGAAGGGGATGATGCGGCGGAGGGTGAATGGGTGGTGATGGTGGAAACAGGTGGTTGTGGAAAGAGGTTATGGCGGTGGTGGTGCTATAGAGAGAGAGAGAAGAGAGAGAGAGAGGGAGGAGGTGGCGGTGGTGGTGGTGCTGTAGAGAGAGAGAAGAGAGAGATGATTATTTTTGGGGATGATAATGATATTATGTGGTTTTTTTAATTAATGAAATACATTAATGAAAATTTAATGCCCAAACTACCCCTCCAGAAAAGGACAAAAAAGGGTCTTTAAATTAGTCAAAATTCTGACATTTTGGGTTTTGGACTAAAATGGCAACAAAATGCAAACCACAGGGACCCAGATGTAATAAGTTTGAGATTTGGACTAAAGTGGCAAAACTGGCCAAACCACAGGGACCAAAATGGCAGTTTACTCAAAAAAATAATAATAATAAAGTAGTAACATGTGACCTCTTAAATTGTCAATATCTAATGAAGTGACATTCAACTTTTTTGCACAATACATGCATCCTAGACAAATGTAGAGACTTTAATATAGCAAAATTAGGTTGCAATACTTGTTCATGCTTTTTTGAAATCTACGTGGATTTTTAGATGCCAAACATATGTTGAGGGACTTTTATGTGAAAATTATGTTAGTTTTTTATTAACATTACCATTTGTTTACAGGTTTGATCAAGTAATCCCATTGAGGTCTGAAGTCCTTGTATATAGTCCTTAACTTCCATGATACCAGTAGTGAGATTAATGAAAGTGTTGAGGCATCATCTTGTGTTACTGGTGAATTTGCAATGCAAAATGTTGTTCTGCAAATGGGTTTACAGTTAGTTGCACCAGCTGGAATACAATTTCGTGAGCAGCACAGGTTTGTGTTCATTTCCCCTTGTTTTGTATAATATATCACATATTTTCAAAGATTATTTACACATTATAGCAAAATTTATGTTATTAATGTTGTAGATGGGTGACGTATTCGCTACAAACGAAATGTTTACTCACCATACAGACAGGTTGGCTCCTTTGCAACCACCGGTAAGGAAAGCTCTTGCGGCTTTCAGTGGAAAGAGGAACCCGAATGACAATCATTATACTCGTGCCAAGCGTCAGAGGTGTTTTTGTGCGTTTACAAATTGCATAAATATATATTAAGAACTTCATTTACATGGGTTATTTTTACGTATATCACATAAGTGAAGTTTTGTCCCAACCCGACCCGTTTAGGACCCATTTTGACACTTCGTTAAAACTGTCTTTAGGCACTCTAATAAGTAAAGAAAAACCATGCAAGATCCACCAAGATAAGTCAGAAAAAAAGTCATGAATGAAGCGATCATTCCTGAAATTCTTAGAATCTGTACATTATTCTTATTTCCAGATCAGATTAAAGTTAAAAAATCAACACCTACATAGAGAAGAGTCATAGAATTTGAGTTCACTTCTAAAATTTTGAGCGGCTACTTTCAGCATTCCGTCTTGCGCAACATCCCACGAAATATATTACAAACTGCCATGTAAGTTTAGGCAAAAATATTATGTATTGGTTAACGGTTATTCTGTAAAACGTCTGAATTAAACTTTTATCAAGTCTCCCTAAAAGTCTGATGCTTTACGACTTATGAGAAGAAATAAGTAGTACATAAGAGACTTACCAAGACAACAAACAAAACCACATTAAAGATAGCAACCACGCGCCATTCGGTTTTCATGTACTCTGCTACTGCAGCCCTGAAAAGTCGATACAAGGTCAAAAGTAGACTTAATTGCACATGATAATGGAAAATAAAAACACAAATTTAGTAAAAAAAAGAAGCTTACTTGCAGGAATCACAGTTGTAGCATTTTGTGGCTTTTGAATTCCGGTAAAGTTTGCAGTCTTTAATAGGACTAATCGGATGGAAGCTCAAGTCATAGTAAGAGGCGTTCACAGCAGGATAGCCACACCTAAAACAACAGTGAATTTAAGTTCATGTATGGGTTAGATGTGACAATTTTGACCCATTATGGATACGGGTCATGTTTGTCTATAAAGATTCAGACGGATTAGACCAAAAATATTACTACAAAAAGGTCAAGGCCAAGCATGTCTAAATTTCTCCAAAGTGTGGTTTTAATGACAAAACCTCTTAAATTATTTATTCAAACAACTAAAATACTAGACTTTTAAGAAACTTACTGAGATGGTGGTCTGCAACAACCAGCTTCAATGGGTGTCAATTTTGCTGATTTGTATTGTTTGAGAGTCTGCGTAAAACATATTACTGTCAGATTCTTGAAACGGATCAATCAATGAGAACAGAAAGGAGGAACAGGGGATCGGTGAAATTAACAGACCTTGTATCTTTTCGATAGGTTATTACAATCATCACCTTTAACTAGACAACTTTGAAGGCGCTTCCAATTATGTGTGTTGTTCAACTGAGACCCAAATTAAGAAAAAGTTCAAATTTACTATGATGGCAAGTTTTCAAGATTTCATGCTAGGATCTAGACTTGAAATCATAGTTGTTAAAAGCCATCGCCTCTTGCGCCTAGGCCCAATTTCCTAGCGAGGCGAGGCAATTGCGCCTTAAGTCAAGGCAATTGCGCTTTAATTCTCCATGTGATGGTTCATGCGCAGATTCCGGCCAAATTATCTAAATTCCGGCAAGATTACAGCTAGATTTCTACTTGTATCTAACGAAACTACTTTTCTACACTAATAAACTAGCATTTTATAACTTTAGGTACTAGATAGACGATATTAAATGTTATATAATAGCTTTAGTTTATTTTATTTGAAGAATAGTATTAACTTTCTATTATAGAAAAATATTTTAATTTTTTTTTTTGCTGTGCGCTTTTTTTTTCTCAGGCTCATGCTTTTTTTGCGCCTTGCGCCTAGGCCCCAGGCGAGGCCTATGCGCCTTGGGTGCGCCTAACGCCTTTAATAACTATGCTTGAAATGGATGCTTACCTCATTTTGAAACCATTTATTATAATCCTGAAGACGATACTCCTTGAATCTGACAACGTAAACAAGATGATGAATTGTGAAACTCATTACAGAACTAATACAAGGGTGGAAGAAATAGCACTTTAAATTTCACCTCAAACCCGCAACATTATGGCCGGTGGCATTGTTAGTTATAATAAAACTGCAAACAAAAGATGAGAAAATGAATAATTCAGTATATAATACAAATATGGATCACATCCGAAATGTTCTTTTTTGAATCTCAACCTATGAAAATGCATAATTAAGAAGTATCGCCATGATTGAAAATTAATATACATGATGATAGCCTATATATACTTACGCCAATACGGTGAAAACAAGTATTCCCAACAAAATCAAGAAGAGTATGATCAAATACTGCAAGATATATTAACTTTTAGCAATAGTGACAACAAACGCTGCAAAAGCAGAAAAATATAAAAAAAGAAATAATATTCCCAAATGCGAACATACCATCCATAATAGTATAGAGTTGTTCTTTAGAGCCCCCAAAAACCCGACAACTGATCTGAAGAGGTACAATTAAACATTAGAGATAAAACCTTTTACCATTAATACTTATAGATATTGCTGAATGCATCATTCATCTTGAAACTTTAAGAGCTAATATCAGTTTGAAAATTGAGCTTAAATTCATACTGTGTCTCACTAGGAAAGCAGATCGATAAAACGAAGAAAAGCTCAGAGATATCTTACATCGCAAATATTACAGCACCAAGACCCAAAACCGGAAGAGTGGGCGATTTTCTACAACCATCATGATGAGTGCTAATCCACACGCCAAAACCGATCACACCCACAGCTACAAACTACACATTAAAAACTATGGTACATCATTTTGTAGCTATCAATTGCGAGCAGGGGCGAAGGGTAGTTGATACCCGGGGGTGCCCCCCCACCACCACACACACACACACACACAATGTTTCGGTTGGAAATATAAAATTTCCCATTTTTCGTCCAAAAATTTTAAAATTATAAAGGAACCCCCCCCCCCCCCCCCCCTAATTATTTTGCCTAAATATTTATATAATATATAAATTGGGTCCCATGAATCTCCGCTCCGGAAACTTTTGGTCAACCTACGCCACTGATGGCAACATCAATAAATAGCAAAAACCTTATAACTTGCTTCAATTACTAATTCTTGAAAGTTATGCGACAATTGGCCACTGTCTAGTGAATCACCAAGGTGTGTTAAAGGGGGGCAGTTGGAATATCATAAACAATCAAGCTTCAATAATCAAGAACTTGAACCAAAAGAACCCCAACAAACTAAAAAATTCAGCACTGGCATTTCAACAAACACCTAGAGTGCATGCATAACAAAACTTCCTATTCCCATTAACAAAATTGCTGAAAAACATACCATAGTAAGAAGATTAATCCATCTGATCACAAAGTTGCTTACTCCTGTGCTCATTTTCTCCCCAAAAAACCGTTTTCAATCGATACAACACAAGTAATAATAATGGTTCGATCTTTTTCAGTGACTTGCACTTTGAACAAAAGGAGGCGGTAAAGCAACATGATGTAAGAAAGATTGGAAATGCAAAAAGATGAAGACTTTGAGGGGCATTTGGGGGAATTCACAGGTGGGTTCACATGATTTACGGCTTTACGCTAATGGAAGCTTTGAAAAGCGATGGAAATGACAAAATCTTGTTGGTAACAGACAACAGAAAAGAAACAGAAAGTGGCGATTTTCAAGGTTTTAGTCAGAGGTAGTGTGTATAATACACTACAGTATCTACGATGTTTATTTACCGAATAGGTTGTTTATGAGCCAAGTCAAAATCAGGGAAAGTTGGGGCTAGACTCGATTATGATTCGACCAGGTTTGGCTTGACTTAGGCCGTGGGGTATCGTGGGGCGGGGGTTGGGCTTGGGTTGGGGCATTAGTTGACACGTGGCTTGGGGGCAAACATGGGCTAAACCCACATTCAACACGGTATGGTGGGGCGGGGGTTTGGGGCGGGCTTCGCTGGGCTATTTGAATATTATTTAAAACAAAAAAATTAAATTTTTAATATTTTTAAATAATGAAAATTACAAAAAAAAAAAAAAAAATTCCTAACTTTTATATTTGTTTTTTATCTCTTCTCTCATCGCCAAGATTAGTTGTAACTCTTCACCCTCTAGGTGATCAATGGGCTGGGATAGAAATTTCAAATCATCCCGTTTTTGTTTCTGGGCATCTCTAGCTTCTTTGCTCCTTCGTATTTCGGCCCTTTGTTGTTGGAATACGTTGAATGTATCCAACTTGCATGAAATGTTACCCAGCTGCTCGCTGTATATTCCCCTACGCGAGCCCAAACTCCCAGCTGAAGGCGATGCCGTACTAGATCTTGATTTTTGAGCACGCCTTCTTAAGGCATTTCTTCCATACTCAAGCCGGTTTGGGCTTGGCGAATCATCCAAAAGGTCCTCAAACTCTTGATCTCGTGCATCAGATTGGGCTTGGGACGAGACCCTTGACCTTTTGGAAGACGAGTTAGTTTCGCTACCAATGAGGATATTCGCCCACTTTGGATGAAACTTACAAATCTCCCAACAATGCATGAAACGGAAGTCGGTCCCCACATTTGATTTGAATGTGCACACTGCATTTGTTAAAATGTCGGCTTCGGTTTCACCACTTTTTGGGTTTTGCTTTGCTTTATTAAAAAAACCACTATATTTTGTAAGTTGGGTGCTTATCTCGCTCCACTTTGAGGATAAGCTATCGTTTCCACGATAAGACTCCCTTCCCATTTCTTCATGGAATAGTCTACTAACCGATTCCCACAGGGCGGTTCGATGTTGCGAATTTCCTATTTTAATAAAACCAAAATTTAATATATTACAAAGTTATCGAATCATCGGAGTGTGGGAAGTTAGTAAACATACGATTCCCAAGAAGCGATGCGTAACTCGCTTCATGGGGCAAAGAAGAGTGTATGAAAAATGGACGAGGCATTGGACGATTGGGTGGTGGGCTAGGATTATTTTCTTGGAATGCATACGGGTTGTTCGGGTCAAAAGGACGGTTATAAGGATGCATTTTTTCGTTTTGTAGAAGGAGAATTGAAGATGATTTTATAGAAGATGTGGTTGAATGTGGTAAAAAATGGAAGAAAAATGTGAGTTTTATAGTGAAAAATTAAATTTTTTTTTAACATAGCCGTTGGCCAACGGCTATTTTGTTTTGGCCATACACAGCCCGCCATGTCAGCTCGCTTCCCCCGCCCGGCTTGAAACCAAAGCCCCAAGTGCCACGCCCCAACCCAAGCCCACCCGGGGTGGTGGCTTGGGCGTTTTCCCCCAACCCACGCCCAAACCCCCGCCCCATACCCCGATGTAACACCTCGGAAAATTCGTGTGCAATGAAATAGCGACACGTGTCATGTAAGACAAAAAGCGTTATAAACCCGGATCTAATAAAGATGTTTTGGCAGGATTTAAAAGTGTCGTCATGTTAATTTTTACCTCTGAACGACCTCATTTATAAATCCCAAGACCCAATTATATATTATGAACATCTAGTATACCTTCAATCCAGCATATTGTTGACAATAATTGAATTCGAAGTGCATGATAGGATCCTATGGAAATTTCTACGGTAAACCTTCATTTTCGGCACTTTAAAAAGGATTCAATGGAACATATCAAAGTGGTAGGGTATAGAACTATTCAAGGCACATTTTAGAGGCCCCAAACTGATAAAATAATGTCCCAAATTCGAAATAAGTGGTTTCCCTTTCGAAATCCTGAAAGAACAACAATTTTTTGCTTCTGATCACATGCTTGCGCACCGCAAGCATACTCCTTACGGTGCGCAAGGAGTTGGCAGCGACATAAATTTCCCCTGTTTGTTGTTTAAACGCAATATTCAACCTTTAAACGATTTTCCTCATCTTGCTTGACCCCTAAACAACCCCTAAACATCTAGGGACACTTGTGGGTATGTTATGGTCAGTTGTAGTCTTAGATGTCAACACTTTGTGGAGTCTTGGTCACTATATAAAGCTCCTAAGTGCAAACACTTTGATCATTCATTCCTCAAGCAACGTCTGATCAATTGTGGAGCACAAGAGCACCTTCCAGGCCTTCCTAATCGATCATTAGACACTTGTAAGTTTGCTTAACCTTCTTTAATTGAGTTTAGCTTAGTTATTTAGCTAAAAGTCAAACCGTCGTAATTACGGATTGACTTCGAGATTAATTAATAATGGCTCAGTCAAATCTCGAATTAAAAGTACCTTTAAGTAGGTAATTATGTGGGTAATAAACCCTTAAAAGGGTTCCCCCTGATTCCCACTCTAACTAGGTCTAATGTCGGGTTAAACTTGTAATTAAAAAGTCAACAGGATACTTAATTTCTAATTTATGCATGATTAGCAATGTAGAACCCATATAACCTGTTTGATCATTAATATAACTTGGTAATGAATGTAAGAACATGTCTAAACATGTTCAACCCGACAATTTTCAGTAGAGACCCGGTTCGGAACCGAAAGTCGCATAGTTTGACTTTTGCTTTGACTTTCAGTTCTGACCCGTGTAAGCATGTTTTAGAAATGCCTTAGAGCTCTAATAGGACCAGGTTACATGCTAGTATAACCCTCTGTGATTATACAACTCGGATCATTAGTTATCCAATTAATATGCATGATTCCGTTAATTGCTCATATGTTGACCATTATGCCCTTTTCACCTTAAAACGTGATTTTTGCAAATGTAAAAGAGTAGAAACCTTAGTTACTGATTTATAAACTTGCACCCAAAATTTGACATCATTTTGAGGTGTAGATTGAGAGTTATGCTCATTAGCGTAATTAAAAGCTTCTTTAGCGATTAAACGGCGTAATTAGCGTATAGCCTAATTACACCTACTTTTTGATATCAAATTTATTACCCACTGATGTAATATATTATTTTGGGATTTTTGAAGATTTTTAATTAATTTTAGGCTGAGCATAACTTATAGTCATTGGCTTAATCCGGTAATTGTCGGTTTTGCCCTTACGGGCTATAAAATGAGGTTTACATATCTAATTGACTCCAAGCCTTTTGCTACTGATTACATATGATAAATAAATTATTTTAAACCTCCTGGAATAATAAAAGTATCAGATTTCTATATAGAACCCGGAAACGGCTTCTAATCGCCTAATTAAGCGTTTTTAACGCCTAGTATGTACTAGAACTATTTTAAACATACAAAGGGTGATACCTACTGATATTTGAGGTAAATTATAATATTTTAACAGTAAGCAAAGGTTGTTTAACTCATACTTCAGTTTTGAGCTTTTCGGCTTATGTGAAATTACCAAAATGCCCCTACGGTGCATAGTTTGGTTATAATTGATAAATTTCACATATATACAATACCCTACTGATATAACTTAGCAAATTGATTATCTTTGCTGATTACATCAGACCTGTAACTCAGGATACTACTTAAACTCTTTTATCACCTTATAAATGACCAAACTACCCCTACGGGGCATAGTTTGTGTTTAAATTCATTTCGGGCATAATAAATGATATCTTACTGATGTCACGACATATTTGGAGCATATTAACTTAGGAAACCTGTAAATGGCTCTCATTATTACCCGTTACACTTATTACGCGTTCGGTTCGGTTTATGTAACTAGTTTACATAAATTAGCCGAAACGAGTCAAACCTTATCGGTTTTATCTAAAAATCCAGAATGTGTATAATATACCCATATTAAACAAGTCTTCAAACTTGTTGGGTCCAAATCACATTCTATCCGGTCTTCGCTTAATTATGCGTACAAACCGTATCTTTGAAACTAACCGGTCTAAGCTTAAGCTTAATTAAAGACCCGTTAGGATTCTAATAGGTTATTATAAACCTTCGTTCCAGATTAGGAGTACCAGTAAAAGCTACTTGCATTTGCTTATTGTGATTATTACTTTGCTCAGGTAAATACTTTTAACTTATTTTCCCTATACGGGCTTGGGTTACGGTATATAAAATACCGCTTGGTAAGGCATTAAATCTTCCATCGTTTGGTGGTTAATTGAATAGTTTGATCGGCCCGTTTAAAAAGTTTTGTTTACTTAAAGCCTTTGGGGGGTTAATGACCATGTCCCGGATATCCTTGGCATCATTTTACGAAATGGCCACGACCTAAGCGCGGAGTGTAGGCGTACACTCGTCAGTGCATAAATAGTTGATGTGGTGTGTCTATTTATCTTTAACCCGGTACCTCCGGGCTACTGAACGCATAAGGAACATGTAATTCGTTCACAAGATTATATATTTAAATAATTCTCCCAAGTTATAAAATGTTTATGCCATGTGCATCCAAACAAATTTTCAATCATTTTCCAAAATGAGTCAGTTGATTGTATTTACCAGTGTAAACTGACGTATTTTCCCAAAAAGATTAAATGCAGGTACTAAGCGTAATTGGCTGGGATTTTCTCCTTAGCATCAATACAGAGTCTCGCAAGCTTAAGATGTCTATCGTCTGTTGAACTATTATTTATTTTTGATCCTTCTGTGGACAAACCTTCAACTGTTGTGATACACGATATTACAATATTATTAAAGTTGAAATATGTTTCTTATTTGCTTCCGCTGTGCATATTTATATATTGTGTTGTTTAACTATTATGTTGCCAACCACGTCACGATACTCCCCTACCGGGCCCACCGGTGACACGTGGAAATCGGGGTGTGACACCCATGGTCTTAGATTTGAAACCGAGCTGAAAATCTAAGCTCGAGCTTGGTTTGGTTAGGCTCTAATTTAAAAGGAAAATTTAATACATAGCTTTAAAAGTTAGTAGTCTGGAATATTATTTAATAATTTAAGAGTTAATTACTATTTTCGTTCCTGTGGTTTGTCAAAAATCACTATTTCAGTCCATTAGTTTAAAAATTGCGATTTCAGTCCCTGTGGTCTCACTTCCGTAACCATTTCAGTCCACCTCCGTTAACCCCATCCATTTATTTTGTTAACTACACTTGAATTGACCATAATGCCCTTATTAATAAAAAAACAAAAAGATATCTAAATGAGTTAATTACTGTTTTCGTCCCTGTGGTTTGTTAAAAATCCCTATTTCAGTTCCTGTGGTTTCAATTTCGTAACCATTTCAGTCCAGTCTCCTAACACCGTCTATTTTACCGTTAAGTTTTTAATGAAATACCTAAAATACCCTTGTGTTAATTAAATAAAAAACCATGGAAATTTAAAATATTATATTCTAGGACCCACTTGTTAGAACACAACCCCACGCTACCCCACCCCACTCCATCTATGCTCTCATTTTCCGGAAAAAATTTCCGGTCATCTTCTCCGGCATCACAACCCCACCCTCTTAATGTCCGGCGACCCATTACCTCACCCCAATTAATATATTCCTAGCAGCATCAATTAACATAATAACTTTGAAAAATATTGCTTACCTGAACATTTTCTCATTCTAAAATCCAAAATTAAAATTTTGAAACCATATATGTAAAAATAGTGCTAGACTTCTACTTCTACCGAAGTCATGGTGGGTCGAATCCTACAATCCAATTTAAGTCCATATGTCATACAACAATAAAATCATATAAATCCAATAATAAAATCATACAAGTCCATATTTAATTAACAGAATGGTAATTTAGGTATTTCATTAAAAACTTAACGGTAAAATAGACGGTGTTAGGAGACTGGACTGAAATGGTTACGAAAGTGAAACCACGGGGATTGAAATCGCAATTTTTAAACTAATGGACTAAAATAGTGATTTTTGACAAACCATAGGGACGAAAACAGTAATTAACTCATAATTTAATCCAAACTAAAATCAACATAATGCACTACAAGCCATAATCAAGTTCAATCAAACATTAAATAAGTTTCAAGTTTCAACGGAATATAATAGAAGTTTAGTAGTATAGTAATCAACCGCCAAATATGCCATAGATATATCATTGCAAACTTATATTACGTTATGTTTGTCGTTATGACGATACAAAGTAGAGTTAATTATAGTTTTTGTTCCTGTCGTTAGGAGAATATCTTGGTTTTAGTCCCTCTGGTTTTTTATTTTTTGTCATTTCAATCCACTATGCTAACATAGTTTATTTCTAGTATTTTCTACCGTTAATTACAAGAGTATTTTTGCATCTTTCTTTAACTACGAGTTTTTTTACATGCAAGAGACTAATTATGTAAGTTCATGATAAATTTTAAGCGTTGATATCATTTGTGAGCTCATCGTTCTGTTTTTTTTTTTTTTTTTTTTTTTTTTTTTTTTCAATTTCAAGAAAATTGTTAAAATAGTTTTTTTTTTCTCATTGATACTATACCTTTATAGTGTCAAGAGAAAAAACACGTGATATACGAATATGGACTTGGATGGACGTATAGTTTTATATATGTATCATGTATGTAATATATTATTGTTTAAGGATTTTGTTACAAGATTTGTAACTAACTTTTTTGTAACTTTTTTATTGTGGCAAACCAAAACATGTTTTTTTTTTTAACGGAAACTTTTCAACTTTTTTTTTTGTTATGCAAAACCGAAACATGCAATTTTATCATCTAAAAAGTAGGGTAAAGTTCTTGTACAAATAATCTTAACATACTAAACATACAAATTGAAGGAAAACTCAAAAAGACAAGGTGGCATTTTTGTAATTATCAATAACTATCAAAGTTACTCTACAAATATACCTAAAAAAACCTAACCACTCCCCCCCCCCCCCCCCCCCCAAAAAAAAACCTAAACCCCCCCCACCCCCCAAAAACCTAAAAAAACCTAACCCCCCCCCCCCACCCAAGCTAAAATGCTAAAAACTAAACCCCCAAAAAACCTAAAAAAATAAAAAAAAAACACACAAATTATTTTATTTTATTTTTTTAACATTTTTTATTAAAAAATCGCTACTTTTAGTAGCAGCAAAAAAAAAAAAAAATTTTTTTTTTGCTAACGAAATGTAGCGATTTTTTAATAAAAAATGTTAAAAAATTTTTTTTGTGTTTTTTTAGGTATTTTTGGTTGTAACTTTGATAGTTGGTGGTAATTACAAAAATGCCACCTTGTCTTTTTGGGTTTTCCTTCAATTTGTATGTTTAGTATGTTAAGATTATTTGTATTTGATCTTTTGCCCTAAAAAGTAATGCCATGACATGTAATATAAGTGTGGGTTAGGATCAAATACAAAGGATAAAATAAATAAGAAATGTAAGAAGGATTCTAGTCCATTGATCTTAGATTTAAAGGGTTGAGATTGGTTGTAGAGAAAAGAAGATAATAGAAGGGCATAAAAGGAAACTTATATTTATGGATTTTCTCTCTCCACATGCAAGGCACATGCCAATTCCCCCATCGATTTAAAACGTCCATAACTTTTTCATACGACATTTTTTTTCAAAAAAAATTTCACCATAATAACGAGCGTTTTTTTATCTTTAATATGAGTACCATATTATCATATAAAAATAAAATAAAAATTTTCATTTTTACTGGGTTTTTTGGCATTGTGTTAAAGGTTCAGGTCATTGTGTCTTTTAACTGGGTTTTGGTCAGTAGAGTTTCTATACATTGTGTTATTATCAAAACCTATAACACAATGTTAATTTGAGTTCTATCCATTGCGTTTTTATAAAAACCTATAACACAATATATGACACAATGAAGATTTTGTTATATCTGGATATTCTATAAATTGTGTTATTAGTTCAGGTCATTGTGTTTAATATGTTATTCATTGTGTTTTAATATATTGTCCATTGTGTTTTAATAATTTGTTCAATTTTTTTATTATCTTGTTCATTGTGTTTTAGTTTGTTATGTATTGTGTTTTTAGTTTGTTTTTCATTGTGTCTTCATCTGCTCTCCATTGTGTCTTTTATCTGCTGTCATTAATTGTGTCTTTTATCTGTTGTCATCAATTGTGTTTTTATTTAGTCTGATTCTTATTGTGTTATATGTTATCGCCATTGTGTTATACGTTATGGTCATTGTGTTTTAGTATGTTGTCCATTGTGTCTTTATCTGTTGTCATTAATTATGTTTTTATTCTAATTTACATTGTGTTTTACATCATGTCCATTGTGTAATATGTTATTCATTGTGTTTTAATATGTTGTCCATTGTGGTTTAATAATTTGTTCAATTTTTTTATTATCTTGTTCATTGTGTTTTAGTTTGTTATGTATTGTGTTTTTAGTTTGTTTTTCATTGTGTCTTCATCTGCTCTCCATTGTGTCTTTTATTTGCTGTCATTAATTGTGTCTTTTATCTGTTGTCATCAATTGTGTTTTTATTTAGTCTGATTCTTATTGTGTTATACGTTATGTTCATTGTGTTTTAGTATGTTGTCCATTGTGTCTTTATCTGTTGTCATTGATTGTGTTTTTAATCTAATTTACATTGTGTTTTACATCATGTCCATTGTATAATATGTTATTCATTGTGTTTTAATATGTTGTCCATTGTGGTTTAATAATTTGTTCAATTTTTTTATTATCTTGTTCACTGTGTTTTAGTTTGTTAAGTATTGTGTTTTTATTTTGTTTTTCATTGTGTCTTCATCTGCTCTCCATTGTGTCTTTTATTTGCTGTCATTAATTATGTCTTTTATCTGTTGTCATCAATTGTGTTTTTATTTAGTCTGATTCTTATTGTGTTATATGTTATCGTCATTGTGTTATACGTTATGTTCATTGTGTTTTAGTATGTTGTCCATTGTGTCTTTATCTGTTGTCATTGATTGTGCTTTTAATCTAATTTACATTGTGTTTTACATCACGTCCATTGTGTAATATGCAACTGAGTTTTTGAATTTTTTTTGAAAAATATAACAATATGGTACTCATTTTAAAGATAAAAAAAACGCTCGATTTTATGGTATAAATTTTTTTTAAAACAAATGATGTATAAAAAAGTTACGGACGTTTAAAAGTTAGGGGGGAAATAGCATGTGACTTGCATTTGCATATTCTCTTTCCTCTTGTAGACAAAATTACCCTTTACATTTAATTACTCATAGGACACTTGTCACTATCTGGTGCCTTCTTACCCTTCTTATTTTTAAATCTTTTGTATTATAACTCAACCCATATAAGTGTATATAATTTCAGAATCTTCAAATATACGAGACATAAAGTTATTGCTTTAGTGATAAAGCGAGCCTGGATTCCTCGTCACTATGAATAGACATTAGACAACATGAATCTTCGAAGAAACATTCACGTGCCTTGAAGCTTTGGATGCATTTGGTCACGTGTAATGTGACATTCATTATTAACCCTTTGGGTGCTAACCCTTGGCCCCTTCGGTTCAGTGTCCTAACCTAATCATACCTTGTGCTGCCCCAAGGATGCCAAAACAAAAGCTTTCTGGTTTTTTTTTTTTTTTTTTTTTTGGTAAATATATAAAATTAGGGGTGTGAATTTCTAACACGACACAAATTTAACACGAAATTTACGGGTTTACGTTTAGTCTAAACGGATTCGGGTCAACCCGGTCGGGTTGGCGGGTTGACCCGTTTAACCCATTTATATTAGAATTATATTTTTTACAATATGTTTTATGTCAAAAATTAAATTGGGTGCGTATTTTATGCTATAATTATAACTTAAAAAGGGAAATTGACATAAGATTTTATGATTTCAATGTAATTCTATTATATAAGTTTGTGTTTTTTTTGTTGTAGATGTTAATTTTAATATATTAGTTTGTTAAAAAAATAAAAAAAAATCGGGGTGAACGGGTCGGGTTAGGGTTAGCCTGCGAATATTCGGGGCGAGTTCTGGTTCATATGTATGACACGAATTTCGGGTTCGGGTCAGGTTGAACCCGCCAACCCACGAACACGACCCATTTAGCACCGCTATATAAAATGAATCACAAAATTATAAATAAATCAGGACAAAATACTTTTCTATATATGCTTTAATTCTATTAATTATATAAGATTTGGATCCAAATAACTTTTTTTTTCTACAAAAATAATATTATTATGGAAAACCACAAAATTTCTAAATTTACAAGTGTAGCTAACATGGAAAACCACAAAATTAGAAAACCAATGAATATAAACATATGCTAGCAGCTGCTTGTTTTTATTCATAAACTATGGGGTTTGTTTTGTGTAGCACCCATAGGATAGAATCCCTACAAAAGAAAAACCTTTCCCTTTTTAAGCACTTTACAGTTTACACCACGCAATATTCAACCTCATTTTTGATAACTAAACATCTCCATTTCTTTTTATAGAAGGTCAAAAAATATATGGACGTGTTTATTTCAGAAGAATACATGGTGAAGCGAAGAATGGAGAAGAAGGCCGCAAAGGGTGGCGCATGCAAGAACGATGATAAGACGGGTGAAAAGATGGCGAAAAAAGGCCACCCGCCATCACATGTTCATCCAGACGCATTTGGGGAAAAATCGGTTTTTAGTTTTTGCTTCTCGCCTTGAGATCTAATTAACAACTTATTTTTTTTAGTATATGTAGTGTCAAATTTTGAGGACCGCTATACATTTTTTTAGCGGTTAATACACATCCCATCTACATTACTCCTGAATTACACCTTGCCCAAGGATCGCTCAGTATTAACTTATTATCGACTTATTGTTAATTTGTAACTCCAAGTTCAACGTTGTAGGTTGCATTCTTTGTTGAATTATACACTTATTTTCAGATTAAAGTTCAATTATATAATTAAGAAAATCAACAATGATTACATGTAACCCTATTGTTTGCAAAGCCGAAATCAGATTAGTCTTGAACGAGCTTGCACTCTATACCTATAGATTTCCCTTTGTCCTTATTTTTTTTTTGAACGGCGATTGACTCCAACAGTCGAGAGGATCACACCCACATTGCATGGGTCCCTAGTCCCCCTCGGGCGAGGCATCCGAGGTTGACCATAGGCGCTCCAAGAGAAAATTTCCAGCCGACAGCCACTTGACTGCCGTTGCAGCCTCCGCACTCAAGAGCCGGAGTAACCGCACTGTAATAGAAAACTCGTGTGCGCTCAAGACTCGAACCCGGGCTATTACGCACTCAAGGCTCTTATCCATCATTGCCATGACCCCTCAACCAAGGTTGGGGTCATTTACCCCCAAATGCAACAGGTGGGGATCGAACCCGGGTCTCCAAGGAAACCCAAAGTTCTTTCCACCACTCCATTCAATTCCATTTCTTATGTATTGTCTAATTTGTTCATTTGTGTATGATATTTATCCTAAAATTAGTATTTATTCACTTTAATATTGGTTAGATTATTTATTCGAACAACCAAGTACAAATGCGCATACATGATTCTTTTATTAGAATGACTAACACACACATTAATCCTATTCCTAAATCTACATCAATGTTCGTTACGAGACTAGAACTCTCAACTTCATGAGAAGAGACACCTTTCACAACAATTGGTACCACTAAGCCATAAGTCCTTTATAAATGTGTTTTTTTATACAAGTGAGTTAATATACCCCGTTAAAAGTTAAAACAAGTTACATAACATGGAAAATATTGATGAAACGACTTATTATAATATGATTTTACATCAAAGATTGACCAGTCTCAATACTGAGGCTCCATAAGGATGTTGATTTACAACTATGTTAACTTTGTAAATCCATATCAATAAAGTAGTTTTGTATTTTTGTTTTAAATTAGTTATGTGTGTATATTTAATTTTGAAAATATTATGATGTTATCTAGGTTTTAAATCAATGACCCATGAAATTTTGCAAAACATAGCGAAAAAGACCCCTATTTGGAAAGACTTTTGTAGTGTTAGTCGAGTTTATTAACTATTATAGTTATGATTATTTTATTTTATATTTATCTTCAACTTTGTTTGTTAGTTATTATTTCATCTCTAGTCTGAATATTAGAATAATTATTGATGTTTTATCATTATTTCTTTATCTTGTAATTCTGTTACATGTCTATACTCAAATTAGATAGGTGAATCATGATCATTGAATTTATCATGCATACCACAAATATTTCATCCACGGGTCCTACTACCGAAGGAAGGGACATCCGCCCCTGGAAAAAAAATAGTGCTAATTTTTGGTAAAAATCTTGATCGCCCCTTTAGAAGTTTGTGAAGCTTCTTGATTGCCCCCATGAAAAATATTTATGGGTCTACCACTAACTTCATCCTTATGTTAAGTAGACTTGGTGTGCCGAGACTAAATTCGTGAAAATAACGTTAAAAGAGGGGGACGTTTAATCATGCATCATGTGGAGGCGTTGATAGCTGAAAGACAAAAGGGTACATGCACTAATCGGTCTTTGTCCCGATTGCTGAATGTTATGTGTCTTATGTTCAAGGCTCGATGCAAAACTACTATCAAGCCGGGTGTCTCACTAGAAGCAGCCTCTCTATTCCTACGGGGTAGATGTAAGGCTGTCTACATCTCTTAGACCCTACCTTAGTTTTGCTTTTGGTGAGATTTACTGAGTATGATGATGATGATGGTGTGCCGAGACTAAGAGAGTGTAATTATAGTAAATATAATACTTAACTATGACATCAAATTTTGTTGATACATTGTAATTGTAAATACTCATACAATAATGAACATAGTCACATACCATTTTGTGTACCACCAGTTAACATTCATTGATCATCCCAAGCTATGAACTTAAAAACTAAAAGCTAATATGAGCAGCTGGACTCAAACCACTTAAAAGTAGTTCATCTGAATGACCATCTATTGTTTCTTTTCAAGGGGCATGATCTTCATTCAGATCTACATGTTGAGTTGCATTAGGATGAACCAAATCAATAAGAAAATCAAACACTTCGGTGGTTGCAACCGCGGATGCAACATCTTCTTTGTGTATAGTTCTTCTCTTGCCTTGGATGGTCATGTTCCAAGATCTCTTAGTCAATTCCACAATGAAAAGCTCACAAGCTTTTGAGAACACCAGAGGCGCCTCTCCCGAGATCATCTTCACATCCACGCTTGATTTTTTCATAATCTTCTTGATCCTTGCCAATGGCAACAAATGGGGCCCCGTTCGCCCTGATATCCCCCCTCCAGATAAAATCCTTGAATACGTCCCTGCCTGCCTCATCTTAGATCTCAAGACAACACGCGAGAACTAAATTACCAATCGTCTATAATCCGTTGATAATCTCTTATTGCTTTATGTTGTAGTATTGCAAATATACACAAAAAATGAATGATTTAGTTTTATGTTATCACGTTTTATAAAAGAGTTTACGAGCAAGCTAGATAGTGTGATAAGAGGGATAAATAAAAGAATGATTTGGACAAAATTTGAAGAGAAAAAAAATATGATATTTATAATCAAGATTATATTAATAGATGACAATGAGATGATGAGAAATGACCAAACTTTTGGTATTTATAATATATATAAGATGAAAAATGATTGTAAAATAAATAAATAAAATAGTAACAATAGGGTTTGAAGGAGGCCGGCCATGTTCGAGCCTTCGAGGTTCGCCATCTTGCATGCAAAACATACGATTATGAGAAAATTAATTAATACTTAGGTGGCCGGCTAATTTAAAAGGGTGAATTTTGTAAAGTAGGCTAATTTAAAAGGGTGAATTGCATTTTACGTCTTTTAAGTTTCAGTAAAATTTAAAACATTGTCCCTTAGCTTACAAAATTACAGCATATGTATTTCATCTTCTAATTTCATTATAGACAATGTCCTTTTTTCCTAAAAAGATTATTAAAATAAAGGACATCTGTTGTAAAAAAATTAAACATAAAAGACATTCATTGTAATTTCGTTAGTTAAAGGTTATCGTCATGTTACTGAAACTTAAAGGGCGTCAAATGCAATTTACCCAATTTAAAATGCAAGAACGTATATTTGCACACACATATGTACAGTAAAGGTCATAGCAAAACATAATATTGTGAGAAAAGTGAATAATAAAATACTAGAACTTATCGTATGTGTTACACACATTGTGCTACGGCTCAACTTAGTCTTCGAAGTGTATTTTTTCCCGTCTAATGCTAAATACATTTAATTCAAATTCAAAGCCCAGTGAATCAATTATTATATTATAATTTTATTTACATTTTAACTAAAGTCCAATGTTATTAGTATATAATCTTTATAAGTAATGTGTCTGCATTTGTTTTTAATACCCGTGTTAGTAACTGGTTTAGTTCAATCTCAATTCCATTTAGATTGAACTATTATCTTATGAGTAAATTATTATAAGGATGATCTCAACGATAACGATAACTTTTCTCTTTCTTTTTTTAACTTTTAAAAAAAATTATTTGATCTCAACTATTCACTTACTCATCAACTTTTTTAATAATAACAGTTTTGTACCAAAAAAACCCCATGCTTATTTAAGAAAAAAAAAATTATGTTCATCTTTTTACTAGTTCACAAAAAATACGTTGGGAATCCAGTAAGAATGTACTAGTGGTTCACTGGTTCTGGCGGCCATGGCTAGTTCACCATGTTTTGGCTAGGCAGATCGAGACTCACCATCGAAGAACAACAAACATCACTAGACATATTGAGACTCACCATCGATGAAAGGGTTGGAATTGTTTACAAGAGGGAGCCGGGAGGCCAGACGTGTCGCTAGCCAGAAACAACAAACATCTACGCGGCGGACGATAATAGATGAATACGCGTAAAACGAGAGACATTGAAGAATTCGTAGGGAAAACGATCGAACACATGATCTAATGGTGAGAAAATTATGAGACCGAATTTGTGAAGAAACAATTACCGTTTGAGGAAAGCATAAAGCCCAAGAGAAAGCCCATAACACTTAGTGGCCCGTATTAACTATTAAGTCATCAATAATTTACTAAAAGGCTAAATGCAAATAATTGCAAAATTATTTGAAGTTAAGTTTGAAAGTCTGCTACTCGTACTCTGTAGGGCTGTAAATGAACCGAATGAACATGAACAAGACCGTTCGCTAAGGAAATAATGTGTTTGTGAACGGTTCATTAACACTTACCGAAGGAGACATCATGTTCGTGTTCGTTCATTAAGGAAATGAATATGTTCACGAACACAAATAAACACTAACCAAATCGGCAAGGATAGAGATCGATGGTGGGGGGAGAAGTGCTGGAACTTTATTTTTGGTAAAGCCATAATCTTGGAACAAAGGTCAATGGTATTCATCGATGTGAATAATAAGATGAAAAAGGAAATGGTTCATAAGCAGTGGCGGAGCCACACTTTGAACAACGGTGTCGTCCGACACCACTGAATTTTGTGTAGCAAATACAACGTATAATAGGAAAAATTCGAGCGACACCATTGTTTTTTTACGAGCGACACCATTGTGTTTTTACAAACGACATCATTGTTTTGTTTTCTTCTAAAACAATTATTTAATAAATAAATTTATATTTCAAAAATTAAGCCCAGTTACTTAAATTTAATTAGTATACTTTAAATCATTAAAGGTTCATGCTTAATATTTTTTTTTTCTAATCCAGTAAGCATTATAGCCCCGTGTCTAATTGATTTTGTTTCAATTGTTTAACCTAACAGGATGCTTGATAATCATTTGAATGATGCATGCACTTGTTTGTTATAATGAAAAAGAGGTTTTTTTTTTTCAAGTTGCCATTGAAAACATTATGAATCATTTACAAAACATGAAAATGCATACAGAGCAAATATTAAATGCATTTTATTATATATTTCAAATGATTTTGTAATTTTATTATGTGTTTTAATTCAATGACATTGTACTCTTACTGTGATATTTGCTTTTATTATGTGATTTGACCCGACTAGATCCGAACCGATCCGAAAAATTCGACTCCAGGTTACTATAAACCGGGGTATCTATAAAAAATGACACCATAAGAAAAAATTTCTGGCTCCGCCACTGTTCATAAGCATGGTGGAAATCAGGTTTCGTATTCTATTTGTTAGGATAATTAAATCAATAAGAATTAAAGAACGTGAAAAGTTTAGATAAAATAAATAAATGTACAAAAATATTTAATGAACAACATAAGTAAAAGAACATGAACACGTTCACGAACACGTTACCGAACGTTAACGAACACAATTGAACGAACGAGATCTCTGTCCGTGTTCGTTCATTTAACTAATTGAATGAAATTTCTTGTTCACGTTCATTCGTTTACTAAACGAACGAACGAACGTAAACGAACTTCTGCCGAATGAACACAGTTGAACGAACGAGACCTCTGTCCGTGTTCGTTCATTTAACTAATCGAATGAAATTTCTTGTTCACGTTCATTCGTTTACTAAATGAAAGAACATAAATGAACTTCCACCGAATAGTTCACGAACTGTTCTTTGAACTTCGATTCGTTTACAACCCTAATTTTATGTATAATGACATGGTATACTCTGTCATTCTATGCAAGATAACACATATCTATAATTTTGTTCGTTAACATTAAAACAAAAATAGAATAAAATAAAAAGCATTGAAGGAAACATGAACTTGTGCACGCATGGAGTGATGGAGGGGTCACCCGGCCATTCCTCAATGCCTCATCATGAATCACAAACGCATGTCACCTTTTTGATATACACACACAATTTAAAATTTTAATCTCTCACATATTCTTCAGTTGACATTTTTAAGTAGGGTATTAAATTAATTGTGTTTACCGGTTGATAGTTTAACTATATGCGAACTCCGAATACGATTAGTGTATTCACCGATTGATATGGAGACACTCGTTTAATCTAAAAAGAGTAAATTACAAGTTTTGTCCTTTATTTATGTCCCAAATTGCAGGCGCTGTCCTTTAAACCAAAACTTGACAGGCGGTGTCCTTTGTGTTTTCAAAATCTTGCACGTTTTGTCCTTTAGGCCAAACTTAGTTAGATTTGTTAGTTAAATCTGGTATCAAGGGGCTATTTTGTAAAAAAAAATTATTCAGGGACTAAATTGTACAAAACCACAATCTCCACCACCATTCACACCTGTCAACCTCCCCAGCCACTGCCACCGCCGTTTCAACCGCCGGACCACCATTTCCGACGCCACAACCACCACTGCCTCTCTCTCTCTCTCCTGTAAACATCAATAATCCAATAACCAGAACCGTTACTGCCAGTCTTTAGATTATCTATAGATGATTATTTACTCAAACTTAGTTTCACCGCATCCAAACACTAGGAACTGATTATATGCAACTGCAACGCCAACAATCAGATAATCACTTTCAAAACGCAATGCCAAACACCAATTTTACAAACAATGATGATTCATATCTTTCAGGTGATCAGGGAAAGAGGCACGCAGAGCTCAAATGGCACACTCGCTTAAAAATCATCAAAGGAATCGCACAAGGATTAGCCTATCTACACACCGAGCTAGCAAATCTAAACTTACCTCACGGAAACCTGAAGTCAAGCAACGTCCTCCTAAACCCTAACTTCCAGCCACTACTCGTAGACTTCGGTATGAGCCACATGATCAACACGAATCAAGCAGCAAACGCGTTAACCGCCTACAAAGCACCCGAAGCAGCTAAAACTCACCAACTATCACACAAATCCGACGTTTATTGTCTCGGAATCATCATTCTAGAAGTCCTAACAGGTAAATATCCATCACAATACGTTAACAACAACCAAGGCGGTACAGATCTAGTACAATGGATCAAATCAGCGATGTACGAACAACGAGAGGTAGAACTATTAGATCCGGATATCACCGGATCGAGTAAATACATAAGAGAAATGAAAAAACTGCTACAGATCGGTGCGAATTGCACCGAAAGTGATCCAGAAGCTCGGTTAGGGCTTCCGGAAGTGGTTAATAGCATCGAGAATATTCAAGGTGGAGATGAGAAAACGATTGCGATGTTTTCGTCGTGGTAATGGCGGTGGTTGAAGTCGGTGGGTGACTGACGGTGGTGTGAATCGGTGGATGGTCGTGATGAGGGAAGGTGATGGTTGAGCGGCGGAGGGCGGTGGGTGTGGTGGTAATGGCGTTGGTGGTTGCAGGTGTTTGGGGGCGGTGGTGAATGGGGATAAATGGGGAAGAAGACCTAATTTGGGGGTTTTATATTTTTAAGTTTTGTACAATTTAGTCTCTGAATAATTTTTTTTTTACAAAATAGCCCCTTGATACCAGATTTAACTAACAAATCTAACTAAGTTTGGCCTAAAGGACAAAACGTGCAAGATTTTGAAAACACAAAGGACACCGCCTGTCAAGTTTTGGTTTAAAGGACAGCGCCTGCAATTTGGGACATACATAAAGGACAAAACTTGTAATTTATTCATCTAAAAATTTTAATCTTTTATGTATAATAACTACATTGAAATTACAAATTTAGAAGAGTGATACAAATTTCTATAGAATATTTAAGCACTTAAGTCTTATAAACCACGTAACTTCTTGTTACTTTTCAAGTTTTACCATTAAATACGAGTTAATTACTGTTTTCATCCATATGGTTTGTCAAAAACCACTATTTCAGTCCATTAGTTTAAAAATTGCGATTTCAGTCCCTGTGGTTTCACTTTCGTAACCATTTCAGTCCACCTCTGTTAACCCCATCCATTTATTCTGTTAAGTACACGTGAATTGACCATAATGCCCTTATTAATAAAAAACAAAAAGATATCTAAATGAGTTAATTACTGTTTTCGTCCCTGTGGTTTGTCAAAAATCACTATTTCAGTCCATTAGTTTAAAAATTGTGATTTCAGTCCCTGTTGTTTCACTTTCGTAACCATTTCAGTCCAGTCTCCTAACACCATCTATTTTACCGTTAAATTTTTAATGAAATACCTAAATTACCATTGTGTTAATTAAATATGGACTTATATGATTTTATTATTAGATTTATATGATTTTATTATTGTATGACATATGGACTTAAATTGGATTGTAGGGTTTGACCCACCATGGCTTCAATAGAAGTAGAAGTCCGACACTATTTTTACATATTTGGTTCTAAAATTTTAATTTTGGATTTTAGAATGAGAAAATGTCCATGTAAGCATTATTTTTTAAAGTTATTATGTTAATTGATGTTGCTAGGAAGATATTAATTGGGGTGGGGTAATGGGTCGCCGGACATTAAGATGTGATCCCGGAGAAGACGACGGAAACTTTTGCCGGAAATGAGAGCAGGGATGGAGTGGGGTGGGGTAGCATGGGGTTGTGTTTTAACAAGTGGGTCCTAGAATACAATCTTTTAAATTTACATGGTTTATTTATTTAATTAACAAAAAGGTAATTTAGGTACTTCATTAAAAACTTAACGCTAAAATAGACGGTGTTAGGAGACTGGACTGAAATGGTTACGAAAGTAAAACCACAGGGACTGAAATCGCAATTTTTAAACTAATTGACTGAAATAGTGATTTTTGACAAACCACAGGGATGAAAACAGTAATTAACTCTTTTGTTTTTTTTATTAATAAGGGCATTATGGTCAATTCACGTGTACTTAACAGAATAAATGGATGGGGTTAACAGAGGTGGACTAAAATGGTTACGAAAGTGAAACCATAGGGACTGAAATCGCAATTTTTAAACTAATGGACTGAAATAGTGATTTTTGACAAACCACAGGGACGAAAACAGTAATTAACTCATTAAATACTTAACCAGATTATGTTTTAACAATTCTTTTTGTTAAAATATATAAAACATATGTTTTATCATTCTTGGGCTAATTCATACAGTTTGCTATTTATTGGGTTCGTTACAAGTTCAAGTGGGCTTATTATGTTGGGCCTTGGTCTGGTTGTTATATCCTGGATAGTTTGTTATAACTAAATTCGTTCCAAGTTTGTTATTCAGGAGATGTGCAAGGGTTCTTTTGTAACATTCCAGGGGGTCCGATCAGTTGTGCTATATCTTGTGGACTAAAGTGTAACTATTAAGTTACAGGTTATAAAAGGAGATGTGCAGCTAGGATTTCCTCATTCTCTCACTTGTTACGCACATTCAAAGCTCTTGATTCTCTCCGGATTGTTCAAGTTCTGGAGAGCTTGTGTTGAAGATCTGCTACAGATCTTGTTTAGTTGTTCATTTGTAGTGTTAGATCCTGTGGATGGTTGTTTGTTTTGGTTGTATCAATCCAGTTAATCAACTGATTATCATCAGTTGGTTACTTGTTGTCTATGTTCATAGACCTTACACTTTGTAAGAACAAGGGTGCTTTGGGTGTTTTCTGGGTTGGTTAAGAAATAAAAATTTTACTTCACGTTTTTGTCGCTATTTCTAGTGTTGTTGTTCATTTGTCTTGATTAATTGTTGTTCATACCATTTTTACACTTTTATAGAATATTGGGTGTACAAATAGCAAAACCCTAGAAGTGAGTTTCACATATCACATGGTTTCATCGTCACATTATCTTATTTTTAATTTAAACTAATAATATTTGGCTTAAGGAAATTTAAATTTAAAAAATAACTAAATGGATGCCCACGTGCATTGCCACACAGTCATCATGATCAATAACATACATAGTTAGGTAAATGTTTAAGACTAGATAAGTTTTCAATTGATTGTATCATAGTGTTAACAAAACTTACATGGCTACATAATAACATAAAGCAAAACATAAAAACCTAATGTACTTCCATTTTCTTAGCACCTTCATGTAGCGCATCAGTTTTAGATTGCAACTCCATATCATACATAATAACATAAAGCAAAACATAAAAACCAATGTACTTCCATTTCCTTAGCACCTTCATGTAGCGCATCAATTTTAGATTGCAACTCCAATTACATGTTATGAAGATCCACGACCCTATTAGTAAGATCCGCCAACTTCTCAGTTATCTTGTTGATCATAAGCGATAACCTCGTCTAGCAATTTCGGTAGGTGTGCTAGACGTTGGGCCTCATTTCCACTTGCCATGTTGAAGAATATAAACAAAATCACCAAAAAGTCTTATAAAAGTGAAACTTATATCACTTTTTATTTCCCTAAATCATAAACGGCTCATATGTTAGCCGACGTGAAATGAATCTAAAATGTTACCAATAGCCATAAACAAATCTATATCGTAGCTACAACAGAGTGCCATGCCAGGTAAAGACATTGCGCATTATAATTTCATTTCATATTAGCATCATGCTCATAAAATGTTCGTTATTGTGGCTGCGAATGAAAGACATTCTCCATATCATAACAATAACGACCAAACATCTTTCATCATCATTGCCTTGAAACCCTTTACAACATCTACGCATGTGCCAACAACAAAGTCAATAACACGTGGAGGCTGGGCCAAAGGCCCATACAATAAATCACTTAAACAAACACAAAAGCCCAAAGTACAACATATCAAAGCCAATTAAAGCAATGGTGCAAAGAGTACAAGCACAATATGCATATCAGTGTTGATAATTGATATCATATACAACATTAAAGAAGCATAAAATGCATAGGGTAGAAACACCATATGCACACAAAGGTTGAATATTAATATAATATCAATTATCAACATTTATATACAATCATAAGTATAAGCTCAGACTTAAACGGTTATCATCATGACCTAGATTCAGGTATATAAAACCAAAGGCTCAGCAAAGCTTCATTGCCTAAATTTACAAGCACGTCAAATAGAACCAATGCTACGCATACATTACTAATGACACCATTGAGGCTCATACAAATATCACAACCCTACTAACAAAAAACAATCTAGCCGACTAACTAGCATACAACAGTCACATATCCAAACACCCCATCAGAGCATCTTCTCTAACATGTCAGCTATAAACAGAAACAATCACAGATCGAAACACCCATTTAAAGAATGTTTTCTATCATGTCAGTGCAAGGCTTACCAAAGGCTCATCGCCTTGATTCAACCATCAAAATAACAACCTGAAAAATCGAAACCAAGCAACCTAGGCTATAAAGAGACAACAATGACACATTCAAACACCCATTTAAAACAACTTAAGGCTTAACGTCCATGCATGTTGAAAAATAAATCAGATTCAATGTCACACCCCGATATTTCCACGTATTACCGGTGGGCCCGGTGGGAGTATCGTGACGTGGTTGGTAACATTACACTCAAACAACACAATATTTAATATGCACAGCGGAAGCAAATGATAGTTATATTTCAACTTTAATAAATTGTAATATCAAGTATCACAAACAGTTGAAAGTAATCCACAGGTGTATCAAAATAAAATGGAAACATTGTTCAACAGTTTTGACATCCAAGCTTGCGAGACTTATTGTGGACGCTAGGAGAAAGCCAGCCTAGTTCGCGTAGTACCTGCACTTAACCTTTTTGGGAAAATACGTCAGTTTACATTGGTAAATACAATTAACTGACTCATTTAGAAAATGTTTAATAAAATTGATTTGAATGCACGTGGCACAAACTTTTTATAACTTGGGATAATTATTTGAATATAATACTCGTAAACGAATTACATGTTCCTTATGCGTTCAGTAGCCCGATCCGTAGACCGGGTTAAAGATCAATAGACACACCACATAATTTATTTATACACCGACGGGTGTACGCCTACACCCCGTGCTCAGGTCGTGGCCATCTCGTAAGATGATGCCAAGGATATCCGGGACATGGTCATTAACCCCCCAAAGGCTTTAAGCAAACAAAACATATCAAAACGGAGCATATCAATGATTTAACCTCTATTCGATTAAAGATTCAATGCTGGACCAAGCGGTATTTTATATACCGTACCCCAAGCCCGTATAAGGGAAAATAAGTTAAAAGTATTTACCTTTGCAAGTATCAATCACAATTAGCAAGTGCGTGTAGCTTTTACCGGGTCTCCTATTCTGGAACGAAGGTTTATAATAACCTATTAGAATCCTAACGGGTCTTTAATTAAGCCTTAACTTAGACCGGTTAGTTTTAAGGAAAGATACGGTTCAAACGCACGAATAAGCGAAGACCGGAATAGAATGTGATTTAGACCTGACAAGTTTGAAGACTTGTATAGTATGGGTAATCTAACCACATTCTGAATTTTGAGATAAAAACGATAAGGTTTGACCCGTTTCGGCTAATTTATGCAAACTAGTTACATAAACCGAACCGAACGCACAAGCGGCGTAACGGGTAACCATGAGAGTCATTTACAGGTTTCCTAAGTTAATATGCCTTAAATAGGTTGTGATATCAGTAGGATACCTTCCATTATGCCCAAAGCGAGTTTGATCTCAAATTAGGCCCCATAAGGGTATTTTGGTCATTTTAACGATTATAAAAGAGATTAAATGAAATTCTGAGATTCGGGTCTGAATAAATCAGTAAAAAAATTTAATTTATCAGGTTATATCAGTTGGTGATAAGTCTTATATGACAAAAAGGTTTTAAACCCATACTAGGTGTTTAATACGCGTAAAAAGCCATTTTAAGCGATTTCCGGGTTATACAGGAAATCTGAGTTTTCTGATCAGGTTATAAAGTTCAAAATACTTCATTTATTATATAAAATCAGTAGCAATTGGATTGGTGTCAAAATAATATGTAAAACTCATTTTGTGAACAAAAAGGGTATAATCGGTATTTACCGAATCAACGCCATAACCTTAGGTTATGAGCAGGTTAAAAATAATTAAAAATCTTCAAAAATCCCAAAATATTATATTACATCAGTGGGTAAAAGGTTTGGTGTAAAAAATTGGGTTTAGATAGGCTTTATGCTACTTGCGCCGTTTAATTAACAAAAAGCTTCTTAAATGCGCTATTTAGCATAACTCCTATTCTGGACCTCGAACTGATACAAAACTTTAGGGACATGTTTATAAATCAGTAATAAAGATTATTGTCTTCTCACATATCCAAAATTCTAGTTTTATGGTCAAAAGGGCATATTGGTCAACATTAGGCAATTAACGGAAATATGTAAATGAATCGGACAAACAACGAACCAACCACAGAGGGTTATACTATCATGTAACCTGGTCCTAAGGAAGCTCTAAGGCATTTCCAGATCATACTAAATCGGGTCAGAACTGAAGTCAAAGCAAAAGTCAAAGTTTTGCGACTTTCGGTTCCGAACCGGGTCTAAACAGAAAATTTTCGGGTCGAACATGTTTAGACATGTTCTTACATTTATTACTAAGTTATATGAGTGGCAAAATAGGTTACATGCCTTCTACATTGCTAATTACATGTTAATTCGCAAATCAAGTTTCTGTTGACTTTTTATAAACAACTTTGACCCAACATTTGATCTAGTTAGAGCGGGAATCAGAGGGTGCCCTTTTAAGGGTTTAATGCCCACATAATTACCAACTTATAACTACCTTCAATTCGACTAATCACTGGACCATTAATGATTAATTGCTAAGTCAAACATTAATTACGACGGTTTGACTTTTAAGCTAATAACTAAGTAAAACTCAATTAAGAAAGGTTGAGGATACTTACCAAGGTACTAATTTCGACTAGGGATGACTTGGGTCTGCTTTTGAGCTTCAGAAGTCTTCAAAAATGCAGATGGAATGAATGCAAGAATGTTGCAAACATTGTGGGACTTATATAGTGCTTTAGGATGCTCATGATCATGCCACACAAGTCTAGCATTGTTCCCAGATCAATTACATGTGCCCCTAAGGTCAAAAAGCATGTAGGGGTCGCCCATGGAGTGGAAAATATCTTCTTAAGTCGGTTACAATGCACCTAGCAGACATCAACCAAAGTTTTCGGAATCAGAGGACCCCTCGCGTCACGCGTAGACCCCCTAGGGGACCCTCGCGTCGCGCGACGCCCCTTATGACTCAAATCTATTTTCAGATTTTTATGTTTTGGTCCTTGGCCCATATAAAGTTGTTTCTACAATTATTTCTTGCATTATGAGCCCTCCAAATTGACTTATAAGGGCTTCGAGACTTATACCCACTTTGGTAAGTCCTTGTTTAACTTTGTTATCACCCGAAAAGTCATAAACTTCATCGTTGACGCTTTTAACCCCTCGCGTGCGAATTTTATCATAACTTTCTCATACGATAATGAAACTTGGTGAAATTTTTTATCGTGCATTCTAGTTGTCACACCCCGAATTTCCACGTATTACCGGTGGGCCCGGTAGGGAAGTATCGTGACGTGGTTGGTAACATAATAGTCAAACAACACAATATATAAATGCACAGCGGAAGCAAAAGATAAATATATTACAATCCGAAATAGTGTAACATCAAAGTATTACAACGGAAGTAAAGGATCCACAGGTGTATCGAAAAATAAAAATAACATTGTTCAACAGACTTTAGGCATCTAAGCTTGCGAGACTCTTTATTGATGCTAGGAGTAGCCAGCCCATTCCGATTAGTACCTGCACTTAGCCTCTTTGGAAAATACGTCAGTTTACACTGGTAAATACTATCAACCGACTCATTTTGAAAAGGTTTAATAAATAATGGATTTGAATGCACATGGCACAAATAATATTTTATAACTTGGGATAATTATTTGAATATAATACTCGTAAAAGATTTACATGTTTCTATGCGTTCGGTAGCCGGATCGAGCCGGGTTAAAGATCAATAGACACACCACATTGCGTATACGAGACACCGACAGGTGTACGCCTACACCTGGGTGCTAAGGTCGTGGCCATTTCATAAAATTATGCCAGGGATATCCGGGACATGGTCATTAACCCCCCAAAGGCTTTAAGCAAACAAAACAATTTAAACGGTCATCTCGATAATACTTAACCCCCAAAACGATTAAGGTCGAAATGCCCGACCAAGCGGTATTTTATATACCGTACCCCAAGCCCGCATAGGGAAAATAAGTTAAGAGTATTTACCTGAGCTAAATATACATTTAATCCCAGCCGTATCAAATCAGCAAGTACAGATAGCTTTTACTGGGCTCCTAAATCTGGAACGAAGGTTTTTAATAACCTATTAGATTCCTAACGGGTCTTTAATTAAGCCTTGACTTAGACCGATTAGTTTTCAAGAGGAAGATACGGTTCAAACGCATGATAAAGCGAAGACCGGAATAGAATGTGATTTAGACCCGACAAGTTTGAAGACTTGTATAATATGGGTAATCTAAACACATTCTGGATTTTGAGATATTAACGATAAGGTTTGACCCGTTTCGGCTAATTTATGTAAACTAGTTACATAAACCGAACCGAACGCGCATGAAGCGTAACGGGTAACCGTAAGAGTCCTAAACAGGTTTCCTAAGTTATCATGCCTTAAATATGTTACGATATCAGTAGGATACCTTCCATTATGCCCAAAACGAGTTTAATCTCTTATTGAGCCCCGAAGGGGTATTTTGGTCATTTTAAAGATTATAAAAGGGATTAATTAATCTTCTGTGATCTGGGTCTGAATAAATCAGTAAAATAGTTTATTTTTACTTGGTATATCAGTTGGTGTTAAGTCCTATGTGGCAAAATGGTTTTAAACCCTTACGATGCGCTTAATACGCGTATAACGACGTTTTAGGCGATTTACGGGTTAAAATAGTATTCTGAGTTTCTAGGTCAGTTCATAAGGTTCAAAACACTTCATTTATTATTTAAAATCAGTAGCAATTGGATTGGTAGCAAAAGGACTCGTAAAACTCATTTTATGACCGAAAAGGGTATATTCGGTATTAACCGAATCAAGGTACTAATCCTAGCTTATGATAAGTTTAAAAATAATTAAAAATCTTCAAAAATCCCAAAATATTATATTACATCAGTGGGTAAAAGTTTTGGTGTCAAAAATTGGGTTTAGATAGGTTTTACGCTAATGACGCCGTTTAATTACAAAGAAGCGTTCTAATTACGTCATTAAGCATAACTCCTAATCTAGACCTCCGTTTGATGTGAAATTTTAGGGACATGTTTAATAATCAGTAACTAAGATTATTGTACTTTCACATCTTCAAAAATCTCGTTTTATGATCATAAGGGCAATATGGTCAACATTTGGCAATTTAACGGAAACGTGCAACGAATTGGACAATCAAAGTAACAACCACAGAGGTTTATACTAACATGTTACAAGGTCCTAATGGAACTTTAAGGCATGTCTAAACCTACCAAAACCGGGTCAGAATCGAGGTCAAAGCAGAAAGTCAAACTATGCGACTTTCGGCTCCGAATCGGTTCAAAACAGAAAGTTGTCGAATCAAACAAGTTTAGACAAGTCCGTACACTTATTACCAAGTTATATGAATGATAAAACAGGTTACACGCCTTCTATATCGTTAATCGCGTGTTAATTCCAAAATCACAATTCTGTTGACTTTTTCGGACAACGTTTGACTCGCCATTTGACCTGGTTAGATCGGGAATCAGTGAGTATCCTTTTAAGGGTTTATTACCCACTTAATTACCTACTTATAACAACTTTATATTCGACAAAACACTGGACCGTTCGTGTGTTATCGTTAAGTCAAACCGTAGTTACGACGGTTTGACTTCTAGACTATAAACTAAACAAAATTTAATTAAGAAGGGTCAAGGGTACTTACAAGTGACTAATGGATGATTAGGAAGGTCTTGTATCAGCTGTTGTGCTCCTCAAATGACCAGAAATGAATGCAAGAATGTTTGCAACTTATGTGACTTATATAGTGAGTCAAACTCACTTAGATTGATGCCATGCAAGGCTACCAATGCTCAAGGATGATTACAAGTGCCATCTAGGGACTAAATACCAGTATAGGAAAGCCCATGGTATGCCAAAATGGCATTTGAGTCGGTTAAAACATCAACAGACAACTGTCTGTGAGTTTCTGTCGTTGTACCTGTCACGCGGCCCGCGTAAAGATCTTAAGGATCTTACGCGGCCCGCCTGGCCCTCTTGATCAGGTTTCACATGTTTCTTTAATTGCACTTTGGTCCTTGGTCCCCCGAAAGGTCGTTTTCAAGTTGTTTCTTGCATTAAGAGGCTTTATATTTGACATATGGGGGCTTTAATACTTATACCCACTTTGTCAAGTCCTCGGGTAACTTTGTGATCACCCGAAAAGCCCTAACTTTCAATGTTGACGATTCTAACCCTCCCACACGAATTTCATCACAACTTACTCATACGATAAGGAAACTTGGTGAAATTTTTATGGTGCATTCTAGTGAGCATAATTAATCGTTACAAGACTTCGGGTTTGCTAAAAGGTCACTCAGAGGTATATCTTAACATGTTGACACATTTAACCCCTGTAGTTTGTAATCTCTCACTTTCTTTCACAATTCGCTTCGTATGATCCATGATCCATTCGTTTAGGGTTATAAACATCATGTAGGACTATTGTAAAGTATATTTATTCATTGTTGACACTTTGAACCCTTATATATACATAGTTTCATTGTTTGTCAACTTTAGTCCTTCAAGAACATTCTTTCACACGTTCAAACCTATGACACGTGTCAACACATTATAGGACGTAAATTTTCGAGGTGTTACATCCTCACCCCCTTAAAAGAAATCTCGACCTCGAGATTTACTGAAATAGATAAGGGTACTTTTCTTTCATCGTGGACTCAACCTCTCACGTATACTCGGGACCTCTACGGGCCTCCCATTTGACCTTTACAATCGGTACATGCTTCCTTCGAAGCTTCATAACCTGTCGATCCTCAATCGATATAGGATGTTTATCACATCATAAATCCGCATACCATATTGTGATAGTGCTCCTTGACTTATTGGCGAAACACCTCCTTCAGTCACTAGTGTGCAATGCACTGCGAGCTCCGCTAAGCTTCTTAAATAGGTTTTAGTTTATAAGCTACTTGATCTGATACATTCGATTTCCTTCGAATGATCCTATATATTCAGAGCTTAATTAGCCTGATAATTTTAACAAATTTGGCACACTTTTCCTGGGTGATATTTTTTTTTTGAACCTTATTCCTTAACAAGAATTTAGAAGGTTTTGCTATTTTCATTAATCCTTGATTTTCTGCCGAATTCTGGCATCTTACTGAAGGTTATGAATCTGCGTGATCTTATTTGTTGTTTCCAATACAACTTTCAGATCCTGATAATTGGATGTACCAATATATTGTCCTAACAATAGATGTGTAACATTCCATCTATACAAGGTCTCCTAAGGAGCAGCCTGGATGCTTATATAACAAATATTATAGAAACGCTCATCTTAAGGTGATATGGTTATTCCAACCATTGCTCAAAACTAATCTTAAGGAATAGCTAATCCTTGCCGTTAGTCGAACAGATCGACGATCCTGGGCAGCTGATGGCCAATTCTTAATCGTTGCCTAATTAGGGTTGCGGTGATAATGCAAAAGCAAAATGAACCGTCTTTCATAATTAACTATACCCGATTCCCAGGATATTGAGTTAGGTTATATGAACCCTCTATTTTAAACTTAGTTAATCAGGGTTTAGATTCTTCCAATGATGGTACTAACCGTTTTGGAGATTTCATAATAACACAGCCTTAAACGGAATTTAAACCTTAACTCTACCTGCCTCTCAGGGGCAAACAGGGTAATATTAGGAGAAGATAATCAAGGTACAAGGAGGTTACAGAGATTTTTCTCCAATTCATCCACCATTGTTTGTGTCAATTAAGTAACACATTTACGATACGAGTCCACGAATTCCTCGGTCTGGAACATTTATTTGGACAATTCCATTCAGGATATCTCCTTTGAATACCATTAGTTGACTTTAGTACTCTATGACCATCGGAATATCTTTGTGGTCCCATGCATTAAACCTCCATACTGATCAGGCATGGAAGCAATCTATGGAATTTATTAAGATACACCAATCCTCATATGATGCTTTTATCATACCATTTGGTATTCGGAATCGATAGAGATTAAAGGGATATCAATTATATGTGCTGACGCACTTCCTCTTGAGAGAGGAAAAATTTCTATGACTGGAGGTTTATGACAAGATCAGAAGAAATGGTTCTTATGATTTCGCAGGTAAGTTTTATCTTACGCTTAATATCTGGAGTTCTTACGGGAGAATTTCTAAAAGTTTGCTAAGCTTATGTTCTTATGAGAGATTTAGCAACACCTGATCCTAAACGTATCTCCTAGCAGTCAAGTCACAATAAAGGGATTTATCTGGTGTCATTATTAAAGTGAGCTACCCCTAATTATTCATCAGGAGGGTTAAACGCCTCCATTCTTAACCCCTTTTTAAACTTAGCTGTAAAATCTTAAACAACTTTAGGGCAGTCTTAGCTTTGACTGGTTATTTCTTAAATTATGCCACGTGAGTAGCTGAGGTAGATCCATACTGGATTTTTAATGAGTAGGTTTTGAAACCTTAGTGTGCCCTCTTATTGCCAATGCTAACCACTAATAATTATGTGCTTTAATAGGGTACTATCTCAGCCAATTAATTAAAATTTGCGACATACTGTCGACAGTCTAGAACTTTTATGGCGAGAGTCAGAAAATTCTTATTCCATCTTTTTCCCATTTCGCGAAGCGGATACTAGGTTTTTCTAATAAGGTCCTTAAAACTTGGACCATTCCACAATGTATAAGAGGATCCTTCTTGAGGATTTCATTAATGTCCTTACTCATTAAGAGTATTGCCATCAAATGACTATGATGTATACCTTACCATGTCCTTTCTAGCATAACCACTTATATACTTAATGGTTTCTACTTCATCCTTTCTAGTGTTTAGTCAACATAAGCAAGCCAAGAGTAATTAAAACATAGAGATAAAATCTTGGATTCTAATACTTAGTTAACATAAGAAGGATAAGTAGGTGACTTATAGTAAGAAGTAAGGAAGTTATTGTACATGTGCTTATATTAAATCAAAATGGAAATTTCACAAACTAGGCACCTAGCTCGGTTGGCTAGGCGCGCGAAAGGGTGTGGCCTAGACCCAGGTTCGATTTCGGGGACGGCCAATTCCACCATTTTTTTTATGTTTAATATTAATTAATCGTACGGATACATGTAATTATGAGGGTTGTCTCATAAGGAGTCTTGATAATTAATTGCTTCTTATCACCCACAATATGGGCTTGATTTTTCAAGGCAACCAATCGATTTTTATCACTATATTGAGTCCTTATATTTTAACGGAAACTAGGACATCGGAAAAATGATCCTAATGGATATAAAACATCCATCTACTATTGCTGAAGCAGTTTCTGAGGTACTATCGGCCAATTTTTACTTCATACTTAACGCTTAGAGTTTTAACAGGCAGATTTAATGATTTACAATATCAATTGTCTATGAGGGACTTATCTGAACCTGAATCAATTAATACTCTAGCGTGAGCGTTATTGGTAAAGAAAGTACCTGTTGTGACATTGTTATCCTGAACAGTCTCTTGAGCATCCATTTGAGAGCTTCCAGCTTTGATCTTTTTAGCCTCGCCAGACTTCTTGGTTTTATTAGGGCAATTAGTTTTGATGTGCCCTATTTCATTGCAACCATAGCAGGTTGTGCCTTCCATCTTCTTGTAGTCCAAGGTCTTATGCCCTTTGGACTTGCATATCCCACATGCAAAAGTTCTCGACTGTGTATGCGAGTTCGATCCATACCTGCACTTCCCGAAGTGCTGTTTCTTGCAGATTTTGCATCTGGGTTTTTCACCTGACTGCTGGTTGTCCTTTAAATCCTTGCCAGACTTAGCTGCTCCTTCCTTGGCAACCTTAGGGCAATTGGTACTGATGTGGCCTTTTTCGCCACAGCTGAAACAGTTTGCATCTTCCAATTTCTTGCAATCCAAGGTCTTGTGACCCTTGGTTTTGCAATTTCCACATAATTTAGCACGTGGGTCGATTGTGCATTTTCCAGCATGTTGCTTCCTGCAGTTATTGCATTTGGGCTTTGCCTCCTTTGGCTTAGACGGGTTATGGTTTGAACCGGTCTTACCCTTTTTACGACCTTTATTTGGGGCGTTAATGCACTTTCGCTTGTGATCCTTCAGTACACGATCCACAGCGTTATTTATGGCTGTATCTAACATAGCCTGTAACTCGGCGCCCGTTAAATTCAGTCTTGTGTCATCATTCTGATTAACTGGATGATTGTGAGCTTCAGAGGAGTCAACCATGGTGAAGCTTTGAAGGCTACAAACCAATTAGTAATAATTGATTTAATTACATGGTGAATTGTCGAATTTGTTGATTAAATAGTTATGGTGTAAATAAACCATATAGGCCAAAAGATAGTATTTAAGTTATTTGATTATGTTCTGCCTAGGTTTTTAAATAAACCATCCTTGGCGTGTAAACATAATATAATCCTTCATATTTATTAGACAGTGAACATAAATCATGACTGTCAATGTCGTACCGACATTTTATATAGCACAAGGGTTTGTTCCAAAGGACCTTTGATGGCACAGGGCCTTGTCACTAGGGAAAAATCCAAAACATAATCGATGATTCCTTTTGATCGGAAAATTTCATAGTTCATTGTATTGACAAGAATTTATGAAATAAAAACTATCTTTTCATGTATACACTTTTTCCCGTAGGTATACATCCCAAATGGATGTTTTGATGCGTACATCATGTTCGACGTTTACTATCCAAGATTCCTATTGATCATTTACGCTAAATAAGGGAGGTGGAAATTCCTAATATAAGGATGACAAGTGTGATTTTATCGCATCACTGTTGTCGGGAGTGTTAACACATTTTCAGATGTTAACAAAGATCTGAATCTCTTTTTAAATAGGTTTTACCATCTTAGCTAGGTCTTCAATGACATTCAAGCTAGGTCAAACCTTTTAAGATTCTCTTCTAATATTTAACGCAGAACAATTTCTAAATCGAAATATTAATAAGGATCTGAATCTAATTGAGGAACTACCATCTTGGCCCTGTCTCAAAATAATGCGTGGCTAGGTCTTGTTCTTTTTAGATTTTGCCATTTTTACTAAATAATGGTAGATCTTATAATATAGGAATGATATTTTAAACATAATCGTTCCTTTAAAACTTAAACAAGTATAGGGTTGCCCTAAACGGGACTTCAAAGGAATAATGTTGTCCTCGAAGGGACTAAAAGATAAATATCGTTATAAGGACTTTGAAGGAAACGATCTTTAGCAAAAGGAGTTTCTTCTTTATTTTATTTCCGAATGCTTTCTCCTTGGTTGCACGTTTCATCCTAGCCGTTGTATGAAGGTCAGCAATTTAAGGCTCCGGGTGTGGAGAATTCCTATTACGGCTTCTTCGCTTGGCGACGTATCCAATATATAAAAAAAATTGGAAGCAGAATTTCCAGATGAGGATTGAGAATATTCCTATGTTAAGTCTAGACTCAGAAGGTCAAGGAATGTGCTAATGTGTCATTGAGATTAAACACAAAAAGATAGTGTTTAATTCACTCAATGTTGGCTCTGATACCAACCTATCACACCCCGAATTTCCACGTATTACCGGTGGGCCCGGTAGGGGAGTATCGTGACGTGGTTGGTAACATAATAGTCAAACAACACAATATATAAATGCAGAGCGGAAGCAAAAGATAAATATATTACAATCCGAAATAGTGTAACATCAAAGTATTACAACGGAAGTAAAGGATCCACAGGTGTATCGAAAAATAAAAATAACATTGTTCAACAGACTTTAGGCATCTAAGCTTGCGAGACTCTTTATTGATGCTAGGAGTAGCCAGCCCATTCCGATTAGTACCTGCACTTAGCCTCTTTGGAAAATACGTCAGTTTACACTGGTAAATACTATCAACCGACTCATTTTGAAAAGGTTTAATAAATAATGGATTTGAATGCACATGGCACAAATAATATTTTATAACTTGGGATAATTATTTGAATATAATACTCGTAAAAGATTTACATGTTTCTATGCATTCGGTAGCCGGATCGAGCCGGGTTAAAGATCAATAGACACACCACATTGCGTATATGAGACACCGACAGGTGTACGCCTACACCTGGGTGCTAAGGTCGTGGCCATTTCATAAAATGATGCCAGGGATATCCGGGACATGGTCATTAACCCCCCAAAGGCTTTAAGCAAACAAAACAATTTAAACGGTCATCTCGATAATACTTAACCCCCAAAAAGATTAAGGTCGAAATGCCCGATCAAGCGGTATTTTATATACCGTACCCCAAGCCCGTATAGGGAAAATAAGTTAAGAGTATTTACCTGAGCTAAATATAAATTCAATCCCAGCCGTATCAAATCAGCAAGTACAGATAGCTTTTACTGGGCTCCTAAATCTGGAACGAAGGTTTTTAATAACCTATTAGAATCCTAACGGGTCTTTAATTAAGCCTTGACTTAGACCGATTAGTTTTCAAGAGGAAAATACGGTTCAAACGCATGATAAAGCGAAGACCGGAATAGAATGTGATTTAGACCCGACAAGTTTGAAGACTTGTATAATATGGGTAATCTAAACACATTCTGGATTTTGAGATATTAACGATAAGGTTTGACCCGTTTCGGCTAATTTATGTAAACTAGTTACATAAACCGAACCGAACGCGCATGAAGCGTAACGGGTAACCGTAAGAGTCCTAAACAGGTTTCCTAAGTTATCATGCCTTAAATATGTTGCGATATCAGTAGGATACCTTCCATTATGCCCAAAACGAGTTTAATCTCTTATTGAGCCCCGAAGGGGTATTTTGGTCATTTTAAAGATTATAAAAGGGATTAATTAATCTTCTGTGATCCGGGTCTGAATAAATCAGTAAAATAGTTTATTTTTACTTGGTATATCAGTTGGTGTTAAGTCCTATGTGGCAAAATGGTTTTAAACCCTTACGATGCGCTTAATACGCGTATAACGACGTTTTAGGCGATTTACGGGTTAAAATAGTATTCTGAGTTTCCAGGTCAGTTCATAAGGTTCAAAACACTTCATTTATTATTTAAAATCAGTAGCAATTGGATTGGTAGCAAAAGGACTCGTAAAACTCATTTTATGACCGAAAAGGGTATATTCGGTATTAACCGAATCAAGGTACTAATCCTAGCTTATGATAAGTTTAAAAATAATTAAAAATCTTCAAAAATCCCAAAATATTATATTACATCAGTGGGTAAAATTTTTGGTGTCAAAAATTGGGTTTAGATAGGTTTTACGCTAATGACGCCGTTTAATTACAATGAAGCGTTCTAATTACGTCATTAAGCATAACTCCTAATCTAGACCTCCGTTTGATGTGAAATTTTAGGGACATGTTTAATAATCAGTAACTAAGATTATTGTACTTTCACATCTTCAAAAATCTCGTTTTATGATCATAAGGGCAATATGGTCAACATTTGGCAATTTAACGGAAACGTGCAACGAATTGGACAATCAAAGTAACAACCACAGAGGTTTATACTAACATGTTACAAGGTCCTAATGGAACTTTAAGGCATGTCTAAACCTACCAAAACCGGGTCAGAATCAAGGTCAAAGCAGAAAGTCAAACTATGCGACTTTCGGCTCCGAATCGGTTCAAAACAGAAAGTTGTCGAATCAAACAAGTTTAGACAAGTCCGTACACTTATTACCTTGCCTTTCTGCATAAGCACACATCCCTTCCCGGTGTGTGATGCATCACAATATACCACAAATTCTTCTATTCCATCAGGCAATGTCAACACTGGTGCATTGCTTAGCTTCTGCTTAAGGATATCAAAGGCTTCTTGTTGCTCCGGTCCCCAGTCGAACTTAATTTTCTTCCTAGTCAGAGAAGTTAGGGGTGCAGCAATCCTTGAAAAATTTTCAATAAAACGCCTGTAATATCCCGCCAATCCCAAGAAGCTGGGAATCTCTGTGGGCGTCTTTGGCTCTTGCCAATTCATGATAGCTTCCACCTTAGCGGGATCCACTTGGATACCACGCTCGCTAACCACATGTCCAAGGAATTGGACTTCTCAAAGCCAGAATTCACACTTAGAGAATTTGGCATAGGGATTCTCCTGCTGAAGTAGTGAAAGAATACATCGAAGATGTTTCTCATGGTCGGCCTGATTCTTTGAATAAATCAGAATGTCGTCAATGAAGACGATAATAAATTTGTCCAAGTATGGTTTGCAGACACGGTTCATGAGATCCATGAATGTCGTTGGTGCATTAGTGAGCCCAAAAGGCATCACTAGGAACTCGTAATGACCATAACGAGTCCTAAATGCAGTCTTGTGTACGTCTTCAACTCTAACCTTCAGTTGATGGTAGCCGGACCTTAAGTCAATCTTAGAGAAGTAACTTGCCCCTTGAAGTTGATCGAACAGATCGTCGATCCTGGGCAATGGATACCTATTCTTGATAGTGACTTATTAAGCTCACGGTAATCGATGCACAGACGCATCGATCCATCCTTCTTCTTGACAAATAAGATTGGTGCTCCCCAAGGAGATGAACTAGGTCTAATGAAACCCTTGGCTAGTAATTCATCTAGTTGTGTTCTCAATTCCTTCATCTCTGTTGGTGCCAACCTATAAGGTGCTCTAGCAACAGGTGCTGCTCCAGGGATGATGTCAATTCTGAATTCTACTTGTCTATCTGGTGGTAAACCAGGTAGTTCTTCCAGAAAAACTTCAGGGTATTCAGAAATGACGGGGATGTCTTCAAACTTAGGCTTCGGTTCATCAATAGTCACTTGTGCCATGTAGATGACACAACCCTTCTTCAAACACTTAGAGGCCTTGAGCATAGTCACTTGCCCAGGCAGTCCATACTGGGTATCTCCCTGAATGGTAAGTGATTCACCAGACGGAGTCTTGATCACCACTTGCTTCTTATTGCAGACAATCTGGGCCTGGTTATGAGATAATCAGTCCATGCCTAAAACTATATCGAAACCGGCTAACTTCAAAGGAAGTAGGGACAAAGGAAAAGAGTGGTTCTTAATGGATATGAAACATCCATCTAATATGGTTGAGGCGGTTTCTAAGGTGCCATCTGCTAACTCCACCTCATACTTCACACTTAAGGTTTTAACAGGTAAATTCAGCAATTTGCAAAACTTATTATCTACAAAAGACTTATCAACGCCTGAATCAAAAAGTACTCTTCCATAGACATCATTTATGAGGAAGGTACCTGTGATCACATTGTCGTCCTGCACAGCTTCCTTCGCATCCATCCTGAAGACCCTAGCATTGGTCTTCTTTCCTTCATCAGCTTTCTTTGCATTTTTAGGGCAATTTGTCTTAATGTGCCCTTTTTCGTTGCAACTCTAGCATGTTGCGTCCTTCAGTTTCTTGCACTCTAGGGTCTTATGTTCCGAAGATTTGCAAATCCCACAAGGCCTCGGCTGAGATTGGGATTTTGAGTCAAGTCTGCACCTCCCAAAGTGGTGCTTCTGACAAATCTTATACTTGGGCTTATCTGCAGATTGATGCCCATCCTTCTTAGAACCAGACCCCTTCTTGTGGTCATTGTTTCCCCGGTGCTTCTTATCTGACCGTCGTGAATTGTCATCTTCACGCTTCCTTTTCTCGGCATCCGTGTTCCTCAGCGATCTCTGCCTGACCGCTTCCAAGGTGAGGGACAAGGATATATCAGCTGTAGACCTGAATGTAGTTGGCCGAGAGGATTTTACACTTGCCTTAATCTCTGGGGCTAAACCCCCAATGAAACGAGCTATTCTTTTGGGTTCCGGGGTCACCAGGTAAGGAACCAACCTTGACATTGTATTAAAGCTCGTAAGGTAAGCTTGGCAATCCAGATTCTTCATAACCAATGACAGAAAATCCGACTCAATCTTTTCTACCTCATGCTGAGGGCAGTAGTTTTCCCTGATGAGGGTAACAAATTGTTCCCATGTCATATTGTACAGTGGAATCTTCCCAGTAGCTTGAATCAACGATCTCCACCAGGCTAAGGCCTCACCTTTGAACGATTGAGACACAAACTTTACCACATCTTTTTCAGCGCACCCGCTAATACCAACCACGGGGTCCATCTCATCCAACCATGTCATGCAGTCTATAGCTCCTTTCTCCCCAGTGAAATCCCTGGGTTTGCATGAAACAAAATATTTGTAGGAGCAACCCTTATCACGGGGTCCTTGATTCAGTACGATCCTTTGAGATGGAACACTTTGCTGATTTGAAGATTGACGATCGTCATCGTTTTTCTTTGGCTCGTCTTTCTTAGAGGGTGGTGGCTTGCTGTGAGCCTCAGAATGAGTCTTAGGCTTGGAATGCGGTGCGGAGAGGGTTCTACTCCGAGTCCCGCTATATTCCTGATACTGTCGCTCTATGGCTTTCGTAACAGCGTTGTCTATTAACGCTTGCAGTTCAGCACCCGCTATATTAATTCGGGCATCATCCTGATTCCCCCGTGGGTGACTGTTGATCTCATCCGAGTCAGCCATTGTATCTTGAACTGTTACATAAAATATTGACAATAATTTATTTGGGAGTTTATTATAGAATTGTCTTTTAGGGCAATTCATTAACCATGGTAAACATAGACCATATTTGGTTAATTTGTTACTTACATTTATTTAGGATTTTTTTTATTATAACTTATCCTAATTATCAAATAATAACAGTATTATTAGCACAAAAGGCCTAGTCATAGGGACATTTTAAATCATAAACCATGGTTTCAGAGAAACAAAGCATGAAGGGTTGAACATAGTTCTTTACCTTTTCTGACAGGGAGTCGTAGACTACTACTGCCTTTTGTCTTATATGACAATGAGTATGGCCCGTAGGCACTATATTACCAATGTATGGTCAACATATGATCATCTTAATTGATGATTTAAACCCATGATTTGTAGATCATTAGGTTAGGTTAGGAATCTTTTGAAGAATCCTATTATAAGAATGACGTGTGTGATTTTAATGACTCACGTCTGCCAGGAGCGTTAACATGTTTTCAGATGTTAACATGGATTTGAATCTTTTAAACAGGTCTTACCATCTTGGCCAAGTCTTATAATGACATGCAGGCTAGGTTATACCTTCAAGATTCTCATTTAATATTTAATAGGCAGATTATTTTAAAAGAATGATTCTTGATTTATTTATTTCATGTATAATATATTTATGCATATATGACAAAAGTGAAATTTATAAACTTAACATTCCATTAACTATTACGAGGAGTACACATTGCCCTAAACGGGACTTTTAACAGAAACAATTTGCCCATGCAGGGGCTAAACCGATAATACGAGTCCACGCAGGGACCAAATACTAAAATAGATGTCCACACAGGGACTAAAAGACAAGTCCACACAAGGGCTAAATACACAGATGAATGTCCACGCAGGGACTTGATTGAAATAGGAACTACAACAATACATATAGGGATTTAATGATCCCTTTTCTTCTTCCCCTTTAGCAAGCTTGCTAGGACTTTGAGGAATCCCCTGTTGTTCCTACGTTCTTCCTGAAACTCATGCTCCACCCGACTTGGTCTTTGGAGGAGTTCCTCCTGTTCCGGTGGGGAAAATCGTGGTGGTGCGACTGCTGTCGAATCGGTGGTCGAGCAGGTACTTGATATCCATGAGTTGGATATCCCACTCCCCAAGGGGCTCCATATGGTCCTTCGGGATGAAGGGTGTCACGGCCCCCGACCCGGATTGACCCGTTTCAGGAGCCGCGGGACAGAAAATCCCGTGGTATTTAATTAATTGAGTTTTACAGCGGAAGTTTTCATCAGGATCTTTTAAAACTGAAGTATTTCCCCAATTATTTTATTTCACAACTCGGGATAAAACCCCGGTCATTTACAATCATTTGATTTCACGGAGAAATCTTTATTTTACAAAACATGTTTCTTTATTTTATACTGAGCCACTTCCTTGAGCTTGTAGTGCTTTATGGCACTTTTCCTAGATCATAACAGATCACCTGAAACATGTTTGAAAAAGGTTGTCAGCGGGAAATACTGAGTGAATCATTCTATTTTGCATAATGATGCATAGTTATTAATTACAGCATAAGAGCGATTACAATGGCTTCTATCTTATTTTTATCTGGCGTTCTGTCACAATGGTGACAAGTCACAATGGTGACGATGGTCATACCACTATTAGATCAATGAACCTAACAGTGATTATCCCGAGTAGGTCAATGAACCTAACTGGGAGAAAATTAGTAATGTGCACAATACCCCACTAGCCAGTGATTCAAGATATCCACGACTTAGTCCCTGTAATTATAACCTTTGAAAATAAACATGCTTTTATAAAGTAATTTGATAAAAAGAGAATGACTCACATTGCAGATTTATACGGGCAGAGTTTAGCCTACTGATTAGCCTTTTAACCTAAATTAATAACAGGCACACAATTCAGTCAGTAACTTAATACAGCATTTACGATAACTCACGAGATCAAACCCTCACATCGAATGACAAAGTGCGATACTTAAACATCCATTGAATTTAATCAACGAATGACAAAGCATAAACCCTAATGTGGGCAGCACTTAAACATCCATTGTATATTTTGATCAATCGGACATTGAATCGTATCAGCGATCGAGTTAATACCCTGATAGCGGCGTCGATTAGTGATCCGTGTGTGTTAATTGTGGTAAACAGAACGTATCTCAGTGTATATTATGAGAATTTACGTCGTTCAAGTGTCCAAAATCAAGTCCCAGACTCATCTATTTATACATGAAAAATGGTCCCTGTCGCGTGGCGCGACAGGTCTTCTTGTTCCTTTCGCGTGGCGCGAGGGGTGACATTCTAAAGTAGAGTAGGCACGTGTCCAACTAGCTCAGGTGAGTCGACAATTCGTTCAAATTCAATTTCCACGTAAAACTGTTAAGATAATATCAACTAGGGTTTACCCCCCCTGAGTTTTAGGGGCCCTGATCCTGATTCCGATGGTTCTGAAAATTTTAGGGTTTGTGCAGAATCACTTGGGTGTCTTAATTAGGGTTTCCTATTGGTCAAATTAATTTAATAAATATGACTTTTGATGAGAGTTGTTACATTCTCCCCACCTTGATAAAAATCTCGTCCTCGAGATTTACTGGAATATTTGAGGATACTTTAGCTTCTTTTCTGATTCCAGTTTCCAATTGTATTATGGTCCTATCTTTGAATCCCACTTTATTTGGAACTAACACTAATTATTTGATCTTTCTATCTTTTATCTGAAGAGGTTTCGCCACAATTTTAACTTTTCGTTTACCTCTATATCTTGGAGAGGTACTACCAAAAATTCGTCAGATGGACATTTCTTGAGATTGGATACATAAAATATATCATGTACTCCAACTAACTCTCCGGGTAATTGTAAACGATAAGCAACTAGTCCTATATGTTGGATCACTGGAAATGGTCCTACGTACCTTGGATTTAGCTTTCCTTTCTTACCGAATCTAACAACTCCCTTCCAAGGAGATACTTTCAATAGCATTTTGTCTCCAACTTGAAACTCCAATGACTTTCGTTTATTATCTGTATAAATCTTTTGGCGATCTCTAGTCGTCTTTAACCTTTTCTTCGTGATACTGAATATCACAGTTGTAATCACTTAGGATTTTCATCCATCTCCTTTGCCTCATGTTTAATTCTTTTTGCCCAAGTATATATCTTAATTTCTTATGATCCGTATAGATAGTAAACTTACTTCCATACAGATAATGTTTCCAAAGCTTAAGGTAAAATTATATTTCCTAATTCTAACTCATGAGTGGTATAGTTTTCTTCGTGCTTTTTCAATTGCCTTGATGTATACGCAATTACCTTTTTGCGTTGCATTAACACATATTCAAATCCTAACTTTGAAGCATCACCGTATACTTTAAAATCTTCTGTTCCTTCTGGTAAGGCTAGGATTTTGTTAATTTATGCTTTAAGATCCTAAAGGCTTCTTCTTGTTTAGATCCACATTCAAACTTAACTGTTTTACAGATTAACTTAATTAAGGGTATATTTATCTTGGAAAAATCCTTAATAAACTACCTGTAGTATCCGGCTAAACCTACAAAATTCCTAATTTCCATTGCTGATTGCGGAATCTTCCATTTGGTAATTATTACTATCTTATCAGGATCTAAGTGAATACCTTCATGATTCACCATATGACCTAGAATTTGCACTTCTGACAGCCAAAATTCACACTTTGAAAATTTGGCGTAAAACTTTTCTTTTCTTAACAAAGTTATGAGTATATGCAATTACTGACAATGTTCGTCCTGACTTTTTAAATAAATAAGTATATCATCTATGAAGATAATTACAAATTTATCCAAATACGGTTTACAAATCCTATTCATCATGTCCATGAATGCTGCAGGTGCATTCATTAACCCAAAGGGCATGACTGTAAACTTGTAATGACCATACCTAGTTCTGAAAACAGTTTTAAGTATGTCTTCCTCTTGTACTTTCAATTGATGATATCCAGAACATAAGTCAATCTTAGAAAAATATCTATTTCCCTGGAATTTGATTGAATAGATTATCAATTCTAGGTAATGGGTATTGATTCTTAATTGTAATCCTTATTCAATTCCCTATAATCAATACACTTTCTCATCGAACCATCCTTTTTCTTAACAAACAATATTAGTGCCTCCCGCGAGGATAAACTAGGTTGTATGAAACCTTTACTTAGTAATTCATCTAATTGCTTTTTCAGTTTTAACATTTCTGTGGGTGCTAACCGATAAGGTGCCTTGGCTATCGGTGTAGTTCCTGGAATTAGATGAATCCTAAATTCTACTTCCCTATCTGGAGGTAATCCCGGTAATTCTTCTGGGAATACATCTGGGTATTCTGAAACTACAGAAATTCCTTAAGTTCTTTATCTTTAGTATTAATGATTACTGATATCATATATACTATTCCTTGCTTTCATTCATAATTTAGCAACTTTCCTTACTGATATGAACTTTATGAGCTTACTTGGTTTATCTCCTGTAATCATAACTACTTCTCCACTGAGTGCACAATTTCTATGGAATTCTTATCACAGATAATTCGAGCATAATTGTTTACTAATCAATTCATTCCTAACATAACATCGAATTCAACCAATATGGTTGCAGAAAATTTATGACTTAAAAGTTCTATTTCTACGTTTTGCAGAACCTAATTTATTTTAATTGAATTCCCATCTGTCGTTTCTACTGTAGAAATTTACCTAATGCTGGTTAAAGGTAAGTTAAGAGTTTAGCAGAATGAAGTATTTATAAAACTTTGGTTTGCATCAGAGTTAAATAATACTTTTATGTAAACGTTGTGAACTAAGAACGTACCGGCTATCACATCTGGAATCATCTCAGCTTCTTGAGTAGTCAGCTGAAAGGCTCTTACATTCCTTTTTTGCTCCTTCTGCAGGTTTAGCTTTATTGTCAGATGGTTTGTTTAGTTTTGGACAATCTGGCCTAAGATGTCCAGCTTCTCCACAGTTGTAGCAGACTGAAAATTTCTTTCTCCTGCAGTCTTCTTCTTGATGTCCCGGAATTTTGCAAAAATTGCAATATCCTTTGCATCTTCCAAAATGCTTCCTTTTGCAAAAATTGCAAAATGAACTAGTAGAAGATTGCCCATTCCCTCCTTTCTTAAAATTGTTATGGTTATCCGGAGGGAATCCTTGGGTAATCTTTTGAGCTACTTCTTTCCTTCTATTCTCTTCTCTTGTCCTTACTAGTTCGTCAGTCAGAGTATTGGCTAAATCCACCGCATCATCAATCGTGCGAGGTTTCGTGTTAGAACTTTTGAGATCGTTCATACTTGTGCTGGATAAGTTTTATAGTGGTCAGTAGCAAATTAGAATGTACAAGGGCTTGTTTTGTAATTCTCTAATAGTAATGTTCCTGACCTAGTGTAGATAAGATTCCAGCAAATTTATAAATTTGCTGGCAGATCAGGAACACACTATAAATAGCCCTCACATTGTAACCTTGGCAAGCTTTTGGCTCTTGAATGAATATTGGTGTTGTTACTTTCTCTTGCTGATCTAGTGCTTAAATCTGATATCCAAGGTTGTTTATTGCTATATCTCATTGTTTGGATTCAATACAACACTTGTTGTATTCATTAATCCATTAGCTTCCCTTCATCTTTGATATTTCTTAACTTTTCATATCTCAAACACCTAATCAATAGGTGTTATGGGTTAAAACAACCAACCACTGTGATCCGGATTCGTTTTGGGATCTACAATTTGGTATCAGAGCCTTTGTGCTCTTGGTTGTTGTGTTCTTGTTGAGATTTTTCATTGTTTTGAAGGTTTTTCAAAGTTTCAAGGTTTTTCAAATTTTTGAGCTTAAAATGGATTGATTTGGTGTGTTTAATCAAAAGGTTGTTGTTAATACATGATTAGGGAGTCATTTAGGACATTTTGATGCATCAAAACATGGTTTTTGAGCTGTTCTTGAGTGATTAGAGGGTTTTTGTTCGTGTTAAACCCTCTGTCCAGCGAATATAACTTGAAGACAGCGAACAATATTTGAATACAGCGAAATTATTTTTGAAGACAGCGCACTCAGCGTTGAATATAACGAAGTATATTTAGTCGTTGAGGTCCTTATCGCATAATCATTAATTTCGGCGACCATCGTTCGAGCGAAATTGTTGATCATTAGCGAGATAGTGTCAGTTGTCCCTTGAGCGAAATTATCGAAGGCGACTTCGAGAGCCGTGATAGCGAACCACAGCGTTCTTATCACGGTTATCAGTGAAATTAACCTAACATCTGTCTGTGTTTTGATTTGTCAGCGAAGTTATCTTGATCGCTCGCTCTAGCGAAGGTCGAGGATCAGTCAGCGAAGGTGAACAGGTGTCTTCGTTTTCCAGTGAAGTTAAGTCTCTAGCCGGTTAACCTGCGACCTGTCAGCGAATTTAAGTTCTGATCAGCTAAAATTTGTCTAAACAAGCCAAGATGTCGCTAAATCAACTAAGTCCAATTGCACAAGCTGAACTCGAGACTGGAACTACCACTCGTCCACCAAAGTTGAAAGGTGCTGAAGACTTCAGCACTTGGAAGACTCGCATCCAGTCGTTCTTCGAATACACGGACTACAATTTGTGGGTTTCAGTCACCGCTGGTCCCCACATTCCAACGGTGATTCGTAATGATTTGGTGGTTGCTAATCCTGACCCCACAACTTTCACTGAGGAAGACAAAGCCCTAATTCAACGCGATCGCCGTGCGCATGCAGCCTTAACCATGGCCCTGTCAACTGATGATTGCAACATGTTTGAAGAACACCGAACTGCAAGTGCTCTCTGGAATGCACTGATTGAGTATTATGAGGGAAATGAAGAGCTAATTGAAAGTAAGAGAGATATGGTGCAGAAGCAATACGACATGTTCTGTGGAGTTCGTGGAGAAAGTCTGTCAGATCACATCAGTCGCTTTCTGAATATGATGACCAAAATGAAGAAGGCAGGAAATCCTGTCACTAACCATGCTGCAATAAAGAAGCTGCTAGACTCACTTCCCAAAGAATGGAGCCTACAATGCATGATGATCAAGAAGGATTTCCTCAACAATCCAAATCCTGTCACTCTGTCCGACCTGATCAACACCTTAAAAGCCTTTGAAATGGATGTCAACAAAAGAGAGATGAACACTGCCGGTTACCAACCAAAGTCAACTCAGAACTCAGCTGGATTGAAGAATGTGGCATTTCTTGCTTCAGGGGGCATTACTCCACAAGTTTCTGACTTAATCTACGCAAACGCTTCCGCAAGCGCATCAAAAGCCCCACAACTTGTTGAGAAGACTATCACTGTTGACACTCAAGCATTGAAAGTGTCCACTGAAAACGTGGCACTCTTCAACACTTTTCTGAGTAGCTATGAAGCCCTGATGTCGGGGGAGCTGAAAAAGGAGATGTTCACTGCTGAAGACATGTATCAGGTTGATCCAGATGATATGGAGGAAATGGATCTGAAATGGCAAATGGCCATGATCACTTTGAGGCTAAAGAAATTTCAAGACAAGACAGGAAAGCGTCTGGGTCTTGGAAAAGTTGGTTTTGACAAATCTAAACTTAGGTGCTACAACTGCAAGAATCTAGGACATTTCAAGCGTGATTGTCCTCTGTTGAAAGAAGGAAACAGTGGTACCACTCCTGCTGTAAAGCAAATCACAGTTGAAGAGAACAAGAACAACGCGTCCCCTAGCACGCCAAAGGCTTTAGTCGTAGAAGACTATGACTGGAGTGAAGAAATCACTGAAGCAAAGGAGCAAGTCAACAAAGCCCTGATGGCCAAAATCACGGGTGAATCCTCTTCAAGGCAGTTTGAGAAGCAGACAGCTGGAATTCCTAAAGGAGAAAATACTGCTGACAAAGGTTTGAAAAGCATTCTGACTTCAGTGGAGCCTGAAAAGGAAGAGATGTGTGATCAAGCAGAGGAGCGTGCTTCAAAAGAGACATCTGAAAAGGACAAGAAAAAGGTCCCAGCTGCCGCGATGAAAGCAGATTCGTCAAAAGAGAAAGCAGACAAGGACTTGGTAAACAGTATTCCACTTAGTTTCAAGGAAAAGTTATGCACACCTGCATGCGTTGATGTCGTGGCACATTACAAGTCTCTTAATCTTGAATTTGAGAGACAAAAAGACAAGGCCTTAAAAATGAATAACGAACTTAAACTGAACGAGGCCGCATACCAGAGAAAGTTAAATTCAACTTTAGCTGAGATGCAAACTCTAAAAGAATTTGTGATTAGAAAAGATTTGATCATTAACGATCTCACAGATAGATTAGAAATGGCTTTAAATGAAAAGAACAAATTGCAAATCATCATTGATAAATGGAATGTCAGTCAAAAGGCCTTTACTGACATCAAAAAATGCCAACGACCAACGTATGTGAAAGACGGAATTGGGTATAAGGATAGGCAAGGAAATGAGAGAAAACTCTTTCTCCCACCACATAGCAAAAACTATGTGCCTATACCTACTCCTCATCCCGAAAACGATCTCATTGATGAAAATGTCTCTGTAGAACAAACAAATTCTTGTGAAAATGAAACAACCGCTAACTTTTCTAAAAGTAATGCAGATCCAATTGTGTGTAAAGAAGATGTGTGCGATGAGGATGGAGACTGCGGGGGATCAAAAATAGGAATAGGTTATTCAGGCAACAGTTATTCCACTGTTAACTGGTTCGCCTGGAACTGTTCCAAGTAAAACAATATTCGGGATGAATGTAATAATTTAATTAGGATGGATAACTGTAATGGCCATGTGCCTAAATTTAAATCTTCGGATGACTGTAAGGGCCATGTGCCTACATTTGAGACCCGTGATCGTGAACATGTTATGTCTGAATGTCATGATTTAAATTCTGCATTTTGTGATGATAAAGTTGTATGTGAATCTCCTGTATTTGTGCCAGAATTGAAAAAGAATAGCTTTGGAAAATTCCTCACCGAGGAAATTCCAGAATTTATTCCATCTCGAACAGGTATGACAGATTCTGAAGATCAAGACAACAAAGACTCAAGCTCTGCTTCAAACCTTGAGGATGAGCAAATGTCAGAAACAACAGACAGTGAAAGCACAGAATTCTCAAGTGAAGAAACCTTGAAGACCTCAAGTGAAGATCACACAACAAATGATGAAAACTCAGAAAGCTCAAGTGCTGAAACTATTGAAGACCAAAATCCAGAAAGTTCAAGCGAAGATCAAAGCTGCAATGATTCAATTTACGAAGCAAGTGAAGAACATGACTCAAGTGAATATCAAACGTCCGAAAGCTCGTCTGATTATGACAATGATGAAGAATGTTCAGAAGATGAAAGCAGAGTTGACAAGAAAATGAAGAAAGCAGAAAGCTCAAGACACTCATCACATACATCATCTTCTAACACCAAAAGACCCAGACATAAAAGATGTTTTCGCTGTGGTCATTTAGGACATACAGCGAAACATTGTAAAACCAAGAAGCTTTCTAAACCAGAGCATGATTTTCTTACAAACGTCACATATCAGCTAAATTATCTTAAGAAGTCTGTTAAAAATCTGGTTGAGTCAACGGCCTATTTTTGGAAACAAAAAGAGGCCAAAGTGGGTCAAAATCACGATAGATTCGAAATGAAGCAAATCTGGGTTCCCAAAACTAACTAATTTGTATATTTGTGCTTTTGTGTATATCAGAATAAACTCCAGAAATGGCTCCGCATGCTCATGGAATACATCTGGCACGTAGACAGCGGATGTTCAAGACACATGACAGGACTGAAGGAACTCCTAAAGAATTTTCGCTTCATTGATGGTGATTTCGTATCTTTGCTGGAGACGAGAAGGGAGGAAAGATTGTTGGAGTAGGAGATGTGGTGTCTGAAGCCCTCACTCTGGAGAATGTCAACTATGTGCCGGAGTTGTGCTACAATCTCATGAGTGTCTCTCAAGTCTGTGATAAAGGAATATCGGTGCTTTTCAATGACATGGAATGCTTATTTCTGAAGCCCGGATATGTTGTTCCTGCTGAAATGATCATGCTCACAGCTCCAAGACAAAACAACACATACGTGCTCAACATGAAAAACGCCAAGACAAATGACAACTTAACCTGCTTGATCTCTAAGGCTTCAGAATCTGAATCACTGCTTTGGCATAGGCGACTGGGGCATGTTAATTTCAAAAATATGAACAAACTTTCTAAGTTAAACTTAGTTAGAGGTCTTCCAATTAAGGAATTTCCTTTTTCTGAAAAATGCATTGCATGCGCCCAGGGAAAACAACATAAGAAACCGCACAAGTCCAAAGCAGTGAACACGATTACGGCACCTCTTCAGTTGTTGCATATGGATCTTTTTGGTCCAATCAGTGTTAAAAGTCTAGCTAAAAGTTCTTATTGTTTGGTGATTACAGATGATTTCTCGCGTTTTTCTTGGGTTTATTTTCTTGAGGCTAAAAGTGAAACAGCGGAAATTCTCAAGGCATTCATTCCCTTGATCGAGAACGTGACCAAATTAAAAGTGAAGTCAATCAGAAGTGATAATGGCTCGGAATTCAAAAATCAAACTTTCATATCCTTCTGTGCAGAAAAGGGAATTCATCTTCAATACAGTGCAGCCAGAACTCCTCAACAAAATGGGGTTGCTGAACGCAAGAACAGAACATTGATTGAAGCCGCAAGGACCATGTTAGTGGACTCAAAGCTTCCAATCATCTTCTGGGCAGAAGCAGTTAACACGGCTTGCTACGTTCTGAACAGGGTTCTTATTGTAAAACCACATGGAAAAACGGCGTATGAACTTCTTTTCAAAAGAAAGCCGCTTATTGATTTCTTCAGACCATTTGGATGCTCGTGCACTCTTCTAAACACTCAAGAGAATCTCATCAAGTTCGAAGCAGTGGGTGATGTCTGCTACTTCATGGGATATTCATCCACTCAGAAAGCTTACAGAGTCTACAACAAAAGAACAAAGATGGTGATTGAGTCGTACTACGTTGATTTTCAAGAAGGAAATTACACTAACACCGGAAGTACTCCCAACTGGTTTTATGATGTGGGTGTGATCTTCAACACCTTTGAAATTCCAGAAGATGTTCCAGAAGCAGAACCTGCAGAAGTCGTTCAAGTTGAACCTCTGTTTGATACTTCAGATATTGGTCTCACTCCATTCACTACCCGTTTCACTCCATTCTCTGCTAATCCACTTCTCTCTGTGGATGAAGCAACTGGTGACACTTCGCCTGAGAACACCCCTGAAAACGGTGCTTCTTCTTCACAGGCGAACGTGGATGAACCAACACAAGAAGATGATCTACCAGTGATTTATGTGGACGAACACTTCACCAACCTTCCGCAGCAAATTGAAGCTCTGACTAATGCTGGATACAAGACAAATCGAAACCATCCTCTTGAGAATGTTATCGGCGCAGTCGAAGAAGGAGTGCGTACACGCGGGCAATCATCAAGCATCAACAAAGGGCTATTTGCAGCTTTTCTGTCACAATCAGTTCCACGGGACATCGAAGACGCTATTCAAGATTCCAGTTGGGTTCAGGCGATGCAAGAAGAACTATCTCAATTCAGGAAGCTTAAAGTTTGGGAGCTAGTCGACTTACCCGAAGGAAAGTTTCCAATCGGTACCAAATGGGTCTTTCGTAACAAAATGGATGATCGTGGAGTAGTAATCAAGAACAAGGCCAGATTAGTGGTGCTGGGTTACCGTCAAGAAGAAGGAATTGATTACGAAGAGGTTTTCGCTCCAGTTGCAAGATTGGAGGCCATCAGAATATTCCTGGCTTACGCATCATACAGAAACTTCAAAGTTTTTCAGATGGACGTAAAGAGCGCTTTTCTGTATGGGAAAGTAAAGGAAGAAGTCTACGTGTGTCAACCTCCGGGTTTCGAAGATCCTCATTTTCCAGGTCGCTACTACAAGTTGGACAAAGCCCTATATGGTCTTCACCAAGCTCCACGTGCTTGGTACGAAACCTTGTCAACTTATCTTTTGAAGCATGGGTACTCCAGAGGAACGATCGACAAGACTCTCTTCACCAAAAGAGTCGGAGAAGACATAATGCTAGTTCAGATTTATGTGGACGATATCATCTTCGGGTCAACCAACGAGGAACTGTGTAGAGAATTCGAGTCTGTCATGAAGGCTCAGTTTGAAATGAGCATGATGGGAGAACTGACGTTCTTCTTGGGGCTAGAAGTGAAGCAAAAGGAAGACGGGATTCTTATTCATCAGGCCAAGTACATTCGGGATATTCTGGCAAAGTACAACTTGAACGACTGCAAAGTTGCGAGTACTCCATTCGCTTCTCAGACAGAGCTCACTCTAGATCCTCAGGGAAAACCTGTAAACAAGTCCCTCTACCGCTCGATGATTGGATCTCTGATGTACTTAACAGCTAGCAGGCCCGACATAATGTGGGCAGTCTGTCTCTGTGCTCGCTTTCAGACTAATCCCAAGGAATCTCATGAAACAGCTGTAAAGCGCATCTTCCGCTATCTTAAAGGAACGCCGAAACTAGGCCTTTGGTATCCTAAAGATAGTAATTTTGATCTTATTGCTTACTCTGACAGTGATCATGCAGGTTGTAAAGTAGATCGCAGGTCTGTATCAGGAGGATGCCAATTCTTGGGAAATCGTCTGATCTCATGGCAAAGCAAGAAACAGACAACTGTGTCCACCTCAACCGCTCAAGCAGAATACACCGCGGCCTACAGTTGTTGTTCACAAGTTCTCTGGATACAAAATCAGCTGTTGGATTATGGAATCAACATCATGAAGACTCCTATATTCATCGACAATGAGGCATGTCTGGGAATTGTGAAGAATCCCATCCACCACTCCAGAACGAAGCATATCGAAATTCGCATTCATGCAATTCGAGATGCGTACGAGAAAGGTTACATTCAAGTGGTACCAGTGGATACTACCCAGCAACGGGCAGACATTTTCACTAAAGCTTTCGACAAAACGCGATTCAACCAGCTGGTAACCTGGTTGGAGATGGTAAATTTCCTTGAATGGAAATGAATCTTGTGTCCAAAAGCTTTCGTAAATACACTATCCCTGTTCATAGTTTTTTTCAAAAAAAAAAAAAAAAAAAAAAAAAAAAAAAAAAAACCGTTTGTTGAAAGTAGAACAAGTATCGTACAGCGTTGCCCACCAAAAAGATTTTCTGATTCTTAAAATTTCATTTTCGGGCAAATGGACTTTCGAAAATAAAGATTTTAGGGGGGATATTCCAGAAAATCAAAACGAGATGCTTGTTTCTGACTCCTGTTAGAGGAAATGATAGAAAAATTGCTAACGCTTTGCTATTTCCTGCAAAACAGAAAACAAAACAAAAAGAAATCGGGGTACCAAGCAACGACGTGTCGGTAGATTCAGCAACACCGACGAGTAAACTGCTGTTAGGGAGCAAAACATAACATCTACACAAGGATTCTGGCTTCTCTCAGGCATTACGCATCTTGTGGGTAACACGTTGCGGCATATGGCTTAATGGTCTTAAATCTTGTGTTGATAGATTGCCAAAGTCTGAAATCTCGGGTCTTTATATTGGTTTCCATTCGGGGGTTATCATAGTTGGTCTTCTGCTGCATCCAGATACATGCTGACCTAGAACTTCTATGATATCCCTTCTCAATAAGCGCCTTAAAAAAAAACAAAAAAAAAAGGCCAAACCCTCTAATAATAAGTGCCCTTCGTGGCCAAAAACCTTTTGATGGATTAGTTTCGGTCTCTCTGCTGTACGAAAGTACTGACCTGTTCACCGAGCTATCTGTCTCGCCCTCGATAGATCTTGGAATCTCTGTTGTACGAAAGTACAGACCTGATCTCCGTTCTATCGTTGAAATGAATGGATCCAATATACTCACCTGTTATGAAGAACCTTTGTGCATACCTTGATCGCGGGGGTATGTCCTGATGTGGGACTCACGGGCGTAATGTTTCTATTCTCAATAGCTCGTGTGGGGGCCATAGAAGTCTTGTCAATATTACCGAAAACATGATAAAAGCGCTCTCCGAAGGCTTGTTGAAAGAAGGATGCATGGATTTAAGCGGACAAATATACTGGCAGTCTTTCTTGTGCCCTGGTTAGTATCTATCAACAATAATAATAAATAAGGAATTGGCAAGTGTTGGCGATATGATCTTTTACAGGTAAGTCACCGAGCGTCAAATGTTTCAAGAAATTCCGCATCAAATGAAACCTCCCAGAACTGGAAGCTCAAAATTCGGAGTCCAACTGGCCAAATTTTTCTCTGTTGTGTAAATAATTAACAATCTTTGGCGTTTTAAACAAAACTGGGCACGTTTTTCGAGAAAGTTTGAAATTTACGAGCGAAATTAAATTTATTTTGAAAATCTATTAAAGGTAGCGATTTTAAGATACCAGCGAAATAATTATTTCGCCCGGTACAGAAATCAGTATATAAATATCGTGTAACCGTCATATTTCAACTTTTCAAAATCTTTTCATCCTCTCTCTCGCTCATCTTCGGACATCATCTCAAAATCGACACAAGCTTTATTTTCGTTCAAGGATCATCAGGTAACTCTTCGATTAATCTTCATTTACAGCAATCGAAGTCATCGGTTCACATTTTCGGTAAACTGTACAATGTTTGATTCTTCTTTGAATGATATTTGTGTTCATGAGCCCTAAAAATCTGAATCCATTATCTTTGTCCGAAATATTTGCGGTTTGATTTGAATGTCCGTTTTTAAGAATCGATTAAACAATGTTTAACAATGAACTCATCCGTGATTGTTGCTTGAACTTAACTAAATCGGTGATGAACAGTTAGGGTTTTTAATGGGTTTAAGAAGAAATTTTTGAATGCAGCGATTTTTTTTCATGATGACAGCGATGATAGCGAACTTAAACCCTAGTCACGGAAGTTCAAAAGTCTCGAACGCGAGTTCGAGCACCCAGCAAAATAGTCTAATTCGCTCGTGTAGCGATTTAGTCTATCGTATTCGCTGGGGAATCGTTTCCGGAAAAGAAACTTTGTCTTCGCTATGTTCGCTAGCGAACTTAACCAAGACCACTTGCACATGTTCCGATTTGTCTCCGACAAAATCTGACCGGACCACTAGCGAACTTAGCGAAGTTAATCAGAGCCTGATCAACCAGCGAAGTCAGCGACGATCTTTACTCGTTGATTGATTTCCTCTGATCTCGATACCCAGCATCAGCGATGTCAATGACTGACCTGGCAGCGATCTTGTTTTATTTTAAATTTTCCTTTTGTAAATATTCTTGTAAATATTGTTCCTTTTGAAAATTCTCTTGTAAATATTTATCTCTATCTTAACCTTCTCTCACTTGGCTCGTTTGACGTTTCAGAAGCAAGATGGTGAAGACTCTCGAGTGGGATAAAACGATGAAGCATAATCAAAGCATCAATCTGGATGAAGTGCCTCAAGATTTTGACGATGTAACCAGATGGGTGCGTTCCAGCAGAATCGGTCATGCTGTGGAGACTGCTGTTAAAGTTTACAAGACTCACATACAACAATTCTGGGAAAACGCAAAACCAGAAATCATCAACAGCAAAAGAGGAATAGTGTCAACGGTCTGCAACAAAAGAGTAGAGGTAACTGAAGACCGGATACGCCAGGTTCTGAAGCTTCAAGACAATGACCAAGATCCCTTAAGCCTAAGCCAAGATGACATCCTGGATGGCTTTCGAGGGATGGGCTATCCTGGAGATTTCCGACAGAAGAAAGAGATCAAAAGAGGAGGACTCACAAGAGATTGGAGATTCATTGTTCATGTGATTTCTACGAGTCTAGCACACAGAAAGGGTGGCTTTGATGGTTTGAACTTGGAATGGTCGGCAGCCATGCTAAATCTGTGTACCAAACAGAAATTTAATCTCTCGGGCTTGATATTCAAATACATGCTTGAAAATGTGAGTGGAGCAACGTGGGCGATGTATCCAAGATTCGTTCAGATGCTGATAAATAGCCAACACAAAGATCTTCCAACAGATGGAGATCTCTACAAGTTCCACGTCTTCACAAACCGCCAATACACCGAGATAAAGACCAATGAATGGGTGTTGATGCATGATTGGATGTACCGGGCAGAAAGACTACCAATTGTCAAGGAAGCTTACAAGAAGTACAAAGAAGCGGTACGAGAAAAACAGCAGCGAAATGCCCAAGCTCAAGCCGAAGCAGCATCAAAAGAAGAACGTGCTAAAGGTAAAAGGAAAGGAAAGGAGATTGATAAGGATGAGCCTCCCAAAAAGAAAAAGGCGCCAGAAAATACAGAAAAATTCATGGGCGACAGCTTTAGAGCAGCGGAATCTGAAGAACAGCAGCAACACATCAAAGATATGAGAGAAATCCATGCTTTGGAGGAAAGGGAAAAGAAAGAAAGGAGACTCAAGAGACTTGAAATGTCATCATCCAAACGACCTGAAGTTATCCCAGAAGAGGTGCAGTCTCTTAATGACTTTGTTGATACTCTGTTAATAGATCCTGAAGAAGGCTCAGCGGGAAAGAAAAAGACTGATGACATATCTTCGAAAGTATCTCCGGTAAAACCAACGAGGTTTTCAAAGCCACATGTCCCGCCACAAAGGATCCGTCCCTTCCAAGAGCTTTACGATAAACTTGTGGAGAACGCAAGTCCAACTGTGGCAAAAGAAATATGTTTGTTGAAAAACCAAGTGAATGACACCAACCTCCTCAGGGAAAAGATCAAAGATCAAAGGAAGAAAAACAAAGAAATGACTGCATACATGGCTAAACAGACCAAATTCATCAGATTTCAGCAAGCAGGACTGGAGAAAATGTTTAGAATGACGCGAAGTATGTGTGAGAAAATGAAAATCAAGCCAATGTTTACCTTCGATGAAATCTTTGACTTCGATGCTTTTATTGAAGAAGAAACATCTCGAAAAGAAAAAGAGGCTGAAGCGAAGAAAAGGCGTTTAGAGTCGGTGGAAAAAGTGACTGAAGGAGATGAAAGTGACGAAGAAGAAGTTGACAGAAATGATATGCCATCAAAGTTTCTTGAATGGGGTCTTGAGGACGAAGTTCTATACGAGCAAGAGAATGGAAAAACATTTGCTCCCGAGCACCCTGAATGGTTCAAAAAGGAAAGAGAACGACTTCCTGATTTCCATCAAGTTATCAAAGTTGAAAAGTCTGAAGCTACCGATAAGATTATCAGTTGGATGTATGATAATCTTAGAGGAATGTTTGTTGTGAAGAAACGAGGTGGCGTGATCCAGTACTTTCAGACCGGTTTTGATCTCTTTACTCTTCCCAGGTGGGATCTACGTGAGCTGGGCCGTCTGGACATTCTAAATCCAGAAGAAAGAGGCATTGGAGGAGACTTTGAGCGTTTGATCGCTAAAGAATGCAACAAAGATTTCCCTAATCACAGGCCTCAGCGTCCAAGGCGAAGAGTCTCAAAAACTACCATAGATCCAGTAACAGGAAAAGGAAAAGTGACGTGGGTGATCAACCCTGCTAAAGTTGTCACCAGAATTAAACTACCTGAAGAAATTTCTGTTGCACTCAAAGACTTCAAGAAATGGTTCTATGATAGCAAAACTGGCGAGGCTGTGATAAGATCCAACGAAAACGTGGATATTCGGATCTTGGATCCTATGGATGTGTTTAAGTTTGGGCTCTCGGATCTAACTATGTTGAATGCTAGCTCCATAAACGTGGGAGCTGGAAATGCAAATCTTGAAGAAGCTATGCTATTTCAGAGAGCGGTAGAAAGAGCCTGGAAGATAAAGAGGGAAATGCTGGATCTGGTAGACAGGATTGAAAAGAGAAAAGAAAAAGTAGAAAAGAAAAAGGAAGCAAGGAAGAAAAAGAAGCATGAACATAAGAAAGAAAAGACCCCTGTTTCTTCAACTGAACCCACCACGACATCATCACCTCCGGCCTCATCCACATATGAGGCCACTATGGAGGATCAACCTATCTGTGAAGCTGTTACTACTCAAGCAACTCCGGACGCGCAAGTCGAAACTCAAGCACCACCCGAAACCTCAACAAACGAAGACAATCCCAAAGAGCCTGAAAAGCAAGCTACTGAGAATCCAGCGGAAATCAATGAAGAATGAGAAGACAAGTATGCAACGATCTAGGGGGGATATTGTTAGAACTTTTGAGATCGTTCATACTTGTGCTGGATAAGTTTTATAGTGGTCAGTAGCAAATTAGAATGTACAAGTGCTTGTTTTGTAATTCTCTAATAGTAATGTTCCTGACCTAGTGTAGATAAGATTCCAGCAAATTTATAAATTTGCTGGCAGATCAGGAACACACTATAAATAGCCCTCACATTGTAACCTTGGCAAGCTTTTGGCTCTTGAATGAATATTGGTGTTGTTACTTTCTCTTGCTAATCTAGTGCTTAAATCTGATATCCAAGGTTGTTTATTGCTATATCTCATTGTTTGGATTCAATACAACACTTGTTGTATTCATTAATCCATTAGCTTCCCTTCATCTTTGATATTTCTTAACTTTTCATATCTCAAACACCTAATCAATAGGTGTTATGGGTTAAAACAACCAACCACTGTGATCCGGATTCGTTTTGGGATCTACATTTCGCAGCTTTGACGATATTACGGATTTCGGAAATCAATCCCCAAATATAACGAGAAATAAGTACCGGCTCTGGCGAAGCCAGCGTTGGTACTACTCTAGCATACTCAAAGAATGTAGAAGTATACCCTCGACAATCTACATCCACCATCCGGTGGGTTAGAAACTTATTTTCCATTTGATCTTTTTCATATTCGGGACATAATTTTCTTTCTACATGACTCTTAAATTCTTCCCATTTTATGGCATAAGCCCTATTTCTTCCTTTAGCCTGTAACACCGTGTTCCACCATTCTAGCGCCCCTTCTTTGAAAAGGTTTGACGCATACATGACCTGATCATCCTGAGCACATTTACTTATGGCAATTACTGCCTCGGTTTTCTCTAACCAACGCAGTGCCGCAATCGCTCCTTCATTGCCTGCAAACTCAGTGGGTTTACAAGCAAGAAATTCTTTGTAAGTGCAACCAGGCGTTGCAGCTTTCATTTTCTTGGGAAGCGGAGCTTGCCGTGGTTCATTATCATGATTAACATGATCATTGCCTCCGTTTACACTATTACTGAAGTTATCTTCAGAAATACGTTTACTAGGAACAATTTGTTGCGGTTCAATTGGATTTTTAATAGCAGCAATGATTGCTGGAATAGCGTTGGCTATCCCTTGAGTAACTATTGCTGGAATAGCACTGGCTATCCCTTGAGCAACGATATTTTCTATATCTTGTCTAGTCACATATTGGTCCCCCGGTTGTTGTTCAGATTGATTAACCTCATTAACTGGTTCATTATTAGCGTTTTCCATCTGATATCTAATTTATAGATAAATAATTAGTATAAAAGAAATAATCCAATGTCACAATTAATTGCACATAATCACGTAAACGAATATACAAACAAAATTGTAACTTTCTAAAATTTCATTTTATTTTATAGATTATATCATGCTTCTATATACAACCGTTTTATTATTTCTTTTACACATACTGATTTTACTATTACTATTACACAATCACAGTTCCATAAATTCCCTATCCTTTGTCAGGTGATCTTCTAGTCACGGCGTTCCTTCTCATCGTATTTCCAAGAGATTTGTCCCAAAATTTCTTGGATCCTATTCCCAGCATCCATTAATTCTTTGTTAAAATAACGGAGTTCAGCCATATTCTCGTTACTCATTGGTGGATTTGGTAAAGGTTCTGGTTTGAACTTAGGAAAAATCTTATAGGGATGGTTTTGTAACAGTATTTCATTATTCAACCATTCGTCTATTTGCGAGTGGATTGAAGGGTTTGGAATAGCTGGTTCTAAATTCATTGGTAGTTGTGTTTCAAGAGAATGAATAAAATCATTTTCATTAATAGGCTCAATAGTATCATAGTTTGCCATTATAAAATCTAACTCTTCCTGAGATGGTAGCTCCTCAATTTGCCTAGAGCTTTCCCCAATTTCCATTTTCTTAGACTTGAGTTTCTCGAGAGGTAAATCGTTGAATTCTATAGGTGCTTCTAAGTCTGGTATATACCTATTGAAATCTCTGGAAACTCCTATTCTTACTGGATAGAGATTTAAATTCTGAAGGGCTTCCGACAGATCACTCATGCTGTTTATGCAAGATACACACAATTACTAAGTTAAAATTATGACAAAATTTTATAGAAAAACTTTTAAATATTATTTCATACTGAATAACTACCAAAACAACTGAAAATTTAAAACACTCTAGGTTTTATTTGTAAATTTATTTACTGTAAACGGTTTATAGACTGTAGATAATAGAGGTACTAAAACTTTGAGTCAGAATATTTAAAGATTTATATTTACTACTACAGTAGCTAACATATAAAAATCTGCCCACACTATTCAAAATTAGTCAGATAATAAAACATATAATCACAAAATAGCAATTAATAAAAATTAAGTATTTTCTAAATACTTAATTGGCTTAAATCAGTGGCTCGATCAGTGGCTCTGATACCACCTTATTTCTGTCACGGCCCCCGACCCGGTTTGACCCGTTTCAGGAGCCGCGGGACAGAAAATCCCGTGGTATTTAATTAATTGAGTTTTACAGCGGAAGTTTTCATCAGGATCTTTTAAAACCGAAGTATTTCCCCAATTATTTTATTTCACAACCCGGGATAAAACCCCGGTAATTTACAATCATTTGATTTCACGGAGAAATCTTTATTTTACAAAACATGTTTCTTTATTTTATACTGAGCCACTTCCTTGAGCTTGTAGTGCTTTATGGCACTTTTCCTAGATCATAACAGATCACCTGAAACATGTTTGAAAAAGGTTTTGTCAGCGGGAAATACTGAGTGAATCATTCTATTTTGCATAATGATGCATAGTTATTAATTACAGCATAAGAGCGATTACAATGGCTTCTATTTTATTTTTATCTGGCGTTCTGTCACAATGGTGACAAGTCACAATGGTGACGATGGTCATACCACTATTAGATCAATGAACCTAAATAGTGATGATTATCCCTGTAGGTCAATGAACCTAACAGTGATTATCCCGAGTAGGTCAATGAACCTAACTGGGAGAAAATTAGTAATGTGCACAATACCCCACTAGCCAGTGATTCAAGATATCCACGACTTAGTCCCTGTAATTATAACTTTTGAAAATAATTTGAGGTATTGTAAAATAGTTGATAAAAAGAGAATGACTCACATTGCAGATTTATACGGGCAGAGTTTAGCCTACTGATTAGCCTTTTAACCTAAATTAATAACAGGCACACAATTCAGTCAGTAACTTAATACAGCATTTACGATAACTCACGAGATCAAACCCTCACATCGAATGACAAAGTGCGATACTTAAACATCCATTGAATTTAATCAACGAATGACAAAGCATAAACCCTAATGTGGGCAGCACTTAAACATCCATTGGATATTTTGATCAATCGGACATTGAATCTTATCAGCGATCGAGTTAATACCCTGATTGCGGCGTCGATTAGTGATCCGTGTGTGTTAATTGTGGTAAACAGAACGTATCTCAGTGTATATTATGAGAATTTACGTCGTTCAAGTGTCCAAAATCAAGTCCCAGACTCATCTATTTATACATGAAAAATGGTCCCTGTCGCGTGGCGTGACAGGTCTTCTTGTTCCTTTCGCGTGGCGCGAGGGGTGACATTCTAAAGTAGAGTAGGCACGTGTCCAACTAGCTCAGGTGAGTCAACAATTCGTTCAAATTCAATTTCCACGTAAAACTGTTAAGATAATATCAACTAGGGTTTACCCCCCCCCCCCTGAGTTTTAGGGGCCCTGATCCTGATTCCGATGGTTCTGAAAATTTTAGGGTTTGTGCAGAATCACTTGGGTGTCTTAATTAGGGTTTCCTATTGGTCAAATTAATTTAATAAATATGACTTTTGATGAGAGTTGTTACAAAGGGCGTTGTAGTTTGCCGCGACTAGGTACGGGTCGGCCTCAACATAGTTATAATGCGTGTGAGTCGGCTGCTCAAACGGATTGTACGTCATTGAACCGGCGTATGCAGGAATTGGGTTATCAAAACCCATCGGTGGTGGTGGTGGTGCAACTGGTGCAGAATTCACCTCTGGAATTGGGTTTGAGGGCCCACCCATTTGTGGGTCTTCATGCAGTGGCGGGTAGTGACTGCCACTGGAGTGTCGAGGGGTGCTAATGTGAAAATCCCCTCCTCGCACGGATATTCTTGCGCCTGTCCTCCTACGCCTTGGTGGTTCTGGAGGTGCTTGATGAACTGGCGGCGGTGGAGGCGGTGGCGTGACTGCCACGAATCGCGAATCCTCGGAGGGATCCTGCTGCTGCTGCGGGTTATGAGAGGGTGTAAAATACCACTCATACTGGTTAAACATAGCTTGGTAACTGTCTGGACCACCGTAGGGTGATCCATGGAAGGATGATCCATCAGAGATCTCGATGGGATGGTTGGGTGTACCGCTTGCAGGTTCGACAGGATCCGTGTCCTCGTCCATGTCCATGGCATTGTCTTCTGAGAAGTGGTCCTCTGGTCCCAATGGGTTAAAACCCACTGGTTCTTGAATATAGTTCGCCGGGTTGAACCGGCCCTGAAAGACAGGAGTAGGGTCGCCGAAGGAATGGTGCGAAAGGGATCGCTGGAGAGGTATATATGAAGGTTGTGGTTTATCAGGCTCGTTTTCCGAGTGCGGCCCAAAAGAGTGACGGTAAGGAGGTGTTGAACTGTGCGAGACAGACCGTCTAGCGGGCTCAAAAAGGTTCCTCCTGTTTCCCTGAGGATCGGCACTCATAGTGGTAGAAGGAGTTCGCCGGTGTGAAGGCCCGGCCTCGTGATCGTTGGGGGCGGTGATTGGCCCCTTACCTCGTCCTCCTCTTCTAAATCTTGGCGGCATATTTCCTGTCAAAATAATAAAAGATACAACAAAAATATAAAGGACAAAGTAAAAAGAAATAAAACAATTTGGATTATTCCTAGGTTCTTTGTCTAGACTCGAAAATTTAGGAATGTGCAATTGTGTCATTGAGATTGAACACAAAAGGCTAGTGTTTAATTCCCTCAATGTTGGCTCTGATACCAACCTGTCACACCCCGATATTTCCACGTATTACCGGTGGGCCCGGTGGGGAGTATCGTGACGTGGTTGGTAACATTACAGTCAAACAACACAATATTTAATATGCACAGTGGAAGCAAAGGATAGTTATATTTCAACTTTAATAAATTGTAATATCAAGTATCACAAACAGTTGAAAGTAATCCACAGGTGTATCAAAATAAAATGGAAACATTGTTCAACAGTTTTGACATCCAAGCTTGTGAGACTTATTGTGGACGCTAGGAGAAAGCCAGCCTAGTTCGCGTAGTACCTGCACTTAACCTTTTTGGGAAAATACGTCAGTTTACACTGGTAAATACAATTAACTGACTCATTTAGAAAATGTTTAATAAAATTGATTTGAATGCACGTGGCACAAACTTTTTATAACTTGGGATAATTATTTAAATATAATACTCGTAAACGAATTACATGTTCCTTATGCGTTCAGTAGCCCGATCCGTAGACCGGGTTAAAGATCAATAGACACACCACATAATTTATTTATGCACCGACGGGTGTACGCCTACACCCCGTGCTCAGGTCGTGGCTATCTCGTAAGATGATGCCAAGGATATCCGGGACATGGTCGTTAACCCCCCCCCCCAAAGGCTTTAAGCAAACAAAACATTTCAAAACGGAGCATATCAATGATTTAACCTCTATTCAATTAAAGATTCATTGCTGGACCAAGCGGTATTTTATATACCTTACCCCAAGCCCGTATAAGGGAAAATAAGTTAAAAGTATTTACCTTTGCAAGTATCAATCACAATTAGCAAGTGCGTGTAGCTTTTACCAGGTCTCCTATTCTGGAACGAAAGTTTATAATAACCTATTAGAATCCTAACGGGTCTTTAATTAAGCCTTAACTTAGACCAGTTAGTTTTAAGGAAAGATACGGTTCAAACGCACGAATAAGCGAAGACCGGAATATAATGTGATTTAGACCCGACAAGTTTGAAGACTTGTATAATATGGGTAATCTAACCACATTCTGGATTTTGAGATAAAAACGATAAGGTTTGACCCGTTTCGGCTAATTTATGCAAACTAGTTACATAAACCGAACCGAACGCACAAGCGGCGTAACGGGTAACCATGAGAGTCATTTACAGGTTTCCTAAGTTAATATGCCTTAAATAGGTTGTGATATCAGTAGGATACCTTCCATTGTGCCCAAAGCGAGTTTGATCTCAAATTAAGCCCCGTAGGGGTATTTTGGTCATTTTAACGATTATAAAAGAGATTAAATGAAATTCTGAGATTCGCGTCTGAATAAATCAGTAAAACAATTTAATTTATCAGGTTATATCAGTTGGTGATAAGTCTTATATGACAAAAAAGTTTTAAACCCATACTAGGTGTTTAATACGCGTAAAAAGCCATTTTAAGCGATTTCCGGGTTATACAGGAAATCTATGTTTTCTGATCAGGTTATAAAGTTCAAAATACTTCATTTATTATATAAAATCAGTAGCAATTGGATTGGTGTCAAAATATTATGTAAAACTCATTTTGTGAACAAAAAGGGTATAATCGGTATTTACCGAATCAACGCCATAACCTTAGGTTATGAGCAGGTTAAAAATAATTAAAAATCTTCAAAAATCCCAAAATATTATATTACATCAGTGGGTAAAAGGTTTGGTGTCAAAAATTGGGTTTAGATAGGCTTTATGCTACTTGCGCCGTTTAATTAACAAAAAGCTTCTTAAATGCGCTATTTAGCATAACTCCTATTCTGGACCTCGAACTGATATGAAACTTTAGGGACATGTTTATAAATCAGTAATAAAGATTATTGCCTTCTCACATATCCAAAATTCTAGTTTTATGGTCAAAAGGGCATATTGGTCAACATTAGGCAATTAACGGAAATATGTAAATGAATCGGACAAACAGCGAACCAACCACAGAGGGTTATATTATCATATAACCTGGTCCTAAGGAAGCTCTAAGGCATTTCCAGATCATACTAAATCGGGTCAGAACTGAAGTCAAAGCAAAAGTCAAAGTTTTGCGACTTTCGGTTCCGAACCGGGTCTAAACAGAAAATTGTCGGGTCGAACATGTTTAGACATGTTCTTACATTTATTACTAAGTTATATGAGTGATAAAATAGGTTACATGCCTTCTACATTGCTAATTACATGTTAATTCGCAAATCAAGTTTCTGTTGACTTTTTATAAACAACTTTGACCCGACAGTTGATCTAGTTAGAGCGGGAATCAGAGGGTGCCCTTTTAAGGGTTTAATGCCCACATAATTACCAACTTATAACTACCTTCAATTCGACTAATCACTGGACCATTAATGATTAATTGCTAAGTCAAACGTTAATTACGACGGTTTGACTTTTAAGCTAATAACTAAGTAAAACTCAATTAAGAAAGGTTGAGGATACTTACCAAGGTACTAATTTCGACTAGGGATGACTTGGGTCTGCTTTTGAGCTCCAGAAGTCTTCAAAAATGCAGATGGAATGAATGCAAGAATGTTGCAAACATTGTGGGACTTATATAGTGCTTTAGGATGCTCATGATCATGCCACACAAGTCTAGCATTGTTCCCAGATCAATTACATGTGCCCCTAAGGTCTAAAAGCATGTAGGGGTCGCCCATGGAGTGAAAAATATCTTCTTAAGTCGGTTACAATGCACCTAGCAGACATCAGCCAAAGTTTTCGGAATCAGAGGACCCCCGCGTCACGCGTAGACCCCCTAGGGGACCCTCGCGTCGCGCGACGCCCCTTCTGACTCAAATCTATTTTCAGATTTTTATGTTTTGGTCCTTGGCCCATATAAAGTTGTTTCTACAATTATTTCTTGCATTATGAGCCCTCCAAATTGACTTATAAGGGCTTCAAGACTTATACCCACTTTGTTAAGTCCTTGTTTAACTTTGTTATCACCCGAAAAGTCATAAACTTCATCGTTGACGCTTTTAACCCCTCGCGTGCGAATTTTATCATAACTTTCTCATACGATAATGAAACTTGGTGAAATTTTTTATCGTGCATTCTAGTGAGCATAATTAATCGTTACAAAGCTTTAGTTTTGCTAAAAGGTCACTCAGAGGTATAAGTTAAACATGTTGACACATTTGACCCCTGTAGTTTGTATTCTCTCACTTTCTTTCACAGTTAGCTTCGTATGATCCATGATTAATTCGTTTAAGGATATAAACATCATGTAGGGTTATTGTAAAGTATATATATCCATTGTTGACATTTGGAAACCTTACATTCACATACTTTCCCTGTTTGTCAACTTTAGTCCTTCTAGAACATTCCTTCACACGTTCAAAACTTATGACACGTGTCAACACATTATAGGACGTGAATTTTTGAGGTGTTACATTCAACCATCAAAATTACAACTCAAATAGGCTAGACCAAACAATCCAAGCCATAAATGAACAACAATGACATTGAAACACCCATTCAAAGCCTGCTAAGGCACACCAATGGCTCATCGCCTATACATCTTCAAAAGTTTACCTGATTTAAACATCAAAAACAACTTAATAGGCTAATAATTGAACAAACAACACGGAGATAAGAATCACCATCTTAAGGCTCACCAATGGTTCATCGCCTATATATCTTAAAAAATACCAGATTTAAACATCAAAATAACAACCCAAAAAGCTAGGGTTCACCCCCCCCCCCAGAAAACGTGATCATAGCCTAATAATTGAGCAAACAACACGATTATAAGAATCACCCTAATAGGATCGTAAATAACACGATCGGCAGCTGACCACAACAATGCAACTTTTAGAGAGAGGGAGAGAGACATGCTACGATGATAATGATATATGAATAAGGTGGGAAGTTAAACGCATGTCAATAACAAAGACACCACATAAACATGTGTAGGCCGTGCCAAGAGCCCGCACATATAAACCAATTAAACAAACACCAAAGCCCACCATACAACATATCAAAGCTAAGTAAAGCAATAATGCAAAAAGTACAAATACCATATGCATATCTATGTTTATAATTGATATTATATAAATATTTTTAATTCAAACATAATTAAAAAACATTACATAACAAAATTAAATTTAAAGAACACATGCTCACTATTTCGAAATACAATAGTAAACGTATAAAAATCCTAGGCATGAAGTGTCACAGTTTGTTTCACCAAATACGCACTAAGTATACGAGTATGTGCTAAAGTCATATGTATTTTGTAACCTACTAGGTTTTATTAGTACGTGCTAAAGCTAGGATCATGTATATTAAAACCTATTCGGTTTTCAATAAATTCTATATTAAAGTGTTCATTAAAAAGATAAGCAACGCTTCATTATTAGTTTATTTTAATTAGCAAGTAAATTAATTATCGATTCAAGAAAAACAAATAAACATCTTCAATCACCGTGAAAAACTACAAAGATAACCGTCACGCAAGAGCTAAGCTGGCCACGTCAGGTTTTCACAGTATTACCGGCAGAGCCGGCCCAATGGGCTTCCAACCCTAGGCACAGGCCTAGGGCCACCCAAAATGCGTCCAAATTTTTTGATGGTTCTTTATATACTAGGCCCATTTTTTTATGTTATACTAAACAATAAATAAGTAGCCCACTAAAATAAAGGTGTGAAACTGTGAATCGTCAAAATATTAGGCCCAAACAGAAACTGAAAAGGCGTTGTACTCAGTCTCCCACACAGATCTGGTTGCCGCACGCACAGAGTGAACGAGACTACGAGAGAAGAACATTATGAGGCCTGAATCGTCGCCTGAATCATCGATTGATTACAGGTATTGATTGTGTTTTGATAATTAATATCTTCGCCTAATACGTTTATAAATTCCAATCGATTGTGTTTTGTGAGTCACACAATAATCATCAAACAAACTAACAAACCCTCTGCCCTCAGTTCTCGAATTTCGATTGATATCAGTTCTTGTCTTGAATTTCGATTGTGTTTTGATATCAGTTCTCGATTTGAATTGTGTTTTGATATCAGTTCTCGAATTTCGAATGTGTTTTGATATCAGTTCTCGATTTGAATTGATATCAGTTCTTGTCTTCTTGATTTGTAGCAGACGTGGATTATCTGTTGTTCTCGGAACTCAGTGGCACAGAGTCTCAGACACTCAGATAGTCAGATTCTCGGAAGTTAGTGGCACATGTTAGATATCTCATATCTGATTTTTTTTCCTGAATCAAGTTGTTGTTTAGGGAATTAGGTCTTATTCTTCTTTCATAATTTGCTATTTTTCCTGAATAAAGTTGTTGTTTAGGGAATTAGGGCTCATTATCCATCTATTAAATAGATTTATATTTTAGCAATGTCAAATCGAATTCGAACTTTTGAATCCGGTCATTCAAAAAGGCAAAGTAAACGTAAACAGGAAGCTTTAATTGAATCACAAAAGGGAGCACTTAAAAAATTTTGTACACCTACAACAAGTCAACCTACAAACGATAGTGATACACCTACAACAAGTCAACCTACAAACGATAGTGATACACCTACAACAAGTCAACCTATAAACGTGTAACGCCCATATTTCTTATTCCAAATAAGTATTATTATTTACAAAATTTGGGCATGACCCGTTCGTATAATGAACGATTCCCTGTAAGAACTTAAACATGACGCAGCGAAAAAAAAATGAGCCCAAAAATTTTCTTTCTTATATAGACCCATTACTTATTTGAAAGTTCAAATACAATGATAAACATTTACAAAAAAAAGGATTAACGATAACCACATTAAATTAACGCTTCAAGACAAAACATAAATCAGACTATGTGGCCGTTCTCCCCGTACAATCTTTGATTTGCGGCTCGATCAATGCATGCTTATCTTCGATAGTAGTGGTAGAGATACGTGCAATACCTGTGAACATCACATACAACTTAACCATTAGTCATAGACAACGTTATACAACATGATTCTCATATAATCTAATAGTGAATAACATTTAACAATGAAACTTTGATTTATTTAACTATCCTCTCGTATTTTCTTATTCAGAGTTCGACTTCGATACTTCAAGAACCCGGTGTTCATATACCTGCAGTACATTTCAATCTCAAACACACCATTAGCAATCATTAATGCTCAAACATAATGAAACCATTCCATACCATTCCTTTATACATTTATAACATTTCACATTCACAAACGTATACATTCCTAATTCTTACGTGCATTCTTAGCAACCACTTCCTACTTACATATATTATATATATTTTTTTATTTTTCAGCCCCTTCACCCGGCCGGGTCGGGTTAACCACCCGGCCGTGTCAGCTAACCATATATTTTTCACAGAACCGTCACCCGGCCGTGTCAGCTCACCACCCGGCCGTGTCAGCTCTGCACTTTTCCCAGCCGTGAATTCTTACCGAAACGAACATAACTCTCTCATTTTTTATCCGTTTTACACGATTCTTTTTCCTACGCGTTGGTAATTAGATTTTCTAGCATATGAACTTGTAATATAACATCCGAACAAAGAAAAATCTTAACTTAAGCCCTCGGCTCTACATGCTCGATTCAACCATTCAACCCATTCATATATTATTACTAAAACTTGCATAACTCGAACATTTCTCAATTAATTTGCTTGAAACTTAATTCTAATTGTCCGTAAGACTTGTCTTTACATTATTGGCTAAACGTCCTAACCCGGGTCCTTAGTCTCTTCGCGTTTCATTAATATTACAGAATTATGCACATTTATTTGACCCGTTCGCATTTTGTTAAACAATTCTATTATCTAAGGGCGAGGCTAAAATATTACCACCATTAACTCAAATCCCCGTTTCTCGGTTAACAAACTAGTAGGGACTTCCATCCTTACCCTATTATAACACCTTCATTGACACCTATGCAAATCATATCAAAATGATTAAACTCCCATTTTGACCTGTTTGATCGTCTTAACGAAAATCTTTACTTCTACATACCCACATCTTTCTAAATTTCCAAAACATACTTGACTAACTAAAACATAACCATTCCCTACTATATTAATGAATGATTCCGGATAATCACTCATGTGATGTAACTACTAAATATCATCATCTAATTTACGTTTCACCACTTCTACTAACATTAATCATATCATCAACCACTTTACTAATAAGGAGGGAGTCCGGAAATTACTTACCTCGTGCGCCCGAATTTGCACATAGCTTCCGTGTTCACCTTCGACCCGTAGCACTTCCTTGTTTGTGCTCTTGATGACATGACTCCTATCCGTACATGTCGTCACATTCATAACACGGTTAGCTTACATACATTCATTCGTTCGGCTTTCAAATCATGCAATATTTGACTTTTGTCAGTTTAATAACGCGTATAAGGGATATGTATCATCATACTTTATTACTACCGTACATAACACATCAACTAGCGAGTTTATAACACAATAGTTTCTTGCATACAACTTTTACCCTTTTAACTTCAATCCTACACAAAATACACTTTCATTTTGAACTATGCCATTCACCTACATAACTATTGCATTCACATATAGATTGTATTCCATAACACTTTTCACAATTTATTTACTTTACATTTTCCAAATACAATGCAAGACTTCCTAATTCTTTCAAAACTTATAAAATTACCATTCAAGCATTTAATCGAACACTTGGTGTGCATACAATATTTTAAGCACTATGTACATGTGCTTTATGCATAATCTACTCATTCACACCACACTTGATCAATTCAACCAATTTCACTTAGCTTCTTAGTCTACATCAAGAACATTTACCAAAACCCTAATACTCATACATTCATTCTTCAAGTTCTCATAAGTTTTAGCATCTAAGAATTGCTAGAATCTTATCATATGACTAACACAAGTGGGTTTTTACTTCAATCCTTTGCTATAATCAGATTTAAAGATAATTCGCATTCAACATAATGATATTAACCCTCATGCAAACTCAAACTCATACAATCTTCACGGATTAATCAAAACCCACTTAACAAAAAGCATCAAAACATGAAATTGAACTCACCATATGATCAATACACTTAGATTAAAGAGTATCCAGACCCATGCATTCGATTTTCCCCTTGATCTCCTTTTCAATTTGATGATTTTTGATTGTTAGGGTTTTTGGTTCTTCCCTTGGCCCTGCTCTCGATCGCACGCCCAGAACCCCCCCCCCAAAACACTGACTTATTTTTTTTTGTCAAGTGTTTTATTTAACACTTTACTCTTTTAACCCCTCAATCTTTTAAAACTTGTCATTTATTTCATTTCATATACTAACTTGTATATAAAACCAAGTTCACTAACTTAGTTACCTCAATATCACACCATGTAAAATAAATTATTCTTGAAATTTTAACATTTGGGTTTTTGGGGCGTTACAAAACGATATTGATACACCTACAAATAATGAACCTACAAACGACAGTGATACACCTACAAACGACAGTGATACACCTACAAACGACGAAAAACCTACAAATGATGAATTTACAACCGATGAAATACCTATAAATTTTGTTGATCCAAGTCAATGGAATAATATTAGTATTGATCTAAGAGATATACTCGTAGAAAAAGGTCCGATTAAAATTCATGATTACGGTTTTCCACAAGATGAACACTCAAGAAGCTTTAATACATCTCACTATTTGCGAACATTACCAAATGGTGAAATGCTAGAAAGAAAATGGTTGATTTATTCTATAGATTTAGATAGAGCGTTTTGTTTTTGTTGTAAATTGTTTAACGTGAATCAATGTACTAGTAGCTTAGCTAAAGAAGGTAATAACGATTGAAAAAATATTAGTAGTAAATTAAAAGAACATGAAAAAAGTAAGGTACGTATTAACAATATGAGAACATGGATGGAATTAGAGATAAGATTGGCGAAAAATAAGACAATCGATAAAAAAAATCAAAATCAAATAAATAAAGAAAAAGAACATTGGAGAAATGTGCTAAAAAGAATTATTGCCCTTGTAAAGAGTCTTGGTACACATAATTTAGCATTTCGTGGGACAAATGAACAATTGTATGAAGAAACAATGGTTTATTTTTAGCCGGTATTGAGATGATTACAGAATTTGACCCGATAATGCAAGAACATGTTAGACGCATACAAAATAAAGAAATTCATAATCATTATCTTGGACCCAGAATGCAAAATGAACTAATACATTTATTATCAAATGAGGTCAAAACAAAAATTATTAAAAAGGTTAAAGAAGCTAAATATTTTTCAATTATTCTTGATTGCACACCCGATATAAGCCACAAAGAACAAATGTCCATTATCTTACGATGTTTAGATATTTCGCCAACTTCAATAGAAGTTAAAGAATATTTTTTAGAATTTTTAATAGTGAATGATACAACCGGTAAAGGTCTTTCTAATTCTATTACTGGGGAACTTAATAGAATAGGACTTAATGTGGATGACATTAGAGGTCAAGGTTATGATAATGGTTCAAATATGAAAGGAAAACATAAGGGAGTACAAAAACGATTGTTAGAAGTTAATCCTAGAGCCTTTTATGCTCCATGTGGTTGTTATAGTTTAAATTTAGTTATTTCTGATATGGCTAGCGCTTGTGACAAAGTTCAAGATTTTTTTTGGAACCATACAACGTATTTATTCTATTTTTGCATCATCCACTAAAAGATGGAAAAATTTACAAGATAATATACCATATTTAACTCTTAAATCATTATCACAAACACGTTGGGAAAGTCGATTAGAAAGTGTTAAAGCAATTAGGTTTCAAGCTCCAAAACTAAGAGATGCATTAATGGATTTGTATCGTGATAGTACCGAGGCTAATGTTAAAAGTGAAGCTAAATCTTTAGTTGAAAATGAGTTGGAAAAATTTGAATTTTTATTAGCGATGGTTATTTGGTATGAGGTTTTACATGCTATTAATGTAGTTAGTAAAAACTTACAATCAAAAGATATGTGTATTGATATTGCTATAAAACAACTAAATGGACTTATTATTTATTTTAAAAAGTTTAGGGATGAAGGATTTGAAAATGCTATGATTGAGGCTAAAGAACTTGCTTTAAAGATGGGCATTGAACCTAGTTTTCGTGAAAAACGTGTTATTCGTAGAAATAGAAGATTTGATGAAAATGTTGATAATGAGACTTTGAAAACTCCTATTGATTGTTTTAGAACAGATTACTTTTTATACATAGTAGATCAAGCTAGTGTTTCACTCGAAAGTAGATTTGCTCAGTTTAAAGAGTTCAAACAAATTTTTGGTTTTTTATTTAGCATAAAAAAGTTAAAATCTATAGATCAAAAATTTTTAAAAGAGAAATGCATTTATCTAGAAAAGTTTTGAAACTATGATAATCATATTGATATTGATGGTTTAGATTTATTTGAAGAACTAAAAATGCTAAGAGAAATTATACATGTAGAATCTGACACACTTACTAATATATTAACTTACTAGTCTAAGTTCCTGTGTGATACATGGGTGGCTACACAAAAAAAATTATACTTTAACTGTGTTAACGTAAATATTTTAATTATATGTGCATTCAAATATTAACAGAAATGATAGAAAGTACAAGAAATAATTGAAATACATGAATACCTTAACTCATTGAAGATCTCTTTATATTCAACTTTAGTTGTTTTATTTGTAGGTTTGACATGTGCTCCGTAAATATCGCACTTGCGTTAAGTCAAAAAGTATTACTCCTAAAATCAATGTTAAAGGAAAAAATAAAAAAGCTAAAGATATTGAATATAAAATGCCAGCACACAACCAAATATATTTGAGCAAATTCTAATAGTCTAAGAGGGTGTTTGGGGTTGAGTTTTGAAGAAGATTTTTAGATTATTGAGTTCTGAAATCGTAAATAATCATTAAGTGGTTTGTAGACTATTAGTAAATATTCTTGTTTTAGTATAATCATCTGCAATTCCTTAACTCCTAACTTTTCTACTTTTGTTAATAGGTTTGGACAATAAAAAATAAGTAATCAGCAAAAAGTTATGACATGGTTCAAGGAAAAGAACAATTGCTTCACATTATAATATCTAATGAACAATAAAAACTTACATCTCACAAAGTTTTAAACATATAAATAAGACTAAAATCTCATTGCTAATTCTTTATGCTTAATAAAGCATGTAATCAACTCATTTGGAAGACCTTAAAACCAAGTACCGTACAAAACCATAAAGCTAGTTAATCTTTTCAAGCATTCCCATAGTTTCTGAATTTGCATTAAACTGCATATATGGCTTTTGAGATTGGGGTAATGTTCGTTTGGAGTTTACCTCAATTTCTGACTTTGCAGATCTTGTTGACTGTTGGTTATAGATGGTGGCGAACTAACCGCTACTGCAGTATTGCTAATGCATCATTTTCTTCTGGAGCTGACTTTTATGAGTCTTGAAACAAAAACAATCATAATCTGCTCGAAACATCATAAAAAATATTCGAGTAAAATCAGTGATTAAGTTAAACAAAAGTTTGGATTCAAATTGTTGCAAATCTCCTAAACTAAGCTTGCTGCAAATCTGCAACAAATATGAAGGATCAAACCAATTTAATAGACGAAATGATACAAACAGATTGAGTTTTACCATTTGTGGTGGGTGAATCAAGATTGATGTTTGATTTGAAGAAGTCACGAAGCATAGCTGTTAAACACATTAATAATAAAAAATGAGAACACTATCAAATTCTTTATTTTTAAATGGTTCATGACATAATATACCGGTACCAAATTTGATATCGATACGGTAAGGTATCGTACCGGTATTTGAGGGTAAAATTCAGTAAAATAATGGTACCGTAGTGAACCGGTATCGAACCAAAAGTACCGGTTCCAAAAACGCCAAAAAGTGGGTACCGAATCGGTACCGAAAATAAATCGGTAAAGGAAATTCGGCACCGGTACCCGGTACCAAATGCTCGTCCCTATTCCCGAGTATGGTCTCATGCATCTCAACCATTTGCTATAATGTGTAAATCCATGATCTGAACAGTACAGTTAATCCATGGCCCTGTATTTATTTAAGAATTTTAAACGGTTCATACTTTATACGCGTCACCTGCTATTAAATTACCTATACTCAATCGTCTCGAGTCATGCCTACGATTTCTTAAAATGTCTTAGTATACTCTTTACTACACCATTAATTTTTATCGAGCGTCAAACATGGTGCCATCAAAATTCATATCAAAGGGCTAGCAAGGTAAACACCAACATATAAACCTGCAAATCTGCAACAAATATGAAGGATCAAACCAATTTAATAGACGAAATGATACAAACCGATTGAGTTTTACCATTTGTGGTGGGTGAATCAAGATTGATGTTTGATCTGAAGAAATCACGAAGCATAGCTGTTAAACACATTAATAATAAAAAATGAGAACACAATCAAATTTTTTATTTTTAAATGGTTCATGACATAATATACCGGTATCAAATTTGATATCGTTACGGTAAGGTATCGTACCGGTATTTGAGGGTAAAATTAAGTAAAATATTGGTACCGTAGTGAACCGGTACCGAACCAAAAGTACCGGTACCAAAAATGCCAAAAAGTGGGTACCGAATCGGTACCGAAAATAAATCGGTACATGAAATTCGGCACCGGTACCCGGTACCAAATGCTCGTCCCTATTCCCGAGTATGGTCTCATGCATCTCAACCATTTGCTATAATGTGTATATAGTTACAATCCATGATCCGAACAGTGCAGTTAATCCATAGCCCCTGTATTTATTTAAGAATTTTAAATGGTTCATACTTTATACGCGTCACCTGCTATTAAATTACCTATACTCAATCGTCTCGAGTCATGCTTACGATTTCTTAAAATGTCTTAGTATAGTCTTTACTACACCATTAATTTTTATTGAGTGTCAAACCTGGTGCCATCAAAATTCATATCAAAGGGCTAGCAAGGTAAACACCAACATATAAACCTGCAAACAATATTAAAATTTACCATTTTCGTTATTTTAAAAGGTTACAATCACATGTTATTATCCATTTCTTTCAATCAACACAACATAGACCGCTTTAATGGAAAATGAAAGTGAAGCTAAAGATGCACTTACCGGAGCTTGTTCGAAAGTTCTCCGGAACCTTAGATGAACTCTTTGGCTTTCTGTGTGATGTTGTTATGGTTTCTTAATATAAAATAACATCAACCTGGGAAAAAATATTAAACCTCAAATTCCTAAACGAAGTGCATACCATAATAGAAAGTATGAGCTCAAATGTGTATAACATATTATAGATTCAAAAACACTACCTGCCCATCAATGTTGAACTCATGTTTCTGTGCCCAACTATTCTTTCTCCAAATATCGAAAGCATCCTTAAAAAGTATAAACTGAAATAGAACTTGATTATAAATTTAAGCCTCAAAAAAAGTTCTAAAACTAAAGGAAATCACAAACGCATAATTTTCACTAATTAATTAAACATACCACCACTCATCACTAATACAATTACCTCAAATCGAAATGAAATCCGTAATGTAATTTTGCTATCACACTATTGTTTCATTTGTTACATCTACACAAAAGGTATCGAAGAAGATATAGTTAAGAACCAAACCGTCATACTGAAGTGTTGAATAAAAATCAATCTAAGATTAGTTTTTTGCTATAAAGATTTGTGAAGAATTACTCTGTAGATTAGGAAAATTTTAATCAATTACCCCTAAAAATATAAAATAGATTAAACCCTAATTATCTTTACAACCGATATTATACCAATTTCACTAATAATAATTACACAATCAATTTCAGAATTCAACCATCCTCAGCTTCCAGTAGTACTTTACAGCTACCTATTAAAACTTCATCTCTACAAGTCTTTGCAAAAGAAGGCAGTGGGGAATATTCTTAACCAATCTGCAAGAAAAGATATTGTTTCACAGTGATTCTGTAAATAATGTTTTATCAGATTACATCATCAAGCATCGAAGAAAACATACCTGGATGAGAGTTCGAATGCTCGAGATGTAGAGATTTTTGTAGTGGGTATAGATACAATCGCCATAGATGAAGCCGTAGATAGTATTAGGGCTATTACACATCTTCTTCTTGATTCGGCCCCACATTATTAGAACCCTAAATCCTAATTCTAACACACATTAGGGTTATGAGCAAGAGAAGGACACTGTGAAAAAATCGTATACAACCATTGAATAACATACCTGGAACGGAAGAACAACACAATGATAATCGATTGATTGAAGATTAAGCAGCGATTGAAAGATCAAAAGCGTTTGAATTCTCTGATTAAACATAGACAGTTTATAAGTGTTAATAATGGAAACGCATTGATAATTTTGTATAAGAATTTCAACTGATTGAGAATTGATTGGGTTTCCATATCTTCATTAGGCGGTTTCACAAAATGAGGAGAAAGGAGGAAAAGCCCACTCAAAACTCAATTCTCTGGCCAAAGAGCATTGCCACATCAAAGTCAAAAAGTCAACATTATTTTGCTTTAGTATAAGAGATAGATATTAAAAACTTTAATTCTTTTCCAAATGCATATATCGCCTATAGAATTGTGTTAACCATTCCTGTAACCGTTGCTACCGCAGAACGTAGCTTTTCCAAGTTAAAACTAATAAAAAATTACTTAAGATCTACAATGTCACAAGAAAGATTAAACGGTTTAGCTATTATGTCAATCGAAAAAGATTTTTTAGAAGAACTTGATTACGATAATTTCATCAAACAATTTGCCTCGGTTAAAGCTAAAGTAGATTTTATTTAAACATATACTATAATTATAGAAAACATATGACTTTAAAAAAAAAATTTAGCTACGCCAATTATAAACTTTTTAGTTTATAATTGCCGGTCCCAAGCCCGGATAAAGGAGGAGGGTTTTGTTACTAAATATGTTGAAAATGATAATTTTGCAAAAGGGCCACCACTTCGTAGTTCGATTAGGGCCTCCGAAAACGTAGGAACGGCTCTGATTACCGGCACGATGTTCATGTTGTGAAGCAGCTCAAAATTGGACCACGCGGTGAGCCGTGGAAAGCATGTCGGACGGTCTAATACCTTACAAGGTACTAGTTTACACCAATTATCATTTTATTATAAAAATGAATCATTTTCTTTTTAATAAACGAAATAAAATGTTGTGTGTAACTAAAGAAATATATATAAAAAATTTATTTTAGTCAACTAACTCTATCTCAATGAGTTATATCAATATATATGGTGTTCATGGTTGAGCCCTACGTAATGGTTTAATAACTTGTGACTCACTTAGTTGGATAATTGACAGATAAATTCCCACGATATGTCAATTACAAACGTCCTCAACAATATTAGTAGTATATGTGCCATGTGGTGGTGAATAGTGTAAGCCACCTATGTGCTCGATCATATGTAGGCTCACTAAATCTTAACCGGTGGTCCACCCACCATGTGTCTAATTTGGTTAATGGTGCGTGTTGGGAAAAACCATTGCTCCATCTTTCTGTGGTGCATATGGAAGGGATCATCTCCATATATAATCAGTTGATGATGACTTCCAAAATCTTTTGGTCATCATGTAAACACATGTTCAACACATAAGTTTATGTTTTTATATTTATTTATTTTTAAATAAATTAATTAAGCAGAATAATGTTAAATTTTGTGTCTATTTTCTAGAGACATCAAGATGGAAGGGGAGACATATTTAGTAATGACGTCTCTCATAATCACTTGAAAGAGTTTATCAAGAAAGTTGAATATTATAGTAGCAATTATCTATCCATTTTTTTAAATATATATATATATATATATATATATATATATATATATATATATATATATATATATATATATATACTAGGTTATTCCCCGTGTAATACACGGGAGTGAATATTGTTTTATTGGTAAATGTTGTTGCTCGTGTTTTATTTTATAGATCATATGTAATAGATTTTGAAAAATTTGATAATGATATCTTGTTAGAATTTGTTGTTTTAGGTATCATATTGGATCTACGATAATCCAACAATTACTTTTTAAATTTAGGATTCTCAACAACATTTGTATAAGCATTGTCGGGGGTACAGATTGCAAGAAAGTAACTTTTTTTGTTTAAAAAATTAAAGTTAAAAGACACATTAATAATGTATACATCTTTAAGGTAATATATATAATACCATCTTAAACGTTAGATAAAAGTTATTTCCTCATCACCTACAAAAGAGTTATTCATATGTTTGCATTTTTATTATTTTACGTGTGTTACGTTTTTTTTTTAAATAAATCTCCTGCACAGTAAATACTTACAATTTAATTTATTTTTTAACAACAAATTTCTTTTAATCCGTGTCGTGTGTGGGACTTGAACCCAAGACCTCACTCCCGAAACCTAAGTGTTTCGCATTTTCCAATGGACCACCACCCCATTGATAATGTATTGGTGTTGATAGGGTTTTTTTAAAAGAAAAAACAAATTTGAGTTTTGATCTTTATTACATTTCCTCGTATGGTAGGTGTGTGAAAGCTTAATAATATATGGAGTTTCGTTAACACAATTTGGTGTTATAAATAATTTTATGCTTATCAACTAATCAGAACTCTGAAACATTGTCACGTAAGCTTCATAAATTATTTCATAAATTATAATTATCGAAGTATGAGGATTATAAATTTAAATTACCCATCACATTTATTTGAATTTGATAAATTTAATAGGGGATAAATGGAATTGAAATATAAACTCATCATACTTATTTCACTTTGATAAATTAAATAGAGGTAAATTATAGTTATGGAGATAAGAATGATAGTTGGTTGATAAAATTTCCAAATATTTGATATTTTGTCGTAAGATGAAATTCTTATTTATCATTTTTGTTTATATTTGGATAATATTTAGATTCAGATTTGTAATTATAGTAAAAAAAAGTATTTTCCTATATGAAGAAGATGACTGTTTCGTAGATATATATAAAATTCGGCTTATTTGCCTTTCAAAAAGAAAACTACCTTATTTGGTTTAACTAATATATCTTAAAAAGATATGTTTTAATTGAATGTGATATTTATTATTTTTTATTACTTAATTTAAATATTATATAAAGATTAGATTAAGTAGAGATAAATAGAAAAAATATATATTTTTTGGCAGGAAATTCTATTGAGAACACCCCATAGAGTGACATGTGTCTACAATTTGGTTTCTTTTATTATATAGTATAGATATAGATATTAATTTTATTTTATTTAAAAAGCTCCACTTAAATATTGGCACTTCTAAAAAGAGTTATGATCATTGTTGGATACTGAAAGTTCAAAATGAACTTGATTGATGTAAGTTGATTTAATGAAAAAGTGTAACTTGGCTTTTTTGACAAACCATACTGGATTATGACTTGGCCCGGTATCAAAAAAATCACCAAAGAAAGTGAGATTTCCGAAGGAGAAATGAAGTGTAGGATGAGTGAATATACATGATATGAAAATCTCTTAAGGTATTATCTACAGGGGAGGGTTACCTTGACATTTCGTAAATTTTGTGAGAATCATGAAAAGTCCATTAAAAACCAATCAAAATCTAAAATGTTTTTTTTACACTTGTTATGAATGCATCCATTATTAGTGACTATACACATTTGTAACTCCTATGTCACATTTATATTTGTATTAATGTTATAGCCTATATATAGTGGCTCATTTATTTTGTATGAGCTATATCAATAAGAAATTCATCTCTCATTCTCTCATTCTCTTCTATACATTGCTAATAGGTTCTAGTTATTACACAACACGTTATCAGCACGAAAGCGCTCGAATCATCATTGGTTTTAATCGTTGAGTAAAGTCTCGGTTGACCCATGTCGTTGATGATGTTTTGTTGATAAAAGTTTTCGTGGCCCGAGGTGTTTCCAACGAAGATTGGATTTCGTAGACATGGCGATTGAAAAGTGATGGAGATACTATTTCCTTTAGTTATTTCAAGGTAAGTTTTTTTTTTCCACCATACATGTTTATCTACATAAGGTACTACTCTTATACCTATGTTTCTTGTTGAATATGCCTTATCTTTTCAACTTGATTTTACCATGATAAGAATAATCGTTAACCAGAATGAGATTTTTGAAAGTCAGTTGAACAGGGGGGATGTTCAAATCCTACTCATAATTTTCATTTTCATTTTCATTTTCAATGACCTTTTCTAGAATAAATGATCATCACGGTATTGAAAAAAAATAGGAAATATAAGTTTAATATATACATGGACACTTGTTACAGAAACCCTATAAGAAAATACTTGTTATTAATTTATTAAGTCTAATCTTATTTATTTGCTAGTTATATTGAAAGCTTATTCCTTGGTTTAGAAATTGATATATAGTTTGATAAATTCTTTTTATGCATGTTTAATAGATAAACCTTGAAAAGAAAAGTTGTATTATGATATCCATGATCTTGCTTTTACTTGTTGATTATATTATTTATATATATTTTAAAGTTATATATATTATTTAGTTTTAATTAATATAACATAAATTCAATTAAAGTTCTAATATATAACTTATGAGTGTGGATTGAATATTATTAATTATAAAATTAATTCCTATTTCCTCATCATTAATTCATGTTGATGTATATTTACCTATTTTTTTTTTTCAATTTACGAAATGAGTAAATAGTAATTAAATAGCCTTTTATTGTTATTCTAATAAATTGTTTTTATCATATTTTATGGTTAGTAAATAGTAATTAAATAGCCTTTTATTGTTGTTCTAAATTTTATACAACAAATTACGTTTCAAAGAGACATTACAAATTCTAAATTATTATGTGCTTTTATTATTATGGTTATGAGTTTTGATATCATTATGTGCTTTTATTATTATGGTTATGAGTTTTGATTGGTACATTAATTAGTTTTTGTTATTAGTATTTATACAATTTATGATGACTACCAAAATACATTTTGTATTAAAAGGTGATGTCTAATAGTTATATTTGAAGATAATCATTAGTGCAATTCTGTTAATGAATTTACAATAATGCACATGTTTATATGATAATATGTTATAATATGACAACTACTTAGTTAATTTTGTTGTATATCATTGTTATTGCAATTGTATAAGCCTTTTAGTTGCTATTTGATATTTAAATATGTGATTTGATTCTATGAAATATTTGTGTGGTAAAAGATATTATTTGCAAATTAACATGACACTAAAATTCTCAAGATGCTTGTTATATTTTCTTGAGCAACAAAATTTATTAGTATAAGAAAGCTCATTTACGAGTGATAAAGATTCATATGTTATTATATGATCGCGAATGTTGATAGTGACATTTGTTTATGTTTTAAACTATAGTGACAAATATGTGTATATATGATATACTTGTGATCTTTAATATTTTTTTTCTAGACATGACAAGCAAATTAATATGAGCTTAATCTCTTTAACACTCACACACACATATATGTATACGTATAATGTCCCAGGATTGTGTGTGATTTATATATGTAATTGATATGCATATAAATTATGAATAATTAACATGCATATAACTTGCTTATGGGTAGATATTATGGATTTCATTTATTTAGCAATACTTCTGTTGGTCTCATTGTTTTAGATAGCATATATATGTTATATGTATTGCTTTTTGACAAGTTAAATGTGCTAAATAAATTAATACAAATTTCATTGGTAGCTGTGTCACGGCCCCCGACCCGGTTTGACCCGTTTCAGGAGCCGCGGGACAGAAGTATTTCATCAGGATCTTTTAAAACTGAAGTATTTCCCCAATTATTTTATTTCACAACTCGGGATAAAACCCCGGTAATTTACAATCATTTGATTTCACGGAGAAATCTTTATTTTACAAAACATGTTTCTTTATTTTATACTGAGCCACTTCCTTGAGCTTGTAGTGCTTTATGGCACTTTTCCTAGATCATAACAGATCACTTGAAACATGTTTGAAAAAGGTTTTGTCAGCGGGAAATACTGAGTGAATCATTCTATTTTGCATAATGATGCATAGTTATTAATTACAGCATAAGAGCGATTACAATGGCTTCTATCTTCTTTTTATCTGGCGCTCTGTCACAATGGTGACGATGGTCATACCACTATTAGATCAATGAACCTAAATAGTGATGATTATCCCTGTAGGTCAATGAACCTAACAGTGATTATCCCGAGTAGGTCAATGAACCTAACTGGGAGAAAATTAGTAATGTGCATAATACCCCACTAGCCAGTGATTCAAGATATCCACGACTTAGTCCCTGTAATTATAACCTTTGAAAATAAACATGCTTTTATAAAGTAATTTGATAAAAAGAGAATGACTCACATTGCAGATTTATACGGGCAGAGTTTAGCCTACTGATTTGCCTTTTAACCTAAATTAATAACAGGCACACAATTCAGTCAGTAACTTAATACAGCATTTACGATAACTCACGAGATCAAACCCTCACATCAAATGACAAAGTGCGATACTTAAACATCCATTGAATTTAATCAACGAATGACAAAGCATAAACCCTAATGTGGGCAGCACTTAAACATCCATTGGATATTTTGATCAATCGGACATTGAATCGTATCAGCGATCGAGTTAATACCCTGATTGCGGCGTCGATTAGTGATCCGTGTGTGTTAATTGTGGTAAACAGAACGTATCTCAGTGTATATTATGAGAATTTACGTCGTTCAAGTGTCCAAAATCAAGTCCCAGACTCATCTATTTATACATGAAAAATGGTCCCTGTCGCGTGGCGCGACAGGTCTTCTTGTTCCTTTCGCGTGTCGCGAGGGGTGACATTCTAAAGTAGAGTAGGCACGTGTCCAACTAGCTCAGGTGAGTCGACAATTCGTTCAAATTCAATTTCCACGTAAAACTGTTAAGATAATATCAACTAGGGTTTACCCCCCCTGAGTTTTAGGGGCCCTGATCCTGATTCCGATGGTTCTGAAAATTTTAGGGTTTGTGCAGAATCACTTGGGTGTCTTAATTAGGGTTTCCAATTGGTCAAATTAATTTAATAAATATGACTTTTGATGAGAGTTGTTACAAGTTGGTTACCAAAACAACTACGCTGAGATAAACATTGTTATGCTTTAGTGATTTGATATTTCAGCTTGTTACAATGCTATGCATAGTCAACATAATTAATTGTATGGTTATTCTTCTAATTGCTTGTTGTTGCTAAACAAATATTAATAGACATTGATATAGTCATTAGAAATGTGCCCTCACATGAAAATGATGAAAAATAGCTATGAAAATAATTAGTGGACTTTAGCTTAAGTAAACTACTCTGATGTTAGTTACTTAAATTGATAGATAATAATTCATTTGAGTTAGTGTTGATGCTCACATGAATCCTAAATCAATGATGAGAACCCGAAGTTCTCCCAAATGTACATAAAGTCCCGTTTGTTTTTAGTAATGATTTTTCAAATTCAACCCAAACTTTAGTTCATCGCACTTGGCGTTTTTGGCTAACATATAGCCTAGTGATGGAAAACCTTATGAATAGTACATGTTTTCCCTCTAAACAAAGGCTAAAACTATAATATTTCACGTGGTAGAGACGCTATTGATACTATTTCACGTGTTAATAGCATATTAAATGCTCCAGAAGAGCATCGATAGTTTACCCGCTGAAATCGAATTTTGTAATTCATAAAGCATCATATTCTAATGTATACCGAAGAAATTTATTAAGTTTCCACTATGTTTGAATGAAAAGTCATCACCTTGGAATGGTGTAAAAGAAAATGTACTAAATATCTAAAATATATCATATAGCAAATATGGCCAGAAGACTATATTAGAAGTTACTAGAAATGATATTAATTTTCTACAATATTCCATTAAATCAAATATGGTGAGTAACCAGAAGTTACTAGCATATTTATACGTTCACCACATGGCATGACCAAATAGGTCATAAAGATAGCATCATGATATGCTAAACAATCAAACATGCTAACCGGTACCTTAGCACCTCTAAGTAATCTAAAAACATTGCTCCCAAAATGCCTTATCATATGTCTAGTTCGTTTTTTTTTTTTTGTGGCAAATAAATTTTTATGCCCTTCCAAACAATAGACTCCTACAAACAATCCCTCTTATATGGGACCATTGAAATGTACAGTTGTGTGGATTGTGGCATTCATACATGGTTACATGTGAGTTTTTAGTTACCCGTATGTAGCATATGCCCAACACTATGGAACGTTGTTTTTTTTGACATGGTTTAACACTGTTCTTTGACAACCCAATTGTAGGGACCATTGTTAGGCACAATGTGAAATATAGTGAGAGGCATACGTAGTCGAGACAGAATTCGTCGATTGATTATATCAATTAAAAACCAACTGCTTGTCACAAATACTCCCCATTGCAACTGGTCTCCAGAAGAGAACCAAGTTTCCATTTTTTTTATATATTTTGTTGTGCAGCCAATGTACCAATAGCACCACCATAACATATAAAATGGGATATGTACATCGTATTCCCAGTCTTAGGGGGAGACAAGAAAATGAAAGACTGGTAACATAAAAAAAAATGCATCATATTATATATCGACCCCTGAAGTGGTCAATGCAAATCTGAAGTCCAAAAGAAAGAGCGTGTATTTGCAAATAATAACAAATGAAATTCAAGATGCATTCACTAACACAAATAAGGTGACAAAGTCACATATACCAGCTTAAACTTATATGCTCGAATGGAAGTACTCACAAAATGATTATCATATTAATAAATTGTGAGAGATAAATCGGTTCCAAAAAGATAAAACCCACAAACACAAAAAGAGCTGAGTAACGCAGTTGGTGTAACCCCAAAAGAGGTGGCACACAAAACACCATAAGTGGTTGCATACAAAACCCCAGAAGTGGTTGCATACTAAACCTTAAAGAAGGTTGTTGTCAAAACCCCAAAAGAGGCTAATGGAGTTCTAAAAGAAACTCTAGTACCAAACAAATATGAGATCGCGATGAATTATGTAGAAAATAAGTACAATATGGAACCGTAATGAAACACGTGTAAAATGATAAATTTGATTATGCTATAGCAATAGATGTAATCGATGAAAAAAAAGAGATTACATATATAGAAAGTGTGCAAGAGTGTACGCACACAAATAGCCAAAATGGCTACATGACTTAAGGTTGAACTAAATTTGTTCGACAAACTAAACGTTTTCGAACCAGCAGTTCGAACACCCATAGACGTCAAACCAGTAGGTTATAAATGGGTGTCTTTAAATAAAAGGAAACGTAAATAATGAGTTTTTGCAATGTAAGGCACGCATTTTAACATAAAGATTTTTCCCAAATCCCAGCAGTTGATTACGAGGAAACGTATACCCCTGTAGTGGATGCGATAATCTTTAGATGTTTAAGCGGCCTCGCAATCTCAGAATGACTTCAGATAAAACAACTTATGGATGTCATCACCGTATACATGTACGAGACAATTGCAAATGACATCTGTATGAAAACCCCTGAAGGATTAAAAAATGCTCAAAGCATTATGAAACAATAACCCCATATGTGTTATATATATGAATCTTAAAAGAAACTACTCGTATGTGGTACAGTCGACTATACTCTGAAAAAAGAGGTATAATTTTGATAAAATGAGCTACATCTATTTAACAAGATTTCACTCTTACAGTGATAATGTAAACATCATCGAGAGGGAACTCTCAAACTAAAGAGGAAAATTTTGAATGACCTTTACAAAGTGTAGTTATCCTCGACCTGTAGTTTCGAGTATATATGTACTATTTTTGCTCATCAATCTGACTACATCTAGAAGATGTTATATAGAAAAAGCTCATTCGTTGAGTACATGAATGATTGTCTGATCGCTTGACATAGAAAAAATATTCTTATCAACCCCAAGAAAAGGATGTTGAACTACTTAGTCAAGAAGTACCATACTTAATTGCGATCAGAGCATTGACGTATCTTGCAAACAAGACGACATCTGATATTACGTTGTATTGGTAAGATTACAGTTCTAATCTCAAATGTTGCACTCTTTTTCCCTTCACTAAGTTTTTCCCATTGGGTTTTTCTTGGTAAGGTTTTTAACGAGACAACATAACTGATCCAGTAGTATCAGTTTATCTTATAAGTCCCGAAGTACTAATTTAACATCATCATAAATCATGTTGTTAATTATGTATAACGCGTAGTGCACTCTTTTCCATTAGCTACGGTTTTGTCCCATTGGGTTTTCCTGGCATGGTTTTTAACGAGGCAGAATTATAAAGCGCATTAAATAATTATTTGACATATTTACAAACTCGAGACACGGGATAGTTCCACAAGAACAATATGGCTTCCAGGGTTATGATTGATATATATTAGACTCGCATAGAGTTCGATCTCAATCCAGATACAAGTTATGAAGGTCGAAGATTTCAGCATATTTAAGAAGTATGTAAATTAGAGTTGATCAAGAGAAGCTCAAGCTATGCTGTATGAAGACAATGTAGACAACAACACCCAAATCAAAGAAGACTACGCCAAATATCAAGTCAAGCAATTGTCACAGAAGATTGGATTCAACATCATCAAGATATACAAGTAAAATTGAGGGGGAGTAACGTACCCATAGTATACACAGTGTATGTATTCTTTTTCTTTAATGAGGCAACATACCTGATCCAGAAGTATTAGGGGGAGACAATACGCGCTGCACTCTTTTTCCCTTAGCTGAGGTTTTGTCCCACTGGGTTTTCCTAGCAAGGTTTTTAACGAGGCAGCATCACCAAGCGTATTAAAGAATAGTATATCATCATGTGGATAGTCAAGGGGGAGTGTTATGAATGCATCCATTATTAGTGACTATACACATTTGTAACTCCTATGTCACATTTATATTTGTATTAATGTTATAGCCTATATATAGTGGCTCATGTATTTTGTATGAGCTATATCAATAAGAAATTCATCTCTCATTCTCTCATTCTCTTCTATACATTGCTAATAGGTTCTAGTTATTACACAACAACACTATCATTATTACTTTATCTAAATTTTGTGAAAAGCATGAAAAGTTGATTAAAAACCAATCAAAATTTAAACATGATGTGAGCAAATAGTAACAAATAAATTATCAACAATGCACAAACTAGTTTTAAGGTAAAAGACCTAGAATACTAACTACACACGTAAACAGGCAAACGTACCTATCATTAACATAGTATAGTTCAAGTAAGTTACCAAGTATCCATCCTATACAATAGCTTATCATATTGAACCTTTAATCAATATCTAACCGATGTAATATTGAGTTTTTATAAAAGAAAACTATTAAAACATAAATACGTGAAAAAATGTTTTTCAAAATCAAATATGTAAAAGATAACCAATTAGGATCAGAATCCTTCTAGTCATTTGAAAAACTTGTTAGGTTATATATCTATGAAAAGCTCATTTTGACAAGAATCAAAATGAGGTGTGAAGTGCTAAAAGACCAATACTATACTAGGTTGACCGCATAATCTCGTATACCTAGATTAAAAAAAAATGCACTTAGATTGTCCGATTTTAGGTAACTAAGCAATCCACTAATTTATTGTGATTTATAGCTTCGTAATTGTTTAATTCTATAGATTAACGAACAATACGAATCACTATCTATACAACTCAACTTAAAGCAAACCCTAATTAATTTCCATATTCGTTTATTTAAATCATTCCCATAGGTAACCCGTATATTTAACCAACTCTTGAATCAATTTATCAGTTATCAGCTAGGTATCAAGCCCAAAGTTAACGATAGATATATAACTCAGAGATAGAATAACCAGATCAAACATGCATAACCTCATAGAAAGACCTAGATCATCCACATAAATTCATCAAAAGAATCAATACCCAACATATAGTTATACACATCACAAGTTCAGTAGTAAACACTTATATAAAATCACACTTTAATAAACATAATCATCCGAACTTAACAAAAACTAGAATTCATTCTACTAACCGACTATAAGGCGGGTAGCTAGCCATAACAAAACTAAACAACTAGAATTCAATGAATACATGATAAAGACTATGGAAAACATAAATAAGAAGTATCAAACTAAGTGAGAATGTAAGCAAGATTTATGTATGCTAGATCTTCGGTTTCCAAGCTCCTTTGATCTTTAGCCTTGTTATTTGAATCCAATTAGCACCTTTTCGCTTCTACAGTCGCCCAATTTCGTTCTCTATGGTTTCTTAGTCGTCATTTTCCTTTTATAAGTTGTTTTAGGGTTTCGAATCGGGTACAATCGGTACCCTCAGTTAACGGGTACGACTCGTACTAACACGTGTGCACGGGTCCCACTAGTTCTTGGTACAGGCCATACTGGGCTATCCAGCTTCTTCAATCTTTTAAACTAATCTTGTATTTAACCTTGAAAATCCTTCATTTAAACTTCAAGACTTGCAAAACACCACAGTATAAAAATTAACCAATTCTAGGCGAAATTGTAATAAACAACCCCAAATATAGGGGGGTTTAGGAATTGAAATCTATGTTTTCTTTCAAGCACATCAAAAATCACCCTTTTGTATTGTTAATAACCTTTACTATATTTTTAAAATTCAGGGTCGATGTCTAATTTAAATTTAGTTCAGTTTTCAAAACTCAAGTACAATGTTTGATTTGTAATCTATTTTGATTTTAAAAATTTATGGTCGGTGGTGCCTAATTGTTAGTTGTTTCGTGGCTGCAAACGGCGGCGATAAGTTTAAGGGCATCGACCGTCGACAAAGCTATGACTATGGCGATGGAAGCTACGATTGAGGCTGCACGACGACAACAAATAAAATATAAATAAACCTAACCAATATATTTGTACAATGCGTCCTTCGGGCAGGTGGAGAGGAAGAAGATAAGAAAGAAAGTTGTCACATAAGGGGGACAATGGGTGAAGAGAGTCACAACCAACCAATATTTGACACTGATAATAACGTAGAATGGTAAGAGGCAGAGAAAAGATGGCAAGAATCCAAATATATGATACCAATGAAAATCTCATTATTAATTTATTATTCATCAACTTATATGGAAAACATAATTATCTTTTGATTAATATAATTATGATACATAAATCCTAAATAATATATTCTATTTACGTTTACAATAAGTTTAACTAAAATCTAATATAATAATAATAATAATAATAATAATAATAATAATAATAATAATAATAATAAATCATTAAGCCTAAAGCCGTGCATGTCGGTAATTTGAGATTTCGTATCTGATCCGACTCAACAAAGTCCGGAGTTTTATGCTTTAATGACTTTATTATAACACTTAGATAAACAATGAAATGATAAGCATAAGAGATATCTGAGTCTTACCTATTTACACCAATTACTTATCTGACTTTTTTTGTCATATGAATATATTATAATATAACTAGCAACATCCTTTATCAATAGCTGCGTGAGGGCAAATATGTGGGTTAAAGAGTCGTTTTCGAATAATTAAATAAATGCCAAAAATTAAATTAATAATTGAAGGAAAACAAATAATCATAATAATGTGTCCACGTCCATGTGTACAGTGTGCAAAGAAATCGACCGTTGGGTGTGCCTCAGTTTCTTTCAACCGAGCTACTTTTTGTCCACATTTATCGTCACAAATAACATTAAAATATTCATTCATTCAATATTCAACAATGACAAACATACCATTCATATTCCATATTACTATGCATATTTAGCAGTATATTTTTTTAATAACTTTAATCAAATAAATTGATGTGTTGTGTTTATAAATTTAAAATTATTATATAGGCTGTAACTATTCTCACACCTCTAAAATTTTATTTTTACACCCTTACATGCATACGGCTCGTATATAGTTATACGGGTCACATAAATGATTGTTGCATAAAGTCAGAGAATGTTTTTTTGTCCATGTATACGAGCCGTATAACATTATACGACCCGTATAGAATGTTATACGACCTAAACCTCATATAATGCTATACAACACGTATAGAATATTATACGACCTAATATTTTCACTATGTATACGAGTCATGTAACATTATACGAGCCGTATAACATTATACGACCCAATATTTGTCTTGTCAAATTATTTTATACGGGGCGAATAACGTTATACGACTCGTATACAGGGTTAAGATTTTGGAGTATGGGATTATTATATATCCTTCTGAATTGGTGAATGGACATTAAAACATAGTGGAGATCTAGTAGAGATGAATATGATCAGATGGTTCCGTTGATTACACAATGATACTTCAGTAGTCCATCAGTAACCCATTAAAAAAATTGGGAATATGAGATGAGGATGTTTGATAGTCATTAATAACAGAAGTATAAAATATGTTGTCGGTGCATATCTTATAATAGTAACTAGTTTGTGTCTCGTTCGTGTTGCGGGTCACTAAACTGAATATTTCTCTCTTATAACATGTACGTCTGTGTTTTGTTAACTTGTACATACTACTCATAACACGATCTCAAAAAAAAAAAAAAAAAAAAAAAAATTGCATCGAATCAACCAATTAAAACAAAACACTACCATACTTTTGCTAATAAAAACTAAAACAATGGAAATATTATAAATTTAAACTGGAGGCAAAATTGTAATTTTTCTAGACAAATAAGCATATGCCAGACAGTCATCTGGCACGAATAAAAATTACACCAAGTCAAGCAATTAAAACAAAATACTACTAAAGTTTTGTAAAAAAAACTAAAACAATGGCATGCTGTAATTTTACACTGGAGTCAAAATCGTAATTTGACAGAGAAAAAAATAAAAACGATAGCAAATTGTAAATTTGAACTGTGGGCAAAATTGTAATTTGGCTAGGTGAAAAAAAAAAACAAATCAATGACAAAACTGTTATTTGCCGGTGCCTATCGAAAAAAATGTTTTTAAATAAACTAAATTTTATACTTAAAAAATAAATTTGACAAAACACCGAAAAAGTATGAAATATTAGGTAAAACATTCCCATAATTTATGTTTTTAACTATCTAGTTATAGTTATGTTTAATTAAATTCTTTCATTTTCTTTTCTTTAAATAGAGTTTGGCCTTATTTTCTTGTTATAGAATATTATTACACACTTTTTGTTTTTATCAGAGATAGAAAACACAGAAACATAATTTTTAATTTGTGATTTTATTCTGTGAATCACCAATCTCTTTCCTGAATCATTCACCACTTCTTCTTCATTTTCCATTGTAGATAATCAAACCCAACACAACACACATGTCACTCAACTACACCTCACTACTCTGCGTGTTTCTCTGTTACAAGTCATCTAAAGCCTTAAATTCCCACAATTCTATTTGGGTTCTTTTTTGCTATTTTTAACCCACCGAACACCGTCAAAAGTTTCATCCATTTGTACTATGTTCTGAGCTCTGATTGATTATGGTGTGAAATTCAGTTTGTGAAAAGAGAAAAAAAAATGTTTAAGCCTGTGAGATGGAGGAGTGAGAAGAACAAGATCAAAGGGGTGTTCAGATTGCAGTTTCATGCAACCCAGGTAACTTTTTTGTTGATTAATATTTGATTTTGTTTGTTAATTGCATGCATTATATCTGAAATTGTTATAGCAAGTAAGGCGTTTGTTGAATTGCCTATGAGAGATTTTTAAGGATTTTGGTGTGTTGGCTTTTCATTTGGGGAGAAATTGCAAATTTTTTTTATTTTTTTTTAATCTTTATGTATACATACATGTATGTAGATAAAGTCAAAAGGAAGGGAATTTATGCTTTTGTGGGTGGTTTTTTTTTTTTTTGCTTTAGTGTTTGATTATGAGATTGATTGTTAAGATTTACTGTATACTGATGTTTTGGAGTGTTAAGGAAATATTTCTACAGAAAAATGGGTTAAGATTTACTGTATACTGATGTTTTGGAGTGTTAAGGAAATATTTCTACAGAAAAAGGGGTTAAATTTGTGTAGAAGCAGGAGAAGTGCACTAATCTAACGGTTAGTTTTAGCAGTAGAACAATAAAAAGGTAAACTTTAAGGCTTTAAAGTTCATTGAGTTGACAAGATAGCATGAAGATACAGTTTTACTAGAATATGAAATGGATTCTTTGGGAACTAAAAAAACGTATACGTATTATACATATACGTCAGTGCGTCTAAGTTTATAATGCCATGTGGATGGCGTCATGACAGCAAAAGGCGACTGTGGATGAAGTGGAAAAGATGGAAGGAAGTGTATTTAAAGATGGTAACGGTGCAGTGGTGCTGAATTAAGAGCAAAAGGTAACCGTGGGTTAAGGGGGAAACGTTGATGGCGTCATGGCGACACAAAAAAATAACAGTAATAAAGAATTAAAAGCCGGAAAGTTCAATGTGGGTAGACGTAACCTCATGACGAAATGGGACGAATCACATGTGACGTTAGAGATTGGTTGATGCTGACAGGCGGAAGTTAGCGGAAGACGGTTGTGACTTGGCTGCATTAGAGTTATACAATAATAATACCACAACAGAACAAATAAAGAGATGAAGAAAAATATAGTAAACCATATTTAGGATCTTTATCTAACCTGAAAAGCACATATGCCGGCTATTAGTGCACATGTTCATTTTGTTCTATCGGTTCCACATATACACTACTTCATCGAACAAAAGGTATTTAGAAATATCTGAAAACAGAAATAGAAAGATTAAAAATCTGCAGAACAGCTCCTTTAAGTATACTTATTCAATACAAAGTAACAATAATGATAGTACCAGATAATCAGATATGTTAACATAAGTAATTGTAGAAACTAACGTCTACTTGTTTATGAACATGATAAAGATCTTGTTCATTCTGTGAAATAAGGTTTTTTTTCTTCTTTTTTTATATTTTGCCAAATGTTTAGTTTAGATGTCCGTTATGTATATGCAGTTGGCACAGTTCGAAGGAGATGCTTTAACGATATCCATGATTCCCGCTGATATTGGAAAACCGACATCAAAACTAGAGAAAGTCAAAGTTCGAGACGGAAGTTGTCACTGGGAAAAACCACTTTTTGAAACCGTGAAATTTTCTCAGGATCCAAAAACCGGAAGATATAATGAGAAAATCTATCACATTACTGTGGCAAAGGTACAGATTGCTTTAATCCACGCGATATTATATTATCTTTTAAAAAAAAGTAAAATTTATTTCTTCGGTTTTTGACATTTTGTAGGATTCTTCACAATTCGGTTCTGTTGGAGAGGTTTCGATCGATTTTGCAAGTTATGCAGAGGCTACAAAGCTTTCTTCTCTGTCTCTTCCTCTTAAAAATGCTAATTCTACAGCTGTATTGCATGTTAGTCCCTTCTCCCTTTCGATTTTTTATGGTAACTGGATTTGTTAATTTGAGTTTAATGATTGTTTATGTCATTGGAATTAGGTATCGATTCAAAGGGTGCAAGGAACTTCTGATCAGAGGTAAATATAAATTAAAAAAAATAAACGTTACGTTTCTCTTCTTTTAACTCGTTAAAGTATTTTGTATATACTTATACAATATACAATTTGCAGGGACGTTGATGGAATTGCGAATGATGATCACCGTGATCGAAGCTTGAGGTCACACTTTGGCAATGGTGACTTAGAAGAGAGTTCCGATACCAGTTCAGGGCTTAATACCCCACGCGAACGCGAACCTAAGAACGCTAAACTGACTCATGAATCCTCAATCACAAAAGATAAATCATCACAATGGGATTGGTTAAACGGTTCGGATCCGAAATTAAGTACCGATGATTCTTCAACAAGTACTTTAGGAGAAACTTCTGAAGAGAGTTCTCCAGATGCCATGATTCAAAACCTTAAGGTCAAAGTTGCAGCGTTGACCAGGCAAGCGAATGTTTCAGAGTTGGAATTACAAACGCTTCGTAAGCAAATCGTGAAAGAGATGAAAAAGAATCAAGAGCTTTTGAGGGAAGTAGCTACCCTTAAAGAAGAACGAAATATGTTAAAGGATGAGTGTGAAAAACTTAAGGCGGAAGAAGTCAGAGTCAACGGTATGTTGTTGATTGACCAAGGTAATCCTTGGGCTCTTCTTGATGAACTGAGACAAGAACTAAACCATGAGAAGGATATAAGCTCGAATCTTCGGTTACAACTTCAAGAAACGCTAGAGTCAAATGCTGAGTTGGTTCTTGCTTTAGAGATGTTTAAGTCAAAGTCAGAGTTAAAGTCAAGGTCAAAGTCAAAGTCGGTGTGTTCTAAATCTGAGATGGATGATGATGAAGAACAAAGGGAGTTGGAAGCGATCGTTAAAGAACATAATGGTGCAAAAGAAACATATTTACTAGAGCAAAAGATGATAGAGCTTTCTGCTGAATTGGAATTATATAAACGAGATAAAGACGAACTTGAAATGCATATGGAACAACTCGCACTTGATTACGAGATCATGAAGCAGGAAAATCATGATTTATCTTTTAAACTCGAGCGTAGTCAACTTCAAGAACAATTAAAGATGCAATACGAGTGTACGTCATCTTACACAACGGTAACAGAACTCGAAACACAGATCGAGAGCATAGAAGACGATCTCAAGTCAAAGTCAAAAGAATTGTCAAAGTCAAATCTTGTCATAAAAGAGCTTGAGTTTTACATCAAGAATCTCGAGGAAGCGTTAAAGAATCAAGCGCATGAATTTGAGACCGATTTTAAAGAACTAATGCGTTCAAAAATCGAGCAGGAACAAAGAGCCATTCGCGCAGAGGATGATTTGAGGAAAATGAAATTGCAAAATGTAAGTGCGGCCACACGTCTTCAAGATGAACTTAGAAGGCTTTCGCAAAAAATGGCATCTACGTTTGAAGTAAATGAGAAGGCAGCTGTGAACGCCACAAACGAAGCTAATAAACTTTGTGTAGAAAAACAGGTTCTTGAAGATACCCTCGTGAAAGTAACACGAGATTTACAGGATCTTGGTGACCGTTTTCATGAAAAACTAGTTTTTCTTCAAGATCAAATAACTCTCAAGTTAATACAGCTAGAGAAGATTCAGAAACAGGTTGAAAATATGACTGAAATTCATAATCTTGAAAGTGAAAGATTGAAGGAACTTGCTACAGATTGCTCTGAAAACTTCTTTTTATGTAAAGAGAAAGATCTTCGACTTGAAATCGAAGAGTTGGAAAGAAAATTGGATGTTATTGTTCAGAAAACCAAGAATTCACAGGTATATACACTTTCTACATGATGGAAACTAGAGGTGGCAAGATGGGCAGGTCAAGCGGTTGGGTAACATGTCAAAACAAGTTCAAGTTGAAAATGATCATTTTTAACATGGTTCTCAACGGGAGTTGAAATGGTCATTTTTAACATGGTTTAAAGCGGGCTTGGGTCGGGTGGGTTGAGTTGCCACACACACTTTTTATTAAATATAAACTAGTATTTTTCCCGCCGCACGGTGGGTGGAAACATGTATTAAGACAAAACACGATTCATAAAAAGCAATGTCACAATTACAAAAAAAGAAACTGTAAAACACAATGCCTAAGACATTTTTCGTAAAGCACAATGCATTAGCATTTACAAAAGATGGGCGGGTGTAAAATTGGAGTAATAGTGCAAGGGGTAAAAACACAAAGTCTAAAAAAGGCAAGTGTAAAAGTAGAGGGGTGGTGGCGGAAATGTGTAAAAGATGAGGGGGTGTTGGTGGAAATGTAAAAGTAGAGGGTTGGTGGCGTAAATGTATAAAAGTTGAGGGGGTGATGGTGGAAAAGCAAAGTAGAGGGTTGGTGGCGTAAATGTGTAAAAGCTGAGGGGGTGATGGTCGAAAAGCAAAGTAGAGGGTTGGTGCTGGCAAAGTTTGAAAGATGAGGTTGTGGTTATGGAAATTCAAAGTAGAAGGGGTGATTGTGGCAAAATGTTAAAAGTTGGGGTGTCGTTAAATGTCTGGTTGGTCCCTGTGGTTTGCAAATATTGCAGACTTGGTCCAAGTGGATTGAATTACACACTTGATCTTGGTGGTTGTCATTTTTGCACTCGGGTGATCCTTATCAATAACCTATGTTAAATTTATCAGTTAAGTTTGTGCGAAATGACTAAATTACCCCTTACCAATTTATCAGGGGTAATTTAGTCATTTTGCATACACTTAACTGATAAATTTAACATAGGTTAGTGATAAGGATCACCCGAGTGCAAAAATGACAACCACCAGTATCAAGTGTGTAATTATTGAACCGCTTGGACCAAGTCTGCAATATTTGTAAACCACAGGGACCAACCAGGCATTTAACTCTTTAAATAAAAAGAATGGGTTGTTTACAAATAAAGTCAAACATGATGGTTTGAAAAGTTAACTCCATACTTTTTTTAACTCTCTCCTATTGTACAAATGGGTCTGTTTTTTTAACCTTTTTATCTTTCACCATTACATGCAGTAACGATGCGTTTTTACCGGAGATGAAGAGGGATAAAGATAGAGGTGAACATTGGTAAAGACTTTAGTGCATGTCTATATACATATTAGTTTTACAATGTAGGTTAGTATGATAAAAATCTGTTGATATGGTCGTATTTATATAAATATAGTTTTTTTTTTTTTTTTGAAACTTTATTTAGCTAATGGTGCTTCTTGAAAATCTTATATTCCTGATTTGATTCCATGGTGTGAAGGGTGTCCAGATCCTCATCTGGCTCCTGAATTGTGGTGTTGTACTTTGCGCATGAATGATGTTCCACGTCGTTGACGATTTAGTATGCATTGCTGAGTTGTACGGTACAAACCGTGAATGCATTTTCAACTATGGCAATGAATGAATCCAGAAAATTAAAGGCCAGCTAGGCCTAATCACAGATTGATTTTGTGCTAATTGCTGTTCTGGATCAAGAAGATTTGATTTTTTTTTCTCTTTGGATTTGAAATAATTTTAGTATCTGAAGGCTATCTCAATACACTATTCTTTAAATTTAAAATCCGATATTTGTAATTTAGTGGATGTTTTAGTTACTTGAATGTCAATTTTTCTTAATGAAAAAACACACAGTTTTGAGAATATACAGTTCTTTGGTGGGCAAAAAGCGGTCCAGCCCGGTCTGGCCCAACCAAGTCTACACAGTCCAGTAATTGGTCTTGAAATTTATATAAAACTGGTCGTTGGGTCCGGTATATTAGAGCCTAAACCAAAACCATCTGGATTGTGCTATAATCCATTTGTTATGTTTGACAACTTTTAAATGGGTAAGTGCTTAACCAGTAAGAGGTCTGAATTGTTAAGTGCTGAATCAGTAAGAGCTAGTATAAGTAAGAGGTCTGAACTGTTAAGTGCTGAATCAGTGAGAGCTAGTATAATGTTTAACCATTCAGAGGCAAATGTCTGACCAATTCAGATAAGAGGTCTTGATCATTCAGACTCAGTATAATGTTTAACCATTCAGAAGCAAATTTCTGAACCATTCAGAGATCTGCTTCCGAAACAAACAATTTGAACAATTAAGTGCTGAACAAGTAAGAAGTCTAAACCATCAATAGCTCATTAAGAGGTGAAACAAACAACCACATCTCTTAAAGAGAGTAGACGTATACAATTTTCACTATGTATTTTCCACTATGAGCTACGATAGTTTTGTCATTGTCTATTTTCTAATTAATGATTATCTTTACAAATTCACACACATATGATATGATGTGTGCATGTTTAATACAAGATCAATTTTAAGTATAGAACTTTATGAATCATGTAATACACCTGTAGATAGATATTGATGGTATAAAATGAAAGAAAGGTAAAAAAAAGTAAGCAAACCAATTACATAAACATGTTAAATGTTTAAAGATGGGTTGTTGGATTTTAATAATCTAAACTTTGACCAATTGGCCGGCAATAATCCTAACTTAAAAAATTCTCTCTACCAGTCCCAACTTTCAAGCTATTTTCCTTCATCAAGCCTTTACTAACTGGGTTATAACCCAGTTAGTGTTTTGCATACGTGGCAGCTTATGTGGCACATAACCTGGTTAAATGCTGATGGAAGCTTACGTGGCACCATCATCATCACCATCTTCAACACCACCACCCACAACCACCGCCTGCCACCGCCATCACCGCCATCACCACCACACACCGCGACAACTTCTTCCGACGACCTTATAACTTGTTCTGGCGACCTGCAACTTACTCCGGCAACCTGAAACTTACTCCGGCGACCTGCAACTTGTTCCGGCGACACTATTTACCTATGAAACCACTAAACGAGACAACCGCCAGTCATCTCCAACCTCCTGTGACCTTCTCCACCACTCAAACCTTAAAAATTTCAACTATCGTCGCGTCTCACGTTTTTCGGGTGAGGTTGGAGTAGTAGATGGTAGTTTAATGGTGGTAGCCGAGGTTCGAAAGGTGGATATCCACCGAAAATCTCACCCTTTAAACCTCCGACCACCTCTATTAAACTACCGTCCACAACTCCAAACTCACTGGAAAAACGTGAAACAAGGCGACGGTGGAAATTTTGAAGTTCTGAGCGGTGAAGAAGGTCACAGGAGGTTGGAGATGACTAGTGGCTGTCTTGTTTGGTGGTTTCATAGCTAAAGAATGTCGTCGGAACAAGTTGCAGGTCGCCGGAGTAAGTTGCAGTGTAACGCCCCAAAATCTGAATGTTAATATTTGTCGTATGTTCTTATGTGACACGTCATGAAATAAATAACTAGGCTATTTAACCTAGTTAAGAGGTAGGGTCAAAAGTATTAAATGATAAAGGTAGTGTCAGTTATGCGTTAAAAGGCAAACCCGAGGGGTTAAAGTGGAACTAATGAAAGTTGGGTTATTAAAAGAAAAAGAACACACACACACACACACACACACATTTTCGTGTGTGTTCTGGATAGATCGATCAGGGGCTCTCAAGAGCCCCAAACCCTAGATCATCAAAAGCTTCAATTTGAAGAATGAATCAAGGCCCAAATTCACAACCGAACACGGATTAATGATCACCATCACGAGGGGATCATAAGGTATGTCTTAAATCTAAGATTGGTGATCATGGGTGAAGTGGGTTATGTTCTAATCCGTGAGTTAATATGAAATTGATCATGTATAAGGGTTAGAATCATCATATAGAACATAGGTTATGTATGGTTTGTGTTAATTTGATGATTAGATGTGAAACCCACTTGTTTTGGTAAGGATGATGACTTGAATGATCATCTATGTTCAATTCTTATGGATTGTTGATGAATTATGAGGGATATGATGAATACTTGTTAGAAGAATTAGGAGAAATGTGATGATGATATGTTTGATGTTATTTGGGAATGATGCATGATGATTAGTAGTAGATTTTGATGGGTTATGTATGAGTTTAAAAGAGTTGTGCATGAAATAGTTGTACGTTATGCTTAAAAGGTAGTACTCACATCAATAGTATGATGAAATGTATACAGTGCCGTCCGTATAGTCGATTATGATGTTACGAGTATATGATGATAAGTCGAGGGTGAAATATGGTATATAGTTGACTTTCAGAAGTCAACTAAGCATAAGAAACATGAATTGACCCGTTGTCGTAAAGGCAGGATTATAGGAAGTCGTGTGGTACATGTTAGGTCAACATGCGCTATTTGTGATTATATGATGAATTACATGAGTTTAAATGGATATGAATATAATCATATGAGTTATGTATGTTAGAAATGACTAATGAAAGCTAAGGGTGAAATATGAGATTGATATGATTGTTAACATGTACGAATGCATATGCTAATAGGAGCGTGATCTTGATGAAAAGAGAGTATAGGAATCCTGTCAAGACGGACTCAAGCATGATGTGTTAATAGGTCAAGAAGAGGCAAGAAATCGGATGCGAGCACGGACGCATAAGGTAAGTGATTTCTGTAATCATTTTTAGGTTCGTTTAAGTATTATGGTGTTTTAATTAATTAAACATGATGATTGGAGGTCAAACAGGCGTAGTAGCTTTTCGTAGTACATGATGGGATTAAAGTGACCAAAATGCCCTTGAGGGGTATTTTGGGCAAACGATCTTAATAAGTAGTTTAGAAGCAAGTTATTTGATTAGTATAATGTATTGAACAAGTATGGAAGCGAAGAGTATGGTCTTGGTATGTCATAAACCAATTAATGCGCAAATACCCATAACGGGTCAAATAATTGGAAGGTGATAATAAGCCAATAGGGCGTAGATAAGGATTTCATTAATCCGGATGTGGGATTTTAAGTTTGTATGATAGAATGTGAATTTACAAGCATGTAGGAAGAAACGAGAGGTTAAACGGGTAAACGGTTCAAAAGTTATGCGCGTTTTAGTGCGTACGAACGACGAAACGTAACTGCAGAAAAGTGGTTTTTCTGCAGGGCGTCGCCGACGGGTTCCCACCCCGTCGCCGACGGGCTCCCAAAACCACAAATTTGGCCGACGACCTATTTAACTGGTTACGGGACAATTTGGCCGACGGGTGTTTTAAGAGGGCGTCGCCGACGGGTACCCACCCCGTCGCCGACGGGCTGTCTAGCCCACTTCTCTGTTTTGCTTAGTTTTGCACTTCCATTTGATCCATAACGCATCCTGGTGTATCGTTTTTCGACCCGATGATTCGTAAAGTTTCTTATGAGCATATAGGGATGCACGTATGTAGATAAGCAAGTATGTATGTTTGTATGTATCTGTATACGTACGTAGAACTTATGTAAGTAGACATGCGTGAACGTATGAAAGTTTATAGTGTGGAATCAAGTACACGAGGATATATGAAGAAGGATATGAGTAGTCAAGTACTAAATGGGTATGTTGCGATAGGTGATTGTAAGTAAATATGTAAGTATGTATGTAGGAATATACGTATGTATGGTTTGTAAGTCTAAGTGTATATATGTGGGTAATATACGTATGTATGTTTTATAACTCTAAGTGTATGTATGTAGGAGTGTATGTAGGTAAGCAAGTTTGTTTGTACGCAAGTGAGTATGTACGAAGGTATGCACGTATGTAGGATTGTGCGAAGACATGTGATATGTATGTATGTATGTATGTATGTATGAATGAATGTATTTAGGTATGCACATACGTAGGTACGTACGTATGTATGTAGGTATGTACGTATAGATTAGTTGATATGTGTGATAGTAAGTATATGTATAAGTTGTATAAAAGTACGTACGCATACACTCAATGAAATCGAGTACTAACGATTATAATAGCGCGTTTGGTGAATGAAGTATAATGCAGGAATATCAAAGAAGTCTCACCAAGGATCGTATGATCAGACGGAAAGTCGGGATGTAAAGAGTTAATGAAATGAAAAGTAAACGTGAACAAATCTTATATGTTTATGATACGTACTAACGTTATGAATTTTATGTGGTGAGCGCAGGTAGTACAAGCCATAAGGTTTACCAAAGAATGGAGATCGAAGATCGAGTCAATGGAGAGATTGTACGGGAACGTTGATGTGTGTATTGTATTAGACATAAGCTATGTTTTTAATTAGTAAATAAGAAGGTGACTGATTTATGAGAAAGAACTATGTTAAAGTTAAATTTTAAATAAGTTGAGGTATTTATAATGAAAGAAATTTTATGGTTCATGTTTTCCGCTGCGACTTTTGTCATGTACGAATTAGGGTCTTACATGCAGGTCGCCGGAACAAGTTATAAGGTCACCGGAGTAAGTTGCAGGTCGCCAGAACAAGTTATAAGGTCGTCTGAAGAAGTTATCGCGGTGTGTGGTGGTGATGGTGGTGGTGGTGGTGGCAGGCGGTGGTTGTGAGTTGTGGTGTTGAAGATGGTGATGATAATGGTGCCATGTAAGCTTCCACGTCAGCATTTAACCAGGTTATGTGCCACATAAGCTGCCACGTATGCAAAACACTAACTGGGTTATAACCCAGTTAGTAAAGACTTGGTGGAGGAAAATAGCTTGAAAGTTGGGACTGGTAGGGGGAATTTTTTAAGTTGGGATTATTGTCGGCCAATTAGTCAAAGTTTGGATTATTAAAATCTAATAACCCTTTAAAGATTCTTGTATTAATTAATGATTATGTATATTAAACGACCCTGTATGTATGTATTACTATTAGCCATGTAGAATAGACAGTCAGCAAACATCCATGTGAAGATGATTGTGGCCACAGTATTTTCCGAATATTACTTCTTTCTCATACATACCACTTTCTAATGTATATCTTTTATCATTTGTTTTATTTAGATTCTCAACATAAAATATTGTCTTGCTACCATTTATTCTTGAACTAGGTTAGAACCCCGTGTATTACACGGGTTGAATAAATGTAATTTTATATATTAAGTAATAAAAAGTTATATCTTTATGAACCCCTTGTATTGTATGGGTTAAATAAATGTAATTTTATATATCAAATAATAAAAAAATTATAACTTTAAAAACCATGTGTTTTACACAGATTAAATAAATGTAATTTTGTATACTAAATACTAAAAACGTCGTGTCTTTAAAAAACACGTGTATAATCAGGTTGAATAAATAATAAAAAAAATTACATCCTTAAAAACCTCGTATATTACACGTGTTGAATAGATCTAAAAAGGAGTTATATTTTTAAAAACCATGTGTATTACACAGATTAAATGAATGTAATTTTGTATATTAAATATTAAAAACGTTGTATCTTTAAAAAAAACCATGTATAGTCGGGTTGAAAAATCTACCAAAAAATAAAAAAAAATATATTCTTAAAAGACCTCGTGTATTACCATTGTTACCCTTATCCGACTTTGTGGTTACCATGTGTATTACACAGATTAAATAATTTTATTTTTGTGTATTAAATACTAAAAACGTCGTATCTTTAAAAAACCCGTGTATAGTCGGGTTGAAAAATCTTCCAAATAATAAAAAAAAATTATATCCTTAAAAAACCTCGTGTATTATCATCGCTATCCCTTATCCGCCTTTGTGGTTCAGAACATTAGAGATGATCTAAGAAGGCTAAATCTTGGCCTAACTTAGTTAAGCAAACAAAAAAAAACATAATTAAACATCAACAAACAAAATCAAACATGAAATAATTAACTAAACTAAAACAACCTACAAGTTAATAGGTTACATAGTGTCGTTCTACAAATTAATAGGAGATTTGAGTGTGGTAATGAGTAGGAAAGATAGGTATTTGTTTTAAAAATATATAAAATTAACAATTTAGATTTGATGATAATATTTTATTAAAGTATGATAAGATTTAATATTAATTTATTATTTATTTATTTAGTTAATACAATATAAGTATAGATGTTTTAATATGGATTATTTTTGTATATTATAACACTTATTGTGATGGATTATTTTTGTATATTAGAACACTATTGTGTAGTCATTGTCTTATTCATCCTATCTATGTACTCATAATAATCAACAAAGTTATGTCTGATGATAATAAAAATGATATATTTTAATTGGGGTTACTGTCTCTTTAGTTAAAGAGCATCCCATGACGGATCCAGCCCTATTTTATGGGTTCACATGAACCTACTCAGTATGGAAAAAGTTAGAGAGAATCTTGTGTTATTTGAAAAAATTAGTGAGAGTCTACTAAAATGAACCCACTGAAAAAAGTTTCTGGACCCGTCACTGTCCCCATGAGTCTTTCGTGGGCAGTCTATGAGGCCTGTGTGGTGTGCGTGAGCATTGGAGTAGGTGTCATGATGGTGTGTCCGTGGTAAAGGACGGCCAAAAACGGTTGGGTAAACCAACTTGGGTTTTTAATTTAAATTCAAACTATGTTTATTAACATATAGAAAAACTATTTTTTTTATTAAACGCACTAAATTATACATAATTATATATTCTAAAAGTTTTATGAAATAATAACTTTTATAATGTTGATATTTTTATTATTTTTATAATATTGAAGCTTTCATAAAATAAAAATATTAATAAAATGTTTCAAACTTTTATTATCAAATTTAGTTACTGAACAATACGAAATTTAAATAATAAATAGTTATAATGATAATAAATATAAATGAATGATGAATGTAAAGGTGGATTATGGTGTGAAAGTGTAAGAATCTACTATAATAAAAGAAACCAATAACTGACACGTGTCATTCATTGAAGACGTCTATATTTGTAATTTCATGTCTTTTCATACTTATCTTATATCAATTAATTAAATAATAAATAATCAATTAGTATTAAATCTTATCTTACTTTGAATGTCGGATAGAATCATCCTATTTTTTCTAATAATATATTATCTTCAAATTTAAGTTATAAATTAAAGATATTTTTTAAATAATAAAACAAAACAATAATCTTAAACTTAAAAAAACAATAATCTATATCTATCTATACTATATAATAAAAGAATCCAACTTTGGGACACGTGTCACTCATTGAAGGCGTCTACATTTTAATTTCTTGCATTTTCATACTTATCTTATATCAATTAATAATTAAATAATAAATAATCTATTAATATTAAATCTTATCTTACTTTGAATGTCGGATAGAATCATTCTATTTAATCTAATAATATCTTATCTTCAAATTTAAATTATAAATTAAAGATTTTTTAAATAATAACACAAAACAATAATTTTAAACTTAAAAAAACAATAATACGCTCATAAAAAAATTTAAAATACAAACAGATATACAAAATAAGTTATTAGACCTTAGATCAAACTTTAAAAAACACTAATTAGGAAGAGAAACTTATAATATAATTCTGTTTTTGATTTTTCAAATTGGGGTTCTAATCAATTCGAATTAAACTTAACCAAGTTTATGACTTGATTCGAATTAAACCGAACCAAATTTATGCTTTTTTAAACGAATCCAATAGCATATTATTTACTATACAAAATTACATTTATTTAACCCGTGTAATACATGGTTTTTTAAAGATATAACTTTTTTTTATTATATAGTATAGATTCGCCCAGCTTGCGGTATGCGCATATAATGTATATGTGTGGACGCTCGGAAGGCAAAAGTGAAATTGCACTAATTTTAACATTATTTTACTAAGTTCATGAAAATAACATTAAAAGCGGAGGACGGTTAATCATGTATCATCATCATGTGGTGGCGTTGATAGTAGAAAGACAAAAGGGACCATGCACTAATCGGTCTTTGTCCCGATTGTTGAGTGTTACGTGCCTTATATCCAAGGCATGATGCAAAACTACTATCGAGCCGGGGCTCTCACTGAAAGCAGCCTCTCTATTCCTATGGGGTAGAGGTAAGGCTGTCTACATCTTACCATCCTCAGACCCTACCTTAGCTTTGTTATTGGTGGGATTTACTGAGTATGATGATGATGATGATGATTTAGTATATATAATTGGATTAATTGAACCTGTATAATACACGGGGTTTATAAAGATATAACTTTTTTATTATTTAGTTTATAAAATTACATTTATCCAACCCGTGTAATATACAAGGTTACAAAATTACATTTATTTAACACGTGTAATACACAGTGTTTTTAAAAATATAACTTTTTTTTATTATGTAGTATATATAATTAGATTTATTCAACCCGTACAATGTACGGGTTTTTATTATTTGGTATATAAAATTACATTTATTCAGCACAATACATGGGGTTCTTAGAGATATAATTTTTTTTATTTAATATATAAAATTACATTTGTTCAACCCGTGTAATAAACAAGTTTTTTTTTAATAATTGTTTTAATTTAGTGTATAAAATTACATTTATTCAACCCGTGTAATACACGGGTTTCTAACCTAGTTTTTAATTATAAAGAATGAGTGAATGGGATATTATAGAGTAACCGAATATTTTCAAAGGATGACAGTTTTGAGTGTTAGTATTGGAGATGCTCTTAACAATTATATGCAACCAAGACTAATATTTTTAAAATAACATTTTAACCCACTTAGCTTATATAATTTATATAATTAACTAAGACTAGAATAGTTTATTTTCCCTTTCTAATTAATCTACGAAGATAATTTCCTTATATTGACTTGTATATTATGTATAAAACTTGTATACCTTTAAACTACAAAATGCTACCAACTTTTTTAAACTATGTTATTAGCTCACTGTGACAACGATGGCTGTTTAAACATGTCTAATCCCTTAACTATGTCCATTGAATTTGTTGAGCCAGCTAGCCTTGGCTAACCACCCTCTTCTTGCCCCACCCCAAAGATGCACCATGGACCATGGTGTTGACCCAAAAATGTTGGTCTCCACTTTATATCATATTCATGTGGTTGAATGCAACACCTTTTCATGGTGTTTATGTGGGTTCCAAATCTTCAACTAGCATGTGGTGTGATCTTGTTTTTTTGTCACCCTTCTTCTTATCATTACATTATTCTCTTTGTGCCTTGGTCTACTTGATATTTTATAGATACATACATCTAAATTGCTTATACATAATTGACAAGTGCATTTATTGTAGCCAAATAAATAATTTTGTTTAGGTGCCAAGATAAATTTGATGTGTACTCATCACAAAAAAAAAAAAGTAAAGGTGATTATAATAGTGTTTTAAGGAAAATATCAACTTGATTATAACATGTAGCTAGCTAAAACGATTATCCGCTAACATAGGGTTTTTTTTTTGCATGGCGAATTTCTTTTAATCCCTAACGTCTGTGGGACTTGAACCTAAGACCTTCTCCTCCCAACTCAGGTGTTTAAAGATTTTGTCTTTGTCATAGGGGCGGACCTACCCTTTGGCCAGGGTGGGCGGCCGCACCTCTTGAAAAAAAAATTAGTGTATATTTTAGGCAAAAAAACCCGACCGCACCCCTTGAAAATATGGTTGAACACATTATCTGCACCCTTAACAAATAATTTCTGGGTCCGCCACTGCTTTGTCAATGGACCACCGTCTCATTGGTATCCGCTAAAATAGGTAAACAAAATGAGAGTGATCTCTCTAATTCCTTTATGTAAAGTGTATTAACATAAATTAAAAAAGGGACTTGTAAGAAAACAAAGTTTTTTTCTTACCTTGTTTTTATAGAATTATAGGGTATGATTGGTGTTAATGTGACTTGGATACGTGAGGCATTTTCCTGTGTTTTAAACATATTAAATTTGTAATCTTATAAAAAAGGAATTGTTTTGAATTCTCAAATTCCATGCCAAAACAAGTAGCGACTTCTTTCTTTCTTTTTTAACTTTGCACATGTTAATCATAAAGTTTATTCTTCCTTATATTTTTATATCTGTCCTTATATGTATATATAAATATTCATATATAATATATTAAATTATAAATACAAAAGGTATACATAGAAATGAATATTCTCGTGGGATGATGTGGTGATTACGATGAAACTCATAGATGCAACTCAAATCACACTGGATATAAAGTTGATGACGATAAAATGTTTTGTTTGGTAGTTTTTAAATAATAATTAATATCGTCATTAAAAAATATCAAAAAGTTGCGGATAACTTTTTATAATATGGATATAAGAAGTTAGTGTTTTTTTTTTTTTTTAAACAGCTATAAGAAGTTTGTTAACTAGATAAATACGTGTAAAGCATGACCTGATAATCTAATATCACTTCTTCCAACCTGTCAAAGAATCTTAATTACTTCCAAGTTCTGTCTACCTTCACAATTAATCCATAACTTTCTAATATATTTAAAATACTATAATCATTTCATCGTTTAAATTAGTTGGCATGATCATGACTCGTACTATTCCGAGTTTTGTGAATCATGAAACTTAGGCCACTGGGGGCGGTCCGCTGAACTTCCGTGATGGCATTTTCAACGAGTGATAAACAAAATACTCCCACCACCACCATAAGTTTATAACATGTGGAAATGCTGCAAAAGTCGTGTAAAATTCAACGCGTGATGGCCATATTTTGTGAGAGGAATTGTTGGTTGGGGGGGGGGGGGATTGTTGGGTGTGGTGGTGAGTGATGACCATTGCCACTAAAAAAGGTTGCGAGTGATGAAAAAATGGTTGCTGACATGGCGGAACTTGATTGGATATTGTGAGTGATGGAATTCTATCACTAGTGACCACCCCCACCCCCCTTAGGCAACTCATTTCATAAAAACGAGTATTTCTTCTCTCTTTTCTACATCACACTCGATCTCTCGCATTATGCACTCAATTGTTAAAATCTAATTGCATAATTAATTAGTAATTACTTTGAATTGTAAAATGGTTAGTTCAGCATAATTGCAACTAGCATTCATCCCTTTATAGGTAACCACACTACCACAGTTTGAAAATCTAATGCCATTCTTTATGATGCCAAGATATATTATACATAAATATCATACACATATCATAAACATTCATGGTATTTTCAGAAAAAGACCAGTCAGACCGAAAACCAATTATTTCGATTGAGTGTATTTGAACAAGTTTGTTACTACTTAGACAGATAACCAAATTTCATTTTTCACATTTGTTTTTTAACCTCACCTATTGTTTCATTTACAACTTTATTTACTCTTTGGAGCATTACCAATATGTCATTTTTTCTCATTTTTAATGATGATGTGGACACTCGTCATGTTTTTAGCTATTGGGGGACTATTTTTTCCTTTAATTTTTGTAGACAAACTACAAAAAATGGATAAAAGGTAGGGATGGTGTCCGGGTGGGAGGGTTGGGTAGTAATATTAAAAAAACAAGTTATTTTTATTTAAAAATGGTGATGATGTGGCATTATGTATAACTGTTTTTAGGTTTTTTTATTGGGTTGGTTTTGAGTTTTTGTTTTAATAATGAATGTTTTTATGATGTGGTGTCTAACTAGTCACGTTTTTAGGTGTTTTTAATGTTTCACGGTCTTATATTTTGTTTATTAACGATTTATATTTAATAATTCTACAAATCCACTATTTCCTTATATATTTTTAAATTAGTATATATTATTTCCAAATTTTAACTTATTTATGAGGTAATTCAATTTCTGAACCCGACCTATCAATGAAACGGTAAAACTGTTGATTCGACAACAAACAAGTTTAGACTGCGGGGTATGGGGCGGGGGTTTGGGCGTGGGTGGGCTGAAAACGCCCAAGCCACCACCCCGGGTGGGCATGGGTTTGGGCGTGGCCCTTCTAGCGTGGGTTTGAAGCCGGGCGTGGGGCGGGCTAGTAGGGCTAGTAAGGTGACATGGCAGGCTCTCAATGGCCAAACCAAACTCATGCCCCCAACCCAAGCCCCACCATACCCCATGGGCGTGGGTTTGTTTGGTGGTGGGGGGGGGGGGGGGGGGCTCCCATTCCACGTGTCAACAAATGCCCCAACCCAAGCCCCTCATACCCCGCAGTCTTATGAAACGATTGCTATAAAACAAGAAGTCAATTTCTAATGATTCACAACTAATTATTGCCTATTGAATGTGTTGAAAGTTAGGAATTTCAAAAGTTATACTCAATTGTATATACAACATAATATATTCCCAATCCCAATGTTAGGTAGGTAACATCCACCTAATTAAAACATGATTACACACCAAAAACCAAGCAAAATTTGTATGATTTACAACTTATCACAAAGATTTGGTTTCACTATACCATCATCCTCACCCCTTTCCGATATCTTCATTTTGCAAGTCCCATCTTCACTTCCCAAAATTGCATAAAATAGAACCCACAATCAAATACGGCTTTAAAGTTCAAAAAATTCAAACATCTAACTCTATGCATAAAAATAAACAAGACCCACAATAAGATCTTGCAAAAATGATCTTCATAGTTGACGATGAATCAACCCATGAACCATAATAATTGCCATGATCAATGATTGATCAATATTGGGTTCTATTGTTAACGTAAAAACATCGCTTCCAAGATCGATCCCTGTCGTTGTTTGCTTTCGTTTTACCTCAGCAACCAAGGCACCATCTTGATCAAGATTCACAATCTTGAACCCTAATTTTCCACCAATAATCTTGTAACCTTTTTTATCAAACCCTAAATCTACATGAAGTGTGTTGCGATTTCTTGTAGCGCGAAACCATCGTTGTTTCTTGGAAAAATCCCACTTATATCCATCCCAACATCCAAAAATTGATAGTTTCTGTATCAAGATTAAAAAGATTATATTAGATGGAGTCCCAAGGAAAAAAAAATAGTGTAACCTAGTGAAGTGAGGATGATACAATTAAAATTTATAATAGTATATACAATGATACATAGTTACATACCTTTCGTTGTATCGCGAAAAGAACGTTGCCTAGAATATCCATCAAGTAGACTTGTGAACTGCATTTCTTGTCGTAATTATCAACACGATACACGATTTCTCCATTTGAGTTGTATGTAGTGCATCCATGGCTGTTGTATACCAAAGACTTCATCCATATTGTGAAGCATTCTTGTTTGGAGCTTATGTATGGAGATGATGATGGTGATGATGATGAAGATGATGGAGTTTGAGGATAAACTTTAGCCATTGAAGGGAGGAGAGCAAGTTCTGTTAGAAGATGGAGGGTTCTATATATATTATATATATACACACAACCATGTGTAATGTGTTGTCAAGAGAAACAGCCATCCATTATATGTTTGGCACATATTTTAGGTTATTTAATTAAAGTTGTATTTTGATGATAAGCCTATAAAATAAATATATTTGAAACAATACCACATATTTTTAATAGTTTACAAATTAGGCTTTTGTCATACATGGACTGTGATGCTATCTGGTGTGATAGAGAAAGAGGTAAATTCAAATTAAAATCGTGAAAAAAGAATGTTGTGTAATGATTTCATGCTTTAATAAATAGTAGACATATACATATATCTCTCCATGATTTATGGACAGATGTACACGTTTATTAGGTTTTATTATATGTGTGGTACTAATTGTAAAGAATTTTTAAAGCTTATAATTCCTTAACAAATAAGTTGACTTGGATAAATTGTTTATAGTTTTTTTTTTATAATTAAAATTAGAGATGAGTTTGGTACCGTCCGGTACCGGTACCGAAAGAACCAGTATCGAAAATCCACAAAAGTGGGTACCGGTGCCGGTACCGAATATACCCGGTTCGATACGGTTCGGTACCGGTACCGTACAATATTTGAGGGTAAAAAGCGGTAAATACCGGTACCGAAAATGCTAAAAGTCGGTACCGAATTAGTATCGAAAAAGTACCCGGTTTGGTAAATTCGGTACCGGTACCGGGAATGATTTGCTCATCCCTAATTAAAATTATATAATTGGTTAATCTGATTGTACTTCAGTCAAAATGGATCGCTATTACAAAAAACGGTAACTTAAAACATGTCCAAATTAATGGGAGAGATCAGAGAAGTACATCCCGTCGCCACTATGTGTTGTCGTCGCCTACTAGTCACTACCGCCACCACCTCTTCCATAATGGTTGCCGCCTTCCATAACGAGACCCACTTTAATTTATTAATAATTATAATTTATATATTTTTAGTTTTTTAATTGTTCAGGGGCATTTATGTCATTTTACACATATTTAATTGAAAAATCTAACATGAGTTAGTGATAAGGATCACCCGAGTGCAAAAATTACAACTACCAGGACCAATTGTGTAATTATTAAACCACTAAGACCAAATCTATAATATTTGCAAACCACATGACCAACCATATATTTAACTCAAAATAATTCTAGTCCCATATGATTATAAATTTATGATTGATTGGTCAACAAATTTTAGTTTCTAATCACCAACCATTTAATAATGATTATAAAAAAATAGCTTCTTATAGCCTTCTTTAACCATATATCTTATCGTTAAAATCTTTTAACAAAAAAAAAAAAAATTATTACAATTTGAATGAATATTTATTATGAAAGGGAATAAAGTCGTAAGTATCAAACTTTGCAAGTAGGGCAGCATGTGGGGAACAAATTGTTGGATGTTTCCGGGTTAGACATGGCCCATCAACAATTCAAAATCGGGTTCACTCATCCTTCAACGGGTTAATTTATCTTTTCCAAAATAAAATCGGTTAATACAATGTATTTGTAGCAGGCTTCGGGAAATATTACATAAATCAGAAAGTAAATTAAACATATGGTTTTGAGATACATCAAAATTTATATAGGATTAAATATACAATTTTGGTTTGTAATATTAATCATTCCTGTAATTTACTCTATGATAAAGCAAATGTTCAGTTAGTTATATATAGCTATACTAAGTTTGAAACTCGTGTATTACATAGATGGATTAAAAAGTTATTAAATAATTAGTAATTAAAATTTAAAAATTATTTTATAAAATTTCGAGATAAGATATATATGATTAGCTTTTTTTAATTATTTTTTTTAACTTGAGTAATAAAATACGGGGTGATGTAGGGGCGGACTTAGAAGGTTATTTGTAAGGCCCGTATTTACATCTAACAGAAATCCCATCCAAAAGACGGAGAAACATAAACTTAAAAATGTCCAAACTTTTCGCAATTTAAAAGGTAAAGATACTAATATCATTAATGCATGACTTTAACAAAATTTGGGCAAGACCCGTCCTTAAGACAAGCATATCCCTGTTCTAACCATCATCAAAACAACTAAGTCTACAACCCGTTCGACTAGACGCGACTAAAAATCATAACATCAAGTGTTAAAAAGGTGCAACGACTACTAACAAGTTGTACAAAACAGATATTTAACCCAAAACATTAATACGGACTTGCGGAAGCGCTTAATGGTCATAAAGTGTGCGTATGCTCACTCCAAATTGCCAAGTCGCCTAAAGTGAGGATTTACCTACATTCACATAAACAAATAAGTTAGTATTTCATCACTAACATGATTAACTATTAATCCGACTATTCACTATCGCGGCCTTACATCTTTCAATTACATTACCAACCGTTAGACGGTTCATTACATGCTCGTCTCAATGTAGAGACTAGCATACCTTTCTTAACATACCCGCTAACGACGGGTACTAGTATAGTTATCATAACTTTCATTCGATTCATTCATAACGAACGAATATATTCTTTACTTACGATTATACTCCAACCCGGTAAGACGGATCGAGTAAACTTTCATTCAAAACATAATTAACTTCCCATATCGGTTCGACTAGAAGGAACCGGATATAAAGCATTATCTTTCGTATCTTATTCCTTTCTCTACATCCGTTCATGACGGATCTAGCTCTACTTCCAACCATCTTATATTTCAACTTTCACGATTCCATCACAACAACATAATACCATAGAGATTGTTATACATATGTCAATATAATAGAAATAAGGTGTACACCAACGTACCTCGATCTTGTGTGCCTTCCGATTTCCTAATACTTGAAACTTCTTCCTTCACGCCTATATTAACACATTCATTCGTTCATTTAGTACAACCAATCTCATTCCATTTTTTCCAAATTTCACATTTTTATTCTTTCAAGCATTTCATCAAACACTTGGCGGGTTTCGCATTTTTGGGACATTTACTCAACTAACTAAAACATGTATTTAATCTAGTTCTTTTAATTATTCAACAATAATCAAGCAAACCTCATTCCATATCAATTCATCTAATGTTTAAGCATCATTAACAGAATTATTCATCAACGATTCACATGCATGACACTACAAATCATCCTAATTCACATCTCAATTTCATATAGTGGGTTTTCACTAGAATCTTTCAAATAACGTAGAATCAAACATGATTCTTGTTCTAGAAGGTAACCCTAACTCAGATTTCTCACATTTAGACACCGAATTCGAGATTGGGTTAAACCCCTCATTCCACAAATCATCAAGTTCAGAAAATTAAACTTACCACATCACTAATTAGGGTTAGATTTTCGAAAGGAGGGCTCATGCACTGGATTATCTTATGAATTTGGCTTCAATTCTTGATTTCTTGAAGTTAGGGTTTCACTCCCCTTTCCCTGCTCTCTTGCTCGATCGACCAGAACCCAAATGTGGGTGTTTGGTTTTAATTTTTGTTTATTAATTAAAACATTTAGTTTATTACTTACACATTGGACCCTCCCACTTAGAAAGAGTGTTCAACTTAGGCTTTCCCATAAACTAACTTATCATTTTTGTCATATTTCATTACTATGTTAAATTATTTGTTTATTTTCACTTATCATTATACTAAACAAGTTTTGGGGTGTTACAAGTCTACCCCCCTTAAAAGAGGTTTCGTCCCAGAAACCTTTCTCATTCCAACTAGACCAATTCTATTCTTACTTTTTCATCTATTCATTCGCGATGCTTACTACAACCTAAAGGCATTCAGGACCTTGGCAAAAGTTTAATCTATGCACAAACATATTTGTACGCATTGTCCATCCGTTCTTAAATTAAGTGAATTACTTTCATAATCGCATATAAGTCAGAATCTGATCCAGAGCTCTTGTTAGTGTCGTTATCACCTTATAATGCTAGTTCCTAGCATACATCACCACTAGCGGTTCGTTCATTGAAATTTATTTCAAATGTATACTATTGGTCGTACAAGCCTATGTTTACGGCTTGTTTCTATCTTTCTAACTCAGCATAACATATTCATACATTTTGCTAACAAAAATAATTCGATTTATTTCATTCCACTCACGTATCATACACGATATAATTCATTATTGTAACCAAGAGAAAACCCTATCATCCCATTACTAACGTTATTCTAATTACTTTCTTATTCATATGAGGGCTTAGCATATCATTATACGCATACTATAAACATTTAATGACTTAGTAGTACTAAAACAAAGCTACCCTCTTCCTAATTACTTTTTCATGCTTACTATGAGCATAAAGCATCGTTCTACGGTTACTACTGTTACGTAAACTAATTACAACCTTGAATTTAGCCTCAAAATTTAATCCTTCGCAGCACTTTTGTAACACCCCGGAAATATGAAACTTTATATTAGAATTATAAAGTTTAAATGTAACACCCCGAAAACGGGTTTGGTAATTAAACCCCGTTAATACAAAAGAGCGGGTAAAATACCGTTAGCGGTGAAAGTAACCCGGTAAATATTAGGATTTAAATAAATAAACCTAATATTTAATAAAACGTTAATAAATGTTTTTAAGTAAATAAGGTTTATAAGAAGTCTGAATTAACGGGACTTAAAAACATAACGGGTTATGACTTCCCGAACCCGCTAAAGTAGCAAGGAATAATTAACCTAGTTAGTAGCATGTGATTAAGTGACTAATGGTGAGTTATAGCTTCATTTGATCAAAAGGAAACATGAGGGACCAATATTGCCAAGTAGGAAAGTTGTTTTATTAAAACAAAAGTTAAACACCAAAACACACACTTAAAGTGTGTGTTCTGGTCGATATTTCCACAGGAGCCAAGAACATCTTGAGCTCAAAACCCTAACAAGCACAAATCAAGAAATTGGAAGGGCAAATCAAACCCAAATCGAAATTCAAGCACATATTCGTGATCACCAAGTCGAGGGGATCCTAAGGTATGTCGAATTTCTAACATTCATGAAGTTGTAAAAAGTTGATAATCATCCTAATCGCGAATTAAGCATGGATTATAGAAGCTATTGCTAGATTAGTGATGTATACTTGCTTAGGAACGAAACCCTAAGTGAAAATTATACATAATATGCTATAGATTGATGAATTTGGTGAATTAACACACTTAGATAAGTGGGTTTTGATGTTATGATTATATAACTATGCTTAGAATCAACATGCATGATATCAAATAGAAGGTGTTCGATTAAACCATGAATTTGTGCACAAGATCATAATTGCTATGAAATGGGTTTAGTTGATTTGATGAAATTAAGGTAGTATTGGTGTTTATAAACGCCATACTAACTCGTATGAATGACTACTTGAACAAAATAGAGATTTTGTTAAGAGTTCATAATCGATTAGAAGTGCGTCTTGACACAAGGATTAAACTCATGATTTATTATTGAGTTTAAAGAGAAAAATAGTCAAAGAATCATAAGGTGTGAAAGTCATGATTTGGAGTGACTAATCTAACAACCTTGTGAATAATGAATGATAGTTGGCGCTTAACAAGCTAGGTGAGGCTTGGGGAGAAAGCGGGTCGAACGAGTCAAGCATAAAGGAAAAGCGTATTCGGGATGCAAGGTAAGTATAGCTTACACTAGTTTTAAATTGTGGAATATTTTCTCATCATATAAATTACGAATGAGATATCTAAACAATTGAAATATGATGTTTCGTCGTGTAGTCGAACGGAACAAGATAATCAAAGATGAAAGAAACCGTAATAATGGTTAAAAAGAAGTAAATCGATAATTCGGTCATATTATGTCGAAAGTAATAAACGGTTTATAAGTTAAAATGACCGTACGGTGTTAAACGGAACGAGTCATGTAGAGGAGACGATAATAAATATCATCTCGCAAAGATAAACGGTCAATTCGGCCAAACGGGTCAAAAGGTGTAGACAACACCTTTTGACTATATAGACTAATGATTCTTTTGTAGAGTTATATGCTTACAGGAATAGATATCCAATGGATATTCGCATCGTTCTTAATTAGCGAATATAAAGCAAGGTATTAAAACCGGGTTAATAAGTTGATCCGGGCCAGGTATGTATAATAGATCAACTCCTCATTTAGAACTTGGAGATCTATGAGAGTTAGGCAAAGTAAAAAAGGGACATTCGGTTACCTTAAAAGGTAAACCGAAGGATTTAAATTATAGACAGAGTGTTTTGAAAACAAGATTTGGTTAATAATGAGATTTTTGGGCGTGCTTGGCTTAAGCAAGCCCTTCGTCGTAAAAGAAGGGTTAAAAGTGACCAAAACGCCCTTGTAAGTAAAATTAAGCAAACAACCCTTAGAAGTCGCTTGAAAACGAGTTTTATAATCAAGTCAATACTTAGAATAAGTATAAAAGCGAAAGATGTAAAATATTGGTCAAATGACTCTATAAAGAGTCTTTGCCGTAAAATAACGATTTGAAGGGTAACATTTGGAATATATAAATCACCACATTGAATCCACCACAAATATAGTCGTGGTGGGAGATCATTTGATAAGAAATGTGGGCATACGTATTTAGAAACGAATGAAAGCAATTGGTGCTTAAAATATGCTTAAATACCCTTAACGGGTCAAAATAAGCATATGAGTGAAAATAGGTTTAAGAAGGTATATAAATCTGTAATTGGAACCAAATATGTTAGACATCATTGAATTTAATAGGTTTATGAGAAATAAGGGTCAGACAAACTTGTTTGTTTGATAAAAATCGAACGGGTCAAAATTTGGTAAAAATGGTAATAAGCCGAAGACTTAAAAGTCTTAAATTTTGTTAATCCGGATGTTGGATTTTGACTCCATATGATGAAGGGTCAAATTACAATCATGTAGGAAGAAACGGTGGGTCAAACGGATAAGCGGATTGAAAGATACGAAAGTTTTCGTGTCAATTAACGGCAAAATGGAAAGCTGGAATGCAGGGTCCACCGTAACTTACGGTACCACCGTAAGTTACGGTGGAGATGAAAACTTTACGGCAGCCCCCTACTGTTTTACGGTAGGGGCATGTCACACCAGGGGCCACCGTAACTTACGGTTCCACCGTAAGTTACGGTGGAGACCAGTTGGAAATCCATGTTTTGAGATCTAGAGTCTAACGTTGGGATTCTTTTCCTTCCATTATCATTACCGAAATTGTTTAGACATATTTTAATCCCCGTATGACTAAAGCATTTCATGTTTATGAAATGTAGGTACATTTAGAATGCCGGAAGACGACCAAGCTCCTCGAAGAACCGAACACGATATAGATTCATGCTTCCGCACTTGGTCACGTTGTAAATTTTTAAACGATGAATTCGTTCACGTTATGTTGATTGACTTATGATTTTAAAAGTTTTTAATAAACCCGTATTTTTATAGTATGTGTAGTCTTAACTACACATCTAATTGTTGGTATTTACATATAAAATCGCTAAATAGTAACTAGGGTGTTACATTAAATAAACAAGAATTAATTAACTAGGAAATTATAACCTAGTTAACTACAAGTCTAGAAATAACTTGAAATAGGGTTAAAATAACCAAACTATATGTTAAACAAAAGTGGAGGGGCTTATGTTGTTAAAATTGAAACTTATATTATTAATTTTAATAAAAACAAAACCAAACACCCCATTTGAGGTGTCTGGTCGATTAGGAGCAGGAGGGGGGCGATTCCCCATTCTCAAAACGCTAAATATCACTAAACTCACAAATTGAAAGCTCAATCCAAGTTGAAATCGAAATTAGAGCCTGGATTTGTGATCCCCATCGTAAGGAGATCATAAGGTATGTGAAATTTGGTAAAAATCCTCTACTTGAAATTCTCATGAACATAGAGAATCTGAAATATGATCATGCATGTGTGATATATAGATGAATTAAGAGCATTGTAGTGTCTAGGAGTAAACCCTAGACAAATACAAGTTGAAATCATGTGTAATTTTAGTAAAATCCATGAACACCCTTATAGGTGATTGGTGGGTTATGTAGAGTTTGATAAACACTAGGAAATTGGATGTTGATCCAGTGTAATTTGACAATTGTGAAGTGACTTCAGAATTTTAGAAGCTAACAATTATGTAAAATGGGTTGATTGATGTGAAATTCGGGCTAAATGATAAACTAGGGACTTGCTATATAATCACGTAAAAATCTGCCCTTAAAGTGTTTGTTGAAATGCCTCAAAGGAGGCTCGAAACTGGAATTTTGAAGTTAAAACGCCTAATTGTGATGTTTTGGCAATTATGCGATATGTGATTTAAAAGAGTTCTAAACGCGATATAATTGAACTCTATAGGAAAGGATACCGGAGTGTCGAGTGGACAAGCCGGTGGTGAATTGCGGTTGAAGGGCGTGCTCTAAAGGTATGTAACTTGACTCGTTACATTGGGTAAACTTTGATAATTTGCATAAGTATAGTAAATTGTAGAATAAAGGTTGTCTTAATTTGAAGTGATAACGATCGCTATATTGATTAATAAGACCAGGATTGGTTAGAACTTGTTGGTAGTCATCATAATGGAGGATTCCGTAGATGAGCCAAACGGGTCGAATAATCGATTAATGCGAGGCAAATGCTTCGTAATATAATAAATTGGTCTTTTGTTATTGTTGACAAACGACATATTAGAATACGAGGATTTAACATGTTGGTTTGTAGGAGTGGAATCCGAGAATTTGGTTCGAGTAAACCAACAAATCAAACAAAACATAACATTCCAGAGCCTACCGTAAATTACGGTATATACCGTAATTTACGGTAGGGACCAAAATGTTACGGTGAATTCTTCCTGTTTTACGGTGGAACCAAAGTTTCCCAGGAGCTACCGTAACTTACGGTGACTACCGTAAGTTACAGTAGAGCCTTGACATTCATGTTGAATTTTGCATATCTTTGTTAAATCGAATCCGTTTTAAGCGTAGTTTCGATTATATAATATTTCTAAGAACTCTAACACTAATCTTTGTTAGAAATTTCCAGTTTCTAGGTATGGCAAGTACGTGGACGATGATAAATCAAGTTTTGAAGGACCGAACACACTTTAGAAGCTTCCGCGATATCTAACTTTAATAGACAATGTTTTTGTAATGTAAACAAATTGTTAAACAACTTATGAATGTTTGAATTAGTCGTTAGTCGACTAATGTTTTGCTACTTATGAACTTTATCTATGGAACTTATATTATAAGTTGGACATCTTTTATATAAAATTGTATGAATTATTATTAAATCCAAGTAGTAATTAGACGGGTGTTACAAGTTGGTAATCAGAGCTTAAGGTTGTCAACAAAGTGTTCGGTTCAAGCTTGATCAATCGCCCGGTAAGAATTAACTTACTATTTTAATAGATTGTACCTTATGTAAGAAACGATAAATGAATTGTTATGCATGGGAAAAGCGTATTAACACACTCAAACCCGGAAAGTGCATTAAATGTGAACGGTTAAAGCAAGTTGGGAACTTGGCTAAACCGAAACAAATGAAGCAATGTTATAAATGAAATGTTTAACGTTTAATGTAAACATTTCAGTCTCAAGATGTCTGATGGAAACGATGATGAACCGGTGCAGACAAGCACCGAACAAATGAAAGAGATAATTGCCGAAAAAGTAGGGAAGGCAATTGAAGGTAGTCTATCCGGGTTTATAGACCAAATTCAAAGCATGGTGTTGTCACTTGTCGAAGAGCGAGTTAAAAGGTTGGAGGATAGTGTCAACCTTATGAAGGAGAAATCGGGAAAACGTAAAGGGTGCTCATACAAAGAATTTATGGCGTGCAAACCGCCAATCTATAACGGGGAAGTTGACCCGATAATTTGCCAAAGATGGTTGGACGACATTGAAGGGGTGTTTGAAAGGACCCATTGTGATGAAAGTGACTTTGTAGCTTACTGAACGAGTCAGTTGAGATGTCAAGCCAAAGATTGGTGGGACAACAAAAAGAATGAAATAGGAGCCGAAGCGGCGAGAACCATGACATGGGAGGAGTTTAAGACGCCGTTTCTTAAACATCATAGTCCCAAGGCGGTCATTAATAAAATCAAGGAAGAGTTCATGCAACTTAGGCACAAGGGTGAGACCATAGACAAGATTACGGCGATGTTTATGGATAAGATGAAGTTTAGTAGTGAATTGGTGATGAATGAAGAACAGAAGATATATTACTACTATAACATGTTGAGCGCTGAATATAGGGAGTTTATGACTCCTTCAAAATACGAGACCCTTTCCGAGATCATAAACGTTACTCGGGAACGGGAAATCGAGTTGAAGAAACAAGTTGAAAGGGGTGAGCGAAGGGCACATGATGTGAATCCAAGCCCTACAAAGAAAGCTCGAACTGGAGAATCGGGAAAGAAGATGGATGCTAAAGGTGGGTCGCCAAGTTGTAAAGTGTGCGGGAAAGGACACAAGGGAGAATGCCGGTTCAAAGATAAACCATGCCCCATATGTAGTAAGACGGGGCACACGACGTCGCTATGCCCGGGTAAAGTCTCAGTTTGCTATAAATGTTATCAACCCGGCAACAAAAAGTCTGAATGCCCAGACTTAGTTGGAAGGAGAGACGATAAAGAATCCCCAACAGAAGCCCCTAAGGGAAAGGCTAGGTCCTTCCAACTTACCGCGGCCGAAGCAAAGATAGAACACGATGTGGTCTCAGGTATATTGACAATTAACTCAATTCCTGCACGTATATTGTTTGATACGGGTGCGAATAAATCCTTCATTTCGTATGGATTTATTCGACATCCTTCATTTGTATTGACAAAATTATTTGTGCCTTTAGAAGTTGAAATAGGGTACAACAAAAGTTTTATAGTTTGTGATATTTGTCGAGGCTGCAAATTAAGCATCGATGATGAAGAATACCTGATAGACCTAATCCCGATGTCAATGGGGGAATTTCAAGTAGTCATTGGGATGGATTGGCTATCTCAGCACCACGCAAAGGTCGTGTGTTTTCGTAAGGAGATAAAGCTAACATCTCAGAGCGGGAAACACGTTACTATCTATGGCGAAAAAGGAGGTAACCCCATAATATGCTCAATGTTGAAAGCTCACAAGCTTATGAAGCAAGGATGCAAGGCATTTATGATATACGCAAATGAGCCCGAGAAAGAATCACTGAAGATTGAAGATGTACCGGTAGTAAGGGATTATGAAGATGTGTTTCCGGAGGATTTGCCGGGGATACCGCCCGAACGGGAAATAGAGTTCGGAATCGAATTGATTCCGGGCGCAAAACCCGTAGCTAGAGCACCGTACCGACTTGCGCCGTCGGAATTACAAGAGCTGATGTCCCAGATTCAAGACCTGCTCGACAAAGGATTCATAAGGCCGAGTGTGTCTCCTTGGGGCGCACCGGTACTGTTTGTGAAAAAGAAAGACGGAAGCATGCGCATGTGTATCGATTACCGGGAGTTAAACAAACTCACGGTAAAGAATCGATACCCGCTTCCGAGGATAGATGATTTATTCGACCAACTACAAGGTGCGAACTGGTTTTCAAAAATTGACCTTAGATCGGGGTATCACCAATTAAAGGTCAAGGAGGAAGATATGCCGAAGACGGCTTTCCGCACGCGATACGGACATTACGAATTCCTCGTGACGTCATTTGGGCTAACAAATGCACCTGCGGCTTTCATGGACCTCATGAACCAGGTTTGCAAGCCAATGTTGGATAAATCAGTCATCGTGTTTATCGATGATATTTTGGTGTATTCAAAAAGTGAAGCTGAACATGCATATCACTTACAAGAGGTGTTGGAGACACTTAGACGAGAGAGGTTGTATGCGAAATTCTCTAAGTGTGCTTTCTGGTTACGAGAGGTGCAATTTCTCGGCCACATCATAAGTGCTGATGGAGTATTGGTAGATCTGTCAAAGATCGAGGCCGTGTCGAAATAGAATCCCCCGAAGAACCCTTCGGAAATTAGAAGCTTCTTAGGGCTTGCGGGATACTACAGGAGATTCATTCAAGATTTCTCCAAGATTGCGTCGCCGCTAACAAAGCTAACCCGGAAGGAAGAAAAGTTCATTTGGGGTGTTGATCAAGAAAGAGCGTTTCAAACGCTAAAAGAGAAGTTAACTCAAGCTCCGGTACTAACATTGTCGGACGGGGTCGAAGACTTGGTGGTTTATTCGGATGCTTCACTTTCGGGGCTCGGATGTGTTTTGATGCAACGGGCAAAGTTATAGCTTATGCCTCGAGGCAATTGAAGATACACGAGAAGAAATATCCCACGCACGATCTCGAGTTGGCTGCGGTGGTATTTGCATTAAAAATATGGAGGCACTATTTATATGGGGTAAAGTGCACCATATTCACCGATCACAAGAGCTTAAAATACTTCTTCGATCAGAAGGAGTTGAATATGCGACAAAGGCGATGGTTAGACACGGTGAAAGATTTCGACTGTGAAATACACTATCACCCCGGAAGGGCAAACGTGGTGGCGGATGCCCTAAGCAGAAAGGCAGATTATGTCCCGATACAAGTACGATCATTGCAGCTCATTGTGACCTCGGGCTTACTTGAACGAATCCGAGAGGCACAAGATGAAGCAGTAAAGACGGAAAACTGGAGAAAGGAAAGGATTGTTGGCCAAGTTAAAGATCTCGAAGTAGGTAATCACGGTTTGAAAACACGTTTCAATAGAATTTGGGTTCCTAACACATGTGGAGTTAAAAAGCTTCTACTAGATGAAGCTCACAAGTCCCGTTATTCCATCCATCCGGGGGTGACCAAGATGTATAATGATTTAAAACAAAACTATTGGTGGCCCGGGATGAAAAGAAATATTGTGAGATATGTGGAGAAGTGTTTGACCTGCTTGCAAGTCAAAGCGGAGCACCAGAAGCCATATGGTAAGTTGCAACCATTGGACATCCCAGTTTGGAATGGGAACAAATCACCATGGATTTGTTGACCAAATTGCCCAAAACCAACCGAGGGTTTGATGCTATATGGGTGGTCGTGGATAGATTGACGAAAAGTGCTCACTTCATTCCGATTCATGAGACTTATACATCCGAGAAGATGTCGGAGGTGTATACCAATGAAATCATAGCACGTCATGGGGTACCGATATCCATTGTGTCAGACAGAGATACTCGGTTTACTTCGAATTTTTGGCGTGAATTCCAAGAACAAATGGGAACTAAACTGTTTATTAGCACCGCTTACCATCCACAAACGGATGGGCAGAGTGAAAGAACAATACAAACGTTGGAGGATATGCTGCGGGCTTGCATTATTGACTTCGGGGGTAGTTGGGATGTCTATCTACCCTTGGTCGAATTTTCATATAACAATAGCTATCACACGAGTATTAGAATGGCCCCGTATGAAATGTTATATGGTAGAAAGTGTCGAACCCCGGTATGTTGCGGAGAAGTGGGTCCACGAGGACTAGCACCTACTGATATAATCCGAACTACGAATGAGAAGATCGACAAGGTCCGAACTCACCTAAAAGCGGCTCAGGATCGAAAAAAGTCGTACGCGGATAAACAAAGGAGGCCGATTGAATTTCAAGTGGGCGATAAGGTAATGCTGAAAGTATCGCCGTGGAAAGGAATAATACGGTTCAGAAAAAGAGGAAAGTTGAGCCCAAGATTTATTGGGCCATTCAGAATCACCGAACGGGTTGGTAAAGTAGCATATCGTCTCGAACTACCCGAGGAGTTGAGTGGGATTCATAGCACATTCCACGTGTCACATCTCCGAAAATGTTTAACAGACGAAACTGCTCGTATCCACTAGGATGATATCGAGGTGGATAACAGCCTCAACTATGCAGTAAAACCAACTGCGATTTTAGATCGTAAAGAGAAGAGTTTGAGGAACAAAGTGATTAACCAAGTGAAGGTTAAATGGGAACACAGGAAGGGTGCGGATACCACATGGGAATCCGAAGAAGAAATGCAACGACTCTACCCTGTATTATTTGGTACGTAATTCGGTTTCGGGGACGAAACCCTTTTAAGGGGGGTGGACTTGTAACACCCCGGAAATATGAAACATTATATTAGAATTATAAAGTTTAAATAAACAAGAATTAATTAACTAGGAAATTATAACCTAGTTAACTACAAGTCTAGAAATAACTTGAAATAGGGTTAAAATAACCAAACTATATGTTAAACAAAAGTGGAGGGGCTTATGTTGTTAAAATTGAAACTTATATTATTAATTTTAATAAAAACAAAACCAAACACCCCATTTGAGGAGTCTGGTCGATCAGGAGCAGGAGGGGGGCGATTCCCCATTCTCAAAACCCTAAATATCACTAAACTCACAAATTGAAAGCTCAATCCAAGTTGAAATGGAAATTAGAGCCTGGATTTGTGATCCCCATCGTAAGGAGATCATAAGGTATGTGAAATTTGGTAAAAATCCTCTACTTGAAATTCTCATGAACATAGAGAATCTGAAATATGATCATGCATGTGTGATATATAGATGAATTAAGAGCATTGTAGTGTCTAGGAGTAAACCCTAGACAAATACAAGTTGAAATCATGTGTAATTTTAGTAAAATCCATGAACACCCTTGTAGGTGATTGGTGGGTTATGTAGAGTTTGATAAACACTAGGAAATTGGATGTTGATCTAGTGTAATTTGACAATTGTGAAGTGACTTCAGAATTTTAGAAGCTAACAATTATGTAAAATGGGTTGATTGATGTGAAATTCGGGCTAAATGATAAACTAGGGACTTACTATATAATCATGTAAAAATCTGCCCTTAAAGTGTTTGTTGAAATGCCTCAAAGGAGGCTCGAAACTGGAATTTTGATGTTAAAACGCCTAATTGTGATGTTTTGGCAATTATGCGATATGTGATTTAAAAGAGTTCTAAACGCGATATAATTGAACTCTATAGGAAAGGATACCGGAGCGTCGAGTGGACAAGCCGGTGGTGAATTGCGGTTGAAGGGCGTGCACTAAAGGTATGTAACTTGACTCGTTACATTGGGTAAACTTTGATAATTTGCATAAGTATAGTGAATTGTAGAATAAAGGTTGTCTTAATTTGAAGTGATAACGATCGCTATATTGATTAATAAGACCAGGATTGGTTAGAACTTGTTGGTAGTCATCATAATGGAGGATTCCGTAGATGAGCCAAACGGGTCGAATAATCGATTAATGCGAGGCAAATGGTTCGTAATATAATAAATTGGTCTTTTGTTATTGTTGACAAACGACATATTAGAATACGAGGATTTAACATGTTGGTTTGTAGGAGTGAAATCCGAGAATTTGGTTCGAGTAAACAAACAAATCAAACAAAACATAACATTCCAGAGCCTACCGTAAATTACGGTATATACCGTAATTTACGGTAGGGACCAAAATGTTACGGTGAATTCTTCCTGTTTTACGGTGGAACCAAAGTTTCCCAGGAGTTACCGTAACTTACGGTGACTACCGTAAGTTACGGTAGAGCCTTGACATTCATGTTGAATTTTGCATATCTTTGTTAAATCGAATCCGTTTTAAGCGTTGTTTCGATTATATAATATTTCTAAGAACTCTAACACTAATCTTTGTTAGAAATTTCCAGTTTCTAGGTATGGCAAGTACGTGGACGATGATAAATCAAGTTTTGAAGGACCGAACACACTTTAGAAGCTTCCACGATATCTAACTTTAATAGACAATGTTTTTGTAATGTAAACAAATTGTTAAACAGCTTATGAATGTTTGAATTAGTCGTTAGTCGACTAATGTTTTGCTACTTATGAACTTTATCTATGGAACTTATGTTATAAGTTGGACATCTTTTATATAAAATTGTATGAATTATTATTAAATTCAAGTAGTAATTAGACGGGTGTTACAACTTTATTATTAGCTATTTGCATGAACTACTTATCATACTAACCTCGACTTTATTGCATAAATTAGTTATCCGCGTGCCGGATCGATCTGCTTCCTTGTATGTACCTTCCGTATCAGAATTGGTCTCATTCATTCATGAAATATGCTCCCACTCGTGAGCATCCTACCACTAGCTTTATTACTATCATCTCACTAAGAATTCCATCATATTTATCTATAAATAAATAGTTAGCAAATAACCTTCATAATTGCGTCCTACATGGCATTTGTTCGCCTATTGTCTCTTTCACAATTTTCTTACGTACATGTTAAAACATATCATACATTCCATTTCTTACATACTATCCCTTCATTTTATTGGTCATTTCGCCAACCTTCGCAATTTGACCTTTCAAGGTCAGACTAACACCCTTAACTTAACGTGGTCATATCGAGGTACACATTCGTACTTTATACTTGCATACTTGCAATGACTTCATTCACTTCATTTGACTTTTCGGAAGTCTAATTGTAAATACCTTCTTACTTATGTGAATCAGTTATCCTATTTTGACACTTCATTCTCTAGTTGAGCCCTAAGCTCCTATTAAAATATAATCCTTTATACATACCTGGCGCGGGTCAAATCCCTTGATTAGTTATTCATACTTTGCGACGGTTAATACTTTCCAAACTGCGACATTGCATGCCCATACGTTGTGCTCACCTATAAGCATAAAACTTGACAAATCGAACATTAAATACCGGGTTCAAATGGCGATCGCCATTTGACCCGTATGACTCATTTGAGTTTCGTTTTTAGTTTTTATTCTTATTTGTTTAATCCGTCTTCACTTACGGATTCGAACTTTTAATTTATTACCTTTCATTCTTACTGGTTTGATCCGTGCTTGCTTATGGATCCAACCTTTCATTCCTTAGATGGTTGAATCCATTTCTCAGATTCGAACATTTTCATCCATACCTTTCATTCTTCTGTCGTATCGTTTACCGTATTTGGTGTTAATTCACCTACGTTCTTTAACATATCTCTTACTAATGAGTATCCTACATTACATGTTGCATTTCTTACGTAATGTTTCCAAAATTTGTAAATAATTATTATTTACTGACTTCTACGATTTGACCTTTTAAAGTTAATCACACTTAGTACTTATTGTATATAAGTATTGTTGTACGCGTTGTACTTACTTTCAATTCGAACATATCACATAATGTCTTTAGCTAACATCTCAACTAATATTCTTTCCATACCTCTCATCAACATTACCAAGTTCTCATTTCCGCCTTAGAACTTCTCAACTAAAATTTATGACCGATTTACCCTTATAAGGAGGTCTTATCGGTTTAACATTATGCCAACAATTTCAACAAAACGTACCATAACATTCCTCATTTATTTATATATTTCACTTTGATTTCGAATATTCAACACGTATACGCCTTCATGTAGATAAATTCGAAGTGATTGCGAAACCACTTACCTTTAGTGTTCATGTTCATGCTTGCCTCATTGCTTCCTCTTACCCCGTTCGCCATCCATACTTGAATCAACCGACAAGATTTCCACCCTTACATATTATTACATTCGTAACATTATTAGCTTATGTGAGCATACATACTACTGTTCACTTTCTTTCTATTCATACGTTAATCGACTTTCGTTAGTAGAATTTTATATAAATGAGACATTCATTAATAGTTATCTCATTTCAATTCTATACAACTAAACTATCATCAAGCATAACACGTAAATCACCTAATACATAACACATTAACTCTTTACTTTAACATTTGTGTCTAATAGCCATTCCATGATATCCCTATACTGTTGACTTGTATAAAGTCAACTGTCTTGCTTACACACTTTAAACTTTTGAACATGTAATCCTCTAAATACGTTAGGCCATAATATTAATATTCTACACATTTCATACTCGTATTGTACGATATATACGATTTACGTAATCCTCTAACAATACACATATACATTCACTTTCACGTACTTTCACATGCTAATGCTTCATGATTCTACAAATAGCAAATATCATTCAAGTTAACTATATAACATAATTACAACATATCCTTTGCTAATAAGCTCGTATGATTCACATTTAGCACATATTCGCCTCTTACTCAAAACTAAGCAAATCGTATTCTTTTTACGCATCGAAGTACTTTAATCTATATTTACTCCATTCATTATTTATTATCATACGTGTTAAACTCAACCTCTTACATTCGTCATCATTTCTTGCCGCTACATTATCATTCACGTTGACATTGTCCGCCATTTACATAAAACATTCATTTCATTTATTAGATTTATTTTCATACTCTCCTTCATCATAGTTAACTCATTTTATCATACTACAATCAATTTTACATTTCATTATTGATATGTCGGTAAATATACATATTATTAATACATATCATCCCCCATTTTATATATTTCTGGTTACAAATTCGATTGAATCGACATTTAATTGTGTTTTATTTGAATATTGTAGTTTTGGAAAGCTTGTTGGTGATTCGTTGCGAAAAACTCAAGAAAAATATGAAGTTTGTGGAAATTTTGCCCAGACACAGCTGTGTTGGTTATCTGAGTACAATGTAACACAGCTGTGTCAGCCTTGCCACACACCCTGATCTCAGCAACAAGCATCAATGGTCCACACAGCTGTGTCACTTAACGACACAACTGTGTGCAGCGCCAGATCTAATACAACCTAATGTTTAGCTCCCATTTCATTTGTCCAACTTTGGGGGGCCGAACACACCAATTCTTACGAATCATAAACTTTTCAATATATCATAGTTCATTAGCCCGTATTTACTTCATTCGCATTCTTACATATTAAGTTTTACTTTCTTTTAAACTTTCATCATTCCTTTGTGTCCCTTGACACACTACTTTCGACCTTTATAATTTTTCTTTCTATCGTAACCACTAATTGTGGTTACATATATCATGTTAGACCTTACATGGACCCTAAATAAACGTTGAAGTGGCTTTCGAAAAGTACTTTTGGCTAAAACATGAAAAACATCAAAAATCTGGCGGACCAGCTTTGCACAACCAGTCGGCGACGGGCCTCATAATGTGGCGTCGGCCACTTGTTTCCGTCGGCAGAAAGATAGGGCGTCGGCCCTGGAGGGGGTGGCGTCGGCGACGGGTATCCGACCGTCGGCGACGGCCTGCCGTTTGCTAGTTCGTTGCTAATTTTAATTTAGGTATTTTAATTCTTTTTCGGGCCCGTTTCCAGCCGTACGGTCCCTAGAACTCATCATTTTGCCCTCCATACTTACCCCTTCACATACTTAACTTTACAAGCACATTACACATACTTGCGTTCACTAAAAACTTAAATTGTTACCTCATTGGCGATCTTGGAGCGAGCACACTTTTGAACGAGCCGTCGGTTTGAGTTGAAGCATCACCTCATATGCTCGAATCCCTCAAATCTTGGCTCTGATACCAACTTGTAAGGCCCGTATTTACATCTAATAGAAATGCCATCCAAAAGACGGAGAAACATAAACTTAAAAATGTCCAAACTTTTCGCAATTTAAAAGGTAAAGATACTAATATCATTAATGCATGACTTTAACAAAATTTGGGCAAGACCCGTCCTTAAGACAAGCATATCCCTGTTCTAACCATCATCAAAACAACTAAGTCTACAACCCGTTCGACTAGACGCGACTAAAAACCATAACATCAAGTGTTAAAAAGGTGCAACGACTACTAACAAGTTGTACAAAACAGATATTTAACCCAAAACATTAATACGGACTTGCGGAAGCGCTTAATGGTCATAAAGTGTGCGTATGCTCACTCCAAATTGCCAAGTCGCCTAAAGTGAGGATTTACCTACATTCACATAAACAAATAAGTTAGTATTTCATCACTAACATGATTAACTATTAATCCGACTATTCACTATCGCGGCCTTACATCTTTCAATTACATTACCAACCGTTAGACAGTTCATTACATGCTCGTCTCAATGTAGAGACTAGCATACCTTTCTTAGCATACCCGCTAACGACGGGTACTAGTATAGTTATCATAACTTTCATTCGATTCATTCATAACGAACGAATATATTCTTTACTTACGATTATACTCCAACCCGATAAGACGGATCGAGTAAACTTTCATTCAAAACATAATTAACTTCCCATACCGGTTCGACTAGAAGGAACCGGATATGAAGCATTATCTTTCGTATCTTATTCCTTTCTCTACATCCGTTCATGACGGATCTAGCTCTATTTCCAACCATCTTATATTTCAACTTTCACGATTCCATCACAACAACATAATACCATAGAGATTGTTATACATATGTCAATATAATAGAAATAAGGTGTACACCAACGTACCTCGATCTTGTGTGCCTTCCGATTTCCTAATACTTGAACCTTCTTCCTTCACGCCTATATTAACACATTCATTCATTCATTTAGTACAACCAATCTCATTCCATTTTTTCCAGATTTCACATTTTTATTCTTTCAAGCATTTCATCAAACACTTGGCGGGTTTCGCATTTTTGGGACATTTACTCAACTAACTAAAACATGTATTTAATCTAGTTCTTTTAATTATTCAACAATAATCAAGCAAACCTCATTCCATATCAATTCATCTAATGTTTAAGCATCATTAACAGAATTATTCATCAACAATTCACATGCATGACACTACAAATCATCCTAATTCACATCTCAATTTCATATAGTGGGTTTTCACTAGAATCTTTCAAATAACCTAGAATCAAACATGATTCTTGTTCTAGAAGGTAACCCTAACTCAGATTTCTCACATTTAGACACCGAATTCAAGATTGGGTTAAACCCCTCATTCTACAAATCATCAAGTTCAGAAAATTAAACTTACCACATCACTAATTAGGGTTAGATTTTCAAAAGGAGGGCTCATGCACTGGATTATCTTATGAATTTGGCTTCAATTCTTGATTTCTTGAAGTTAGGGTTTCACTCCCTTTTCCCTGCTCTCTTGCTCGATCGACCAGAACCCAAATGTGGGTGTTTGGTTTTAATTTTTGTTTATTAATTAAAACATTTAGTTTATTACTTACACATTGGACCCTCCCACTTAGAAAGAGTGTTCAACTTAGGCTTTCCCATAAACTAACTTATCATTTTTGTCATATTTCATTACTATGTTAATTATTTGTTTATTTTCACTTATCATTATACTAAACAAGTTTTGGGGTGTTACATTATTAGAGGTAGTACGGGCTACCCCTCAACCCCATCTCCGTAGTGTAAAAATGCACCTTAACTCCGTTTTCATAGTGTAAAAATACCCCTCAACTTCGTCTCCATTATATAAAGGATACCCCTGGTCTAAAAAATAAAAAAATGGGATATCCCTAAATTTTTGGGCTAGTTCCGCCACTAGGGTGATGAGATAAGAGAAGCTGCTTATAGAATTATATCATGTTACATGACCATTTATTTATTCATTTATTATGTATGGATAATAGTTAGATGGTGAAAATATTTTAAACCCAATTTAAAGTGTTTCACTTGCTAAAAAGGTATATTATATACCAACATATCCACAACCAGCCCACAACTTTCTCGAATTGTATATTTGTATGTGCTACACCTTCGCATTTACTTTTTGACTAGTTTTGATTTTTGTGGTCAAATTTAACGAACCGTAGAAATTTCATATTACATATGTAGATTTTAACCTTTAAGGTTTCGTAAAAGTCATGGTAGGATGGATAACAATTTTTTTTTGGGTATTTTATTCTAATTACCAGTACAAATTACATAAGTATAGCAGGCAAATTACATAAGGATCACAAGGGCAAATTTTTTTGGTGATACACGAATTCAAATCATCTATATGCATGAGTTGATTATTTTGACTTGAAATTATATAACCATACAAAAAGTAACTTGGGGCACCATGATTTAGATCACAACTCTTTGAAAAGTCACAACCCTTCAAACTAATGTATTAGACACACCCTTTTACGCACCCTTTCATGCATTAACACACACCATTTACAAAAAGTAACTTGGGGCACCGTGATTTAGATTACAACTCTTCAAAAAGTCACAACCCTTCAAACTAATATATTAAGACACACCCTTACACACTATTTCACGCACCCTTTCAGTTTCACCCTTTCACATAATTACACATCCATTCAATTTTTTTTTTCTCAAACAACAAACTATAATATAAGATATACAAATACTAAATTGATGATCATAAGCTTTATTTTCATGCACACACGTGTATGGTTTTGAGGGAATTGTCATGATGATCAATTGTATGCATTTATTTTCTAAAACATACAAATTGTATATGCAATCCAAAAAGCAGCGAGTGCATTCTTTAAGCGACTTACTGGGACATGTATTCAAAGACGGTGTTTGTGAAACAGAATTAAAACCATGGAATCTTTTTTAAACGAACATGTGTTTAAATAAATACATTCACACCGATTCGGTAAATGACACAATGTTTCATGTGCTTCATTATAACAAGTTCACAACGATTCGGGAAATGACATAATGCTTCGGCTGAGGGTACCAACACCCTGTATGACATCCATCATTTGCATCTGAAAAATATAATCCAAAGTTGCAAACATCATCAACGCGTATACGGGTTCACTCGGTCATCCAAGAATCGGCCATAATCAGATCTAATGGGTTTTTGTGTCCGAAGGAAACCAACGGCGATGGGTTTGATGGATATCTCAACGCCATGAACGACACATGACCACCGAGGATCGCCGCAAGGGCCTCGCCAGAGAAACCCCAACCGGCCCCTCTCTCTTTCACTCACGGTAGAGACGAAGAAGTTGGTTGCGTCTGACATGGGAGCGAGAGTAGGAGGATTCGTCGTCACTGATTAATGATTTGGATTTTGCTGAGACGAGTTGGGAGGGGCGGATGACGACTTACAGATCCGCGACGGTGGTGGCAAAGACGGTTCCTTGACGGAGTTTTTTTTTGTCTTCGATGGTGGTGGGGTCTTTGTACGGCGAGCGAGAGTAGGAGATGGAGAGTTTTATATACTTTTATATGGTAACTAGGGTGTTGCACCCGCGCTTCGCGGCGGGGCGACCCGATTTTTGATCGGATACAAAAGTATTTCGACACGTGTCTTACATCGACTGGAAAAATTAGAAAAGTATTTAGAAAACGTAAACATGTATATAAGCAAAGTAAACTAATGGGGAATCAAATTTATTAAGTTGAGGGACTAAATATGTATATTAGGAAAGCTAGAGTAGAAGGACAGGAAAGTTAAAGTAGAGGGACTAAACATGTATATTAGTAAAGTTAACTAATGAGGAATAAAGTTTATCAAGTAGAGGGACTAAACACGTATATTATGATAGTTATAGTAGAATGACTAAACACGTAAATTAAAAAAGTTAAGGGCTAAAAGCGAAAAATTATTTTGACCAACCAGAGGTCGCCACTTGGCTATGTCGGATTGGCCAACCGACATAGCCTTTTAAGTGTTTATATAATGTAAATTTAGAAATATTATTTTTTAGTAATGTTGTGCGGATATATTGTAGTATAGGAAATTGACATTATTCTTTTTTTTTTGAACGGCAAATTTGGATCACTGACGGAGCACTGGAGTATCATTGTGCCACCAGCGGAACCACCCGATCATATCTATCTCCACTAGGCATAATGCCTATACACCAATTCAGAAGGAAACCCAATAAATATGAGAAAACCCCCTTGTGGGAATCGAACCCATGACCTATTGGTCCCAAAATCTTATCCCACCACCAAGATGCCACTAGGCTAGAAAGCCATGGGCAACATTATTCTAACATATTACATTTTTTTGATATGTTGTATTTTCAATTTCCTTTTTAGTATTTGAATATTTGTATATGCATTAGATTCTTATAAATTCACAAAACCACAACTCAAACAAAATTTTTTAACATTACTCAAAATTCAGTTTCTATTCATTGTGTGGCATAATTTTTGCAATCTAAAATCTATGATTGCATATAAGTTTTGTTACTAATTAGCTCAAGATCACATTTATCAAAATTTTCTTTTTATTCATTAGCAATATAAAACTTTTATGTTTGTTATAGAACCAAAATTCAGTTTCTATTCTTTGTGCGGCATAACTTTTGCAATCAAAATTTGTGATTGCATATAAGTTTTGTCACTAATTTGCCCAAGATCACATTTATCAAAATTATGTTTTTATTCATTAACAATATAAAACTTTTACGTTTTGTGGTGGTGGTGTTGGGGTTGGGGTAAAATTATATCAAGTTCGGTTATTGTATTCCAAATCAAAAAAGTTGTTTAGTGAAAAAACAATTTTCTAATTCTAATATCATTAGTTAAGAAGAAATGGGTGTCGAAGACATAATGATCTCAAAGATTTTCATAATTAACATCCCGCAGCAACGCGCGGGTAACGTTAACTCGTTATGAATACTTATCAACTTTCATATAACTCTGCTAGTCATTTGCTATTTTAATCCAATCGGTCTATTCATTGTCTCATACTAAAATTCATTTTCGTATCAGTTGTGTTGACTTCTTAATTACTAAATGAGTAAAAGATGTATAATAATTGTTAATAAAATAGTTTATCGTGTTTTACAAATAACAATACATACATCCAAGCACGTTGCTTAGAATTTTTATTGCCTTTTATTATTTTTATATCTTAATTAAGTCTCTAAATGAATCGAACGAATACGAACATGAACACAAACATAGGCATGTTCGTGTTCGTTCATTTAGTTTTAACCAGACACGAACATATAATCGAACACATTTTTTTTCATGTTCATTTATTAAGAAAATGGGTATGTTCGTCCGTTAAAACCTAAATGAACAGTTCACGAACGTAAACGAATATAAACAAACTTAAAGGAACATAATTTAACAATGGAATATTGGATTTTAATAATCCAAACTATTCGACGTTGCCTGCCAACAGTTCCAACATTAAAAATAAACCACTGACAGTCCTAACTTTTAACATATTGGCCTCCAATGGACCCTGACTAACAGAACCCTAACGTCGTTAGTCTCTGGTCGCCGAAAAAAACGTTTTTTGGCCAGAAAACTCAACATTTTCTTCCCGAACCTCTTTGTAACCTTATTATGGACATTTGGGAACATTTTTCTAGTAAAAGCCCCAATTATTAAAGTCACCGGAAAACTTCTTTTTCGCCGATTTTTTTTTTCGCTGGAAAACTCAACTTATTGGCCAGAAAACTCAACATTTTTGTCTCAAACTTCTTTGTAACCTTAGATCGGACCTTTAGAAACCTTTTTCTGGACAAAAACGGTTTTCCGACCAACGGAGACTAACGGCGTTAGGGTTCTGTTAGTCAGGGTTCATTGGTGGCCAATATGCCAATAGTTGCGACTGCCAGTGGTTATTTTTTAAGTTGGGACTATTGGCGGCCAACGACGAATAGTTGGGATTATTAAACTCAATATTCCTTTAACAATCAATAAACAATACAAATGAACACAATTGAAAAAACTAAATGAACATAATTTACAAAATATAAACGAACATAAAAATATTTTTCTTATTTATTTATTTTTGAACGGCGTATGGTTAGAATGTCGCTAATTGAAAACTCATCTTTATTACTAGAAAGCCCAATTCCAATTCGTTATATCTAATACAAGTAGTTAAAAGTTACTATTATTTTAATATTTATATAAATACAACTACTTTTGTATTTAATATTTATACAAGTAGTTAGAAAGTTACTATTATGTTTACTAGTGTGTTTATGTCCGTTTGTTTATTAAATAAACGAACTTCCCGTCTAACAAGTTCACGAAGAGTTCATGAACGTTCGGTTCATTTATATGCCTAATCCTAATAAACAAATTCATTGATACGTTCAATTATCTATGCTCACCAACATCAATTTAATATATAGTTTCACATTAAGTTGTGTAGATGTAAAATCTAAAGAACGGTAACTTTATTTCTTGTCCATCATAATTCATAAATAACGTTTTTCATTTGCCCTTTAAAAGTCATACTTGTGGAATCGTACGGGCTAAATGTACACCTAATCTGACCACATATTCTTAGCTTAATTCGGTAGCAAAGTTGCTAACCACGTAGATTTGCCTAAATGGTTTGTATTTCATAATAATAATATGGGTAAATTACTTTTTGAGTCCCTGTGTTTTATTTGTTTTAACTAGTTGAGTCCAAAAGCAAAAAGTTTAACGACCTGAGTCCCTATAAGCACTTTCTTTAACCATTTGAGTCCAAATTTCTAACACTGTTAAAATTATTCTGTTAACTTTTGTTAAATGACCAAATTATCCTTTTAATTAATAAAACCATTTTATTATTATATATATGTTATCTTAGGTAGAGGATCCTGTAAAAAGTGTTCAAAGTGTGAGAAGTGTATTATAACACTATATATAATACTATATAACACCATATAAACACCGTATAACAATATGTAACACCATATAATACCATATAACACTATGTAACACTATATATCATTATATAACAAATATAACACTATAGGTTGTCTGATAGCATGTCTTTGATAGATGTATAGTGTTATATTTGTTATATAATGATATATAGTGTTACATAGTGTTATATGGTATTATATGGTGTTACATATTGTTGTTATACGGTGTTTATATGGTGTTATATAGTATTATATATAGTGTTATAATACACTTCTCACACTTTAGGCCCTTTTTACACTATCCTTACCCTGTTATCTTATATCATTTCCAGATCATAAACCATCTCAATTATATTCCACCACCACACCTCCAGAACTTTACCCTTACTTGAGTCCATAAACAGTTCAAGAGTCCATAAACCATTTCCAAATCAAACAGATGTGAGTTTATACCACCAAACAGTTCAAGAGTCTTCACCCTCGCCTCCACCGTCTACGCCTCCTGCCCTGCAACCGGAATTCGTTTTTACAGCTGGTAGTCGTCTTCATCTCCTCAAAACAAGGCAAGTTACCCATGTAAAAAAAAAGATTGCAGATTTTAATTTAAAATTGTTGAACAACTTACTTTCGCATTTAGAAATTCAAGGGTGCCCTGACTTGGATCTTGCATGTCCCATGGGATTCCTTTTCCATCAACAGCAAAATCGTTAACAACATCATAAACATCCCAAAGTTGTGCTTCTTGTTTCTTAGAGGAGGGAGATGATGAAAAACGTAAAAGGAAGCGCCGGTTGTGATTAGGTTTTCAGTTTAGTGATGATTTGGGGGAAATCAAAATTTGGCGGACATAGAGATTTGAGTGGGATAAAACAAATGGCAAATATACGCACTTACTAATTCATACCCGTGAAATTATGAACATTTTTTGTTGAATTTGTCTCAGATGCAGATCCATAGCCATAGATTTAGCCTCCTCAGATCTGTCAGTCGGACGAATTATAACCGCAGCTTGCATCATCTTCAACTCCTATGGTGACGGCGGAGATGGGGCCGGAGGTGGTGGATTATTGTGGTGATGGTGGTGTATGGTTGTTGGTGATGTTTATAAAGAGAGAATGAAGAAAGTGATGAGATTGCAGATCTGCAGAGTGAAAGAGAGAAAGAGAGAGATAATGAAGAAATAGAAATAGATGATTTTAATTTATTTTTTTATTTTTTAACTATAAGGGTATTTTGGTCATTTAACAATACTTAACCAAAAATTCTAACAGTGTTAGAAATTTGGACTCAAATGGTTAAAGAAAATGCTTATAGGGACTCAGGTCGTTAAACTTTTCGCTTTTGGACTCAACTAGTTAAAACACATAAAACACAGGGACTCAAAAAGTAATTTACCCTAATAATATTAAAAATTGGTAGAATGGTAGGCCTGGATGAGTGTTGTTTTCGACCACACTACGAAGGATGTGAGTTGTGAGCATAGCTATCAATAGTGTCCATAGTGGATGCAATCGTGAATGTCGTAACGACACGGCCACATGCCGCTACAAGGTACTATGCGACCACATATCGACCAAATAGCGACGTCCGACGGCGAATTCCGGCGCCGGTACTGCAACTTATATCGGAAACGAGGAAGAGGGAAACCAAAGGCTCAAATTGATGGAAAGAAAGAAGCGATACCTGGTTTTGATGGTGTTCAGAGTAGTTTTTCCGCTGGTTTTCTGTAATTTCATGGCGATGGTATGTCGTATACGGATCTCGACGACAGAGGTTACACTTGGGGTGACGAATTAGCTATTTTAGGTTTAAATTTGTTTGTGTCATTTTACAATTTAACCTCTCTATCTTTCTGTAGTTTACATTTATTCTCTAACTTGTAAATTTTTACATAAAAAGAGTGAAATTATTTTGTGTATTTTAACATTTAACCTCCTCTATCTTCACTAGTTTACATTTGGTTCTTAAACTTACAAGTCTATACATATAAAGTATAAAATTAACATTATAATATATGTATATATATTTTTTTTAATTTTCTACAAACTTATCGATAAACACGAAATAGTGGGCGCGATTTCGTCGCTATCGCTACGTAGCGTATAGGTTGTCTGTTGCTATTGACCGCTATTCGTTATCGATAACTATGGTTTGAGTAGAGGCTTGTATCAACAAAAAGGCGATCGTTTTCTTTGGTCCAACTATTCAAGACCAAAACTAATTAATGGCTTAGTTAATCATAAAACTTGAATTTTCATACGATTTTTTAATCGTAACTGATCAAAGGCTTACTAAAAGCCTTCTATCAGGATAGCTTGAGTATCCTGAAAGGATTATAAGAGAGTATAAAATAGTTTTTTTATTTAGAAGCTTATATCCCCAACCCCAAGTCATGGGTAAGTTACAATATTTCTTTGTATACATATTAATGGAGGAATACATTAGATATCCATAGATTTGTTTGATTACATGGAGTATGGATATATTTTGCGTTGTTGAGAATTTTTAAACCGTCAAGTAAGTATTAAATACATGTAATAAACATGTATTGAGAAACATAGCTTGTAATATCGTGACTACAGCCCGATAAGGGACATCTAGAATAGGATGCCTCTTGGACTGGGTGTTATGGGCTCCTGTCCACATCCAACACAACACTCACGGGGTGAAACAACTTCCCTAGGGGAGACTAGCACGTGAAGGGCTCAACCGTGAGTGGGACAACAGACGTTGGGCGGGTATGTAGAATTAGTTATTGGACCAATGAAAACACCCCATGTGTCACATGGGGAGTTATACGATAACACTCAGGCTTAGCCTCCTAGACATCCTTATTGGGTCCCCAAACATCCAACTTACAACATCAATCACACCATGTCATTCATTCAATACCACACAAACGATAATTTATATAAATTTCTTAGCTTAAAAGAGATGGTTACATGAAAGAAAAGAAAAGGAAAACAATATATAAACATCACTAACAAGACATCTCAAAAACCTTTTGACAATCTAGCAAGCATAATCATCATTGGGATCCTAATGTTAATGATGATGAAATTTGATTTTGATACATCTAATTATTGAGATTGAAAAGAAAAGCAAAAAAGAAGAAACCTTGTTGTCAAAAGTTTAACAAATAGCCCTTAAAGTTACTTTTATGAGACTTTGTACCCAAAAATCAATGTTAGTTTATGTCATTAGCTAGACAACCATGTCTCATGATAATCTTTTTTGTAAGTGTGCGTGTGTTTTGGTGGTTAAGTGAGATCCTATTGTCTTATATCTATAATTACTTTATTTTTCTATTTCAACTTTCCTAATTCCAATTAATTCACATATAAGTTTATTAATTATGCCACTGATGATATTTAATTTTAATTTTTTTTACTTTTAGTAGCTAAAATAGTTGACTAGGAATAAAATTAATTATAAGAATAGTATAAGGATTAGCAAGAAGAGCAACAAGATGATGGCAAACCCACATTGTAAAGCAAAATCAAGTAATGGTCCACCATCATCACCTATATGGCTATGGGCCTATGGCCCGCTTCATCACCATCGCATATTTTTAATTGCTATTCAATTAATATATTTTCTGGTGAAATAGGATTAAAGGACCAAAGACCATGTGCAAAGTCCTTTTCCCATTTTATACATTGCATTGTACAAAACTAGATTTTGTCCCGCCCGTGTTGCGGGGTACTAAGTCGAATATTTCTCTCTCATAATATATACGTATGTGTTTCAGTTACATGTACATACCACTAATAACACGATTCAAAAAAAAAAAAAAAAATACATCGAGTTAACCAATTAAAACAAAACATTACCATACTTTTGCTAAATAAAACTAAAACGATGGAAAAACTATAATTTTAAACTGGGGGCAAAATTTAAATTTTTCAGGACAAATGAGAGTGTGTCAGGCAGTCGCCTGACTCAAACAAAAATTACATTGAGTCAACCAATTAAAACAAAACACTATTATAGTTTTGTCAAAAAAAAAAAAAAAAACTAAAACGATGCCATGACTGTAATTTTTACAATGGGGCAAAATCGTAATTTGACAGGAAAAAAACGATGACAAAACTATAAATTTGAACTGAGGGCAAAATCGTAATTTGGCTATAAGAAAAAAAAAAGAAAAAACCAAAAAACTGTAAATTTAAATGGGACAAAATTGTAATTTGAATGGACCAAAGGGGAGTTGTCAGGTAGCGGAGTAGGATCAAATACAAACCGCATTTCGTATACAAACTGTAAGAACCATTTAAAAAATGACATGTAGCATCCAACCAATGATAGAGAAATGTTAAAATGATAACCTAAATAATATCAATTATCTTGGATTCCTTATATTTATGCTAACAAGCAATTAATTCTTTATTTGGATCTTCATTTTGTTTTCAATGTGCTGATAAAGAAAAGTGTTGATATCATTTCACATATGTGCTAAAATCAACTATCTTGATTAATTTTTATGTGCTAATATAATTTAAAAGTGCTACTTTATGTATGTATTGTATTAGTATGTGATAATTTAACTTTTTTTAGGTGCTAGGATCTGTTTTTACGGTTTGTAGGATAAATATGGTTTGTACCGGAACCAACCCCGTCAAGTAGCTGCATGAAACTATTCCCCTCCATGTAGTTTAAACACGCATATAAACAAAGTTAGAGCTAAATGCCCGGATAGTCCCTGTGGTTTGGCCTTTTTTCACCTTTAGTCCCTAACTTTCTAAAATTACCTCTACAGTCCCCAACTTTTTCAATTTCATTCCCGGATAGTCCCTGAAGTGGATATCAGTTAGTTTGTTCAGTTAAATGTGTGTGAAATGACTAAAATACTTTTACTAATTAACTATAATAAATTAAAACATGAAGCGAAAATCAACTCTGCAAAAGTGTAAACTGTAAACACACTTTATTACTCCATTTCATTTCACATTCCCCCTTTCCAATTTCACATATAAAATTCATAAAACATGAAGCGAAAATCAACAACAAGCTACATCTACAACGATGATGAACATGAACACCAACAAGACAGACTCAGCTCCTTACAGGATGTTCTTCTAATCTACATATTCTCCTTCATCGACACCAAACTAGCACTTCAATCTCAAATTCTCTCCAAACGTTGGGTAAACATCTGGACTCTGCTCCTTGTTCTCAACTTTGACTATTCACTGTTACAACGTTTCGATCATTTAATTCATAAAGTCTTAACTTACCGTAATGCTTCAAGCTGGACGCTGTTAATATTAAAGTTGCCGATTACAACACAATGGCTACAGTTTTTAACTATGTGTTGGTTAATCGTGTCCCGAATTTGAGCATTGATACGTCTGATTACTTAACGAAATACCGGCCGATTCAATGTTTGAATGGTACTGATTCGTTGGGAAAGTTGGAGTTGAAAGGGATGTTTGAGTTTGGTAGGTTTTCGGTTTGTTCGGGTTTGGTTAAGTTGAGATTGGAGCGGGTTAAGATAGTTGAATCCGACCCGTTTTCATCAGACGATGACGGTGGGTCACCGGACATCAGACCCGCTTCTGAAACATGTTCCGATTTTGTACCGCCGGAGAAGACGAAGACGACAATTGTGTCATCGTCGCCACCACCGCTGCGGTGTTGATTTGGTTACAGTTGAACATGATTAATGGTGGTGGTTGTGAAGACGATATGCTGGTGATGATGGCGGCGGTGCTGGTTTTGGCAGTGATGGTGGTGGTAGCGGCCGACAGGTGACGGCGGTTGTGGAGGTGGAGGTGGAGGTGATGGTTTTTCAAAGGAGATAGTGTAAAGAGAGAGAGGAAGAGAGTAGAGAGAAAGATATGAGGCTGAATTAATTTATTTTGTTTTATTTAAGGGTATTTTAGTCATTTTACACCAACTTAACTGATAAAACTAACCTCCATGCACGCCAAGGACTATCTGGGAACGAAAACTGAAAAGTTAGGGACTATAGATGTAATTTTAGAAAGTTAGGGACTAAAGATGAAAAAAGACCAAAACACAGGGACTATCCGGGCATTTAACTCACTAAGTTAACCAATAAAAAGATTTTTTTTTTCTAAAAACAAAGGAGCTAAACACCTATATTAGCGAAGTTGAAGGTTTTAAAGAAAATTACAAAAAATAATAAAAATATAGGGACTAAACATGTACATTACTAAATTAAGACAGAGGGACTAAACACGCATGTAAACAAAGCTAACCAATAAAAAAAATTTAAAAACAAAGGCGCTAAACACTTATATTAGCGAACTTAAAAGTTTAAAACTTAAATACAAAAAGAAACGACCAATGAGGGGTGTCAGGCACTGCCTGGCACTAATCCCCCTCATGGTTGTCGTAGATATAGGTAATTTCTTAATGTTTTTTTGAACGCAAACATTCGTTATTCTTTGCGGCATCCAAATGAATGGCGAATACGGGTGGCGTCGGTTCATCTTAAATGGGAGGCAAGGTTTTACCGATTATTCCACGGTCGTGCATTCGGGTGGGTGGAGGTCGGGTTTCCACGCATCTGGGAGTGACAAGAAGCTAGCGGTGGTCGAGTGGTCGACCTTGGTCACAGCGTCCAGTATCACGGTTATTGACTAGTTATTCCTTGCCGTTAAAAAAACTTACACTATTTATTACAGGACTCTAACTATTCATCACACTTTATTAACGGTGGTAAACTGCAAGTCTTTTGGTTACAAATTTTCTTAATAGGTTTTAGTTTTAAAACTTGGTTTTCCATCTATAAACTAATCAATTATGTTGGGATTGAACCCTATCAGAGGAACAGATAATTAAAGCCAAAACTGGATCAGAGCAGTGGATCCAGAATAAGCAGATGTTGTGTTACAAGTCTCTCCCCTTGAAAATGGTTTCAACATCTGCTGACCTCCTATCTACTGATCGTTACAACTACTGGCCAACAACCATTGATCAAGTCAAAGACTAAAGACCTGCTGTTCAATCTACTGATTTGGGTCAAGCACTGCTGGTAGTTATCAAGTACTGTTGAAGTCACTACAGTGGAAGGACCAGCAGTAGTTTAGTTTAATTATGTAATGTATTGTATAGCAGTTGTTAGCTTAAGCAGTGTTTGTATAGATCAGTTGTTAGAAGTTGTTAGGAGGTTAGATGTCACTTTCATGGTGACGTCAGCTTTAATGCCTCAGTGGTTTGTCCGTACCTATAAATAGAACAGTACCATGCACTGTTCTATTAGCTCTTCACAAAATCTTCTTCCTGCACGAACAAACACTGTGAGCTCCGGCTGAGGGGGAGTTTGTATTCATACATGCATTGTAATCGTTATTGAAATAAATTCAATCTTTCGGTTCTTTGTTGAAAATGTTTGATTAAAGCAATTCTCCTGTTTGATTGTGTGCAAAGTTTGTTTCCATCTTAAATTCCGCTGCACTACTCATTCATCTTCATCTTATTTCAAACGTAAAACACAATCAAAACCAAACTCAGATCCTAACAATTGGTATCAGAGCTTGGACAGTCAAATTTGATTTAACAATCATTTTGACATAAATAGTTCAGCTCATAATCGTTGATATCGATAGTTTGTTCGTTTTGTTGAAAAACAGAGCAAGGTTTAATCACCATCAAAGTTGATTAATCAGTGCCTGTAAAACAACCAGGATGACCTCACAATCACAAGATGATAAGAATAATATTGGCTCTCTTTTCAAACCACCCATGCTTAAACGTAATGAATACAACATCTGGCAGAGAAGGATGGGTCACATCCTTGCTCAATAGAACACTGGATGTTGGAGGTCTGTTTTTTTTTGGTCCCCATGTTCCTATGGTGCCAAGTGCTGAGGATGCAAAGAAGTTCGTACCTAAACCATCTGAAAACTATACAGAAATTGATTTTCAAAAGTTCGAACTCGATGCCAAAGCATTCAGCATCATAGTATTTGCATTACCCAATGAGATCTATGTTGGACTGTTAACAGTGCCAAAGAGCTATGGGATGCATTGAAGGAACAGTTTGGGGGAACAGAAGAAGTTATTGAAAACAATAGGGAAATTCTGAATCAGCAGTATGAAACATTTTGTCACATCAAGGGTGAATCATTGACTCAGCAGTTTAAACGATTCAGTTGTCTCATTAGTGAACTAAGGCTTGTTAAAGTAGCATTTCCAAATTCAACTCAAAATAGCAGGTTCCTTAGATCACTACCAGAAAAATGGGATACCATTGCATTTGTTACTAGAAACTCTGCTGAGTTCAAAGATCTGACCCTGGCCCAACTTCATGGTAAACTCCTGACCTATGAAAGGGAGTTAAACCAGAAAAAGAAGTTGCAAGAGTCTGGCAAAGTTGCTGATGATTATTCATTTGGCAGCACAGCTCTTTTTTGTCAGGAAGAATCCGGTAGCAGTAGTAAGGATCAGGGTTATGATCACTTTATTGATATAACTGCTGGTGGAAATTTCAACAACCCTGATTCTCACTGTAGGACCGGTTTTGACACCGTTCGATTGCGTAACGAACGTTCGACGTGCGGAATCCGTGAACGTGCGTGACCGAACACACAATAACGTACTAGAACCGTGACTCTATTGAAGATATGACGTGTACAAACAACAAGAATCACGTGGAGAGACTTTCTCTCTCTAGTCTCCAAACTCCTAAATCACAAATGAGCAAAAGTCTTAAACTTTAAACCTAAGGCTCCTATTTATAGCCCTTGGAATTAATGAGATTTCTCATTAATTACCAAAGTGCCACCTTGCTAAAACTATCTAAATATTACAATAAAATCCTAGATTTCTACAGTTTCAGCTATGGTTTGAATTGACGGAGGCGATAGACATTAATGCATCAACAAACTCCCCCTTGGATATTGCCGCAGTCAATCCGTAGTTAAACTCGTTGGGACTTGTCTTTCTCTCTCTCTTGAGTCTTCTTTAAGATTTAACGTCTTCAGCAAACACAGACTCCCTTTTGCTCGAACAGAATCCCGGTGGATCTGTCTTCAGCTTCAGCTCCCCCTTTCGGTAATCTCTTCAGGCTCCCCCTTTCGTCAAGCTTCCGTGCTTTTAGGATCGACGCCTGGCTTTCCGTAGCAACAGATTCAGAAACCTACACATCTCAACCTCTCGTAAGACAAAATAATTTTGACTCTAAAAGAATTCACTCAAAATTCTCAAACATATAACACACAATATTGTGATTCAAATTAATGAATCATCTAAACATTTGAGGATTATCTTCCAACTTCTCATCATCTTAACCAAACCAATTGTTCATTTTGTTTAGCCTTTGAGATTTTGAATATCAGCTTTTCAACATCAGTTGTCGAAAATCTTTTTGGATTTTTCAAAAATTAGGCTAAAACACACTAAAATCCTTTTGGATTTTGTAATAAGAGAAATGTAATGCAGAAATGAAATATGTACAAACATATTTTTGTGAGTTTGCGAAAGAGGATCATATCAGTTTTTGAGACACATCACAAGCACCGTTAAGCTTTTAATCGTTTTAAGTTCTAAACGATTCACGTTGATTGACGATATAATTGTCCTCTTAAGCTCAATCTAAAAACTTTCGAAATGCTTACCGATACGTTAAGGTATATTAATTTTGCACTAAATTCTTATGGACCCCACGATCTCAGCATATCCCCTCATCATGCAATACACTAACTCAAGTAATGCCTTTAAACTTTCATCAACTGTGAAATGTGCGAAAACAACTCAGAATGTTTAAACATTAACAATCAGGTCGATACTTCCGTATACGCAGAGAAAGTCCAATGTTTAAACAAAATAAGAAAATAAAACAAGTTGAAGTTGTTTAGGCTTTAACCACCAGGTCGATACTCCCGTATACGCAGAGGAGGTCCAAAGCTTAAACGACACCAAAGAAAATAAAGCAGAACGTTTAGGCAACAACATCCAGGTCGATACTCACGTATACGCAGAGGATGTCCGATGCTTAAACAAAATAAAGAAATAAGACAAGTTTAAATCTTTGCAAAATGAAATGCACAATCACAGTGATTTTTCAGCAAAGTAGTGAAAGTTCACAAACTTAACCAGTTTTTATGCTTTTGGCATTCAGCGATTACTGAGCAGGCACACAATCAAGAAGGACAAAACTAAGTACTATGCTTTTGACCATGTTTCCCACTAGAACTAGGCTTTTTCATTTAGGTTTGTATCGTTATCGCAAATCTACTAGTCTAGCTGAGCCTATCGTCACATCTTTAGTGAGACCGTTTATCACATTTAGACTTTTCATTTCTTTAGCATGCTGTGATAGTCCACTGATTTACTATCATTTCCTCTTGTCTCAACAAAACTCATTTTTTCTTTTTTCAATGTTTTTGGCATTTTCAAATTTTCAAATGTTTTTGGATTTTCTAAAAATTCTTACTCCCCCTAAAATGCAAACACATTTTAGGAAATTTGAAACTAAACTGTACAACCAACTTGACAACTGATATCGAATCGCTTCAATTCGCCATCCACTTGGCATAAACAATCAGAACTCCCCCTGACAACAAACTATTTTCCCATTATGATTTCAAAACACTTAAGTTTGTTTTAATCAAAATGGTTTTTCCGGAAAATTAGTTTTGTGTGTCGTTTCACAAACATGGGGTTTCATCACCTTGTTCTTTAATCCACTTGTAAAAACCACTTGTAAGATAGTTAAATCAAGTACAACTTAATGTCCTTGAACCACTTGTAAGTCGAAATATCACCAGAGTGAATTTCTCAAGAAATATGCCGATTCCTGCTCCACGATTACCAACTTGGGAGCTCCGGCAAGTCAGGTTTTTTCAGTTAAAGAGATTCACCCAAGCCTGACGGTCCTTGGGTGTTTTGAACATACCTTTTTGATTCATAAAATTCCTTTACCCCTTTGACTGTTCCGTCAACCATTTTTCCAAAAATGTTTAGAACATTAGGGTTAAAGGCTTTTTCAACATCAAAATATTTCTTTTCAGAAAAAGATTGATTTGAAATTTCAACTTCGTCAACTTTTTGTTTATAATTTTCAGCTCGCAATGGTGGAAAGTTTATGTCATCCATTGGCGGAACTGACGTTTCAACTTTTAGCTCAACTTGTGGCTCTTCTGACTTTGACAAGTCAGATTCATCACCAACACGTAGCTCCTTTGTTTCCGAAGAAACAAATTCATCGCTAACCACTTCAACCTTCTTTATCTCCTCTTTTGTCCTCAGATTTGCATCTGAAGAATTCGGTTTACTTGACTTTGTTGTCGAGTGAAGCGATTCATCAACACTCTTATTTGTTGTACCCGAGGACAAAATCCTTTCGAGATACTCTCGTGCTTTCTTCCTTTTCTTTCTCAATCGATCTTTCTGCCCTTGTGAAAGTTTCACTTTCGGTTCTTTCACTTCTTGTTTTTTCTGTGTTCTGGGCTTTTCATCGACTTTGAATGATTTTGTCACCTTTTTATGAGATTCAGCCCTCGATCTTTCCATTGATCTCATTGGACAATCTCTTGCAATATGTCCTTTGATTTGGCAGTTATAGCATCTCCTCGTCTCAAACCACTGATTCTGGCAGTTAACAGCAATGTGTCCTTGACAACCACAGTTGTAACACATCCTGTTATCGTACCAATCTCCACCATCAATCCAAACACTCAAATCATAACACTGATTTGATTTGTAGTACTCATGACTTCTCCTATAAGCTTGATTTGACGCTTGAGCACTGTGGTCAAACCTGCACCACTTATTACCAACTTTTTGTGAGTTTAAATTTTCAACCTTTTGTGGTTTTTTATAACGATTGGATGACTGAACTGATGAGCTTTTATTGTTGTTTTGAAAATTTTTCGGATTTTTAACTTTTTGTTTCTGTTCTATAACCATCTTAACAGGTTTTTGCTTAGAACATTCACCTGTTTCAGTAGATTGCAAAACAATATTTTTAAATTTTTCTTGTAAATCTAAAAATAATTTTTGTTTAGCTTATTTTTCATTTTTATCATCAGCTCCTTCATCACAATCTTCAACTTTGACATTGTCAAAGTTTGTGACATTGTCACTTATTGGAACAGAATTGATCGGTTTTGGACAAGGAAAATCTGGTGTTGATGACGAAGTCTCAAAACCTTTCAGCTTATTTTCTAACTCAGCAATTTTATTCCGATCACTTTCAGCTTCTTTTTCAAGCTGAATGATTTTAGCAAGATGAGAATTTATTGCAATTTGTTTTTCAAGATTATTTTTACCAAAAATATCTTTCTCATCTTCTAAAATCTTTATTTGACTTTGAAAATCTTTCTCAATTTTTACTTTTTCATTTTCTAAATTTTGTTTTTGATTTTTCAAAACATTTTCTGATTTTTTAAGATTTTCATTTTCTAATGACAAACTCTCTAAATTCCTCAAGAGTTTGTCATTTTCAGATTTCAGTTTTTCACAATTCAAGCGCAACTCCATAATCTGTTCATCATCAGCTTTCTTCTCAACCTTCAGAGCTGAAATTTCGTCAACTAGCTTCTCTATCATTTGAACATTTTCTTGAGATTTCTTTTTTCTAATCTTTTGGAACTCAAATTCTTGAGCTTCAATCTTCTCAATGAATGCACTCAAATTCAAGTCTAAATATCTGTCATTCAAGTCTAACAAATACGTTCCCCACACATCACGCGGTAAAACATTTGCCACTTTGTCAACCCACTCCTTATTAGACTTGGTTATCCCTAATTTTCCCATTTCCAAAACTAGATGACAGTATCTATCAAATAATTCTTTTATAGACTCTCCCTTGATACTCGTAAAACTATCAAATTTCTTCTGTGCAATATCTGCTGGATTCTGAACACGATACGACGCACAATCCATGTTTCGTTATTTTTTTAAAAAAATTTCAAATCACAAACTGAAATCAATTCAATCACTGTATCAACCCACTGAATCAGATAGATATCCGATTTAGTGACAACAATTTAGTAACAATGGATCGCGTGAAAAATTCGTTCTGATGGGTATACAATGCTTGTCAAATCACCTCAGGTCGCCTGCAAACAAACAAACAAACAATCAGTTTTAAACAAACTGAATATGTAAACGTGTGAGTTTGTGAAATTAATCTAAGACTCGTTGTCAAAGATTCGCGAATTCGATTCAATGTTGTTCGAAGTGAAATCACTAAACGAATGAGCCGATTGATCAATGGACAAATTTGGGCTTATTAATACTCAATGATGATTGGGCCTCACAAAATGATGTTCGAGAACTGGGCCTTATCAATTAAACTCTGAATCTGTTTTGACCTTTATCAATTTACAATCACGTGACTATGACCAATTCTTTTAAATCCAGAATACACTTTGATTGTTCACATGCAAACTTATGACCTGACAAGCATCGAATATATCAACCAATTTATACAATCACATGTAATTTGACATTAAAAAAATTTCGACAATTTAAATCCAAATTTTGTGATTGGATGAGTATCTTCAACACACAAACTGCTTTGTATTAGTCCTCTTTTAATGATTTGTCCTATGATTCAATGAAGGTGATTGGACCTCAAAATTTAACTAATCAGATCACACCTTTTATTGATCAAATGAAATGATCTTGACACAAATCACACATTTACCCATGTACATTAAATGTATCACATTTCTTGATCAAAATCACATGCAAGAACTGAATAATCACTTTTAATTGGACCCACAATTTACAATTTATTGCCGACAACCTTACATCAACAACAAATATGTCTGACAATTTCGGTGACAATAAACTCAATTAGATTCGGCCGTTCACGTGTTTACTCTGATCAATGACCGACAATTAACACACTCCAAACAATTTGTTTTAAAGTTCAACAACCACTTAAATGAATTTTCAATTTTGATTTCACGTGACTCGATAACCACTTTCAAAATTCACCGTTTCAAACGGTCATGTCATGTTTCAAACAGTAAGGTGATTGTTCAAACGGCCAGGTGCTTGTTCAAACGGTCAGGTGCTTTCAAACTGTCAGGTGCTTGATTTCAAACGGTCAAGTGATTGATTTCAAACGGATATGTCAATTTTTCAAACAATCAGGTCTATTTTCAAACGGTAAGGTGCTTTCAAACTGTCATGTCCTCAAACGGTCACTCCCTCAAACTGTAGTTCTCAAACGGAAGGTGTCAGTTTCAAACGGGAGGGTCACTTTCAAACGATATCGGACACAAAAACTCAGATTTCTCCTAAACGGCTAGGAATTAGGATCTGAAACTTGGTAGGGTTATAGATCAGGTGTTTTCGCACAACATATCAAAAAATCAGACGATTTGGACCGTAAAAACCCGTTCAATTTGACGAAAATCAGTGTAAAACGTGAAAATATGAAAAAGATGAAGAAATAGATGAAATTCGGATCTGAAATCGCTGAAATCTGGTACGAATCAATGTGTTTGATCAGTGCAATCGAGCTCCTAGCTCTGATACCACTTGTAGGACCGGTTTTGACACCGTTCGATTGCGTAACGAACGTTCGACGTGCGGAATCCGTGAACGTGCGTGACCGAACACACAATAACGTACTAGAACCGTGACTCTATTGAAGATATGACGTGTACAAACAACAAGAATCACGTGGAGAGACTTTCTCTCTCTAGTCTCCAAACTCCTAAATCACAAATGAGCAAAAGTCTTAAACTTTAAACCTAAGGCTCCTATTTATAGCCCTTGGAATTAATGAGATTTCTCATTAATTACCAAAGTGCCACCTTGCTAAAACTATCTAAATATTACAATAAAATCCTAGATTTCTACAGTTTCAGCTATGGTTTGAATTGACGGAGGCGATAAACATTAATGCATCAACACTCACTCTGCAAATTATGCTTTTACTGCAAATTGTGAAAACCAGATGTCAGATAACTTGTGTTTTGAACTCAATGATTTGCAACACTTTGATCCCACTGACTTAGAAGAGATGGACATTTTGCATCAATTGGCTTTGCTTAGTGTAAGAACAAGAAAATTCTACAAAAGAACAGGGAGAAAATTCCCAGGGCTACATGGGAATTTAAAAGTGGGGTTGGATAAGTCAAAAATTAAGTGCTATAAGTGCAATAGGCTAGGTCATTTTGCTAGGGAATGCAGGAGTCAAACCACTGGTCCCATAGTCACTCACCCCAGCTCAAACCCTAGACCACAACATCAAAGCACTGTGCACTATACCCAATATACCCATGCTGCCCATGTTAACACTGCTCACTATGCTGCAACCCCTGTTCCTGTGCATTATGTTCAAACCACCGTTCCACAAATTCAGTATGTTCAAACCCCTGTCTCTCAGGCACAAGTGCAACCTGTTGCACCTCAACCAGCTGCTCCAACAGTAACACAACCAGATCAGCAAAGCTTTTTCACTCAAGGCTTTGTTGACTGGAGCAGTATGCCTGATGATCTTAGTGATGAAAATTTTGCACTCAATGCTTTTAATGATCCTACTAATGATGAATTTTGTTTGATGGCATTAGAGTCTATACCAGAAGGGGTAGAAACTGAAGGTGAACAGCTAAGTGCTGAAACAGTGGATGAAGTGACTGAGCAGTGGTTACTGCAGTTGCTGGTGAACTACTGCTGGGAGAAAATTCAGAAACCCTGATTGAACCACTGGTTGATCCTTGGTCCAAAGAAGACAAGGAAGAAAAAGAAGAGGAGAAAGAGGGTGAGAAAAAAGAAAGAGCTGATGAAGAAAATCATCAATGTGATTGTGCTATGATGGCAGCTGCCAAGGTATCACCTCAGGTTCTTAAAAATTTGTGTTCAGACAAATGCATTATTGCATTTGCTAGCATCAAAGAGGTGAATGAAAACCTTCGGAATATGATCTTAACTGATGAAGTCAAATTTGAGAAGTCATTAAAAGAACTTAAAATCAAGTTGGCTGAAAAGACAAAGAAATTTGCTGTCTAAAAGAAGAGCAAAGCATTACCAAAACCCAACTCCAAACAATGATAGAAAAAATATCATGTTTGTAAAAAGGAGTTGGAATCCACCCAAATCACATGTGAAAAGTGGGTGGAATCCTGCAAAGGGTATGAAGTAATGCTTGAAAAACAGATTAAAAGTAATGTGATATTTGGTGTTGGTTATAGAAAACATGATGATGAAAATACTGCTTTTGAAAAATCTGTTCAAACTACTGATGTAACCACTGATTTCATTCCCACTAACAAGAATGGCCAAGAAGTGAAAATCACTGATAAACTTGGTAACAAAATCACACTTGAGAGACCAATGGGATCCTCTACTTTTGAGGAAATTGAGAAATACCAATTTAAACCCACATGGTCTGACGAGTGTGACATTCTTGAAAATTTTAAACCCATGGATTTCACAACCACTGATGGTGTTAAAGCTCCAAAAGCAAAAGTCATCCCTCTCAAGGACATCCCAACAGAGGTTAAAAACTCTGTTGCAAAGGAGTCTGAAAAGAGAAAGAAGAGAGAAAAGATCAAAAACCTGTTTTGTGAATTTTGTGAAAAAAGGAATCATCTAACAAAAGATTGTTTCCATTTAAAAGCATATGACTTTAACAAAACAAGTGTCATTGTCCCTGCCGAAAGCTGCACCATCTGTGGTAAAACAAACCATAAAACTCAAGCATGTGTGTATCTCAAAAACTTTGATGTTAAAAAGAATGAGTACACTGCTAAAACATCCTTGAGTCCATCAACATCATCTGTCAGATTCACCAAGAATCAATCACTGTTTGTGCGAGTCCAAACAGCTGTTACAAAACAGCTGAATCAAACATCTGTCCAAAGAGATGTTCAATTGACTGATGCACCCCCTGCCAACCAATTAAGAAGAGGCAAGGGACAATCATCTTACCAAAGGATTCCACACGTTTATGAGACCTACAAAAGGCCCCCTAAACCAAGAGTGAATAGGCATCCTTTTGGTTATCAGCAGGTGATTGGTCAAAACCCACAACAGTGGTTAGAGAGAAACAGTCCTAAAACTGTCCAATCCCCTGACCTAACCACTGCCCATGCATCTGAATTCATCCCAGACACTGTTGAGACCCCATCCAAAGCCTTATTGGCTTTGGAGACCCTAATGAACTAATCCTTTTACTTCATATGCAGGGAGCTTCTGCATGCTTAGATAGTCTTTGGTATGTAGATAGTGAAGGCTCCAGGCACATGACAGGATGTAAAGCCCTTCTCAAAGATTTCAAAATTCATGGAGGGGGTCATATATCCTTTGGTAATAATAGTAAAGGGAAAGTTCTGGGGTCTGGTACAGTACAAACTGGAAATGTAAAATTTGAAAATGTCAATCTGATAGACAATCTAAAATTCAACCTCCTGAGTGTTTCACAAATGAGTGATAAGGGGTATGGATCATTCTTCACAAAGGTGTGTTGTAGGATTGTTGGACCAGAAATGGTTGAAAAGATTGAAGCAATAATAAAAACTGGAAAAACAAAACTTGTTGCTCAAAGAAGTGGCAATGTTTATGTTGTTGATATGTTAAAAGAGTGTCCCAGAACTGATGCCTGTCTGTTCTCAGCTGCCTCTAACAAAGAGACAGTGCTTTGGCACAGAAGATTGGGGCACACAAATCTCAAGACAATCACTGAAATTTCAAAAAAATGGCTTGGTAAGAGGCTTACCACAAAAATTGTTTTCATGTCCTGAGCATTGTGTTTCCTGTTTAAAAGGAAAACAGCATAAAAGCTCCTTTAAGTCCATTGAAGAGTCCAAAATAACCCAGTGTTTGCAAATGCTGCACATGGATTTGTTTGGCCCAGTTCAAGTCATGAGTCTCAAAAAGAAGAAATATTGTTTGGTTATTATTGATGACTTTTCTAGGTTTACATGGACTTTCTATTTACACTCAAAAGATGAGACTGTAGGCATTTTGCAAGACTTTGTGACACAGGTTGAAAAGCAATTTGACCTTCCAGTAAAAGTCTTCAGGAGTGACAATGGCACAGAATTCAAAAATAAGGAGTTGGATGCCTTCTGTGTGAAGAAAGGGATTGTAAGGCAGTACAACATCCCTAGAACACCAGAGCAAAATGGGGTAGTTGAAAGATAGAACAAGACACTGATTGAAGCAGCTAGGACCATGCTTGCTGACTCAGGTTTTCCTTTAACTTTCTGGGCAGAGGCAGTAAACACTGCTTGCTATGTCGAAAACAGAGTTTTAATAAACCCCAGGCACAAAAAGACTGCTTATGAAATTATGTATAAAATCAAACCACTGATCTCATACTTTAAAGTATTTGGCTGCCCATGCTTTATTTTGAATTTAAAAGATTCCATCTCAAAATTTGCGGCCAAAGTAGACAGTGGTTATCTTTTGGGATACTCTACCACTGCTAAGACCTACAAAGTGTTTAATACACGGACTAAAACAGTGGAAGAGACTTTGAATGTGAAGTTCAATGAACTTTCATCAATGAAAATCCCAACAAATCCTGCTGATTTATTTGATCTTGATAAATTCACATTTGAAAGTGTTGTTGTCAAGACTAACAGTGCAGGTCCATCAGAGGATTCATCACCAGACTATGGGTATGAGATCATCATTCCTCAACAAAAGTCTGTTTCAATGGGAAAAGCACCAGTTGTACAAAATAGCTGTCAAAGCTCAACCACTGCTACCTCAACAGTTGTTGACCAAAGTAGCCCATCAATCTCTGCTTACACATCATCAAATACTGCTGACAAAAGTCCCCAAACAGTGGATAAAAGTCAGCATGTATCCAGAATAAAACTGATGAAAGGGGCATTGTTGTCAAGAATAAAGCCAGGCTTGTGGTTCAAGGTTATAGACAGGAAGAGGGGATAGTCTATGATGAAACTTTTGCCCCTGTAGCAAGATTGGAAGCTATAAGACTGTTCCCGGCCTTTGCTGTCAACCACAACATGAAGGTGTTCCAAATGGATATCAAAAGTGCTTTCCTCAATGGTACAATTCAAGAAGAGGTGTATGTTTGTCAACCTCCAGGTTTTGAGGATCCATTTTATCCAGATCATGTCTACAGGCTAAACAAAGCCTTGTATGGCCTGAAACAAGCACCTAGGGCCTGGTATGAAACTCTTTCCACCTTTCTACTCTCAAATGGTTTCAAAAGAGGTACCATTGATAAAACACTGTTTCTAAAATGGAGAGGAAAGGATTTAATGATTGTCCAAATTTATGTGGATGACATTATTTTTGGAAGCACATGTAATCTTGGTCTCCAAGTTCAGCAAATGCAAAATGGAACTTTCATTCATCAAAGCAAATATGCTAAAGAACTTTTAAATAAATTTGATATGAATGATTGTAAACCATGCAGCACACCCATGGCAACCAATAAGCTAGTCATGTCTGATGAAAAAGATGAGCTGATTGACCAAACACTTTATAGAAGCATGATTGGGTCTTTACTGTACCTAACTGCATCTAGACCAGACATCGTGTTTGCAACATGTGTCTGTGCAAGAAGTCAATCAGCTCCAAGAAAATCTAATCTCATTGCTGTAAAAAGGATCTTCAGATACATAAAAGGTGCTCTCACACTTGGTATCTGGTATCCAGCTAACGGGAATATCCAGCTTTCAGGATTTTCAGATAGTGACTTTGCCGGATGTAACACCACAAGGAAGTCCACTTCAGGAGGGTGCCAGTTTCTAGGCAACTGCTTGGTTTCATGGCAAAGCAAAAAGCAAGCAGCTGTTTCAACATCCACTGCTGAAGCTGAATACATTACTGCTGCAAGCTGTACAGCCCAACTCCTGTGGCTTCAAAATCAGTTGCTGGATTTTGGTATCACTGCCTTAAAGACACCACTCATGTTGGATAGCCAGACAGCAGAAAATATTATCAAAAATCCAGTTTCCCATTCAACCACCAAGCACATCGACATCAGACATCACTTTGTGAGGGATTGCAATGAAAAAGGTTTGATTTCTCTGCATCATGTTCCAACTAAAGACCAGCTGGCAGATGTGCTCACAAAAGCTTTAGATACATCTACATTTGAAAGCTTGGTCTCTAGGATTGGCATGCTAAACATGGAATAACAAGCAAAATCTTGTTTTTCTATGAATAAAAGCATTAAAATGTTTTCAGAAAATAAAAAATCCATCCTTAAAAATAGCTAAAAATGAATTTTTCATTAAATCCTTAAAAGTCTGCCATAACCACTGATTGGTGCAAACATCTGTGTTTGTTATTTGCTATCCACTGCTGAAAGTCAACCTCTGTTCTCTCATTTCTCTTTGTAAAACACTGTTAACAAACTTCAGTGCTTTAAAACCACTGACACAAGCTATCCACTGATAGTAAAAGTTACCCACTGTTTTCATTTTCCTTTGTAAACCACTGGTATTGCTTCATCAGTGGTTTCTCAAATAACTGTCTTCCATTATTTCATCCTTTCATCAGAGGTTGAGACGTGGTCAGTATTTATCCGTCAGATTTTTGTAACCGCTTCCATGTCAACATTCACTTTTTCATAATATAAAACCTTGCCCTAAACCCCCAAACAAGGTTTTCACTGTCGAATCGAATTTAAAATTCTTTTCTCAAAACAGTTTTCCACAAAAATTCTCCTCCAATCTTCATCGTCTTCACTTCATTTCTCCTATTCTCTGTTTCAATCATAGTGAAAAAGGCAAGCAAATCCAAAACAAAGGAACCTACCGAGGTTGAAATTCCATACAAATGGTCTCACAATTACTTGGGTATTCTTGAAAAACCCAGTGATACAAAGACCTTCGATTCTATCATAGACACATTATCCTCAACAAAGTACAAAACTTTGCTCACTTACAATGCAACCGTCTATCTTGCTACTCAAAGCGAATTTTGGGAAAATGCTACTCTTGAGAAGGTGGACAAAAAGGTTGTTGCCATCAATTCCACAATAAAATGTGTAAAAATCTCAATCACACCTCAAGCCATATCTGAAGTATTTGAGCTCAATGATCTGGAAGGTAAAAATTCTTTTCCGAAAACAGAGTACCAAGGATATTTCATTAAAAGAGGGTATGGAGAAGAAATGAAAATAGATACTTTATAAAAGGGCAATTTTCCATCTGCTACAAGGTTTTTATTTCATACCCTTCTTATGTGTGTTTCTAACAAAACCACTGCTTTCAATGAAATCCCGTTGAAGATACAATACCTGGGTTATGCTATACTTAAAGGTGAAAATTTTAATTATTCCCAGGTAATCTTCGATAATTTGGTCAAAAATGTTGAGAAAAAGGCTTTTCTATTATTTCCAAGATTTTTGAGTTACTATTTTAATAAAAAAATTCAGAAAATAATGCCCATGTACTTGTACAGGGTCCTCCTTTTAAAATAAACAGTTTAACACCTGAAACATTCACAAGAATGTTAAAACCTACAAAAGCACAAGCAGAGGTGCCTGAGCAGAATTTAGCAGCTACCACTGCTCCTCAGGTATCTGCAGCTAAGCCCACTGCTCCAGGTGATCAAGGCAGCATAACCACTGTTTTGAAACCCACACCTGCCCTTACCAAAAAGACCAAAAAGAAATCATCCAGAAAACCCCCCAAACCCATCAAAAAGGCAACTCTGGAAGATGAGATCCCAGAGCAACTGCTAGTGACAACACAAAAGTCACCAATAACCACTGCTGCTACTTCCTCACAACAGTTGGTAGAAAGATCTCCACCTTTGCCTAAAACTCCTCCTGCATCCTCACAAAAGGATCAGGTTGTAAGCACAGGGACCCCACATTATGAAGCTCTGGGTCCAATTGGATCCATCTTCCTCAGTCCTGATCCCAAAGACATGTCTCTTTCTACACCAATACCTTCACCCCTCATATTACCACAATCCATGCTACCTTTGTTGCATGCAGTTGATATAGCTTAGACACAAACCAGTTCCTCTCAACCACCTATCAATGAGAGTATACTCCCACAAGTGACTGGGTCTGTTGCATATACCTCTGCTATCCCAACAACAATTGAGGAGGTTACACTGCAGGAGTTTCAAGTAACTCCTGTCAGTAGTTCAAGTGGAGCAGTAACTACTAGTGTTGGACCCACTGGTCTACGTTGGGCCAGTTGTTCTATCAATAAGACTCCCTTGAAGGCAATTTCTTCAGAGACAACTAGGGCAACCACTGGTGAGTTTTCTTTAACCACTGGTGAGCTGTTCAAAGTGTCCACAAATGAGGAAAGAATTCCCCAGTACCAAGAACAAGGGGCATCAATGGATGACTTTTGGGATACACTCCCTAAGTCTACCATTGATACAACCACTGCTGGTGGGAAATCAGATGATCCCATTCATTTGGGTGATGGTTTAAAATATAAAGAATTGACGAAGAGAGTGGACAGAATTGAATCATCTGTTGCAGACATCAAAACAATGCTGCAGCAGGTGTTGAATTCTCAAAAGTCTACATCCACTGCTGCACCACCCCCAACAGCTGCTCCATTATCTAATGAGCTGTGGAGTTTATTTCAACCATTGCTCCGACATCAAAGAGAATTAACTGATCAGCAACATGAGATCCAAATTCAAAAGATTAGAACTCTCACGGAAGCAAGGTTTAAAGATACTCAAGCTGACATCAAGGCTTTAAAAGACCACATTCTAAAAACCACTGGCACTGCTCCTCCCACTGTTCTCTTCTTTGATAATCCTCCTCCGGATAATGCCAAAAAGGGGGAGAAAATCAAACAGTGGATAAAGAAGGGAATTGAAGATGGTATTTATATTGAACCAGAAAAGGAAAACATGACTAAAAACATTCCCTTGCCAGATGGTAGTAAAAATATTGATGTTACTGAAAATGCACTAGCTGAAACAAAAGCAAGTGTAAAAAGGGATAGAGAGGCTAAGGATAAAGCCAAGTGGGAACAGGAGAAGAGAGCTTTCATGAAGCTAAATGCACAAGGTCCTTCTGAACCTATGGATGATAAAAATCCCAAGGAAGAAAAGAAGAAGCCCACCAGACAAGTGAGGCAACCTAAAAAGCATGCCTCCAAACCACCTACTAAAGGCTCCAAACCTCAAACTACCACCTCAACACACACCACTTCAACACACACCACAACCACTACCTTACCACCACTACCAAAAATCACTCCACCAATAAAACCACCAAAAACAACCTCACCACCATCACCTCCTGCCAAAAAGCAGAAGACACTAAATATTACAACATCTGTTGTAATGGCAACAGTGGTTGAAACACCAGTTGTTTCAACAACTGTTAGTCAGCCACTATCCACCACTCAAAATACCACCACTGATCCACCCAAGACATCATCAGTCTCTCCTTCAATAAAAAGGAGACGGATTTTCATACCTGATGATGATTTTCCATCACCACCAACATCTTCACAATCACTTGCACTTATTCCAAACCCTGTTCCTCTCTCATCAGCTCCAGTACAACAACCAATCCTTGTCATTACTCCTACATGTGTTCAATTCCCTCTTGAACTTATAGCAGTCAGAGAAGAAATCAAGTCTTTTTATTATAAGGATGACCCTGCTAAAAGGAGTTTACCATCTGTTGAAGGATATCCCAGGCCTAACAATATTGAAGAATATTTGAAAATCAAGGCTCAGCAAGCAGAGGATATCTCAAAAAGAAATACACATGGGAAATCTGATAGAGAAATTCAGCAGAACTATCAATACTTGCTCACACAAGTCAGATCTTTAGAGCAGTTTGCAAAAAATGTTTGTCAGCAAATCTCAGAGAGAGCAGATGAAACTCTGAGAAAAGACTACATTGAAAGCATCATGGCAACCAAGAAGTACAAGGGAGAAAAGCATATGTACAAGGAGTGGACCATTCCTGAGCTTGAACAAGAAGCAGCCAGGATTCAAGAAATGATAAAGAATAAGGTCAAACACACTCCTCCAAATTGGTCAAAGTACAAAAAGAATGTGGCTGAGAAGACATTAGAGCTGAAGAGAATGAAAGAGGAATTAGTTGCTGCTGACTATGGGTCCAAAAATCAAGTGGCAAGTTGGAAAGACGATATAGTCAGGTCCACCTACAAAAGGTTGGAGGAATTAAGGAAGAAAGATCCTAAAGTTCCACAAAAACCTGATTACCCTGAAGCAGAGGTCTCAAAAAGACCACCAAAGCTGCAAATCAGGAGACCCACTGCTCCAGCTGGTGCAGCCATCTTTAAAAGAAGGCAACAAAAACAGTTGGATACTGAAACAGTGGCTGAATTAATGGCAGGATATGAGCTTGTAAAGGAAGGTATTAAAAAGATGATAGCTGAAACTCTTGGCCTGAATTAACCTACAAGTACTGCTCAAACAGTCATCACAAGGCCTGCATCACCAAACACCTCATCCAATAAAAATCTCCCAAGAAACCCACCAGGCTCAAAAGTACTAAAGTGGAAAACTGACAAACAGACCCATGTACTGACTGTGTTCAAGTCTAGTGGAGAAGTGAAGAAAATAACAAGGGAACAAGCACTTGGCCTAAGTCTTGAAGATATGCAGGATCTCCTTGATCTTCCACTTTGTAGGGATGAAGATGACACAGATGCCCTAGACTTTGAGTTGCAACTTAAAGGTCAGATAAGAGAACTGTTGATGAGGCAATAAAGATCTACCAATAATGAAGAGTTTTGGCATTATCTGTTCCAGGGGGAGATTGTTGGGATTGAACCCTATCAGAGGAACAGATAATTAAAGCCAAAACTGGATCAGAGCAGTGGATCCAGAATAAGCAGATGTTGTGTTACAAGTCTCTCCCCTTGAAAGTGGTTTCAACATCTGCTGACCTCCTATCTACTGATCGTTACAACTACTGGCCTACAACCGCTGATCAAGTCAAAGACTAAAGACCTGCTGTTCAATCTACTGATTTGGGTCAAGCACTGCTGGTAGTTATCAAGTACTGCTGAAGTCACAACAGTGGAATGACCAGCAGTAGTTTAGTTTAATTATTTAATGTATTTTATAGCAGTTGTTAACTTAAGCAGTGTTTGTATAGATCAGTTGTTAAAAGTTGTTAGGAGGTTAGATGTCACTTTCATGGTGACATCAGCTTTGACGCCTCAGTGGTTTGTCCGTACCTATAAATAGAACAGTACCATGCACTGTTCTATTAGCTCTTCACAAAATCTTCTTCCTGCACGAACAAACACTGTGAGCTCGGGCTGAGGGGGAGTTTGTATTCATACATGCATTGTAATCGTTGTTGAAATAAATTCAATCTTTCGGTTCTTTGTTGAAAATGTTTGATTAAAGCAATTCTCCTGTTTGTTTGTGTGCAAAGTTTGTTTCCATCTTAAATTCCGCTGCACTACTCATTCATCTTCATCTTATTTCAAACGTAAAACACAATCAAAACCAAACTCAGATCCTAACAAATTATTTTCTTATGACTTATTGTTATGTATTTATGATTTTGTAATTAATGGTAAGGCGTGGCTGGGTGTTTAAAAATACCGTATCCGAAAATCCGATCCGAACTATCCGATATCCAAATCCGAAATATCTGAAATTTTGGATATCCGAATTTTCGGATTCGGATAGTGATTTTGAAAATTTTTGGATATTCGAAACATTCGAAAATTTAATTTTTATTTTTTATCGGATATCCGAATATGCGAAATATCCGAAAAATATCCGATATATCCGAAAAATCCGAAAAATATCCTAAAAATGTCTGAAAAATATCAAAAACATTTATATTCGGATATCCAAAACTATCCGAATACCCAGCTTGAAATATTAAAAAAATAATAATTAATGGATATTCGGATATCGGATTCACTATCCGATCGGATATCCGAAAATTCGGATACGAATTCTGAATGTGAAATCAGGTATCTGAAAATTTCAGATATCTGGTTTTGAACACCCCTAGTGGCTACCTCTCAACGTTTTTGATGAAGTATAAAATTAGGGTAATTTTTTTTCTCTTTGTTTTATGTATCAGATACCACTTAGCAGATATTAGGAATTAGGATACCTCCACGTCAAAAAATTATTTTAGGATACCTTTGAAATTTTATTTTTAGATCCGCCGCTAATTAGAGAGATATACCATTGTGAATGGAGAGATTATGTACACGTATATAATTTGAATCAAATGAAAAGGGGAAACAACTTATTAGAGGGATATACCATGATGAATGGAGAGATTACTATGCTAATACATCAACGATCCAAATTTACTGTTAAAGAAATAATTCATAACTAATACGTCAACGATCCAAATTTACCGTTTGAAGAAACACGGAACTAATCTGGTGATTAGTTTGGGATTGTGACTCGACAAATAAGGTTAATCTTCTTTGTCTCGTCCAAGCTGTGATAGTGATTCTCCTGTAAAACACTAAACACCCCGTTAAGCTCGTTATGAGGAGGGGAATAGGGGAGTTTTCCTCGTAACCAATCTTCGGCGTGAGAATAAGTATCTGTTTTGAGGATTAAGGTGTGTAATTAAGAGAGTGAGAGAGCAAGAAGTGGATCCTTAAACCTGTAGATGAAGTTTCCCATTTATAGCCAGTGGTGTGGAAGGAGATGGGCTGATGGGCCTTGGGCCTGAAGTCGACAACAAGGAGTATTCGTTTTGTCCCATCTGCTACGACCGCTGATGTTTCTGAGCGAGAGGAAAGTTGGCGCACATTGATTGGATCCACGTGGCATGGTCGTTGTCCTTGTTGTTTGTTCTGTCATCGGCGACTAAGTGGAGATCGTGGTACAGTTGTCGGCGCACGCTGATTGGTGCCACGTAAGCGTCCTTGTGTACCTTCTTGTCCCCTGTACGATTTGGCAATCGTGAAGCATGATCGGATACAACCTTTGGTACTTGTCCTTAGATCAGCTGCGCCTCTGTCCTCGGCGCGGCTACAAGGAATGTCCCGTGCAGCCGGCGCACGGTCCATGAGGTGAAGATTTTCATCTAAGGAGCCAAGAGTGAAATCTGGACTTGTGTTTACCTTGACCCCGCGTGCGACCTAGGCTACACTTGTTTGGTCGGCTCAAGGTTGAGAAAGCTATCAAATTAGTGGATTAAAAGTATGGTCTCGCGCGTGACCTGCTTGGTCGGCGTAGGATTTGAGACCATACCCCTTCACCGTTAAAGAAATAATTTGTAACGGTGTCCATACGTCCAACATATCAAATATTTATTGTACATACAAACTATGCTAATACAATAATGCACTCAAACCATTACATATACACCCTGTTTCTAAAATACACGTACCACGTAGTGAGGCTTTTGAAAAAGATGCATTTAAAGAAAGTATAAACTTAAAGAAATTAATAATTATTATAGGTTCGTTAATAGTCTTATAGCGGAAAATGAATTTTGGCCCTACCATTAAAACTAAACAACTTTCCCCACCACTTCATTTGCATAAATTATAATAAATAATAACATTTGTTAAGTTTTATTTCATTTCTAAACATTGTGTCCGAGATTTATAAGAGTCACACTGGTATGTTCGTGTGTCACTGTGTCTAAGTCCTTAAGATCTGATTTACATACAAACTATGCTAATACAATAGTTTATATAAAGGTACATATAAAATATAAAATTATTTATAATCTTTAAAAAACATATATATCTCCTTCCTAAAATACACAACTTTTGTAAAAAATATATATGGTGAGGATCCTCTAAAAATGGCAAGTATGTGAGAAGTGTAAGATAATATGGTGAGAACATATGCTTTTAATTAAAATTAGAGATTAAGGGTAATAGAGTAATTTCAATAACAATCATTTTAATTAACAAAATCTTTTCATAACTGTCCTGACAAATTTTAGGAAACAATATATCTGGTATCTTTGTATTATTCGAATTCTGGTCTCAACTATTGTTTAATCCATAAAATTCATATCAACATTTTTGTTAATTCACAGGTATAAAACACCATACGTATTCCAGAAAACACTACAGCTTGAATCAAATACAGTCATAGTGTTTTAACATCTATAATGATTTTGATTATTTTGGAAGTATAAAACACTATTCAGATTCCAAAAACACCACAACTTGAATCGTGATACAGTTATGCTGTTTTAACATCTGGAATGATTCCACTGTACATTATGTGTGGTGTTTTAAACCTGCGTTCATGGTGTTTTAAACCTGCATTCAAGGTGTCTTAAACATGCAGTCTAGTATGTGTTCTTCGTATGGTGTTTTAAACCTGCATTCAGGGTGTTTTAAACTTGCAGTCCAGTATGTGTTCTTCGTATGTTTTTCGCATGGTGTTTTAAACCTGCATTCCAGTATATATTCTTCGTATGATGTTTTAAACATGCATTCCAGTTGACTTCATATCATGCTATACACAAAAATTTTTATCTGTATAAATATAACAATATGATACTCATATTAAAGATAAAAAAACTCGTTATTATACTGTAATTAAAAAAAACGTTACGTATAAAAAGTTATTGGCGTTCAAAAAAGATGGGTGGAACTTGCATGTGCATTAAAGTTGATGACAGTTTCTTTATTTAAACAATACAATATAAAAAGACACTATTACCCCTAATCTATCCAAATTAGTAAAAAAAAAAAACATAATTTACATTTTAAGCCCTTCTTATTCTCAACAATTAACTACAAGATCCAAGGTGTAACACCCTTACTATTATTTTACAGTTTTCGTTCACTTTACGAAAATACACATGTAATTATAGTTTTATATACATTGTAAATACAGGTTAATTAAAACTTTTCTAGATTTTAATATGTTACAACATAATGTAATTGAGTTCGTCGTTTAAAAGTTACAACGTAACGCCGTGCGGAAGCTTTAATCTCGTGTGTTCGGTTCTTCGTTGAGCTTGATCTTCACCCGGAAATCCCTTGACCTTCACCTATGACCAAAACCAACATAAAAGTTAGCTTTGGTAGTTAAATAACATGTTTAAACAAGTCATATGGGTCAAAACAACAAAATTCAACAAGTTTCGTAATTCAGGGCGTCGCGCTACGCCTAGCCCTGTTTTAGGGCGCCGCCGTACGCTAAGGGGCGTCGCGCTACGCCTAGCCCTATATTCGACAGAAAGATCACTTAGCTGGTGCTGCAGATGCCCATCTCAAATTTTCACCAACTTACAAACTTATAATTGCCATAACTTTCGTTCTACATGTCAGTTTTACGCGATTCAACTTGGGAGTTTCGACATTATCGTGGGGATGGATTGGTTAACCAAACATCATGCCGAGGTTGTTTGTTTCGATAAGATCATTCGTATTCCTCTTTCGTCTGGTGATGTCCTAGAGGTTCGTGGCGAGAAACCATCTGGTGGATTGAAACTCATGTCGTGTACGAAAGCCCAAAGTTACCTACGAAAGGGATATGTTGCCTTTCTCGCACATGTCACCGAGGAGAAAGGCAAGAAAAAGAGTATTCAGGATATTCCGATTGTTCGGGATTATCCAGAGGTGTTTCCTGATGAACTGCCTGGTTTGCCTCCAGTTCGTCAAGTCGAGTTTCATATTGACCTTGTACCCAATGCCAACCCGATTGCGAAAGCGCCTTATCGTCTTGCACCGTCTGAGATGCAAGAGTTATCGAAACAGCTTCAAGAATTATCTGATAAAGGATTCATCCGACCAAGTTATTCACCTTGGGGCGCTCCTGTCCTCTTTGTGAAAAAGAAAGATGGATCTTTTCGTATGTGTATCGATTATCGTGAGCTTAATAAGCTTACCATCAAGAATCGATATCCCCTACCCCGAATCGATGATCTCTTTGATCAGCTGCAAGGTGCTACCTGTTTTTCCAAGATCGATCTGCGTTCTGGGTATCATCAACTTTGTGTATACGAAGAAGATATTCCCAAAACTGCATTCCGCACGAGATATGGGCATTACGAGTTTACTGTCATGCCTTTTGGTTTGACAAATGCCCCATCTATTTTCATGGACTTGATGAATAGAGTCTGTAAACCTTATTTAGACAAGTTCATCATTGTGTTTATCGATGATATTCTCATTTATTCGAAGTCTCGAGCCGATCACGAGCAACACCTTCGTTTGACTTTGGAACTCCTGAAGAAGGAACAACTTTTTGCTAAATTCTCCAAGTGTGAATTTTGGCTTAAAGAGGTTCAGTTTTTGGGACATATTGACAACGAGCAAGGTATTCATGTGGATCCATCCAAGATTGTTGCAATCAAGGATTGGAAAACACCAACGACACCTACAGAGATTCGTTCTTTTCTTGGTCTTGCTGGATACTATCGTCGATTCATTTCTAACTTCTCGAAGATTGTGGTTCCACTCACTGCTTTGACTCAGAAGAATAAGCCTTTTGAGTGGGGACCCAAACAAGACGAAGCGTTTCAAACGCTGAAACGGAAGCTATGTGATGCTCCTGTTCTATCTCTGCCCGAAGGAAACGATGATTTCGTTGTCTACTGCGATGCATCCAACTTAGGTCTTGGTTGTGTTCTTATGCAACGAGGTAAAGTCATTGCATATGCGTCTAGACAACTGAAAGTTCACGAGAAGAACTACACGACTCATGATCTTGAGTTAGGAGTTGTAGTTTTTGCTCTTAAAATCTGGAGACACTATCTTTATGGCACGAAGTGTGTGGTTTTCACAGACCACAAAAGTCTCCAGCATATTCTAAATCAGAAGGAGTTGAACATGAGGCAACGACGTTGGGTTGAACTCTTGAACGACTACGATTGCGAGATTCGCTACCACCCTGGTAAGGCGAATGTCGTAGCCGATGCGCTTAGTCGAAAGGAGCGAGTCAAGCTTCATTCTATTCGAACTCTATCTGATCTTCAAACCCGTGTTCTTCAAGCTCGGCAATTTTGTGTTTCACAAAATTTGATAGGTAAGGAATTACCACGTCAACTTGAGCTTAAACTCGAAGCGAAGGACGATGGTTTGCTCTACTTCAAGGATCGTTTGTGGATTCCGAAACAAGACGATCTTCGCACCTTGGTAATGGACGAATCACATAAGTTTCGATATTCTATCCATCCTGGTGCTGATAAAATGTACAAGGATCTTCGTACTAAGTTCTGGTGGCCTGGTATGAAGAAAGATGTTGCCTTGTATGTGTCGAAATGCCTAACTTGTCTCAAAGTCAAGGCTGAACATCAACGACCTTCTGGTTTGCTTGTACAACCAGAGATACCGGTTTGGAAGTGGGAGAACATTGCTATGGATCTCATCACTAAGTTACCGCGTACATCCAAATGTCATGATGCTATTTGGGTTGTTATCGATCGATTAACGAAGTCAGCTCATTTTATTGTGATTCGCGAGGATCTATCTGCTGAGAAACTTGCAAAGATTTATGTTTATGAGATTGTATCACGACATGGTGTTCCTTTGAATATCATATCTGATCGTGATGCTCGATTTTCATCTCATTTTTGGAAGACCATGCAATCTGCTATGGGAAACCAACTAAATCTAAGCACTGCTTATCATCCCCAAACAGATGGACAATCTGAGAGGACGATTCAAACTTTGGAGGATATGCTTAGAGCATGCGTGATTGACTTTGGTGGTAATTGGGATTCTCATCTTCCATTGATCGAGTTCTCTTACAACAATAGTTATCATGCTAGTATCAAAATGGCACCATTCGAAGCTCTCTACGGTCGAAAATGTCGTTCACCTGTCTGTTGCAACGAGACCGGTGAAGCTCAGCTTACTGGATCGGAGCTTGTTCTAGAAACAACAGACAAAATTAAGAAAATTCGCGATAATCTTGTGACAGCTAGATGCCGTCAAAAGAGTTATGCGGATTTACGACGCAAGCCCTTAGAATTTCAAGTCGGAGACCATGTCCTACTCAAGGTATCACCTTGGAAGGGAGTGGTGAGATTTGGAAAGAAAGGAAAACTTGCACCACGATATGTTGGACCATTTAAGATTGTGGAAAGAATTGGGAAGGTTGCTTATCGACTAGAGCTACCTCCAGAGCTTGGAAATATTCATCCGACTTTTCACGTGTCCAATTTGCGAAAGTGTTTAGCTGACGCTGATCTTCACATTCCTCTCGACGAGATTCAAATCGATGAAACGATGCACTTTGTCGAGAAACCTGTGGAGATAGTGGACCGTACGTACAAACAGTTGAAGAACAAACGAATTCATTTGGTCAAGATTCGCTGGGAATCCAAACGTGGCCCAGAGTTTACTTGGGAATGTGAGGACCAAATGAAGGCGAAATATCCGCAATTGTTCTCACAAGTTTCCTCTAGTTAAAATTTCGGGACGAAATTTCTTAAAGTAGGGGAGACTATGACAACTGTGCTCTGTAATCGATGAACAATGCAAAACAATGCTAATTATCAATAAAACAATGTGTTTTGGTGTTATTATATGTGTAATTGTGATTGATGATTTTACAATCCGATTCCGATTTCAAGCTTTAAATCGCTTTCTGGAAAGTTATAGGCAAACTGGTGCGTAAACGCAGTCAGTTTAATGCGATAAACACTCCGTAATAGTGACATAGGCTTAACATACTTTAAATATCCTACACATAACTTAGAAATAAGTTTTGGATGGTTTGGTGTGTTGAAAACAAGTCTATTCGATCGCAGGGACTATTTGTGTCAAACTGCGAAACTATACCGATTTGTATGGTATCGAAGAGTCCGGAACTTGATCATAAGCTAAACATACCATAAATACCCTAAACATAGCTTCGAAATAAGCTTTGAGGGGTTCGGTATGCGAAAACATGCTTATATGATCTTACAAGGACTAAAAGTGTCAAAAACGACGTAAGTTTGCATTTTCGCGCATATCTTACGTTCTGATCACATCTGGACACTCAAAATTTTTGTAGACACTAAAATATTTTTATTTTAGTGATCGGCATGCAAAAATACCGTTCGTCGCTTAATTTGGTTCGTTTTCGAGTCCGTTTGAGTTTCGTCGTAATTTAACGAACAACGCGACCGTACGACCAAACAAGCCAACATCCGAGAGTGTTCCAAGCATATTTTGAGTCCTCTAAACTTTATTGACCTTGTAGAGCCTTGAAAATGGCTTAACGGGGGTCAAAAGGGGCTGAAATGGGCTTAAAACACATGCATGGACCTGAACTGTCAATATTCAAACTTTGGCTGATCTGGGAGGTCCAGGCGGGGCGCGTAAGCCCCTTCCCATATCTTACGCGGGCCGTATGAGTTGCCCAGCGACCAGAATTTGATTTTCAGCAACTGTTTGATAGTTTAGGGGCTGTTAATGCAAATTCTTGGTGTGGTAGCCAAGTTAACACCTCTCCAAGGCTTCTAAGCTGCTCATTACACTTGTATGGATGAGATTTAATGCTTGGAGGTTACACAAACATGTGTAATGATCTTGTGAAGTTGCAACAACTATAAATAGCCAAGCAATTTCATTCATTCTTTGCTCATTTCCTCATTCTCTTCTCTACAATTTGATTTGGGAGCTCTCCCAAGTGTTTGGAGCTTTCTAATCTGATTATTCTTTGTAGAAAAGATAACTAGGACCCTTTGTAAGTATTCTTTCATACTTATTCTACATGTTTAAGCAGGAAGTCAAACAGTTTGTCCAACAGTTTGACTTTCGGTTTTGACCATCAATTGGTCAAGTCAAAGTTCAATTGAACTTTGCAACGTGATTGTAATCACGATGGTTATAATCCTTAGCGATTATACCTACTGATTACCACGTTGACTAGGCGTAGTGACTAGTCAAAGTTTCGGTCAAAATGCGTTTTAGCACGCATTTTGCAACGGAACTATTTTCGGGTATCAAAACCCATTGTTTTGATACCAAATCAGTTTTATAAGCTAGTTAAACATGTTTTGACATGTTTAACTCGTCACTATTAGTTTAGTGCTTGTTTAAGGTCGTAAGTTAAGCGGTCTAAACAACCGTTTAGACTTTCGAACCCGACCCGTTTGGTCGATCTTTAGGATCCGATCAAGCTCGATTAGTTGCATAGGGAATAACCACTGAGGTTATACCTTATGATCACATAGGATTGGTTAGTTATTTGTTAAGTAGCTTGTATGCCCATAGGAAATGACCAAAACGCCCTTTTGAAGCTTAAATCCGAAATTTACATATGTGAACATGTTTTTGACATATAATCTGATTTAGTAACATGTTTAGGTATTATTGGGCATGTAAGACTTGACATAGCACATAGTTAACCATCCGAACATAGTTTCGCGCGAACGACTTGTTAAAGTAGCATAAGCTACCTTAATGGGTCGGAACGGGTCGAAAGCACTTAGGCTAAGTTCCGATTTAGAATGTAGGCTTTGTTAAACCATATCACATGAGTTCCACACTCATTTGGTTTACAAGACCTCATTCTATCCGATCTCCCGATTTAGGTGTTGATTTATTTACTAGTGATCCGATTACTAGGTACTACTTGAATTTCCTTGGTTTGTCTGAGCTTCGCTAAGTTCTTTAGATCAAGGATACCCTTCTATTCAAAGTGAGTACATAGTTCCCCTATTTTACTGTTTTCAATTGTTTTGGGGTGATTCATATGTATTAAAACGATTTCGATATTTTAACGATATTTTCAAAAACGATTAAGATGGTTTATATTAAACTAAATACGATTTCGATAATGTGAATGAAACTTGTTGGTTGTAACTACATAACGAATGACATTCATTAGCATTGATCAAGTCGACCAGTATTAGGTTATGGTACCATAGGATCTGACAAATCCCGTTATCAGACTACACCCATGGTTATGTATGGGGGTTATGTAGGTAACGACCGAATCTGATGATTGTTAACTTACCATTTGGTGGTTTGTTAATACGAGAAGCGAGGTAGTCGAGTCACGAAGGTTTGAATGTTATTAGCGAGACGGCCATAAGTAGTTTCACAATTAAAACGAAAACGATTTTGGGACGAATTAAACGATTTGGAACGACTTAGACGAGATAAAACGATTTGAACGAACGATTGGTTTGGGTTGGGTTGTGATTAGGTAATGGGATGGGTGTAACATGATAAAAGCATGGTAGATACGCCGCTGGTACATCTTATATATAAGTGCTTTTATCATATTACATTTCATGTCATTATTTAGTTCACTTGGGAAACGATTTTGAAACGATATCACACAACGAGGTTTTCGAAATGATATAAACCATACGAGTTTTATTAACGAGTTTTAACGAGATGTTTTACGAAGTGGTTTACTAAAACAAAAGTTTTTTAGTTAAGAATCATGGCTACGAGATTTTATAAATTATAACCATCTTGATTTGAGTTGGTTAATCATGTTGCAATATTATATACTTTTCAAAAACAAGGTTTTTGAGGTATTGCAATATATATAAACGAGCCATGATTCCGATACTCTTATAAAACCTATGTGCTCGCCAGCATTTCTTTGCTGACTTTATTTTTACATATGTTTCAGGTGATGTTGCGTGATGATTGCTAGGGAGCATGTTCACTTAGGATCTGGACGTGGCCTTAGTGATATAAAAACGATAGTAGACAATGTTTAATTTGTTTGTTTGGTTTTAAGACAATGTAATTTACTTAATGAATCAATAAAACGAAACTTTTAACTACCATGGTTGTTGAAACGATGATTTTGTTACAACACTCCCCGACGTTTCCGCCACGGTTTTGTTGTTTTAACGTGGTCGGGGTGTGACATCACTTCAATGACTATTTTGAGTTTTTCATCCTTCTACCAATAGTAATGTTTTTTTTCATCATTTTGGTATGTTCCGACCTGTATCAATTCGCGTCGGGAACCATACCTTGGATATTATATTTATCATATAAATAACTTTTGAACAAGCACATATGCTACAAAAAGGGTGTAAGTTCCACTTACCTCGCATCCGAACTACGCTTTTCCTTTCCTTCTTGATTCGTTTGACCCGCTCACTTATCAAGCTTCCACCTAGCTCGTTAGGTGTCAAACTATCATCATAATTCGTAAGATGGTTAGATTAGTCATTATCAATTATGACTACTCCATCTAACGGGTCTTATGTCGACTTTATTACTCGATCAAATCATTGGTTAGTTTGACTTCCTAAAAGTCAATTGATCTATCAACATATTCAAATGCACATTTCACACGGAATTTCAACATTTTAGCTTCATTTAGGCATTTTAACAAACACCTAGTGGGCATAATTTCATTAAATCAAAAATCAAGTTTCATGACTAACTATTTAGCCAAGATTAAACAACTTTTGCAAGTTTAATATATCTAGTATGCATAATAACATCTAGATTCACCTTATGTAAATAAATAACACTCAATTTATAATCAAATTTCTAGTGTTCTTCATCATTCTACTACACCCATTTAACACTTATATGAGTGACCATGAATTTTACAATTATAAACATTAATTCAACAAACTATTGACTAGGGTTTACTCCTAGACATGATTTCATCCTAATTTCATCCAAGCATCAATCATGCAAGCCAATTTCTCGATTTTCTATGTTCACCAAGAATTTGAGATGGAACTAAATAACGAAAATTTGCATACCTTATGATCCCTTCATGGAGGTGATCACTAATTTGAGCTTAGATTTTGATTTGGACTTGATTTGCCCCTTCAATTTGTTGATTTTGTGCTTGTTAGGGTTTGAGTAGGAGAGCCCCTTGGCTCCTGTGATTGTATCGACCCGAACACACACTTAGTGTGTGTGTTTTGGTGTAGGATTTTATTTAATTAAAACTAGTTTCCAGTTTTTCATATTTGGCCCCTCAACTTTCCCCAAGTTGCATATAGTGTGTTTTAACCAATTTCTTTATTACTACAAGACTTGTGACTAACTATGTTATTTATTCCTAGTTATTTTATCTTGTTCATACTCCGTTTTATTTTAAGTCCCGTTAACTCGGGCCCTTTTATATACTTTGTTTTCTCAAAGTATTTTTTCATCCTTTTAATAAATATTAGATTTATTTATTTAAATCCTAATATTCACCGGGTTTACTTAACCACCTACGGTATTTTACCCGTTCATTATTATTAACATGGTTTAATTACCAACCCCGATTTCGGGGTGTTACACAAGGGCTTAAAAACACACCTTTTTAATCTTACCCCACCCTATATATAATATATATATCACTTTGAGGCATTTAGAGAAAGTATAAAGTTAAAGAATCTGATAATTATTATATGCTCGTTAGTGAGCAAAACGAATTTTGGCCAAAGTAACTAAGTAAGCAACTTCCCCCACCACTTCACTTGGATAATAAATTATAATAATAAAGAATAACATATAATTTTATTTTATTTCTAATTTGATTAATTGCATTTAGAAATGGATCAAATAGCTATTTATATATTTTTAAATAATAAGTTAGAACCAAGTTTAAAAGCCTTTAATTTTGTCATCATATTACATATTTTATGTTCAAACTTATATATTTTTAAATTATAATTTAAAATCAGTTAACATAGTTTAAAAGCCTTTAATTTTGTCAACAACTTACATATTTTATGTTCAAACTCATACGAATAGTTAAAATTGAAAAATATAGTTGCTTATTAAAAACATATTGAAGTGAAACTATATTGCTATATAATATAATCATTTTTAATATGATAGCAAGTTTTATTGTAGTTCATATATTTCTTATTCCTCTTATAAGCTATATACTTTGGTCATGTTTAATCGAGAAAACTTCAATAAAAGAGTCATCTTTAATTATGTTAGGTAAATTTTACCTTTATGGTTATAAAACACGTTAACAAGTTCTAAGCACCTTGTTTATTCACATGCATTCACATTCCATACAAATGTAAAATATTTGAAAAACTATTAATTTATTTTTTAAATCTACTTTTAGTATCTTTTGTGGAGGTGCTTTCACATGTATATATATCTATCTTCATGTATTTGCTTTATTTATTTTTTTACTTTTTTCCAATGTTTTAAAAACCGGTTTTTAAATCAAACCGGATTAGACTAAAAAATGGTTCAACCGGTTGAACCAGGTTGTACCGAGCGGTTCAACCGGGTTGACTAACTAACTCTGTAATTTCATAAATTACAACATCAACTCAAAAGTCAATCCAAAAATGCATGATTACATATTAAAAGATGATCCAAAAGTAAATACATAATAAAAAATAATCCAAAAGATAATCGGAAATCATTCAATTTTTCAACAAGCTCTTTTAAATGAAAGTGTACGATATGTTTAAACCATTTGAGTGTTGAATACATCAAGTTCACGATCGCATAAAATATGAAATTCACTATTATTGTCATCCTCATCAACTTGAGGATAACTATTTTCGTTTCATACAATATTAAATAAGAACTTTTAGTTACGAATAATCATAATATATAAAAATTACGTAAGATAAGTAACATATATAATAAAAATAAGTAACAACCCAAACTAAAATAACACTGGGCCGGTACCGGTATTACGTTTCAAACCGGTATACCGGATTTTACCGCCGGTACAAACCTTATGCCGTTTAACTTATTTACCGGGGTGTTTCGTACCGGATTTACATCTGAAAACGGTAATACCGGTATAACCGGCCGATATTTACCGGTTTTTAAAACATTGCTTTTTTCTTGACAATGTAATACATATATAATGACATGATAAATGAATCAGATATGTAATAACTAATAAGTATGAAGTTATAACTTTAGAAGTTAGAAAGCATGTAAGGGGTTGTTTGTTTACCTCTTAATGAGGCTCTTAATGGTTCAGACTTCTTACTGGTTCAGCACTTAATGGTTCAGACTGTTTGTTTCACGAGCAGATGTTTGAATGGTTCAGACATTTGCATCTGAATGGTTAAGATTTATACAGAGTCTGAATGGTTAAGACCTCTAATCTGAATTGGTTAGACATTTGCCTTTGAATGGTTAAACATTATACAGACTCTTAATGGTTCAGACCTCTTACTGGTTCAGCACTTAATCATTCATATGTTGCCAAATAGCCCCTAAGTCATAGTTAAAAGTTATGTTTATTTTTCTTTACCTAACAAATAAAATATAACAAGGTTATCAAGTTGTGGACTATATAAGATTATAAGTTGCTTCTTTCATAAAGTTTTATTAGAAGTTTCATTATATTTCTTATTACAAAGACATTTTCCCTAGATTTACGGAATGTGTTGGTTTCATACTTTCATATGATATATTTATATATTTAATTCAACAATTTGTGGCCTAACCTTTTCTATTCTTAACATAAAAAGCCATCGTTATAAGATTTTTTATCAATTAAAATTATAATAATTTAAATAAAATGTAGAAGAAAATCATTGTATGTTTTTAAAATACTTTTTGTGTGCATGAGTCCCTTGCGTAAAAAAATAAACCTTAAAAATCAATTTGTAAGTTTAATCCTCAAAATTCAAGGTGAAAATTTTAAAAATAAACAGGTAAGTTATCGTGTTTTTATATTTTTGTTACTTGAGAAAATAATATATCATTTACAATATTAAAAAAAATAAATTAATCAATGTCTACAGTGTTAATTGTTATACCACCCATAATGCTAGTTCGTAGATTAAGATTAGTGATCGTTAATCAGACCTGTAATTTTCCGTATTTCAAAAGTGTTTGAGCCCGTCAAACATTTTTAATTTTTTAAACAAAAATATGTGCTAGATTACACACTTCTTGCGCTAATAATTACTTTTAAACAAGTATAAACCATAATAAAAATATTTCAATTTGAAAAGAACTCTGCTACGGTGCTTCCGGTGGTGGTGCTGTACCATTTAGCGTCTCTCTCTCTCTATGAAAACAGTTTGACACGTCGTATCCGCCGTTTAGCAATGGTGGTGCGACCGGAGATCATGACGGTCTCTGTTGGGAAGTGTGGGTTTTGTCGAAATTGTTGTGGGGGAAGGGTTAAAGGAGTGTGGGGATGTGTCCGGTGGCCGGATTTGGTGGTGCCGAAGATGGATGGTGGAACAGTGATGGTGAGTTGGTGTGAGGGTTTCTTAGATGAGATTAGAGTGAGAGGATGAAAACGTGACGATGGGGTGTACGTGTCTTGGGGTTATGATGCAACTGTGCAATGAAATTACCAAAATACCCTAATACTATTCACAATGTTAGTTTATTAATAGATAGATAACTAGTGGGAATGCCCGCGCGTTGCAGCGGGTGTTTCGAACGAACATAAAAAAGAGCATAAATTAAAAGCAGATGTATTACATATAAAAATTAACAAACTTATCCAAGGGTAGGATTTTATTAGTTGCAGACTTGACAAGCTCTTCTGTAACGGTGTCAGCAGAGGTGAATTCTTGTTCGCCATCGCGGCTTAGTCCACCATATTGAACTGGCACCAGCTCAGGGGCTATGTATCTAAATTCCAATCAAGCAAAACAGACAAAAAAAAAAAATCATCACTTGGGTCAAAGACATAACAAATATCAAACCAAAAACACACGAATTATTAAACAACACTGACTTATTTCTATAAACAGTGATTAACAGAATTTTACTTTCAGTTGTGCTTCAGACTTTGATGCACGCTCAGTTATAGCTAACTTGTCCTTCAGTTGGATCTCTCCATGTAAACAATAAAAATCAATGTTAATTTAAGTAAATAAATGCTAAATATAGAAGCTTGGTAAATTTAAGAAATATAGCACCAAGTAAACTAACAGATGACCAAAAAGCGATACTTCATGTCTTATGACTATTGTTTATAAGCATATATAAGATGGACATACATATGCCTATCTTAATTCAAATATCATTTATTTTTAAAGAATAATGGTACACACTTTTTGGTCCCAATAAAGGAACCATAGTAACAGTTGCTTATGACCAGAAACTTACCCAATAAAGGAAAGATTATGTTGATTTAACTTCTTCAATCTTTATTATCGCCGACGACCAGCGTCTGTGCCTCCGTCTCTCGTCGTTCTTCCTCCGACAATTGCCCCTGCATCTTCCAGAAACAAAAATCAATAAAAAACAAAAATCAAGAAAAAACAAAAAAAAAAACAAATCAATGAAAAGCATAAGAGCTTCATTATAACCGGACGGTGCGCGTATTGCTGCACATGGCCTTTTTGTATAGTTTTTGATGCACCAGCAATATCTCCACAATTGCAAATATAGATTTGAAACAGATGTTGATAGTGGTTTAGGGCCTGAGCAACTTTGAAGAGTTTGTCCGGTCCATCTATAAAAAAATTAAAGAAAGAAGTACAACCTCAAGTAGAAACTCTTCTTTAAAAAACGTGAGTCTACGGCTTATCTCCTAGCGCAACAAAACTATCCAAATTTAAATATAGGTAAAATTTGACCTTTTAGTCTCAGGCGATTTAGACTAATTTTAGGGTTTAAGAGGGAAAAAGTTACCGAATACTCGTCGGGACTGCATTGTTGAGAACAGACAGCCACCATCACTGTTGCATCATTGGCATCGCTGGAGTACCACCGCTGTTCACCACATTCACTGATAGTCATCCGAAGAACCGAACGCTTTTCACACTATCACTGTTGTTCCATTTACCGAAAGCCCTAACGCTTTTCACACTTTAGTCTTGACAGAACTACTACCGACGCACGATTAGAGAATCGAACACCGCCATAGGGTTCGCCACGTTTAAGCCTTCGATTGGTACAAGTCACGTGCTAAAGGAGACACCGGAAGCTCGCCGGATTGACTTCGTCTTTAGTCGTCTCTCCACAAAAACAAATTAACCAATAAGTGTGAATTAATGTGGCAACAAAGGCTACACTACAGTTCAATGGCACGTACACCACTAACATCATTATAAATTAAAAACTATGATCCTCGTGAAGTTTAGAAAACTTCTATTCACTCAAAGGGGTTTTAATAATCAAATGAAAGTGTATAGTTAACAAATAGTACCTTGTCAACACCAGAGCTCATATACATTTCAATTCCCTGGAGGATAGTTCCATGAAACATAAGTCCCATCATTAGTGCACTGCAATTTATCGGATGCATAAACAACACAACACAACTCAAATTCCAAAAAAGCAATATCTAATCAATCGAATCCCTAATTACTTCCTGCACACAGATCCATTAACTAAATTGACCTAATTTCTATTCGACTCATAAAAACTCTTCAAATAATAGATCAAACAAAACAGTACATCACAAACCAACCAATAGACACCAGATCTATAACCAATCACAACAATTAAAACTAAAAACCGGCCAGATACAACAAAAATAGAAGATGAGAAGAGATTGGAACGTACATGTTGAGAGGGTTTCTTGAATCGTGGATGCGAAGGAAGAACATCTGAAGAAGAAAGATGGGTAATTCGTAAACGGAAAAGAAGATGTAAAGACGAATTGTATGAAAGCATCACTGATTGCTCCTTCAATCGTTGTATTGAACTGGGGAAGGAAAGGGGAGGCAGAAACTGGAAGGGTGGTACGGGGAACACGTTTTGCAATGGTGGGAAGGCGACGGGCAGATGGCGGTAACATGTAACCTAGAAACCTACACTGTTCCTAAGAGCCTTCATCATTTGTATATATATATAAATTAGATAATATATAGATACCTAAAAGTATATAACTTTAAACATTAAGTGACTGGTTGACCGGACCAAAGCTCGACGTTTTGATCCGGTCAACAGACCCGTCAGACACCCGTCAGTCTTTGTCTGGTTGACCGGACCAAAACGCCGCGCTTTGGCCACAGTTCGACACTGCAGGGTGTGCATATAAGACAAAAACACCTTTTTGGTGTGCCAATAGGCAAATGAGTGTGCAAATAGGTACACCCTAAATTAATCTTGTCAAATATTTAATAATGACTACAACTACCACCACTAACAATTCACGTGTTAACCTTTTAATTTTATAACCCTCAAAATTTGGGAATGCTAATTGTTATTGGAAAATGAAGCCCAACACTTAATTGGGCGAAAATGAAGCCCAACACTTAATTTGGCCTTACTAAACAAGTCAATGGGCCGGACAAAGGGAAAACAAAATCTCCTAGTTTTTTTTTAACGCAAACAAACTAGGTGTATCAGCCGTCGCGCGGCGTTGCGCGACATTACAAGCTAGATTCAATTAGTTATGGTTGCACACATTAGTCATATTAATAACAACTTGTGATTAGGTAAGCATGCGCCTTTTTATATATGCAGCTAACAAAAATTGGTATGGCTAGGCGTACATTGTGTTGTCATTAGCATAAACTTTAAAAGCTGCTTATATACGCAGTAAGTAGGGAGTGGACAAAAGGAATTAGGCGATTTTAGTTCAAGACTGTTAAGTGGACAAAAGAGAAGGCTTCAGCAAATCAAGCTTTATTCCATGAATCCGTCCTAGCCTGACCTTTTTGATTGTGGATCAGAATCTGAAAGTGAACAGATTTAGTAAAAGGTTATTACAATACATAAATAGCAAAAGTAAATGGATTTAGGATACATGAATAGAATCCCTTGTAAAATGATTTTTGTACTCTCTTAGCCTGACCTTTTTGACGGTAGATCAGAATCTGAAAGTGAACGGATTTAGTAAAGGTTATTACAATCATCAATCAAATCATCAAAATTCTAATAAAGAACTCCAATTAATGCCACATGGCAATACCTCCTCCAATCCAATTTTTATTTAAGTTTTATATATATTTTTTTTGTTTTGTTTTGTTTTTTATATTCAAAATATATAAAATCGCGTTTATCTATAGATTAAGTTTTATATTTTTGTTTTGTTTTGTTTTTTATATTCAAAATTTATCTATAGAATCATAATTTAAAATTTTGATTAGCTTAAGAATGCCATCTAAGTTGTCTTCTTTTTTTTCTTTTTTTTTTTTTAGATATATTTTTCATTTACACCCACTGATATTTAATAATTTTATCATACAGTCCATCAACTTTGTTAATAGCGTAATGTTTTCCCTTTTATCGTTTTTTTTTCCTTTTTGTTTTAACATAGCGTAATGTTTTTCAAAATTCCATATGTACCGTCATAAGTAGGTTAGTGTTGATGTTGTAACGAACGAAACCAATAATTTTTGCATAACATTTGAATATATCGCCATGACATGGTCTTTTTATTGTCGCATAAAATGTCCCTTAGTGGTTTGCTTATTTTTATATACAATGTTTTTTTTCCTTTTATGTACCTCTACTTTGAGCATCGACACTTGCACACCATCGACATTATAAAAACTTTGTAAAATGTCATTTTAATCCTCTCAAGTTTTACGTGCTTATTTTTATGTTCAATTTCGGTTGGTCTACGTTTTGATATAAATTTTGTAGGGATACAAGTAGGCAGTATAAATTTGAGTTACCTTACGTTTTGACGGTGTTGCAACGCGTGGTACCATATTTTAATTTTTAACTTAAAAAAATACTATTTTACGTGCTTATTTTGAAGTACGTTTCGGTACAAATCTAAGTTGATTTATGTTCGACGCAATTTTTTTGAGCCAAGTCAAATATAATACGTTTTCATGCTTAGTTTTATGTCCATTTTCAGTTGGTCTGTGTTGTGATGTAAATTTTGTTCGGAAACGAGTGGATAAATATAATAAATAGCAAAAGTAAATGGATTTAGGATACATGAATAGAATCCCTCGTAAAATGATTTTTGTACTCTTAGCCTGACCTTTTTTACGGTGGATCAGAATCTAAAAATGAACGGATTTAGTAAAGGTTATTACAATACATAAATATAATAAATAGAAAAAGTAAATGGATTTAGGATACATGAATAGAATCACTCGTAAAATGATTTTTGTACTCAGGTACTAAAATAGTCCATACATAAATAATCAATTTGTCACAATACATACAATTCAAATAACAATGGAAGTACAACACAAAATCCGGTTTATGTCTCTAAGGCATCATCCCTAAATGTCGTCATCAAGTCTTCAAACCTTGTAACCTGTATCATGTGAAAAAATGGTTTCTGGGTCAATAAAAGTTGGTGAGTAAATCTAAAAGGTTTTTTAGTAAAAATGTTTTGTTTATTTGTTTTTGAGAAATTATTACATGCGAATACAATGGTAATCAAATGATAAGTTGAACAATATGTAACAACCAACAACAATAATGTATTGTAGTGTCATGAACGTAACTAAATCTGTAATGTAAATGAATGTAAGTGTAATGTAAATGAATGTACTATACCTGCAATGTAATGTATCTATGATGCCTTGTACTGCATCTGCAATGTGAGACTCAAGCCCCGGATAGCGAGTCTTATGTGCGGTGGCATACTAGTTACAACCCATGGTCGTGGGGAACTAGTCAGTTTATGGATCCATGTGTAATGTATATTTGTATCTTAACTTGAAATGCAACCAATGAACCGAACAAACCAATGCATAATTAGAAATGTAAACAATGAACCAAGCAACACATATCACGTAATCACACATTGACTTGCATGCAATTGTAATGAAATTTAAATCGCAAAATGTTGTAAATAATGCACATGATACACCCCAAAACCTGTAACTGTAAAAAGGGGAATTAGGAAAGATCTACTCACCTCATTGATGCTCGAGCAAACTAGCATGATAGAAAAGAATCAAGATCAACAACTATATCAAGCTAGATGCCCTGGGTTTGAACGCATGTGATCAGACATCAGTTCAAATGAACAAGTGAACGATCCGAATAACAAGCGTGATTCAACCTAGACAAACTATAACCTTTTCATACGCTAATACTTTAAAAATAAATTACCTAACAAAAACGAGCATTTTATTCTCTTTAATTTATGGTATTACTATAGTTTTTTTTTAAATTGTATAAGAAACTTAACATGTTACGTGATTACCCGCTTTACCAGTGTATGTGCCAGTGTGTTGTTGATTTATTAACCGTATGTTGTAATTTATTGGACAAATAATTGAAAGTCGGTATCTCACCAATTGCAGTTCTGGTTGCCGTTAATAGTTATGTAGAGTGATCAATTTATAAAAGAAGAAGATGAGAGAGCATTGATAGTACAATTTTATGGCTGAACTAGAACTCATACATGCTAGAATACTTATTTGCTTCATACTTGTCATTAACTTCGTACAAGTCTCTCTTAACATGTATAGCGCTATAGGATTAACACACCACCCGTATTCTTGAGGTCATGTTAAGTTAAACAAAACGGTCTTATCGTTGCTACGCTAAGATTACGCTAGTGAGAAACTTTGGGTTGACAATTATAAGTTGCATGCTAGTATTGTTATGTTAAGTTTTAGTTTACGATTATCCATGTGGATTTGTTTAAAACGTTTATACTTATGCTAGTACTCAAACTTGTATGCCCGCTAATACTTTATGTGTTGACATGTATTTTTATACGTATTGCATGAAATTGATGATGAATGGAATCTAGTAGGATGACTAGAAACCCACTTTAATTTAGTATTTGTTATTGTATTTTATGTCTTTGTTTAACTTGTTGTATTTGTTTCAAAACAATGTATTTTGACTTAGCAATGAAATAAAATCTTGTTTATTAAATACTTGTCGCAAATAGTCGTTATGAAGTCTCTTGCAATTTCGTTTTCGTCTCACTCCTGTGTTTCCACCATCGGTTGGGGTGTGACACGTACACCAAAACCACTTGACACCTCTCATTTGTGACAACCAATCCGCTAGACACATTGCTAATAATCCAGTCTATCATGAACACACGAAAAACGTAGAGATGGACTGTTTCTAATTTGTTCGAGAACGGGTGGAATAAAAAGAGATTCAACCGAAAGGCTTTGACACTAAAATGCAAATCGCTGACTTGTTCACCAAAGCTTTGGGCTTGCAACAACTAATATTCCTATTTGGCAAGTTAAGTGTTTGTGACCTAGACGCTCCAACTTAAGGGAAGTGTAGATTGACGCCTATTTCTCCTCTTATCTTTGTTGTTTATCTTTCAATTATTTCTTTCCTTGTATTGAGCACTAATTTAGAAGTGATTGTTGGTAGGCTCCATGTACTTATGATCAATCAAACACAACTTTTTTATGAATAAAGAAAATTCCCTTGATTGTTGGTACATTTATATTCTCACTCTATGGTGAATGATCAATCAATCACAACTTTTGTTATGAATAAAGAAAATTCCCTTGATACCAAAACTTTATTAGGCTTTATTTTTCTCACCCAAAACTTTATAACGACTTTATATTTATATATCAAATTACAAAAAAAAATTAATTAATAATATCCTCTAATAATCGTATTTCAAGGATTAATTAGTTATTAGTTTAAGATATATCTTACTGCCCGTATCATCATATTTTAAAAAATAATTGAGAAAAATAAAAACTTATCCCGGTTCCTTTTCAAAACTATTAAGATGATGTTTATCCATATATTTGTGTACTTATAAAACGTAACAAAACAAACCAAACCACCACATTCTGCGTGAAAACAAGTTCGTGTGTAGCGTTTTGAAGGTATTTTTTTTTATCATAAGTTGCATGTTCATCTCGTATTAGTTTGAAGTTTTGCAGCTAGTTTTTTTTTAACATAAGTTACATATTCATCTCATAAACTTGTCACGTAGGAAACTCTGGATATGTTAATGATCGTTATCTATATAGAAAATTGAAGTCTGATACTGTCAGTTTTTTTTTTTTTAAACATCTTGTGAAATTATCTACTTTAATTTTTGGTTTAAAACTCATGCTTAAACGAAATAATATGCAGCATTCAAAAACAAATTTACAATTAAAAAGTCTTTGTTAAAACAAATATCAAACATGATAATTTATTTGTTTTGTTTAATGGTATTACTTAAATAACAGATTTAGCTAAATTATCGAATCTTAATGTCCTGATCTGCTAATATCACTCATGATCTCATCCTCATCTAAAATCACTATAAAAGAAAAAATAATCTGCAACACAACCAACTTGTGTTGGAATCAAGATTTTTTAAACTCAGGTAAATATTTGTGATTTTTTTTTTAAATACAGATGGTGATGGAAGGTGGTGTGGTTAAGCCGGATAAAACCGAGTTCAGTGAATGCTATAAGGCGATATGGCGCGCGCCTTACATAATGAGGCTTGCCATGAGTGCTGGAATTGGTGGGCTCTTATTTGGATATGATACAGGTGAGTTTTTTGTTTGTGTTGTTGTTTTTCAATTCTTGTTTTGGGCTTTTGGTTGTATTTATTTTGAATAATTTGATAATCCCAAACAGGTGTTATTTCGGGTGCCTTGTTATACATCCGGGATGATTTTAAACAAGTTCAGAAGCATACTTGGTTGCAGGTTAGTGTAGTATGTTTTTAAACATATACGTGACAAAACGGGCGGGTTAGGTCACGGGTCAGATTATGTTGTTCTATATGTTCGGCTTATAACGGGTTAACGGGTCAAATTATGTTGTTCTATAAACGATCATTTTTGTTCGGGTCAGAACGGGTTTTTGACAAAAAGAAAATGTGTAAGGGTTAGAACGGGTCGGGCAAAATGGTCGGGTCAGGTCGGATGGGGTAACGAGTCAAGAAAGATTTGGGTCAGAATAGATTGGTCTATAAAAGGATTATTTTGGTTTGAGTCGTATCATAGTTGTTAATGGTGACTAGTGACAAATAGCGATATGGTACCTATATGCTACATAGTGAATAGCAATAAATAGCGGACATTGTTTTATAAGTAGAGATACACTAGAATTTTTTTAAAAAAATTATATGTATATTATATCAAAATACCCTGGTATATACGCTATTTTACATATATATTTAACAAAAACCTAAAAACTAGCTATTTTACAGCTATATTAATTGCTATTTTTATTAAAAAAAAAAATAAAGGCCGTTATCTATCGCTATAGACCATATAGTGAGCATGGACCTATACACCACGCTATTCGCTATAGCGACCATAGCGATCGCTATTGACAGCTATGAGTCGTACAGAAAATGTGTACTAGTTAGAACGGGCTGGGCAAAACCGTCGGGTCTGATCGGGTTGGGTAACGAGTCAAGATAGGTTTGGGTCAGAATAGAATAGATTGGTCTAGAAAAGGATTATCTTGGTTTGGGTCGTACAAACCATTTGGATCGAGTCGGGTCAAGACGGGTTCAGGAACATGTTCTAAAAATGGTCACTTTGGTTCAGAGAACGGGTTCCTTTTTGAAAAACAGTGCTTTGTTGACTTACATATGTAAGATTTGCATATAAGAACACATGTTTTTTTTCTTTTTTTTTTTCAATAGGAAATGATTGTTAGCATGGCCGTAGCGGGAGCTATATTTGGTGCAGCAGTTGGTGGATGGATGAACGATAAATTCGGGCGGAAAAAATCAATCATGTCTGCAGATGTTTTGTTCTGGATTGGTGCAATCATCATGGCTTTTGCTCCAACCCCATTGGTCATAATCATCGGTAGACTTTTCGTTGGTTTGGGTGTCGGCATGGCTTCCATGACCGCACCGTTATATATTTCAGAAGCTTCACCTGCAAGAATTCGTGGCGCACTTGTGAGCACAAATGGTTTACTCATAACAGGAGGACAGTTTTTATCCTACCTTATTAATTTAGCATTTACCAAGGTAAAGTTATGCATAATGTTGTTGTTTTCTTGATAGATTGGTAGTTTTTAAGATCATGTTGTTTGTTGTTATGTAGACGCGTTTTACGTGGCGTTGGATGCTTGGAGTTGCTGGCATTCCGCCAATGATACAGTTTATCTTGATGTGGTCTCTACCCGAGTCGCCAAGATGGCTTTATAGACAGAACAAAGTGGATGAAGCAAGAGATATACTAGAAAAGATCTATCCAGCTGATGAAGTCGAAAAAGAAATGAAGGCATTGCAACAATCCGTCGAAGAGGAAAAGCTCGCAGAAGAATCCATGGAATACGGCATCTTTTCGAAAATAAAGAACGCATGGGGAAACAAGGTTGTTCGTAGGGGGCTTTACGCAGGCATTACAGTTCAAGTCGCGCAACAATTTGTTGGAATCAACACTGTAATGTACTACAGCCCGACTATTGTACAACTCGCGGGATATGCTTCCAACAAAACGGCTTTAGCTCTGTCGTTGATCACTTCAGGCCTCAACGCTGCTGGCACGATTATTAGCATGCTATTCGTTGATAGGTGTGGGAGGCGGAGATTCATGATTGTTTCAATGTTTGGAATCATTATATGTCTCGTCGTTTTATCGTTCATGTTTTTTCAAGCTTCGACACATGCTCCTCCTGTGAGCATTCTTGAGTCGAATCATTTTGGAGCCAACTCTACTTGTGCCGCTTTCAGTTCGGCTCCCAATCCGTCATCTTGGAACTGCATGACTTGCTTGAAAGCCTCATCAAGTTGTGCATTCTGTGCAGATGGAGCTAACAAAGTAAGTATACATTTTTAGTAATGGCTCCCACTATTCCCACACCCCTAAAATCTTATTTTCACACCCCTACATCTATACGACCCGTATAGAGTTATACGGGTCATATAGGAGAATGTTGCACAAAAAAATGTCCGAGAGTGTTTTTTTTGTCTCCATGTATACGAGCCGTATAACATTATACGACCCGTATATAATGTTATACAACCCATATAATGTTATACGACTCAAACCTCATATAATGTTATACAACCCGTATAATGTTATACGGCCCGTATAGAATGTTATACGACATAATATTTTCTCCATCTATATGAGCCGTATAACATTATACGACCCAATATTTGTCATGTCAGATTATTCTATACGGGTCGTATAGATGTAGGGGTGTGAAAATAAGATTTTGGGGTGGCTTTAGAACAGAAAGTTTTAGTTATTTTATAACTCGTAGTTTTACTAACTTTTTGCTACAATGCACTAACTAAACAGTATAACCCGGGTGCTTGTTTGGTTCTTGATGACGCGACAAGAGGAAGTTGTCGAGCAGAACATCGAAGTTGGTACACCCAAGGTTGTCCAAGCAAGTTCGGGTTTTTTGCTGTATTACTTATGGCATTGTACATAATATCCTATGCACCTGGGATGGGAACCGTGCCTTGGATTGTGAACTCGGAGATATACCCGTTAAGATATCGTGGGTTTGGTGGCGGGACAGCAGCAGTTGCTAACTGGACGTCGAATCTAATTGTGAGTCAAACTTTCCTAACTCTGACCGAGACGTTAGGGACTGCTGGAACATTTCTTTTGTTTGCGGGTTTTTCAGTCTTAGGACTCATAGCTATATTCATTCTTGTACCCGAGACGAAAGGGTTGCAATTCGAAGAGGTAGAGAAGATGTTGGAAAAGGGCGATCGACTCAAGTTATATGGCAACTATAAGCGGGATACCACATAATCTTCGTCTTAGTTATATACATTTTCATCGAAAACCATCCTTTTAAGCTTGTTTATGGGACTTTAGTATTGTATTTATCTTGTTCATTGTCTTTTATTATCATTACTATTATCATCATCACACTAATTGGTCTGCAAAATGTTTCCCATGTATCACTTTTAGACATTACCAATATCTAGTGCTTCTCCTTGACCCTATGAAAAGTTAAGTGATATTATTCCATATATAAATAAACAAGTTTTTTGTGCATAACCATTTGTACCTTGTGTTTTGGGAGTTTTTCAAAAAAAAAAAAAAAAACTTGATTTTTTACTTTTAACCTAAAGGTTTTTTACTTTTGTAGTTTTACTTTTAACCTAAAGGTTTTTAACCCAAAACTAAACTTGATTTTTTACTTTTAACCTAAAGGTTTTTAACCCAAAACTAAACTTGATTTTTTACTTTTAACCCAAATGTTTTTAGCTTTTGCAATTTTAACCTTACATAATTTGTTTTTTTAACTTTAACCCAAAACTTTTCATTATTTGCAATTTAACTTCACAACTTTTGTCACTTATACTTTTCATCTTTGGCAAATTTTCGTTTTACGTATAGTTCTAAATTTTTCGACTTAATACAACGCAACGTACGAGTGTGTTTCAACTTTTTTATATTTTGTTTCAAATTTTGCAAGTTAACACGGCGCAACGTGCATGTGTGGTTCAACGTTTTTACCTCTATTTTTTCATGTTTAACAGGTTCGTCGCAACACGCAGATCCTAGGTCGAGTCAGTGTTGGTGGTCGATGACGGTTGTGTGACATTAGTACTATTTGACACCGTTTTACGCCCCGCCGCAATGCGAGGTGTGCTTTGGGGGTTTTCTAAAAAAAATGGTTATGAATATGGTTGTCGTGACCTTGGCTTTGGGGGTTTTCCAAAAAAAAAATTGATTTTTTTTACTTTTCATCAAAAAGTATTTCATAAATTACTTTTAACCCAAAACAATTTGTTTTTTTACTTTTAACCCAAAACTTTTTATCTTTTGCAATCTATCCTCGCAACTTTTTTTTTACTTTCAACTTTGGTCCTTTATAGTTCATTTTCCGCAAATTTTTCATTTTATGCTCGGTTCTAAATTTTGTGACTTAACACATCGCAACGTGCGTCTTTGGTTTAACGTTTTTACGTTTCGTTCTAAATTTTGCGAGTTAACACGACGCAACGTGCGTGTGTGGGTGAACGTTTTTACATTGTCTGTTTTTTTCCGTTTGACAGGTTTAACATAACGTACGGGACCTAAATCGACTTAGTTATAACTAAAGAATCCCCGCCGCATTGCGGCGGGTCTCAATTCTAGTTATATAAATTTTCCATGATAACACTTATAATAATCATATTGCTACGCTTCATGATTCAAACATTTTAATTGATTGCAATAAGTTAAAAAGTGAAAAATGGATTGTATATTTCGATTTATATCTCTTTGGTAAAAAGGTAACATTTGTTTTCATGTCAAATTAGTGGATGGTGGTTTTATAAAGTAAATAAAAAAAATAAAGTTATAAGCGACACCATTGCTTGTCGCTTCCACGCCATCACTGCAATATCAAGCATTGTCTGCCCTCAACAACATCTGCACCCGTAGTATAAGTTGTTAAACTCGTACTTGTTGTTATACCAACAACATCCGCACGCAGCCACATTTGTAGTCATTGCTTATTGTTTTTAGTTTTTACCAGAAAGTGTTTTACAAAAAGAATGTATTCTCTTCGATCTTAATGGTGAGGATGTTGACAACTGAATTGAATGGTCAACCATTTTGTTTAAGAATGAATTCAAGAGGAGGACACCAACTAAAAGGGCTCTGAATACCACCGAAAGAGTCAAGTGGGGTACTGTGGGCCGTCACAAATCTCATCTACATTTTGTTCTTTTCCAAGGGGGATGATTTTTTTTTTTTTAACGGCCGACTAAATATTTTATTCATTGTAGCGGGATGCTACCACCAAACATACAAGAGTTTTACACCAATTTATAAGCAAATTACATAAAATACATAACTTACTTAACCATCTATTTTAAATTTACTCCAATCTTCCCATGTGAGCGACTCCACCCTAGACCGGTTCTTTACCCATAAATACGCCAAAGCTTTGATTTCTTCTAGGATCTTTGTTGTATTTGGTGTTTTTTGTTGAAACACGAATTCATTCCTCGACTTCCAAATGCTCCAAAGTGTTACCAAAATGATTGCATACAACACCTTCTTCTTCCTGGTAGAGCCCGAACTAATCTCATGCAATGTTAATAAGTCCTTTATTTCGAATGCAATGATCGGGGGAATCGAGCACCAGATCGCAACATTTTGCCATATCAACTGTGCAAAGTGACATGAAACAAAGATGTGTTCACTAGTCTCGTCATAGTTTCCACACATAACACACGTTTGATTTTGTACCGGAATATTCCGAGCCACTAAGGCACACTTCGTCGGCAAGCGTTCCATTTCTGCTCTCCATGCTACTATTCCAACTTTTTTCGGCACCCAGTTGTTCCATTCAAATACCCTTGCAGGCCGCACGCGATTAGCCGCACCCAGAATTTTTTTTATACTCGCAACATTAAACGTACCTGAACCATCAAATTTCCAAATCCATTTGTCTGCTCCACTCGATATACTTGGTCTGTTCAGCCCATTAAATAGCCCCATTAATTGTTGAAGTTGATTGCTTTCACTGTTGCCCAAAGACGTGGACCTCCAAGCCCAATTAAAATCCAGCCGTGACCCATTAAGTTTCATACGGTCATGCACCAAGCAATCCTTGTATATTTTAGCTTTAAATAGGTCTGGGAACCTTAGGTAAAAGGGCTCTGAATCTGCCCAGCAATCTAACCAGAATGATATATTCTTACCATTTGCCAAATTATCGAGTCATAGTGTTACTTCTTTGGTCAGTTTGGAAAGTTATTTTGTTTATGCATTTCTTGGTAGGGGTATTCATCTAATTAGATAAGGTATTATTTACCCATGGCATTATAGCCTAGTGGTATCTTGGTGGTGGGATAAGGCTTATGACCATTAGGTCATGAGTTCGATTCTCACAAGGGGGTTTTTCCAAGATTTATTGGGTTTCCTCCTGAATTGGTGTAGGGCATTATTGCCTAGTGGAGATGGATATGATCGGGTGGGTCTGCTGGTGGCACGATGATACTCCAGTGGTCCGTCAGTGATCCAAATTTGCCGTTCAAAAAAAAAAAAAAAAAAAAAAGATAAGGTATTATTTAGATTTCAAAATTTCATAAACCTATCTGAAATTTGATCCGATCCGAATTGGAAATATTCCCATCTGATTCAAACCTATCTGTATTCAACTTGGATCGGATTCGGATTTATCGAATTGGAAATATTCCCATCTGATTCAAACCTATCCGTATTCAACTTGGATCGGATTCGAATTCAGATAAATCCAAATAATCTGAAAGGATATCCAAATAATTTATATTTATTTATATTATACATCTAATCTAAATATTAATAAAATACTACAAATTATGCCACATGGCATTCTCTAATGAGACCTCATAATTTTTTTTTTTTTTGTATTTGTTTAATATATTTCTTTAATGTTAATAACCAGTATATAGATATCACCTGTCTTTATCTTTATCCTTATCTTTATTTTAATATTAATAAACTCAATTAATAATATTATAAATATCTAAATCTAATATCTGACTAGCCGCCGTCATCGTTCAGTGGCGCTGTTAGATCGGTCGGCCGGTGGCCATAACCGCAGCTACTCGTCGGAGTACCAAAAAAGGGTCATCGGAACCTTAAACTCCACCGTCGCCGCTGCCATGTCGAACCAAAGGCCCTCTGCAGAAAACTTCCGCCTCCTGTAGACATTCCGGTAACCCTAGCCGCCGTCGTCGTTCAGTGGCGCTGTTAGATCGGTCGGCCGGAGGCCATGGCCGGCTACAATCGGCCGGAGGCGATGAACGCAGCCATAGTGACTATCTTTCTCTCTCAGTTTCTTTTCTCTCATTGTTATCTATGTTTTAAAAATTGACCAAAATAACCTTCAACTGTTTATTCCATTCGGTTTTTAATATATAGAAGAATAAATTATTAATATATCTTGAACTAATATGAAAATAATTAATTCATAAATATTAAACTAATCATAGAATAATAAATAATTTGAAATCATATCGTGTATTATGCAAATAATAAATAAGTATTTAACTATTAACTAGAGTTTACTCTATTAATATAATAGTTTATTCAAGTTTATAAAAATTAAATTTTTAACTTTTTTTTGTAATTTATGGGGTTGTACCTCGTGTATAAGGTTTTTTTTTTCTTTTTTCATTTCTAACCCAAAACTTTTACTCTTTTGCAAATTAGACCCAATGTTTTTTTTTACTTTTAACCTAAAGCTTTTCATCTTTTACAATTTAACCTCAACTCTTTTTATTTTTCCATTTTGGTCTACCATACTTTTCATTATTCCCAAGTTTTTCGTTTCGATTTTTATGAGTTAACGCATCGCAACGTGTGTGTAGGGTTCAACATTTTTTCGTGTATTTTTCCCGTTTGGTCCGTCGCAACACATAAATATTTCTCCATTTGACAAGTTCGTCGCAACGCGCAGGTCCTAGATTGACTTAGTTATGTTTTAACTCTGTGCGACTTTCCCTTTAATCGATCATGATGGGAATATCTCACTGCCTATGTTTTATGTTTTGGTTTAATTTCTCTGCAACGAGCGTGCGTGATTCAAAGATTTTACGTCTGCTTTTCGCTCGGATTTATTTTTTCTGTTTTTATTTATTTTATTTTTACGAGTTTTTCCGATGTTGGTGATCGCTGATAGTGGTATAGCATTGGTACCACTTGACACAGTTTTACGACAACCGCTGCAACGCGAAGATTTAATATACTAGTATATACTAGTACTAGTATACTAGTATACTAGTATACTAGTATACTATATACTAGTATTAATATAAACTCATGATGAATAGTAACAAGTACAGAGCAAACGGCAATAGACTTTAAGCATATTACTCTAAATAATAATAATAATAATAATATAATAACATTTAAAGTATGTTTTTAGGAATAGTACTCAAAATACCCAATTTTTGCAAATTAATTACAAAATTGCCTGGCAATTAACAAGGCAAAATATGAGTAGTAGAGATGTGGAAGTAGACATGGGATAAGAAATGTGGGGTCCACCACAACAAATAAAAGATATAAACAAATTGTACGTTATTTTTATATTTTGACCACCAAAATTTGTTTGGCAGTCAGTTTTGATCTCTCAATTTTTTGTCTTTTACTTAAACTTTTCTTTCATATTCCTTTAAGTTTCAAAGTTGTCACTTTTGTCGTCGTTTTCTAAAAATCTTATATTAGTCGGCGTTTGCTTACTACTACTTTACACGGTTTTATGTCCTCCATGCGCGCTTTCTCGGGTTTGTCTAAAAACCTTATATTAGCGGTTTTGGGTCTTTTGGTTAAGCTTTCTCGGTAAAAAATTGGGTTTCTCTATGTTTTACGCTTGCTCGCGGTATAAGTTCGTGTTTGTCTTTGCTTACGTTTTACGTCACATGGCACTATAAATTCACATTTTTGTTTTATGATTTTTTTTTCCGGTTTTGATCGTCGTTTGCTTACAATTTAGCACGGTTTTAGGACCATCACACCCGCAACGCGGGGCGGGTTAACCATTAGTAAATCACAATTGACGTCAAGATTTGTTTGGTCTTATTGTAGATGTCCCTGATTTGACTAACAATTGGTTGATAAGTTCGTTAATTTGAAATGTTCATGGGTCGGCTCTAAAGGACCGACCTGTTTGGACCTGTATTGAACATTACCCGTTTTGACCCGTTACCCGCTCGACATATTTTTGCTTTCATTTAATGAAAACGTGGATATGTCATAGTTTTTTATATAAATAGTTAAAGTTATTTACGTTTTGAAAATGAGTATTTAAGTTTAAATAAAACTACTTGAGACAACCCACGTTGTCCCAAACAATTAAAAAATACGAATTTGCTGATACAAGGTTTACATGAATATGCGAAATCGGGTCAACTGCCAATTGGGCTTGATGTTATGATTGATGAAAGAGTTCCTACATAAAGGTAAGATTTCTATTCAAATAAATTTGGGTTATTGTAGTTATATTGTTTAATCAGAAACTAATTATTTAACTTTAATGCAAAAAATAAAAATTAATTTCCTTTATAGATTGAACTCTTTCTTGCCCATACATAACTATTATAATTATTATTATTAATTCTAACCCACTTGAATAATGTTCTTTACCATTTCGGCTTAGTTATTCTTTCGTTTCGAGTTAAATTTTTTTATAAATTAACACACATACTAGTTTTTAACTTTTTATATATACGATACACTTGACTAAAACTCCAAAAGATTATAAAGCTCATATAAAAAACAAAAACGTACCCAACAAAAGCATCAAAAATCAGAAGAAGCCCATATAAAAAACAAACCTGAGCCCAACAAAGACCAAAGTCATGGTGGTTTGTCAATTATCTTCCTTGAACTAATCTGACGTGTCGGTACATACCGGACACGTGTCTATCTCATTTCTTTATCTGTCCGTTCGTTCACAACACCTTCCAAACATAACCCCAATCTTAGCTAAACAAGCCCTTTTTTGCTTTTCACTCTTTCACTTTTACACACACACACACACATCGTCGGATTCCATCGGAAATGAGTCACGATGACTGGCTCCCTGGTGACTGGTCCGTTCATATCAGAGAGGTTGACGGTCGAAAAGTCAAGGTATTTCTCATTTTCAATTTTCGATCACCAAATTAGGGCTTTTTTTGTCCCTATTTTATTTGTACGGTTTTTGTGCTTTTTTCTGTTAGGTTTTTGGTTTTATTATGAATGTTTAGTGAAATGACAACATGCATGTGAAATTGTGATTTGTGTTGAGTTAATTTTGCATCTCTAGGGTTTTCGTTTTCGATTTTTAACGATTTTATGAAATTAATGGAAAAATTTGTGTTTATGATTTGTGTATGTGAAAATGACACTAATGTTATTGTGAGTTTTGATATTATCTGGTTTGTTTGTGGATGAGTTGATTAGGAACCTGAATTTAGGGTTTGTTTGTTTTGTTTTAGTAACACTTTCCTTTTTAGGTTAAGTAATGAGGATGATTGATATTTTGTTTGTTTGATGGTAATAGAAATGAACATATGGAGATAAGTTGTGAAATGTAGAAGTAATAAAATTTTAAAGCTACTTTTGGAAAAATAAAGGAAATATCTGTGTGATGTTTGATTTAGTGTAGGTGAATTTTTCTTATTATGAGATTTTTAGACGGATCTCTCATTTTTACTTTATGAAAGAGTTTATCTGAAGTCCCAGAGTTAAACAGGAGTCGGGATGTGTGGTTATGTCTTATGAACTCTTTAAATAACTCATTTCAACACTGAAACTAAAATATGCTGATTTTGACCTAGAAAATGGAAAGTTTATTCCGTAGGATTAGGATCAAATACAAAGGTTCCTAAAAATAAGAAGTGTACAAAGGCTCCTACAAATAAACCCACTACAAAAAAAAAAACCTAAACACCCATCACCACCCAAAAACCTAACCCCCCCCCCCCCCCCCCCCCCCCCCCCCGGGTTTAAAAAAGCGAAAGCGTGAGGCGCTGGGAATGTTGCTTTTTTGCTCTGAGGCGTCACAACACGTGAAGCGTTTTGAGGCGAGCTTTAAGCTCGAAGCGACCTTGGTTTGAGGTGACGCTTCAGCCCAATCAGGTCACATTTGGGTCATTTATTTAGGCCCAATAGTCTTTAAATAGGGTTTAAATGAGGCCGCTACTTCTTTACCCTAAAAAAAGAACGTTAGCTATCTTTTAAGTTTTAACATATTCAGCCGCTCCCTTCCTCTTCTCCTGCGATTCTTCATACTTTCTTCAATAATCAGCATTCAAAGAGGTTTATTTCTCCTGCGATTCATCATTCTTTTAACGAGATCGGGTGTGCATGAGCGTGTTCATTTAACGAGATCATCTACTAGAGGAAGAGGCAATGGTGCTAGTACATCAAGATGAGCTTGAAGAAGATATTGGATTGAGTGATGTTGATGGAGATGAATACGTACTTGATTATGATGATTATTGATTAAAGACTATTTTTATGTTTATGTTGTAACTATGTTTTTTTATGTGTTAAGTGTGTTTTTTAATCATGTTTTTGTGTTTATTATTGATTAACAAGTAGAATAGGTCATATTGATGTGTACAATATTTTTTTATTAATTTTTTTTAGTAGACTGCAATTTTACCCCCTGGGGTTTAGGCCAATTGGTACTCTGACCCCCTCTAACAAAAATAATTGCAATCCCCCCCCCCCCCCCCCCACCCAACCAACGTTGTTGTTATGTCGCACATTTACCCCCTGGTGTCAAATAAGTTAACAGATCTGTTAACTGGAATGTGAAATGACTATGTTGCCCTTTCATATTACCCCCTATGGTTTGTTCTAATCTGTAATATTACCCCCCTGATGTAGACTAAATTGTCCTTTCTTATTACCCCCTATGGTTTGTTGTACTCTGCAATATTACCCCCCGGTGTTAAATAGTTCTTGCAAACCTTACCACCTCCACCACCACCATCAGCCACCACCACCCACCTCCACCTCCATCGCCGCTACCCACCTCTTAATTTAGTTTCAAATTCTTTAATTTCTTGATTTATCTGTTGCAGAAGGTTTCAATTCATAATTGCTGAACTTCAATTACTTCCACATGGTGCCCTTTTTACATGCCTTGTTTTCAAAAAGAACTAAATTAATTGGACAATTTGCAGAGTGTAGAAATTCAACATAGTATCACAGCAAAGTATTGTCATTGATCTTCGATTTAAACAAAAAACATCACAATAAAAACTTCAGATAACAAACGAAGAACATAGTGGTAAAACTTACAATAACATCTTCCCTACGACGACGCCGTTCCTTAACATTATTACAAAAGCAGCTCAAGAATTCCTCATTTAAGAACACCAGTTTGTAACAGTTGCTTATTTTGACCATTTACCTAAAAAAATCAACTTCTTTTTGTCTCCCATGATCCTTCAGTAACCCTTTCTTTGTTTCTTATTAATTAGATGACATCGGTTTATGGGTTTTGAATCTTTGATCCAAACAAACAGAGCTCTAAGATTCATATATGAGAAAGATGACGAAACCCAATATTGATATGCGTGAGATAACAGAGTTCTTGAATCAGATGCTGGTGGAGAAACCACTTTTTCCATTGGTGATTCCTCTGTTATTTGTTTTATGGAGTATTGAGAAATGGGTTTTCAATCTTTCCAATTGGCCGCTAAATGCTGCTTTGATTTTTCACTGTCATCATCGATGACCACCTCCATCCATCGTTCATCATATTCAGTCACCGTTGTTCGTCGTCGTTCACCATAATCACCATCGCCTATCATCATCTCCGGTCGTCTTTTCCTCACACCTACAACCTGAATCACCTTCATCACCACCGTACACCTTCTCCGACAACCACCGACGACTGTAAAACCTTCACCATCTCCGTACTGCTCATCGTTATGTCGCCGGAGAAGGACGAAGGAGAGCTTAATAGGTGGGGGGTAAGTTTGCAGCGAGTGTGATATATTAGGGTGTTATGTTGAGTAAGATATAAAACTAGTGTGGAAAAGACGATTATACCCTTTGACCGTTAATAACTTATGTTGACTTTAAACAGAATTAGACAGCAGGGGGTAAAATTGCAATTATTTCGTTAGAGGGGGTCAGAGTGCCAATTGGCTTAAACCACAGGGGGTAAAATTGCAGTTTACTCTTTTTTTATTTTGAGCGCTTCGTATACGTGAAGCTTTCGCTTCGCGCTTGAAGCTTCGCTTAAAGCTTTTGGAACCAAAATGCTTCGGAGCGCCTCGGGCTTTTTTAAACCAAGCCCCCCCATCACCCACCCAATTTTTATTTATTATTTTTTTTGGTTGGGGGGTGGGTGGGTTAGGTTTTTGGGGGCGGGGGGCGTGGGGGTGTTAGGTTTTTGGGTGGGGGTGGGTGTTTAGGTTTTGGGTGGTGGTGTAGTGGGTTTAGGTTTTAGGTTCTTGGACACTTGTTATTCTATAAAGCCTTCTTACACTTCTTACATTTAGGAGCCTTTGTAGAATAACTTAACCCTTAATCTGTAAGGGAGGTGCGATTCCTCCTAATGTATAGTTTAAGCATAGTTTAGTTGTACGGAAGCACTTGAACACGTGTTGCAAGAGTATCAAACATGTAATTGTTCATTTATGTGATATCGATTTTTTATTAATCATATATGATATGCCTATTTTCTGTTGCAGTGTTATGTTGACCCTGATGGACACAAGTGCTATTCGAAGCCACAAGTGTTTGATTATCTTAAGAAGACCAACAAAAGCCTACCCGCAGATAAACCTGTAATTCCCACATTTTGTTAGCATTTTCTTTATTTCTAGCACTCTTACATTCTGTTTTTTATTCAGCAAAATGCCGAAGGCCCAGCGATAGACTTATCTGCGGAGCCAACTGCTCCCCATACAGATGAAGGTCCTGAATCCACACCTGGAGGACCTCCTACAAAACTGACACCTAGATCTAACAGAAGGAAATCCATTTCCACGGTATTAAACAGTGGTCTTTCCCTATTCGTGATGTTGGTTAAATGCTTTTTCATTACGTATTTATATATATATGCATCTGTTACAGGATTTGTCTGAAGATTTTCTAGGCGGAGATGGTTCTTCCTCTGAGCCATCGTCTCATAAGAGACATAGGGGCGATTGTAATTGGCTACCTGAAGGATGGACTGTGGAAGATAAGGTTCGGCAAGGTGGTAGCACTAGTGGAATAAAATATAAGGTAATTTTTAAACAGATTTTGCTAATATATGGAATTAGATTTAACTAGTCGGCAATTTACAGTGTTTTTTGTATTTTTTTTCTTTTTCATGATCAGAGGTTTTCTTTTTTCAACAGTTTTTTTATTGTTCTGGTTTTGTAGGTTTATATAGATCCTGTAAGTGGACAAAAATTCTTTTCCAAGCCACAGGTTCTGAATCATATTGCCAAAACAAACAGTAGTGCAGGTGTACAGGAAGCTGAGCCATCATCACATAAGAGACACAGGGGAGATTGTAATTGGCTACCTGAAGGATGGACTGTCGAAGATAAGGTTCGGCAAGGTGGTAGCAGTAGTGGAATAAAATATAAGGTAATTTTTAAACAGATTTTGCTAATATATGGAATTAGATCTAACTAGTCGGCAATTTACAGTGTTTTTTGTATTTTTTTCTTTTTCATGATCAGAGGTTTTTTTTTCAACAGTTTTTTTTTATTGTTCTGGTTTTGTAGGTTTATATAAATCCTGTAAGTGGACAGAAATTCTTTTCCAAGCCACAGGTTCTGAATCATATTGCCAAAACAAACAGTAGTGCAGGTGTACAGGAAGCTGTATTCGCTGAACCTATTAGTGCTATGCTAATATCATCTTGGGTATTCCTTTTGTCTTTAACGTGTTTTCTACAACGCAATTTTGATCCATTTACCGGGTAGTGTTTAATTTTTTATCTTAAATGGGTCAAATTAATAAAAAGGGTTCAATTGGGGATTATGAATACATGTTAATTCTCTTTACATTCATTTGGTTAACTGATTGGTTGCTGCTACTCATGTACCTCAACTCTAAAGCAAGAGAAGCCCACTACAGAACCTGATAACTCACAGATGTACGAAGCCACTGAAGCGGAGAAGAAAACCGAAGATAAAACAGAAATCTCCGCGGAGAAGAAAACCGAAGATAAAACAGAAATCTCCCGCTTGTCCTCTGACGATGAGGTTGGTTTCATGTGATTTAAGTATTATATATTGTATTTTTATTTGATCATTTTGAGTTTTGGAGCATTCTCTACTCTCTAGGTTGTCACAAGGACTCCTGCAGAAGAAGGATTACCTCCAGGAGGATCTTTCTCTACACCTGAGTCATTATCGATGGGATCCGAAATGACTAATGCATTTTCGGAGATAAACAAACGCCTTCAAGACATACACAAACTAGTGACTAAATGTATGGAAGAGAACCGGGAAGTGACCGGGATTATGCGGGATAGACAATGGGCTCATGACTTTGAATTCTACTCGAAACCGCACGACCACCTAACCGGAAAAGCGTTGAAGATGGCGTTGGCACAAAAGGAGCTAATCGAAAAAAAATATAACCTTTTGAGTTTTTTATTGTATTTTATTGTAATGTTTTTTTTAGTGTAATGCTTTTAATTTAATGAAATGGTTTTTAATTTTATAAGTCCCTCTGTAATGCAGCGTCGTATCACGAGAAATCCCAATATAGCGCCGCAGAACACTGCTACGGGCTGTCACACCCAGATAAATCACTTACATCAGAGCCGGGTGTGATCCGAATGGTATCTTCATTGCACATCGGAAGTATATGAGCTAGTACTTCTAAACAGATAAACGTCTGCTAGGTACTCGAATCACATTGGGTTCTCCTATCCCAACCGTTTCATAGTTTTGAAAATGCAACCTGAGAAAGAAATATGCGAAAAATCAACATAAAGTTGGCAAGTTTATAGTTTGTTTTGAAAAAAAATCTAAAATAAATAAGCTTTTTTGATAACCAGTTAAAAGTTGTTGAGAAAACGTAACAAAACCTTTTTTCTCAGCGTTTCATATGAAAACTTTGTGTTTATAAAATTTGGTATGTAGGACAATCCAGTCCCTAAGTCTTCGTGCTTCGCACCAGCATAAGTGGGTCTAGCCCAAAAGAGTTTGTAAGCCGGACCAACCTGTTCCCTTACTTGTTTAAGTCGAAAACGTCACCAAAGTTCGTAAATTCATGTGCTGTGAGTTTGCATTAAATGAATCTTAAAGACATTTGAAAGTTTTGAGCATCGAAAGCTTATATGTAAACGTCTATGAATCTAATGATAATTAATGTGTACCTAGGACGTTAACATGTGTGCCAGGAAGCACTCAACCCGGTAGACGATTTTATGTGCCGATTAACCTCGACTGTGACACAAAAGCACTCTAAGTGGTCTCACAAGGACCGGTGAGTGGGGCTCGCTCGTACCCGATAGATCTACCCCTTTTGTTCCTTGGTGCTTAAAAGGATTAATGGTGCCTAAGTTTGCGCCTATTCGCACGTGATCCGATAATTCGTTCCCTAACTTAACCATACCATATTTAACATGTATTTCAAAAGAAGGGGGGACATAAACCCTTTGGGTTGTCTCGTTGTTCGTATGCAGATCAACCCAGTCCCGTTGTTGTTACTAGGACAATCCCGTCACTAGTCATAAAAATCATGCACGTTTCGAAAATACACGTATGTTTTATAAAACCAGTATGTTTAGCATAAACCTTTCGTAAACCATTTGAGTTTGTTGGAATTCATTAGCAACATGGTTTAGAAATATGTGTTTTCGTTCATCGAAATGTTGTTTGCTTTTGCAAAACTTGCATGTCTTTCCACCCCCGAAAACATTTATAAAAATGTAAAACGGTAAAAAGTAGGGGTTATGAACTCACCTTGATGTCCTTGTGCAAAGCTAGCTTAATGTGATTCCGTAATGTCGTTCAAAGAACGTAAACTCGCTAGCATGCAACTGTGACATTCCTACCAAGGAATACATATAAGTTTCTTAACAAAACGACGTAGCTAACTACGTGTCCGAGCTTTACCAAATCGTCGACCATACGATTCAAAGAGGGTGTTATTATTTTAAATTGAAATAACCAAGCTATGGCCATTTGATCCCATTTATAATCGGGATAAATACTAAGTCTCGAGACCGACTTAGTTTTCGAGTGTTTTAGCATATATATATATTTGTGTATATGATAAAACATACACATACGAAGTCGTGTTAGTCGTCGCGAATAGAAGTCGTAGATGAATAGTAGTATTAAATATAACGTTTTATAAGTCTTATAAAATTTTATATTCCGTTTTTTATAAAATTTATATCACAACGTAGATAAAAATAAGCATATCACAAAACCATATTCGTTTTTAATAAAACATTATATATCGAAAGCTATAAAAGAAAAACAAAAAATTGAATTTGTTAACGTCACATCATTTGGTGTAAATAGCAAAAAGTTAGGTGTAAATAGAATCACCCATTATTTTATAACTCGTAGTTTTACTAACTTTTTGCTACAATGCACTAACTAAACAGTATAACCCGGGTGCTTGTTTGGTTCTTGATGATGCCACATTAGGAAGTTGTCGAGCAGAACATCGAAGTTGGTACACCCAAGGTTGTCCAAGCAAGTTCGGGTTTTTTGCAGTATTACTTATGGCATTGTACATAATATCCTATGCACCCGGGATGGGAACCGTGCCTTGGATTGTGAACTCGGAGATATACCCATTAAGATACCGTGGGTTTGGTGGCGGGACCGCAGCGATTGCTAACTGGACGTCGAATCTAATTGTGAGTCAAACTTTCCTAACTCTGACCGAGACGTTAGGGACTGCTGGAACATTTCTTTTGTTTGCGAGTTTTTCAGTCTTAAGACTCATAGCTATATTCATTCTTGTACCCGAGACAAAAGGGTTGCAATTCGAAGAGGTAGAGAAGATGTTGGAAAAGGGCGATCGACTCAAGTTATATGGCAACTATAAGCGGGATACCACATAATCTTCTTCTTAGTTATACATTTTCGTAGAAAACCATCTTTTTAAGCTTGTTTATGGGACTTTAGTATTGTTTTTATCTTGTTCATTGTCTTTTATTATCATTACTATTACCATCATCACATTAATTGGGCTGCAAAATGTTTCCCATGTATCACTTTTAGACATTACCAATATCTAGTGGTTCTCCTTGACCCTATGGGAAGGATCATGAGGCTGGAGGGTGTGGGGGTCGTCCCCAGCCCGTCCAGGTCCGTCGCATCACCGGTCCCCATCCCCTCCCCCCACCGGCGTCGTCCAAATCGTCGCACATGAGACGGTGAGGACGCTCCACAAAAGACAAACCTCCCTTCACACACACATATACATACAACTCATACATATATATATATATATATATATAGAGAGAGAGAGAAAGTATAATGTACTTCACGGCTTAACCTACATTAACGTACGCGACAAAATACATAATGTGCGTGATTACATTTTCGAGCATCTTAACGTGCGTGATTATACTCCCCATGCGTGATTATCACCTCCCATGCGTGATTATCACCAAATAACTGATCCCATGCGTGATTATATGTTCCATGCGTTATTATAGCCCTGATCTGATCTGACGGTTACCATTGTCGCGTACATGAAGTATGATAAGGGCTTTTGTATGTTAACCTTTCTCTCTCTCTATATATATATATATCTATACTTTCTATAAAAAGAGAAATCTGAGTGACATAAGAAAAGCTGATGTGTTAGCCAGAGAGGCTGTCCAACAATGCTTTTCTTATGTCATTATTGCATCATAAAGCCTAATATATAAAATCATTTAAAATTCTGTCTAAACCTCTACCAGGGTAAACATCTGCTCATTTATATGTGACTTTACTTTAATACCTAGAAGCAGTTGTTGTTATCCTCCGTAATGCTTTTAGATCAGCAGATGTTTAAGGCTAATTACCGGGAAATTCAAATTTAAAAATGCATGGGAATAAGTAATTAGCAATTAATGCATGTCACTCAGAAACTCCTGTCAATCATCCTTCTTATATAAGCCTTTTCTTCTCATTTCCCTCTTCATATTTCATCACGCTTTCATCTTCTATGATTTTGAAATTTGAAATTTAATCACAATCCGAATTCCGAATTAGAAGCATGTCAATATCAGTTGACAGTAACAATCTTAGTTTTGTTAACGATTTGAATCCTGGGAAAGATATGTGGAACATGAAAGCCAGAATTATTCGAAAATGGAATCAGGGTTACAAGATGGATCTCATCTTCATTGATGAAAAGGTAATTTGTATCTCTGCTTTTCCGTTTTATTAGAGAATGTAGTGGTGTATGCTAAGAAAATATTTTCTTTAAATGTTCTTCAGGGTGCTAAGATTCAAGGAGGTATTAAGAGTCATCTGATACCTGTTTTTGATGGACAGCTTCAAGAAGATATTGTTATGATTCTGTCGAAATTTGGTGTTGGTGAGAAGAAAGATTTATATAAAGTAGTAGTGCAGCCTTATAAAATCAACTTTTATAGATGCACAATTGTTACTCCTGTGAGAGATTGGCAAGGCGTTGAGTATGGTTTCAACTTCAGAGCTTATGAAGATATTCTTCAAGGGGAGGCGTTAAACGCTTTGAGTGTTGGTAGTGTATATTTTTGTAATCATGTCTTGCTTGTATAATATTAGAGAGTTTTACTTATATTCTTGTATAATGTGATCATATAGATGTTGTTGGATCTGTGGTTTGTTGTGGAGATCTTGAAATCTTTGATCGACCTCCAAAGGAGACTAAGAAGATCAATTTCGATATTAAAGACTTGGAGTAAGTTGTTGTTTACATGTGCAGTCATGTACTGATCATTGTTTGTATTTAATGATGTTAATAAATAAGATGAAGAATGTTGGTATTTAATGTGGGATCATGGTAATGGTAATATATGAGATCTATAGTGTTTGTATCTAATGCTGAATCATGGTAATAAATGAGATCAACAGTTTATTCTTAGTGAATATGTTAGTTAATTTATGACTCATTTGCTACTTTAATAAATGTCATAATTTTCCTTTGATTTTGTGTTTTTATTTATTCAATTTGGTTTTGATATTAGAGATTTGTAAAGAAATGGTCATAAATTAGTCTTTAGTATATCGTCATATGAATATTTTTTTCATGTAGGGGTAAGGTTTTGCGGTGTACTGTGTGGAATGATTATGCTATGCAGATTAAGGACTTCATTTCTAAAATCCCACCTCATGAGCATGTGATGGCTGTTATACAGCATGGAAAGTGTAAGGAATGGAAAGGTATTTTTGTTACTTTCTGCAAATCATAACTATACTGTTTATTTCTGGCAATATAAAGACAGGTATACATTAAATATCTATATACTTTTACATGTAGGTGAATATACTGTTCAAAGTGATAAGTTTGCAACACGGATTTTTCTGAATGAAGAAATTGATGAAGTTAATGATCTAAGGAGGAGGTAATTTGTCAATGTAATTTCTATTGTATATAGATGTTCAAGTCAAATACTTGGTTTCATGTTATTTGTATACTAATTCTAATCATTTGTGGTATTCAAAAGTCTTATACTGAAGTTTGGACAAGGGAGTGGTTCTACTTCTCAAACAATACTATCGTCTCAGAGTGTTTTTCCATTGCATAAAGAATTTGTAACTGATGGTGTGAAGAAACATATTGATGAGATTAGTGAGATAGAAAAGGTTTCACATATTTTTAATAAGTTTGGTTATTTGTTTAGTTTGTCACCTGCATGTTTGTCAAACTAGAGATTACAAGTTCATATATTGTTTTTACAGGAAATGTCTTGTGTTGTGTTGTGTTGTGTTGTGGTTGCGACAATTAAGATTGTGCAAGAAGAGTATGGTTGGTTTTATGCTGCCTGTCGTAAGTGTTTCAAGAAGGTGATGTGTAAAAGTGAATACTTGCAGAATGTTGAAAATGTTTCAGATGATATTGTTTGATTGCCTGTGACTTCTTTGGTTTGTCCCAAATGTCATAGTGAATGTACATCGATCACCATAAAGTAAGAAATGATGATTATTTAACGTTATATTTATATAAGTAACATTCTAAGACTAATATTTGAATATAGTTTTGCAGTTTACTTAGTCATTTGTGTATATTTCAGGTTCAAGGTGCAAGTCCGGGTGCAGGATGAGAGTGGTAGTGTTTCTTTTGTAATGTTTGATAGAGATGTTCAGAAGCTTCTTGGATTAGCGGCGAGTGACATAAGAGAGAGGCAGGTTAAGGCCAATGATACTGGATGTTTCCCTCATGAGATATTTCGATTGGTTGATAAGAAGGCTGCTTTTAAGATTGATGTTTCAGAGTTCAATCTTAAAAAAGACTATCATGTTTATACTGTGCAAAAAACATGTGATGATCTAGTAATAATTGCTGAGTTGGTTGGTGGAGATGGTAATGGTGATGAAAATACTGATGAGGTAGCATATAAAATTACTCTTTCAATCTATTTATTTTTCTTTTGAGTTTTAAAGACTGGATTATGCACTTTTTTATATGATATCATATACTATGATCCTTTAGGTTACTCAAGAGGTAGCTGACGTTAAAGATGTTAACCTTTCAGAATCTTCCCAGGTGTCTACTGAACGTACTTCAAGGGTGAGTATTTATTTTTAAAGTATGTTTAGTATGTTTAAAAAGAGTTCATTATTTTATTAAATGAGATCAATAGTTGTTTTGTGATCTGTTGCAAGGATGTTGTCTCTGTTACGGCCGACTCTTCAGCCGTTGAAGTTGAAAAGGATTCTGGATCAAGTCCCATGGAAAGCGGATGGCTCAAGATGTTGATGTTGTCAACGTTGGTGAGCTATCCACTAATGTGAGAAGAACCCGGAAGAAGCTGACTAAGGTTAACAATTAGATGCTTATGAAAAAACAATTCTTATGAGAGATAAGTAGAAACCACTTATGTAACACCCGTTCTTATAATTCTAGGTTTAACGTATATTTTACGAGAAACAATCAGGTAATTAAGATTACATAAACATCGGAAATACGGGCTTATTAAAAACTTTTACAATCATAAGTCATTCAACAAAACGTGAACGAATTCGTCGTTTAAAATTTTACAACGTAACCAAGTGCGGAAGCATGAGTCTTTATTGTGTTCGATTCTTCGTTGAGCTTGAACGTCTTTCGGCATCCAAAATGTACCTACATTTCATAAACATGAAATGTTTTAGTCATATGGGGATTAAAATGTGTCTAAACAAATCCGGTAATGATAATGGAAGGAAAAAGAATCCCAACGTTAAACTCTTGATCTCAAAACATGGATTTCCAACTGGCCTCCACCGTAACTTACGGTGGCACCGTAAGTTACGGTGGCCTCTGGTGTGACATGCCCCTACCGTAATTCAGTAGGGGGCTGCCGTAAAGCCTTCAGCTCCACCGTAACTTACGGTGGTACCGTAAGTTACGGTGGCCCCTGCATTCCAGCTTTCCATTTTACCGTTTGTTGACACGAAAACTTTCGTATCTTTCAAACCGCTTATCCATTTGACCCACCGTTTCTTCCTACATGATTGTAATTTGACCCTCCATCATATGGAGTCAAAATCCAACATCCGGATTAACAAAATTTAAGACTTTTAAGTCTTCGGCTTATTACCATTTTTACCAAATTTTTGACCCGTTTGCGATTTAACCAAACAAACATGTTTACTTGATCTATAAACTCATGAGAATCATAATATCAATATTTCCTATCAAATAAATCATAAATCATGGGTTTTTTACTTAGTTAGAACCCGTTTATGTTCAAGTGCTTATTTTGACCCGTTAAGGGTATTTAAGCACTTTAAAGCTTAAAATCGCTTTCATTCATTTCTAGCGTTATATACAACATTCTTATCAAGTAATCTTCCACCACAACAATAATTGTGGTGGACTTAATGAGGTGATCTATATAATCCGAGTTTTTCTCGTCTGATTGCTAATTTACGACAAAGACTCATATAGAGTCATTTGACCGAAGGTTTACATCTTTCGCTTCTTACACTTATTCCAATTATTTATTTGATCATAAAACTCGTTTCAAAACTACCTTTAAAGGTTGTTTATTCGAATTAGCCAACAAGGGCGTTTTAGTCAATTTTAGTCATTCTTTTACGACGAAGGACTATTAGTGCGTGTTTGAACCCCAAAATCCGACCTTTTAACCATATTCTTGTTTAGAAACCAATATGTTTCTAAAACACCATAATCATAACTCAATTTATTCGCTTTACCTAAAAGATAACTGAATATCTTATTTTAACCTTGTCTAACTGTAATAAAACTCCAAACTCTACATGATGAGTTGTATTATTATACATACCTGGCTCGGATCAATATATTGACCCGTTTCAATATCTTTCCTTAGTGGCTGCTAAGTGATAGCGATGTAAGCATCTATGTGCTATTTACTTCCTAAAATCATGCATCTTGACAACCCATTAGTCAATATTGTCAAAGGGTGATAATTTCACCTTTTGACCCGTTTGGCCGAATTGACCGATTATATTAGCGAGATGATATTTATTACCACTTCGTATATATATGACTCGCTCCGATTTACACCGTGCGGTCGCTTACTTATAATTCCATTTCTTAACTCTTTTTGGCCTACTATGGCTTACGTCATAAATTATCTTTTTCGTAATACGACAAAAAGGATATTCTGAAATATATGACTAGTGTAAGATATACTTACCTTGCATCCGAATTACGTTTTTCCTTCATTCTTGCTTTGTTTGACCCGCTTCCTTTCCAAGCCTCCACCTAGCTTGTCAAGCGTCAAACTATCATCATAATTCGTAAGACGGTTAGATTTGCCATCATTAATTATGACTATTCCATCTTACGGGTTTTACATCAAAATTCACCATTTGATTTCATTTTGGTCAGTTTGACTTTTAAAGGTCAAACTGCCTATTAACATAAGTGATTATATCATAAACCCCGACAATTCATTTAAGCACTTTGTCAAGTATCCGATTGGCATTATTCTTACGCCACCGTTTTAACTACTTTTCAAATCTAAGTTCATGCTATTATTAATACCAATTTAACTTAGCTCTTGATTATCAAAGTTAATTATTCATTTGTTAAGCAAGAACTAAAGGTTTCCATCTCCATGTAAAAACCCGTTTCATCATAGCATTAGACATTCATCCGAACATCAATATAATCAAGTTCTACATATTAATTAGTAGACATCATGATTCCAAACCCTATTTATATGAACCCGAATCGCTAATTTCATCATAATATACTAAACCCCTTTCATGAAAGTATGATCATGTACCCAAATTTCATGGTTTAATCAAACACCTTCCATTCATTCCCATGCATGATGATTCTAAACATAGTCTTATCATCAATTTCATCATAACAATAAAACCCACTTAGCTAGGTGTGGTGATTCAACCAAACACCTAAATCATAGCAATTTATTCTAAATCTTCACTTAGGGTTTGTTCCTAAGCAATCCTATATCTCAAATTCAGCCATAACTTCTATGATTCATGCATAGATTGTATCATGCAAGATTAACTAATTTTCACAACTTCATGAATGTTAGAAATTCGACATACCTTACGATCCCCTTGACTTGGTAATCGTTTATTCATGTTTGGTTGTGAATTTGAGCTTCATTTTGACCTTCAATTTACTGGATTTGTTGAAGGTTAGGGTTTGGCTCCATGGGGAGCTCCCTGATGTCGATCCAGAACACACACTTATGTGTGTGTGTTTTGTTTAGTTATTAATAAATAACTTTTCAAGTTATCCCGCTTTGCCCCCTCGTGTTTGGTTCGTTATTTAGTAGGCGACAACCTAATTATTTTCAACAATATCCCCACTTATTAACTAGGTTTAATATTCCTAGTTAACTTAGCGGGTTTGGGAATATTTATGACTAAGCTTATTTTAAGTCCCGTTAGGTCGGGCCTTCTATAAACTTTATTTCCTCAAAAGCCTTTATACTATTTTTATTTAATATTAGGTTTATTTATTTAAAATCCTAATATTCACCGGGTTACTTTTACCACTAACGGTACTTTACCCGCCTTTTAGTATTAACGTGGGTTAATTACCAAACCCGTTTTCGGGGTGTTACAAGTCTACCCCCTTAAAGAGGTTTCGTCCTCGAAATCCTTTCTTACTTAATTCATTGAGTTTAAACTCAATATATTTGATCCGAGATATTATTTAAACATTAATTATACTTTTAACCAATTGTTAGTATTACCAGATAAGTATGGTAACATCTTTTTGGTCACTAATTGTCTACGTATCTCATACGACATAGTGCAACTTAAAATAACGTAATCTCGTTATTTCCACTAGTTTAGTTAACTTAGCGATATCCATCGCTTTCATATACTATCGAATTCTTTATGAATCCGTTATTTTGACCCGTTTAAAGGTCTTTAATGAAATCTTTCACTTTTAGCAGCAATTTCTTTTGTCTTCAAATTTATTTATTCGGTTCAGTCATACCGAACCTTCCGCTTACAAGCAAACCAAATTTATTTAAATGACCTTGACTAATTAGACTTATTAGTCGAGTTACTTTTTACCGCTTGCTTGGTTATAATGTGATTCTACTTCACATTACATTTCTTGACCGTGATTGTGTTACATCATGTTTAATTTATATCAAAATTTCATTTTCGAAAATATCACTTTTCGAATATATCGTCTTGCGCCTATCAGTGTCAAGACTTGTATCTTTCATGCTTACTATTTAAATTCCTATCAGAATTTATGTTTGTAAAAACATTATTTCTTACTAAAACCGAAGTTTTAGTTTTTTTTTTGGATCTTCTCTTTAACTTTTGTCAATTATCCATACCAGGATATTGACAGTCCATAATTTATTCTTATTTGGTTATATCCCATTACCGGGCTCATTATTCTCTTGCATTTAACGCTACCTTTATCTGGCTAGCGCTCATTTGTGTCATTCGGCGTTATATTGTATTCAACATGTTTGACCTATTAATGTGAAATCCATCACTTATAAACAATCAACTTTATTCTTTATTCAACCCATTCGACTTCGAATAGTTGAACATATTTACTCACAATTTCTATATACGAGATTTTATAGTCATAACTCGTAATCCAAGTTACTTTGATTTTTCAACCCGCGTTCACGTCTCTTGGTTTAAGCATGTGTTTAATTCTTACCCATCAACCGGGTGTTTTATCGAAGTCGTTATTATTGCAACCCTCCCGGTATGCATTAAGACCTCGCTTCATTTTTATATTCCGACTTTATCTTTAAGTTTGACGTTTTACAAAAACGACCCGTTAAGGGACATATTTGCATTTTCCGGGTTCTAGTGTAAGTACACTCCCTCCCAATGCTTGTCTAAATCATTTTACATGTTTGCTTTTTCTGGGTTCGAGTGTAAGTGCACTCCCTCCCAATACTTGTCTAAATCACTTTTCACGCTTGCGTTTTCTGGGTTCGAGTGTAAGTACACTCCCTCCCAATACTTGTCTAAATCATTTTTCATGCTTGCGTTTTCTGGGTTCGAGTGTAAGTGCACTCCCTCCCAATACTTGTCTAAATCACTTTTCATGCTTGCGTTTTCTGGGTTCGAGTGTAAGTGCACTCCCTCCCAATACTTGTCTAAATCATTTTTCATGCTTCTTTGTCCCTTCACTCGGGCTCATTATCCTGATGTAATACGCTTTCGTCACTCGGTTGTGCGTTTACATTATTGTCAAATATTTTGCTTATTTTATTCTTTTGAGTACTTTTTAATTAGTCCCATTCACTCCGCCCTTACTACATCGGATGTAAATGTGTCCGCTATAAGAAACTCGTGGTATCATATGCCACTACTTACTTGGCCAGAGTAAGCGATTTAACACATGACATACACGACCTTTTTATAGTTTTCACATCCCGCCCTATGTAAGTAACGCCTATATTCAGTTTTCTTGGAAATTATATCCTGGATATGTATTTCTGTTCAGGTTTTCCAAGTTTCTAATTTACCTATGCAACGATCATTCTCTACATGTTTGTTGCATATTGCTAATTGTGCGATTATATTTAAAAACACGCACCTGGTAATGCTTGCCCCGACGGGCGTTTCTTGCCATTAACCTTGGTCGCGGTCGTTACGCGATTTAGTCCTTAGTGAGCATGCTCCTATCGTCATACTTCGGACCGTTCCTCTATCATATCCTTAATTTGTTCAACTCTTGTCATCTTTAAATGCAAGTGTCCTTCAATCAAGATATTCACAAAAGTTAGTAATATCAACTTCAATAATCGCCTGTATTATAATACAAGGTTTTTTCTACTATACGCGTCAACGCGCGTATTTTTGTCAACTATATCAATCATTTAATTGGGGTAACGTGTATTACACGGTAACCCTATGTGTTGTCTACAACACTTTAATACGCTAGACCATTAGCATACTTGCACTTACCGGATTTGCGATCAAGCCTCGAACCGAACACTATTCTTTGTCAAGAGCATAAGGTTTAAGTCCAAGCATGGTTCCTCCCCACCATACTCGAATCTCTTAAACCAAGGCTCTGATACCAACTTGTAACACCCGTTCTTATAATTCTAGGTTTAACGTATATTTTACGAGAAACAATCAGGTAATTAAGATTACATAAACATCGGAAATACGGGTTTATTAAAAACTTTTACAATCATAAGTCATTCAACAAAACATGAACGAATTCGTCGTTTAAAATTTTACAACGTAACCAAGTGCGCAAGCATGAGTCTTTATTGTGTTCGGTTCTTCGTTGAGCTTGAACGTCTTTCGGCATCCAAAATGTACCTACATTTCATAAACATGAAATGTTTTAGTCATATGGGGATTAAAATGTGTCTAAACAAATCCGGTAATGATAATGGAAGGAAAAAGAATCCCAACGTTAAACTCTTGATCTCAAAACATGGATTTCCAACTGGCCTCCACCGTAACTTACGGTGGCACCGTAAGTTACGGTGGCCTCTGGTGTGACATGCCCCTACCGTAAATCAGTAGGGGGCAGCCGTAAAGCCTTCAGCTCCACCGTAACTTACGGTGGTACCGTAAGTTACGGTGGCCCCTGCATTCCAGCTTTCCATTTTACCGTTTGTTGACACGAAAACTTTCGTATCTTTCAAACCGCTTATCCGTTTGACCCACCGTTTCTTCCTACATGATTGTAATTTGACCCTCCATCATATGGAGTCAAAATCCAACATCCGGATTAACAAAATTTAAGACTTTTAAGTCTTCGGCTTATTACCATTTTTACCAAATTTTTGACCCGTTTGCGATTTAACCAAACAAACATGTTTACTTGATCTATAAACTCATGAGAATCATAATATCAATATTTCCTATCAAATAAATCATAAATCATGGGTTTCTTACTTAGTTAGAACCCGTTTATGTTCAAGTGCTTATTTTGACCCGTTAAGGGTATTTAAGCACTTTAAAGCTTAAAATCGCTTTCATTCATTTCTAGCGTTATATACAACATTCTTATCAAGTAATCTTCCACCACAACTATAATTGTGGTGGACTTAATGAGGTGATCTATATAATCCGAGTTTTTCTAGTCTGATTGCTAATTTACGACAAAGACTCATATAGAGTCATTTGACCGAAGGTTTACATCTTTCGCTTCTTACACTTATTCCAATTATTTATTTGATCATAAAACTCGTTTCAAAACTACCTTTAAAGGTTGTTTATTCGAATTAGCCAACAAGGGCGTTTTAGTCAATTTTAGTCATTCTTTTACGACGAAGGACTATTAGTGCGTGTTTGAACCCCAAAATCCGACCTTTTAACCATATTCTTGTTTAGAAACCAATATGTTTCTAAAACACCATAATCATAACTCAATTTATTCGCTTTACCTAAAAGATAACCGAATATCTTATTTTAACCTTGTCTAACTGTAATAAAACTCCAAACTCTACATGATGAGTTGTATTATTATACATACCTGGCTCAGATCAATATATTGACCCGTTTCAATATCTTTCCTTAGTGGCTGCTAAGTGATAGCGATGTAAGCATCTATGTGCTATTTACTTCCTAAAATCATGCATCTTGACAACCCATTAGTCGATATTGTTAATGGGTGATAATTTCACCTTTTGACCCGTTTGGCCGAATTGACCGATTATATTAGCGAGATGATATTTATTACCACTTCGTATATATATGACTCACTCCGATTTACACTGTGCGGTCGCTTACTTATAATTCCATTTCTTAACTCTTTTTGGCCTACTATGGCTTACGTCATAAATTATCTTTTTCGTAATACGACAAAAAGGATATTCTGAAATATATGACTAGTGTAAGATATACTTACCTTGCATCCGAATTACGTAAGGGCTAGAATGATGAATATGGTATGTAATGTCTACGGTTTTATATATCAAGTAAGTTAACCTTTTGTTTGTTATCTAATATTGTTATTATACATTATATACATTTTTGGTGATATTGATGGACTGGACAAGTAGTAGGGTTGTATATTATTGTTAGATTAATGAATGAAAATTTAATCAATTGGTTAGTGGGAAAACTGTTAGGGTCTGAGATACATTAACATCTGTTAGAGGCTAAGCACTGTTATAGCGTGCTAACATCTGTTAACCCCTAAGAACTGTTAAAGATCTGTTAAAGGCTAAGCACTGTTATAGCGTGCTTCAACAGACCTTATGAGCTGTTGATCATCATCTGTTAAAGATCTTATATTATAGATCTTCTGTTGAATTGTGCAATATCTATTGGTCCACAGCAGAACTTAGGTTCATCATACATTTGGCTTCATCAGCAGAGGTTCTCTTTAGCAGACCTTTGCTTCAGCAGTCTTTGTCTTAACAAACCTTTTGGTTCATCAGCAGAGTTTGTTTGGCTCATGAGCTGAGGTTGTTTGGTTTAACAGACTTTCTTTCAACAGTGGTTGTCTTCAACAGACGTTTTGGTTTGCAAAGTTTAGCGAAACAGATGTTGAGTTTGTCCCTTGGTAGGAGCAGATTTTTAAAACACTATTATTTGTAATTACAAGTTGTATACTATTTTATTAATTTTGAGTCTTATATTTCTTTTTGTTGAGCGACCGGGAAATGTAATGGAAAATAGTAATGTTTAGATTCAAAATATAGTAATGTTTACTTGAAAAATATAAAAAGATAAAACCACAAAGTTTTGAAAGTATATAACTTTATATACTAACACTACATAACTTCATTCTTAAGTTAGTTTTCGAACAAGAAAGTTGTCCATCAAACATGCCAACTAAAACATAAATCATTAATTGCTGAAAAGATGTTCAAAGACTATGTCAACAAACTTCAAAGTGTATTTTATCTCCTATTACACTTTTTTCTTCGACTATCTCAAACCGCAACTTTTTCCCCACATATATTCTCGTTTCATCCATGATACGCTGCCAGTTTGTATACATCACTAGATGGTTATTGTCGTCAGGTCTTCTTGGATCTCTCCTAACAACCAGCTGTACCAAAAACTTCACATGACCAAATGACAGCACAACTCTACGGTAGTCATTTAGCTGGTGTTCTCGAATAAAGTTCCTCGGTATTGCCTGTAAAGGAAAATTCTTTTTTTAGTTATTCATTCAAAACAACATATACTTTAAGTAATAACAAATAGATCCAACATTATAAGTAAAATCAACCATATTAAAAGTAGATATGTAAATACCAAGCTGTGTGTCTCTATAACATGGTATTCAAACTGTTTTTTATAACGTGGACGCTTTTTACGGTGTTGATGATTGCTACGGCTGCAGTGATGTTTAGTCTCCCCGTGAAGTCCAATCCCGTATTTGTTAAAAACCTTCACAGTGAAGTTAAAGTCGTCTTCAGGAGTACTTCCCATCCATTGAAACAACAGTTGGCAGCTTTCCTTAATGTCATTTTCAAAGCAAAAGGTTGTTCATCCTGGTCCCATAAAACCAGCAGCCAATCCCTTTTTGTTTTCAGGAGAGAAAACATAATACACATCAACTTTACTACTCTGCTTTGGTCCATGTACTTTTGCAACCAAGTTATCAATTTTTAGTCTCCTCTCCGACAACAGCTTCAGCAAATTGTGTGGTAAATGCTATAATTTTCATACATTTCAAAAATGTCATATTAGATTTTATATAGGATACAAAATATAAATTAGAAGTTTTTCCAACAGCCCAAAAGATACACTGGCAATATATAAAAATTAGGTAGCAATTTTTAACCTGCTTGCAGTATGTTTCTTCTTCTTCAGCCTGTATCAAGCAACCATGAACATAATCTCTGTTCGAGCCATCGTTTCTAACCTCCAATCCCTCATTGTTCAAAACATTTATCTCAAATTTTACCTATGTTCTTATTTCTATAAGTTTCAACAAACCGAGTCCATTCTGGTCCGTTTATCCTCTTACTTTTATGACCGATGCTCTGTATTGCAATCTTATACTTAAATCCCGTATAATCAACCAACTTTATTACTTCACACTTTCTTGGTAATTGGTTACTCATTATCCTTGGAAGTACCTATGTATATAAAATACACAACATTTAATATATCTTTAATTTTATAAATACAGTTTTTAGCATACAATTGTGATTTAAGCTAATTTGTTCTAAGAATATAGCTTACCAATCCCTCATTTAGGTCTGTCAATTCAGAGACATTAATAATTATCATAAACTCCATCTGAAAGTAAAAAAATACAATAACAATCTCTCTCTTATAATAAATCAAGTGGGGAATGGCTGAGGTGTCAACACCACAAGCCTCCCCTTTACTCTCTTTCCTACATGGCATTACCAGCCTTCTCCAAGTCCACTTGTCATTTTGCTGTTTTTTTTATTTTTTTTTATAAACCTAAAGCTTTTGGGCGGCCAAACGAATTTTTGGGCGGCAGATCTCTGCATTCAATTTTTGAATTCCTTTGCTCATTCCAAGACACCCATTACCCTATTTTCTCACTATCAACTTTAGTTTCGTTCACTATTCTCTCATCTTCATCTTCTGCCAGAGAAACCCTAAAATTATTGATGGCAAAATTAGTCAGATCTTGAAGGATTTTCGACCTGAAATCCCATCATTCTTTGGAAACTGAAGCACCGATGGCATCATAACATCAAAGTTGTTGATTTGAAGGCAATCACCCTCTCTCTGGCTCATGAAAATAAGGTATGTCAGTCAATTATTGTAAGGTATTTTGGCCAAATTCTTCCCGTTAACTCGATATTTGTTTTGTATAAGTAGTTGGGTGTTTCTCCATCAAACCCTATGCCAATTTCCGCTCAAACTATTCAGGGTTAAAAACCTATTCTGGGTATTGAATCAAAATCCTTTCTCTCTCTTCAAATAAAAAACCCTAAAATGTAATTCTCTTACACCGCACGATTTTTAACAGTTGCAGTGAACAACACGACACTCATTTTCTCAACTTTTAATCGTTTCATCATCTCTGATTCGGTAACAGTTGCAGGTTTAGTTCATTCGTTGTTTGTTAATGGCTACCGGAGATGACTCATCGTCGTCTGGATTGAATCTCGAAGGAGTTGATGATGTTGAAGACTTAATTTGGGTGAGTGTTTCCGTTTGTTGTGTTTTAGGTTATTGAAATCTGTTTATGATATTTTGTTAATTTGACTCTGGATGTTTTAAGTTTGGTGTATGGATAACTTGTAATTAGGTTAATTATGATTAATTGTAGTGTAAAATGTTGTAAGGATCATTAATTTTGGCGTATGATGAATATAAAATAGGTTTTGGAATATTGAAAATTGTTTATGAGGTTTTGTTAATTTGACAAAGCTGAACAACTGATAATTAGGTTTATTGATAAATTTAAAGTGGAGTTTGAGAGTTTGAAGTTATGGCTGTGGAATTTTGATATTCTTCACGATATTTTGTTAATTTGAGAAGGTTGATTTTGACGTTTTAAACCTTTCCTCAGATGGAAAGGCAGGTAGAGGAGAAGGGCCGACAGAGCCCTAGAGGCAGGTTTTGTATATCTAGGGCTGTAAACGAACTGAACGTTCAGCGAACAGTTCGTGAACCGTTCGGAGGGAAGTTCGTTTATGTTCGTTCGTTTAATAAACGAACGAACATGAACAAGAAATTTCGTTTGATTAGTTAAATGAACGAACATGAACAGAGGTCTCGTTCGTTCGATTGTGTTCGTGAACGTTCGGTAAGGTGTTCGTGAACATGTTCATGAACATTCGTTAATTTGCGTTCGTTTATGTTTGTATGTTTGTGTTTTAATTGAAGATCTTTGTACTTTTTTTATATTTTATTTGTACTTTTTATATTATTAAACTTTTATTTATTTTATTACCCTAACAATTAAACTAGGAAACCCACTTTCACCTTGTTTATGCATCATTTCCCTTTCATTTCTCATTATTTACATCGGCGAATACGATCGACCTCTGTTCCACAATAAGGGATTCAAGTTCGAGTGCTACTCTCTGGGCCATCTATCTTTATCCTTCGTCGCGTTCGCCAAATTTATTTGTGTTTGTTTGTGTTCGTGAACCGTTCGCGAACACGCTCATTTCCTTAATGAACGAACACGAACATAAAATCTCGTTCGGTAAGTGTTCATGAACCGTTCGTGAACACATTTATTTCCTTAACGAACGAACACGAACAAGGCCTTGTTCGTGTTCGTTCGGTTCGTTTACAGCCCTATGTATATCTCTTTTGAATAGCGAATTCTACAAACATGGGTTGCATAAGGCGATAACATGTTTAATTAGTAACAACTGAAAATAGCATGCACTTACTTTGTTTCTTTGTTGTTTTTGGGTTAAAAGGTTTTTTTTGGTCAATAACAGTTTGATGGTAACATGTTTAATTAGCAACAACTGAACGTAGGTACCTAAAGTTGTAAAAAGATTCTTTCTTAATTGGATTAACTGAATTCACCGCACTCGGTTGGTGTAAATTTTTTTATATTCTTGCTATTTAGTTTGTATTCTTTAACTAACCAATTTAAAATTTACATTTTTAAGGTATTTGAAGCATTTGGGCTATGAAGTAAAATACGTGCGGAACTTCACTGACGCAGATGACAAGGTAAGATGATGATCAAAGCTTACGCTGTCTCTGATACTCTTCAATTATTTTGAATGAATTCTCCTCACCCTTATGTTTTGTTTCCATTGTTGATCTTTGCTTATGGTTCTTATTTTTCAACACTTTTCTGTTCATATATACAATGATAAAAAAAGGGCAAACCTAATGCACTTGGATCCCGCTTGCGCGGGGTCTAACGGGGTAATCAGGCCAACTTGGGCCTGATGTACGCATCCGTACCCTGCATTTCTGCAAGAGGATGTTTACACGACTCGAAAGCGTGACCTCCAGGTTATAAAGCAACAACTTTACCATTGCTTTAGGGCTCACCCCTCCAATCACCAATGGATTTAAAATATATATCCGATTGAGAAATCTAAGCAGCTTATCCATACCCATTAAAGCATGCTGAGATGGAAATGAAATATTGAAATGCAAGAATTTTAGCATGCTTTTATAGGTATAGGTATGTCAATTATATATACTTTTAATTTCATTGGTGATCAGTAGGTTATTTATTTTAAAAGTTAATACAAAGAGTAATCATATATGTAACAAGTTGGATATAATTAGCAAGGAATGATTTAGTTATATAATTGACAACTAGAGCGTATTCACAATTGTTGCTGACATCTAATATAACTGTTAGCAGCTTGGCATAGACATGATTGCATTTATCTTTTACCATTTTTTTTTCTTTTTGTCCTGTTTATCACAATTCACACCCTCTTGCTTACATCCTTGCATCTCTTGCATACATATCATTTATCAAGTATTTGTATTTATCTTCAGCAGATGTATGTATCTCGTATCCATATACAGAGTCCAATATTCTCTACTTTCAGTACGTAATCCAACAGGAAGTCATATTATATTGTCGTGGTTCTGAAAGTTCCAGGTTGACTTACTTTACTTATAATATGATTTTAAGTTATTTGGTTGCAGATTATTAAAAAAACCCAATGAGGTTGGGGAAGACCCATTAAAGCTAAGTGGTCGGTTTTGCGAAGAATTTCTGACGGGTGTGGTTGATCTCCAGTGCTTGCCTCCTAATGAACAACCGCGAGTTTCAGATCATAGATCATATGGATCAAATAAGGGATATGATTCAAAAGGTGTCACGTTTTCTAGAATTAAAAAAAGATGGATATTACATAATTCACATGTTCACACGTATTTTACATTTTCCATGTGCATCTCTTTTAACTCCGGTGGATAATTTAGAATACTTGCAATCCTTATGTGAAAACTGAATTTTATTTTTCATGAATTTTTTTTACTTATACTTGTATCTTTAGACAAAGCAAGGAATTGGTTTGTTCATTTTGAAAGCTATTGCATCACTACGTAACCTTAAATTCAACATTAACATTTTCATACTCAGTGCAAGTAATGCGTTTTGTAGGGAAAATGATATCTTTGTCTGAACTGATTAGGATAAATAACAATAGCTATAATAATATCACTAATCACTTCGTATTTGTAGCTCGAGGATCTGTTATCTTGGAATATTTATCGGGAGCTGAGACATATGTGTTTTTTGGCGTATACCACAATGGCTCGAGACAAGGGTCAGTCACAAGGTTTACTATCTCTCTCTTTTTCACTCGGTCCCTACTAATTTGATGAAAAATTCCAGGCATCAGCTATGATGTCATCATTGCTAATCATAGCTTCTCAAACGGCTGTATATTGGTGAAGAAATTAGCACAAGACTACCCAAATGTGTTGTTGCCTTTAGGTTGGCAAACAGAAGGTTATACCCTGTCCACAGGTACTATTCATCATCCTTTATTGTAAACCTATACACTTTTTGTTGCACTTAAATATGATTACCATTGAAAATAACCATTATTATATTAATCGATTTTTTAAATACAGGGTCCATACGACTGTGGTGCTGTAGTCCTGTAGGAGACACGTCTTTCAGTTCAGAAGAGACATATATGATGCACTTTGCTAGAATCAACATTAGTGGAACCAACATTACTCTGAAGCAACCGTTGATGCAATTCTTTTCTGGTTTGTTTTCATCTTTATTTGTTTGTAAGAGGTGCATGATACGCGGATTAATGGATTGGGTACTCAGTTGAAATGATTCATTTTTAAAATATGAGCCAAAACTGGTGATTTTTGCAATCACTTATTTTTATCTTGATTTTTAGCGGGGGTCTTCTGGCAATCACTTATGCTTGAATTTTGTTATAAAAAGTGTTAGGTGCTCTGAGGCAATAGCGCCCCTGGGCCGAAAAGTAGACTACTTTTTAGTCGTGTTTTATAAAAATTATTTATATTATAATCAGTATTACAAAAACTATATTGTTTCTGTTTGCATGCATCTATAAGGTCTAAACCCCTTGCAAAGTCTAAGAAACCGGTACTTCTTTAGATTAGATTGTAGGTGATAAGTGATAACATGACCTGCCCCACAATTTCTTTTGTTTATTGAGTAAAGGCCCTAATGGATTGATTCAAAATTTGACCCATATTACTTTTGATGGATATGGATTAGGCCATTTTTGCTCATACACAGGCTGCTTCTTATCCAACCTTTGGGTTGCTTATGCTTTTGTAGCAGGTCAACTTTCATCTTGCTGGCTCTTTTGTTCATCAGTTTTGGGCAGCTAATCCAACTTTCATTGAATTCAGTTTGTAAGCTGGAATACTTACTATTAAACAAAATACCTTATTTTAACTTTTTTTAATGATATTTTAAGTTATTCTTTATAATGTGCAAATTGATATGAAATGCTCGGACGCTTAGTAGCGATTTGGGTCTTTAGTAAACGCGTCCCAAGAAAGTATACGGTTGAGAACAATTGAAGCTTAGAGGGATCAGAAGAAGTAGACTTCCAGGCCTGAACAATTGAAGCTAATAGTTTCTGTTAGTTACTAATTAAAAATGGTTAATTTGTAAACAGGATTGGTGGATCAGACATGGATATTAGAAGCAAAGCAAGGGTAATTAGATTTGTTACTTATGATTTATTTATGTATTTAATCTATGATTTGAACTCAGTTTATTTAATTTTTGTTTTGTTTGTTTGTGGGTTTTAGACACTTGCTGGTCCGGTGGATGATCCGAAGAAGCTACCAAAATGGAACTATGATGGGTCCATCACAGGGCAAGCCCTCGGGAAGACAGTGAAGTTATTTTATAGTGAGTACAATCATCCCCTGTAGTTTAACTTGTAATTAGTCACTAAAAGTTTTCAAATTTATTTTGGTGTTTCGGCCTAATATTGTGATGATTTGATGTATTTAACAGCCCTCAAGCCATTTTCAAGGACCCGTTTAGGAGGGGCAACAACATATTGGCACATTTTCAGGAATTTCTATATACATAAATTAGTATACTGTAAAATGTAAAACGGGTGGGTAACAGGTTATACCGGGTTCAGGTCAGAAGAGTTTTGGCCAAACTGGGTATGGGTCCAAGTCAGAATAGATTCTAACCAAATTGACTAATGCATAAATTATACATGGTCGGGTCGGGCGGGGTAACGGGTCATACCGAGTTCAAGTCAGAATGAGTTCTGGGAAAACTAGGTACGGGTCAGGGTAAGGGATCTGACCAAACTGGGTAAAGGGTCAAAACTGATCATTTCGAAAAAATCAAGATAAACAAAGTTGATTTTGACTTTGCTTGTATATTGTTTTGTTAATTTGACTCTGGATGTCAACTACAAAGTTGATTTTGACTTTTTGACTTTTGTTTCTGAACAACTTGTAATTATGTTAATTGATTGGAAGTGAAGCTTGAGAGTTTGCAGTTATGAGATTAATATAAGAGTGCGTTGTTGGAAAAATGCAGGGGAATCAAGGAGATTTGGAATCAATGTCATTAGAAAGGTTTAGTCATCTTTATGATTTAATGGATATGGGCAACAAAGCATTCAGAGAGAATCAGGTCATTTTTATCTTTTATTATGGAGTGAAATGGGTTTGGGCACTTTTGTGGTCATTTTATAAAGGGGTTTTTACATATTTCCCCTTCTTAAGTGCCCTTATTACATATTTACCCAACTCACAAAATCAATTACATATTTCCCCTTTTCTTTTAAAATTACCTAGTTACCCTTGCCCTATTTCTAATAGATTCAAGATATGTGCTTCCCTTCCCACGACCATGCAACAACCAACGCCCTCTGCCCTGCTTCCCCTTCCCCACGACAATCGCGACAGCCCTCTGCTGCTTCCCCATCGTTGAACCCTACGCCAAACCCTACACGGCGCCAAACCAACTAGGACTCCAAACCCTACGCAGTTTCTGTTTAGTTTTGTTTATTCAACTTCTATTTTACATATTAAAAGTACCAATCGACCATATGTAGTTTCTGTTTGATTCAACTTCTTCATAGATTGGTTATGTGGTTATTATTTGTTGGCCTTAATCTTTTAGGCGGTAACAGGAATGTTATGGCGCGTGAATTGAAGAAGATTGTTTGTGTTGCTTGTTTGCATTTAAAGAAACGGTGACGAGGTTCTAGACATTGATGGCTTGTGAATTGAAGAAGATTGTAACTTAGTACTCTTAAAGTTTTTTTTTCTCTGTTAGTTTGTCGTCTAGGGTCATGTTTTGATGATGACATACATTGCTGTTCGAATGCTAAGCTGATTGGTTTATTGGGATTTAGATAATCGAATGAATGCTGTTTTAATGTAGCTTGGATTTGAAGGAAAAGATGATTCGAGTTTCACAAAAGTTGGGTGTTAGGTGCACGAGAATTCAACTGTTGTAATTATAATAGATTTTCAGTTTTGTTTATTTGTTTACACACCTGCTAATTAGGATGCGGTTATGTATGTTTTAAGTTTGTAATTCAATAATATAAATTTTCATTTAATAATTTCATTAAGGGTAAAATAGTAATTCGTTAATAGAAATTTTAATAAAATGGGGAAATATGTAATATATATGTTTTAGGAAGGGGAAATACGTAATATGTTTTAGGAAGGGGAAATATGTAATTGATTTTATGGGTTGGGTAAATATGTAATAAGGGCACTTAGGAAGGGGAAATATGTAAAAATCCCTTTTATAAATAACTAATGTGGTAGTTATGATTATAAAAACAATGTACTATATCTATTTGCTTTTAATCCGGGAACACGGTCGATGATAGGTTTGTTTCTTCTCTCTCTTCTCCCAAGTCGTTTTTTTACTCGATCTTGCCTCATATCTATTTTCTTGTGTTGTAGGTACTTGACACCCTTGCGATTTTTAAATGGCAATAACTTTTTCGTATGTTAATTTTTTTTTTAATTACACCATAAAAACGAGAATTTCATTCTCTTTAGTTGAGTTTGGTATTGCTATAGTTTTTTTTTTAAATTAGCATGTTATGTGTGATTACCAGTGCTTAGGTGCATGTGAGCTGAGCGGCTCGCAAGCTGCTCGAGATCGGCTCGATAAAAAGCTCTAAACAAGGCAAGCCTTATGGTGCTCGAGCCGAGCTTGAGCCTTAAATCCATATACTCGGATCCCGTGTCAAAACCATTCAATCTTTTGTACAATTTTTTTTCGTAATGTTTGTTAAACATGAATGGTTATCCACTTATAAGAAATCATATAAAAAAATTCTTTTGCAAATATAATTTTTTTTAAAACAACCCATAACCCGTGAAGCTCACGGGTATATAACCTAGTTAAATACTAAAACATAAAATCAATTGTATCTGAAAAGCATTCTATTTAAGGTATAAAAAAATATCCAACACTCTGTAGGACCAAACTTATATGTTGTGTACTTCAATATGGCCCCTACAACCAACAATATGAATCTAACACCGTGTAAGATCAAATTTATATTCTTGTATAATAAAAAAGTATTATATGACATTAAAGTTTTCAAATATCCATATTTGTGTCAACTTCAAACTTCAGTTTTTTTCAGCAGCCAAGGCTATCTTCACTTACAAATCAGACATATGAGTACTATAAACTGATTACAAAATATTTTATCAAAATTAATATTGATAGAATAAATTTATCAACACTACATGGCAGTTCATACAATAATTCTAAAACCATTCGTAAAATATACAACCAAATATTTATGAAACAATAATATTTCAGATTCTTATGTAGATGGAATGAATCAAAATGTAACTAAATAAGTTGATATAAATCTTATTATAAAATAAAGAAAACAAGTTCATATAAGTTTATCTATTTTAACATCAGTAGATTATGATTTTGATGTTTATATAATTTGAAATGAGGAAACTGAAAGGAACATGTCAAAGCATACCTGTAAAATACACAAGAGAACAAAAAAAAAGCCTGATCTAAAACTTTAAACTTCTGATCGTCAAGTCTGAAGAAGAAGAAACTGTAGATTTTTTTTCGCCAGGGAAGAAGAGGTAAGATTGTATTGGGATTGTTGAAAGTAAGATACTTATCTATTAACTTGTAATTGTTTATTTATTTAACTTATAATAATCTTTATATCGGGATTTAAAAACTATTTTTAATTATATAAATATATGAATTAATAGATAAGTTTTTCTTATTTAACATTAAATTTATATTCAAGCAGTGGTTGCTGCCGTGCAAAAATTTCATTATTTTAAAGAAAAAGGGGGTAAAGTATAAATTTTACAAAACTTAATTTCAACCAACCAGTGTAAATTTTACATCTGTATTAACTCCATTTAATATACTTTTCATCTCCATTATTGAATATAAGCTCCAGAAAACATATTCGGAAGTTTTCTCAAATAACTTTCTTATCAAAATCGGAAAAGTTCTATTGCATAATATAGATTACACGCTATAAAACCAAGTATTGTTTCCTTGAATTTATTGTTTGTGTTATAAATGTTAGATTAATCATTATTTGATGTTATGAGTATGTATTTGTCACTGACGGCATTTCATATTCTTTGTTGAAGCAAATAATAGTTGTTGTAATCCGGTGTATTTTTATCGATTAAGTACTGCATTAACTTAAATGAAGTTACTGATAGCATTCTCTGTCACAATTTGTGCATGCATCTTCGTGATGTTGTCTTCTACATTACGATTGATAAATCAACCATATAATTTTTGGTTGATGCTCATTTGCTTAACTGTTGTGAGAGATGATGATTTTCATTTTGTGCTTTGTTTTTATAATACCTTAAGTGTGTGATTATACAAATAGTTCGGTTAATATTTGGTACTTCTGTTTTTTAAGTGCTGATTTAGTTTAAGGAATGTTAGTGATGTCTATTTTATAATGTTGTTTGCCTATGACTTTTGTTGGATGTTGTTCATCTTTATAACTTGTAAGTTTAAATTGTTTATTGCAGATATGAATCTATCAAAACAAACACCATCCTTTTTAAAATTCCTTAATGAAGATGATTTTATATTTTTGGTATGTTTTTTAACTTTCTTGCTACTATTAGGATTCTACATTAATTTTTGATGTAAGATGTTTGTTAACTACTGTTGCAGAATATACCACTTGATTTTGAGACTCTGTTGTGGGGCAAGGAGGTCCCGTACGGTCGAATTATAGAGTTACTTGATGGTGAAAAATCATGGTTAGTACGAGTAAGGAAGAGAGATGATCATTGTATATTTACGGATGGATGGACAAAGTTTGTTAGAGATTATTGTTTGAAAACCAAAGATGCTGTATTGGTAAAAGCTATTGGAAGTTTGTCATTCGTTGTCTCATGTTTTAAAGAAAATGTCTACGAGAACTCTTACATTTAAGCAAATATTAGACCTGAACTTGGCATGACTGTAAGTAACGATATATTATTTTGTTACTTATTGTAAACATTTTTTGCTAGCTCAACAACTTGCTAACATTTGTTTGCCCTTTTAAATGTCTGTTTCCTTATAATCTTAACATCTGTTGACTAACCTTTTTAACTTTTGTTGACTAAGTCTTTTAACCTCGGTTGACTAACATCTGATATTTAAGATCTGTCCACGTTGCAACCTCTGCTGGACATAATGGATGACAGTTGTTACGAAACCTCTGTTGGATAGCAACAGAGGTATGTAATAGTTGATAGCCAAACAGTGGTTAGGTTGTGTGTAACTACTGTTGACTAACCCTGTTGAGTAATTCTCATTTTAACTTTTGTTGACTAACCCGTCGTAACTTCTGTTGCTCATTAATTCATATCAAATTTGTAAGTCTGCACTAATTATTCCTTTGCTTCTTCTATAGCTAATTGCTGACAAATTTTGAAAACAATTCTATGGTAAAAATTACGAGTATATGATGGAAGCTATATATGTTGGCGAAAGGTTTTGGAATGTGATGATGAAAGGATGGACTGATGGATGCGGATTTACTGATGGATGGTTAAAATTGATTAAAGAAGTTCCGATAGCAGTTGAATCTTGGTTGGTTTTCACCATGATTGCATCTAAAACGTTTGAGCTTTCCGTTTTCCATTCCGAGACTGGAACTGAGGTTTCCTTTAAGAAAGCTGATGTTGTTGTTTTGGATGATTAAGTTAATGGAGATGATGGGTTTGATTTATTGGTTGCGGTATAAAATTTTGATGATAAAATACAGTGTTTGATAACATGATGGTGATAAGTAATGTAACACCTCGAAAATTCACGTCCTATAATGTATTGACACGTGTCATCAGCTTGAACGTGAGAAAGTATACTTTAGAGGGACTAAAGTTGACAAACATAGAAAGTATGTGAAAATAAGGGTTCAAAATGTCAACAATGGATAAACATACTTCATAATAACCCTACATGATGTTTATAACATCAAACGAATAAATCATGGATCATACGAAGCTAAAAGTGAGAGATTACAAACTACAGGGGTTAAATGTGTCAACATGTTTAAAGATATACCTCTGAGTGACCTTTTGACAAACCTGAAGCTTTGTAAATGTTTATTATACTCACTTGAATGCACGATTAAAATTTCACTATGTTTCGTTATCGTATGAGAAAGTTATGACCAAATTCGTAGGCGAGGGGTTAAAGTGCAAACATTGAAAGTTAAGACTTTTCGGGTTAACCGGAAGTGTTCAGGGACATGGCAAAGTGGGTATAAGTCCTAAAGCCCTTGTGGGTAAATATAAGGGGGTCAAAATGCAAGAAATAACCTTAGTTGCCCCTTCGCGAAGCCAAAGGTCAAGTTGCTAAACAAATAAAAATTTAAAAATCTGATTTTAAGGTCCTAGCGGCCCGCGTGAGGATATGCAAAGGTTGAGGCGGCCCGCGTGGGACGCCCAGAACCAGAAAAACGAGGCAGCAGCCTGTTATGCGCGAATTTGACCCATGTAGCCGGTTTTTCTCACATGTGGACGACCCCTAGGCACCCCTAAGCACTAGACAACAAGTGTTGATCATTTGTGGTGGGTGCTAGACCTTGTTGTCAAGGATTTGTGGTGAGAATTTTACTATAAAAGGTCATGTAGTGCACACAAGTTCCTCACACCAATTTCCTTGCAATCTGATCATTCCTGGAGCTCTCAAGCAGGTCCAAGTGGTCTTAAGTCGTGCATAGGACTCTTGTAAGTCTACTAGTCCTTCTTTAATTGAGTTTAGCTTGTTTAATTAGCTAAAAGTCAAACCGTCGTAATTACGGTTTGACTTCGAGATTAGTCTATAATGGCTCAGTCATATCTCGAATTAAGAGTAGTTATAGGTTGGTATTTATGTGGGTAATAAAACCTCAAAAGGGTTTCCCCTGATCACCACCCTAACCAGGTCAAATGTCGGGTCAAACATATAATTAAAAAGTCAACAGGATGCTTAAAATGTCATTTATGCATAATTAGCTATCTAGAACATATACAACATGTTTGATCATTGTTATAACTTAGTAATAAGTATAAGAACATGTCCAAACATGTTCAACCCGACTATTTCCTGTTTAGACCCGGTTCGGAACCGAAAGTCACATAGTTTGACTTTCACTTTGACTTTCAGTTCTGACCCGTTTAGGCATGTTTTAGAAATGCCTCAGAGCTTAAATTGGATTAGGATACATGTTAGAACAACCCTCTGTCATTACACACCTTGGTTCACTAGTTATCCAATTAATATGCATATTTCCGTTAATTGCTCATATGTTGACCGTTATGCCCTTATTACCTTAAAACGTGATTTTTGAAAATGTAAAAGAGTAGAAACTTAAATTACTGATATATAAACTTGTATGAAAAGTTTGACATCAGTTTGAATTGTAGATTAAGAGTTATGCTCATTATCGCTAAATGAATACTTTATGTTAATAAAATGGCGTAATTAGCGTATAGCCTAGTTAAACATACTTTTTGGTGTTAAATCTTTTACCCACTGATGTAATATATTATTTTGGGATTTTTAAAGATTTTTAATTAATTTTAGGCTGAGCATAACTCATAGTCGTAGGCTTAATACGGTAATTGTCGGTTTTGCCCTTACGGGCCATAAAATGAGTTTTACATATCTAAACGACTCCAAACCTTTTGCTACTGATTAGTTATGATAAATAAATTATTTTAAGCCTTCTGAAAATATAAAAATATCAGATTTAAGTATCGAACCCGGAAATGGCCTTTAATCGCCTTATTTAGCGTTTTTAGCGCATAATATGTTTTAAAATCATATTGGACATACCCGGGTTGATACCTACTGATATAAGAGGCAAATTTTAATATTTTAAGAGTAAGCAAAGGTTGATAAACTCAGAATTCGGTTTTTGAGCTTTTCGGCTAATGTGAAATTACCAAAATACCCCTACGGGGCATAGTTTGGTTAAAGTCTGTTGAACAGTTTTCTTTTATTGATCCGCCTGTGGATCCTTTACCTTCCGTTGTAATACTTTGACATTACTTATATTCGGAATGTAATATATTTATCTTTTGCTTCCGCTGTGCGTTATTATATTGTGTTGTTTGACTATTATGTTGCCAACCACGTCACGATACTCCCCCACCGGGCCCACCGGTGACACGTGGAAAATCGGGGTGTGACAGGTTGGTATCAGAGCCAACATTGAGTGAATTAAATACTAGCTTTTTTTTGTGTTTAATCTCAATGACACAATTGCACATTCCTAAATCTTCTGAGTCTAGACTTAACATAGGAATACTTCCAATCCTAATCTGGAAATTTTTACTTCCAAATTTTTATATATATTGGATACGTCGCCAAGCGAAGAAGCTGTATTAGAAATTCTCCCCAATCTGGAGCCCTGAAATGCTGAGCTTCGTAGCGCGGCTGGAATGAAACGAGCATCCAAGGAGAGAGCATTCAGAAATAACTTGAAGAAGAAACTCCTCTTGCTGAAGATCGTTTCCTTAATAGTTCTTATAAGGACATATTTATCTTTCAGTCCCTTCAAGGACACATTATCCCTTCAAAGACCCGCTTAGGGCAACTTTGTACTTTTATTTTCATATAATGGATTGATTAAATTAAATTTTCATTCTAAACATGAAATATGAAATGAATGGGAAATAACATCCCTTAGAAGGGAAGTGCCTACGGGCTATAATTAACGTCCTCTGAGACTAAAGACGGTGGTAGCCTACAGCTCCCTGTCAAGAAAAGGTAATGAACTTTGATTCACACCTAAATGCCTCGATCCCAAACGATCATGGCTTATAAATTAAACTTGTCCACGTGACTAAGCCTTTTGTGCTATTACTAAATGCCTCGATCCCAGACGATCATGGCTTATAAATTAAACTTGTCCACGTGACTAAGCCTTTTGTGCCATTACTAATTCATAAATTGCCCTGATTCTCTGAAATCTTGGCTTATAAATTAAACTTGTCTACGCGACTAGGCCATTTGTGCTATTATTAAATTATAAATTTGGATTTATGATAAAAATCCTGAATAAAATAAATATCCTTACTTTCCTGCCAGTATGCATTTTAAAGATAATCTTAAAGGTGAAACCTAGCCTACGCGGCCAAGATGGTGAAACCTACTCAAGAGATTCAAATCCTTGTTAACACCTAAGAACGTGTTAGCACTCTTGACAAATGTGACTCGAGAAAATCACAACAGTCATCCTTATATTAGATTCTTCCAATTTTCTTATCTAGCCTAGTGATTTAGAAATCATGGCTTGTGTCATCCTATAAGATGATCACATTATAAACATCCAGTAGTGATGAAGTGCCTACGGGCTAAACTTGTTGTCCGATAAGACAACGACAGTGGTGGTCTGTGACCTCCTGTCTAAAAGTATTGGACCAGGTCCAAGCATAATAGTCGGTAGGATCCATACGATCTCGACTAATAGCATCTGAGAAGATGATCATATTATAACCATCCCTCAGAAGGGAAATGCCCACGGGCTATATCTATTGTCCTAAAAGACAAAAGACAGTTGAAGTCTACAACTCCCTGTCAAGGTAATGAACGTGATTCAAACCTTAATGCCTCGATTCTCTGAAATCATGGCTTATAAAATTTAGAACTGTCCTTGTGACTAGGCCTTTTTGCGCCACTTTAATATCCTTAATGTTTCATAACTAGGATAAATTATAATGGAAAATACTAATTAAATATAACTAACAAGTTAACCAATATGGTTTATATTACCATGGTTGATAAATCGTCAAAGATGATGATTCCATAATAATCTCTGAATAAATCATTGTTAATATTTATGTAGCAATCAAGCTACATGGCTGGATTAGATGAAGTTAACAGTCACCTGAAGGAGAGCAATGATACTACCAGAATTAATGTAACTGGAGCAGAACTGCAGGCAATAATAGATTATGCTATTACTCGAGCTCTTGATCGACAGTATAATGAATCAAATGATACCCACTCTGAGACTCTATCTGTGGCTCATAGTAAGCCCCCTCCTAAAACACATGAGTCAAGGGAGGACGATGTTCATGACTTGTCAAATCAAAGGAGTATTCCGTCTAGACAAGTTGTGTTTCATCAAGAGGCACCAGTTAAGACCTGTTCATATAAATATTTTGTCTCCTGCAAGCCCAAAGACTTTACAGGAGAAGAAGGAGCCATCGATTGCATGACATGGCTCGATGAGATGGACACTGTTGTTGACATCAGCGGTTGTGCGGAGCAAGATGTTGTGAAATTTGTTTCACAATCATTTAAAGGAGAAGCGTTGGCATGGTGGAGATCATTGCTCCAAGCCACGGGGAAAGTTCTACTCTACAACTTATCTTGGGATCAATTTGTTGCATTAGTTAAGGAAAACTATTGCCCTCAGCATGAGGTAGAAAAGATAGAATCAGATTTCTTGACTCTGGTCATGGAGAATTTGGATTGTCAGGCATATGTGACAAGTTTCAACACTATGTCCCGCCTAGTTCCTTATTTATCACCCCTGAACCTAAACGCATAGCGCGTTTCATTGGAGGCCTAGCACCAGAGATAAAAGGAAATGTTAAAGCATCTAGGCCAACCACATATAGGTCCGCGGTAGACTTATCCTTATCTCTCACCTTAGATGCAATCAGAATTAAGTCTGTTAAGGCTTCTGGCGAGAGAAGAAGAGAAGGAGAGGAGGAAAACTCTCATCAAACTAACAAGAAGAAGAAGGGAAGCTCGGAGCGCGGGAAGGATTCCGAGTTTAGGAAGAACTCGAGTCAGTCTGATAACAGACCCAAATGCAATAACTGCAAAAAGCAGCATTTTGGAAAATGTACAATAGACCCACGCGCTAAATTGTGTGGAATTTGCAAGACCAAGGGTCACAAAACCTTAGATTGCAAGGGGTTAAAGAACGCCACGTGCTACAATTGTAACGAGGGAGGGCACATCAAAACCAACTGCCCAAAGCTTATAAAGAAGCCTGGAGAGGCCAGGAAAACAAACGCATGAGTCTTCCGGATGAACGCCAGGAAGGATAACTATATAGCAGGTACTTTTCCTTATCAAGCAGTTTATGCAGAAATTTATTTGATGCTAACACATGTGATTCAATGATGAGCGATCACTGTTGAGAACTGTTGTCTCCGTCTTAGTAGGACTTCGGTCATTTTATACGAAGTAGAAATTGGCCGATGATACTTTAGAAAATGCTCCAACAAACCTAAGATGGATATTTTATATCTAAATAGGAATCACTCTTTTCTGATATTCCTATGACAAGCTTTCAAGCTACCTAAATTCTTTAATATAATAAAGACAGATGTGACGTTTTGATCCTCTGTCAGAAAAGTGATGGACTAGGTCCAAATCTTTAATGCCACTGATGGTCTTTTACGACCTAGGCTAAGTAATATTAATATATTTTAAATAACGTTCATTAAGAATGTTAGTGCTATAATAGCATGTATAGGTTATTGACACTATGGTTAGTATATATTAAGGCCATCAGAATAAAAATAGTAGTTGTTGGATTTCAACTAAGAAATTGTTTTATTGGTATTAGGAACCAATATCGAGTATGGCAAACTCGGATAAGACAACAGTCAATCGCGCCATTGATGACGCGACGCAGACTAATGATGCTGAAATTGTAAACCTTATAATTTCCAAAGATGTTCTTCAAACTATGATAGACACAGCCATTGGAAAAGCTATGAAGAGAGCTGTGAAAAAGTTAAAGGAGCCCCATGCTGCTCGGTCCAAATTTTATCTAGGACCACATTTCCTTACTCTTAAGAAGGATCTCGTTCATGCCTCTAATGCAAAGGATGAACTAAAAAGGAAAAGGGAGGTAGATAACTCCCAGAGTTCTAAGAAAAAGAACAAACAAAAGTCCGGCCAGAAACCAGTATGTGAGACCTGCATGAAGCGCCATTATGGGAAATGCAGGTTCGAACCAAAATCCAAATCGCAGCCCAGGGCTTGTGGGATCTGCAAGTCTAAGGGACATAAAACATTGGACTGTAAGGACATGAAGAATGCAGTCTGTTTCGGCTGTAATGAGAAAGGTCACATCAAGACTACGTGCCCTAAATATGTCAAAGGAAATGCGGCGGAGGAAGTAAAGCCTAAAATTGAAAGCGCATAAAATGCCTGAGCTAGTCCATAAATAATGGCATCAGGTACATTCCTTGACATTTTATCAGTAAATTAAATGCTAGAGTATTAATTGATGCAGGTTCAGATAAGTTTTCCGTAGACGATAGATTTTGTAAATCTTTAAATCTGCCTGCTAAAACTCTAAGCGTTACCGATAATACCTCAGAGACTGTCGTTTTAGTTTGCTTCGGATCAGAAGACCCAGGCGGCCCGCGTAAGCCCTAGGTGATACTTTACGCGGCCCGCGTCAGGCTCCCAGAGAAAAAAAAATGGTGGAATCGGCCATCCCCGGAATCGAACCTGGGTCTAGGCTGCACCCTTTCGCGCGCCTAGCCAACCGAGCTAGGTGTCTAGTTTGTGAAACTTCCATTATTAATTAAATATAAGCACTTGTACAATAAACTTCCTTATCATTTATCAATGATAATTTCTGCTAAGTGTCCTGTTTTTAATACAGGCAATAATAAATCTTCATGAACCATAAACTTAGCAAAAAAAAATTTTTTTTATCATCCACAAGGCATAACTACCAAGGAAACCATAGTAACCGATTCTTATGGATCGGCAAGGAATCCTTCCGAAAATCTAAGAGCACTCTTTCTTTGCATAGAGTACGACAACATATGTTATTTTAAATATTTTTTTTCTCTCATTGTTTTCTATCGCCTGCGAATGCCAAACTATGTTTGATAAAAGTGTCATATGAGGATTGGCGTATCCTAGTGTGTCCCATAGATTATTTCCATGTCTGATCAGCATGGAGGTTTAATACATGGAACCGTAAGATATCCCAATGATCATATTGTACTAAAGTCGACTAGTAGTATTCAAAGAAGATATCCAAAAATGGAATTTTTTTTTCCAAGTAAATGTTCCCGATTAAGGAATTCGAGGACTTATAACATAAAGGTGTCACTCATTTGACACGAACAATGATGGATGAACTGGAGCCTGAGATATGGAAAATCTCTGTAGCCTCCTTGTATCTTAATTATCTTCTCAAAAGATGTCCCTGCTTACCTCCTGGAAGGCAGGTAGAATTAAGATTTGTCGCCCGCCGTGGGCTGGAGTATTGTGAAAACTCCATATTAATTATGGAATAAACGAAACCTTGAGTAAGTAGGTTTTAAGACATAGGCTCATATAGCCAGACTCAATATTCTGAGGGTGTTATATTATTAAATAAGAAAGACGGTTCATATTGCTTATGCATGCATGCCGCAACCCTAAATAGGCAACGATTAAGAATTTGCCATCAGCTACCCAGGATCGTCGAATTGTTCGACTAACGACAAGGATTAGCTATTCCTTAATATTAGTTAAGTAGTGGTTGGAATAACCACCTTAAGATAAGCTTTTCTTTAATAATTGATATGTAAGTATTAAGGCTACTCCTTTGGAGACCTTGTATAGATGAAATGTTAAACATCTGTTGTTAGGACAATAGATTGGTAAGTCCAATATTCAGGATCTGAAAGTTGCGTTGGAAACAACAATATAAGATCATACAAATTCCTAATCATCTGTAAGTTGCCATTATTAGGCAGAGAATACTTCCTTTATTTCGGTAAATCTCGGGCCGAGATTTCTTTTAAGGGGGTGAGGATGTAACACCTCGAAAATTCACGTCCTATAATGTATTGACACGTGTCATCAGCTTGAACGTGAGAAAGTATACTTTAGAGGGACTAAAGTTGACAAACATAGAAAGTATGTGAAAATAAGGGTTCAAAATGTCAACAATGGATAAACATACTTCATAATAACCCTACATGATGTTTATAACATCAAACGAATAAATCATGGATCATACGAAGCTAAAAGTGAGAGATTACAAACTACAGGGGTTAAATGTGTCAACATGTTTAAAGATATACCTCTGAGTGACCTTTTGACAAACCTGAAGCTTTGTAAATGTTTATTATACTCACTTGAATGCACGATTAAAATTTCACTATGTTTCGTTATCGTATGAGAAAGTTATGACCAAATTCGTAGGCGAGGGGTTAAAGTGCAAACATTGAAAGTTAAGACTTTTCGGGTTAACCGGAAGTGTTCAGGGACTTGGCAAAGTGGGTATAAGTCCTAAAGCCCTTGTGGGTAAATATAAGGGGGTCAAAATGCAAGAAATAACCTTAGTTGCCCCTTCGCGAAGCCAAAGGTCAAGTTGCTAAACAAATAAAAATTTAAAAATCTGATTTTAAGGGCCTAGCGGCCCGCGTGAGGATATGCAAAGGTTGAGGCGGCCCGCGTGGGACGCCCAGAACCAGAAAAACGAGGCAGCAGCCTGTTATGCGCGAATTTGACCCATGTAGCCGGTTTTTCTCACATGTGGACGACCCCTAGGCACCCCTAAGCACTAGACAACAAGTGTTGATCATTTGTGGTGGGTGCTAGACCTTGTTGTCAAGGATTTGTGGTGAGAATTTTACTATAAAAGGTCATGTAGTGCACACAAGTTCCTCACACCAATTTCCTTGCAATCTGATCATTCCTGGAGCTCTCAAGCAGGTCCAAGTGGTCTTAAGTCGTGCATAGGACTCTTGTAAGTCTACTAGTCCTTCTTTAATTGAGTTTAGCTTGTTTAATTAGCTAAAAGTCAAACCGTCGTAATTACGGTTTGACTTCGAGATTAGTCTATAATGGCTCAGTCATATCTCGAATTAAGAGTAGTTATAGGTTGGTATTTATGTGGGTAATAAAACCTCAAAAGGGTTTCCCCTGATCACCACCCTAACCAGGTCAAATGTCGGGTCAAACATATAATTAAAAAGTCAACAGGATGCTTAAAATGTCATTTATGCATAATTAGCTATCTAGAACATATACAACCTGTTTGATCATTGTTATAACTTAGTAATAAGTATAAGAACATGTCCAAACATGTTCAACCCGACTATTTCCTGTTTAGACCCGGTTCGGAACCGAAAGTCACATAGTTTGACTTTCACTTTGACTTTCAGTTCTGACCCGTTTAGGCATGTTTTAGAAATGCCTCAGAGCTTAAATTGGATTAGGATACATGTTAGAACAACCCTCTGTCATTACACACCTTGGTTCACTAGTTATCCAATTAATATGCATATTTCCGTTAATTGCTCATATGTTGACCGTTATGCCCTTATTACCTTAAAACGTGATTTTTGAAAATGTAAAAGAGTAGAAACTTAAATTACTGATATATAAACTTGTATGCAAAGTTTGACATCAGTTTGAATTGTAGATTAAGAGTTATGCTCATTATCGCTAAATGAATACTTTATGTTTATAAAATGGCGTAATTAGCGTATAGCCTAGTTAAACATACTTTTTGGTATTAAATATTTTACCCACTGATGTAATATATTATTTTGGGATTTTTAAAGATTTTTAATTAATTTTAGGCTGAGCATAACTCATAGTCGTAGGCTTAATTCGGTAATTGTCGGTTTTGCCCTTACGGGCCATAAAATGAGTTTTACATATCTAAACGACTCCAAACCTTTTGCTACTGATTAGTTATGATAAATAAATTATTTTAAGCCTTCTGAAAATATAAAAATATCAGATTTAAGTATCGAACCCGGAAATGGCCTTTAATCGCCTTATTTAGCGTTTTTAGCGCATAATATGTTTTAAAATCATATTGGACATACCCGGGTTGATACCTACTGATATAAGAGGCAAATTTTAATATTTTAAGAGTAAGCAAAGGTTGATAAACTCAGACTTCGGTTTTTGAGCTTTTCGGATTATGTGAAATTACCAAAATACCCCTACGGGGCATAGTTTGGTTAAAAATGATAAATTTCACATACATACTTTAACCTACTGATATAACTTAGCAAATTAAGTATAATTACTGATTTCATCAGACCTGTAACTCAGTTAAACACTTAAACGCTTTTATAAACTTTTAAATGACCAAACTACCCCTACGGGGCCTAGTTTGTGTCTAAAGACGTTTCGGGCATAACGAAAGATACCTTACTGGTGTCACAACATATTTGAGACATAATTAACTTAGGAAACCTGTATATGGCTCTTACGAATACCCGTTATGCTTATTACGCGTTCGGTTCGGTTTATGTAACAAGTTTACATAAATTAGCCGAAACGGGTCAAACGTTATCGTTTTTATCTCAAAATCCAGAGTGTGTTTAGTTTACCCATATTATACAAGTCTTCAAACTTGTCGGGTCTAAATCACATTCTATTCCGGTCTTCGCTTAATCATGCGTTTTGAACCGTAAACCTTTCCTTAAAACTAACCGGTCTAAGTTACGACTTAAATAAGACCCGTTAGGAATTTAATAGGTTAATAAAACCTTTGTTCCAGATTGAGAGCCCCAGTAGAAGTACTTGTGCTCGCTGATTAGAATATACGGCTGAGTATAAATTGCATTGCTAGCTCAGGTAAATACTTTTAACTTATTTTCCCTTATACGGGCTTGGGATACGGTATTATAAAAATACCGCTTGGTCGGGTGTAGAAACCTTTTAATCGGAGATGATTAAATTGCATAATCCCGTTTTAATCTGTATTGATTGATAACAAATAACATTGGGGGTTAATGACCGTGTCCTGGATATCCTTGGCTCATTTTAAAAAGTGAATGGCCACGACGTAAGCACAAGGTGTAGGCAAAACACCTCCTGTTGCATATGTATAACGTATACTCACTCGTAAGGGTATCTTCTTGTGAGATTATATTTGTGGTGTGTCGATTAATCTTGTCCGGCTTGTATTGTATAATCACCGGCCCTAAATGTTGGACAACCATGTAAATCGGATACAAGATTTTTATTAATAAAATTGTCCCAAGTATAAAAGATTAATTTTGCCTCTGTGCATTTTAATCAATGTGTCAAGATATTTTGTGCCGTTTGCACTCGAATCACTTTTCAAACTCTTTTTCCAAAATGAGTCAGTTAATTGTATTTACCAGTGTAAACTGACGTATTTTCCAAAAGGTTAAGTGACAGGTACTATGCGAAATTGGCTGGAGCTCAGGGCGTCACTAGGGAATCTTGAAAGTTCTAGATGCCTAAAGTCTGTTGAACAGTTTTCTTTTATTGATCCGCCTGTGGATCCTATACCTTCCGTTGTAATACTTTGACATTACTTATATTCGGAATGTAATATATTTATCTTTTGCTTCCGCTGTGCATTATTATATTGTGTTGTTTGACTATTATGTTGCCAACCACGTCACGATACTCCCCCACCGGGCCCACCGGTGACACGTGGAAAATCGGGGTGTGACAAGTAACTTTTATTATATTATGCTAATAACTTTTGAAATCTCATTTTGTAGGCTAAACACAAACAGGTTCTGGATTCCGGGGAAGTTGCTTTAGGTGATGAGGCTACTGGAGCTTCGGTTGGTAATTCTAAGCAGTTTACGAGTTTTGAGGATATTTTTAATGTATATATACACATGTAATATTTATATATTATTATGATTTAAAATACGGTTTCTTATATATGATCGTTCTTATAAATATAGTTTGCTGACGATGGGCTATTTGATTCAAAGATTACGCGTCTGGTTGATGAGTCAGATGTTAAAAATGTTGTAAATTTATAATTTCCTACGCATATATTTTATTGTATAATAAGTATAAGAAGGTTTTTCTAAATTTTGTTGTAGCCTGAAGATCATTCTGTAAAAATAGCTGATGATGTTAACGATCCTCAACTACAGTCTAAGGATTTTCCCGTTCGTGAAATTTCTGCCTCTTCAAGTGTTGTATCTAATGTAAGCGTTTATTAGTTTTATACTGTCTATTTTATTATTGTCTCAATATATTGATATTCTTCTGTATGATTGAGTCTTAAACTTCAAAGCCGAGTTGAGAAGATAGTTTGTGTTGATAAAGAAAGTTATAAAATTTCAAGAATTTAGAGTTGTTATATTCTAAATTAATTTACTTAGGTTGAAAAGATGCACAAACTTCGTGGCAAGACAATTGTAGAGGATAACCAAGCTGTTGATAGATCGTGTAAAGTTCAAAAGGTTCATTTAGTATCATCCACTTCAGAATCAGTCTTACACTTCACCACACATGCTGAAGACAGGCTTGTAAGCTTTTGTAGTCGTTGCTTTGTTTCGTTATTTCAACAATTTCAGTTATATATCAATATTTTATATAATTCACTATTCAATTTTCTGTTTTTTAGCATCTGCCATCAGATGTATCTTCTGCGTTGGATCTGCATACTGATAATCATAAGCCTATCAAGATTCAGAATCTCAAATGTGACGTCCAGGAACTGTTTACAACATCTCAAAAAACCAATACTGGATTCAACTATGCTATTGTTGGATGGTCTTCTTATATGAGATCTTGCAATATTGCTTTTGGTGATGAACTTTCGTTAGAGTTTCACAAGTCTACTCAATTGCTGAAGTTAAAAAAAGTTGTGCATTTCATGACAAAGATAAAGTCCTCTTAGTTTCATGTCATGATTGTTTGTGGTAGTACATTCGGTTCGTCGGTGGTACTAATTTTGCTTCTTAGACATGTTCTATATGTAGTTATGTCTATAAACAAGTTTCATTGTCAATGGGTGGGTGCTCATTTTTTTTTGTGGATATGACAATGGAAATACTCATATGTATCTTATATATTAACTGATGATGCATGTTTATAGTTGTAATTTAGATATTATAGATAACACGTTTTGGTACAATATCTATACATGTATCTATATGTTCTATCAATATGTGTTATGAATGATTTTCTAAGAAACAACCCGTGTTTGCACACGGGTCTTACCGCTAGTACTATATAATAAAAGAAACCATTTGAGGGACACTTGTCATCATATTAGGCCATGTTTTATGGATAATTATTGTTTTAGTTTAATCTTTTATAATTAATTATAGATAACCCTCATACTAAATATTATTTAGTTTAATATCTTATAGATTATTATTATTTAGTTTAATCCCTTCTAATTAATTATAGATAACTCTCCTACTAAATATTATTAATTTAAGATATTTTTAAATAACCAAATTATTAATCACCAAAACCAAACTTTGTATTAATATATTATTTATTTTTATTTTCATTATAAAAAATGTTATTTATTACACAATTTTAACAAATTGTATAGAACTTTCAATATTACTTTATATATAAAATTAAATTTATTATGGGTTTTTTAAATATAATTTATATTTTATCACTCAAATGGCTGTTTATTTGCTTCTTCAATAACATGTTTGACCACTGTATCTTCTTTTCAATAATCATCTCCGCAATCACCATATCTATCGCGTACCGAGTATATCCATTAATTTTTTAAATAGAGTTTTCTTTATTTGGTATATAAAATCATATTTATTCAAGCCGTGTAATACACGAGGGTTTTTAAAGATATAACTTTTTTATTATTTGGTAAACAATATTACATTTATTCAACTCGTGTAATACACATGGTTTTAAAGATATTATTTTTTTATTATTTGGTATATAAAACTACAATTATTCAACCCGTACAATATGGTTCTTATAAATATAACTTTTTATTACTTAATATTTAAAAATATTAGTTATTCAACCCGTGCAATAAAGGAGGTTTTTAAGGATATATTGTTTTATTATTTAGTATATAAAATTCATTTATTTAACCCGTGTAATACACGGGGTTATAACCTTATATATATATATATATATATATGTATGTATATATATATATATGTATGTATATATATACGTATGTATGTATATATATTGTTGGCGGTAATTCCCGACTCATCATAAGTCGGTGATGGGAAAAGGGTGACAAAGGAGTTTAAGTCACAAGTCGGTGAACTTGAGGGATCAATGTTGACAAGTTGGTCATAATTGGTTAAGTTTCCTAATTACATTATAATTATATTTGGTAATGTCTTGGTAACCAAGTTAAGGTTATTTGGTAATGTCTTAGTCACCAAGTTAGGGGTAGCCTATATAAACCAAGGTAGGGTTAGACATTATTAAGAGTCAAGAGAAGATAAACCGAGTTATGGTTTATGAGTTATTGTAATCAAGTTTTTTGAGTTATATTTTCTTGGTTATAATAAAAGTTCTTGGAGAGTTATTCCATTCGTTCTTATTCTTATTCTTTTTATTCTTTTATATATATATATATATAGTGAAGAGTTCAAACGAGAAGAAATTACAAATTAAGAATAAAAAGAATAAAGGATACAAAGGTAATTCGAGCAGATCACTTAATGAGTCTATTATTTATTTTTGCTATTCAAATTAATAAACTCTAATCATTTAATGAGTCTATCTTATAAAATAGTTGTGCACCTTACACAATAAAAACAATCATGCATATGATCTTACATATTCAACGTCTCCTATACTATTAAAATAATGTTTTGGTGTAGGGTACAAAATGTGTAGGACTCCAAAACTTTTAAATAATTTTGCGACTCAAAATAAAATATATGTAGGACACAACACTTTTAAATAATTTTGTCACTTCTAATAAAATTAGTGTTGGATCCAACACATTAATGGTGGTGAAGGAGAAAATTATGGTGACATTAATGTGACTTGAGTAACTCTTTAAAACATTTATTAGTATTCTATATCAAATTGTTTATATTACCCTTAGTAATTAAAGCATTAATTAAAAGTGGATAAAAATGATATCTTAATTCCCAGCCATTGATCAAAAAAATATAGGGTCTAGATTTATTTATTTTTCTTCTTTCAAGAAGATTTTTCTCAAATAAACCTCCCCCATATATATACATATTAGACTCATCCCCCATTTCCTAAGTTTCATCCCCTTTGCCCCATCCTCACACCCATCCTACGTGACGCTTACGTGGAGGGTCATCCTTCAAGGGTGAGCCTCTGCCATACCGTATATGGTAATATAAATAGTAAATATTGTTTCCATGAAAAGTTAATGATATTATATAAATTTTCAATGATAACACTTATAATAATCATTGCTACGCTTCATGATTCAATCACTTTAGTTGATTGGAATAAGTTAAAGTGAAATATGGATTGTATATTTCGATTTATATCTCTTTGATGAAAAGGTAACATTTGTTTTCATGCTAAACTAGTATTAAGTACCCCGCGTTGCGGCGGGGGCGAGCACTAATGCCACACTACTGTCAGCGACCACTGACACTGAAGTTGCGGTGTTAATGCGAAGAAATTAAACCGAAACGTAAAATATAGAATAAAATAACTAACTTAATCTAGGACTCGCGCGTTACGATGAACCCGTGTCTAGTTTTTCTCGTTTGACAGGTTCATCATAATCTATATCTATATATAATATATATCATTACCACTATACAAACCATAATGCATACATTACAACAACCATTGCATCAATATGTTGCAAATTATATTTATACAAGATTTTGGCTAAATTAATTAGATTATTATAAATAATAATAATTTACAAATAAAACAACACAACTTTGAATGGATCAAACCGATTGAATATGGTAAGATAATGAAACTATTATTTGATTAGGGTACAACCACTTAAGCACAACTTACAACCTATATTTGATTAAGGTACAACCATTTAAGTACAACTTACAACCAAAGATACACACAAATGTTTCAAATTAATAGTATATAAATGGCATAAGACTAAGAACCCATTGTATATATCATCCCATCTAAATATCATTGTACAACTTTCAAAGCAAACAATACAACAACTAATGCCCAAGATTGTTAAAAATTGATAGAATATAAATTAGTGGATGGTGGTTTTATAAAGTAATTCAACAAAATAAAGTTATAAGTTTGAGCAAAACTAAATCAAATCAAATTGATTGTATTTTTTCTATAAAAATCTAATAAAACTAATTTTAAATATACTTAAGCCCATATAAATATTTTGAAATCATAATCCGAAACGGATCTAAAAAATATCTAAAACCGTCATACCGGATTTTTGAAACCAATACAATACGATAAGATCCGCCAGATCTAATCCAAATTTAAAAATTTTCAACCCATGGGGTTTTTTCGGATGTTCTCGCATCGGATACGATCCTGATTTTACCATTAATCAAAATATAATTTTGATTGAGTTTATCCTATATATTTATTATTTATTGGTAGCTTTTTTTCTTATCAAGTTGTGTTATATTACTTGTAAAATCTACAAATATGAAATTAAGTGAATTTTGTTATGAATGCAGACATTCAGGCCTATAGGCCAAGCCTGACCTAATGTTAATGGGCTTTAGGGTTGTTGTATTGATCTATATATATGATATATGTACATGAAATACTTGGGAATGAAATCTCTTTCTTATGTTTGCTCTCTTGTTTATAACACGTTATCAGCACGATTGCTCTCTTACATCAGTTTTTTTAATCTCATTCTTTTTCACAAAATTATAATGGGAGATCCTTGACAATCTTTCGAAGATCCTTTTTGGTTATTGCTAGCATTGTGAAAAAAAATCAAGCGAGCACCGTAGATAAAAACCGAAGGAGAGTTACTAGGATAGGTGATGGTTGTAATGGCTACGTTGCAGTCACAACTCACAATCTCCAGAAACTATGGCATGTACCCACAGTGATAGACACCGAATTCTCCTGTTTTCCTTTTTAGTCGGTAACCAGGTAACAACTAATTCCCTTTTAATAATATATATTCTGATCATAGCACAAGCTAGGTAGTAGCTAAGTTTTAAATGAAAATATAATGCTGGGTTTCTAACCGTAAATTTAAATGGTGGTCGGAGATTTGTTATAGATCTCGATTAAAACCTACTCAACCAATTTGGTATGTTACCTTCCATTGTGAATTCGATCATGTGATGCAACATCCAAATTTTTTTTACGGTAACACGGTCGGTTGTTCGTGAGGGCTCTAGAAATGGAGTGGCCTGTAACCGTAACAGCCGTCAAATTTTTCGCATTTCCCAAGGGTTCCTGAAAAATTAAGTAATCACAATACATAATGCTTTTAGTACAATACTTAATTAGCTTTGTCAAAGGGCAAAATTGTCTTTCTACAAAACTATTAAATTGAATAGAATTAATAAAGAAAATAAATTTAAAGTAAATTAATTGAATTAGTCTTATGTCATTTAACTAGGTGAGACACCCGCGCTACGCGGCGGGGTTTCTGGTAAGAAAATTGACGCGCGCAGTTTTTGTACAAAACTGTTACATATACGACATTTCAAAGAAGTTACATAGATTGTTTTGTTTCTAATAAAAATGGTATTTTAAATACAATTCTGTTCCTAATAAAATTTATATCAAAACTTAAAAAAAGATAACGAAAGCAAGTTGTTAGAGAAAACTAAAATTACTAAAGAATAAATGGGTTAAATATGTAAGTAGTATGTAGTATAAGAGGGTCAGAATCCATAAAAATAAATACCGATCCCGATAATTCTATAGCAAAAAATATTTTATTTCGAATATAACTCTTTTTTAGGAATACTTATATCAGAACATTGAGAAAAACAAATTTATCACAACCATGTATTTAGTTTTCTTAAGCTCACGTAAGTTATTAAAAAAAATTCTTAACTAAAATGAGTTATCGACGTGTATTAGACATGTATCGTTCATACTTATAGGGTAAGAAGGGAATTATTTATGCTCACATTCCTTTTATAAATATTTATTATTTCCACATTTCCCATCATATAGTTTTTTGTAATTTGATTTTTTTTCTTATTAGATGATAACTTTAAAATTATTTAAATCAATGCATAGTTAAAATAATACTAAATCGATCTGTTTAGAATGTCATTTTGATTTTGGTTAATTGTAATAAAAAGAAAAGTCAAAGGAGTCAGAACAAACTAACAACCCACCCAAACGCCATCCTCGTTCTGAATTTTATTGCATTATTAAGGTACAAATAGAGATAAAGTGAAGTAGAAGAAAAAAAAAAGAATAAGAAATTTGGCTCTACATCCCTCATAACCAATAAGAACAATAAGAGTTACTGTACAACTCCTTTGAAAATGTTAGGTTATATAATACTACATTGTCATTTTGCATATCCATAAATTGAATAAAGAAAAAAAAACCTCTAAAATAAATTAATTGAATTAGTTTAATGCCATTTAATACTACAGTATTGCATTACATTGTATTTTAATTGAGGTATATAAAACGGTGGTGGGTGAATTAATGATGGAGCCCAAATAGTCATCTTCCAATCATGTGAAACTATTACCGATAATTACGATCACTTGAATGCCCATGATTGGATTATCCAAATAAATATTTGCTGTTAGTGATCAAAAAATTTGCTGTAACAAAAATATTTCTCAAACGCACTACTTCATCGCTCCATTTCCTTTTTCTTTCAAACGCCTGAATCAAGTCACTAATGCTTGGATCACTACTTCATCTCTACATTAAAATGGCACTATTATTATTGCAAATAAAAAAAAATTGGAGCCCCTCGTGACTTATAATGTCTTAGGATTGTGTGTGATTTATATATGTAATTGATATGCATATAAATTCTGAATAATTAACATGCATATAACTTGCTTATGGGTAGATATTACGGATTTCATTTGTTTGGCAAAACTTCTGTTGGTCTCATTGTTTTAGATAGCATATATGTTATATGTATTGCCTTTTGACAAGTTAAATGTGTTAAACAAATTAATACAAATTTCATTGGTAGCTGGTTACCAAACAACTACGCTGAGATAAACATTGTTATGCTTTCGTGATTTGATATTTCAGCTTGTCACAATGTTATGCATAGTCAACATAATTAATTGTATGGTTATTCTTCTAATTGCTTGTTGTTGCTAAACAAATATTAATAGACATTGATATAGTCTTTAGAAATGTGCCCCCACAAGAAAATGATGAAAAACAGCTATGAAAATAATTAGTGGACTTTAGCTTAAGTAAACTACTATGATGTTAGTTACTTAAATTGATAGATAATAATTCATTTGAGTTAGTGTTGATGCTCATTTATACTGAATTTCACATGAATCCTAAATCAATGTTGAGAACCCGAAGTTCTCCCAAATGTATATAAAGTCCCGTTTGTTTTAATAATGATTTTTCAAGTTCAACCCAAACTTTAGTTCATCGCACTTGACGTTTTTGGCTAACATATAGCCTAGTGATGGAAAACCTTATGAATAATACATGTTTTCCCTCTAAACAAAGGCTAAAACTATAATATTTCTCCTCCATGACGTATTCTAGACGTGTGAAGATGCCCGATCGACATGTTTGACCACCAGAAGTTAGTCATCCTTTGAAAAGCTTGCTATAAATCTTCTCGACATGCTCCTGATGCAGCAATACCGAGAATGCGATTTCACAAAACGCTCGGATGTAAATGTTATAATTTGTTAATGTCACCAGAGGAGCAAAGGATTATCGGCCGCAGTATAGGCCTTACGTGTGGATGATCATAAAAAAAACTGACATCTATTGCCCAAACGAACATAATATGAGTCGCTTACTAAGAGGCAATTGCGAGAAGGGGAAATTCAAACATTCACAAAGACCTTATCATACTCACGTGAATACATGTATCATACATATGTAAATCTAGAAGCTCCAGTAGAGCGATCACAAATTGAGGTGGCAAATGTCTGATACACATCACAACTAACACTGTCACAAACATAAGTAATATAATTTTAGTTGTCTTGGTAGAGACGCTATTGATACTATTTCACGTGTTAATAGCATATTAAATGCTCCAGAAGAGCATCGATAGTTTACCCGCTGATATCGAATTTTGTAATTCATAATGCATCATATTCTAATGTATACCGAAGAAATTTATTAAGTTTCCACTATGTTTGAATGAAAAGTCATCACCTGTAAAAGAAAATGTACTAAATATCTAAAATATATCATATAGCAAATATGGCCAGAAGACTATATTAGAAGTTACTAGAAATGATACTAATTTTCCAAAATATTCCATTAAATCAAATATGGTGAGTAATCAGAAGTTACTAGAATATTTATACGTTCACCACATGGCATGACCAAATAGGTCATCAAGATAGCATCATGATATGCTAAACAATCAAACATGCTAACCGACACCTTAGCACCTCTAAGTAATCTAAAAACATTGCTCCCAAAATGTCTTATCATATGTCTACTTAGTTTTTATTGTGGCAAATAAATTTTTATGCCCTTCCAAACAATAAACTCCTACAAACAATCCCTCTTATATGGGACCATTGAAATGTACAGTTGTGTGGATTGTGGCATTCATACATGGTTACATGTGAGTTTTTAGCTACCCGTATGTAGCATATGCCCAACACTATGGAACGTTGTTTTTTTTACATGGTTTAACATTGTTCTTTGACAACCCAATTGTAGGGACCATTGTTGGGCACAATGTGAAATATAGTGAGAGGCATACGTAGTCGAGATGGAATTCGTCAATTGATTATATCAATTCAAAACCAACTGCTTATCACAAATACTCCCCATTACAACTAGTCTCCTGAAGAGAACCAAGTTTCCATTTTTTTATATATTTTGTTGTGCAGCCTATGTACCAATAGCACCACCATAACATATAAAATGGGATATGTACATCGTATTCCCAGTCTTAGGGGGAGACAAGAAAATGAAAGACTGGTAACACAAAAAAAATGCATCATATTATATATCGACGCCTAAAGTGGTCAATGCAAATCTGAAGTCCAAAAGAAAGAACGTGTATTTGCAAATAATAACAAATGAAATACAAGATGCATTCACTAACACAAATAAGGTGACAAAGTCACATATACCAGCTTAAACTTATCTGCTCGAATGGAATTACTCACAAAATGATTATCATATTAATAAATTGTGAGAGATAAATCGGTTCCAAAAAGATAAAACCCACAAACACAAAAGGAGCAGAGTAACACAGTTGGTGTAACCCCAAAAGAGGTGGCACATAAAACACCATAAGTGGTTGCATACAAAACCCCAGAAGTGGTTGCATACTAAACCTTAAAGAAGGTTGTTGTCAAAACCCCAAAAGAGGCTAATGGAGTTCTAAAAGAAACTCTAGTACCAAACAAATATGAGATCACGATGAATTATGTACAAAATAAGTACAATATGGAACCGTAATGAAACATATGTAAAATGATATATTTGATTATGCTATAGCAATAGATGTAATCGATGAAAAAAGATTACGTATATAGAAAGTGTGCAAGAATGTACGCACACAAATAGCCAAAATGGCTACATGACTTAAGGTTGAACTAAATTTTCTCGACAAACTAAACGTTTTCGAACCAGCAGTTCGAACACCCATAGACGTCAAACCAGTAGATTATAAATGGGTGTCTTTAAATAAAAGGAATCGTAAATAATGAGTTTTTGCGATGTAAGGCATGCATGTTAACATAAAGATTTTTCCCAAATCCCAGCAGTTGATTATGAGGAAACGTATACCCCTGTAGTGGATGCGTTAATCTTTAGATGTTTAAGCAGCCTCGCAATCTCAGAATGACTTCAGATAAAACAACTTATGGATGTCATCACCGTATACATGTACGAGACAATTGCAAATGACATCTGTATGAAAACCCCTGAAGGATTAAAAATGCTCAAAGCATTATGAAACAATAACCCCATATGTGTTATATATATATGAATCTTAAAGGAAACTACTCGTATGTGGTACAGTCGACTATACTCTGAAAAGAGAGGTATAATTTTGATAAAATGAGCTACATCTATTTAACAAGATTTCACTCTTACAGTGATAATGTAAACATCATCAAGAGGGAACTTTCAAACTAAAGAGGAAAATTTTGAATGACCTTTACAAAGTGTAGTTATTCTCGACCTGTAGTTCGAGTATATATGTATTATTTTTGCTCATTAATCTGACTACATCTAGAAGATGTTATATATAAAAAGCCCATTCGTTGAGTACATGAACGATTGTCTGATCGCTTGACATAGAAAAATATTCTTATCAACCCCAAGAAAAGGATGTTGAACTACATAGTCAAGAAGTACCATACTTAATTGCGATCAGAGCATTGACGTATCTTGCAAACAAGACGACATCTGATATTACGTTCTTGCTAGATGTATTGGTAAGATTACAGTTCTAATCTCAAATGTTGCACTCTTTTTCCCTTCACTAAATTTTTCCTATTGGGTTTTCTTGGTAAGGTTTTTGACGAGACAACATAACTGATCCAGTAGTATCAGTTTATCTTATAGGTCCCGAATTACTAATTTAACATCATCATAAATCAATTTGTTAATTATGTATAACGAGTTGACGTTACCCGCGCGTTGCGACGGAATGTTTATTACAAAAGTCATTAGTATCACTATATAAAATGCAAAAGTTCTTTAGTTTAGAAATAAGTTATTATAATATGCACTATTTGGTTATAATAATTTTTATTCTAAGAGAAATTTTAAAAGTTGTTTTGTAAAAGGTTGTTGCGTGATGCGTTGTTTCTTTACTATTAATCAAATAACCAATAATATCACAAAAATAATCATTAATGTGTTGCGCTTTGTAGTAGATACCCTCTCTTCAGCCATGTCATAACGAATGTGCAAGGTTAAGGCCTTTTCATGGTACATTACACAGTGCGTTTTGTTTTGGAAAGTGGTGGTTAAGGAGAGCAAAGACTGTTAACATACTCATTAATAAAATGAAATAAACATGAATGTTTTTTAAACATTAATACTTCTCGTCAATTTCCAAAAACAAACCATTTTGACTATCACGTGACAGTCACTAAATTCCTAATTCACGGATCGGTTTAATAAAGGATGTGAGTTAAAGACATGATTCGTCATGTAGAAACATGAATGGAAGGCTACATCGCCCCTTTCATGCTCTTCCTTTCCATTTTTTCAAGAAATCATTTCCTTTTTCTTTAGACAAACATAAATTCAAATAAATAAGAGGATAGTGGTTTGAGTCATAACCACACCCTTAGAGTATTGGTTTTAGATGGTGAATTAGAGGTGGGTGACATGACACTGGCATGAATGGTCATGGTGATCATAAGGATTATGATCACACCCTATAGCTAGCATATTTTGGTTGGCTTGTTTGGAAACTATTTAATTAAAATAACTTAATTTAGTTTAAAAAAAGTAATAAGCTTAATTTAGTTAAAAAAATGTAATGATAAGTAGTTTAAAATTACGATTAACCATATTTATAAAATGATAAATAAAAAAATAACTTTAAATATTCAAATATACGATTAAATTCTGCACAAACTGTATAAAGAATAATAAAAATAAAAACAAAAAGAATTTATTTTGAGAGGACGATTACCTTTTGAAATATCACTGAGAAAACAAAATATTGATTCTTTCAATTTACTCACTGCCACCCTATGCCAATACCACTGGGTCTCCTCTCTCTCTCTCTCGACCCACTGATCGTCGGAGCCATCGTCACGCTGCGACCGTCAACCAATGACATCAGGCTTTTCTCTCTCCTCTCCTCCATCCTAACCCTTTCTTTCTTTCCTTAAGAAAACCCTAAAACCAAATCAACACCGGTGGTCGTCAGAGGGGATTTCTATTGATGCAAAAGTAACGAAATCTCGGTTCTTTCTCCAACTCGGGTTCGTACACTCAGATCGTTATTGTTTCGTCGCCTACAAGATCTCGTTTTCTACGGTTGGTTTTGGGTCTCACCGGCAGGTTCTTTTCCAGTCCACACCGGCGTAGTCTCCTGGATCCGGTTCAAGGCCACTTTGTATTTTTTTTTTCAAACCACGGTCAAACATGCATGGGATTGTGGTGATTCAAAATAGAAAAAAGACAACAAACATGGAATTGCCAATCTCATTCTGTACATGCAGATTCACAGAAAAAAAGGGTAAAGTTGAGGCCCGAGAAAAATTATTACCCTTTTCATCTATTTTTCTGAAAATTTTCAGGCAAAGAAACCCTAGAACATAACCGGTGAAAGCCACCGCCCCTATGAGTTTATGTATATATATGTTGGGGTACGTCCCTGTTCATAGGAGATACCACGGTTGTATACTTGTATGGAGGTTTATGGGATGATGTGGCTGTTCGGAGGAGATACGACGCATGAAGGTTTTTGTGACATTTGGCAGTTAAATGCGGTTATTTGGTGTTGACGAAGAGACACGATGTTGGGTTATAGGCAACGTTTAGTTGCCGGTATCCGTTTAACGCAACCTTTAGTTACTTTTTGTATAGATAATGTATAATGCGTAGTGCACTCTTTTCCATTAGCTACGGTTTTGTCCCATTGGGTTTTCCTGGCATGGTTTTTAACGAGGCAGAATTATAGAGCGCATTAAATAATTATTTGACATATTTACAAACTTGAGACATGGGATAGTTCCACAAGAACAATATGGCGTTCTAGGTTATGATTGATATATATTAGACTCGCATAGAGTTCGATCTCAGTCCAGATACAAGTTATGAAGGTCGAAGATTTCAGCATATTTAAGAAGTATGTAGATTAGAGTTGATCAAGAGAAGCTCAAGCTATACTGTATGAAGACAAAGTAGACAACAACACTCAAATCAAAGAAGACTACGCCAAATATCAAGTCAAGCAATTGTCACAGAAGATTGGATTCAACATCATCAAGATATACAAGTAAAATTGAGGGGGGGGGGGTAATGTACCCATAATATACACAGTGTATGTACTCCTTTTCCTTGACTAAGTTTTGTCCCACTGGGTTTTTCTTAGTAAGGTTTTAATGAGGCAACATAACTGGTCCTGCAGTACCAGTTAACAATCGTGTAAACATTATCTAGTAGTATAATGTTAACAGTGTATGTGTATTTCTAAATGTTTGAGGGGGAGTGTTATGAATGCAGACATTCAGGCCCATAGGCCAAGCCTGACCTAACGTTAATGGGCTTTAGGGTTGTTGTATTGATCTATATATATGATATATGTACATGAAATACTTGTGAATGAAATCTCTTTCTTATGTTTGCTCTCTTGTTTATAACTTGTTACTTTGTCTATGTTTATTAATGTATTTTTTATGTTATATAACGTATAGAAAATTAAAAATAAATAGAATATGTAATCTTTTGAGTTTATATTATATATTTATCATTTATTTTTATTAAATAAAACATCTATTTCTCCTAATCATTAAAGAAAACAACAAAAAGACTTATCTAAGACATAACTTGGTCTTTAACTAGAAGAATCGGACAAAAAAAAAGCGGTCCAACCCTTTTCCTCTTGAGAAATCGCGCATACCTTCTGTACGAATGGTTCTTATCTGTAAGGTCCTTTCATTAATTTAATAATTCATATAATGTATATAGCGCATTCAAATGCCGTTTGTCAAAAACATTAATTTTACGACATTAACATAAGTTCCATAACCTTTAAACCAAGTTTACAAAGTTTTAGAACAAGCTATGTTACTATTACATACTTAACTTACAAAGCATTAATTTAATATTTACAAAGTTGGACAAAACAACCCCCAAAGAGTTTAGTAACAAAAGTTGTGATTTAGTCGCCGACGCTTTGATTAAGTGTGTATTCAGTTCTTTTTCTTGCTTGGTCGTCATCCGTCTAGTAAATATAGTTACCTACAATCAAAAACACCAAAATGATTAGTTTATGATAGTTAAGACTTGATTAAATGAGTTCGTGAGGTTAAAACACACAACAACAACAAAATTCCAGACTTTTTGCTCCCTCGAGGGGCGCGACACAGACAGGCCGAAGCCGTCGCAGGCCGAGACAACCCTCGCGTGATGCGACAGTTTATCTGATCTCTGTCGCGTAACGTGACACCTTAGTTTTTCCAGCGAGTTCAGGTTATAGACCTGCATATTTCCAGCTAGAATGCTTTTTACGAAATTGGACATAACTTGTCCGTTATTGTCCCGAATTAGATCCCGTTTCTTCCTATGTGATCGTAATTCGATCCCCTACAACCTAGAATCATAATCCAACATCATTTGCAAATTTCTTAATTTATGCTATCGGAAATCATAATTTCTTACCTTTTATTTGACCCTTTCAGAAATCTTGAACCATAAACTTAGTTTATGATTCCAAACCTTCTATAAAACAATACCCATCAACCTACTTACATTTATGACACATTATATGAAAACTCAAGTGTCGTTATCGAAGTAGATATCTCCCTTTTTCCCTGTTTAACTTACTTAGCGACATTCATCGCTTTAACTTGCCAAAGTTCAATACTTTGGTGATTTTGACTCGTTTGATTTCATTAGCGAAATCCATCATTAAAATCAAACATGTATTACTCGAGTCAATTTGACCCATTTAAACCTTTAAGCGGAATCCACCACTTTTATCGTTTGTACCTTATCGAATTTTCTAATTATTCTTGTCCGATTATTACATACGAAATCCTTCGCTTAGTAATGACCAAACATTATGACTATGTCATTATCATTCAAGCAACTAAACATAAAAAAAATAACGAGACTTTATGAAGCGTATAATCGCGTACCTTTCAAAGCTTTTCTTTCAAACGATTATCCGCTCCGCCTTGGTTACTAGACGATCTACCCAAATTGCCTTGTGATATACTAAGGTTAGTGATCAGGATTAACTCCCGGTAATCAATACACATTCGCATGCTTCCGTCTTTCTTCTTTACAAATAATACCGGCGCTCCCCACGGAGAGATGCTTGGCCGAATAAATCCTTTGTCAAGAAGATCTTGTAATTGTGATAACAATTCTTGTAGTTCTGATGGCGCTAATCGATAAGGAGCCTTGGCTACCGGTTTTGCACCCGGAACTAATTCGATGCCAAACTCCACCTCATGTTCAAGTGGTAACCCCGATAGATCTTCCGGGAAAACATCTTCAAACTCTCGTACGACTGGTACATCTTAAATTTCTGAAGATTCTTTAGTCGAATCATGTATGTAAGCCATATACGCCTTACATCAATGTCGAACCAGCTTACAAGCTTTGAACCGAACACACTTTGTCTTAACGAGGCTCTGATTACCAACTTGTAAGGTCCTTTCATTAATTTAATAATCCATATCATATATATAGCGCTTAATCCGCATATATATCACCATTGCTCTTGATTTTCTCGACTGTATATCTCTTAAATGTCAACATATACACGTGTGATTTAGTTTACGGAGATTTTTCAATGCCGAGAACCTCGATCAAAGAGTAAAAAAGGCATAACGTTCACAATGGTGTAAAACTAAAATGGGATATACCGGGCTAGGATTCGAGCTACATGAACAAGGGCCAAACCAACCACCCAAGAATGGAATCGTAGAGCGAAAACATTTGACAACCTCCTGGAAGCAGCTTTTCTTGCCACCAGACCTTTCTCCATCAATTAGGAATCTGATGCCATCACTAAACACATTCCTTAAATTGTAGCCATTTTTTGAGTGTTTTTTTTGGTGTCTAATCCGCATATATATCACCATTGCTCTTGATTTTCTCGACTGTATATCTCTTAAATGTTAACATATACACGTGTGATTTAGTTTACGAAGATTTTTCAATACCAAGAACCTGGATCAGAGAGTAAAAAAGGCGTAAAGTTCACAATGGTGTAAAACTAAAATGGGATATACCAGGCTAGGATTCGAGTTACAGGAACAAGGGCCAAACCAACCACCCAAGAATAGAATCGTCGAGCGAAAACACTTGACAACCTCCTGGAAGCAACTTTTCTTGCCACCAGACATTTCTCCATCAATTAGGAATCTGATGCCGTCACAAAACACATTCGTTAAATTGTAGCCATTTTTTGAGTGTTTATTTTTTGGTGTCTAATCCGCATATATATCACCATTGCTCTTGATTTTCTTGACTGTATATCTCTTAAATGTCAACATATACACGTGTGATTTAGTTTACGAAGATTTTTCAATGCCGAGAACCTCGATCAGGGAGTAAAAAAGACGTAAGATTCACAATGGTGTAAAACTAAAATGAGATATACCTGGCTAGGATTCGAGTTACAGGAACAAGGGCCAAACCAACCAACCAACAATGGAATCATCGAGCGAAAACACTTGAAAACCTAATAGAAGCAGCTTTTCTTGCCAGCAGATCTTTCTCCATCAATTAGGAATCTGATGCCGTCACTAAACACATTCCTTAAACGTAGCCATTTTTTGAGTGTTTGTTTTTTGGTGTCTAATCCACATATATATCACCATTGCTCTTGAATTTCTCGACTGTATATCTCTTAAATGTCAACATATCCACGTGTGATTTAGTTTACGAATATTTTTCAATGCCGAGAACCTCGATCAGAGAGTAAAAAAGGCGTAAGGTTCACAATGGTGTAAAACTAAAATGAGATATATCGGGCTAGGATTCGAGTTACAGGAACAAGGCCAAACCAACCACCCAAGAATAGAATCGTCGAGCGAAAACACTTGAAAACCTCCTGGAAGCATCTTTTCTTGCCATCAGACATTTCTCCATCAATTAGGAATCTGATGCCGTTAATAAACACAATCCTTAAATTGTAGCCATTTTTTTAGTGTTTATTTTTTGGTGTCTAATCCGCATATATATCACCATTGCTCTTGATTTTCTCGACTGTATATCTCTTAAATGTCAACATATACACGTGTGATTTAGTTTACGAACATTTTTCAATGCCGAGAACCACGATCAGAGAGTAAAAAAGGCGTAAGGTTCACAATGGTGTAAAACTAAAATAGGATATACCGGGCTAGGATTCGAGTTACAGGAACAAGGGCCAAACCAAACACCCAAGAATGGAATCATCGAGCGAAAACACTTGACAACCTCATGGAAGCAGCTTTTCTTGCCACCAGACCTTTCTCCATCAATTAGGAATCTGATGCCGTCACTAAACACCTTCCTTAAATTGTAGCCATGTTTTGAGTGTTTATTTTTTGGTGTCTACTCCGCATATATATCACCATTGCTCTTGATTTTCTCGACTGTATATCTCTTAAATGTCAACATATACACGTGTGATTTAGTTTACGAATATTTTTCAATGCCGAGAACCTCGATCAGAGAGTAAAAAAGGCGTAAGGTTCACAAAGATGTAAAACTAAAATGGGAGATACCGGGCCAGGATTCTAGTTACAGGACCAAGGGCCAAACCAACCAACCAAGAATGGAATCGTCGAGCGAAAACACTTGAAAACCTCCTAGAAGCAGCTTTTCTTGCCACCAGATCTTTCTCCATCAATTAGGAATCTGATGTCGTCACTAAACACATTCCTTAAATCGTAGCCATTTTTTGAGTGTTTGTTTTTTGGTGTCTAATCCACATATATATCACCATTGCTCTTGAATTTCTCGACTGTATATCTCTTAAATGTCAACATATCCACGTGTGATTTAGTTTACGAATATTTTTCAATGCCGAGAACCTCGATCAGAGAGTAAAAAAGGCGTAAGGTTCACAATGGTGTTAAACTAAAATGAGATATATTGGGCTAGGATTCGAGTTACAGGAACAAGGCCAAACCAACCACCCAAGAATAGAATCGTCGAGCGAAAACACTTGAAAACCTCCTGGAAGCATCTTTTCTTGCCATCAGACATTTTTCCATCAATTAGGAATGTGATGTCGTCAATAAACACAATCCTTAAATTGTAGCCATTTTTTGAGTGTTTATTTTTTGATGTCTAATCCGCATATATATCACCATTGCTCTTGATTTTCTCGACTGTATATCTCTTAAATGTCAACATATACACGTGTGATTTAGTTTACGAACATTTTTCAATGCCGAGAACCACGATCAGAGAGTAAAAAAGGCGTAAGGTTCACAATGGTGTAAAACTAAAATAGGATATACCGGGCTAGGATTCGAGTTACAGGAACAAGGGCCAAACCAACCACCTAAGAATGGAATCGTCGAGCGAAAACACTTGACAACCTCTTGGAAGCAGCTTTTCTTGCCACCGGACCTTTCTCCATCAATTAGGAATCTGATGTCGTCACTAAACACTTTCCTTAAATTGTAGCCATGTTTTGAGTGTTTATTTTTTGGTGTCTAATCCGCATATATATCACCATTGCTCTTGATTTTCTCGACTGTATATCTCTTAAATGTCAACATATACACGTGTGATTTAGTTTACGAATATTTTTCAATGCCGAGAACCTTGATCAGAGAGTAAAAAAGGCGTAAGGTTCACAAAGATGTAAAACTAAAATGGGATATACCGGGCCAGGATTCTAGTTACAGGACCAAGGGCCAAACTAACCACCCAAGAATGGAATCGTCGAGCGAAAACACTTGACAACCTCCTGGAAACAAATTTTCTTGCCACCTGAAATTTCTCCATCAATTAGAAATCTGATGCCGTCACTAAACACATCCCTTAAATTGTAGCCATTTTTTGAGTGTTTATTTTTTGGTATCTAATCCGCATATATATCACCATTGCTCTTGATTTTCCTAACTATATTTCTCTTAAATATCAACATATACACGTGTGAGTTAGTTTAGGAAGATTTTTCAATGCCGAGAACCTCGATCAGAAAATAAAAATGCGTAAGGTTCACAATGGTGTAAAGCGAAAACGGGATATACCGGGCTAGGATTGGAGTTACAGGAACAAGGGCCAAACCTACCACCCAAGAATGGAATCGTTGAGCGAAAACACTTGACAACCTCCTGGAAGCATCTTTTCTTGCCATCAGACCTTTCTCCATCAATTAGGATTCTGATGCCGTCAATAAACACAATCCTTAAATTCTAGCCATTTTTTGAGTGTTTATTTTTTGGTGTCTAATCTGCATATATATCACCATTGCTCTTGATTTTCTTGACTGTATATCTCTTAAATGCCAACACACACTCGTGTGATTTAGTTTACGAAGATTTTTCAATGCCGAGAACCTCGATCAGAGAGTAAAAAAGGCGTAAGGTCCACAATGGTGTAAAACTAAAATGGGATATAACGGGCTAGGATTCGAGTTAAAGGAACAAGGGCCAAACCAACCACCCAAGAATGGAATCGTCGAGCGAAAACACTTGACAACCTCCTGGAAGCAGCTTTTCTTGCCACCAGACCTTTCTCTATCAATTAGGAAACTGATGCCGTCACTAAACACATTCCTTAAATTGTATCCATTTTTTGAGTGTTTACTTTTTGGGGTCTAATCCGCATATATATAACCATTTCTCTTGATTTTCTTGACTGTATATCTCTTAAATGGCAAGATATACTCGTGTGATTCAGTTTACGAAGATTTTTCAATGCCGAGAATCTCGATCAGAGAGTAAAAAAGGCGTAAGGTCCTCAATGATGTAAAACTAAAATGGGATATACCGGGCTAGGATTCGAGTTACCAGAACAAGGGCCAAACCAACCACCGAAGAATGGAATCGTCGAGCGTGAACACTTGACAACCTCCTGGAAGCAGCTTTTTTTTGCAACCAGGCCTTTCTCCATCAATTAGGAATCTGATGTTGTCACTAAACACATTCCTTAAATTGTAGCCATTTTTTGAGTGTTTATTTTTTGTTGTCTAATCCGCATATATATCACCATTGCTCTCGATTTTCTCGACTGTATATCTCTTAAATGTCAACATATACATGTGTGATTTAGTTTACGAAGATTTTTCAATGCCGAGAACCTCGATCAGAGAGTAAAAAAGGCGTAAGGTTCACAATGATGTAAAACTAAAAAGGGATATACCGGGCTAGGATTCGAGTTACAGGAACAAGCGCCAAACCAACCACCCAAGAATGGAATCGTCAAGCGAAAACACTTGACAACCTCCTAGAAGCAACTTTTATTTCCACCACACCTTTCTCCATCAATTAGGAATCTGATGCCGTCACTAAACACATTCCTTAAATTGTACCCATTTTTGAGTGTTTATTTTTTGGTGTCTAATCCGCATATATATCACCATTGCTCTTGATTTTCTTGACTGTATATCTCTTAAATGTCAACATATACACGTGTAATTTAGTTTAAAAAGATTTTTCAATGCCGAGAACCTCGATAAGAGAGTAAAAAAGGCGTAAGGTTCACAATGGTGTAAAACTAAAATGGGATATACCAGCTAGGATTCGAGTTACAGGACCAAAAAAAAAACCAACCACCCAAGATTGGAATCGTCGAGCGAAAACACTTGACAACCTCCTGGAAACAACTTTTCTTGTCACCAGAAATTTCTCCATCAATTAGAAATCTGATGCCGTCACTAAACACATCCCTTAAATTGTAGCCATTTTTTGAGTGTTTATTTTTTGGTATCTAATCCACATATATATCACCATTGCTCTTGATTTTCTCGACTATATATCTCTTAAATGTCAACATATACACGTGTGAGTTAGTTTAGGAAGATTTTTCAATGCCGAGAACCTCGATCAGAGAGTAAAAAAGGCGTACGGTTCACAATGGTGCAAAACTAAAATGGGATATACCGGGCTAGGATTCGAGTTACAGGAACAAGGGCCAAACCAACCACCCAAGAATGAAATCGTCGAGCGAAAACTCTTGATATCCTCCTGGAAGCAACTTTTCTTGCTACCAGACCTTTCTCCATCAATTAGGAATCTGATGCCATCACTAAAAACATTCCTTAAATTGTAGCCATTTTTTGAGTGTTTATTTTTTGGTGTCTAATCCGCATATATATCACCATTGCTCTTGATTTTCTTGACTGTATATCTTTAAAATGCCAACATATACACGTGTGATTTAGTTTACGAAGATTTTTCAGTGCCGAGAACCTTGACCAGAGAGTAAGAAAGGCGAAAGGTTCACAATGGTGTAAAACTAAAATGGGATATACCGGGCTAGGATTCGAGTTACAGGAACAAGGGCCAAACCAACCACCCAAGAATGGAATCGTCGAGCGAAAACACTTGACAACCTCCTGGAAGCAGCTTTTCTTGCCACCAGACCTTTCTCCATCAATTAGGAAACTGATGCCGTCACTAAACACATTCCTTAAATTGTATCCATTTTTTGAGTGTTTACTTTTTGGGGTCTAATCCGCATATATATAACCATTTCTCTTGATTTTCTTGACTGTATATCTCTTAAATGGCAACATATACTCGTGTGATTCAGTTTACGAAGATTTTTCAATGCCGAGAACCTCGATTAGAGAGTAAAAAAGGCGTAAGGTCCTCAATGATGTAAAACTAAAATGGGATATACCGGGCTAGGATTCGAGTTACCAGAACAAGGGCAAAACCAACCACCCTAGAATGGAATCGTCGAGCGAAAACACTTGACAACCTCCTGGAAGCAGCTTTTTTTGTAACCAGACCTTTCTCCATCAAATAGGAATCTGATGCCGTCACTAAACACATTCCTTAAATTGTAGCCATTTTTTGAGTGTTTATTTTTTGTTGTCTAATCCGCATATATATCACCATTGCTCTCGATTTTCTCGACTGTATATATCTTAAATGTCAACATATACATGTGTGATTTAGTTTACGAAGATTTTTCAATGCCGAGAACCTCGATCAGAGAGTAAAAAAGGCGTAAGGTTCACGATGGTGTAAAACTAAAAAGGGATATACCAGGCTAGGATTCGAGTTACAGGAACAAGCGCCAAACCAACCACCCAAGAATGGAATCGTCGAGCGAAAACACTTGACAACCTCCTAGAAGCAACTTTTATTTCCACCACACCTTTCTCCATCAATTAGGAATCTGATGCCGTCACTAAATACATTCCTTAAATTGTACCCATTTTTTAGTGTCTAATCCGCATATATATCACCATTGCTCTTGATTTTCTTGACTGTATATCTCTTAAATGTCAACATATACACGTGTAATTTAGTTTAAAAAGATTTTTCAATGCCGAGAACCTCGATAAGAGAGTAAAAAAGGCGTAAGGTTCACAATGGTGTAAAACTAAAATTGGATATACCAGCTAGGATTCGAGTTACAGGACCAAAAAAAAAACCAACCACCCAAGAATGGAATCGTCGAGCGAAAACACTTGACAACCTCCTGGAAACAACTTTTCTTGTCACTAGAAATTTCTACATCAATTAGAAATCTGATGCCGTCACTAAACACATCCCTTAAATTGTAGCCATTTTTTGAGTGTTTATTTTTTGGTATCTAATCCACATATATATCACCATTGCTCTTGATTTTCTCGACTATATATCTCTTAAATGTCAACATATACACGTGTGAGTTAGTTTAGGAAGATTTTTTCAATGCCGAGAACCTCGATCAGAGAGTAAAAAAGGCGTACGGTTCACAATGGTGCAAAACTAAAATGGGATATACCGGGCTAGGATTCGAGTTACAGGAACAAGGGCCAAACCAACCACCCAAGAATGAAATCGTCGAGCGAAAACTCTTGATATCCTCCTGGAAGCAACTTTTCTTGCTACCAGACCTTTCTCCATCAATTAGGAATCTGATGCCATCACTAAAAACATTCCTTAAATTGTAGCCATTTTTTGAGTGTTTATTTTTTGGTGTCTAATCCGCATATATATCACCATTGCTCTTGATTTTCTTGACTGTATATCTTTAAAATGCCAACATATACACGAGTGATTTAGTTTACGAAGATTTTTCAATGCCGAGAACCTTGACCAGAGAGTAAGAAAGGCGAAAGGTTCACAATGGTGTAAAACTAAAATGGGATATACCGGGCTAGGATTCGAGTTACAGGAACAAGGGCCAAACCAACCACTCAAGAATGGAATCGTCGAGCGAAAACACTTGACAACCTCCTAGAAGCATCTTTTCTTGCCACTAGACCTTTCTCCATCAATTAGGAATTTGATGTCGTCACTAAAAACATTCCTTAAATTGTAGCCATTTTTTAGTGTTTATTTTTTGCTGTCTAATCCTCATATATATTGTCACGGCCCCCGACCCACCCTGGACGAAATCGGGAGTCGCTAACACCCCAGTGGTACCGGTGATTATTTTGAAAACGTTGCAGCGGAAATTTCATCAGGACCGTGAGTTAGGAAAAATATCAGAGTTTAGAAAACACCGGATTTTATTTATTAAATAGATGGGATAAACCCATGTTTTACAATGGTAGCTTTAATAAAGATAGTTACATAAAACAATATTTCTTAATTATAATTTAATTAATAAAATAAGCCACTTCTTGATGCCTTGCAGTGCTGTATCCATCTTTTACTCCAATCTACTGTAATTACCTGAAACGCATTTTAAAAAGGTTTTGTCAGCGGGAAATACTGAGTGAATCATTCATTTTTCATAATGATGCATAGTTATTAATTATAGCATAAGAGCGATTACAATGGCTTCTATCTTATTTTTATCTGGCGCTCTGTCACAATGGTGACATGTCACAATGGTGACGATGGTCATACCACTATTAGATCAATGAACCTAAATAGTGATGATTATCCCTAGTAGGTTAATGAACCTAACTGGGAGAAAATTAGTAATGTGCACAATACCCCACTAGCCAGTGATTCAAGATATCCACGACTTAGTCCCTGTAATTATAACTTTTGAAAATAATTTGAGGTATTGTAAAATAGTTGATAAAAAGAGAATGACTCACTTATAATCATGCAGATTCATACAGCCAAAGTTTAGTCTACAGATAATCCTTGATATATTGCAGATTTATACAGGCAGAGCTTAGCCTATTGATTTAGCCTTGTAACCTAGTGTACACGAACTAGGTAGGTAACTTAATACAGCAATTACGATAACTCACGAGATCAACCCTCACAACGAATGACAAAGTGCTATGCTTAAACATCCATCGAATTAACGACTAATGACAAAGCATCACCCTAATGTGGGCAGCACTTAAACATCCATTGAGTACATTGATCGATCGGACAATGAATCGTAATAGCGATCGAGTTATTACCCTGTATCGTAGCAGCATCCCCCTACTAATTAGTGATTCGTGTGTGTTTTTAGAGTATTTGGACGATATCTCAGCGTGTATTTCGAGTTTGATCGTCGCTCAAATGTCAGAATTCAAGTGCCAATGCCTGCTATTTATACATGATTTTGACCTGGCTTACGGACCGTAAGACTTATCCCTTACGGTCCGTAAGGGACATGTAATGACCATAGGTTTGCCGCGTGTGGGAGTAGGCCTGCTGAGTCGACGGAATCAATAAATTCAATTTAGATAGCGTTTTATTTGGATAATCGTTAAGTAGAAAATACCCCCCCTGAGTTTTAGGGGCCCTGATCCTGATTCTGATTGTTCTGAAAATTTTAGGGTTTGTGCAGAATCACTTGGGTGTCTCAATTAGGGTTTCCTATCGGATAAAATAATAAAAATAAATAGGATTTTTAATGAGGGTTGTTACATTCTCACCACCTTCATAAAAATCTCGTCCTCGAGATTTACTGGAATAAGTAGGAATACTTTTTCTTCATCTTAGATTCCAGCTCCCAAGTGTATTTGAGTTATTATATTTCTTTTTAGAATTATGTCACCTTTTAGTTAATAAAAATAATATTAGGGTAGATGATACAGAATTTAAAATATCGAATTTTGTGAATACGAGTTGTATCATAAGTAGGATTCAATGGTTCAACTGAATTAGTTCAAGAAATCGATTGTCAAATGAATGAGATGAAATGATATGATTTCCAAAGTGACTAGGTTCAAGCCAAAAGATATATGATCAATAGATATGAATGTGAAGGACTTTTAGAATCAATAAAATTCTTTGTCAAAAGAAAGCTTACTTTGATTGGCAACTGAGGAAGACTTAGAATTGACAAATTCCAAATAAAATAAAAGCATGAAAATAATTTTTCAAATATTTATGATATAAGAAAATCAAAGTGTTGAAATGAGTGAATTGCAAAGATACATCAAAAGACAATAGAGTTTGTGTATTATTGTTTTTAGAGTTCCAAGTTATTTTAATTGTGATAATACACTTTTTAGGGATCATATTTTTCATACTATGTCCTAGAGATTGAAATATGATAAAAACAAGTTGTTTTGGCATGACCAACTATTATATTATATTTGTAAAGCAAATATATATTATTTGTGTTCCTGTCTGAACCGTATCAAATATACATACTATGTAATATATATTATTTGTTATACATTTTTACTATATGTAAATGGTCACTACTTTTAAATAAATATTATTTTAGCATTTTACTATACTATGTAAAACAACTTATATTTACTATGTAATATATATTACAAAACACCGTAATGAAGTTATTTCATTTACAAAATATTTTATTTTGTAAAAGAAATCACTATTATTTATAACGTTAAATGAAAATTGTAAAATAAAGGTGTAAAAATATTTATTATCCAAAAGTATTTGTAAAAATATTTTGTAAATATATAACACTTAATGAGTCAATTCTATATGATTATTTATTTTTATTTTGAAACCCTATAACGTTGTGAATGTATTTACAAATGTTATAAATAAATGAACACGGTTACTATTCCTATATAATACAATGTTCCCCTACCTAATGTAGTTGATGACTACCATATTATTCTTATATGGTCATTTTCTTGTCAGAGTGTTACATAGTTACCACAAAATATGTGATACTTTAATTTATTAAATATCTTTTCCTTTTATGTTATCATAAAGAAAAATACTAAATTAATATAGATAGTTTGTAAAACTTGTGGTAATTTTGACAAAATAATGATATACGTTTTATTAATATGTTGATCCAAATATCCTAGAATTCACAATTATCATTTTTAAACTCAAATATGTTTAACTGTAAGATTTACAATAAAATATTTTAAATCATAAAAGTAAAATAGTAAATGTTTATTTTAATATCAAGCATACTTAAATATTGGCTTGAGTAAATAACATTTGATATTTTAATATATATTAAAATACATATATTATAAAAGTATTGTAGACTATTTAAACAAGATGAACAATTACATATAAGTATAAATGTCTTGTTCATGAATACTTAGACAGTTATTTAGATAATTTTATTCATTCCTCTAATTCTTGTATTGTTTTATGAAAATATATCTTTTTCTTACAGTACAAAGTAAAATATTTTTACATATAATTAAAATTTACTAAATAAATATGATGACTTAATTTATATATATTAACTATTCATTATCATGGTTGGATATTGGTTAGTGCTGCCTTGTTTAAGCATAGGTGATCAGTCCATGCCTAACTAAGGCTAGGCTATCCAATACCTGCTCTTGATAATAACCTTAGTACTTAAAAATAATATCAACACTTCTGTTATTAATTTATTACTAATAATAAAATAAATAACTTAAACATAAATTTAAATGAGAGTATATCTCATTCATACTTTTATAAAAATATAAATTCTTCACCTCAATGGTTTAACAAGAATTTTAAATATAGTAATACTATATTGTAATTTAGGTAATTACTTATGTATATATAATCAATTAAATTTATCACGAAAGGCTCGATTAATGCTGTAAGAACCATTAAGATATGACATAACTTTGTGTATTATTATCTTAGCACACAATTGTTTTAAGATTGCTTTTATAGAATAAATCAACAAAGTGGATTCAATATAAATAAACAAATAATCAAATCTGAAATTTAGAGCAATCTTCAGATTTTGTGAAAACGTCATCACAAGGTGATCGTACTCAAAGAAACGATTCAATGAAGTCAAAGACCAATTAAGCATGTTATGTTTCAAGAGAAATGAAGTGATTGTTGGGATTATTTTGAATATAATGGCTTCGATTTATCATAAGGGACTTTGAATTGATTACGTACTGTGAGCAAATTTAAATAATTAAACTTGATTTAAACAAAACGAGTTTTAATAAGAAAATTCGAACATGGTTGCAACAGAAATTATGTATGCCAAAGAAAATTGAGGTTTTTTTTTTTTTTTTTAAGAAATTCATTGACTCGATATCAAAGAGTTATCGTTTTGCAATAATGCGGTTCACAGTACAAAAAGTGGAATGATAATTGAGTTTGGATAAAATAACAAATCGGAATGAAGCCCTCCAGTGGTCTTTTATAAATCAAATGAACCAAATACATAATAAACAATGCATGTGTAACGTGGGAATTTACCAAGAAATAAAATAGATCAATATTCGCTATTATGAAAGAAATCCTCATGGTATGATGACTATTAGGGGAAGTAAAAACACGAAAGTTAATTTATTATATGCAAAAGTCAGAATTTCAACGAAAGAAATATAAGAACTTTTATCTGGAATTTCGTGTAATAACTGTTGTTAAGTGATATTACCAGGGAATGTGAATAAAATGAAATAGGAGCTTTGCAAAAGTATGTAACTTCTTTTGCAGTGATAATAATTATGACTCTGATTAGACTGTGCAGCAATGGTTGTGAAATCTTGTTACAACGTACTTCAGCGATATTCATTTTGTAGGATTATGTGGCAAAGTGCTTCTTTTTGGTCAGTCGTTCTTCTACTGACGGAATTAACATTGGTGTCATCGTGCCTAATTTATATTTCCCAAAGGTCTTGCCTTGAAAATCGTGTGTGATATACTTTAATGTCTGTGAATGTTTAATTTTCATGTGTTTTCTATGTGCACTAACACGACTTTACGTGCTTCTTACTTGCGTTAATAATTTATGGTAACGTATTTGGAAATTTTTACACTTTTGATGGTATCCCAACTTAATGGGTTTTTATTGTTATTATTATTGCTCGAGTTACGAGGCAGATGATCAAACGAAATAATGTTTGAAAAAAAGATTCCTTATAAAGAAATCTAGACACATATGCTTGTGCTTTATTCCTATTTGACTTTTTGGAATTTCTTATAGATATACATATCTATATAATCACATATTTCACATGCTGAAATAAACATACCATCTATCAGGTCAATGTATTTAACAGATTTATATTTCCAAAAACAAGTCAGATATCAGGTCATGATACTATTTAGGGAAATCTTGTCACTGTTTGACATATTATATATCCCGTCTTATCCGATTCGCGCCGGAGCGGTAACCTTAGTATATCCGGACAAACTGGAGAGTCTGCTACACCATACCCAGTCTTATCGGAGAAAATTTTCTATTTCCCATAAATAGTATCTTTTCAAAAGTGCCTCTTTTATTAGGGCTTTTATCCAGAATCAAGGAAACTTGTATTCCCATAACATATCTTATTCTAGACCAAGTAATATCAATAAGCAATAATTACTATTAATTCTTGCTTATTTATCATATCTTGCAATATTCTAATTACCATTCTTATGGTATATCAAAACACATCATAATTTATTCACATAAGTACTTAGCTTATCTTGAAGCTGATACTAAGGCATCTTTTCTTAAGTTCAAGTCTAAATACTATCATGTGTGCTACCAATTAACAGCAATCTCCTAACTCTTTTATATAAACTTAGGTATTATTATTACAACACCTAAAGGCTTGAAGCAGTGGCTCTGATACCACCTTCTGTCACGGCCCCCGACCCACCCTGGACGGAATCGGGAGTCGCTAACAGCCCAGTGGTACCGGTGATTATTTTGAAAACGTTGCAGCGAAAATTTCATCAGGACCGTGAGTTAGGAAAAATATCAGAGTTTAGAAAACACCGGATTTTATTTATTAAATAGATGGGATAAACCCATGTTTTACAATGGTAGCTTTAATAAAGATAGTTACATAAAACAATATTTCTTAATTTTAATTTAATTAATAAAATAAGCCACTTTTTGATGCCTTTCAGTGTTGTATCCATCTTTTACTCCAATCTACTGTAATTACCTGAAACGCGTTTTAAAAAGGTTTTGTCAGCGGGAAATACTGAGTGAATCATTCATTTTGCATAATGATGCATAGTTATTAATTACAGCATAAGAGCGATTACAATGGCTTCTATCTTATTTTTATCTGGCGCTCTGTCACAATGGTGACATGTCACAATGGTGACGATGGTCATACCACTATTAGATCAATGAACCTAAATAGTGATGATTATCCCTAGTAGGTTAATGAACCTAACTGGGAGAAAATTAGTAATGTGCACAATACCCCACTAGCCAGTGATTCAAGATATCCACGACTTAGTCCCTGTAATTATAACTTTTGAAAATAATTTGAGGTATTGTAAAATAGTTGATAAAAAGAGAATGACTCACTTATAATCATGCAGATTCATACAGCCAAAGTTTAGTCTACAGATAATCCTTGATATATTGCAGATTTATACAGGCAGAGCTTAGCCTATTGATTTAGCCTTGTAACCTAGTGCACACGAACTAGGTAGGTAACTTAATACAGCAATTACGATAACTCACGAGATCAACCCTCACAACGAATGACAAAGTGCTATGCTTAAACATCCATCGAATTAACGACTAATGACAAAGCATCACCCTAATGTGGGCAACACTTAAACATCCATTGAGTACATTGATCGATCGGACAATGAATCGTAATAGCGATCGAGTTATTACCCTGTATCGTAGCAGCATCCCCCTACTACTAAGTGATTCGTGTGTGTTTTTAGAGTATTTGGACGATATCTCAGCGTGTATTTCGAGTTTGATCGTCGCTCAAATGTCAGAATTCAAGTGCCAATGCCTGCTATTTATACATGATTTTGACCTGGCTTACGGACCGTAAGACTTATCCCTTACGGTCCGTAAGGGACACGTAATGACCATAGGTTTGCCGCGTGTGGGAGTAGGCCTGCTGAGTCGACGGAATCAATAAATTCAATTTAGATAGTGTTTTATTTGGATAATCGTTAAGTAGAAAATACCCCCCCTGAGTTTTAGGGGCCCTGATCCTGATTCTGATTGTTCTGAAAATTTTAGGGTTTGTCCAGAATCACTTGGGTGTCTCAATTAGGGTTTCCTATCGGATAAAATAATAAAAATAAATAGGATTTTTAATGAGGGTTGTTACATTCTCACCACCTTCATAAAAATCTCGTCCTCGAGATTTACTGGAATAAGTAGGAATACTTTTTCTTCATCTTAGATTCCAGCTCCCAAGTGTATTTTATTTATTATGTTTCTTTTTAGAATTATCTCACCTTTTAGTTAATAAAAATAATATTAGGGTAGATGATACAGAATTTAAAATATCGAATTTTGTGAATACGAGTTGTATCATAAGTAGGATTCAATGGTTCAACTGAATTAGTTCAAGAAATCGATTGTCAAATGAATGAGATGAAATGATATGATTTCCAAAGTGACTAGGTTCAAGCCAAAAGATATATGATCAATAGATATGAATGTGAAGGACTTTTAGAATCAATAAAATTCTTTGTCAAAAGAAAGCTTACTTTGATTGGCAACTGAGGAAGACTTAGAATTGACAAATTCCAAATAAAATAAAAGCATGAAAATAATTTGTCAAATATTTATGATATAAGAAAATCAAAGTGTTGAAATGAGTGAATTGCAAAGATACATCAAAAGACAATAGAGTTTGTGTATTATTGTTTTTAGAGTTCCAAGTTATTTTAATTGTGATAATACACTTTTTAGGGATCATATTTTTCATACTATGTCCTAGAGATTGAAATATGATAAAAACAAGTTGTTTTGGCATGACCAACTATTATATTATATTTGTAAAGCAAATATATATTATTTGTGTTCCTGTCTGAACCGTATCAAATATACATACTATGTAATATATATTATTTGTTATACATTTTTACTATATGTAAATGGTCACTACTTTTAAATAAATATTATTTTAGCATTTTACTATACTATATAAAACAACTTATATTTACTATGTAATATATATTACAAAACACCGTAATGAAGTTATTTCATTTACAAAATATTTTATTTTGTAAAAGAAATCACTATTATTTATAACGTTAAATGAAAATTGTAAAATAAAGGTGTAAAAATATTTATTGTCCAAAAGTATTTGTAAAAATATTTTGTAAATATATAACCCTTAATGAGTCAATTCTATATGATTATTTATTTTTATTTTGAAACCCTATAACGTTGTGAATGTATTTACAAATGTTATAAATAAATGAACACGGTTACTATTCCTATATAATACAATGTTCCCCTAACCTAATGTAGTTGATGACTACCATATTATTCTTATATGGTCATTTTCTTGTCAGAGTGTTACATAGTTACCACAAAATATGTGATACTTTAATTTATTAAATATCTTTTCCTTTTATGTTATCATAAAGAAAAATACTAAATTAATATAGATAGTTTGTAAAACTTGTGGTAATTTTTCTTGCCACTTGTGATCTAGTTTATGAAGAATTTTAATGCCGTGAACCTCGACCAGAGAGTAAAAAAGGCGTAAGATTCGCAATGGTGTAAAACTAAAATGAGATATATCGGGCTAGGATTCGAGTTACAGAAACAGGGCCAAACCAACCACCCAAGAATGGAATCGTCCAGCGAAAACACTTGACAACCTACTGGAAGCAGCTTTTCTTGTCACCAGACCTTTCTCCATCAATTAGGAATCTGATGCCGTCACTAAACACATTCCTTAAATTGTAGCCATTTTTTGAGTGTTTATTTTTTGGTGTCTAATCCGTATGTATATCACCATTGCTCTTGATTTTTCTTGACTGTATATCTCTTAAATGCCAACATATACACATGTGATTTAGTATACGAAGATTTTTAAATGCCGAGAACCTCGATCAGAGAGTAAAAAAGGCGTAAGGTTCATAATGGTGTAAAACTAAAATGGGATATACCGAGCTAGGATTTGAGTTACAGGAACAAGGGCCAAACTAACCACCCAAGAATGGAATCATCGAGCGAAAACACTTGACAACCTCCAGGAAGCAACTTTTCTTTCCACCACACCTTTCTCCATCAATTAGGAATCTGATGCCATCACTAAACACATTCCTTAAATTGTACCCATTTTTTGAGTGTTTATTTTTTGGTGTCTAATCCGCATATATATCACCACTGCTCTTGATTTTCCTGACTGTATATCTCTTAAATGTCAACATATACACGTGTAATTTAGTTTAAGAAGATTTTTCAATGCCGAGAAACTCGATCAAAGAGTAAAAAAGGCGTAAGGTTCACAATGGTGTAAAACTAAAATGGGATATACCGGGCTAGTATTCGAGTTACAGGAACAAGGGCTAAACCAACCACCCAAGAATGGAATCGTCGAGCGAAAACAGTTGACAACCTCATCGAAGCAGTTTTTCTTGCCACCAGACCTTTCCCCATCAATTAGGAATCTGATGCCGTCACCAAACACATTCCTTAAATTGTAGCCATTTTTTGTGTGTTTGTTTTTTGTTGTCTAATCCACATATATATCACCATTGCTCTTGATTTTCTTGACTGTATATCTCTTAAATGTCAACATATACACGTGTGATTTAGTTTACGAAGACTTTTCAATGCCGAGAACCTCGATTAGAGAGTAAAAAAGGCGTAAGGTTCACAATGGTGTAAAAATAAAATGGGATATTCCGGGCTAGGATTCTAGTTACAGGAACAAGGGCCAAACCAACCACCCATGAAGGGAATCGTCGAGCGAGAACGCTCGACAACCTCTTGGAAGCAGCTTTTCTTGCTGCCAGACCTTTCTCCATCAATTAGGAATCTGAGGCCGTCACTAAACAGATTCCTTAAATTGTAGCCATTTTTTGAGTGTTTATTTTTTGGTGTCTAATCTGCATATATATAACCATTGCTCTTGATTTTCTTGACTGTATATCTCTTAAATGCCAACATATACACGTGTGATTTAGTTTACGAAGATTTTTCAATGCCGAGAACCTCGATTACAGAGTAAAAAAGGCGTAAGGTTCACAATGGTGTAAAACTAAAACGGGAAGAATTCGAGTTACAGGAACAAGGGCCAAACCAACCACCCAAGAATGGAATCGTCGAGCGAAAATAATTGACAACCTCCTGGAAGCAGATTTTCTTGCCACCAGACCTTTTTCCATCAATTAGGAATCTGATGCCGTCACTAAACACATTCCTTAAAGTGTAGCCATTTTTTGAGAGTTTATTTTTTTGGTGTCTAATCCGCATAAATATCACCATTGCTCTTGATTTTCTTGACTGTGTATCTTTTAAATGTCAACATATACACGTGTGATTTAGTTTATGAAGAATTTTAATGCCAAGAACCTCGATCAGAGAGTAAAAAAGACGTAAGATTCGCAATGGTGTAAAACTAAAATGTGATATACCGGGCTAGAATTCGAGTTACACGAACAAGGGCCAAACCAACCACCCAAGAATGGAATCGTCGAGCGAAAACAATTGACAACCTCCTGGAAGCAGATTTTCTTGCCACCAGACCTTTCTCCATTAATTAGGAATCTGATGTCGTCACTAAACACATTCCTTAAATTGTAGCCGTTTTTTGAGTGTTTATTTTTTTGGTGTCTAATCCGCATAAATATCATCATTGCTCTTGATTTTCTTGACTGTGTATCTTTTTAATGTCAACATATGCACGTGTGATTTAGTTTGTGAAGAATTTTAATGCCGAGAACCTCGACCAGAGAGTAAAAAAGGCGTAAGATTCGCAATGGTGTAAAACTAAAATGGGATATACCGGGCTAGGATTCGAGTTACAGGAACAAGGGCAAACTAACCACCCAAGAATGGAATCGTCAAGCGAAAGAAAAACTGATAAATCAGCAACTGGATGAGATCGCAAATCTCAAGCTTCAATTCCAAGAAGCTAAAATAAAAAATGAGAGGATAAATCTAAAGCTTAACAGTTATAACTCCGCTAGCTTTGTTCTTCAACACATAGTTCCCAAACCAATCGGGAAGAACAAAGCTGGTGAGGATGTCTACTCAGATGGAACAGGGGTGGGTTATCATAATATTCCACCACCCATGTGTAACAATTTTACAAAGAAGAAATCTGGGTTGGTTAACGAATCTGAAACAAGTGAGAAAACATATGTTGAAAACTTACCTGAGAACATTGATGTCACATTCACTTCACAATCTGATGAGGACAATATTCAATCTGAAGTTGTGAAAAATGTTGTAGATAACGTATTAAAATCAGACAGTGATTCCACAGAAGAGGATGAATGTTTTCTAAACAACTACATTCCAAAACTTAGGTCCCAAGACAACTTAAGTGACGAACCGATTCTTGTCATGTACAAGATGTGTGGTTCTGATAAGTTGTACTCGGATACTGAGTTTCTGATTGAGAATGTGAATGTGGATAAGCTGAAGAAAGTTTTCAAACTTGTTGAGATCGATGTTTCTGAGGTTAAGGGGTTAACAAGTTCTAAAAGGTTTCTAAACTTTGAACGTGATAAATCTTACTACAAGAAACCAGTCGTTCCACCACGTTTTAACAAAAACAATCAAAACAGATGGTCGGGTGGATTTCAGGGTGGTAAGAATTACCCAAAAAGGAACTTTCAGAAACAAAAGTTGTTGAAAAGAAGGTGTTTGTGAAGAGCTCAAGCTCAATTTCCAAACAAGAATCGGAAATCTTTTCAAAAACTAATGAGGAATTTTTTGCTAAAAAGGCCTCACAGCCGCAGTCTGAAGGTAAAGGTCGGGATGTTGACACCCGTACTTGCTTCAAATGCAACCAAGTTGGTCACATTACACGAAAGTGTACCAACTAGAAACCAAAGTCTGTGGTTGTTGAGAATCCGAAAAAGAAAAATGATGTCAAAGGTAAAGCACCGATGTTTGTTGAGAAGAAGAATTCAAAATCAGAACATGATAAAAGCAAATCTAAACCTATTGAACAAGTGGTAAAGAAAAATGATCATTTTTACAAACGGGTTGCTTCTCCACAACAGACATGGAAGCCAAAATCTCAAGCAAAGATATCAGATGAGTCAAAACCAAAGGTTTCTGATACTGCAAAACAATCATCTTCAACCAAACCGGTTAAGATGAATGTACCTTTGGATTTTTATGAAAAGCTTGAAAAACAGACTTCTTCGACCCCACCGGGAAAGAAGTATGTTCCAAAGAAGGATCAACCATCTGGTCAACCTCAAACGGACGAATTCTTTTTATACAAAGAGGTTGAAGTTGGATCTGAGGAAAGTTTGAAAATGAATGACAAAAACTTCCCACCACTATACACAACAACAACTCACATTAATGTCAAGCTACCCGAGTCAAAGGAGGCTTGGGTTGCTTCAACTTCTAACTAAGTGTTTGTGAAATGTGCAGGAGCTCCCGAGATCTATCTTGAAGTGGATTATGGATAGTGGAGCATCCCGGCACATGACAGGGAGAAAGACCCTGTTATACGATGTTAGAGGATTCAAAGGTGGTTATGTCGGTTTCGCGGGAAACCAAGGAGGACGTATTATCAGGTAGGGCATGTTATCAAACGGTGTCATTACATTTGAAAGAGTCAACTACATACCAGAGCTGGAAAATATTTTACTCAGCATTTCTCAGAGTTATGACAGAATGTACACAACTCACTTTACTGACAAGGAATATCTGATTCTGAAGCCGGGATTTGTTATTCCCGAGGAATGGATCATCATGCGAGCACCAAGGGTAAATGATCTGTACATGTTGGACATGAGTGTTGCTACGTAAGATGAACTATCTGGTGTATAACGATCTTGTTAAAGGTGTTCATCTGAAGAATTTTCACCTGGAGGGAGAATGTATTAGCTGTCTGAAAGGAAAGCAACACAAGAAATCTCATCCGAGAAAAATGGTGAACTCGGTCTCAAAACCACTTGAAAGACTTCACATGGATCTTTTCGGTCCAGTGAACGTCAAAAACATTACTGGAGATCTTTACTGCCTAGTGGTTACTGATGACTATTCAAGATTTTCGTGGGTGATGTTCCTGAAGTCGAAAGATGAAACATTTAAGAGTTTGCTGAAATTGTTCCGAAGATAGAGAACCTGTACCAAACCTGCATTTGCAGACTACGAAGCGACAATGGTACGGAGTTCAAAAACAACAGAATGGAAGAATTTTGTGATAGAAGAGGTATATTGCAAGAGTTCAGCACTCCATACACTCCACAACAGAATGGAGTTGCAGAAAGAAAGAATAGAACACTGATCGAAACGGCACGAACGATGCTAGCTGATTTAAAGTTACCTATCAACTTTTGGGGAGAAGCTCTATCTGCCGCTTGCTATACTCTCAACTGGGTACTCACTATGAAGAAGCATAATAAAACGTGTTTTGAGCTCCTTAACAAACGCAAGCCTAATCTTGAATATCTAGAGTCGTTCGGGTCTCCCTGCACAGTTCTAGATCCTGACGGAAGGTTTGGGTCAAAGTGTTTGGAAGGAATTTTCGTTGGGTATTCCAGTCCACTCAGATGAGTATTTGTTCGTAGTCTCGGGAGGATAATCGAAGCACAACACGTAAAATGTCAAGGTTACACTACGCCTCCACAGAAGCCCGCAGACTCATGGCGATTCAATTATGATTCTTTATGGGATTCATTTGACATAGAAGAAGAGCCATAGTACTTTAATGATTTAGACATTTTCCTGGATTATGAAGCATCCCAGGGTAGATTGCCAGCCAGGTCTTCTAAACGTCAACATACTTCCAATGATAATGAAGTTGGTCTAAGTCATGCTGGTGAAAATGATGATGTTCAGCAAACTCCGACTACTTCGGAACAAGAGCCTGCTCCAGAAAATCAGACAATAGTTACTGATGATGATTCAGAGTGTGATACGGTTAGCCCAACCTTTAATCGTGGTGATTCAGAATATGAGGGGGAGCAGATCCAATCTTCAGACCAGACAGTTCATGTTGATGAACAAGTTGCGGACCAGAAAGTCACAAATTTGGAAGGCGAGGTGAACGTTCCCGATGAAGTTATGCCGAGGACTCTTTCCTACCACCCCGAGGAGTTGATTATAGGAGAACTGCAATCAGGAGTTCAAACAAGAAGCCAAATTGATCATGGCCTTACATGTTTTTATACTAAAATTGCTCCATTACAAACTGAATTCTCACTCAGTTGCTTTATTTCGCAGATTGAACCTCGAACATATAAAGAAGCACTGACTGAAGAATCGTGGGTAAATGCAATGCAAGAGGAGCTGGGTCAATTTGAGAAGCTTGGAGTTTGGAAACTTGTCGATCTACCTGACAGACACAGAAAGATAAACACGAAATGGGTGTTCAAATGCAAGAGAGATGACCGAGGAGTGATAGTCAGAAACAAAGCTCGACTCATTGTTCAGGGTTTTAGTCAGCAAGAAGGGATAGACTTCATTGAGGTTTATGCTCCGGTTGCTCAACTTGAAGCCATAAGAATTTCTTGCTTTTGCTTCATGGAATGGTTTTAAAGTTTACCAGTTAGATGTCAAGTCAGTGTTCCTTTATGGAAAGCTGAAAGAGGAGGTCTACATCGGTCAGCCACCGGGATTTACCGATCCGTTACACAAAGACAAGGTCTACCTCCTGGACAAAGCGTTGTATGGTTTGCATCAGGCCCGAGAGCCTGGTACGAGACGCTCTCTCAACACTTGCTTGCCAACGGCTTTATCCGAGGAAAGGTGGATGCTACACACTTCACTAAGGAGGTCGCTGGTCATCTGGTGATCGTCCAGATATATGTTGATGACATTATTTTTGGGTCAACAAACGACGAATTCTGCAAAGAATTCGAATACGTGATGAAGCAGAATTCGAGATGTCATCAATGGGTGAGATGAAGTTCTTCCTAGGGATGCAAGTCGATCAGATTCCTGAGGGAACTTTCATACATCAAACGAAGTACGTTTACGACGTTCTGGAGAAATTTGGGATGTCCGAGACGGCGCTAGTGTCCACCCCGTTAGCAACTAATCACGGTATCAACCATGATCTCACCGGAGAGAAGGTCGACGAGACGCTATACCACTCGATGATTGGTTCGTTGATGTACCTGACAGCATCCAGACCTGATATAATGTACCCGACATGCCTCGCGGCCCGATATTAGTCAAGTCCTAGAGCCTCGCACATGTCTATCGTCAAAAGGATCCTACGCTACCTGAAAGGAACCCCAAGCCTGGGTTGTGGTATCCCAAAGATGGTGACTTCAAGCTCGAAGGATATTCAGACTCAGACTTCGGTTTCTGCAAAATCAACAACTGTAAGATGCCAATTCTACGGACCTCGCTTGGTCAATTGGCAGTGTAAGAAGTAAACCTCTGTTGCTCTTTCGACTTGTGAAGCAGAGTACGTGTCAGCCAGCAGTTGCTGCTCGTAGATTCTGTGGATCCAGCAACAGATGCACGATTATGGTTTGCAATTTCTTACCTCTCTTATATTTGTTGATAATGAGACTGCAATCAACATAACGAAAAATCCGGTACATCATGCTAAAACTAAACACATAGAAATTCGACATCACTTCATCCGAGATTGTTTCGAGAAGAAGTTGATTCGAATAGATAAAATCCACACTGGCGAACAAAAGACAGACTTACATACCAAAGCTTTTGATAAATCACGTTTTCAGTATCTATTAAAATTGAATGGTATGAAGCTTTTGTCGGCGGTGGAGGAAATTCTTGACGTTGATGAGAAAACCATTGCAGAGGATGTTGAAAAGCAGACTGCTTTGGTTTGTCGACTTTTTAGTTGTTTTCGTATTTAGGGGAGATAGATATATTTTAGAAAACACAAAAACAATATAAATGCAAAAATACAAAAATATTAGAAATTTTCAAAACCAAAAACATTAGAAAACCCAAAAAAAGTTTGTGTAAAAAGAGGAAATGATAGTACATCAGCTAGACAGTTACGGTATGCTAAAGAAATGAAAAGATTAAAAGCGTTAACGGTCTCACTGATGATATGCCGATAGGTTTTTACACGTTTAGTAGACTTTTTCGGGATATAAACATAAAATCATTTCTTGCTTATTTAGTGGGGAACATCTCTCGGATATATAGGGAACCTCTGAAATCTTGTTTGAAATATTTTCTATTTCTGACATACTAGGTCTATGTACTTGATGATATCTGGGGTATTATACCAGGACTTCTGATTTTGCGGAAGCAATAACCTAGTCCTCGTATAATACTCTGCACAACTTTAATCTTTAAAGCCTCCCCCCAGCATAAAAAATGATAAACATTGCAAAATGCGAATCATGTGTTGTTGAAGAAAATATCCGCAAGAGGGACACACCAAAAGTCGAGCCATCATCACTTTGTCTGAATGGAAGTTCTAACCCGAGCTCTCATGGCCTCGCACTACCCTCTTACAGATATCATTCGAGTACGTTCACCTATAAGACTGAATATAGAAATCTGGATACGAGAGTATATTATGAGGTGGGACACGCGAATAAGTTAAGTACTTAAAACATCTAATTCGTATCCTGAATAAGTTGAAGTCTGTGTAAAAATTTAAAAGGATCAGTATATCGACAATCTAAGTGAACTATTTAAAACTTAGTGTGAAATTAAGCTCAACGGTACCTGTAACTAGTCGGCAGCTGATATGATCCTCTAACACACTCACCAAAAATATGTCTGTAAATAGTTTAATGTTTACTTTACCGCATTTCATTTCAGTTTAGCTTAAAACCCAAAAAGATTTTAGTGTGTTTTAGCAAAAACTTTCTTAAAATCCCAAAAATATTTTATATTCTACTTTAGTTTACGACAAACCAAGGTGGAAAGCTGATCTTCAAAATCTCTGAAGTGAAGCGAAGCAGGAAGTTTCTCGGCTGAACAACTGGGTTGGGAGCTAACCTTGAATGTTTGAGAATTTCAACGTTTAAACAAGTTCATTAACTTGATACTTGTACAATTTTCAGATAATGTGTTGAAAAAGTTTGATCAAAATGTCAATTGTTTCATTTTGGGCCAACCAAGGTCATTAACTTGGACTTGGATGGAAAATTGAGTACCTAGGGTCATTAATTTGGACCTATATATTTGAGTGGATATCTAAAACTGACCAAACCAGATAAATTTTGAAAAATTGAAAAAGTTCAAAATTTGAAAATATTGAGTTTGGATCGGATGACAATCCGATCGGATGGCCATCCGAGTGGTGGTCAATCCTATATAAGAGAGTCAGATGTCTCAGTCAAACACATTCGATCGGACCACCATTCGTCACACTCACAAACTCTCTCAACTGTACTTGATCTTGATTCACTTTCTTGCTTTTCCAAGTTCATAGGATTGTTGGCACACTCAACCTTCACTATGGGAAAGGTAAGTTTCCTAATTTTCACCGTTAAAATTGCTTGAATTTGATCTTTAAGAGTGTCGGCGATGATTGTTCTTGACGGATCTTAGATCTAGGCTTAATTAGGGATTGTTGATAGAATCTGAACATAGGGTTGTGTTCATCGGCCTTATATCTATAGGTTTACCGTGCCAATTTAATAAAAAACGTCATAGATTTGATTAAAGGGTGATTAGAGGTGTTCAGCAGCCGAGATACAAATAGTCAAATTAAACCCAATCTGTTAACTTTTGAGAAAAATTGAACATAGGGTTTTGCTAGTCAGCCAATTCTTTAAGAGAATCTGTGATCAATTTTATAAAATGTTAGAAATTTTTAATCTTGATTTGATTGCATTCAAACTGTTCTTCATGAACAGTGGATCGAAGGGCAATCCGATCGGATGACCATCCGATCGGAGGGCCATCCGATCCATTGCACACCTTATATATTTGAATATTTTTCAAGTGTTTGAAATTTTTGAGTATTATTGTTGAAATGTCATCATGGTTCCTCTGATAATAATATTTTCAATCAAATGTCCATTCGATCGGATGGCCATCCGATCCAAAACACATATTCACATGTTCTCTTTCAAAAGTGCTAAATTGTTAAATCTTTTTGATCGAATGACTATCCGACTGGATCGGATGGCCATCCGATCCAAATGCACATGTTTTGTCTGATATGATCTTTATTGGATATTGCTCATCTGATCGGATGACCATCCGATCGGATAGCCATCCAATCATCAGTACTGTATTGAGTGAGTAGTGCTAAAGTGTTAGAAAAATTTTCAAGATTTTCAAAATTTGTCACTTTTCACTATTTTGTCTCGATAAGTGTGCGGATTCTAACGTTAATATTATTCTTGCAGGCAAGAGCGACTGATTGCAATCCAACTCACAACATCTATTGCATATTAGATGAGACTATGCAAATATGGAACCATTTAAAGAAATTGTACCGTTCTTAAAGGAAAGTAGGATTGCTAAGGCTCTAACGGAAAAAAAACATAAGTGTTATGAGTCGCATGTTAGGATGTTCTGGAAGTATGTGTGGTACGACGAGAAAGAAAAGATAATATATTCGGCGGTGCAGAAGAAAGATGAAAATGGACAAGATATAGATGTGGAGGTTAAGTTTACAGTAGCGGATGTGAGAAGGGTTCTGGATTTGAAAGATAGTGATGACGACCTAATAATTATTCCTGAACGTTTAAGCAAGGGTTTGTGGTTTAGAATGGGATACACGGGTCATGTAAATGACAAATACCTTAAGTCTAGATTATGTAGACCTTATAAGTTTATGGTTCATTGTGTGGTGCAAGCTTTATCGTACAGAAAAGGAGCTTATGACGAGACGTCAGACTATGTAATGAACATTATTACATGTTTAGTGTTGAATAGGCCTTACAACATTTCACAAGTGTTGTTTAATCACATGATTGACAACATCAAAGGCGAAAAATACATCATGTACCCGAGATTCATTCAGATGTTGTTAGATGATCAAGTGCCAAATCTTTCGAAAGATCCTGCTGATGAACTGAAGTTACAACATATGAGCAGTGAAACATTGAATAGATTGAACAACTATAAAGGTTTGACAAAAGATCAGGAGCCGAGAGTGAAAGGAATGATCGGAAAGATTAAGAAGCTTGATTATGTGGCACCTGAGAATGATGTATGGAGGCATGAGAATAGCAATTCTGAGGATGAAACAGATAGTTTGAGGGGCATGCATGAAAAGAAGCTAAGGTTTTGGTTTGTGAAAGATGGGAAAATGAAAAGGACTCCAAAAGTTTCACCTAAAGTGGCTACACCAAAGATTGTTATTAAGGGTAAATTTGGAGAGGGGGGGGGGGTCACAAAAGAGGTTGATAGATTATTTCTATTGCGTATTGTTCTAACATTGTTGATGTTTGTATTGCAGAGCCAGAAAAGAAGAAGTCTCCACCAAGGCTTGTAGATGAACCTGTGATTGATCCTACAGATCTAGTTCAGCAAGGTGTTGATCTTATGAAAATGACTCTTGATGACTTTGTGAAGCAATCTGAAGCTGCTAAAGCTGCAAAGGAAGTTGAAACTTCTGCAAAGAACATTGAAGCTGAAAGTGTCAAAGAAAAGGAAGTTGAAGGAGTTGTGCAATCAGATTCCAGTGCAACTGTAAGTGATTCAAGTGATACAGAACCTGGATATGATACATCAAAGTTGGGCATTGGAAAGATAAAGTTGAAGGTGAAGCCACCAAAGAAAAAGAAGGATTCTGATGAAGAGGATTCTACGTACATTCCAACACCTCAAGAGAAAAAGAAGAAAGTTATTAAAAAACGTAAACCTCCAGGAACAGCTTTTCTTTCCACCAGACCTTTCTCCATCAATTAGGAATCTGATGCCGTCACTAAACACATTCCTTAAATTGTAGCCATTTTTTGAGTGTTTATTTTTTGGTGTCTAATCCGCATATATATCACCGTTGCTCTTGATTTTCTTGACTGTATATCTCTTAAATATCAACATATACAAGTGTGATTTAGTTTACAAAGATTTTTCAATGCCGAGAACCTCGATTAGAGAGTAAAAAAGGCGTAAGGTTCACAATGGTGGAAAACTAAAATGGGATATACAGGTCTAGGACTCGAGTTACAGGAACACGGGCCAAACCAACCATCCAAGAATGGAATCGTCGAGCGAAAACACTTGACAACCTCCTGGAAGCAGCTTTTCTTGCCACCAGACATTTCTCCATCAATTAGGAATCTGATGCCGTCACTAAACACACTCCTTAAATTGTAGCCATTTTTTGAGTGTTTTATTTTTTGGTGTCCAATCTGCATATATATCACCATTGCTCTTGATTTTCTTGACTGTATATCTCTTAAATGTCAACCTATACACGTGTGATTTAGTTTACGAAGATTTTTCAATACCGAGAACCTTGACCCGAGAGTAAAAAAGCCGTAAGGTTCACAATGGTGTAAAACTAAAATGGGATATACCGGGCTAGGATTCGAGTTACAGCAACAAGGGCCAAACCAACCACCCAAGAATGGAATCGTCGAGCGAAAACACTTGACAACCTCCTGGAAGCAGCTTTTCTTGCCACCAGACATTTCTCCATCAATTAGGAATCTGATGCCATCACTAAACATATTCCTTAAATTTTAGTTTTTTTTAGTGTTTATTTTTTGGTGTCTAATCCGCATATATATCACCATTGCTCTTGATTTTCTTGACTTTATATATCTTAAATGTCAACATATACACGTGTGATTTAGTTTACGAAGATTTTTCAATGCCGAGAACCTCGATCAGAGAGTAAAAAAGGCGTAAGGTTCACAATGGTGTAAAACTAAAATGGGATATACCAGGCTAGGATTCGAGTTACAGGAACAAGGGCCAAAAGTGTCGTTTGTCAAAAACATTAATATTACGACATTTACATAAGTTCCATAACCTTTAAACCAAGTTTACAAAGTTTTAGAACAAGCTATGTTACTATTACATACTTAACTTACAAAGCATTAATTCAATATTTACAAAGCTGGACAAAACAATCCCCAAAGAGTTTATTAACAAAAGTTGTGATTTAGTCGCGGAAGCTTTGATTATGTGTGTATTCGGTTCTTTCTCTTGCTTGATCGTCATCCGTCTAGTAAATATAGTTACCTGCAATCAAAAACACCAAAATGGTTAGTTTATGTTAGTTAAGATTTGATTAAATGAGTTCGTGAGGTTAAAACACACAACAGCAACAAAATTCCAGACTTTTTGCTCCCTTGCGGGGCGTGACACAGACAGGCCAAAGTCGTCGCGGGCCGCGACAACCCTCGCTTGACGCGACGATTTATCTGATCTCTGTCGCCTAGCGCTACACCTTAGTTTTTCCAGCGAGTTCAGGTTATAGACCTGCATATTTCCAGCTAGAATGCTTTTTACGAAATTGGACATAACTTGTCCGTTATTGACCCGAATTAGGTCTCGTTTCTTCCTATGTGATCTTAATTCGATCCCCTACAACCTAGAATCATAATCCAACATCATGATTTGCAAATTTCTTAATTTATACTATCAGAAATCATAATTTCTTACCTTTTATTTGACCCATTCAGAAATCTTGAACCATAAACTTAGTTTATGATTCCAAACCTTCTATAAAACAATACCCATCAACCTACTTACATTTACGATACATTATATGAAAACTCAAGTGCCGTTATCGAAGTACATATCCCCCTTTTTCCTTGTTTAACTTACTTAGCGACATTCATCGCTTTAACTTGCCAAAGTTCAATACTTTGGTGATTTTGACCCGTTTGATTTCATTAGAGAAATCCACCGCCTTATTAAAATCAAACATGTATTACTCGAGTCAATTTGACCCATTTAAACCTTTAAGCGGAATCCACCACTTTTAGCGTTTGTACCTTATCGAATTTTCTAATTATTCTTGTCTGGTTATTACATACGAAATCCTTCGCTTAGTAATGGCCAAACATTATGACTATGTCATTATCATTCAAGCAACTAAACATAAAAAAAATAACGAGACTTTACGAAGCGTATAGCCGCGTACCTTTCAAAGCTTTCCTTTCAAACGATTATCCGCTCCGCCTTGGTTACTAGACGATCCACCCAAATTGCCTTGTGATATACTAAGGTTAGTGATCAAGATTCTAGCTTAGGATTGAGTCCTAATTGAATTTCTTCTTTGAATCGGAGTAGAATTAGATGAATTTGGGTTTCAAGAACAAGGGCTCGCTCCTAGGTGTTTTGATCGAACAGGACACACACTACTTTGTGTGTGTTCTGAAGTTTATCCTGTATTTCAAAACAACTTTCCATTTTGGCACAATTGGTCCCTCTAGTTTCTAAATTTTATAAAATGACCAGAGTTCTTTGATTTCCCATCTTTTATAATAAGATTTTAACTATGTTTATTTTTCCTAATTTAAAATCTCACTATTTTATTTTCAACACATATATATAATTTAATATTTTTAGGGGTGTTACATTATCACATATAAATTTGCTCCGTAAGCTTATAAAACAACACTAAACATTTAAACAAAATAAACAATCATGTTCAACCAATACCATAGTCCATAATTTTCAATTATAATTTTCAAACATTTAAGCCCTAGTTTTAAATATGGGTTTTTTTGCATATTTCCCCTTAAAAAACTTTGAAATTGCATATATACCCGAGCCAAAAATTAAATTGCATATTTCCCCTCTATTAACTAGTAAATTGCAAATTTACCCATTTTGATTTAATTTAATAAAATTAAATTATAGAAAGACTATTTTACCCTTCATTTTACTAAACTTTAGAAAATTGCATATTTACCCTTTTTTTTACTAGTTTTTGTCTTTTTTCATTATTTGCATTTTTTCATGAAGTTTTTTTTTTCATTATTTTTCCTCACGAACTAGAGTAACAATCATAAAAAATACAATTGACAATCATCTAAATAGAAAACAAAATGCCAAAACTTTAATCCATTACGGTACCAAAAAAATCATCCCAAAAGAACAACCACAAAAATTCAATGTAACAATATCCAAAAAATGAAAAAGACAAATGCCAAAGTTTTGATCATTTGGTACGAAAAAAGTAAATTGTTTTGATTACTTGTTGATGGTTGATCTTGCGATGCCGAATTTTTGCATTTTTTTTGTTGGAGTCCATACCCACCACACCGGTGACACTTATATTTTTTTCTTTGCTCATCATTTGCTCTAATTCTCTCCTTTCTTGGTCTTCCGGGCGGCCGTTTGATAATAGGTGGGTATATCTTCTCCTCATCATCTACATGCACCCATTGATCCTTTGTAGGGATTGGAGCAACTTATAGATTCATGATTTCCCATGATTTCCCACAACGGGTTCTTCGATGGGTTCCCAGAAAGGAAGTAACTTGAGCAATAAGATAAACAATCATAGAGTAATAAGACGTAAGAACCATACCTGTCTGCTGCTGACGTGAATCATAACCAATAAACCAAATAAGAACCATACCCTTATGATGATGGCAACCTTATTTTGACTCGAGTGGCAATCTAACAGAAGAATCACAGTATCACACAAGTCAAGAAAACGTATAAAGTAACTAAGAAGCATTGGCTTCATTGTTTCTAGTCTGCCCTCCTCTCTATAAATTTTCCATTACTAGTTCATTTTGCTTCTGATAACTTTTCACTATCTACTATTCTGAATTCTTAATGTCTTATTATTTTACCCAAAATAATCAGAAAATCATAATCATTAAGGGGCAGATAAACAGATTCCGCTTATAACTATCGACAGATCAAGTAATCAGTATCAAGTCATCCAACTACAACATAATTTACAAATTTCTTTAACCTAATTTAAAACACTTGTACTCCCATTTAACACAACAAATCCCTTTATTCCACAAGAAATTCCCAATTTGATCATCTTATCTATTACTTTCTTAATCAATCACCCTAAAGCTTCAAACTAACATAAATCCCCAAATAAAAACCCGAACTTGGATCGAAACAAACATCAATTAACACAAAACATCTAGGGTTTTATATAATCGATGATAAAAGATAAGAAATCTGAAATATTATACTACCTCTAAGACAGTTGGATGAGGATTTGAGTTGGGGTTACGGCCGCATAGGAGTAGAGAAGATAGAAGTCGCTTTGTTCGCTTCATTCTTGATGGGTGTGAAGATCGATCCGACCCGATTCGACTGCTTGTGGAACCCATTTTGGAGCAGAAAAGTGAGTGGAGGATGGATGATAATGGAGGAAATAATAATAAAGTGGTGGAGTAGAAAATGGCCGTAGAAGAAGAAGAAACGTAGAAGAAGAAAAGGAAACATCTTGTGAATTAGAATGATCTGAAGATTTTTCTATATTTTAATTTTGAAAGGGTAGTTTTGTCATTTTAACAGAGAAGGGGAAATATGCAATTTTTATTTAGCCTTGGGTAAATATGCAATTAAGGGTGTTTTTAAGGGTAAATATGCAATTATTCCTTTAAATATTGATTAGTAATCATTTAAACAAACAAAGCTTAAAATAAAACAACAAAATCATTAAATACAAGTTTAGAACAACTAAAAAAACATCAAAAAATATAAAAAGATCAAACCCTTATACATCTATATTTTCTCCTAATCACCACATAAAACAACAAAAATCAATCAATAAAAAAAGGATAAACCTATGGGTTGGGTTGGGTTTGGGCTTTGGTTAGTTGGGTTAATAAAATTAGATTGTAGATTGGATTAACTAAAGTGAATAATGGTTAAAGAATAATTATACAAATTGTGTTATATATTTATATATTCATAATAATCAGTATTTATTTTATTTTTATAAATTCATAATATTTTTTTTCTAACGAGGGCAGTTGAAAATTTTCAAGGGGTGCGGTTGAAAAAATCCAAGAGGTGCGGTTGGGATTTTCAACGAAAATTAGCACTAAAAACCTTTTTTTCATGGGGTGCGACCGCCCACCCACCATCGTGGGTAGGCCCGCCCCTGGATGTCCCTGATTTGACCCATTTGACTAACAATTGGTTGATAAGTTCGTTAATTTGAAGTGTTCACGGGTCGACTCTAAAGGACCGACGTGTTTGGACCTGTATTGAACATTACCCATTTTGAACCGTTACCCGCTCGACCTATTTTTGCTTTCATTTAATGAAAATGTGGATATGTCATAGTTTTTTTTTATATAAATAGGTAAAGTTATTTATGTTTTAAAAATGAATATTTAAGTTTAAATAAAACTAATTGTGACAACCCACGTTGTCCCAAACATAGTTTTTTTTATATAAATAGTTAAAGTTATTTATGTTTTGAAAATGAATATTTAAGTTTAAATAAAACTACTTGAGATAACCCACGTTGTCCCAAAAATTAAAAAAATACGAATTTGCTGATACAAAGGTTTACATGAATATGCGAAATCGGGACAACTGGAACGATATCAGTTCACCAATTGTGCTTGATGAAAGAGTTCCTACATAGAGGTAAGATTTCTATTATACATATTAAAGAAAAGTGTTCATGAACAGTAATTTAAGATTTATGTATTATTATATATTTTTTAATATTTTATTATTATAAATCATTTTAGTTATATATATATATATATATATATATATATTAAAGAAAAGTGGTCATTAACAGTAATTTAACATTTATGTATTATTATATATATTTTTTAATATTTTATTATTATAAATCATTTTAATCATATATTGTTTATATTCTATAATTTTTAAGATACGATAGTTTGTAAATTAACGTCGTTTACCATTTTTCGTTTATTCTAATAAAATATAGTTTAATGATTTATTAAACTCTGAACATAGTGTTACGACATGCTTAGAATTTTTATTTGCGTTTCGATAAAAGCTTTGTTTAAAATTGAACGAGTCAATTACTATTGTTTGCTTTTTTTTTTTGTTCTTTACCGTGACAAACTGAATTGATACTATCTGAACAACTTTGTTAGCAGTATAGAGTACCTCTTTTATATCATAAGCTATAGCAAGTGTCGGTGACGAACAAAACTGATATTGTTGGAACAACATCAACATTGGTACCACATCGATTTCAACAGAACATCGGTACCGATATTTGTACTTTTGATATTCATTTTTTTTACTTTTTGATCCATATAAAATATGTATCAATATTCTTTTAGGCAGACCATGACATTAATTTTTGGGTTTATCTTACAGTTGCTATATAAAGTGCCGATTACGGCATCGATGCCTTATTGAATCAAATCGATACTGGTCGGCTTCCCGCCGCAATGCGCGGGGGAAGTCTACTAGTTCAAATGAATTTGGGTTATTGTAGTCAATATTGTTTAATAAGAAATTAATAATAATAATAATAATAACAATAATAATTATTATTATTAATAACCCACTTGAATAATGTTTTTTACCATAACCGGTTCCAAACCCGACCGGTAGAACCGACGGGTACCCAGTTCCAGTTCCTACCCGATGTATAGAAGAACCGTTTCCGGGTTCAAAATACCCGACGGTTCTTACTCGGTTCCATATTTCTTGATAATAAACTGGTCGTACCCGGTTCCTACCCGTACCTGGTTAGTACCCGTACCCGGTTCTTCCAGTACCCGGTTCCACTGTACCCGGTAATAAGTTACCGTTAGAACCGATTACTAGCCGTTAGAATCGATCTTTGGAGGTTGCAAAAACACACCATATATTTATTTCAAACGGTTACATCATAACTAAACAAACATAACACACCAAACATAACTAAACACACCATATATTTATTTCAAACCGGTCCCGGATCCTTCACCCTTTTCATTTTTCGCCTTGGTCACGGGGCAATGGCGGTCGATGTGTTTCTTTAGCGTCGAGTTGGCGGCCGCTTTCATAATCGGTTTCCAACGGTATTATATCCGTTGGAACCGGTTCCAACACTAAGTGGCAGCTTTTTGGTTTGAAAAACCCGACAGAACTGGTTCCAAACAGTACCCGGAACCGGGTCTAGAGTACCCGTAACCGGTTATATCAGTTCTAGTTATATTGATGACTACCCGGGTTCAACCCGGAACCGGTTCTTTAGAATACCCGGTTCCCCTAACTAGTATCAGTATCCGGTACGGGTAGGAACTGGTTCCGGATAATACCCGATTATGCCCATCTCTAGATACACTTGACTAAAACTCTAAAAGATTACAAAGCCCATATAAAAAACGAACATGCGCATCAAAAATCAGAAGAAGCCCATCTAAAAAACAAACCTGAGCCCAACAAAGACCAAAGTCAATTGTCCTTGAACTAATCTGACGTGTCGGTACATAGCGGACACGTGTCTATCTCATTTCTTTATCTGTCCGTTCGTTCACAACACCTTCCAAACATAACCCCAATCTTAGCTAAACAAGCCCTTTTTTGCTTCTCACTCTTTCACTTTTACACACACACACACACACATCGTCGGATTCCACCGGAAATGAGTCACGATGACTGGCCGGACTGGCTCCCCGGTGACTGGTCCGTTCATATCAGAAAGGTTGACGGTCGAAAAGTCAAGGTATTTCTTATTTTCGCTTATCGATCTCCAAATTAGGGCTTTTTTTGTCCCTATTTTATTTGTACGGTTTTTGTGCTTTTTTCTGTTAGGTTTTTGGTTTTATTATGAATGTTTAGTGAAATGACAACATGCATGTGAAATTGTGATTTGTGTTGAGTTAATTTTGCATCTCTAGGGTTTTCGTTTTCGATTTTTAACGATTTTATGAAATTAATGGAAAAATTTGTGTTTATTATTTGTGTATGTGAAAATGACACTAATGTTATTGTGAGTTTTTGATATTATCTGGTTTGTGTGTGGATGAGTTGATTAGGAACATGAATTTAGGGTTTGTTTGTTTGTTTTGTTTTAGTAACACTTTCCTTTTTAGGTTAAACAATGAGGATGATTGATATTTTGTTTGTTTGGTGGAAATAGAAATGAACATATGGAGATCAGTTGTGAAATGTAGAAGTAATAAAATTTTAAAGCTACTTTTGGAAAAATAAAGGAAATATCTGTGTGATGTGTTATGGACTAATACCATTGCAAGGTATGGGACTTGTCCCACATCGGTTGTATGGGCAACTGATGTGGGGTTTATATGCCAAATGGGCTCTCTCACCCACCAGACTAGTCTTTTGGGTTGAGTTCTCTCGTTTGGTATGTAACATTGGTATCAGAGCCATAACTCGGAGTGGTGGCCTGGAGAGAGCCAGCCGTGACCAACGTGGCCGTGACCAACGAGGCTCGGAGTGGTGGCCCATGGAGTGGTGGCCTGGAAAGAGCCAGCCGTGACCAACATGGCCGTGACCAACGAGGACGTTGGCCCTTAAGTGTTATGAGATTGTTAGACGGATCTCTCATTTTTACTTTATGAAAGTTTAATGCTAGTTTATTTGAAGTCACAGACCGAAGTGTAGCTGGTTATAGTTGAACAGGAGTCGGGATGTGTGGTTATGACTTATGAACTCTTTAAATAATTCATTTCAACACTGAAACTAAAATATGCTGATTTTGAACTAGAAAATTGGAAGTTTATTCCGTAAGGGAGGTGTGTTTCCTCCTAATGTATAGTTTAAGCATAGTTTAGTTGTACGGAAGCACTTGAACATGCGTTGTAAGAGTATCAAACATGTAATTGTTCATTTATGTGATATCGATTTTTTTTTAATCATATATGATATGCCTATTTTCTGTTGCAGTGTTATGTTGACCCTGATGGACACAAGTGCTATTCGAAGCCACAAGTGTTTGATTATCTTAAGAAGACCAACAAAAGCCTACCCGCAGATAAACCTGTAATTCCCACATTTTGTTAGCATTTTCTTTAATGTATTTTTCTTTATTTCTAGCACTCTTACATTCTGTTTTTTATTCAGCAAAATGCCGAAGGCCCAGCTATAGACTTATCTGCGGAGCCAACTGCTCCCCATACAGATGAAGGTCCTGAATCCACACCTGGAGGACCTCCTACAAAACTGACACCTAGATCTAACAGAAGGAAATCCATTTCCACGGTATTAAACAGTGGTCTTTCCCTATTCGTGATGTTGGTTAAATGCTTTTTCATTACGTATTTATATATATATGCATCTGTTACAGGATTTGTCTGAAGATTTTCTAGGCGGAGATGGTTCTTCCTCTGAGCCATCGTCACATAAGAGACATAGGGGCGATTGTAATTGGCTACCTGAAGGATGGACTGTGGAAGATAAGGTTCGGCAAGGTGGTAGCACTAGTGGAATAAAATATAAGGTAATTTTTAAACAGATTTTGCTAATATATGGAATTAGATTTAACTAGTCGGCAATTTACAGTGTTTTTTGTATTTTTTTCTTTTTCATGATCAGAGGTTTTTTTTTTTCAACAGTTTTTTTATTGTTCTGGTTTTGTAGGTTTATATAGATCCTGTAAGTGGACAAAAATTCTTTTCCAAGCCACAGGTTCTGAATCATATTGCCAAAACAAACAGTAGTGCAGGTGTACAGGAAGCTGAGCCATCGTCACATAAGAGACACAGGGGAGATTGTAATTGGCTACCTGAAGGATGGACTGTCGAAGATAAGGTTCGGCAAGGTGGTAGCAGTAGTGGAATAAAATATAAGGTAATTTTTAAACAGATTTTGCTAATATATGGAATTAGATCTAACTAGTCAGCTATGCAGTTAATAGCGGCGCTATAGCGGTGCTATAGCGGTTAGCGGACGTCTGGGTTTGTAGCGGTCCAAATAGCGGTTCCGCTATTAGCGGCGCTATAGCCCGCTATTTGGCCGCTATTTGCCGCTATTTGGAAACCTGTATAGCGGTCAATGTCAAATTAGGTCAAAGTTTGAAACAATCGGTCAAAAGTCACCTATAATCGGACCAAATCGGTCAAAATTAGATCAGATATTAGTCAAAATTTGACCAAATCGGTTAAGTGAAACGAATTGTTACCTTCATTCGAACAAAAATCAGTTGTTGCTCCATGATTAACAGGGTAGTCTGCCTGATGAAGAAGAGGAGGGGAGTGGGAAAACGGCGTATAATGAAAGTGGGGATGATTAGGGTTATTTAAGTTTGGGTATTTTAACATATAACCCCCCTTCATCTTCATTAGTTTATATTTAGTCCTCATACTTGTGAATTTATATATAGAAAATATAAAATTAATGGTATATGTATATAATATATATAACAATACATAAATTATGCATGGTATAAAAATTACCGCTATATCACCTCTATACCACCGCTATACCGCTATTTTACCGCTTTAACTGCTTAGCTAGTCGGCAATTTACAGTGTTTTTTGTATTTTTTTCTTTTTCATGATCAGAGGTTTTTTTTTTTCAACAGTTTTTTTTATTGTTCTGGTTTTGTAGGTTTATATAAATCCTGTAAGTGGACAGAAATTCTTTTCCAAGCCACAGGTTCTGAATCATATTGCCAAAACAAACAGTAGTGCAGGTGTACAGGAAGCTGTATTCGCTGAACCTATTAGTGCTATGCTAATATCATCTTGGGTATTCCTTTTGTCTTTAATGTGTTTTCTACAACGCAATTTTGATCCATTTACCGGGTAGTGTTTAATTTTTTATCTTAAATGGGTCAAATTAATAAAAAGGGTTCAATTGGGGATTATAAATACATGTTAATTCTCTTTACATTCATTTGGTTAACTGATTGGTTCCTGCTACTCATGTACCTCAACTCTAAAGCAAGAGAAGCCCACTACAGAACCTGATAACTCACAGATGTACGAAGCCACTGAAGCGGAGAAGAAAACCAAAGATAAAACAGAAATCTCCCGCTTGTCCTCTGACGATGAGGTTGGTTTCATGTGATTTAAGTATTATATATTGTATTTTTATTTGATCATTTTGAGTTTTGGAGCATTCTCTACTCTCTAGGTTGTCACAAGGACTCCTGCAGAAGAAGGATTACCTCCAGGAGGATCTTTCTCTACACCTGAGTCATCATCGATGGGATCCGAAATGACTAATGCATTTTCGGAGATAAACAAACGCCTTCAAGACATACACGAACTAGTGACTAAATGTATGGAAGAGAACCGGGAAGTGACCGAGATTATGCGGGATAGACGATGGGCTCATGACTTTGAATTATACTCGAAACCGCACGACCACCTAACCGGAAAAGCGTTGAAGATGGCGTTGGCACAAAATGAGCGAATCGAAAAAAAATATAACCTTTGAGTTTTTTTATTTTATTTTATTGTAATGTTTTTTTATTTTATTGTAATGTTTTTTAGTGTAATGTTTTAATTTAATAAAATGGTTTTTAATTTTATAAGTCCCTGTAATGCAGCGCCATATCACGAGAAATCCCAATATAGCGCCGCAGAACACCGCTACGAGCTGTCACATCCCGATAAATCGCTTACATCAGAGCCGGGTGTGATCCGAATGGTATCTTCATTGCACAGCGGAAGTATATGAGCTAGTACTTCTAAACAGATAAACGTCTGCTAGGTACTAGAATCAAACTGGGTTCTCCTATTCCAACCGCTCCATAGTTTTGAAAATGCAACCTGAGAAAGAAACATGCGAAAAATCAACATAAAGTTGGCGAGTTCATAATTTGTTTTGAAAAAAAGATTTAAAATAAATAAGCCTTTTTGATAACCAGTTTAAAAGTTGTTGAGAAAACGTAACAAAACCCTTTTTCTCAGCATTTCATATGAGAACTTTGTGTTTATAAAACTTGGTATATAGGACAATCCAGTCCTAGAGTCTTTGTGTTTCGCACCAGCATAAGTGGGTCTAGCCCAAAAGAGTTTGTAAGCTGGACCAACCTGTTCCCTTACTTGTTTAAGTCGAAAACGTCACCAAAGTTTGTAAATTCATGTGCTGTGAGTTTGCATTAAATGAATCTAAAAGACATTTGAAAGTTTTGAGCATCGAAAGCTTATATGTAAACGTCTATGAATCTAATGATAATTAATGTGTAGCTAGAACATTAACATGTGTGCCAGGAAGCACTCAACCCGGTAGACGATTTTATGTGCCGATTAACCTCGACTGTGACACAAAAGCACTCTAAGTGGTCTCACAAGGACGGGTGAGTGAGACTCGCTCGTACCCGATAGATCTACCCCTTTTGTTCCTTGGTGCTTAAAAGGATTAATGGTGCCTAAGTTTGCGCCTATTCGCACGTGATCCGATAATTCATTCCCTAACTTAATCATACCATATTTAACATGTATTTCAAAAGAAGGGGGGGGGGGGGGGGCATAAACCCTTTGGGTTGTCTCGTTGTTCGTATGCAGACAACCCAGTCCCGTTGTTACTAGGACAATCCCGTCACTAGTCATAAAAATCATGCACGTTTCGAAAATACGCGTGTGTTTTGTAAAACCAGTATGTTTAGCATAAACCTTTCGTAAACCATTTGAGTTTGTTGGAATTCATTAGCAACATGGTTTAGAAATATGTGTTTTCGTTCATCGAAATGTTGTTTGCTTTTGCAAAACTTGCATGTCTTTCCACCCCTGAAAACATTTATAAAAATGTAAAACGGTAAAAAGTAGGGGTTATGAACTCACCTTGATGTCCTTGTGCAAAGCTAGCTTAATGTGATTCCGTAATGTCGTTCAAAGAACGTACACTCGCTAGCATGCAACTGTGACATTCCTACCAAGGAATACTTATAAGTTTCTAAACAAAACGACGTAGAGAACTACGTGTCCGAGCTTTACCAAATCGTCGACCATACGATTCAAAGAGGGTGTTATTATTTTAAATTGAAATAACCAAGCTATGGCTATTTGATCCCATTGATAATCGGGATAAATACTAAGTCTCGAGACCGACTTAGTTTTCGAGTGTTTTAGCATATATATATTTGTGTATATAATAAAACATACACATACGAAGTCGTGTTAGTCGTCACGAATAGAGGTCGTAGATGAATAGTAGTATCAAATATAACGTTTTATAAGTCTTATAAAATTTTATATTCCGTTTTTTTATAAAATTTATATCAAAACGTAGATAAAAATAAGCATATCACAAAACCATATTCGTTTTTAATACAACATTATATATCAAAAGCTATAAAAGAAAAACACAAATTTGAATTTGTTAACATCACATCATTTGGTGTAAATAGCAAAAAGTTAGGTGTAAATAGAATCACCCGTTATTTTATAACTCATAGTTTCACTAACTTTTTGCTACAATGCACCAACTAAACAGTATAACCCGGGTGCTTGTTTGGTTCTTGATGATGCCACACGAGGAAGTTGTCGAGCATAACATCGAAGTTGGTACACCCAAGGTTGTCCAAGCAAGTTCGGGTTTTTTGCAGTATTACTTATGTAACACCCTTGCTATTATTTTACGATTTCCGTATAGTTTACGAAAATAAACATGTGATTATGAGCACATATACATTACAAAATACATGTTTATTAAAACTTTTACAATTTAAAGTTTAGAACAACATAATGTAGTTTAGTTTGTCGTTTAAAAATTTTGACGAAACAACGTGCGGAAGCTTCTTCTTCATGTGTTCGGTTCTTTTTCATCGCTTGATCTTCATCCGGTACTCCTGATATTCACCTATGATCAAAACCAACTTAAAAGTTAGTTTTGATATGTTAAATAATAGTATACTCAAATTCTAGTATCGAACAATCAAAAACAAAATAAAATTTCGAAATTTAGTCTGTCGCGCCACGCGACAGACTCCGCTTGATCTTTGGCGTGCCGCGAGCGCCCTCACGTGTCGCGCCAGGATTACTGCTCCCTGTCGCGTGCCGCGGGGGAGATGATTTTCCAGCAATTTTGTTGCTGAAACCTGCATTTTTCCAGCTATGGTTTTAATCGTAAAACGATCTTTAAAGTGTCATAACTTTTTATCTACTTATCCGTTTTACCTGATTCTTTTTCCTATACGCTCGACATTTGATTCTCCATCGCATGGAGTTTAAATCCGACATTTGAACTAATAAAATTCTGGATTTTTAAGCATTCGGCTTATTATTCAAAATCAACATTTTGACCCGTTTGTATTTAAAACCACCAAACTTGTTTCTAATTAATCATAAATCATATACCAAAGTATTTAACTCAAAATATTTATTTCGGATTCATGACTTTTGTGAATTACGCGGCCAATATCTAAGTTATGCGCATAATCCGTTTTGACCCGTTTAGAGGATTTTTGTGCGTCTAAGCATCAAATCCGCTCTTCTCTTTTCACACCTCGCATTTCCAAATTTAAATACCTACTTATTTTCCACCACAACTATTTTTGTGGTGGATTTAACTTAGGAAAACCCGAAATCCCAAATTTACCCTTCGTTTAGTCACTTTACGCTAATGACCTCTTTTTAGGCATTTGACTCACAAAAGAGTTTGCCTATAACTCTTATACGTATCTAGGGGTTACATATTCACGACACAAATTTCTAAACAACCTCTAAGGGTCGTTTACCGGGTTTACCCATTAAGGGCTTTTTGGTAAATTTTAGTCCCTCATTTTACAACAAAGGACTTTCGCTAATTATTTGACCATAATATCACTTTCAACTATAGATCTATTTATGCGTACCTGGCTCGGGTCATTATATCGACCCGTAAAAAAAATACCTTTCACTATTAATCATTAGTTAATAGTAGCGCGAGCCTTATGTTAATTCCTGTGAACACAAAACTCAACAAGCGATTATCAGATGTTATTGTCAAATGGTGTTAACAACACCATTTGACCCGTTTAATCTAAATGACCATCTATTCATATGAGTTGGTAGTTAATTACCATTTCACCCCTTAAAACTATCCCGGTTTTTCCTTCGAACTTGTTTTACTTGAAAACTGTTTTTCTTATTTGTTTGACCCATTATGGCTTACACCATATGGTAACTATTTGAATTTCATTTCCCATCCGTTCACCCGTGTCCGGATTACTTATTTTACCACTTTTACCCGTCACGGTTTTCACCATAACATAATATTTCAAAATTTCGTATTTGTCCATTATCCCATGATAATTTTCCATTCTACCCTTTTACCAAAAATTTATGGTTTCTTACCATTTTTCCTTATTCCGACTCGCGCTAATTCGTGCCGGAACATCATATTCCAATCACTTAATAGAATTCATATTCAATACTTGCAATTACGTATTTTGTAAACATTATAAGGGGGCGTAAGCTTTACTTACCTTGCATCCGGTTATGCACTTTTCCGCGTACTCAATCAATTTGACCCGCTTCTTTCCCAAGCCTCCACCTAGCTCGTTAAGCGTCAAACTATCGTCATCATTTACAAGGCGGTTGGATTAGTCATTAACAATCACGACTATTCCACCTTACTTATTTTCTATCAAATTTATCATTCAATCTTATTAATGGTCAGTTTAACTTTCAAAAGTCAGCTGTTCCTTTTTAATGTACGAAATACACAATTGAGTTCAACGAACTCACTTAAGCATTTATTCGACTATTCAGTAGTCGCTATTTTTAGGTAACTAATTTAACTACATTCATCAACATAGTTTACATACATCATCTAATCATCTAATTATATAAAACTCGTTCGTTCATTACGCAAATTCTACGGGTTCCATCTATAGGTGAAACCCGTTTCATCATGTCATTAGGTATTCATTCGGTTACCTATCCAAATCAAGTTCTATATTCAACTAATTGATATCATGGTTTCAAACATTCATATTCATGAAAAATTTACCATTTTCATTACAACATTCCAAAAACCCATCTCAATTATGTATGATCAAATACTCAAACTTGGAAATTGTTTAAGTATCTCGTCAACTTTCGAATATGATGATTTCTAGCATAAACATATCATCATCTTCTGTCACGGCCCCCGACCCAGTTTCCCGGTTCGGATGCCGCGGGACAGAAAACCCGTGGTATTTGTATTTAATTTAGCAGCGGAAATTTTAACAGGATCGTTTAAACTGAAAATACCCAATTATTTTATTTCATATTTCGGGACAAACCCCGTAATTTACAATAAGGGAATTTCACTGGGAAATCCTCTGTTTACAAAAACATGTGTATTTATTTACTGAGCCACTTTATCCAAGCTGTTAGTGCTACACGACAGTTTTCCTTGTTCACAGTAAATCACCTGAAACATGTTTAAAAAGATTTTATCAGCGGGGAAATACTGGCGAATCATTCAATTTCAAAAAAATGACACATTGTTATAATCTACAGTATTAAGAGTGATTACAATGTTTATATATCAACCAATTACCCCAAATCGGTATTTCTCACTCGACCGGATTTGTGACTATGGTCATATCACCCATTGGCTAACCCGTTGTCCAATGGTGAAGATTATCAAGTAATGTATACAAAACCCCACATACTGGCAGTAATTGAAGATTACAAGGACTTAATCCCTGTAATTATAACTTTGAAAGCAAATAGGGTTTTGGAAACAATTTGGTAAAAAGAGAATGACTCACATTGCAAGTTTACTGGACAGATTTTGCCTACTGATTAAGCCTTGTAACCTAATTTAAATAATGTAAACAAAACTAGGTTAGTAACTTAATACAACATTTACGATAAGCTCACGAAATCAAAACCCTCACGACGAATGACAAAGTATAGCCCGAGTTCGTGCAGCACTTAAACATCCATCGGATCGGTTTCAATCGATCGGACATTGTATCGTAGCAGTGATCGAGTTATTACCCTGTTATCGTAGCGGCGTTTCGACACTTTAAGTGAAAATTCGAACAGAAAGGAGGCTGTTTTTGTGAAAGTTTTCGAGCAAAAGGAAATGGCTATGCAATGTGCAATTTATAGCTGAATTTTTGGGTTTACGCGGCACGCGTAAACTCAAAGGAAGACCTTCGCGGCCCGCGAGTGTCACCCTAGCTATGGCTAGGGCTGCCGTGTCACGGCGTAGGTCTGCCACGTGTCTAACACGTGGCCCTGATCGTGTCGCGCCCCGCGTAGACTTCCCTTTAGTCTTACGCGGCCCGTGACAGACTAATAAAAATTGATTTTCTTGGTTTTTCATAAGGTTTAGGGTTTTAGGGGTCCGGGTTTCCACTTACGGAGTGTTTTGAGGCAATTTTGGTGCAGGTCCTTACATCCTCCCCACCTTATTTAAAATCTTGTCCTTGAGATTTACTGGAACAAGTAAGGGTATTTTTGCTTCATTTCCGACTCCAGTTCCCATGTATATTCCGGTCCTCTTTTTGAATCCCACTTTATTTTGACCAGTACCAATCTCTTGTGTTTGAGGAATTTGACCTTTCTGTCTTCGATTTGGAGAGGTTTCTCAACAAATTTCAACTTTTCATTTACCTCTTTGTCTTGAAGAGGTACTACCAGTGATTCATCAGACAAACACTTCTTGAGATTAGATACATGAAACACATCATGTACCCAGGCTAATTCTTCTGGTAGTTGTAGTTTATAAGCAAATGGTCCAATTCGTTGGGTAACTGTGAATGGTCCTATGTACCTTGGACTTAGCTTTCCTTTCTTATCTAACCGAACTACTCCTTTCCAAGGAGAAACTTTCAAGAGTACCTTGTCTCCAACTTGGAATTCTAACGGCTTGCGTCGATTGTCTGCATAACTCTTCTGACGATCTCGAGCCGTTTTCAGTCTTTCCTTGATTTGAGTGATCTTGTCGGTGGTTTCCTGTACAATCTCGGGTCCTGATAATTGACTTTCTCCTAATTCTGCCCAGCAAACTGGGGTTCGGCACTTTCGTCCATATAGTGCTTCGAACGGGGCTGCATTAATGCTGATATGGTAACTATTGTTATAGGAGAATTCTATTAGTGATAAGTGGTCATCCCAATTTCCACCGAAATCGATTACACATGCGCTGAGCATGTCTTCAAGGGTTTGGATCGTCCTTTCGCTTTGTCCATCTGTTTGGGGATGGTATGCAGTGCTTAAATTTAGTCGTGTCCCCATTGCTCCTTGGAAACTTGCCCAAAAATGGGAAGTAAAACGACTCTCCCTATTTGACACAATGGAGAGTGGAACTCCATGTAGTGATACTACCTTGTCTACGTACATCTTTGCTAATCTTTCCATGCTAAAGGTCTCCTTCATTGGTAGGAAATGAGCTGATTTGGTTAATCGGTCTACAATCACCCAGATTGCATCGTTACCTTTCCTGGTTTTGGGTAACTTAGTAACAATGTCCATTGTTATTAGTTCCCATTTCCATACAGGCATTTCTAATTGTTGAAGTAAACCTGAGGGTTTCTGGTGTTCTGCCTTAACTTGCGAACAAGTTAGACACTTAGAAACGTATCTAGCTATGTCCTTCTTCATTCCTATCCACCATAAATTATTTCTTAAATCTTGGTACATCTTATTATTATCAGGTTGCATTGTATACCTAGATTTATGGGCTTCCTCTAAAATTTTATCTCTTAAATTTCCTTGCCTAGGTACCCAAATCCTTTTCTTATGGAATCTCCAAATTCCATCAGTCCCTTGCTCTAATTCCTTTATCCGTCCTTTCATTCCTTCAGCATCATCCTTGATTACCGTTTCTTGAACGTTCTTCAGTTGTTCCATTAAATCTAATTGGAGATTTAATCTAAGAGCATGAACTCGCCTTTGCTTTTCATGGTACTTACGACTTAGGGCATCTGCTACTATATTTGCCTTTCCTTCGTGATATAAAATATCACAGTCGAAGTCACTTAGAATTTTCATCCATCTTCTTTGCCTCATGTTTAATTCTTTTTGCCCAAATATGTACCTTAAACTTTTATGATCTGTATAGACAGTAAACTTACTTCCGTACATATAATGTCTCCAAATCTTAAGGGAAAACATTATTGCTCCTAATTCTAAGTCATGAGTCGTATAATTTTCCTAGTGCTTCTTCAATTGCCTTGATGCATATGCAATTACCTTTTTGCGTTGCATGAGCACACATCCTAACCCTGACTTAGAAGCGTCGCAGAAGACTTCAAAATCTTCCGTTCCGTCTGGTAAGGCAAGAATTGGGGCATTTGTTAACCTTTGCTTTAAGATCCTAAAGGCCTCTTCTTGCTTTGGTCCCCATTCAAACTTAACTGCTTTACAGGTTAGCTTAGTTAATGGAACATCTATCTTAGAAAAGTCTTTTATGAAGCGCCTGTAATATCCAGCTAATCCCAGAAAACTTCTAACTTCGGTTGCTGATTGCGGGACCTTCCAATTGGTGATAGCTTCTATCTTGGAGGGATCTACGTGAATACCTTCGTGATTCACCATGCGTCCTAAAAATTGCACTTCTTGTAGCCAAAATTCACACTTCGAAAATTTGCCGTAAAGCTTTTCCTTTCTTAACAGGGTTAAGAGTGCATGCAGGTGCTCACAATGATCGTCCTGGCTTTTGGAATAAATAAGTATATCGTCGATGAAGACAATTATGAATTTATCCAAATACGGCTTACAGATTCTGTTCATCATGTCCATGAATGCTGCAGGTGCATTCGTTAACCCAAAGGGCATGACTGTAAACTCGTAGTGACCATACCTTGTCCTGAAAGCAGTTTTAGGTATGTCTTCTTCTTGTACTTTCAGCTGATGGTATCCGGAGCGCAAATCTATCTTAGAGAAGTATCTAGCTCCCTGAAGTTGATCAAAAAGATCATCAATCCTAGGTAATGGGTATCGATTCTTAATTGTAACCTTATTCAATTCCCTATAATCGATACACATCCGCATCGAACCATCCTTCTTTTTCACGAACAACACCGGTGCTCCCCAAGGGGATGAACTAGGTTGTATAAATCCTTTGCCTAGCAATTCATCTAATTGCTTTTTTAGTTCTAACATTTCGGTGGGTGCTAACCGATAGGGTGCCTTAGCTATTGGTGTAGTTCCAGGAATTAGATGAATTCTAAACTCTACTTCCCTATCTGGTGGTAGTCCAGGTAGCTCTTCTGGGAATACATCCGGGTATTCAGACACTACTGGAATTTCCTTAAGTTCCTTACTTCTAGTGTTAATGATTACCGAAATCATATACATTATTCCTTGTTTTCGTTCATAACTAGCAACTTTCATTACTGAAATGAACTTCATTGGTTTACGCGGCTTATCTCCTGAAATCAAAATTACTTCTCCTGCAGGTGTATGAATTTCTATGGAGTTCTTATCACAGAGGATTCGAGCATGGTTGGCTACTAACCAATCCATTCCTAATACGACATCGAACCCGGCTAGATTCATAGGTAGCAGGTTTGCAGAAAATTTATGTCCTGAGAGTTCTATCTTTCCTTCTCGCAAAACCTTATCTATGATAACAGAATTTCCATCTGCCGTTTCTACTGTATAAATCTGCCTAAGTTTGGTTAAAGGTTGCTTAAGAGTCTGGAAAAATGAAATATTTATAAAACTTTGGTTTGCACCAGAGTCAAATAATACTTTTGCGTAAACGTCATGTACAAGAAACGTACCAGCTATCACATCTGGAATCAGATCTGCTTCCTGGGTTGTCAGCTGAAAAGCTCTTGCGTTCTTCTTATTGGTTCCTTTAGCAGGTTTGGCCTTGTTATCAGCTGGCTTGACCAGTTTAGGGCATTCTGGTCTAAAATGTCCAGCTTCTCTGCAATTGTAGCAGATCCTTGTTTTCTTTCTGCATTCCTCCTCTCGGTGCCCCGGAGCTTTGTAAAAATTGCAATTTTCATTACATTTTCCAAAATGTTTCCTTTTATAATTTTTGCAGAATGGCGGGGTGAGAGACTGCCCAGTTCCCTTTTTCCTGAAGTTACTGGTGTTATTACCCCCACGGAAACCTTGGGTAATCTTTTGGGCCAATTCCTTTTTCCTGTTTTCTTCCCTTGTGCGTACCAGTCCGTCGGTCAAGGTGTTGGCCAATTCGACAGCATCGTCAATTGTGCGGAATCTCGCAGCTTTGACTATATCACGAATTTCGCTAATTAGTCCCCAAATATAGCGAGAAATAAGCACCGGTTCTGGCGAGGCCAGAGTTGGTACGATTCTAGCATACTCGAAAAATTTCGAAGTATACCCTCGATAGTCAACATCCACCATCTGGTGGTTCAGGAACTTATTTTTCATTTGTTCCTTTTCATAGTCGGGACAAAATTTTCTTTCCACCATTCCCTTAAATTCTTCCAAACTCATGGCATAAGCCACGTCACTTCCCTTAGCCTGCAGCACTATATTCCACCATTCTAACGCCTCTTCCTTGAAAAGGTAGGATGCATACATAACCTTGTCTTCCTCTGCACACTTACTGATTTTAATTACTGTTTCGGTCTTTTCTAACCAGCGCAGTGCGGCAGTCCCCCCTTCATTGCCTGCAAATTCGACTGGCTTACAGGCAAGAAATTCTTTATAAGTGCAACCAGGTGTTGCAACTTTCATTTTCTTAAGTATTGGGGCTTGAACCACATTATTGTCGTTATTGCCGCCTCCATTCATACTGTTACTGAAATTATCGTCGCGAGTGCGTTTACTATGGTTGGCTTGGGAAGGTTCAGCAGGATTTTTAACAGCAGCGACGATTGCAGGGATAGCGTTGGCTATTCCCTGAGCAACGATATTTTCTATATCTTGTCTATTAAGAAAATGATCCTCATTGTGTTGTTCAGATTGGTTAACTTTGGTTGCCGGTTGGTTTATTGAGTTTTCCATCTGAATAATTAAATATAGATATAATTTATTGTCACCACAAAGTGAATAGCAATTAAACACAATAATGCAATCACAACATAATTAAATTAACACGTATAGCCAAAATCGTCGTCCTTGCGACATTTAGATTTATATATATATATATATATATATATGCGTCAATACACATCACATATTTTACAGATATTTTGTTTTTAATATTATACAATATTATACATTATATTATTGTTATTATTATTATATTGTTTTTATATTATTATTATTATACAAAACATTCAACCCCCGTGGTAACTGGCTTTTTCAGAAATGACGCTCCCTCTCGTCGTACTTCCATGTGATATTTTCCCCCACTTCTCGAATCCGGTTTCCCGCATCCACCAGTTCCTCGCCATAGCGGCGTAATTCGGCAACATTCTCTGCACTCATAGGTGGGAAAGGTGCAGGTTCAGGATCAAACTGGGGAAAATAAACATTGGGGTTATTCATGAAGTTCTAAAAATGGCAGTCGCTCGTCCACCACTCTTCCAATTGTCCTGTAAAAGGTTGTGGGTTGACAATAGGGTCCGGAATAATAGGTTCCAAATTAATTGGAAGTTCAGATTGGGCGGGGAAATTGAAAAGGGTTTCATCCGCTGGCCCGATGAGGTCACAATTTGCCAGTTTCCTATCAAGTTCTTCCTAAGGTGGCATCTTCTGGGATTGACCGGAACTCTCCCCTACTTCCTTTCCCTTTCCCTTGTCTTTTGGATCCTCTGTCTTTTTCACCTTTTGGGCAGCTGGCTTCTTCCTTCGTCCGCGTTTCCAGTCCAAAAGTCTTCTCCTTTTCTTAGGTTTGGGTTTCTCCTGGGGCTGGGCCTGGAATACTAGTGGCTCCTCAGTATCTGTTTGATAGCCGGATTGGGTTCCTGTTGTATCCATATCGATGGTATGGATTGTAAAGTTTCGGAGTGCCTTCGACAGTTCATTCATGCTGTTGGCACACATGAAGAAACACACAAAAATTTAATTAAAATTTTATTTATTTGTAAATTAAATTTTCACAGAATCACGAAATGGCAATCTAAAAAAGATTAAGTATTTCTAAATACTTAATTGGCTTAAATCAGTGGCTCTGATACCACATTTTTCTGTCACGGCCCTCGATCCAATTTCCCGGTTCGGATGCCGCAGGACAGAAAACCCGTGGTATTTGTATTTAATTTAGCAGCGGAAATTTTAATAGGATCGTTTAAACTGAAAATACCCAATTATTTTATTTCATATTTCGGGACAAACCCCGTAATTTACAATAAGGGAATTTCACTGGGAAATCCTCTGTTTACAAAAACATGTGTATTTATTTACTGAGCCACTTTATCTAAGCTGTTAGTGCTACACAACACTTTTCCTTGTTCACAGTAAATCACCTGAAACATGTTTAAAAAGATTTTATCAGCGGAGAAATACTGACGAATCATTCAATTTCACAAAATGACACATTGTTATAATCTACAGTATTAAGAGCGATTACAATGTTTATATATCAACCAATTACCCCAAATCGGTATTTCTCACTCGACCGAATCTGTGACTATGGTCATATCACCCATTGGCTAACCCGTTGTCCAATGTTGAAGATTATCAAGTAATGTATACAAAACCCCACATACTGGCAGTAATTGAAGATTACAAAGACTTAATCCTTGTAATTATAACTTTGAAAGCAAATAGGGTTTTGGAAACAATTTGGTAAAAAGAGAATGACTCACATTGCAAGTTTAATGGACAGATTTTGCCTACTGATTAAGCCTTGTAACCTAATTTAAATAATGTAAACGAAACTAGGTTAGTAACTTAATACAACATTTACGATAAGCTCACGAAATCAAAACCCTCAAGACGAATGACAAAGTATAGCCCGAGTTCGTGCAGCACTTAAACATCCATCAGATCGGTGTCAGTCGATCGGACATTGTATTGTAGCAGTGATCGAGTTATTACCCTATTATCGTAGCGGCGTTTCGACACTTTAAGTGAAAATTCGAACAGAAAGGAGGCTGTTTTTGTGAAAGTTTTCGAGCAGAAGGAAATGGCCATGCAACGTACAATTTATAGCTGAAATTTGGGTTTTACGCGGGACGCGTAAACTCGAAGGAAGACCTTCGCGGCCCGCGAGGGTCACCCTGGCTACGGCTAGGGCTGCCGTGTCATGGTGTAGGTTTGCCACGTGGCCCTGATCGTTATCCGGAGAACTTCAAGGCTGTTGCGCCCCGCGTAGACTTCCCTTTAGTCTTACGCGGCCCACGACAGACTAATAAAAATTGATTTTCTTGATTTTTCATAAGGATTAGGGTTTTAGGGGTCCGGGTTTCCACTTATGGAGTGTTTTGAGGCAATTTTGGTGCAGGTCCTTACATCCTCCCCACCTTATTTAAAATCTCGTCCTCGAGATTTACTGGAACGAGTAAGGGTATTTTTGCTTCATTTCCGACTCCAGTTCCCATGAATATTCCGGTCCTCTTTTTGAATCCCACTTTATTTTGACCAGTACCAATCTCTTGTGTTTGAGGAATTTGACCTTTCTGTCTTCGATTTGGAGAGGTTTCTCAACATATTTCAACTTTTCATTTACCTCTATGTCTTGAAGAGGTACTACCAGTGATTCATCAGACAAACACTTCTTGAGATTAGATACATGAAACACATCATGTACCCCGGCTAATTCTTCTGGTAGTTGTAGTTTATAAGCAACTGGTCCAATTCGTTGGGTAACTGTGAATGGTCCTATGTACCTTGGACTTAGCTTTCCTTTCTTATCGAACCGAACTACTCCTTTCCAAGGAGAAACTTTCAAGAGTACCTTGTCTCCAACTTGGAATTCTAACGGCTTGCGTCGATTGTCTCCATAACTCTTCTGACGATCTCAAGCCGTTTCAGTCTTTCCTTGATTTGAGTGATCTTGTCGGTGGTTTCCTGTACAATCTTGGGTCCTGATAATTGACTTTCTCCTATTTCTGCCCAGTAAACTAGGGTTCGGCACTTTCGTCCATATAGTGCTTCGAACGGGGCAACATTAATGCTGATATGGTAACTATTGTTATAGGAGAATTCTATTCGTGATAAGTGGTCATCCCAATTTCCACCGAAATCGATTACACATGCCCTGAGCATGTCTTCAAGGGTTTGGATCGTCCTTTCGCTTTGTCCATCTGTTTGGGGATGGTATGCAGTACTTTAATTTAGTCGTGTCCCCATTGCTCCTTGGATACTTGCCCAAAAATGGGAAATGAAACGACTATCCCTATCTGACACAATGGAGAGTGGAACTCCATGTAGTGATACTACCTCGTCTACGTATAACTTTGCTAATCTTTCCATGCTAAAGGTCTCCTTCATTGGTAGGAAATGAGCTGATTTGGTTAATCGGTCTACAATCACCCAGATTGCATCGTTACCTTTCCTGGTTTTGGGTAACTTAGTAACAAAGTCCATTGTTATTAGTTCCCATTTCCATACAGGCATTTCTAATTGTTGAAGTAAACCTGAGGGTTTCTGGTGTTCTGCCTTTACTTGCGAATAAGTTAGACACTTAGAAACGTATCTAGCTATGTCCTTCTTCATTCCTATCCACCAGAAATTATTTCTTAAATCTTGGTACATCTTATTATTACCAGGGTGCACTGTATACCTAGATTTATGGGCTTCCTCTAAAAATTTATCTCTTAAATTTCCTTGCCTAGGTACCCAAATCCTTTTCTTATGGAATCTCCAAATTCCATCATTCCCTTGCTCTAATCCCTTTATCCGTCCTTCCCTTTAGTCTTACGCGGTCTGCGACAGACTAATAAAAATTGATTTTCTTGGTTTTTCATAAGGATTAGGGTTTTAGGGGTCCGGGTTTCTACCTACGGAGTGTTTTGAGGCAATTTTGGTGCAGGTCCTTACATCTTCCTTATTTATTCAAAACCCACTTAGCACATACAAGAGTAATCATCAAATCCTTAGTTTTATCACTAATTCTTCTAGTTTTCAACTAGGGTTTTGCTTCTAAGCCTGAATTCAACACAATATCACCCATACATTCAACATCCATTTCTGAATTTTGATTATGATTGTTCATCATAGATTTCAAAATATCACTAAATTACAAAATTTGACATAGCTTACGATCCTCTTGACTTGGTGATTGTTTATACGTGTTCATGCACCTGATTCGGGCTAGATTTGACCTTCAATTTGATGCTTTTGTTGAAATTAGGGTTAGACCCCTTTTGTTTCTCCCCTGGTCGATCGAACTAGAACACACACTGGTGTGTGTGTTTTAAATTTTCTTTTATAAATGTTTTAATTAAAACATTTTCCTATTTACCCACCTTTAGTCCCTCATGTTTTGTTTTGATATTATGTAGGCCACAACCTACTTATTTCTAGTAACATTCCCTCTTATTAACTAGGTTATTTATTCCTAGTTAAATTCCTAGTTAACTTGATGGGTTCGGGAAGTCATAACCCGTTTTGTTTTAAGTCCCGTTAATTCGGGCCTTTTACACACTTTGTTTTCTCAAAGTATTTATCCTCCTGTTAATTAATATCAAGTTTATTTATTTGATTCCTAATATTTACCGGGTTAATTTTTACCACTAACGGTATTTTACCCGTCATTACTATTAACGTGGTTTGATTGCCAAACCCGTTTTTGGGGTGTTACAAATGGCATTGTACATAATATCCTATGCACCCGGGATGGGAACCGTGCCTTGGATTGTGAACTCGGAGATATACCCGTTAAGATACCGTGGGTTTGGTGGCGGGACCGCAGCGGTTGCTAACTGGACGTCGAATCTAATTGTGAGTCAAACTTTCCTAACTCTGACTGAGACCTTAGGGACTGCTGGAACATTTCTTTTGTTTGTGGGTTTTTCAGTCTTAGGACTCATAACTATATTCATTCTTGTACCCGAGACAAAAGGGTTGCAATTCGAAGAGGTAGAGAAAATGTTGGAAAAGGGTGATCGACTCAAGTTATATGGCAACTATAAGCGGGAGACCACATAATCTTCGTCTTAGTTATACATTTTCGTAGAAAACCATCTTTTTACGCTTGTTTATGGGACTTTAGTATTGTTTTTATCTTGTTCATTGTCTTTTATTATCATTACTATTACCATCATCACATTAATTGGGCTGCAAAATGTTTCCCATGTATCACTTTTAGACATTACCAATATCTAGTGGTTCTCCTTGACCCTATGGGAAGGATCATGAGGCTGGAGGGTGTAGGGGTCGTCCCCAGCCCGTCCAGGTCCGTCGCCGCACCGGTCCCCATCCTCTCCCCCCCCCCCACCGGCGTCGTCCAAATCGTCGCACATGAGACGGTGAGGACGCTCCACAAAAGACAAACCTCCCCTCACACACACATATACATACAACTCATACATATACATATATATATATACTATATAATAAAAGAAACCATTTGATGGACATTTGTCATCATATTAGGCCATGTTTTACGGATAATTATTGTTTTAGTTTAATCTTTTATAGTTAGTTATAGATAACTCTCGTACTAAATATTATTTAGTTTAATATCTTATAGATAATTATTATTTAGTTTAATCTCTTCTAATTAATTATAGATAACTCTCTACTAAATATTATTAATTTAAGATATTTTTAAATAACCAAATTATTTATCACCAAAACCAAACTTTGTATTAATATATTATTTATTTTTATTTTCATTTTTAAAAAATATTATTTATTACACAATTTTAACAAATTGTATATAACTTTCAATATTACTTTATATATAAAATTAAATTTATTACGGGTTTTTTTAAATATAATTTATACTTTATCACTCAAATGGCTGCTTATTTGCTTCTTTAATAACATGTTTGACCACTGTATCTTCTTTTCAATAATCATCTCCGCAATCACCATATCTATCGCGTACCGAGTATATCCATTAATTTTTTAAATATAGTTTTCTTTATTTGGTATATAAAATCATATTTATTCAAGCTGTGTAATACACGAGGGTTTTTAAAGATATAACTTTTTTTATTATTTGGTAAACAATATTACATTTATTCAACTCGTGTAATACACATGGTTTTAAAGATATTACTTTTTTTATTTGGTATATAAAATTACAATTATTCTACCCGTACAGTAAAGGAGGTTTTTAAGGATATATTGTTTTATTATTTAGTATATAAAATTCATTTATTCAACCCGTGTAATACACGGGGTTATAACCTAGTAGATATATATATATATATATATATATATATATAGGGTAGGGTTTCAGCGTGAACAACCTCTCAAGAGTGAACTACGTGAACATATATGGACCCTTGATTTCCTTTTTAGTTGTTAAGAGTAGGATTGTAATTATATAAAAAATTAGATTTAAATCATTATTTTAATAATTGAATTAAGTTACATCTTTCCTAATTTAAATTCATTATCCACATTATGTTTATTTATTAATAAGATAATTATCAAAACAAACAACAAATCACCAGATTTCAATTTAAATTTTTATTTCAGATTTCATCACCAGATATCAAATTTTGATTTTTAAGATCAACGTAACCTTCATATTTCAACGGTATACACATGTGTACTTGGATATAAATAGAATAGTACACATGTGTACTCAACATCGTACATATGTGTACAGTAATTCATAGGTGTACATCAACATTCAATACAAAAAAAATTCTGAGATATCACAAAAATAGACGATGTACACGTGTACATCGCATTAAAAAGAGGGCAAAATCAGAATACACATGTGTACATCGCATTTAAACAAATAATTATTTTAATAATTGAATTAAGTTACATCTTTCCTAATCCTTGATTTGATTTGTGAGAGATTTATGCAATCAATTTAAGAGGATAATTGATTACTTGATTTGTGAGAGATTTATGCAATCAATTTAAGATTGAAATTACACATATACCCTTTTTGTATTTAATTAAATGAAAAAAATTAAACAAATAATTACCATCATGCCTTAAATGAAAAAAATTAAACAAATAATTACCATCATGCCACTCACTTTAATCTCTAGATCATAAAAATCAAGGGTCCAGATCAGTTCACGCAGTTCGCTCTTGGGATTTTGTTCACGTTTGAACCTAATCCTATATATATATATATAGTGGAGAGTTCAAATGAGAAGAAATTACAAATTAAGAATAAAAAGAATAAAGGATGCAAAGGTAATTCGAACAAATCATTTAATGAGTCTATTATTTATTTTTGCTATTCAAATTAATAAACTCTAATCATTTAATGAGTCTATCTTATAAAATAGTTGTGCACCTTACACAATAAAAACAATCATGCACATGATCTTTCATATTCAACGTGTAACGCCCTACGTCCTTAAACTTTTAGCTATTGCCAATCTTAACCCTTATACTATGTGACTCTTGATACTTATGAGACTTGTGAATCTTGAGGCTATGAAACTTGAATCTTATTGATAATTAATACTTGACTCTATGAAACTAAATTCTTGATACTTAACTCTAGACACTTGATTCTTGATACTTAATGCTAAGATACTTGATTCTAGATTCTTGATACTTGATTTTTGAGGCTTGATTCTTGATACTTGAGACTTGATTCTTGATACTTGGTGCTTGACTCTTGAGACTCGTGAAACTTGAGACTTGGTCGAACGAGAGACTGGAGACTTGACGCTTATGTAAACTCGGAAACTTGGAAACTTTGGTGTTAATGATATAATCCTGTTATGTGATAATATTACACAATAAAACGCAACGCTTAATCTAACTCGCAAAACGAACCAAAGACGGAAAAGTTGCAAAACGGATTGGACTGTCCGAATGGACATCTGATCGGATGACCATCCGATCGGAGGGCCATTCGACCGAACAACTATCCAATCTGTCTGCTGTACCGCCTTATCTCCCCTCTTACACTATAAATAGGACCTGTCACATCACTTCTCACTGATGTGACAGAGCCCTCCGATCCAGACGCACGCACTCTCATTCGTGAGCACTTTTCTTCGATTCTAGGCCGATTCTTGTAAGTTTTCTCTTAGATTCTTGTACAACTTCAATCTACACACTATTCTCTACATGATTCTTCTTTGAAATCACACCTTTCACCATGAGATCTCTAAGATTTGAGCTCTTGAGGATGCTCATCATGGCGGTTTGTACAAACAGTTGTGTGATGTCATTCCAGTCAAGATCTAGCTCAAATCTAAGGAATTTCATGTGTTTTTGCACCGAATCTCTACTAAATCAAGGTTTTTCAATCGATTTCATGTTTATCTTCAACTTTCTTAAACTTTTTACTTAAAATGGTGGAATCCGGGCCCAAACGGGCTGTAGACTTGATGATTAGTCTGGAGTCGGCTTGGAAATGGATGGTCGCCAGAGAAGATGACCGGAGTACGGATTCAGACATGAACACCGTCAAGAACAGAACCTGATCGGACGGGGTGATTCTCATCCGATCAGACAGGCTGAGCTTTGATGTGTTTCTCCATTGTCTCAATACGTGCCATGTCGTCATCAAACTCGAAACTTAGAAACTTTACAAGGTTGAGAAAAGGACAAGATCATTGCAGTCGAATGACGATTCGACCGGACTGCCGTCCGATCGAACGACCATCCGATCAAGCGACATGTGCCTTACAACCTTCAACACTTGAACTATTTTGAATCAGAAACCTTAAACTTTGAAACTTACACTTGAAGGGTCATTCGACCGAACGGTCATCCGATTGAATGACTTGGTATCTTGCTTCAATGAAAACTTCAAAAGATAACATTTTACACACACTTTAGGATCGAATGACCATTCGATCGATTGGCCATCCGTCCGGATGACCATCCGATCGGATGGCGGTCCGTCACAACTCACAAAGTCATCCGACCGGATGACTATCCGTCCGGATGGCCATCCGATCAGGTGACTAATCCGACACTTTGCACAATTCTCATTATTTTGTTCGACGCTTATCTATTGTACTCTACTCAGGCTAATTCTAAGAGCTCCCTTTGATCCAATAACAGTTTTGCTGTTAAGCAATCACTGTGAGTATACTTGAGTTCTTTTCGTTTTAAACTTTTGGGATGCAACATGTATTCTATGAAACTTGAAACTATTTGAAATCTAACTCTATCCTCTGTGAATGTGAAACTTGATACTTTGGATTCTTGATTCTTGATTCTTTATGCTATGTGAACGTTTAATCCTTGTGTGTGGTTCCGCTTAACAATAGTAGCGCTATAGGAAGATGCACCTCCCCATTATTCTCGGGAGTATTGTTAGGAGGATTCTATTTGCTTTCCTTGATTATTGGGAAAGTGGTTAAAGCATCGGGACACTTGGGTTATCACTTGGACTGCGAACACTAGCATGGCTGAAACTATTTTATCGTTTACATGATGGATATGAGTCTTTTTAAACTATTATGCTATATACTCAAACTTGTATACTCGCCAGTACATTTTTGTACTGACTTTATTTTAATACATGTTGCAGGCTGATAGGATGCTATGATCAAGAAACGTGCTAGGATTGCTGCTAGAAACTAATCCTAGTTAATCTTAGAAACTTTGAAACAATTTTGGTGAATTTGTATTTGATACGTATGTTATGGAAACTCATGAGCAATCTGAACGCTTAGTGCCGCACCCTGATGTTTCCGCCATCGGTTGGGGTATGACAGATTGGTATCAGAGCCATAACTATAGGGAATTAGGGAAAGTAGGAATGCTTTACCTAGTCTATAGTTCTAGGAAACTTGACTCTTATCTGTTGTTTAAGACTTATGCATTCTACCGTACATGCTTCCTAGCAACACATTTCCTGCTAAACTTACATGCCTTTCCTAAGGCTGATACAATACACACCTGGATACTTTTGAAAACGCTGCTATGCGGTGTTTGTATTTTTGCACGAGATTTGCCCTCAAGACAGGAGTGACACCCGAACCTTGATGGGAAATCTCCATACTATGTTCTAGTGGGTCTTGTCTTTTGATAAGCACCGACACTGTTAGGGTACGATGTTGTTTAGATAGAGGTGAAACTCATACCTTGACAACTAGTCCCACTCTCATTAATTTTACTGTCTCGTCAAAATCTCGAAATTCCCAATCAATTAGGAATGTGAAATGACCAAAAGGACGAATATCGTAGGCCTAACATCGATGACATATTTGTCTAAGTAAGTCAAGACACGTTGCCTCAATTCGAAAGGGGTTCGATTCACTTTGGTTAGTCACTGTTCCTCTACCCGGAACAATCCTATGTTTTATGAGCCTATCTTTTACGTTATCGCGAATTTAATGTGTGGTTTTAACTTGATTCTTCGTTATTTTAAAACTTTTACATAAATCACACGTATGTCCACAATCTAAAACTCTAATCATAATCTCTCAGAACAAACTAAATTTACGAAGCTTTATTCATCATGTTAATCTACATGGGAATCTTGATTGACTGTGATACTATGCGAAGCTATCTGATAAATCTATGTGTTATTGTGGTTGTGAAGCACCAAACGTAAGATGGCCCTGAAATACGAGACAGAAGTGACATGTCTGAAACATGGTGGATACGCCGCTGGTACTTCCTATATATAAGTGTTTCCGACATGTTACCAACTTTCGTACCACGTGCCATGCGAAAATTAGTGCTTTGCAGACCGGTGATGGGAATGTTGAACTCTAAGCTATGAGAAACTACTTGTATAATCTATGTGAAATCTATGTGTAATCTACTTGTACTCTAGTGTGAATGTGTCGTTTTGAGTAACAAAATACGAAATGTAGCCTAGCGCCGAAGACGAGGCGGACGTGGCATGTTTGAAACATGGTGGATACGCCGCTGGTACTTCCTATATATAAGTGTTTCTGGCATGTTACCGAACCTTCATACCACATGCTAAGTGAAGTTTGTAGTTTTGCGAACTCGGGCCGAAGTTGTTGAAACTATTTGGTTAATCTATGTGAAAACTTTGTGAGAATAATTGAGGTTAATGTTATGATTGGCGAAGCACGACACCGATGACGAGACGGACGTGGCATGATTGAAGCATGGTGGATACGCCACTGGTACTTCCTATATATAAGTGCTTCCATCATGTTGCCAAACTTTCGTAGCAGGTGCATTGTGGGAATTCGTTGTTTTGTGGGCTGTGGTGAGATGGTTGAACACTAATCTATGTGAATCTATTGGGTTAATCTATGTGTGCATGATGATGATAATGAGTGTGTTGTTATGTTTGGCAATTGCGACACGTAACATGACACCGAATACGAGGCGGAAGTGATGTGCCCAAAGCGTAGTGGATACGCCGCTGGTACTTCCTATATATAAGCATTTCTGACGCGCTGCCAAACTTCGTACAATGTGCCATGCGAAGGTCGTGGGTTTACGATGTTGAATCTATTGGAATTTATGTGAAACTAAAACTCGAATCTTTAAACTACGCGAAACTTGTTGAATCTTGAGTCTTAACCTATCGTGTGTGAATCTATATTGCGAGACCTTGTGACCTAGACTTATACGATCCTCTTGTTGGATCTTTAGATGTCTTCTCATAAGCTATCCGACACTCTCAAGAGATCCAGGGAGAAGTCTCAGAAAAAGATGATGTCCTTCATGGCCGACCAGATCGCTCGAGTCGTGCCAAAGATTGTCTCTGAGATCCAGGGATCAAACACTCCACCCTCTTCTGCTGACTCTAAGACAGAGAAAGTAAAGTCTACAAAGTTTAACTACAAACACTTTGTCTCTTGAAACCCTAAGCCTTTCACGGGCAGTGATGGGGTGACCGCCATGCTCGAGTGGTTTAACAGCATCGAGGTTACCTTCATTAACAGCGAGTGCCCAGAGCATCTAAAGACTAGGAGTGCAACGGGAATGTTTCAAGGCAGAGCTCTAGAGTGGTGGTCGAATGAGAGAAACATCCGTTCTAATGAAGAAGCCTATGCTCTTCCATGGGCTGAGGTGTGAGAATTGATGATGCTTGAATTCTGCCCTCCCCATGAACAACTGAAGCTCGAAGAAGAGTTCTGGCACTTGAAGCAAATTGGTGATGACAATCTGGCTTATACTACCTGTTTTAAACAACTCAGCTTAATCGTGCCTCACTTGGTTTTTACTCCTAAACGCATGATAACCAAGTACATCAATGGGTTACCTCCTGCTATGCGAGATTCGATTGAAGCAGCTCGGCTCGAGACAATTGAAGAAGTTTATCGTCTGGAAGCAAGTTTGAACAACAATCGCGTACGTGATAAATAGTTTTGAAACAACGCCCCTTCAAAAACAACAAATCAAGTTACCCAGCAGCCTAGTGGCAGCAAGAATAAGAGGATAAAGTCACAGGGTTCAGGATGCAATGCGATTGTTCCTGCTGCAAACCCTGCTGCTAAGCCTGCTTCTGCTACTGCTGTTCCAAACCCTACTGCTCCTGAAATCAAAAAGCAGTACACTGGTCCTCACCCTAAGTGTGCAACCTGCAACTTTCATTATCCTGTCACTTGTGTACCAACTACAATCGCTATGGTCACACGACTCCTTATTGCCGTCAAGTTAACCCGGCCCAACCAGCTCAGCAAGCTCCAGTTCAGGCAGCTCTACCAGCTCTCCCAGCTCCTCCGCAGAATCCTAGACCAGTCAACGCAGTTTGTGCATGCTACAAGTGTGGATACACTACTCATCTCCGTAACCAGTGCCCACATCTAAACCAGGAGCAACAGCCAGCCGCTCGAGGACAAGCGTTCAACCTCAATGCTAATCAGGCTCGTAATGACAACGACGTCGTTAATGGTACGTTCCTCGTCAATATTCTTTACGCTTCGATGATACTGGTGCCGACAGAAGCTTTGTGTCCGTAGAATTTGAATCTTTGTTAAAATGTGCACGCTCGAAACTACCCAAGTCATTCTCCCTTGAGGTTGCCAATGGCAAGTCTATTCTAGTTGATTCTATTCTCAGTGGTTGTTCCTTGACTCTTAACGACCACGTCTTTACTATTGATCTCATACCCATGCAATTGGGTAGCTTTGACGTCATAATCGGCATGGATTGGTTGCGTAAGAATCATGCCGAGATTGCTTGTCATGAGAAGTTTGTTCGTCTACCTCTTCCATCTGGTGAAATCTTACATGTCTATTGTCACACCCGGATTTCCGGTGGGCCCGGATGGGTACAATCATGACGGTTGGATAACAGTTATCACAATATAATAATATGCAACGAAAGTATTGGATTAAAATTATTAAAATAAAGCTTGAATGTATGAAACTAGTTACAAACGTTCGATACAAGCCTACAGGCAGGATCCAAATAAACAGAGCTTTAGACATCATAGGCCTTAAGCTTCAGGAGTGAAAATTCCTTAGCCTTCATTCTAGCCGACCCGTAATCCCAGCCTATAATAAGGTTCGGTACCTGCTGTACAATCTTTTGAAAATACGCCAGCCAAAGCTGGTAAATACAATTAACTGACTCTTTTAAAAATAGTTTTTCGAAAAGAGTTTATACATATTAGAAAACCCGTAGGAGATCTTTTAAATATATCTTGGGATTATTCTTGTTACGAGATTATATACTTGATTAACCCATTGGGGTTGTCCGGACATGGTATCATTAACCCCCAATTATGATAATTATCAAGTAAATGGATTAAACCGTATTCTTACATTTTTGCGCAATCATAGACGACTTACTTATGTAATAACCGTCCGAAGAGGCATATTTGCCGTCCCAAGTTTACACTAAAATAACTTAAGAGTGTTTACCTTTTTGCTAGCTTCCAATCAACAAGACTATAATTGGCAAAAGCCGCAAGTCTAAGTATATTGACCCAAGTCCGATTATCTGGGGGGGGGGGGGGGTACTATAGTCTGGAATGAACAGATTTATTATCGGTTAGAATGTATACGGATCAAAGGTAGTCCCTTTAGATATGACCCGATACTTAAGAATAGGTTTGCTAGATTAAGCGTATACCAAATAGAATCTGGTTTAAACCCAACAAGTACTAGGACTTGTATAATGTGGGTAAACAATGTACGTTCTGGATTTTGAGATCAAAACGATAAGGTTAAACCCTTTTCGGTAAACTAGTTACGTAAGTCTAACCGTACACGTATAAGCGATGAGGGGTAACCGGATGAGTCATGAACAAGTTCCATATGCCAATATACTTTAAATAAGTTATAATATCAGTAGGATATCAACTTGTATGCCGGTTAAGGTTTTAAATTCAAACTATGCCTCATAAGGGCGTTTTGGTAATTTTACTACTTATAAAAGGAGCTTCCAAGTAAACTGATGCCATGGTCATAAACATTCTGTAAAAATGTTTAAATTATGATATCATATCATTAGGATATCAAATATATGAGTGGTTTAGGCTTTAAGACGAAACTATACGCCGTAAGGGCATTTTGGTCATTTCACACATAGTTTTGAGAACTTATTTGGGATTCTGAGTTTAGGACTTATACCTACTGTAAAAATATTCATTATGATATATAAAATCAGTAGGTAACAAGTCTTGGTTCATAAGTATGGTTTGAAACCATACTACGCGCCTAAACGGCGTTAATATCGTTAAATGACGATTTATGCGAAGATTTTATGAAATTCGATGTTATGACCAGCTTTGAATATTTTATTTTTCATAACATATCAGTAAGCAAAAGGTTTTGTTTGAATATTATGCTTAAAACGCATTTTATGTGCCATAAGGGCATTATCGTCATTTATCGGCATTATATACGGAACTGAAGTTAAACTCAGTTTACATCCTGACTTAGCATCCCAAATAATCCTAATTATCATATCATATCAGTAGATAATGAGTTTTATGTTAAAATTATGTTTTAAAACTCATTTTATACTTAAAAGGCATTTTTTGTCCTTTTAAAAGCATAGTTTACGCTTATATGCGTAAACTTAGTTTATGACCAGATTATAAGCACCAAAATATTCTAAAAATGTTTACTTATCAGTACATAACTCATTTGCATGCTCATTTATATTTAAAACCATATTTTTAAACAAAAGGGCATTATAGTCAAAGTACGGCATAATAACGGAACATGCGCATAAACTCAGATTCCTAGTCTGATCGTGTAATATAACCTTATGGGGTTATACTACATTATATTACGATCATAACGGAACCTAAAATCAGTAGCATACTAGTCTAATTCGGTTTATAACCAAAAGTCAACGTAGAAGTCAAACTACGCGACTTTCGGTTGTGAACCGACCCTAAAACGGGAATTGACGTGCCGAACATGTTTACACATGTTCTCATAATTATTACCGAGTTGTTTAAGTGATAAAAATATTTTAGGATACTTCTAAACTCATATCGCAATTATTTTAAAAACTGACCCGTTGACTTTTTAATTTAATATTACTTTGACTCGTCAATTGACCAAGCAAACGTGGTAATTAGGAGGTGCCCTTTTGAGGGATTAACACCTACCTAATTATGATCACGTAGTCATGTTCGTTACGAACAATGGCTTGACCTTTTAAGGTCTTACTAAAAGTCAAAGCGTTTTATCGTAAACGCTTGACTTTCCGGCTTTAAGAGCCAAATAAAATAACTAGCCATGAAGGGAACACTTACAAGTGTCCTAAGGACTGAAGAGGACTCAATGGTTTGCTCCTAATGCTCAGGAGCTCCCAACTTAGAGTGATAGAGATAATTCAAGGAATGGTGCAAGATTTGAAGGTGGATGATCACCTCTATTTATAGTGTTTGGGGACATTCTAGGATCATGCCAAGTGTTTAGGGGGATTCTAAGATCACTCCAAGTGTTAAAACAGGTGTTAAAAACCAGCTAAGATCCCTAGTTTTCGATTTTGTGAGTGAAGGAGTGGTATGCGTGGGCTGCAAGGAAGAACTTACAACTGTACGTTGAATTCTGTGAAAACCATGCCGTCGCCGCACACGACGGTGAAAGCCTTTTGTCGTCGCGCAACGCCACGGCTCCATATAGGTTTCAAAGTTTGACAGATTTAGTCCCTGTACTTAATTTGTTGTGTTTTGACACTTTTAACCCCTTTTAACCCACTTTCCAGGTTGCGTAAAGCGTTAAGGCATAAGTAACTTGGTTTATGCCCGAAAATATCATGGATGTCAGTTTGTTCAGTCGTACGGTCGTGTTTTTCGCTTAATTGCGATGAACGCTTTAACGAACGTGAAAACGACCCAATTTGTCCAACGAATGATGTTTTCGCATCCTTATCAATAACATACAAGATATTAGGTATACCCGGGATATGACCAAGCATCATAAAACTCTCGGTTCGTTAAAAGGCCACTCAGAGGTAAGAATTAACATGTTGACGCTTTTAACCCTTCGTCGCGCAAACTTTCAAATGATTACGCAACTTTCAAACAATTATGTAAACGGCTCCTCACGTCCAACAAGTGGCTTAATTTCAGCATGTTGACACTTTTAGTCCTTCCATAAACATAGTTTTCGTTTTTAACAAAAATAGTCCCTCTTAACCAACTTTTGACATAATTAGGATTAGGGACACGTGTAAATACATTATTGGACACGATTTTACGAGGTGTTACATCCTCACCCCTTAAAAGAATTCTCAACCTCGAGATTTGCTCAGAGCAATACGGTTAGTTCCGTATCATAGTAGGAGGTTTCAACCTCTCAAGAGTATCCTGGGCCACAATGGGAATCCCATTCACATTTACGAGGTAAACTTGGGGCTTTTAAATTCCGTGGTCCATAATAGACAAGGTTTTTCAATAAACCTTATGCTCATGTTTGAATGTCATAGAAAAGCATAACAAGTGCTTATCAGTTGAGCATCATGCTAGAATTTTCCAGAGATAAGAATATATTTAGTATCTTAATTCGAAACTTTAGACAACGGTGTTCCAAAAGGAGACTCGATGTTGTCGTCATACAGCTTAACTCGTCGGAATTTCAAATTTTCCTTATTTGACAGGAAACGTTGAGTTAATAAGTTTGTCGACTATAATTTCAATCGCGTCATTGCCATGATTTATCATAGGTAACTTGGAGGTTAGATCCATTGTTACCATTTCCCAATTCTATTTGGGATTTCCTATTCAAAGATGTAGACTAAGAATGATCTACAATGTTCAACTCACTAGCGAACATTCTAAACATTTACGCTTCCTAGGTGTCTATGGACTTCTCACGTCCATCCACATAAAGGTCTTCAGCTTTCAATTTTAATTCATCAAAAGTTACATGTGTCATGTAGATGACACATCCTTCCTTCAATCACTTGGATGCCTCAAGCATAAAAGTTTTCTCGGCAATCCATAGTGTTGATCTTCCACGGATGGTGAAGATATCACCAGATGGAAATTTAAATTTTTGATAAGTTTCATACTGCAGACACTGTGGATTTGTTTTTTTTTAACTAACAAATCCATGTCTAAAAACATATCGATTCCAGCAAGATTTATAGATAAAAGATTATCAAAGACAAACTAATTTGTGAAGGATATAACATATGTGAAACCATCTGGATTAGCCACTTGATTTTATAAATAATATTTAAGTCTTGAAATGGCAGAAGTAAAATTTTATTAAATTTACAATCGATGAAGCTTTAACTGGCTCTAGAGTTTAAAACAAGTTTCTAACAAATAAAACATTTACAATAAACAGATGCGTAAAGACATGTCTTGAACTGCTTCTGCTGTAACAGATTGGAAGGCTCAAACATTGCTTTTCGGGCCATCGGTGGCCTTGTTCCTCCTGTTCGTCGCCCTCTTTGGGCAGCGGGTCTTTATATGCCCTTTCTCGCCACATCCATAGCAGGTGGCGTCTTTCAAGTCTTTGCATTCATGAGACTTGTCATCCATCTTCTTATAGATGCCACAACCATTGGTCTGCTCATGGAAACATCTTCCGAAATGTTGCTTCCTGCAGGTTTTACATTTGGGTTTTGCCTCATTCGGCTTGGACTGGTTATAATTCGAACCGGTCTTACCCCTTTTGAATTCCTTACTTGGGGTATCATCACGCTTCCGCTTATGATCCTCCTCGGCCTTAATCGCCCTCGTTCTTATTTCATCTTCAGTAAGAGAAAGAGCCAGATCCACAGCGGATCTATAAGTAGTAGGTTTGGAGGATTTAACCATCCCCTTAATTTCTGGAGCGAGTCCTCCAATAAACCACGCAATGCGCTTAGACTCGGGGGTTATTAAATACGGCACGTGTCACACCCCCAAAATACCACATGCGAGAAACTCCGCGAGGCGTGTGACGTACCAGGATCCAGCCACCAATCACATTGAACTCATAATATTAAATCAGATAAAACTTTCATTTATTAAAACATTCGTTACAAAGCATTATTTACATTTCAGCGGAAGCATACAACATTAATTAAGAGTTCCAGAACCCAAGTGTATAAAGCCTTCAGACGTGTCTCATGATTCCATACGAGTCGACCCATGACCACTCCAGCATCCCAGACAGCAAGTCCCAAATGATATAAACCTACAGACCTGCAAGCATGCAGACAAGTGTGTCAGACGACGCTGGTGAGTTCAAAGTTTTGTTTACGTGTTTAGTTACTAGTTACCAGATTAAAACGTTTAACAGATTCGATGTTGTTAATCGCACGCTTACCGCCGATGGCTCCAGATTATTTGCCCTAAACCCCAATGCCTCTATCAAAGCACTAGTCAAGATGGGGGTCATTAGTTCACTCCCGACCTCCTCGGTGCGGTGTGAGGGTGCCAAACCTAAATAGCGCTATTAACTAATACCTCGTTGCCCTACAAGCAACAATCGGTAGGAGGGACTTAAGTGATAGATATAGACGTGTATTAACCAACAACCCAGGTTTAACATTCCAGTCAAACCCATTACCCGACATTCCTCCCCGGAACGTTTACCAGATGTCCCTCCCCGGGACGCATGCTTGGAAAAAGAGCAGTGAACTCACCTTGGTTTGCTCGGTATGATTAGTTACTTGTTCTTACTTAATCAGTCAAAGCCTATGATGTTCATGTACACGAAATCAGTTTAGATTCACGTTTCTCACATATATCAGGTATCCAACATACACGTTATGCGAGTAGCATACAAGTAAGACACACGTGGTTATACAAGTCGTAACTGTTAATCATGCACTCCATTAATCTATAACGTTTGTCATAAAATCACATAACAAGTGTTTTGTTCCCAAACCAGTCCACGCCCCATGTTTATGACACATATCAACATTCACAGATATACTGCTTGTTCATACAGGTTAAGTCCAGGTTAACACTATTACCATGCAACAGATAGGCTTTTATAATCCAACTACCCTATTCACCACAGTTTCATTCTACATCACATAGTTTCATTTAACATCATACACATCATATGGTTTCATTTAACATCATACACATTATATGGTTTCATTTAACATCATACACATCATATGGTTTCATTTAACATCATACACATCCTATAGTGCATAAACTATTCTGACCCAGCATCCTCGATAAACAATCACAGGTGACGAATCACCACTATTTCGTCGAGGCCAAGTGGTGACGAAATACATATGTTTCGTTGGGGCCAGGTTGTGACGAAACTCATATGTTTCGTCGACATGCATGTTTCGTCGAGGAGGAGACTTTCGTCGCTATGCTTACAGTTACAATCTTCCCAATCATATTATCATAATCACACCTACAGTTTATCTCTAATCGTGATTAGCAATTTGAACATGCCCTAATCAAATCACCACATGCTTATAATTTGATTATATAACATCAACAACCATCCATCATGTTCTGTGAATCAGCATGTTGCACAACAATTACCAAAACCCTATTATCTAATTGGTTTAACAACCTTTATTGCCGCTACCACTATTTCTTATCATTACCCATGCTAATTAGTTAACACATTCCTTCAATCGTTCTGCATGCATCAATTTATAAACAACACTAAATCACACCCCGATTGTACATATTACTAGTCTTTATCCGGATTACATTCACATATCCAATACATAACATCACACCAAAAGTCTAAGTTACAATCGATACATTTATCCACCCAGAAGGCACACAACAATTTACAAAAGTAGACTAACCGAGATACATGATGGAGACTGGATTGCTTGCGACAAGATGAGGAGACGTTGAGAGAGATGAGGTGGGCTGCCACCAAATCGCTAGAGGGAACTAGGGTTTGTTGCCGTGAGTGTGTTTCAAGAATATCGGTGCCGTGCACAAGTTTGTGTGCGTGAAAATACCCTCATGCTGGATTGGGCTCGATTTAAAGCTTGGGGAGTGTTGGGCCTGGGCAATGAGCTAGGCCGAAAGCCCCCTCCCCCCCTTCGGCGAAAGAACCCATAGACGAAACATAAGTTTCGTCGGGCTCAAGATGACATATGCCCAATGTTTCATCGAGTGTGTTAAGTCTTCTAAACAACTCATGAACTTTCACAATTCTTTAATAATCAACATCATTGCAAAGACCACGGTGTCCAAGTAATGCCTCCCACTTACGTCCAAAGACCACGGTGTCCACCGCAGGGTGTGACTCATGCAATTCCCCGTCGTAAATCCACTACGTGCGTCATCGTCTTCTCGTATTGCATCGACGTGTAACTGGGTTCCCGATTCGCACCATCAAGGTATACCGCTAGATCACCCGTACCCTCGGGTAAAGACGCTGCCCAGTGCATTGTAGAGTCGAATTTCAAAATCTGAAAGACGTTTTCCTGTTTTGTCTCCCACGAGTACACAGCACCCTGCTGTGCTAAAGAGATTAAAGTTGCGCAATCTTCGAAAATCCTTTGATGAATCTGCGATAGTATCTAGCGAGACCAAGAAATTGTTGTATCCTCGAAGGGATCTTTGTTATTAATCAGTTTCTAACAAAATGGATCCTACCGAGATCCACGGGTATACCCACTTCGTTGTCTATATGACCCAAAAATGTACCTCTCGGAACCATAAGTTGCCTTTAACCAGACTTTGTGCAGAGTGGCTCCTCCCTCAGGAGATTTAGAATAGGATACATACGCCACCCAAGTTGATCCTTCCTCCTGGTAATGATTCAAAACGTCATCAACAAACACGATTGATTTATTTGACCCATAAAACTGTTGGTGTGTTGATTAACCCAAAGGTCACGGAATACAAAGTCGCATTGGCCGCATTGCGTTCGATATGTTGTTTTAAGAACATTCTGTAAGACCCTAACACGTTTGTTTCTTTTATATTTTCCTTTACCGAAAAGACGCAGCGGAAATACGAACCTTAATCTTTTTTTTAAAAAACGCTCTTAACGTTTGACAATCATTCAAATAGTTCAATAAAAATATTACACTCTTCCATTCTTGCTTATTATGTTTAATAATACGAATATCTATACGACTGCGTGACCCACTCCCGTACAATCTACACCTTGACTCGATCTTCCACCACTCCGCGCTTTACGAGAAAGACCCGTATAACCTGCAGCCACCATACATCCACATCATTAGAAAAGTAAGTGACTTTATACAATACATAAACAACATATAAATAAACTTTTAACGAAACCAGAAGACCACATCAAATTCCCTCTACAAGTGCGACTCCGTCTGTTTACAATCTTGGATCCGATCTTCGGACTCCTACGTTAAACTTTCAAAAGCACAATCTTAATATACCTGCACTTCCGTTTCCATTCTCATGACAATACAATTATCAACATTACAATGCATTCGTACATAAATCCCAATGCATGCCTATATACAAGTCCCATCTACATACGTTCTTATAAATCCCATATTAATAATATCTTAACCGACATTCCATTCTTCGTCATCAAGTTACCATAACCATACTTGTGTTTCATACTAAGCAACCAAGATTAGAAGATTAAACACGAAGTTATGGAAGCTCGGATGAAGGTACAAGAGGTTAAAACGCAAGAAAAACTGAAAAATTCATGAAATTCCAACAGCTCCGAAGCGTAGCCTACGGCTCTGGGCTGCTGTAATTCCAGTAGCTGGTAAGCATAGGCTACGCCCCAGGCGTAAGCTGCGACTCTGGGCTGCTGGAAATCCCCCAAAACTCCCTTAAAACTCGTTTATTGATCACCCGGACCTCATTCCAAGCCCCGTTGATTATTCCCACGCTTCCTAATAGATAAAATTATAGTTTTTAAAGGTTATTCCAAGGCCCTAAGTCATCCCAATGCTAATTCCTTGCCCCAACATTCATGCTAATCGTTTTACCACTTCATTTCCTTAATTATGACCCGTCTCTCCCACAATATAGATTTAAGCTTAGTAAAACTATGTTGACCATTACAACATTCCTTACCTTGGCACCATTAATAACAATCCATCCCTTTGTGATTCTCATTCTTCTCGCACATATGAATTCCTTCAAATAAACATAAATTAAGCTTGGGAATCACTTACCTCAAGTGTTGTGACCGTGCTTGTTTCCTTGCCTCCTTTTTTACCCGTTAGTCTTCCGTACTCGAGTCTGTGCTAATGTGGTTTCCAATCCTTTCATGCCGTCATGTTCGTAACATTGTTAGTATGTATACTCATTCACATCAACATCCATTTCAACTCTTAGTTATATTGATTTTCATTAATAGTTCATGAACATGTATAAGACATGAATTAACATCCACATTGTTCAACATCCATATAACCCAAATTTCATCATCATACATAACACATATTTGATCTAACACATATATCATGATCTCTCAAATCTTACATTTGTGTCAACATGTGTAACTTTACTATCTATACATTGTTGACTTTTAAAAGTCAACCCTTCTAGCTTATAATTTCCAACTTATGAACACACTTTTAACTTGATATGATAGGCCATTGTAGTAAAGTCATACACATTCATATTCATGTTGTGTGGCACATACAACTACATGATCACTTGATTTCATACCCGATAATCATAAAATCATTTTTACACATACTAATGCTTTTATGATTCTACATTTGACAACTACATACCAAGTTAGCCAATTTAACGAAATCATAACATCACCCTTTACTAGTAAGTCCACAACTATACACTTAGTGCACATTCCATTTCTAAATTACCATTAAGCCACTAATCCGAATCATGGTGTGCACCACCAATCAAGCATATAATGTAAGTCGCTAATGCACACTTCTACAAATCATGAAATCAAACAAAACCTTCATATGGGTTAAATCAAAACACACCTTCCTCATGTAAGCTTTCTATCAAATACACCATTATCACTATCTATGCATATCTATCCACTACTTGCATACAATTTCACATATTATTGTCATTTAGACATTTCATCAAACACTTGGCATGCATACAACTAATTAAGCATAGTGTACAAGCACCATAAACATAATATAACCATTACATATCAACACCATCATGAACACCAAATTTCATAAATTTTCTATGTAACTTTCATTTTAAATTGTTTCTAACTAACAATCCTTTGTCATGAACACTATCATACTTGATCATTAAACTAATTAACATAGAACTTCTACATAATTCTTCTCATCATCACACTTTCAAGTGGGTTTTCATATTCACTATTAATTTAGTCAAATTCAAGCATCAATCATGTTCTATTGGTGTTTTCAAATCCTTATTCATACTAATTTCACAAAAGTTTATGGATTTATGAACACCCATCGCGTTCAAAGTCATCAAACACCAAAATTCTACTTACCTTGTGTTCAAGAATGCATAGATGATCCAAAATCGAGACATGCATGGACTCAAGATCACATCTAGGGCTTTAATTTGCTGAATTTATGATGATTAGGGGTTTTCTCCCTTTTCTTCTTCTCCTCTGATTGACACACACGCCCAGGTGTGTGGTTTGAGGGTTTTAATTTTTATTTTATATTTTATCTTTCCATTTATTCCATATCAACCCCTCATGTTTGTCACTTGTTCATAATTTACCCAATTTCATATTCTTATTTGTTTTAACCAAGCATTTAACTAGGTTTAATAACCTAGTTATTACATTTCCTTCTTTTAAACGTGATAACATATTAGCAACTAAATAATTCGAGTTTTGGGGTGTTATAAATCTACCCTCTTAAAGAAGGTTTCGTCCCCGAAATCACTTTCATTTCTTCTATAACCTGTCTAGTTTTATTCTTCATTCGTTCATCCATTCAGGTTACATTGGACGACTTACATAAGTATGTTGCGAGAATTTGACGTTTGTCACACATCCGTAATCTCTAATTTGGAACTAGCATCCTTTCTAGGTTCTTTCGTTAACCCATACTAATTTGGGCCATTTACATACTCAACTTTTTACTAACATTTATTTTGAATTTAAACATTATCACTGGATAATTATTATTTCAATCTGCTTATCTAGAGTAAACCATTACATTCTATTATTAGCGTCGCTCTTAATTTCTTTTGTGTCCCTAAGTGATGTGAGCATATAATAGTATGCATTACCGTAAATATTCAGGTATTATCATGCTAATATAACTATCATTGTTATGTATTATTATCCATACTTGTCCTGAGGATTAATCATAAATCTACATTTCTATCGCCACTTCAACTACTTACAACCTTATGTCTAACCTTATATTTAATCTTTTACATTACTTCATTATACTAGCCCGACATGTCGTGCAAGAGCACCATACGTGCATTAATCAACTAGTTCCAAGTTTTCATTCAAGGTCCTTTAATCTTCCTCTTAATGACATAAATGCTTTCTAAGGATGACCATTGCTAGATAGTTATTTCATATCATATCATATTTGTCCTACCATTCATTTCATTACATACAAATGATTTACATATTCTTACCTTTCAATCCAGAATTAAACATTTTACTAACCTCGTCTTCATTGCGTAATTCAATGATCCGTGAGCCGGGTCAATCCGCTTCTTCACACTATCTTCCGTACCAGGATTTATTTCGTTCATTCATGTATTAAGTTCCTGCTCTTGAGCATCCTTTCACCAGCTCTACTACTTTTATCACGCCAAGAATTTCACCATTCTCATCTGTAGCATTAACGGTTAGCACATCTCATTCAAATTTCTTCGGGTATGGCGTTTATCAAATTAACTTGTTTACATACTAGCCCTTTCTAGATCCTTTTTTAAAACATTAGTTCGCTTGACTCATTCTTAGCGGGTCAATACACGACCATTCCTTAGCATAGCATTTTCATTTATTTGACCCGTTCACAACTGGTCAACATATGACCGTTTCTTAACATATTATTTTCATTCAGTTATTCAATTCATTCGGTGTTAACTCACCCATATTCTTCCATAAATCCTTAACTTACTAGGCATACTACATTATACATTTCATTGCTTACGTAGTACTCCCTCATGAGTAAAATTCCAATATGTCTATCACATAACCTTATTCAATACGCTTCCCAACTAATGCTTTCCTTGCTACTACAACTTCCGTCGGTTTTTGCTTGTTTAATAAACCGGACCTTTCATATTATTTTATTATCATTTGTTTTCTAGTTAATAATCTCAACTCTGTTTGGACTTATTGAAAGCCAATCTATTAATGCACTCTTATTTACGTTTTATTAATCAACTATGACTTACCCTTTACGTGTTCATTCATGCACTTACACACACATATGCATTTTGTTAGTCAAGCGATATGGTTATCCCGGCATTGCTATTTTATCGCCTACCCACTATGTTATACTTACTTATGGATTTCAGTCTTTTCATTCGTACATATTATTCTCACGTATTAGGTCTGTATTTGCCTACAAAGTTACCTTTCTTTCATTCTTTGTATTCTTTTATGTTTGAATCCATCAATGGATTCAAACCTTCCATTCTTTCGTGTTTAAATTCCTTTCTAGTCAAGCCCTAAGCTCTTACCGAAAGCATAACCTTTCATACTTACCTGGCGAAAGTCAAAACCACTGACTCATTATCCGTACCTTGTGTTGGTTATTTCCTCTCCAATTTGTGGCAATGCATGCCCATTCATAACGCTTACCTATAAGCATAATCTTGTCAAAACAAAACATTAAATACATGGTTCACATGGCGATTACCATTTGACCCGCATGACTCATTCGTCCATTTTTCCATTCTTACATACAAACATATTTGTGTATATATATATTCACATATTTAAATATATAAGTTTAAGAAATAACTTGGATAATATCCGACTTTTTAAAGAACATTTACTTGCCTAGTCTGCAATTACTTACACATTCGAACCTTTTATTCTTATCATTCATTCCTTTCTATGTTTTGAATCCGTCTCGCGAATTCTAACATATTATTCATACTTTCATTCCTTTCATGTTTCGAATCCGTCTCGTGGATTCTAACATATCATTCATACTTTCATTCATTTCATGTTTCGAATCCGTCTCGCGGATTCTAACATATCATTCATACTTTCCATGCGTATTTGGTACTTTTAAATCCCTGAAAGTCTTACATTTCTCTTCACCCTCATGTCCACCTACTACCTAATTCTAACGGACATACCTGTAACAATTATCACGGTCTGACGAACGTCATATGTTTCTTGTGTACTTGCCAGGTACACAATCCACATACTAGTTTCGTGTAGTCGTCACCTTATGTCTGAAGAACTAGGTTTCAGCACGTGTAACATTTTCAAAACTTCATTTCCATTCTATTATTATATTTCATTTAAAACTTTCCATCACTTGATAGATTTTTACCATTACGTGCACCCACATGTTAAATTTACGTACCTGGGTCAATATGTCTTATTACATGCCTTGGTGCCGATCCTAGACCGCATTCACGGATCATCCTTTCCAAGCAATTATGCTTACCTTACACATAACAAACTATTAGTTTCCTCATATACATACTTTAATACATACTTATATTCGCTTTTACCTTTAGGCCTTGATCGAGTCTTGGAATGTACGGGTTCCTTGTCACAAGAGCACACGGGTTTGAGTTCAAGCATTTACCTTCTTCTACTTGATTTCCCTCAAACCAGGGCTCTGATACCAACTTGTAAGACCCTAACACGTTTGTTTCTTTTATATTTTCCTTTACCGAAAAGACGCAGCGGAAATACGAACCTTAATCTTTTTTTTAAAAACGCTCTTAACGTTTGACAATCATTCAAATAGTTCAATAAAAATATTACACTCTTCCATTCTTGCTTATTATGTTTAATAATACGAATATCTATACGACTGCGTGACCCACTCCCGTACAATCTACACCTTGACTCGATCTTCCACCACTCCGCGCTTTACGAGAAAGACCCGTATAACCTGCAGCCACCATACATCCACATCATTAGAAAAGTAAGTGACTTTATACAATACATAAACAACATATAAATAAACTTTTAACGAAACCAGAAGACCACATCAAATTCCCTCTACAAGTGCGACTCCGTCTGTTTACAATCTTGGATCCAATCTTCGGACTCCTACGTTAAACTTTCAAAAGCACAATCTTAATATACCTGCACTTCCGTTTCCATTCTCATGACAATACAATTATCAACATTACAATGCATTCGTACATAAATCCCAATACATGCCTATATACAAGTCCCATCTACATACGTTCTTATAAATCCCATATTAATAATATCTTAACCGACATTCCATTCTTCTTCATCAAGTTACCATAACCATACTTGTGTTTCATACTAAGCAACCAAGATTAGAAGATTAAACACGAAGTTATGGAAGCTCGGATGAAGGTACAAGAGGTTAAAACGCAAGAAAAACTGAAAAATGCATGAAATTCCAACAGCTCCGAAGCGTAGCCTACGGCTGGGTCAAAGCCTACAGCTCTGGGCTACTGTAATTATAGCATCTGGTAAGCGTAGGCTACGCCCCAGGCGTAAGCTACGACTCTGGGCTACTGGAAATCCCCCAAAACTCACTTAAAACTCGTTTATTGATCACCCGGACCTCATTCCAAGCCCCGTTGATTATTCCCACGCTTCCTAATAGATAAAATTATAGTTTTTAAAGGTTATTCCAAGGCCCTAAGTCATCCCAATGCTAATTCCTTGTCCCAACATTCATGCTAATCGTTTTACCACTTCATTTCCTTAATTATGACCCATTTCTCCCACAATATAGATTTAAGCTTAGTAAAACTATGTTGACCATTACAACATTCCTTACCTTGGCACCATTAATAACAATCCATCCCTTTGTGATTCTCAATCTTCTCGCCCATATGAATTCCTTTACATAAACATAAATTAAGCTTGGGAATCACTTACCTCAAGCGTTGTGACCGTGCTTGTTTCCTTGCCTCCTTTTTGACCCGTTAGTCTTCCGTACTTGAGTCTATGCTAATGTGGTTTCCAATTCTTTCATGCGGTCATGTTCATAACATTGTTTGTATGTATACTCATTCACATCAACATCCATTTCAACTCTTAGTTATATTGATTTTCATTAATAGTTCATGAACATGTATAAGACATGAATTAACATCCACATTGTTCAACATCCATATAACCCAAATTTCATCATCATACATAACACATATTTGATCTAACACATATATCATGATCTCTTAAATCTTACATTTGTGTCAACATGTGTAACTTTAGTATCTATACATTGTTGACTTTTAAAAGTCAACCCTTCTAGCTTATAATTTCCAACTTATGAACACAATTTTAACTTGATATGATATGCCATTGTAGTAAAGTCATACACATTCATATTCATGTTGTGTGGCACATACAACTACATGATCACTTGATTTCATACCCGATAATCATAAAATCATTTTTACACATACTAATGCTTTTATGATTCTACATTTGACAACTACATACCAAGTTAGCCAATTTAACGAAATCATAACATCACCCTTTACTAGTAAGTCCACAACTATACACTTAGTGCACATTCCATTTCTAAATTACCATTAAGCCACTAATCCGAATCATGGTGTGCACCACCAATCAAGCATATAATGCAAGTCGCTAATGCACACTTCTACAAATCATGAAATCAAACAAAACCTTCATATCGGTTAAATCAAAACACACCTTCCTCATGTAAGCTTTCTATCAAATACACCATTATCACTATCTATGCATATCTATCCACTACTTGCATACAATTTCACATATTATTGTCATTTAGACATTTCATCAAACACTTGGCATGCATACAACTAATTAACCATAGTGTACAAGCACCATAAACATAATATAACCATTACATATCAACACCATCATGAACACCAAATTTCATAAATTTTCTATGTAACTTTCATTTTAAATTGTTTCTAACTAACAATCCTTTGTCATGAACTATCATACTTGATCATTAAACTAATTAACATAGAACTTCTACATAATGCTTCTCATCATCACACTTTCAAGTGGGTTTTCATATTCACTATTAATTTAGTCAAATTCAAGCATCAATCATATTCTATTGGTGTTTTCTAATCCTTATTCATACTAATTTCACAAAAGTTTATGGATTTATGAACACCCATCGCGTTCACAGTCATCAAACACCAAAATTTTACTTACCTTGTGTTCAAGAATGCATAGATGATCCAAAATCGAGACATGCATGGACTCAAGGTCATATCTAGGGCTTTAATTTGCTAAATTTATGATGATTAGGGGTTTTCTCCCTTTTCTTCTTCTCCTCTGATCGACACACACGCCCAGGTGTGTGGTTTGAGGGTTTTAATTTTTATTTTATATTTTATCTTTCCATTTATTCCATATCAACCCCTCATGTTTGTCACTTGTTCATAATTTACCCAATTTCATATTCTTATTTGTTTTAACCAAGCATTTAACTAGGTTTAATAACCTAGTTATTACATTTCCTTCTTTTAAACGTGATAACATATTAGGCAGTTCCTACAACCTGTCCAGCGGGAAGGAGCTAAATCGGTTAGAACCCCTGTCCAGCGGTTCCTGACGTTGATTTGGCAGTTCCTACAACCTTCTTGATGTGAGACAATAAGGAGTACTAGTACTAAGGGTTGCTTCTGACATGATACCGATCTGATATTCCACCTGACGATACAGATGTAAACCTGATAGTTCTTCTGGTAGCACACAGGGAGAAATCACGAACAATTGGTGGATCCTCGATCCTCTTTTCCTTAGCCTTAACATCAGTAACGAGTGCTAACATAACGGGGTAATTCTTTCGTGGACACTTCTGACCTTCATTGCTGAATTGATGCTAACCTCTGCACCACTCGGATACTTCATGACAGATGACAACTTTCTCCTCACAGGGTATATCTGCGCAATATCTGGATAACCAATCCATACTGACTACTGTATCAAAACTATCAAGGGTAGTAGAAAGAAGGTCGATGCCGAACACCTGCCCCACAAGGTCGAGTTTGCATCCCCACAAGCATATGGGGTTTCAATTGTCTTGCCATCAGCCGATCCCACAGTAAGTTCAGATTCAGGAAGCATCAGGGTTAAGCAGAACATGGATGAAGCGATTAGCTACTCATACTAGCTACCATGTTGCTATTATGTCTGGCGTCGCTCACACAAATCCTAAATTCTCTTCCACAAGCACCACTACCAGTGTTGTTACGGTCACGTGGATTCCCAATACTGTCGTCGTTCCCTTGGTTGTTGACACTTTGACTTAATAACAGTCAGTCCTTGTCGAAGTCACCTTTGTTTCCATATGGTAGACTATAATTACGAGTATCTTGATGTTGCCGCGACTGTTGCCTCTAATGTCGTTACTTGTAACGGTGTCCTGCGACCTTTCACTCACAAGGTCCATCTTTTCACATTCTAAGTCACGTGCTAAGGCACTACTCACTGTGTGGGAAGTTTCACATTCCACTCCATAGTCAATTGTCATCGCTCATGTCCCGCTTGATTCGTAAGAGTTGACTTCCATAAGTCGTGATCTAGGGTTAAAGATTCGGTTGAAGTTAATCCGCTGGTGTTTGTTGCCGGTAATCAGGGTTGTCCAAATACTGGGACTGGTAAAGTATTACGCTCATCCCCTTGTCCATCGATCTAGCAAGTTGATTGAGTAATACACGGTATGCTGCTAAAGTGTTGCAGAAGTGATCGCACTTCGGGATCTATGACGTCAATACGTTAAGTTCCAGCAAACGAAGAATGGTGAGAAAGGTATGGACCAATCGTCCGACGCTGCGACTTCCAACACAGAGACGTTCGTACCTGCACCTAACATTCTACACGATTCGCTAGGCATTCAGGTGAGTGTTCAGGTAATACTCGATAGCATTGAGATTCGAAAGGTTTCAGAGGGAAATGGAAATATCACGTTCGAGTAGGAGACAATCACTACTATGACTCCTATAAACTTGTTACATTTCACATTGATCAAATAAGAGAGCAGAACCCCTTTTTCACTTGTTAAGCCTCACTGGGACTCACATGCACCCCACATTATTATTATGTGTGCACCCACAATAATATTATGATTTGCATGCTCATCTCAGCTCCTCCTAACTCATGCCAAATGGTTCCTCAAACTCAAGTAGCAAACAAAGAGCATCACGAAATGTGAGTCATGAATGTTTAGGGAAATACCACCCTATTAATCACATAACACATGCAAGTAGTACATGAATCCATACTGTTGTGCTAAGCGTGCAATCACATGCAATACCATATGTAGGTGTTCACTAGTTATACAGTACAATGAGTATACGAGAGACGAACCTTGCAATCTGGAGCTGAGTGTCATGGTCGTATTCAGAACTTGTTCGGTTATAGTCTGGTTTTATAAAACTTTTTAAAACCAAGTTCACTATAACCAGTGGCTCTGATACCAAACTGTCACACCCCCAAAATACCACATACGGGAAACTCCGCGAGGCGTGTGACGTACCAGGATCCAGCCACCAATCACATTGAACTCATAATATTAAATCAGATAAAACTTTCATTTATTAAAACATTCGTTATAAAGCATTATTTACATTTCAGCGGAAGCATACAACATTAATTAAGAGTTCCAGAACCCAAGTGTATAAAGCCTTCAGACGTGTCTCATGATTCCATACGAGTAGACCCATGACCACTCCAGTATCCCAGACAGCAAGTCCCAAATGACATAAACCTACAGACCTGCAAGCATACAAACAAGTGTGTCAGCCGACGCTGGTGAGTTCAAAGTTTTGTTTATGTGTTTAGTTACCAGTTACCAGATTAAAACGTTTAACAGATTCGATGTTGTTAATCACACGCTTACCGCCGATGGCTCCAGATTATTTGCCCTAAACCCCAATGCCTCTATCAAAGCACTGGTCAAGATGGGGGTCATTAGTTTACTCCCGACCTCCTCGGTGTGGTGTGAGGGTGCCAAACCTAAATAGCGCTATTAACTAATACCCCGTTGCCCTACAAGAAACAATCGGTAGGAGGGACTTGAGTGATAGATATAGACGTATATTAACCAACAACCCAGGTTTAACATTCTAGTCAAACCCATTACCCGACATTCCTCCCCGGAACGTTTACCAGATGTCCCTCCCCGGGACGCATGCTTGGAAAAAGAGCAGTGAACTCACATTGGTTTGCTCGGTATGATTAGTTACTTGTTCTCACTTAATCAGTCAAAGCCTATGATGTTCATGTACACGAAATCAGTTTACATTCACGTTGCTCACATATATCGCGTATCCAACATACACGTTATGCGAGTAGCATACAAGTAAGACACACGTGCTTATACAAGTCGTAACTGTTAATCATGCACTCCATTAATCTATAACGTTTGTCATAAAATCACATAACAAGTGTTTTGTTCCCAAACCAGTCCACGTCCCATTTTTATGACGCATATCAACATTCACAGATATACTGCTTGTTCATACAGGTTAAGTCCAGGTTAACACTATTACCATGCAACAGATAGGCTTTTATAATCCAACTACCCTATTCACCACAGTTTCATTCTACATCACACAGTTTCATTTAACATCATACACATCATATGGTTTCATTTAACATCATACACATTATATGGTTTCATTTAACATCATACACATCATATGGTTTCATTTAACATCATACACATCCTATAGTGCATAAACTATTCTGACCCAGCATCCTCGACAAACAATCACAGGTGACGAATCACCACTATTTCGTCGAGGCCAAGTGGTGACGAAATACATATGTTTTGTCGGGGCCAGGTTGTGACGAAACTCATATGTTTCGTCGACATGCATGTTTCGTCGAGGAGGAGACTTTCATCGCTATGCTTACAGTTACAATCTTCCCAATCATATTATCATAATCACACCTACAGTTTATCTCTAATCGTGATTAGCAATGTGAACATGCCCTAATCAAATCACCACATGCTTATAATTTGATTATACAACATCAACAACCATCCATCATGTTCTGTGAATCAACATGCTGCACAACAATTACCAAAACCCTATTATCTAATTGGTTTAACAACCTTTATTGCCGCTACCACTGTTTCTTATCATTACCCATGCTAATTAGTTAACACATTCCTTCAATCGTTCAGCATGCATCAATCTATAAACAACACTAAATCACACCCCGATTGTACATATTACTAGTGTTTATCCGGATTACGTTCACATATCCAAGACATAACATCACACCAAAAGTCTAAGTTACAATTGATACATTTATCCACCCAGAAGGAACACAACAATTTACAAAAGTAGACTAACCGAGATACACGATGGAGACTGGATTGCTTGCGACAAGATGAGGAGACGTCGAGAGAGAGGAGGTGGGCTGCCACCAAATCGCTAGAGGGAACTAGGGTTTGTTGCCGTGAGTGTGTTTCAAGAATATCGGTGTAGTGCACAAGTTTGTGTGTGTGAAAATACCCTCATGCTGGATTGGGCTTGATTTAAAGCTTGGGGAGTGTTTGGCATGGGCAATGAGCTGGGCCGAAAGCCCCCCCCCCCCCCCCCCTCAGCGAAAGAACCCATAGACGAAACATAAGTTTCGTCGGGCTCAAGATGACATATGCCCAATGTTTCGTCGAGTGTGTTAAGTCTTCTAAACAGCTCATGAACTTTCACAATTCTTTAATAATCAACATCATTGCACAAATGGATTCACTAACCATCCAAACTCTAATCTCAACAACCACACATAAAACAAGTAGTCAAAACAAGATAAACAAAACAAGTGGTAAGTAGAGGAAGGAACTTGAAATCCCGGGTTGTCACAGCACGAGTCTTGATAAGGAGTTGTATTCAGATAAATAGGCTCGACACTCGAGGCCTTTCATGGTTAGCTTTAGAAAATCAGTTTCAACTTTCTCCACCTCGTGAGGTGGGTAATAAGTCTCGCGGATCAGTTCCACGAACTTTGACCAACTAAGGTTGTACATTGCATCCCTGCCAATGGATTGGATCAGTGTCTTCCACCAAGTCAGAGCATCCTCCTTGAAGGATTGAGATACGTATTTAACAATGTCCTTGGCGGTACAACCGCTTATATCAACAACGGTTTCCATTTCATCCAGCCACTTTAGAGCATCGATTGCTTCAATCTCTCCCGTAAAGTCACGGGGTTTACAGGAAACAAAGTACTTATAGGTACACCCCTTCTTAGAGTCATGAGACTCAACTTTCTTGATACTCTTGATATTCTGCTCACTTTTAGTTGAGGAGAATTGAGACTTTTCAGTCTTATGAGTATTAGAATGGGGTTTAGTAACGGAGTTCTCTTTCTGTACTGATGGCTCTGGCCCTTTAAATGTGGCCACAAATCCAGCCAGGGCTTTACCGACTTCATCGTAACTATGGATCGAAGACGATTCTCTTCGTCATGACGGTTATGGTGCTCTAAATCATCACCACTGTTTTTCTTACTTGCTTTGGCAATACTCTGGCTCACCATAAGTTTACCTGAAAGATAATAAAGCCATCAGTAATTTTTCGAGAACTATATAGAAAATCAATTTACTTGCATTAAATCTTACAGATCTATATATTTATATATCAGTTTCACTAGCCTCGCTCACCGCAATTGGTAATGGGCTTAGCCATATAACTCATTGGCTCGTCACAATTGACATTTAATTATGGCACATTGGCCTGTCACTAAGGATATTTAAATATAGCACTTTGGCTTTGTCATGAAGGACGTGAAAGACATGGCACAAGGGCCTGTCGCAAAAGTTGTGAAAGATATGGCATAATGCCTCATCACGAAGGATATTGGAAGATATGGCACTAAGCCATGTCACAAAGGATAATTCAAGATATATATATATATATATATATATATATATATATATATATATATATATATATATATATATATATATATATATATATGCCGCGATCTCATTTGATCAAAAGGGCTTTAAGGGTTGAACATAGTTCATTACCTTTAAATAGGGGTCGTAGACCACTATTGTCATCATAATTGGCGATATAATATGGCCCGTAGGCGATTCGATTGACATCACAAAGGATGTTAAGTTAATGGCCATCATGCTGACGATATCAGTCATTATCGTACTTGATCATATAGACTGCAAAACTTGGGCATATATTTCCACTTTGGACAGGGAACCATAATGGTCACAATTGTCATTGTCTCAATTGGACGATATAATATAGTCTGTAAACAAAACATCACCAGGGATGTTAAGTATGATTATTATGTTGACGATATTAGTCATGACCGCATTGATCATATAGACTATTTAGGATTGGGTATAACCCATTACTTTGAACAGGGGACCATAAAGGTCACCACTATTATTGCCTTATCGATAATAGAGTAAAATATGGCCCATAGGCACTTCATCACTAAGGATGTTTAAATAAGAGCATCATATAGATGATATTAATCATGATCGCATTGATCATACATATTATGAGGCTTGAGCATAGCTCATTATTTTGGATAGGGAATCATAAAAGATTATGAATGTCTTTGTCACAATGGATGGTATAATATAGCCCATAGGCAAAACATTATTAAGGATGTTAAATATAATCATCATATTGATGATTTTTAGTCATGATCGCATGGATCATATAGATTTGGAGGCTTGAGCATGGCTCACCCCCTTTGGGCAAGGAATCATAAAGATCATAATGTCAATGTCTCAAATGGACAATATGTTATAACCCGTAGGCAAAACATTACTAAGGACGTTGAATAGTATGATTATCGTATTGGATGATATTAGTCAGGATCGCATGGATCATATAGACTATTAGGCTTGAGCATAGCTCATTACCTTAGACAGGGGACCATAAAGGTCACAACTGTCTTTGTTTTTACTGACAATGAAATATTATGATTTCTATCCTTCCACATAGTTTGGAATAATGGAGATTTGGAACAAGTATCGTCACAAGGTTGAAGAAGATTTTCCCTTTTCCACACAGTGGGGAATTAATTGGATTTGTGGAATAAGTTTTCGTCACAAGGTTGACGATGATTTTCTTCTTTCCACACAATTGGGAATTTATTGAAAATTTAGTGATACGGTTTGACCAACGTATTTATATGGTTCCTCTCCTTCCACACAGTTGGGATTAATTGGAGATTTGGGACAAATTTCGTCACGAAGTTGGATGAGAGCTTTCTCCTTTCCACGTAGTTGGGGATTTCGTTGGAGATTCTAAGAGTACGTTTCAGTCAACGTATTGAATATAAATTCTTCTCCTCATTTGGAGATACGTCTCAGTTGACGTTGAAAATATAAGTCCCTTTCCGTATGGGGAGATTTGGGAATACGTCGCAATTTGATGTTTAAGTATAAGTCCTTCTCTGTATTAAGAGATTTGGGTATACGCCTCAATACAGTCAGCATATATAATACAGCTCAATAAAGTGCACTGTATATGATACGGCTCAATAAAGTACACCGTTTATAAACATACCCTTTTCCCTGTGGGGAGATTCGGGAATGATTAGCATCATAGATGGATGAACTTTCTATCTCCTTTCCACACATTCGGGAATTAACTGGAGATCTTAGATAAGTGTCATCCCATAATTGGACGAGAATCACTTAAAGGTTTTCAAGATTATATGAGTGTGAGGGAATCAGTTTTCCACTTCTATCACCTTTTCAACCACTACTATTGGTGGGAAATTTAAAACAGAGTCTTTTATCATGGTCTTATTTACTAGTCTTAATTACATAAGAACTAGTAGACCGAGTAAATTTAGAAGAGATTTATTTGCTTGATTGCTAGTGGTCCTTCGACTAATTTGTCTTCACCCAATAGAGTTGGCACTTTTAGTCCTTCTCCTTAATTGGAGTTTCCAGGACACGTCTTATTAGACGTTTTAATTATATGCACTTCTCCTTAGTTGGAGATTTGGTATACACCTCAATATAGTACAGTGTATATGATACGGCTCAATAAAGTACACAGTTTAAATATATACCCTTTCTCCACATGGGATATTCGGGAATACGCCTCAATAAAGTACAGCGTATATAATACAGCTCAATAAAGTACACTGTATATGGTACGGCTCAATAAAGTACACCGTTTAAATATATACCCCTCTCCATATTGGAAGAATTGGGGATACGCCTCAATAAAGTACAGCGTATACGATACAGCTCAATAAAGTACACTGTATATGGTACGGCTCAATAAAGTATACCATTTATAATAAGCCCCTCTCCATATTGGGAGAATTGGGGATATGTCGTCACACATTTGGACGAAAATTTTGCACTTTTCAACCACTCATTGGTGGGAACATGTGCTTTTTGGCCTTGTCTATTGCGCAATCAAGAGATCTTTTTGATACTTTAGGAGCAATAAATGTGACCTTCATATCATGTGAAGGAAAAATCATAAAATGGGCTCCATAAAATCAATGATTCTTCTTATGGCAATAATATTGCCAAAATATATTAGGTGCTTACTATTAGCCGATATCAGTACAATATGACCCTTGGGAGATTTTAGTGGTTCCATGCATTAAACCGTCATACTGGCCAGGCATGAAAGCAATCTATGGGATACACTAAGATACTGCCAATTATCATATGGTGCTTCCAACAAACTAAGTTTGGCATTCGTAGTTGCTAAAAATCAATGAAATAAAAATCATTGTCATATTCCTTTTGCAAAAAATTGCTAGCGAGAGTTACCGAATTTATATTTTATAATATATATATACCCAGAAGGGTTTGAATTAATCGAGCTCGAAGGCTCGAAATTTTATGCTTTAAGCATGAATCAGAGAAAGTGACTCCTTTTTCTGCTTATTCTCTAGAATGAGAGAACATTTGAATCAAAGAATATAATTTTGGTGCAAAGTGGTTATATGTCTATGTCATGGTACGGCTTTTTCATATTTGTTGCTGTTTCAATCAGCTGGTGATATATCACCGGAATGTCTATCAAATATGATAGACTTTGGATAAATGATATTAGGATATCACAAGAATATCAAAAGATATTTCATTAGGTGACGAGGTTTATCATCCTCGTATCGGAGTCATCGTCTCCAAAACATATGTAGTTCACCATATGGAACTTCAAGCTACTCAATGGTAGAGATCCTCGAGTCATGACCCACTATAGTTTCTTCATCTTGCCCGCGACGTCTTGGCGGTATAAAATCAATAACTACTATATAGATTAAGAGTAGTCTTATATTCAGGTCTAGACTCGGAGTTTTTAAAGGAATCTGCATTTGTGATATTTGAGATTAGACACTAAGGGCTAGTGTCTAATTCACTCAAACTGTAGCTCTGATACCAACCTGTCACACCCCGATTTCCAGTGGGCCCGGATGGATACAATCATGACGGTTGGATAACAGTTATCACAATATAATAATATGCAACGGAAGTATTGGATTAAAATTATTAAAATAAAGCTTGAATGTATGAAAGTAATTACAAACGTTCGATACAAGCCCACAGGCAGGATCCAAATAAATAGAGCTTTAGACATCATAGGCCTTAAGCTTCAGGAGTGCAAATTCCTTAGCCTTCATTCTAGCAGACCCGTAATCCCAGCCTATAATAAGGTTCGGTACCTGTTGTACAATCTTTTGAAAATACGTCAGCCAAAGCTGGTAAATACAATTAACTGACTCTTTTAAAAATAGTTTTTCGAAAAGAGTTTATACATATTAGAAAACCCGTAGGAGATCTTTTAAATATATCTTGGGATTATTCTTGTTACGAGATTATATACTTGATTAACCCATTGGGTTGTCCGGACATGGTATCATTAACCCCCAATTATGATAATTATCAAGTAAATGGATTAAACCGTATTCTTACATTTTTGCGCAATCATAGACGACTTACTTATGTAATAACCGTCCCAAGAGGCATATTTGTCATCCCAAGTTTACACTAAAATAAGTCAAGAGTATTTACCTTTTTGCTAGCTTCCAATCAACAAGACTATAATTGGCAAAAGCCGCAAGTCTAAGTATATTGACCCAAGTCCGATTATCTGGGGGGGTACTATAGTCTGGAATAAACAGATCTATTATATGTTAGAATGTGTACGGGTCAAAGGTAGTCCCTTTAGATATGACCCGATACTTAAGAATAGCTTTGCTAGATTAAGCGTATACCGAATAGAATGTGGTTTAAACCCAACAAGTACTAGGACTTGTATAATGTGGGTAAACAATGTACATTCTGGATTTTGAGATCAAAACGGTAAGGTTAAACCCTTTTCGGTAAACTTAGGTAAGCTAGTTACGTAAGTCTAACCATACGCGTATAAGCGATGAAGGGTAACCGGATGAGTCATGAACAAGTTCCATATGCCAATATACTTTAAATAAGTTATAATATAAGTAGGATATCAACTTGTATGCCCGTTAAGGTTTTAAAATCAAACTATGCCTCATAAGGGCGTTTTGGTAATTTTACTACTTATAAAATGAGCTTGCAAGTAAACTGATGTCATGGTCATAAACATTCTGTAAAAATGTTTAAATTATGATATCATATCAGTAGGATATCAAATATATGTGTGGTTTACGCTTTAAGACCAAACTATACGTCGTAAGGGCATTTTGGTCATTTCACACATAGTTTTGAAAACTTATTTGGGATTCTGAGTTTAGGACTTATACCTACTATAAAAATATTCATTATGATATATAAAATCAGTAGGTAACAAGTCTTGGTTCATAAGTATGGTTTAAAACCACACTACGCGCCTAAACGGCGTTAATATCGTTAAATGACGATTTATGCGAAGATTTTATGAAATCCGATGTTATGAACAACTTTGAATAGTTAAAATATTTTATTTGTCATAACATATCAGTAAGCAAAAGGTTTTGTTTGAATATTATGCTTAAAACGCATTTTATGTGCCATAAGGGCATTATCGTCATTTATCGGTATTATATACGGAACTGAAGTTAAACTCAGTTTACATCCTGACTTAGCATCCCAAATAATCCTAATTATCCTATCATATCAGTAGATAATGAGTTTTATGTTAAAATTATGTTTTAAAACTCATTTTAAACTTAAAGGGGCATTTTTTGTCCTTTTAAAAGCATAGTTTACGCTTATATGCGTAAACTTAGTTTATGACCAGATTATAAGCACCAAAATATTCTAAACATGTTTACTTATCAGTACATAACTCATTTGCATGCTCATTTATATTTAAAACCTTATTTTTAAACAAAAGGGCATTATAGTCAAAGTACGGCATAATAACGGAACATGCGCATAAACTCAGATTCCTAGTCCGATCGTGTAATATAACCTTATGGGGTTATACTACATTATATTACGGTCATAACAGAACCTAAAATCAGTAGCATACTAGTCTAATTCGGTTTATAACCAAAAGTCAACGTAGAAGTCAAACTACGCGACTTTCGGTTGCGAACTGACCCTCAAACGGGAATTGACGAGACGAACATGTTTACACATGTTCTAATAATTATTACCGAGTTGTTTAAGTGAAAAAACATATTTTAGGATACTTCTAAACTCGTATCGCAGTTATTTTAAAACTGACCCGTTGACTTTTTAATTTAATATTACTTTGACTCGTCAATTGACCAAGCAAACGTGGTAATTAGGAGGTGCCCTTTTGAGGGATTAACACCTACCTAATTACGATCACGTAGTCATGTTCGTTGCGAACAATGGCTTGACCAGTTAAGGTCTTACTAAAAGTCAAAGCGTTTTATCGTAAACGCTTGACTTTTCGGCTTTAAGAGCCAAATAAAATAACTAGCCATGAAGGGAACACTTACAAGTGTCCTAAGGACTGAAGAGGACTCAATGGTTTGCTCCTAAAGCTCAGGAGCTCCCAACTTAGAGTGATAGAGAGAATTCAAGGAATGGTGCAAGATCTGAAGGTGGATGATCACCTCTATTTATAGTGTTTGGGGACATTTTAGGATCATGCCAAGTGTTTAGGGGGCTTCTAAGATCACTCCAAGTGTTAAAAACATGTGTTAAAAACCAGCTAAGATCCCTAGTTTTCGATTTTGTGAGTGAAGGAGTGGTATGTGTGGGCTGCAAGGAAGAACCTACAGCTGTAAGTTGAATTCTGTGAAAACCATGCCGTCGCCGCACGCGACGGTGAAAGCCTTTTGTCGTCGCGGGACGCCACGACTCCATATAGGTTTCAAAGTTTGGCAGATTTAGTCCCTGTACTTAATTTGTTGTGTTTTGACACTTTTAACCCCTATTAACCCACTTCCCAGGTTGCGTAAAGGCGTTAAGGCATAAGTAACTTGGTTTATGCCCGAAAATATCATGGTTGTCGGTTTGTTCGGTCGTACGGTCACGTTTTTCGCTTAATTGCGATGAACGCTTTAACGAACGTGAAAACGACCCAATTTGTGCAACGAATGATGTTTTCGCATCCTTATCAATAACATACAAGATATTAGGTATACCCGAGATATGACCAAGCATCATAAAACTCTCGGTTCATTAAAAGGTCACTCAGAGGTAAGAATTAACATGTTGACGCTTTTAACCCTTCGTCGCGCAAACTTTAAAATGATTACGCAACTTTCAAACAATTATGTAAACGACTCCTCACGTCCAAAAAGTGGCTCATATGAGAATACGGACACCGTATACGGTCACTCAGAGGCTTAGTTTCAGCATGTTGACACTTTTAGTCCTTCCATAAACATAGTTTTCGTTTTTTTACGAAAATAGTCCCTCTTAACCAACTTTTGACATAATTAGGATTAGGGACACGTGTCAATACATTATTGGACACGATTTTACAAGGTGTTACATCTATGGAGACCGACCTTCAAGAGAACTGAAGTTGATGTCATGCACTCAAGCAAACAGATGCTTACATAAATAGAACTTTGCCTTCTTGGCCCACGTGGTGGAACAAAAGGGCAAGGGAAAGAACATAAGCGACGTTCTAGTAGTGTGTGATTTCCCTGATGTTTTTCCTGAAGATCTACCTGGTCTTCCTCCTCCTAGATCTGTTGATTTTCGTATTAAACTCATACCTGGCGCGACTCCTGCCGCCAAGGGTCCTTACCAACTTGCACCTTCCGAGATGCAAGAGCTATCTAGTCAATTGCAAGAATTGCTCGACAAGGGATTCATTCGTCCAAGTACCTCTCCGTGGGGTGCTCCTGTGTTATTCGTCAAGAAGAAAGATGGTTCATTTCGTATGTGTATCGACTATCGCGAACTTAATAAGCTTACCATTAAGAATCATTATCCTCTCCCTCGTATCGATGATTTATTCGACCAACTACAAGGCGCGTCCTGTTTCTCCAAAAATCGATCTTCAATCTTGCTATCATCAGCTCCGTGTTCTCGAAGATGATGTACCAAAAACCGCTTTTCGTACTCGTTATGGACACTACGAGTTTGTGGTCATGCCTTTTGGTTTGACCAACGCACCCGCTGTGTTCATGGATCTTATGAATTGTGTTTGTAAACCTTATCTGGATCGTTTTGTGATAGTCTTTATTGATGATATTCTCATTTATTCTAAAACTAGAGCTGATCATGCTCGTCATTTACGCTTGATGCTTGAGTTACTACGTGGTGAACGCTTATACGCTAAATTCCCTAAGTGTGAGTTTTGGATTGATGAAGTACAATTTCTTGGTCACGTTGTTAGTAAGCAAGGTATTCAAGTTGACCTTTCTAAAATCGAAGCTGTGAAGAATTGGAGTACGCCTAAATCTGCATCTGAGATTCGTTCTTTCCTAGGATTGGCGGGTTATTACCGCCGATTTATCTCGGACTTTTCTAAGATCGACGTTCCCCTTACTTCGTTCACTCAAAAGGAGAAACCTTTTTGCTTGGGGTCCCGAGCAAGAGGAATCTTTTCAGACCCTCAAGACCCTTCTGTGTAACGCTCCTGTTCTTACTCTCCCTGATGGGAATGACGACTTCGTGGTGTATTGCGATGCCGCAAACCATGGCTTGGGCTGTGTGCTCATGCAGTGAGACAAGGTTATTGCTTATGCCTCCCGTCAACTCAAGGTACATGAGAAAAACTATACTACTCACGATCTGGAGCTTGGTGCAGTTATGTTTGCGTTAAAGATTTGGCGACACTATCTGTATGGGACTAAGTGTGTGGTTTTCACTGACCATAAGAGCCTTCAACATATCTTTAACCAGAAGGAACTGAACATGCGACAGAGACGTTGGGTGGAATTTCTTAACGACTACGACTGCAAAATTAGCTATCATCCGGGCAAGGCTAATGTAGTGGCCGATGCTCTTAGTCGTAAGACTCATGTAAATACCATTCGTAGTTATCATACCTCTAGTGATCTTCATACTTGTATTCGTGAAGCTCAATATTCGTCAGCAAATGAAGGAAGTTTAGAAGTGGAAATCCAAGGCGCTAAAATTGATCAACTTGAAACAAGGTCGAATAGGCTTCAATACTACCTAAATCGCATCTGGGTACCGGATCGCGATAACCTTCGTGAGCTCATTATGAATGAGGCCCACAAGTCTCGATACTTTATTCATCCTGGTGCCGATAAGATGTACCATGACTTGCGTACGACCTATTGGTGGCCTGGCATGAAAAAGGATATCGCTGCCTATGTCTCGAAATGCCTCACTTGTTTAAAAGTGAAAGCTGAACATCAACGTCCCTCAGGGCTCTTAGAACAACCCGAAATTCCTGTTTGGAAATGGGATAGTATCGCTATGGATTTAATTACCAAACTACCACGTACACCTACTGGTCATGATAGTGTCTGGGTGATCATTGACCGATTGACCAAATCAGCCCACTTCCTTCCTATTCGCGAAGATTATAAAGTGGAGAAACTTGCTCGAATCTATACCGATGAGATTATATGCCGTAATGACATGCCTCTTGACATAATCTCTGACCGTGATGGTCGTTTTACTTTACGTCTTTGGCAAACCTTCCAGTCCGCTATGGGTTCGCACTTGAATCTTAGCACGGCCATTCATCCTCAAACGGATGGACAGACCGAGCGTACTATTCAAACCCTAAAGGATATGCTCCGTTCTTGTGTCATCGACTTTGGTGGTAACTGGGATATACATTTACTGTCGCAACCCCTGCCCCCTATCTGTCCCGGGAACGGGCGGCTGCGAGACCAGTTTTGGTGGTATCATTCGTTTATCATTTTGGCAGCGGAAATTTCATCAGGACCATAGTTAGGAAATATTTATCAGAGTAAGTACCACACTTTTATAATATCAAACATATTGGGATAAAACCCAAGTTTTCATTACAAACATTTTCATAGGGAAAATCCCTATTTTATTGAATAAAACATCTTCTTTTATTTAGGTAACTTTTATAGCCACTTTTCCAAGCCTTCAGTGCTGTCCACCTGGCTTCTAGTTGGCTTTCACATTTTGTTACCTGAAACGCGTTTAAAAACATTTTTTCAGTGGGAAATACTGGTGAGTGAATCCCAGTTTAATCAAGAAGAGTTTTATCCTTTAACAGTATTGAGAGCTATCACATTGTTTATTTCTACACAATTACTCATTCAGTACTGTCAATCCTGACTGGTGGGTCATATTACACATTGGCTAACTCTTTGTCCAATGGTAACGTGTTCCACATTTTGTATACAAAACCCCAACATACCGGCAGTAATTGAAGAACTACAAAGACTCAATCACTGCTTAATCACATTGTAAAATAATTAAGGTTTTGTAAAAACAATTTACAAAAAGGAGATTACTCACATTGTTGTCTTAGACTTCTTTTAAGAGTTTCCTGGTAGTTATCTATTAATTACACAAATGTACATGTGTTGGTATAATAACCCAATATTTACATTAGTAATAACCTCCCTGAGACGGTATTCCAACGACTACGTCGGGCAGAACCTCGACAGCCATTACGGAACCCTGGATCAATCGGGCAGCGTAACTAATACGTAACCGGGGTTATAATACTTACAACGGGGCAAAATTTCGTTAATTAGGGGGTATTATGCCCGGAAATAACTTATACTATCAGAAATTTAGAGAGAGAAAGCGAAAATGAACGATCAGAAACTGAAGCCGATGCCCTCAATTTATAGGGCTGTAATTCGAGTTTCACGCGCCCCGCGTAAGCTTAGGTTAAGGCTTACGCGGCCCGCGTAGTAGGGGTGTAGCTGCTAGGGTTGCTGATTCGTCGAACTAGGGTTGACACGGAGTTGACACGTGTCAGCTCAGGGTTGCGCCTCGTTGTAGTGTTGTCGCGCCCCGCGTAAGCTTAGGTTAAGGCTTACGCGGCCCGCGCAGTAGGGGTGTAGCTGCTAGGGTTGCTGATTCGTCGAACTAGGGTTGACACGGACTTGACACGTGTCAGCTCAGGGCTGCGCCTCGTTGTAGGGCTGTCGCGCCCCGCGTAAGATGAGAAGGGGGCTTACGCGGCCCGCCAGGGACTACGTGTCCCGTTATAGGCTTGCCGAGTCAGCCCTAGACCCCACACGCGTCGGACACGTGGCGTGCTCCGGTGCGTCCTCGTATCCAGGTCATTGCTCCCCGTGTAGGCTTGTGCTATATCCGTCGCGGGCCGCGAGCGATATTAAAATTTGATTTTTATTTTATTTTTAATGATATAATGTATTTTAGGCTCGGTTTTTACATACGGGGTGTATTTTAGGACATATAGGAATATTTTAATATATATTAGGGTGTCAAAATATTTTGGAGGGTTGTTATATCCTCCCCACCTTGTTTTAGAGCTCGTCCTCGAGGTCTACTGGAACAAGTGTGGATATTTCCTTTGCATTTCTGATTCAAGCTCCCATGTGTATTTTGGTCCTCTTTTGGAGTCCCACTTCACTTTGACCAGAACTAATCTCTTGTGCTTGAGGTTCTTAACTTTCCTGTCTTCAATCTGTAGAGGATTCTCTACAAACTTTAACTGTTCATTTACCTCTATATCCTTAAGAGGTACTACAAGTGATTCATCAGCTAAACACTTCTTGAGATTAGATACATGAAATACATCATGTATTCCTGCCATTTCCTCTGGCAGTTGTAGCTGATAGGCTACAGGTCCTATTTTTCTAATAATCTCAAAAGGTCCAACATACCTAGGGCTTAGCTTTCCCCTTTTGATGAATCTTACCACTCCTTTCCAAGGAGAGACTTTCAATAACACTTTATCTCCTACTTGAAATTCCAAGGGCTTTCGTCTGTTATCAGCATAACTCTTTTATCGATCACGTGTTGCTTTCAGTCGTTCCTTGACTTGAATGATTCTGTCTGTTGTTTCTTGTAATATCTCAGGTCCAGATAGTTGCTTTTCTCCAATTTCTGCCCAACAGACTGGCGTTTGGCACTTTCGTCCATAAAGTGCTTCGAATGGTGCAGCATTGATACTTGTGTGATATCTGTTATTATAAGAAAATTCTATCAATGGTAAATGATCGTCCCAATTACCTCCGAAATCAATTACACAAGCTCTAAGCATGTCCTCCATTGTCTGAATTGTCCTTTCGCTTTGTCCGTCCGTTTGAGGATGATAAGCGGTGCTTAGATTCAACTTGGTTCCCATTGCTTTTTGGAAACTTGTCCAAAAATGAGAGGTAAAACGACTATCTCTGTCAGAAACAATTGATAGAGGAATTCCATGTAATGAAACTATTTCATTTACATATAATTTAGCTAATTGTTCCATACTGAAAGTTTCTTTCATTGGTAGGAAATGAGCTGACTTGGTTAGCCTGTCTACAATCACCCAGATTGTATCATTACTTTTTCTTGTTTTGGGTAATTTAGTAACAAAATCCATTGTTATCAATTCCCATTTCCATACAGGCATTTCTAATTGTTGCAATAAATCTGAGGGTTACTGATGTTCAGCTTTGACTTGTGAACAGGTTAAACACTTTGCAACATATGCTGCTATATCCTTTTTCATTCCTATCCACCAAAAATTCTTTCTTAAGTCCTGATACATCTTATCACTTCCAGGATGCATCGTATACTTAGACTTATGGGCTTCTACTAATATACGGTGGCGTAGGTTTCCTAATTTAGGTATCCACATCCTTTTCTTATGGAATCTCCAAATTCCATCTGTTCCTTGTTCTAATTCCTTAATCATTCCTTTTAACTTTTCAGTATCATCCTTGATTACTGATTCTTGTGCTTTTCTAATCTGATCATTTAAATCTACTTGTAGATTTAACTTAAGAGAACGTACTTTTTTTGGCTTTTCATGATACTTTCGACTTAAAGCATCAGCTACTACATTTGCTTTACCTGCATGATACTGGATATTACAATCATAATCGCTAAGTATCTCCATCCAGCATCTTTGTCTCATATTCAACTCTTTTTGCCCAAAAACATACCTTAAACTCTTATGGTCGGTGAATATGGTAAACTTACTACCATAAAGGTAATGTCTCCAAATTTTAAGGCCAAAAATTATAGCTCCTAACTCTAGATCATGGGTTGAATAATTCTCTTCATGATTCTTAAGCTGTCTAGAGGCGTAAGCTATAACCTTTTGACGTTGCATTAATACACATCCATAACCTAACTTAGAAGTGTCACAATAGATTACAAATCTTCAGTTCCTCCTGGTAACGCTAGTATGGGTGCATGGGTTAATCTTTGCTTAAGAATTCTAAAGGATTCTTCTTGTTTTGATCCCCATTCAAACTTAACGGATTTACAGGTTAACTTAGTTAAGGGAATGGCTATTCTAGAAAAATCTCGAATAAATCTTCTATAATAACTGGCTAATCCTAAGAAACTTCTAACCTCGGTTGGTGACTCAGGGGTTTTCCATTTGGTAATTGCCTCGATCTTGGTGGGATCTACATGAATTCCTTCATGATTAACTAGATGTCCAAGAAATTGTACCTGTTCTAACCAAAACTCACACTTCGAAAACTTAGCATAAAGCTTTTCTTTTCTCAATAAACTTAGAAGTGTGTGCAGATGGGCTGCATGTTCCTCTTTGCTTTTAGAATAAATAAGAATATCATCTATATAGACAATTATGAATTTGTCCAAATATGGCTTACATATTCGGTTCATCATATCCATGAATGCAGCTGGGGCATTGGTTAAACCAAATGGCATGACAGTAAATTCATAATGGCCATACCTTGTTCTGAAAGCGGTTTTAGGAATGTCCTCTTCCTGTACCTTTACTTGATGATATCCTGACCTTAAATCGATTTTTGAGAAAAATCGTTCTCCTTGCAATTGATCAAACAAATCATATATTCTTGGTAATGGATACCGATTCTTAATCGTAACTTTGTTCAATTCACGGTAGTCAATGCACATACGCATTGATCCTTCCTTCTTTTTAACGAATAAAATCGGTGCTCCCCATGGCGATGAGCTTGGCTGAATGAATCCTTTCTCCAACAACTCATCTAATTGTTTCTTTAGTTCTTGCATTTCTGCGGGTGCCAAACGGTAAGGTGCTTTAGCAATTGGTGCGGTTCCTGGTATCAAATGGATTCTGAATTCAACTTCTCTATCTGGAGGTTGCCCTGGTAGCTCTTCTGGAAATACATCTGAAAACTGGGATACTACTGGAATATGCTTTAATTCTTTTCCTTTAGTGTTAGTGATTATGGAAATCAAATACACTAATGACCCTTTTCTTATATAACTTGTTGTTTTCATCACAGAGATGAACTTTATGGATCTAGAGGTTTTATTTCCTTTAATTGTGATCTTTTCACCCCTTGGTTAATTTACTTGGATTGACTTTGGATCACATAAAATACTGGCTTTATTGGCTATTAACCAATCCATTCCTAACACAACATCAAATCCTGCCAGATTCATGGGGTAAAGGTTTGCAATAAATTTCTGATGTAAAATTTCTATTCTTGCTCCCTGCAAGATTTCAGAAATCTTAATGGTTTCCCCATTTGCTGTCTCTACTAGACATTCTTGTGGGAGTTTAGTTAATGATTGATTAAGAAGTTTGCAAAATGAAGTATTAATAAAACTTTGGTTTTCACTAGAGTCAATTAATACTTTAGCAAAAACATCATTAACTAAAAACGTACCGGTGATCACATCCGGGATCATCTTTGCTTCTTCTGCCGTCAGAACAAATGCTCTAGCATTTTTAGTATTCTTGGCGTTTGTAGCTGGAGCTAGCTTTGGACAGTTAGGCTTGATATGACCTTGTTCTCCGCAGTTGTAGCATATCCTGTTGTTAGGTTTCTTCCTGCAGTCTTCCTCCTTGTGTCCAGATATTTTGCAAAAGTTACAGTATATGGAGCATCTTCCTGAATGCTTCCTTTTGTAATACTTACAGTAGGGTGCAGAGGTAGAACCTACATTTCTTCCACGGTTAGAATTTTTAGAACGGAATTCTTGGGTAAGCTTCAGGCTTAGGTTCCTCCTTTGATCCTCTTCTCGTGTACGGACTAATTCATCTGTCAGGGTGTTTGCTAGCTCTACGGCTTCTTCTATAGTTTGAGGTCTAGCTGCCTTGACTACATGTCTAATCTCCCTAATTAATCCCCAGATGTAACGGGAGATTAAAACTGGTTCAGGTGATGCAAGGGTTGGTACTATTCGGGCATATTCAAAGAATAATGTAGTATAACCCTTACTATCTACTCCAGTCATCCTAAGGTTTAGGAATTTATTGGCTATCTGTTCCTTTTCATTGGGAGGGCAGAATTTTCTTTCTACCATGTTTTTAAATTCCTCCCATTCCATATTATAAGTTCTATCACTTCCCCTCGACTGGAGGATAGTGTTCCACCATTCTAGCGCTGAATTCTTAAACAGATTGGATGCAAACATTATCTTATCCTCTTCCGCGCATTTACTTATTCTTAAGACTGCCTCAATCTTTTCTATCTAGCGTAGTGATGCAACGGCCCTTTCATTGCCCGAGAATTCCATTGGTTTACAAGACCAGAATTCTTTATAAGAACAACCGTAAGACGCGGTTCTTCTTCTTTTGGGAATGGGCACTTGAAGTACGGGTCCATTGTTTACGCTGTTTTCAGGTTCAGAGGGTCGTTTACTATCATGTTTACTTTTATTTTCTGCTTCCTTAACCGATTTGATAATATATGGCATCACATCTATTATCCCTTGTGCCACTATATGTTGCATGACACTGTTATCCACTTGGTTTCCATTATTGTTGTAGTTCGGGTTTTCGTTATCCAGGTTATTGTTACTCTGGTTATCATTATTCTGGTTTTCCTGGTTTACTTCGTCGTCCATCTGAATTTTAAACATTTACCAATTATTAATATCACAAAATAATTAATAATTTAGGAAACAATCACACAACACACATATTGGCCAAAAGCGTCGAGCATTGCGACTTTTACTCTTTCTTATATAGTATGCGTCTAATACACACTAAGACTGGAATTAAAATTACAATACTACTATGCATCACTAACCACGAAGTGGTCTATACTACAACATATATTATTATTATTACACACACGTATATATATATATATATATATATATATATATATATATATATATTCATACAAACATATTATTATTATATTATTATTATTATTATTATTATTATTATTATTATTATTATTATTATTATTACCAACTCCACCATCACCTTCACTGATCTGGATTCATCCAGTAATCCATATTGTGCTCGTCGTACTTCCAGACGAGTCGCTCTCCTACCTGCCTCATCCTCTCACTACTCTCTAAAATCTCTTCTCCGAAAATTCAAAGCTCTTGCACATTATCTGCACTCATTGGGGGTGCAGGTGCTGGTACTGGGTCTGGGTACTGGGGCATGGGCTCCTCCTGAGGGTACGGATTCTCAAAGATCTCCCTAATGTATTCATCGTTATCGTAGTAGGGATCTAGAGGGTCCAGACCTGGATAGGCTGCTAGGTTCGGCAGGGGTTCATCGTTTAGGTGGTAGCGTGGCACATAATCCCTATGATCATCGAACCATGGATCATAATCTGGGTCTAAGGGATTAGGGGCTGGTATCCTAGTTATCTCCTCCGGGTTGAAATCATGCATTTGGACTTGGTTTTCGGGGTTGTTTTCTATCTCCATCGGCTGAGTGGGAAACAAAGGCAAGGGTTGTGGGGCTACTAGTTGCTCTAGGTTTGGGTCGGCAGCTGTGTTTGCTAGGATATGAAAATTAGCTAAGCTCCTATTAAGCATATCCTGTGTATGGGCATCTGACTCTCGCTTAGCGGCTGCTAGGACTCTCTGTTGTTGCAACTTTCGCATTCTTTTCCTACGCTCGAATGCTCCCTTACTGAACCATCCTCTTTTTTTCTGAGGGAATACTCCCTTCTTCCTGGTCAGCTGAATACCCAGAGAGGGCAGGCTGTGAAGAAGTACCTTCACTCCTAGGTGAATCGGACAACTGATGATAAACGTCTGAGGGTCCTTGATCACTCATACTGTAAACTAACAAATAGTTAAATAACACACAACAGTAAAATACAGATATGCACGTATTTTCATAATTAATTTCCTAACAATTTAAATAATATTTCGGTGTCAGCAGAACACTTATGTGGCTGAATCAGTGGCTTAGCTCTGATTCCACCTTCTGTCGCAACCCCCGCCCCCTATCTTTCCCGGGAACGGGCGGCCGCGAGACCAGTTTTGGTGGTATCATTCGTTTATCATTTTGGCAGGAGAAATTTCATCAGGACCGTAGTTAGGAAATATTTATCAGAGTAAATACCACACTTTTATAATATCAAACATATTGGGATAAAACCCAAGTTTTCATTACAAACATTTTCATAGGGAAAATCCCGATTTTATTGAATAAAACATCTTCTTTTATTTAGGTAACTTTTATATCCACTTTTCCAAGCCTTCAGTGCTGTCCAGCTGGCTTCTAGTTGACTTTCACATTTTGTTACCTGAAACGCATTTAAAAACATTTTGTCAGTTGGAAATACTGGTGAGTGAATCCCAGTTTAATCAAGAAGAGTTTTATCCTTTAATAGTATTGAGAGCTATCACATTGTTTATTTCTACACAATTACTCATTCAGTACTGTCAATCCTGACTGGTGAGTCATATTACACATTGGCTAACTCTTTGTCCAATGGTAACGTGTTCCACATTTTGTATACAAAACCCCAACATACTGGCAGTAATTGAAGAACTACAAAGACTCAATCACTGCTTAATCACATTGTAAAAGAATTAAGGTTTTGTAAAAACAATTTACAAAAAGTAGATTACTCACATTGCTGTCTTAGACTTCTTTTAAGGGTTGTTATCTATTAATTACACAAATGTACATGTGTTGGTATAATAACAATATTTACATTAGTAATACCCTCCCCGAGACGGTATTCCAACGACTACGTCGGGCAGAACCTCGACAGCCGTTACGGAACCCTGGATCAATCGGGCAGCGTATCTAATACGTAACCGGGGTTATAATACTTACAACGGGGCAGAACTTCGTTAATTAGGGGGTATTATGCCCGGAAAAAGCTTATACTATCAGAAATTTAGAGAGAGAAAGCAAAAATGAACGATCGGAAACTGAAGCCGATGCCCCCAATTTATAGGGCTGTAATTCGAGTTTCTCGCGCCCCACGTAAGCTTAGGTTAAGGCTTACGCGGCCCGCGTAGTAGGGGTGTAGCTGCTAGGGTTGCTGATTCGTCGAACTAGGGTTGACACGGAGTTGACACGTGTCGGCTCAGGGCTGCGCCTCGTTGTAGGGCTGTCGCACCCCGCGTAAGATGAGAAGGGGGCTTACGCGGTGTCACACCCCGATATTTCCACGTATTACCGGTGGGCCCGATGGGGAGTATCGTGACATAGTTGATATCATAGACAATTTATATTATCACAGTTTAATACACAGCGGAAGTCGAAAGATAAAATCATTACAAACCGAATAAAAAGTAACATCAAGTGTATTACAAAACGGTTGTAAGGATCCATAGGCGGATCAAAGTTCAAAAGATCATTGTTCAACAGATTTATTAACATCTAAGCTTGCAAGACTCTTTATTGATGCTAGGAGTAGCCAGCCTATTCCGTGTAGTACCTGCACTTAGCCTTTTTGGAAAATACGTCAGTTTACACTGGTAAATACAATTAACCGACTCATTTTGAAAATGTTTAAGAAAATTGATTTGAATGCACATGGCACAAAATAATCTTTTATAACTTGGGATAATTATTTATATATAAACTTGTAAGATAATTACATGTTCGTTATACGTTCAGTAGCTCGGGCTGAATATCGGGTTAAAGATTAATAGACACACCACATGATATAGTCCCGCGTCGAGTTATCTCGAACAAACGGTTATACCTTATATATATATATATATATATATATATATATGCACTGTCAGGTGTATGCCTACACCCCGTGCTTAGGTCGTGCCCATTTCAATGAATGATGCCAAGGATATCCGGGACATGGTCATTAACCCCCCAAAGTCTTTAAGCAAACAAAACAAATTAAATGGTTCATCTCAATAAATTAACCTTCATATGATTAACAATTCAATGCCCGACCAAGCGGTATTTTATATACAGTACCCCAAGCTCGTATAAGGGAAAATAAGTTAAAAGTATTTACCTGAGCAAGTATATATCAAAATCAGCAACTGCAAGTAGCTTTTACTGGGCTCCTAATCTGGAACGAAGGTTTTAATAACCTATTAGATTCCTAACGGGTCTTAATTAAGTCTATACTTAGACCGGTTAGTTTTAAAGGAAGATATACGGTTCAAAACGCATGATTAAGCGATGACCGAAATAGAGTGTGGTTTAGACCTGACAAGTTTGTATACTTATATAATATGGGTAAACTAAACACATTCTGGATTTTGAGATAAAAACGATAAGGTTTGACCCGTTTCGGCTAATTTATGCAAACTAGTTACATAAACTGCACCGAACGCGAATAATGCGTAACGGGTAACCAAATGAGTCATGAACAGGTTTCCTAAGTTAATATGCCTTAAATATGTTGTGAATGACCACGGCGAAGTTCTGAGAACCCTTTCGCTTCTTTGACTTCTTAGGGGATCCAGTCTGTTCATCTATGGTCTTTGATTCCTCGATTGGGTTCGATTCCTCGACCGGTTTCTTGTCACATTTTCGGAAAAGTTTACCTTTCCTGATCTTTGATTCAGTCAAGGTTGCAGATAGCTCAATGGCCTGTCTAACTGTAGTAGGGTTGCTACCAGTCACAATGTCTTGTATTGAGTCAGGGAGGCCATCAATGTACTTTTCGATTGCCTTATCCAAAGGCGTGACCATGTTTGGGCATAACAGACTTAACTCCTCATAACGGTCCGTGTAGGCTCGATGCTCACCGCTATCTTGCGTAAGATCGTCAAATTCCCTTTCCAAGGCCCTGATCTCGTGACGAGGACAGAATTCCTTCATCATAAGGGCCCTAAGTTCAGCCCATGTCTGTGCTAGAGCAACTTCTGCACCACGATCTCTCATAACCCCGTTCCACCACGTAAGGGCCCTCTTCTGGAACACACTCGAAGAAAACTCGACCTTGCGATTGTCAGGACACTGCACGTGGCGGAAAGTATTCTCAATGCTCTCGAACCATTGAAGAAGCCCAGTCGCTCCCTCAGAACCACTAAACTTGAGTGGTTTAGCCGAGTTAAAATTCTTGAAATTGCACGGACCATTGTTGTTGTTGTTGGCTTGGTTCCATTGAGCAAAGAGGTTTGGGAATTGAGCAGCCATTTGCTGCGCAATGATTTCTGCCAGTTCGGCAGTCGCTATCTGGCTTTCGCGTCGAGGAGGCATTCTAAAAGAGAAACAAGAAAGAAAACAAATGAAATGGCATTGGGTAAGAATAGGATGTTACAATTACCGACCATAATCATGGTTGATGGTCATTTGTTTGAACCACGAAGCAAACAAACAACACAAAGGCTGAATCAAAGCAAATAGATCCTCATAGTGTATCGCGAAGACATGCTTGCCTATAAGTGGACACTCACCCCAAGAGTTCCCAGGTAAGAGTGACTGGTCCGATTGTGTGGATTTGTACGAACACTCTAGCCTTAGACAGAAAACTCAGGGTACAGGCATTCACTCTTCCAGTTTGCACGTGTTCACACTATTTAGGACCCAAAATTTTGACGAGGTTTTGAAAACTCAAAGGGGTTCAAAACCTTATAACAGAGGGTTCAAAACCTTATAACAGAGGGTTCAAAACCTAGTAATCAATCATCCTAGAACAGATGATTAGTTTTTCAAAGTGGTTTTGAAATTTATGTTCTTGTTGTGGTCGTCGCCTAAGGATAGGTGACGGTATTGTTTTATGACTAAACACAAGTAAACTCGCGTTAGGGTCCTAGAAAGGTTATAGACTAGGTCAAAGTATTACTAATAACCTAATTCCCTATAACCATTGGCTCTGATACCAACTTTTCTATCACACCCCGACCACGTAGAACATACAAAACGTGGCGGAAACGTCGGGGAGTGTTGTAACAGAATTAATTGTTTCAAATCCATGGCAATTGAAGTTTCGTTTTATTAATCAAACATGAAAGTTTACATTGTTTTAAACAAGAACCAAAGAGTACATAACATAAATTAACTAGTTCTTGTCTCGTTTTAAGTCACTAAGGCACAGGTCCGCCTAAGTATGTCTTGATAAGTCCTATGCATCATCTCCTGAAAACACATGTGAAAATAGGTACGTCAGCATAAAAATGCCTGTGAGATACATAGGTTTTGTGAAAACAGAATTCATGACTTATGTTTGAGAAAATGTTTAGTCATGAACCTTGTAATTTGCTTTGTCTTGTAAATCATTTGAAAAACGATAAGATCAGATGATATGTATAAATAAGAGAATAATGTATGGTTAAATGAATAACCATGTAAAATGAGTTTGTATAAGATAAGTTGTTTGTAAATCAATGTCTTGTGAAAAGTATGTTATTTGTATAAAATGTTATATGTCTCAAATTAAAATGATTCAAATAACGCTACAATATGTGATATCATACAAACACTTATATATAGGAAGTACCAGCGGCGTATCCACCGTGCTTGTATCATATTACATACGCCTCGTTACTTAAATCACTTACTCAAACCAAACCATCAAGATGAAATGTTTAACAATTGTAGAAATGTTTATGTATAGTCAAATGTCTATTGTCAAATGTAAATCATGTCAACAGATACAACTGGTTCACACGGTTCAATAGTTACAAACGGTTCATATAATCAAAGGGTTACGACGGTTCACATAGTCAAATGGTTACAACGGTTCAAAATGTAGTATAATGTGTTTATATGCTGGATGAGCATATGTAACAGAAATGAAATGTAAAACAATGTACTAAGTATGCACGTAATGGACATACATAGCATAAGTGTAATGTAAAACAATGTACTATGTATGCACGTAATGGACATACATAGCATAAAATGTATTGTAAAGTGATGTACTAAGTATGCACACAATGGGCATACATAGCATAAAATGTATTGAAATCATGTACTATAAATGTACTAATAAACATAGCGAGTATATGATGTGAAAACAGGAAAGCATGAAAGTAACAAGTAGGCACATGTGTTTCACCCCAAAACAGTTTGGAAAACAGTAAAAGAGGGGTCTATGTACTCACTTGAGATTGCTTAGTAATCCTTGAGTAACAACCAAACAATGCTAGAGATCTCGGAATCAAACGGCACCTAATATAGGTAACTATGTTAATAAACCGGACCTAAATCGGAGGATCGGATAGGATGAGGGTTCGTAAACCAAACGAGTATAGAGACTCATGTCATATGGTTTAACAAAGCCTACATACTAAATGAAACCTAAACTAAGTGCTTACGACCCATTACGACCCGTTTAGGTAGCTTATGCTACTTTAACGCGTCGTGCGCGCAAAGCGCCCTCGAGACGTCTAACTAGCCCTATGACAAGTGTTATATGCCTAAATATGTTACATAATCAGTTAAGTGACGAAAGTTTAGGTTACATATGCTTAATTACCAATTACACATGAAAAGGGTATTCTGGTAATTTACCTAAGGCATATAAACTACCTATCATACAACTACTCAAACGATGTGACCATAGGGTATAACCTCAGAAGGTTATTCCCTACCTACTATGGTCACCTAATGTATTTGGTCAGATCCTAATGATCGACCAAATGGGTTGGGTTCGAAGGTATAAGCGATTTATTAGATCGCTTACCCTTACGACCCTAGACAACGTGGTAATCAGTAGGCATAGTCACAAGGGACTATAACCATCGTGATTACAATCATGTTGCGAAGTTCAAACGAACTTCGCATTGACTATAAACTGGTCAATGCAGAAAGTCAAACAAAGTTTGACTTTCGGACTCGAAAAGCAATAAAAGAACGAAGGAACACTTACAAAGGGTCCCCGAAAGCTAATCTTGATCCAAGTAGCTCAGGTATGAAACAATGGTTTCAACTTAGAGCTTCTAAGATCAGATTCTTGTGGGTTTTTCAATGAAGTGGGTTGGGTATTTATAGGATTCGTAGAGCCGTTAAGATCGTTTCTTGGAAACCGTGCTTTGATCTTGGCCATACACCTCAAGAACATGGTTTTACAAAACCATTTGAGCCCCTAGTATTGAGAAATACCATGAGCATGTGGGTTTTGTGGGTAATGCAGCTGTTAACAGCCTGTTTAAACATTGAATCTGGTCTGAGAGGCTGACGCGGGCCGCGTAAAGTATCACCCTGGGTTTACGCGGGCCGCCTGAAGTCCTGATCAGAAAACAACTTTGAAAAATGACAGTTTTGGTCCCTGTTGTGTATTAAAGTCATTTCCGACACATTTAAGGCCCGTTAACCCCATTTCAAAGCTCTAAAATGAAGTTAAAGTATAGGGAACTTAAAATGTGCTCAAAAATATCTCGGATGTCGGTTCGTTTGGCCGTACGATCGCGATGTTCGCTTAATTACGACGGAATGCGCATAAGCGCGAAAAACGATCCAAATGGCGCGACGAATGGATTTTTCTTATGCCAAACACTAAAATAAAATGTTTTAGTGCTTAGATAAATTTTTGGATGTCCGGATGTATTCAGAACGTAAGTTATGCGTGAAAATGCAAACTTGTGCACTTTTTGACGCTTTTAGTCCCTGAATGGCCCAAAAGTTTATTTTAGCACACCGAACCCCTCAAAGCCTATTTCTAAGCTATGTAAAGGATATTTATGGTATGTTTAACTTATGATCATGTTCCATAATGTCTGTTACAGTTCAAATTGGCATACTTTCGCAGTTTGTCAACTTTAGTCCCTGTAAGCGATTTAACTTGATTTTGCCATACCAAAGCCTTCAAAACTTATTTCTAAGTTAAGTAAAGGTTATTTAAGGTATGTTAAGCCTATTTCACTATTCCGGAGTGTTCGTTATATTAAACTGGTTATATTTACGCATCAGTGCGCGTATAACCTTCCAGAAAGCGATTTAGAGCTTGAAATCGAACAAGAATTGATATGTGCAAAAGATACACATATTTATACAGATCCCAAGTATGAAATACAATATTTCATTGGCTTGGCAGTTGTTTGATGGTCGCAGTGACCCAGGTGTCACATCATCCATGTCCATGGAGAAATGGTCCTCCGGTCCCAACGGGTTATAACCCATTGGTTCTTCAATTAAGTTTGCCGGGTTGAACCGGCTTTGGCAGTAGGGTGTTGGGTCGTTAAAATATTGATGCGAGTTGTGGCTTTGAAGGGGTATAAAAGAATGGTGTGAGTTGTGGGGCTCGTTCTCCGACTGAGGCCCGAAAGAGTTTAGGTAAGAAGGTGAGGAGCTCAGCGAGACTGAACGCCTCGCGGGTTCTTGATGGGTCCTCCAGTCTTCTTGAGGACTTTTGCTTAACGAGTCTGATGGAGTTCGCTTGTGTGAAGGCTCGGCCTCATGATCGTTGGGGGCGACGAGTGGCCCCTTGCCTCTACCTCTTCCTCGCACTCTTGGTGGCATCTTTTTGAACCTGTCAAAACAAACAAAGGACACAACAAGGAAAAAAAAGACAAAATTAAAATAAAACAAATTTGGATTAGTCCTAAGTTCTTTGTCTAGACTCGAAAATCGAGGAATGTGCAAACTGTGTCATTGAGATTAAACACAAAAGGCTAGTGTTTAATTCACTCAACGTTGGCTCTGATACCAACCTGTCACACCCCGATATTTCCACGTATTACCGGTGGGCCCGGTGGGGAGTATCGTGACGTAGTTGATATCATAGACAATTTATATTATCACAGTTTAATACACAACGGAAGTCGAAAGATAAAATCATTACAAACCGAATAAAAAGTAACATCAAGTGTATTACAAAACGGTTGTAAGGATCCACAGGCGGATCAAAGTTCAAAAGATCATTGTTCAACAGATTTATTAACATCTAAGCTTGCAAGACTCTTTATTGATGCTAGGAGTAGCCAGCCTATTCCGTGTAGTACCTGCACTTAGCCTTTTTGGAAAATACGTCAGTTTACACTGGTAAATACAATTAACCGACTCATTTTGAAAATGTTTAAGAAAATTGATTTGAATGCACATGGCACAAAATAATCTTTTATAACTTGGGATAATTATTTATATATAAACTTGTAAGAGAATTACATGTTCGTTATACGTTCAGTAGCCCGGGCTGAATATCGGGTTAAAGATTAATAGACACACCACATGATATAGTCCAACGTCGAGTTATCTCGAACAAACGGTTATACCTTTATATATATGAATGATGCCAAGGATATCCGGGACATAGTCACTAACCCCCCAAAGGCTTTAAGCAAACAAAACAGATTAAACGGGTCATCTCAATAAATTAACCTTCATATGATTAACAATTCAATGCCCGACCAAGCGGTATTTTATATACCGTACCCCAAGCCCGTATAAGGGAAAATAAGTTAAAAGTATTTACCTGTGCAAGTATATATCAAAATCAGCGAGTGCAAGTAGCTTTTACGGGGCTCCTAATCTGGAACGAAGGTTTTAATAACCTATTAGATTCCTAACGAGTCTTAATTAAGTCTATACTTAGACCGGTTAGTTTTAAAGGAAGATATACGGTTCAAAACGCACGATTAAGCGATGACCGAAATAGAGTGTGGTTTAGACCCGACAAGTTTGTATACTTGTATAATATGGGTAAACTAAACACATTCTGGATTTTGAGATAAAAACGACAAGGTTTGACCCGTTTCGGCTAATTTATGCAAACTAGTTACATAAACTGTACCGAACGCGAATAATGCGTAACGGGTAACCAAATGAGTCATGAACAGGTTTCCTAAGTTAATATGCCTTAAATATGTTGTGATATCAGTAAGATACCTTCTATAATGCCCAAAATTGATTTAAACTCAAATTAGCCCCGTAGGGGTATTTTGGTCATTTTAAAGGTTATAAAAGAGTTTAAATACTAATCTGAGTTTCAGGTCTGATATAATCAGTAAAAATATTTATTTTTATAAGTCATAACAGTAGGGTATTGCATATATGTGAAATTTATCTTTTATAACCAAACTATGCACCGTATGGGCATTTTGGTAATTTCACATAAGCTTTAAAGGTCAGAATTTGAATTCTGAGTTCAAAAACTTTTGCTTACTGTTTAATTATAAAAAATTATTTAAAACATCAGTAGGTATCAAGTTTTATATGTTAAAAATAGTTTTAACCCATATTATGCGCTTAAAACGCGTAAAAGTCGGTTTTAAGCGATTTTTGGGTTTAAATAGGAAATATGAGTTTTTGATCAGTTTATAAAGTTCAAAATATTTTATTTATTATATAAAATCAGTAGCAAAAAGTTTGGTATTAAAATATTATGTAAAACTCATTTTATTCGAGAAAAGGGTATAACCGACATTTACCGAATTATAGCAAGAACCCTATGTTATGCTCAGCTTAAAAATAATTAAAAATATTCAAAAATCCCAAAATATTATATTACATCAGTGGGTAAAAAGTTTGGTATCAAAATTTGGGTTTAGATAGGTTTTATGCTAATTACGCCGTTTAATTAATAAAAAGCTTCTTAATTACGATATTGAGCATAACTCTTAATTTAGACCTCAAACTGATGTCAAATTTTTAGGACAAGTTTATAAATTAGTAATAAAGGTTTTTGTCCTCTCACATTTTCAAAAATCTCGTTTTAAGGTCAAAAGGGCATTATGGTCAATATTTAGGCATATAACGGAAACGTGCATATGAATCGAATAACTAATGAAGCAAGTTGTATAACCTCAGAGATTTACACTAATCAATAACCTGGTCCTAATAGAGCTCTAAGGCAATTCTAAAATATGCTACATTGGGCCAGAACTGAAAGTCAAAGCAAAAGTCTACTTTTACGACTTTCGGTTCCGAACCGAGCTTAAACTGAAAATTGTCGGGTTGAACATGTTTAGACATGTTCTTACATTAATTACCAAGTTATATGAGTGATAAAACAGGTTCCATAGCTTCTACATTGTTAATTATGTGTTTATGCAAAAATTTGCTTTCTGTTGACTTTTTATAATTAGCTTTGACCCGACAATTGACCTAGTTAGAGTGGGAATCAGAGGGTGCCCTTTTAAGAGTTTATTACCCACATAATTACCAACTCAAATCTACTTTTAATTCGAGAATTGACTGGACAATTTATGATTAATTACTAAGTCAAACCTTAATTACGACGGTTTGACTTTGGGCCATTTAACTAAGTAAAACTGAATTAAGAGAGGTTAGGGACACTTACTGAAGTCTTATGCACGACTAATGATCCCTAGGAATTGGTCTTGAGCTCCAGAAATCTTCAGAACAAGTGTTATGAAAGTTTCCAAGTGAAGTGCCCAATGTTGCAACAAGGGACTTCTTATATAGTGGGTTTAATTGAACAAGATGGTGCCAAACAAGTCTATGAGGTGATTCCAGATCAGTACAAGTGCGCTCTATGCATGTAAACCTGTTGGTGCAGCCCCTGATATGTAAAACAAAGCATCTAAGTCGGTTACACAGCCTTTACAGGCACCTGTCCTGTTTTTCTTCGCTGCAGACATCCACGCGGCCCGCGTAAAAGACCTGTGTGGTCTTACGTGGCCGGTATGAGGCCCAGACTTAGGTTACAAGTTTCCAGCTTTTGCACTTTAGGTCCCTGGTCCTTTTTAAAGTGGTTTTAACTTCGTTTATTGCACTTTTGACCCTCCAATTGAGTTTTAAGGGCTCCAAGACATAACCAAACTTTTTTAAGTCCTTGGTTAGCTTTATGATCACCCAAAAAGCCTTAAATTTCAACGTTGACGCTTTTAACCCCTCATATACGAATGTTAGCATAACTTTCTCATACGATAACGAAACCTTGTGAAATTTTTATCACGTATTCTAGTGAGCATAATTAATCATTTCAAAGCTTCGGGTTCGCCAAAAGGTCACTCAGAGGTATAAATTAAACATGTTGACACATTTAACCCTTGTGGTTTGTAAAGTCTCACTTTCTTCCACAAATGGCTTCACATGATCCATAATTCATTCGTTTAAGGGTATAGACATCGTGTAGGGTCGTTGAAAGGTAAATTTACCCAATGTTGACACTTTGAATCCTTTTATACACGTACATTCTTCGTTTGTCAACTTTAGTCCCTCATAAGTAATCTATCACACGTTTAAAGTTCATGACACGTGTCTTCATTATATTGGACATGAATTTACGAGGTGTTACACGCGGCCCGCCAGGGACTACGTGTCCCGTTATAGGCTTGCCGAGTCAGCCCTAGACCCCACACGCGTTGGACACGTGGCGTGCTCCGGGGCGTCCTCGTATCCAGGTCGTCGCGCCCCGCGTAGGCTTGTGCTATATCCGTCGCGGGCCGCAAGCGATATTAAAATTTGATTTTTATTTTATTTTTAATGATATAATGTATTTTAGGCTCGGTTTTTACATACGGGGTGTATTTTAGGACATATAGGAATATTTTAATATATATTAGGGTGTCAAAATATTTTGGAGGGTTGTTATATTTACCATTGATTGAGTTCTCGTACAACAATAGCTATCATTCCAGTATTCAGATGGCCCCTTTCGAAGCTTTATATGGTCGCAAGTGCCAATCTCCTCTCAGTTGGCATGAGATTGGTGACAAGCAACTTACTGGACCTGAGATCATTCAAGAGATGACGGATAAGATTCTTCAAATCCGCGATAACTTGATCAAGGCTAGGAGCAGACAAAAGAGCTATGCTGATAAAAGGCGTAAGCCTCTGGAATTTGGTGTTGGAGATCGAGTACTGCTTAAGGTATCTCCCTGGAAGGGAGTGGTTCATTTTGGTAAGAAGGGAAAGCTCGCCCCTTGCTATGTGGGTCCTTTCACGATACTCGAAAGGATTGGTAAGGTGGCATACCGACTCGGCCTACCACAGGAACTTAACAGTGTACATCCGGTATTCCACGTATCCAATCTCAGAAAGTGTTTAGCCAACGAGGAACTTCAGGTTCCCGTCGAAGACTTGCAAGTGAACGAAACCTTACATTTTGTGGAGAAACCAGTCGAAATCATGGACCAAGGTGTTCGACGCTTATCTATTGTACTCTACTCAGGCTAATTCTAAGAGCTTCCTTTGATCCAATAACAGTTTTGTTGTTAAGCAATCACTGTGAGTATACTCGATCCCTTTTCGTTTTAAACTTTTGGGATGCAACATGTATTCTATGAAACTTGAAACTATTTGAAATCTAACTCTATCCTCTGTGAATGTGAAACTTGATACTTTGGATTCTCGATTTTTGATTCTTTATGCTATGTGAACGTTTAATCCTTGTGTGTGGTTCCGCCTTAACAATAGTAGCGCTATAGGAAGATGCACCTCCCCATTATTCTCGGGGGTATTGTTAGGAGGATTCTATTTGCTTTCCTTGATTCTTGGGAAAGTGGTTAAAGCATCGGGACACTTGGGCTATCACTTGAACTGCGAACACCAGCATGGCTGAAACTATTTTATCGTTTACATGATAGATATGAGTCTTTTTAAACTATTATGCTATATACTCAAACTTGTATACTCGCCAGTACATTTTTGTACTGACTTTATTTTAATACATGTTGCAGACTGATAGGATGCTATGATCAAGAAACGTGCTAGGATTGCTGCTAGAAACTCATCCTAGTTAATCTTAGAAACTTTGAAACAATTTTGGTGAATTTGTATTTGATACTTATGTTTCGGTTGGTGTTTGATTTTAGACTATGTTATCATGAAACTTGATTAATCTATTTCGAAATTATTAGTGTTATGGAAACTCATGAGCAATCTGAACGCTTAGTGCCGCACCCCGATGTTTCCGCCATCGGTTGGGGTGTGACATAACGCCTCCTATACTATTAAAATAATGTTTTGGTGTAGGGTACAAAATGTGTAGGACTCCAAAACTTTTAAATAATTTTGCGACTCGTAATAAAATATGTGTAGGACACAACACTTTTAAATAATTTTGTCACTTCTAATAAAATTAGTGTAGGATCCAACACATTAATGGTGGTGAAGGAGAAAATTATGGTGACATTAATGTGACTTGAGTAACTCTTTAAAACATTTATTAGTATATTCTAAATCAAATTGTCTATATTATCCTTAGTAATTAAAGTATTAATTAAAAGTGGATAAAAATGATATCTTAATTCTCAACCATCGATCAAAAAAATATAGGGTCTAGATTTATTTATTTTTCTTCTTTCAAGAAGATTCTTCTCAAATGAACATCCCCTATATATATATAGGATTAGGTTTAAGAGTGAACACTAGTGTAGCTTGAGAACTGAGTGAACTAATCCTGACCATACACGTGTGTAGATTAATGGCCAGGATTTGATGTTAAAATACACTAGTGTATTTTATGATTTGATGGTGAGATCCTGACCATACACGTGTGTAGATCAATGGCCAGGATTTGTTCACTCGGTTCGCAAATACACTAGTGTTCACTCTAGAACCCCACCCTATATATATATATAGGGTCAGGATTTAGAGAAAACGATGAAAAGTGTGAGAATGGTGAGAACGCTTATCGATCGTCCGATCAAAACAATCTATGGACTAGATTGGCGCGGTGGCGTTTTCGTAAATAACACGAATTCTATTGAGTCGACGCGCTTCATTAAGGGTAAAAAGGTCTTTACACTTCTATACCAAAACGCCAACTAATGAATAAAATGCCATTACTGCCCAAAACGCATCCCTATATAAACAAAACATTCTCATACATAAGAACACACTTCCCCCAACCTGAAAACGCCATATTTCTACTATATAACATTCATCTTACAACGCCAAAAAATCCAAAACATCAAACATACCTACTCAAAAAACGCCATATTTTACTATATGCCAATCATCTTAGAAAACGCCAAAATCTCTCAAATATCAAAAATTTCCAAAAACTGGACTTTTTTTTCAGATACACTATTTCCTCAGAAAAACGCAAAAAAATGCCGAAAATGGTTTCTTGTATATTCAATATTGTTCTACGCGAAGTTTCGGAAAATGCATACTTTCCTGAGGTGCTGCGGCTCAAATAACATTTTGCTGAATGAGATGGACAAAACTTCAAGAAAAAGATACTGGGGTCAGACTTATGTCAGTTTTTGTGTTTTGTTATTGATGAATATTATAATGGCATGAATTAGACGAATGACACTGATGAGTGGTTTGAAGATACGTATTCAAACAAAAAACTCATGTCATATTGTCTTTCCAAACGGCCAAAAAAACACAAGCATGACAAAGCCAAACCGCCAGTGAACATGTTTCAAAGAAGAAAGAGACTGACGACAGTGAAAATTTGAAAAGATAAATTTTTTCTATTTTTATTTTTTTAATTTTCTTTTTCTGTTGTTTGTTATGTATTTTTCAACTTAGAATAAAAAATAATATTATATTAATAAAACGCCAAAAGTCATAATTATTGTGAAACGCCATAATGGAATAAAACGCCAAAAACTCCCAACCTATAATAAAAGTAATTTAGAGAAGAATTATTAAAAGCTAAAAATGGAAACAAACGCCAAAAACTACTTAAAGCCATTAAAAACGCCAAAACTTGGAAGATGGAATGTCTAAGACCATAAAAACTCATAAAAACCTGAACAAAATCAGTAAAAAATACACACAGTAACTGAAAAGATGGCTACTTTATTAATATCATTTATTATAAATAAAAATTCCGCCTAAACTACGCGCCAAAAAGATCCTACAAGAGAGACGTCTCTGCACAATCAAATGATCACACCACCAAAAAAATAAACGCCACTTTCCAACAAACCATTCACTTTAAAACGCCAAAAAAGATACTTAAAAAAGCCACAGATGCGAAACGTCATTTCTTCTTTATTGAGTATTGTTCTGAATGAAGTTTCACTGAATGGATTCTACTCTGAGGTGGGTATATCTATAAGCTTTTGCTGAATGAGATGGACAAATTTTCATGAAAAAACGAAGAAAAAAAGACTTTTACCCCTTAATGAAGACGGGCGTTATGTAGGAAAAAAAAGATCTACATAAGGTATTCAAAACAGGTTCAAAACGCCAAAAAGGTTAAAGTAAAAGAGGCTGATGACAGTGAAGATTTGGAAGAGAAATTAGATTATAAATTTTTTTTTCAGTTTCTATTGTTTGTTATCTAATTCTTTGATTTTATTATCTAATTCTCTACTAAAAAATTAATATAAAACGCCAAAAACACCAAAACGACTGATAGTGTGAAAACTGAGAGAACGGATGCTAGCAAAGCACGATGTTTGCTATAAAACACCAAAAACGCCAACCAAGGTATTACTGAAAAATCAACGCTAATTCACCGATGAAAATGAACGAAACCGTAAATGCTAAACAGTAAAATGAAGAGACGGTAACATTATTGCCAAACATTTATTATATTAAAAACCACTACATGGAAAACTGAATTTATTTATCTTTTCAAAACGCCATAATTGTCTGTCAAATTATAGACCTGTATCCTACTTGATATAATAAACATCAAGAAATTTACTAATGTTTTTTACATCATAGACATGCATCCTGATTTAAAAAACAATAAAAACGCCAAAACATAATTAAAACGCCAAAATATTAAATATGATCCTGATCTACAAACAATAAAACGCAACGTATTTATTAAACGCCAAAAAAATGGAAACGGGATGTGACACGCGTTTAAAAAAAGAAATATGAAAGGACCAAAAAGCCCCTCCGCCCTTCTCTATGCCGCGTGACACGTGTTAGGCCAGGAAGCGTTCTCACCGTTCTCACACTTTTGAGCGTTTTCTCCTGACCCCGTTTCTATATATATATATATATATATATAGGATTAGGTTCAAACGTGAACAAAATCCCAAGAGTGAACTGCGTAAACTGATCTGGACCATTGATTATTATGATCTTGATATTTTCAATGGGTGGCATGATTGTAATTATTAGGTTAGTTTTTATTGTTTTATTAAAATCAAAAGGGTAAAAGTGTAATTAGATTAATTGGTTATTTAAAATCAGGAAACTAGATTGTTTCCATATTCTCCAATATCATTAAATCCCGTAATTATCTATAAGTTTGTTTATCAATCTTTTGATTTCCCTTTTAAAACAAAAACTCACATCCTCTTTCTCTCTGTGCCTCTAGATGATCGTCGTCCACCACTCTTGGTGGCGGCGTCCGACGAAACAGTGGCGGCTTCGAAATTTGTTCTACGCTTCGCTTTAGTATTACTCATCATTACAAGCGTGTGATTACCGCTAAATTGAATGATATTCTAATTACGATTTGTCAGGAAACCCTGCGTATCGAATCGAGATGATCGAGGAAAAGCGAGATTAGACGATCAAGATGAATCTGAAGAGATGCCGATGAGACGCATTCGATGCCTCGTGATTCACCAGCAGGACTCGCCTAAATTAGGTAAATAGATTGAATTTAGAGTTTACGATTCCGTTTTACGTTTTGAACGTTTTTTATTGATGGAAAATGCCTATTTAGGTTAAATTGTTAGTGATTATGATGAACTTGTGATATTAGGTTACCGATTCTCACTGTTGAACTTGTAATATACAGATTCACGTCATATAATGATTGAATTAGGTATACAGAATAATTCAACGGTTACGATTCCGTTTTACGTTTTGAACTTTTTCGATTGATGGTTGTTTACTATTGAATGAAAAGGATTGTTTAAGTTAAATGATTAGTGAATATGATGAACTTGTAATATTAGGTTACTGATTCTCATTGTTGAACTTGTAATTTACAAATTCACGTTATATAATGATTGCAAAGTATTAGTTGCTGAGTTTTTTTGTTCAATTTTTTTATTTAGCGTTGTTTTTAATGCGATGTACACATGTGTATTTTGATTTTGCTCTGTTTTTAATGCAATGTACACATGTGTATTCTGATTTGTTTTGTTTTGTTTTTAATGCGATGTACACATGTGTATAGCGTCTGTTTTTTTTTTGTGATATCTCAGATTTTTTTGTGTATTGAATGTGTAAAGTTGTTGATGTACACTTGTGAATTATGCAAAAGTATTAGTTGCTGAGTTCTTTTAGTTCAATTTTTTTGATTTTGCTCTGTTTTTAACGCGATGTACACATGTGTATTCTGATTTTGCTCTGTTTTTAATGCGAAGTACACATGTGAATTCTGATTTTCCTCTGTTTTTAATGTGATGTACACATTTGTATAGCGTCTGTTTTTGTGATATCTCATAATTTTTTGTGTATTGAATATGTGAAGTTGTTAATGTACACTTGTGAATTATGCAAAGTATTAGTTGCTGAGTTTTTTTCTTCTATTATAGGAGATGTCGTTAACGAGAAAAGTGGAGATGGAAGGTCGATAAGGATGATTCACGTATGAGGTCGATAAGGATGATTCACGTATGTTTGTTTGCTTGGTCGATAAGGATGATTCAGCATACAACGTGGCGAATAGGCGGAATAGTTGTAAAAGATTATGTTTTTGTTTTTTTTATTATGTTGGGTTTATTGTTTTTACGAAACTGGTTGGTTTGGAAAACATTATGGAACTTGTAATTTGTTAAATATAAAATAGTTTTACAGGTATTGTTTCTATGTATGTATTATGTAGCTAATTACACATATGTACGATGCTGAGTACACATGTGTACTGTTCTATTTATATCCAAGTACACATGTGTATACCGTTGAAATATGAAGGTTACGTGGATCTTAAAAATCAAAATTTGAATTCTGGTGATGAAATCTGAAATAAAAAATTAAAATTGAAATTTGGTGATTTGTTGTTTGTTTTGATAATTATCTTATTAATAAATAAAACATAATGTGGATAATGAATTTAAAATAGGAAAGATGTAACTTAATTCAGTTATTAAAATAATGATTTAAATCTAATTTTTTATATAATTACAATCCTACCCTTAACAACTAAAAAGGAAATCAAGGGTCCAGATCTGTTTACGCGGTTCACTCTTGGGAGATTGTTCACGCTGGAACCTTACCCTATATATATATATATATATATATATATATATATATATATATATATATATATATATATACAGGGTCAGGATTTAGAGAAAACGGTGGAAAGTGTGAGAACGGTAAGAACGCTTATGGATCGTCCGATCAAAACAATCTATGGACTAAATTGGCGCGGTGGCGTTTTCGTAAATAACAAGAATTATATTGATTGGACACGCTTCATTAAGGGTAAAATGGTCTTTACACTTCTATACCAAAAACGCCAAACTAATGAATAAAACGCCGTTACTGGCCAAAACGCATCCCTATATAAACAAAACATTCTCATACATAAAAACACACCTCCCCCAACCTGAAATGCCATATTTTCTACTATATACCATTCATCTTACAACGCCAGAATTCCCAAAACATCAAACACACCTACTCAAAACGCCATATTTTAATATATAGCAATCATATTAGAAAACGCCAAAACACCCAAACATCAAAAGATTCCCAAAAATCGACGTTTTTATCAGATACACTATTTCCTCAATAAAACGCCAAAAATGGCAAATATCGATTCTTGTATATTCAATATTGTTCAACGCCAAGTTACGGAGAATGCATTCTTCCCTGAGGTGCTGTGACTCAAATAACATTTTGCTGCATAAGATGGACAAATCTTAAACAAAAAAATGTTGGGGTCAAACTTATGTCATTTTTTGTGTTTTGTTATTGATGAATATTATAATGGCATGAAAAGACGAATGACACTAATGAGTTGTTTGAAGATACACATTCAAAGAAAAAACTTATGTCATTTTGTCTTTCCAAACGGCCACAAAAACACAAGCATGACAAAGCCAAACCGCCAGTGAACATGTTTCAAAGAAGAAAGAGACTGATGACAGTGAAGATTTGGAAGATGAATTGTTTCTATTTTTAATTTTTTAATTTTCTTTTTCTGTTGTTTGTTATGTATTTTTCAACTTAGAATAAAAAATACATTATATTAATAAAACGCCAAACAGTCATAATGCGTGTGAAACGCCATAATGCAGTAAAACGCCAAAAAATCCCAAACCATAATAAAAGTAATTTGCAGAAGTATTATTAAAAGCTAAAAATGAAAAAAAAAACGCCAAAAACCACTTAAAGCCATTAAAATACGCCAAGCTTGGGAGATGGAAAGTCTATGACCTTAAAAACTCATAAAAAGCTTAACAAAACAGTAAAAAATACACAGTAACTGAAAAGACGACTACTTTATTGATATCATTTATTATAAAATAAAATCCCGCCTAAACTACGCGCCAAAAACATCATATAAGAGAGACGTCTCTGCACAATCAACTGATCACAATCCAAAAAAAACACCATATTTTCTAGAAACCATTAACTTTAAAACGCCAAAAAATAATAGTTAAAAAAGCCACAGATGCGGAACATCGTTTCTTCTATATTGAGTATTGTTCTGAATGAAGTTTCATTGAATGGATTCTTCTCTGAGGTGGGTATCTCTATAAGGTTTTGCTGAATGAGATGGACAAATATTCAAGAAAAAGAGACTGGTGACACTGATATGTCATTATGTCACTTTGTTCTTGATGGATATATTGATGTCATGAAGGGATCAATACATTAGAGCAGGCGTTGGTCTTCAATATGTCATCAAACAAGTATATATCAAACCACAATAAAGGATGCCACAAAAAATAAGCATCTTCTAAAGACGGACGGTATGTAGGAAAATAAGAATCTACATAAGGTATTCAAAAACAAGTTCAAAACGCCAAAAAGGTTAAAGTAGAAGAGGTTGATGACAGTGAAGATTTGGATGAGAAATTAGATTATAATTTTTAATTTTTTTTCATTTTCTATTGTTTGTTATCCAATTCTCTGTTGTTTATTATCTAATTTTCTATTAATAAAAAAATTTGAGTATAAAACGCCAAAATCTACAAATACCAAAACGCCTGGATAGTGTGAAAACTGAGAGAACGGATGCAACAGAGCACGATGTTGCTATATAAAATGCCAAAAATGCCAAACAAAGTATTACTGGAAAAATCAACACTAATTGACAGATGAAATTGAACGAAACAATAATTGCTAAACAATAAAATGAAGAGACGGTAACATTATTGACAAACATTTATTATATTAAAAGCCACTACATGGAAAATTGAATATATTTATCTTTTCAAAACGTCATAATTGTCTGTCACATTATAGGCATAAATCCTACTTGATATAATAAACATCAAGAAAATTACTGATGTAAAACGCCAAAACATACTTAAACGCCAAAAATGTTTATTATGATACTGATCTTAAAACAATAAAAACGCGGCATATTTATTAAACGCCAAAAAATGGAAAGGTGATGAGACACGCGTTTAAAAAAAGAAATATGAAAGGACAAAAAAGCCCCTCCGCCTTTCTCTATGTCGCGTGACACGTGTTGGGTCAGGATGCGTTTTCACACTTTTGAGCGTTTTCTCCTGATCCCGTTTCTATATATATATTAGACTCATCCCCCATTTCCTTAGTTTTATCCCCTTTGCTCTATCCTCACACACATCCTACGAGGCGCTTAAGTTGAGGATCATCCTTCAAGGATGAGCCTCTCACATACCGTATAGCCTGATGTTAATATAAATAGTAAATATTGTTTCTATGAAAAGTTAAGTGATATTATATAAATTTTCAATGATAACACTTATAATAATCATTGCTACGCTTCATGATTCAAACACTTTAATTGATTGGAATAAGTTAAAGTGAAATATGGATTGTATATTTCGATTTATATCTCTTTGGTGAAAAGGTAACATTTGTTTTCATGCCAAACTAGGTTTTTACCCGTGCCACGCGTTGCGGCGGCAATGTCACGTTTGTGACTTTGTGATACGTGTTAGGATAATGACATTAAAGTGTGGTGCCACGCGTGACGTGACGCGTTTTTAACTTTGTTAAACACGTTCCGTGGAACGACATAAGTCTCTAGCTATACGAAAAAGTTTAACTAACCCGTTACAATGATCTAATACAAAAATGAGTCTTTCAAAATAATGGTTAGGAGGTTGTATGCAATAAAATAGACGTCTGGCGATTTTCAACCTATTTACCCATTCGAAAATACACGACCCAAAGTTTACTCGACCCGTTTAAGATAAAACACAACCCAACCATATGAGATAAAACACAACCCAAGGTTTATTTGACCCGTTTGATATAAAACAAAACCCAAGGTTTATTTGACTCGTTTGAGATGCAACACATCCCAAAGTTTATTTGACCCGTTTGAGATGAAACTCAACCCAAAGTATAGAAAAGAAATTATGGTAGTTACCTTGCCAACACTAATGGCTGGTTAGGGTTATTAGTTCCTGGACCCGTGGGGCTCCATCTGATGGTATATATTTCCTGCAAATATATAAAATAATAATATTAAAAATAGCAAAAATATTCTATAATTTTAATCACATTTAGATAGACTATTTAATGTGTCGTCATGTTGTACCTTTGTATGCTCCTTCAAATCATGCAAACAGGTATCCTGCTTCAAGCTCCATATCTATATCATGAATGATTTTCGTAATTAATCCAATTGTGTAAAAAGACTATCATGCCCCTAAAACATCAAAATAACATGCATAATAAAAAACCACCTTGGCAGTAGAATCATCTGAGCATGAAGCTAGAAGTGAACCAGTAGGATCCCATTTGGTATAGTGATACAATATTTGGTTCACGACAATAATGTTGTGAGTTCCAAGCTAGATGAAATTTTGGTTGAAAAATATTATTGTTAAAACATTAGTTATCAAATTGAATAATAATAACGTTAGCATGTTAAATATAAGTAATCATAACAACTAATTTCTTTAAGTAGGAAGAAATTTCAATTTAGAGAACTGTAAGGGTTATATAGAAGGTTAAGTTTTTGTCATTAGAAATTAAAAAAAAAAAAGGTTAATAACATAACAAAAAGCATTATACGAAAATTATAACTTTACTTGGGCTAGGCCCAAAGCTAAAAGACTGTAGAAAACTATTTAACAAAAGAAGAGAAACAGAGAAACACGCTTCGAAAGCGTGACCTCCAGGTCAAGAGAAAATGACGGTTTTCTAATGGATATGGATGCTTGAGGTGTGATACACGCGCAAGGTTTGTTTGGAGGTAGAGAGCACGCTATGGAGGTGCGAGTGGTATTGTTTTCGCCTTCTATGCAAGTTAAGTATAATTAATAACAACAACTATAAATAAACAATAAACTATGCTAACAATAAGCATTTACAGAAACTCGTCAAATAGATTATTTAAATGTGAGTCTAATGTTTCATCAGCAATTAAGTGAAAGTAAACCACATAAATTAAGCCATGGCACAAAAACTAAACAAAGCTGATGGTAGAAACTTCATACCAAGCAGGAAGACGATTGCGGAAAATTACATCTCTTCACGTAAAAACGTTAAACCAAAGACGCAGTCGATCTAGGACCCGCATGTTAAGTTAAACCTGTCAAACGGGGAAAAATAGATGATGTAAAAACGTTCACCCACACACGCACGTTGCGTCGTGTTAAGTCGCAAAATTTAGAACGAAACGTAAAAACGTTAAACCAAAGACGCACGTTGTGATGTGTTAAGTCACAAAATTTAGAACCAAGCATAAAGATAGTAATTTAAAAAAACACCAATTTACATATAACAAAAACATTGAATAAATCAAAACTTCAGGAAATAATTTATCTCAACTCAAGAAAGGAGTCGAGCCACTTTCGCGCAACCTTCAGTTCAATTAATCAAATCAGAGTGGTTAAAAACTTAAAAATCCTAACTTTTTTAATTTAATTAGGATCAAAATAACTAAAATCACATAATCCATACACCTACAACACACATATTTAAGTTCAATTAAAGAACACTAATCACCATAATATCTCATAATCTCCATCATACAAATCACAATAACAAATTAATAAAAAATCACCACTTTTTATCATCCAATTCACAAATCAAATAACAGAATCAATCACACCAAAACTTAAAACAATTCAACACCTTATCATATACCTAAATCCAAATAATAACTTTACAATAATTTCAATTTCACAAATCAATCAACAAAAATTCACAAAACCCAGATCCGATTTAACAAAAAAAAAACAAAAAAACTAACAGACGATCGAGATCGATACACATCATTGATGAAACACTAAAATAATTAGGTTAAAGAACGAACGATTTACCGGAAATTGAAGTGAAGACGCCGGCTCCGCCGTAGCAACGCAGTGGCGCCGTGTGTGTTTAGCAGAACAGGGTGGTACTGGGTGAAGGATTGGAGCGGTAAATGAAACACTACACAACCACCATCATCGCCATCAGCGAGGTGTGTAACCGGGATGAGGAGGTCGGCCGTAGGCCATGGCCGGCGACTCCTCGTCTGCCAAAATACTGATATCTGCTGCTGCTGGATGCTGGACATCCCAAAGAAACAGAGAGAAAGAGACACATAGACATGAGATAAAGAAAGAGGAGCATGGCATTTTTGTAATTTAGTTGGTTGGTGAGGACATATATAGTCTTTTGGTCTATGCACCGACCTTTAACTTTAAGAGTATATAAATTAGTGGATGGTGGTTTTATAAAGTAATTCAACAAAATAAAGTTATAAGTTTGAGCAAAACTAAATCAAATCAAACTGATTGTATTTTTTCTATAAAAATCTAAAAAAACTAATTTTAAATATACTTAAGCCCATATAAATATGTTGAAATCATAATCCGAAACGGGTCTAAAAAAATATTCAAAACGTCATACCGGATTTTTGAAACCAATACAATAGATAAGATCCGCCGGATATAATCCAAGTTTAAAAATTTTCAACCCATGGGGGTTTTTCCGGATGTTCTCGCATCGGATACGATCCTGATTTTACCATTAATCAAAATATAAATTTGATTGAGTTTATCCTATATATTTATTATTTATTGGTAGCTTTTTTTCTTATCAAGTTGTGTTATATTACTTGTAAAAATCTACAAATATGAAATTAAGTGAATTTATTTTATTTATTCGTTACTTTTTCTATGTTTATTAATGTACTAGTATTAGACCCCTGCGTTGCAGCGGTTGTCATAAAACTGTGTTAAGTATAGCAATACTATACCATTGTCAGCGACTACCAACACCGGAAAAGCTCGTAAAAACAAAATAAATAAAAACAGGAAAAAATAATGCCGAGTGAAAAGCAGACGTAAAATCTTTGAATCACGCACGCTCGTTGCTGAGAAATTAAACCGAAACGTAAAACATAGAAAAAAATAACTAAGACCCGCGTGTTGGACGAACTTGTCAAACGGAGAAAAATAGATGTGAGGTGACGGATCAGTCAAACGGGAAAAAAATATACGAAAAAATGTTGAACCACACACGCACATTGCGGTGCGTTAACTCACAAGTTTAGAACGAAACGAAAAACTTAGGAAAGATGAAAAGTATGGTGGACCAAAATTGAAAATAAAAAAGAGTTGGGATAAAATTGCAAAAGATGAAAAACTTTGAGTTAAAAGTAAAAAAACAAAGGGTCTAAATTACGAAATTGAATTTATTTATTAATTTTAGATAAAGATAAGGATAAAAATAAGTGATATCTATATATTGGTTATTAATTAATATTAATACTAAAAGAAATTTATTAAACAAATATAAATAAAATTTATGAAGTTGAAGGAGATAATACCATGTGACATTATTTGAAATCTTTTATTATAAGTTAGATTTATTATGTTATATAACTTATAGAAAATTAAAAATAAATAAAATAAGTAATCTTTTGAGTAGGGCTGTTCATGAGCCGAGCCGAGCCAGGCCAAGCTCGGGCTTGGCTCGATTATAAACCGAGCTGGCTCGGCTCGGCTCGGATTTGAAACCGAGCTGAAAATCTAAGCTCGGGCTCGGCTTGGTTTTAAACCGAGCTAGCTCGGCTCGGCTTGGTTTGGCTCGATTTTATAAAAAAAAACTAATATATACCTCTTAAAATTTAATAGCCTAAAATAATATTCAATAATTTAAAAGAATATATTCAAAATAAGTTCAACCTAATACAATTCAAACCAAAATCAAGTTTAACAACGCAAAATAAGTTTTAATTTCAATAAAATACAATATTAGTTCATTAGTATGGTAATCAATCTTCAAATATGCCATAAATATCAAATTACAAACCTATATACATGTAAATAATAATCAGTTTTTTTGTAGTATATTATAATGTATATAAAATTAAAACTTATTATAAGTAAAATAATTCGAGCTAAACCGAGCCGAGCTACAAAGCGAGCCGAACCGAGCCAGCTCGGCTCGTTACGAGCCGAGCCGAGCTAGGCTCACTTTCTAATCGAGCCGAGCCGGCTCGGCTCACTTTTAAACCGAGCCAAATCGAGCGAGCTTTTTCCGAGCTAAATCCGAGCGAGCTCCGAGCCGCGAGCTTTTTGAACAACCCTACTTTTGAGTTTATATTATATATTTATCATTTATTTTTATTAAATAAAACATCTATTTCTCCTAATCATTAAAGAAAACAACAAAAAAAAACTTATCTAAGACATAACTTGGTCTTTAACTAGAAGAATCGGACAAAAAAAGTGGTCCAATCCTTTCCCTCTTGAGAAATCGCGCATACCTTCTCTACGCATGGTTCTTATCTATAAGGTCCTTTCATTAATTTAATAATTCATATAATGTATATAGCGCATTCAAATGCCGTTTGTCAAAAACATTAATTTTACGACATTAACATAAGTTCCGTAACCTTTAAACCAAGTTTACAAAGTTTTAGAACATGCTATGTTACTATTACATACTTAACTTACAAAGCATTAATTCAATATTTACAAAGTTGGACAAAGTTGGACAAAACAACCCCCAAAGAGTTTAGTAACTAAAGTTGTGATAGTCGCCGACGCTTTGATTAAGTGTGTATTCGGTTCTTTTTCTTGCTTGATCGTCATCCGTCTAGTAAATATAGTTACCTACAATAAAAAAACACCAAAATGGTTAGTTTATGATAGTTAAGACTTGATTAAATGAGTTTGTGAGGTTAAAACACACAACAACAACAAAATTCCAGACTTTTTGCTCCCTCGCGGGGCGCGACACAGACAGGCCGAAGCCGTCGCGGGCCGTGACAACCCTCGCGTGACGCGACGGTTTATCTGATCTCTATCGCGTAGCGCGACACCTTAGTTTTTCCAGCAAGTTCAGGTTATAGACCTGCATATTTCCAGCTAGAATGCTTTTTATGAAATTGGACATAACTTGTCCGTTATTGTCCCGAATTAGGTCTCGTTTCTTCCTATGTGATCGTAATTCGATCCCCAACAACCTAGAATCATAATCCAACATCATGATTTGCAAATTTCTTAATTTATGCTATCGGAAATCAGAATTTCTTACATTTTATTTGACCCTTTCAGAAATCTTGAACCATAAACTTAGTTCATGATTCCAAACCTTCTATAAAAAAATACCCATCAACCTACTTACATTTACGACACGTTATATGAAAACTCAAGTGTCGTTATCGAAGTACATATCTCCCTTTTTCCCTGTTTAACTTACTTAGCGACATTCATCGCTTTAACTTGCCAAAGTTCAATACTTTGGTGATTTTGACCCGTTTGATTTCATTAGAGAAATCCATCGCCTTATTAAAATCAAACATGTATTACTCGAGTCAATTTGACCCATTTAAACCTTTAAGCGGAATCCACCACTTTTAGCGTTTGTACCTTATCGAATTTTCTAATTATTATTGTCAGATTATTACATACGAAATCATTCGCTTAGTAATGACCAAACATTTGACTATGTCATTATCATTCAAGAAACTAAACATAAAAAAATAACGAGACTTTACGAAGCGTATAGCCGCGTACCTTTCAAAGCTTTCCTTTCAAACGATTATCCGCTCCGCCTTGGTTACTAGACGATCCACACAAATTGCCTTGTGATATACTAAGGTTAGTGATCAAGATTCTAGCTTAGGATTGAGTCCTAATTGAATTTCTTCTTTGAATCGGAGTAGAATTAGATGAATTAGGGTTTCAAGAACAAGGGTTCGCTCCTGGGTGTTTGATCGAACAGGACACACACACAAAGTGTGTGTTCTGAAGTTTATCCTGTATTTCAAAATGACTTTCCATTTTGGCACAATTGGTCCCTCTAGTTTCTAAATTTTATAAAATGACTAGAATTCTTTGATTTCCCATCTTTTATAATAAGATTTTAACTAGGTTTATTTTTCCTAATTTAAAATCTCACTATTTTATTTTCAACACATATATAATTTAATGTTTTTAGGGGTGTTACATTATCACATATAAATTTGCTCCGTAAGCTTATAAAACAACACTAAACATTTAAACAAAATAAACAATCATGTTCAACCAATACCATAGTCCATAATTTTCAATTATAATTTTCAAACATTTAAGCCCTAGTTTTAAATATTGATTAGTAATCATTTAAACAGACAAAGCTTAAAATAAAACAACAAAATCATTAAATACAAGTCTAGAACAACTAAAAAAATATAAAAAGATCAAACCCTTATACATCTATATTTTCTCCTAATCACCACATAAAACAACAAAGATCAATCAATAAAAAAAAAAGATAAACCTATGGGTTGGGTTTGGGCTTGGTTAATTGGGTTAATAAAATTAGATTGTAGATTGGGTTAACTAAAGTGAATAATGGTTAAAGAATAATTATACAAATTGTGTTATATATTTATATATTCATAATAATCGGTGTTTATTTTATTTTTTTAAATTCATAATATTTTTTTCTAATGAGGGCGGTTGAAAATTTTCAAGGGGTGCGGTTGAAAAAATCCAAGGGGTGCGGTTGGGATTTTCGACGAAAATTAGCACTAAAAACCTTTTTTTTTTCAGGGGGTGCGACCGCCCACCCACCATCGTGGATAGGTCCACCCCTGGATGTCCCTGATTTAACCCATTTGACTAACAGTTGGTTGATAAGTTCGTTAATTTGAAGTGTTCACGGGTCGGCTCTAAAGGACCTGCGACAACCCTCACAATTACAGGTACCGTACAATTAATTAGTCTTAATTATGTGCTTAATGACTGTGCTTGATTACAAGTGACAATTTAAACTGCTTTTTGATTTCTGTATCATACATACATATGCATCACATTTCATACTGTCACTTCATATATTACACACAAACTTTAATGACAAACTTGATGCACAAAGCACAGTTAGCACAGTGAGCGGATAACCCAGAAAACATGCTGACAATGCCAGCACCTAGACAGACAATGTTTTTTAGGCCAGTATGGGTCAGAGACAGGACACTACACTAGTAGAGAGTGTAGGGAGGTGAGGACCATAAAACTGCGTCACTAGGTGATTGTTAAAGTGCCAGGAAGTGCCTAAAACCCACCCTAAATGCAGAATTCTGCATCTATTAACAAAATTCAGCATTTAAAATGCTAGTAATGTGCCAAAAATAGGGCAGAATGTTCCTATATGCTTTCCTAAGTGCCGGAAATTAATTGTGTCACTAAAAGTTACATAAAGGACACTTTACGTTATAATTAAGCACTTTAACGGAACAGTATCAAACCGAACAACCGGACATTACCCGGAACACAAATATATTGCCAAACACATTGTTTTTATTTTTCTAAGCTAGTTATGATCCCCGAACACCCTAACACACTATATATTACATCATACACATAAATCACCAACTTAACTTTGGATTTCAAACTAGATCACTAACTAAATAGTTGAAACCCAACCCTATACCCCCCCCCCCCTTGGCGACGGTCACCATGGGTGACCCACCCATGGATTTGTTTCAATATTTAATTAGATAATGTTGGTGGATTATGAAACATATTACACAAAGGGTAATGAAGCATTAGAGGATTATAAGTGTGACTTGAGGTTCTTCATTCTCATCATCATCAAACTCACCAACACTTGCAAACTCTCTCTCCCTCTCCTCTATCTCGGCCGTGAGCCACCCCCATCACCATCACCATCATCATCATTCAAGCTCTTTCATCCATTCCACAAGCATACAAGGGTGTTAGAGGTAGCATAAGGAAGCTAGGAGCTTTCGGATCACCAAGGACCTTCTCTATTTGCTATTAACCACCTCATTTCTTCACTTGAACTTCCCTAGCCTTGAGCTAGTGGTAAGAACTTAGATCCTTTCATTTTTCATCTTATTTAAGTGGTTAATGATGTATCATGATAAAAAATGTTAAGAACACTAATGAATCATATGAAGAAGACATGAACATAAACTTGCTAGATGAAGATATCATGATGAATATAAGTTGATATGCATGTTGATCATTGTTTGTTGGTGGAAATGATGTGAATCATCACGTAGTCTTGCTAGATCATGATTAAAAACATGATCTAGCAAGATGAGAAGGTAGGAATGTTGTAGGATGATGGATCATCCACACATAAACCATGAACTTGAATAAATAAATGGTTTTCTTGAAAAATAAAGATCAAAGTAGGTTGATAATCATGTAGATCTAAAGATCCATGAGTGGTTCTTCAAAAGAACCAAGTTAAAAATATGAGTTTCATAAAATCTTGGATCTTACATAAACTAATCACATTTTTGGTGGATAAACAAGTGTAGAAACACTTGTGTATTAAGAAAAGTTCACAAAGAAATATTTTTAGAAAATATGATTGGAAGTTGTAAACACTTAAACTCTTTAAAAATAAAGTTTTTAAAGAACTAATCACATTTTAAAAGGTAACAAGACTTACTAAGAATGCTAGTAAGTTACTACATATTTTTACAAATATTCAAGTTCATGAAGTTGTAGATATTACTTGATTTTGGCAAAATTGGTAAACCAAGGTTAATTGTTGATGATTGTGAATGGATTGTGATGATTTATACAAAAGAAAATGGAATGCTTATAAGCATGGACACCTCCATTTACAAAGGAAACTCTGGCGAAATTTTTCTAAAAATCCAACACTTAGAAAATATTTTTCTTACAAGTGTTTACAAATATATTTTTAACTTTGTTTTCAAAATAAACTTCGCCATAGTTTTTGTTACAAAAATACAAAGTATCGGAGGTTGATTTTTGGTAAATGAAAATTTATAAATATAAATTTAGAGTATATATTTTATTCTAAGACTATTGTGTGATTATTTGTTTATTTTGTGAACTAGTTATATTATTTTAGGGTAAAATAATAAGACTTGACAAATACCATGAAAAATTACCGCTCCAAAATAATACCAAAACTCTCACGGAATAAATATTTAAGTTACGCATTTGTCATTGCGACACGAAACGCTAAAACGTAACTTATGTAATATTTCAGAAAATACTCTTACATGTACATTTTTGGTAAAATATTATTTTGGAAAATTAATGAAGTAAAATATAATATTTTTGGAAAAATATATATATATTGAACCAAGATGTTTTTGGACGTATAATTTAAATATATTTTCTAAGTGGGACTTAAAATATATTTTTCGGAATTACAAATGTACATGTATAAATACCCCCATACTTAGGAAGGAAATACAAATATAAAATACTTGAGAAGTATGGATACGAAATAGTTGCCTAACTATTATTTCTAAAAACAAAATTTAAGTTAAAATAATTATTATTATTTTAACCAAAAGTCACAACTTGGAATAATATCAAAGTAACTGATGCGTGTGAAGTGTTATATATATTAGGTGTATATTTTAAGCCCCATTTAACACTTTTTTAGTCAAGTTTTAAATTTATAAAACACGATATTTTACTAACACTAAACACACATATGGGCAAGTGCACCCATCGTGAGCGTAGTATAGTGTTGGCAAGATACCGAGGTCTTCCAAGGACACAAGAGCTTTTAGTACCGGTTTATCCTCAACTTCTAATCAAATCAAAAGTTTAGAAAAATGTTTTAAGCTAAGAAAAATAAAAATTAACTAAAAATGCTGAAAATAAAAATAAAAGAAAAACAGATAGACAAGATGAATCACTTGGTTCCGACTCGTGTATAGTGTAACCTTTGATTATTTCCGCACTTTTGCACTCGTTTAAGAGATTATCTTAGTTATTGTAGTAGGCCCCTCTTTTGAAGGTGACGTTACCCTCAACCCAGTAGTTTGAGTCAGCAAGGATACAATCCTAAAGGGTCGGATTATTGAAAGATAATTAATTAAGTTATTAATGCAAATTATGGTAGGCCCCTCTTTTGGAGGTGACGTTACCCTCGACTAAGTAGTCTGAGTCAGCAGGGATACAGTCCTAAATAGTCGGGTTATAGAATTAATAGTAGTTAACTTATGAGGGGATCAAAGAGTTTGGACCCCCGCCATCCAATACCGTTAAGTATTGAAGGAGGTCCTACTAAATTTGACCCAGGTCCATTGCAGGACCTCTAAACGCTGAACAATGGCAAGACTCTTACCAAACCGTTCCCTTAACCCCCGACCAGGTAGCCAACATACCTCCATATAGACCGTGGAGATATGAATGGTGAAAATCTTTTATTTTATATAGACAGTAAAATAATGCCAAGACACCACGGACAAACGATAAGGAAGAATCACCTTCAACATAAGAAACTAGTTATTAAAGTCATTAATACAAAACCAAGTAAAAAGTGCGAAAAGATTAGAAATAAAAAGTATTACACTAGACACTTGTCTTCACCAAGTGATGTAAAAGACTTAGGCAAACATGGCCTTGATTGTCAAGAACTCTTACGACCAATCTTGGATCCCGAGATGACTCACACACTTTATGATGGACAATGGATGATGGTGGTGGATGATGGTATTATGGTGGTGGTGGTGGGTGGTGGATGAAGTGTGAGAGAGGTGGTGTGCCAAGGGATGGTTTGAGCTTGAGCCAAGCACTCCTATTTATAGGCTGAACAGAAGCTCGGGCACGGCCCCGTGTCCAGTGGGCACGGCCCCGTGTCCACATCCTTCTCTTTCTTCATTTAATGCAGCTTGTCTTATTAGTTGACCACGCCCCCGTGTCCACTGAGCACGACCCCGTGTGCAGAAGAATCTTTGTACTATGAAGATTTGCTTAGATTGTGCGAATCTTATAGTTGACCACGGCCCCGTGTCTGCTGAGCACGGCCACGTGGTGGGCAATAGAAGCTTCTACCACTTTGTCTTTTCTGCTAACACTTGGGCACGCCCCCGTGCTGGCTGAGCACGGGGCGTGTTCAGTCTTCTGTTATCTTGTTTTGCTTGGGAAGATGTTGTCGTGGGGTCGGGCATGTCACGTCTTGTTCCTTTTCTTGTATTTATGTTAGATTTTGATGTCTTTTTTGCTTCTTTTGTTAATTTAAGCTCATTTAATCCTGAAAATACAAAAGGAAGACAAAAGCACACTTTTTCCAACATTAGTACTAAAAAAGGGTTAGTTTTATGCCACAATTGATGTAATTTATATGTTGCATTTTGCACACATCAAATACCCCCACACTTGAATCTTTGTTTGTCCTCAAGCAAAACTCTTTAATATGTGGCTATTACACTCCCAAATGGAATGGGTAGAGAAGAAGGTTTTTGGGCTTGTCATAGAGTGTCGGGATTTCCAAGATTCTTTATTTAGTTTTATTTTTATTTATTTACAATCCTATTCGTCATGATTTATTTAAAACTTTTCATAAGATAAATTACTTATTAGGGCATAACTTGCCTTTGTAAAAATTTATTTATATACAAGTTCACATACCTCACGGGGATCACTCAACACTCGGCCGAAAATGTATTTTTGTGGATCACTCGAGAGCGGCATGGAACTTATTCCTACCATAGGCTTGCCAAGCAATCAATCCTCCTCCTTTTTAACTTATATACCTTTGTAAATATCAAGAGGACTTTGTGGGTGAAGGGTTAGGCTTGGGTTAGAGGTAGGTGGTTGGGTTAGTGGTTAGTGGTTAGTAGAAAAAGGGCGAAAAGCGTAACAAGCGTCGGTTTTCGTAAGACTTTTTATTTTTGTAACTTTTATTTTGATGAAGCTATTATTCAAACAAAGTTATTTTTGATGAACTTGTTTGTTTATTTTATTTTGCTTCATCATCAACACACTTTTTTTTTTGAAAGTCATACGACAAATCAAGCTTGTTACTAAAACAAAGGGTTAAAAATGAAAAAGGTTTTGGTGGGTAAAGGGTGTTTGGTTTGGGTTATGAAATGAAAAGGTTTAGGCTCAAAGGGGCTAACTAGGGGGATTTTGGGTAGGTGGTAAAAAAGAAAAATAATGGTGTAGAAATAAAAAGGGTTAGTCCTAATGCCTCTATCATTTACTTACTCGGGTTTAAGTTGGTAAGGACCGGGAATGTATCGTCATGGCAAGTTCTAGAGTCGTAAGAACCAAGCGGCTATTCACACAAGAAACGAAAAATGAGCATTTAGACTAATGATATGTAATTGTATGCTCAATAAAGGCTCAAAACTCACTTTTGTGGGAATGGGTTTTTATGTGATCAAGTATATATAATCAAATTTTAACTAAGTTTGTCATGCCTTTTCATAATTTTCTTATGTTGGTTCTTTTTATCATGACGCTATCGGTTGTAAATTCGTAAAAATATAACCTTTTTAGAACTTGAAATTCCCGAGTTAAACCTAGACAAGTAAAAAATGAAAATTTTTGAAAAAAAATTTGGGGTGATTAGCGGTTCCAATAGAGTTTTGTGTAAGGCTTGTATTTAGGACTTGCAAGATTCAAGGTTTTAGCATCCCCCCACACTTAAATTACACATTGTCCTCAATGTGTCCCAAAAATGAGTTTTTAGGTTGATTGAATGTGTAAAAAGGTGTAAAAAGCAAAAATTTTGTGTTACTGGTTACCTGGGCACGACCCCGTGTTGAGTGGACACGACCCCGTGCTCAGGTGCCAGTAACAAAAACTTACAGAAGGTGAACACGGGGGCGTGTCTGCTGGGCACGTCCCCGTGTCTGTCAAAGTCTGCAGAATTAAAACAAACAGCAGGTTCAGGGGAATGGGCACGGGGGCGTGTCGGCTGAACACGGCCCCGTGTGGACAATCTGCACGGTTGAAAAAAACAGGTTTCTTTCTTCGGTTCTCATGTCCCGGCTTTAGTAGCACTAATGCTTAGTACTCTAAGCCTCGTATGTACCTGTTTAATCAATAAACACTCCACCAAAACGTAGCAAACATCCTAATTTTACCAAGTTCAACATCCATGTCAACAAAGTTAAAAGAAAAATAAAAGAAGAAAATAAAAGAAGTTAGGGAAAGTAAATTTGTTCAACACTTGGCACGCAGGCCTTAAATTGTTCAAGATGGAAAAAGGGTTAACCTGGGGAACCATCAACCAACCGCTTCTTCCTCCGCTCCTCCCGCCTAATCCATGTCCTCCTCCTCATCATCATCATCATCCCCTCCATGGCCCGCAATGTGGTCCCGAATGTATCCAATATCATCTTGGATATCGGATATGTTTCTCTCGATAGCTCCAACCCGGTGGTACGTGTTGCTTGCCATGTTGTAAGTGTTCCTGGTGCACATAAGGTTTTCCTGCAACAAATCATGCAAACTTTGGAAATTAGGAAAACCGCCTCCTGAGGAGGATTGGCCCGGATCACCTTGGGGTTGGTACTAATACTGATGATGTTGTGGAGCTTGAAGGACAAGTGCTTCTTGCGGGTTCCATGCATGACCTTGCATCCTTTGAAAGCTTACCGTCCCGTCTTCCGCCTCATAAATTAGGTTCATTGAGCGGCAGATGTGTATATCTACCCTACCCGACCATGGGCTCCTTTCAAATGACCTAGGTATGCGGGTGAAGTGCCTGAAGAGACGGTACACCCATCCCCCAAAGAAGATAGAAGTCGGTGCACTAGCAAGGCGGTTATGATGCATGTTTCGGAGCATGAGGAACGGAACATCGAGCGGCCTGCGGTTGTGGATGCAGTGGAGGAAAACCAAATCTCTTAACCCAACGACGCCACCGCTATCATGCCTTTGACTAAGAGAGTAGCCGAGGAGCCTATGGATCTATCGGTATAGCGGATCCCTCAACTTCGTGCTCTTAGTGCTGCTCGGATTGTAGTACCCTTCACCAATCTGAGCCCATGCAGCTTGGTGATCGTTTTCGTCTATCTCTCGCATCCCTCCGGTATTTTCCTCGTTTATCGCATCCTCTTCTGCATACAACCCGACAATCGACCCAAATTGTGCCATAGAGATCGAATACCTAGTTCCGCCACATCGGAATGCTACCCCATCGTTGTCGAATGGGTCACACCTTGAGTTGAATGTGAAGGTGCTATAGAATTCCAAAGTGCATTCGTGGACGGAACGGAGTCGAGTTGTTAAAGCGACTCTTAGTGGTCCTGTGACAATGTTGTTGAAACGGTCGATTTGATTCACCACAGTTAACAGTTCCGTGCATGCTTGCCTCGGGTATTCCTCCGGCCTTGTTTGAAGTATCTCGTATCTAGCTCTAGCATCGAGCTCATTGGCGTTAAATCTTGTGAACTTCCTAGCCATCTGAAAGAATACACCAAAAGTTAGCACGAAACAGAAGTATTTTCGGACAAAACTGCAAACAGTAGGCTGGACACGACCCCGTGTTCAGCGGACACGGCCCCGTGTCCAGGCGTCTGTTACACAAAAATTCCATTTTTCGACCCGGTTTCGAAAACTTGAAAATTTTTGGTCCAATAGATGCGGTTTCCCCTGAAAATGAAACCCTAAGTGCCGTTTTTCCCAAAATAACCCGTTTACCCATTCAATTTTATCTTTTTCGGTTCAAGAACAAGGGTTTGGGGTTTTTTGTGAGAAATCGGGTGAATCTATGAACAATACAAGTGTATTTACTTCCCTTAACACTAATCTAACTAAATGCAAACAGATCTAAACAAAAATTTGAGGTTCGATCCGGATGAACTTCAAGAACCCTAGATTTTTCCCCAAATTTTTGGTGTTTCAACTACATGCAAGTAACTAATCTAACTACTAAAAGTGATAGAATCATACCTTGATGTTGTTAGAGTGATAGGAGACGTTGAAAATCTGCGAAAAATCGCCTGGAACCAGAGCTTTTTCGGGGAAACGGGGCGTGTGGAATGTTGTAACTGTTGTGAAAAAGGGGATATATCCCGACTGAAGCGCGGACACGGACCCGTGCCGAACATAGTTTAATTTTTTTTTAGTGCTCGTGTGAGTGCCCTTATTTCCCATAAGCTTTGGTTAGAAGACTTACCGCTTTAGATGTCGTCCCAATTGTTCGTAACTTACCAGGTATGATGTTGGTTTCATTCTTCCACCGTTTGAAGCGAGATCTCTTCTTCTTCATCCTCAATGAATCCTTGATAGAGTTTCAGCCGTTGGCCATTGACTTTGAATGGAGGCCCATTTCGAGATTTAATTTCTACTGCACCGTGTGGGAAAATATAGGTGATGGAAAAAGGTCCTGACCACCTAGACTTTAATTTACCAGGAAACAATCGAAGTCGTGAATTAAACAAAAGAACTAGATCTCCTACCCGAAATTCATTAGGTTTAATATGTTTGTCATGCAAATTTTTCATTCTTTCCTTATAAATTTCAGAGTTTGAGTATGCATAATTCCTAAGCTCGTCTAATTCATTTAATTGACAAAATCGATTTTTACCAGCAAATTCTAAATCTAAGTTTACATTTTTGATTGCCCAGTAGGCCTTGTGTGCAATTTCTACTGGTAAGTGACAACTTTTTCCATAGACTAGCTTATATGGGGTTGTACCTATTGTTGTTTTATAAGCAGTTCGAAAAGCCCATAAAGCATCATCTAATTTATCTGTCCATTCCTTTTTATTTAACCCTACGGTTTTTTCAAGTATTCGTTTTAAACCTCTATTAGTCACTTCGACTTGTCCGTTTGTTTGAGGGTGATATGCTGTTGAGACCCGATGATAGACCCCATATCTTGTTAAAAAAATTTCAAGTTGATGGTTGCAAAAATGGGTACCTCTATCACTTATTAATGCTTTAGGTGTGCCAAAACGAGAGAATAATTTTTTCAGAAATCTTACCACGACACTTCCATCATTTGTTGGAAGTGCCTCGGCCTCGGCCCATTTAGACAAGTAGTCTACTGCCACAAGTATATATATGTTGCTTGGAGGAGTAGAATCCACCGAATCAAACGTGGTTTTGCATCTTGCTTTTTGAAGAGATATCGAATGGCTGCATGATCTGTATAGACTATAGTTTTAGAAAGAACAAGATAAGAACGAAATTTATCAAAAGCAAATACCACAGCTAGTAATTCTTTTTCAGTTGTTGTGTAATTTTCTTGTGCATCATTAAGAGTTTTACTAGCATAATAAATGGGGGTGGAAATGCTTTTCTTTTCTTTGTCCCAAGACAGCTCCAACTGCAAAGTCACTGGCATCACACATGATTTCGAAAGGAAATTTCCAATCAGGCGCTATCATGATAGGTGCATTGACTAACATTTCCTTTAGGGTTAGAAATGCTTGATTGCAATCCTTGTCAAAGATGAAAGGGGCATCTTTTTCAAGTAATTTTGTTAGAGGCCTCGAGATTTTAGAAAAGTCTTTGATAAACCGCCTATAAAATCCGGCATGCCCTAGGAAACTTCTGATAGCTCTTACGGAGGATGGAGGTGGTAATCTAGAAATGGTATCTATTTCGGCTCGATCCACCTCCATTCCTTCGCTTGAGATCTTGTGACCGAGTACTATTCCCTCCGTTACCATGAAATGGCATTTTTCCCAATTAAGGGCGAGGTTAGTTTCCTCACATCGGGATAGCATTCGTTCAAGGTTATCGAGGCATTGGTCGTATGAATCCCCGAAGATAGAAAAGTCATCCATGAAGACTTCCATTGTCTTTTCTATCATGTCATGGAAAATGGCTACCATGCAACGTTGGAATGTTGCGGGGGCATTACATAGACCAAACGGCATGCGTCGATAAGCAAAAGTTCCGTAGGGACATGTGAAAGTCGTCTTTTCTTGGTCTTCGGGTGCTATCGGGATTTGAAAGTAACCTGAAAAACCATCCAAGAAACAGTAAAATTTATGACCAGATAATCTTTCTAACATTTGATCAATGAAGGGTAAAGGAAAGTGATCTTTTCTTGTTGCTTCATTTAATCGTCTATAATCTATACATACTCTCCATCCTGTGACGGTTCTCGTTGGTATTAATTCATTCTTTTCATTAGTTATTACTGTCATACCTCCTTTCTTTGGAACTACTTGGACGGGACTTACCCAAGGGCTATCGGAGATAGGATAGATAAGTCCGACGTCAAGTAATTTGATGACTTCGTTTTTAACCACTTTTTGAACATTTGGATTTACTCCACGTTGTGGTTGTATTACCGATTTGTAGTCATCATTCATTAAAATTTTGTGTGTGCACATGGAAGGACTAATTCCTTTTATGTCTACAAGTTTCCAAGCTATTGCGTTTTTGTGTTTTTTCAAAAGACTAATTAATTTTTCTTTTTCTAAGCTATCTAATTTAGACGAAATAATTACAGGTAAATTACCATCTTTGTCTAGAAAAGCATATTCCAAACCTTTTGGAAGTTCTTTGAGCTCAAGTGGTGGGTCTTTAGGAGACTCCTTATTTGGTTGCTCATTTTGATCAAGAACTTTAAAAGTTTGTTCTATGGCGACCTCTTCTTCAACAAAGTGGTCAATCTCTTCACTTGTATCGGGTGGTTCATCTTCATCTTCAATTAGGGGGTCATTATTGCCGAAAGGATATTTCATTGACCGCTCAAGATCGACACTTCTTTTAAATGCCCCTAATTGAAGAGGTAGATTTTTGAACTTTCGGTTTTTCAAAGCTTCGTGAGTTTTTACAAATGGTCGTCCCAACACTAGAGGAGCGTCATCGAGGATGACAAAGTCGGTCGGTATTACCATTTGATTTGTTTGAACAAATACATCCTCAACTATACCGATTGATTTTATTACTTTCTGATTGGATAGAAAAATGGGTATTTGAAGTGGAGAAAAATCACTAATACTTAATTTTTCGAAAATGTAGTTAGGCATTATGTTAACACAAAGATCTTTATCAATTGTGACATTACTAATAAACGAATTTTGAAAGAAACATGGAACCGGTGTAATGTTAATTTCAAATGGTTCTTCTTTTATTAGCGAAGTTTGATCATTAGTTAACTTAACACTTACCGTTTCGTCAATTTTAGTGTTAGTGTTTAATTCTTTTAAAAACTTAGCATGAGTGGGTACTAAACAATGATTTTCAAAAGAAGGTGACAAGAGATTAATTTCTTCAAAATTAGACTCTTCTTGAATTTTAACGTTGTCGGACTCACCTTTTTCGTTGTTTAACTCATGTGTCGGTTTTTCACTTATCTATTCTTCCACTTTTACACTTTTAGTTATCTCTTCATTTTTTAATTTTTCTCTTGCGCGGGACTCCTCTTCCCTTGCGCGAGATTCTTTTATATAGCGATCGATAACTCTAAGGTGTTCTAATATCCTATCGGTTACTTCGGTTATAGAAAAAGAATCGGGATTTTCAAAGCTTGAATCCGGTTGTTCGACCCTTTGTTCCTCATAATACCCATGTGAAGTAGATGGTTCGCACCATTGTTCTTCATTGTAAGCATATGATGGATAAGGTTCGTAATTTTGTTCTTCATAATACTCATATGAGGTGGGTTGTTCACGCCATGGTTCCTCATAGTAAGTATACGAAGGTGGTGGCTCATATCTTGGTTCCTCAAAGTATGAGTATGAAGGCTCATACCTTGGTTCATCAAAATATGAGTATGAGGGAGGAGGTTCATACCTTTGGTCTTCATAGGATGTGTATGAAGTTGATGGCTCGTACCTGGGTTCCTCATAGTAGGTGTACGAATTGGATGGTTGGTATGAGTGATTATTTTGAACCGAGTGTGGGTTACGACAATTAGTGCAATAATTACTCCTATAATCATCCTCCTCATAGGTGTAGTTGTAACCTCCTGAGTATTGATCCATAAGAATCACTCAGCAGACCACAACCAAGTCTCGAGATCAGAAAACAAAAATAAAAATGGAAACAGAGGCTGGACACGGCCCCGTGTTCAGTGGACACGGCCCCGTGTTCAGTGGACACGGCCCCGTGTACAGAATCTGTATCTGGGCGTTTTAATTAAATTCTCTGATACCGTTGAGCACGGGGCGTGTTCAGTGAGCACGGCCCGTGTTCAAGTTACTGTTACTGGGTGTTTTTATGAAAATGTGCAGCACGGCCCCGTGTTCGGTGAACACGGCCCGTGTTCAGGTTACTGTAAATGCAAAACAAAACTAAAATGCAGAAAAATGTGTTGTCGTTTTAAAAAGGTTTTGAAAAACTGATTAGGCCGTCGATTTTAAGCTTTCTTAAAATCCTTGTGTCCCCGGCAGCGGCGCCAAAAACTTGATGCGTGTGAAGTGTTATATATATTAGGTGTATATTTTAAGCCCCTTTAACACTTTTTTAGTCAAGTTTTAAATTTATAAAACACGATATTTTACTAACACTAAACACACATATGGGCAAGTGCACCCATCGTGAGCGTAGTATAGTGTTGGCAAGATACCGAGGTCGTCCAAGGACACAAGAGCTTTTAGTACCGGTTTATCCTCAACGTCTAATCAAATCAAAAGTTTAGAAAAATGTTTTAAGCTAAGAAAAATAAAAATTAACTAAAAATGCTGAAAATAAAAATAAAAGAAAAACAGATAGACAAGATGAATCACTTGGTTCCGACTCGTGTATAGTGTAACCTTTGATTATTTCCGCACTTTTGCACTTGTTTAAGAGATTATCTTAGTTATTGTAGTAGGCCCCTCTTTTGAAGGTGACGTTACCCTCAACCCAGTAGTTTGAGTCAGCAAGGATACAATCCTAAAGGGTCGGATTATTGAAAGATAATTAATTAAGTTATTAATGCAAATTATGGTAGGCCCCTCTTTTGGAGGTGACGTTACCCTCGACTAAGTAGTCTGAGTCAGCAGGGATACAGTCCTAAATAGCCGGGTTATAGTATTAATAGTAGTTAACTTATGAGGGGATCAAAGAGTTTGGACCCCCGCCATCCAATACCGTTAAGTATTGAAGGAGGTCCTACTAAATTTGACCCAGGTCCATTGCAGGACCTCTAAACGCTGAACAATGGCAAGACTCTTACCAAACCGTTCCCTTAACCCCTGACCAGGTAGCCAACATACCTCCATATAGACCGTGGAGATATGAATGGTGAAAATCTTTTATTTTATATAGACAGTAAAATAATGCCAAGACACCACGGACAAACGATAAGGAAGAATCACCTTCAACATAAGAAACTAGTTATTAAAGTCATTAATACAAAACCAAGTAAAAAGTGTGAAAAGATTAGAAATAAAAAGTATTACACTAGACACTTGTCTTCACCAAGTGATGTAAGAGACTTAGGCAAACATGGCCTTGATTTTCAAGAACTCTTACGATCAATCTTGAATCCCGAGACGACTCACACACTCTATGATGGACAATGGATGATGGTGGTGGATGATGGTATTATGGTGGTGGTGGGTGGTGGATGAAGTGTGAGAGAGGTGGTGTGCCAAGGGATGGTTTGAGCTTGAGCCAAGCACTCCTATTTATAGGCTGAACAGAAGCTCGGGCACAGCCCCGTGTCCACATCCTTCTCTTTCTTCATTTAATGCAGTTTGTCTTATTAGTTGACCACGCCCCTGTGTCCGCTGAGCACGACCCCGTGTGCAGAAGAATCTTTGTACTATGAAGATTTGCTTACATTGTGCGAATCTTATAGTTGACCACGGCCCCGTGTCCGCTGAGCACGGCCCCGTGGTGGGCAATAGAAGCTTCTACCACTTTGTCTTTTCTGCTGACACTTGGGCACGCCCCCGTGCTGGCTGAGCACGGGGCGTGTTCAGTCTTCTGTTATCTTGTTTTGCTTGGGAAGATGCTGTCGTGGGGTCGGGCATGTCACGTCTTGTTCCTTTTCTTGTATTTATGTTAGATTTTGATGTCTTTTTGCTTCTTTTGTTAATTTGAGCTCATTTAATCCTGAAAATACAAAAGGAAGACAAAAGCACACTTTTTCCAACATTAGTACTAAAAAAGGGTTAGTTTTATGCCACAATTGATGTAATTTATATGTTGCATTTTGCACACATCATAACGCAACTCAAAACATTAAACCCTAAGCCAAGGCACAGCCCGTTCGTCTAATAGACATTAGTACGTTGTAGGTCGCCGGGTAGGTGATCAAGTTTGAGATTGACGTTACGATACAGGAGACGCACTTCAGTGAGTTCATGCCCCCCTTTTTCTCTTAACTGTTTTCAGTTTTATACTTCGGGGGTGAAATACATGTTACAATTATTACAGACATTTATTTACATGGTATGGTTAGCTTAAGGAGGGTTTTTACTACGCGATCATGTGAGTGGTGGGCATGACACTTAAGGCCATTAATCCTCATTGTAGGACCAAGGGACATGAGTGATAGATCTATTTGGGTGTAGCGAGCCCACACCCGTGAGGCCGGGGCGGCCCATAGTGGTGACTATGTCTTCATACCGGAGAAAAATTTGCTAGGTTTGAGTCTTCCTGCACCAATTTCACACATACCATTGGCTTTGCAACCCATTGGTGATCAGTTTTTCCTTAATTGCTACATACCAGGGATTTTTATACATACAGACATTTTAAAGGTTTATACATACTCACTTACACATGAACTCGCTTAACTTTTGTTGATTTTTCAAACTACATGTATTTCAGGAAATTAGTGGATCTGGTGGAGTATGTGTGGTGTCAAGGCTGCGTAGTGAATAAAGATGTCATCTGTGTGGCTGAGTTTAGGAGGTGGATCCCTTTCCTGGACGGGATACATAATTCTAAACTTGGGTTTTTATTTACGTACTTATGATGAGTCTTAGTGAACTCTGTTAATCTTGTCATGGTTGTAACTTACTTTATGTGTCGACATTTTCAAACAATGATGTTGTGGTATTTTTAAAACTTAATGAATGGATGAACATCTTGTGATTTATCATATAGCATTGTTATGATTGTTGCTATGGTATTAAGAAGTCACACCAAAATAATCCACGCTTCCACAAAAGCCAGGGTGTGACAGCTTGGTATCAGAGCCTCGATCATAGCGAACTAGTATTCTTTCTCGAGTCTAGACTATGATCACTAGGGCTCTCACGAAAATGTTTTCAAACATTTTTACATTGCATACACGAAACGTCCAGATCCAGGGTACAAACATTTTTACAAACGAAAGGCACAAATACACATATCAAAATTTATATTTCAGTCTTAGAGACTAAGGGAGTTCAGCCTTAGAGGCTGGGGAGGTTCAGTCTTAGAGACTGAGGGGTTCAATCTTAGAGATTGGGGAGGTTTAGTCTTAGAGACTGGGAGGTTGGTCTTAGAGACCAGGGATTTAGTCTTAGAGACCAGGGATTTGGTCTTAGAAACCAAGGAGTTGGTCTTAGAGGCCAGGGGGTTAGTCTGAGAGACTAGAGAATTTAGCCTGAGAGACTGGGTGGGATAGTCTGGGGAAGACTAGGTTGATTACTTGCGTACATTGATTGTGACTTACATGCTTATTTGATTACATGTTGATATATGTGCATATGTGTGGTTGTGTTACAGACACCATGCCATCTTCTTCAGATACCGGAGTGTCAGATATGCTTGATCCTATGGCGATAGTCTCGGACGAAGAGATTCTATCTGAGAGCGAGGTTTATACGTCGGACACTACGAGTACTGATAAGGACGATTTCCAGCCGTTTGCTCTTCCAGATTTTGGGGATGATATCCCTCTAGCTGATGGTCCATTCGATGGGGATCTACCTCTCATTCAGATCCCTGCTCCTCTCCCACTCGCTGCAGTTCCGATTGAGGATCTACCACATGACGAGTTCGCTGATGATGACATCGACTTATTCATTGAGGGTCCCCCGGAGGGTGACCAGGATGGTGTGGCCCTTATGGATGACGATGTCCCTCCTGCTGATGTTCCCGTTGATGATCATGTTGTTCCCATGGCTGAGGTTCATGCTGATGTTCCCGTTGACGACCCTGTAGTCCCTATTGTTGAGGTTCCTGCCGCGGACGCTATTGTCTTGCCACCTGCTGAGGCTCCCGTAGAGGAGGCTCCTTCTGATTCATCTGGTCCAGACTCGTTTGAGTCTGTGGCATCCGCTTCACTTCACGCCCAGGGCGTGCGGCACTACTCATCTGACTCTGACTCAGACATGGCGATGTCTGTTGCGCCCATCTTTCCCCATGCTGGCGACCCAGATCCTGAGGTCGAGTTCGTACCTGCTGAGCCTGTTCCAGTTGGCCCAGAGCCTGTCATTGCTCATGACCCTATTGATGCTCCAGCTGTTGCACTTTTGCCGGATCCTTTACCAGAGCCTGAGCACATTGATATACCAGTCTTTGCAGCACCTATTGTTGAGGCACCAGTCGTCGCACCACCGGTTTCTAATGTTCCCATTGTTGATGCACCACAGCCTGATCCTATGCCGGTATTTGTTGACCGTGCACCTTTTGCCACACATGTCGATCCCAGATACGCTGACACCCGTAACGGGTGGATAGAGGACGACGATTATCCATCTTTTGTTGTACCAGTCACACCCACTGTTGCACCCGTTTTTTATGTCCATCGTACGGACTTACCCATCACCTTTCTACATGAGATCCCTCCTCCCCGTCTAGGGGAAGGACCTTCCACACAGCAGCCCGATCATATGCCCCATTTGACGGCAGCTTTTTCCTTTATGCCCTCGTTTACACCTGCCCCACACACTACTTTTCCTGCTTCAGCACCTATGGGTGAGTCATTTTTGTGGTCATCACCCAACGTTATGCCTCTGTCAGACCCGTATCACCCTTTTCATGTCGGATATACCACAGATGACATACTTAGATCCCTGCAGTTACAGCAGGATGCATTGAGCAGACGCGTTTTGGAGCTGGAGAGGACTCCAAGTCCTCCCCCGTGTCACTGTCAGACTCCTTTTGCCGCACCACACGCTCCTCCTTCACTACCCCCTGATTCTGATATTCGTTTCCTCACCCCTGAGCAGCAGATAGCTTACCTGTTGCGCGTTATTCACGCCCTTGAGGAGGATTGGGTGCATGTGCGCCGTTTGATTTTTCTTCCCTCCTCCTCCTCCCCCAACAGCATGAGGATTTTTGGTCTGTTGCAGGTTGTGTTACTTTTGGTGAGAAGACAACGATTGAGCCGACTACACAGCATTTTGAAGACCGCATTTTGACATGATGACTTTTGATATCTGATTTTTGGTTGTTGTATATGACTAGGTAGTTCAGACAGGGGTGATGTGGCCCCTAGTCGATTTTGATGTACGATACAATTATAAAACTTGTAAACATTGTATTGTGGTCTTGATTTTTATAATAGCTCAATCGCAGTATTCCCACTATATGCGTTGTTGAATTCTTTGTTTTATAATATAACATGGGATGTTATGTGTTATTGTGTGGATGAATGTTATTACATACGCATATTACTTACTTACTATACTTACGATGACCTGACCAATATAATCATCTTTTAGAAGATGCCTCCACGAAGAGCGATACGTTTGCCCACCACAGAGGCAGAGTTACAGGAACAAATCTCAAAGGCAATAGCTGATTATGAGGCCTCGCGGGCCGAAACAAGCAGGAATACCTCAAACAATAACAACAACCCACCCAATGGTAATGACCAAGTCGCTTGAGACACATTATGATACACTTGGATATTTCTAGCACATCCGCTAATACCATCTGTAAATACTATCGTTTGTGCAGGGTGCACCTACAAACAATTTCTTGACTGTAAGCCCGTAAACTTTGAAGGCACTGGAGGTGCTGTTGCATTTGTCAGATGGGCAGAAAAGACGGATTTTATCTTACGGATGAGCAAGTGTGCTCCTGAGCAGCAAGTTACATACATCTCAGGGCTTTTTCTTGATGGTGCCCTATCGTGGTGGAATCTGCAAGTGCAAACATTTGGAGAGGCGGCGGCATATGCACTAACATGGGCGGAGCTGAAAGAGCTCATGAGGAAGAAATACTGTTCGCGGGCTGAAATACAGAAGCTAGAAACTGAGTTCTGGCACTTAAAAATGGAGGGTCCTAAAATCGCAGAATATGTTCAGAGGTTTCATGATTTGTCCCATGTGGTGCCGTACATGGTCACGCCCGAATTTAAACGCATTAAGCGCTTCATCTGGGGATTGGCACCCCAGATCATGAGCATGGTAACCACGTCCAAGCCTTCAACGATTACTGAAGCCATTGATCTCAGCGTGACACTTACAGAAGAAGCCATTCGGTTGAACAAGTTTTCAAATTCTGAACCAAAGAAGAAGGAGACTCGTGTGGAGTCGTCTCTTGAAAACAAACGGAAATTTTCCAACTTCAAGCAAGGTACCAGCAGTGTGAGCAAGAAGGGTGAGTCAAGCGCACCGGATAGGGCCAAAAACAGTGTTGAAAGCAGAGGGAAAGGCTACATGGGCACTCTGCCCAAGTGTGATACATGCCAGTACCATCATCCCGGCCCGTGCAGACTCAGGAAATGCGAGTCTTGCGGGAAGACTGGCCATTCAAAGGAAACATGCTGGGTTGGTACCAGAGTTGGTCGTGGGAATCAGCGAGGTCATGGAAATGGGAACGAGAACCGCCAACAGGGAGGAAATGGCGGGAATGGAAACCGTGGAAATGTTGGGAATCAAGCTGGTAATCGGGGAGCGAATGTCAATCGAGGTGGAAATGGAAGTGGGAATGGTCGAGGACCAGGGCGTTTCAACTGTGGAGACCTGGGGCACTTTAAAAGGGAATGCCCAAAACTGAATCAAGCACAAGGCAGAGAGAGTCTTTAACATCGGTGCGAGGGAAGCATGCCAGGATCCCAATGTTGTTACTGGTACGTTCCCTATAAATCAACGCTTTGCATCTGTGCTATTTGATACTGGTGCCGACTATAGCTTTGCATCGTTAGAATTTAAGAATATGCTTGGGTTAACTGCTAGTAAGTTAGACATTCCGTACTCAATCGAACTGGCTAATGGGAAACTAGTTGAAACGAGTGAAGTCATTAGAGGATGCGTGATAGAACTGGGAGGACACGAATTTACGCTAGATCTACTGCCAGTCGAGTTGGGGAGCTTCGACGTGGTAGTAGGGATGGATTGGTTGTCAAGCAACAAAGCCGAGATTGTTTGTCACGAGAAGACCATTCGCATCCCAATGACGGATGAAGAAATGATCGTAGTACACGGAGAGAAGCGTGATACGCCTCTGAGGATCATTAGCTGCCTAAAAGCTCGAAAGTGTTTGAAGAAGGGATGTGTTGCCTTCTTGGCACACATCGTTGATAAAGAAGCCGCTGAACCAAGGATAGAAGACATTCCAATCGTAAAGGAATATCCTGAAGTCTTTCCAGAAGACTTGCCAGGATTGCCGCCACAGCGACAAGTCGAGTTTCACATTGACTTGGTTCCAGGCGCCGTACCTGTTGCCAAGGCACCCTATCGACTTGCACCTTCAGAGATGCAAGAACTGTCAACACAACTCCAGGAGCTATTGGATAAAGGATTTATCAGACCAAGCTTCTCGCCTTGGGGAGCTCCAGTTTTGTTCGTCAAAAAGAAGGATGGTAGTTTTCGCATGTGTATCGACTACCGGGAGCTGAATAAGTTGACTATCAAGAACAGATATCCTTTGCCAAGGATCGATGACTTGTTCGATCAATTACAAGGTTCAAGTTTTTACTCAAAACTCGATCTTTGATCAGGTTATCACCAGTTAAGAATTCAAGAGGAAAGTATTCCCAAGACTGCTTTTAGAACTCGATATGGACATTACGAGTTCCTGGTGATGCCGTTTGGTTTGACGAACACACCAGTAGTGTTCATGGATTTAATGAACAGAGTTTGTAAGCCGTACCTCGATAAGTTTGTGATTGTGTTTATAGACGACATTCTAATCTACTCAAAGACGAAGGACGAGCACGAACAGCACTTAAGAGCTATTCTAGAGCTGCTTAAGAAAGAAAAGTTGTACGCGAAGTTCTCAAAGTATGAGTTCTGGCTGCGTGAAGTTCAGTTTCTTGGTCATGTGGTTAATGGAGATGGAATTCATGTGGATCCCACAAAGATCGAAGCGATAAAGAACTGGGAGACTCCAAAGACGCCAACCGAGATTCGACAGTTCTTAGGTTTGGTTGGTTATTATCGAAGGTTCATTGAGGGTTTCTCGAAAATCGCTCAACCTTTGACCTCTCTCACACAGAAAGATAAGAAGTTTGATTGGGGAGACAAACAGGAAGAAGCATTTCAGCTGTTGAAAAACAAGCTTTGTGACGCACCAATCTTATCACTACCCGAAGGCACGGATGACTTTGTGGTATATTGCGACGCCTCGCGTCAGGGCTTAGGCTGCGTATTGATGCAGCGACAGAAGGTTATAGCCTATGCGTCTCGCCAGTTAAAGGTCCACGAGAAAAATTATACCACGCACGACCTGGAGTTAGGCGCGGTGGTATTTGCGTTAAAGATCTGGCGACATTACTTGTATGGCACGCGATGCACCATCTACACTGATCACAGGAGCTTACAGCACATATTTGACCAAAAGGAGCTTAACATGAGGCAAAGACGCTGGGTTGAACTATTGAACGACTATGATTGCGAAATCAAATATCACCCAGGGAAGGCGAATGTGGTCGCTGATGCCCTGAGTCGAAAGGAAAGGATCAAGCCCATAAGGGTTAGGGCTTTGGAAATGATCATACAAACGGACCTCTCATTACGCATTCGTGCCGCGCAGAGAGAAGCACTTAAAGAAAGGAATATTGAGGATGAGTATCTCCGTGGGATGGAGAAGCAGTTGGTACCAAACGAGGAAGGAACTTTATGCTTCATGAAACGAATTTGGCTTCCTTTGTTTGGTGGTTTGAGGAAGGTTATTTTTTATGAAGCTCACAAGTAGCGATACTCGATTCACCTAGGAGCGGATAAAATGTATCAAGATCTTAAGGATTTCTATTGGTGGCCAAGGATGAAAGGCGATGTTGCGATATATGTTAGCAAATGTTTAACTTGCGCCAAGGTAAAGGTCGAATACCAAAAGCCTTCAGGCACGAAGTCTGCGCACTTTTTGCCAATCAAGGAAAAAGACAGTACGAGTAAGCTTGCTGAGATATACATGAGAGAGATTGTTACACGACATGGAGTGCCTCTCTCAATCATCTCTGATAGAGATGGAAGATTCGTGTCAAGGATTTGGCAATCCTTTCAAGAAGCTTTTGGTTCTCAGTTAAATCTGAGTACTGCGTTTCACCCGTAAACAGACGGACATAGTGAACGAACGATTCAAACATTAGAAGACATGCTGCGAGCTTGGGTAATGGATTTAGGTGGAAGTTGGGACACTCACCTACCATTGGTCGAATTTTCATACAATAACAGTTACCATGCAAGTATTCAAGCAGCACCGTTCGAAGCTCTCTATGGACGCAAATGTCGATCACCGATTTGTTGGGCTGATGCGGGTGATAGACAATTAGTTGGTCCGGAATTAGTCCAGGAAACGACAGACAAGATTGCACAGATCCGAGAACGCATCAAGGCGGCTCGTGATCGACAAAAGTGTTATGCGGACCGAAGAAGGAAACCTCTGGAATTTGAGGTAGGAGATATGGTGTTACTGAAAGTTTCACCCTGGAAGGGTGTGGCACGCTTCGGGAAGCGTGGGAAGTTGAATCCGCTATACATTGGTCCATTCAAAATTCTGAAAAGGGTTGGTTTGGTAGCATACAAATTGGACTTACCTGCTGAAGTTAATGGTGTTCACGATACATTTCACGTATCTAATCTGAAAAAGAGTCCAACTCAAGAGACAGTTGTCATTCCTGCCGACGAAGTTCATATTGACGACACACTCCACTTTATTGAAGAACCAGTTGAGGTCACTGATTGGAAAGTTAACAAGACACGCCGGAGTAGTGTTAAACTCGTCAAAGTTCGATGGAATGCAAGACACGGCCCAGAATTCATGTGGGAACGCGAGGATCGAATGAAGGAAAAATACCCACATTTGTTCCCCAAGACCCCTGCAACTAGAAGCAGAACCTAAAATTTCGGGACGAAATTTTCTTAACGGGGGGAGAATGTGACAACCCTCACAATTACAGGTACCGTACAATTAATTAGTCTTAATTATATGCTTAATGACTGTGCTTGATTACAACTGACAATTTAAACTGCTTTATGATTTCTGTATCATATATACATATGCATCACATTTCATACTGTCACTTCATATATTACACACAAACTTTAGTGACAAACTTGATGCACAAAGCACAGTTAGCACAGTGAGCGGATAACCCAGAAAACATGCTGACAATGCCAGCACCTAGACAGACAATGTTTTTGAGGCCAGTATGGGTCAGAGACAGGACACTACACTAGTAGAGAGTGTAGGGCTGGCAATTTTGACACTAACACGATAACACGACACGAACCTACACGAAGTTAATATGTTCCGTGTTTGACCTTAACAGGTTTCGTGTCTAAACAGGTCGACACGATAAGACCTGCTTAAATTTCGTGTCTAAACGGGTTAAAACCCGTTAACCTGTTAAGACCCGTTAGTGACCTGTTTATAATTTTAAATTAAAAAATATATCAAATATGTGGGGACATGTGGAGAAATTTTTGAAATCCATTCCTTTCCCTACACGCTCAATAACCAAACCCTAAATTTACTTTAGTCGCCGCTGCTCACCGTTCATCACTTCAGTCGCCGTTCATCATTCATCTGTTCGACGCTTCATCATCGGACATCGGCGTCAAGACTCAAGTAAGCGGATTTGGTGGATATGCAATTATATTTGATTTGTTTATAAATGTGAATTTGGTTAATACAGTGTGGATTGGTTTAGTTTTCTTTGCTGTTTTGATACTAGAATCAACAGCTGCTAGTTTTGTATATTTATGTTGATTCATGATATATGAATAGAATAAAGTGACATTGATTTAAGTTGTTGTTTCTTGTTTTGTTTGTTTATATGTTAATTGAAAACATGATTTTGTTTTACTGTTCTGTATTATTATTATTATTATTATTTCAATTTGTAGATCAGATAAAGAGGTTACAGAGTCTCTGAAAATTTGTTACAGTTGCATGTTTTTTTAAATCCAACTTTAACTTACTCTTACTCTTACTCTGTTAGTTTATAAAATTAATCATAATCTTTATAAACATCGAACACTTTCGGCGAAATTGATGGTTTTAATTGGCATACTTATTGAAGTCATGAGTGATTCACAAAATAAAGTTGTTTGGAATTGAAGATCTTGAGAAAGAAAGACACATGGGAACTTGAATGTTGAAACTATTTGGTTCTTATGATTAGACTTTTATGGATTTCGTTTTAAGTTTGTTAAGACATTATGTGTTTATGCATATTTTATGACTTTTGTGAACCTTTGGCGACTAAATTTTCACTAAACAGGTTCCTTAATCGCTAATTTCAAATATAGAATAACAGGTCGTGTTCGTATCTTAACAGGTCGTGTTCGTGTGTTTAACAGGTCGTGTTTGTGTCTTAAACAAGTCATATGATATGTTAGTAACATTTTCGTGTCTTAACAGGTCATTTCGTGTAACCTGTTTATTAACAGGTTCGTATTCGTGTTTGGAAAATCTGACACGATAAGATTTCGTGTCGTGTTCGTGTTTACATGTTTCGTGTTCGTGTCTTATCGTGTTCGTGTCTTAACAGATCGGGTTGACCTGATATGCCAGCCCTAAGAGATTGTAGGGAGGTGGGGACCATAAAACTGCGTCACTAGGTGATAGTTAAAGTGCCAGGAAGTGCCTAAAACCCACCCTAAATGCATAATTCTGCATCTATTAACAAAATTCAGCATTTAAAATACTAGTAATGTGCCAAAAATAGGGCAGAATGTTCCTATATGCTTTCCTAAGTGACGGGAATTAATTGTGTCACTAAAAGTTACATAAAGGACACTTTACGTTATAATTAAGCACTTTAACGGAACAGTATCAAACCGAACAACCGGACATTACCCGGAACACAAACATATTGCCAAACACATTGTTTTTATTTTTCTAAGCTAGTTATGATCCCCGAACACCCTAACACACTATATATTACATCATACACATAAATCACCAACTTAACTTTGGATTTCAAACTAGATCACTAACTAAATAGTTGAAACCCAACCCTATACCCCCCCCCCTTGGCGACGGTCACCATGGGTGATCCACCCATGGATTTGTTTCAATATTTAATTAGATAATGTTGGTGGATTATGAAACATATTACACAAAGGGTAATGAAGCATTAGAGGATTATAAGTGTGACTTGAGGTTCTTCATTCTCATCATCATCAAACTCACCAACACTTGCAAACTCTCTCTCCCTCTCCTCTATCTCGGCCGTGAGCCACCCCCATCACCATCATCATCATTCAAGCTCTTTCATCCATTCCACAAGCATACAAGGGTGTTAGAGGTAGCATAAGGAAGCTAGGAGCTTTCGGATCACCAAGGACCTTCTCTATTTGCTATTAACCACCTCATTTCTTCACTTGAACTTCCCTAGCCTTGAGCTAGTGGTAAGAACTTAGATCCTTTCATTTTTCATCTTATTTAAGTGGTTAATGATGTATCATGATCAAAAATGTTAAGAACACTAATGAATCATATGAAGAAGACATGAACATAAACTTGCTAGATGAAGATATCATGATGAATATAAGTTGATATGCATGTTGATCATTGTTTGTTGGTGGAAATGATGTGAATCATCACGTAGTCTTGCTAGATCATGATTAAAAACATGATCTAGCAAGATGAGAAGGTAGGAATGTTGTAGGATGATGGATCATCCACACATAAACCATGAACTTGAATAAATAAATGGTTTTCTTGAAAAATAAAGATCAAAGTAGGTTGATAATCATGTAGATCTAAAGATCCATGAGTGGTTCTTCAAAAGAACCAAGTTAAAAATATGAGTTTCATAAAATCTTGGATCTTACATAAACTAATCACATTTTTTGTGGATAAACAAGTGTAGAAACACTTGTGTATTAAGAAAAGTTCACAAAGAAATATTTTTAGAAAATATGATTGGAAGTTGTAAACACTTAAACTCTTTAAAAATAAAGTTTTTAAAGAACTAATCACATTTTAAAAGGTAACAAGACTTACTAAGAATGCTAGTAAGTTACTACATATTTTTACAAATATTCAAGTTCATGAAGTTGTAGATATTACTTGATTTTGGCAAAATTGGTAAACCAAGGTTAATTGTTGATGATTGTGAATGGATTGTGATGATTTATACAAAAGAAAATGATATGCTTATAAGCATGGACACCTCCATTTACAAAGGAAACTCTGGCGAAATTTTTCTAAAAATCCAACACTTAGAAAATATTTTTCTAACAAGTGTTTACAAATATATTTTTAACTTTGTTTTCAAAATAAACTTCGCCATAGTTTTTTTTGTTACAAAAATACAAAGTATCGGAGGTTGATTTTTGGTAAATGAAAATTTATAAATATAAATTTAGAGTATATATTTTATTCTAAGACTATTGTGTGATTATTTGTTTATTTTGTGAACTAGTTATATTATTTTAGGGTAAAATAATAAGACTTGACAAATACCATGAAAAATTACAACTCCAAAATAATACCAAAACTCTCACGGAATAAAAATTTAAGTTACGCATTTGCCATTGCGACACGGAACGCTAAAACGTAACTTATGTAATATTTCAGAAATACTCTTACACGTACATTTTTGGTAAAATATTATTTTGGAAAATTAATGAAGTAAAATATAATATTTTTGGGAAAATATATATATTTTGAACCAAGATGTTTTCGGACAAATAATTTAAATATATTTTCTAAGTGGGACTTAAAATATATTTTTCGGAATTACAAATGTACATGTATAAATACCCCCATCCTTGGGAAGGAAATACAAATATAAAATACTTGAGAAGTATGGATACGAAATAGTTGCCTAACTATTATTTCTAAAAACAAAATTTAAGTTAAAATAATTATTATTATTTTAACCAAAAGTCACAACTTGGAATAATATCAAAGTAACGCAACTCAAAACATTAAACCCTAAGCCAAGGCACGACCCGTTCGTCTAATAGACATTAGTACGTTGTAGGTCGCCGGGTAGCTGATCAAGTTTGAGATTCACGTTACGATACAGGAGACGCACTTCAGTGAGTTCATGCCCCCCCTTTTTCTCTTAACTGTTTTCAGTTTTATACTTCGGGGGTGAAATACATGTTACAATTATTACAGACATTTATTTACATGGTATGGTTAGCTTAAGGAGGGTTTTTACTACGCGATCATGTGAGTGGTGGGCATGACACTTAAGGCCATTAATCCTCATTGTAGGACCAAGGGACATGAGTGATAGATCTATTTGGGTGTAGCGAGCCCACACACGTGAGGCCGGGGCGGCCCATAGTGGTGACTATGTCTTCATACCGGAGACAAATTTGCTAGGTTTGAGTCTTCCTGCACCAATTTCACACATACCATTGGCTTTGCAACCCATTGGTGATCAGTTTTTCCTTAATTGCTACATACCAGGGATTTTTATACATACAGACATTTTAAAGGTTTATACATACTCACTTACACACGAACTCGCTCAACTTTTGTTGATTTTTCAAACTACATGTATTTCAGGAAATTAGTGGATCTGGTGGAGTATGCGTGGTGTCAAGGTTGCGTAGTGAATAAAGATGTCATCCGTGTGGCTGAGTTTAGGAGGTGGATCCCTTTCCTGGACGGGATACACAATTCTAAACTTGGGTTTTTATTTACGTACTTATGATGAGTCTTTGTGAGCTCTGTTAATCTTGTCATGGTTGTAACTTACTTATGTGTTGACATTTTCAAACAATGATGTTGTGGTATTTTTAAAACTTAATGAATGGATGAACATCTTGTGATTTATCATATAGCATTGTTATGATTGTTGCTATGGTATTAAGAAGTCACACCAAAATAATCCACGCTTCCGCAAAAGTCAGGGTGTGACAGGACCGACGTGTTTGGACCTGTATTGAACATTACCCGTTTTGACCCGTTACCCGCTCGACCTATTTTTGCTTTCATTTAATGAAAACGTGGATATGTCATAGATTTTTTTTTATATAAATAGTTAAAGTTATTTACATTTTGAAAATGAATATTTAAGTTTAAATAAAACTACTTGAGACAACCCACGTTGTCCCAAACAATTAAAAAAATACGAATCTGTTGATACAAATGTTTACATGAATATTCGAAATCGGGACAACTGGAACGATATCGGTTCACCAATTGGGCTTGATGTTATGATTGATGAAAGAGTTCCTACATAGAGGTAAGATTTCTATTCAAATAAATTTGGGTTATTATAGTCAATATTGTTTAATCAGAAATTAATTATTATAATTATTATTATTAATTCTAACCCACTTGAATAATGTTCTTTACCATTTCACTTAGTGATTCTTTTCTATATTTTATGTTTTGAGGATTATGATCAAATACAAAGGATCCTAATTGTAAGAAGTGTAAGAAGCATTTATAGAGTGACAAGTATCCAATAAACTAAAAAAACCCACTACACAAAAAAACCCCACTACAAAAAAAAAAAAAAAACCCTTAAACATCCACCACAACCAAAAACCTAAACCCCCCTCATCACCCACCCAATTTTTTTTTTTTTTTTTGCCCAGGGGGTGGGGGTTTAGGTTTTTGGGGGGTGGGGGGGGGGGGGGGGGTTATGTTTTTTTTAGGTTTTTGGGGGGTGGGGGAGGGGGGGGGGGATTAGGTTTTTTTGGGGTTTTTTTTTGTGAGGTATAGTTTTTTTTGCCGGGGGGGGGGTTAGGTTTTTGGGTGGTGGTGGGGTGGGGTTAGGTTTTTGGGTGGTGGTGGGGTGGGGGTGGGGGTGGGTGTTTAGGTTTTTGATGGTGATGTAGTGGGTTTAGTTTTAGGTTATTAGACATTTGTCACTCTATAAATCCTTCTTACACTTCTTACAATTAGAAGCATTTGTAGAATAACTTGACCCTATGTTTTGAATTAATTTTTTTTTTTAATAAATTAATACACATACTAGTTTTTAACTTTCTATATATATACGATACACTTGACTAAAACTCCAAAAGATTAGAAAGCCCATATAAAAAAACAGAAAAAGCCCATATAAAAAACAAACCAGAGCCCAAGAAAGACCAAAGTCATGGTGGTTCCGTGGTTTGTCAATTGTCTTCCTTGAACTAATCTGACGTGTCGGTACATACCGGACACGTGTCTATCTCATTTCTTTATCTGTCCGTTCGTTCACAACACCTTCCAAACATAACCCCAATCTTAGCTAAACAAGCCCTTTTTTGCTTCTCACTCTTTCACTTTTACACACACACACACACACATCGTCGGATTCCACCGGAAATGAGTCACGATGACTGGCCGGACTGGCTCCCCGGTGACTGGTCCGTTCATATCAGAAAGGTTGACGGTCGAAAAGTCAAGGTATTTCTCATTTTCACTTTTCGATCTCCAAATTAGGGCTTTTTTGTACCTATTTTATCTGTACGGTTTTTGTGCTTTTTTCTGTTAGGTTTTTGGTTTTATTATGAATGTTTAGTGAAATGACAACATGCATGTGAAATTGTGATTTGTGTTGAGTTAATTTTGCATCTCTAGGGTTTTCGGTTTCGATTTTTAACGATTTTTAACGAATTTTGGGTGATGCTGGTTAATTTTATGGAAAAATTTGTGTTTATGATTTGTGTATGTGAAAATGACACTAATGTTAATGTGAGTTTTGATATTATCTGGTTTGTTTGTGGATGAGTTGATTAGGAACATGATTTTAGGGTTTGTTTGTTTTGTTTTAGTAACACTTTCCTTTTTAGGTTAAACAATGAGGATGATTGATATTTTGTTTGTTTGGTGGAAATAGAAATGAACATATGGAGATAAGTTGTGAAATGTAGAAGTAATAAAATTTTAAAGCTACTTTTGGGAAAATAAAGGAAATATCTGTGTGATGTTTGATTTAGTGTAGGCGAATTTTTCTTATGAGATTTTTAGACTGATCTCTCATTTTTACTTTATGAAAGAGTTTATTTGAAGTCACAGACCGAAGTGTAGCTGGTTATAGTTGAACAGGAGTCGGGATGTGTGGTCATGACTCATGACTTATGAACTCTTTATATAATTCATTTCAACACTGAAACTAAAATATGCTGATTTTGACCTAGAAAATGGAAAGTTTATTCCGTAAGGGAGGTGTGTTTCCTCCTAACGTATAGTTTAAGCATAGTTTAGGTGTACTGAAGCACTTGAACACGCGTTGTAAGAGTATCAAACAAGTAATTGTTCATTTATGTGATATCGATTTTTTATTAATCATATATGAGATGCCTATTTTCTGTTGCAGTGTTATGTTGACCCTGATGGACACAAGTGCTATTCGAAGCCACAAGTGTTTGATTATCTTAAGAAGACCAACAAAAGCCTACCCACAGATAAACCTGTAATTCCCACATTTTGTTAGCATCTTCTTTAATGTATTTCTCTTTATTTCTAGCACTCTTACATTCTGTTTTTTTATAGCAAAATGGCGAAGGTCCAGCTATAGACTTATCTGCGGAGCCAAATGCTCCCCATACAGATGAAGGTCCTGAATCCACACCTGGAGGACCTCCCACAAAACTGACACCTAGATCTAACAGAAGGAAATCCATTTCCGCGGTATTAAACAGTGGTCTTTCCATATTCGTGATGTTGGTTAAATGCTTTTTCATTACGTATTTATATATATATGCATCTGTTACAGGATTTGTCTGAAGATTTTTTAGGCGGAGATGGTTTTTCCTCTGTGCCATCGTCACATAAGAGACATAGGGGAGATTGTAATTGGCTACCTGAAGGATGGACTGTGGAAGATAAGGTTCGGCAAGGTGGTAGCACTAGTGGAATGAAATATAAGGTAATTTTTAAACAGATTTTGCTAATATATGGAATTAAATTTAACTAGTCGGCAATTTACAGTGTTTTTTGTATTTTTTTCTTTTTCATGATCAGAGGTTTTTTTTTCAACAGTTTTTTTTATTGTTCTGGTTTTGTAGGTTTATATAGATCCTGTAAGTGGACAAAAATTCTTTTCCAAGCCACAGGTTCTGAATCATATTGCCAAAACAAACGGTAGTGCAGGTGTACAGGAAGCTGTATTCGCTGAACCTATTAGTGCTATGCCAATATCATCTTGGGTATTCCTTTTGTCTTTAATGTGTTTTCTACAACGCAATTTTGATCCATTTACTGGGTAGTGTTTAATTTTTTATCTTAAATGGGTCAAATTAATAAAAAGGGTTCAAATGGGGATTATAAATACATGTTAATTCTCTTTACATTCATTTGGTTAACTGATTGGTTGCTGCTACTCATGTACCTCAACTCTAAAGCAAGAGAAGCCCACTACAGAACCTGATAACTCACAGATGTATGAAGCCACTGAAGCGGAGAAGAAAACCGAAGATAAAACAGAAATCTCCCGCTTGTCCTCTGACGATGAGGTTGGTTTCATGTGATTTATATATTGTATTTTTATTTGATCATTTTGAGTTTTGGAGCATTCTCTACTCTCTAGGTTGTCACAAGGACTCCTGCAGAAGGATTACCTCCGGGATGGATAAAAGAAGTCAGAAGGAGAAAATCTTCTGGAGGAGCCACAAGATCCGATCCGGTAGTTCGAACATTTTTTTTATTTTGATCGTCAGTAATCTTTTATAATGCATTGTGTTATTATTATATAGTTATATGTCTGATGTATTAATGCAGTACTACCTAGACCCTTTAAGTGAATATGCCTTTGCCTCGAAAAAGGATGCTTTGCGTTATCTGGAATCTGGAGATATAAAGACATGTGTCTCAAGACCACGTAAAAAGAATATGAATAATAATGACACTGTAAGTTTTTGTTTACCTAAAAAAAGACTATTGTGGTTTTTTTAATCAAGGATTTTTTATGTATACATCATTACTTTGTAAATTATGGACTCCCTTAAAACAAGCCGCACGGTTTGACTTTCGGTATCAAGTTCATGACTTTTTGGATCAAAGTTGATTTTTATATATGTTTCCGTTCAGCTTAATGTTAATCTGACTTCGACGGGAGGAGAATTGCCTGCACAAACTGATCAGTCCAATGGAAATGAAGCTTCAAAAGAATTCGTAAATGGTTCTGCAGAAGAGTTGAAAACAGACGAAAGTGGTATACCGAACCCGGTAAAGTACACAACTTAATTTAATCATTTCGTCTTCAATTTTACATGTGTTTTGTTTTTCCAACTAAAGCAGATTTTTCTAACTAAAGTATAAGTTAATTTAATCATTTTGTTTAGGTTTTATGTATATAATAAATAGTTATTTTAATCGATTGTTACATTATATTTCAACTTGAGACACAAGATTCAATCCATCACCATAGTAAGATTTTTCTAAATAATTATTTGTGATTCAGAAACCGCTTCGCTCTATAAGCGGAGCATCTTTCTCTACACCTGAGAAAGATAAGTGGCTACCTGATGGATGGCTTGTTGATGTGCGTTATAAAACTTCTGGAATGAAATATAAGGTAATTTGAAACCCAACTTTACTTTAATGTCAATCTTGTTTAATTAAATTATCCAGTTGTGATCTCTTATGGCTTAAGAATGTTCTAAACATTGTGTTTTCGGTCTTTTTGATATAGCACATTTTTTAAACTTATTTTAACTGATAATTTGTTTTCTTTTGTTACTGCAGATTTACAAGGATCCTGCAACTGGGAAACTGTTCTATTCGAAGCCACAGGTGCTGAGCTATCTTGGTAATGGGAGTAGCAGCAGCTCTAGAAAGAGAAAAGTATGATCCTGCACTGTTTGTAATACCTTTACTGCTGGGGTGATAAAATGGGTGGGTCCGGCTGAGAAATGGGTCAAAATGGGTACCTTTTGGTATGGGTTGAAAGTTGAAACACTATTTTGGTCTGAGGTTATCAAGTATCATATATATAGTTTTGTGTGTCGAGTATGATTATGAAAGTATTATTTCAGTTATAACTTATAACCCGACTTTTTAAATTGTTGAAAGCGAATATAGGCATATAGCAGAATTAAATTCTCACCAAATATGCAGATCTCAGTTTGAATTCTTCACATCCAAGTTGATGACACATCTGATGGTTTTGAAGATTGTTGAAGAACTTTTGGTTTTCAACTTTTACTATATACTACTTTATGAACTTTTTGTTTTCAAGTATGAACATTTTAGTTTTGGAGTATTTTGATATTTGGGATGATTTTAGTACTTTATGTTGAAGTTTATGTACCGGAATATATTGGTAGTTGAAGAAAGTCTTATTTTCCATTAAATAATATATTTTAATTTTTTTTGTTCAAGTGCCCTTTTTTTCCTCAGGCCCACGCTTTTTTTTTGCGCCTTCGCCTAGGCCCTAGGCGGAGCCGAAGCGCCTTGAGTGTGTCTTGCGCCTTTATAACTATGCTAATAGCCATCTGTTGCAACCCTGATCTTTACCCCGTTGACCATATATTAGCTTTAGCACTATATCAAACATAAATGAAATAATATAGGATTCTTTATGCACTAAAGTACTCCTTAAGCGACTTTCCACCTTTGGAGAAAAACGCAACCCCAATCGACCACATGAAAAAAAATCAACTTTTGTTTATCTACATGTTAACTTTGGCTATCTGACATATAACTCCATGTGTATATCAACTTTGAAGGAACACAACTCATCTGTAGCACCCGATTCATCCCCAAACTCTACACCTGCTGATGTCACACGCCCCAAAAGATCCGTAAAGAAGAAAGGCGACAGCCAGAACACCGAGTACCAAGAAGTCAGTTTCTATTTCCTTGCAGAAATATATTATTATTATTATATTGTTGTTTTTTGAGTAAAATGCCGTTTTTGTCCCTGAGGTTTGGCCACTTTTGCGACTTTCGTCCAAAGGTATGTTTTTCTGCATCTGGATCCAAAACGTTTGAAATCTTGCCATTTTCATCCGACTCGTTAACTCCGTCCATTTTCTCCGTTAAATGAGGGGCATTTCTGTCTTTTTAGACATTTTTATTAAAAAAAAAAAAACACTATAAGAAATAAAGATCCACCTCTGTTGACATTTTCCCCACCCAAACCCTTTAATCATCACAAAAATATGTAAAGAACAAAAATACCATGACTTAACGTTCAAAAATGGATGGAGTTAACGCGTCGGATGAAAATGGCAAGATTTCAAACGTTTTGGATCCAGATGCGAAAAAATAAACCTTGGACAAAAGTCGCAAAAGTAGCCAAACCTCAGGGATGAAAATGGAATTTTATTCTTGGTTTTTTTTTATTTCAAATGTTTGATGTGAGGCCACCTGACGTTTGAAACGATGTCTAGGTTATCACAACATCCGCTGCAGATGGGTTGCCACCCGGATGGATTAAAGAAACCAGAACTAAGATATATGCAACCCACAAAAGAAATGATCCGGTACTTGAGTTTTCTTTTTCATTTTATGTGTGGGAATTTTAAAACCCAGTATTTACTATTTAGTGACCTATTTTTGCAAATTTATCGTTGTGTGTCATGCAGTTCTACACAGACCCTGAGACTGGATACATCTTTCGGTCCAAAGCTGATGCTCTGCGTTATATAGAGACCGGAGATGTGAACTTATGTGCTATTAGACCAAAAGTTAAGGATAAAGATGGAAAGGAAGTTGTAAGTCCTTAAGATTTGTAGTTTTTGGGCATCGTTATGGCATTATCAAACTGTCATATCGACTTTAGTTGACCTGAATGTTTTTTCTTGACAGTTTGTATATGCAAACAATGCGCAAAAACCCACTACGGGAGATGACGTGGCGACTGAAGTTCCTGAAGAGAATCACACCCCTGATCCAAAAACCGCTAATGACACAAACCGCAGGGTGACAAAGAATAGCAGTCCCGCGACCGATTCGCCATCTCGATCTTCGAAAAGGCAAAAAGGGAAAGATCCTGAGACTGCCCCTACAAGCGGTGTTCCCACTGAGAAGCAGGAAACAGGGGTAAATCTGGAAAAACAACCTGATGATGGCAACCTGACTTTTGACATTCCAGAAGATGATAACTGGACAGACCAATGCATTGACTTTGCGGTGAAAACACTGACAGATGAAATCATGTTTAATGGTCAACCGGTGGAGACAACAGGTGTGAAGGACACTCCTTCAAAGGTGAACTGAGGTATGATGTTCAGTGGGATTCTCAGTGATTAGTATGGTAATTTGACTTTAATATGATTATTATTATTATCGTATTAAACCTGGGTATGAATTGCTAGTCAAGTTAAGTAGTAGCGCTTCAATGTTGGCGTGATGGCGGGTGTGTGTTGTGAAAATAAAAAAATGGACTTGTATTACCCCCGCCGATTGGGAAAACCCGGGTTTATCTTTTGAATTTATGTAGACATGAACTCAAGTGGTTATATGTTTTGAGCTCATCTCAAACTTATAATTTGTAGATGGCCCAACTCACAGCCTTATTTGAGGAAGTGTTATGTTTAATCAGATAGGATCAGTTAATCTGGACACTTTATATTGTAATTATACTTTGTTTATTTGTCTTTCTGGTAGCGTATAAATCACCTCTGTGATGCTTATAAACTTTATAAAATTGAAAAAAATATATAGGCATATCTGTGTTTAATAATAGGATTATGACTTATTGATCACTAAAAATCCATGCTGCCAATTTAACCGCTTGATACTTGGCTATCTCACATGATTGTTGTAGATTTACGCTATATTCAATGATTGTTATAGATTTACGCTATATTCATTCGACTTTGGTCGCAACTCACAAGGAATGTATGATTTCACCTTTTTGCTTATAATCATCCGTGAGTGAAATCGAGTGGTAATCAAGTGCGAATTTATGATGATTATGCGAATGTAATTGCTCTTTGTAACGAAAGTAAGAGTTAGGAGTGATTTGTCAAATTGTTGGTATGTGTTATATTATGGGTTATTAGATTTTATCACTCTCAACCATTGGATATTGGTCGCTGCCACTCCCAACTATCATTTTGACTTTCACCACTCTCAACTTAACACTTTGTATATTGTGTCACTCTGGTTGAGTGGTTTTTGGCTCCCCTTTTGTCTTTTATAAGCATATTCATCTGCAGTTATTAGTAATTAAGAAAGTGTTAGCCTAATATCACTAATAACACAAGTGATAGTTGGGAGTGATAACAGTCAATACCCAATAGTTGTGAGTGATAAAATCCAATAACCCTTGTATTATGGGCTCGTAAGTCAATATTAAAATCCAATTTATCATAATAACAGATAATCTTGTAAATGAAAAATCCTAATAGAAATGATTTTTCAAAAGTATATACGTGTAGAAGCATTTGGCTTAGAGCACTTACAATGGTACTTCGAATCCAACGTCGAAGAGAGGGTTATGAGAGAGATGTTAGGCGTGGAGAGGGAGGAAACTCTATTGTCACGGACGGTCCCGTGGACTCCGTGGAGGGAGGGTGCGTCTTGTTAAGGGGATGAGTCGAGGAACAAAATCCAAAGTATAACTAGTTTTGCACTCATTTAACAAAGATAACTAACGGATATTCACTCCAGGGACCATCCGAGTAATAAAAAGTAAACAACAGAGAGCACCGGTGTAATTTTCAAAAGTTTGGGACTATAGGTGTTACTTTACAAAACCACAGCGAGCATCCGGGCATTTTACTCTAAATATAGTATAGGAAACCAAATATGATAAACTGAGCAAATGACACATGTACTAGTTCAAGCGTTATGTTGAACATACATGCCCCTTAAATAGTTTTTACCGAATGTATCCATTTTCTATTAAATCGGTTACATCACATCTCTACTTTTACTAATAAGTGCGTTCAACGTATAGATGGGTTGCCTAATTCAAATAAGCAGTAGTTGGAATGATTCAATATTTAACTAGACGTTTTTCTTCTTGTTTTGTAGTAATCCATAAATATCTGGACGTATAGTTTTTATATAGACCTAGCAAACTTTACTTTTACTATAGTATTTTGGGTGTTACTAAAACTTATTAAAGAGATATTAGAACAAAGTTGTATACGAAGCAAACGTGACGATACTGCATATTACTAAAGCCGATAACTGAAATAGGTAAAGCCGATGATTAAATAACAGAAGAAGAGAAATCTTTAAATTCAAGCAAACTCAACTGGATATCAAAATAATAAAAAAAGAAGTTTAGAAAACGGCTTAAAAGAAACCCATGACAACTGAGTAAAAGGACGCAGATAACAGTGAAACCCATATGATATGATCACGAAAGATTCATCATTTTAGTATGAGGATTCTTTCCATCCTCCAAAGTTTCTCTCTTCCTGATGATGCCCATGTTCATGCCCATGCTCGTCCCATACCGATGGCCATGTTCATGTGTCTCCTATTATCACAATGACCAAATCATTGTTAGTTTATGTGTAAGACTAGGGATGAGAAAATGGTACCGAGTATTGGTTTAGAACCGGTACCGAACTTCCCGAACCGAGTTGATTTTCGGTACCGATTTGATTATTTAATTTTAATAACAACTTTTTTTAATTATATTTGACATATCAGTTAGCTACATAACTTTAAAAAAGAACCACACCACCACCCAAAAACATAACCCCCCCCCCCCCCCCCCCCCCCCCCGAGCCCTGATTTTTCAGCGATCCTCATGGACGGTTTTGTCCAACCCGACTGCTATATGTGTTAGTAAGTTAGTCAAATGACTAACCTCTGGAATGAACTCAAGGCCAACTTTAACCTCCCCACAGAATTCATCATTTATGACCACATTGTATGGTGTTGGTGGGATGCTTCTTGCCAAGAACAATGGCTCAAGTGGAATTCTGCATGCATAATTTGAACCAATGATAAGTGCTTCTTAATTATGAACATTGAACAAGCTCTGTTAAAATTTACTAGAATTCAAGTACTTGGCCTCGCCCACAATGTCATCGTCAGAACCGACGTCACTGTCCTTTATCTTGATCACGAGTTCAGATTCTTCATCACTGGTCACAGAGAACACAAATGTCTCGTTCCATTCGGGTGAAGATCCTTGTCCTGGATACAACACGCGGATTAGGTAATTTCAACAAAATATGCAAATAACGAAAATTAAGCTAATAACCGGAGGCAACGTTGCTCTTTTGCTCCTGAGTTCGACAAGTGATTGTCACATAAGGGTCCATTTTCGCTGTAAACATGAACAAAAAAATTCGTTAGGAAAATGATTGTAAAAATAAGACCATTCACGATATAAAACACCCTAAACCCACCCAATAAGCAGAACTCGAATCACTCAAAAATATTTCCACACCATCACCACCTTTCTATTTTCCACCACCCATATCTCTATAGTTTATATATAAAAAAGATAAAGCACAAAGACGGACATACCTAAATGGGACAACATTCACGACGAACTGCAATTTTTTATTAATTTTATGTTTTTTTTGTTTTTGTTTTTGTTTTTTTTTTATTTTGTTACCATTGAAATAAATTTTATGTTACCCCTGAGATTATTTTAAGCTACTCGATTTGGGCTTTTATTGAAACCCCTTTATGATAAAAAAAACCACTAATAAATGGTTAAAAACCAACTATAATTAAAACTTAAAACTCAATAGCTCACAAAACAAAATATTAAAAGCCCACATGGTTGGTTAAATGCCCAAATGACTTGGGTTAATGGGTTCTTTTGATTTTTGAAGGGGAACAAAACAAAAGCGCGCAACATCAACACTTCAAACTAGGGTTGCAAACGAGCCGAGCAGCTCGAGAAAAGCTCAAAACGAGCCGAGCAACTCGAGAAAAGCTCGAAACGAGCCTAGCCTTATCGAGTTGAGCCGAGCTTGAGCCTAAAATAAAGCTCGTTTATTTATCGAGCCATGTGAAGCTCGTCAGGTTTGTCAAGCTTTATCGAGCATTAGTGTAGTGTTAACTTTTACTAATATTTAATTAATAACATTTCCTCTTATTTAAAGTTGTCTAGTAAACGAGTCGAGCCTGAACCTAAAAGTAAGCTTGTTTAGTAAATGAGCCCGAACCTGAGCTTCACTTATCGAGCTCATGAGCCTAAACGAGTCTATTATTTTTATTTAATATATTAATTAATAAATAATAAACGAGCCGCGCTCGATCTTGAGAAACTACTAACGAGCTCGAGCTCGAGCTTGGCCTTGCTCAAGCTTGGCTCGTTTGCACCCCTACCTGCGACTAGAGGTGTACAAATCGGTTTTTTTCAAAAACCGGTTTCGGTTATTAACCGGTTTCGGTTTTTTCACCTAAAATAAAAACCGGTTTTTTATAACCGGTTTTTGAGGTCCAAAACAATAACCGGTATAACCGGTTGGTTTTTTACCGGTTTTAACCGGTTTTTTAATAACCGGTTCGGTTAATAACCGGTTTTTGAAGTCAAGAATAGTAACCGGTATAAAAACCGGAGTTAAAAAAAACCGGTTATAAAAAAACCGGTTTCGGTTCTAAAACCAATTTTTTTGTACACCTCTACCTGCGACCCACTAACCCACCTCCCAAGTCTCACCATCGTGTTTTTATTTTTGTTTTATTTACGTTGTATGATAGTAAAGTAAAAATAAAAATCTTCTTAAACGTTATCCTTGAAATTTTGGTCTAGATCCGCCATTGTCAACCCAATCCGTTTTTTCTAGTTCTTCTTGTCAACAACTACACGATCACTTTCTGATCTATCTGGATCCTTATCCCTACGAACGACCCGTCGTCGAGTCAACATGTGCTCTATGAAGCTTGACTTTTTATATCTCCAGAGATCGTTTATATAATACAATTATAAATTAACCGATTATATTGAAAACGTGGATCAATTAATCAGCAGCTAAATACACACAATCAGATCAAAATCATGAGATCAAATCATTTTTTATCACACAAGTTCATCGTTACATCAAGCTCTGCTTCTCATTAATTAATTAAATCATGTACAAAAGGCAATAGATAATAATAATTGAGTAGAAAATCAAACATTATAGATCAGATCAGATCAGATCAGAATCATCAGATCCATGTAACAGGACAGATCATGTTGTATTTTTAACAAACGTGAAAGATGGATGATAGATCAACAGCAAAAACATTAAGGAAGGATGACAACTTACTAAAAAAATCAGTGTCATGGAGACCTTTAGCACTAACAAGGAGGACCTGTAGCTTTCCACTCGGCATCTTGTCTGATCCCAACACAAGAGAATATTGGTCGGACCCCTTCTCAATGAGCTGAATCCTGGAAGAAGAAAGTGAGGCTCTTTATATTCAACATTTATTTACTCAACACTCCCTCTTGATTTGACTTTGAGGTCCGTCATAATCATGGTTGTAAAAATCTGACTAGTCTCCGATTAATGATTAATCGTCAGACGCCGGCCAAATTTCGACTAAACCTTGTAAATTCCTTCCAATTACTTAAAAAAATTGGTGAATGGGGGTTAAAACATGTCTGCTTTAGAAAACTACGTATAAAAATGTGTGTGTGTATATATATAACTAAAAGTTAAATATAAAATCTCGATCTGATTAATCGCTATTCCGACTAGCGTCTAGCGATTCTTACAATAAACCGAATCAGAAATAGTTTAAAACCGAACTGAGTTTTTTATGGCATTTTTGGTTCGGAAATCTGAATTCAGTTTGATCCGAACCGGATAAACAGAATATCAATTAGTGGTTATTTATATTTTGTCATTTTGCCTGATGTGAGCACAATTTTAGTCCAATCTTATTTAGAGGGTGTTTCTTAGTCCAACTAAAACCAATAATATATAACTAGGAGGTTCTTCCGCGCTTCACGGCGACTGTCACTATCGTATTAAACCGAATTGAAACTGACTGAACAACATATCGGTACGATACTGACACTCGTTATAGCAATCGAAAGGCAAAACCCAAAAATAAAGTCATTATATGACCAAAAGGATAGCGACGCATATTTTACATAAATCGAAAAGTATAAAAACGAATATCAGTAATGTCTTCCGAAATGAATATCAGTATTCATTCCATTCCGATAGTACCGATAACGGTACTAATATTGTTCGGTTGGAATTGACGTGGTACCAATACTCACTATAGTTTATGATAATAAAAAAAAAAAAAAAAACTCTACACCACCATCGAAGTTCTTCAAACGGTATCAGTTCAATTCGTCATGGCAAAGAACAGACGGTAAAAGTTTGGTTCGTCAAGGTACCAGTATGGTATTCATACTCGCTATAGTTTATAATATAAAAAGATATTGTATACCGCTATCCAAGTTTCGCATGGTATCTGTTAGGTTGATCACGGTAAAGAACAAATAAAGATCAATTATACTGATCCATATGATTTTGAACAAAACTTTTAGCGGAACGAAGACAAAAATAAACATGTCACATATGTTCAGAACTTTATAAAGTATTACACTATATTATTAGAATAATGAAAAAAGTAATGTTAATTTATATAGAGTTAAATGCCCGGATAGTCCCTGTGGTTTGTCATTTTTTCACCTTTAGTCACTGACTTTCTAAAATTACAGTTATAGTCCCCAACTTTTCAATTTTCGTTCCTGGATAGTCCCTGCGCCTAACATCCGCTATTTTTCTCAGTTAAGAGGGTGTGAAATGACAAAAATACCCTTTCCTTAAAAAGGCCAAACCACAGGGACTATCCGGGCATCTTCTTCATCAAACTAAATTATTACTTCAATTTCCGGCCACTCTGTTTTTCCGACTCTCCGACGTACTTCGGAATCGCTGCAAACGCCCGGAGCAAATTCACATCAGCCGACACCACTACCAAATCATTTGAGCAAATTGATGGAGCTTCTTCTTCATCAAACTAATTGTGCAGCCTACCAGCCCTCGTGCTAACGAAAATCTGATGGAGCTTCTAGTAATGATCGATGCGTACCAAAGAGCATCAGCCAAAAACATCACAGCCGTCGTCCCTTACTTCGGTTACGCTAGATCCGAAAGAAAAGTGAACCCAATTTTCATTTAATAGTATACAAAATTACAAATCCACGTATATATGTATTTATGTTTTGCTGACATGTTTTCGATTGATTCAGACACCTAGGAGGACGGAGATGGTGATACTCGATGTTAGGTAATGTCGGAGATGGTGATCGACGATGTTCGGAGTCGAACAATGGAACGACGGAGTGTGCGGTGGTGACGAAGGATATCGAAGGGTGTCGAAGGACGGTGTCGGGTCGATATGATGGTCGGAGGGAACGGTTATGATGGAGATTGCCGGCGATGAAGATGATCGGACTTGAAACCAAAGATGACCGGAGAGAATGAAAATAGATGATGAATGATGTAATGGTGATGAGTGATAATGGAGACGGTGTTAGTGGATATGGTTCGACGGAGTTGCAGGTGAAGGTTTGAGGATGGTGCGACGAAGCTGGTGGCGGCCGGAAAAGATGGAGGTGAACAGTGGTTGAAAAATAAACAGTGGCCGCTGATGTATGGTTGCGACTCTAAAGTGAATAGTGTTTGTGGACTCGCTACCTTGGAGCTTGCAAATATATGATGACTCGGAACTGTGAATGGAAATGATGATTGCGACTGGGAAGATGATATGACGAAGTCGGAACTCGAAAGCAGATGATGACTTGATATCAATGAAAATGAATGGAGCTCTGGTTGTGACTCGAAACAACGAATGGAATCGAAAACGTGTAACTCGAAATCGTATTGCCGATAACGATCCGCTTTATATTGTTCCACAAGCCTGTTATTCTTGATTACCTTGCCAGCAAGTCAATTTGCTCAAATGATTTGGTATTGGTGTCCCCTGATGTGAATTTGCTCCGGGCGTTTGCAGCGATTCCGAAGTACGTCGGAGAGTCGGAAAAACAGAGTGGCTGGAAATTGAAGTAATGATTTAGTTTGATGAAGAAGATGCCCGGATAGTCCCTGTGGTTTGACAATTTTAAGGAAATGGTATTTTTGTCATTTCACACCCTCTTAACTGAGAAAAATAACTGATGTTAGGCGCAGTTACTATCCGAGAACGAAAATTGAAAAGTTGGGGACTATAGCTGTAATTTTAGAAAGTTAGGGACTAAAGGTGAAAAAATGGCAAACCACAGGGACTATCCAGGCATTTAACTCATTTATATATAAAAAACTAAATGTGAGTTAGGTTTGATAACATGTACGTTTGTGCTTCAATTATTTAAGCTTTACCACTCACAACTTAGTTTCGTGGGAAAAAACGTATCAATACAGAGAAAAATTTAGACATGTCGAAACAATATATTCAAAATTATATAAAATATCGTATCTTAATAGTTATAAAAGAAAAAAAACATGCAAAATCAATTAAATTAAATTAAAAATATATTAATAAAATAATTATATACATTAATAGAAAGTCACCATGAATAGTTATAAAAGAAAAAACATGCAAAATCAATTAAATTAAATTAAAAATATATTAATAAAATAATTAAATATTAAAAAAAGCAATATTAAAATAATTTTAAATCACTATTCATGGTGACTTTCTATTAATATATATAATATAATATAATATAATAATATAATAGCAAGAATAAATAAAAATAAAATAAAATTATTTTGTTTATCGGGTCAGTTTTGAACTTTTTGAATTCGGTTAGGTTTGATTTTCAGTTAAGGCTGAAAGAAGTTTCAAACCAAATAAATTAAAAACCAAACCAATGAACACCATGATGATGATCCTCCAAAACAACTTATTTAAATATGTAGTAATTTGTAGTGTCCCCTGGGAGACATTCGAGTATTTAAATATGTAGTAATTTGTAGTGTCCCCTGGGAGACATTCGAGTAGTGGCTAATTAAATGGTGTATTCCGCTAAGGTTGGGAGTGTGTAGGTTGTGATATATTTATCTCTAAAAATTTAGAAATTGCTATTTAAAAAATAAAATAGAGGTGTAGTAAATGGTAATTGTAACTCAAGTGATAGTCCAAATGCAAACTAGGACAGTCACATGCATTTTTATTACTTAGGGTGAGAGGGGCACTCCCCTCTTAGGGGATTCTCCTCTCTTACACATACCCAATCAGGTTATGCCACGTCAACTCCCCTCTTAACTTCCCTCACACCCTCAATTTGATGGCGGCACTCCCCTCTTAGGGGACTTGCTTTTTTTTATTTGTTGTAATTATGCATGTTTATAAATTAAACAAATATTAATAAAAATTAAATAAAATTTAATAAAAGACATTTCATTAAATTAAAAATAAAAAATACATTCAAACTAGAAAAATAAAAAAACAAACTACTCGTCGTCGGAACTCACTTCAAGGTGAGGTAGATCTAAACGTCCGAGATGCTCAACGAGATCGTGTTTTAGTCTCCAATGCGTTTCTTCGTCAATGAGCTCGCTATAAGCTGTATCATTGAAGACGGGTTCGACTGGAGGATCTTGAATGTGTACCGGTGCTATCGCCCTTCCGTCGTCTTTTATAATCATGTTATGTAAAATAATGCACGTATACACGATGGACCTTATCTTTTTCACCGTTTTGGAACGCATTGGACGATTTAGTATTCCACACTTCGCCTTTAACACACCAAACGCCCGTTCCACATCTTTTCTTGCGGCCTCGTGTTGCCTCTTGAACTTTTTTTCATTCGGGATGTGAGGATATGGAAAAGACTTCACAAACACGGACCAGCTAGGGTAGATCCCATCAGTAAGATAATACCCGCGTTTGTATAAGTGGTCGTTCACTTGAAATGGACAATTTGGCATCGTTCCGTTGAGTAAGAAATAACGGAGATTGTTGGAGCACGTTGATGTCGTTTTGTGAACCCGCCGGGCCACAAAAAACATGCCAAACCCACAAATCTTGAGAAGCCACCGCCTCTAACATAACTGTCGGGTATTGATGATCGCCTCTCATATATTGTCCACGCAATTCTGTGGGGCACATTCTCCAGACGAAGTGTGTACAATCCAGACTACCCAACATACCAGGTAGGTGATGTCTCTCCTCATGAGCCTGATACAATAGCGCAACGTCGTGGCTCGTTGGTCTACGTAAGAATTCACCGGCATACATTGTACAGACCGTCTCGCAGAAATATTCAAGGCACTCACGAGATGTCCTTTCAGCCATATTTAAATACTCGTCGTTTTCGTCTGGTGGGTTACCGGTTGCAAGTTGTTTAACCGCAGAAGTAACCTTTTGCAACGGCGTGAAACTTTTCTTCATTCTCCCGTCCAAGCCCTCTTGAAACCACTCGTTATTCGCTTCCACGTCACTAACAATTTTTAGGAACAAAGACTTTGACATACGAAACCTCTGACGAAAAATATCGGCATTAAATTTTGGATTTTCGACAAAATAATCGGCGATGAGTGTTTCGTGGCCTCCCACACGATCTCGACGGACAATTATTTTTTACTAGACGATGCCGTGTCTAGTAGCTCCGCTTGTTGGATGAGATTTTGGAAGAAAATTAAACTACCATCACTTGACGATGAATCTTCATCGTCGGGAAAGTCGGGTAGGGGAGAAAAAAACGGGAACTTGGAATCCATTTTTTTTAAAGATTGGTTTGACTTTGTGTTGTATTTGATAGATTTTTAGAGTGAGTTTGAGAATGGGTGTGGTAAAAAATTAGATTAAGTTGGTTATTTATATTGTTAAAATTGAATTTTTTTTTAAATGACCGTTGCCCAACGTTTACACCATCGATCCTTGTGCTTCTTGTGCGGTGAACCCTCCCCGATCCCCCTCCCCGAAGCGATGGCGGCGGTGTTCCCGCTCAGGGACTTGGGTCACCGCCCCACTCCCCGCATGGTGCCCCGTTCACCCTTACTAATTTATATATTACTATTAATTAATCTATATATTTTCTCATTATTATTTTACAATATTCTTTAGTGAGTTATTTTTACTATTCAATTAGTGTTTTTAGCTTTCTTAACAAGTGATTGAAGCTTGGATAATTTGGGTAGTGTTGCATATTTATGTAAAAGTTAAAGGCGATAACCGTGAATGGAAAAATTACAAGTTTTATTCTTTATCTTTATACCACTTTTCAGGCGGTGTCCTTTTTAACGAATATTAACAGACGGCGTCCTTTACTAGGTATTTTGTTGTAAGTTTAGTCTTTTATACCCAACCAAGTTAAAAAACCCTATTAAACAAATGAAAGGAATAGTGTTACTGCCTTTAAGATGTTGCCACATAAACCACTTCCATTATATTTTTTTAAATATAGTTCCACCTCCTACTCTATTGTGTTATATTAGAAATCAAACATACAACTTATAAAAAAAGACAATATTACTTTTTTATTATATAAATCTTGGTAACACGTACAAGTACAACAATCAAACAAAGTTTGAAGATATATGGATGGGCATAAGTCCCCTTATTTTGTTTAAAATACTAGAGAAGCCACACTCTATGAAGTGGAACCCTTCTTATTTTATCATTACTAGTTTACAACTCTCATAAGAGTTTATGGACAGAACACAACTTTGTAGTTAGTACCACCCGGGCAAGTAAATAGACTGGTCGGGTCATCTTGCGGGTAACTATAAGCATCGGGACACCTATCTTTAAAGAACCTCGACAACGGAGTTGGTCCACAACTACCCGGCCCATTGGTGCAACAATACTCGTTAGTTTTGTAAACCGTGCAAGGATTGTTGCATCCTCCTTGTGTTCGTAGTTCATTAGGGCACTCGCCATTTAGATTACCCGCACACCTCATTGTCTTGCACGAAGCCCCAACCGGGCTAAACTCCATAGGGATGTTAAACCCATCAACAAGAGATATGTCAACAAAGTCATTATTGTTGTCTTGATTAAGCGCGAATTCTGCTAAAGTGTTGGGTGGCGCCCCATAACCTTGACATTCGAGCATTCCATTGCAATCACCCGTGTCACACCTTCCTCTTCCATTGGCATCAAAGTTGCATCCGGTTCTTCCCCAAATACGAGCTTGAGCAGTCCCGGGTGCAACTGTGATTTGCCAAGATTGACCATTTTCAAGCCGCTTGCCTCCACCAGGCGTGGTCGAGGCCCAAGCGGCCCAAACAGGGTATTGACATTGGTTTATGACATCGAAAGTGGCTCCTTGAGTGAGAGTGAAGCAACCGATGGAAAGAAGGGTGATCGAGATTACAAGGTTTTTGGCACAAGTCATGTTTGTATGTATGTATGTCAAGTAGTGTGGGTTGAAGATGATTTTATTGAACGGGTATATATAGGGAACTAGGTGAGGGTTGCATACAAACTTTTCAAAGATTGTATAACATATGTTCAAAAGTTAGGCTGGAATTTTAACAATGGTGCAAAAAAAATTCCAAAGACTTAGAAGTGTGAGTTGATAGTGAACTAATTTTGATAAGATAGAAAGAATAGTCTAACATGAATAAAAAAATTATAATACATATGAATATATGATAGATTATATGTTGATATATTAATTGTGTACAAAATTATAAAAATGACCGATTAATAATTAAGGGTGATAATTTCTGACAACACATGAAACACAACACGGATATGATACGGTAATAATTAAGTTTTGGATTGTCATGTCTAACCCATTTAATAAACGGGTTGTGCCGCATCGACCATTTTACTCGTTTAGTTATGTGGGTTGTAATCAGATTGACATGTTTAATCCATTTAATTAAACATGTTGACTCGTAAACCCCTTTACGACCAGTCTAACCCTCCAACCCGTAAACAACTTGTACACAAACAACCAACCTGTCACACCATTTGACTTTGTTCAAATAAATGAGTTAAATGGCTCGTGTTCGGGTTATATGGTTACTAAGTGTGTCTGGATTAGAGTTAATGTTTTTACATGAATAAATATATTGGCCGTGTTAATGTTCAATGATTAAATTCCCGCCACACCTAGCTTAACTCACAATGCATAGATGCCTGCTAACTGATCGGTCTAAAATGCAGAGTTTGCTATCTCTAATATGATTAAAGGCTTAAATATCACATATTATATAGCAATCTAGTTTTCTCACAATGTCCATTGTGATCATTATATTGTTTTGTCGAGATTTAATAATTGTTATGACATATTTTACTAAATAGAAATGAACTTAAGTTTGGTAATTATTATTTTACAACCTGGAGTTATTATTGGCTTAATTTTTTGAGAACTTAAAATCATGTCGAGTATGGAGATAGGAGGGGAGATCAAAAGCGAAGTGAGATAAATATTATTATAAAACAAATACAATTTAATATAGGATACAATTCGTTAATATAAAATTAGGACCATAAGCCGTCATTGAAAAAAAAAGACCATTTAACCTAACAAATTATATAAAATATTTTTTTAAATGATGATTAACTTTAGGACAATACCAATTACTTAATTCTAAGTCTAACGATCAACAATTACTCAATTCTAATTTCTAAGTCTAACAAACAACAAAACACTTAATTTAGGGCTCAACATTCAAGAGAATAAAAAACTATAAGACTCTAAACGTACTGTTTTAACTGAAAACACGAAGCGGAAATGCGAACCGTAAAATTTCTTACTTTATAAACGTTCGAACATACTTGAAAACCGTCTAAAGAATTCATTTAAAAGGATTACATCCCTCATTTTTGGTTATTATATTAAATATTAAACTACATGATCACACTCCCGTGCAATCTGCGTTCTGACTCGATCTTCAGCCGCTTTGCACTCCATGAGGATGACCTGTGTAACATGCATTCACCATATACATCCACATCATTAGTAATTAGTGACATCATACATAAATTAAAACATATGTAATTAAACGACCACATCGCATTCTTTCCACATAAACTGATCTATCTGATTATTTCCGAATTTAATCATTGGATTCCAATGTCGAACCTTCGAGAGCCCAATATTAATATAAATGCACTTTCATTTCATTCTCAATAGCAACATGGTTAGCATCGTTAAATCTCATTCGTATAATTAAAACCCATGTATACATATATACAAGTTCCATTCGTCCACATATATTGAATTCCAATACGCTCATACATATCCTTCTATCCATACACATATATACAATTTACATCCTAACACATTTATACATGCAAGTCCTAGCCACATACGTCCATACATATAAATCCCATACATACATGCATACATATAAGTCCTATCTACTCACACACAATTAAATCCATACATACATATTTCATCCCTATACATGCTCACATACGAGTTCCATCCACTTACACACAATTAAATCCATACATACATATATACCTATTTCATCCCTATACATGCTCACATACGAGTTCCATCCTTACCCTCACCTCATAAAAACTCTTTGGTAAGTTTAGGGTGCATAATGGTGCTTGGGAATGGGGCTACAGGGTTCGGGATCGAAGAAAACGAATAAATGGGGAAAAACTAGGTCCTGGCCATAGCCAGCGGTTTGGGTGTTGGCCAGCCAGGGGGCATCGGCGTCGGGCTTTGCTGGTCCGGCGCCCAGATTTTGTTGTTGTTTTTTTTTCTATTTCGATCTATATAACAAAATCAAGTTATCTAACCATCTAGTGATGCAAAACATGTGGTAAGTTGTAGATTTTCATTTGGTGACTTTGCAAGTAATGAGTATGAGATCAGTCTTCCATTCGTATGACTCGTATGTTAATAAGCATGAATATGTGTTAAAATCACCAAATGAAAAGCTACAACTTACCACATGTTTTGCATCACTAGATGGTTATAAATCTTCAATCATGCAAGCATTTGGGTCTCAATTCCATCATCAGTTTCAAGATTTTCAGGTCGTTTGAGAGAACCCCCTTTTTTCTTCTCCTTGTGTGTGTCGACACACACACATACATATCCCGAAGTTTCTATTTTGTAGAAACTTCAATTCAAACCTTCAATTTCAGCCCTCTTGTTATCACTTGATCACATTTGTCACAGATTTCATCCCTTACTTATTTGACTTATAATTTAACTAAGTTAAATAGCTTAGGGGCTGTTTGGCAACATCTGAATCAATAAGTGCTGAATGAATAAGAGGTCTGAATGGGTAAGAGGCTCTGAACCAGTAAGTGCTGAACAGTAAAGTGCTGTTTGGTTGCACATCTGAATGACCGTGTAAAATGACATTTTTACCCCTCTCAACAAAATTAAATACCTAATTGATTACAAAAGAGTGGGGTTTCTAACCGTAACCCTTGTCATTTTTTTCGGCCGCTACCTATCAAATTCCCTCTCATTGTTGGTCAACAACCTTATCTTCAAGAAACACTAAACACAGACAAAGCATCATCATCTTCACTCTCCTTCAAAACCTCAGAACTACAACATCAGCCACACACCTCTCAACCCCACTCTCTTCCCCCTCAATGGCCGACCACCACCACCACCACCGTCTGGTAGTGGTGCTACGATGAAACGAGGAAAGAGAACGAGAGAGAGAGAGAGATCGAGTGAGAAGGAAAGCCGGCGAGCGACATCGAGCTCCGACGACTTCGGCTGCGCCGCCGTGGCGGCGGCGGTAGTGCTCCTGTTTGACGAAATTCTGGTAAGAACGAGGCCCCCTTTTCTTCTCTTTTGTTTCCTCTATTTCTTTAAGAATCCTTACAGCTCCATGTTTTTTTTTTCTTTCTCTCTGGCCGATGACAAATGTATCGAGGGGGGGGGGGCTGTGGTGGTTGACAGTGGAGGTTCCGGTTGAGGTTTAATGATGACTGATGATAACGATGGTAATCAAGTCACGAGGGGTAATCAAGTCACAATTTTCATTCAGCTACTTTTATATGCTGAATGGTTCAGAGCTGAATGATTTCATTCAGAGGGGAAGTTTTTGTAAACCAAACAGCCAAACCTCTGACCGATTCAGAGGTAGGCTCTGAATGAAGCCATTCAGATGTAAACAAACAGGCCCTTAGTTATTTTATTTCATGCTCTAACACAAGAAAACATACTAGTGAATTAAAAATACGTTACAAAAACCCACCTAATTTAGGGCAAAATTAACAATTATATATTAGGGCAAAATTGTATGAATCAAGAAAGTGGAATAAACAAAAAACATGCCTTGGTTGGGATGTGGTGGTCGTCGGCTTCAATTCTGGTAGTCGTCAGCATAGCTGTGGTGGTGTCGTGAAGGGACGATGTAGTGGTGGTGGTGGTGGTGGGTCAGTCATTGCAATCAAACAAAGTAGCAACGATGCCGCTTATTTTTTGTTTCTAGTTTTTTTTAACTAATTATTATTAATTACATTAAATAGATGTTTGGATAATGCTTATAGATCACAATAAAACTAATGGGCCCAATATGTTATAAAATTTTAGATATGGATAAAAATAAAATTATTTAGGCCTAATAAGTTCTAAGATTAATTTTTTATAGAGAATGTCCAATAATTTTTCGATTACACATTTTTATAAATATATAAAAAAATTAAAACAAACTTAGGCCAAAAAATTGAGCCTCGGCCTCCCATGGCCATTACTATAAACAATAGTTTAGTTATAGGATTAGGATCAAATTAGGTGAAAAAATTGAGCCCGGCCTCCCATGGCCATAACTATATTATAGGATTAGAATCAAATACAAAATCTCTTAAAAATAAGAAGTTGTAAAAAGGGTATCAAACGGACTTTGATTGATCTCATTCTAGTGGCATTAAAACCGTTTCATCGAACTCTACAATGTGAGATTTTCTAGGTTTTGGTTTTTAAATGTTTAACTTGTAGATTTTAGACTTTTTGTTTACATGATTGTGTTTTTTTATTTATCATTGAGTTTCCTCTATGTTTGCGTCATTGTGTTTTTTTTTTTTTTTTTTTTTTTTTTTTTTTTTTTTGTGACTCATTGTGTCTTTTTTCTTCGAGATTGTGTTATATTTTGATTGACATTGTGTTATATTTTGTGATCCATTGTGTCTTTATACACTTCTTATTTTTAGGAGCCTTTGTAGAATAATTTTACCCTTTAATTACATTTCGTCGTTTTTAGGGTTTTTTTTAATTTTTTAAACTTTTTACTATTAATTACGTTAGGTAGATGTTTGAAAGCGTTTGTGAGCATCTCAACCGCACAACGTTATTGCATAATTAATCATGGGTTGGGTTAAACCCTAATCACGCATGCTATTTACATAATTACGCAGATTATAAGGCATAATTCCACACATTATTATGTAATCACGCACGTTATAATGCACAATGACGCATGTTATAAAAAAAAAATCAAAACTTGCATGTCACCAAACATGAAAATTACGCATGTTAAACTCAAAATTACGCATGGGTTGTTTAAAATTCTAATTACGCATGTTATATACATGACCACACACGTTATAGAAAAATAAGGAATGACATGCGTCTAAATCTGCTGCTTACGTATGCAACGCACGATAAACACTATTGTATTTTACACACACTCTCTTTATATATATTAAAAAATTGGCCCAAAAAAATCGAGCCTTAGCCAAGGCCGTCCCGGCCTGGCCATAATTATGAACAAGAGTTTAGTTAAATTTATTGATAATAATTAAAAAATAATAATATTAAAATGTTACATTTCTAGTTAAACTAGTTTAAACAATTTATGCGATCATCAAAACAAAGTATAATGACATAATCGATATAACAAATGGTGTGATTATCAAAAAGGAAAAATACATCAAAAAAGGAAAAAAAAAAAACAGCAGGTTTTGCGTATTTAAAAAATTATAGGATTGATGATAGTTTTTTTATTACTTCTAGATTGAAGTATAATATGATGATATTTTTTTTTCTATTACTTCTAGATTGAAGTATATGTATATATTTTCTTTTTGTAAACCTAGATTTCAATGAGGCCAAATTTGTTGCCCAACTGTTTCTTGTCTGGAAAAGTCTGATGGAAGTGTTTGACGGGAAAATGAAGAGAGTCACGTCGTCGTATCGTGTCAAATAATTATTCACCACATATAAAATTCTCAATATTCTTGACTAGTTGATTTTATGGAAAAGTTTCATGTTCATCCTCCCCCCTAATAGCATTCACATCCTATCAATCAAATTCTAAGAGAGAGGTTTTTATATTATAAACAGTGGTTGTGAATGGATAAGTGAGAAAATATTACTGTTCATCTGTATATTTGAGGGGACACTGTTCACCCTCTATAATTTTTTAATATATTTTGAAAGTGATTGTGAGTAGAGGTGAGAGAAAATGTAATGATAAAGGTATAAAAATATATTATTTTATTAGCAGGAGAGAGAAACTGTAGTTGTTTTTAGTGTAATTATAGGGTAAAAAATGATGGATAGAATGTGAATGCTCTAAGACCATGTGTAGTGGAAGAGGAAGATAATGCCCCCACCCTAGGGCATTTTCCGCCATGTGGCGGTCCAGTCAGCAAATGGGCATTATTGGGCGTTTTCTAAAATGAGTGTAGTGGGGATGGGGCATTATTGGGCATTATTGGGGCATTAAATAAAATAAAGAAAAAACACCTAAAAATCTTATTGGATAACAAAAAGGGAGATGAAAGATGATTGGACAAGGAGAAGGGGGCAAGGCGTGCTTCAAACCACGCAAAGGGGGCTTTTTTTGAATTAAAAAAAAAACGCCGGGTGTAATGGTTATTGGGCGTTTTAGGCGTTTTTATATTTAAAATAAAAAAACGCCCCACTACGGGGGTCTAACAATCCAAACGATTGATGGCATTAACAACTTAGAGACTCTCTAATTTAACAAATAAACTATTCACTTTTTGTTCTCACAACTTGAAAAGGTTGAACCTTATCTAACACTTCGATACCGTTAGACCAAAGGCATTTTAATAGTGTTTTACAGGTGGGCTAAGCGTATCATTCTAAAAGTCATTTAGACTATGCGTAGTGGTAAGGGTGAATAATGTCCCCACCCTTGGGCGTTTTTCGCCATGTGGCAGTCCAGTCAGCAAGGGGCATTATTGGGCGTTTTTCTAAAATAAGTATAGTGAGAATGTGGGTATTATATTAAAAAGGGGTGTAAATAATTAAATAAAAATAAACTAACCAAAAAAGGGGATTGGCCAAGAAAAAGAGGGATGCATATGATTGGCCAACAGTTTTCCATTTTGGCGTGTTTTAAAACACGTTTCGGAGCTTTTTTTCCGAAAATAACGCCCAAAAACGCCCAAAGGGGTGGGGCCTTGGCGTGCTCAGGTGTGTTTGGGGGCTTTTTTTTTTTTAAATAACGCCCACTACGTATGGTTTTAAGCATGAGTTTTTTAAGTAATAGAATGACACTTATGAAATTATGATATGACACCCTCAAATTTAAGTAGACATACAATTTAAACCCTATATTTTTCCATGTATTTTTTATATGTTTTTGACCGACCACATTGTGACAAGTGTTCCATTTATAACTTTTAAAATATGATGTTTTTGACCAACCACATTTTATTTTTATTTACGTTTTGATGCAAGTTTCATTCAAAACACGAAGTAGTACGTAATAATGTATATGTCATCAAAGCTGAACAAATCATCAAAGCTTTTTTATGGTTTTTTTCTTCTTTTTTATAACTTTTTTTTACTAATTAGATAGTTTTAAACTATTTTAAATTTTATCATAAATAAATAGTTATTATATTATCTATTTTTTATTAATAATTCATCTTATTTTTATTTACCTCCATATCTTTATAATATTAAAGACAAATGTCGGTGGCTGTTAAATCAAAAGCCACCGACATTGTTTGTTTATATTAGTATTTGAAAGCAAAGATGTAGATAAATAGATAGTTGGGTTAAGTGGCAAAGGCATGTGGTCTGCAAGAGTTTCACCCGAGTTCGATTCTTCCCTTTTGGCTTTTTAAATGGTTCTGATTTCCTTTTTTTTTCTTATCCTTTCACGAAATTTTTTTGCAGACATATCTTTTCCTGCAATATATATTCTCACTTTTCTTTTTGTTTTCTCTTTTTTTTTTTAAACTATTTACCTTTAGTTAAAATCAACTAAACATTTTTTTTTGATAATTTTTAAAACGTTTTTCTCCTTTAACAATTGAAGAAACACTAGAATAACCGATCGGAATCAATTATCTAGTGGGTTTGAATACGCATAAAAAGGTGGGTTTCCTCTCGTTTGATTCGATTACAATTGATCTTCTCCTCCGGTGAATTCTGCAAAAAAGAAGCACTGTTAGCCTCGTCAAGGGGAGAAAAAGGTTTTCTCCTTGACCCGACTCCGGTGTGAGAATAAGTATGGGTTACGAAGAAGAAGATGTATTTGAGAAGTGTGTGTAACTTGCCTTCATACCTGAGTTATTTCTCATATTTATAACCGAGAGTTATGGGCGGGAAAACCCGTTAGTGAAAAGTTGACGGAAGATGCTAACCCCGTAAGCGGTTGCATTTCCTTCCGTCCAGCTCCTTGATCCGACGTGAGAGCACACGGATCGCGGTTTAGATCGATGGCTGGGGACTTGCCACGTGTAAAGTGATCAAGTGGAGATTACTCTCCAATTACATGCTATCGTTATGATTTCAGGGACGTCTGAGGAGCTGACACGTGTGCAGACGGTTATAACCGTCTTGGTGGTGCACGATTGAACACCTTCTAGAAGATTACTGTTGCAATCTGGTGTGACTCCTTATCGTGTGGAATCAGCTAAAAAAATCCTAAGTCTGGGCAATAATATCCAAGTCAGGATATTAAGCGGAAGTGTTTAGGATTTTCATCCTTTATTTATGGAAGCAGGCGCAAGGATTTATGATTCCCTTTTGGCGCGCAAATGTTAACTGTTTTTGGTATTTCTTTCTTTTGGTAAGACCAGTGCGCGGCCGCGCAAGGTAAAAGGCTGAAAAGTAAGGTTGTGGCATGGTCCCAAGCACTTATCATGAGGTTTTTGGGACCTTACCCCTTCAAGTCCCCCTCAGTCTAGTGTTGTACTTATGCAAATAAGTGGAGCACTGGACTTATAAGAGGGAAATGCTTTTTGGCGCGAAAAATAAAGAGTCTTCTATGAGAAGATTGCTTATGTTTACTTTGTGGAGATTTTGAAAATTTTTGACTTTAGAGAGGACTGGTGCAGTAAATGCTGAGTGACAGGCTGTCACTGTCAGTTGTCCTTTACTGTCCGTGTCTTGCACGCGCGCGTGTACTCGCGTTTGTGTTGATTTTCACTCGCTCTGTCGCTTGGGTAACTGTGATGTCCTGAAAAGGTGCTATGGCGGTTACCGATGCTATTTATTGCGGTGAGTATATAAGTGTATTTGAGTTGCCTCTTTCTATTTAATCATTGCTTTTGTTGAAACTTTTCCTGTTCTTCTCTTCATTTTCCGTTAAAAAAAAGGTTTATTATTTCTTCCTCTTATGTCAACCGGAGAACACCAAGAAGACTTATCTGAAGAAATGTCTACTGAACTTCCACCGTTGAAGTGGCCCAGAGCGACCTTTGACGGTTTGGTTCGGAATTTGAAATTTCCGGAGAATTGGGGTGCTCTGTACCCTGAAGAGGGGCAGACGGCAGCGGATACTCCGGCTGGGTATATTACCCTTTTCTAGGATTTTTTCTGTGAAGGCAACTTTCGTTTGCCTGTGACCAGATTTTTTCTTGAAATCCTTGAGTATTACAAGTTGCATATCTCTCAATTGAACCCTATTGGCATGGTTAGGGTTCGATATTTTGAGTTTGTGTGCCGAACGATGCATATCGAGCCGACAGTTCCTCGATTTAGGGTTTTTTACCAAATGCATTGTATTCAAGGGTTTTACTCTTTTGTTCAGAAAGAATCTGCAAAGAAGATTTTGCAACATCCTCCAAAGTCCTTCCATGACTGGAAGCAAAAAATTTTCTTTATCAAAGCCGGAGTAATTCCGGTGAGGATGGTTTTAGGGGGGAAAGAAGATATTTCTGTCGAAACAATTCAGACCCCTGTTGATGAGAACTGGTATCAAGAACTGAAAGACGTTCCCAATATCGCCTTACCGGAGAAAGCCCTTGTCGGTGCCAGTATGAGCTTGAATTGGAAGATGGACCGTGATGACAAGCCAGTGTATACGGAGGACGGTCACGGTAAGTTTGGGGTTTTTCCTCCCTTTTTTTTTAACTTGCCTTTCCTCCCTTGTAGTTTTGTCGCTGTACGTTGTCGCGTTCAAGAGGGAAGGCGGAAGAATGGGTACCATTAAGAAGAAACCTGATGAGGAGCTTTGGTACCACCGGATTGTGAGAAACTTTGTTCTTCCGCGTGATGCGGATCTGTCTGTTCAGCCTACTGCTGGCGTTGGTAAGCTATGTGCTTATTTTTGCTTTTCTCGGTTGCGCTTCTGAGCAAATTATCCTTTGCGCTTTCGTAGGTGAGTTGTCAAACTTAGGTATAGGTCCTGAGAGGAAGAGGCGCGCGGTGACTTCTACTTCTGCGCCGAAGAATAATGAAACCGATAAAACTCAATCTTTGAAAACAAAAAATGTTGGAGAGAAGAAAGGTATGCGCCGTTCCTCTGACTCCTGGTGTGATTATGTGGTGGTTTCTGGCTCTTTGGAGGGTCTTACGCCTGCAGTTACTGTTAGGAGGCCGAAACCTGAACCGAGAGATACTGCTGATATCACTCCATCCAACCCAAATGAACCCATTGATTTAGAATCTAGTCCTGAACACTTGGTGCACAGGAAGGCTGGTAAAAGGAAACAAGCTGATACTGATGTTGAGGGTCAGCCCTTTAAGAAGATCCAGAGGAAGAAAATTACCAGAAGGGAAATCTAGATGCTTTTATTTCGGAATCTGTTCCTGGTAAGTGTTGTCTGTACTTCTTTTCTTTATGCGCATTAAATCTTTTCAGACTTTATTGTTTTTTCAGAGGTTCCTGTTTCCCCTGTTCCCACAGAGCCACAACCTGTGGTTAATGAAGAGCTTCCACCCACCCCTCCGCGTGCTTCTGTTGTTAACCAGTTAGAGACTACGGAGGTTGCTGATGGTGGTGTGGATGAGACTGTTGAGGCTGAGAAGCCTGTTGATGTTGCTGTAGAAGCTGAAAAAGTTGTTGATCCAGGGATTGTGGATGGTGCTGGTAATCCACAAACCCCTGAAACTGTTGCTCAAGATCTGGGGAAAGAACAAACTGCTGAAAAACTTCAACTCCTTCCCCTAAACCTTCTGATGCTATGCCTGAGCATGTTGAGAAGGTTACTGTTGAGGAGCAAGGCGCGTTTTCTGATGCGGTTCCGAGTTCTCCAATCCGCCCAGAGGAAACCCTGGGGGATTATTACTATAGAACTTATTTAGAAAAAGATGCTTCCGAGCCTCATGCCCCTGTTTGGAACTTGAGAAAGGGTGACACTTTCTCGGATTGGCGTGTGTGCCGAGACTGGTTGCAGGGAATATTTCCGCCCGGGGAAATCAAATTTCAAGAAAGCCGGTCTTATGAACAAACTTATCAAGCTTATCTAGAAGAGACTGCTTCTCATGCTTCTACCACTCATCGCATAGTGTGTGAGTGGTATAGTATGCATAAAGACTGGGAAACTCTTAGGGTATCCCAGAAGAAGTTTGCTAGTGATGAGAAGCGTTTAGCCCAGCTAAAAGCTAAATTGGAAGCTGATCAGGCCAAATTTGAGGCTGATCGTAAAACTGAGGAGTGGTCTGTTGCAGGTTGGAAGAGGAAAGCGGAAGCTGAAGCTGCTCTCCTTTCCGAAGAACGCAAAAACTGGAGGAGAATTTGCGAAAAAGATAATGCTGAGAAGGTAAACCTCCGTAATATCATTAATAACCTCAAGACTGAGGTTGAAAAATTGAAGAGTCAGGATGTGGAGGTAGAAAAGTTGAAAAATGAGAAAGCTGATGCAGAAGCTGCTTTAGAAGAAGTGCGTTCTCATAGGGAGCGCAGTGAGCAACGAGAGGTACGAGCTTGTGCCACTCTTGCCCTTAGAGATAAAGAGTTAGAAGAACTTACTGCTTTGCTTTCTGGCCAGGAAAAACTTAAAAAGGATCTGGAGCTTGCGCATTTTGAAAAGGCTGAAACCTCCCGCCGTTTGACCGAAACTGAAGAAAAATTGGAAAACTCTGAAACGGCGCGAGCCACGGTGGAGAGCGAGCTTGAACCTTTAAAGAGCGATATGGCGTGGTTAAAAGATCGTGGAATTGCTTGTGTAAGTTGCTTGTTCTTTTCTGTTGTGGAACTGTTTATGCGCTTTCTTGTTATTCACCCTTTCCTACTTCCGTAGGTTGCTGAGTCAGTGCTAAATTCTGAAGAACTGGATAAAACCGTTGCGCGCTTAGTGGTTGCTGCGCGAAGAGATGGGTACGCCCAAGGATATGCTGAATGCTCTCATCATGTAAATAGCGCTTTAAAGGTTGACTGGGATGTCAGTAGATCTGCAACTTATGGCGCGAATACTGGTGCTGCGCTTGCTGCTTTAAAGACAGAATTCAACAACTTGCAGCTTCCAGTTATGGATCTGATAAATGTTGCGCTGCAATCTGACGATCACGTAGCGCAACTAAAGGAAATCTTTCCGGATGAGGGTGAAGATTTGGCGTAGGTTGAAAATGTATTGAATACTTTCCTTGTAATATTTGGGATGTATATCCCTCTTTTCCTTGGTGCGCTGTTGCGCAAGTAACTAAAACACTGTCGTGATTGATAGTTTTTAGGGCGTATTTGTACGTTGAAAATAACATAATATGTTTTTCGTTTTACAATATTTTGCATGAGTGCGATTACTTTTATTGAGTAAGGCGAATGAAGTTGGTATAAAGCTTCATGTGTGAACTTATGGTCACTTGTGATGTGATCACTGACCGTTCATGAAGCTTGTTTTATAACTACCATAATGTTTTTGCGCTTACTAAATGAAATTGCATGCACTTTGTAAGAAAAACACAGGAATAATAGAAACTTTGCTATTTTATTTAGAGATAGAGCACAGAGGCTTTTACAAAGTTTGCTAAAATAATTATGTGAAACTTAACTTACTCTCTAACTTTCCCGCTTTGTTTGATAGATCATGTTTTCCCGTGGGGAATTCATAGAGTTGTCCTTTAAGTTTTTGCCCTTTTGCTTGGGCCCTCCTCACCCCGAGTTATCTGCTTTATCTCTTTGCGCACATTTTGGAGCAAATGTGTGAGTTCGCCGCTTTTGAGGGCTTTCTCTATTTCTGTGCGTAAAGAAATGCAGTTGTTAGTGGTATGCCCGCTGTCCTTGTGATACTAACAGTATTGGGCAGGGTCTTGTCCACACTTATTTTTCATGGGGATCGGAGGTTTGAATTGATAGTCTTCAGTACTCAAGACTTCCGCCGGGGTCTTTGTAAAGGGAGTCCACTGCCTCTCCCTATTCTCCTGTTTAGACTCCTTCTGCGCGGTGAGTTTGTTGATCGTTGCTCGAGCATCTTCAGACGAATGATTTGTCGAGCCAGAATCACGCCATGATTTTTTAAACTTTCTTCCGCCAGTGGAGCCTAAATCCGCGGGTCTGTTATGTGGTGGCGGCGGCCTGTTGGTGGTAAGGTTTTTCTCTGTTTGTGCATAAACCTTTGCGGCTGCCATTACTTTCTCCCAACTTTTTGGGAGGCCTTCTGTCCCAGACAAGACCTTAATTATATCATCACATCTGACCACGTACTTGAACTGTGCGCGGATCAATTGCTCGTGAACTCCCCCGATTTCCAGTACTTCTTTATTGTATCGGGTCATAAAGTCCTCTAGGCTTTCGTCGTCATGGCGCCAAATGTTCATGACGTCTGACGTGTCTCGGATAGAGCGTCGTTGTTGACTGAAATGAGTCAGGAACTTCATACGTAGATCTTTCCATGATGTAATATTCCCGACCGGTAAATTGTCGAACCAGATTCTCCCTGCTCCGGTTAGGGTCTGTACAAACATATGGCACCATAATGGGAGGGTCCAGCCCCCAACCAAGCCTGCGCTGGTAAACACTCTTAAGTGATCATCCGGGTCTGTCAACCCGTTAAACTTTCCCACATTAGATGGTAATTTTGCTTTCTCCAATGGCGCGAGAGCTATCTCCATGATGAATTTCGAATTTTCCGCTGCTTCCGCAGGGCGATAAATCAAATTGTAATTATGCTCAGCCTCAGGGTTGTAAATCGCACGAGGTCTGCATTTGTTGCGATTGGGCTGCATGCGGTTAAACACACTGGTATTTTCACTCACATGATAGGTTGGATCAGATTCATCGGTGTGAGTGTTTTGTTGAGGACCCAGCCTGGAATGGACTGATTGTCTGCGGTAAGGGTGTGCTTCGTCACGATACTCTCTCTGATGACTTCCTGACTGAGTGTACTCATGTTTGGATGTGGATCTGGCATAAACCTCTGTATTTTCGTAAGATGAATCTTCCCGTTGGGAGGCATGAGCACGAGATCCTGGTCTCCGTGATTGAGTTAGGGGAGCAGTTTGTGCACACAACTATGTGTATACTGCGTTTAGTGCCCCTTGAGACCTGACGTACCAGGAAATTAGAGTTTCTCCTGGTGGCAGAATTGATTGAGCGGGGTTTGCTGGTAACACTCCTGGAGTGACAGGATCGTTTGCTCGATTGGATTGAACCTCGTTGTCATCCGAGGCATCCTCTGGGATTCCTTCTACTTGAAAGTTATTTCCGACGTTCGGTCGAGGACCGGTTTGCCGATGAGATGATGAATTTTCTGCCATGTTAAAACAGAGAATGAAAAGAACTGAATCGAAACGAGATGAAAACTGATAAGACAGAGGAATCGGTGGGCGCCAATGAAGAAACACTAGAATAACCGACCGGAATCAATTATCTAGGGGGTTTGAATCCGCATAAAAATGTGGGTTTCCTCTCGTTTGATTCGATTACAATTGATCTTCTCCTCCGGTGAATTCTGCAAAAAAGAAGCACCGTTAGCCTCGTCAAGGGGAGAAAAGGGTTCTCTCCTTGACCCGACTCCGGTGTGAGAATAAGTATGGGTTACGAAGAAGAAGATGTATTTGAGAAGTGTGTGTAACTTGCCTTCATACCTGAGTTATTTCTCATATTTATAACCGAGAGTTATGGGCGGGAAAACCCGTTAGTGAAAAGTTGACGGAAGATGCTAACCCCGTAAGCGGTTGCATTTCCTTCCATCCAGCTCCTTGATCCGACGTGAGAGCACACAGATCGCGGTTTAGATCGATGGCTGGGGACTTGCCACATGTAAAGTGATCAAGTGGAGATTACTCTCCAATTACATGCTATCGTTATGATTTCAGGGACGTCTGAGGAGCTGACATGTGTCCAGACGGTTATAACTGTCTTGGTGGTGCACGATTGAACTCCTTCTAGAAGATTACTGTTGCAATCTGGTGTGACTCCTTATCGTGTGGAATCAGCTAAACAAATCCCAAGTCTGGGCAATAATATTCAAGTCAGGATATTAAGCGGAAGTGTTTAGGATTTTCATCCTTTATTTATGGAAGCAGGCGCAAGGATTTATGATTCCCTTTTGGCGCGCAAATGTTAACTGTTGTTGGTATTTCTTTCTTTTGGTAAGACCAGTGCGCGGCCGCGCAAGGTAAAGGGCTGAAAAATAAGGTTTTGGTATGGTCCCAAGCACTTATCATGAGGTTTTTGGGACCTTACCCGTTCAACAATATAACGAAAATCAAATAAAAACCGCACACCTAAAACGATCGAGTTCACACCCGCCACAACGTGCGGGTCACACCCTCAAACTTTTGATATAAAACACTATTAACCCTCATCTTTAATAAGTTACACATTCACTTCTAACTTTTGGTAATTGACAAATTTGACTGCCAACATTTTCTACTTAATAACTTGACACTTAGTTTTATTTAAATTACTTTTACGACTTTACATTGTAACTGTAACGTGTGATACATTATTATGTTTTTTTATGCCTAATGACGTTAATGTCTAAATTACTTTTACTACTTTACATTGTTGTCTAATGACGTTAATGACACGAACGTAACGTATGTAACACGGTCCAAAACATCACGCCATGTGTGGACACCATACGTTAATGTCATCATCATTACACGTGTTACCAAGTCACAAACGCGATTTTGCCGCCGCAACGCGCGGCATGGTCAAAATTCTAGTAAACTTTATTTATCAATAATTTTTATCTTTTTTTTTATTTACCTCTATATAAACTTTATTCAAGATTGACCAACTATTACGTGCTTTTTTTATTAAAGTTTCGATGTGAACTTTTTTTTGTGAGGTTAATACTAAACTATTTTAGTTTTTATAATAAATACATAGTTATTTATTTTAAATTTTAATTAGTTTTAATCTTATTTTTATCCATGTGTCCATATAAAGTTAGTTCAAAATCACATCTCCATATAAAGTTAGTTCAAAATCGATCTTGCTTAACGTTTCGACGTGAATGTTTTTTTCACGGGGCAAGGCTAAACTATTTTAATTTTTACAATTAGTTTTATTTTTATTTATCCACGTTTCCATATAAACTTTGTTCAAAATTGAGACGTCGTTATATGCTTATTTTTATTAACATTTCGAAGTGAACTTTTTTTCTTTGGGTTAATACTGATGTAAAAGTCATCGATACCAAGTGTTACAAATTTTAAATCCCCCACGGAATCTACGTTTTGAACCGCCGCAGAACACGGCAATTACCCTTTCATTATCTATACTATATTATAATGCATGAGGAAGGGACATTTTAAGATACCCAAAAAATAAGAACTTTTTCTCTCTTAAATTATAAATATACCCCTAAAATGAGGGTAAATTAGTCTTTTAAACAATAATTATATTTTAGCCCCCTATTTTATTACACTTAAATCCTTAAGTTTTAGCATAATTATGGGTAATTAGTTACACTTTTCTCCCTCCACAACAAACTTATAATTCTTTTATGTATTCTTGTCATATATTATAAACTATAATGTTTTACAAAAATCCAAAAGTACCATGACGACCTACTCATTTTTGTCAACGATTCGACAGTTGTCTTGGTTAGTATTGACGTATGGATTAAAAGGTACAAGTGGATGATCCCATAATGTTTAATAACTACAAAATGTCAAGTAATTAAATACCGTCAATTTACCCCTCTCATTTTGATTACACTTTAATCTCTCATCTTTAACAAAATTATAGATAATTAGTTAGTAGTTACAATTTATCCCCTAAAAAAACTAATTGCCCCCACGAGTTTTAAACGGTCATAACTTTTTGTTACGTTAATATTTTTTTTTAAATTACATTATATAAACGAGTATTTTATTCTCTTTAATTTGAGTATAGTATTGATATAGTTTTTTTAAATTAAACACGGGTATTTTATTCTCTTTAATTTGAATATATTATTACTATAGTTTTTTAAATTAAAAAAATTAATATATTACATGATTAACAGTGTTTAAGGGTGAGTAATAACTGAATCGTTAACAGAAACCAAACCAAAATCAACCAAAAACTGAATTAACTGAAAACTGATTAACCAAAACCCCAATTAACCAAAAACGGTTATCGATTTTTTTGTACCCTCATTTAACCAAAATTAACTGAACCGAACCATTCATATTTTCAGATATTTCTAGCTTTTATACCTCCACTTCATGTATTTCATATTTATACACTCATTTTATGTATTTATACCTCCATTTCATGTACCTATACATCCATTCATATACCTAAATTTCATACATTTCTAATCAAAAGTTTTAGCCCAAGTTTGGTTTTGACTATTAACCGAAATTAAATGAATCAAACCAAAAATCATCAATCTAACCGAATAAACCAAACCAATTAACTGAAAATGGATTGGTTAATAAATAAGAATTATCGATGACCTCGATTTCGGTTGAGGATAATGATGTAACCAACCGAACAATGCACATTGTGGTAATGTATGTGTTTCCCGCCGCATCGCGCACACACCTATCGGTTACTAACCAAAATCGGTTATCGGTGAGCAATAACTAAAGCGTTAACTTAAACAAAGCCAAAAAAGAGACGAAACCGAACCGAAATCAACCAAAAACTGAATAAGCTGAAAACTTGAAAACCGAATTAACCAAAAACTGGTTATCAATATTTCCATGCTCTCGTTTAACCAAATTTAGCTAAACCTAACCAAGTCATTCATATTTTCATATATTTCGAGCTTTTATACCGTCGATTCATGTATTTCATATTTTATATCTCCATTTCATATATTTATACTTTCATTTTATATATTTATACTTCAATTTCATATATTTAAAAGCAAAAGTTTTAGCCCAAGTTTGGTTTTTGCTATTAACTTAAATTAAATAAACCAAAGCAAAAACCATCAATCTAACCGAATAAACCAAAGTGATTAACCGAAAACCGATTGGTTAATAAAATAGACTAACCGATAACTTTGGTTTCGGCTTCGATTAAGGATAATAATCGAACCGACCGAACCATGCACAACACAATGAAATGGATTACCCGTTTCCTTCGCTTTTGATGTATATCTATCACAATGATGCTACAATAAATATTATATGAATAAGAAAACTACCAAAAACGAGTATCACAATGCGATGTGTTGCTCCCGCCGCATCGCGCGGGTATCCTGCTAGTGTATCTAATAAACAAATTAGATGTGTACTAAAAATCAATATCACTAACAGTTTATCCAAAAAATTATAAAGAGTAAACTGCAATTTTACCCCTTGAGGTTTGGGGTGATTGGCATGTCTACCCCCTCTAAGGAAATAAATGCAATTTTACCCCCCACTGTTTGATCTTATGTCGCATGTTTACCCCCCGACGTTAGTATGGATTAACAGTCAACATAATAAGGTAATGGTCAATGGGTAAAATAGTCATTTTGCTATTAATGTGAAGCTTGTTCTCTACAACACCCCTATAAGTAACATAAAGAAGCAGAATTACCCCCCACCTTCCCATCATCGCCCTTCAACCTGCGATCAGTCATCTTCTCCGGCGATAGGCTTCACCGGCGGCAATCAGTGATTCTCCTCCGATCAGTCTTCTCCTCCGGCGATCAGGGATCTCCTCCGATCAGTCTTCTCCTCCGGCGGCAACAACTCCTCCGCTATCTCCTCCGATCAGTCTTCTCTACAAAATGCCGGTTGTGTGTTGGCTAATCCGCTATCTCATCCGCCACACCGCAGGTATAATCGGCCATTGTTAGTTAATCAGGGTCAGATTTTGTCATTATCATGTTATAAACAGGGTTAGGGTCTGATTTGGTTCACTGTTGGTTTTTTTACAGTTGACCTGACGATGAGCTTATCAAGCTCATCATTGGTGGTCCACCTGGTGGTCTCCGTGTTTGGGAGGCATGTCCTCAACTTCCATTATCCACCGGAGAGTTGAGCGGATGATAAGATAGTAGTTATGTAGGAATAGTAATGTGTATTTTGTAGGTTAAGTTGTAGGTTAACTTAACTTTGAAGTAGGATAATCCCAGAAGTGTTGATGTTTTGATGTTAACTTAACTTTGAAGTAGGAATGGTAATGTGCTTTAATGTTTTGATGTTTGATGTGTTGATGTTTTGATGTTTGATGTTTGATTAGGATTACATTTTGTCCATTTGATCAAAATGTGCAGCATGTTAGTTGTTGAATATGTGCAGTTGATTACAGTGGTCAAATGTGCAGTTGATGACAGTGGTTAGTCCATTTGATGACAGTGGTTAGTCCATAACTTATAACTTAATAAACAGGTTCTTTATTATAAGTTTATGACTTGATCATGAATAAGAAATAAGTCCAGGTACCTTTTTGTTGACATTTTCACTCATCTAGTCTGTTGTCTAATCTATGATGCAGAAAAATATCATGGAAACATGGAATAATGTGTTGTTTTTGGCCCAGATTCTTGACATTATGTTGGAGGGCAAAGGTGTAGGCTAGTAACCTGCTAGCCATATGATCATACAGATGATCATACAAAAACAGAAACTATTTATGACAGTTTCACTCATTTAATCAAGTCCAGTTAATCATGTCTAGCCATATGACAGTTTCACTCATTACAGTTGGGGCATAATATGCAGATTACAGTTTGGGCATAAGTCCACAACAGGTATGTGCCTTGGATTACAGTTTGGGTCATAATATGCAGATTAACTGTCCACACAGTTTGGGCATAATATGCAGATTACAGTTTGGGCATAAGTCCACAACAGGTATGTGCCTTGCATTACAGTTTGGGTCATAATATGCAGATTAACTGTCCACACAGTTTGGGTCATAATATGCAGATTACAGTTTGAATGAATTGAATGAATTGATGCTTGAATGAATTGAATTGAATCATGTACTGCATACTGATGCTAAAATGTGTATACAGTTGCTGCAAATGAATTGATTCAATATGTGAGCAATGAATTGAAGCAATGGGTTGATTAAGAGCATGGGTTTATAAGAGCAGGGGTTATTAATTGAATCAATGGGTTTATAAGATCAGGGGTTATGTTTATAAGAGCAGGGGTTTATATGCATATGTGAGCAATGAATTGAATCAATTGGTTTCGATGATTAAGTTATTCAATATGCTGAACTGAATCTGGGTGGTGGCGGGAAGGGATTTGGATGTCCGAGGGGGTAAAATTGCTTCTTAACAGAAAGTATAGGGGGGAATAAGAAAGGGCATTTTAGTAATTTACCTGTGGGGGGTAATTATGCAACACAACAGGAATGTTGGGGGGTAAAAGAAAAGGGTAAAATAGTCATTTCATATTAAATCTAACAGATCAGTTAGCCAAACTAACGCCGGGGGGTAAACATGCGACATAAGATCAAACAGTGGGGGGTAAAATTGCATTTATTTCCTTAGAGGGGGTAGACATGCCAATCACCCCAAACCTCAGGGGGTAAAATTGCAGTTTACTCAATTATAAATTATTATTGATGTGGATACGTCCTCAGTTGGACCGAGCATCTAAGGGAACACATAACCGAGCTGAATGTCTAAAGGAACGATCGTACCTAGTATCACAAAGAGGAATGATCCAACTCCCTGGTCCGGCCTAACTAACCTGGGCCCACAGTTTTAACCACCTTGACAGTGACTAGTCCGACTCTAACTAACTCGCCATGTCAGCATATCCAAAAACTATAAATACCCCGCCAAGACTTCCAAAAAAGGGGTAATCGCTACTTTCTCTCTCTAACTCTCCTCTCTCTCTTCCTGACCTTTTCTCTCCTCACAAATACTTATTCTCACGCCCGATCTTGGTCACAGAGAGGCTCCCCTCCCTGTGACAAGGCTAACGGTGTGCCTTTTCCTTGTGATCTTGCAGGTTCTTGCTAGATCATCTGAAGCTCTACTCAGACCAGGTCGGACCAACTGGTTTTGAGTCTTCAGTGGCACCATCCCCTCGAATTCACACAATTCGCTTTGCTAGTTTCTGATCACTTGCAATCATGGAATCCACAACAGCTGCTTCCACAAGCACTTTTCCGTCTTATAACGACATTTGGGAAGGAAATACTGCACCCATAACAACTGTTCCTTCAACAGTTGCCTCTGCAGCGATCTTAGCAGGACCGGTGACAGTACCTCCACCTGCAAGTTTTGTAACCGCGAGCTCTATCACCACACTCTCAGTTACTGCTCCAGTCGCCACACCGTTTCCTAGCTTTGACAACGCTTTCCTCATACGGAACGCTGATTTACTACGGCACTTACAGCAGCAGCAGCAACGAGAAGAAATGTTGCAGAGCCTTCGCACAAACTTGTTCAACAGCGCTTATCCAGGGGCTAATCCTGTCTCCATCGGAGCTTTCACCTCTGGATCTATGGTAAGTCCTATAATCTCCACTCCCATAACATGTGTTGCACAATTTTCCTCGTTTACGAGTGCTCCGATAAATAACGGTCTCAACGACCTGTTTCGCCAGGGATTTATGGGTCTAAACCCTCAGGATCAGGAGCTAATCATGCCGTATCATCCCACGTCTATGACTTCTCAGTCGAAGTTCACGTTAAGGATCGTTAACGCGCCACTCCTGGCAAAATTAAAGATGCCCCCAACGCTAAAGTTTTACGATGGTACGTCCGACCCGGATGATCACATGTTTGCCTTCTCCGGAGCGGCTAAGGTCAAATAATGGCCCATGCCGGCATGGTGTCACATGTTCGCTCAAACTCTCACCGGGTCGGCAAGAGTATGGTTCGATGGGTTGCCAGAAGGATCGATCGATCACTTTGAAGACTTCCGGCGTATATTTCTGCAAAATTTCTGCCAGCAGCGACGCTGCAAGAAAGACATTACCGAGGTTCACCACATAAAACGTCGCGACGGAGAATCCGTAGAACATTTCATCGATCGTTTCAATCGAGAGAGCATGCTGATAAGCGGGGCAGTTGATCAGCTCCGAGTCTCCGGATTTTGTCACGGAGTTCGGAACAATCAGCTCATAGAAAAGCTCCACGAAGATCTCCCCAAAACCATGGAGATACTTATGGAACGATCTCGAGCCTTCGTCCGAGGAAAGAGCGCCTGCGATCAACCAAACGAAACAACAGCAAGGAATGCCAAGGCTCGAACCGCGTCATGGAGACGGAACGCGTCACCACCAAAAGATAGAAGCAACAATTGGAGCAGAAGTCGTGGGCCGTACCAGAAGTCTGATCGAAGCAGTTTCCGTACTGGAAACGTGCGTTTCAACAGTTTCTCCGAGCTAACAAAATCGCCGAGCGAGATCCTTAGCACGGAAACCACCCGATTTCCTACGCCAGCGAAGCAACGGCCTACCTCGGATAAGCATTCTAAGAAGTATTGTGAGTATCATCGAGACAAGGGGCATACGATTGACGAATGTTGGGCTTTAAAACAAGAGATCGAGAAGGCTGTACGATCCGGAAAACTCTCTCATCTCGTGAAAGAAGTAAAAGATGGGAAGAAGTCTGCAGCAGCAATTGATAATCCGAACACCGAGGCTGGAATCAATATGATTCGGTCTACCGAACCAAGAGGGGTAAAGCGGTCGAACCAACACATGGCAGCTTGGATGCACCGACCAACGTACTTTCCTCCAATCGATCCGGAAGATGCTCGAGACGGACCAATCACGATATCAACCGTAGTCGCAGGACACTTGGTCCGGCGAATCTACGTAGATGGAGGAAGCGCCTTCGAGATAATGTACCTACAATGTTTTCAGCAGCTAAACCCCCAAACATATAAGAGACTGATCGAGGTGTCTACCCCTCTAATAAGTTTTTCGGGAGAGGTGGTTCGTCCGATAGGGCAGATTACCCTTCCGACCACATTCAATGATAAATACAAAAGCAGAACTGTTCAACTAACCTTTCTGGTTGTTGGTACTCATTCGTCGCATAACATAATACTCGGGCGACCCGGGTTGCGAGCTCTCGGAGCAATTAGCTCGACGATACATGGTGCCATAAAATTCCCCACCGAAGCAAGGGGGTCGCCACTATCCTTTCAGAATCAAATTCATTAGTAGCTGAGGTAAAACACGCCACAGAAACAAGCTCCAAAAAGTCTGAAGTGCCTACGGAACTCTGGGCGATTAACCCGGACTTCCCGGAACAGCAAGTGGCTATCGGTGCTCAGCTCCCAAAACGAACAAAGAAGCTCCTATGGGAGTTATTGAGTAACTCGATTGATGTTTTTGCATGGAAGCATTCTGATATGCAAGGGGTTCCTAGGTCTATGGCGCAGCACCATATAAACGTAAAGGAATCAATCAAGCCAATAGCGCAAAAGAAAAGGCATATGGCACCGGATCGAGCCAAGGCAATTGCCAAAGTCGTAAAGAGTCTCCTGGATGCAGAATTATTCGAGAAGTTCGATACCAAACATGGGTGTCAAACCCAGTCATGGTACGAAAGAAAGATAACTCGTGGAGAATGTGTATCGATTTCACAGATCTAAATGATGCGTGCCAGAAAGATTGTTTTCCACTACCAGAGATTGACGAAAAGATTGATTCCGTCGCCACATTCAGGCTGAAATGCTTCCTAGACGCTTATAAGGGATACCACCAGATACAAATGGTAGTCAAAGACGAGGACAAGACATCCTTTGTTACCAATGAAGGAGTTTACTACTTTACCAAGAAGCCTTTCGGATTAAAAAACGTCGGTGCTACGTATCAGCGTTTAATGAGCAAGGCTTTCAAAGACCAGATCGAGCGGAATGTAGAGGTATATGTTGATGATATCGTAATCAAGAGTCACGATGAAGCCGCCATGCTGAAAGACGTACTTGAAACATTCACCCGACTCCGAAGCATCAATATGAAGTTAAACCCTAAAAAATGTACGTTCGGGGTAGAAGAAGGAAAGTTCTTGGGAGTCATGGTTGGATCAAAAGGTTTGCGGGCCAACCCTGACAAGATCGATGCCGTTCTCACCATGAAGCCTCCAACGTCGGTTAAAGTGATCCAGTGCTTAAATGGGCGACTGGCCGCCCTCCATCGATTCTTGTCAAAAGCGGCAGACAGATCTCTCCCATTCATGGACGTGCTTAGAAAAAGCTTTAGATCGGAGTTTAAGTGGACCGAAGAAGCTGCACAAGCCTTTGAAGAGCTTAAAGTCTATCTGGGCACCTTGCCAATCCTCTCCGTACCAGAAAAAGACGAGGTACTAACGGTCTACTTAGCCGCATCGCGTGGTGCTATCAGCCCAGTGCTAGTCGCCCACCGAATCAGAGCGCAGATTCCCATCTACTACGTGAGCCGAACATTGAAAGATTATGAAACAAGATACTCAAATTTGGAGAAGCTAGCTTTGGCATTAGTCCACGCTTCGCGAAGACTTCGTCGATACTTTCAGGCCCATCCAATTGAGGTTCGAACGGATCAAAGAATCCAACATGTTCTCCGGCGTCCCGAAGTTTCAGGTCGCATGGAAAAATGAGCGATCGAGCTGGGCGCATTCAACATCACCTTCAGAACCAAAGGTCCGTTAAAAGGGTAGGTGATAGCTAATATTTTAGTAGAGATGTCGGAGGACAAAGAAATGGAAGAAATGAAGAAAGCTCCAGACAAGCCCTGGTCTTTGTATACAGACGGGGCTTCGAGCGCCGAGGGGGCTGGAGCAGGTTTGATTCTCACCGATCCGGATGGCACGGATATGACGTATGCGCTCCGATTGGAATTCAAGAGTTCTAATAACGAAGCTGAATATGAGGCCCTGTTAGCTGGTTTACGTTTGGCGGCCAAAGTCAGAGCAAGAAATGTTGTGGACCATGTAGATGCATTGCTTGTAGCGAATCAGGTGAACGGAGAATATGAAGCAAGGGAAGCCAACATGATTGAATCTTTGGAACAGGTAAAGCAAGCTATGGCATCGTTCGATTCATGTAAAGTCGAACATATTCCCCACAGTAAAAACAAAAAGGCCGATGCATTAAGCAAGTTGGAATCTGTATCGTTCAGTCATTTGGCCAAAGAGGTAAGGGTGGAAGTGTTAACCACGCCTTCAATTGCCACTCCTCACGTTGTGCAAGTAGAAGCTCCGTCACAAACATGGATGACACCCATAATCAACAACTTAGTGCAAGACGTGTTGCCAGTTAATAAAGCAGAGGCTAGAAAAATCCAGATCAACTCACTTCAATATCAGATGCAGGAAGGGGGTTTGTATCGAAAGACTTTCCTCGGGCCTCTGTTAAAATGCCTTGATCCGGAACAGGCCAGCTATATTATCAAAGAAATACACTACGAAATTTGCGGGATACATGCCGGGCCCAAAATGATCGTGACAAAAGTTGAAAATTCAGGATATTATTGGCCCGGGATGCTCGAGAGTGCAGTTAAAGAACTCCAGCAATGTGACGAATGCCAAAAGCATGCACCAGTAAGCCTTCGAGCGAAGAATGAGAGGATCCCGGTAACCGCCACATGGCCATTCCAGAAATGGGGAGTCGACATAGTCGGACCTTTCCCGCGATCGAGCGGAAGCGCCCAATATCTGCTAGTCGCGGTGGATTATTTCACCAAGTGGGTGGAAGCCCGACCATTCACAATCATCTCTGGTTACAATGTAACAAGATTCTTTTGGGAGAAGATCGTGTGTCGCTTCGTTCTTCCGCTCTACATAGTGAGCGATAATGCAAAGCAATTTGCGGAGAACCCGTTCAAGCGCTGGTGCGAAAACTTGAAGATTAACCAAGTCTTCTCCTCGGTTGCCCACCCCCAGGGAAACGGGCAGGTCGAGCAGATAAACCGACGGATCGTGATGGAATAAAGAGAAGGCATGGTTACGAATGCAAAGGATGGGCAGATGAATTACCGAACGTGTTGTGGGCTCACCGGACGTTGCACAAGACTAGTAACGGAGAAACACCGTTCAGTCTTACATACGGCACTGAGGCCGTGATTCTCGCAGAAATCGGACTCCCAAATCAAAGGTGCAAGAAGTGGGAAGAAAAGGAACAGGAGCTCCGATCCAATCTCGATCTACTGGATGAACGTCGGAACGTTGCGGCAATTAAAGAAGCACGGTACAAGAAGAAGATCGAAAAGTATTACAACGCCCGTGCCAAGCTTTACAAGTTTAAAGTCGGAGATTTTGTGCTCCGAAGCAACGATGCAAGTCGCGCCGAAGCTCCTGGGAAGCTGACCCCAAAGTGGGAAGGGCCGTACCGCATAAAAGAGGCGAGCGAAAAAGGCTCTTATGTACTGGAAAAGATCGACGGAACTCCCGTACCCAGGACATGGAACGGGGTTCATTTAAAGAAGTGCTTCATGTAGAAGACAGTCCGTAACGGAAAAAAGAGATCGCTACCTTTTATTTTTCTAATATTTTCCTATTTCCATGAACGAATCGGGAGGGTATTGCCCCGAGTATATTTCCGTTTTTCTTGTAAACCGGGAGGGTCTGCCCCGGAACTATGATTAAGTAAATCGTTGAATAAAGCGATCTGCATTTTTACAAGTATAAAGCGTAGCATATGTATAAGTTCGGATAATATAAAAATGTGCACAAACGGGCCTCGACCCATGCCTCGCGCCGATCGAGAAGGCTTAAATAGTTCCAAAAATAACAAAATCTATTAAGTAGAAGATCTGTATCTGATACGGTCCGATCATAAAAAGCTAGATGGCCGAGCAATAACCTGGCAGAACAGCAAAAAGTTTGGACGCAAACTAAAAGCTGAAGAAGCCAGGTACGAATATTTTCACCAAAAATATTACTTCATGCAAAACTAAAGAAACATGATCATCGAAACTATAAGCGGAAAGTTAAGATGTACGGTTACATGCCACAACGAAAATAAAATATTGTACGATTACAAAAACCAAACATCAAGATTCATAATCCTCTTTCACGATGGGAAGTTCACTCTTCTGCTTGATAACGGACAAAGGTTGTCCACCAAGTCAGCAACCTAGACAAGAACAGAAATGTGGAAATTGTCAAAAGCTTGTATCGCAGCATTTAGTGCGTCCTTGGCCCCTACGTCGTACCCGAGGACTTCTTCAAACGAGCGAGATGAACCCTTGGCCGCCTGAAAGCCCTGTTTAATCCCTTCATTCACTCCAACCACATTAACGCTATTCACTAAATCAGTGAGCACATTCTCTAGCTTGGGGCTCTGGTGAACCAGCTTAACCACCCAAGCTACCCTATCAGTCAAGAACCATTTCTTGGTAAGCATAAGTTCAGACACAAGGGCATACAGCTCGACCATTTCGCCATCACAACGGGTTAATATCCCCTTCGCTTCGTCAATCGTTGACCGATGAGATTCGATGGCCCTGTCACGAGCCCTCTGAAGTTTTCCCTTATCTGAAGAGAAACAGGATTTAAAAAGAAGTAGAAAAAGGAAATAGAAAAGAATAAATTATGAACGTACCGCTAATCAGGCGATGATGGTCGGCCAGAAGTTGGTCGTAGGACGTTTGCATCTCTTTCAGCTCAGCCTTGTTTCTTTTCTCCACATCAGATAGTTTCTTCTCCAGATCACCAAACTTCAACTTAAGAGCTTCCAGGTCCTGAAGAGCATTATCTCGGGCTTCGTAAGCGGCCGCAGCCGAATCTTGGGAAGATTTGTTAACCTCTTTCGCTTCCGAAACCTGCTCTTTCAGACGATCAACTTGAGACCGGAGAGATGAAAGCTCCTGCTTGGTTTTCGATCGAACATTATCTTCGTTTTTCAAATTGGCAATCTTACGCTCAAACCTGCGACAATTCGATTCCGATTCAACCCAACGTTTATAAGTTTCCACCACCAGAGAGTTCGATTGGGCTTGATTCAGCATCAGAGCATTCCCCAGCTCCGGACCGCTCATCTTCCGATAATGCGCGTGTTCGGTAGGCGTTCCAAGGTGAAACAAAGCCATCTTTGCTGACAAGGCATCCACGATCCTATTTTTATTCACCAACGACCACTCAGGGACATACTTCTCCAAAGCACAAGCAGAGTCCACATCCACAGCATCACCCGAACCTAGCTCCCGGCATAAGAAAACAGCTTCAGTTTCGTACCATAAACGGGATGAAGAGGTACTATCCCCACCATCAATCGGCTGAGGACTTGGCCTTGAAACATTAGAAGCGACCTCGGTCGTAGGATTACCCGAAGGAGAAGGTTCGATTTTCTTGAAAGATAGAGGATCAGGCATATGGATATCTTCAATGACTTTGGTAGTCGGCCCTCCAAAAGATAACGGGCTCGTCGGAATATTAACCGGACGATCCCTTGGGGTACGACCACCGTGAAGATGGGCGTCTAAATTCGCCAACAAGTCCCCAGCAGTAGAAAAACCGGTGGATTGATCGTCTTCATCATCCTCCAATGTGATGGTTTTGAAATCCATTTTCTTCTTCTTTACCTGTTTGGGATTCGGATCGGATTTGGAAGAAGTAGTTCGTCTTCTTTTCAAACTAACTTGTGGATGCTCCTCATCATCGTCATCATCACCCTCTTCTCCTTCTTCAGCATGTACCCCTTCGTCTTCGACCATAAAGATGCTCTGAGCCGTATAGTCTTTTTGCCTTTGTCACTACCAACCACCACCGCTGCCTGAGCCGGAACCACATTCAACACTCATGCCGTAGGAATTGAACCCGAACCTCCCTAGTCACCCGAACCTCCATGGCCAGCCGAACCTCCCTGATCAACTGGAGCCACTGGCTCTCGAATTGGGTAAAGATTCTCTTGCACGACACTCAGATACGGAGGATCACCCTTCGGTGTCTTCGTGGCTCGAACGTCCAACTCAGTAGAATCAAAAGATTTCAATCTGAGGGCATCTTTCAAACCCATAACTGCACAAAACAAACAAGTAATAATATTCATCGTCTCGTACGACCGAAAGCATCCGACACACATATATAAAAAAAAGAGAATGATGACGAATAAATGAATAACGCGAAAAACATTGTGAAAACATAACTGACCCTTTCCATTCCACTTAAGGGTTGGGTACCACTCCGGTTCGGCCCAAATCGTGCTTATCCGCCCCATGACGAGAATGTGTTCCGGATATTTCTGCACGTCCGGCCTCCCTAATCAAATTCGAATATAAATTCCTATTGAATTCAAAATCTTCGGGTAGAGGACCTGGAAAACGAGATTTCTTCAGTCTCCATGTCATTTCGGGAGGAACACACCGGTCATCCACTAGGAAGAAGCGATCTTTCCAGTCCTTTATACTGGTGGTAATCCACGAATAGCAACAGGCGTTCTTTTTCCTAACCTCAAAGGTATACCAGTTACCGGACCGATTCAGTTTGTAGAAAGCCCGGAACACATTCAAATCCGGGTCGGAGCCCAAACCACGACAAGACAACTCAAAATGACACACCTTGGCAAGGCCAAAGGGGTTCACTTGAGAAAGATGAACCTCTTGAAATAGAAGGACATCGACCAAAAACTTCGTCAAAGGAAGACGATAGTTGCAGTAATCGAACATACGAGTGTAAACCCCAATCTTCCCCGGAACAAAAGGATAAATGGGTTTGTTCTTTTCGGGAAGAACATGATGTAATGAAGCAGGAACAACATATGTATCTACATACCACTTCAAACCATTTTTATTCAGAACATTGAAGCAACCGGATAAGTTGCTTTTGTTCGCCATGATAAAGGAAAGAAACTAACCTCATTCGATTTTTTGGTTCAGAAAATGAAGAAGAAGAAGAAGGTGAAACAGGTAAAAAGTGAAAAAGAAAAGTAATTCTTTCACATATATAGGAAGATTTTTTTCCACCGCCATAAGGCCTCCAATGGGGTGCTGACACGTCATAGTAACTAACGCAGGTCAAACGTCCCATCAAAAAAGAGAAGATAAAGCGACCGTCAGTCATGTAACAAAAGTCACCGCCAAATTTCAAAATTCAAAAATCAGCAAAATTAGCAACAGATAAGGACTCCGAGTCGCCAAAAATTCGCCATTTAGTTCAAAGCTTTTGCTGAACAAACGCTACAAACTAGGGGGACTTGATGAAGATACGTCCTCAGTCGGACCGAACATCTAAGGGAACACATAACCGAGCTGAATGTCTAAAGGAGCGATCGTACCTAGTATCACAAAGAGGAACGATCCAACTCCCTGGTCCGGCCTAACTAACCTGGGCCCACAATTTTAACCACCTTGACAGTGACTGGTCCGACTCTAACTAACTCGCCACGTCAGGATATCAAAAAACTATAAATACCCCGCCAAGACTTCCAAAAAGGGGTAATCGCTACTTTCTCTCTCTAACTCTCCTCTCTCTCTTCCTGACCTTTTCTCTCCTCACAAATACTTATTCTCATGCCCGAGCTTGGTCACAGAGAGGCCCCCCTCCCTGTGACGAGGCTAACGGTGTGCTTTTTTCTTGTGATCTTGCAGGTTCTTGCTAGGTCATATGAAGCTCTACTCAGACCAGGTCGGACCAACTGGTTTTGAGTCTTCAATTATAGAAAGAGGCAGTATGCTATGACCAAGTAAAACCAATATAATTGTTTAACCTCAAAAACCAAACTAGACAAGTAACAAGAACATTGATGCCCCAATGTATCTTGAACCATTTGGCTTTAACCTATGTACCAAACAAATAGTAAACATATATTGAAAATTTGAAATCATCAAGTAGACCACTTTGCAGTTGGGATTTGGGTCCTATGCAACATTGTATATGGCTACTATCAAACCTACAACCATCATATTTCGAGTCCAAATGACTCGTGAAATTGTGGTTTGGCCTCAAGTCATCTTCTAATAATTTTCTTTATATCGCGAAAACTGAAGAATCAAGTTTTCACTTTTTTCCATAACTCGTTAACAACAAAATAAATTGGTTAATGGGTTATATCGGTCACTCTCAAGCACATAAGAACCATGCCATAACTAGAGCTATAGAACCAAATCATGTTCATTTCTATTCAAAGATGAACATTTAGTAAATGTAACAAAAAAAACCCCACAGGATCAAAGATATATATTATTAATAGTCACACAAGGACACACTTGAAACTTAAAAGAGAACAATATTATTAAACAAGATAGATAGAAGGTACATATCCAGTCTCCAAAGAGAGACAAAGCCCTCATTTATCTTACACTCCAAACTTTCAAAGATAGACTGAAACATAACAGTTTCTGCGGTTAATACCGACACAATGACACACATGATCTTGACGAACACTCTCGATCAATCCATCTTACTTTCATCAAAGCCTTGAAGTGGTTCTCCCAATCGTCCAGAAGTGAAAAAGTCGTTTCTTTATCCCGCAAGGTTCTTCAGGACGGCACTTTCCACTTATATTCACTTCTAAGTTGCATAGTTTCTCACTACACATCTTGACAATGTTATCCACCACCCCAGCCTTCGCTTCTTCAGCCGAAAAGGGTACCCAATGAACTCCGCAAGCCTCTTTGCATTATTTGTAGGCTCCCTTATCAAATCTTCATATTTCAGGAACATAATTTGGCCAGGTCTTTCTAGGCTTGCTTTCCAGTATCCCATGATATGATCCCAATACGGTCCATTAAACGAAACACCCTTGCAAAACTCCTCAAATGGAAGAGCTTCCAATGGTAACTTCAACGATTCTCTCATGAAATGGTAATGAGAAATCATAACATCTTTTATGTTCCGGTATATGTAAACTATCTTGCAGTTGGAACCTAAGACTGATCTTGGCAACGAAGCGTAAGGAAGGTGTGTGGCCACGAGTGAGAGGCTCGAGTTTCTCTCAACGGAAGGAACACAATCATGAAACAAGGTTGTGAGCAAAGGACTGGTGGTTTTGTCAAACTTTTGTCGGGTTACAATGGCAAAAGCCAAGGCTTTTAGCCAAGTCGTGCCGCTTCCTGGACAGCCACACAATAATACATCGGTAGGCTCGGGCTTGAAGCTTTGTTGAGCCAGAATTAAGTCTCCCTCGAACCACTTTTGGAAGGTTCAAAAGTTTGTATACTTGTAACAAGTCAACTCGCATTTCAACAAGCTACAAGAATGTTGAGGAAGTGTTTTGAAAATGTCTTCCATGTGGAAGCTGATATAACTAACAAATATGCTAGTTTTTGTCAGGATTGTGAATTGGCTAGAGTCTGGACCCTTAACTTATAGATAACTTTGAGTTATTATTTTAAGGTGGTTGTGTACCTAATCTGTTGCATACGTAATGACTTGCCATAGGCCTTTACTTCAACATTTATATGGTAACATGTTACATGTCACAAAAACAATTACTTAACTAAAAGAGGGAAAAAAGATCCATAAAGTAATGTGGTAACATGTCGCAACGAATTAACGTATATGCATGCATACACGTATTACGTATCTATGGTTCCGTGCACGTGTATATATAAAACTAAAATGTTCATCAGCTGACTAATATCAGTTACGCCTTTAATGAAATTCTGAACGGATGACCATGGCTCGTAGTAACTAATTATTAACGCATACACAGAGAGCAACACACATTGCTTAGGTCGACATACATACATACATACATACATACATACATACATACATACATACATACATACATACATACATACATACATACATTACATACATTACATACATACATACATACATACATACATACATACATACATACAAACATACAGACTACAGACATACATACATACATACATACATACATACATACATACACACACACACACACACACATACATACATACATACCCATATAGATACAAGCATGCATATACGTACACATACATACATATCCACATACACAAATACATATATATAGATACTGACATTATACTCATATGCATACGTCCACATAGTTACGCACATTTAATATTTAAAATAATAATAATTATATAGGTTGTTTCTTACACATTTGTGACAAATCCTTAAATGTCATAAGAAATGTGTCACAACTTGCAATGGATTTAAGCATTTTGTCATAAATCCGTAGGCAATTGTATTGATACATGGATTGTTTCCTACGCCTTTGTGACAATTTGCAATGGATTTAAGCATTTTGTCATAAATGCGTAGAAATTGTATTGATACAAGGATATTTATCGGAAATGTGTCACAAGTTGTGACGCAATCCCGACGGATGGTTTATGAATCTATATTTTGTCATAAATTCGTAGGAAATTGTATTGATACATGGATTGTTTCCTACGCCTTTATGACAATTTGCAATGGATTTAAGCATTTTGTCATAAATCCGTAAATAATTGTATTGATACAAGGATATTTGTCAGAAATGTGTCACAAGTTGTGACGCAATCCCGACGGATGGTTTATTTTAATTAATAAATAAATATTTTGTCACAATTGTGTAGGAAATGCTATCATTTTCCCTTATTCATTTTGCATATATTAATATTTATTCGTAGACAATTATAATTAACTTTTTGTAGATTATTTGTGACGCAACTGTCAATTAAATAGGTTTTTTTTTGTCGGAAACTTGTCACAAGTTGTGACGGAATTCCGACGGATGGTTTAAGATAATTAAAAAATAAATATTTCGTCATAAATGTGTAGGAAACGATATTATTTCTGACAGATTTGTGACGCGACTGTCAATTAATTAGCATTTTCTTATTTTTCATCACAAATGTGTAGAAAACGATATTATTTTCCCTTATTTATTTGGCTTATATAAATATTTATTCGGTAAAGAATAATAATTAACCTTTTGTAGGTTATTTCTGACAGATTTGTGACGCAACTGTCAATTAATTAGGGTTTTCTTATTTTTCGTCATGGATGCATCAAAAATTTGTAACAAAATCATGAAAATTTTTGTAGGAAATTCGTCATAAAGGTGTTGTAATCTGTGACTAAAAAAATTGTGTAGGAAATTGTCCCCTTTTCTAGTAGTGTATGGCCCAATATTATTCTTTAGACGTTAACTAATTAGATTTTACGCACAAAATCGTGTGTACTCTAACGATATTAAAAGAGTTTCATTGGTTATTGATCGTGGATTCACGTCATATTAACAAGAATTTAGAAATTTTGACCTTCTACTAGCTTTTTACAAGAAATATCTTTAATAAAATACTTTCTCTGTAGTTTAGAAAAAACCACCACTACATAATATGTGACATTTCCCCAGGTTATAACCCTCCTTTAAAAGAATGTGGGTTCTAATGTTGGATAGTTGTGCTTTAGAGACAAAGTGATAAAGAGTTGATCCAAGATTTGACATATTCTTATATACACCATCTAGATAATGGGAAACAGAGCAGAAATGTCTCAATTTTTAAACGGACATAATTTATGCTACGATTGGAGTTACAAGCCAATTAGCAGGTGACGAAAAGTTTCAACGACCTGGATCAAGTAGCAAATGGTCTTCGGCGGTTTGATACAACTATCAGTCCAAATTTCTTGATCTAAGACCACGATTTCATCAATAAAAAAATTTCCTCAGATGCAAGTGGTGGAGGGCTTGCATTTCTCTTGAGAGATGCAAGTTCGACTCCCACTTGGTGCAGAGTGAGGCACTGGTGGGCAATGATAGGAGACCCAGGGAAACCTGGGTTGGATCCTTGAGCCAAACGGGTTTTACCGATAATTTCACCGTCGTGCCTACGGGCGGGTGGGTTACCGGGTTTTCCCCGGAATTGGTGGTGGACTCGGGTTACTCTTGGAGTACTCCGTTTGTCTAGTGGGTGCCCCGAGAGTGCTCGGGATTGAGTTTGTTGGCCGTTCAAAAAAAAAAAAAAAAATTCCCCAGATTTTGAAAAGAGTAAATTACAAAGTTCGTCCTTTATGTATGCTACTTATTACAAAGTATGTCATGTATCTTTAATAAGCTCAGAAAACATACTCAATGTTTGTAAATCCTTACAAGTTATGTCCTTTAGTCATAACACAATTAGTTTTCATGGTTAAAGTTGACTAAGTCAGCCTCATATAAGGGTATTTTAGTCATTTTGCCTTGAACACTAAAATAAATAATAAACAAAACAATTTAAAAACACATAAATATAAATCCCCTCTTTGTTTCTGAATTCTGTATAACCTTCCCCCTTTTATCTCTAATTGACCTAACTCCACCTCCACCTTAACTCCACCACCATCTACTACCACCACACCTCCACCACCACCGCCGCCACCTCAACTCCACGTCCACCACCACTCCACCTAACATAACTGCACATCAGCAACCAAAACAAATCAACAATATCTCTAATCAAACACTCAATTCACCAAAACAAACACAGTTTAACCTCAGATCCACTACAATTACACTTACAAAATCAACAAACACCTCAACCGTAAACAAATTAGAGGTGATAATGGTCTGTACGGCAACCGTAAACAAATTAAGCTCGTGCTGCTGCGTGAATATCTTCTCACGAATTTGAAGGCTTCCCCATTCTTCTTCTTCAAAGGGATGAAAAATTTAGATTTTTAGGGTTTTCTGGTTAGGTTAGAGAGAGGGAGAGAAAGAGAGGGATGAAAATTTTGGATTTTTAGGGTTTGCCTTTTTTATCTGAAATGTCGGGTTAGAGCTTCGTTATCGGGTGCGAAAATGGTGATGTTGTGATGAAAGACTACTTGTTCTAGGGTTTGTAGCAGTAGAGCTTTTTCGATGAGTTCGGATAAGCCGGTGTAGTGTGAATCAAGTAGAGCTACAAGTACTGAGTTTGAATTGATCTGTGGAGAGGTTGAATTAGCGTTAATGGCGATGAGAAACAAGATCCCCAATGTGGTGTAGATCTGAACATTCATGGCGGTGAATAAGATTGAAATTGAGATTAACAACAGTTGAAGAGAGTGAGGAGGGAGTAGGAATGGTGAATTTGAGTGTTTCTCTCTCTAGAAATGGAGGGTTTCTCTCTCTAGGTTTTGGTTATGGCGGAAAGAGGAGGAAGAAGAAGAGAGAAAGAAGGGGGTGAAAAATTTGGATTTATGATTATTTATTATAATATTTAGGATAAAATGACTAAAATACCCTTATATGAGGTTGACTTAGTCAACTTTAACCATGAAAACTAATTGTGTTATGACTAAAGGACATAACTTGTAAGGATTTACAAACATTGAGTATGTTTTCTGAGCTTATTAAAGATAAAGGACATACTTTGTAATAAGTAGCATACATAAAGGACGAACTTTGTAATTTACTCTTTTGGAAACTTTCGCACTTTCCATTTATGTTTTAAAACGTGTAATCTTTTCTTAACATGATTTATGCCTTTATTTATGGTCTTAATTTTAATAACTGTCCGTTAATTTTCATTTCAAAATTTTGGCAAACCTTTAGAAAACTCCTTATAAAAGTGCACCAGTTGTATTCATTCTATCATCTAAATTTTATCAAATTCTTTTGGGAACTATTTTCTTTATTCATTTGCTTCTGCTCTGCGTCATACAGGAACTAGGTTCTTGGAAAAGAAAAAAAAACGAACTTTGTATGCCCTACTAAAAATGAGAATAAAGAACTAGAATTGTTTTATGGTAATGAAGAAACAGGCTCTATCATACCCTGTTCAAATAATAGAACACATAATAAGGTACCTAATCATCACTAGTGATCTAGTGGTGGCCACGAGTATTTAAGTTCCACCTATGGTGGGTCTGGGTGAGTTTTCTCCTCCATGTCTCAAGTTCGAGTCTGGTTGATAGAGTTTTCTCATTGAGGGGTTTAAATTGAGGATTTCTTATGCGAGAGGGCTCTCTAGTGCGGACCCGGTTAAGACAACGTATGCTAGAGCTCACTACATTCGCGAATAATTCACACCTTTCAAACAAAATATATATAATAAGGTACCTAGAATAGGAATTATAGCTTGGTGTTTCTTTGACTTTCTACTTTATTTTTTCTCACATTTTGCATCTCTTCTTTCTAACACCATAGTTTCTTCTCTAGTTTCCTTTTTAGACATTGCACAAGTATGTTTATCTATTATCAAATATGGTTTGCTAGCAATATAAGTGACGAGTAACAATGTTTGATGTGTTATGAAGCAATTTGTTTCCATTTTAATTCATATACTTGTTTGATCTTGTGGGACTATTATGATGTAGCTTGTTTGATCCCTTGCAACATATATACATTGTTATGAAGGCACTTGCAAGTTGTATTCCTTGTCATGAGTTATGAAGGCACTTGCAAGTTGTATACCTTGTCATGAATCCAACATGATAAATATTAACAGGCCAGTTTTAAATGAGTTTAAACTGTACTATTGGGTATTGATGAGTAAAGAGTAAAAAGCTTAATCTAAAATAAGTATATAAATAAAAATTAAAAAAAAAATCAGGGCTCCGGAGATCAGGCCATGGGCCGTTGCCCTCCCTCAGCCGACCTTGGATATTAACAAGATCGAGTTTGAGTATTTGAATTTTGCATCATTCTGAAGTTTTGTTTGAGTACTTATCTAGTTGCTTACCATTTACATGTGCTTCTATACTTAGGTCACACTTAGCTATTGATGTTCTATTATTCCTATTCATAGTTGTATTTAATTGGTATTTTATAATAAAATAAATAAATATCTACCATTTGTGGACTAGTCATCTTGCTTATTAAGATGTAAGAATAATAGTTCCAATGACACCACACTCTATTTTTCGGGTATTGCTTTCTTAGGTTATGTGTCATGGTTTTACTAAAATTTGTGTTCCATCACTGTCATGTAAGTATATTTCACTAACCACTTTCAGTAAAATTAAAATGTGTAATGGTTTCACGTGAAATTAAATAAAAGAAAAAAAGTATAAAAAATGTGATGCATTTGCAATTGATTGATAAAAAATTGAGTCAAAACAAAAGTAATGATTTTCCTGTCCTCCGCCCTACACTCGTGAGTTGCCTCACACACCCACTCACGACTCAGTTGGTGGTGTTTCGCACCCATTTTGGGTGAGGTGGCAACATGGTTTTACCGCAACCAAATGGCTTTAGTACAATATTTTTTAAATGTATTGTCTATGATAAATCATGATCATATCAAGGTTGTAAGATTAAATATATTATGTAACAATATTTAATCTATAGCCATTATAATCATTTACATAATATAGATCAAAATATATAATAACCTATTAAATAATTAGTTGGTAATTGTTGATGGACCATATTACCCTTATTAACTAATTAGGTTTCCTCCTGGGTGCTTATATAAGGAGAATTAAGTGGAGGTTAAGGGGTTACTCAGTTACACAATTAGAAACAACCCATTAGCCATAACATCAAAAATTCGACATCCTCTCCTAACCGATACCCTTTTCGGTTTTCTAAGTCCCCATCATCAGTCAACACTCTAAGGAGGAACCAGATCACGATGACAAGCATGTCGAACTCCATTACTGGATTCTCCACTGCACTATCTGCTGTAACAGGTATGTTTTCATGTTTTCTTTCATGTTTGAACAGAACCGAAACCAAACATGTGGTATCAGAGCATATGTTGATTAGTCGGTTCTGTTTTATATCTGAAAATCTGGAAAACAGAATCGAAAATTCATATCAGATTACGTTTTTGCCATCCGAAATCATCATTACGGATGATCACGGATCTAAATTTCATCATTACGGATCATTTCGGATGTGGAGTTTCATCATTACGGATCATCACTGATCATTACGGACGATTTCGGATCTAAGTTTCATCATTACGGATCATCACTGGTCATTACGGATGATTTCGGATCTGGAGCCACATCATTACGGATCATCTCTAATCATTATGGATGACTTCGGATCATTACCTATGAATTTCGGATCATTACGGATGATTTCGGATCATAAGTTATTGATTTCGGACTAAGCATCACCATTACGGATCATTTCGGATAAGCATCACCATTTCGGATCAATCTCGGACTAAGCATCATTCAAAATCATCCGAAATGCATCCGAAATGATTCGACTTACGCGTTTTGGACACATCCGAAAGGATTCGAAATCAGCCATTTCGGACTATCCGAAATGGATTCGAAATTAGTCATTTCGGATGAATCCAAGACATGATTCATCCGAAATTAGTCAGTTCGATCCGCGCTAACGGGTGGTTTGCTATTAAATAAATGGTTTTGTAATTTACTTAGTTAATTAATCAGAATCAGATAATGTTTTGCAAAACCAGAATAGCTTAACTTGAATGAGTTTTTGATCTATCATTTCTGGCCAAAGCTGACTTGATACATCTACTTATCATTCAAGTATTAACGAAAGCTATGTTGTGTGTGCATCATAAGCATGAATGTCTTAATTTCTGGCCAAAGCTGATTTAATTCATTCATAGATGGCATACTCAACAAGTGCATAACTAAAGTGATTGTTTCAATTTCTGGCCAAAGCTGATTTGTTACAACTACTTTGCACATATGCTTAAATGATTACACTTCTGGCCAAAGCTGTTTTGTCTTCGTTTAAGTAGAATTTTTTTAGCTAAGTCTATTATTTTGATGTTAGTAATAGACAGTATCACACCTTCATAATGTAAAATGGTCATTATTTATGTCTGCCTTAGTTTAACGTGCCCTTAGATCACATTAGGACTTCTTTCTTAGTATCATAACTTGCTCATCTTATTTCCACTATCAGCACCCAACTGCGGGATTCCACCTTTGACTGGTGATAACTTTGCTGCATGGAAGGATGCTCTCATGCTTACTCTTGGGCTGCTGGACTTTGATTATGCTCTAAGAGAGAATAAGCCAGCGGATCTTACTGCCACAAGTACTGCTGCTGAGCAGTTAACTCATGATAAGTGGACTAGGTGTAACCGCATGTCTCTCATGTTTATGAAGCAGTCCATCAGCAATGCTATCAGGGGAGCTATTCCTGATTCTGAAGATGCTAAAACCTACTTGGAACATGTGGAGGCTCAGTTCAAGGGGACGTCTAAAGCACACGCTAGTACTCTTATTCTCAAGCTGGTGACAACTAAGTATGATGGGAGGAGCGGCATTCGCGAGCACATCATGATGATGAATGACATGGCCAATAAGCTGAAGGGGCTGGAAATGGAAATCAGTGATGGTTTCCTTGTTCATTTCATCATTACTTCGCTTCCTTCGTCCTTTGAAGCATTCAAGATCAATTACAACACTCAGAAGGACAAATGGACGATGAGTGAGCTGGTCGCCATGTGCGTACAGGAGGAAGAGCGTATGAGGATGGATCGCCATACTGATGTTGCCAACTTCACTACCTCCAACTCTAAGAAGAGGAAGAACAATTATCAGAGGAAGGATGCTTCAAAAGTCCAAAGGCCTAATCCTAATCCTAATACAAGTGCACCTTCCAGCTCTAAGAACTCCTTAGGCAGTATCCGCTGCAAGTTCTGTAAAAAGACAGGACACATGCAGAAGGAATGCCCTGACTTTAAGGAGTGGCTGGCTAAGAAAGGTAACGATTATTTTATGATACTTGAGTCCTATAATTTAAGTGTTCCTGCTAATTCTTGGTGGTTTGATTCTGGTTCTATGGTTCATGTTACCAATTCTACTCAGGGATTCCTTTCAATCCGGAAGCTGGAAAGAAACCAAAGAACGCTTAAGGTTGGGGATGATCGAGAATTAGAAGTGAAGGCCATTGGAACATTACAATTAGTTATGAAAACTGGTTTATGTATTAAACTTTATGATACCTTATATGTTCCTGAGGTAACTCGGAACCTTGTATCAGGACCAAAGTTAGACATGGACGGTTTTATTGTTTCCCATGGTCATCGGAAACTCTCTATCCTTTATGATTCTGTTCTTTATGGTACTGGTATTCTGGATGGTGGTCTCTATAGATTAGAACTAGAAGATAACTTTTCCAAATCTTTGTTGTCATATAACATTAATGAATCACTCACAAAGATGGAAGAGAAACGAGACTTAGAAACTTCATCCATGTTGTGGCATCAGCGTTTAGGCCACATTTCAAAAGAACGATTAAATCGTCTTGTAAAGGATGAAGTCTTACCTCCTCTCGATTTCTCTGATTTTGGAACATGTGTCAAATGTCTTAAAGGTAAAATGACATTAGCGAATAAGAAAGGTGCCACTAGGAGCTCTAATTTATTAGAACTCATTCACACTGACATTAGTGGTCCCTACCAAATCGCTGGCATAACAGGACATACTTCATTTATCACTTTTATTGATGATTATTCTCGTTACATGTACTTGTATCTAATTAAGGAGAAATCTGAATCTCTTACAACTTTTAAAGATTATAAGGCTGAAGTTGAAAAGCAATTAGATCGTCAGATTAAAGTTGTGAGATCAGATATAGGCGGTGAATATTATGGAAGACATACTGATGTGGGTCAAGCTCCTGGTCCATTTTATGAGTTTTGTAAGGGCCAGGGGATTGTGAACCAATACACCATGCCTGGTACACCTCAGCAAAACGGTGTCGCTGAAAGAAGAAACCGTACCCTTATGAACATGGTGCGCAGTATGTTAGCCAACACTAATTTACCATTATTCCTCTGGACTGAAGCGTTAAAAGCAGCTGTTCATATACTCAATAGAGTTCCTTCTAAGTCTGTCCCTAAAACTCCTTATGAACTTTGGACAGGAAGGAAACCGAGTCTTAAATATATGAAAGTATGGGGCTGCATTGCTGAAGCAAAACTTTACAATCCTTTCCTAAGGAAACTTGACCCTAAAACAGTTACCTGTTTCTTTATCGGGTATCCTGAGAACTCTAAGGGTTATCGTTTCTATTGTCCTTCCCATGTCACCCGTATTGTTGAAACCAAGCGTGCCGCGTTCCTGGAGGATTTCAAGGTCAGTGGGAGCAGTATCAACCCTTACGAAGAATTGCAAGAAGTACAAGACGCGGGGGGGAGAGACTCGTCGCTTACCATTACTCCGATTACTCCTCTTGTACCCAATGCAACTACTGTACCTGAAGCTACTGCACCAACTCCAAATTTACCTCTACAATCAGAACCAATTATACCTCATGATGAAGGCACATCAAACGCTCAAAACCAAGACAACGCTGAAACTGATAATCCACTCAGGAGGTCATCTAGGCAAAGAAGGCCTACTAATTGGGATGATTATGTTACCTACCTGACTGAAATGGATGCTGGAAAGCTCAATGATCCTATCTCTTACAATGAAGCCATTAGCAGTGATCAGTCTTCTGAATGGAATAAAGCAATGATTGATGAGTGTAACACCTCGAAAAATTCACGTCCTATAAGGTATTGACACGTGTCATAAGCTTGAACGTGAGAAAGTATACTTTAGGGGGACTAAAGTTGACAAACATAGAAAGTATGTGAAAATAAGGGTTCAAAATGTCATCAATGGATAAACATACTTTACAATAACCCTACATGATGATTATACCCTTAGACGGATAAATCATGGATCATACGAAACTAAAAGTGAGAGATTTCAAACCACAAGGGTTAAATGTGTCAACATGTTAAAGTAATACCTCTGAGTGACCTTTTGACAAACCCGAAGCTTTGTAAATGTTAATTATGCTCACTAGAATGCACGATATAAATTTCATAAAGTTTCGTTATCGTATGAGAAAGTTATGGTCAAATTCGTGTGCGAGGGGTTAAAGTGTTAACATTGAAAGTTAAGACTTTTCGGGTTAACCGGAAGTGTACAGGGACATGGCAAAGTGGGTATAAGTCCTAAAACCCTTGTGGGTAATTATAAGGGGGTCAAAATGCAAGAAATAAACCCGGTTGCCCCTTCGTGAAGCCAAAGGTCAAGTTGTAAAACAAATAAAATGAAAAATCTGATTTATAAGGGCCAGGCGGCCCGCTTCAGCATTAGTTAAATCTAATGCGGGCCGCATCAGGCGCCCAGATGCAGAAAAATGTTCATGTTTCCTGTTCAGCCTTCTAAACGTCAATTGTTGCCCTCAAATCCTTCCAAGAGGCCCCTAATCAACCTCTAGAACACTAGGGACACTTGTAAACAACTTGTGGTCAGTAGTAGACTTGGTTGTCAATATTTTGTGGTGTCTTGAACACTATAAAAGGCCTTCATGTGCTACCATTGTGATCACACCTTCATTCTGCAATTGAGGAGCCTTCTGGAGTTTCAAAGCAGACCCAAGTCCTTCCTAATCAAGCTTAGGACTTAAGTAAGTTTGCTAAACCTTTCTTGATTAAGTTTTAGCTTAGTTTTAGCTTAAAAGTCAAACCGTCGTAATTAACGGTTGACTTTAAGATTAATCACTAATGGTCCAGTGATTAGTCAAAGTGAAAGTAGTTATAAGTTGGTAATTATGTGGGTAATAAAACCTCAAAAGGGTTCCCCCTGATTCCCACTCTAACCAGGTCAAATGTCGGGTCAAACTTGTATTTAAAAAGTCAACAGAATGTGTAAATTACAATTTATGCATAATTAGCTATCTAGAACATATATAACCTATTTGATCATTGTTATAACTTAGTAATAAGTGTAAGAACATGTCCAAACATGTTCAACCCGACTATTTCCTGTTTAGACCCGGTTCGGAACCGAAAGTCGCATAGTTTGACTTTCGCTTTGACTTTCAGTTCTGACCCGTTATGGTATGTTTTAGAAATGCCTTAGAGATTCCTTAGGACCAGGATACATGTTAGCATAACCCTCTGTGGTCGGTTCATTGATTGACCCATTCGTTTACGCGTTTCCGTTAATAGCTCATATGTTGACCATTATGCCCTTATTACCTTAAACCGTGATTTTTGGAAATGTAAAAGAGTAGAAACTTAAATTGCTGATATATAAACTTGTATGCAAAGTTTGACATCAGTTTGACTCGTAGATTAAGAATTATGCTCATTATCGCAAAATGAAAGCTTTATGTTAATAAAACGGCGTAATTAGCGTATAGCCTAGTTAAGCCTACTTTTTGGTATCAAACTTAATACCCACTGATGTAATATACTATTTTGGGATTTTTGAAGATTTTTAATTAATTTTAGGCTGAGCATAACTAGTAGTCGTAGGCTTAATCCGGTAATTGTCGGTTTTGCCCTTACGGGCCATAAAATGAGTTTTACTTATCTAAACGACTCCAAACCTTTTTCTACTGATTAGATATGTTAAATAAATTATTTTAAGCCTTCTGGAAGTATAAAAATATCAGCTTTAGGTATCGAAACCGTAAACGACTCTTAATCGCCTTATTTAGCGTTTTAACGCATAGTATGTATAAAAATTATATTGAACATACCCGGGTTGATACCTACTGATATTTTAGGCAACTTAGAATGTTTTAACAGTAAACAAAGGTTGATTAACTCAGACTTCGGTTTTGAGCTTTTCGGCTTATGTGAAATTACCAAAATGCCCCTTCGGTGCATAGTTTGGTTATAATGGGTAAAATCACATATATACTTTACCCTACTGTTACAACTTATTAAATTGAGTATTTCTACTGATTACATCAGACCTGTAACTCAGATAAATACTTAAACTCTTTTATAACCTTTTAAATGACCAAACTACCCCTACGAGGTCTAGTTTGTGTTTAAAAAACGTTCCGGGCATAATGAAAGACATCTTACTGATGTCACAACATATTTGAGGCATAATTAACTTAGGAAACCTGTTTAGGACCCATATGGTTACCCGTTACGCCTCTGGCGCATTCGGTTCGGTTTATGTAACTAGTTTGCATAAATTAACCGAAACGGGTCAAACCTTATCCTTTTTATCACAAAATCCAGAATGTGTTTAGTTTACCCATATTATACAAGTCTTCAAACTTGTCGGGTCTAAATGACATTCTATTCCGGTCTTCGCTTAATCATGCGTTGAACCGTAAAACTTCCTTAAAACTAACCGGTCTAAGTTACGACTTAAATAAGACCCGTTAGGAATTTAATAGGTTAATAAAACCTTCGTTACAGATTGAGAGCCCCAGTAGAAGTACTTGTGCTTGCTGATTAGAATATACGGCTGAGTATAAATTGCATTGCTAGCTCAGGTAAATACTTTTAACTTATTTTCCCTTATACGGGCTTGGGATACGGTATTATAAAAATACCGCTTGGTCGGGTGTAGAAACCTTTTAATCGGAGATGATTAAATTGCATAATCCCGTTTTAATCTGTATTGATTGATAACAAATAACATTGGGGGTTAATGACCGTGTCCTGGATATCCTTGGCTCATTTTAAAAAGTGAATGGCCACGACGTAAGCACAAGGTGTAGACATAACACCTCCTGTTGCATATGTATAACGTATACTCACTCGTAAGGGTGTCTTCTTGTGAGATCATATTTGTGGTGTGTCGATTAATCTTGTCCGGCTTGTATTGTATAATCATCGGCCCTAAATGTTGGACAACCATGTAAATCGGATACAAGATTTTTATTAACAAAATTGTCCTAAGTTATAAAAGATTAATTTTGCCTCTGTGCATTTTAATCAATGTGTCAAGATATTTTGTGCCGTTTGCACTCAAATCACTTTTCAAACTCATTTTCCAAAATGAGTCGGTTAATTGTATTTACCAGTGTAAACTGACGTATTTTCCAAAAAGGTTAAGTGACAGGTACTAAACGAAATTTGCTGGAAGCTCAGGGCGTTAATAAGGAATCTTGCAAGTTTTAGATGCCTGAAGTCTGTTGAACAATTTTCTTCTCTTTTATTGATCCGCCTGTGGATCCTTTACTTTCCGTTGTAATACTTGATATTACTTTATATTCGGAATGTAATATATTTATCTTTTGCTTCCGCTGTGCATTTATATATTGTGTTGTTTGACCATGATGTTACCAACTACGTCACGATACTCCCCTACCGGGCCCACCGGTGATACGTGGAAATTTGGGGTGTGACAGGTTGGTATCAGAGCCAACATTGAGTGAAATAAACACTAGCCTTTTGTGTTTAATCTCAATGACACATTAGCACATTCCTTGACCTTCTGAGTCTAGACTTAACATAGGAATATTCTCAATCCTAACCTGGAAATCTTTTCTTCCAAAATATTTTTTATATATGGGATACGTCGCCAAGCGAAGAAGCCGTAATAGGAGTTCTCCACACCCAGAGCCTTGAAATGCTGAGCTTCGTACCGCGGCCAGGATGAAACGTGCAACCAAGGAGAAAGCATTCAGACATAAAAATGAAGAGGAAACTCCTTTTGCTGAAGATCGTTTCCTTAATAGTCCTTATAAGGACATATTTATCTTTCAGTCCCTTCGAGGACACATCATCCCTTCAAAGACCCGCTTAGGGCAACTCTGTACTTTTATTTTCATATAATGGATTGATTAAACTAAGTTTTCATTCTAAACATGAAATATGAAATAAATGGAAAATAACATCCCTTAGAAGGGAGTTGCCTACAGGCTATAATTAACGTCCTCTGAGACTAAAGACGGTGGTAGCCTACAACTCTCTGTCAAGGTAAAGTAATGAACTTTGATTCACACCTAAATGCCTCGATCCCAGACGATCATGGCTTATAAATTAAACTTGTCCACGTGACTAAGCCTTTTGTGCTATTACTAAATGTCTCGATCCCAGACGATCATGGCTTATAAATTAAACTTGTCCACGTGACTAAGCCTTTTGTGCTATTACTAAATGCCTCGATCCCAGACGATCATGGCTTATAAATTAAACTTGTCCACGTGACTAAGCCTTTTGTGCTATTACTAAATGCCTCGATCCCAGACGATCATGGCTTATAAATTAAACTTGTCCACGTGACTAAGCCTTTTGTGCTATTACTAAATGCCTCGATCCCAGACGATCATGGCTTATAAATTAAACTTGTCCACGTGACTAAGCCTTTTGTGCTATTACTAAATGCCTCGATCCCAAACGATCATAGCTTATAAATTAAACTTGTCTACGCGACTAGGCCATTTGTGCTATTATTAACTTATAAATTAGGATTTATGAAAAAAAATCCTGAATAAAATAAATATCCTTCCTTCCCTGCCAGTAGGCATTTTAAAAAGAATCTTAAAGGTGAAATCTAGCCTACGCGGCCAAGATGGTGAAACCTACCCAAGGGATTCAGATCCTTGTTAACACCTAAGAACGTGTTAGCACTCCTGACAAATGTGATTCGATAAAATCACACCAGTCATCCTTATATTGGATTCTTCTAATTTTCTTATCTAGCCCAGTGATTTAGAAAATCATGGCTTGTGTCATCCTATAAGATGATCATATTATAAACATCCGATAGTGATGAAGTGCCTGCGGGCTAAACTTGTTGTCCGATAAGACAACGACAGTGGTGATCTTTGACCTTCTGTCTAAAAATGTTGGACCAGGTCCAAGCTTAATAGTCGGTAGGATCCATATGATCTCGACTAATAGCATCTGAAAAGATGATCATATTATAACCATCCCTCAGAAGGGAAATGCCCACGGGCTATATCTATTGTCCTAAAAGACAAAAGACAGTTGAAGTCTACAACTCCCTGTCAAGAGAAGGTAATGAACGTGATTCAAACCTTAATGCCTCGATTCTCTGAAATCATGGCTTACAAAATTTAGAACTGTCCTTGTGACTAGGCCTTATGCGCCACTTTAATATCCTTAATGTTTTATAACTAGGATAAATTATAATGGAAAATACTAAGTAAATATAACTAACAAGTTAACCAATATGGTTTATATTACCATGGTTGATAAATCATCAAAGATGATGATTCCATAATAATCTCTGAATAAATCATTGTTAATATTTATGTAGCAATCAAGCTACATGGCTGGATTAGATGAAGTTAACAGTCACTTGAAGGAGAGCAATGATACTACCAGAATTAATGTAACTGGAGCAGAACTACAGGCAATAATAGATTATGCTGTTACTCGAGCACTTGATCGGCAGTATGATGAGTCAAATGATACCCACTCTAAGACTCTATCTGCGGCTCGTTGTAAGCCCCCTCTTAAAACACATGAGTCAAGGGAGGACGATGTTCATGACTTGTCAAATTAAAGGAGTATTCCGTCTAGACAAGTTGTGTTTCATCAAGAGGCACCAGTTAAGACCTGTTCATATAAATATTTTGTCTCCTGCAAGCCCAGAGACTTTACAGGAGAAGAAGGGGCCATCGATTGCATGACATGGCTCGATGAGATGGACGCTGTTGTTGACATCAGCGGTTGTGCGGAGCAAGATGTTGTGAAATTTGTTTCACAATCATTTAAAGGAGAAGCGTTGGCATGGTGGAGATCACTGCTCCAAGCCACGGGGAAAGTTCTACTCTACAACTTATCTTGGGGTCAATTTGTTGCATTAGTCAAGGAAAACTATTGCCCTCAGCATGAAGTAGAAAAGATAGAATCGGACTTCTTGACGTTGGTCATGGAAAATTTGAATTGTCAGGCATATGTGACAAGTTTCAACACTATGTCCCGCCTAGTTCCTTATCTAGTCACCCCTGAACCTAAACGCATAGCGCGTTTCATTGGAGGCCTAGCACCAGAGATAAAAAGGAATGTTAAAGCATCTAGGCCAACCACATATAGGTCCGCGGTGGACTTATCCTTATCTCTCACCTTAGACGCAATCAGAATTAAGTCTGTTAAGGCTTCTGGCGAGAGAAGAAGAGAAAGAGGGGAGGAAAACTCTCATCAAACTAACAAGAAGAAGAAGGGAAGCTCGGAGCGCGAGAAGGATTCCGAGTTTAGGAAGAACTCGAGTCAGTCTGATAACAGACCCAAATGCAGTAACTGCAAAAAGCAACATTTTGGAAAATGTACAATCGACCCACGTGCTAAATTGTGTGGAATTTGCAAGACCAAGGGTCACAAAACCTTAGATTGCAAGGGGTTAAAGAACGCCACATGCTACAATTGTAACGAGGAAGGGCACATCAAAACCAACTGCCCAAAGCTTATAAAGAAGCCTGGAAAGGCCAAGAAAACAAACGCATGAGTCTTCCGGATGAATGCCAGGAAATGATGCAGACGGATAACTATTTATCAGGTACCTTTCCTTATCAAGCAGTTTATGCAGAAATTACTTGATACTGGCACATATGATTCAATATTGAACAATAACTATAGAGAACTGTTGTCTCCGCCTGATTAGGACTTCGGTCATTTAATACGAGGTAGAAATTGGCCGATGACACTTTAGAAAATGCTCCAACAAACCTTAGATGGATATTTTATATCTAATAGGAATCACTCATTTCTGATATTCCTATGGCAAGCTTTCAAGCTACCTAATTTCTTAAATATAATAAAGACAGATGTGACGTTTTGATCCTCTGTCAGAAAAGTGATGGACTAGGTCCAAATCTTTATTGCCATTGATGGTCTTTTGCGACCTAGGCTAAGTAATATTAATAATAATGTTCATTAAGAATATTAGTGCTATAATAGACTGTATAGGTTATTGACGCCATGGTTAGTATATATTAAGGCCATCAGAATGAAAAATAGAAGTGGTTGGATTTCAACTAAGAAATTGTTTTATTGGTGTTAGGAACCAATAGAAAGTATGGCAAACTCGGATAAAACAACAGTCGATCGCGCCATTGATGGCACGACGCATGCTAATGATGCTGAAATTGTGAACCTTAGAATTTCCAAAGATGTTCTTCAAACTATGATAGACGCAGCTGTTGGAAAAGCTGTGAAGAAGGCTGTGAAAAAGTTCATGGAGCCTCATGCTGCTCGGTCCAAATTTTATCTAGGACCACACATCCTTACTCTTAAGGAGGATCTTGTTCATTCCTCTGATGTAAAGGATGAACTAAAAAGGAAAAGGAAGGTAGATAACTCCCAGAGTTCTAAGAAAAAGAACAAATAAAAGTCCGACCAGAAACCAGTATGTGAGACCTGCAAGAAACGCCATTATGGGAAATGCAGGTTCGAATCAAAATCCAAATCGCAGCCCAGGACTTGTGGATTTTGCAAGGCTAAGGGACATAAAACGTTGGACTGTAAGGACATGATGAATGCAGTCTGCTTCGGCTGTAATGAGAAGGGCCACATCAAGACTACGTGCCCTAAATTTGTCAAAGGAAATGCGGCTGAGGAAGTAAAGCCAAAAATTGAAAGCGCCTAAAATGCCTAAGCTAGTCCATAAATAATGACGACAGGTACATTCCTTGATGTTTTATCAGTGATTTAGATGCTAAGAGTTTTTATTTTGGTTCGGATACTAGTAAATCCTTCATAAACTATAAGTATAACAAGTTTTTAAAACTTTTCATAAGGACCCTATATATATTAAGTGTAAGGAAAAATTTACAAATAGAAAATTTACCAGAACTAGTTTTCTGTTCCTTTAAGAAATCGGTAAGTCGCAAAAATGGTGGAAACGGCCGTCCCCGGAATCGAACCTGGGTCTAGGCCACACCCTTTCGCGCGCCTAGCCAACCGAGCTAGGTGCCTAGTTTGTGAAACTTCCATTATTGATTAAATATAAGCACTTGTACAATAAACTTCCTTATCATTTATCAATGATAATTTCTGCTAAGTGTCCTGTTTTAATACAGGCAATAATAAATCTTCATGAAGCATAAACTTAGCAAAATTTTTATTATCATCCACAAGGTATAACTACCAAGGAAACCATAGTAACCGATTCTTATAGATCGGCAAGGAATCCTTCCGAAAATCTAAGAGCACTCTTTCCTTGCATAGAGTACGACAACATATGTTATTTTAATTATTCTCCTCATTGTTTTTATCGCCTGCGAATGCCAAACTATGTTTGATAAAAGTGCCATATGAGGATTGGTGTATCCTAGTGTGTCCCATAGATTACTTCCATGCCTGATCAGTATGGAGGTTTAATACATGGAACCCCTGAGATATCCCAATGGTCATATTGTACTAATGTCGACTAGTAGTATTCAAAGATGATATCCAAAAATGAAATTGTCCAAGTAAATATTTCCGATTAAGGAATTCGTGGACTAGTAACATAAATGTGTCACTTATTCGACACAAGCAACGATGAGTGAACTGGAGCCTGAGATATGAAAATCTCTACAACCTCCTTGTACTTTGATTATCTTCTCCTAAGTTTACCCTGTTTACCTCCCTAGAGGCAAGTAGAGTTAAAATTAACATCCCGCTTTGGGTTAGAGTGTTGTAAGAACTCCATGTTGATTATGGAATAACCGAAAACCTGATTAAGTAAATTTTAAGATAGGAGATTCATATAGCCTAACTCGATGTTCTCAGAGTATGATAATTGTTAGATAAGAAAGACGGTTCATTTTGCTTATGCACTCGTTACCGCAACCCTATTTAGACAACGATTAAAAATCGCCATCAACTACCCAGGATCGTCGATTTATTCGACTAGCTGTAAGGATTAGCTACTCCTTAAGATTAGTAAACAGTGGTTGGAATAACCATCTCAAAAGAAGCTTTTCTATAATAGTTGATATACAAGTATCAAGGTTGCTCCTTTAGAAACCTTGTATAAATGAAATGTTAAACATCTGTTGTTAGGACAATAGATTGGTAAGTCCAATATTCAGGATCTGAAAGTTGCATTGGAAACAACAAATAAGATCATACAAATTCCTAATCATCTGTAAGTTGCCATTATTAGGCAGAGAATACTTCCTTCATTTCGGTAAATCTCGGGCCGAGATTTCTTTTAAGGGGGTGAGGATGTAACACCTTGAAAAATTCACGTCCTATAAGGTATTGACACGTGTCATAAGCTTGAACGTGAGAAAGTATACTTTAGGGGGACTAAAGTTGACAAACATAGAAAGTATGTGAAAATAAGGGTTCAAAATGTCATCAATGGATAAACATACTTTACAATAACCCTACATGATGATTATACCCTTAGACGGATAAATCATGGATCATACGAAACTAAAAGTGAGAGATTTCAAACCACAAGGGTTAAATGTGTCAACATGTTAAAGTAATACCTCTGAGTGACCTTTTGACAAACCCGAAGCTTTGTAAATGTTAATTATGCTCACTAGAATGCACGATATAAATTTCATAAAGTTTCGTTATCGTATGAGAAAGTTATGGTCAAATTCGTGTGCGAGGGGTTAAAGTGTTAACATTGAAAGTTAAGACTTTTCGGGTTAACCGGAAGTGTACAGGGACATGGCAAAGTGGGTATAAGTCCTAAAACCCTTGTGGGTAATTATAAGGGGGTCAAAATGCAAGAAATAAACCCGGTTGCCCCTTCGTGAAGCCAAAGGTCAAGTTGTAAAACAAATAAAATGAAAAATCTGATTTATAAGGGCCAGGCGGCCCGCTTCAGCATTAGTTAAATCTAATGCGGGCCGCATCAGGCGCCCAGATGCAGAAAAATGTTCATGTTGCCTGTTCAGCCTTCTAAACGTCAATTGTTGCCCTCAAATCCTTCCAAGAGGACCCTAATCAACCTCTAGAACACTAGGGACACTTGTAAACAACTTGTGGTCAGTAGTAGACTTGGTTGTCAATATTTTGTGGTGTCTTGAACACTATAAAAGGCCTTCATGTGCTACCATTGTGATCACACCTTCATTATGCAATTGAGGAGCCTTCTGGAGCTTCAAAGCAGACCCAAGTCCTTCCTAATCAAGCTTAGGACTTAAGTAAGTTTGCTAAACCTTTCTTGATTAAGTTTTAGCTTAGTTTTAGCTTAAAAGTCAAACCGTCGTAATTAACGGTTGACTTTAAGATTAATCACTAATGGTCCAGTGATTAATCAAAGTGAAAGTAGTTATAAGTTGGTAATTATGTGGGTAATAAAACCTCAAAAGGGTTCCCCCTGATTCCCACTCTAACCAGGTCAAATGTCGGGTCAAACTTGTATTTAAAAAGTCAACAGAATGTGTAAATTACAATTTATGCATAATTAGCTATCTAGAACATATATAACCTGTTTGATCATTGTTATAACTTAGTAATAAGTGTAAGAACATGTCCAAACATGTTCAACCCGACTATTTCCTGTTTAGACCCGGTTCGGAACCGAAAGTCGCATAGTTTGACTTTCGCTTTGACTTTCAGTTCTGACCCTTTATGGTATGTTTTAGAAATGCCTTATAGATTCCTTAGGACCAGGCTACATGTTAGCATAACCCTCTGTGGTCGGTTCATTGATTGACCCATTCGTTTACGCGTTTCCGTTAATAGCTCATATGTTGACCATTATGCCCTTATTACCTTAAACCGTGATTTTTGGAAATGTAAAAGAGTAGAAACTTAAATTGCTGATATATAAACTTGTATGCAAAGTTTGACATTAGTTTGACTCGTAGATTAAGAATTATGCTCATTATCGCAAAATGAAAGCTTTATGTTAATAAAACGGCGTAATTAGCGTATAGCCTACTTTTTGGTATCAAAATTAATACCCACTGATGTAATATATTATTTTGGGATTTTTGAAGATTTTTAATTAATTTTAGGCTGAGCATAACTAGTAGTCGTAGGCTTAATCCGGTAATTGTCGGTTTTGCCCTTACGGGCCATAAAATGAGTTTTACTTATCTAAACGACTCCAAACCTTTTTCTACTGATTAGATATGTTAAATAAATTATTTTAAGCCTTCTGGAAGTATAAAAATATCAGCTTTAGGTATCGAACCCGTAAACGACTCTTAATCGCCTTATTTAGCATTTTAACGCATAGTATGTATAAAAATTATATTGAACATACCCGGGTTGATACCTACTGATATTTTAGGCAACTTAGAATGTTTTAACAGTAAACAAAGGTTGATTAACTCAGACTTCGGTTTTGAGCTTTTCGGCTTATGTGAAATTACCAAAATGCCCCTTCGGTGCATAGTTTGGTTATAATGGGTAAAATCACATATATACTTTACCCTACTGTTACAACTTATTAAATTGAGTATTTCTACTGATTACATCAGACCTGTAACTCAGATAAATACTTAAACTCTTTTATAACCTTTTAAATGACCAAACTACCCCTACGAGGTCTAGTTTGTGTTTAAAAAACGTTCCGGGCATAATGAAAGACATCTTACTGATGTCACAACATATTTGAGACATAATTAACTTAGGAAACCTGTTTAGGACCCATATGGTTACCCGTTACGCCTCTGGCGCATTCGGTTCGGTTTATGTAACTAGTTTGCATAAATTAACCGAAACGGGTCAAACCTTATCCTTTTTATCTCAAAATCCAGAATGTGTTTAGTTTACCCATATTATACAAGTCTTCAAACTTGTCGGGTCTAAATCACATTCTATTCCTGTCTTCGCTTAATCATGCGTTGAACCGTAAATCTTCCTTAAAACTAACCGGTCTAAGTTACGACTTAAATAAGACCCGTTAGGAATTTAATAGGTTAATAAAACCTTCGTTCCAGATTGAGAGCCCCAGTAAAAGTACTTGTGCTTGCTGATTAGAATATACGGCTGAGTATAAATTGCATTGCTAGCTCAGGTAAATACTTTTAACTTATTTTCCCTTATACGGGCTTGGGATACGGTATTATAAAAATACCGCTTGGTCGGGTGTAGAAACCTTTTAATCGGAGATGATTAAATTGCATAATCCCGTTTTAATCTGTATTGATTGATAACAAATAACATTGGGGGTTAATGACCGTGTCCTGGATATCCTTGGCTCATTTTAAAAAGTGAATGGCCACGACGTAAGCACAAGGTGTAGACATAACACCTCCTGTTGCATATGTATAACGTATACTCACTCGTAAGGGTGTCTTCTTGTGAGATCATATTTGTGGTGTGTCGATTAATCTTGTCCGGCTTGTATTGTATAATCACCGGCCCTAAATGTTGGACAACCATGTAAATCGGATACAAGATTTTTATTAACAAAATTGTCCTAAGTTATAAAAGATTAATTTTGCCTCTGTGCATTTTAATCAATGTGTCAAGATATTTTGTGCCGTTTGCACTCAAATCACTTTTCAAACTCCTTTTCCAAAATGAGTCGGTTAATTGTATTTACCAGTGTAAACTGACGTATTTTCCAAAAAGGTTAAGTGACAGGTACTAAACGAAATTTGCTGGAAGCTCAGGGCGTTAATAAGGAATCTTGCAAGTTTTAGATGCCTGAAGTCTGTTGAACAGTTTTCTTCTCTTTTATTGATCCGCCTGTGGATCCTTTACTTTCCGTTGTAATACTTGATATTACTTTATATTCGGAATGTAATATATTTATCTTTTGCTTCCGCTGTGCATTTATATATTGTGTTGTTTGACCATGATGTTACCAACTACGTCACGATACTCCCCTACCGGGCCCACTGGTGATACGTGGAAATTTGGGGTGTGACAATGAGCTTGAATCCATGAAGAAAAATGACGTTTGGGATTTGGTAGAATTACCCAACGGAGCCAAACCCGTAGGATGTAAATGGGTATTCAAAACAAAACTGGATCCGAATGGGAACGTTGAACGCTACAAAGCGAGATTGGTTGCAAAGGGCTACACTCAGAAAGAGGGAATTGATTATCAAGAGACTTTTTCACCTGTCTCTCGTAAAGATTCATTAAGGATCGTCATGGCCCTAGTAGCTCATTTTGATTTGGAGTTACATCAGATGGACGTTAAAACCGCTTTCCTTAACGGAGATTTGGACGAAGATGTTTACATGAAGCAGCCTGAAGGCTTTAAACCTGAAGGTGAGGATCATCTAGTCTGTAAGTTGAAGAAATCCATTTACGGGTTAAAACAAGCATCACATCAATGGTACCTCAAGTTTGATGAAGTCATGAAGAAACAAGGTTTTATGAAGAATCAAGTGGATCAATGCACATACCTGAAGATGAGTGGGAGCAACTTTACTATACTTGTCCTTTACGTAGATGAAATTCTATTGGCAATTAATAGTTTAGACATGTTGCATGAGTCGAAGCGGTTACTTTCGCATAACTTCGACATGAAGGATCTCGGAGAGGCTTCTTACGTCATTGGCATCGAAATTCACCGAGATAGACACAAAGGGATCTTAGGATTGTCCCAAAGGGCCTACATAGATCGTGTCCTTACGCGTTACAACATGCAACAGTGCAAACCCTCCGTCGCTCCAGTAGTTAAGGGAGATGTTTTCGGTTCATTCCAATGTCCGACAACAGAGGTTGAGAAGGAGCAAATGAGCCAGATACCTTACGCGTCAGTAGTCGGGAGCTTGATGTATGCTCAAGTCTGTACTCGCCCAGATATCGCTTATATTGCTGGAATGTTAGGCCGTTATCAGACTAATCCTGGCCTAGATCACTGGAAAGCAGCTAAGAAGGTACTTCGATATCTGCAAGGGACGAAAGACTATAAACTGACTTATAGAAGAAGTGATCATTTAGAAGTGGTGGGCTATTCTGATTCTGACTGTGCCAAATGCAAAGATGACAAGAAATCCACTTTGGGCTATATCTTTATGTTAACAGGCGGCCCTATCTCATGGAAGAGTCATAAGCAGCAGTTGACCACAACTTCCACAATGATGGCAAAGTACATTGCTGTTTATAACGCAACCTGTCATGGAATGTTGCTTAGAAATCTGATCACTGGACTCAAAATTGTTAATTCCATTTCTAGACCATTGAAGCTTTATTGTGATAATTCAGCTGCCGTTAGTTTCTCGAACAGTAACAGTTCGACTGGAGCTGGTTTATATCTTGATACAAAATATCTGTTCGTACGTGAACGAGTTGAGGAAAATAATCTTTGTATCGAGTATATTAGTACTAAGGATATGCTTGCGGATCCGATGACTAAAGGTCTCCCTCCTAAGGTTTATGAAGAACATGTTCGTAATATGGGATTTTGTAAAGACCTTATTTGAGCATATTGTACTAGCTTATGTTTTATGTTAATGAAATTTCCTCAGTTTGATTTTGTATGTCTCTTAGAATATGTTCAACCGGTATAATGACATATTGACAAATAAAGTTACAAATCAAACAAAGGGCTTATGCGTATTTTGATCATAACGATTAGGTTTTAAATTAAGGCTATAGTATGATTAATGGGGGTCCTGAGTCGCATAATGATTCAACGGCTGTATTTCTCTGCTATAGTACCTGTTTAAGGCTAAAATGAGTGTTAACTCCTAATCAGGCTTATCTAATACTCATAGTAAATGATTACTCGGCTAAGTGGGAGAATGTAAGATTAAATATATTATGTAACAATATTTAATCTATAGCCATTATAATCATTTACATAATATAGATCAAAATATATAATAACCTATTAAATAATTAGTTGATAATTGTTGATGGACCATATTACCCTTATTAACTAATTAGGTTTCCTCCTGGGTGCTTATATAAGGAGAATTAAGTGGAGGTTAAGGGGTTACTCAATTACACAATTAGAAACAACCCATTAGCCATAACATCAAAAATTCGACCTCCTCTCCTAACCGATACCCTTTTCGGTTTTCTAAGTCCCCATCATCAGTCAACACCCTAAGGAGGAACCAGATCACGATGACAAGCATGTCGAACTCCATTACTGGATTCTCCACTGCACTATCTGCTGTAACAGGTATGTTTTCATGTTTTCTTTCATGTTTGAACAGAACCGAAACCAAACAAAGGAAGAACTAATTAGATAGGTAACCCGTAAAAATGAAAAGTATTCACACTAGTGCGGAATCAGAGTTGTAGCCGGCAAAAAGAGAGCCCTAAGATAACCCCTGATCAAGACCGAGTCACACAAAAATTATCCAATGAAAATTCGTCACCTTATTAATTAACAACTAATTCTTAGAAGATTGTTTTTCGTTTTCTCATAGTCGACCTTGTATATTAGCTGCAGATCATGCGTTCACATGTTATATATTCAAAAAAATCTATTTTAGTATATTTATTTTTTGTTTTAGTATTCATTATTTTCTTTTGCCTATCAACTTCATGTGCTCACGATGAACAAAAATAAAAAATATTTATTCAGATCCAATGAAAAGTTGTCACGTTAGAAAACTTATTGTTAAGACTTTGTATCCATCGTAGACTTTCATATATAAAATTTAGTTAATCAACTTAAAAACAGTAAATATAACCTTTTATATATAAAATTTAGTTATCAACTTAAAATCAATAAATATAATTCGAAGTTCGTCATACGAAGCTTGACCCGAATGACCGGGGGGGGGGGGGTCGAAAACGTATATACCAAAAATTTCTATAGAACCGGGGAGTCGAAAACGTATATACCAAAAAATTTATATACAAAAACTACATATATAAGGGGTTGTTTGTTTACCTCTTAATGAAGCTCTTAATGGTTCAGACCTCTTACTGGTTCAGCATTTAATGGTTCAGACTGTTTGTTTCACGAGCAGATGTCTGAATGGTTCAGATATTTGCCTCTAAATGGTTAAGATTTATACAAAGTCTGAATGGTTAAGACCTCTAATCTGAATTGGTCAGACATTTGCCTATGAACGGTTAAGCATTATAAGGTTCTTAATGGTTCAGACCTCTTACTGGTTCAGCACTTAATGGTTCAGACCTCAACTGGTTCAACACTTAACCATTCAGATGTTGCCAAACAGCCCCTAACACTACTGAGTGAAAAGTTCCAAGGGTCGGGCTCCCCCCTCTATACTTCGCCCCTTCGTCAGGAGGATATGTCATCCATTACGTCTATAGGAATAAAATATCATGTTGATGAGGTAGGGGGAGTTATCTTATGAATGTACTTGTCGACTAAAATAAAAAGAAAAACGGGAAATGTGTTTCACGTGGATTTTTTTTATAGTTTGGTGTATTGGTAGTTTTATGATTTTTCAAAGTGGTCATGAGTTGAAGTCTCGTCTGAAGAAAAATGCTCTGGGTTGAGCGAATAGTTTTACTACATTAGACTCTCGGGTGGTGGGTTTCCTCTAGAATGGTAGCGGGACGGGTCACCAACCTCGTCTGCATTCACGGGCAGTGGCGGATCTAGGATTCGCGCCAAGCCGTAACGTTTTATAAATAAACGGTAACGAAATCGAAAAAACGTCAAATTTTTCCAAAATTTACACTAATTTTACACTACCGCCGGAACGCCAAGCCGTAGCGGACGCCACCCCTTACTATATGCTACATCCGCCCCTGTTCACGGGTGTGGGTGGCCTTTTGCTATTGGGTTTACCTGAATGATTGGACTTTTGTTGGACGTTCAAAAAAATGTAAATTTATATACTAACATTGACCGATGGACTTAAAAATTCTTTTATCAGTGTCGCTAATTTTTCGGCATTCGAATGTCTATCACTTGAGTTGACATATTCAGTTCACTCCATTCACATAAAAGATAATAACAAATCTATTAGAAAATACATGACGAAATTGTGTCATTAAAAATCATAATAAAAATACAATATAATTACAATTGTTTGTTATCTTTTGAAAATGACTCATCGCATTTTCTAGACAAATATTCCTAAGGAACTCTTTTTCGATATAACAAACATAATTAGCACTCAAATAATTTTCACCAATCCGATTACGCAATTCGGACTTCATGCACTACATTACGAGAATACATCTCTCCCAGCACTTTTCATTGAGAGCATAAAAAACTACTAATAAGTCTAATAAACAATAAACCAACGTTATTTAAGAATATCTTTGTCGTCGCTCTAGTTTTCTTCATATGTATTTCACATATAAAAAAAATTAGAGGTGTCGGTTTCAACCCAACCCCCTCCCTCCGTCCGCCACTCACACATATATTAAGTAGGATGTATTGTTAGATACTCAAAGTAGATTGAAAATCACTAAAAAGTGATGAAGGAAATATTTTGGCAAAGATGTGTGCATTTTAAAAAGGGGAAATGCCATAGAAATGTAACAAAGTTTGGGGCTTGTTCCAATTAAGTCATCCTAACTTTTATTATCTCTTTAAAGTAACTAAACTTTGATTTGGTGTTCTAATATTGTGTAATTACCAGGTCACCAGGTAAACAACTTTTTTCTCTTATTATTTTATTTTGTTAAATGCCTATGTGGATATTATGTGGATTTTATTAAATCAAATCATAATTAAAACATCCCAGCCACCATTTACGTGGATTATCAAATCATAAATCATTTTAACTTTCAGTTTTTCATATCTGCCAAACATCCCAACCCAAACCCTAGACGGCAACGAGCAAACCTTGGCTGGCGACGACCCAAACCATGAGCGGACCCACCAATGACCCAAACCTTGGACAATCTTCGAACACGCTAGGCGATGACCAGCCACGCTATATCTTCAAACGACGATTATCAGATTCAATAATTTCTAATTACGTCCTAATAATCATGGAGTATGAGAATATCAATCGCAGTTAGGATGTTTTGATTGTTGGATTAACAATTCCAGAACTGCAAGGCAATCCCGAGTATAGCGCGAAAGAGAAAGCTCGTCTGGTCGCTAACAAGGTACAGCAAGGTACACTCAATACCGATGTTCTGTAATCTCCATTGTTATCTTTCAAGACCTTAAGTTTTTCTAATTTGGAAATGCATTTATGTTGCAAGTGAAAAGGACAATGTTGGTTAAGGCTTCTGTATCTCTTGAACGTGATGTTCTATGGCTTCTTGTCAATTTATCTAATAAAATCATTGATTTCTTATAAAACTATTCATAATTTTATTTGAAATTTTGAATCCAGTTTATAAAGATAGAATGTGAATTTTAATTATATTTTTAAATTAAAACAGCCACGTTGGCAAAAAGTTACATGACACGTCATCAAGCGGTAACCTGGTGACCTGGTAATTACGCAAGATTAAAACAATAAGTGAAACTTCAGTAACTTTAAAATGACAAAAAAAGTTTGAGTGACTTAAATGAAACACTTAGGAAACTTTATTATTATTCTACAAAGTTACCCCTTTTAAAAACTATGCCACACATGAAGAACTCGAATGTGATCCAAAGAGGGCCGGCCCAAATATTCAACATTATACTTATGGGTTTTAGGGTTAAAAATGAATTGGCCTCATTCTCTTATTTTTATTTTTCTTAGGCTCATTTGTTTAGGGTTTAGCCGAAATCGTTTTTAAGGTCACTAAAAAAGCATCAATTGACAGTGGCCTCGAAAAAGCATTAAGTCATTTTTATGATGTTATATGAGTCAAAACGTTAATGGGTTATCTGAAGTGAGCCGAAGCCCACCGCTCAAGACCCAGAACATGAGAATAATAACATTGTTGTACCGTATTCACGTGTAATAATCACACATAGTGGTGCACAAAAAACCCGAACCCGGACCCAGAAAAAAACCCGGAACCGGGTATTATAAAAACCGGGTTTTCTATACCCGAACCCGACCCTACCCATAGGGTAGAGACCGGGTATTCATATTTGACCTAAAACCCGAACCCGGAAACGGGTTTTTTTATACCTGGTTTATACCCGAAACCCGGTTTTTATAAATACCCGGAACTGCGTTTTTTTATACCCGGTTATATAGCTACCCTCGAGTTTACGTGCTTATTTTTATGTATGTTTCGGCATAAATTCAAGTTTGTTTACGTTTTGACGCTTTTTTTTAAAACGGATCGTGCCAAATATAATACGTTATTGTGCTTATTTTTATTAACTAGAATTACAACCCGCCGCAATGCGGCGGGGATTCTTTAGTTATAACTAAGTTGATTCAGGACTCGCACGTTATGTTGAACCTGTGAAACGGGAAAAAAAATAGACGGTGTAAAAACGTTCACCCACACACGCACGTTGCGTCGTGTTAACTCGCAAAATTTAGAACGAAACGTAAAAATGTTAAACCAAAGACACACGTTGTGATGTGTTAAGTCACAAAATTTAGAACGAAGCATAAAACGAAAAATGAAAACTATAAAAGACCAAAGTTGAAAGTAAACAAAGTTGTGAGGATAGATTGCAAAAGATAAAAAGTTTTGGGTTAAAAATACAAAACAAATAGTTTAGGTTAACAGTAATTTATGAAATAGTTTTTGGTGAAAAGTAAAAAAAATCATTTAAAAAAAAAAAAAACCCCCAAAGCCAAAGTTACAACAACCATATGCATAACCATTTTTTCTTTGAAAAACCCCAGGGGCGTAAAACTGTGCCAAATAGCATCAATGCCACATTACCGTAGCGACCACCAACACTGAAGTTGCGGCGTATTTATGTGAAGAAATTAGACCGAAACGCTAAACATGGAAATTAATAACTAAGTCGATCTAGGATCCGACGTTATGTCGAACTTGTCAAACGGGGGGGGGGGGGGGGGGGTTAGGTTTTTGGGTGGTGGTGGGTGTTTAGGTTTTTGGTGGTGATGTAGTGAGTTTAGTTTTAGGTTATTGGACACTTATCACTCTATAAATCTTTCTTACACTTCTTACAATTAAAAACCTTTGTAGAATAACTTGACCCTCACTTTCCTTATTAAATGATTTGGTGTGATAAATACGTTAAGGATAAAGCAAAATGAACAAAAACATTTTGCAAAAACTAAAGGATTTTCGCATCTTATATGAAACATGTCGCCACAACATGCGGAGTACTCATTTGTAATACAAAATTTATAATTGATGTGTTAGCAGCATTCTCCTTCAACCTAGATTTATTAAAACAAGAGTAGATGGGCCATGAATAACATTTTTAACCAAAAGTTTATTTGAAAGGATTCTCCAGTAACCAAATAAAAATTCTTACATCTTTTTTTTTTTTTTTTTTAAGATGTGAATTATTCGTGAATGTCGGAAAGTCTAGCATACGTTGTTTTAACCGGGTCCACGCTAGAGAGCCCACTCGCACCATCTAAGGCATGATCAATTGCGGGGTTGTTCAATATCTATTGTATTGAAACTTGTTGATTTGGTTTGCAATATAATCTTCATACATTGAACCGGATCTAACAAAACATGATTTTGCATTTTTACAAATAAATTTACATACTCTAATTAAATTCACCCTTAAGATCATATCCGTACAAAGAAAATGCTTAATTCAGGACCATGGTTCCCATCAGGGCTCAACATGTAAAGCGTCTCTGAATCCTTAGACCCCACTACACGGTCAAAGTGGGCCCTCATGTATGTCACCTCACCATCTGAACCTTCCACGTCAAACTTTTCTGGCAACACCCCGGCACCCATTAGCACCGGCCGTAGTAGCTCTATAATGTGCAAATCATCCTTTGTTGCATCACGCTTCACCCCTAGACCGCCCTTCTTACCATTAAAGAACATTGTCCATGACGGTTCTTCCAAAAGTTTAACCTTGTCCTTATCTAAATGTTTTTCGCATTCTAACGCGATTCGAACCATGCCTAAACTCATTTCGTATTGTAAAACATCCGTCGTGAGTTCCAACTCGAGAATCACGATGGGTAACGTTTTCGGGTTCTCTTGTATGGCGAGGGTTACACGCCCTTCTCTGAATCCATACAGAGTCCCGGTGACACAATTTGCCCGATGGCCATCTGGCAGACGGCCAACGGGCAATGCGTGTTTCACAATTGGAAATGACTTAAATACCGACCGAACAACTCGAAAAACTTTAGGTTGCTTGCCTTTCTTGTAGGATGATCGTGACATGCCATTGGTTGGTGGGCGCGATGGCGGCAATGGTGGTGGTTGCGGTGGATTGGATGGTGATGACGGTGGTGGCATGGTGGTGAGGCTAAGAATTTTTTAAATTTCTTTTAACTCCTCTTTACCGGAACCTTTTTTTAGATTCAGCAAAGGGAGAAAAATTATGTGTCCGTTACGTTTTCGAGTACGTTGCTAAAATTATGGTTGAATTATCAAGGTTTGTTTGTGGTTTATTTTTGTATCTTGAAATGTACGGTTAAAATTGTTAAATATTTTGCTTTTGTAGTATTATTTTTCCCACTTTTCCCAAACTTCTTTTATTGGTGTCCAAATTATCATTTAAATACTCTTGATAAGGAACAATTTTAGGGGTTAATTAATGAGTCTTTTAATGGTTCAGACCTCTTACTGGTTTAGCACTTAATGGTTCAGAGTGTTTGTTTCGTGACCAAATATCTGAATGGTTCCGACCAGTGGCGGATCTTGCCCGTTGAACGTGCCAGGGCCGAAAGAAACGAGCACTAAAAAAAGCCCGGGCCAAATATAGCATATATAAAAAATTTCGATCGAAATGCGGAAAATTAGCACTACTGCCGAAAAACTTGCCCGGGCCGTGGCCCTGCCACAACCCTATTAAGAACCGCCCTTGGTTCATACATTTGCCTCTGAATGGTTAAGTATTATATAGAGTCTGAATGGTTAAGACATCTAATCTGAAATGGTCAGACATTTGCATCTGAAAGGTTAAGCATTATACTGGCTCTTAATGATTCAGATCTCTTACTGGTTCAGTACTTAACCATTCAGAAGTTATCAAACAGGCTCTTAGGCATATAAAGGGTTATACCTTATGTGTTGTGAGTTAAAAAAACTTGATCTTTTTACTTTTAACCTAAAGGTTTTTACCTTTTCCAATTTTAACCCCCACATAATTTGTTTTTTTTAATCTAACCCAAAACGCCTCATTATTTGCAATTTAACCTCACAACTTTTTACCTTCAACTTTTGACCCATGTACTTTTCATTTTTCGCAACTTTCAGTTTTACATTTCGTTCTAAATTTTTTGAGTTAAGACGGCGCAACGTACGTGTGTGGTTCAACGTTTTTATGTTTTGTTCAAAATTTTGCGAGTTAACAAGGTACAACATGCATGTGTGGATCAACGTTTTCACATCTATTTTTTCTTGTTTGACAGTTTCGTTTCAAAACGCAGGTCATAGGTCGAGTTAGTGTTGGTGGTCGTTGGCGGTGGTGTGACATTGTTACTATTTGGCACGGTTTTACGCCCCACCGCCTCGCGGGGGTGCTTAATTCTAATTATAATAAAACTATAAAACAACTAAACATGACATCGTTCGGTATAAACTTTAAAGTGCACATATTAATTCCAATAACCATCATAAAACTCACTATCCACCGTATCAAAGACCGGCATCCCAAGCCGATCGAGCCGACCCGACCCAGGATAAGCCTTCTTAGCGAAACTATCACGCATCGCTGGAACTTGTTGCATACCCGACACATTTTTGTAAGCCGAATCCTTCTTTGTTGCACTAGAAACCTCGTGTTGAGTCCTCAATCTAGGAGCACTTAGAGACCTGACCTTAGCCCGTGAAGACTCAGTGTAAGCCATGTAGTTTGGGTGGTCCGAGTAGCCGCTAAGGCAACTTCTCGAACCATCACTTTTAATAGGAGTAACTACTCCACCTCTTACTGAGTCATCAAAGGAAGTCACCTCACAAGATGCACAAGGGCTTGTTGGTTGAAACGTTGACCCTCTTGATGTGGTCAAACTTTGACTATACCCAAAACTTATTTGGTCAGGTAGAAGGAACTTTCGTCCATAACTAAACATTACATGTGGTTCCACAGTATCAACTTCAACAATTTTGTCGTGTTCGTGGTCGTGGTCGGTTGAGTTGTCGTGAATCGTTCTTTCTGGACCTCGAGCATAAGATTTTGAGTTATTCCTCTGTATATGAATATTTGGTTTAAGTTTCATTAGAATTACACTAAAATTATATAGTTAAACTATATACTAAAATTAAATAGTTAAACTATATACTATTTCATCTAAACGCATTAATAAGGAAGGAACCAACGCGAGTCAAGAGGGTCCATTGACTGTTCACCAGAATTTGTTGGATTTTTCTTTTATATAAAATCTAAGTTTTCTTAAAAGAAAAATATGAGTTGAACCACTAATTGTAACCGTTAAAGAAGATAACCTTATGATAACCCGGGTCGGCCCATGGAGGGGCAAGGTGGGCTATTCTTGCCCAAGGCTCACTTTCCCGTTGGGCCGATAAAAATTTAGAACATTTTTATATGTATAATTTTTCCTTAAAACTGAGCATATAATTAAATTTAAAAGTTAAAACCAATCAACCTATCCTATTTTGTTTAGGCCCATATAAACAAATAAATTGAATTCTCATACTTAACACATGTTTTAAAATTTAAACTACTCATTATAAAAAGATAAAAGCTCTTATATATTAGGGGCCTATGTTTTCTACTCGCCTAGGGCCCCTGAATTCTCAGCAAAGCCCTGGTAATAACCGTCCAGCCAAAATTTTTTGGTTCCAATACTATGCATGCGTACTTATAAGTTATAACGTACCTTTGATATCGAACTATGATGGCGTCTCGTATGTGGAACATGTTCCAACTTTTCAGGAGTCGGTGGCCCCTGCAAGCCGAAGATACATTATTAATGTTAATGTTAGTAGCGCATATATGTTATTTGGTTAATGTTAATGTTAGTAGCACATATATGTTATTTGGTTACAAGTTAATGTTAGTAGCGCATATATGTTATTTGGTTACAAACGAGTCGAGTGTTTATAGAGCGCCTTGAGCTCATTCAAGTCTAACTTTTATAAAACTCGAGCCCAATTTTTGTATGAGAACTCATTTACATCTCGAGTCAATCAACATAGACGAATATTTGACCATTCGCTATAGGAATTCAAATTCAAAATTTAAATTTTGGAGGGTGAAAAAGGTAAAGAAAAGGCATACGTGATGGTGAAAATGAGGCTTGGTGGTTGCATGATCAGTGATTTGGGACCTGAGTGCGCGTGCACGGGCCTGAGCCCGTATCAAGGCCTGCAAACGACGCATCATATCGGCGGTTTGTTTCCTTAGAATGTGACCTCTCACTACCGCCTGTAGCCTCACCAATGCTTTCAAAGCCCTTCGTGCTCTCCGTGCCTACAATTCCAATTCAAAATCAACCTTTTACCATTTTACAATTTATTAACTTCTAATAAAGTGACATACGCTTTTTAAACTCAATTTATTATTGTTTCGTTGTTAATAAAAAAAAGTTTTAAGGGTTAAAAAATTTAAGGAATATTGGATTTTAATAATCCCAACTATTCGCCGTTGTCCACTAAAAGTCCCAACTTCAAAAATAACACTTGCAATCCCAACTATTGACATATTGGCCACCAATGGACCCTGACTAACTGAACCCTAACGCCGTTAGTCTCCGGTAGCCGGAAAACTGTTTTTGTCTAGAAAAAGGTTTCTAAAGGTCCGGTCTAAGGCTACAAAGAGGTTTGGGACGAGATTTTATCTATACCAAACAATGGACCCGGTGTGTAAAATTATTCAAACAAGATAGATAAAATGTTTTAAAAGGCTTATATTAATCAAAATTGTGTGTGATTATCATTATTAAAAAATACATACTAATTTAGCGTCACTTGAGTGTCATATACATATACTACATATACGTACTAATTAAAAAAAAACGAGTAAATTTTAATATGTGGTACATATATCATGTTAAATTCTTAACGTGTTTACTAAGTTTATAACGGTTAAAATACTAAGCTTAAATGTTCCTATCAAGTTGTTAAAATAGTTATAGACATGTCACATCAATATAACACGATATAATTATTTGTATATTTAATTGCGGGATACGGTTTAAACCAGAAAATGAAAGTGACCATACAAGTTGAAATTAGTTAAGGTAGCATCCAATTACAGTAATAGACCTTGACAACTTACCTGCCACCTAACACCTTAATGAAACCATACACATTAAAACACATATACCTCAATAATTCAATATATCATAATATCATATGTTCACATTCTATTACAAAACCAGAACAATAGCATTGAAATTATTTAAGTTCCTACAAGTACTAGTGTACAAATTTTAAAAATAGACAATTATAAAACAACATTTCTTTGGTACTTCGGTTAGATAAGTGAACTTATTTACCGTACTTATTTTATTTTCATGTATTAAGATAATCACAAATTTTTAAACCGACATAATTAAAGTCGTGAAATAACTTTATGCAATTGTATAAGAGCATTTATATTGAAGCCTCTAAACCTTACTTTCTCTGTAAATATATAGAAAAATAAAAAAACACAACTAAAACCTACTACATTAAAGTCTCTATAAAATAGAATGCAATTGTATAAGAGCATTTACATTGAAGCCTCTAAACCGTACTTTCTCTGTAAATATAGAGAAAAAAAAAAAAAACACAACTAAAACCTACTACATTAAAGTCTCTATAAAATAGAAAGCTTTATAAAAAATAAGGCGACCCTCTGTATCTATGGAGGGTTACCATTCATCAATCTTTTTATTGTTGTGAGTGTATGAAACTAGGAAAAACAATAAAAGAAGTGTTTATAAGTAAGATAGAGATGGAGAGTCGAAAATAAGATTATTAAAAAATAAACAAAATTTAGATAAAAATGTGATTTTTAATCAACTTGTATAGATAGAGATACATACTTAGATAAAAATGATCCAAATAGGTTAAACAACTATTATAACATAATTCATAATTTTATATATTTTATAATCTTGTATGAATTAAGAAAACATTACATAAATGATAAATATGTAAAAGAACAAAATAAATATTTTTGTTATGTCACAACTCACAAATTACACCACCCTCGCAGTTTCCGATAACTTACCACAACGAGACGAACTACAAGTCCATAACATTCTTATCAAAAGACAAAACTACCCTCAATCAACAAAAGAACAAACCTTGTAAATATCCTAAACTTAATGTCCAATTTCGTAACAAAAAAATGTATGGAGTTATAACAACACGTACCAGATAAGCCCGAAAACATGATTGAATTTTGATCGCAGCCATTTGTTCACGAACACCATACCCACCGCTTCTACTAGTCATCCGCACCACCTCGGCCGCTGCCTGAGCAGTTGCTACCGCTGCATCCACCACTGCAGCGGTAGCAGCAGCAAGCGCAATAGCGCGCTTGTTTGATTCTTCATTCTCATTTAAATTATTATCATTATCATTATTACTATAATTATGTTTTTGGAGTGAGCTTACATCCAATGATCTTGACGTGTTGCGATGGCGCAAAGGGCGGGGATTCGGTTGACGTGATTTTACGAAGCTCCACCGTCGTTTTAATGGCTTGTTAGAGTCTGATTTACGAGATGGTGGTGAGTTGGTGGTTTTGAAGCCTAGTAGTGATTTGAAGAATTTGTATGTTTTGCCCATTTTAGTGAAATGAGAGTAGCATTTTAGTGAGAGAGTATTTGTGTGTGTGTGTGTGTGTGTGAGAGAGAGAGAGAGAGAGAGAGAGAGAGAGAGAGAGAGTTGGAGGTATGGATGAAGAATGGCTAGAGGTTTTTGTGTGTTTTGTGAATATATAGAAATCTTGAAGCTTAAAAATCATTTTATATTGTGGTTCACATTTTCTTTTCTTTTTTTCAACTGCTTATGAGTAAAATAATGTTGAGATGTTTTGTTTGTTAATCGAGTTAGTTATAGACTTCGAGAAGATTAGCGTTGTTTGCGGGTGCCCGTGTGTGTATTTAAAAATTATATATGATTACTTTTGTATTTTTTTAGTCATTTTTATTCTTATATGGAAAAGATTAACCGCACCACCCGGAAGGGATGTATCTTCACTCATTATCTATCGGGTTTGTTACACTGATTTATGATCTTATATGATTAAAAATTACGGTTGGAATGTTTGGCATAAGAGAAGGACTTGAAAATACCATATACTAAATTGTATTTCTAACAATTTTACCACATTAATTGTTTTAAATTTAAAATATATAATTTCAATTAATTCATATAATTATGAATCTATTTTTCTTGATTCGGCTAAATGGGTACACATAATCAAACGAATATTACCAAATACCATAACCGTTTTAAAACCCGAACAAAGTTTAATACTATGTTGACATCAGGTTTCATATCAAAATATCTATTTATTATCCATTACGAGTTGTGATTCTTACTAGAAATAGTCTCACTATTCTTACAGAGTAGAGGTAAAGTTGTCTATATCTTACCCTCCCTATGCTCTACCTTAACTTTGCTATTAGTGGGATTACGGCGTATGATGATGGTGATGATATGAGTTAGTCCGGTTATCCTATTGAATTCGATTTTTTTCACCTTAAAGAGAAGACAGTTTTTAGGTTAGAAAGTAAAAGGTAATGTGTTGATGAGAAGTGTTTTTTGTATTGTCTATTATTAAAGAGTAAAACAAATATTCACTAATTATTTAACTGGAAAACAATAAATAACTAAAACAACATTTTTTCTTCACTGATATCCGATCACCTCTAAACTTTTTTTATTTTATCTTAAGAGTAAAAGTAAATAGATAGTTCATATGTTTACTAAAATTTTAAATTTGGTTCATAAATTTCAAAAAGTATACTGACAATTAGTATCCAATACATAAATCTTTTATAGGAAGGACACAATACCTGTTAGTTAAAATAAGTTTGACAAAAAATAAATGATAACAAAAATGACCACGTTTCAACAAAACAATAATGCTATGAATCTATAAGGCATAAGACATGCATAATGTCTGTTTTATGCAGTGTTTAGAAATCCGGACCGCATCAGGAACCGGAGGTTGGACCGGTCCGACTCATGGTAATGGACCACGGTTGCATTGAACCAGAGGTTGAACCGGCGAACCCGCTATTGGACTGGAAAACCGGCTGGTCAAACCGGTTTTTTAATGGGGTTGTACTAGTTTTTTTATATATTCTTACCATATTAAATTTTATAATATTTACGACATCATCCAGTTCTTACGTCTGATCTGATTCTAAAAACATTGGTTTTATGTGAAAACATTTGCAATTTATCGTAATTTAAATATGTGAATTAGCAATTAATAATTTATGTTTAAAATTATGATTCGCAAGACAATTAGAGAAAAGGATAATCCAAGATTAATTTTCCAAACTAAAAAATTATACACAACTCCAATTCAATTATACGAGAGAACTATTTAAAAAGTTAAATATACTGATTTCTCCAAAATCTATATATGATAAAAAAAACTGAATGAATAGTGATTTTTTAATTCTTTATTATGTGATTTTTTTTATATTGAGCAATACCTTGTATTCATTTATTAGACTATGAGGTATGAGGCGAGTGTTGGGCGTGGGTTGGGTACAAACGCCCAAGTCATCACCCCGGGTGGGTTTGGGTTTCGGCGCCTTGGGCGGGAGTTTCAGCCCGGGCGTTCACCCAAGTCACTATAAAACCCCCCAACCCCACTGTTTGTCCACATCGCTACCCCAACCCTTCACTCCACCTACCCGAACCCGCTACCCACACTTGATACCGGCACAACGCGATGAAGGGCCGCCAACCCGGTGAGACCCGTTACTGGCCGGAAGCTTTGGCTAGCTACCGTCACAACGTGAGGAACGAACGGCACAATTTAAACGCGTGCCAACACAAGTGGCGGGAGCTACGACCGAAGCTCGACCGTTTTAAAGCCTACTACGATGCGTCCCGGGCGGTGATATAAGTCACGAAGACCGGGTGGCGGTGGCCAACATCGAGTTATGAGGCAAGGAGCAGAAGCCATTTGACAAGCTCGCCCTGTTCGAAATCTACTAACGCTTTATGCTTTTTTTTTTTAATTTTGTAATCCTTTTTTTTGTATAATTTTTTTAATTTTTAGGAACTTTTAATAATAATTTTAGGATTTTTTTTTAATTCTGTGTGTATTTTTTAATTTTTGGTTTTTTTTTTAATTTTTATAAAACTGGCCAACCCACGCGGGCTAGCCATGCCCCGCCATACCGACCCAACACGACACTCACCAGCGAGGGGGCTCGAGGTCCAAGTGTCAACCCATGCCCCAAACCCCCGCCCCACCATACCCCACGGTCTTATGCTTTGGGCGAGTTTATGTAAGCTAAAAGTTGAAGTATATTAAATAGTTGGTGCAACTGAAATATCCAATAATTAATAAGGGGATATGAATATTTGTCATGATAATACTAAAAAGGATTATTAATTAGTTAGCTGTATGTGACAACCTATGCTAATTACTTTCTGTTTCAAACTAAATTTATTTCATAACTTGTAATGATCATCGTAAAATATATTAAGAAAAATAAACTGAATGCAAAAAATAATCTTACACTAAAATGAGATGATGTAGATACCAGAGATGTCCAGAAAGAGCTACGGTTTGTACCAAGTACAAAGAATGTCAATATTGCATTGCGAGGGCCTTATGTTGTTGGAGATGCGCTGGTTACAGGGTCGCCGGCGGTGACATCGTGGAACCACTGTTGTGAGAACATGTTAAAAATCCAAATCAGCGATCATGGTTTTGAAAAGATGAATCAATTTTGTTGTCTACAAAACCCATGTGGGATTTGTGGAGTTTGTCTGCTCAAAGTATGGGGGTTTTAGTTGAATCTGATTTAGTTTTGATTAACCTAACAAAGGTATATCTGTAATTATACTTCTCTGTTTGAATAATGTTACTTGAATTTGTACTAATTATATAATGAATCCTGTAATTTTTACAGCGATTAAGTGGTGAAACAAGAGTTAGGGTCTACGTTCAGTCTTTGCAAGAAGTGAAACAGTTAAAAGAAGAGTTGCAGGATGATGTCGGTTGAAAACACCAATGCCTTTCACGCAACGCGTGTCATTGAAAAACGCTAGTTTTTCTAAAAAAAAAAAATTCTTTGATATGAAGCACTGATTGGAGATTAGTTATGGTTATTAAAGTATATCTCTTTTGGTAGATTATTATATGTTGTACTGTTTTCTTACAAAAACTCAAAAGCTTTGCCTTACATCTTTAGGGGTGTTTGGTTTACAAGAATTCAATAGAATTTAAAGTAATTGGAATTTGAATTCCATATGTTAAAATGTTTGGTTCAAAGAATTTAATGGAATTAAAATATAAATATAAATTCCAATCTTCATGTGTTTGGTTAACAATGAAATTGGAATTGAAATTGAGCATTATAACACCCCGAAAACAGGTTTGGTAATCAAACCACATTAATACTAAAAGATGGGTAAAGTACCGTTAGTGGTAAAAGTAACCCGGTGAATATTAGGATTTTAAATAAATAAACCTAATATTAAATAAAAGTTGTATAAAGGCTTTTGTTGAAATAAAGTTTATAGAAGGCCTGAGTTAACGGGACTTAAAATAAACTTAGTCATAAATTTCCCCGAAGCCACTAAGTTAACTAGGAATGTTTAACCTAGTTAATAAGTGGGAATATTGTTAGAAATAAGTAGGTTGTTGTCACACCCCGATATTTACGGCTCAGCCCGGTGGGCCCGGTGGGGAGTATCGTGATGTAAGATTGGTATCGTCATAGTCAAACATACACAGAATAGCACAGCGGAAGTCTTGGAATACAAAATATTATTACAAACACAAAATGTCTAAAATATATCAAAATATTTAGTACAGACAAGCTTGTAATAATCCACAGGCGGATCATTAAAACAAAAGGAGTTTATCAGACTAATGGCTTATGCGAAGGAGTTGCAAATTCCTCGTCTAATAATTCCGAGCAGCTTCCAGCCTATTTACGTATTTGTACCTGTCACTTAGACTTTTGAAAATACGTCAGTTTTCACTGGTAAATACAATCAACCGACACATTTGAAGATGTTTATGAAAATTGGTTTAAGTGCACAAGGCACGAAAATCTTTTATACTTGGGACAAACTATATCTCATGTTATCAGTTTTACATAACTTGCTCTACATGCGGGGCCCGGTATTATGCCGGTTCATGATTAACCGACACACCACTAATTCCCTTATTGGGAAACCCATATTGGGTATAAAATTATATAATAAACCATGTCGCATCTGTCGGGTGTATGCTTACACCCCGTGCTTAGGTCGTGGCCATTTGCAATTAATGAGTCAAGGATATCCAGGACACGGTCGAATTAACCCCCAATGTTTCAGTCAAGCAATATGAATTAAAACAGGTTATTTGAATTTCCCGACTTATTGGTCTTCGAATCCCATACCTGACCATGCGGTAATTATATTATCGTATCCCAAGCCCGTATAAGGGAAAATAGGTTAAGAGTATTTACCTGAGCTAGCTCCTGTCTTAAATAGCAAGATTTATAATAACTCAACCGTATTCAATTAAGTAAGCGTAGGTACAATTTACCGGAAGGCTCTAGTCTGGAATGATGGTATAAATAACCAATTAGAATGCTAACGGGTCTTAATTAAGTCATAGACTTAGACCGGCTAGTTTTTAAATATGACAACGATACGATACGCTAGATTAAGCGATGACCGGAATGGAATGTAATTTAGACCCAACAAGTATGAAAACTTGTATAATATGGGTAAACTAAATACATTCTGGATTTTGAAGTAAAAATGATAAGGTTTGACCCGTTTCGGTTAATTTATGCAAACTAGTTACATAAACCGTACCGAACGCGTATAAGCATAACGGGTAACCGGATGAGTCAGGTACAAGTTCCATAAGTTATTATGCTTTAAATATGCTATGATATCAGTAGGATATCTACAATTATGCCCAAAACGAATTTAAAACCAATTTAAGCCCCGTAAGGGTATTTTGGTCATTTTAAAGTTTATAAAAGAGATTTAATAGTAAACTGAGGTTCTGGTCTAAAACATTTAGTAAAAATATTTATTTTATCAAGTTACATCAGTAAGATATCATACATATGTGAGGTTTACCATTTATGGCCAAACTATGCACCGTAAGGACATTTTGGTCATTTCACATATGCTTTTAAGGACAAATTTGGAAGTCTGAGTTCAGAACTTGTACTTACTGTAAAAATATTAAAATTTATTTATAAACTCAGTAGGTAACAAGCCTTAGGTCTTAAATATGGTTTTAACCCATGCTATGCACCTATTTAGCGTAAAAGTCGGTAATTGACGATATTTGAGATGTTTATGAAATCCTGAGATTTTTATCAGCCTCTACTAATTAAAATATTTTATTTAACATATAACATGAGTAGGAAAAGGTTTGCTATGCAAATCATATGTTAAACTCATTTTATTAACAAAAAGGGTATTATCGTCATTTGTCGATTTATACGAGAACTCAATGATATGGTCAGTTTAAAATTTGACCAAAAATTTCAAAAATCCATAAAAATAATATCAAAACAGTAGGTAATGAGTTTGGTGTTAAAATTTGGGTTTAAACCTGATTTATGCCAAAAATCGTAATTTAATTAATAAAAAGTTTCGTTTTACGATATCTTGCATAACTTTAGTTTGAGAAAATGATGTCAAATTTTTGTGACATGCTTAAATATCAGTAATAAAACTTTTTGTCCTCTACATTTTCAAAAATCTCGTTTTTATAACATAAGGGCATAATAGTCAATTTTTAAGCATTTAACGGAAACATGCAAATGAACTATGATTTCTAAGGGACCATGTAGTATGACCTCAGAGAGTTATACTAACATATAATATGGTCACAAAGGAACCCTAAGGAACAAAGAAATTAAGCTAAATCGGTTCAGAACTGAAAGTCAAAGCAAAAGTCAACTTTTGCGACTTTCGGTTGCGAACCGAGCCTAAACTCAGAATTGTCGGGTTGAACATGCCTAGACATGTTCAATTAATATTTACCAAGTTATTAAAGTGATAAAACTGATCTTATAGCTTCTCCATCATTAGTTATGAATTTTATTTAAAAACTGACTCGTTTGACTTTTATTTTAATTACTTTGACCCGACAATTAACTAAGTAAACGTGATAATTAGGAGGTGCCCTTTTGAGGGTTGAACACCTACCTAATTACGATCACGTAGCCATGTTCGTTGCGAACAATGGCTTGACCGTTTATGGTCTAGCTAAAAGTCAAAGCGTTTATCGTAAACGCTTGACTTTTTAGCTTTAAACGCCAAATAAAATAAACTAGTCACGAAAGGACACTTACATAAGGTCCTATGGACTGAATAGTACTCAAAGGATGCTCCCCAAAATCAGGAACTTCCAATTCAGAGAAGGAGAGATGGGTTTGAGTGAATGAGCAATGAAAGTGGTGAAAAAGACCCACCTATTTATAGTGTTTGGAATGCCATGGATGAATGTCAAGTGTTTGAGGGAAGTTATGAGATCTTTACAGGTGTAATACTAGGTTTAAAAACCATCTAAGAGCCCTTAGAATTGATTTTAGTGGTTTAGAATGGCTTGGAGTGGGCTGAAAGCCAAAAAAACGAAGCTGCCCAGACCTGGGTGTCGGTTACGCTGCATGGGGCGTAGGCTACGGCCTGCACAGATCAAACACACACAACAACTTTCAAACTTTGTCATTTTAGGCCCCTTGTTTTCCATACTTGCATGTTTTGCTATAATTAGTACAAAAAGCCCTCCTTGGCCAATATTAGGCACACCCAAGAGTATGACCGAACATCACAGAGTTCCCGATTCGATTAAAAGGTATCTCAAAGGCGTAGTTTCACACATTGACGCCTTTTGTCCTTTTAACGCACAAAGTTGTGCGTAATATCGTTTAACGATATCAAAGCCTTTCATGGCCCAATTAAGTATTCCCGAGAGTATGACCGAACATTACAACACTCCAGTGCACTTATATGGTCACTCAAAGGTGTAGTTTTAAATGTTGACGCTTTTGGTCCCTTTAACGTGCAAACTTGCACGTATTATCTTTTTATTGCGTCAAAGCCCTATGTTATCCATATTGGGCATTCCCCAGAGTATTATCGAACATTACGATGCTTCGGGTTTGTTAAAAGGTCATTAAGAGGTATAATTTAAACAAGTTAATGCTTTTAACCCCTCTAACTTGAAAACTTGCGCGTTACATCACTTATCGGCATAAGAGCCTTAGATGGCCAATATTAGGCACTCCCGAGAGTATAATCAATTATCATGAAGCTCTCGGTTTGTTAAAAGATCACTCAGAGGTAAGAATTAACATGTTGACGCTTTTAACCCTTCGACGCGAAAACTTTCAAATAATTATGCAAACGGCTCCTCTCGACCAACAAGTGGCTCATTTGTGAATATGAATACCGTGTATTGTTATTCAGAGTCTTAGTTTAAGCATGTTAACACTTTTAGTCCTTCTACATTCAAAGTTTTTTATTTTTCACAAAATTAGTCCTTCATAGTCAACGTTTGACCTTATTAGGGTTTAGTACACGTGTCAACACATCATTGGACGTGTTTTTACGAGGTGTTACATCCTCACCCCCTTAAAATAAATCTCGACCTCGAGATTTGCTCAAAAGATAGAAGTACTTTCTGTCGTATAATGGACTTAACCTCCACATTATATTATACGGCATCCCGGTTGACCTATACAATAGGTACATACTTTCTTTTCGGAGCTTCTTAGCCTGTCGATTCTTAATCGATACTGGTTTCTCCACAAACTATAAGTTTTCATTAATCTGCACATCATTATGTGACAATGCTATCGACTTATTGTCTAGCCATATCTTGAAATCACCAGTGTGAAACACATTGTGATTACCATCAAGCTCCTTAGGTAAGTTTCAGTTTATAGGCCACCGGTCTTGACATATTCGATTTTTCTCGAATGATCCTATATATTTAGAGCTTAACTTGTCCGTTACATCAAAATGCAATACACCTTTCTAGGGTGGTACTTTCTGTTGAATCTTGTTCCTTATTGAGAACTCAAGAGGTTTGCGACTCTCATTAGCATTGATTCTTCTACCGATTACTGGCAGCTTTCAGACGATCACAGATTTGTATAATCTTATCCATTGTCTTCAGGGTAACTTCAGATCCTGATAATTGGACTTACCAAACTTGTGTCCATTAACGGACGTTTGACATTCCATCTATACAAGGTCTCCAAGGAGCAGCCTTGATGCTTATATACCAACTATTAGTTATAGGAGAGCTTATTCAAGGTGAGGTAGTCATCCTAATTACTGCTTAAACCAATCTTAAAGAATAGCTAACCTCACGGTTAGTCGAACAAATCGACGATCCTGGGTAGCTGATGGCGATTCTTAATCGTTACCTAAATAGGGTTACGGTAATCAATGCATAAGCATAATGAACCGTCTTTCTTAATTAATAATACTGGAGTTCTCAAAATTATGAACTAGGTTTTATGAACCTTTCTTTTGAAGCTCATTTGATTGGGGTTTCAATCCTTTCATTATATTCAGTACTAACTGATATAGAGTTTCTGTGACGATTACGGCTCCTAATAAGATGTCAATCCTAACTCCATTTTGCCTCTCTAGAGGTAACCAAGGTAGTTTGTCACTTGTGCCATGCAAATGACACATCTGTTTTCACGAGTACATGGATGTCTTAAGTAGAAACGCCTACTCAGGCATTTCTATAATAGATATCTTCCTTGAATACCACTTGTTGACTTTGGTACAATATGACCATTGGAAATATCTTAGTGGTTCCATGCATTAAACCTCCATACTTATCAGGCATGGAAGCAATCTATGGGACACATTAGGATACGCCAATCCTCATATGGCACTTTTATCAAACATAGTTTGGCATTCGCGGTTGATAGAAATCAATGAGATAACAATAAAATAACATATATTGTCGTACTCTATCTGGGGAAAGAGTACTCTAGATTCTTACAAAAAAATCATCGTCGAGAATGGAAGGAACGGTCTTTATAGATTTCATTGGTAAGTTCTATCTTATATTTAATATCTGGAGGTCTTATGAATATAATCAAAAGTTTGCTAAGCTTATGGTTTACCAAAGGCTTATTATTCCCTGAATTAAAACAAGATACTCAACAGGAATTATCATTGATAAATGATAAGGAATGTACCTGATGCTATTATTGATATGCACTGTCTCTGGCATTCAACCGGTAGTTCAGGCGTTTCCTTTCTTATCCTTTCCAGGCTTAGTTGTACCTTCTTTGGCAGCTTTAGGGCAATTAGTATTGATGCGGCCCTTCTCGCCACAGCTGAAACAGACTGCATTCTTTATGTCCCTACATTCGTGGGACTGGTGACCAGTTCTTTTACAGATGCCACATTGCTTTAACTTTTGGTTTGATCGACATTGTCCCCAGTGTCTTCTTTTGCAGGTTTTGCATGTAGGCTTTTTGTTGGAATCTTGTTGGTTCCTGTCGAACTCGGATTTGCCCTTCTTCTTAGGATTCTGGGAGTTATCCTCCTCCCTCTGTCTTTTCTCATTAGTTTCAGTCTTGACCAACTTTTGTCTCACTATATCTAGAGTGAGACACAAGGATAGATCCACAGTTGATCTGAATGTGATTGGCCTTGAAGCCTTAACACTCCCTTTTACTTCCGGTGCCAAACCACTGATGAAACGCGCAATGCGTTTTGGTTCAGGGGTATTTAAATAGGGTATCAATCTAGACAGGGAGTTGAAGTCGGTAACATATTGCTGACAATCTAGGTTTTTCATATTGCTGAATTAGTGATGTATACTTGCTTAGGAAAAAAACCCTAAGTGAAAGTTATACATAGGATGCTATGAATTGAATGTTTAGATGATTTACCACAATAGGATAAGTGGGTTTAATCATATGATGAAATTGATGATATAATTATGATTAGAATCATCATACATGATAGGAAATACTTGAACAAATTGTGTGTTTGAGTATATAATCATACTTACAATGAAATGAGTTTCATATGATATGATAAAAATTAATGATATGTTCATGTTAAATGATGTTTAATATCATCATGTATTAATTCGGTAACTTATGGTTACAAGAACTTGGTTAATAAAGTGATTAAAACGGTAGGATAAGAATGAGGCTTACCGGATAATTGACAAAGTAGTTAAACGAATAGTCGAGCTACATCGTGTAATCATTTACGTTAATAGGCAGTTGACTTTAAAAAGTCAAACTGACCAATGATATGATCGAATAATAAATTCGACATAAAAATCGTAGGATGGAATAGTCGTGAATGATTATGACTAATCTAACCATCTTACAAATTACAATAATAGTTTGACACTTAACAAGCTAGGTGGAAGCTTGGGAAGGAAGCGGGTCAAACGAATCAAGTAATAAAGGAAAAGCATAATTCGGATGCAAGGTAAGTATAGCTTACACTATTCTTAAATGTAGAATATTCTCTTATCATAGTAATTACGAATAAGATAAATAAACAATTGAAATATGATGTTCCGCCGTGTAGTCGTACAGAACAAGATAATCGAAGATGATAAGAAACCATATTGATGGTTAAAAAGGAGTTAAATCGGTAATTCGATCATACTATGATGAATAGAAAATGAACTTTTAATGGTTACCTTATATGGTAAGCCAAAACAAATAATGAGGGCAAAACGGTAATTTGGTCATGCGTTGACAATAACCATTAGTTTTGAAAGACACCTTATGGCGTAAGCCATAATGGGTCAAAAGTGTTAAGAAATAGTTTATAAGTAAAATGACCGTACGGTGTAAACCAGAGCGAGTCATGTAGATGAGATGGTAATAAATCTCATCTTGCAAAGATAAATGGTCAATTAGACCAAACGGGTCAAACGGTGAAGATATCACCCTTTGACAATATCGACTAATGATTATTTGTCGAGTTCTATGCTTACAAGATTAAATATCGAACGGATACTTGAATCGCTATTAACTAGCGGTTATTAAAGCAAGATATGAAAAACGGATTTATACTTGGTCCGAGCCAGGTATGTGTAAGTAAGATTGTAGCAAAGATGTGCAATTTTGGTCAAAAATATTGTTAAAAATCCTTAGTCGTAAAAGAAGGGCTAAAGTTGACCAAAACGCCCTTGATCGATAAATCAAGCAAACGACCCTTCCGGGTTGTTTAGAAATAAGCATTTCGATCAAGTAGATCATTAGGATAAGTATAAAAATGAAAGGTATGATTCTTGTGAGTCAAATGCCTTAAAATGTGTCTTTCCGTAAAAAGAGAAACCGATGGTTAGAACTCGGAATAAATGGTTTACCACATTAAATCCACCACAAATATAATTGTGGTGGAAGACAATTCAAAGGAAAATGTAAAAATATGATGCTAGTAATCAATGAGTATGATTTATGCTTAAAATTGCTTAAAAACCCTTAACGGGTCAAAATAAGCATATGAGCAAAAACGGGTTAAAAATGCATAAAACCCGTTTTTTGAACCTTGTATAATAGGGAATAATTATAACATGATGTTCATCAGAGTTTGAATGCTATAAATAAGTTTGTTTGATAAAAACACAAACGGGTCAAAATTTTGGTAAATATATATTAAGCCGAAGGCTTAAAAATCTCAAATTTTGTTAATCCGAATGTCGGATTTTAACTTCATATGATGGAGAATTGAATTACGATCACGTAGAAAGAAACATGATGCAAATCCGATTTAAAACGAGAGAGTTATGTCCGTTTTGGTGAAACTATGGTTGGATGGAAAATGCAGGTCTGAATGTCCAAACATTCTGTCGAAAACAATGCGTCACGCTACGCGACGGTGACTAGCTTAACAACTGAATTTTTTTTATTTATTTGTTTTTTGGGCTGCCGGACTTGGTTATATTTATTTGTTTACAAAGTGTTGAAATGTTTTATTTCTTAAAATGTTTTAACAAACTCCTAATTTCAAGTGTATGTTTAACCGTAAATACACTATTTATAACAACCCTCCAAAATATTTCCAACACCCTTAATATATTTAAAGTGCCCTATACGTCCTAAAATACACCCCGTATACGTATAATCACCCTAAATAACTTTAATTTTACAAAAATTAAATAAAAACAAAACTTCAGAGGTGCTCGCGGGGCGCGATACCCCTAGCTACCTTCGTCGCATGCCTTGACGAGCTAGGCCACCAGGACACCTCCGGTGCCGCCACGTGTCGCAACCGTGTCGAGTCTAGTGTCCGAGTCAGCCAAGCTAGGGCCTACCCTAGCTGGCCTCGCGGGCCGCGAAGCCCTCCTCCGTTTCCGTCGCGGGGCGCGACTCCCCGTCTGATCAGCACTATATATAGAGAGGTCGTTGGCCTCAGTTCACAATTTGCACCACAAACAACTTTCTCTCTCAAATTTCTGTTGTATAACAATTATACCGGGTATTATACCCACTAAAGTAGCGAAGCTTTGCCTTGATGTAAGTATTATAACCCCCGGTTACGTATTAGATACGCTGCCCGATTGATCTAGGATTCCGTAACGGCTTTCGAGGTTCTGCCCGACGTAGTCGTTGGAATTTTGTCTCGGGGAGGGTATTACTAATGTAAATATTGGGTTATTATACTAACACACATGCATTGTTTAATTAATAGATTATAACCAGAAAATCACCAAGAAAAGTCTAAAGTAGCAATGTGAGTAATCTCCTTTTTGTAAACCTTTTTACAAATTATTTTTACAAAACCTTAAATATTTCACAATGTGATTAGCAGTGATTGAGTCTTTGTAATTCTTCAATTACTGCCGGTATGTTGGGGTTTTGTATACAAAATGTGGAACACGTTACCATTGGACAACGAGATAGCCAATGTGTAATATGACCCACCAGTTAGGATTGACAATACTGAATGAGTAATTGTGTAGATATAAACATTGTGATTGCTCTCAATACTTTTAACGGATAAAATGCTTCTTGATTAAACTGGGATTCACTCACCAGTATTTCCCACTGACGAATGTTTTAAAACGCGTTTCAGGTAACAAAATATGAAAGCCAATTAGAAGCCATCTGGAGAGCACTGAAGGCTTGAAAAAAAATATGGTTACAAAAGTTACATAAATAAAGATGTTGTTTTAAATTCAATAAAATACGGTTTATCCCTATAAACATGTTTGTAATAGAAACTTGGGTTTTACCCATGTGTTTACTAATATTAAAACGTGATATTTTACTCTGATAAAATATTTCCTAACTACGGTCCTGATGAAATTTCCGCTGCCAAATAATGACAAACCATGATACCACCACATCTGAGTTCGCGTCCGCCCGATCCCAGGAAATAGGGGCTGGGGGTTGCGACATAAGGTGGTATGAGAGCCACAACCACTAATTTCAGCCAAAGAAGTGTTCTGCTGACAATTAAATTATCAATTCTGTTAGGAAATAATTAATAAAACTATGTGTATACTTGTAGATTATTATTTTGTGTTATTTGACAATTTGTTAGTTTACAGCATGAGTGACCAAGGACCTTCAGATGCTTACTATTAGTTGTCCAGCTCACCTAAGAACGAAGGAACCTCTTCACAGCATACCCTCTCAGGGTATTCAGCTGATACTGAAGACGGGATATTCGTGTTCAAGGCCAAATCTGAAGAGCCATTCCCTCCCAAGAAGAGAGGATGGTTCAGCAGAGGAGCGCATGAACGTAGGAAAAGGATGAAACAGTTACAACAGCAGCGAGCTAAGAGAAAAATGGATGCTCACACTCAGGATATGCTCAATAGGAGTCTAGCAAATTTTCATATCTTAGCAACTACACCTACAGACCCCAATCTAGAGCAACTCATAGCACCCTAGCCATTACCATTGTTTCACACACAACCAATGGAAATTGAAGCCAACCCAGAAAACTAAATCCCATCACCAGCTTTTGATCCAGGAGAAATACCTAGAGTACCAGCACCCCATCCCTCCGACCCAAACTATGACCCATGGTTTGATGACCATAGGGATTACCAGCAACGCTACCCAATACCAGAGGAACCCATGCCAAACCTAGAAGCTTACCCAGACCTGGACCCTCTAGACCCCTATTACGATAATGACCAATACATTAGGGAAATTCTAGAGAATCCATACCCTTACGAAGAACCCATACCCCAGTACCCAGATCCTATACCAGCACATGCACCACCCCTGAGCACTGAAAATGTGCAAGAACTCCGAACCTTTGGTGAGGAGATTTTAGAAGAAAGTGAGAGAATGAGGCAAATAGGGGAACGACTCGTCTGGAAATATGACGAGCGTAATATGGAGTTTTGGATGAACCCCTATCACTAATAATATATATGTGTGTGTGTGTGTATGTATGTTAAAAAATATATATAATAAAATAAAATAAAATTATATATATATATATAATAATATATTGTAGTATAGACCATCTTGTGGTTAGTGATGCATACTAGTATTGTATTTTAATTCCAGTTGTATTTGTAATAACTATAGATGCCTAATATAAAATAGAGTAAGTCGCAATGTTCGACGATTTTGGATCAACATGCTTGTTGTGTAATTGTTGCATTGGATTATTTCATACGATATTAATACTTGGTAATTGTTTAAAATCCAGATGGCCGACGCAGCAAATCCGGAAAACCAGAATAATGAAAATCAAATAAATAACAGTGAAATTCGACACATTGTAACCCAAGGAATTAGAGATGCCATGCCAGCTATTATCCAAAGTTTTAGAGACGCGGAAAATAATAATAAAAGTGGTAATGGAAGTAAGAGAACCCATATGGAACCTAGTCACAGCGTGCACAATGAACCCATTTTTCAAATGCCAATTCCAAAAAGAAGAAGAACCATGTCTTATGGCTGTTCTTACAAAGAATTCTGGTCCTGTAAACCAATAGAATTCTCTGGCAATGAAGGGCCCATTGCAGCTCTACGCTGGATAGAAAAGACTGAGGCAGTCCTAAAAATAAGCAAGTGCGCAGAAGAAGATAAGATAATGTTTGCTTCCAATCTATTTAAAAATGCAGCTTTAGAATGGTGGAACACTATCCTCCAATCCAGGGGAAGTGACAGGGTTTATGGTATGGAATGGAACGAGTTTAAGGATACGATAGAAAGGAAATTCTGTCCTCCCAATGAAAAGGAACAAATAGCAAATAAATTCTTAAACTTAAGAACGACTGGAGTAGATAGTAAGGGTTACACTACTACATTCTTTGAATATGCTAGAATAGTGCCAACCCTAGCATCACCTGAACTAGTGTTAATCTCCCGTTACAACTAGGGATTAATCAGTGAAATTAGGCATGTATTCATGGGAGCTAGACCACAAACCATAGAAGAAGCGGTAGAACTAGCTAATACCTTGACAGATGAACTAGTACGTGCCCAAGAAGAAAACCAGAGGAAGAACCTAGCTCAAAAACTTACCCAAGAATTTCGCTACGGTAATTCCAACCGTGGAAAAAATGTACGTTCTACTTTTGCACCTTACTGCAAGTATTGCAAGAGGAAACATTCTGGGAGATGCTCCATATACTGCAATTTTTGAAAAATATCTGGACACAAGGAAGAAGACTGCAGGAAGAAACCCACCAATAAGATATGCTACAATTGTGGAGAGAAAGGTCATATCAAGCCAAATTGTCCGAAATTAGCTCCAGCAACAAACACCAAGACTACTAAGAATTCTAGAGCATTTATCCTGACTGCAGAAGAAGCCAAAATGATCCCGAATGTGATTGCCAGTACGTTTTTAGTTAATGGTGTTTTTGCCAAAGTATTATTTGACTCTGGTGCAAACCAAAGTTTTATTAATATTTCATTTTGCAAACTTCTCCATCAACCATTAACTAAACTCCAACAATAATGTTTAGTAGAAACAGCCAATGGAGAAACCATTAAGATTACCGAAATCTTGCAGGGAGCAAGAATAGAATTTTTAAATCAAAAATTTATCGCAAACCTTTACCCAATGAATCTGGCAGGATTTGATGTTGTATTAGGAATGGATTGGTTAATAGCCAATAAAGCCAGTATTTTATGTGATCAAAAGTCAATACAAGTAAATTCACCAAAAGGTGAAAAGATCACAATTAAAGGAGATATGCCAACTAGATCCACAAAATTCATCTCTGTGATGAAAACAACAAGTTATGCTAGAAAATGATCATTAGTGTATATGATTTCCATAATCGTTAACACTAAAGGAAAGGAATTAAAAGATATCCCCGTAGTATCTCAATTTTCAGATGTATTTCTAGAAGAATTACCAGGGCTACCGCCAGACAGAAAAGTCGAGTTTAGAATTCATCTGTTACCAGGAACAACACCAATTGCCAAAGCACCTTACCGTTTGGAACCAGCAGAAATGAAAGAGCTAAAGAAACAGTTAGACGAACTCTTGGAAAAGGGATTTATACAACCAAGTTCCTCACCATGGGGAGCACCAGTATTGTTTGTCAAAAAGAAAGACGGGTCAATGCGTATGTGCATTGATTACCGTGAATTGAACAAAGTCATGATTAAGAATCGGTACCCATTACCAAGAATTGATGACTTGTTTGATCAGTTGTAAGGAGCTTGATTCTTCTCTAAGATCGATTTACGTTTAGGATATTATCAATTAAAGGTACAGGAAGAGGACATTCCTAAGACCGCATTTAGAACAAGGTATGGCCATTATGAATTTACTGTCATGCCCTTTGGTTTAACCAATGCCCCAGCCACATTTATGGACATGATGAACCGAATATGTAAGTCGTATTTGGATAAATTCATAATTGTCTTTATAGATGATATTCTCATTTACTATATGAGCAAAGAGGAACATGCAAAGCATTTGCACGCACTTCTAAGTTTATTAAGAAAATAAAAGCTTTATGCAAAGTTTTCAAAGTGTGAATTTTGGTTAGAAGAAGTACAGTTCCTTGGACATCTAGCCAATCATGAAGGAATTCATGTAGATCCCACAAAGATTGAAGCGATTACTAAATGGAAAACCCCTGAATCACCAACGAAAATTAGAAGTTTTCTAGGACTAGCCGGTTATTATAGAAGATTTATCTGAGATTTTTCTAGAATAGTCATTCCCTTAACAAAACTAACTTGTAAGTCTGTTAAGTTTGAATGGTGACCAAAACAAGAAGAAGCCTTTAGAATCCTTAAGCAAAGATTAACCAACACACCCATTGATGTGCGTTAGGTGTGATATCGTTTTTAATATATATTTTAAGCCCCTTTTAACACTTTAGTCAAGTTTTAAATTTATAAAACACGATATTTTACTAACAGTAAACACACATATGGGCAAGTGCACCCATCGTGAGCGTAGTATAGCGTTGGTAAGATACCTGTCACACCCCGACCGCGTAAAACAACAAATCGCGGCGGAAACATCGGGGCGTGTTGCAACAGAATTAATGTTTCATAACCATGGATACCAAAAGTGTTTCGTTTTTTTAAACATTGAATAATTACATCGTCTGGAAATCTAAATACACAAATTAGACATAGTCTATCATTATTATTGAGTCACTAAGGCCTTGTCCAGTCCTATGTGAGCATGCATCTTATCAATCGATATCATCCAACAATACCTGAAACATATGTGAAAACGAGGTCAGCAAAGAAATGCTGGCGAGTACATAGGTTTTGTGAAAATAAGATTCATGACTTCTGTTTAAGAAAATGTTTAGTCATGAACCTTGTAATTTGCTTTGTCTTTGTAAATCATTTGAAAAAAATAATATGTTTAGGTGATATGTATAAATAAGAGAATAATGCATGATTAAATGAATAACCATGTAAAATGAGTTTGTATAAGATAAGTTGTTTGTAAATAAATGTCTTGTGAAAAGTATGTTACTTGTATAAAATGTTCTATGTCTCAAACTGAAATGATTCAAATAACGCTACAATATGTAATACCATACAAACACTTATATATAGGAAGTACCAGCGGCGTATCCACCATGTTTGTATCATATTACACACGCATCGTTACTTAATCACTTAACCAAACCAAACCACCAAAGAAATGTTCATGTCCAATGTAAATCATGTAATGTACAACCAAAATGATATGTATGGCTAGTGAAATGCATCAACTAAACCATAGGTGAAACGCACAAAACAAAGTATTGAAGTAAAACTTGGTTTAAACCAATACTATGTTTCGTGTAAATGCATGATCAAATGTAAATCATGTACAAATGTTTACCCAAACGTTAAAACTTGTTCTTGTTCTTAACAAACCCTTACCAAAGGGTAAGTTAATATTTTAATTGTGAAACTACTTTATGGTCGATTCTCTAATAACATTCAAACCTTCTTGACGCGTTCCTCGCTCCATCTCGCTCTCGCTCTCGTTCTTAACAAACCCTTACCAAAGGATAAGTTAATAATTACAGATTCAGTCGCTACCCACAACCCCCACACATAACAATGGGTGCAGTAAATAACGGGATTTGTCAGATCCTATGGTACCATAACCTAATACTGGTCGGCTTGATCATTGCTAATGAATGTCATCGGTCATGTAAACTACAACCAACAAGTTTGTTCACTTTTTGAAATTGTTATTAGTTTTTGAAATCATTGTATTCGTTCTTGAAATCATTGTTAGCGTTCTTGAAATAATTGTTATTGTTCTTGAAACCACATTGTAATTGTTCTTGAAACCATTGTAATTGTTCTTGAAACCATTGATAAAACATTTAGCACATATGAGTCACCCCAAAACAGTTGAAAACAGTAAAAGAGGGGAATAATGTACTCGCCTGAGAATGCTTGGAGGTCTTGAACAACAACCAAACAAAGCTAGAGAGAGCACGGAATCAGTCGGCAATCTAAAACTATATAAATAAACCGGACTTAAATCGGGAGATCGGATAGAATGAGGCTTGGTAAACCAAATGAGTGTTGGAACTCATATGATATGGTTTAACAAGGCCTACATACTACAATGAAACCAAACCTAAGTGCTTTCGACCCATCGCGACCCATTAAGGTAACTTATGCTACTTTAACGCGTCGTGCGCGTGAAACGCGTTCGGACCGTCTAACTAGTCCTATGACAAGTGTTATATGCCTAAACATGTTACATAATCAGTTATGTGACAAAAGTTTAGGTTACATATGCTTAATTACCAATTATAAATGAAAAGGGTATTCTGGTAATTTACCTAAGGCATATAAACTACCTATCATACAACTACTCAAACGATGTGACCATAGGGTATAACCTCGGAAGGTTATTCCCTACCTACTATGGTCACCTAATGTATTTGGTCGGATCCTAATGATCGACCAAATGGGTCGAGTTCAAAGGTATAGGCGATTTATTAGATCGCCTACCCTACGACCCTAGACAACGTGGTAATCAGTGGGCATAGTCCCAAGGGACTATGACCAACGTGATTACACTCACGTTGCGAAGTTCAAACGAACTTCGCATTGACCATTACTGGTCAACGCTGAAAGTCAAACAAAGTTTGACTTTCTAACTCGAAAAGCAATAAAATAAGGAAAAGAACGAAAGAATACTTACGAAGGGTCCCCGAATGCTAATCTCGATCCAAGAATCTCAGGTATGAAACAATGGTTTCAACTTAGAGTTCCTAAGATCAAGATTCTAGTGATTTTAGCAATGGGGGTGGATGGGTAGTTATAGGAATACCCGAACCGTTAAGATCGCTTGTCGAATATCGTGCCTTAATCGTATCCGTACAAGTGTCGGAAAGTTATGGTGCCTAAAATCCATCCTTATCAGCTGACTAATCATGTTAGAATGTGTGGTTGTGAATTAAACAGCTGTTTATACATCGAATCTGGTCCCGAAAATGCAAAACTGATGTTTCTGTCCAGTTAAGGCACTAGCGTAGCGCGACTGCATAGGCCCTTAGGGCTCGCGCTACGCCACTGCCCCTCTGTTTCAGAAATGTTTCCAAATTGGCAGAAATGGTCCCTGCACGTGTTTAAGGCCTTTTTCGATGCGTTTGAACCCCGTTAACCTCATTTTAAGGCTCTAAAATGAAGTTAAAGTATAGGGAACTCAAAACATGCTCAAAAATATGCCGGAGGTTGGTTCGTTTGGCCGTACGGACGCGATGTTCGCTTAATTACGACGGAATGCGCATAAGCGCGAAAAACGATCCAAATGACGTGACGAATGGATTTTTCTTATGCCGAACACTAAAATAAAATATTTTAGTGCTTACATAAATTTTTAGATGTCTGGATTGTAACACCTGTGCCTTCACGGCCATCAAACAAGTACCAAACCAATGAAATATTATATTTCATACTTGGGATTTGTAAAAATATGTGTATCATTTGCACATATCAATTCTTGTTCAATTTCAAACTCTAAATTCGCTTTCTGGAAGGTTATACGCGCACCGATGCGTAAATATAACCAGTTTAATGCAACAAACACTCCGGAATAGTGACATTGGCTTAACATACCTTAAATAACCTTTACATAACTTAGAAATAAGTTTTGAAGGCATTGGTATGGCAAAAATCAAGTTAAATCGCTTACAGGGACTAAAGTTGACAAACTGCGAAAGTATGCCAATTTGAACTGTAACAGACCTTCCGGAGCATGACCATAAGTTAAACATACCATAAATATCCTTCACATAGCTTAGAAATAGGCTTTGAGGGATTCGGTGTGCTAAAATAAACTTTTGGGTCATTCAGGGACTAAAAGTGTCAAAAAGTGCACAAGTTTGCATTTTCGCGCATAACTTACGTTCTGAATACATCTGAACATCCAAAAATTTATGTAAGCATGACTACTTTATATTTTAGTGTTCGCCTTAAGAAAAATCCATTCGTCACGTCATTTGGATCGTTTTTCGCGCTTATGCGCATTCCGTCGTAATTAAGCGAACATCGCGTTCGTACGGCTAAACGAACCGACATCTGAGATATTTTTGAACACATTTTAAGTTCCCTATACTTTAACTTCATTTTAGAGCTTTGAAATGGGGTTAACGGGCCTTAAACGTGTCAAAAATGGCCTTAAACACGTGCAGGGACCTAAACTGTCAATTCTGAAACATATGTGCAGATCAGAGGCCCCAAGCGGCCCGCATTGTGTTTGCCTAAATCTAAAGCGGGCCGCATTAGCCCTTCTGACCAGATTCAATGTTTGTTTTCACAAGTTGCAGCCCTTTAAACCCCATCCACATGTTTTAAACTTGCCTAATCATCAAGATAAGATCAAGATTTAGCCACCATAACATTTGGACAAGTGTACGGCCTTGATCGTTTCCCCTTTTCCAAGAAACGATCCTAACGGTTACCCGAAAACTATATATACCCCATACCCCCCATTGCTATTCTTACAAGAATTCTGATTTTGAGAGCTCTAAGTTGAAACCATTGTTTCATACCTGAGTTCTTGAAGTCGGGATTAGCATTCGGGGACCCTGGGTAAGTATTCTTTCGTTCTTTTCCTTATTTTACTGCTTTTCGAGTCAGAAAGTCAAACTTTGTTTGACTTTCAGCGTTGACCAGTAATGGTCAATGCGAAGTTCGTTTGAACTTCGCAACGTGAGTGTAATCACGTTGGTCATAGTCCCTTGGGACTATGCCCACTGATTACCACGTTGTCTAGAGTCGTAGGGTAGGCGATCTAATAAATCGCCTATACCTTCGAACTCGACCCATTTGGTCGATCATTAGGATCCGACCAAATACTTTAGGTGACCATAGTAGGTAGGGAATAACCTTCCGAGGTTATACCCTATGGTCACATCGTTTAAGTAGTTGTATGATAGGTAGTTTATATGCCTTAGGTAAATTACCAGAATACCCTTTTCATGTATAATTGGTAATTAAGCATATGTAACCTAAACCTTTGTCACATAACTGATTATGTAACATGATTAGGCATATAACACTTGTCATAGGGCTAGTTAGGCGGTCCAAACGCGTTTCACGCGCACGACGCGTTAAAGTAGCATAAGCTTCCTAAACGGGTCGTAATGGGTCGATAAGACTTAGGTTAAGTTTCATTTAGCATGTAGGCCTTGTTAAACCATATCACATGAGTTCCTACACTCATTTGGTTTACAAACCCTAATGCTACCCAATCTTCCGATTTAGGTCCGGTTAATTAACATAGTTACCTATATTAGGTGCCGTTTGATTTCCGTGATCTCTAGCATTGTTTGGTTGTTACTCAAGGACTACTGAGCATTCTCAAGTGAGTACATAGACCCCTCTTTTACTGTTTTCCAAACTGTTTTGGGGTGGAACACATGTGCCTACTTGTTACTTTCATGCTTTCCTGTTTTCGCATCATATACTGCTATGTTCGTTAGTACATTATAGTACATGATTTTATGACATTTTATGCTATGTATGTATATAGCGTGCATACTTAGTACATCGTTTTACATCACATCACATCACGTGCTATGTATGTTCATTTGTTGCATACTTAGTACAGATTCATTTCATCACATGCTTACATTTTGGTATGACATTTGGTTTGTTTACATGGGACAATACATTCATTAACACCGATCATGCCGTTCGTTAGTAGGTAGTGGTACCATAGGAATTGACAACTCCCGTTCCGGACGTCCCAGGGAAAGGGGATGAAAGGAATGACCGAATTCGTTGTTATAAAGACAGATAGACCTTTAATTTGTTTAAAGGGTTTATCACCTCAGTCGCCAGGCTTGGATGTATGCATTTTCACAATACCGCATAAATGTTCATTATCAGTATAGCATGCATTTAGACATTTTAACATGATTGACCTTGATCATGCATTTAGACATTTTAACATGATTGACCTTGATCATGCATTTAGACATTTTAACATGATTGACCTTGATCATGCATTTAGACATTTTAACATGATTGACCTTGATCATGCATTTTCACAAGACATAATGTTGATTTAAACTACGTTTTACTTCAATACTATGTTCTTGTGCATATGGTTTAGTTGACACATTTCGCTAGCCATACAGGACATTTTGACATAGACATTAGACATAGACATTTTAACATGATTGACCTTGATCATGCATTTAGACATTTTAACATGATTGACCTTGATCATGCATTTTCACAAGACATAATGTTGATTTAAACTACGTTTTACTTCAATACTATGTTCTTGTGCATATGGTTTAGTTGACACATTTCGCTAGCCATACAGGACATTTTGACATAGACATTAGACATAGACATTTTAACATGATTGACCTTGATCATGCATTTAGACAAAACATAACGTTGATTTAAACACAGTTTTACTTCAATACTTTGTTTTTGTGCATTTCACCTATGGTTTAGTTGATGCGTTTTCACTAGCCATACATATCATTTAGGTTACACATTACATGATTTACATTGATCATTGCATTTTGACATATTATTCAATACATTTGACAAATTCATTTATACATGGACAACTTACATTGTTGGTTTGGTTTGATTAAGTGATTAAGTAACGATGCGTGTGTAATATGATACAAACATGGTGGATACGCCGCTGGTACTTCCTATATATAAGTGTTTGTATGGTATTACATATCGTAGCGTTATTTGAATCATTTCAGTTTGAGACATAGAACATTTTATACAAATAACATATTTTTCACAAGACATTGTTTTACAAGCAACCTATCTAATACAAACTCATTTTACATGGTTATTCATTTAACCATACATTATTTATACATATCATCTGATCTTATCGATTTTCAAATGATTTACAAAACAAAGCAAATAACAAGGTTCATGACTAAACATTTTCTCAAACATAAGTCATGAAACCTATTTTCACAAAACCTATGTATCTCACCGGCATTTTTATGCTGACGTACCATATTTTCACATGTGTTTTTCAGGAAATGAAGCATAGGATTGATCAAGATACACTTAGGCGGACATGGGCCTTAGTGACAATAAAAGATGCAGACTAGTTAATTGTTGTATTTCCATGTTTGTTTAGACATTGTAACACTTATATTGAATAAAACGAAACTTTAATTTCCATGGTTGTGAAACATTAATTCTGTTACAACACGCCCCGATGTTTCCGCCACGATTTGTATGTTCTACGTGGTCGGGGTGTGACATGGATGTATGCAGAACGTGAGTTATGCGCGAAAATGCAAACTTGTGCACTTTTTGACACTTTTAGTCCCCGAATGACCCAAAAGTTTATTTTAGCACACCGAACCCCTTAAAGCCTATTTATAAGCTATGTAAAGGATATTTATGGTGTGTTTAACTTATGGTCATGTTCCGGAATGTCTGTTACAGTTTCAAATTGGCATACTTTCGCAGTTTGTCAACTTTAGTCCCTGTAAGCGATTTAACTTTGATTTCACCACACCAAACCTTCCAAAACTTATATATAAGTTATGTAAAGGTTATTTAAGGTATGTTAAGCCTTTTTCACTATTCCGGAGTGTTCGTTGCATTTAAACTGGTTATATTTACGCATCAGTGCGCGTATAACCTTCCAGAAAGCGATTTAAAGCTTGAAATTGAACAAGAGTTGATATGTGTAAACGATACACATATTTTTACAAATCCCAAGTATGAAATACAATATTTCATTGGTTTGGCATTTGTTTGACGGCCGTGGAGGCACAGGTGTTACAGTCTCCCCTACTTTAGGAAATTTCGTCCCGAAATTTATTTAGAGGAAACTTGTGAGAGTTTAAAACATGAAGTTGAAAAGATCGAACAATATTGATTAGGGTTCTGAACTTCTAGTAACTTTAATAACATTATGCTTGCAATGTAAGAGGGATACTTATATACAAGTATATGAAGCGTCATTGGTGCGTCCACCGTACCTCCATTACATCGTTCTCATTTCGTTATTGTTGTCACTATCGGTTCTTACACATAATAAATCTTACTGGGTTTCCGTGCACTAAATTTCATAATTATGTACGCGTCCATAATTAGACAATTCCTTGCACAGTTCACACAGTCTATTTTATAATGTGTAGTGTAAAACCAAATGAACAAACTTGTGATGAGTGTGACTAGACCGCCATAGAGTCCTTTTAATTAAATCAATAATTGATCTAAATAGACTATCAAGGAGTCTGTCCAGCTACATCACTAGATGTCGTTCTTTTAACCAAATTGTGAATCAATCTTTTTTATTAGACCACTAAAGGGTCTCTTATGAATCATGGAGTGGTACTATATAATCCAAGGGTCTTAACTACTACGTAGAAGCCCATAAGGATTTAAGGTAGTACCTTTTGAATATCCTACTACGAATCCCTCATATGAAGATATAAAAGATTCTATGAGGATTTGAAAATCGGATCACACAAAATCATAGAGGAGAACACATAAACACATATCACATAACCACAAAATTGTTCGTTAATTTGTCTTGTAAATTGCGTACATGCATTTAAAGCACACTAGGAATCCATTCCGTGGATTTCATTTGGTACTTTAAACGTTATCAAGAATCCAACTATAAAGATAGAAAGATTCAAAAAGAAAATTCGATTTCGATTACTAGGAACCGAAGTGTTCGAATTAAGGTACATAAGGAATCCGATTAAGGACTCTGATTTGAACGATAATCATCCACAAGGATCTAATTGTAAAGATAAAAAGATCCCATATGAATTTTAGAAGTTGAATATGTTTTGAAACCTTGCACTGGATGTGCTTAGGTCAAAACATGATGTAAAAATGTTTATGAAGTTGAGATGCTTGATATGTCAAGGCGACATATGAAGCAGAATTTTGAAGGTTAAGTCAATGTATGAGGAAAATATTTTTGAAAACTATGCATGGGGTTCTTTTAAGAAAAAATGTGTTTACCGTTTTTGAAACCTTATATATAATACTTTTGAAATAAAGTAGGTGTATTAGGTAGATATATTTACAAAAATGTTTTAAAATCATGCGAGATGAATTTTGAAATTATGTATAAGGTTTTTGAATGACATGAATGATGCTTTTCGAAATCATGCACTTGATCAGAAAATGTATTGTGTTAATATTGTCTTCAGACTATATGAAATATTTTGAAATTAGAAAGGTTGGTTTTGATAACATGGCCAATGTTTTTGAAATAACATAGACAATGCATCTTAGAAAAATTGTTTTCAAACTATATGAAATGTTTTGAGATCATGAAGATTGTTTTGAAATACTGGTACTGTGTATGTTGAAAAATCAAAACGTAATGGGTATGAGATTTGAAAATACCCTTAGTTATCTAACCAAGGATTTAAAGGCACAGATGTGCGAAAAGCACGATTACTCATAATGTCACTAAATTTTCTGTACTTTGTTTCTTAAAGTGAAACGAGTACTTAAAATTTTTGAGGGAATCATGAGCAATCATTTGAAAGAGAGAAATCACAAGAGTAGTTTGTAAGGTACATAGTTCCTTGATGTAGGTATCATAGGAAAAGCCATACACACCTAGCAAGGGGTTGAGCTGGTTGGTTGGGGACTGCTTTACCATTGTGAGCGACCATGGCGAAGTTCTGAGAAGCCTTTCGCTTCTTTGACTTCTTAGGGGATCGTTCATCCATGGTCTTTGATTCCTCGATTGGTTTATTGGCTGATGGTGTTGTCGCCTGACTAGGTCCTGCCTGTCTTGGTTACTCTTGAGTGGCTTCATCCTGGAGATGATACATGGCAGTAGCTAATTCAACAGTCTTCAGGACTACTTCGCCTATTCGCTGAGCGAATTTTGGCTGCTTGCTCAGATATCTGGGCGTCATCGTGATGAAGAGACATTCTTGAAGAAAAAGAAAGGCATAGGGAGAAACAGGTGAAAGATTATTGGACAATCAAAACAGAAAGATAACGCATGAAAATTGCGATCATTTATTTGTTACCTAAGGCAAACAAATGAGACGGTGACTGATCAAAGTAAATGGGTCAAAAATAATGTATCGCGAAGACATGCTCGCCTATAAGTGAACACTCATCCCAAGAATTCCCAGGTAAGCACAACTGGTCTCGCGTCTGATGAGATGTATACGAAGTGCTTGCCTAGACAGAAAACCCAGAATACAGGCATTCACCCTTCCAGTTTGCACGTGTTCACATTATTTAAAACCCAAAACCTTGACGAAGTTTTGAAAACTCAAAGAGGTTCAAAACCATATAATAGAGAGTTCAAAACCTTACAATAGAGGGTTCAAAACCTTGTAATCAATCATCCTAGAACAGATGATTAGTTTTCAAAGCGGTATTGAATTTTATGTTTTTGTTGTGGTTGTCGCCTAAGGATAGGTGACAGTATTGTTTTATGACTAAACGCAAGTAAACTCGCGTTAGGGTCCTAAGAAGGTTATAGACTAGGTCAAAGCATTACTAATAACCTAATTCCCTATAACCATTGGCTCTGATACCATCTTTTCTGTCACACCCCGACCGCGTAAAACAACAAATCGCGGCGGAAACATCGGGGCGTGTTGCAACAGAATTAATGTTTCATAACCATGGATACCAAAAGTGTTTCGTTTTTTTAAACATTGAATAATTACATCGTCTGGAAATCTAAATACACAAATTAGACATAGTCTATCATTATTATTGAGTCACTAAGGCCTTGTCCAGTCCTATGTGAGCATGCATCTTATCAATCGATATCATCCAACAATACCTGAAACATATGTGAAAACGTGGTCAGCAAAGAAATGCTGGCGAGTACATAGGTTTTGTGAAAATAAGATTCATGACTTCTGTTTAAGAAAATGTTTAGTCATGAACCTTGTAATTTGCTTTGTCTTTGTAAATCATTTGAAAAAAATAATATGTTTAGGTGATATGTATAAATAAGAGAATAATGCATGATTAAATGAATAACCATGTAAAATGAGTTTGTATAAGATAAGTTGTTTGTAAATAAATGTCTTGTGAAAAGTATGTTACTTGTATAAAATGTTCTATGTCTCAAACTGAAATGATTCAAATAACGCTACAATATGTAATACCATACAAACACTTATATATAGGAAGTACCAGCGGCGTATCCACCATGTTTGTATCATATTACACACGCATCGTTACTTAATCACTTAACCAAACCAAACCACCAAAGAAATGTTCATGTCCAATGTAAATCATGTAATGTACAACCAAAATGATATGTATGGCTAGTGAAATGCATCAACTAAACCATAGGTGAAACGCACAAAACAAAGTATTGAAGTAAAACTTGGTTTAAACCAATACTATGTTTCGTGTAAATGCATGATCAAATGTAAATCATGTACAAATGTTTACCCAAACGTTAAAACTTGTTCTTGTTCTTAACAAACCCTTACCAAAGGGTAAGTTAATATTTTAATTGTGAAACTACTTTATGGTCGATTCTCTAATAACATTCAAACCTTCTTGACGCGTTCCTCGCTCCATCTCGCTCTCGCTCTCGTTCTTAACAAACCCTTACCAAAGGATAAGTTAATAATTACAGATTCAGTCGCTACCCACAACCCCCACACATAACAATGGGTGCAGTAAATAACGGGATTTGTCAGATCCTATGGTACCATAACCTAATACTGGTCGGCTTGATCATTACTAATGAATGTCATCGGTCATGTAAACTACAACCAACAAGTTTGTTCACTTTTTGAAATTGTTATTAGTTTTTGAAATCATTGTATTCGTTCTTGAAATCATTGTTAGCGTTCTTGAAATAATTGTTATTGTTCTTGAAACCACATTGTAATTGTTCTTGAAACCATTGTAATTGTTCTTGAAACCATTGATAAAACATTTAGCACATATGAGTCACCCCAAAACAGTTGAAAACAGTAAAAGAGGGGAATAATGTACTCGCCTGAGAATGCTTGGAGGTCTTGAACAACAACCAAACAAAGCTAGAGAGAGCACGGAATCAGTCGGCAATCTAAAACTATATAAATAAACCGGACTTAAATCGGGAGATCGGATAGAATGAGGCTTGGTAAACCAAATGAGTGTTGGAACTCATATGATATGGTTTAACAAGGCCTACATACTACAATGAAACCAAACCTAAGTGCTTTCGACCCATCGCGACCCATTAAGGTAACTTATGCTACTTTAACGCGTCGTGCGCGTGAAACGCGTTCGGACCGTCTAACTAGTCATATGACAAGTGTTATATGCCTAAACATGTTACATAATCAGTTATGTGACAAAAGTTTAGGTTACATATGCTTAATTACCAATTATAAATGAAAAGGGTATTCTGGTAATTTACCTAAGGCATATAAACTACCTATCATACAACTACTCAAACGATGTGCCATAGGGTATAACCTCGGAAGGTTATTCCCTACCTACTATGGTCACCTAATGTATTTGGTCGGATCCTAATGATCGACCAAATGGGTCGAGTTCAAAGGTATAGGCGATTTATTAGATCGCCTACCCTACGACCCTAGACAACGTGGTAATCAGTGGGCATAGTCCCAAGGGACTATGACCAACGTGATTACACTCACGTTGCGAAGTTCAAACGAACTTCGCATTGACCATTACTGGTCAACGCTGAAAGTCAAACAAAGTTTGACTTTCTAACTCGAAAAGCAATAAAATAAGGAAAAGAACGAAAGAATACTTACGAAGGGTCCCCGAATGCTAATCTCGATCCAAGAATCTCAGGTATGAAACAATGGTTTCAACTTAGAGTTCCTAAGATCAAGATTCTAGTGATTTTAGCAATGGGGGTGGATGGGTATTTATAGGAATACCCGAACCGTTAAGATCGCTTGTCGAATATCGTGCCTTAATCGTATCCGTACAAGTGTCGGAAAGTTATGGTGCCTAAAATCCATCCTTATCAGCTGACTAATCATGTTAGAATGTGTGGTTGTGAATTAAACAGCTGTTTATACATCGAATCTGGTCCCGAAAATGCAAAACTGATGTTTCTGTCCAGTTAAGGCACTAGCGTAGCGCGACTGCATAGGCCCTTAGGGCTCGCGCTACGCCACTGCCCCTCTGTTTCAGAAATGTTTCCAAATTGGCAGAAATGGTCCCTGCACGTGTTTAAGGCCTTTTTCGATGCGTTTGAACCCCGTTAACCTCATTTTAAGGCTCTAAAATGAAGTTAAAGTATAGGGAACTCAAAACATGCTCAAAAATATGCCGGAGGTTGGTTCGTTTGGCCGTACGGACGCGATGTTCGCTTAATTACGACGGAATGCGCATAAGCGCGAAAAACGATCCAAATGACGTGACGAATGGATTTTTCTTATGCCGAACACTAAAATAAAATATTTTAGTGCTTACATAAATTTTTAGATGTCCGGATGTATGCAGAACGTGAGTTATGCGCGAAAATGCAAACTTGTGCACTTTTTGACACTTTTAGTCCCTGAATGACCCAAAAGTTTATTTTAGCACACCGAACCCCTTAAAGCCTATTTATAAGCTATGTAAAGGATATTTATGGTGTGTTTAACTTATGGTCATGTTCCGGAATGTCTGTTACAGTTTCAAATTGGCATACTTTCGCAGTTTGTCAACTTTAGTCCCTGTAAGCGATTTAACTTTGATTTCACCACACCAAACCTTCCAAAACTTATATATAAGTTATGTAAAGGTTATTTAAGGTATGTTAAGCCTTTTTCACTATTCTGGAGTGTTCGTTGCATTTAAACTGGTTATATTTACGCATCAGTGCACGTATAACCTTCCAGAAAGCGATTTAAAGCTTGAAATTGAACAAGAGTTGATATGTGTAAACGATACACATATTTTTACAAATCCCAAGTATGAAATACAATATTTCATTGGTTTGGCATTTGTTTGACGGCCGTGGAGGCACAGGTGTTACAATACCGAGGTCGTCCAATGACGCAAGAGCTTTTAGTACCGGTTTATCCTCAACGTCAAATCAAATCAAAAATTTAGAAAAAGGTTTTAAATATGAAAATAAAAACTAACTAAAAATGCTAAAAAAATAAAATAAAACAGATAGACAAGATGAATCACTTGGATCAGACTCGCCTTTAGTGTAACCTTTGATGTTTTCCGCACTTTTGCACTTTTTAAGAGATTATCTTAGTTATAGTAGTAGGCCCCTCTTTTGAAGGTGACGTTACCCTCAACCTAGTAGTTTGAGTCAGCAAGGATACAATCCTAAAGGGTTGGAATATTGGAAGATAATTAATTAAGTTATTAATGCGTAATGTGGTAGGCCCCCCTTTTGAAGGTGACGTTACCCTCGGCTAAGTGGTTTGAGTCAGCTGGGATACAATCCCAATTAGCCGGGCTAATGTATTAATAGTAGTTTACATATGAGGGGATCAAGCCATTCGCGGGATTCCTCTTCCCTTGCGCGGGATTCTTTTATGCAGCGCTCGATAGTTTTAATGTGTTCTATTATCTTATCGGCTATGTGGGTGATAGAGTAAGGATCTGGATCCTCAAAGCTCGAATCCGGATGTTCGATCCTTGGTTCCTCATAATACTCATATGAAGTAGATGGTTCACACCATTGTTCCTCATTTAAGTATATGATGGATAAGGGTCGTAACTTTGTTCTTCATAATACTCATATGAGGTGGGTTGTTCACGCCATGGTTCCTCATAATAAGCATATGAAGGTGGAGGCCCATATCTTGGTTTCTCAAAGTATGAGTATGAAGGCTCATACCTTGGTTCATCAAAATATGAGTACGAGGGAGAAGGTTCATACCTTGGGTCTTCATAGGATGTATATGAAGTGGTTGGCTCGTACCTGGGCTCCTCATAGTAGATGTATGAAGTGGATGGTTGAAATAAGTCACAATATTGTACCGAGTGAGGGTTACCACAAATGGTGCAATAGTCTTCCCTATAATCATTCTCCTCATAGGTGTAGTTGTAATCTCTTGAGTATTGATCCATAAGAATCACTCAGCAGACCAGACCAAAACAGAGTCTCGAGACCAGAAAACAAAAATAAAAACGGAAACAGAGGCTGGACACGGCCCCGTGTTCAATGAGCACGGCCCGTGTTCAGGATCTGTATCTGGGCGTTTTAATAAAAGTGACTGGTTTTGTGCAGCACGGTGGCGTGTTCAGACTTTGTATCTGGGAGTTTTTAAAAAAATTGTGCAGCACGACCCCGTGTTCAGTGAACACGGCCCGTGTTCAGCCTACTATAAATGCAGAAACTAACTAAAATGCATAAAAATGCGTGCGTATTAAAAAGGTTTTGAAAAACTGACTAGGCCATCGATTTTAAGCTTTCTTAAAATCCTTGTGTCCCCGGCAACGGCGCCAAAAACTTGATGTGCGTTAGGTGTGATATAGTTTTTAATATATATTTTAAGCCCTTTTTAACACTTTAGTCAAGTTTTAAATTTATAAAACACGATATTTTACTAACACTAAACACACATATGGGCAAGTGCACCCATTGTGAGCGTAGTATAGCGTTGGTAAGATACCGAGGTCATCCAAGGACACAAGAGCTTTTAGTACCGGTTTATCCTCAACGTCTAATCAAATCAAAAATTTAGAAAAAGGTTTTAAATATGAAAATAAAAACTAACTAAAAATGCTGAAAAATAAAATAAAACAGATAGACAAGATGAATCACTTGGATCCGACTCGCCTTTAGTGTAACCTTTGATGTTTTCCTCACTTTTGCACTTTTTAAGAGATTATCTTAGTTATAGTAGTAGGCCCCTCTTTTGAAGGTGACGTTACCCTCAACCCAGTAGTTTGAGTCAGCAAGGATACAATCCTAAAGGGTTGGAATATTGGAAGATAATTAATTAAGTTATTAATGTGTAATGTGGTAGGCCCCTCTTTTGAAGGTGACGTTACCCTCGGCTAAGTGGTTTGTGTCAGCAGGGATACAATCCCAAGTAGCCGGGTTAATGTATTAATAGTAGTTTACATATGAGGGGATCAAGCCATTCGCGCCCCCGCCATCCAATACCAGTGGGTATTGAAGGAGGTCCTAGTGAGCTTGACCCAGGTCCTTGCTGGATCTATACACTGAACAAGGCAAGAACCTTACCAAACCATTCCCTTAACCCCCGACCAGGTAGCCAACATATCTCTATATAGACCGTGGAGATATGAATGGTGTAAATCTTTTATTTCATATAGACCGTAAAATAACACCAAGACACCACGGACAAATGATAAGGAAGTTTCACCTTCAACATAAGAAACTAGTTATTAAAGTCATTAATACAAAACCAAATATAAAGTGCGAAAAGATTAAAAAACAAAAGTATTACACTAGATGCTTTTCTTCACCAAGTGATGTAAGAGACTTAGGCAAACATGGCCTTTGATTGTCAAGAACTCTTACTATCAATCTTGGATCCCGAGACTACTACACACACTCTATGATGGATGATGGATGATGGATGATGGTGGTGGATGTGGGTGTTGTGTTGGTGGTGGAGTGTGGGTGAAGTGGGAGAGAGGTGGTTTGTCAAGGGATGCCTTTGAAATGAACCAAGCACCCCTATTTATAGCCTGCACAAAAGCCCAGACACGGCCCCGTGTCCATCCACTTTGTCTTTCTTCATTTAATGCAGTTTGTCTGTATTAGTTGACCACACCCCCGTGTCCGCTGGGCACGGCCCCGTGTGCAGAAGCGTATCTGTACTATCAAGATTTGCTTGGATTCTGCGAATTTTAGCGTTGACCACGACCGTGTGGAGCTGGGCACACCACCGTGTCAGGAAATAGAAGCTTCTACAACTTTGTCTTTTCTGCAGACACTTGGGCACGCCCCCGTGTCCGCTGGGCACGGGGCGTGTTCAGCCTTCTGATGTTCTGTTTTTGCTTGGGAAGATGCTGTCGAGGGGTCGGGCATGCCACGTTTATTCCTTTTCTTGTATTTGTGTTAGATTTAGCTGTATTTTTGCTTCTTTTGTTCATTTACGCTCATTTAACCCTGAAAATACAAAAGGAAGACAAAATCACACTTTTTCCAACATTAGTACTAAAAAGGGTTAGTTTTATGCCTCATTTGATGTAATTTATATGTTGCATTTTACACACATCACCCATATTAGTATTACCAGAAGTAACTGAAGATTTTGTAATTTATTGTGATGCTTCTAAATTAGGTTATGGATGTGTACTGATGCAACGTCAAAAGGTTATAGCTTACGCATCTAGACAACTTAAGAATCGTGAAGAAAATTATACATCCCATGATTTAGAATTGGGAGCTATAATTTTTGCCCTGAAAATTTGGAGACATTATCTTTACGGTACTAAGTTTACCATTTTCACCGATCATAAGAGTTTAAGATATGTTTTCGGGAAAAAAGAGTTAAATATGAGACAAAGACGCTGGATGGAGATATTAAGTGATTACGATTGTAATATCCAGTATCATGCAGGAAAAGCTAACGTAGTAGCTGATGCTTTAAGTCGAAAGTATCACGAAAAACCAAAAAGAGTACGTTCTCTTAATTTAAATCTGCAGATGGATTTAAATGAACAAATTAGGAAAGCACAAGAATTGGTAATCAAGGATGATACTGAGAAATTGAAAGGAATGATTAAGGAATTAGAACAAGGAACAGATGGAATTTGGAGATTACATAAGAAAAGAGTGTGGATACCTAAACTAGGAGACCCACGCCACCGTATATTAGAAGAAGCCCATAAATCTAAGTATATGATGCATCCTGTAAGTGATAAGATGTATCAAGACCTAAGAAAGAATTTCTGGTGGATAGAAATGAAAAATGATATAGCAGCTTATGTTGCCAAGTGTCTAACTTGTTCACAGGTCAAAGCTGAACACCAGAAACCCTCAGGTTTGTTACAGCAATTGGAAATGCCTGTATGGAAATGGGAATTGATAACAATCGACTTTGTTAGGGCTGTAAACGAACCGAACATACACGAACAAGACCATGTTCGTGTTCGTTCGCTAAGAAAATTAACATGTTCGTGAACTGTTCACGAACGAATACCGAACATAAGTTTGTGTTCGTGTTTGTTCGTTAAGCAAATTTAGTTGTTCACGAACAGTTCGTGAACACTGGTGTTGAACCCAAACGAATGCAAGCAAATAAAAACCAACACAAACGAATATTTAACTTGAAAATAAAACATAAAAACATTGTTTTACTTAAACATTTGATATAAGAAGTTAAATACAACCATCAAATGATAAATCAAAACACAAGAAGTCTACTACATTACCAAACGATGAATCAAGTTTAACTAACTTAGACATAATTATCCCCAAAAATGTCTTAGAATGTCCAAATTTTAGCTAACTTAGAAAAAATAGAGTTTCAAGTTTTCAGTATGTTTACATAAAAGGTTTATTATTTATTGTTTTTTAATATAAACAAACGAACACGAACGAACGTCCGAACATATTACCGAACGTTCACGAACGCAGTCGAACGAACGAGACCTGTGTTCGTGTTCGTTCGCTAAGCTAACTGAACGAAATTTTTTGTTTGTGTTCGTTCGTTAAGCTAATTGAACGAACATAAACGAACTTCCCGCCGAACATTTCACGAACTGTTCGCTGAACGTTCAGTTCGTTTACAGCCCTAGACTTTTTTACCAAATTACCCAAGACAATGAAAGGTAATGATACAATTTGGGTGATTGTAGATAGACTAACTAAATCTGCTTATTTCTTACCAATAAAAGAGACTTTCAGTATGGAACAATTAGCTAAATTGTATGTAAATGAAATAGTTTCATTGCATGGAATTCCTTTACCAATTGTTTTTGATAGAGATAGTCGTTTTACTTCTCATTTTTGGACAAGTTTCCAAAAAGCAATGGGAACCAAGCTAAATCTAAGCACCGCTTATCATCCTCAAACAGATGGACAAAGTGAAAGGACGATTCAGACAATGGAAGATATGCTTAGAGCTTGTGTAATTGATTTCGGAGGAAATTGGGACGATCACTTACCATTAGTAGAATTTTCTTACAACAACAGCTATTATACCAGTATCAATGTTGCACCATTCGAAGCACTTTATGGATGAAAGTGCCGAACCCCAGTCTGTTGGGCAGAAATTGGAGAAAAACAATTATCTGGACCAAAGATAGTACAAGAGACAACAGACAAGATTATTCAAGTCAATGAACGACTAAAAGCAGCACGCGACCGTCAGAAAAGCTATGCTGATAACAGGCGAAAACCATTGGAATTTCAGGTAGGAGTGGTAAGATTCATCAAAAGAGGAAAACTAAGCCCCAGGTATGCTGGACCCTTTAAGATTATTAAAAGAATAGGACCAGTAGCTTATCAGCTACAACTACCAGAGGAAATGGCAGGAATACATGACGTCTTTCATGTATGTAATCTCAAAAAGTGTTTAACCGATGAAACATTAATGGTACCTCTTAAAGACATAGAGATAAATGAGAAGCTCAAGTTCGTAGAAAAGCCTCTACAAATCGAAGATAGGAAAGTCAAGAATCTTAAACACAAGAGATTGATTTTAGTCAAAGTAAGATGGCATTCTAAGAAAGGACCAGAATACACTTGGGAGCTTGAATAAGAGATGCAAAGTAAATATCCACACCTATTCCAGTAGACCTCGAGGACGAGTTCTAAAATAAGGTGGGGAGGATATAACAACCCTCCAAAATATTTCCAACACCGTTAATATATTTAAAGTTCCCTATACGTCCTAAAATACACCCCGTATACGTATAACCGCCCTAAATACCTTTAATTTTACAAAAATTAAATAAAAACAAAACTTCAGAGGTGCTCGCGGGGCGCGACACCCCTAGCTACCTCCGTCGCGGGCCGCGGCGAGCTAGGCCATCTGGATACCTCCGGTGCCGCCACGTGTCGCAACCGTGTCGAGTCTAGTGTCCGAGTCAGCCAAGCTAGGGCCTACCCTAGCTGGCCTCGCGGGCCGCGAAGCCCTCTTCTGTTTCCGTCGTGGGGCGCGACGCCCTGTCTGATCAGCACTATATATAGAGGTCGTTGGCCTCAGTTCACAATTCGCACCACAAACAACTTTCTCTCTCAAATTTATGTAGTATAACAATTATACCGAGTATTATACCCACTAAAGTAGCGAAGCTTTGCCTCGATGTAAGTATTATAACCCCCGGTTACGTATTAGATACGCTGCCCGATTGATCTAGGATTCTGTAATGGCTTTTGAGGTTCTGTCCGACGTAGTCGTTGGAATTTTGTCTCGGGGAGGGTATTACTAATGTAAATATTGGGTTATTATACTAACACACGTGCATTGTTTAATTAATAGATTATAACCAGAAAATCACCAAGAAAAGTCTAAAGTAGCAATGTGAGTAATCTCCTTTTTGTAAACCTTTTTACAAACTATTTTTACAAAACCTTAAATATTTAACAAAGTGATTAGCAGTGATTGAGTCTTTGTAATTCTTCAATTACTGCCGGTATGTTGGAGTTTTGTATACAAAATGTGGAACACGTTACCATTGGACAACGAGATAGCCAATGTGTAATATGACCCACCAGTCAGGATTGACAATACAGAATGAGTAATTGTGTAGATATAAACATTGTGATTGCTCTCAATACTGTTAACGGATAAAATGCTTCTTGCTTAAACTGGGATTCACTCACCAGTATTTCCCACTGACAAATGTTTTAAAACGCGTTTCAGGTAACAAATTGTGAAAGCCAATTAGAAGCCAGCTGGAGAGCACTGAATGCTTGAAAAAAATGTGGCTATAAAAGTTACCTAAATAAAGACGTTGTTTTAAATTCAATAAAATAGGGTTTATCCCTATAAACATGTTTGTAATAGAAACTTGGGTTTTACCCATGTGTTTACTAATATTAAAATGTGGTATTTTACTCTGATAAAATATTTCCTAACTACGGTCCTGATGAAATTTCCGCTGCCAAATAATGACAAACCATGATAACACCACATCTGAGTTCGCGTCCGCCCGATCCCAGGAAATATGGGCCGGGGGTTACGACACTATTATAGTTGAAAACTATGTGATAATCGTATAAATCAAGTGAGGGTCTTACAAGCATGAAATCCTTCAAATTCCTTGAACTAAAGGAATTCAAAATCCTTCCTATATGTGAGGGAATTAAAGTAAATTCATTGGAAGCTTCGACCGTTTCGACCCGGACGGTTTCGAGCCGCACCGTTTCAACTCGTACCGTTTCGATCCGAACCGTTTGGACCCGTACTGGTTTCGACCCGTACCGTTTCGAATCAACCGAATCGAACCGTTTCGAATTGTACCATTTCGACGTGAACTGTTTCGACCCGTACCGTTTCAACGCGAACCGTTTCGACGTGAACTGTTTCGACGCAAACCGTTTCGACCCGAACAGTTTTGACGCGAACCGTTTCGAATCGAACCGTTTCGACGCGAACCGTTTCGACGCGAACTGTTTCGAATCGAACCGTTTTGGCCCGTACCGTTTCGACCCGTATTGTTTCCACTCGTACCGTTTCGACCCGAACCGGGGGTTGTGGGTGCCGGGGTGATAGATTCCAATTCATTTGACAACCAAACACAACAAAAATGGAATTGAGATTCCAATTCCAACAATTTCGAATTCCAATTGAAATGTTTAAATTCCAAATCCAATCCTTCAAATTCTAATTCCTGTACAAATTCCAATTCTAATTCCAAAACATTCCGCGAACAAACGCCTTAGTGTCTGGCTATAGTGTGTGGTCATGACCCCCATGATCACCATGACCCTCCACATCAGCGTCATGTCACCCACTTCTAATCCATCATCCAAAATCACTACCCTAAGGGTGTGTTCTTACTTTAATTTAGTTTTGTGAAATGGAAAAGGAAATGTTGAAAAATGAAAAGAGGCCCATGGTTTAATCTATGCCAATCATCGTGGATGAGGCAAGGAGGTAGTGTAGGAATGCATTAATAGTTTTATGTGACATTAATGACCCAACCGATGCCCCCGCACCCTTTAGATCATGATTCTATTTATAAATTATTTGGATCGTATAAAGTGTGATTATTTGTTGGACATAAACATAACTCATATTCAGATATACCACTTGGTAATTTGTCATCCACATTCTTTTTTTCATGTTCTATTAATCAAATCTGATCATAAGTTTGTGTCATATTAAATATTTCTTAAAAGAGATAAGTTTTAGTGTCATATTAAATATTTCTTAAAAGAGAAAAATGAAGTACCTAAATGGCTAAATGTTATTAGTAGGTGATAATTAATAAGATTTGTTTTTAGACAAACTAACCTACTAAACATTCTTATACGTGCATTTTGTAAAATTTAAATCTTTCGCCTTTTGGACACAGGGAAGCACATATAAGAAAATTTGTGAGTTAAAATCAAGGTGCTCAATTATAGCTACAAACTTAAGAAGCAATGAGTTAAAGATGCTCAATTAAACTTTAACTGAGATTATCAAGGTGCCTCGTATTTTCAGGGGTGGAACCAAAGCTTTGTGAGCTGTAGCACGGGCTGCGGCTGAAGTCCGTATGCGTAATGTGTTTTTTATGTTTTTTTTTGTTTTATACAAAAGATACCCCTAAAATATTACAAGGATACCCCTAACCAACCCAAAATTATAAAATAAGCAGCCCGATTGAAACAATGACTCAATTGACTAGATAAGCACAACTGATTAGATTAGCCAAAAAAACACAAAAATACGTATGGCGGCATTCTTTCTTATCGTCGCTTAGGTTCTGGAAGAAAACCAAACGCCGCTGGTCATCCTTTATGCAGTGGTCTCCTGTTTTGCTACTGCCAAGAACACCGGCTCGATAAAAGAATCCATAATCATGTTGTTTGCTGCTATGATAACACTGGTTCCGGCCGTTCCACCCCTGCTTAGGTATTTGTTTTTTAAAGTAAAACACGATGTTGTGATTAAACGATTTCAAGCTATGAAAAAAATGCAAATTTATTAGGCATTTATTTTACTTTATTTATTTATTTTCTTTTTTTAATATTTTTATTTATTATCGTTTCTTATATTGTGTTTTTTTTTTTTTTTTGAACGGCAAATTTTTTAGAGATACCCCTGATTTAATGAGCTAGTTCCGTCACTACGTATTTTTTTTTTTTGAACGGCGATTGACTCCAACAGTCGAGAGGATCACACCCACATTGCATGGGTCCCTAGTCCCCCTCGGGCGAGGCATCCGAGGTTGACCATAGGCGCTCCACGAGAAAATTTCCAGCCGGCAGCCACTTGACTGCCGTTGCAGCCTCCGCACTCAAGAGCCGGAGTAACCACACTGTAATAGAAAACTCGTGTGCGGCTCAAGACTCGAACCCGGGCTATTACGCACTCAAGGCTCTTATCCATCATTGCCATGACCCCTCAACCAAAGTTGGGGTCATTTACCCCCAAATGCAACAGGTGGGGATCGAACCCGGGTCTCCAAGGAAACCCAAAGTTCTTTCCACCACTCTACTACAAGTGATTCATAAATTACAAGTGTGAATGTTTAAGATTGATAGGAAACAGACGCGACAGCCTACAAATCCGTTGCTAAAACGTGGGGCCAGTGATCTCAACACCGATATTTGTTCTGATGATCCACGTATTTTTCAGTACTTCCAAAATAACCCATCAAAGAATCTAACCCCACACACCGTCTACGATCACATGCACTCTATAACTTCACCATGTTCTCAAGTTTATAAAAGACCCACAATATAATATTTTTCTGTCTTATTAATTTTTCTAAGAAATGGTAAGGTAATAACCAGGTCATATAATTTAGAGGGTTAAATTTAACAAAAGGTAATATAATTTATTATTTTTGTAAGAAACAACTTCATCAAATAGCAACCAATGACCATAACCAACTATACCAAGTGTTTTACTTAGACATGACAATGAGCCGGGTATGTGACGACCAGACGGTATGGCTAACCCCATAATCATACCCGGTTATGAAACTATGTCCTATACCCGGCCAGTGGCGGACCCATGATTTCTTTTTCTGTGGGTGCGTATTTTTTTTTTTAAGATTTTAGACCCCTAGTTATATAAAAAAATTTGGTTCATAGCGGGTAGGATCGGATCGGGTCATGTAAAACAAGTAAACATAAACAAACAAAGTTTCATAGCGGGTCGGATCAGATCGATCGGGTCGGGTCGGGTCAATTTCAATTTTCAAACAATCAAACCCTAGTTCTTACCTTCCTATCACATTAACAAACAAAAAAAAACATCAAAGTTTAAACTCTCCTTACTTCTATTTATCTTAATCATTAAATAAAAGAACAAAAAAACTTATCTAAAACATACCTTGGTCTATGATTAGAAGAATTCGGCAAAAAAAGTGGTACAACCACTTTCCTCTTGAGAAATTGCGCCATAACATCCCTACTCATGGACCCTATCACAAACAAGTGATCCATGACCATTAGTTCATCGTTCCATAACATAATGTTTCAATTTTAATTTTCAACTATTCAAGCAATCAAGCCCTAGAATTGTGTAATCACCCCTAAAAATCATCTAAATAACATAACCATCCCAAAAATCACCTAAACAACCATACGCAACGTCAAAACACACGATTTTCATACATATTTAAGTTTTTTATTACCCCTTTTCTCATATAATATCAAGAAAAATCATATAAAAAACATAAAAAATTACCCTTTGTCGGTGTCCGGTTGGTTTGGAGCGGATTCCGGTCACGTTGATGTCGGATTCCGGCTGATATCGGCTGCTGCAGTGTTGTTGCTGTGTTGGCTGATGAAGATCGCTAGCAGGACAGGAGGCAGAGAGCACGCACAGTCGCACAGTTTTAGTTTTAGGCTTATTTTGTTACCCCTTTTGGGCTTATTTTAACTGTTTTAGTTTTAACTTAGGTGGGTTAATTGGCTAGATTATTAGTGGGCTATTGATAAGTTTATATAATATGTTTGGTTTGGATTTAGGTAGTATAAGTTTATATAATATAGGTAGTTTTTTTTTTTCTAAAAAAATCAGACTTTACCATTTTTTTAATATAATCCATAATATTTTTACCTAAGGTGTGCGGACGAAAAATTTCAAGGGGTGCGGACGAAAAAATCCAAGGGGTGCGGACGGGATTTTGGTCGGATAATAACACTAATTTTTTTTTCCCGAGGGTTTGCCCGCCCACCTTGGCATGGGGGTGGGTCCGCCCCTGTACCCGGCCCCAAAACCCGTTGGGTATTCATCGGGTAATTATTCATCGAGTAACAGGTATATCTATTAGTGTTTTTAGAAATATACATTGAGATTTTCAAGTATATATATATAATATTTTTTTTTTCTTTTACAATCTTATGTTTTTAAAATTTTTTATAAATATAAATAGAATAAATTACACACTGATGCGTGTGAAGTGTTATATATATTAGGTGTATATTTTAACCCTTTAACACTTATTTTTAGCCAAGTTTTAAATTTATAAAACACGATATTTTACTAACACTAAACACACATATGGGCAAGTGCACCCATCGTGAGCGTAGTATAGCGTTGGTAAGATACCGAGGTCGTCCAAGGACACAAGAGCTTTTAATACCGGTTTATCCTCAACATCTAATCAAAATAAAAAGTTTAGAAAAAGGTTTTAAACTAAGAAAAAAATAAAAACTAACTAAAATGCTGAAAATAAAATAAAAAGAAAAACAGATAGACAAGATGAATCACTTGGTTCCGACTCGTATCTAGTGTAACCTTTGATTATTTCCGCACTTTTGCACATAATTAAGAGATTATCTTAGTTATTGTAGTAGGCCCCTCTTTTGAAGGTGACGTTACCCTCACCCTAGTAGTTTGAGTCAGCAAGGATACAATCCTAAAATGGTGGATTATTGGAAGATAATTAATTAAGTTATTAATGCAAATTATGGTAGGCCCCTCTTTTGGAGGTGACGTTACCCTCGACTAAGTAGTCTGAGTCAGCAGGGATACAGTCCTAAATAGCTGGGTTATAGTATTAATAGTAGTTAACTTATGAGGGGATCAAAGAGTTTGGACCCCCGCCATTCAATACCGTGAAGTATTGAAGGAGGTCCTACTAAATTTGACCCAGGTCCATTGCAGGACCTCTAAACGCTGAACAATGGCAAGACCTTTACCAAACCGTTCCCTTAACCCCCGACCAGGTAGCCAACATACCTCCATATAGACCGTGGAGATATGAATGGTGAAAATCTTTTATTTTATATAGACAGTAAAATAATGCCAAGACACCACGGACAAACGATAAGGAAAGATCACCTTCAACATAAGCAACTAGTTATTAAAGTCATTAATACAAAACCAAATAAAAAGTGCAAAAGATTAGAAATAAAAAGTATTACACTAGACACTTTGTCTTCACCAAGTGATGTAAGAGACCTAGGCAAACATGGCCTTGATTGTCAAGAACTCTTACGATCAATCTTGGATCCCGAGACGACTCACACACTCTACGATGGACAATGGATGATGGTGGTGGATGATGGTGTTATGGTGGTGGTGGGTGGTGGGTGAAGTGTGAGAGAGGTGGTGTGCCAAGGGATGGTTTGAGCTTGAGCCAAGCACTTCTATTTATAGGCTGAACAGAAGCTCGGGCACGGCCCCGTGTCCAGTGGGCACGGCCCCATGTCCACATCCTTCTCTTTCTTCATTTAATGCAGCTTTGTCTTATTAGTTGACCACGCCCCCGTGTCCGCTGAGCACGACCCCGTGGTGCAGAAGAATCTTTGTACTATGCAGATTTGCTAGATTGTGCGAATCTTATAGTTGACCACGGCCCCGTGTCCGCTGAGCACGGCCCCGTGGTGGGCAATAGAAGCTTCTACCACTTTGTCTTTTCTGCTGACACTTGGGCACGCCCCCGTGCTGGCTGAGCACGGGGCGTGTTCAGTCTCCTGATCTCTTGTTTTGCTTGGGAAGATGTTGTTGTGGGGTCGGGCATGTCACGTTTTGTTCCTTTTCTTGTATTTATGTTAGATTTTGATGTCTTTTTGCTTCTTTTGTTAATTTGAGCTCATTTAATCCTGAAAATACAAAAGGAAGACAATAGCATACTTTTTCCAACATTAGTACTAAAAAGGGTTAGTTTTATGCCTCATTTGATGAAATTTATATGTTAATATTTGAACACATCAACACACACACACACACACATATATATATATATATATCATTATCACCAATAATTCATAGTTATAAATTCAGTTATTGTTTTATTATTCACGCCTGTGAATAATATATATATATCTACTGAATTTCTATTGGAAACATCATCCTGGATAGGTAACCTATCCAGGTTTTCCAAGTTTTATATTCTATATGCAACTATCATTCACTACGTGTTTGTTGCATATTTCTGTTTATGCTATAAGTCTAAGACGTGTACCTTGCAGATACATGCCCTGATAAACTTTCCTTGTTGTTCGATCTCTCGTTCGAGATCATTTCCTGATTCATGTCTTTGACATGTATGACTTACTTGTCATACTTCAGACCATTTATTTATCGTATCGATAATTCTTTAGACTTTCGTCATCTTCGGATGCGAGGGTCCTTCAATTTTAAACGTTTACACATATTAGTAACGTCAATATCAATAAATGCCCGTATTATAATACAAGGCTTCTACTATACATGTCAACACACGTAACTTCATTAACTATATCCGCCATTTAATTGGGATAACGTATATTACACAACATCGCTATGTGTTATTTACAACACTTTAACATGCTAAACCGTTAATGTATTGAATAACTTACCGGATTTTGCGATCAAGTCTCGAACCGAACACACTTTGTCTTAACGAGGCTTGATCATCCTCCGGTAAAGCAATTCAAACCTATATTTCATAAAACATGAAATAAGTTAGTCATATGGTGTTTAAAACGAGTTTAAACGAGTTCGCAATGCATAAACAAGCAAACCAGTAGCTTTGGCTGATTTTTATACCCGTCGCGTGCCGCGACGGGATTTCACTAACTTGTCGCATGCCGCGACGACTCTAGTTTAACCCCTTTCTAAAGAATGTTCACCCATCTGTAGGAATGTTCATTAAATAGTAGTAGTGTTTACTGAATAGTAGGGGTTTTCACTAAATAGTAGGAGTTTTCACTGTACAGTAGGAGTGTTCACTGAACAGTAGGGGTTTTCCAAATTATTCGACCCGTTCGTGATTTTATCAAACAAACATGTTTATTTGATCCTAATTTCTCATGAACCTCATAATTTCTATATTGTCTATCATATTAGGTTCATTTCACAGGTTTGAATACCTATTTAAACCCATTTTCGTTCATATGCTTATTTTGACCCGTTAAGGGTATTTAAGCATATTTTAGGCACGAACTGCTTTCATTCGTTTCTAGCGTTATATTTCCACATTTCTAATCAAGTGATCTTCCACCACAACTATATTTGTGGTGGATTTAATGTGGTGATCTATATGTTTGAGTTTTACCACTCGGATTATCATTTTACGGCAAAGACTCATATAGAGTCATTTGACCCAACGATTCACACATTTCAGTTTTTATACTTATTCTAAGTATCTATTTGCTTATAAAACTCATTTCCAAACAACCTTTAAGGGTCGTTTGCTCAATTTAGCTTACAAGGGCGTCTTGGTCAATTTTAGTCCTTCTTTTACGACGAAGGACTTTTAAATACTTGTTTGACCCAAATCCCTTTTTTAGCTATGAGTCGGTTTACAACGTCATTATATTTTCAAAACACAATGACCATCATGTAAATCATTCGGTTTACATATCTAAGTAACCAAATGTCTATTTTTGACTTCATTTAACTCTTACTGAACCTTACGTTCTAAATGAGTAGTTAACCTATTATACATACCTGGCTCGGATCAATATATTGACTCATTTTAATACCTCACTTTAATAACCGCTAAGTATTAGCAATGCAAATATCCATTCGATATTTGCTCCTGAAATCATATAATCATTCAATAATCATTAGTTGATATTGTCAAAAGGTGATATTTTCACCTTTTGACCCGTTTGGTCTAAAAGACCATGTATCTGTGCGAGATGGTATTTATTATCATCTCGTCTACATGACTCGCTCCGGTTTACACCGTATGGTCATTTTATTTATAAACCATTTCTAAATGATTTTAACCAATTATGACTTTCGCCATAAAGTGTCTTTAAAAAATAATGGTTATTGTCAACGCGTGACCAATGTACCGTTTTGCCCTTACTAATTATGTTGGTTTACCCTATAAGATAACCACTCGAAACTCATTTTCTATTAGTCATCACATGACCAAATTATCGTATTAGTCCGTTTTAACCATTAACCATGGTTTATTATCATCGTCTTTTGTTCCGAACCGCACATGTCGTGTCGGAACATCATAATTCAAACAAGACTTTATATTATTCATAGCCTATAAAATCAATAGGTATTTAATACAAAGAGTGTAAGTTGTACTTACCTAGCATCCAGATTATGCTTTTCCTTCATTCTTGATTCGTTTGACCCGCTTCCTTCCCAAGCTTTCACCTAGCTTGTCAAGCGTCAAACTATCATCGTAAGTTGTAAGATGGTTAGACTAGTCATAATCATTCACGACTATTCCATCCTACGATCTTTATGTCGAAATTATCATTCAATCATATAAAAGGTCATTTTGACTTTAAAAAGTCAAACTGCCTATTAACATAATTAATTACACGAAGTAGCTCAACTACTTGTTTAATTACTTGGTCAATTATCCGGTAAGCATCATCTTTATGTTACCGTTTTAATCAAGTTCTTGTCATCATAATTCACCGAATTAATACACAGTGATATTAAACATCTTTGAACATGAACATACCATAAATTTTTATCATATCATACTAAACTCATATCATAGTAAGTATGATTATATACTTAAACACACAATTTGTTCAAGTATTTCCTGATTACTATCATGTATGATTATTCTAATCATAATTATATCATCAAATTCATCTTATGATTAACACCCACTTATCCTAGTGTGGTAATTCATCAAATCATTCAAATCATAGCATCTTATGTATAATTTTCATTTGGGGTTTGGTTCCTAAGCAAGTATACATCACTAATTCAATCATAGGTTCAATAATTCATTCATAATTCGTGATTATGATGATTACTCAGATTTCACAACTTCACAAATCATCAAAATTTGACATACCTTATGATCCCCTAGCTTGGGTGATCATTAATTCACGTTAAATTGTGAATTTAGACGTCGTTTGAGCCTTCAGTTGGATGATTTTGCTGAAGATAGGGTTTAAGCTCCAGGGGAGCTTCTCCTGTGTTCGACAGAACACTCTCAACACACACTGAATGTGTGTTTTGATAAATCTTTTACTTTTATAACCTAGCTTTTCATTTATCCAAATTTGGCCCCTTTTGTTTGGTTAGTTATTAAGTAGGCTACAACCTACTTATTTCTAACAATATTTCCACTCATTAACTAGGTTAAACATTCCTAGTTAAATTAGTGGTTTCGGGGAATTTACGACTCAGTTTATTTTAAGTCCCGTTAACTCGGGCCTTTTATAAACTTTATTTCTCAAAAGCTTTCTTTTTCCTTTTTATTAAATATTAGGCTTATTTATTTAAAATCCTAATATTCACCGGGTTAATTTTACCATTACGGAAAATTACCCGTCTTTTAGTATTAATATGGTTTGATTACCAAACCCGTTTTCGGGGTGTTACAAGTCTATCCCCCTTAAAGAGTTTTCGTCCTCGAAACCTTTCTTTCATAATCCATTGAGTTTTAAACTCAATGCATTTGACCTGAGTAATTTTTTTAGCATTACTCATACCTTAACCAATTATTAATATTACAAGAAAAGTATGGTAATATCTTTTTGGTTATAAAACATCTATGTATCTCATACGAACTAATGCAACTCGAAATAACGTAATCTCGTTATTTCCACTAGTTAATTTAGCGAAATCCATCGCTTTCATACTATCGAATTCTTTATGAATCCGTTATTTTGACATGTTCATAGGTCTTTAGTGAAATCTTTCACTTTTAACCAACAACCCTTTTGTTTTCGAATTTATTTTTTCGGTTTAATTATACGGAATCCACCGCTTACGGGCAAACTGAATTTCTTGATTTTTATCTCAATTGTTTAAGATAATTTAATAGATTATATTAATCGTAATTCTATAAAGTATATAACCACATACCTTATAGCTTTATTCTTCAATCGGGCTTTTGCTCGATTTGACTTCCCGACACTTTACTTGGGCTGTCTCATGATCCCTCCAAATAGGTAATCAGTATTTTCTGTTAGTGAGGTCTCCTGGGCCGTCACTTTCATCTTGTATCTCTGCATACCTTTGTTGTTTACTTGACTGAGTCGCCAATTTGGCCACTTGATCATGTAAATCTATTGATTTTGTTTATTCCACTCTATTCTCATAATAAATAGCGTATTATTCAAATTCTCAATTTGAATTTCGACCTTAACTGGTCTTATTAACTAGACTTATTAGTCCAGTTACTTTATACCCATCACTCGGGTTGTAATGTGATTCTACTTCATATTACTTTCTTGACCGTGATCGTGTCACGTCATGTTTAAGTTTATATCAACTTTTCCTTTTCGAAAATATTTCTTTTCGAATGTGTCATCTTGCACTCATTGGTGTCAAGACTCGTACCCTTTAATATTTACAATTCCTATTCCTATCAGAATAGTCATATTTGTGAAAACGTTATTTCTTACTAAAACTGAAGTTTTAGTTTAGCATCTTTTCTTTAACTTTTATCAATTATCCATACCAGGATATTGATAGTTAAGATTTTATCCTTTTTATAGTCTCTGTCTTATGCGGGGATTCTCAACTGGCTCCCTTGTTCGTCTAAGTAACCCGTAGGTTCTTTTACTTTGCCTCGTGGGTGCAGGTCCCGTAATCCGTATGGATCGTAACAGAATCGTCGATCCAACCTAGAGTGCGGAATCCCCTAGATCAGATTTCACAGAAAACGAGTAGAAACAGAATCAAGAACACGATACACTTTCAATCCGGTCTTCTATTGATTATCCAACACGAAGTTTACAATCAATTCAAGACCCACAAGAAATCTCTCAGCCACTCTCTGTAGATTTCTCCAACTCGCTCTCAATTCCTCTGAATGTCTATCAAGTGTCTAACATAAACCCTAATGCTAAGCCTTGTTTATATAGGACAAGGTTTGCACATGGGCTTTGGTCTGGGCTAGGCCATTCTCCAAGCCCATTACACTAATTAACTCCCTAACCAATAATGCTAAGCCCAATACAAAATATCCAAAGACTAAATAATCAAAATATTAAGCTGTTGTCACACAATATGCACCAACAAACTCCCCCTTGACAATAGCTTCATAGTGTAACGTTGTCTTCAAACATCTTGCGGTCTTTTGGTCTTTGGATAGCATCAGCTACACACAAATTCCGACATCAACAAACTCCCCCTTAGATGATGCTTCCAATCTCCAAATCTTTCATCGTTGTAGATCAGTGAACTAGCAATCTTTGGTTAAGCAAGCATCTTCAAATCTTCCATATCTCTTTCTCTTTCTGCCATGTAGTAGAAGGATCCTACCATGCATCTTCACACGTTCTTCACTTCACTCTCAATCTGCACTTTACTTGTATTCTGCACTTCATTTTGATAATTGCATCAATCTGTTTAGCAACACAAGCAAGTATCTCGAAAAACCATTAGTCTTTTTCACATTTAAAGATAAACCAATATTTTATCTTAGTTTGCAAAAACAACTACCTGTCAGTTCAAAATGGGAGATCTTTTAAAAGGAAATATTTTTGGTATTTTTGATATTTTTCAACACAAACTAAACTAACCCCAAAAATATTTACAATACTTCTTTTTGTGAGAATCATGTGCAAGAAGATCATATCAACAAAATCAAACTGTTTTCACACTATTTGATAATTCTTTATATAATTTTCCGTGAAAAGCAGTTCAAGATGATTACCAGTATGTTAGTCCACTTAAACAAAATGCATGAACATTTCAAGTACCATTACCGTATGATACTTTAAGGTAATATTATTACTGATATACTAGTGTGTCCCATTTCAGGATGTACCCCCGCGATCAAGGTATGCACAAAGATTCATCGTAGTAGGTGAGTATACTGAATTCATCCGTTTTGTTTTTCAACTTATAGATAATTGGTGATCAGGTCAGTACTTCCGTACATCAAAGAGATCAAAATATCTAACGAGGGCTAAGACAAATACCATTTTTGGTACGAATTATGCATTTTGCACTTTATGAATGACTCTCTAGGAGAGCTTCTTCATTTTCAGGGTTTTGGCATTTTTAGCTCTTTTAAGATATCCTGGTTGTGCCTAGGTCAGCATGTATCTGGATGCAGCAGAAGGACAACCCTGATATCCCCAGATGAAATAACAGTATAAAGACCCAAAACGTCAGATTTTGGCAATCTATCAACGCAAGAATTAAGGTCATTAAACCATACACCACTGATGTGTTCCCCACTCATACACAGTTTATTTAGGTTTATATCACATTGGTAAGTTGATTATTTCATGCTTTTGCCTACTGGTATATCATATGATGAAGCTGCTATCACACTTAAGCAATTTAATTCAGTTTGAGTGTGACAGTCTAAGTTGCTGATGTACTATCATTTCTTCTTTTTCACACAGTGAGAACTCATTTTTGATTTTCTATTTTTTTATGTTTTTGAATTTTTAAAAATTTTATAACTTACTCCCCCTAAACACACGCACTATCTAAACTCTTTTTGGCTTAGGGTGATTTCTCCCCCTAAATTTTTGTTTTTATGGAGCAAGTTTCAAAAACACAAATTTAAACACAAACAGACTCCCACTCTAAATCTGACAAAAGTTTTTCACATTTAAAGTATAGAATAATCATAACAATCACAGAAGTAAATAGTTCGTTACCAATTTTTAACCTACTATTCACCTCAGATGCTTTACAGGAATAACCACTATTGAACACATCAACAGTCCTTCTTGGTCATCCTGCATTCACTCAAAAACTTAGTTAGAATTGAGAACCCAAGCCCTGATAGTCTTGGGTTTTCCAGATTCATCCATTACAGGAACATCCATCCAATATCCATCACTCCTCACTGGAGTCTTGGATTGCTTACCCATTGTTGAACAAGATTGATAATTTCCACTAGGTCTTTGATTACGAGAGTTCCAAGAACCTCTCGAATTTTCTGACCTTTGAAAATTATTACCTTGATACCTTATTTTCCCATTCTCATACCACGAATTTTGGAAAAATTTTGGATGTTGTTGAACATTTGAGTTACTGAAACTCCTATGTTCGTTTCTTCTTTGAAAATTTCGATTACCAGAAGTCTGGTATCGAATTTGATATCCAAAATTTTTATTTTGACTTTGAAACCGATTTGATTTACCATTATAATAACTAAATTGTGGAGAAATACTTCTTGGTCTATCAAATCTTCTCGAAGTTGAAGGTTTAGAATGAATTTCAGGTTTCTTTGTCTGACAACTTGATTTTTCATTATTTCTTGACCCAACCTGATTCACATCCTTAACCTCATCAACTTTTTGTTTACCTTTCTTCAAAGTACAACAACTCGCCACGTGCCCTTTGTTGTGACATCTAAAACAGGATCTTTTCTTATAAGTTTTCTTTTTGTTTGATCCCTTTTTAAATGTGTTGACCTTTTAGTCTTCAGTATCCTCATCCACTTTATGAGGTGTGCTGTTAGACCCAACAGATTCTTTCAAAGAAATTGGACTATTTGGTAAGTCCACAGCTAGCGGATCCACTACAACTTGTGCAGTGGTTACAAAATCAGTTAGCTCATCTTCAGTTGGTAGAAAAGAGTAGTCTTGATTTTCAGAAGATGAAGCTTTAGTAAACCCCACCCTTGTTTTATCATTACTCCATTTTAAACCTTTTTGAATATAAGTCCTGACTAACGAAGAATTTCCAAATTTTTCTAACTTACCCTGAAGTTCTACAATTTTGGCTTGTGCATCAGCCAATTCTGTGTACTTTTCTGAAAGCTCGTTAGTCTTTTCTTTCAGAGTTTCACGAGCCAAATCAATGATATGTAACTGTTCATTGACTTTGCTTGTTAAACTGCTAATTTCTTGTTCATTTGATTTGAGTTTATCTAAACAATTTGACTCTCTTTTAATCAAAAGAACATTTAACTCTTTTCGGTTTTCCAAATCAGATAACAGAATTTTGTTTTGCTCCGATAATCTGTTAATTTTACCCTGTAGTTCAGTGCATTTAAGACATGTATGACTTACAGATTCTGATGATACATTCACCTCTGATGTAAGTCCATTCACATCCTTCAAGCCCTTTGAAACTTCTGCATCCTTCTTCTCAGCAGTTTCCTTATCAGCTTTCTTCTTCTCCTCTACCTCAGTAGCTACTTCTCCTATCTTCACAGCTGCAAGCTCAGCTACACATGCTTGATCACTAGTCCAAAATGGGTTCTTCTGATCCGAAATGGGTTCTACTGATCTGAAATGAATCAGTCTAATCCGAAATGCAAGTCTGAAGATCCGAAATGGAAGTTTTTTTATCCGAAATGGATCCGAAATGCAGTATTCTATTCGAAATCCTTGTTTATTGATCCGAAATGCTTGTTTTCTAGTCCGAAATGATCCGAAAATCAAGTTTTCTATCCGAAATCAGCAGCAGAACTCAAGAACAGCCGACAGAACTTCGAAACAGCCTCCAAAAACACGTCCAAAAACCCAGATTTCTGCAGAAAACGATTCTGAACCAAGCCAATCAAGAGCCTAATGCTCTGATACCAATTGTAGGTCCCGTAATCCGTATGGATCGTAACAAAATCGTCGATCCAACCTAGAGTGCGGAATCCCCTAGATTAGATTTCACAGAAAACGATACACTTTCAATCCGGTCTTCTATTGATTATCAAACACGAAGTTTACAATCAATTCAAGACCCACAAGAAATCTTTCAGCCACTCTCTTTAGATTTCTCCAACTCGCTCTCAATTCCTCTGAATGTCTATCAAAGTGTCTAACATAAACCCTAATGCTAAGCCTTGTTTATATAGGACAAGGTTTGCACATGGGCTTTGGTCTGGGCTAGGCCATTCTCCAAGCCCATTACACTAATTAACTCCCTAACCAATAATGCTAAGCCCAATACAAAATATCCAAAGACTAAATAATCAAACTATTAAGCTGTTGTCACAGAATATGCACCAACAGTGGGCTATTTCATTAGGCTTTCATCTTGTTCGTCTAAGTAACCCGTAGGTTCTTTTAAACCTCCACTAACGATTGACGCATATGAGACAACAAGTACACCCAAAAAGCGACATGTGGACAATCAGAGCAGAGGGGCCAAATGGATATTCCTGATAGTGACGTCTTGTCCAACCCGTCTCCAACCATCCGGCTATAAATACCACACTCTTTCAAGGTAAAATCATTCTACCCTCCTTGCTCTCACTCCTACTTACACTTATTCTTCCTAAAGAGCAATACTTATTCTTAAGCCAGAGAGTGGTTACGAGAAGAAACCCCCCCCCCCCCCCATAAACACACACACACACCTCTCTTTCTCGTAACGAGTCTCACGATGTTATTAGTTTTATAGATTTGTTATAGGATTAGAGCTTGTGAAGATTGAATTAGTCTCCGCGTGATTGAGCATTAGTCGGATCCCCTCAGATTAGATTTGTGTTTCTTCATAATCCCAAGTAATTTTCTTATAACGTTTATTAAAAAAAATAATAAAAAAAAAACTAGCCCCGGTAACAAAACCTCTCCAGCCTCTCCGGTCATCTACTAAAATAAAGTAACTCACTCCTGTGCACCAAACCCCTCTCCATTATATAATAGCACGATATATAAGCAGGGTAAAGTTCTTGTACAAATAATCTTAACATACTAAACATACAAATTGAAGGAAAACTCAAAACGACAAGGTGACATTTTTGTAATTATCAATTACTATCAAAGTTACTCTACAAATATACCTAAAAAACCTAACCCCCACCCCCCAAAAACCTAAAAAAAACCCTACCCCCCCCCCCCCCACCCAAACTAAAATGCAAAAAACTAAACCCCCAAAAAACCTAAAAAATCTAAAAAAACAAAAAAAACACACAAATTATTATTTTTTTTTTAAACATTTTTTATTAAAAAATCGCTACTTTTAGTAGCAGCAAAAAAAATTTTTTTTTTTTTTTGCTAACAAAATTTAGCAATTTTTTAATAAAAAATGTTAAATTTTTTTTTGTGTTTTTTAGGTATTTTGGTTGAGTTCACATTTGTATAGTAACTTTGATAGTTGGTGGTAGTTACAAAAATGTCACCTTGTCTTTTTGAGTTTTCCTTCAATTTGTATGTTTAGTATGTTAAGATTATTTGTATTTGATTTTTTGCCTATATAAGCAATGTCCTATAGATATTCATTAGTTCGGCTAATGAGTTTTCCAAACTCTTTTGATCAGGTTTCTCTTATTAGAAATTTTACTCAATAAGTGCACTAAATCATATTTCGTTTGATCCTCAAATTATTTCTTTGTAAAACTATGAATTCAAGTTCCTAGAAATTGACAAGGTTTAATTCGGTATCCCTATTATAGTTTTTGGGGGAGGATCCACTAAAAAGTGGATTTTGCCTAAGTAGCCTAAGAAGGATTGTGATGATGACATGTGGCACTCCTAATAAGTAGGAATGAAGGGCATTTTGGTCCTTATAAATAGGAGTGAAAATGACATGTGGCACCCTTTTTGTTTTTTAAAAATACACAAAAAATCTAGTACAAAAAAATATAGCACAAAAAATCTAGTACAAAAAATCTAGCACAAAAAATGTAGTACAAAAAAATATAACACAAAAAATCTAGTACAAAAAATATAGCACAAAAAAATTTAGCAAAAAAATGTAGTACAAAAAAATCCAGCACAAAAAATTGAGAAAAAAAAAATTTAAGACAAAAAAAATCAGCACAAATTTTTTAGTACAAAAATCCAGCATAAAAAATGTTATACAACATCGAAATACAACACATTTTAGTGGGTTTTTTGAGTCTTCATATTTTATATAGCAATATGTTACTCAAATTAAAGATAAAAAGACGCTCAATTTTATGGTGAAATTTTTATGAAAAAATAATGTCGTATAAAAAAGTTATGAACGTTTCAAAAATGGGGGTGAAATATGCATGTGCCTTGCATGTGGAGAGAGAAAGTCCATAAATAGGATTTTCCCAAGATACCCTTGCACTCTATCTTTCTCCTACCCTTTCATCTTAACCATTGATTTAAAAAATGAATGGTTAAGATTCCTTCTTAGGCTACTTAGGCAAAATCCACTTTTTAGTGGATCCTTCCCCATAGTTTTTTTTTTCTCTAACAAAAATCCTATATTTCATATTTTATTAGGAAAACTGATTTATATCCGTAGTAAAGTATTTTTATTACATGATAAGTGTATCTTTTTATATTGTCACGTATTTCAATCTTTTTTTACTTCTAGGCAGAGAGTAGATATTACATTTGCAACCATCTCAAATTAACATCTTATATTTATATACAAAGTGATATAGACCTTGACAAACTTAAGTATCAGAGGGTATTTATTCTAGTGGTATCAAAGTTTTGAATAAAACTTTGTCATTTTAAATAGTGAGGGTTCTATAAACACAAATAATGTGGTTATGGAAAGTGAGGATATGGAAAGAGGCGAGGATGTGAAGGAGAGAGAAAGTGAGTGTATTTCTTCTTGCCTTTGAGATCAACAGAAGAATGACTCATTCAATCGGGCCGAGCCTAAGCCCGACTAGGCTCGAGCTCGTCATGTTTCTATGAAACTCGAGCTCGGCTCAGTTCGAGCCTATTTATTTGAGCCCGAGCTCGACTCGCGAGTTAAACCCAAAGCTCGAGCTCGAGCTATTTCCGGAACAACCTCAATCAAGCTAAAAGCTCGACTCGAGCTTGCTTCAATATCGCTTATACGAGCCAAAGCTCGGCTCGCCAATGTTGTTGTTGTTATTATTATTATTATTATATTATATATAAAAAAGTAAAATTTTGTTTGGGCTCGTTTAGGCTCGCGAGCCTAAATGAGCTTTGTATCTCAGGCTTGAGCTCGAGGTCGATAACTAAACGAGCTCTATTACAGACCCGAGTCCGTGCTCGTTAAAGCTCGGCTCGTTTGAGCTTTTAACTGAGCCAATAACGAGTAGCTCTCGAGCCTCTAAACTTGTTTACTCCCCTTGTTAAAATGAGTGTTAAATATTTTTAGTTCATTCATATGTTGTTTACGTTCAGTATTATTAGTTTGGGTGTTGATTTAGCAGATATAACACATGGAGGACCAGGATGGAATATTTGCAGGGGTTAAAGTGAAACTTGCTTTAAGGCGGTGCAATTATTGAGAAGTTCAGGGTGTTGGTTGTAACTTTGAATATGTCTGGACATATATGAGGAAAGGGGTTTACGCAGATGAAAAATAACCCCCAATTTCTTTCATTACTTTCTCTCTCTATTGCTTACCTACAACACAGGCGTTCTTCTCTGTTCTTCAAGATGATTGATTGTTCTGTTGCAGTTAGGGCTGATGTAGATTCGTTATGAATCTTGTTCTGCTGTTAGTCCGGTTATGGTTTCAGCATCGTTGAAGATCTGTTGAAGATCTTGTTGATTTATTTATTCTGTATTGTTGAAGATCTTGTAAATCTTCATGGTTTGGTATTTCTGTGTTCGTTGTTCACCAGACTAGTATGGTCTGGTTGTTGTTGATCCAGTGATTGGATCCTGTTGGTTGATCCCTCTTTCTATAATCAACTGATAGTTTATCAGTTGATTCTGTAATTTGTAAATGTTGATTTAGATCTTACATATGTAAGATCTAGGGTTTGGGGGGTGTTTTTTGGTTTGGGTTAAATAATAAAGTTTTACGTCATGTTTTTGTTGCTTCTCTTGCGCTTTATGTTGTTATTCGTGTTTTGTATAGATCATTCATACCATTTTTGACATGGTATCAGAGCCACAGTGCTCCGATTGATGATTATTTGTTACTTGTTATCCGCTGCTTTGTTTCTGATCGTTTTGTATTTTGTGTTAGGGTTTCAGTTCTTGGTAACTGTGCTTGATGTTTGATCTTCTCGGATCTAGTGTCTCTGGTGACTTCGGAGTTTCTTCTCGGATCTTCTTCTGCGTTAGTCTCTGAAACCGTTCAAGTTTCAGGGCAAACTAACCTGAAGTGTTCTTGGTGATTATTCTGTATCAGATTTTGTAGTTCTTGAAAACTACAGATCTGATATTTGTAGAAGATAGTTGCATCCGCTGTAAGATCGTTCTGTTCACTCTTTTACATTTCTGTTGTTGGTTAGTTGAAGTCGGGGTAGTGAGGACCGGCACATATTACTTGTTTCTTCTGTGATTCTTATTTGCTGATTTGTGCTAGCTTCTGTGTTTTTTTGTTTGCTGGTCAGTGTATTGTGTTGGTTCTTGTTTGTTCATTGGTGTCTTATTTTTTTTGTTTGTTTTTTTATGACTATTTTTTTATGCCCATAAAAGGTTTATATAAGGTGTTTTTTTGGTCTTAACCTGTTTATTTTGAAAGTTTTTCAAATGTTGAGTCTTGATCAGATGTGTATTAGTCTTGAGCTCATTGTTGGTGTGTCCTTCACATTTAAGGATTTCTTCGTGTTCTTAGATCCATTTTTGTGTTGATTCAGGTCGTATATGAGTTCCTTGTTGTTTATGTAGTTGTTATCTGTTGGTTCTCATCTTTGTTCGATTTAGAGGGTTAGGTTTTGTAAGTCGTGACAGTTTGAGTATTTTTTGGGTTTTGTATGATAATTGAATGGTCATGTTTTTTTTTTTTAATCATGACTGGCTGAGTTTTTCATTGCATGATCCTGTTGTTTCATTCATGATTGGATGTTTGGTTGCCATGTAATGTCTTACGTTTGTAGTTATACGATCTTGTATTTGCTGTTATAAGGTAGTTCAGATTGAAATGTTGTCTCTTGTTGTGTGTGATTTTTCCCTCGGTGTCTATGTGGTTTGTGGTAAAGAGGTTGTTTAAAACGTCTGTCACTATATGACTATTAAAATTGTTGAATGGAACTTTGTTTTTTAATACCATAAAAGGTTTATAACAGAGTTTTGGTTTTTTAAATTTCAAGGGTTATCCAGGATCTCAAAATTGTGTGTTATAAGAACCATGTCTACTGTATTTTGCATGTCTGTCTGGTCGCATGATTATCATGATAGAGGATGTTGTCTATGTAAAAAATTGTTTACTAACTCATACGTTGTTTAGTTTGAAAGGTTGTCTTCTGATTGTTGAATCATGTCGTTCAGTGTAACAACTCTCATCAAAAGTCCTAATTATTATTTTAATTTGACCAATAGGAAACCCTAATTAAGAAACCCAATTGATTCTGAACAAACCCTAAAATTTTCAGAATTTTCAGAATCAGGATTAGGGCCCCTAAAACTCAAGGGGGGTAAACCCTAGTTAACGATTATCAACAATTACTCGCTGTCAAAATGTTAAATTAAGAAACTGTCAAGTCAGCATAGCTAGTCCCAACCGTGGCTACTCTATGAAAAATAGGCAACCCTTACGGACCGTAAGGGTTATTTGTTACGGTCCGTAAGGGGTGGCAAATTTTGACTATAAATAGCAGACATTGGGACTTGAAATTTGGCATATGATCGACGAAGAAATTCGTTTCAGACATCGAATTACTTTCTGTTTATCACAATTAACACACACTAATCACGAAGTGCTGCTGCAATCAGGGTAATAACTCGATCGCTATTACGATTCAACGTCCGATCGATTATAATTATCCAACGATTGTTTAAGTGCCGCTCAAATTGAGTTTATACTTTATTAATTCATCGTGATTTCGACTTGAATGTTTGAGTACTGCTCGAATTCGGACTATACTCTGTCATTCGTTGTGAATCCGCTGAATTGTTAAGTATTGCACTAATAAATCGTTGTGAGGGTTTAATCTCGTGAATTGTCGTAACTGCTGTATTAGTTACTAACCTGTTTGTGTGTGCATTATTATTTAAATTAGGTTAATCAAGGCTAATCAGTAGGCTTATATTCTGCTCGTTAAAATATACAATGTGAGTCATTCTCTTTTTATCAAAATGCTTTATAAATTCTTAAATGTTTTCAAAGTTATAATTACAGTGATTAAGTTTATGTAATCACCAAATTACAGCCGGTATGTGGGGTATTGTGCACAGTATTGCAGTTTTATCACTTTAGGTGGGCGAACCTAAATTTAGTGATAACCGTCATTCATTGGGGCACCCAATGGTGATATGACCACAGTCACAGAAAAGAGTCGAGTGACAAATACTGTGGGTAGTTGGTTTGATATCAGAAACATTGTAATCTCTTAATACTGTAAACTATAACAACCGAGTCGTTTTAGTATAACTGAATGATTCACTCAGTATTTCCCTGCTGACAAAACCTTTTTCAAACATGTTTCAGGTGATCTGTTGTGAGCACAAGAAAAGTGCATTGGAGCACTACAAGCTTAGAAAAGTGGCTCAATGTAAATAAATAAAGAAACATGTTTTACGAAATAAAGATTTCTCAGTGAAATCACTTTATTGTAAATTATGGGATTTATCCCTATATTATATATAAACGAGTAGTTTTAATATTAATCGATCCTGTTTAAAAAGACTTCCGCTGTCACTTAATTAGATACCATCAGATTTCCTGCCTCTCGGCTCTGGACCGGGTCAAACCGGGGCCAAGGGCCGTGACATTCAGTGTATTGGTTCAAGATTGTTTCTTGAATTATGTTCTATCTTGTCTAAGAGTTATTTGTTTAAGGCTGTTATCTTGAATGTTGGTTCAGTCTTATGTGTTTTTCTCTTGTGTAAGAGATAGTTTTCCGTAGAATCAAGTGATCGCTCATTTTTGTCTTGAACAGTGTATAAATGTCTTTCGGCCCTGATCAGTATATGTCTTATTGTATGATTAGTCGAAATATATGGTTTGGGTGTTTCTAACCACTTATTCTGTCAAGTTTGTTCTTGATGTCTGTGTCTTCCTAGCTATGAGATCTATATGTTGAGGATCTTTGTCTTGTATGTCGTTAAATGTCTTTTATTCGCAGTCTTGATGTCTGCTTGTCTATAATCTTGTTTGTATGGTTAGTTTGAGCTGTATGGTTCATGTTTAATCGATGGTATTGTCAAGATTATTTTGTATATGTGACAGCCTTTGTATGTTATCTCTTGTGAGATGTTTTTGGTTGCAAATTATGTAGATTTGTGGTTTTGTTTGGCTGTGTCTTATTGTCTTGTGTATGTCTCGTTATTCTTAGCCTTGTGTGAGAGATATGAAATCAAGTGATTTTGTGTTTCACTTTTGTTTAGGTTGGAATTGTTGTCTGATATAGAAGTGTGTACTTCTCTTTTATCAGTGTTATTATGAATCTTGTTGTCTGGATCAATAGTATTGTCAAGATTGTTCTAGAATGTTTGTACAGCCTTCTATTTGTTCTCTTGTATGAGATGCGTGTTCCGTTTGCAAATCGTGTGATTTTGTGTTCTGTCAGAACTTGTTTGGTTGTATCCTTTAGTCTGATGTCTGCGTTGTTATCAGATTTTTTCTTTGAATCGTGTGATTCAGTTTTGTTGTGAAGTTGTAAAATTTTATTTGCTTGATTCAAATGAGTCTTTATGTTCTTTACAAGTTTTCTCATGATATGTTCCTTATAAAGTTGTAAAAGTTTTTGATCAAGTCAAATAAATTTCTTAAGATCTTCACAAGTGTTGTTTTTCAGACGTGTTCTGAATTCTTTAAAGTCATGTGACTTTATGTGTTATCAGATGTGTATCTGGTTCTGTTATGCAATCATATGATTTCTTGTTATTTGGATATGTTTTTTTGAATTGTGTGATTCAAAATATTCAGATATGATTCTGAGTCTTTAAAGTTGTGTGACTCTTGGTTTTTATCGTATATGATCTGCATACTGTAATTGAATCGTTGTCTTTTCAGACTTTGTTCTTATTGTAAAACCATATGAGTCTTTATGGTCTTTATGATTTCATAAAAGGTTTTTTTCGCTTCATTCAAGTTACTCTTTGAGTTATTCACAAGTGTTGTCTTTCGGACTTGGTTCCGAAGTCTTAAAAGTTGTGTGGCTTTATTATTAGATGTATACTTGGATTCTGCTATGTGATCATTGTTGACTTTGTTCGTACTTGTTCAGCCGAATGTGATAATCAGCAAATTGTTGGTCTCATGAACTCGTCTGGTTTTTCCATGCTTAACAAATAGATATTTGTTTTCTTGAGTTTCTCATGGATCTGTGAGTGATACATGGTCTCTTTGTATTAGCTTCTGTACGCAGGAATTCTCTTGCCTTTATATTATCTGTTTCTAAACAACTCTGCAGAAGTGTTCTCTCTCTAGTTCTAAGGTTTGTTTGTGTTTATTAGGTTGTTCAAGCGAAATCTGTTAAATCATTAGAAATAGTGTACAAAACATCATGTTAATGGTCTGTTACTGGTATTGTTCTTGATACAAATCAAAGTTTGTCTCAGCTTGTTGAATGTTTTTATCAATTTTAACATGATTTTATAAATTTGTATTTTGTAAACTTAATATCTCCCCTCTAAAATAGTGAGAAAGTGTTAACTTTGAAAAGTTGTAGTTTCCTAAATGGTATTTCAAGTGCCCAATTCTAGACTACACATAGGACAACCATTACATATCAGCAACCACAGAAAAATGGTCAAGAAAATAAAAATAAGCTTGGTTGGTAATTGAGTGTTTGACTTAATGACAGTGAAGTGTTCATAACTTGTTTACATCATTTTTCTTGATTGTTTTTGGAGTAGCTTTGTTGTTTGGTTGGTCAAAGTTGTGACATTTTTTTCAAATTTGAAGGGTTTTTTTTTCTATAAATGTGTTGTCGTAATGAGGTTTTGGAAAATAAATTTATATTTTGAGACATTCTTTAATGAAAAGTTAACTCTTTGTAAACATAGTATGTCAAGTGCTATATTTCTACTATTCGATTTGTTTGGCATTGGGCTGAGACGAAGGTGTAAAATACATCAACTCAATTCATGTTTTTTTGATGGATGGGTTAAGAGTTGCTCGACTTGGTTGCGCAACACAAAGTGACTCTAGGAAACTATTAGATTTGGAAAGAGAAGTACTGTTTTACATTAACAAGCTGTTTTATATGGATCGTCTTCAACTAATATCCAATTTTGGTATGGTAACATGGATTAATTACGGAAGTTATTTGTGACTCTAAAATCTACGGTTTGCCTGTGTGAAGATCCGGATTTTGTAGTGATTCTAGACTTCTAGTTGAGAGTTATTTAGAGTTGTCGCTGATTGTAGCAGGAACACTAAAGATTGTTAAGTTGGGTTCTTGTCGGATAAAGGTTGATTATGAGAATCTGTTGGCTGACATTTTTACGAAAGGGTTATGCATTGCTAAACATGAGTTAATGTGTGACAAATTGAGTCTAGTCAACTGGTTTGCACATATGAATGATGAGGGGATGTTAAAATGAGTGTTAAATATTTTTAGTTCATTCATATGTTGTTTACGTTCAGTATTATTAGTTTGGGTGTTGATTTAGCAGATATAACACATGGAGGACCAGGATGGAATATTTGCAGGGGTTAAAGTGAAACTTGCTTTAAGGCGGTGCAATTATTGAGAAGTTCAGGGTGTTGGTTGTAACTTTATGTCTGGACATATATGAGGAAAGGGGTTTACGCAGATGAAAAATAACCCCCAATTTCTTTCATTACTTTCTCTCTCTATTGCTTACCTACAACACAGGCGTTCTTCTCTGTTCTTCAAGATGATTGATTGTTCAGTTGCAGTTAGGGCTGATGTAGATTCGTTATAAATCTTGTTCTGCTGTTAGTCCGGTTATGGTTTCAGCATCGTTGAAGATCTTGTTGATTTATTTATTCTGTATTGTTGAAGATCTTGTAAATCTTCATGGTTTGGTATTTCTGTGTTCGTTGTTCACCAGACTAGTATGGTCTGGTTGTTGTTGATCCAGTGATTGGATCCTGTTGGTTGATGTCTCTTTCTATAATCAATTGATAGTTTATCAGTTGATTCTGTAATTTGTAAATGTTGATTTAGATCTTACATATGTAAGATCTAGGGTTTGGGGGGTGTTTTTTGGTTTGGGTTAAATAATAAAGTTTTACGTCATGTTTTTGTCGCTTCTCTTGCGCTTTATGTTGTTATTCGTGTTTTGTATAGATCATTCATACCATTTTTGACACCCCTACTTCTAGCCTATTGGAGCATTTGCAGACTCGGGACGAGATCTTCTAAAAGAAATTCTCAGTCGCCAAAATATATGAGGATATCAAAACTATCGGGTTTTTTAGGTAAAGCACAGGTCAAACTTTAATTACTTAGAAGGGGCTAGGTGGTGTAACTTTGATTTTTTCCGCTTGTAATTCTGCATTGTATGCAGGGGCGGATCCAACATATAACAAGGGGCAACCCCCGCTACGGCTTGGCGCTCCGGCGGTAGTGTAAAATTAGTGTAAATTTTGGAAAAATATAACGTTTTTTTCTACTGCTTGGCGGATTTTCTGCCGCTTTTTTATAAAACGTTACGGCTTGGCGGATTTTCTACCGTTTTTTTATAAAACGTTACGGCTTGACGGATTTTTTAGATCCGCCAGTGATTGTATGGGTGCCTCTTGTATTTAGCTTCGGGTGGTTTTTTTTTTATAATATTCTCCATAAACCGACCCTATAATACATACATGTGTGTGTATAAGTTACTTCACTTAATTTAGTATATGATGGAAAGCGAGGCCAATAGTCCTTTTCACGTGGAATTTTGTTAGACCCACGTCGCTTTGACCCGAGGCCGTAATCGTTGCCTCATTCAATGTTCCTATTTATTGTTGTTGGAAACCAGTCAACGGTCAACATTATTTATTTTTTTTTTTGAACGGCGAAACTTCTATTAAAAAAATAGAAACCGAGCCAGCAAGAAACTGGAACCCGAAAGTTACACAATTACATCACGAATATTAAAGTCGGACCATCTACTCCAATCAATATTATTTATTGGTTTTCCATTTTTCATGTGGATTTTAAAACACTTTTTCTCCTTAATGCTTGTTGACAAATAAAGATTTAAGCTACTGTCGGTTTATAATATATTGATTTAAATATATTGGATTTAGTGTGTGTTTGTTGGTTGGGTTCACTCATTCTCTTCTTATACATTTCTCTCTCCCCCTCCACGACTCTCATATACATACTTTCTTTAGCTTACTATATATCCTCTTTTATATTTTTTTTAAAGGTAAACGTTATTAACAAACACGACGACCAAAGCCGGGCCGACAAAACAAACAACAAATTACATATTTACAAACGATACCCAATCTTTCCAATCTATCCTTTTATATTTCGATCTTTTAGAAAACCATAGAAAACTTAAAACCTTGATTTCACTTAAAATACCATCAATTTTGACCGGCTCATTGGAAAACTTTAGCTTATTCCTTGCTCGCCATAGACTCCAACACGTAATCATTATTATACCTTGTACAGCCTCTTTTTTCTTCGTCGACACAGCAAGATCTTTGAAGATTGAGAGGAGATCTTGAATTGAAAACGCGAAGATTTGCGGGATCTTACACCAAGAACTGACACCATTCCATACCGTAGACGCGATAAAGCATGCAATGAAGATGTGTTTAGCAGTCTCCTCCTCCGAGAAACAAAGCGGACAAGACGAATCATTTACCCCAATATTCCGAGCCAAGAGGGCCTCGGCTGTAGGCAGTCTGTTCAAATACAGTCTCCAAACGTGGATATTAACTTTGGAAGGGAGCCAACTACACCACTCCAGAACTACACAGCTGCTGACACCAGTATCCACTTTCAGTAACCTTTTAACCTCTTTAACCGAAAATAAACCGTTCGGATCCGAGGTCCACTTCCAGATGTCCGGACCGTTAGAAAACTGAACTGCTGAAATGTCGCCGGTCAGCTGGTTAAGACTGGGCAGCAAGACGTCTGAGAACAGATCCGCTTTCCAGCTCCAATTCAGGACAATATCACCATTTTGCACTTTAACTCTATCCTCCTAAGTGGCTTTCTTGTCCGAATCAGCTCTAAACAGATCAGGATAAACATTTTTGAGCGACTCATCCATTAACCAACAATCTAACCAGAATGCCACATCTTTTCCGTTACCAACACTTCCTTTTAAAAAGTTCCTCAAGGGCCGAATATCCTCTTTTATATGATGTAAAAGAGAATGGCAAATCTAGAAAATAATTACAGACGACGTTTAAAAAAAATCTAAAAGGTAGCAAAATTGAAAAATGTCAATTTTTTACATTGCCAACGAGCATTTATACATACTGACTTGAATGTCAGATAACGATTCTTAAGGCTATAGTCTTGAGGGTGTCGTTTTCGTTCTAATGAAGTTCACCTTTCAAAAAAAAAAAAAAAAGCTATAGTCTTGAGACCCCTTCTAGCGGTTTATCGCATTATGGTCCATTTCAAAGTTATTAAAGACTAGGACCAATCCACCATACTTGATCGTTCTAATGAAGTTCACCTTTCAAAAAAAAAAAAAAAAAACTATAGTATTGAGACCCCTTCTAGCGGTTTATCGCATTATGGTCCATTTCAAAGTTATTAAAGACTAGGACCAATCCACCATACTTGATATTCTAAATTGAATTCACCAAAGGATTGAGTTTTAGAGGCCTATTCTTATCCTATTTGTAAGCTTATAAAAAATTTACTTTTGATAAATCGTGTTGACTAGTTGGATAAGAAATACCCTTAACGAGAAACCCTAAAATTCAATTGAATTAATTTGTTTTAATGTAATTTTAAGAACTAGAGGTGTTGGAGGTCGCCAGTTTGAAATTGAGCCAAATCGGGTTTTATTGCAGTGAGCGTTCGAGCGGGCAGGTTTTCCTCGGAACTGGTGGCTTTGCGGCTCGGGTATGCATCCAACTCTGAACGTTATGGAAGAGGGACGCATTTGCTCTATTGAAGGCATCACATGATGCTTATCCTATGATTTAGTTGGTTGTTAAAAAAAAAGAGATGTTGATTCCAAAAAGATATCTTAGCTAAAATATAGGCACCAAAGCTTTTATAAAATAAATACACACACCCATAATTTGTTAATATAATATGTTATATAGGTGAAGATATACTAGGAAGTTTACTTGGGTAAGAAGGTTAGGAAGTAATTTTAACTATATGTTGAGTAATCAAGGTATGTCTTGGATTAAATGGGTGGAATTGAATAAAAACAAGGAGCACGTAAGTTAGTTTAGGGGTATTCTAGACCATCCAATGCAATAATTTATCTCTCCTCCAACTTCCCCCGTTTTTAAAAATTAATATTTCTTTCATACGACATTAGTTTGTTTTTTTATAAAAATTGCACCATAACAAAGAACATTTTTTTATCTTTAAAACAAGTATAAAATTGCTATACTTTTGAAAAAAAAAAAAATCAAAAACCCAGATGCTTAAAACACAATGGTAAAACCCAGGTGCGTAAAACACAATGGTAAAACCCAGGTCATAAAACACAATTCAAAGTTGTAAACCCCAGATCGTAAAATAGTTAGTCCTTGTGGTTTGCACAAAGTAACATACTTAGGTACTAATAGTCTAAAGTCACATTCTAGGGTATTAACTTTTCATTTTGTAACGTTTGGAGGTATTAACGTTAATTGTTTGTTAAACTATTAGTACTTAAGTATGTTATTTTGTGCAAACCACAGGCACTAACTATGTTAATACCCTAGAAGTTAATACCTCCAAACGTTACAAAATGAAAAGCTAATACCCTAGAAGGTGATTTTAAACTATTAGTACCTAAGTATGTTTTTTTGTGCAAACCACATGGACTAACTATGTAATTAACTCTTTTTTTTTTAATAAAAATTGCACCATAAAAAAGAACAATTTTTATCTTTAAAACGAGTATATTATTGCTATACTTTTGAAAAAAAATCGAAAACCCAGATGTGTAAAACACAATGGTAAAACCCAGGTGCGTAAAACGCAATGGTAAAACCCAGGTCGTAAAACACAATTCAAAATTGTAAACCCCAGATCGTAAAATGCAATTCGAAAACCCAGGTCGTAAACGCAATTCACAATGGTAAAACCCAGATCGTAAGACGCAATTCACAATGATAAAGCCAGATTGTAAAACGCAATTCACAATGACAAAATGGTAAAACCCAGGTCGTAAAACGCAATGGTAAAACCCATGTCATAAGACGCAATTCGAAAACCCAGGTTGTAAAACACAATTCACAATGGTGAACCGTAGATTGTAAAACGCGATTCAAAAACCCAAGTTGTAAAACACAATACACAATGGTAAAACACAGATCGTAAAACGCAATTCAAAAACCCAGATCGTAAAATACAATGATTGACGAAAATTCTTCAGATTTCTTACACAGATTGAAGTCGATTTCTTAGGTTTTTTTCAACGATTGATGAAATTTAAATGCTAGAAACACTTAACGATTGAATGAATAGATTGATTCACTTAAAAAACACGAGAAAAAAATGATAAAATTGTGTAAAACTGAACTGGATTTCTTCAAAGTGGTGAGGGTGGGGTGACGGTTGTGGTGGCGGTGGGCGATGGAGTGGTGGTGTGGGGTGAGATGAATCGTAAAAGAGAAAGACGTATTGAGTTTTCTTTTAGATCTAGGGTTACATGACACTAATTTGTATTTGACTAAAATGTCCATCCCTATGTTTTTGTTATTTGCCACATGTCTTTCTATTATTGCTTCCTACACCTTCTACCCAAACCAAACTTTCATCCTCTCCCATGTTATCTATACATGCAATTATTTAATATCAAATGTTGATATTAATGTCACACGCATAATATGATTCAGCTTTTGTTGAAAGTTAATCCTAAAACTTGTATGAGTTGGAAGTTGAAGGACTAAAGTGAAAGATTGATATAATTAGTTTTTATTAAAGTTTGGTTTATTTTAGGTAAGTCTTGGAGAGAAAGTTTAGTAATTGGTTTAGGAAAGGTTTAATTACCTTGGAGAGCAAGTTTAGTTTAACTATAAATAGGGGTCTAGGTTAATGTTTTTATTTGTCCCTTTCTTTGTAAGTTCGTATCTTCGTTTGATTGAATAGAAAGAGTCGTGGGTTTGTCCCCCCAATATCTCGTGTTCTTGTTTGTTGATACGATTGTTTGAACCGTCTGGGCCAACAATTGGTATGAGAGCTGTGGTGGCTCAGTGTTTACACACGAAGATTCGCAGAAGTTCGTTTATCACGTTCGTTCAATCAAGATCCGCCGCCGTTTGCCTTCGTAGGAAGAAAGAACGTTACTTTTTGTTGGAGCTTGCAATTACCAAGAGAAAGAAAAAAATATTTTGTGTGTGTTACAATTGTCTCACGTATAGAAAAAAGAAAAGGAGTTTCTTTAGGTGAACAAAGTTTGGTCTTTGACTTTAAAAAGGATTTTTTTCTTGCTCGTAAAAGAAGCCACGTGAATCATAAACATTTTTTTAAGAAGAGGCAGCAGAACAAGATCTGTATTGGGATCGGTTGCATCGCATAAGCAGGCCAGTTTGATGGTTGAAAGTAATATTTTTTTTTGGTGTTGAACTCCAAAGAAAAAAGCAACAGTAAGTTTTCGTATATCAAGATTGTTTTCGGGTAATCAAGAATGTTGTTCTTGATGAATTGAAAGAAAGTAAGGAAAAAAGAAAAGTTTGTGGTGTTTGGTTATTTATTAGAGATTGGTTTCGGGATCGGGAATCAATTCTAACTGAAAAATAACAAACGAGAAAAGAAACGAAAGATAGAAAAGACACGATGTTGATTGGGGGAGTACCAGTATTGACGAAATCGAACTACAAAGTATGGTCGACCAAGATGGAGGGATTCTTGAAAGACTATGGCTTTTGGGATGTTATTGAACCTACAGCCATCGTAGTTGTAGATGAAAGGAAGATGTACACCGCATTGTGGTACATATGTCAAACCCTACCAGAAGACATCTTGGTACAAGTTGGCATACTCATGAATGCTAAGGAAGTATGGCGTGTTTTGAAGATTCGATTTCTTGGAATCGATCATGTACGAAAAGAAGAACAGGAAAAAGCAGCTCAGGAAGTCGCTGAGAAAGAAAGATTGGATAAGATCGCTGAGAAAGAAAGATTGGATGTGATTGTTCAAGAAGAACAAGCACGTAAGAAAGAAGCTCAGGAAGCTATAGAGAAAGAAGAAGCTTTGCAAGCTGTTTTGGTAAGTGAAGAAAAAGAAAGATTGAATAAAGAAAATGAAAGAATTTCTTTAGATGAAGAAGAAAAGAGCATGAATCATCAGGTATGTTTTCCTAACTCAAACAACCTTGAAGATGAAGAAACTGTTAAGATCAGTTTGCAGCAGCGAAGCAAGAAACCTGCTACTAATCATGTTGATGAGAGAAAACATCTTGTACCGTATGAAAGAAAGGGTGCAATTAACAAGTCTGCACATTTAGAACCGTATGTGAAAGTCAATAGTCGAGCATCTGTTGAAGAAAAAACAGAACCGAATGAAAAGTTCAAGGGAATAGTCAGAAAGAAAAGCCCAACAGGGTCTGATAAAGAAAGAAAGGGTAACCCAGCTGCGAGTTTTGGGTTAAAGTCAGATGACCAAGAATGTTTGGATTAGCAAAGAAAGAAAAGAAAAGTGAGGAAAAAGAACTTGTCAATTGAACAAGTGATGCAACAAATATGTGAAGATAGAAAAGTTCAAGAAAAGAAAGTGTTCAATAATTTCGGATCTAAGATGAATGTTGATGGTTTGAATGATGAGCGTGAAGAACCTGTTAAACAGGTTTGTTACAAACAAATGAAAAGAAAGAATAAAGACAGACCAATGATTGGAATTAAAGAGTTGATAATGTTGTTGAGGATTCAAGACCTTGGCGGTACAAAGTCAAGAAAGCTTGGGCCGAGTTTTTGGATTAAGGGGGAATGTTGAAAGTTAATCCTAAAACTTGTATGAGTTGAAAGTTGAAGGACTAAAGTGAAAGATTGATTTAATTAGTTTTTATTAAAGTTTGGTTTATTTTAGGTAAGTCTTGGAGAGAAAGTTTAGTAATTGGTTTAGGAAAGGTTTAATTACCTTGGAGAGCAAGTTTAGTTTAACTATAAATAGGGGTCTAGGTTAATGTTTTTATTTGTCCCTTTCTTTGTAAGTTCGTATCTTCGTTTGATTGAATAGAAAGAGTCGTGGGTTTGTCCCCCCAATATCTCGTGTTCTTGTTTGTTGATACGATTGTTTGAACCGTCTGGGCCAACAGCTTTTAATTTTTCTCCTTGCAAAGCAAATTCATAAGTTAACCCAATTAAGTAGATGACCATGCTACTATATTTATCACAACTCGCAGAAAAGGGTAAAAGGTGTATATATATATGATATGTGTGTGTGTGAAATGTATGCCAATCTCACCTTATAATATATAGTGATGTTACCAAACATTATGTTATTTGGTTTCTAAACAAAAGAAACCCAAAAAGAAACAAAGACCATGAAAAATTAGGTGCAGGTAGCTTCCTTTGAAGTTGCATTGGCTGACCATCCTTCATTCTTCCTTATGTGGGAAGATTTTGCATTAGGCTTGATAATCTTGTCATAATGCTTTCGAATGAAGGACGAAGTGCCGGGTCGCTGCAAGTTTTTTCGATTCAATTACACATGGTTTATGAAGATTAATTGTAGTTTTACTAATTGCACATTTTAACAGGAGTATTAGGAGTCACATAGTTATATTCTAATAATCATATAAATTACATTACACTAGTTCAATTGCCATCCAATTACCCATCAATCCATTATAAACTGTTAGTAAAAGATTTGGGACAGCCTTTTTTACACATTGTTCTTTCTCATATCTCCTTGTCTTTAATAACATGTCAAAACAGGCGTGTTGGGTAACCATTGGCGGACACAAGTGAATGGGTGGGGTGCGGGCGCCCCCCTTTAAAAATTTTTTAGCGTATTTTATAGGCAAAAATCCATATCGCACCCTTAAAAGTTCGGTTGAACCCGTCATTCACCCCCCCCCCCCCCACACTAAATCCTGGGTCCGCCACTGGTAACAGGTTGGTCAAACTGAGTCGCGTTGGCGATTAGTTAACCAAAACACTATACTCGTTCAATAATTAATGAGTTAATGATGAAACGTATACTAGTTCAATAATATCTAGTTTTTGATAATATAAAATTATATAGAAGGTTTGATCATGGGTTTAAAAAATACATTTTGGGCGACCTTCAACTTGTTCGGCCCATTTCCTGCTTTTTTTCCCTTTAAGTTGCCTGTTTGTCCCGCTAAAGATTAAAACAAAAAAGAGAAAAAAAAAAAAAACAAACAAACAAATAAACCAAAATTCTTAAAATCCACCTCTTATCACAAATTGACTATATCTATTAGGTAGTAGGATGACTACTGAACAGCAATGTAAATGATATGGCTGAAAAACTAGTATATAAATGATAAATGTAACTGGAACAAAAAGAGGCAATAGTAAATGTAAGATCAAACCTTTGCCAACAATCTTGAATGATAGATGAGAGAGATGGATCTAGGTCTTCGGGTAAATCCAATCGACGGTCCATGAAACCCACAACTCCTACCACCTTCAAACATCAAAAAGTACCACTTAGTAAATGTAATACGTACAAGTACGATTGATCTATTGTACACGTAGAAGAAACTTGATTTTGGTTATGAGGGTGAGACTGCGTATTCGCTAAATGAGAGAAAATTAGATACCTGTAACGGATTCATATTGCTCCAAGGGACACTTTGTGTGACTAGTTCCCATAGTATTATGCCAAAACTAAACACATCTGACCTGTCCATCAACAAAATAAGAACATCCATTAGCATAACATATCCATGTGGCAAAACGGGCGGCATGATGATAAGTAAAAAAGGACAATTCTTGTTAATGTTTCGGGTTTGGTGACCCGAAGCACTTTCTGTCATGAATCAATAATTTATTTTTTATAATTTTTTTTGGCGCGTCAAATAGTATACTTTTTCAAAAATAATATTATTTTGAAATAATATGATTAAAATGTTGTATGCACTAAAAGTTTATATTATCTTGGAACTCATATTCTCAACTGACTAATTTCAAGATGCTAAGTGAATCTTACTTCTCGTTTGAAGGTTCGTTACGAAGAACTTCAGGTGCCATCCATTGAGGCTACAAAAGACATAACCACAATCAATAATTTTTTTTTTCCAGTTTTGACACTTACCAAGAAAATAGCGAAAGAGAATGCTCTTACTGTCCCTCCCCCGGATCTAGCAGATAAAAAGGTTGCATGCTTCAATTTTGAAAGACCGAAATCCCCAACCTGATCAATATCATGCTATATTAGCTTGCTTCATTATTAAAAGATAACAATAATTAACAAATATCAGATCATTTAAATGGTGTTACTCAGTGAAACGCTACCTTAACCGACCAGTTCTTGTCTACAAGAAGATTTGAAGATTTGAGGTCTCTGTGTACAATTGGCGGGTTTCTGTGGTGCAAGTAGTTCATACCTCTTGCCTACAATCAAGAAAAACAAACGTTAGAACATTAAACTAAATATCCGTGGGACTAGGAACAAGAAAACTGGTTGTCATTCGATAAAAAGGTTTAAAAACTTACAACATCTGCAGCCAATTTTAGACGTCGCCTAATATCCAAAGAGTGACCACTGTTGTGAAGAACATTAAAAAGGCTTCCCCTGATCATGACGAATATAGTTAAGTTGGTTACCGACTCATTAAAATGAAAATTTTATGCAAATTAATCAAGCTTATATATGAGTGCATAGCAAGAAATGCATGCATTACCTGGGTAATAACTCTGTAACAATGGCAAGTTTATCTTGTGAACAGACCGAACCCATAAAAAGCAAAACGTTCGGATGACGGAGTCTTTTCATGATATCAATCTGAAGTACATGCATAATTTAGTAAATACCAAGTGCTTATACATTCAAAGACACAAATTAAGAATCTTTAGTTTGATGTTAAGTGATACCTCTTTATTGTACTCCTGCAAAGCCTTTTCACTGTATTGATTACCAAAATAAACTTTAACCGCCACATCCTGATTAAAGGAGCCACAAACATATAACAAGTGTTAATATAACTGGAATGTATATTCTTCCAGGGTGTTTAGGAGTGTTCTTTTTAAGGTTTTACGGCTTATTTTAAAGTTTTTATAAGCCATAATCATAAGCTTAAAATATGCAATCCCAAATACCCCCTTCAACATGAAATACAGGTATGAAAAGCTTCTAGTTTAGTTAAGATTTACCGATCCATTCCAAAGTCCACGGTATACTCGAGCAAATGACCCTGAAAAGTTAAGAAACTTATCAATATCTTTAAAAACATATATGATCGACAGGTGGCAATTTCAACCCATATACTTACCGTTGCCAATCTCTTCCTTGAAAATTAAATCTTCCCATCGAATTTCACAGTCAACCGCAGAGTTAATGTCATTCTCAAGCTCCATTTCTTTTCGTGTAAACTGGAACGTTGAAATCGCCAACCGATCAACTGTATTAGCTACCTCAACACACTCCTCTTGCTCTCCCTCAAGGGCTTCAAATGAATAACCATTTTCTATAATATTAGGGTGCGCTTGTTTGTTCCCCTTTGCATACCTTTGTTGATAATTCGGCATGTAAGCTGCCGCTGGGATATCAATAGGTGGACCATCCGGTTGTATGTTACCACTTCTTTGAATATTCAACTTTGACAACACTTTTGCCGCCTAAACGTTTGTTCCCAACAAAAAACTTCATCACATGAATAATAAAAATATTTAAATTAATTTTCTCTACTAGTTAGTGAATTTGGAAGGAGTTCATACATAATTTGAAGACACAGAAAAACCATTCTCTTCACTGTCACCACCGGTCGCTTTCTTCCAAAGATTATAGCCAAAACCGCGCTTAACAGGCTGCAATAATTTAAAAATCGCGTTTATAAGAAAAACATCAACCAACAAGTCAACTTGTGGATGTTAACTTGAACTTACAGGTGCTTTTGGAGGCTTCTCTATATTCACATTTTCAGATTCTAGAATGTCCCCGTCCATGTCAACGGATGAATTTTGCGCATGCGCATCATTTCCGCCACCTTTTCGCAAAACATCTTTCGACGTCTAATCATAAGTTTCAAGAAAAAAAAAAGATGTTACTTAAAAAATATAAAACAAGAAGATTTGCATATCATAAATGAAGATAAAAAAGTTATTTAGACAAGCACCAGATTTGAAACAAAAGAAGATAACTGATGTGGTGGCTGCCATTGGATCTTCTTGATACCGCTTTTTTTAGTTTGAGCATTTGCAGGATCCTCATCGAATGACCTCGGGTTTTCGGACTTTATTTTGTTGAATATAGTTGCATCACTTGCCACTGTGACTATGCCAACAAGCTCATCATCTTCATATAATGGGCTTTTGTTGACTAAAGCCATGAATGTCACACCTGACCTTTTTCTGAAAGGGAATTGACCAGCCCAGCTTTGACCAGACCTTACTCTTCTTAAAATCTTCTCTGAAGATACATGAAACTCATCATATATAAGTAAGTCAGAGACTGTTTGACCGAGTGCTTCATAATCCTGATAGCCAAACAGTTTCTCAGCAGAACGGTTCCTGAAACATGATTAAGTTTATCAGATTTAATATTAAGTTTGTAACACGTTGAAAATGGTTTTCTAGTTGTATATTTCTAAAAAGTGTGTAGTTTGACTTTAGTCTAACAGTAATATCTAACTTCATAAAAGAATAGATCATATTACAAAAAGTTCCTATGATTAGGCTTGGGCCCAAATATAGTCCGGCCCATTAGGCTGATCAGGCCCATGTTCCATTTTCCTATACAACAAGGCTCTGACTCTACTACATTCTTCATACTTCATACTTCACTCTCTCTATACATACATATTTGCTTGTTAGTATATTGATACATTTGGTTAAATATCATCCTGTCTTGAGCGTCAAAGGGTGGTTCACTGCTATCTGTGGCTCCTTCTAACGTGTTTCTCTATGTTGCAGATCCTCTTAAAACCCAGAAAAAGCTAGAATCCGTCCATACGAAAAAGAGCTAAATAAAAAGAAAACTTAGAATTTTTAATTACTTAAAAACAACAACAATAATTAAAAACCACTCTTTAACCGTGTTTGTTAATTCTAATATCATATTACCTTATGATATTACTAAGAATTTCTAATTACTTATAAGAATTTATAATTACTTATAAAACCACTCTTAACCGTTTTTGTTAATTACTAAAAGCCGTCTTTTATACATACAATATCATATTACCTTGATATATAATATATATTAAAAATACTTGAATTTTAATTTGTATCATTATCTAAGATTTTTTATTATATATCATTTTATACTTAAAATACTTTATTTTACTATTCAAAAAAGGTAGCGGCTTTTATTATACATCATTTTATACTTAAAATACTTAATTTTGCTATTCAAAAGGGATAGCGGCGCAGCTTGTTGCGCATATACCTTTTATTTCAATGTAATTTTCATTTGGGAGTCATTCTTTAATATTAATCATTTTATTTCTCATCATGCTCCAAATCCAAACTCTTGCATTATCATTTATCTATGTTGACATAGGGGAAGCGCCCCCCCCCCCCCCCAAAAAAAAAAGGAAACTCTCAAGTCCTATCTTATTAATGATGATAAAAAGACTTTTAACCACTTATTAATTAATCTTAATAGTGGTCGGCCCGTATCACACTCACATCATCAAATTATGATCAATACTTTTCAAACATCAAAACATACAATAACAAACATATTTCGTAACAAGCAACCCATTCATTTACTTCCCAATGAATTCATATTGTCTCCATCTCATAACTATATGAGAAATTTCAAACAAGAATACTATTTAAAAGAATCTAAATAACAAATATGAACCATCAAGTTAAACTCGACTTTGAAAAGTAATATCATTGAACTTTCAAAAGCAAAAGTTGAAATGCTTATCTAGTTGAAGAGTGCCTAAGAAAACTATATAACGAATTATAAATATATAACTGCTAGAATTGTATAAGGTATGGTTCGGCTACAAAGTGTACAAAGTCATAAAACATCACAATTACATCCATAAAACACACTCAAAACCCACAAATAACAGAGTAAAGATCACTCAAACACAAAATCTAAACCCTAACAGTTCATAAAAACTTCAAACACAACATCATAGAACTATGAATATAAAACACAACATGATAATCAACATAAAACACACTAATGTTAGTCATTCGATAATCAAAGCCTTATCATCCAAAACACAACACAAAATCCACAAATATGACATTTTAGTAATTTTCACTTTGTTATTTATGGGTTTTAAGTGTGTTTTATGGTTGACATTATAAGAATTTCTAATTACTTATAATGTACAAACATGCATTTATACCATTATAAGAATTTCTAATTACTTATAAGAATTTCTAATTACCTTATGACTTTGTACACTTTGTAAGAAAAATAGAATTTGTAAAATAAATATAGTGACTCAACTGACAATTCTTTTTTAAGTGACACCCCTAAATTCCCGATTCAACGGTTAGTTAACCGGCTTCTCTATCACAATAACAGAAAATGTACAAACATGCATTTATACCATTCTTGAAACCAATAAAAAGAAAATAACTTTTGAACTAAACTGAATCAATCAAATAAGCATATATATATATAAGAATTCAAAATAACTAACCAATAAATAATCTCTCGATCAATAGCTTTGCTGACATAAACTGCATGACCCAACTGGTCCAATGCTCTCTTATACGAAAACCCTACCGGCAAAACATCCGGGACACTATTCCAGCCGGAAAATGACGTCATACCGGGCCTTGTAGGACCCACTTCTTCTTGCTGTACCCTCCCATGATTACCGGATGACGTCTGCTCAAGTTCCAGCATCTGAAACTGCTCTTGTAGGTCAGCATAACTTGCTTCCAAGCTCCGGCACCGGTCCAGTAGGAGCTCGTAGATGGATGAATTGTCGCCGCCGGTGGGATTATCCGGCGAAGCGTATCTGGGTCTGACGTTTGACAAAGCCATATGGTGTTGGTTTCCATTGATGGGTCGTGTGCTGTGTGGATATATGCTGAAAGTTGGTGTCAAACCGCCATTTGAGATAAACACAGATGGAATAATAGTATTTTAGTAACTTTTGGTTTAGTTGCATGTTTTCCCCCTCAAGTTTTATAACTAGCATTCCACATCCTAGAGCTTTTAGATTTGGTGTTTTGATCAAGGGTTTAGTTTAAGTGTTTAACTGACTTTTTTTTTAGAATGGCTAGAAGGGGAGGGCAAGCCCCTCTACGCCATCTACATCACCCGCCATAAGCGCCATAAGGGTGTCGCCCCTCTTGCCCTTGCCCACCACCCTATGTAGTCTTAACTCTAAGACTATCTCGAATGCAAACGGCGCCCTCAGGCGCCCTTACTGCCTAATCAGCTGTCATATCATATCCTTAACAATCCTTACAAATCCTTAAAAACCACCAATTTCATCTTCAACCATACAAACATCCTTACATATCCTTTCATTTTCCACATCATCACCCATTTTTTATTTCAATTTACCCATTTTTTTAAGTTCACTTACTTAAATTATTAAAATATATTCAAATAAATTAAATGATTAGATAATTAAGATAAATAATTTAAATAAATTAAAAAAAACATAAAAACATAGAAATTGCATTACCTAAAAACAAAAGTAAACTAGATTTAAAAATAAACATAAAAACACAGAAATTGCGTGCATATGAATGAAATTGGTCAATGGTGGATGTAAAGTTCAACGGGTTTTCTTGTTTCGTTTAAAATTGTAGGTTGTAAATTAAATAAACTCAATATTGAACTGAACCAAAATATGACAAATAAATGAATTAAAAGAAGTTGATAATGGGACGGTTGAAATAAAAAATTAATAAACATTGCTTTAGTGGCACAAGAACCAAAACTTACCTTGCCCTTGCAGTCGGATATTAGTTTGTTTCAGATACACTTCAATGTCCACCTCATCAAGGGTGAGAGATTTACGGATGCAATGGAGTTAGTCTAAGTCAACTAAGGGTGTGTACATATATACCAAAAAAAGATTCATCCGACTTCATTTTCACGACAAAGTTATCATAATTGCAAATTGTAAATGTCAGTATTATCCAACCATGCTTTACAATGATGCGCCAATGTTGGTACCTAGCATCGTTCCATATATCATACTTTATTAGAATTTTTTACAAGGATCAAATAATCTCTGCTAACCCTTACTCATCCATTACACAATAGAAATCCTACAAATATGAAGAAATAAAAGAAGTGAATTAGGGTTAACTTCTTTGCTAATCATTCGAAATCTAAGATTTTCGTAAGTTACTTTCTATTTTAAGAAGCAAATTAAGGGCGAAAGTTGACAACAAACCTTGTTAAACACTTCCTATAGATTCTATTTGTTAATCGTTCGAAATCTAAGATCATCATAGTGAACTAGGGTTAACTTCTTTGCTAATCGTTCGAAATCTAAGATCATCATATGTTGGTTACCTTTATACTTAAAAACGCCAGCGTTAGTCCACCATACTTAAAAACGCTAGCGTTAGGCCACCCGTGGTGGTTGTCTTTTTGTCCCTGATGAATTTGTATAACGCGTGATTTTGTACAAAACACCACCACCACTCCAATGGATCACACGTCAAACATAAAACGTGTTATATTTTTAACGCGTGAATGTTTTGATTGTTTGAGGGAAATTGTTAGTTGTGGGGAAATTGTTGGGTGTGGTGATGAGTGATGGACATTTCCACTAAAAAAACATTGTGAGTGATAGAATAATGCTTAATGACATGACGAAACTTGATTGAAAGTTGTGCGTAACTGATGAGTGCTGACCACACTTACCTTTTAGTCCACCAAACCCTTTGGGGTTGAAATGTAATACATAAAACTTGATGGTGGTTGAAAGTATGATTGAGTTAAAGAAGTGACATATAGTCAAACACTGAATGTTGGCAAGTGGGATACAAGCACAGACTTTTAGGCTAAAATCGTGGGGACTTGCGTAGTCACATGCAACGTTTTAAAAACCGGTTTTTAAATCAAACCGGATTAGGCTAAAATATGGTTCAACCAGTTGAACCAGGTTGTACCGAGCGGTTCAACCGGGTTAACTAGCTAACTCTATAATTTCATAAATTACAACATCAACTCAAAAGTTAATCAAAAAAATGCATGATTACATATTAAAATATAATCCAAAAGTAAATCCATAATAAAAAAATAATCCAAAAGATAGTCGAAAATCATTCAGTTTTCCAAAAAGCTCTTTTAAATGAAAGTGTACAATATATTTAAGCCATTTGAGTGTTAAATGCATCAACTATTTTCGTTTTATACAATATTAAATAAGAACTTTTAGTTACGAATAATCTTCATATATAAAAATTAGTAAGATAAGTAACATATATAATAAACATAAGTAACAACCCAAACTAAAATAACCTTGGGCTGGTACGGGTATTACGTTTCAAACTGGTATACCAGATTTTACCGCCGGTACAAACCTTATACCGTTTCACTTATTTACCGGGGTGTTTCGTACCGGATTTACATCTGGAAACGGTAATACCGGTATAACCGGCCAGTATTTACCGGTTTTTAAAACATTGGTCACATGACACGTTGAATTTGCCAAAGACTAATACTAATAAAAGCGTGACACGTGTACTTTAATGCTATTTTTGACATGTTAATGTTTGCATGTGGTGGCGTTGATAGCTGAAAGACAAGGGAGTACATGCATTAATTTGCAGTTGTCTCAATTAGTGAGTGTTATGTGCCTTATGTCCAAGGTTTGATGCAAAACTACTATCAAGCCGGAGTCTCATTGGAAGCAGGCTCTCTATTCATACGAAGTAGAAGTAAGATTGTCTACATCTTATCATCCTTAGACCCTATCTTAACTTTACTGAGATTTATGATGAGTATGATGATAATGATATAGAGAAACTAACAGCCTTTGTTTTGTATTTTATTTGGTTTTTTTCTTCATTTTAAGATGACCACGTGTGAGGTTACTGTCGTTTTTTCTGCCCAAGAACCCATGTTTAATATTCTTTTTAAACGGTTAAAACAAACCCTTTTAGTATTTATTCTTGTGAGGCTTAAACCCGTACAATTTTAATTTTAATAGAGATAAAAATGTCTAGTCTCTAGTGTCACTAAGTCAAAAGAGTCGTCGGCCCATATTTCATAGGGTTAATGGATTTAAACACCCCCAACTATTGTCATTTGGCCGCTGGCACTCTCAACTTTGACTTTGGCTCACACCACTCCCAACTTGACACATTGTTTGTCATGGCACCCCCTCGTTAAATAATCACTAACCTGGTTAGTAAAATTATCCTACGTGTCAATTTAAGCTGATATGGCATGTATGACGTGTCATACATGATCTGATGTGGAACATTACCCATGATCATCATTAAAAAAATAAAACAAAAGCAAATTACAAAAAATTAAAAATATATAAAAAGATACATATCAGGTCCCCTCTCTCTCTCACACACACACAACCAGTTCTCACTATCACAACCACCATAAAACAACCATTCCTTAATCCTTACCCTTTTCTCAATTTATTCTCCACAACCATCACCCGACCACAATCACCATCATCATCACAGCCACCAACACCTTCTTCCACTACTACCACCACCAGCCGCCACCACCTACCCCCATGGCACCTTCCCCTACCTAGCCATTGAGTCTTCCAATTCCCCAGCGAAGTGGCAGAACCGTCGTATCTTTAATCTCTTTCTCCGTCGCCGTTCATAACGAATCTGAATCTGAAGAATGTTTCGGTCGTAACGGAAGCTCCACCACTAGGACCCCGTTAGTCAACGATGATTGCAGCCAGTGGTCATTCGTCTATTGAAGAAACACGAAACTAATTATGGGATTAATCAGTTTGGTTTAGGTTTCTATCATAGTGGTTAATATTCTTATGGCTTCTGAGCTCCGTAATGATCTTCTAATCCTGCAAAACAGAACACCGTTACTCGTTAAGAGGGGAATATGGGGGTTTCCCTCTTAACCGGGCTCCGGCGTGAGAATAAGCGACCGTTTTGAGGAGATAAGTGTGTATTAAGAGTGAGAGTAGAGGGAGTAGAATGTTTAACCTGAAGACTGAGGTCTCTATTTATAGCCGGAGAGGTGTAAGAGGGTGTGGGCTGATGGGCCTTGGGCCGGAAGGCGACAACTTAGAGGATATGCTCTTTGTCTCACTGGTGTCAACCGTTAGTGGATTCTAGGAGTTCCTGGTGCTGGCGCACCGTGATTGGAGCCACGTGTCATGGTTGTCGGCCTGGCCGCCCTTCTGCCATCAGCAGGTAAGTGGAGATCGTGGGGCAGGTGTCTCTGCCCTGTGATTGGTGCCACGTAGGCGTCCTTAGGTACTTTTTGTCTCCTGCACGTCAGACGATCGTGGAGCACGATTGGGCAGAGCCTGGAGGATGCGGATTGGCTCTTCTCATCTGCCACTTGTACCTTTTGTACCTTCTGAAGTGGTCCTGAGCTACAGCTTCTATGCGATCCTTGTTGAGTACGAGACTAGCCCGCGCAGGATTGTAGGTGCTGAAGACTCTTATTCAGAATGCTAAGTGTTGAATGTGGTGCTTTCTCTTATTGAGACCTCGCGCCCGGTCAACACAAGATGATGTAACACGCGCGAGGTTAACAGCAAACAAGTTGATGAATAAGGATATTAAAGTGGCGCATAAGACCTAGTCACAAGGACAGTTCTAAATTTTGTAAGCCATGATTTCAGAGAATCGAGGCATTAAGGTTTGAATCACGTTCATTACCTTATCTTGACAGGGAGTTGTAGACTTCAACTGTCTTTTGTCTTTTAGGACAATAGATATAGCCCGTGGGCATTTCCCTTCTGAGGGATAGTTATAATGTGATCATCTTCTTAGATGCTATTAGTCGAGGTCGTATGGATCTTACCGACTATTATGCTTGGACCTGGTCCAACATTTTTAGACAGGAGGTCAAAGACCACCACTGTCGTTGTCTTATCGGACAACAAGTTTAGCTCGCAGGCACTTCATCACTATCGGATGTTTATAATATGATCATCTTATAGGATGACACAAGCCATGATTTCTAAATCACTAGGCTAGATAAGAAAATTAGAAGAATCCATTATAAGGATGACTGTTGTGATTTTCTCGAGTCACATTTGTCAAGAGTGCTAACACGTTCTTAGGTGTTTAACAAGGATTTGAATCTCTTGAGTAGGTTTCACCATCTTGGCTGCGTAGGCTAGGTTTCACCTTTAAGATTATCTTTAAAATGCATACTGGCAGGAAAGTAAGGATATTTATTTTATTCAGGATTTTTATCATAAATCCTAATTTATAATTTAATAATAGCACAATTGGCCTAGTCGCGTAGACAAGTTTAATTTATAAGCCAAGATTTCAGAGAATCAGGGCAATTTATGAATTAGTAATGGCACAAAAGGCCTAGTCACGTGGACAAGTTTAATTTATAAGCCATGATCGTCTGGGATCGAGGCATTTAGTAATAGCACAAAAGGCTTAGTCACGTGGACAAGTTTAATTTATAAGCCATGATCGTTTGGGATTGAGGCATTTAGGTGTGAATCAAAGTTCATTACCTTTTCTTGACAGGGAGCTGTAGGCTACCACCGTCTTTAGTCTCAGAGGACGTTAATTATAGCCCGTAGGCACTTCCCTTCTAAGGGATGTTATTTTCCATTCATTTCATATTTCATGATTAGAATGAAAACTTAATTTAATCAATCCATTATATGAAAATAGAAGTACAGAGTTGCCCTAAACGGGTCTTTGAAGGGATAATGTGTCCTTAAAGGGACTGAAAGATAAATATGTCCTTATAAGGACTATCAAAGACACGATCTGTAGCAAAAGGAGTTTCCTCTTCATTTTATGTCTGAATGCTTTCTTTTTGGTTGTACGTTTCATCCTGGCCGCGGTACGAAGCTCAGCATTTCAAGGCTCCGGATGTGGAGAATTTCTAATACAGTTTCTTCGCTTGGCGACGTATCCAATATATATAAAAATTGGAAGCAAAAATTTCCAGATTAGGATTGAGAATATTCCTATGTTAAGTCTAGACTCAGAAGATTTAGGAATATGCAATTATGTCATTGAGATTAAACACAAAAAGCTAGTGTTTAATTCACTCAATGTTGGCTCTGATACCAACCTGTCACACCCCGATTTTCCACGTGTCACCGGTGGGCCCGGTGGGGGAGTATCGTGACGTGGTTGGCAACATAATAGTCAAACAACACAATATAATAATGCACAGCGGAAGCAAAAGATAAATATATTACATTCCGAATATAAGTAATGTCAAAGTATTACAACGGAAGGTAAAGGATCCACAGGTGGATCAATAAAAGAAAACTGTTCAACAGACTTTAGGCATCTAGAACTTGCAAGATTCCCTAGTGACGCCCTGAGCTCCCAGCCAATTACGCATAGTACCTGTCACTTAACCTTTTGGAAAATACGTCAGTTTACACTGGTAAATACAATTAACTGACTCATTTTGGAAAAAGAGTTTGAAAAGTGATTCGAGTGCAAACGGCACAAAATATCTTGACACATTGATTAAAATGCACAGAGGCAAAATTAATCTTTTATACTTGGGACAATTTTATTAATAAAAATCTTGTATCCGATTTACATGGTTGTCCAACATTTAGGGCCGGTGATTATACAATACAAGCCGGACAAGATTAATCGACACACCACAAATATAATCTCACAAGAAGACACCCTTACGAGTGAGTATACGTTATACATATGCAACAGGAGGTGTTATGTCTACACCTTGTGCTTACGTCGTGGCCATTCACTTTTTAAAATGAGCCAAGGATATCCAGGACACGGTCATTAACCCCCAATGTTATTTGTTATCAATCAATACAGATTAAAACGGGATTATGCAATTTAATCATCTCCGATTAAAAGGTTTTTACACCCGACCAAGCGGTATTTTTATAATACCGTATCCCAAGCCCGTATAAGGGAAAATAAGTTAAAAGTATTTACCTGAGCTAGCAATGCAATTTACACTCAGCCGTATATCTTAATCAGCAAGCACAAGTACTTCTACTGGGGCTCTTAATCTGGAACGAAGGTTTTATTAACCTATTAAATTCCTAACGGGTCTTATTTAAGTCGTAACTTAGACCGGTTAGTTTTAAGGAAAGGTTTACGGTTCAAAACGCATGATTAAGCGAAGACCGGAATAGGATGTGATTTAGACCCGACAAGTCTGGAGACTTGTATAATATGGGTAAACTAAACACATTCTGGATTTTGAGATAAAACCGATAAGGTTTGACCCGTTTCGGCTAATTTATGTAAACTTGTTACATAAACCGAACCGAACGCGTAATAAGCATAACGGGTATCCGTAAGATCCATATACAGGTTTCCTAAGTTAATATGCTTCAAATATGTTGGGACATCAGTTGGATGTCTTTCATTATGCCCCGAACTAATTTAAACACAAACTATGCCCCGTAGGGGTAGTTTGGTCATTTTAAAGTTTGTAAAAGCGTTTAGATGTTTAACTGAGTTACAGGTCTGATGTAAACAATAATCATACTCAATTTCATGAGTTATAACAGTAGGCTAAAGCATATATGTGAAATTTATCATTTTTAACCAAACTATGCCCCGTAGGGGTATTTTGGTAATTTCACATAAGCCGAAAAGCTCAAAAACGAAGTCTGAGTTAATCAACCTTTTATTACTGTTAAAATATCATAATTTTCCTTATATATCAGTAGGTATCAACCCGGGTATGTTCAATATGATTTTAAAACATACTATGCGTTAAAAACGCTAAATAAGGCGATTAAAGGCCATTTCCGGGTTCGATACTTAAATCTGATATTTTTATATTTCTAGAAGGCTTAAAATAATTTATTTAACATATGTGATCAGTAGCAAAAGGTTTGGAGTCGTTTAGATATGTAAAACTCATTTTATGGCCCGTAAGGGCAAAACCAACAATTACCGGATTAAGCCTACGACTACTAGTTATGCTCAGCCTAAAATTAATTAAAAATATTTAAAAATCCCAAAATAATATATTACATCAGTGGGTATTAAGTTTGATACCAAAAGGTAGGCTTAACTAGGCTATACGCTAATTACGCCGTTTTATTAACATAAAGCTTAAATTTTGCGATATTGAGCATAACTCTTAATCTATAAGTCAAAATGATGTCAAACTTTGCATACAAGTTTATATATCAGTAACTAAGGTTTCTACACTTTTACATTTTTCATAAATCATGTTTTAAGGTAATAAGGGCATAACGGTCAACATATGAGCAATTAACGGAAATATGCATATTAATTGGATAACTAATGAACCAAGGTGTATAATCACAGAGGGTTGTTCTAACATGTAACCTAATCCAATTAAAGCTCTGAGGCATTTCTAAAACATGCCTAAACGGGTCAGAACTGAAAGTCAAAGTGAAAGTCAAACTATGTGACTTTCGGTTCCGAACCGGGTCTAAACAGGAAATTGTCGGGTTGAACATGTTTAGACATGTTCTTACACTTATTACTAAGTTATAACAATGACCCAACAGGTTGTATATGATCTACAATGTTAATTATGCATAAATGGTATTTTAGACTTCTTGTTGACTTTTTAAGTAAAGGTTTGACCCGACTTTTGACCTGGTTAGAGTGATGATCAGGGGAGACCCTTTTGAGGTTTTATTACCCACATAAATACCATCTTAAATCTACCTTTGATTCAAGAATTGACTGAGCCATTATTGACTAATCTTGAAGTCAAACCGTAATTACGTCGGTTTGACTTTTAGCTAATTAACTAAGCTAAAATTAACTAGAAAAGGTTAGGCAACTTACAAAGGTCCTAAGCTTAATTAGAGAACACTTTAGAGAAGGTTGGAGCTCCAGAAGTGATCCAAAAATGCAGGAGAAGTGAGTGAGAAGAATGGTTGCACAAGGAGGCTTTATATAGGTCTTTAAGCACCATGAATTGTTGACAACAAAGGCTACCAATGACCACAATTCGTTTACACATGTCCCTAGGGTCTAGGAACATTTTAGGGGTCGTCCACATGTGAGAAAAACCGGCTAGATGGGTTAAAATCGCGAAAAACAGGCTGCTGAAGGTTTTCTGGTTGCTGGGTAATTGTTGCGCACCGTAACAATTATTTGTTGCGGTGCGCAACAAATCATCAGGGACCAAAAGTTGCTTGTTTGTTGGTGTTTCGAAAGGGCAACCTCTAAATCGACTTTGGGACATTATTTTTGACAATTAGGGACCTCCCAAAATGCCTTTGTACAGTCCCATACCCTACCATTTGCATTTGTTTGCTTTGAATCCAAAAACAAATACCGAAATTTAAGGTTTACCATAGGATTTTCATAGACACCTATCATGCACTTTAAATTCGTTTATCGTCAATGAATTTCTGGATAATAGATGTGTGTAATATTTAAATTGGGTCTTGGGATTTATAATAGATGACGACACTTTTAAATCCTGCCAAAACATCTTTATTCAATCCAGGTTTATAACGCTTTTTATCTCACATAACACGTGGCGTTATTTCATTTAACACGAATTTTCGAGGTGTTACAGCGTGATAACCGTCGCTCCGGGATTTGCGATCGACGTGGCAGTCGCTGATTGGGTACGCGCGCGGTGGATACGGCACACGTCTACTCATCGCATTTAATGCGATGAGTATATATATCCGAGAAGATAAGAGGAGAGATCACTTTTCTCCCACTGTTGCTATTTTCTCTCTGTCTTCTTCAAATCTTCAAACCTTCAAGTGAGCTGTTTGCAGATCTTCAAGATCCTTCATAACTTCAAACTTTTTCCAGAATATTCAAAGTTTAGTCGGTATCCATGGCTGAAGAGCATCAACAAGAAGCAAATCCTGGTGAAGGCCCTGTTCCTGTCCTCAAGTGGGACTTAGGGTTGTTCGAGCAGATCACTCGAGGGTTTCGATTCCCACCGGAATGGGATGCCCGGTACCCCGGCCAGAATCAGACGGCCGCCGATGCACCGCCGGGGTACATCACCCTTTATGAAGACTTCTTTCTTCAGGGAAACTTCCGGTTGCCGGTGACGAGGTTCATGTCCAATATCCTTCATCATTGGGGCTTCCATATCTCGCAGCTGAATCCACCCGGAATGGTGAGGGGGCGACATTTCGAGTTCTTGTGTCGATCCCATGGCATAGAGCCGTCTGTGGATAAGTTCAGGGTCTTCTATCAGCTGATCCGGAACATAGGGTTTTACTATTTCGGCAATCGTGGGTCTGCCAAGAAGATTTTGCTGAACCCTCCCAAGAGTTTCCATGATTGTAAAAAAAAAATTTTCTTCATTAGAGAGGAGGTTATCCCTTTCGTGCGCCTGATGTCATAGAGTAGGAGGAACTGGTGATTTCGAAGAACGCCGATTGGTACTTAAAGCTGACCGCGCCGCCAAATCGTATATTTGGTGAGAACGTCTTGGTTGCTGCGCAGATGAGCGATCAGTGGCCTGAGGATAGTGCTGAGGTGCCAGTTTTGAAGTTCGAGGATAGAGGTTTGTTATTTTCCTTGATTATTGCTTTTCTATTAATCTTGCGCTTAGATGTCTGGTTATATTTCTTCTGCAGAGGCGCACCTTTACCAGGCTGCTTTCCCCACCTTTGGTGGATCTATGGGTGTTCGTCCGCTAGAACCTGGGGAAGATTGCTGGTATGAGCACATCAAAGGCAACTTTCTTTATCCTCCTCCCGGGATTTTCGCCGATCCTTCAACTGCAACAGAAGGTGCGCATGTACCCAATCCCCGATCTTTGCGATCTGTGACCTCCGCTGGGAGAGAGATTCTTTATCTTTCCAGCTAGGAGTCTGTAGGGTCTTCGAATGGGGAGCTAAGTTCGTGGTCTAACATCTTTGCAGGTGTGTTGCGCGACTTGGGTATTGACCTAGAAGAAAAGAAAAAGAAGCCAATCAAGCGGAAGAAGGTTATCACCTTGGATGCTGAGGTGACTAGCAAGAAGGGCGGCAGCAGTCGCGCCATTGCTGATGCTGCTGACAAAGGTATACTACGCTTTCGCCAGAGTAACTTGGAAGATTACGTTATTATCAGTGATTCACTCGAAGGTTTGTCGCGTATAGGCGAGAAGAAGTCAGGAGGAGCTGGTTCGAAGAGCTCAGAGAGTGCGGGCTCTCGCAACCCAGATGCTGGGGCGACTCCGTCCTCTGTTGCACATGATGAAGAGGGGGAAGAAGAGGAAGAGGAGGAGGAGCCTGCTACAAAGTTAATCAGCAGGAAAAGAAGTAGAAGTAAGACCATAGCTGGTGTGTCTACTGCGCGGAAGGCTGGAGGAGTTCCCTTGATTGGGAAACAGAGCAACTTGCGCTCCCTTTACAGATTTTCTCCTGGTTAGTTTTCCTTAGTTTCTTTGCTCTTTGATGTTTCTTCTTTTTTAACACTTAACTTCTGCAGAGGCCAAGAAGAAGACCCTTGAGAAGAAGGGCGTCGCGTTCACAGAGCCCTCAGAGCCGGCGCATAAAAGGCCCAAGGTTACTATCAAACCTTTCAAGACTGCTGGTGTAGAGTCCGAGAAGGATAAACAGGCTGCTGAGGGGGAGACGGCGAAAGTTGCTGAAGAAGAGAAGAAGAGGAAGGCTGCGAAAGAGAAGAAAAAGAAACCTGAGGATGAGAAGAGAAAGAAAGCTGCTGAAAGAGAGAAGGAGAAAGAGAGAAATAAGGAAAATGAGAAAGATAAGGCGGCTGTCGACAAGCCTGTCGGAGGTGATCCAAAGGATACCGGGGGCGCTGCTACAATCGCGCATGATAAAGTGCAGGGTCCGGAAGTCGTTCGCATTACGGGGCTTGACCAGCCCCTTCATGAGAAGGAGAAGAGGAGAGAGAGCACCCGGGGTAAGGGACCAGAGGTCATTGAGCCGACCAAGCTTGTTGGGGGATCGACTACTGCTGCAAGTGGCGCAGGTTCTGGTGGTGCTGGAGGGTTTGTGCCTCGATCTCCCATCGGTCCTAAGGATACTTTGGGAGATCTTTATTACAAGACTTACACTGAGGAGGTGCGTGGTGATGCTCCACATCAAGCTCCCTGGGGTCTGAAGCAGAAAGATACATTTCTGGACTTCACGTCCTGTCGTGATTGGTTCTTAAATTCTTTCCCTCCTGGTGAAGTTAACCGACAAAGGGCGCGAAGCCATGATGGGTTGTACCAGGCGTACGTTGTTGGAGAGGCCAACGCTCGCTTCGCCAATCACCAGATCGTGCGAGAATGGCGCACAATGATCAAGGAGCGGGCAGAATGAGAAAGGTATCGTGAGCGCCTGTTGAAGCAGGTTAAAGATTATGAGAAGGCTAAGGCTGCCTTTGTTGAAGAGAAGGCCCAGTTTGAATCCGATAAGAGATCAGAAGAGTGGGGCCGTGAAGGCCTTAAGGCTAAGCTTCGTGCTGCTCAGGATCTGCTGGCGAAGGAGAAGGCTGAATGGAAGAAGATATGCTAGAAGGATAACCAGCGCATGTATTCGGCTCGCGAGAAGATTACTGAGCTTGAGGGTAAAGTTGCTGGGCTGACCGGGAAGGTCGAGAATGTGCAGGCTGCTAAGGAGCAAGCTGAGGTTTGCAAAACGTTTACCCTTTCCTTCTGCACTTTTGTTTGTATAAGAGCTTAAGTCTTTTGCCCTTTGTAGGCTGAGCTGGCTGAGGTGAAGGCGCAGCTGTCTGGTAAGGACAAGGATTTGGTTTTCAAGGACGTCGAGATTGCTGAGTTGAAGCGTCGCCTTCAGGAGCAGGTTGACAAAAGTGAATCCTTGGAAATCGACCTTGAAGCCGAAAAAGTTAAGGCTGCTACTGCTGAGGAAGCTAAACAGAAAGCTGAGGAGGCGCGAGATATTAGCACATCTGCTCTCAATGTGGCGCAAAACAACTACTCGGAGGCTCAAGGCATCGTTGACACTTTGGTCTCTGAGGCTGAGTGGCTGCGCGGCAGAGGAATAGTTCTGGTATGATTTCTCTTAACTTTGGCTTTATTCATCAAAACCTGGTGTCTTATGTATTGCGTCTGTTATAGACGGCCAACTCCATCTTAAATGCTGGAGAACTAGATAAAGTTGTTGCTGCTCTTATAGATGCTTCCCACGCGTTTGGTCACCGAGGCGGTTATCTGGAGTGTGCGCAGCATGTTGAAGAGATTTTTGGGCAAGAGTTTGACACAAGTCATTGCTCTGTGACGAACGAAGCTGATGCTGAGTTGGCACGCGCTGAAAATGCTTATGATCACCTATCATTGCCCATCATGGACTTGGTCGCAAAGGCTCTAGAGCATGATGACTGGTGCCACCGCCTAAAGACCATTCTCGACCCACCAGAAACTATTGAATTATCTGATGAGGAGGAAACGGCGGGCCATGATGGCGATGGCGAAGGCGATGGTGGTGGCGAAGGCGATGGTGGTGATGATAAGCATGACGATGATGATGCTGGTGATGGCTTTGAATAGATAGTGCTGACAGGCTTTGTGCCTTGTAAAATTTTTTAGGTTTTGAATGTAACCAGTTGCGCGGTCGCGCTTGTTTTGGATCAGATGAATGATAGTTGGTCTTTATGTGACTGTTGCGTAAGTGCGCTTGTTGAATATGACGTTTATGTTTATTTTGTTTCGTTATAATTATTGCACTGTTGTTAGAAACTATGGTTAAATTAGCTCGAATAAATGTAAGTGTGGCTCTTGTGCGAGTGTAACTGCCCGGTCTTACGCTATGTTCGCGGAGTACCTTGGAGGCATAACTCAAGAGCTCGTAATTCACTGGAGTGTTTTCGTGCTAATCAAAAGTTTAACATGCATTTGTAACGTAAGAGTCGTCATGGTAAAGAAAACATGTCGTATGCTTTCATTGATTGTAAAACAGGCGCTTAGGCCAGCATACATCGCATATAAGTAGAAAAAGGGGCGTTTAGCCAACATAGGAAATTAGGAAGGGCACGTGGCCTAGAATATTTACATATAGTACTTGCGCAGTTGTTGCGCATTCCACGTGCGCGGGATGATGTGTCCATCCAGGGTGCGCAATTTATATGCCCCTTTTCCTAACACTTCGTGAACCAAGTATGGGCCTTCCCATTTGGGTGCTAGTTTTTCGGGGCGTTCAGTGTTTGAAGCTTCATTGTCTCTGAAGACATATTCTCCTGGAGTGAAGGTGCAAATGCGTACTCTAGCATTGTAATACCTTTCCAGTTGCGTCTTGTACTTGGCTTCTTTAATTCGCGCAATTTCGCGCCTTTCTTCTAGCAAATCTAAGTCAAGGCGACGTTCTGCCTCGTTATCGATTGTGTTGACTGTTGTCAAGCGCGGAGAGGGCAAGCCAACTTCTGCCGGGATAACCGCTTCTGAGCCATAGACTAGGCTAAAAGGGGTTTCGCCGGTACTTGTCTTCGGCATGGTTCGGTGAGCCCACAAGATACTCAGGAGCTCATCTACCCAGCCTCTTCGCTTTGTGCCCAGTCGGGCCTTTATCCCGTCGACGATACTTTTGTTCACACTTTCAACTTGGCCGTTGCCTTGGGGGTGCGCAACGGAAGAGAAAGTGTGTTCGATTTTCATCTCTTTCATCCACTTTTGGAGGTCGTCTGACGCGAAGTTGGTGCCATTGTCAGTTACAATCTTGAGTGGCAGGCCAAACCTGCAGATGATGTGTTCCCAAATAAACTTGCGCACTATCATTGCAGTAGTTGAGGCGAGGGCTTTGGCTTCCACCCATTTCGTAAAGTAGTCGACGGCCAAAATTATGAACTTGACGGCGCCGGGAGCTTCTGGGAAAGGTCCCACTATATCAATTCCCCACTGCTGAAAAGGCCAAGCAGTGGAGACAGGGATAAGATCGTTCTTTGGGCGCAGGGTTTTTGGAGAGTGTCGCTGACAGGAGTCGCATTTGCGCAGCTCCTTCATGGCGTCGACATGCATCCCTGGCCAATAATATCCAGCGTTCATGATCTTCGCGAAAACCATGCGTGGTCCTGCATGGATGCCGTAGATCCCTTCGTGAATCTCCCTGATCAAGTAATTCGCATCTTCGGGGTCCACGCAGCGCAAAAGTGGCCCTAAGAAGGATTTCCGGTATAAGATACCACCATTCATCTCATAATGCAAGGCCTTGTTCTGAATCTTCCTTGCATCTGCTTTGCTTTCAGGGAGTATTCCTTCTTGTAAATACTGAATTATAGGGGTCATCCAAGATGGCTGCCCTATTTCGATCACATTCACTTGTCGCAGCAGAACTGACGGGTTTTTGAGTACTTCGATCCTTACATCTTTGGCAAGATGTTGGAAAGAGGTGGAAGCAAGTTTACTCAGGGCGTCTGCTGGTTTGTTTTCTGAGCGATTGATGTGAACTACCTTGTATGATTCGAATTGTTGGAGTAATTCTTTCGCCTGGTCTAAATACAAGGCCATAACTTCGCCTTTTGCATCATAAATTCCGTTGATTTGACTGGCGATCAAAAGTGAATCGACATGCGCTTGTACATTTCGAGCTCCCATTTTTATGGCGAGGCGCAAGCCTGCCAAGAATGCCTCATACTCCGCCTCATTGTTGGTGTTCTTGAAATCCAACTTGATGGCATATGTAAATTCATGGTTCTCCGGGCTAACGAGGCGTAGTCCATCTCCCGCGCCATCCTTATTTGAGGCCCCATCAGTGTACAGCATCCATAACTCATTTGACATGTCTTTTATGGGAGTCTTGACAATCTCTCAATCTTTGATTTTATCAACTGGAACTTCTGTGATGAAGTCCGCTAGAACTTGACCCTTGATTGCTGGGCGCTGCCTGTACAAGATGTTGTGGCCCCCCAACTCGATCGCCCACTTTGCTAACTGTCCAGACGTCTCTGGTTTTTGCAATATCATGCCAATGTGAAAGTTGGTGAGCACCGTGATCACGTGCCCTGTAAAGTATCTGCGCAGCCTCCTAGAGGCATGTAGTAATGCAAGTACCAACTTTTCCAATGTTGAATATCTCGTTTCTGGGTCAGTGAGCACCCTACTGACGTAATAAATCGGAGTTTGGACCCCATTTCTCTCCACCAGTAATACCGACCCAACTGCCTTGTCCGATGATGACAAGTACAAGATGAGCGGCTCCTCTTCAAACGGTGCAGTCAAGGTAGGGAGCTCGATCAAACACTCCTTCATTTGCTGAAAAGCAACCTCTACTTCGGGCATCCACTTGAATTCTTGCTTTTTCACGCAATTGCGCAGAGTACTGCTAAAAGGATATGACTTCGCAGCATGGTTCGACAGAAAACGATTAAGCGCGGCTAGGCGACCGGCCAACGTTTGCATCTCCTTGATAATTCGTGGTGACGACATGCGCTCTATTGCTTGAACTTTCTCCGGATTTACTTTAAATCCGCCATTTGTAACTTTGAAGCCCAAGAATTTCCCTTCCTCCATACCAAAGGAACATTTGGCAGGATTCAGCTTCATGTTCACACTTCTCAATGAGCTAAAAGTTTTCTCAATGTCTTTTAACATTTGGTCCTCCTCGGGACTTTTGACTACCAGATCATCAATGTAGACCTCAATGTGCTTTCCGATGTCGTCGGCGAAGATTCTATCCATTAAGCGCTGGTATGTTGCGCCAGAATTCTTGAGACCGAACGACATCTTTGTATAGCAAAAAATTTCAAGATTAGTTCTAAAAGCTATCTTGTCTTCATCTTCCAGCTTCATCTGGACTTGATGATAACCTTTGTAACCATCCAAAAAACATTTTCACCTGTATGGTGCGAGAGAGTCTATCTTTTTGTCGATCTCAGGCAATGAGTAGCAGTCTTTAGGGCACGCCTTGTTGAGATCAGTGTAATCGACACACATTCTCCATCCTCCATTCGACTTCTCGACCATGACAGGGTTCGCGACCCAGCTCTGATAGCGCACTTCCCTCAAAATTCCTGCTTTGAGTAGTTCGCATACTTGCTCATTCATTGCTTTGGTCTTGTCTGCCCCTAAGCTGCGCCTTCTTTGGACCTTTGGCTCAACAGAGGGGTAAGTGTTCAGACAATGCTCGGTAACATCGCGCGGGACACCGGTCATGTCGGCCGGAGTCCAGGCGAAGATATCCATATTCCTGAACAGGAGTTGTTTGAGATGCGTTCTGATGTTTGGTGAGATTGCGTGGCCTATCGTCACCGTTTGCTCCGGGTATTTGAGGTTTAACACCCATTTTTCTGGCTCGGTTGTTGAAACCTTCGCCGCTTTTGTTGGGCGCATCTCCTCCGTCGACATTACTTCTTTCTTGGCATAGATAATTGCCACCCCCGTCTCAGTTGGAAACCCTATCGCTGAGTGGGGCGTGGAAGTTACCATGTTCAGTTCACCTTGGGTTTCTCTCCCAATCAACACATCATGTTTTGATTTGACAGGCATCACCATGAAGTTTACATTTGTTGTTCTTGAATGCTTCCCGTCAGAGAGCGTGACGGGGAAGCTGATTTGGCCTAGCGGGAAGACTTTTTCTTTGCAAAATCCTGACAGTGGGTAATTATCTGGCTCAAGTCTCACTTTATCTTCGTCATTAAACTGATTAAAGCATTGCTTATAGATGATATCAGCCGTACTTCCTGGGTCAATGAAGACATACTCCGTTTCATAGTGGCTGATAATACCGGTGATGACGACGGGTCGAGTGGCACGAGGACCGCCACGCACTACCGGGAAAATGACCTGTTGCTCTTTCCATGAAGGTTCGTAAGGGCGCTTGCCTTTTTCTCTTGCACTGTATCTTGGTCCATTGACCATATGGGTTTCTAGGTGTCGGACTTTCTTGTGATTCCCTTCATCACGGCGTTGGATCTGTCGAGTTTCCTTACGCACGTTTTTCACTAGGTGGCTGAGCTTTCCGCTTTTCAGCGCTTTCTCGATCTCTATCCGTCAGGTGCCTTGTATCCTTATGGAAGTCGTAGTACAGGTTGGTGTCTTGCCCCTTCTTGTTTGTCATAGGCCTTGGAGCCTTGAAATCGTGATTCTCGATCATCACCACCTCTTTTGGTGTTTTTATGAGCGGATTCCAATGCTTCTCACGGTTATCGTCCCTGACTGCTTTCCGGTATCCGATTCTATCAATCGTCTCCCGCGCATCCTCTCTGTAGCGCGATCTTTCTTCATAACCCCTTGATTTTCCGAACTTCCAATCATGACTCTTGCCTTTGTTGCGCTTGTCGAAGTCGCACGAGTTTTTCTTGGAAAAACGATCATCGGTGTATGAGGACTTGGCTCCAGCTAGCGATTCCTCTGTTTGCGCTACTATTTTTGCTGCTTCCATCAGCTTACTCCACTCCTTGGGCATACAATCTTTCCCAGTGATGGTTCTGATGAGACTATCACATCGGATAGCTTTCTTAAAGTGAGCGCGCATGAGTTGTTCACTTACACCACCGATCTCTAAGCACTCCTTGTTAAAGCGAGTGATAAAGTCTTCCAGACCTTCATTTTCTCTGCGCCAGATATTCGTTACTTCAGACGTATCTCGTTGATAACGCCTTTGCTGGCTGAAGTGGTCTAGAAACTTAGTTCTGAAATCAACCCACAAACTGATTTTTCCAGGCGGTAGGCTGTCGAACCACGCGCGAGCAGCCCCGGTAAATGCCTGGATAAACAAATGACACCACATTGATATATTCCATCCTCCCATGCAACTGACACTTGTGAATACTCTGACATGATCGTCGGGATCAGTCAGCCCGTTGAACTTTCCCACTGTGGGAGGCAACTTTTCTCTTGATAGCGGTGCAAGAGCGATCTTAGGGATGAATTTCGAATGTTCTGCAGCTTCAGCTGGTCGATAGGCGAGGCAAAAGTCTCGCTCTGCCTCTTCGCTGTATCCGACATGTTGCCTTGGTTTGTAATACTCGTGATTCTTCTGTAAGCGATTGAAGACTGACGACCCTTCGTCATCTTGCCAAGTTGGGTCGTCTGGATCTGTGTCATTCCATTCATTATACATATTGCGTGGTGTGAGCCGGCTATGAACTGGACCTCTTTGGATATTTGACGGGTGGTCATAATAGCTTTCCGTCTCTCCCCGTGTGTCGCGCGTGTCATGCACGCTTGGTCGTCTCTGGGGAGGAGGCCTGTGGAGTCTTCCTTGGAGGTTTTGCTGTGGGGGTATCTGGCGCGCCCCCTGGCTCGGACCCAAAGGTGTGATTAAAGATGGTTCTGCTTGCAAAACCGTTTGCTGTGCGCTCAAAGACTGGTACGCCACATTGATGGTAGCAATTTGTTTGGCGTACCAAGAGGCTGGAGTTTCGCCTTCTGGTAGCCCTAATAACGCCGAAATGTGCTGAGGTGGAGGTGGATTTGAGGGTCCAGCACCATTATTTCCCGGGGTTACCATCTGGGTGATGCGAGTGATGCTCGCGTGGCGTCCCCCAGTGTTGGTTACTTCGATTTCACCGATTTCTTCAATAGGTTGGGCTTGGACGTTTTGCTTGTCCTCCCCTAACACTGCGTTAGAGTTTGCTCCAAAACCAAACTCAGGAATGATTCCTTGACCAGCCATGATCGAGGACAAAACGACGAAAACTCAGAAAAAAGAAGATGAAATTTGTAGGAAACCGGTGGGCGCCAATGAAGAAACACGAAACTAATTATGGGATTAATCAGTTTGGTTTAGGTTTCTATCATAGTGGTTAATCTTCTTATGGCTTCTGAGCTCCGTAATGATCTTCTAATCCTGCAAAACAGAACACCGTTACTCGTTAAGAGGGGAATATGGGGGTTTCCCTCTTAACCGGGCTCCGGCGTGAGAATAAGCGACCGTTTTGAGGAGATAAGTGTGTATTAAGAGTGAGAGTAGAGGGAGTAGAATGTTTAACCTGAAGACTGAGGTCTCTATTTATAGCCGGAGAGGTGTAAGAGGGTGTAGGCTGATGGGCCTTGGGCCGGAAGGCGACAACTTAGAGGATATGCTCTTTGTCTCACTGGTGTCAACCGCTAGTGGATTCTAGGAGTTCCTGGTGCTGGCGCACCGTGATTGGAGCCACGTGTCATGGTTGTCGGCCTGGCCGCCCTTCTGCCATCAGCAGGTAAGTGGAGATCGTGGGGCAGGTGTCTCTGCCCTGTGATTGGTGCCACGTATGCGTCCTTAGGTACTTTTTGTCTCCTGCACGTCAGACGATCGTCGAGCACGATTGGGCAGAGCCTGGAGGATGCGGATTGGCTCTTCTCATCTGCCACTTGTACCTTTTGTACCTTCTGAAGTGGTCCTGCGCTACAGCTTCTATGTGATCCTTGCTGAGTACGAGACTAGCCCGCGCAGGATTGTAGGTGCTGAAGACTCTTATTCAGAATGCTAAGTGTTGAATGTGGTGCTTTCTCTTGTTGAGACCTCGCGCCCGATCAACACAAGATGATGTAACACGCGCGAGGTTAACAGCAAACAAGTTGATGAATAAGGAGTATGGTCCTGCGCGCGACCTGAATGGGGTTTGCGCGGCATTTTTGGGACCATACCCCTTCATCTATAAATCTGGCCATCTGGGTATCTAAATCTGCATTAGATGAATTGGAAATTGAGTGTAAAGTGGTGGTGGGGGGGGGGGGAGAAGATAAGATGAGGAATTCGGGATCCAGACAGATCATTGGTTTTCAGCAAGTTTATTAGATGAATTGGATATTGAGTGCATATTGGTTTATATATTTTTAATTTTCTTTTGTTTAATTTTTTTAATGATGATCACGGGTAATGTTCCACATCAGATCATGTATGACACGTCATACATGCCACATCGGCTTAAATTGACGCGTAGGCTAATTTTACTAACCAGGTTAGTGATTATTTAACGAGGGGGTGCCATGACAAACAATGTGTCAAGTTGGGAGTGGTGTGAGCCAAAGTCAAAGTTGAGAGTGACAGCGGCCAAATGGCAATAGTTAGGGGTGTTTAAATCCATTAACCCTATTTCATATGATATTTTTTCTTCAGTTCTTGTATTTTAGGTTGCTTCAGGTCATTTTACCCATACTTTTAGCATACTTTGATAAAAATTTAAAAATAATTTACGAGTAATGAATACTTTTCATACTGACAAATAAATTTTAACATTTCTAGTTATAGAATGGTTTGTTTAAGTTGTTTCATGAAAAAACATGTTATAGAAATATTCATATAACATAAGGGGAAAGTTCTTGTACAAATAATCTTAGCATACTAAACATACAAATTGAAGGAAAAGTCAAAAAGACAAGGTGACATTTTTGTAATTATCAATAACTATCAAAGTTACTCTACAAATATATCTAAAAAACCTAAGCATAAAACATTCACATTTATAACTATTAATCATAACTCAAAGCATCAAGTATCCTCACATTTATAACTCTACAATTAATATTTTACTAAGTGTTACTGTATTGTCATAGACACAAAAATACTATTCGAACAAATCATAAAACACTCACCTTTGCCCTTAGATTTTACCGTATCTTGCTTTCCTTGTCCGACCCATTGGCAAACTCTAACAATAATGCTAACTTGCAAGTTCAATATCACACACTTAGCATACGGGTCACGATTATTTCAATATAAATATTTACATAATACACCAGACAACGTTATATTTCGTTTCACTTATCCTGACCCAATACATGGAGTTTATATGAAACCACTCAATTTAGTAACTATGGTTTCTTTGTGGCATTTTATCGAACATCAGGTGTGCATCAACATTTCTACTACTTAAATATCATCATTTTGTTTATCCAGACTTCCAATTGAAAACATAACAACTAGGCTACAAACATTGAGCTATATAACATATAGGTTTCAGTACTTCTCATATAGAAAACCAATTTATATATTATCATGCACCAACACTAGAGTGTATGAACTTAAAATATAATTTGATCACATGAGAAGCATAACTAGCCATTATTCATAAAGATTTCAGATCATAAATCTCTATTCCGATTACATAAATGTAACCCATCCTTCATCTAATGATTAGATCAATAAAAATACATACCTTCTCACAATGACGTCTAGATCTTAATCTATCTTCAATTTCGACATGCAACCGTTTCTTCAACAGATCCATACAAGTTTTTATCCTTTGATTTTGAGTTCTTATAGAAACCTCCTTGCTACCAGAAGTGTTCTTTAATTTTGGATGAATAAAACATCCACAATCTGATTTCTTATTTATTTGGATACAATTTAAACCCTCCCACAATTCAAGGGTGTAATATTCTAACCACATGTTATGGCTTTACTGTCTATAAAATCCAATTTGATATATTTTAAAATTTAAACATTCAACATTATTTTTTTATATGTGTCAATAGCTTTTAGAATATTTACACTTCTGAATAAAACCCATATTGATATATTTATATATTTTTAGAACTCCTATCAGGCATATATACTTTATATGTGTTAAAAGTCATAAAACATTATAATGTCAACCATAAAACAAACTCAAAACCCACAAATAACAAAGTGAAGATTACTAAAAGGCCATATTTGTGGGTTTTGTGTTGTGTTTTGGATGATAAGGCTTTGATTATCGAATGACTAACATTAGTGTGTTTTATGTTGATTATCATGTTGTGTTTTATATTCATAGTTCTACAATGGTGTGTTTGAAGTTTTTATGGACTGTTAGGGTTTGGATATTGTGTTTTAGTGATTTTTACTCTGTTATTTGTGAGTTTTGAGTGTATTTTATGGCTGAAATTGTGGTGTTTTATGACTTTATACATTTTGTAGGAAAAATGGACTTTGTAGCCGAACCCCACTTGCATATATTATTCAGATATAAATCTCTAAAATTTGGGATGTTACAAAATACACCTAACTTAAATAACTTTTTACTTAATAACGAATTTGCTCTTATTTGTTGAGTTAGATATGAAACTTTAAAATCTAATAAAGTTGTAAAGATTAATCCAATTGTTACATGTCTCCTTCTTAACAACTACAGATTGTAGCTTGTGTGTATCTCTTTGAATGATAATGGTCGCTATGCAGCTTATCTGTAAATGGTTCCATGGGTCAAAAGAAAGAGAATAGGTGTTTGATTTGCGATTTTTATATTTGAATCAAGTATAGGATGTGGAGTATTTGGACTAGTTTGATAGTCTTCAAGCATCTAAGAGAGGTAGAAAATATCATATTCCTCCAGCAATTTGACTTCCTATGCTATTGTTGATCATCTCACTACGAATCTCAAACACTCCAAGCAATTTACCCTAAACCCTGCTGATCTCCAATTATCATTGAATTGAGAAAATTGTGGAGGGACACAAGATCATAAAGTGACTATAGTGTTTGCTTCAAAATCCAATAAATGGATTTATTAGAATTCTGAAGTAGGCCTGTGGCTTTGTGTGTGAAGGGACCACTAAAGATGGTTTACTTGTGTTCCAAGTAAACAATATATTAATTAATTGGTGGATAATTATCTAGATTCCTATATGTGTTTCGTTAGGAAGTGTATTAGATAAATGTAGTGTAAAATAATTAATCAGGATTCCTAGTTATAGTCTAATATGTCTAGATTAGCTATATATACCAATCAAATTGGTAGGGATTGAAATCAAGGTTTTGAAAGAGTTTCCTTGTTAATAAAATTAGGATTCCAAGTTAAGCCAAATATGTCTTTCTTCCAGATCTTATTCTATAACCCCTGTTACCAATTAAACACTTTAATTGGTATCAAAGCGGCGATTGAATGCCAGTTCGTGTTGATGCAACTCCTGCGATTAAGAGGTAATTTGGGTTAGGAAGTATCAAGTTCGGAACAAGATCGGAACTGGCATGTTTAAAGTTGGTGTTTATTTTGTTGGTGTTGTGAACGGGAATTCAAAAAGATTTGTGGACAATGGCTTTTGATTAGGTATCAACCGCTAATTAAGAGAGTCAGAAATCGGAGACAGCAACAGAACAAAATCAGAACCGTTTTAATCAACGTAAGTGATCAAAACCTGATTGTTTTTCGATTCAGATTTGACCAGATTATAAACAGTTCTTAACTGTTGATTGTCTTGGTAAATTGTCGATTAAAGTAGGCTGGAAACGGGAAACTGTTGATTGTCCTACAACGTTATCGACATGAATAAAAAAATAAACCGATTACAACTTCGTTAGGTTGTGGGTGAAGGTTTGAATGCTCTGGTAAAAGAAACGAATCCAAGTTCATTTCAGTGTCTGATGTTAACTTCAACAAATTACACGATCCAGAGCATGCATATGGAGGTTATTTTTGGGATTCATGGAGTTTGGGATATGATTGATCCGGGTTCCACTGACGTGAAGAAAAATAACTTGGCAAAAGCGCTTCTGTTTCAGTCGAAACCGGAGGAACATATTTTACAGATCGGTAAGTTGAAGTCAGTAAGGGAGATGTGGGAAGCAATTTAGTTAAGAAATCTCGGTGCAGGACGTGTGAAAGAACCAAGACTTCAAAGCTTAATAACTGAATTCGACGATTTGAAGATGAAGGATACTGGAACGATTGATGAGTATGCCTCAAAGTTGTCGTTTATTGCTTCTAAGGCGGCTACACTGGGAGAAAAGATTGAAGAACGAAAATTGGTCAAGAATTTCCTTACTAGTCTGCCAAGATGTTTTATTCACGTTGTGGCTTCGCTTGAAAAGTTTTGGACTTGAAAACGGTCGGGGTATGAAGATGTGGTTGGTAGACTAAAAGCCTATAAAGAAATGATCAAATAAGAAGATAATGCACATGATAATTTGGGTAATTTAGTGTTTTCTAAATCTGAATCTTCTTCTAGCCGTGGACGTGATTCTAGTAGGGGTAAAGGATCCCACTCGTAGCGGGGTGGGGGTGGGGGTGGGGGTGGGGGTGGGGGGGGCGTGGTTGGGATAACACCTAAAATCGCGGTAAAAAAGAAGATAATAACACACGAGACAACGGAAAGCAACATGATAAAAATCTAGACACATAAACATTACTGACTCACAAAACTCTTTACTTTATTTCTTTCCTTTTCCCATTGTTTATAAAACACTCACCCTTATTACATGTAGTCAACATGATCTATTCAAGTGCAGGTACCTGATAGTCTTCATGCTTCCCAAAGAACATTTTCCACATAAATGAGGAGAATCGAGTAATCCGAGTTCCTGTTGCAAGCTGCAATGAAACAACATTTTAGGATCACAAATTATTCTTCTTTTGCTCCATGTCAATCACAAAATAAGAGGTAAAATATTAAGTATGAACTATTATCAAAATTGTTACTTACCATTATAATGGTAGCATTAGGATCCTTTGGCATCAGCAAATTACACCAAACGTCTTAATGAAACAAAAAAGCAAGCAAAAGTTTACACTCAAACTTAACGATTGTAACCTTTGCCATGCCTGCATTAACTTTAACAAAGATATAATGAATAAAGATTAAAAAAACGGCCATTTAACTTGGGGTTGGTGTAAACAACAAAATTATAAAAATAAAAAGTGTTTATAGTGAGGAATGCCATCTGTCTTCGCATTTACATAATAAGGTTTTAAAATAAAACATGAATACAAAATGTTTGTTAAGCCGGATAATGGATCAAAACCCATTTAGACTAAATTTGTAGGCAACTGAAGCATCCTCTCAAATTCAAATTAAGCACTTAACCATTGTTAATTTAAAATTTGTGTCCAAAATCAACAAATTATTCAAATAATAACATGAAATTGTGAAATCTAAAAAAAAATACAGCCAAAAGGTTTCTAAAGAAGCAAAGATCTTAAGTATCACTTAAAAGCATAACTATATAATAATTATTTTCCTCTAAGACGTATCAAAACCGATCACCAGTACCTTATCCGCCATTGAAGAGGCGGCGGATAGGTCTTCCAGACATCACCAACGCCGCAAAAAAGAAACTGAAAACACTGATACATACCTTATACTTCATCATGGACTCTTTGTTATTGAATCCTAACTTCCACCGTATGACGTGTGTGTTCCCAATTCGGGGGATACTGGGAACCATATGGCTGACATCATCAAATCCACTAACAACAAAAATTCAAGTGGCTTCGTATTGTCATTTACGTTCCATTAGAACCGTGAAAATTAGAAAGTTAATGTTAAAAAGTTTAATACCCATATCAATTTAAGTTGAATATCAATATTGAATTAAACCTAAGGCAACAATGGAAAAAAACAATTCTAAGAAACAAAACCACAACTCGCCTGCTACACGAACACATAGTTATGTAGAACGCGCGAACCGAAGATGAATCAAAGTTTTCGATATGAATAGCATAGCATTCGAACACTAAATCACGCATCAATTCATTGATTTGGTAAAAAACATGAGAGAGCGAACCTGATACTTTATTCCAAGCTGATACGTGAAACGGACAATTGAGATTGAAAGATTATGTGTGGTTTAGTACTTGAGTTAATGAAGAAGATGAGGGAACTTTTGGTTGTATGAGGCGTCATGCCTTCTCTCCAGACCTAAACAACTCTAGCAAAACAGGCCAAACATTCAAATTATGCCTTTATTTTTTTATTTTAAATGAACTGAATCTTTGTAATTCTTGTGGTTATCTAGTCTAAAACATATAACAATCAATCTCAAACTGTTTTACAACAAATGCATCATATACTAATCAATATTCATTCAAATCCTTGTTAAACTCTACCATATAATCTATATTCATTCAAATACTCAACCTACATTTTTAAGAATTGAGCATGAGAAAAAAAAAACAATAAACTTACAAAGATCAATGTTAGTAGTCCATGCTTCTACAAAGATCTATCTTTACCGACTGAGCAAGTGTTAAGGTCTGGTGCAAACATTAATAAAGAAAAGCATCATTAAGAAAAACACGATCTAAAGATCTAACACTACAATATCAAGTTCAGGAAATATTTAAAAAGAGTTAAAGAGTTGACTAAGTCAACAAAATCAAACAAAAATAGACTTACATGCAGCTATAAAATTAATTGTCTCCGGCTAACATGATGCTCACAGAAGCGCCCCATTAACTATCTCTTCCTAAACATCTAAATTAGATATTTCTTAAGCGTTTCCAACCCGACCCATATTTAATATGACAAATTTGATCTATTTACCTATATATGAATCGAATAGGGCTATGTTTATAAAAAACAACTGAAATTCATCCAAGATGTAATCATACCTTCAAAATCGTTTTGTAATTCGAAATATATGGAACTATTAGTGTAACCTCTGCCATGCCTGCATTAACTTTAATAAAGATATAATGAAGAAATATTAAAAAACGGTCATTTAACTTAGGGTTGGTGTAAACAACAAAATTATAAAAATAAAAAATAAAAAGTGTTTATAGTGAGCAATGCCAACTTTCTTCGCATTTACATAATAAGGTTTTAAAATGAAACATGAATACCAAGTGTTTGTTAACCCGGTTGTTTAAGAAGACAAAACGAATGGTCTAGCTAGTTCTGTAATGGATCAAAACCCATTTAGACTAAATTTGTAGGCAACTGAAGCATCCTCTCAAATTCAAATTAAACACTTAACCATTGTTAACTTAAAATTTGTGTCCAAAATCAACAAATTATTACCAGAAAAAGTGCATTAATGCGGTGATACCAAACGCTCTCTCTCAGATGGTTTGCCAGCAAAACAACTGCCTTTAATTCTTTTGATCACGACATCTGAACCCTTCCATTTCCTGTGATAAAAAGCTCCATATGTACCAGATCCTAACTCCCGTACTTCCTCAAGATCGTCATTTCTAATAATTTGGTGAAGAATCTAAATCAAACTACTTATAGATTATATTAGTTTTGCATAAAAGTTAATATAGATAAGGGTTAGAAGTACCGGTAAACCCCTAGCAAAAGCTTTCTCCACGACCTTTATCAATTCAATCTTTGTTTTGACTTGGGTGTCATTGTCAAAATCAAACTCTAAATCTGCAGGTGCATCCTATAAAACAAATAAAATATTAAACAAACATTGTTTTATAATCTAAAAATCAACTTTATGCGTTTTAGGCTGCTAACTATAGCTTGTATGTTTAGTCAAGTTGCGATCGAGTAATAGTTTGGTATGTTCAGTCAAACTTGTATATTCCAACATAATTCCCCTCAATTACAATAAACAAAAGAGAAAAGTGTTGGCAAGCCGTGTTTATAATTATCCCATCTGACCTGCTACCCAAATTGCATGACCAACCCAGTTTCCCCAGTACCTTCACAAAGATTTATACATTCCTTTATTACTTAACCCACTTTGCATGCGGCCCTAAGTACACACCTTAAACTTTCAAGATATGCAAATTGCTAAAATTAGTTCATAAATTAGCATCACTACTGAAAACTATCTCACCTTCATATGCTCATTGTGGTTAAGTTGCTTATTTTAAAAAAAATACACAAAAATATTAGCAACCAAACTACAAACAAAAAAAGCTTCATCCCACATGTTAAAATTTGAAAATCAGATTAATGTGTTAAGTACGAATAGCCGTAATCAACCACCTTAGAATTCAAACTCAACGGTGATAAGACAATCACTTTCTCTAGTTCTTTCAAGGCCTGAATGATTCAGATGCAATGTCAGAACATAACACAATAGAACAGATGCAATCTGGATAAAAGTCATAATATGATAAACCTGTATGAGCCTTAAGAAACTCACATTACATTGGTTGGTTACAAACAACAAAGAACCGTTTTAAGCTCCATCATTCTAAATTTGGTATAAAAGTTGTGTACTTACAAATGGTATCTTAGAAGCTTTATCATTCAGAGTAGCCATCAATCCAAAGATTGCAAAAATCCCAATCTACCACATAACCAACCAAGTGCTTCATACTGAAATCAAACATAACTTCAATGAGGTCAACACAAAGGGATAACTAACATATATTGAAAAGCACGCATAAAATATTACCTTTCCAACAGTTTCGGCTCTACAATTAATACACGGTTAAGAAAACAGAGTTCCATTGTACCAAACCAGCTCATAGCATATAAACAAATAGTTGGTGGGTGTGTTTAACCAGATTGCTTAGAAATAATCGACGAGCAGACCCATCACATAAAGTACAACGTATGATATGAAATGAAATATATCAAATAATAAATAACAAACAAAATCCAAAGATTACAAACTTGATTCCATTATGGATTATTGCTGACAAAAATTTGGAGCTGGTTAAATGCGAAAAATCAAAAGAATATCATTCAAAAAAATCGGAAATAAATAACTTCTTTACGGGCAGCCAAATGAAAAGGTGTTGCCCCTTTACCATCTCTAATATTCACGAATCTTAAGAATCCCCTTAAAACCTTAATTTAATTTACAAAATTCAAGTACAGATCATATAAAAGTATCATAAGTCCTTGAAATTACCTTCAAGTGAAAGAAACCTAGCCGTCGTCGACGTCGCCAATGCTCTAATCGGAACCCAAACATCACCACTGGATGGATGGCTCCAACCACCACTTGTTTCCATTGTCTCTCTCTCTCTCAAGCTTCAAACTTTTCTGAAGATTTTAGGGTTTCTCGATGGATGGCTGAAAGGAAGGAGAGTAACCAACACCACAAGTTTCATAGGATTGTAAGATTAAAAGCTTAAATAATCGATGTAAAAAACAATAAACATACCTGGATTCAATTCCACTGGTTACACTTTAGGGATTCCATTAATCATTTTGATGAGAATCGCTTCTGCTAGAGATTAATCAGTGTATAAGACAATCACAGATGTATGAAATCGCCAGAGAATCACCTCACCTATATGACAATTAGGGTTTTTGAATGATACTGATGATATCTCCATGAAAGAAAATGAAAGAGTTAGGGAGAGATGTTCAGGAGGATTAAAGAAAAATTAGGGTTTTTGAATGATATGGATGAAAAGCGTGTCTAAGAAGCCGCGTGAAAGGAAAATAAAGGAAAAGAGAATGGCGCCCAAGATGAATTCTCTGGCCAAAGAGGGTGTCTACATCATCAAAATGATTGGCTAAGAATAGCCCTTGTGGCTAAGGAGAATTCATTTAGTATAATAGATAGATTTGCAATCACCATTTATATATAATATATACTAGGTTTTTACCCGGGATTGCTTCCCGGGCTCGAGAAATTTACTTTATATTTAAAACTATTTATGATTAAGACATAAACCATTACCACCTACTTAGACTTTGACAACATGAACACTACTGATGCAAATTTTCAACTTGGCATTTTCACATCAATATATCTAGATATATACATATCAAGTTCCTTGTTCCAGTTTAAATATAGCAGATATTAGGATATATCATTTTCATTAGCATCTCACTAAATCCAACGAAAACTTTAAACTCGCAATCTCCCATAACTGTCAATACTTTTCTACACCTACTGTCAACCCTCAACCAACAAACAAACTATAGAAACTTCTCATTCAAACTATCATGAACCATAATTTCAAATCACCAATAGTCATTCAACATCAAAACAGCTGAATACAAACTTACAGCTCGCAAGGATCTGATCAATAGCACATAAAACTTATCACATCTATCTAATCTCTCACATTCAATCACTGCATATCTATCACATCCGATGTAGACCGATTTGGTCCGACCTTGACCGACTACCGATTAATGAGTCTGACTAACTGAACTTCAATCGATGAACAACCGTTTCTGATTAACCGGTGATTGCTATCTTGTTCTTGCTCATCTTTCTTTTTAAGCCGCTTTGCACACGGACGCTTTCTTAGCGGCATCACAAATGTTTCATGAAATTGCTTGAAAATATTCTCAGATCCTATAATAGTAACACAATAAATAATAAATCAACAAAAAACATTAAAAGAAAGATATACAGAGTTTGTTTTACTAATATGTAATTGTTGCTAAACATTGATAAAGCTTGAATATGAGCATGTAATCATGATTGGATATTTGAAACTCACTTTCTTGACAAATATGAATATGTGAAGCCGTAAATCTTTGTCCAGGTCTTTAGGTGAAATCTCCATTAGCTCTTATCTTAGAATCCATAATGAAACTATTTATACTTAACTTTAAATTCCTGAAATGATTAAAAAAAGAGATAAGGAAATTTAAATGGTCGGTTCGGTTTACACGTCTAGTTCCAAGTTTATTTAAACTATCGCGAACCAGATCGCTTGTATCGGAATTGGGTACAGATTCGAACTGAACGCTACGGGTTCGCGATTCGGATCAGAAATATTGGGTAAAGTGCAAAGATCCATGTCAACAATAGTTATAAAAATTAATAAAAGTATCCAAGTTACCTTATGAGGCTCAGAAACTCAGTACCACGTGAAATCTCATGACCAACTCGGTTGTTGCTGGTAGCCATGTGGTAGCAACTGAAGAAAACCACCACATCGGAACTGGAATATTTCATCACGTCCATTCGAAACACACATATAATCTTCAACAAAATCCAAACAATCTCAAGAACATATAATAAATGAGAAATTAAATAAACAAAAAACTGTACAAAGTATTGAACCTGCCTAGTGAATCGGTGGGGATTTGTTGTTCAAAAGAGAGAAGAACTTGTTGTACAAAATCTCTACACAAGTTTGAAATGGTTGTTTAACTTTATGAAATTTATTAATATTTTCTAAATACTGTAGATTAGTGTCCTTATCTACCTTGTTGCTGGAAGATATCCACGACTTATACCAACGAATGCAATGACTACAACCCCAAGAAATGCCTATTATCAGTAATTCAGTATTCTGTTAGTATATGCTACAATGAGATTCATGAAAGATTACTACATATCGAATAAACCTTTTTAATTCAATCCCACTAAACAAAAAAATAAATTTACCGGCAAAAAGGGTTACGTTTAGTGAAATCAACACCTCGTATCTCGCACACCAATTTAGGTGTAAACCACATATCAGGCTCCTAACCTGTTTGATAATACACTGGTTTATCTTTTTTACCTAGAATCTTTTCATCTATGAAGAACTATTTCATCTGCAAGTGTTTCAATGCCAAAAATAAGAAATAAGAACATTACTTAAATAACCACTTTTGGGTTAAAATTGTGGTTTGAAACCACTTTTGGGTCATAACAGTGAAACCACTGTTGGGTTAAAGCAGTGTTTTGAAACCACTGTTGGGTCTGCTGATTGTGGTTTGAAACCACTTTTGGTTATAACAGTGTTTATAACAGTGTTTGAAGCCACTGTTGGGTTAAAGCAGTGATTTGAAACCACTTTTGGGTCAAAACAGTGGTTTCAAACACTGTTTTCAAACCACTTTTGGGTCATAACAGTGAAACCACTGTTGGGTTAAAGCAGTGTTTTGAAACCACTGTTGGGTCTGCTGATTGTGGTTTGAAACCACTTTTGGGTTATAACAGTGTTTGAAACCACTGTTGGGGTTAAAGCAGTGTTTTGAAACCACTTTTGGGTCAAATCAGTGGTTTCAAACACTGTTTTGACCCAAAAGTGGTTTCAAAACACTGCTTTAACCCAACAGTGGTTTCAAACACCGTTATAACCCAAAAGTGGTTTCAAACCACAATCAGCAGACCCAACAGTGGTTTCAACCACTGTCTCTCCACAAAACACTGTTTTAACCTAATAAACCCAATAAAATATTACCATCTGACTTGTTAGGCACTTTAAAAAGTTGTATCCATCTAGTCTACAAAAACAAACAAAACACTCGTTAGGCATTCGGGTCTGCTGATCTGCAAAAACAACGATCGTTTTATGATCTGTATAACAAATAAAGAAGCAAAATGAACTAAAATGTCAAATACTTACTGCTGCTTTTCTTCAATGTGTTGATCAACAGGCACTTGATCTATATTTTGACTTAATATGAATCACAAATTGCATAATACTATATATCATTTACATCTCTCTCTTCCAATTCAATTTCGAATGTAAATACAAAGTCTATTTATAGTCTGACCCAATTCGAATCACAAATAGCATAATATTGTAATACATAAACTGAAATTTTAACGAATATGTACATATGTACTAACTAATAAGAAACATGCTTTTTAAAGATAATTACTCATCGTTAGTCTTTTAATAATAACATAAAGTTCAAAACCTATAACCCGAACTGCAACACAAATGTTCAAATTGTTGAACCGATTACCCAAGTAAAAATCAGATTCTGTCTGAACCTAAATATACCTGACTTAGGTGACCCTTGTCTTAGCGGATTAGTCACGTTGATCCGAATTGCCAACACTTGCACATAACCAAGTATAACTACACAGCCGGCATAACCCCAAATAATTTAGAAAAGGTGCATTTACCTCAAAATTAGAAACGAACAACTTGAAATTTGTAATGAAGCTTGCAAAACTAAAGGTGAACAAAGGACACAATAAGATACTTTATCTGTGTGCACGTACGTACCTTCATGGATGATTCGAATGGAGTCGTGTAGTTTGAGTTTAGCCAAAGAGACGAACGGTTCCATGCGATCAAAGAAATTGCAAATTACATCTCACTTGAATATTTAGAATCAAATAAATTGCAAATCATGGTCACGTACCTTCACGGAGTGATTTAATTGGAGTCGCATAGTTTCAGTTCAGCTGAAGAGACGAACAATTCTGTGTGATCAAAGAAATTGCAAATCAAATCTCACTTGAATATTTAGAATAAAAGAAATTGCAAATCATGGTCATTGACATAAAACACTACAATCTAAACATCATATCATCCTCACCAGTTATCAATTAAAAAAAATCAAAACACATCAAAACAACAAAACCGTCTCTGCGCAGTGGTTCTGTTATTGCAACTGTTGTAAACTTTAATCATGGTATCACCTACAAATTATATTATCTGTCTACCTAAGAATTTATAACCATACCATAGTTGAATTTTTACTAATACGTGCAACGATAGGGCTGGATGCAAGTGTATCTAATATGCCATACATCTCAATGTTCCCTCCAAAATTGTGTACTTTTAAATACAAATCGCAAAATAGGATGTAATTATATAAACAATCGACAAACTTATATTTTAATAGTAATTGATACTTGAATAATGATGTTACCACACATAAGGGGTGCCATAGAATTGAGATGATATGATGATTCCCATTCCCATACAGGTATTACAACAGCAAATAGATCAAGAGCTTTCATTTTCTCAAATAGGACAGAATGCAAGAGAGCCTGAAGATTAGAAAAATGAATTTGGCAAATCAATCAAGATTTAATCTTTTATTCCAACAAAAAAATCAATAAAAAATTGAAAAACATACTTTCATTTGTGGCGGTTTCCAGAATGATGAGTCTGAATAAAACAGTCAGCCCTGCACAAAATATATAACATTTTACAAGGGCAAAAGCCCACAAAATATATCTCATTAGGTACCTTCATGTTCAAGAGTGAAATTGTCAATCATCTCCGAGAGTGAAATTGTCAATCGTCTTTTTCCATCCTTGGAGATGAAGAGTCTTTAGTAAGAAATTTTTCATGATCTCTGGCTCTTGAGATGGAACTTTCATTAGGTAGGCTGAGGCTGTAGGTACAAAGTCTCTCACAAACACCTGCACCAGAATTTCGTGACGTAAATCATTGTTTTCGATTCCAAGAAATCCATCATACATTCCTGTAAATAAATTACTTATTCTAGTTAGAAATTATATAATTATGAAAAATTTAGGATTTATAAGTGATCAACTCACCTTGAAAAGATGATTTCCTGTAATAGCATCAACAGCGCTGAACGAATCATCAAATAGAAAAATATCAGCATCTTGATAGAGAGCACAAGCTATTTGTATTCTTTGCAAAATGTAATTAGTCATACAATTTTGAACTCAAACTTACTTGAATCTAGAAGGAGATAATACTCCAATCCTGGTGGCATTGCCGATGATTCCTTCTCTTCTTTCGGTAGTTCAACAATCACGGCTTCAGTTGTGGTTAATAAAGATGACACGCTGAAAACAACAGCGAAACAAATTCAGTTTTTGAATTTTGAATATAAAACAGGTATGATTCATATCATGGGCGTAAATGTAAATTTACCTTGCGGCGTCTGTCAATGTGGTCCTGATAACTTTCAGGGGATCGATGATTCCTTGATTGACCATGTCTACATATTGACCTGTTTGCAATACAATAACAGTAAGCATCAACATAATAACGTATCAACCATGTCTACGTGTGTGTGTGAGAGGGAAGCGACATCATATCCGAGGTCGGGGTTATCCTGCTCCAAAAGCTTTCCACCGATAACAGCACCTTCGACTCCGGCATTGTTGGCAATCATGTGCACGGGTGCCTTCAGATAGAAGAGTGCGATAAAATATAGAGTCAGCAAACAATACCTTCAGATATGATGACTCTTAATAAAGCATGAAAACATACCTTGAGAGCATTGTGAATAATTTGAACACCAATCTTCTGATCAAAATTGGATGTCTGAAGATTATCAAGCTCTTTTGAAGCATATAAAAGCGCTACACCTCCACCTGGACATATATGAGTTTTAAATTATAAAAAAATAAATTAAAAAAAATCACAGGTTTACATTGTAGCTGGAATAATTTAAGTTACCTGGTACGATTCCTTCCTCAACAGCAGCCTTTGTGGCATTCAAAGCATCGATAACTCTATCCTTCTTTTCACCGGCGTCACCAACGAACCCTAAAGTTCAGATCTACAAAATTCCGTAAAAAAAAAACAGAATTAAACAACAAAATTGGAAGAATGCTTGGCTAATAAAAACAAATAAACATATTCTTACCATTTGCTCGTTCTCTCTCTCTCTCTCTCTGCAAACCCAATTCTGTTCCAGATCTACAGAGATTCAACACTCAGAAAGCATAGATCTTGAAGCGAGTGGAAAGAAACCCTAGAATCGTTGAACAACAAAATGAAAATCATACATATCTATACATATATCAACAAAATGAAACCCTAGAATCGTTGAACAACAAAATGAAAATCGTTGAACAACGAACCCTAAAGTTCAGATCTACAAAATTCCGTAAAAAAAAAAACAGAATTAAACAACAAAATCGGAAGAATGCTTGGCTAATAAAAACAAATAAACATATTCTTACCATTTGCTCGTTCTCTCTCTCTCTGCAAACCCAAATCTGTTCCAGATCTACAGAGATTCAACACTCAGAAAGCATAGATCTTGAATCGAGTGGAAAGAAACCCTAGAATCGTTGAACAACAAAATGAAAATCATACAGATCTATACATATATCAACAAAATGAAAATCAGAACAGAGGATAAATAAGAAAGAGCAGATCCGATTTAAAACTTAGCGTTTTTGAATCATGAAGAGCAGATCCAATAAAAAAGAACCAGTTGATGAAACCATAACTATATCAACTAAAACAACAATATACCTGAAATCGGCACGAGCAGATCCTATAAAAAAGAAGCAGAAATGATAGCTCGAAGATGATGAAGGGAAGATAGGTACCTGGAATCTCAGATCTGGTTTTTGAATCGCCATTTGAATCGCCAGAGAGAAGAGAGAGAAGAGGGAAAAGAAATTTGGATTGAGAAGCAGACAAAAGAATATATACAGAAGAGGAAAACACTGTTGGGCGGGAAAAGGGCATCAAAGGGTTTCTCTGGTGTTGACACGTGGCCCAAATCACCTTTCATTTATTATATATAATAGATTTTTAACTTATTTAATTTTGTTTGAATTTTTGTTTTTCTCTAATAACCTGTGTTTATCATCTTAAAAAAACTTAATACACGAATGTGCTTAATATATTTTCCTCGACATTCTGATATGTATATTTTTTTTCTTGAGAATAGGGTTGTGTTTGAAATAGAGGGTTATTATTATTATTATTATTTTATATCATAGGCTACATTAACTGATAGTGACAGAATGTCAGTACCAATATCAGTATACGTTTTTATGGTTTTCAATTTCTGTAAAACACAACTTTATTTTATTGGGTTACATACTTTATATTTTGGGTTCCATCACACCACTTTTGCTTAATGAAGTCACCATAAACAAGATTTTTTTTTATTATACAAGTTGTCTTTAGAATAATGTATTTCTTTTCGTCGTAAAATATGTCAATTGCTGGTATCATACCAAATAACTAAATGAACCAATCCGATACTGACCGAACAACATCAGTATTGGTATCCGTTATCGATCAACGTATAACACGTGTCGATATTATTTTGATCATAACGAACCAATACCGAACCAATACGGACTGAATTTCGTTTTTTTAAAGAAAAAAAGATGTGTGCTACAAGTATAAATTAGAAAGAGGGAGCATATTGACGAAACGAACGAAATCAAGTACGTGTCAATAAAACCCCACAAGTTTCAGACCACTCTCATGACTTGAACAACGAAGAAGATCGCGACTGTGTACACACCGATCACATCTCTACATCACTTCATAGATCAATCACATACGGTATTATTGTTATTTTTTCTTAAATTTAATCGATTCTACGTATCGATCAGTTTCAATCGGAGATTTTCATTCGTCGTTAGGGCAACGTGTAGGTTAATGATCGTATCTGTTTGTCAATTTGAATGTTTGCAGAAATTATTGATTGTTAGGTTTAATCTATTGCGATGTATGTTAGATAGGGAAAATGTGTAATGTAAGTTGAGGTTTTCACTTAATTTCATCGATTTCACGAGCCGTAAATCAGATTTTTTTTTTTTTTTTTTTTTTTTTTTGTAGTTTTTTTTAGAGATTAATGTGATTTTTGGATGTGAAAACATTTAGTTTTGAATCTCACATTGCTAGAGACTGTGAACTTTGATTGTCAATTTCAATTGCTCTAAATTGCAAGTGAAAATGTTGGTTTAAAATTGTGATAAGTTTGGTTTTTTGTTTGAAATAAGTAGTAAATATAGCTCGTAAAGGAAGAATACCGTTTATGTGTATTTCTTACAGTTCCGGAGGAAATTAAATGGTGTGTAGATATGTTACATCATACAGTTTACAAAAAGGCTATTCATGTAACTTTATGGTAAACAATGCATCATCGTAGTGATTTCAAGGAGCCGGCAATCGCTGATTTTTTTTTTTTTTAATTTCTGATGTGCTTTTATACGTATTTTACTTCGAATTCTAGCGTCTATAGATATTTGCATTTTCAATGTGCCTTATATAGATCTGTAGTTTCATTAAGCTGTAAATAGTGGGATGATGTCGGTATCAATATCGGTATACGTTTTTCAGCAAAGCTTATGTTAAGTTTAAAGTGGAAGGTGCAATTTATCAACATTTTCAGTACTCAGATTCCGATCATAAGTGCTAAATTGGTTTAATATTTACAACCAACGTTTTGGCCAATACAAGTTTGTTGGGTGCTTAGTCATCGAACTTGTTTGTATATAATCAAGTATTTTAGAAAATATACTTCTCCAAATGGACCAAATGTTATGGTTTAATGACTCAAAGGTAATTTAAGATATGCTATAAAGCATGGGAAAGTTATCGACGTATCCTTTTTCTATTTGGCAAGTTCTATATTTAGGATGACAAACATCATAAATATTTGATCATTAAATGCCAAATTCTGGATACGTTGCATGTATCATACTATCATTTATCTCAAAAAAGGAGAAATGCGCAACACATTGTAACAAAAAAACCTATTTCTGCGACCAGATCTTATTTTAATATTCTTCTTAAATGCCTCATGTTGTCATGGGCAATTTGGGACAATTTCAGTAATTTTCTGTATAGACCTCATTGAGTACTTTAGACAATTCTAAGATGTATACCTGTAGTTTTGTTAAAAAATATGAATGTTATAGAATAATAAGGTATATATTTAGTAGGATTGTTAAGGCATTGATTCAATTCCCTTCCTTGTTCAGCTATCAACATGTGAATATATTGTTGAACTAATATGGACAGGGGCTGGTACTCTGTTTTCATTTTCACTATGTTAAGATTAGCTTCTTTAGCTACAAAATAGTTGCGAATTTGAGCTTGTAGTTCTAGATCTTTAGTTCAATAAATCTGATTTTTTTGCTACCTATTTTAAGTTCTCGTCCAGTCATTTAGCTTTATTAATCTCCATTCATTTCTACTTTGTTCAGAGATAGGGCTGCTGCAGGATTAAAATCCAAAACAAGAAGACTATAGAGGAATGATTTAAAGCCATTTGTCTTGGCTTTCTTCTACAATGTCTGGGATACTTAATGTATTTTCTTTTCTCCATTCTTATCTTTAGTATAATGATTTTATTATAAATATCATGTATATATGCATTACCGCTTAGTTCTGTATTCTTTAAATCATAATAATCTTTGTTTTCAGTCGGGTGTGAATGGCTCAACCTCAACTTTTCCAGATGCAACCGGAAGAGCTTTTACCACAACGTTTTCTTCTCAGTTAGGTTCCTCTGCTGCTGATATGAACCACAATGATGCAATAGGTGTGCTTGAGTTTTCTATCTCTACAATTCTACCCGTTTAACTCTTACGTAATTTCTTTACCGTTTACACTCACTTTGTAAAAGACGTACTAGGGTTGCGAAGCATAAACGGCAATTTCAACATTCCCAGCATGCCTGCGGCATATACATCAAGAAATTCGGGATTAAACGGTCCTTTGAACGGTGTACAACCACCTGCCGGAAGTGTATCTAACGGACGATATGGAGTAAATAATCTTCCTGTTGCACTTTCTCTGGTACTAATATAATGTGTCCTAATGTTTTAATTATATGATCCCTCTATGTTTCATGCACACATTGTTTTCATGTGTGCTTTTTTTTCTTTTTTTCTTTTTGGTTAAAGCAATCTGCTGGCAGCTCACTTGGACTTTCAGGAATTTCAAACAACGGGGGTATGGTGTTGTATCAGTTTAGATAAGATTTTTTTCATTTGTGTCATTCCTAATATGTTGAAGCATATAATCTCAGGTTCAGGTATAGGTCAAAGTATTGGGAACAGAGAACAAATTATAAGCTCAATGGCAATGGGTAACCTTGTTAATGGCGGAAACATTGGAAGAAGTTTAAGCTCCGGTGGACTTAATATGCCCGGGGTTGCTTCTCGGTTGAATCTAACTGGTAACGGTTGAACACAACACTATGTTATCATCTAGCAAATATATTATATATTTTAGAGTAAAATGCCATTTTCGTCCTTGAGGTTTGGCCTGTTTTGCGACTTTCGTCCAAAGGTTTGTTTTTTCGCATCTGGATCCAAAAGGTTTGAAATCTTGCCATTTTCATCTGGCTCGTTAATTCCATCCATTTTTTTTCCATTAAGTCAGTGGTATTTCTGTCTTTTTTGTTCACTTAAAGGGCAATTTGGTCTTTGTCACTTTATGTACAAGCATTTAGCATAATGTACAACTGTGCAAAGAACCGAATTGTCTTTTAAGTTAACAAAAAAAGACGAAAATACCCCTGATTTAACGGAGAAAAATGGATGGAGTTAACGAGCCGGATGAAAATGGCAAGATTTCAAACCTTTTGGATCCAATTGCGAAAAACAAACTTTTTGACGAAAGTCGCAAAACTGGCCAAACCTCACGGACGAAAATGGCATTTTATTCTATGTTATCCTTCATGTTTTATTAGTTAGTAACTTGGTTTGTTGTTTGCGTGACACCTGTAAATCTAGCACCGCAAATGGTATCTCTACTAGGAAATTCTTACTCTGGTGCTGGAGGGCCACTTTCACAAAATCAATTTCAAGCGGGAAATAATCATTTAAGCTCAATGGCGTTATTATCTGAATTGAACCGTGACCATTCTTTTGACATGAATGATTTCCCTCAGTTAAGTGGGCATCTTAGCTCCGCTGGTGGTTCTCAAAGACAATTAGGTAATATAGCTTCTGAACTATATGATACCTGCATTATATTTCTGTTTAGTTTTTTTAATTGCGTATAACAGGGAATTTTTTTTTCTTATTACTACGCAGGGGGTTTGGCACGTCGGCAAAATGTTAGTTTTATGCAACAAAACCAAGAGTTTAGCATCCAAAATGAAGACTTTCCAGCTTTACCCGGATATAAAGGTACGTCAGTCAACTTTCTACCTTTCAAAACAATTGATAATCGAGTAGGTGAATGGTGGATCACCCATCACCGGTTATGCTGCTGTGTTTGAATTGTGTTGTTAATATCTGTGAGGTAATAAAAAGAGTATCACAAATCAGTAAATGTACGGCAACGCATACTGACGTATTCTCCCCTTTTAGTAATTCTATGTGAATACACTAAGTGAAAAAACTCAGTTAATTAAAATAGTTATTATGAAGGATAGTAGCTAGGGCTGCAAACGAACTGAACGTTCAGCTAACAGTTCATGAACCGTTCGGTAGGAAGTTCGTTTACGTTTGTTCGTTTAATAAATGAACGAACATGAACAAGAAATTTCGTTCGACTAGTTAAATGAACGAACATGAACAGAGGTCTTGTTCGTTCAATTGTGTTCGTGAACGTCTGTTTACATTTATTCATGTTCCTTTGTTTATGTTGTTCATTAAAGATTTTCTACATTTATTTATATTATTTAAACTTTTTATACTTTTTAATTCTTATTTATTTCATTACCCTCACAATTAATTATCTAAACTTTTTATACTCTTTAATTCTTATTTATTTCATTACCCTAACAATTAAAATAGGAAACTATATTCCCATCTTGTTTATGCATCGTTCCCCTTTTCTTCCTCATTATTCACATTGAGGAGTACTATCGACCTCCGTTCCACGATTAGGGCTTCAAGTTCTAGCTCCTTTCGGCAGATTTTATTTGTGTTCGTGAACACGTTCATTTTCTTTAGTGAGCGAACACGACCAGAAAATCTCGTTCGGCAAGTGTTCATGAACACCTTTATTTTTTAACAAACGAACACGGACAAAGCCTTGTTTGTGTTCGTTCGGTTCGTTTGCAGCCCTAATAGTGCGTTGGTTCTGGTCAATCTGATGATCTGGCATTCTTACTCAAGATGATAGAAAGTGCCAAAACGTACCGACACACACGCCGTCCACGTGTAGCAAGATGGGAGAAAGCGCCAAACCCTACCAACCGCATCGATCCCTTAAGAAACTTTTAAAGTTTCGATCCCCTCATATCTTCCCCTTTCTATACACTCCCTTTACCTTCTCATCTTAAACTCCATTTGGGGAAAATTATAATCCAATAATCTCGTCACATTTACGTGTGTATAATATTGGAAATGAAGATTGAGGTGACCTGAAGAGTGGCGTAGAGGAAACGTTAAATCCCTAATTTTTATACTGCGGGGAAGAAAATATAAAAGCCCTAAGTTTCTTCAAGGCAGTTTTGATTATCCGACAACCGATCTATTGGTTTCAAAGTTAAATTGTTATCTGTACCGTTCGGAAAACATGGGAGGTAAGTTTATTAATGCGAATAACCATAATCAGATAAAAAGCTCGATGCAGTTTCATTTGATTGTAGTATGAAGCATTTATCTCATATATGCCATATTTGATTGCATCGTTCCTGAAAAGAACATTTTGGTATATGCCTAATTTGCCTATTTTAATGATTGCTTCCGTTAAAGAATTGAGGTATCGGTGAATACTGTCACTATAGAAAGCAGTTAAACTTGTAATCAGCTTGTATTAGATTGTAGAATGTGTGTGTTTAGGGTTACATAGGATGGGTGTTATATAGAACCCCATATTACACATCTAGTCCCTCTACTATAATACATTGTCTAATACTCCCCCGCAAACTAAGCACGGAAGTGACTTTGTTTGAGAACTAATACAAAAATAGAAAGATAGTTGGTCTTCATCCTCTTCCACCTAATGCTTTTTCTTTCCACCAAAATTTCCACCTAATGCTTTTCCTTTCCACCAAAAGTATCCACCATTTGCCTTTGTTTCCCACCGAAACTTCTTTCCCAACTTCCTTTTGTCCCATCTTTCCACCTATTTCCCATCTTTTATATTTCCGTTTGCTTTTGTCCCCCTTTTTTTTTTTTTGTCTTGATGCAGCTGCTGGGCTCATCAGTCATCACTGCTTCTGCCCTTGTTTATATTTTTTTTTTTTTTTTTGAGACTACCCAGTACTCTTCTCACCTCAGCAGCCTTAACCGGGATTTGTTCCCCTTCACACGAAACTTAACTGGGATTTGTTTCCCTTCGTCAGTCTTCTCCCTCATCGCCGGAAAAATCTGCCACCGTTGAATGGTGGCGGCGATGGCACCGTTGTGGTGGCTGTGACGGCATTTAGGGTTATGTGGCAGGTTATTTCTGCAACCCTAAACGCAGGGAGGAAAGTTGTTGGTGTTGTTGCAGTTGATGTTGTTGTTGACGCTGCTGCTGCTGCTGTTGTTGCAGGTGTTGCTGCTGCTGCTGTTTTTTTTTTTGGTGACACCTCGTGTTCTCTACCGGTGACACAAACTAGGGTTTGTTCCCCTTCTTTAAACGACACATTTTGTTGGGGTTTTGTTTCCCCTTGTCGTTCTTCTCCCGGATTGTAGAAACAGCCACCGTTGTATGGTGGCAGGGAGGAAAATAGTAGGGCTGCTTGTTGCAGTTGATGTTGCTGCTGTTTTTTTGCAGTTGTTGCAGGTAGGGTTTTGTGGTGCAGCGGCTGGAAAGGCAGTTGTAGGGGTGGCGGCTGCTGGGGTTTGTGGTGGTGGTAGGCGGCGGCAGCTAGGGTTTGTGCTGCTGCTGCTGGTTGTAGGGATAAGATGGTTGTTATGGTGACGGGATGGAAGTAGGAGATGAAGACTGAGCGCTTGTTGAAGGTGGTGGTGGTAGGGCGGCGGCGGCGGCCGCCACCCCTCCGGTGATGTTTACCTAAGCTCTGATACCAAGTTAAACTTGTAATCAGCTTGTATTAGATTGTAGAATGTGTGTGTTTAGGGTTACATAGGATGGGTGTTATATAGAACCCCATATTACACATCTAGTCCCTCTACTATAATACATTGTCTAATAAAAGCGGATCCAACATCTTTAAATTGTTTATTAAAACTTGGATAATTATTAGTATATATGGATACAAAAGGCAAGTCTTGGTATTATTTAGAGGTGGAAAATGTGGCGAATCTGTCAATCGGGTAACGGGTCAAAATGGGGAAATTTTTGGTACAAGCCTGGTTGTGATGACCCAATTCCCAAAACATTTTTGTCCATTATTTTTAAATATTTTTATTAATATTTAATGTGTCAAATATGATTGCAAAATCTTTATTATTTCATACAGTTTAAAAAAAAAAAAAATTAAATTATGGAGGTTTTATGCTTTATATATACACTTTGGGGGACTATAGACCTGTTTCCCTTTTAGCTATTATTTTTATTTGTTTGACCTTTTTGGAATGAAACATAATTCAAATCAAGCCATTCATAAGTAAATGGGTGAAATTACGACATAATATTATTTTGTATGTCAGGGTAAGGATCAAATATTTTTTTTTTATAAGATAGGATCATGATTTGAAAAGTTTATAAAGAATAACATGTCATACTTAATTATACAAACAAACATATAGTGTCTGGTTTGATCAAGCGTAAAAAAATATACTCAACAGAGATTACTGAAATTCTGTTTTATATTTACATACAGAGTAGTGATTTTGAATTTAAATCATTTAAAATATATCTTTTTTTGTGTAAGTGTGATTATTGTTGGCTTCCTCTTGGAGTTCTTATTACATCAATAGTATTAGTGATCACAACCTATCTTATCATTCAGGTGGTAACGAGTTTCCGGTTAATATACACCAGAAGGAACAGCTTCGTGACAATACAGTCTCTATGATGCAGTCTCAGCAACATTTGCCTGTAGGTCCCACTGTAATATAAATACTTAATTCTGTATCAAGTTTCTCTTAAGCCAGCTAACCAACACTACTCTGTTATCATCTCAGGTCGGAAGATCAAGTGTTTTCAGTTTGGGAGGCGCATATTCATCGCATCAACAACAACCACACGCTCCAATTAACGGTGGCAGCTCCTACCTTCCTGCAAACGCTCAAGATATCCATTTTCACGGTTCTGAGGTGGCCTATACTCCCGTTACATTTTCTTAATGGTTTTCATTCAACGCTTATTTCTCATCTGTTTTTTTATTCTATTTCTTATAGGCAAGAAACTCGGGGATGCTTGCTACTGGATCAAGGCCGGTAAACTTGTCGAACCCAGTGTCAGGTGGCGGGTCCTATGATCAACTCATGCAGCAGTATCAACACTTTCAGAAACAGTCACAGATACGACTGGTCAACCCGTTTAGAGACCAGGAAGTAAAGTCAACTCAGGTGTCTCAATCTGCTGCAGACAGATTTGGATTGCTTGGGTTATTGAATGTCATTAGGATGAATAACCCTGATTTGACCCCACTTGCTTTGGGTATTGATTTGATGACACTCGGTCTGAACTTGAATTCTCCTGACAATCTGTACAAGAAGTTTTCGTCTCCGTGGTCTGATGAATCTGCTAAAGGAGATCCCCATTATTCTATTCCTGAGTGTTTCAATACGAAACAACCGGCTCCATTAAACGTGAGCCTCTCTCTGCAAACTTTTGTCTCTGTTTAGAAGTAGAGGTAAAATAAAAGTAGCTTAAAAATTGAAACGGATTAAACGGGTGGAAAGTTTCCCAAGTGTATATGCAGGGGTATCAGCCTGTTTGGTTTGAAGGTCTTGATTTGAGGGTATGGGTTTGATGGTGTTTCAGGGCTGCAAACAAACCGCATGAACACGGACAAGACCTTGTTCGTCTTCGTTTGTTAAGGAAATATGTGTGTTCACGAACTGTTCATGAACACGTACCGACAAGATTTTATGTTCGTATTCGTTCGTTAAGGAAATGAACGTGTCCGTGTTCGTTTGTGTTCTTTTGTTAGTTTTAGGTAACGAACACAAATGAACGTTCATGAACACAAATGAAAACAAACGAACACAAACAAGTGTTCATGAACATAATATATAATACACTGATACTTATTAAATATTATATTTGTCAAAATTTTGAAGTATTTAAATAAAATATAAAAATTAAAAACACTAACAAACTACCGAACACGTACAGAACGTTCACGAACATAATGAACGAACACGGCCTCCGTTCATGTTCGTTCATTACTAAACAGATCAAATTGTGTTCGTGCTCGTGTTCATTTATTTATTAAACGAACGGACACAAACGAACTTCCCGCCCAACAGTTCATGAACGGTTTACTGAACGTTCGGTTCGTTTGCAGCCCTAGGTGTTTGGGATGTTTGGTGTAATGGTATGGGCTTGAAGGAACGGGGTCGATACACATAAAGTTAGATATCCTTCAAACCCACCTGAAGGGCTGGGTGCATAAATCTATTCCCATTCCCATTCCATCATGTTATCAAACATATACCCATAGTGATTCTCGAGTGCAAGCCAAACACTACCTAAATCATTTTGTTACAAAAGTTAAATGAGCATTGACTATATATATTAGTGTAACATATTTGACACTAATTATCTATGAATTTTGGATGGCTCAATGGGCTTCATTCCGCTTCTTTGTATATTGCAGCAAGATAGCTTCTCAAGATTTTCTACGGAGACCTTGTTTTATATTTTCTACAGGTGACTTTCTCTATTCTTTCATAAGTTTTTTCTGTATGTTTTTTGATGGTTAACTTTTACTCGCATCTTACAGCATGCCAAAGGACGAGGCTCAGTTGTTTGCAGCTAATGAACTGTATGTATCCCTCTTACATCTTATCATTATTTTAAAATTTCATATACACTTTTTTCGTTTTATCTTTGATAAAAATCATTGCTCCAAGAAAGCTAATATAATTGCTCTTGAATTACCTGAGGAATTTATGTAAATATGTTATACCCTTAGAGAGTTTCTGGAAGTATTATATATTTTTCTTTCAAATTTTTTTAAAAAATGATCTTTTTTTTCTTTTGTTCTTTTAAAAAGATCATTTCGATACTCTGTTGCAGGCACAATAGAGGATGGTTTTACCACAGAGAGGTGCGTCTATGGTTCTCAAGGGCTCCAAACATGGAACTGCTAGTCAAAACAAGCACTTATGAGAGAGGCTGTTACTACTGTTTTGACCCCAACACCTGGGAAACTATTCGAAAGGTACACATTTATTTCTGTATCATTACTTTAACATCATAATGACCGACTATTTTTATAAAAAATAACTGTCCCCTAATCCTTAGTAGGGTTGTGCTTTTAGTAAAAAAATGTACCAAACCGAAACTAAAGAACCGAAAAACATGCACTTTGTCTTGTCCGAAAAGTTATAGAGTTCCTTAGCCATTTTTTGTATATGTATACGTACATATGGACGTGTATGATGATGGCAAGTTTGATTGTTGCATTGCAGGATAACTTCGTTGTTCAATATGAAATGGTGGAAGACCGACCGGTGGTCCCCCGTCGTTAGTTTTTAATTTGTTGCTTCTTTTGAAGTGTCTGGTAATCTAAATGAAGTTGATGAGATAAACCTTTTAGAAGTTATAATACAAGAAAGTAAGAAAGTAGGTAATCCAAATGGTTGGGTGCATAATGCAAAGTTTTAGTGTTATCAGATCAGAATGTGTTTTCAAATGTTGGTACTTTTGGTTAAACCTCCTTTAGAAATCACAAAATGTTGGTGGTACTCTGTATTGTGTTTTCTGTGGTTTCGTTCCTTGCTTTACAAGCTGTACACCGTGCATTATTATCCGATTTGCACGGTTTCTCTCTTCTAGCTGCTTAGGAAGTTGATTTTTTAATTGCATCTTTCGACTATAAGGTGGCAATATTGCAAAAAATGAAAGAATGGTTGCAATTTACTCCAAACATGTTATATAAGACTTTATAATAAAACATTTTATAGATACCTCCAAGATCTTACAAAGTCATTAAATAGATTGACTATTCTAAATATCATAACAGATGCTTTTTTTTTTAAATATTTTTGTTATACAAGACTTTTTTTGAAAATTTATAATAACAGATTATTTGATATTAAAAAGTAAAACAGTAATAGATAACTTTTAATAATCAACAAGAGGTTTCTTTTTAGAAGTTGGAATACGAACCACGGGAAGATTAAACATGTATTTGTTTGTTAGGTCACCCGGGGCATCCCGTGGTGAAGAAATGATCACGTGTTGAATGCCGTTATACACCATCGCCGGTCCCAAAGTTCACGCGTGGTTATCTTAACGCGTGCTCATGATAACGTGTGAAGATGTTTGTGGTGCTGCACATGTTCGGTTGTTTTTCAATGGTAGATGTTTGTGTGGTGAGTGATGAGCATTTCCACTAAAATCCATCACTAGCGATGGAATGAAGCTCGATGACGTGGCGAAACTTGATTGGGTGTTGCAAGGGTGGAGCGCCCCAACCTCTCTTAACATGTAGTTGGAACAAATGAGAGCTTACTTCCAAAACGACTTGTTCTTTCTCGTCTGTATCATATATGCCTAATCACTTGAATTTATGTAGCAAAACACTTCTAGTCTGGTGGTAAACAAGGGTCATCATCACCCTCCGTGTCAGTGTCATGTCACTCCACTCTCACCCACCACCCTATATGGTGTGGTCATGACCCAAATCACCATTCACTTTATATTTTATAATTAATCAAATTTATCAAATGAGGGTTGTGGTTGCCGTGGATTAAACCATGCGAACCATCATGGCTTGGGAAGGAGGGCAATGTATCACGCAGACCACGTCCCAATGGCAATCCATGACCCAAACCACCATTCCCATACCACATAGCCTAAGTAGTAAGGGTTTTAGTTTTTTTTTGAACAACTTAAGTTTTGTCACCAATGGGATTTGAACACTCACCAGATGGTAAAACAAAGTTTTATCCACCACCTTAATACCAAGGTTGTAAGAATTGCTAGGCGCTTATTGGCCGGTAAGGTACCGACTAGCTATTAATCGGGATTAATAGGGATTGACTGGATTGGGATTTTATATGTATATACACACTTTTTATGTATTTTTTAAGTAGACATGTTTTAACACCTAATTCGACCCATATTTTCAAGTAGATAGGATTAATTGCCGGATTTTACAGGTTTTGGTCAAGAATTTGGCCTAAATCGCTAGACTACAACCGTTTTTCGGCCAATTAGGACTGGATTTGACTATTGTTGACCGCCTATTGATTAATTGACCGATTAGATAAAAATTACTCGGTAAAACTAGGACTAGCGATTAATCAATGACTAATCAGATGCTAGTCGGGATTTTTACAACCACAGTTAATACCAATATAACACTAGACCATTCAGAGCAAACCGTGCCATTTCAATTATCTAATCTCATCTTGAGTTGTGGACTAAAATAAACAATAAAGAAGCTTGTAACAAATAAATTGTATGTATACCATCTAACATCAAAATAAAGCACCCACCCACCCGGTTGCTATTCAAAAGCAGTGGCGGTTATTTCCCGCCACAATCATCCCCATATCTTTTTTCTGTGTGTTTTTTCTTCTTCAACTTCCCTCCCAAACTACACAAAAACACAGAGAAATGAAACTTGTGGTATTCATTTCCTTCATCATCATCTCTCATCATCACATGGTCAATGCAGGCGTTCAAATCCTCTCCAAATCAAAGCTTGAAAAATGCGAAAGGTCTTCCGACGGTCCTCTCAACTGCACCAGCAAAATCGTCATCAATATGGCAGTTCCTAGTCAAGCAGTAACTCACTCACTCACTCACTCTATATCCTCCTTCTTCAACTATTATTATTCTTATTATTATATAAATCACATAATTCAGAGTTTGTTTCATTTTGTTTGTAGAGTGGTAAAGAAGCGTCCATTGTGGCGCGAGTGGATGAGGTGGAGGAGAAATCCGACGATACAATCAAAACGCTTCGGGATCCACCTGTGATTACTGTTTACAAATCGGCAGCGTACGCGCTGTATGATCTGACTTATATTAGAGTATGCATCTTGCAACTTCAATTCTTTCACTTATCATATGTTAAATTAAATGGTACTTATTTAGATTATATGTATGCTTAGGTAATCGATTAACTCTAGCGTTAGGGTTTTTGACTCTAGGGTTAGGATTTTTGTTTTTTAACCATTTTCACCCAAATTTCCTCCATCCAGATTAACTTTTTGAAAATGAATGTATCTTGGTTAATAAAGGAGTTGAAGTGTTTTCTGATGAATATTGGTTCTTTATTTATTTATTTATTTATTTATTTATTTATTTATTTTGTTTATATATCGTTAGGATGTCCCTTATAAACCTGAAGAGTTTCATGTTAAGACGCGCAAGTGTGAGTCTCATGCTGGTGCAAATATTGTTGGGCAATGTGTGAGGTAAGAATCATCATTTTTCTAGTGTATTACCGTCGTCGTCGAAATGTATAATTTATTGATCTGATCTGCAAAATTTCAAATGAAGTGTGACTTCATCTTGGAAGTGGATACCTCACTAAGAAAGACTCTTAGAACATACTGTTTTGTTTTTTTTGGTATCTATGAACAATAGTAAGCTCTTTACCTCAAATTTGTTGGGATATTAACGAAAAATGAAACTAAAAAGGTGCGAATATAAGTGCAACTACTTAATTAATTTGGTATATTCACTCACTCGTTGTGTCTTAACTGCTGTTCTTCATAGCTTGAGAGATGATCAAGGACGTGTGATCGAGCATACTCAGGTACTACTTAATTGTCACATTTTATGGTATCAAAACATATACTGGTAGCGTGATTTATCATAACTGGTTTTTTATATAAACTTTGAAGTTGATTGGTAGTGTGTTGATGGGTTTGTATGAGTTTATGATTGTTTCAAACTAATCGCTATGTGCATAATCTAGCTGCTCTGGTCTCCCACTAAATTCTTAATGTTGCCTTCAAACCATGCTCCCGAAATAAGCTCATCATCTGCAAACTGAAGGTGTGTGATTGGAGGAAAAAGTTGACTGATTTGGATACCATTAAATGCACCATTTGATTTATTTGGAAAAGGAATTTTGTGACTGATGAAACTGAGCCTGGAGTCAGTTAACTACTATGTTTTACTTAACAATAGATCAAGCTTGGTTGTAGAAATCAGAATCATCTTTATATGAACAGAACCTGCAGGAATTTAAGTTTGACGCTTGAGCTGCATAGGATAAGATGCTCTGATGACGCCGAAGTGTTTTTGATCTTATAGAGAACCCCTCATAATTGATTGTTTTCATGGTTGATGGTGTCTATAGTGATGACTAAGCCGTTTCATCATCTGTTGGACTAAAAGTCCTTGAAAATCATAGCTAATTCACATAGTTTTTTATGTTGGTGTAAATTGAATTACTGATTTCATACTTGGCATAAATGAAAGTTTTATTTTTGATAAACTGTTAAAATACTTCTCATCTTCTCAAATGTTCAATATATCTTTTTTTAATATTGTTTTCTGTAAACCCTCTTGGTACAGCCAACTTGTTGTCCTTGTGGGAAGTGGCGTCGGGTACCTTCATCTTGTGGAAACTTTTGTAAGTTCTTTGAAATTGGTTACATATTCTGTTCTGCATTTAAACGTTCTTATTATTCCTTCTGATAATGAATCTTAATTCTTGTTGAAATAAGTCAATAAGATGAGGAAAGGAAAGGTGAACACTGCCCACTGCCTCCGTTTTCCTGGGGACTGGTATGGACTTTACCGTTTAATCATGTTATGTATTATGCAGATTATTAATGTTCTTTTTTTTTCTCTAATATTTCATGTTGTTAATCTACACTACCAATGTAACTTGACAGTATTTAAATGTTTAATATTATAATGCTTCATTTCTTAAGATTTTCAGGAGTTGATAAGGCCCATTACATGCTTATCTTTATAACCAAACATATATTAGTACTTAATATGAATTAGAGCTTTCAGATTTCGGAACTTGTAACAATACTTTGTACACAAAGGATTGCATATCATTTTAAAACTGTATCATGCTTCTTTCTTTCATTCTAACACCATCCGCAAATCTAAAATTAGTTCGTGGTGTCTACCTAGGTTCCACATGTTTGGTATCGGCCAGCACTCAGTTGGGTTCAACATTCGGATCAATGTCAAGACAGGATTGAAAACCACTGTACGCCATATTAATAACCATCAACTTAACCATGACTGAATTTGAATAGAACTGCTGAAGAACTTTGGATCTCTTTTATATTTCATAATTTTTCCTTTTTTGATTTTATCGCAGCAGGAAGTGGTTATCGGGCCTAATAATCGAACTGCCACGTCACTTGATAACTTTCTACGCGTGAACCTCGTTGGGGACTTTGTTGGGTATAACAGCATTCCTTCCTTCGAAGACTTCTTTCTTGTTATTCCGAGACAGGTAAGTTTGTTCTGAAACAATCGCCATCTTGCAATTTACCTTTTCTCCAACTGTATTATCACAACCTTATAATTTATTTTTTACTGCCTACTGTTTTTAATACATCCGAAGGGTGGCCAAGGTCAACCACGAGATTTGGGAAGGAACTTTTCTATGTGGATGCTACTTGAACGAGTGAGGTTCACGTTAGATGGGCTTGAATGTGATAAAATTGGTGTCAGTTATGAAGCTTTTAATAACCAGCCAGGTTTCTGCTCTGCACCACAAATGAGTTGTCTGCATAATCAGTTATGGAACTTCTGGGATGTGAGTAAATACATTTGCTTGTGTTTGATATTCCTTTGTGTTTAGTTCATATTTTTGGCTCATCTGATGATCTGGTATTGGATATTAAGATGATATATGACGACAAGAAAAGGGAAAGTTGTCGCGTAACTACTATAATCTGCTCATTTTAAAATTTGAATGTAACAGGCTGATCAGAACAGGATCAGAAGAAATCAACCCCCTCTTTATGATGTGCTAGGAAGGTTTGAAAGGATAAATGAGCATCCGGTTAGGTTCCCATGATTCTGAATAACACTATAATGTGTACCCCCCCCCCCCCCCCACACACATATATATATGTGTGTGTGTGTATATGTATTATGTATGTTTATACGCATATGTATATATAATTTTGTATCACCAATCAAATTGTATACAGAATGCAGGATGCCATTCATTTTCCATAGGAATTACCGAAGTTGTAAACTCAAACCTTTTGTTAGAACTGAAAGCTGATGATATAGAATATGTCTATCAAAGGTTGGTACACTTTCTTTAGGTCCACACACACACATGCATAATTTAATATATATGCATAATATGTAACTTCAGGATTGTAATTGTTAGTTGTATATATCCACCGACTTTTATGGTTCTTAATATAAAACTCCAACTCATATATCTTGTTCGGCTGCAGGAGTCCTGGGAACATTGTAAGCATCGCGGTCCCCACTTTTGAAGCCCTTACTCAATACGGGACCGCCACAATCACAACTAACAACACTGGTGGAGTGGAAGCTGCCTACAGCTTAACTGTAGTTCTATTGAACCTTAATAATAGTATTTTTTATTTAATTCTAGCTGCCTGCAATACTAAGCAACGGCATCTAGCATATGTTCTTGATAAAAGTATTTGATTAAAGTTACAGATTTCATTTTACATGTTTGCTTTTGCAGTTTGAATGCTCCAGAGGTGTCAATCAAATGGAGGTATGCATTAAATTAAACCATTAATCCCTTTTCTAGTTTTGTCATTATTAATCCCTTTTCTAGTTTTGTCATCATTGAATGGAGAGTATATAATACATTCATACTTAGAATACCTGATAATGAATGATATGGAATTTCTAGAGAGGAAAAATAATTTTTTTGAACACTTTCTTCCAGGAACAATTTTTCACTATGAAGCCAGGACACCTTGTATCCCGATATTACAAAGTGCAGCCAACATCTGATCAAGCTGCCAAATATATGTGTACTGGTACGGGATAATCGTCATATTCGTATGTTTTTTTTATAAATATTCTGTTAACAAAGAACATGCCGTTGCAGCTATATTGAAAGATTCTGACTTTAAGGAAACTGATAGAGCCGAGTGCCAGTTTACAACCACAGCCACAGTTCTGGACAATGGAACACAGGTATGGTACATGATCGATACAAACAAAAAGTTATGTTTATTTTTCTGTAATTGACCTGAACTTTTTTTTTTTTTATAATAAAATGTTCATAGATGTCTCATTAAGGTTTTATCTCTTTCTTTCTTTTTTGATCATTTTTATTGACCAATCCTTTCAAAATTGCTAGAGGTTGGTAAAATGCATGATTTAGTTCTATGTTATTTAATTATTCCACATACATACTACTTATTTATTTCAGCTTCCATGGGAACCACCAAAAAGTGATGGTATAAAAGGCTACTTTGAATCTGTTGAGAGTTTTTGGCATGCACTTTGGGAGGGTATGGTCGACTTCATTACTGGAAAAACTTGCAGGTTATCATTTCATCTGTCCACACTCATTTAAGTTTTATGAAACTCCTTTATGTCAGCATAACTTCTCAAATATTTTATTTTTTGTGATTTATTGGTTACAATACTTTATGCAAGCAGAATGAAATGCTTCAGTTTCTTCGATCTTGGTTGTCACATGCGCCACGTATGTATGACCTGGCTGCTGTTGTTTGGTCTGTTTTTGGCAATCTTCCCTACAGGTAAGCGGCTGCTAATTTCGCTTTCTGAATTTTTGTTTGGAGATGACTAATTTTTCTTTCTTCATTTTTGTGACTTTTAGTGATCCTCCTACTTTGGCTTCTACATGAAACCGGACTTTTTGATCCCATTTATGATTGGTGGCAAGATAATTTCTGGGACGATGAACAGAAAATGCAACACATCATAAAACAACGGCCAGATGATTGGAATAAACGCCATAAGAAGAAATCAAGACATCATACAGATGGTACTCATAAAAGACAAAGGCAACAAAAGGGTATTAGTCAGGAGCCTAGACACACTCATTCTGAACATCATCATCATGTTAAGAGGGACAAACACAAACCTGAGAGAATTAAGGATGGAAGTTTCACCGATCATCCACTTTATGTAAATAAAGGGGAAAATGTTATGGAAGACAAAAACAAATATTCTAGACATGATGACCGAACCACAAAGACTGTATACAAGCATGGGCATGTAAAATCAGATGACACACACCATAAACATTATCGTTCTAAGAGAAAGACATAAAGGATGACACTTTTGCTTTGTTATTCCTACATATTTAGTTGGAATATCATCATGTAGGACAAAAACAAGACTAGAAAAGCAGAACCAGATGTTGAAGGTTTTGTTATCCTATATATGCGAAAGTGTTGAATGTTTTGTTTTTATGCATCTAGTACGTACGTATCACAAAGAATTTTCATTTCTATTTGAGACAACTAGTTGATTCAGACGTTGGATCTTATTTCTCTTTATCTTTTTTAAAGAACTGAACATGAAATCCACATGAAACATGTAAACCTACATTTCGTCCGTTGATTGATTGCCACGTGAGAATGGAAGGAAAAAATAGTTCATTTCTATACTTCCATCTCTTGCATGCTAATATATGTTTGTTTTATCATTACCGATATTTGGTCAATTGGCAATGTGAATTCACATTATCAGCTCTTTAAGTGTTGAGGATTGAAGATTCTATGACCGAACACTAAGCTATATAACTTGGTTAATGGAGAGCTGAAGAGCAACTATCGAGGCTACAAGCCAAAACCACACGGATAAGAGAATTAAGTGAGAAGAGAGTAACTTGGGAAGGAAGTAGTTATCATTGAACATAAGTGTCAATTACCGCGCCTTGAACTATATATAGCTATTCTCTTGTTACTCTCTATCTCAAAGAATAAAACACATATTAAACACATGCCATACACCAGTCTTATTTGACTCGACTAGCTGACTTAGCTAAATACTTTCTTTTAACCGAAAGACAATATACACACATGGGCATGTTGTATGATGACATACACCATAACCATGTGCATTCTCAGAGAAATGGCACATTGGCTTCATCATCCTAATATATTTAGTTCTGATATCATCATCACCATTTATGCCAGGAAGAAGACTGGAAAAGCAGAAAATTTCAATCTTTGTTTTAAACCTTAGGGATAACTTGTGTACAACCCTGTATCTTATATTATATATAACGTAAAAGTCCTTATACACATGGTGAAACTCTCCTTATTTATTTACTTACATGAAAGTTGATAATTAAACATAGCTGATTCAGATGTTGAATCTTAATTCACTTTCTCAAGAACTGAACATGAAAACTGTAAACCCGGAGTTCGTACAATATCTCCTCCTTTGATTGGTTGCCACCTGATATTCGAAAAGAAAAACAAGTTAATACATCTGTTAATTCTCTCTCTAGCATAGCAGTATACTGTTGATTTATCTTTACCGATATTTGGTCACTAGGCAATGAAGAAAGATCGCCATTTGAAGTCTAGCAAAATCTGCTCCAACACAAAACCCCAAGCCACCTCCAAAAGCCATGAAAGTCTTCAATGCGCCTTTCAAATCCATCCCCTGATTGAAAGTTGCAATACAGCTAAATTATTTTTTTTGGAAGGTGACTTTCTATGTGCTAGACCTATTGGTCACCGGGTTCATGTCGAAGACAATCCCCCGTCAGCCCCGCACTCTCGGACGCGATGTTCGATCGGGCCCCGGCCGCCGCGCAAGCTGACTTCCGCCCGGAAACCATACTGCCCCCACACGAGAGACTCGCTGGGGTAACAGCTGGGTAAAACCGGGTTGCCCTCAAGACCGCACCATGCCTCGGTAGGATACGATCCATCATTGGGACGTCCCACCCCCCGTATGCAACACCCGGGGATCGAACCGGCGACCTCCAAGGAGGAAGCCGGTCCAACCCAAACCACATGGGAATTGCCAAGTGAGCAATTATTATTATTATTATTATTATTATTATTATTATTATTTTCTGGTATTGAACCAGATTAAAGGTAAATTCGGGTGACAAGCTTTTGGTATTGAACCAGATCTTGGGTAATAAAAGGCTTCTGATATTACATCGAGATCCTTTGGGAAGGCTCTGGTACTGCACCAAGATCCTATTAGAGGTAAAAGTTAATATAATAAATTAATGTGGGAAGGCAATCCAGCGGAATAAAAGATAAATGGTGAAATGGAACTTATTTTGCTTCTTCCGTAACTTAATTAATTTGATGACTAAATCGCTTCCATAATTTAAAATATCCATAAACGTGATCCCATTTGTTAAGCTTCAAATAAAGAACTTATTAATTAAGTTATAAAAAGATAATATAACCAAGGTAGCTTTAAACCAATCTTGTTGTGACATATCGTTTACTAGTCGCAAGGCTAGGGGAGGTTCATTATGAACATATTCCATACTGTCTATCGATATGTTATGACAAGGTTGAGGGATGTTGGCGACCAAGCGAAGGAAGCCACTTCTAATCTAATTAAAAGATAAAATTGAAGACTCAAACATTTTCCTCATTTTATAACATAAACTATATTAATTAAGAAAGACTTATCCACGAGTCCTATATTACTATTTAGTTTTCTAACCTAACTACAAATAAGGGTGGTCATAATAATAATAAATTGTTGAGTAGGGGAAGCGTATTCCTTGGACGATACTTGGTTCTTATCAAAGGTTATACTATATGCGATGGGTTCTCTACCTGTTCTGTGTATTTTGTTTAAACAAAAATCATTTTTATAATTTTAAAACTAGATGATTGTGTTCCTAAGTTATTAGAGTTAACGCACTTAAGTGTGCTCAATATTATTAACTCAATACACCTAATTCACATGACATCAGTGTCCCTTTTGAGGATCCGGTCAAATATAGACAAGTCGTCGACGCCTTTCAAATGTCACGTTATCCTGACCCAGCATTACTTTTGTTGTTAATAAGGTGTGTCAATTCATCCACTCACTAATAGTCAATCATTGGTCCATTGTTAAACGGAGTCTTCGTTACCTTCATGGGACGACTGTAGGTCCCGAATCTGAGGATCGAAAACGAAAGCGAATCCTTGTTTATAACAAACACGGTCACGGGTGTGGAATCCCCGTAACGATGCCAAACCAAACACAGATAATGATGACGAACACAAAGTAACCAATGAAACACACTCAATTGATTAGATTAGATGAGAACAAATGTTCAAACACATACAAACAATGCTTGAAATAATCTCTCAATGGACTGTGTTCTCATAGTTTCAAAGTGAAACTATGAGGTGTTTATATAGGCAGCCTGACACAGATATGACAAAACTTGACAAAGGTTTTGACGAAACTCCAAAGTTGGTGAAACTCTAAGGAGTTTCGTCATGAAGAAACTTGGAGTTTCGTCATGAAGAAACTTGGAGTTTCTTCATAAGGGAGTTTCATCATGGGGAAGTTTCTTCATGGTTTTGTCATTTAGCATGATGAAACTTAGAGTTTCATCATGGTTTTGTCCTGTAGTATGGAGAAACTCCTAGGAGTTTCATCATGAAGAGGACTTTCGTCAACATGCAGGGAGTTTCACCATGTGTGAAGTTTCATCATGCTTTTGTCATTTAGCATGGTGAAACTCTAGGAGTTTCCCCATGGTTTTGTCATCTAGCATGGTGAAACTCTAGGAGTTTCCCCATGTATGATGTGCTGCAACCTGTTGTAAACACACAAACAAACCAATATGCAACATGCACAGTCATTTATACAATACATTACAAACGAGACAAACTTGTCGGACCCAAGTAGGATAAGAGGATATCCGACTTGGTCTTCATTCCGTAAAAGTGTCGAACCGAACGTGCCGCATCCACACAAAAAGTGTATCAACAAACTCCCCCTTGGACGCTGCTGTGATGGTTCGTCTTCCATGTCTTTCATGTTGGAGGATCTTCAAAGTCTTCACGTATCATAAGTAGAAAGTGTATCAACAAACTCCCCATTTTATTTAGGAAGTGCGTTAATAAACTCCCCCTTAGAATGAACTCTCCATTGAGTTATGCTCGTGAATCTTTTGATCGACAATTCTTCAGATCCTTGTGGTGTTGATGAAGGGTCAACGACAACTCGATCGTCTTTATCCTTTGAGTGCCTTCACGTCGTGTCTTAATTCCAAAGCTTGTTTTCTAACAGGTTCTCTTCGCCTTTAGCTGATTTGATTGTAGCATCTGCACATACAAGAAAGCTAAACGCGCAATGAGAACAACCGCTTGGAATATAGTAAACATAAACAAACGACACATATGAGAGACCAACTCTCAATCAAATACCGACCGACAATAGTTTGAAAGTTTAGAAAATGTTCAATCTTAGTCTTCAAAACTTGTTAACTTCGACAGTTTACGAAGGTGCAATTGTTTTCCGGCTAAAAATCAGGATTTTGGGTAGGATAGACTTGGGTTCCAACATCGTTCAATCTAAAATAAACTCAAAATAAAATCTTTTTGGCTTTTATAAAGTTTATATTAAAACACACCTAAAATCTTTTTGATATTTTTCATTTTCAAAAGTAAATACGGAAAGCAATAAATAAATATATACAAAGATGCAGAAACTGAAAGCAGTAAATAAATATTTACAGACATTCTTTTTGCTAGTTTCGAGGGTAAGAGAATCATATCAGTGTACGGTCATGCCAAAACGCTCTTGTTGTTCAATTAGTTAACATTTAGATAAGCATCCTATAACAATTATCGGTATTGTTGTCCACATAAGCTCAACTTATCTGATGTAATCATGTTTAGGGGATACGTTAAGGTATGATTTATACTTACCGACCTGTGTTCATCCACACACGACACATTCCCGTATCAAGGTATGCACGAGAGATCATCTTACCGGTGAGTATACCGTTTATCATCTGTTTTGACGTATAAGAATGTGAGATACTCACTTATTTTGATTGAAAACAAGCCCTATGTGATAGAATCACTTATTGATGAGGAACTTGATTTTCAGATGCATGAGGGCACAGGAGCAAGTTCGTTAACAGGTCAGTATATCGTACAACAGAGAGACGAACTTGACTCCCAGATAAATGTGATATTTTATCACTTATTTTGTTTGGACATGTGATTGTTGATCACTTATTGAGGTCGAATGCAATATGTACACGTATGTATAGTATCATGGAAGATCTAGACTTCGTCTCCGTTATTTTTTGGTAAAAGATATAACCATGATACCCAGATGATAAGCAACATAAAGACCGAATATCTCAGAACCTCGGCAATCTCTCAAACGAAATTTCGGTACCAAGACCATATGCCAATGAATGGTTCCCACCTGGTCTTCAGTCGATTTAAGTTTATATCACCCTGCACACTTTAAAATGATTGTGAGCCTACCGATACATCTTATATAGAGTTGCTTATCGTTTTTCATTTTAAGTTCAGTTCGAAGAGTTTTCAACAGACCACTGATGTACTATCATTTTCTCTTTTGCTCGCCAGGAAACTCATTTTTGTTTTTCTAATGTTTTTGTGTTTTTGAAATTTTTCGATGTTTTTGGATTTTTTAAAATTTGGATTTACTCCCCCTAAAATCAACAAACTATGATAAATTTAAAAAACACAAAGGTATTTACAAAAACGATTTCCCGATGTCGGTTAACTCATGTTTTACCTCAATGCCGTTTACCAAAATTAATTTTAATTAGAATTGATTTATCGAATTTTGGAAAAATCAGTTGGCATGTCGGTAATCGGTGTGGACCATGACAACGTTGACGAGTTTCATAGTGAAACAATCACGTGTGAGGTGATATTCGAGTTCAACGTGTCAGGTCAAAGAGTGCTGTACGAGAGGATAATAATTCATAAAGCAGCTTAAATATCGTCAAGTATAGGAGAGATTAGAAAATCAAAACCGTATTCTGCAACTGCTTCATGCATCACAAGGAATCTGAGTGCTCTCCCAAACTGGATATCCACCCGGTGTGGACTGCAAAGTCGATTTTTGTAGCTACTTCACTTAATCCGAGAAAAACTCTTCACAGCAACAAGATCAGAAACCTCCATGTCCGGCTGGTTCTCCACATTGCACCAGTGATGGTCTTAGTCTTTCTCTTTAAGAAGTAGTGTGCGGTTGTTCAATCCATGCCAAGGCATCCGCACACCCGGTTGGTTTGTTCAAGATAAAAGTTTTCTATTCATATAAACAGTGATAATATAGTTAACATTTAAAAGTTTTCTATTCATATAAACAGTGATAATATAGTTAACATTTAATATGATACAAGATAAAAGTTTTCTATTCATATTTAAACGAAACTTTGTACTAGACATATAGTGACTAAATGAAAAATATACATATATCACAATGTTATATTGATAAACTATAACATTTTGGCTTTATATTAATAATATATATTATTAATACATTATAATTAATTATAATGAGATGTTGAATATTATAACATAATAGGTTCTAAATATATTCACAACCAGCCTTTATAGAAATACATTAATAATATATGTGTTTTAACTTAACCCCTTTAATCTTGAACCCAGTTAAAACCTCACATACCGATAGTAATTGCATAGTACAAAAACTTTATCACCGTAAGTATATAACTGATAAACATTTAGTGTTTTGTAAAGCATTTTTAAATATAAAGGTATCACAAAAGGTGATAAAAAGAAGAATGACTCACAAACTGTGAGAAAAGAGAATAGACTCACTTTGTAACTTTAGGGTTCAACTAGAAAGCCTCCTGGTAGATTCTTGGGTATAACTTCTGAGCTATTTTAAATATATATATATATATATACATATATATATATTTGCACTCGTGTTAAGTATAGTAACCCTAATTCAACCTTATCCCTATGTCACGAGACAGAACCCCAACGAACTTAGTCGGGCAGAGCCTTGAAATGCGTTATGGGGCTCCAGATCAATCGGAAAGGGTATCAGTGATCGGGAGTTAAAACACTTAAAACAGGCAGGGCTTTATTATTATTATTGGTATAATATAAAAGAGAAAAAAAATTGAATTTAGAGAAAGAGATGAGAAAGCTGGCGAGAGAAAAGAAGTTAGAGAATGCTTATATTTATACCAATTACAATTCTTGAAGTGCAAGGAAAGGGTAGCCACATACATACACATTATGCACACACGTCTACTGAGAATGCACATACGTCCACATCTTTCAATTCAATTACTTTGATTGATTTTTTATTTTATTATTTATATATTATAATTAATTTAGCTGCTTCACTTATTTGGCGCTTATAACTTTTAAAATATGACGTGTTATAAAACTATGAATATACCATTAGAACGAGAATAATCTTGTCTACATTTTGAACCAAGTTTCATTAAAAACGGAGTGAGTCCAAATACAATGTATTTTTATAATTTAATTATTAAATGGTCTCTAGGCCCGTCTAGGTACTTCATATTTCTAACGGTCAACTTACCCGTAATCTACCTGTCTAATAATATAAGTTTTTATATACTTTTATTTTAATAGAAAGGTCACTCATATACAGGCCAATTAATTATTATAACATTCCAACCAACTATATATAAAATAGTTTTTAAAACTATTTGGGTCGAATAATTATATTAAAAATAAAACTAGTTACTAGTGGTTAATAAATTTAAACAATCTATAATTCCTATACGATAAAAAATGGATATGTTACATCCTCCCTACCTTGTTTTAAATCTCGTCCTCGAGATTTGGGTTACGATGTCTCTTTTAGAGTCATGTCACGTCTTAGTCAATAATAACAATATTAAGGTAAATGGTACAGAATCAAAATATCAAATTTTGTGAATACGAGTTGTACAATAAATAGGACTCAATGATGCAACTGAATCAATTCAAGAAATCGATGTCAAACGAATGAGATGAAATGATATAATTTCCAAGGTGACTAGGTTCAAGGTAAAAGAGATATATGATCAATAGATATCTAAATTGAATGTTTACAAGTTGTAAATGACTTTTGGAATCAAATAGAATTCACTGTCAAAAGAAAACTTACTTTGATTGTTAACTGAGGAAGAATCAACAAGCTCAAAATGGAATAGAAGCGCGAAAATAAGTTGTCAATTATCGAACCATGACATGAGAAAAATCAATGTATTGACATTATTGAATTGCAAGGATACACCGAAATACAATAGAGTTTAGTGTATCATTGTCTTAGTACATAATTGTATCAAGACTACTTTTGAATGATGAATCAAAGGAAAGACATACGTAGTTTTGCATGATTCGTATGATTATGATTAGCCCAAGCTTCAAGTTTATACCGACGCCGCAAGGTGTCGTAAGGATTGAAATAGTTTAATAATTATGGTGACCGAACAAATTCACCGTTTTCGTAATCAACTGAAGGTTTTAATGAAGTAAAATTGGATATTCATTTCAAATAGGATTTTAAATTGATAATGAAAGACCAAATGAATATCATAGATTTTTTGATCAATGATGAAAGAATCTTTAGAGGTACACCGGAATATAATACGGATTTGTGTACTCTTATCTTAACACATAATTGTATTAAGACTGTTTAAGATAATGAATCCACGGAGATTAAATAAATAAATCCGTACATCAGGTGTGAAAATGAGATTAGCTCAAGTTTCAAATTAAAGAAAACGCCACCACAAGGTGTCGTAACCAAATAAATGATTCAATGAGAGTGAAGACCAAACAAGTCTGCTATGATTCTGAATAGATGAAGTACTTGACCGGATGCATTTATTTATAAATTTTGATTGGTACTAGGGTCAAATAATAACTTAACTTAAATAATGCACATCAACGATTACGTCTGGAATCCTTTCTGCTTCTTGCGTAGTAAGTATGAATGCTCGCGCTCTCCTCTTAGCTCCGTTTGTTGTTTTTCCTGGTTGTCGGGTGATTTAGTCAGTTTTGGGCAGTATGGTTTGATATGTCCTGTCTCTCCGCAGTTGTAACAAATATTAGCTTTCCTTCTATACTCTTCCTCTATATGCCCGGTCATCTTGCAGAAGTTACAGTAGGATGTTCTCCTAAAACGGCATCTTCCTGAATGATTTTTGTTACAATTTCTATAGGTAGGTTGCTTCAATGACGGTTCAGTTCCTTTCTTCTTAAATTCTTGGGAAATTTTATGGGCTAACTCTTTCTTCTTGTTTTCTTCTCTTGTGCGGATTAGTCCATCTGTCAGTATGTTAGCTAGTTCATCCGTTTCTTCAATAGTCTGTGGTCTAGCGGCCTTGACCATGTCTCGGATTTCGCTCACTAATCCCCAAATATAACGAGAAATTAGTACGGGTTCTGGCGAAGCCAGATTTGGAACCATTCTTGCGTACTTAAAGAACGTTGTCGTATATTCACGACAATTCACGTCTATCATTTTATGATTTAGGAACTCGTTTAGCCATTCGTTCCTTTTCATAAGGGGGACAAAATTTCCTTTCTATCATTTCCTCGAATTTTTCCCACTTCATGGCATAAGCCATGTCACTTCCTTTTGCTTGAAGAATTGTACTCCACCATTCTAAAGCTTCTTCCTTGAAGAGGTTGGAAGCATACATTACCTTATCTTCTTCGACACATTTTCTGATTTTAAGAACAGCTTCTGTCTTTTCCAACCATCACAGAGAAGCCGTGGCTCCTTCACTGCCTGCGAACTCAGTTGGTTTACAAGCTAGAAATTCTTTGTAGGTACACCCGAGAGTCATCGCCTTCATTTTCATGGGAAATGGGGTTTTGATAATATCATCATTATCTCCATTGATACTATGGCTAAAACTGTCATCGCGAGTATGCTTGCTACTCACAACTTTGGTGGGTTCTACGGGGTTGTTAACAGCTTTAATTATTAATGATATAGCATTAGCTATTCCTTGGGCTATTAGATTTTCTATAGCATTTTTATCCAAAGGATTTTCATTATTAGCATGAACTTCTGGATTATGTGATACTTCATTCGACATCTGAATTACAAACATTTTCAATTATTAATATCACAGAATAATTAAATCAAAACAATACTTTCAAGAATCATATGTGCATATATATATATACACACATATATTTAAATCTACAAAAATAACATATAGGTTACTTTGTATTAATTTCCTAACTTTATTGTTTAAGTTTAGGTGTTAAAAGAACACCTAAATAGCTTAAACAAGTGGCTCTGATACCACCTTCTGTTACAGCCCCGACCCCATACTGGGAGCGGGAGCCGCGAACCAGTCAGATGGTATCGGTGTTTATTAAATATGCAGCGGAAGAATTTTTTTTCATCAGGATCGTAGTTAGGAAATGATTTCAGAGTTTGTTAAACACCGAACTCTTAATATTAAACAAATGGGCTAAAACCCATATTTAATTCAATTGTTTTTATAGAGATAAACCCAAATAAATAAAATATAAATTTCTTCTTTTATTTAGGTATTTATAGCCACTTTATTTAAGCCTTCAGTGCTCCATAGCTGGCTTCTAGCAAATTACCTAAAACACATTTTGAAAATATTTTATCAGTAATAAATACTGGCGAGTTCATTCCATTTTTATAAAATATATTGTTATACTTTACAGCATCAAGGTTTTTATATTTACCCAACTCAATCAGTATTTGTCACATGGTGGCAGTTCCGATGTGACAGTGGTCATATCACTCATTGGCTCACTTTCGTCCAATAGTGAATTTATCAAGTAATAGATATATAATATATCTTACTATTACATTGGTCATTAGGCGATTACTGTGACGGTGGTCAAATCACTGTTGATCATTCTTTCAACTAGTGACTCGGGGTCATATTATTGTTGATCATTCTCTCAACTAGTAATGGTGGTCATATAACTGTTGATCATTCTTTCAACTAGTGACTTGGGTCATATTACTGTTGATCATTCTTTCAACTAGTAATTGTGGTCATATCACTGTTGATCATTCTTTCAACTAGTGACTCGGGTCATATTACTGTTGATCATTCTTTCAACTAGTAACTCTGGTCCTATCCCTGTTGATCATTCTCTCAACTAGTGGCTTTTATACTTAGTAGTGTCCCGTGACATTACTTTGTCAATTATATTTTCTATGACACAAAACCACTACGCTCAGAAAATGAAATATATCATTTTCTGTTAAACTAATAGCTATAACTTATCAAATATAATATATTAATTAAATAATTGTATTACTAAAACCTTTATATTTAGTATATCGTATTTAAATTAAAATGTTATGTCTATTAATATGGGTTACAATTAAATATAATACTAAAAGTTATAAAGGAGTTATAACCATATAAACAGTGATAATATAGTTAACATTTAATATGATACAATATAAAAGTTTTCTATTCATATTTAAACGAAACTTTGTACTAGACATATAGTGACTAAATGAAAAATATACATATATAACAATGTTATATTGATAAACTATAACATTTTGGCTTTATATTAATAATATATATTATTATTACATTATAATTAATTATAATGAGATGTTGAATATTATAACATAATAGGTTCTAAATATATTCACAACCAGCCTTTATAGAAATACATTAATAATATATGTGTTTTAACTTAACCCCTTTAATCTTGAACCCAGTTAAAACCTCACATACCGATAGTAGTTGCAGAGTACAAAAACTTTATCACTGTAAGTATATAACTGATAAACATTTAGTGTTTTGTAAAGCATTTTTAAATATAAAGGTATCACGAAAGGTGATAAAAAGAAGAATGACTCACAAACTGTGAGAAAAGAGAATGGACTCACTTTGTAACTTTAGGGTTCAACTAGAAAGCCTCCTGGTAGAATATTGGGTATAACTTCTGAACTATTTTAAATATAGGCAAATTGGATTTAAATAATCCCAACTCACTGCTATTGGCCAATAATAATCCTAACTCATTTAATCACCAATAATAATCCGAACTATTCATTTTTGTTTGTAAAATACTCCCAGTTAAAAAAACACTAACTAGGTTAAAAAATTAATGACGTGGCAGGTGACGTGGCATGCCACATCAGCAATTTTGCTGACGTGGCAGTTGATGTGGCATTTTTTGATGACGTGGCAGCTGATGTGGCAGTCTACGTGGCCTTTTTGATGACGTGGCAACTGATGTGGCAGGTGACGTGGCATGCCACATCAGCAATTTTTTAACCTAGTTAGTGTTTTTTTTACTGGGAGTATTTTACAAACAAAAGTGAATAGTTCAGATTATTATTGGTGATTAAATGAGTTGGGATTATTATTGGCCAATAACAATGAGTTGGGATTATTTAAATCCAATTTGCCTTAAATATATATATATATATATATATATATATATATATATATATATATATATATATATATATATATATTTGCACTCGTGTTAAGTATAGTAACCCTAATTCAACCTTATCCCTATGTCACGAGACAGAACCCCAACGAACTTAGTCGGGCAGAGCCATGACATGCGTTATGGGGCTCCAGATCAATCGGAAAGGGTATCAGTGATCGGGAGTTAAAACACTTAAAACAGGCAGGGCTTTATTATTATTATTGGTATAATATAAAAGAGAAAAAAAATTGAATTTAGAGAAAGAGATGAGAGAGCTGGCGAGAGAAAAGAAGTTAGAGAATGCTTATATTTATACCAATTACAATTCTTGAAGTGCAAGGAAAGGGTAGCTGTGGAACCCGCGGAAAATCCAAAGTCATCCTAAGTTAACATCTTGCTGTTTTGGATTACTTGCCAAATTTCGGGACGAAATTTCTTTCAAGTTGGGGATGATGTGACAACTCGTAATTTCAAAAGCCTTTTTCTTTGTTCAAGTCCCCTGTCACGCTTTGCGTTCTGATATAACTTACGTGAACGTTATCTGAGTGATAACTAGTCTTGATTATAAGTTAATGGTTGTGAATATTAATTAGTGGATGTATGTGTGTACTAAAACCTATTAAAACGTAATTGGGTGTCTTCGGCCCAACATCCACAAACAAAATCTGGGTTCGGCCCATAATGGTAAACGCATGCATAAGTGGTGTAGGGTTTTCTCCTCCTTACATACACTTAATTACCAAACCCTAGCCATTATTTTCCCCCACATCGATGGCAGCAAGGAGGCATTCACCCTTTCCCTCGGTTGCAATCTACTTCTCTATTATTTCACTTCACCTCTCATACAAGGTTAGCATATAATGTGTTGATTTATGTTGCAAACCTTCTGTTTATGGCTATGTTTAGGGGTAGCGCATGATGATTGTTTGTGGAAATTACTATGGTTTATTAGAATATATAAGAATCATGTATGATGTTTGAAACTGCCGATTTTGATTAGATCTGAATGTAATGATGATGGGCTGTTGTCGCAAGATAGAAGTTGTTAGGGTGCTCCACTCATGATCAGAATCACGTGATGCTTAGAATTAATTTGAAAATGTCATGTTATACAAATAATAAACTAATAAGATGTCATGATTAGAATTAATTGGAAGATGTCATGATCTGAATTGAATATGTACAATAATTCGAATAAAGATACTGTTATACATTGGGTTGTGTTTAGGGCCCCATGATTTGTATGCTTATGTAAATTGAGTTGACTGAATATTGATTTTAAGAAGTATGATGATCATGATTAGAATGATCATATTAATCGATTTGCTTGGAATGATGGTTGTGATCATGAAACTGTTTGTAAATAATTAGAGTTTTGCAAACCACATAAATTACCTTTAATGCAATGAATGAATAAAATAGCAAAGAGTTAGTGGGGGGATCCATAAAAATTGGACAGTTACAATTGACTAAATAGTCATATGGCCAAACCATACCAATCACGGCCCACGCACTAAAGTGTAACCACACATATGGCTGAATCGCACAAGGCATTGGGCCTGAGATTAATTTGGGCCGTACACCTTATGATTGGGCCAAATCACATATTAGGGGCCCGTTATGAAATCACACACATACATGGACGTCTAATGTTCTAAACTAATATGTGGGCGAATGTTTTTGGACCTGCATGTCTACTAGCGTGAACCAAACTCCTTAACCTGTACAAACGGATAACTTACATTATAGGGTAATTGTTGAATGCATGAATGTCTGCACTAAATCTAACTGTTATGTGATTCGTGAAACATGAACTTGCATATGATGCAAATACCTGCTAAATAATATGGATCGTTGTATGAATTCCTGTTACGAACTGCATAACGAAGTATGTTTTGTTTGTATGCAACTTGTGAAACGTGTATGACGAATACATAAATGTGTCTGTTACGAAACTAATAACATTGTTAACCGTGGTAGGATTGGTTGATTAACTGGAACGGGTAACTTGTTAAATACCGAGAAAATCTAAGGTGAGTTCACTGCTCTTTTCCAAGCATGCATCCCGGGAAGGGATATCGGGTAACGTTCCAGGGAGGAATGCAGGTTAATGGGATGTTTGTTATTACTTAGTTTCTATTATGTAAGACCCCCTACATCTACCGATTGTTGCCGGGAAGGCAACGAGGTATTTAGTTGATAGCGCTATTAGGATTGGCACCCTCACACCGTGCCGAAAGGACGGGCGTGAACTAATTACCTTGACCACTTGACCAATGCCTAGATAGAGGCATTGGGGTTGGGCATTCACATCGTGTATATATAAGACCCCTTACATCTACTCGAGGTTGTTAGTTGAACTAATTACCTTGACCACTTGACCAATGCCTAAATAGAGGCATTGGGGTTGGGCATTCACATCTAGTAGCCACATACGGTAATCGAGTTAATAACAACATCAAATCAAATCATCAAATATGTGAAACGTTTTAATCTGGTAACTGGTATCTAAACACGTTAATTAACAAAACTTTGAACTCACCAGCGTCGTCTGACACACTTGTCTGCATGTTTGCAGGTCTGTAGGTTTATATCATTTGGAACTTGCTGTCTGGGATGCTGGAGTGGTCATGGGTCGGGATACTGGGAATCGCAAGACGAGACTAACGGTTTTGTACATGTGGTTTATGAAACGCTTAACAAATGATTTATGCTTCCACTGTATACGATGAATTACACTTAACATTTGTATCACTTTATGATAATGAATGTAAGTTTTATTTAAATATATTTATGAGTTCAATGTGATTGGTGGCTAAGATCCTGGTACGTCACACGTCCCGCGGTGTTTCCGCAAGTGGTATTTTGGGGGTGTGACAGTTTGGTATCAGATCCACTGGTTATAGTGAACTTGGTTTTAAAAATTTTTATAAAACCAGACTATAACCGAACAGTTTTGACAACAAAGAATACGACCATGACACTCAGCTCCAGATTGCAAGGTTTGTCTCTCGTGTACTCATTATACTGCGTAAATAATGAACACTTACATATGATATTACATGTGATTGCACATTTAACACAACAGTATGAATTTACGTATTACTTGCACGTGTTATATGACTGATAGGGTGGTATTTCCCTAAACATCCGTGTCTCACGTTTTGTGATGCTCTTTGTTGCTACTCGAGTTTGAGGAACCATTCGACATGAGTTAGGAGGAGCTGAGATGAACATGCAAATCACAATATTATTGTGGGTGCACACATAATAATAATGTGGGGTGCATGTGAGTCCCAGTGAGGCTTAACAAGTGAAGAAGGGGGTCCGCTCTGTTATTTGATTAGTGTGAAACGTAATAAATTTATAGGAGTCATAACAGTGATCATCTCCTACTCGAATGTGACCTTTTCACCTCTCTCTGAATCCTTTCGAATCTCGATGCTATCGAGTATTCCCCGAACACCCATCTGAATGCCTAGCGAACCGTGTAGAATGTTAGATGCTGGTACAAACGTCCCTGAGTTGGGTGTTGCAACATCAATGATTAACCTTTCTCACTTCTCATCGTATGGTGGAACTCAAAGATTTAGCGCATTAGATCCAGAGGTGCGATCACTTCTGCAACACTCTCGCAGAAAACCGTGTAGTGTTTAATCAACTTTGAAGAACGATGGACAAGAGGGCAAATGTAGTACTTTACCGACTTCAGCATTTGAACGACTCTAGTTACTGACAACGAACATCAACGATTTGACTCCAAACGAATCCTAAACCCTAGTCAACAACTTATGGGAACCGACTTTTACAAATCAATCGGGACATAAACGATGAAAATTGACCATGATGTGGAATGTGTAACTGCTAGCACAATGAGTAGCGCCTTGGAACGTGGCACGGGGTGTGAAGAGATGGACATTGCTGGTGCAAGATCGCAGGGCTCCATTTCGAGCAACAGCATTAGAAGCAACAGTCACGGTGACAACAAGGTACTCGCAAATCTTGACTTTCGGTATGGAAATGATGGTGGCTTCAACAGGGAATGGCCGATGTTAAGGCAAGACGCCAACAACCCAAGGAGCAATGATAGTTTCGGGAACTCTAGTAGCAGTAGCAACAACACCGGATATGGTACTCGCGAAGGACATTTAGGATTGGCGTGGGCGACGCCAGGATTATAGCAACATGGTGGCCTACACGTTCTCAGTAACTAATCGCTTCGTCACTGCTTTGCTTAACCCTGATGCTCCTTGAAACCGAACCTGCTGTGGAATCGGCAGATGGCAAGTCAGATGAAATCGCATATGTTAGTTGGAATGCAAACTCGACCTTGTGGGACAGGTATTCGACACCGATCTTCTTTCTACTGTCCTTGTTGGCTACAATGCAATAGTTAGTGTGGACGGGTTATCCAGAACTCGTGCGAATGTACCCAGTGGGGAAAAATTTTTGTGTGGTGAGTTATTTATTCTGAAGCGTTAGACTAGTGCAAGGGCTAGCACCATTTTGGCTATGAGGGCCCAGAAGTATCTACGGAGGGATGACCCCGCTATATTAGCAACCGTTTCTGATGATAAGGCTAAGGAAAATAGGATCGGGGATCCACCAATTGTTGTGACTCATCTCAGTGTGTTATTCGAGGAACTTTCAGGTTTACTACCACAACTGTTAGTCGGAATCTCAGTTGATCTCATGACAGAGGCAGCTCCGAGTACTCGTACTCTTACCGTCTTGCACCGGGAGGGTTGCAAGAACTGTATAAGCTACTACGGGAACTGTTGGACAGGAACCTAGTTTTCGCTTTGGGGAGCCCCAGTTTCATTCGTGAAGATAAGCCTTTTTGTGCGGGTAATGACTATCGAGAACTCATCAAGGCGACAGTTGGGAACAGTTTGCCCCGACCACGTATTGACAACCTGTCGACTAGTTGAAAGGGACGAACTTTCATTCGAGGATTGATATATGAGCAAACTATCAGCAGATGCAAGTCCAAAGGGAGAATGTTCTTAAAGTGGCTTATCAGACGCAATTCGGCCATACAACTTTGTATCCCGTGACCATTGAGGTAATTAGCACGCCAGCAGCTTTATAGACCACGTGAACCGACCATGCTATGGGGTGACGTTTTGAATCCTTTCCAGGAGAAAAGAGCATCATGGACAACTTTGTATCTTATTTGAGAGCTTCTGAGAGAGGAGCCACACCGCGCGAAGTCTTAATAAATGTAACTTCTGAATACGAGAGGTAACCCTTTGGGGGTCATATAATCAAAGAAGTGGGAAGGCACGTGGATCTCGCTAAGGCCTGTTTTGGTTGGGAACTGATCGACACCAAAGAGTCCATCAAGGATACAACAATTTCTTGGTCCCGCATGATACTATCGCAGATTAATCACAAGATTTCCGAAGGTCGCGTAACTTAAATCTCTTTAGCACAGCCGGGTGCTGTGTTCGTGAAAGACAGAACAGGAGGACGTCTTTTCAGCTTTCGAATCCCAACTCTGCAATGCACTGAGCATCGTCTTTACCCGAGGGTGTGGGTGATTCAGTGGTATATCATTATGGTTCGAATCAGAGTCCCAGTTACACGTCGACGCAACACGAGAGAGTGATGACTTACGTAATGGAGTTACAAAGAGGAACTGCACGACACACAACCGGTGGTGGAAACCGTGGTCTTTGGACTTACTTGGAGGCATTATTTGGACGGTACCGAATGCGTTACTTAGACCAATCACAAGGGCCTCCCGTGTGCCCTGGTTTCGAAAGAACTAAATCAGTAAATGGCATCGTTGGATGGAACTTTTGGGAGGATTACGACTGTGGAACTTGAACGTGTATGAGCTTTGTAGCTCACTATCGACTCTAACTTACCTGATCAGACTCGCTCCGTTCAATCTGGAGAACCGAAGGGAGGGAATTTTCAACTTGAACCCATGCGGGGCATGGAGAAGCAACCTTGGCAGGCCGGGCGATATTCGCTACCTCATGGAACGAATGTGGATTTCATTATACAGTAACTGTAGGAAATTTGTGTTGAGCAAAGCACCCCGGCCTCGATATTATAGTCGTCTGAGTTTTGGTGAGAGGCATTAGGATTTATAAGCCTTGCTCTGGTAATCGGGCATGAAGGCCCACCTAGCTACGCATGGGAATGATGTTTGACTAGTCAGAAAGTCAAGGTAAAGTATCAGCAACCAGAAACACCCATATGAAAATGAGAACGGTCTACCGTGGATTCTGGCACTAGTCTACTTACAACTCGAAAACGGAAACAATATCACCTGAGTGATCGTAGATTGTCTCACTTTTCTAGCACGCTTTCTTGCAATCAAGGAAACCGGTGAGTCTTCACAGTTGTGAATGTAACTCTGAGAGAGGCAGCTTTTAGGCACGAGGTGCCGACTCCTGTTACCTTTGGTTGTGACCTATACCTAATTTATGATAGGCACTACACAACACTCTTGGTTCACTTCTAGACTTGAGCATTGCTTATCACCATGGGACAGGCGGACAGAGTAAGCGAACCATCCCGACACTCGAAGACATGTTGCGAGCTTGTGTGTGGACTCATTTAGTGAAAAATTGGAAGCACACGTATCTTTGGCTGTGTTCTACCGTAGCAGTCACCATTCTAGTATTCAGACAGCTCTGTTTGAGACATTGCATGGACAGTAACGCTAATCTCCTTGTTGGATTTTGATGGATGACAACCTAATCGCAGGTCCTGGACTTGTATTCGAAACTCTTGAGAAGATTGTTTGGATTGGAAATCGTTTGGCGGACGCGAGTGGCCGTCAGGGAAGTTGATAAGCTTAGGAAACGCTGGGAGCTCGCTTTAGACGACCGTTTCAGGTTGAAAATCTCGCCCTGGGAGGGTGTGGTACGCTTGGGGAGCGTGGCAAGCTTAATTTACGTTACGTTGAGTTATTCAGAATTCTGAAAAGAAGCGGTCACGTCGCTTACAAACTCAAGTTACCCGGCGAATTGAATAACGTACATGATGTCTTGAAAACGCTTATGATACCCTTATTAGAGTTAATGACAAGTAGCAGTTGTTGAGGAATCTACTCAAATCATAGACCTCGAATTCCAACCAGGAGAGTTTGTTGGAACTCAAGACGTGGACCAGAGTTCACGTGGGAACGCAAAGATCAGATGAAGCTCTAGTATCCTCAATTGTTCAGGTGGTTGAACCAACTTGCGCTATCATCAGGTGAATTTCGGGACGAAATTCCCTTTCAAGTTGGGGATGATGTGGTACCCGTGGAAAATCCAAAGTCATCCTAAGTTAACATCTTGCTGTTTTGGATTACTTGCCAAATTTCGGGACGAAATTTCTTTCAAATTGGGGATGATGTGACAACTCGTAATTTCAAAAGCCTTTTTCTTTGTTCAAGTCCCCTGTCACGCTTTGCGTTCTGATATAACTTACGTGTACGTTATCTGAGTGATAACTAGTCTTGATTATAAGTTAATGGTTATGAATATTAATTAGTGGATGTATGTGTGTACTAAAACCTATTAAAACGTAATTGGGTGTCTTCGGCCCAACATCCACAAACAAAATCTGGGTCCGGCCCATAATGGTAAACGCATGCATAAGTGGTGTAGGGTTTTCTCCTCCTTACATACACTTAATTACCCAACCCTAGCCATTATTTTCCCCCACATCGATGGCAGCAAGGAGGCATTCACCCTTTCCCTCGGTTGCAATCTACTTCTCTATTATTTCACTTCACCTCTCATACAAGGTTAGCATATAATGTGTTGATTTATGTTGCAAACCTTCTGTTTATGGCTATGTTTAGGGGTAGCGCATGATGATTGTTTGTGGAAATTACTATGGTTTATTAGAATATATAAGAATCATGTATGATGTTTGAAACTGCCGATTTTGATTAGATCTGAATGTAATGATGATGGGCTGTTGTCGCAAGATAGATGTTGTTAGGGTGCTCCACTCATGCCTAGAATCACGTGATGCATAGAATTAATTGGAAGATGTCATGTTATACAAATAATAAACTAATAAGATGTCATGATTAGAATTAATTGGAAGATGTCATGATCTGAATTTAATATGTACAATAATTCGAATAAAGATACTGTTATACATTGGGTTGTGTTTAGGGCCCCATGATTTGTATGCTTATGTAAATTGAGTTGACTGAATATTGATTTTAAGAAGTATGATGATCATGATTAGAATGATCATATTAATCGATTTGCTTGGAATGATGGTTGTGATCATGAAACTGTTTGTAAATAATTAGAGTTTTGCAAACCACATAAATTACCTTTAATGCAATGAATGAATAAAATAGCAAAGAGTTAGTGGGGGGATCCATAAAAATTGGACAGTTACAATTGACTAAATAGTCATATGGCCAAACCATACCAATCACGGCCCACGCACTAAAGTGTAACCACACATATGGCTGAATCGCACAAGGCATTGGGCCTGAGATTAATTTGGGCCGTACACCTTATGATTGGGCCAAATCACATATTAGGGGCCCGTTATGAAATCACACACATACATGGACGTCTAATGTTCTAAACTAATATGTGGGCGAATGTTTTTGGACCTGCATGTCTACTAGCGTGAACCAAACTCCTTAACCTGTACAAACGGATAACTTACATTATAGGGTAATTGTTGAATGCATGAATGTCTGCACTAAATCTAACTGTTATGTGATTCGTGAAACATGAACTTGCATATGATGCAAATACCTGCTAAATAATATGGATCGTTGTATGAATTCCTGTTACGAACTGCATAACGAAGTATGTTTTGTTTGTATGCAACTTGTGAAACGTGTATGACGAATACATGAATGTGTCTGTTACGAAACTAATAACATTGTTAACCGCGGTAGGGTTGGTTGATTAACTGGAACGGGTAACTTGTTAAATACCGAGCAAATCTAAGGTGAGTTCACTGCTCTTTTCCAAGCATGCATCCCGGGAAGGGATATCGGGTAACGTTCCAGGGAGGAATGCAGGTTAATGGGATGTTTGTTATTACTTAGTTTCTATTATGTAAGACCCCCTACATCTACCGATTGTTGCCGGGAAGGCAACGAGGTATTTAGTTGATAGCGCTATTAGGATTGGCACCCTCACACCGTGCCGAAAGGACGGGCGTGAACTAATTACCTTGACCACTTGACCAATGCCTAGATAGAGGCATTGGGGTTGGGCATTCACATCGTGTATATATAAGACCCCTTACATCTACTCGAGGTTGTTAGTTGAACTAATTACCTTGACCACTTGACCAATGCCTAAATAGAGGCATTGGGGTTGGGCATTCACATCTAGTAGCCACATACGGTAATCGAGTTAATAACAACATCAAATCAAATCATCAAATCTGTGAAACGTTTTAATCTGGTAACTGGTATCTAAACACGTTAACAAAACTTTGAACTCACCAGCGTCGTCTGACACACTTGTCTGCATGCTTGCAGGTCTGTAGGTTTATATCATTTGGAACTTGCTGTCTGGGATGCTGGAGTGGTCATGGGTCGGGATACTTGGAATCGCAAGATGAGACTAACGGTTTTGTACATGTGGTTTATGAAATGCTTAACAAATGATTTATGCTTCCGCTGTATACGATGAATTACACTTAACGTTTGTATCACTTTATGATAATGAATGTAAGTTTTATTTAAATATATTTATGAGTTCAATGTGATTGGTGGCTAAGATCCTGGTACGTCACACGTCCCGCGGTGTTTCCGCAAGTGGTATTTTGGGGGTGTGACAGTAGCCACATACATACACATTATGCACACACGTCTACTGAGAATGCACATACGTCCACATCTTTCAATTCAATTACTTTGATTGATTTTTTTATTTTATTATTTATATATTATAATTAATTTAGCTGCTTCACTTATTTGGCGCTTATAACTTCTAAAATATGACGTGTTATAAAACTATGAATATACCATTAGAACGAGAATAATCTTGTCTACATTTTGAACCAAGTTTCCTTAAAAACGGAGTAAGTCCAAATACAATGTATTTTTATAATTTAATTATTAAATGGTCTCTAGGCCTGTCTAGGTACTTCATATTTCTAACAGTCAACTTACCCGTAATCTACCTGTCTAATAATATAAGTTTTTATATACTTTTATTTTAATAGAAAGGTCACCCATATACATGTCAATTAATTAGTATAACATTCCAACCAACTATATATAAAGTAGTTTTTAAAACTATTTGGGTCGAATAATTATATTAAAAATAAAACTAGTTACTAGTGGTTAATAAATTTAAACAATCTATAATTCTTATACAATAAAAAAATGGATATGTTACATCCTCCCTACCTTGTTTTAAATCTCATCCTCGAGATTTGGGCTACGATGTCTCTTTTAGAGTCATGTCACGTCTTAGTCAATAAGAACAATATTAAGGTAAATGGTACAGAATCAAAATATCAAATTTTGTGAATATGAGTTGTAGAATAAATAGGAATCAATGATTCAACTGAATCAATTCAAGAAATCGATGTCAAACGAATGAGTTGAAATGATATAATTTCCAAGGTGACTAGGTTCAAGTTAAAAGAGATATATGATCAATAGATATCTAAATTGAATGTTTACAAGTTGTAAATGACTTTTAGAATCAAATAGGATTCACTGTCAAAAGAAAACTTACTTTGATTGTTAACTGAGGAAGACTCAGAATCAACAAGCTCAAAATGGAATAGAAGCGCGAAAATAAGTTGTCAATTATCGAACCATGACATGAGAAAAATCAATGTGTTGACATTATTGAATTGTAAGGATACACCGAAATACAATAGAGTTTAGTGTATCACTGTCTTAGTACATAATTGTATCAAGACTACTTTTGAATGATGAATCAAAGGAAATACATACGTAGTTTTGCATGATTCGTATGATTATGATTAGCCCAAGCTTCAAGTTTATACCGACGCCGCAAGGTGTCGTAAGGATTGAAATAGTTTAATAATTATGGTGACCGAACAAATTCACTGTTTTCGTAATCAACTGAAGGTTTTAATGAAGTAAATTTGGATATTCATTTCAAATAGGATTTTAAATTGATAATGAAAGACCAAATGAATATCATAGATTTTTCGATCAATGATGAAAGAATCTTTAGAGGTACACCGGAATATAATACGAATTTGTGTACTCTTATCTTAACACATAATTGTATTAAGACTGTTTAAGATAATGAATCAACGGAGATTAAATAAATAAATCCGTACATCAGGTGTGAAAATGAGATTAGCTCAAGTTTCAAATTAAAGAAAACGCCACCACAAGGTGTCGTAACCAAATAAATGATTCAATGAAAGTGAAGACCAAACAAGTCTGCTATGATTCTGAATAGATGAAGTACTTGACCGGATGCATTTATTTATAAATTTTGATTGGTACTAGGGTCAAATAATAACTTAACTTAAATATTGCATTTCAGCGATTACGTCTGGAATCCTTTCTGCTTCTTGCGTAGTAAGTATGAATGCTCGCGCTCTCCTCTTAGCTCCGTCGGTTGTTTTTCCTGGTTGTCGGGTGCTTTAGTCAGTTTTGGGTAGTAGGATGTTCTCCTAAAACGGCATCTTCCTGAATGCTTTTTGTTACAATTTCTGTAGGTAGGTTGCTTCAATGACGGTTCAGTTCCTTTCTTCTTAGATTCTTGGGAAATTTTATGGGCTAACTCTTTCTTCTTGTTTTCTTCTCTTGTGCGGATTAGTCCATCTTTCAGGATGTTAGCTAGTTCAACCGTTTCTTCAATAGTCTGTGGTCTAGCGGCCTTGACCATGTCTCGGATTTCGCTCACTAATCCCCAAATATAACGAGAAATTAGTACGGGTTCTGGCGAAGCCAGATTTGGTACCATTTGTGACACCTGGGTCACTGCGACCATCAAACAAATACCAAACCAATGAAATATTGTATTTCATACTTGGGATTTGTATAAATATGTGTATCATTTGCACATATCAATTTTTGTTCAATTCCAAACTCTAAATCGCTTTCTGGAAGGTTATACGCGCACCGATGCGTAAATATAACCAGTTTAATGCAACAAACACTCTGGAATAGTGACATAAGCTTAACATACCTTAAATAACCTTTACATAACTTAGAAATAAGTTTTGGAAGGTTTGGTATGCCGAAATCAAGTTAATTCGCTTACAGGGACTAAATTTGACAAACTGCGAAAGTATGCCAATTTGAACTGTAACAGACATTCCGGAACATGACCATAAGTTAAACATACCATAAATATCCTTTACATAGCTTAGAAATAGGCTTTGAGGGGTTCGGTATTCTAAAATAAACTTTTGGGTCATTCAGGGACTAAAAGCTTCAAAAAGTGCATAAGTTTGCACTTTCGCGCATAACTTACATTCTGAATACATCCGGACATCCAAAAATTTATGTAAGCACTAAAATATTTTATTTTAGTGTTTGGCATAAGAAAAATCCATTCGTCGCGTCATTTGGATCGTTTTTCGCGCTTATGCGCATTCCGTCGTAATTAAGCGAACATCGCGATCGTACGGCCAATCGAACCGACACCCGAGATATTTTTGAACACATTTTAAGTTCCCTATACTTTAACTTCATTTTAGAGCTTTGAAATGGCCTTATTACACAACAGGGACCAAAACTGCCAAAAAACAAACTTTCTGGTCTGCCAGGTGCTTGCGCACCTCAACACAAAACACGTTACGGTGCACAAGCAGGGGCCAGATGCAGCAAATCGTTTTAACAGCCTGTTTTCAGCCTTTAAACACTCCCCAAAGGCCAAATGCCACATGTCAATCTCTTGTGGTGGGCAAAATGATGCACCATAACATTCCAACACTTGTACGGATGGGATTCGATCACGTTATTCGAGAAACGATCTTAACGGCTCTCCGAAAACTATAAATACCCAACCCACTTCATTGCAAAACCCACTTGAAATCTGAGATTTCTCTAAGTTGGGGTGTTTCATCACCTCATACCTGAGAATACTTGGATTATCAATCTTGCGGGGACCCTTTGTAAGTGTTCCTTCGTTTTTTTATTGCTTTTCGAGTCCGAAAGTCAAAATCTGCATTGACCAGTTTAAGGTCAATGCGAAGTTCGTTTGAACTTCATAACGTGAGCGTGATCACGATGGTTATAGTCCTTAGTGACTATACCTACTGATTACCACGTTATCTAGGCTCAGTGACGAGTCGTGGTTTCGGCCAAAATGCGCATTCTTGCGTATTTTGTAACCAAACTACTCATAGGTATCAAAACCGTTTGTTTTGATACCAAAAATATTTTCTAAACTTAGTTACGCATGTTCTAACACGCTTAGCTCGTCACTTTTAGTTTAGTGCTTATATAGGGTCGTAAGGTAAGCGATCTAAACAATCGCTTATACTTTCGAACCCGACCCGTTTGGTCGATCATTAGGATCCGACCAAGCACATTAGGTGACCATAGTATATAGGGAATAACCTTCCGAGGTTATACCTTATAGTCGCTTCGTTTAAGTAGTTGTATGATAGGTAGTTTATATGCCTTAGGTAAATTACCAAAATGCCCTTTTGACGCCAAAATTCATTTTAAGGTTATGTAACATAACTTTTGGTATCTAAACTGATTTGGTAACAATATTAGACATGTTAAGGCATATTTTACTTGTCATAGGACTAGTTAGGCGTTCCGAACGCGTTTTACGCGAACGACGCGTTAAAGTAGCATAAGCTACCTAAACGGGTCGTAAGCACTTAGGTTAGGTTTCATTTAGTATGTAGGCTTTGTTAAACCATATTACATGAGTTCCCCTACTCATTTGGTTTACGAGCCTCATTCTATCCGATCTTCCGATTATAGGTCCGGTTTATTAATGTAGTTACCTATATTAGGTGCCGTTTGATATCCGTGAGCTCTAGCATTGTTTGGTTGTTACTCAGGGACTACTAAGCAATCTCAAGTGAGTACATAGACCCCTCTTTTACTGTTTTCCAAACTGTTTTGGGGTGGAACACATGTGCCTACTTGTTACTTTCATGCTTTCTTGTTTTCACATCATATACTCCCTATGTTCATTAGTACATTTATAGTACATGATTTCATTACATTTTATGCTATGTATGCCCATTGTGTGCGTACTTAGTACATTATTTTACATTACATTTTATGCTATGTATGCCCATTGTGTGCGTACTTAGTACATTATTTTACATTACATTTTATGCTAGGTATGCCCATTGTGTGCGTACTTAGTACATTATTTTACATTACATTCTATGCTAGGTATGCCCATTGTGTGCGTACTTAGTACATTATTTTACATTACATTACATTCTATGCTATGTATGCCCATTGTGTGCGTACTTAGTACATTATTTTCATTACATTTTATGCTATGTATGCCCATTGTGTGCGTACTTAGTACATTATTTTACATTACATTCTATGCTATGTATGCCCATTGTGTGCGTACTTAGTACATTGTGTTACATTACATTACATGCTATGTATGTTCATCATACTTAGTACATTCGTTTCACGTCACATGCTATGTATGTTCATCATACTTAGTACATTTATTATTCATTCACATGCTTACATTTTGATATGATATTTGGTTTGTTTTGATGGATCAATATACATTCATTAACACCGATCACGCCGTTCGTTAGTAGGTAGTGGTACCATAGGAATTGATAACTCCCGTTCCGGACATCCTAGGTAGGTTTGGATGAAAGGAATGACCGAATTCGATATACATAACTTAGATAAACCTTTAATTTGTTTAAGGGTTTATCGCCACAGTCTCAAGGCTTGGATGTATGCATTCTCACAATACCGCATAGATGTTTGTATCAATATAGCATGCATTTGTTCCACAAAACATAGTTTTGATTTAAACCATGTTTTACTTCAATACTTTGTTTTTGTGCATATGGTTTAGTTGATATATTTCACTAGCCATACATATCATTTTGGTTACACATTACATGATTTACATTTGACACATAAACATTATTGACATTGGTTATACATTACATGACTTACATCTTGACATAAACATTTTGACATATTATTCAATACGTTTGGCAATTGGTTTAAACATAGACATCTTACATTGTTGGTTTGGTTTGAGTAAGTGATTTAAGTAACGAGGCGTGTGTGATATGATACAAGCATGGTGGATACGCCGCTGGTACTTCCTATATATAAGTGATTGTATGGTATTACATATCGTAGAGTTATTTGAATCATTTAAATTTGGACATATAACATTTATACAAATAACATACTTTTCACAATACATTGTTTTACAAACAACTTAATTTATACAAACTCATTTCACATGGTTATCCACTTAACCATGTGCTATTATTTTATACATATATATCATTTTGTTTATTTATCACTTTTCAAATGATTTACAAGACAAAGCAAATTACAAGGTTCATGACTAAACATTTTCTTAAACATAAGTCATGAATTCTATTTTCACAAAACCTATGTATCTCACAGGCATTTTTATGCTGACGTACCTATTTTCACATGTGTTTTCAGGAGATGATGCATAGGACTTATCAAGATACACTTAGGCGGACTTGGGCCTTAGTAACAATAAAAGATGCAAGACTAGTTATTTATGTTATGTTTCTTTGATTGTCAAGACAATGTAACTCTTTTAAACAATAAAACAATATTTCAATTTCCATGTGTTATGAAACAATGATTCTGTTACAACACTCCCCGACGTTTTCCGCCACGTTTTGTTGTTCTACGTGGTCGGGGTGTGACAGAAAAGTTGGTATCAGAGCCCATGGTTATAGGGAATTAGGTTATTAGTAATACTTTGACCTAGTCTATAACCTTCCTAGGACCCTAACACGAGTTTACTTGCGTTTAGTCATAAAACAATACTGTCACCTATCCTTAGGCGATAACCACAACAAGAACATAAAGTTCAAAATCGCTTTGAAAACTAATCATCTGTTCTAGGATGATTGATTACTAGGTTTTGAACCCTCTGTTATAAGGTTTTGAACCCTCTAAGTTTTCAAATCTCGTCAAAGTTTGGGTCGTATAATGTGAACACGTGCAAACTGGAAGAGTGAATGCCTGTACCCTGAGTTTTCTGTCGAAGGTTAGAGTGTTTGTACAAATCCGCAGTATCGGAGCAGTCACTCTTACCTGGGAACTCTTGGGGTGAGTGTTCACTTATAGGCGAGCATGTCTTCAGTGATACATTAATATGATCTGCTTACTTTGATTTGTCACCGTCTCATTTGTTTGCCTTAGGTAACAAACAAATGGTCACAATTTTTATGCATTGCCATCCTGTTTTGATTGTCTGATAACCTTTCACTTATTTCTTCCAATGTCTTTCATTATCTTCTAGAATGTCTCTTCCTCTCAGCAACGGTCAAATGTCCGAGCAAACAGCCAAATTTGCCCAGCAAATAGGCGAAGTGATTCTGAAGACTGTGGATTTAGGCATTTCCATGTATCGTCTCCAGAATGAAGCCACTCAAGAGTCACTGAAGGAAGCAGAAGTCAAGCCTGCACCAAAATCAAGGAAGCGTAAGGCTTCAAGGAAACCCGCAGCAGTTACACCCAAACAGGCAGGACCTAGTCAGGTGACAGCATCACCAGCCAAGAAGCGGTACAAAGGAACTGCTCCCTTGTGCAAACGATGCAACCGTCACCATTCAAACCTCATACCCTGCTCCAAATGTACCTACTGTGGACCGAGGGGACATTTGGTCAACATATGCCGCTTTGCTATCCAAAACAAAGCTGCTATAAACCTTGCTGCTACCCAACTCCAAGTCAACCCTACTCAAGTTCGTTTTCCGTCTGGTACTTGCTACAACTGTGGCGAGACGAGCCATTTCAGGAACAACTGTCGGAAGATTGTCAGTGCAAATCCAACCTTTGGATGAGCAGTTGGCTGAGTAGAAGATGTTGTTGTCTTATGCTTTTGTTTCTTTCGTTTTCTAGTAATGTGAAACAATCTGTCTTATTCATAAATAAAGTTGTTGTTCGCAATTCTGATATACAAGTATAGTTACATGTGTGTATGGCTTTTCCCTATAATACCTACATTAAGGAACTATGTTCCTTACAAACTACTTTTGTGAATTTTCTCATTTTTGTGTCTACTCATGATTCCCTCGAAAAATTTTAAGTACTCGTTTCATTCCAGGAGACGAAGTACAAGAAATAAAGGGAAATTATGAGTAATCGTGCTTTTTGCACATCTATGCCATTAAATCCTTGGTTAGATAACTAAGGATATTTTCAAATCTCATACCCATTACGTTTTGATTTTTTGCAACATACACAGTACAAGTATTTCAAAAACAATCTTCATGATCTCAAAACATTTCATATAGTTTGAAAACATTTTTTTTTTCAAATGCATTGTCTATGTTATTTCAAAAACATTGGCTATGTTTTCAAAAACAACCTTCATAATTTCAAAATGTTTCATATAGTCTGAAAACAATATTAACACAGTACATTTTCTTATCAAGTGCATGGTTTCGAAAAGCATCATTCATGTTTTTCAAAAACCTTATACATAATTTCAAAATTCATCTCGCATAATTTTAAAACATTTTTATAAATATACTTACCTAGTACACCTACTTTATGATTTCAAAAGTATTATATATAAGGTTTCAAAAACATTGAACACATTTTTTTTTGAACCCCATGCATAGTTTTCCAAAAATATTTTCCACATACATTGACTTAACTTTCAAATTTCGCTTCATATGTCACCTTGGCATATCTGGCATCTCAACTTCATAAGCATTTTACTTCATGTTTTGACCTAAGCACATCAAGTGCAAGGTTTCAAAACATCTTCAACTTCTAAAATCCATATGGGATCTTTTTATCTTCACATTTAGACCCTTGTGGATGATTATCATTCAAATCAGAGTCCTTGATTGGATTCCTTATGTACCTAAATTCGAACATTTCGGTTCCTTATACTCGAAATCGAATTTTTCTTTTAAAAATCTTTCTATCTTTATAGTTAGATTCTTGATAATGTTTAAAGTACCAAATGAAATCCAAGGAATGGATTCCAAGTGTGCTTTAAATACACGTGCTCTGTTAGCAGAACAAATTTCTAGTTAAACAATTTTGTGGTTATGTGACTATGTGTTTATGCGTCTTATGTTTTCTTTTATGCATTTTGTGCTTTTACACTCTGGATATTCGTTATCCAAATCCTCGCAGAATCTTTCATATCTTCATATGAGGGATTCGTAGCAGGATATTCAAAAGGTACTACCTTAAATCCTTAATGGGCTTCTATGTAATAGTTAAGACCCTTGGATTATATAGTACTGCTCCATGATTCATAAGAGACCCTTTTAGTGGTCTAGTTAAAAAGATTGATTCAGAATCTGGTTAAAAATGACATATGGTGATATGGCTGACAGATTCCTTGATAGTCTATTTAGATCATTTATTGATTTAATTAAAAAGACTCTATGGCGGTCTAGTCACACTCATCACAGGTTTGTTCATTTGGTTTTATCCTACACATTATAAAATAGACTGTGTGAACTATGCAAGGAATTGTCTAATTATGGACGCGTACATAATTATGAAGTTTAGTGCACAGAAACCCAGTAATATTTATTATGTGTAAGAACCGATAGTGTTGTAAAATGAGAACGATGTAATGGAGGTACGGTGGACGCACCAATGACGCTTCATATACTTGTATATAAGTATCCCTCTTACATTGCAATCATGATGTTATTAAAGTTACTAGAAGTTCAGAACCCTAACCAATGTTGTTCGATCTTTTCAACTTCATGTTTCAAGCTCTCACAAGTTTCCTCTAAATAAATTTCAGGACGAAATTTCCTAAAGTAGGGGAGACTGTGACACCTGGGTCACTGCGACCATCAAACAAATACCAAACCAATGAAATATTGTATTTCATACTTGGGATTTGTATAAATATGTGTATCATTTGCACATATCAATTCCAAACTCTAAATCGCTTTCTGGAAGGTTATACGCGCACCGATGCGTAAATATAACCAGTTTAATGCAACAAACACTCTGGAATAGTGACATAAGCTTAACATACCTTAAATAACCTTTACATAACTTAGAAATAAGTTTTGGAAGGTTTGGTATGCCGAAATCAAGTTAATTCGCTTACAGGGACTAAATTTGACAAACTGCGAAAGTATGCCAATTTGAACTGTAACAGACATTCCGGAACATGACCATAAGTTAAACATACCATAAATATCCTTTACATAGCTTAGAAATAGGCTTTGAGGGGTTCGGTATGCTAAAATAAACTTTTGGGTCATTCAGGGACTAAAAGCGTCAAAAAGTGCATAAGTTTGCACTTTCGCGCATAACTTACGTTCTGAATACATCCGGACATCTAAAAATTTATGTAAGCACTGAAATATTTTATTTTAGTGTTTGGCATAAGAAAAATCCATTCGTCGCGTCATTTGGATCGTTTTTCGCGCTTATGCGCATTCCGTCGTAATTAAGCGAACATCGCGATCGTACGGCCAAACGAACCGACACCCGAGATATTTTTGAACACATTTTAAGTTCCCTATACTTTAACTTCATTTTAGAGCTTTGAAATGGGGTTAACGGGCCTTAAACGTGTCGGAAATGGCCTTATTACACAACAGGGACCAAAACTGCCAATAATCAAACTTTCTGGTCTGCAAGGTGCTTGCGCACCTCAACACAAAACACGTTACGGTGCGCAAGCAGGGGCCAGATGCAGCAAATCGTTTTAACAGCCTGTTTTCAGCCTTTAAACACTCCCCAAAGGCCAAATGCCACATGTCAATCTCTTGTGGTGGGCAAAATGATGCACCATAACATTCCAACACTTGTACGGATGAGATTCGATCACGTTATTCGAGAAACGATCTTAACAGCTCTCCGAAAACTATAAATACCCAACCCACTTCATTGCAAAACCCACTTGAAATCTGAGATTTCTCTAAGTTGGGGTGTTTCATCACCTCATACCTGAGAATACTTGGATTATCAATCTTGCGGGGACCCTTTGTAAGTGTTCCTTCATTCTTTTATTGCTTTTCGAGTCCGAAAGTCAAACTTTGTTTGACTTTCTGCATTGACCAGTTTATGGTCAATGCGAAGTTCGTTTGAACTTCATAACGTGAGCGTGATCACGATGGTTATAGTCCTTAGTGACTATACCTACTGATTACCACGTTATCTAGGCTCAGTGTCGAGTCGTGGTTTCGGCCAAAATGCGCATTCTTGCGTATTTTGTAACCAAACTACTCATAGGTATCAAAACCGTTTGTTTTGATACCAAACCTGTTTTCTAAACATAGTTAAGCATGTTCTAACATGCTTAGCTCGTCACTTTTAGTTTAGTGCTTATATAGGGTCGTAAGGTAAGCGATCTAAACAATCGCTTATACTTTCGAACCCGACCCGTTTGGTCGATTATTAGGATCCGACCAAGCACATTAGGTGACCATAGTATATAGGGAATAACCTTCCGAGGTTATACCTTATAGTCGCTTCGTTTAAGTAGTTGTATGATAGGTAGTTTATATGCCTTAGGTAAATTACCAAAATGCCCTTTTGACGCCAAAATTCATTTTAAGGTTATGTAACATAACTTTTGGTATCTAAACTGATTTGGTAACAATATTAGACATGTTAAGGCATATTTTACTTGTCATAGGACTAGTTAGGCGTTCCGAACGCGTTTTACGCGAACGACGCGTTAAAGTAGCATAAGCTACCTAAACGGGTCGTAATGGGTCGTAAGCACTTAGGTTAGGTTTCATTTAGTACGCAGGCTTTGTTAAACCATATTACATGAGTTCCCCTACTCATTTGGTTTACGAGCCTCATTCTATCCGATCTTCCGATTATAGGTCCGGTTTATTAATGTAGTTACCTATATTAGGTGCCGTTTGATATCCGTGAGCTCTAGCATTGTTTGGTTGTTACTCAGGGACTACTAAGCAATCTCAAGTGAGTACATAGACCCCTCTTTTACTGTTTTCCAAACTGTTTTGGGGTGGAACACATGTGCCTACTTGTTACTTTCATGCTTTCTTGTTTTCACATCATATACTCCCTATGTTCATTAGTACATTTATAGTACATGATTTCATTACATTTTATGCTATGTATGCCCATTGTGTGCGTACTTAGTACATTATTTTACATTACATTTTATGCTATGTATGCCCATTGTGTGCGTACTTAGTACATTATTTTACATTACATTTTATGTTAGGTATGCCCATTGTGTGCGTACTTAGTACATTATTTTACATTACATTCTATGCTAGGTATGCCCATTGTGTGCGTACTTAGTACATTATTTTACATTACATTACATTCTATGCTATGTATGCCCATTGTGTGCGTACTTAGTACATTATTTTCATTACATTTTATGCTATGTATGCCCATTGTGTGCGTACTTAGTACATTATTTTACATTACATTCTATGCTATGTATGCCCATTGTGTGCGTACTTAGTACATTGTGTTACATTACATTACATGCTATGTATGTTCATCATACTTAGTACATTCGTTTCACGTCACATGCTATGTATGTTCATCATACTTAGTACATTTATTATTCATTCACATGCTTACATTTTGATATGATATTTGGTTTGTTTTGATGTATCAATATACATTCATTAACACCGATCACGCCGTTCGTTAGTAGGTAGTGGTACCATAGGAATTGACAACTCCCGTTCCGGACATCCTGGGTAGGTTTGGATGAAAGGAATGACCGAATTCGATATACATAACTTAGATAAACCTTTAATTTGTTTAAGGGTTTATCGCCACAGTCTCAAGGCTTGGATGTATGCATTCTCACAATACCGCATAGATGTTTGTATCAATATAGCATGCATTTGTTCCACAAAACATAGTTTTGATTTAAACCATGTTTTACTTCAATACTTTGTTTTTGTGCATATGGTTTAGTTGATATATTTCACTAGCCATATATATCATTTTGGTTACACATTACATGATTTACATTTGACACATAAACATTATTGACATTGGTTATACATTACATGACTTACATCTTGACATAAACATTTTGACATATTATTCAATACGTTTGGCAATTGGTTTAAACATAGACATCTTACATTGTTGGTTTGGTTTGAGTAAGTGATTTAAGTAACGAGGCGTGTGTGATATGATACAAGCATGGTGGATACGCCGCTGGTACTTCCTATATATAAGTGATTGTATGGTATTACATATCGTAGCGTTATTTGAATCATTTAAATTTGGACATATAACATTTATACAAATAACATACTTTTCACAATACATTGTTTTACAAACAACTTAATTTATACAAACTCATTTCACATGGTTATCCACTTAACCTTGTGTTATTCTTTTATACATATATATCATTTTGTTTATTTAATACTTTTCAAATGATTTACAAGACAAAGCAAATTACAAGGTTCATGACTAAACATTTTCTTAAACATAAGTCATGAATTCTATTTTCACAAAACCTATGTATCTCACAGGCATTTTTATGCTGACGTACCTATTTTCACATGTGTTTTCAGGAGATGATGCATAGGACTTATCAAGATACACTTAGGCGGACTTGGGCCTTAGTGACAATAAAAAATGCAAGACTAGTTATTTATGTTATGTTTCTTTGATTGTCAAGACAATGTAACTCTTTTAATCAATAAAACAATATTTCAATTTCCATGTGTTATGAAACAATGATTCTGTTACAACACTCCCCGACGTTTTCCGCCACGTTTTGTTGTTCTACGTGGTCGGGGTGTGACACCATTCTTGCGTACTTGAAGAAAGTTGTCGTATATTCATGACCATTCACGTCTATCATTTTATGATCTAGGAACTCGTTTAGCCATTTGTTCCTTTTCATAAGGGGGACAAAATTTCCTTTCTGTCATTTCCTTAAATTTTTCCCAGTTCATGGCATAAGCCATGTCACTTCCTTTTGCCTGAAGAATTGTACTCCACCATTCTAAGGCTTCTTCCTTGAAGAAGTTGGAAGCATACATTACCTTATCTTCTTCGGCACATTTGCTGATTTTAAGAACAGCTTCTGTCTTTTCCAACCATCGCAGAGCAGCCGTGGCTCCTTCACTGCCTGCGAACTCATTTAGTTTACAAGCTAGAAATTCTTTGTAGGTACACCCGAGAGTCATCGCCTTCATTTTCATGGGAAATGGGGTTTTGATAATATCATCATTGCCTCCATTGATACTATGGGTAAAACTGTCATCGCGAGTATGCTTGCTACCCACAACTTTGGTGGGTTCTACGGGGTTGTTAACAACTTTAATTATTAATGATATAGCATTAGCTATTCATTGGGCTATTAGATTTTCTATAGCATTTTTATCCAAAGGATTTTCATTATTAGTATGAACTTCTGGATTATGTGATACTTCATTCGACATCTGAATTACAAACATTTTCAATTATTAATATCACAGAATAATTAAATCAAAACAATACTTTCAAGAATCATATGTGCATATATATATATATACACACACACATATATTTAAATCTTCAAAAATAACATATATGTTACTTTGTATTAATTTCCTAACTTTATTGTTTAAGTTTATGTGTTAAAAGAACACCTAAATAGATTAAACAAGTGGCTCTGATACCACCTTCTGTCACAGCCCCCGACCCCATCCCGGGAGCGGGAGCCGCGAACCAGTCAGATGATATCGGTGTTTATTAAATATGCAGCGGAAGAAATTTTTTTCATCAGGATTGTAGTTAGGAAATGATTTCAGAGTTTGTAAAACACCGAACTTTTAATATTAAACAAATGGGCTAAAACCCATATTTAATTCAATTGTTTTTATAGAGATAAACCCAACTCAATCAGTATTTGTCACATGGTGGCAGTTCCGATGTGACAGTGGTCATATCACTCATTGGCTCACTTTCGTCCAATAGTGAATTTATCAAGTAATAGATATATAATATATCTTACTCTTATATTGGTCATTAGGCGATTACTGTGACGGTGGTCAAATCACTGTTGATCATTCTTTCAACTAGTGACTCGGGTCATATTACTGTTGACGATTCTCTCAACTAGTAATGGTGGTCATATCACTGTTGATCATTCTTTCAACTAGTGACTCGGGTCATATTACTGTTGATCATTCTTTCAACTAGTAATTGTGGTCATATCATTGTTGATCATTCTTTCAACTAGTGACTCGGGTCATATTACTGTTGATCATTCTTTCAACTAGTAACTCTGGTCCTATCACTGTTGATCATTCTCTCAACTAGTGACTCTGGACTTAGTAGTGTCCTGTGACATTACTTTGTCAATTATATTTTCTATGACACAAAACCACTTAGGCCAGAAAATGAAATATATCATTTTCTGTTAAACTAATAGCTATAACTTATCAAATATAATAAATTAATTAAATAATTGTATTATTAAATCCTTTATATTTTGTATATCGAATTTAAACTAAAATGTTATGTCTATTAATATGGGTTACAATTAAATATAATACTAAAAGTTATAAAGGAGTTATAACCATATAAACAGTGATAATATAGTTAACATTTAATATGACACAAGATAAAAGTTTTCTATTCATAGTTAAACGAAACTTTGTACTAGACATATAGTGACTAAATGAAAAATATACATATATCACAATGTTATATTGATAAACTATAACATTTTGGCTTTATATTAATAATATATATTATTAATACATTATAATTAATTATAATGAGATGTTGAATATTATAACATAATAGGTTCTAAATATATTCACAACCAGCCTTTATAGAAATACATTAATAATATATGTGTTTTAACTTAACCCCTTTAATCTTGAACCCAGTTAAAACCTCACATACCGATAGTAATTGCAGAATACAATAACTTTATCACTGTAAGTATAACTGATAAACATTTAGTGTTTTGTAAAGCATTTTTAAATATAAAGGTATCACGAAAGGTGATAAAAAGAAGAATGACTCACAAACTGTGGGAAAAGAGAGTGGACTCACTTTGTAACTTTAGGGTTCAACTAGAAAGTCTCCTGGTAGAATCTTGGGTATAACTTCTGAGCTATTATATATATATATATGCACTCGTGTTAAGTATAGTAACCCTAATTCAACCTTATCCCTATGTCACGAGACAGAACCCCAACGAACTTAGTCGGGCAGAGCCTTGACATGCGTTATGGGGCTCCGGATCAATCGAAAAGGGTATCAGTGATCGGGAGTTAAAACACTTAAAACAGGCAGGGCTTTATTATTATTATTGGTATAATATAAAAGAGAAAAAAAAATTGAATTTAGAGAAAGAGATGAGAAAGCTGGCGAGAGAAAAGAAGTTAGAGAATGCTTATATTTATACCAATTACAATTCTTGAAGTGCAAGGAAATGGTAGCCACATACACACACATTATGCACACCCGTCTACTGAGAATGCACACACGTCCACATCTTTCAATTCAATTACTTTGATTGATTTTTTTTAATTTTATTATTTATATGTTATAATTAATTTAGCTGCTTCACTTATTTGGCGCTGATAACTTCTAAAATATGCGTGTTATAAAACTATGAATATGCCATTAGAACGAGAATAATCTTGTCTACATTTTGAAACAAGTTTCATTAAAAACGGAGTAAGTCCAAATACAATGTATTTTTATTATTTAATTATTAAATGGTCTCTAGGCCCGTCTAGGTACTTCATATTTCTAACAGTCAACTTACCTGTAATCTACCTGTCTAATAATATAAGTTTTTATATAGTTTTATTTTAATAGAAAGGTCACCCATATACAAGCCAATTAATTAGTATAACATTCCAACCAACTATATATAAAATAGTTTTTAAAACTATTTGGGTCAAATAATTATATTAAAAATAAAACTAGTTACTGGTGGTTAATAAATTTAAACAATCTATAATTCTTATATGATAAAAAAAAATGGATATGTTACATTAGGTTTCCAAGCTTGTTTCCGTTTACCCGGTTGTGTATTATATACAATTTCTGGTTTTATTGGTTGTGACAAACTAGGTTTCCTTTTAACAGATTTTACTTCCGTTTTTTCAGCCTTTTCGATCACCTTCACATTTTTACGTCGTTGTTTTGTTTCTTGTTCTTTAATAGTACGTTTGTCATTTTTGGGTGAAACAGGACGACGTTGTTGGTGACCTTGTTCAGAGGGGGGGTCTTTCAACAAAATTTACTTTTGGAGAGTTTGTGCAGTTTTTGATAATGTGTCCAAACTCCCCACATTTGAAACAAGTTCTCCTTTCAACAAACTTAGGAGAATCTTGTTAGGGGTCATTTTCTTTGCATACATATCCTGACCAATATCCTGCCTTTGTTTGTTTATTTGTGACCAGGATGCTGGAAGAGGATATTGCTAACATCTTGGGCGATATCCTGAGGTTTATTGAATTAACCACGTGCAGGTTAACGGCTGAGGCTTGCTAACGGTCAATTGGACTTCTTCTCCTCAAGACTCGGACGAGTTTGTTGAAGGAGAGACGTTGAGCCCGAAAGACCAGGTCTACAACGTTCGATGAAGGAATATTCGGTGGATCCCGGAAGTTTAGGATAGTTTGTTATTTTATCTTTACTATAAATAGATGGGGGCGGATCAGTTTAAGGCACACAATTTTCACTAACACTCTCGAACACTTTCACTCTCTAGCTCATTACAAACACCACACTTGTATTCAAATTTCATTGTAACACGTAGTCGATCCGCACCACATCCTGCACTGTATCCTGACGTTTGAAGTAATAAGAAGAACAAGGCAGCTGCGATTGTCAGCTCCCGAGGTTTTATGCCGGTGATCTAGATTGATCAAGGGCTTTCCTCGTACATCTCGTGTCGTTTACTTTACTTTTGCTCATTGTTTGATCATAGATACAGCTCAATATCCTGAGCCGTATCCTGAATACTGATTTCCTAATTAACTCAACAAGTATATTTTCAAATACACTTTCTAGCACACTACCTCACTTTACTAATTTGATCACTTAATTGCTTCGGTAATTTTTGACCAAAACAATTTGGCGCCCACCGTGGGGCAAGTGGTGCTCTCTTTACTAAAATTTTTTGTGAAATCGCTAATCGGCTTTCTATTTTCAACATATCAAATGCTTTTAAGGGAAATACAACTCCTGAAGTCTAGCTCGAGCAGATCTGCTGAGGATAATGTCACTCCATTACATCCCAGAACGTTGAACTTTAGTTCAGCTGTGTATACTGAGGATAACAGGGGGAATATTGCGCCCAGCCTTCCTCAGAATCATACTCCTGAAATACCCTCCTCGGTCAGGATGTCAACCATGAGGAGCTCAGGATATGTTTCAGGATATGGGCAAAATCCTCCAACGGGTAACGTGTCAAATAATAATAATACTCATGCTACTAACAATAGTGGATCTTTGCAGGATACAGGTGTAACATCAGCACTTACTAGGGAACTTCAGAAGTTGAAGGACATGATATCTAGTGTACCTGGGGTGGTCCAGCCGATCCCGGAAGTGTCCCAAGACAGCCACAAGATATCTCGTTTTGCATATCCTATCTGTGATGCTGAGATCCCAAAGAGATTCCAAACCCCCAACATGAAGCTTTATGATGGGACTACGGATCCTGAAGAGCATATTGCTCAGTATAGGGAAAGAATGGAGATTAACCCTATCCCTCCGGAGCTCAAGGAAGCATGCTTGTGCAAGGGATTTGGTTCTACTCTAATAGGATCATCCTTAAAATGGCTGTTAAACGTTCCTCCTCACTCAATTACTTCGTTTGCTCATTTGGTTAATTTATTTAACAGTCAATTTTCTTGTAGTCGGAGTTTTGAGAAACTAACCAGTGATCTCTACAGGATAACTCAAGGGCCTCAGGAATCCTTGAGGGATTATGTGAACAATTCAGTCGAGAATCCTTGGATATCCCACATCTTGATGTTGCAACAGCTGTGCAAGCTTTTAAGATGGGATTACAAAAGGATTCTCAGTTTTATCAGGATCTTGTAATGAATCCCTGCAGGAATCTAGACGAAGCTCGTAACAGGGCTTTGAGATATATCCGTCTGGAAGATGACAAGAAGATGCAAGAAAGGATGAACTCATCTAACACTTATGAGTCAACTAACAGGAAGTCAGAATCCTCATTCAAGTCATATCGGCCTAAGCCATATGGCAGAAATGAAAACAAGAGAGTGAATGCTGTCGAAGATGAGGATCCTGAAGAGTATCCTGAGTTGTCTGAATATTGCTTTTCTGTTAACATTCCTGAATTGATGTATGCCATGCAGGGTCTAGGAGACAAGGCTAGGTGGCCTCGAAAGAATCAACAAAAGGCTGACTGGAAAGATAAGTCAAAATGGTGTGCTTTCCACGAAGATTTCGGACATGTAACTGAGGATTGCATTGCTCTAAGGAAAGAAATAAGCTATCTTCTAAGCAAGGGATATCTGAAAGATCTCTTAGGAAGAAAGAAGAATAAGGGTCAGGATACTGAGAAGGATCCTGAACGAGCAGCATCACCTCCTGCGGATGCCAAGATAATCAACTTCATTTCGGGAGGATCCGACATTTGTGGAACTTCGTATTCGGCAGCAAAGAGACATGCAAAAGAAGCTAAGGCCGAAAGGGGAGACAAACCTGTCAGGATGACTACCCTCACAACTGAAAAAGTGATCACTTTTGATGCTGATGATAGGGATACTGTCCAGGATCCTCACCATGATGCTCTGGTAATAACGTTATATGTGGCTAACCATTTTGTTCGCAGGATATTAGTTGATAATGGCAGCTCCGCCAACATAATCCAACTAGAAACTCTGAAGAGAATGAATGTATCTCCAATGGATATCACTTCAAAGTCTACTGTGCTTGTTGGGTTCAGTGGAGAGGCTAGAAACATAGTGGGAGAGATAAAGTTGCCAGTATACGTTGAAGGAGTCAACTCGACACAACGTTTCTGTGTGATGGATTCTCTCTCCTGCTACAACATCATACTGGGAAGACCGTGGATTCACGATATGAAGGCTGTGCCATCAACATATCACCAATGCATCAAGATACCTACACCTTGGGGAGTTGTCAAAGTCGATAGTGATCAGCAGGAGGCGAAAGAATGCTACTCATCCTCGATGAAATCCTCAACCAAACCTAGTGCAGCATAGCAATTAAAGACGCGGGCCCAGGATATCGTGGAGGATCCGGAGCAGGATGTGAAGAAAATTATCCTGGACCAGGATAATCCCGATATTTCGGTGCTCGTAGGGACCAATATCCCTCAGGATATTGAAGAACAATTAATTAACTTTTTGAGATGCAGGATGTCAACGTTTGCATGGAAGCAGGAGGATATGACAGGCATATCCAAAGATATTATCACTCACAAGCTTGGAATTGATAAATCATTCAAGCCTGTGCAGCAAAAAAGAAGGAAGTTTGCTCCTGAGCGGAACACAATTATCCAGGAGGAAGTTGAGAGATTATTGAAGTCCAGGATGATCAGAGAGGTTAAGTTCCCAAGGTGGCTAGCAAACGTAGTTGTAGTACAGAAGAAAAATGGGAAATGGAGAGTTTGTGTGGACTACACAGACTTGAACAAAGCTTTTCCTAAAGACCCATTTCCTCTTCCCCACATTGATGCAATGGTAGATGCCACTGCCGGGCATGAAATGCTGACCTTCATGGACGCATCTTCAGGATTTCAACAGATCCAAATGGAGCCTTCTGACCAGGAGGATACTGCCTTCATGACACCAACATGTATTTATTGTTATACAGCTATGCCTTTTGGTTTGAAAAATGCAGGTGCAACATACCAAAGATTGGTAAACATGATGTTCAAAGACAAACTGGGGGACACCATGGAGGTATATATCGATGATATGGTGGTGAAATCTAAAAAGGCTGAGGATCACCTCCAGGATATCAAGGGAGCATTTGATATCCTGGATCGATACAACATGAAGCTGAATCCTGCTAAATGCCATTTCGGAGTGGGGGCAGGAAAGTTTCTTGGATATATGGTGACAAAAAGGGGGATAGAAGCAAGCCCAGAGCAGATCAAAGCTATCCTGGATATAAAATCACCCTCAAATATGAAGGACGTACAAAGATTGACAGGCCGAGTAGAAGCTTTAAACAGGTTTATCTCGAGATCCTCAGAGAAGTGCAAAGATTTTTATGATATCCTAAAGAAGAATAAAAGATTTGAATGGGGGGAGAAGCATGAAGCAGCCTTGCAGGATTTGAAACGATATCTCTCAACCGCACCTTTATTAATGAAGCCTGAAAATGGTGAACCACTATCCCTATACCTTGCTGTATCAGGGAATGCTGTAAGTGCCGTTCTTGTAAAAGACCATGAAGGTCAGCAATATCCTGTTTATTATGTTAGTAAAAGCTTATTAAATGCTGAAACTAGATATTCTCATTTAGAAAAATTTATACTAGCATTAGTCATGGCATCAACGAAACTTAGGCATTATTTCGAGACACATAGGATACATGTTAAAACAAATTATCCTGTCAAAAATGTGCTCAGGAAACCAGAGATGTCAGGCAGGATGGCCAAGTGGTCAGTAAAGTTAAGTGCTTATGATTTAGTATATGAACCTAGAAATGCCATAAAGTCTCAAGCTTTAGCTGACTTTGTGGCTGATTTCATTAGTGATATTCAGGATGAGGTAGACCTAGAAGTTCAACAGTTAGGAGAATCCTCAGGATCCTGGACATTGTATACTGATGGAGCATCTAATGTAAGAGGAGTAGGATTAGGAATACTACTAAAATCGCCACAGGGGGACATATTACCCCAGGCTATTAGGTGTGAATTTCCTGCTACTAATAATGAAGCAGAGTATGAGGCTTTAATTGCAGGATTAGAGTTGGCTAAGAGCATGAGTATCAAAAATTTGCAAGTATATGTTGACTCTTTGTTAATTACTAACCATTTTAATGGATGCTTGGAGGGTCCTGAAGCCAAAGAAGTACTTCAGGATATACATGAAGGGGATTGTGGTAACCATGCTGGGGGCAGGTCGTTATTCTCAAAAGTGTTAAGGACAGGATATTATTGGCCAACAATGAGAAAGGATGCAGCAGAATATGCTCGAAGATGTGACGCATGTCAAAGACATAGTAACATACTGCATCAACCTGCTGAACCATTATATCCTATTGTTTCCCCTTGGCCGTTTATAAAGTGGGGTATGGATATAGTGGGAAAGCTACCAAAAGCTCCGGGAGGAAAAGTCTTTATTCTAGCAATGACGGATTATTTCTCTAAGTGGGTTGAAGCAGAAGCATTTGTTCAAGTGAGAGATCAAGAAGTAGTATCCTTCATAAAGAGGAATATCCTAACCAGATTCGGAGTACCAGTCGAGATAATCTGTGACAATGGTTCTCAATTTATAAGCAAGAGAACTACTGACTTTTGCAAAAGTTGGGGAATCAAAATGATTGCATCTACTCCGGTACATCCTCAAGCAAATGGACAAGCAGAATCCTCAAACAAGATAATTGTCAATAACTTAAAGAAGAGACTTGGAGCCAAAAAAGGAAGATGGGCAGAAGAATTACCCTTTGTTTTATGGGCTGATAGGACAACGGTAAAGAATGCAACAGGCCAAACCCCATTTTCCTTGGTATTTGGAGCAGAAGCAATGATTCCAACGGAAATGACAATACCTACTGCAAGATCTACCCTAAGTGATCCTGAGCAGAATCCTGAAGCCTTGAGTCAGGATTTAGACACTATAGATGAGAAGAGAGATGCGGCAAGGCTAAGGATGGCAGCATATCAACAGAGAATATCCAGGGCATATAACAAGAATATTAGGACCAGAAGATTTAAGGTTGGAGATTGGGTGCTAAGAAAGGCTTTTCAGAATACTACTAATCCTGCCGATGGTAAGTTAGCTCCAAAATGGGAAGGACCATATGAAGTTGAATCAGAAGCAGGGAAAGGAGCATACAAACTCAAGAATATGGAAGGGGATATGCTACCGAGGTCTTGGAATGCTATACACCTTAAGCTCTATTTCAAGTGAGTTTAGAATTCAATTTCTAACTCAGGATGGTATGAATTCTATCTTTTTTAAATATGTTTTGGTTTAATTTATTCTTTGAAACCCAATACTAACTTAAGCATCGGAGGGGTGTTAGCCAAGCTAACACCCACCTTAGTTTACAATTGTTTTGCAGAATATGTTTCAGGATATAGCTCCAGGATATATACTTAGGATAACTCGAAAGATTAGAGGATTGGCCCCCTCTCTCACGTACAAGGGATCCTGATCCCTTCACAGGTTTAAAGGTATTCACCTTTCTTCCGAATTGGGTTTAAACACCCCGCCTGGAGCGCAAGTTATTCAGGGATAGTTCAAGGTGGCGGGACCAGTCCATGTAAAAGTGGCTGACAATTTCGTTACTATTGGCTATATCCTGAATCCTAAAGGTATATGAGGATTGATCACCCTCTCTCACGAAAGGGTATTTTCATACTCTCTAAGGTTTAAAGGTTTTCACCTTTCTAAGTCTTGGAGTTTATACACTCCCGCCTGTAGCGCATGAAAATTTGGGATTTTCCCCAGGATACAAGGGATTTATCTCCAGTACATCCTTGGGTTTTACCCTTGGGACCTAAAAAATTGCCTATACAATGGAAACTGACATTCAGAAGATTTCTAAGTATTTGAAGACATTGTACATAGGGGACATTCCTACCAAGGCAGTGATGTAAAGCTCAAAGGCTAAAGTTCGGAACTAGTATGCTAAATATCTCACACAGGGGACATCTTCATTGGAAAAGTTGCAAGGAGATTGAGGTTTGATAAAAGGGTTATATACTACTCCGGGTATGATCTTTCCTTTGTAAGCATCGTCTAAGTTTTTAGTAACATTATGTTAAGTATCCTGATATATTCTCAAAGTCCTTTTCAGGATATTTGATTAGGGTGTTTGAAACTAGTATTAGTTTGGAACTTTGATCATTTAAATATTATCAAAACTTGGTTTTGAAAAGATAGATTGTTTTTCACTTTCTAAAGAAATTTCTACAAAGTTGAAGGAACGTTTGGAAGTTCTATCTAATAAAAGGTTTTTACAGTATATCGCTGAGCATACTGATCAGGATATTTTCATAAGATAGTAATATAAAATTTTTACAAAGCTAAGAATTACACTAAGTAATGCGAGGCCATAACAAACAAATAAAAAGATGAAATTATTCTTGAAGCAATCAATACTGGTTGATAACCGAGGGTTTCATCCTGAAACCCAGGACCCATCCACCTTCGGCTATCAAATTGTTTCGACACAGAAATAAATTGTTCATAAAAACATAAAATTGTTCGAATGATTTAAAGGAAATAAGCTCTAGGGGGTAGTGTCTTCTTGGTCCATAGTGGTTTCAGCAACATCCGTCTTGGGATCCGCCTCAGCATCCTTCTCAGCATCGGTTACTTTTTCAACTGCTTTGGAAGGTTCTTCGACAGTTGATTTGGAAGAGGTGCCGCCGAGGTTCTTCAGCTTGGTCTCCCAAGCACCAACATCCCAAGAAGGGCATTCGAAACCTAATGTTTTGGCTTCATGAGCCATCTTCAACCTGGCTTGAAGGAGAGAAATGACGACGGAACTTTTGAGGCTTTCCCGGTAGCTGACCATATCCCGTTCGTACTGCACATGGGCGGCTTCCAGATCGGCCTAGGCTTGAAGAGTAGCTTTGTTGAGAGCAACTTGGTGTTCCTGGATCATAGCTTTGAATTTCTCCTCGTAGTGACGAGATTTGGCGGCTGCAATCATGCCTTGGTCGGAGATTGTGATTTCTGCTTCCTTTAGCTTAGATTCACGCGTTTTGTTAAGCTTGCAGGATTCTTGATATAAATGAACCAAACGCTCAAGACCCTACAAAGGTAAGAGGACAGGGATTAATATTGTTAAATCTTTGAAAATAATGTAAATCGCAGGATATGATATGAGAATACTAACCTGGTTAAGAAAAGAAGTCATAAACCCGCTGACTTCAATGAACCCGTGCTTCTCATAAGGAAAGGTGTCAGAAATGACAGGGGAATCAGGTTCTTTCCTTTTGCGGGAACTGGAACTCCGGGGTTTGGTAGCCGGTGAAGGTTTGGGAATAATGATGGCTTTGGAACTGCTAGGTTTAGATGTGGCTGTGGTCTTGGGGCTAGGTTCTTTCTTGACCTGGATCTGGTCAGAATAGCTATCCAATTCGTCAAGGTCAAAGACTTCAGGGATCTTAGCTGGTGCTGCATAAAGGGAAAAGTTTTACTCTTTATCTTATCATTATACTGTTTTGACTAATTATTTTGAAAGTAATTCTTACCAGACGTCTCGGATGATGAGTATTGACTGGAACTCGGGACGTGTGTGGTGAAAGTCCTGTCTATTGCAGGTAACTGGTAAACAGTATTGATTCTCTCTTCTGACTCAGCGGTAGGGGGAGCAACTTCCTTGAAGTTCACTGCATAAAGATCAAAAAGAAGAGTATTAATAGAAGATAACAATCAAATAGTCTATGAGGATATTTATGATCCTACCGGTGGTTAACCACTCCACCGGAAGGCTGGCACCCTCAGCAATGGAGTTTCGTTTGACAAAGAAAAATTTACGTTGCCATCCGTCTTCGTTTTTGGTGGCCTTGAGAATCAGGGGTTTGCTGGAGGTCGAGAAGAGCAAGAACCGGCTAGAGCCGTGGGATCGGAGGCGATAAGCAATAGGCAAATCCTCGATGCGAAGGTCGGAACAATGAAGATTTTTGATTTGATTAAGTACAATTAGTACTCTCCAAACCATGGGAATGGTTTGAGCAAAAGAGATGCCGGTGGTTCGAAAGAATTGCATCATGAATTCAGGAAAAGGGTATCGAAGACCTAGTGAAAAAGGATATGCTGGAAAACAAACCCATTCAGTGGAAGAAACATCCGATCGGATTGACCGATCGAATGGTCTGAAGACCGTGTTATCAGGGAAAGCGCCGGAAGCTCTTAAAGCTGCAATGTCTGCGTTGTCAAAAGCACAGATCTCCTTTTCGGGATTTTTAAGGAGATTCTGCTGGGTGAAGGTTTCGGCGTCCATTGCGAGTAAGGTGATGTAAATTGATAAAAAGTAAATCGGAAATGGAGGATTACCTGAAGGTTCTGTTGAAGATATCTGCTTTTCAAACAAGAAAAGAGAAGATATAGGGGCGTTGTGGATCTCCATTGAGTAAAAAACGCATTGGAGGTTACGATGTGATCTTGACCGTTGCTTCGTTTTAAATGTCTTGAGTTATGGGATAAGATTTTTGAAATATATCCGTTGGATTGGTATACCAACCGATATATTTGGGGACAATTGTTAGGGGTCATTTTCTTTGCATACATATCCTGACCAATATCCTGCCTTTGTTTGTTTATTTGTGACCAGGATGCTGGAAGAGGATATTACTAACATCTTGGGCGATATCCTGAGGTTTATTGAATTAACCACGTGCAGGTTAACGGCTGAGGCTTGCTAACGGTCAATTGGACTTCTTCTCCTCAAGACTCGGACGAGTTTGTTGAAGGAGAGACGTTGAGCCCGAAAGACCAGGTCTACAACGTTCGATGAAGGAATATTCGGTGGATCCCGGAAGTTTAGGATAGTTTGTTATTTTATCTTTACTATAAATAGATGGGGGCGGATCAGTTTAAGGCACACAATTTTCACTAACACTCTCGAACACTTTCACTCTCTAGCTCATTGCAAACACCACACTTGTATTCAAATTTCATTGTAACACGTAGTCGATCCGCACCACATCCTGCACTGTATCCTGACGTTTGAAGTAATAAGAAGAACAAGGCAGCTGCGATTGTCAGCTCCCGAGGTTTTATGCCGGCGATCTAGATTGATCAAGGGCTTTCCTCGTACATCTCGTGTCGTTTACTTTACTTTTGCTCATTGTTTGATCATAGATACAACTCAATATCCTGAGCCGTATCCTGAATACTGATTTCCTAATTAACTCAACAACTATATTTTCAAATACACTTTCTAGCACACTACCTCACTTTACTAATTTGATCACTTAATTGCTTCGGTAATTTTTGACCAAAACAAATCTGATCGATGAACATATGTCGAACTTGTAGAACCTGAGGTACTTGCTTGTTCGTCACACCCGTTTGTATGTTGAGTGTAATTGTTTTGACTATTGCGTTTTAAAATTTTGACTTGTTGAACAAATTCAGTGTTTGATTTATTTTCAAAAGTCTCAATTTACAGTAACCTTTGATGCTACAAATTTGACATCAACATTTTTCTTCTTGTAACGAGCTCCTTTTGTTTCAAATTTTGATTGAGAAACTTTAGGCTTTTGAGCTCGGTGAACTGGTTGTTTACCCTTAGAAGCAATATGTTGTTGCTTTGTCGGTTGTCTTTGATTTCCAAATTGTTTTCTGATTTCATCTTTGGGAATTGGGTCACATTGAGTTACAACAACTCCCGGAATTGTCTTTCCCAAAAATTTGCTTGTGTTATCTTCAAAAACTTTATCAATCGAAGATGGATTGACATTTTTAATTGGAAAATCGTTGTCTGAATAAATTTTAACATGTCCGACCAAAGTATACAATAAGTTATTGCTCTTAACAGCAGACACACATTCCTTGTCTTCTTTGACATCCTTGACATGATCTATCACTTGCTTGGCAACAGGTTGCACGGCAGGAGTAGGAGGATGCATGGCAGGAGTAGGAGGATCACAAAGAATATGATTCTCAATTGGAATTTCTACTCCCTTCATCTCATCAAATGATGTATCCTGATCACTCACGTCTGATTGATCATCAGACGAATCATAGTCCTCAATGATTGGAGCACTTTGATTCGTCAATGTTGAAGTGTCTATTCCTTCAGATGAGGTACTCGAGGAATTGTCCGATTTGAACCCTAAGCCAGTAGTAACTTCCTCATAATCAAGAGGCACACTGGGTACAAAACGAGGCATTTCCTCTTCATCGGGCATTCGAGTATAGTTGTGTCTCAAAGGGGGCGGACACGCCTTATACCCAATGCCTTTTCTTTTCCCTTTTTGTTGTTGATCGTCAATAACGTCGATAATGTGATCAAGCATATATCGGGAGTTTGAATAACTCTCCAATTTGAGCTTGATTGCATCATGTTCGCATTTGGAAACAACTAGCTCTTTCTTTGTTTCCTCAATGATATTAATGGAGTTATTAATATCAATTTGTTTGTTGAAAACAATTTTTGTTAATTCGGAAACACTTTTCTTTAACGTTTCAATAACATCTTTAAAATCCTTTTCATTTCGAGCTAAAGCCATGTTTGCCTCTTTGCACTTAGACAGCTCAATCACTAAACTTTGATTATGACTATGAACCTGTTCGGATTCAAGTTTCAAATCTGCACACATATTGCATACACTAGAAGTAGGAGTGTCGGAATTTACCTGACTCGTCGAGGCTGAGACATTTGCCATAAAGGCAGTCTGATAAGAAAAGATCCATCTTCAGAATTATAATCTCCCGCATTCGAGCTTTCTTCATCTAAACTCCCGCTATAACCCGAGCTATCATCACTTTCAGAAAACTCTTCCTTATGAACATGCTTGATATGATTGATGATTTTTGTATAGCATGCGGTTCCACCTCCTTGATCATTATCTCCGAATTGTACAGACCAATTACATCCTTATCAGCTTGAACGGTCAATGCTCGATTGGTGTTTGATGGTCCAGACTGGTCTCGGTTGGTGGTGTTGTTCACAGCTACTATCCCTCTTTCACGGTTACCTTGATTTACGTTGGAAGTACTTGTCTGACTTCGGAAGGGACTTTGATTGCCTTGTCTGCTTGGTCGGGTGCACTCACGTTTGAAGTGACCCTTTTCGCTGCAGTTAAACAAGTTACCACATCCTTATCAAAACCGTACTTTGTATCATTTTTGCCTTTCAAGCTTGTTCTTCCAGTTCGACTCATGAAATCCTTTACCCTTCTAACAGCACTTGCAAACGGCCACTTGATATCCATTAACTCCATTTCATCACGGTCTATCTGTTGATAATCTTCATTGGTCATATTGATGTTTCCAATTTGACATGCTACCAATCCACAGTAGGCACTGAACATTGTGTTGAGAAGTTCCATATATTCCTTTGCAACTTCTACACTGACTTTTGAAAGATTGGAAGTATAAACTCTGACGGTGTTGGGGTTTTGGGAATGAAAGGTGTCACTGTAATGTTCTTGCTGAGGTTGTGGTTGGGCTTGCGGTTCGGTTGGAATATAGGCACTTGGATTATATTGAGGTTTTGAAAAAGCGTGAGCTTGAGAAACAACATGCGCTGGTGGAAGATATGCACTTGGATCGAAAACTGGAGGAGGAGCTGATTGGGGAAAAGGAAAAGAACTTGTATTGGACATAAACGCCGTCTGTAGTTTTGGTTGCTGAGCTGAACTAGAACTGGAAGCAGCTAAAGAGCTAAAACCCGGGAGGTACATTTCAGTATTTTGGGGAGCAGGAATTCGTTTAGCTTTCCGAATTTCTTCATCATTCTTGTGCTCCAATTTCTGAATAAATTCATAGATATTGATAGTATCTAAACTACCCGTATGCTTCAGCAATTCAATGAAAGAACTCTATTTCGGGGGTAGAGCATCAGCAAACCTTGCAACCATTTCCTGTTGAGTTGCAAGAACACCATAAGAATACATCTCACTAATCAAATGATAAAAACGAGTTGTCATATCATTTAGTGTTTCGTTGTCCAAGAAGTGAAATGATTCAAATTCCTTCTTCAACAGATCATGCCGCGTCTTTCTTGTAGCCGCACTTCCTTCACCTCTTGCTACCAAGGCATCCCATAAGGCTTTCGTGCTAGTACAATAGCCGAATTGATGATAAATGCCTTTGTGGAGTGCTTGTGTGAGAATAGAAAATGCCTTCTTCTCAAGATCATATGCCTTTTTGTCGGCTTCTTGCATATTCATAAAGGTCGTGGCATTTGATCCTGCTTCTTCAAGAGCTTGATTATACGACGAAATGAAGCACGTCCACAACACGGTGTTTTGCCCTAGAACGTATGTGTGAAAACGTCCTTTCCATGTCGGATACTCGTTCATGTGATTCAACTTTGGCGGGCGGTTGTTGCTTCCCGTTTCGCTTTCACTTATAAACAGATTTTGAATACTTTGATTCTGGTTCGTCACCAATGCCCATTGATTTGTACTAATCGATTGTTGAGGCATGACATTCCTTAACCAAACTGCCACGGATGTCTGATCTTCACCTGGTCTCGGTTCCGTACTCCAATCCCATGGACTCGTACAACTCATGATCGATGTATGAAAGTGAAAACCTGGTCACACACTTGAAAACAGACAGTTATGATAGTTTTGCAAAGTCTGTTAAAAATGCACAAGTTTCTCGACAACTTTGTGTATGGCGAAACTTGTTTGTGACACACTCTAATCGACGAAACCTCTTTATAAATGACGAAACTTGTGATAAACCATTACCCGACGAAACCTGATTAAATAAAGTTTTGCGAAACTTGATTAAATAAAGTTTGGCGAAACCCTCAGATTGTGAAACCTCGGCGAAACTCTTTATGGAGAAACACTTGGTGACAAAACTTAGTGGTTTTGGCGAAACCTCTTATTGACGAAACTCTCTAAGTGATGAAAATTGATCGACGAAACTCTGATGCTATCTTGACGAATCCTTTGTTGTGTGTGACGAAACCTATCTCTGATGGGATCTTGACGAAACTTCACTAAGATGATCTTGACGAAACTTATCTTATGAATGACGTAACTCAAATGACGAAACAAAGGAGATAATGGCGAAACTTATGATGATCTCAATGACGAAACTACTGGTGACTTTGATAAATAACGAAACTTAGGCTGATTACGGCGAAACCTCTTGTGATGAAACTCTTGTTGATGAAACTTGAAGTTGTTTAGATATTTTGAAAGACAAATCAAATAGTTTCTGACACTAGTTTTGTTTGGTTAGATTTTTCAAACAAAATCTTACCTCTTCTCTGAGACAAGACAACCTTTTCAACCTACAACATGTTTGTCTTACCAAACATCATGTCCTAAGCAATATTTTAATCAATTTCAATTTATCCTTTAATTTTAAATTCAAGAACCATTCAAGAGAACTTTAAAGGTTCTTTGAAGATATGAAGAAACTACCAAGATTTAATGAACTTACGGTCACTGAACAATTTTTCGAATCACAAAATTGCTTAAAACTTTCACTAAAAACCCGGTTTATCATGTGAACAATCAATTTAACACGGTTTTTGATAAAACTTTTAGCAAACAAACAATTTCAACTGATTTTAAGATCTCTTTTCCAGAAAAATATAAACTTGAAGAACACTTTCAGAAAAAAAAACAACAATAACAGTTGAAAACACTTGATAAAACACAACTATGTTTGGTTTTAAACAAGGATAAGAGCTAAAGCTCTGATTCCACTTGTAGTTCCCGAATCTGAGGATTGAAAATGAAACTGAATCCTTGTTTATAACAAACACGGTCACGGGTGCAGAATCCCCGTAACGATGCCAAACCAAACACAAATAATGATGACGAACACAAAGTAACCAATGAAACACACTCAATTGATTAGATGAGAACAAATGTTCAAACACATACAAACAATGCTTGAAATAATCTCTCAGTGGACTGTGTTCTCATAGTTTCAAAGTGAAACTATGAGGTGTTTATATAGGCAGCCTGACACATATATGACGAAACTTGACAAAGGCTTTGACGAAACTCCAAAGTTGGTGAAACTCTAGGGAGTTTTGTCATGAAGAAACTTGGAGTTTCTTCATAAGGGGGTTTCATCATGGGGAAGTTTCTTCATGGTTTTGTCATTTAGCATGATGAAACTTAGAGTTTCATCATGGTTTTGTCCTGTAGTATGGAGAAACTCCTAGGAGTTTCATCATGAAGAGGACTTTCGTCAAAATGCAGGGAGTTTCACCATGTGGGAAGTTTCATCATGCTTTTGTCATTTAGCATGGTGAAACTCTAGGAGTTTCCCCATGGTTTTGTCATCTAGCATGGTGAAACTCTAGGAGTTTCCCCATGTATGATGTGCTGCAACCTGTTGTAAACACACAAACAAACCAATATGCAACATGCACAGTCATTTATACAATACATTACAAACGAGACAAACTTATCGGACCCAAGTAGGATAGGAGGATATCCGACTTGGTCTTCATTCCGTAAAAGTTTCGAACCGAACGTGCCGCGTCCACACAAAAAGTGTATCAACAACGATAGATCATGGACTCCTGATTTCTTGCTCTTCGTACTCCATATTACATGCCTATACGGATGCAACCTTTTGTCACACCCCAATATTTCCACGTATTACCGGTGGGCCCGGTGGGGAGTATCATGACGTAGTTGATATCATCATAGTCAAACAACACAATTTAAATGCACAGCGGAAGTAAAAGATAATTATATTTCAACCGAATGAGAATATCAAAGTATTACAAACGGTAGGTAAAGGATCCACAGGCGGATCAAATAAAAGTCAAACGGGTTTGTTTTAAATAAAATTCATACCTATTAATATAGAAGTCATAAAATCAGTTTTCTCACTTTAATAACTTGGTAAATATTAGTTGAATATGTCCAAGCATGTTCAACCCGGCAATTCTAAGTTTAGGCTCGGTTCGGAACCGAAAGTCGCAAAAGTTGACTTTTGCTTTGACTTTCAGTTCTGACCCGATTTAGCTTAGTTTAGATATGCCTTAGGATTCCTTTAGGAGCATGTTATAGGTTAGTATAACCCTCTGAGGTTATACAACCTGGATCCTTAGTTATCCTATTCATTTGCATGTTTCCGTTATATGCCTAATTGTTGACCGTTATGCCCTTTTGACTTTTAAAAGTGATTTTCGAAAAAGTAAAAGAATAGAAACCTTCCTTACTGATTTATAGACTTGCCCCTAAAATTTGACATCAGTTTGAGGTCCAGATTAGGAGTTATGCTCATTAGCGTAAATGAAAAACTTTTTTTATTAATTAAATGGCGTAATTAGCATATAGCCTATCTAAACCCAATTTTTGATACCAAACTTTTTACCTACTGATATAAAATAATATTTTGGGATTCTTGAAGATTTTTATTTATTTTTATGCTGAGCATAACATAGGGTTCTATGCTTGATTCGGTAATTGCCGGGTTTGCCGTTTTGGCCTATAAAATGAGTTTTACAAAACATTTTGACCCCAAACCTTTTGCTACTGATTTTATATGATAAATAAAATATTTTAAGCTTTCTGGAATGATAAAAATATCATCTTTTCTTTAAAAACCCGGAAATCGCCTAAAAACGCCTTTTTACGCTTTTTAAGCGCATAGTATGTATAAAAACTATTTTATATAAATAAGACTTGATACCTACTGATATTTTTAGCAAATTTACATACTTTAACAGTAAGCAAAAGTTTTAAACTCAGATTTCTAAATTTGACCTTTAAACCTTATGTGAAATTACCAAAATGCCTTTAGGTGCATAGATTGATTATAAACAATAAATTTCACATATATGTAATACCCTACTGATATAATTTATTAAATTAAGTATTTTTACTGATCAAATCAGACCTGAAACTCAGATTAATGTTTAACCTCTTTTATAACCTTTAAAATGACCAAAATACCCCTCTAGGGCATAAATAGGTTTTAAATTCGTTTTGGGCATAACGGAAGGTATCTTACTGATATCCCAACATGTTTAAGGCATATTAACTTAGGAAACATGTATATGACTCTTATGGTTACCCGTTACGCATATTTCACGTTCGGATCGGTTTATGTAACTAGTTTGCATAAATTGACCAAAACGGGTCAGACCTTATCATTTTTGCCTCAAAATCCAGAATGTGTTTAGTGTACCCATATTATACAAGTCTCCAAACTTGTCGGGGCTAAATCACATTCTATTTCAGTCTTCTCTTAATCATGTGTTTTGAACCGTAAACCTTTCGTTAAAACTAACCGGTCTAAGTTTCAACTTAAATAAGACCCGTTAGAAATCTAATAGGTTAATAAAACTTTCGTTCCAGATTAAGAGCCCCAGTAGAAGTACTTGTGCTTGCTGATTAGAATATACGGCTGAGTATTAATTGCATTGCTAGCTCAGGTAAATACTTTTAACTTATTTTCCCTTATAAGGGCTTGGGATACGGTAGTATAAAAATACTGCTTGGTCGGGTGTAGAAACATTTTAATCGGAGATGATTAAATTGCATAATCCCGTTTTAATCTGTATTGATTGATAATAAATAACATTAGGGGTTAATGACCATGTCCTGGATATCCTTGGCTCATTTAAAAAGTGAATGGCCACAACTTAAGCACAAGGTGTAGGCATAACACCTCCTGTTGCGTATGTAAAAGATATACTCACTCGTAAGGGTGTCTTCTTGTGAGATTATATTTGTGGTGTGTCTATTAATCTTGATCGGTTTGTATAATCACTGGCCCTAAATGTTGGACAAACATGTAAATCGGATACAAGATTTTTATTAATAAAATTGTCCCAAGTTATAAAAAGTTTTGTGCCTTGTGCATTCAAATCAATTTTCTAAAACATTTTCAAAATGAGTCAGTTAATTGTATTTACCAGTGTAAACTGATGTATTTTCCAAAAAGGTTAAGTGGCAGGTACTGTACGTAATTGGCTGGGAGCTCAGGGCGTTAATTGGGAATCTTGCAAGTTCTAGATTCCTAAAGTCTGTTGAACAGTTTTCTTTTATTTGATCCGCCTGTGGATCCTTTACCTACCGTTTGTAATACTTTGATATTCTCATTCGGTTGAAATATAATTATCTTTTGCTTCCGCTGTGCATTTAAATTGTGTTGTTTGACTATGATGATATCACTACGTCACGATACTCCCCACCGGGCCCACCGGTAATACGTGGAAATATCGGGGTGTGACAGGTTGGTATCAGAGCCAACATTGAGTGAATTAAACACTACCCTTTTATGTTTAATCTCAATGACACAGTAGCACATTCTTTGACCTTCTGAGTCTAGACTTAACATAGGAATACTCTCAACCCTAATCTGAAAACTTTTGCTTCCCATTTTTATATAATTTGAATATGTCGCCAAGTGAAGAAGCCATATTAGAGATTCTTCACTTCCGGAGCCATGAAATGCTGAGCTTCGTACCGCGGCTAGGATGAAACATGCATCCAGGGAGAAAATATTCAGAAATAAAGTGAAGAAGGAAACTGCTTTTGCTGAAGATCGTTTCCTTAGTAGTCCTTATATGGACATATTTATCTTTCAGTCCCTTCGAGGACAACATTATTCCTTTCAAGTCCCGTTTAGGGCAAACCCGTATTTCTAATTTTGTAGTGGAACGATTAAATTTAAATTTTCATTCTAAAAATGAAATAAATGAAAAATAACATTCCTTTTATAAGATCTACCATTATAATAAAATGGCAAAATCTAAAAAGGACAAGACCTAGCCACGTGCCATTTTAAGACAGGGCCAAGATGGTAGTTCCTCAATTAGATTCAGATCCTTATTAACATCTCAATTTAGGATTGTTCTGCGCTTAATATTAAAAAGAATCTTAAAGGTAAAACCTAGCCTACATGTCATTTCAGACATGGCCAAGATGGTGAAACCTATTCAAGAGATTCAGATCCTTGTTAACACCTAAGAACGTGTTAGCACTCTTGACAAATGTGATTCGAGAAAATCACAACAGTCATCCTTATATTGGATTCTTCCAATTTTCTTATCTAGCCTAGTGATTTAGAAATCATGGCTTAAATCATCAAATAAAGATGATCATATTATTAACACCTAAGAACGTGTTAGCACTCTTGACAAATGTGATTCGAGAAAATCACAACAGTCATCCTTATATTGGATTCTTCCAATTTTCTTATCTAGCCTAGTGATTCAGAAATCATGGCTTAAATCATCAAATAAAGATGATCATATTGTTAACACCTAAGAACGTGTTAGCACTCTTGACAAATGTAATTCGAGAAAATCACAACAGTCATCCTTATATTGGATTCTTCCAATTTTCTTATCTAGCCTAGTGATTCAGAAATCATGGCTTAAATCATTAAATAAAGATGATCATATTGTTAACACCTAAGAACGTGTTAGCATTCTTGATAAAAGTGATTCGAGAAAATCACAATAGTCATCCCTATATTGGAATTTTTCAAATTTCCTAATTTGGCCTAATGATCCAGAAATCATGGCTTATATCATCCCATAAGATGATCATATTATAAACATCCATTAGTGATGAAGTGCCTAGGGCTAAACTTGTTTCCCGATAAGACAACGACAGTGGTGGTCTTTGACCCCTGTCTAAAGATGTTGGACTACGTCCAAGCATAATAGTCGGTATGATCCATATGATCTCGACTAATAGCGTCTGAAAAGATGATCATATCATAAACATCCCTCAGAAGGGAAATGCCTACGGGCTATATCTATTGTCCTAAAAGACAAAAGACAGTTGTAGTCTTCAACTCTCTGTCAAGAAAAGTAAACAACTATGCTCAAACCTTAAATGCCTCGATCCCAAACGATCATGGCTTATAAATTCAAAACTGTCCTCTTGACAAGGCCAGTTGTGCCACTTTAATATCCTTAATGTTTTATATACTAGGATAAATTATAATGAAAATACTAATATAATTAACAAATTAACCCATATGGTTTATACTACCATGGTTAATGAATCATCAAAAATGATAATTCCATAATAACCTCTGAATAAATCATTGTCAAAATTTATGTAGCAATCAAGCTACATGGCTGGATCAGATGAAGTTAACAACCACTCGAAGGAGAACAATGATACTACCAGAATTAATATAACTGGTGCAGAATTGCAAGCATTAATAGATGATGCTGTTACTAGAGCTGTTGACAGACAATATAATGAATCAAGTGATACACACTTTAAGACTCTATCTGTGGCTCGTAGTAAGCCCCCTTCTAAATCACATGAGTCAAAGGAAGACGATGTTCATAACTCGTCAAATCAGAGGAGTGTTCCGTCTAGACAGGTTGTGCTTCATCAAGAGGCACCAGTTAAGACCTGCTCATATAAATATTTTGTCTCCTGCAAGCCCAGAGACTTTACAGGAGAAAAAGGGGCCATCGATTGCATGACATGGCTCGATGAGATGGACACTGTTGTTGACATCAACGGTTGTGCGGAGCAAGATGTTGTGAAATTTGTTTCACAATCATTCAAAGGAGAAGCGTTGGTATGGTGGAGATCATTGCTCCAAGCCACGAGAAAGGTCCTACTCTACAATTTATCTTGGGATCAAATTGTTGCATTAATCAAGGAAATTTTTTGCCCTCAGCATGAGGTAGAAAAGATAGAATCAGACTTCTTGACTCTGGTCATGAAGGATTTAGATTGCCAGGCATACGTGATAAGTTTTAAAACTATGTCCCGCCAAGTTCCTTATTTAGTCACCCCTGAACCTAAACGCATAGCGCGTTTTATTGGAGGCCTAGCACCAGAGATAAAGGGAAATATTAAAGCATCTAGGCCAACCACATATAGGTCCGTGGTGGACTTATCCTTATCTCTCACCTTGTTGGTGCACATTTTTGTGTCTGTAACTAGTCTTGTTTATCGTTGTAAATTGTACGGTCTTTTGATGTTTATCGAGTCTGTATTTGCCGTCGACCAAGTCGGATATCCTCCTATCCGCTTGTGTCCGACTTATTTGTCTCTATTTGATATGTAATGATATACGAACAATGCATGTTGCATATAAGGGTAAAATTGTCATTATGTTTGTGTTTGTATGAGGTTTGCTGCAACTGTCTGTTTGCAGCAAACAGTTCAGCATTTGCAGCCTTCGACGAAACACCTTGTGTTTCGTCGAACACATAATGACGAAACTCACAATGACCATTTCATCTCGTTTCATCGTGATCAGCAACGAAACTGACTTGTTTCGTCGACTGTTGGGCTTCTTCAGGCCCAAATGACTGGCCCAATGTTGTTTCGTCGAGCCCACTCTTGGTTTCGTCGATGTCTGGCCCAGGCTGCTATATAAACACTTTCTGGTTTCACTTTGAAACTAGATGAGAGCATACCCTAAAAGTTATTCTGTCAAACTTTGTGTGTATCAGTTGTTCTTGGTTCTCATCCCATTTAATCAATAGATTGCGTTTCATTGGTTATACCGTGTGTGTTATTTACTGTGTTTGATTTGGCATCGTTACGGGGATTCCGCACCCGTGACATTGTTTGTTATAAACAAGGATTAGGTTTTCGTTATCGATCCTCAGATTTCGGGACCTATAAGTGGTATCAGAGCATTGGCTCTTATCCTTGTTTAAAATCAAACATAGTTGGATTTTTATCAAGTATTGGAAACTGTTGTTTATGATTTTCTGGAAATCTTGTTCTTGAAAAACTCATATTTTCTGGAAAAAGTGCTTAAAATCTGTTTGTTTCTTGCTTATTTGCCAAAGTTTTGTTAAAAACCTTTGTTACATTGCTTATTCATAAGATAAAACTGGGTTTTTCAGTAAAAGTTTGGGCGGATTTGCGTTTCGGAAAATTGTTCAGGTGACCAGAAGTTCATATTCTGGGTTGTATCTTCAAATCTTCATAAAATATTCAAACTGTTCTTGTGATGTTCTTGTGATATCCCTTGAATTTGAATTAAAAGAGATTGATAAAAGTTTTAAATTGATTAAATATTATTCATCCATACTATTAGGTGAATCAGGCATGTTGTGTGTTGAAAATTTTGTACCGTGTCAGTAAAGAGATAAGATTTAAGTTGAAAAATTTTACCAACTCTCAACCACTTGACCCACTTGTCTGGACCTTATCCACGACGAAACGCACAAGCGACGAAACAGAGTGTTTCGCCAAAAGCACCTTCGACGAAACACATTGAGTTTGGTCATAAGACATTTCGACAAAACAGAGTGTTTCGTAGAAGGTGTTTCGTCGAGATCTGTTGTTAATTTTAAACAGAGGACTTGCAAAAGTGTTCTAACTTTGTGTTTTCAAGTATTTGATCAGGTATTCTACTTCATACATCAAATATGAGTAGTACAAGTCCGTGGGATTGGAGTACGGACCCACGACCAGGTCAAGATCAAACCTCTGCAGCAGCATGGGTAAAGAATGTTTTTGGTCAGCAATCTATAAGTGCAACTCAATGGGCTTTGGTATCAAATCAAAATCAAATCATTCAGAATCTTTTGCTTAGCGAGAGCGAAACGGGCAGCAACAATCGCCCACCAAAGTTGAATCATATGAACGACTTTCCATCATGGAAAGTTCGTTTCCACACATACGTTCAAGGGCAAAGCACCGAACTTTGGACGTGTTTCATTACTCCACGCAACCTTGCCCTCGAAGTAGCAGCATCAACTGCAGCGGGTTTTACTAATATGCTCGAAAATGACAAGAAAGCCTATGACTTGGAGAAAAAGTCATTTGCTATTCTTACACAAGCGCTTCACAAAGAAATCTATCATCAATTCTCTTATTGTACAGACACGAAAACATTATGGGATGCCTTGGTAGCAAGAGGAGAAAGAAATGCAGCTACTAGAAAGACACACCATGATCTATTGAAGAAAGAGTTTGAGTCATTTCAGTTCTTGGAAAATGAAACCCTAAATGATATGATTACACATTTTTATCATTTGATTAGTGAACTGTTTGCTTATGGTGTTACTGCAACTCAACCGGAAATGGTTGCACGGTTTGCTGATGCTCTACCTCCAAAGTTGAGCCCATTCATTGAGCTTTTAAAGCATACGAGCATTCTAGATGCTGCCAATGTCAATATCTATGAATTCATTCAGAAGCTAGAACACAAGAATGATGAAGAAATTCGGAAAAGGATTGCAGCTCCTCAAAACACAGACATGTATTTGCCTGGTTTTGCTCCTTCAGCTAGTTCCAGTTCAGTTCAGCAACCGCAGTTACAAACGGCGTTTATGTCAAATACAAGCTCTTTTCCGTTTCCACAATCAGCTCCACCTCCGGTTTTCGATCCGAGTGCCTATCATCCGCCAGCGCATATGAGTGCTCAAGCTCAGGCTTATTCTAAACCTCAATTTGGTAGTGCTTATATTCCTATTGCAACATCCCAACCTCCACCTCAAGTTACCACTACTCAACCTCAGTTCGATCCGAGTGCTTATATTCCTTTCCCATCACAACCACAAGCCCAACCACAACAACAAGCTCATTATACCAACAATCCTCCACCCCTAAACCCTAACACAGTCAGAGTTGATACAACAAACCCCTCAAACGTTAGCATTGAAGTAGCGAAGGAGCATATGGAACTCATTAATACAATGGTCAGTGCTTACTGCGGTTTGGTCACAGGTCAAATTGGAAACATTAATTTGAACAGGGCGAAGGACTTTATGGTTCGAACAGGGAGAAGTTCTTTGGAAAGTAAGCAGGATACGAAGTACGGATTTGATAAAGAAGCGGTAACATGTTTCAATTGTGGCGAAAAGGGGCACTTCAAACGTGAGTGCAACCGACCAAGCAAACAAGGCAATCAGAACCCATTCAGAAATCAGACGAGTACTTCAAATATCAATGTTAATCAAGACAATCGTGAAAGAAGGATGGTAGCGGTGAACAACAACCAAAACCAGAACCAGTCTGGACCATCAAACACCAATCGAGCATTGACCGTTCAAGATGATGAAGGGTGTAATTGGTCTGTACAACTTGGGGAAGGTGATCAAGATAGAGGAGGAACAGCGTGTTATGCAAAGATCATCAATCACATCGAGCACGTTCATAAGGAAGAATTTTCTGAAAGTGAAGACAGTTCGGGTTATACCGGGAGTTCTGATGAAGAAAGTTCTACTTCGGGCGATTATCATTCTGAATCTGATGTGAAGGAAGAAGCAAGTTCTGATCTTGATGACTTGTTGAATGAAGCGGAGGAGTTGAAATGTCAGAAATCAGTTCTGATTAAGAAGGCTGCTGTAGCATCTGAAGAAATGGAGAAGTTCTTCTCTGAAGACGGATCTTTTTCTTTTCAAACTGCCTTTATGGCAAATGTCTCAGCCTCTACGAGTCAGGTAAATTCTGAAACTCCTGCTCCGAGTGTTTGTAATTCTTGTGCAGACTTGAAGCTTGAATCTGAAAAGCTTCATAGTCATAATCAAAGTTTAGTTATTGAAATGTCTAAGTGCAAAGAGGAAAATATGGCTTTGGTTAGAAACGAAAAGGATTTTAAATCTGTAATTGAAACCTTAAAGAAAAGTGTTTCCGAAGTGACCAAAACTGTTTATCATAAACAAGTTAGTATTAATGAGTACATTAACATCATTGAGGAAACCAAAAAGGAACTAGTCATTGCCAAATGCGAGCATGATGCAATCAAGCTCAAATTGGAGAGTTATTCTAACTCCCGATTTGTGCTCGATCACATTATTGACGTTCAACAACTGAAGGGAAACAAGAAAGGTGTTGGGTATAAGAAGTGTCCACCTCCTTTAAGACATAATTATACTCATATGCCTGATGAAGAAGAAATGCCACGGTTTGAGCCCAGTGTGCCTCTTGATTATGAGGAAGTTACCACTGGCCTAGGGTTCAAATCGGACAGTTCTTCAAGTACATCATCTGAGCAAACAGAAACTTCAACATCTACGAAACAAAGTCCTACAATCATTGAGGACTATGAGTCGTCTGATGATGAACCAGAATCAGATAGGAGTGATCAGGATAAATCACTTGACGAGATGAAAGGAGTAGAAGTTCCAATTGAGAATCATATTCTATGAGATCCTCCTACTCCTGCTGTTCATCCAGTTGTCAAACAAGTGATAGATCCTGTCAAGAATGACAAGAAATTTATGTCTGCCGTTAAGAGTAATAACGTGTTGTACACTTTGGTTGGTGATTCTAAAATCCATTCAGATCACGATTTTCCAATTAAAAATGTCAATCCATCTTTGATTGATAAAGTTTTTGAAGATAATACAAACAAATTTTTGGGAAAGACAATTCCAGGAGTCATTGTAACTCAATGTGACCCAATACCAAAAGCTAAACTCAGGAAACAATTTGGAAATCAAAAATCTCCAACAAAGCAACAACCTATTGCTTCTAAGGGTAAACAACCAGAAAAGCGAGCTAATAAGCCTAACGTTTCTCAATCTAAATTTGAAACAAAAGGAGCTCGTTATCAAAAGAAAAACAATAATGTCAAATTTGTAGCATCGAATGGTACGGATAAAATTGAGACTTTTGAAAACAAATCAAACACCGGTTTTGTCCAACAACTCACGATTTTAAAGCGTTATAGTCAAAACAATTACACTCAACATACAAACGGGTGTGATGAAAAAGCAAGTACCTCAGGTTCTACGAGTTCAAAATCTGTTGGTCGATCAGATTCTCCTAAGTTTGTGGAAAGGAGAACATGTTTTAAATGTGGGGAGTTTGGGCATATCATTAAGAACTGCTCAAACACTCCAAAAGATAATTTTGTTGAGAAAGCACAACATGAAAAGGTTCACCCTCAACGTCGTCCCGTTTCACCAAAACATGATAAAAGAACTGTTAAGGAACAAGAAACGAAACAACGACGTCAAAACGTCAAAGCTGTTGAAAAGGCTTTAAAATCTGAAGTCAAAACGGTCAACAGGGAACCAAGTTCTCCGCATTTTTTAAAACCAGAAGTTTCAGAATCTTTTCATAAAACTATATCTGGTAAAGCAAATCAAACTTGGAAACCTAAGACGGGTGAAAATTCAGGGGGAGGTGTTGTGTTACAAAATCATCAAAAAATCGAGATCATTTTTCGTGATGCTAAGGGACGACCCAAGACCACTAAGGCTTGGGTCCCCATCCTCAACTGATCATTGATGATATGTGCAGGGTGTTCCAAGAGGAACCATTAATAGTCATTGGATTGTTGATAGTGGAGCATCTAGGCACATGACAGGCGACTTACGGCTTCTATATGATGTGAGAAATATTAGAGGAGGCTATGTCGCGTTTGCTGGAGATAAAGGCGGGTACATCACTGGAGAGGGAATGATCTCCAATGGTGTTGTATGTTTCGATAAGATCAATTATGTTCGACAAATTGATCATAATCTTCTCAGTGTTTCGCAGATCTGCGATAAGAAGTTCACCGTGCATTTTGATGATGCCGGTTGTTATGTGCTGAAACCTGGTTTCAAAATTCCAGAAGAATGGATTCTCTTATCGGCTCCAAGAGTTAATGATCTTTATATTCTTGATATGAGCCAAGCGATTATGACTTCTGCACAAGTCACATGTTTTGTCTCAAAAGCCACGGAGAAGGAGTCTATATCTTGGCACAGAAGAATGGGGCACATTCACTTAAGAAAAATGAACCATTTGGTGAAAAACAATTTTGTGAATGGCGTGCCCGTGAGAAGTTTTCATCTACAAGATATCTGTTGTAACACCCCGCACTTTCGTGCGATTGTTACTACTCGTTATACTCGTTACGCCTAGCACCAGAGATTCGGATCATAATGTAACTATATCGTATATATCGCTATTCGAAGGATAATCGCATATTTTCAAGCTACAGTATCATTATACTACACTATTATCACACTAACACTCACGGAGACGTTGAGTGAGGACCTACTCTACCCTCCTCAGTGGCCGTGATGTGTCGAACGTAAACAAATAACGCTAACAAGGACTCCCGGGTGAGTGCTGTAGCTCCAGTCGTCATGACGATGATGACAATACGAGTAAACGGTACCCCGTCAGTCTTTGTGGCACTACCCGAAATAACGTTCACGATGACATCAAGAAAGGACCCATACTACCCTCATTGATGACCGTGAAACGTCGCTAACAATCGCATACTCGAATCGGAAACCGACTGTTAATTATCGAAACTTTGGATTATGGATACGTAAATACGACCCCTAGTGATATATATATATATATAATAATATAAAAATAACAATATAATAATAATACAAATTAATTATGAAAGGAACACACTTCGAAAACTATCAAAACGATCAAAATCGGGAAAATTCCAAGCGTCAGGATGTCTATCCGGACGGATGGACCATCCGGACGGATGGACATGCGCACGGATGGCCATCCGCACGCATGGGCCATCCGCACGGATGGGCCATCCGCACGGATGGGCTATCCGGGCCTGATCCCTCTTCTTCTCCTCTTTCGCCTATAAATAGCCTGTCACACCACTATTCAAGTGATGTGACAGCTCCTGTTCAACCACACGCGCACCAAGACCCTTTTCTCTCGATTTCCTCGCGATTCCGGTAAGATTTCAACATAAAACTTGTACTTCTACAATCTACACTCGAATCTACATCATTCTATCTTTCAAAACTCTAATTCTAACCGTGAAATCTACGGATTTGAGGCGTTTTAAGGTGTTGTCACCAAGAGTTCTTATGAACTTCAAGATGGGGTCTCATTTCACTACAAACGACTCAGATCCGGGTGATTTCCACATGTTTTAATGACAAATCACACCTAAATCTGTGCGATTTCGAGTTAACCATGAAGAACCACCACGAACGGCCAGATCTGATGGAACGGGGTGATTCCCGGCCGTTAGAATGAGTCGGAATTGACGGAACTTCAGGTGTTAGTACGAAATTACACTACTCTAGTGAAAACGAACGTTTTCCTTCCGTTAAACACTCGAAAACAAGTGTTCAGAGTACGAAACAGACATGTCAGTCCGCACGGATGACACGGCCCGCACGGATGACACAGCCCGCACGGATGACGCAGCCCGCACGGATGACACCATCCGCACGGACCACCCATCCGCACGGACCACCCGCCCGTACAGACCACACATACCCGCACGGATGACACGTCCGCACGGACCGCATGTCCGCACGGATGACACATCCGCACGGATCATGTGTCCGCACGGATGACATGTCACCCGCGCGCACACTCATCCGCACGCACAATCAACCGCACGGATCACTGTTATCCGCACGGATAACATGCCATCCGGACGGATGACCTGTCCATCCGCACGGATGAGGCCCAATTCAATCAAACGAGTAACTTTTCAAGTTAATCTTGCTTAACCGTATTTCGTTTACTCTATTTCTTCAAGGATCATTACAGACAACTCGTAACCGACTCAATCAAGTCGTAATCTCGCTAAATACGCACTGTGAGTATACTTGACCCCTTTTTAATCGAATTTTGGGTGTAACATACGTTTCTAACAAATCAAACTTATCAATCGAACTATTCAATCAATCGAATTATCACTTGCGAATAACTGTTATGCATAGATATACGTGATGCTAGTTGCATATGTGCTAGGGCTTATACTCGCGACGTCCCACCAAGACTAGTATAGTACTATTGCGCCCGACGGGGTCTAGTTATGCCATCGTACATTCGAGCATCGAGGACTTAGTTGGTAGTATCAGTTTTGTGAGTATATATGTCGTGTATTACGTTTATGCATATGGAAATTCGCTACACTTTTATCTACTATGCTATACTTATCAAACCTGTATACTCGCCAATACTTTTGTATTGACAAATCTTTTAACGTATGTTGCAGGTTAGATCGCAGACTATATCAAATCAAGCTAGGGAGTCTAGAAACTCAACTAAAACCTAGGTTGTCGGATTTGCATTGTTCGAGAGGACAATAAATCTGTGATAACTTATGTGATTGTATTATTTGTTAGTATGGGATAACGAATGTATTAAATATTATCGCAATATAGTTGTTATGGATTCTCTTGAGCAATCTGATTCGCCTAGTGCCGCGCCCCGATGATTCCGCCATCGGTTGGGGTGTGACATCTGTGTTTCGTGCCAGAAAGGGAAACAAATGAAGAAGTCTCACCCTCTGAAGAAGATCAACACTGTTAGCATGCCTCTCGAATGTCTTCATATGGACCTCTTTGGACCTATGAGACACAAGACAACATTCGGGGATGCTTATTGTTTAGTGGTTATTGATGATTATTCTAGATTTTCTTGGGTAGCTTTTATGGCACACAAGAGTGATACTCCTGGCATCCTCAAGGATCTTCTTACAATGTTGGAAAATCTCTACACGTTGAAAGTTAAGAGGATCAGAAGCGACACTGGAACTGAATTCAAGAACCGTGTAATGGATGAGTTCTGTATTTCTAAGGGCATTCTTCATGAATACAGTTCGCGATACACTCCACAACAAAACGGTGTCGCGGAGAGGAAGAATCAGATGATAATTGAGACTGCAAGAACAATGTTAGTAGAGTCGGAGCTTCCTGTTCAGTTCTGGGGGGAGGCTGTGTCGACTGCTTGCTACACATTAAACCGAGTTCTTACAGGTAAGAGACATGGCAAGACTTGTTTCGAACTAATACAGAAAAGGAAACCGGATCTTTCCTTTCTAGAACCTTTTGGCGGTCCATGCACTATGATTGAGCCGGATGGAAAGTTTGGCGCGAAAGCTATCGAGGGTTTCTTCCTTGGATATGCTACTCCGAATTTTCGCGTATGGAATCTGGCTACCAAAAAGATTGAGCTATGGAGTAAAGTAAGGGTTCAAAGGTATACAAGTCCTGTTAGGGCTCCGGGTGATCCTTGGATGTTCGACTACGATGGGCTATTCGACTCCTTTAATCTGCCAACCTTTGACAAAAATTCTGCAGCTGCTAGAATGTTATTTGATAGTGACAACACTGCTGACTCGCCATTGGTTAGGCCTGTTATTGTTAACCCACAAGGTTCTAATTCAGTTAACGACACAGTTCAAAATGAGGTATTTGAAGATGCTACTGAGTACAATGAGTCATCGGACGACGATGAATATCTGGATGCGACTGAAGGCACTTCAGCTCCAGTTGCTCCTGTTCAGCGTTCTTTTGTTGAAACTCCTCATGTGCAGGATGTTGATATTGCTGAAGGGAATGCATCCACTTCCACGCATATTCCCGGTGTGGAATTGGTTGTTGATGTTAATATTAACAATTTGGGTGTTAATGCTCGTGTTCCTGAAAATCCTGAAATGAGGATACACGATACCCATCCACAGCAGAATATCATAGGAGATGTCCAACAAGGGGTGCAGACGCGTAATCAGCTGAGAAACAACCAGAGTGCTGGTTTGTATTAAGCCATTAGAGAATCTGGTCTTCAAAATGATTGGTCCTTCGATTGTTACGTTTCACAAGAAGAACCGAAATCTTAGAAAGAAGCCTTAAAGGATAATTCTTGGGTTGAAGCAATGCAAGAGGAACTACAACAGTTCCAGAAACTGGGTGTTTGGAGACTTGTTGAAAAACCCGACAACTACAAGAAAATTGACACCCGTTGGGTTTACAAGTGCAAAAAGGATGATCGTGGAGTGGTCATTCGCAACAAGGCGAGATTGGTTGTTCAGGGCTTTCGTCAAATTGAAGGCATTGATTACAACGAGGTTTATGCACCAGTTGCTCGTCTGGAGGCTATTCGGATCTTTCTAGCTTATGCTTCTTTTAAAGGATTCAAAGTCTATCAGATGGAGGTCAAAAGCGCATTCTTACATGGTATTGTTGAAGAAGAGGTGTATGTCGAACAACCTCCAGGTTTCGAAGATCCTATCCATCCCGATCAGGTTTGGTTGCTCAACAAAGCTCTCTACGGGTTACATCAAGCACCGAGGGCTTGGTATGCAAGTTTATCTACTTATCTGCTGGAGAACAGTTTTCGCCGGGGTCTTATCGACTGTACTCTTTTCATCAAGGAACAGGATGGAGATCTTTTGTTGGTACAGGTATACGTTGATGATATCATTTTTGGTTCTACTAATGATACTTTGTGCAGGCAATTTGAACGTGTTATGCAGGAAAAGTTCGAAATGAGCGCAATGGGAGAGATGTATTTATTTTTGGGCCTACAAGTTCAACAAACTGAGTCTGGGATATTCATCCATCAGACTAAATATGTTGGAGACATCTTGAGCCGATTCCAGATATCTGACGCAACACCCATTGGTACCCCACTTCCGACTAATCACGGGATTACTATGGACTTGAAGGGTGAAAGTGTCAACTCTTCTTATTATCGTGCTATGATCGGATCTCTCATGTATCTCACAACATCGAGGCCTGACATCATGTATCCAACGTGCCTGCTTGCAAGATATCAAGCCAATCCAAAAGCATCTCATCTTGGAGCTGTTAAAAGGATTTTTCGCTATCTGAAGGGTTGCCTGGACACCGGTCTCTGGTACCCTAAGGATGATAGTTTTGACTTGGTTGCTTTTACTGATTCAGATTTCGGCGGATGCAAAATAGATGGGAAATCCACAACGGCTGGATGTCAATTCTTAGGAAGTTGCTTAGTCACGTGGCATTGCAAGAAGCAAACTTGTGTTGCTACATCAACTTGTGAAGCTGAATACATTGCGGCCTCAAGTTGTTGCTCTCAGGTTCTATGGATCCAGCAACAAATGCGCGACTACGATTTTGAATTCCTATCTACCTATATTTTTATTGATAATAATGCTGCTTTATCTATCACTAGAAATCCTGTCCAACACTCCAAGACCGAGCACATCGAAATTAAGTATCACTTCATACGTGATTGTTTTGACAAAAGATTAATCGATGTTGTTAAAATCCACACTGATGAACAGCGTGCTGACCTATTTACAAAAGCTTTTGAAAAATCTCGTTTTGACTAACTTTTATTGGTCAATGGTATTAAGGTGAAACAAGAGTAAACTTCTGTCGGCTGATCGTTTTTGTAAATATTTTCTTAAGCGTCAAAAATCCTAAAAGATTTTCAGTTTACTTATCTTTTCGCATTTTAGGGGGAGAAATTTCAGAAAATACAAAAACATGTGAAAATTCAAAAATCCAAAAATATGTCATTTACTTTTTGTGAATATGTCGTTTACTTTCTGACTTTAAATTCGAAAAATCAAAAGTTCAAAAACAATAGAAAACCAAAAATGAGTTTCTTGGAGAAAAGAAGGGAAAGTGATGATATACACCGGTATGGTCTGTCAATATGGTCAAAAGAAAAAGAAAAATTGAAAAATGATAAGTAGCTTTACTAACGATGTATCGGTAGGCTCACAATCAGACTAAAATGTGCAGGATGATATAAACCTAACAGACTTCAAGTCAGGTGGGAACCATTCATTGGCATATGGTCTTAGTACCGAAATTTCGTTTGATTGAGTGCCGAGGTTCTGAGACATTCAGTCTTTATGCTGTCTTATCATCGGGGTATCATGGTTGTATCTTTTACCGAAAAATAACGGAGGCGAAGTCTAGATCTTCCATGATACCATACATACGTGTACATACTGCATCCGACCTCAATAAGTGATCAACAATCACATGTCCAATCAAATAAGGGATAATATATCACAATTATTCGGGAGTCAAGTTCGTCTCGCTGCTGTATGAAAGTACTGACCTGTTCACGGACTTGCTCCTGTGCCCTCATGCATCGAAAATAAAGTTCCTCATCAATAAGTGATTTTATCACATAGGGCTTGTTTTCAATCAAAATAAGTGAGTTTCTCACATTCTTTTATACGGTCAAATGGATGATAAGCAGTATACTCACTGGTAAGATGAACTCTCGTGCATACCTTGATACGGGAATGTGTCGTGAGTGGATGTACACCGACAAGTAAGTATAACTCTTACCGTAAATCATATCTCCTAATTATGATTACATCTGATAAGTTGAGCTTAGGTGGACAACAATACCGATAATTGTGGTAGAATACTTATCTAAAGCTTTAAACAAAAATCAGAAACCGTTTTGACAAAGACCGTAAGCTGGTAATGATTCTTTTACCTTGAAACTCGCAAAAAGATTGTTTTCTGTACAAATTCTTTATGTTATTGTCTTTCGTTAGTTTAACGTACTTTAATTTGTGTTGTAGTGTAAGTTGTAAAAATTGTTTTGATTAGCCGATGGTTGGTATCTCGAAGTTTTCTGCCGGAAGCCTGAAACCTACTTCATAACACTTCCTTGCATTTGAAAACTCAATCAAAATGGAAATGTGTTCAATTAAACAAAATCTGTTCAGTGTGCAAAATTTTCAAGCCTTAGTGTTTTTGAAAATTGGTGTCGACGAAACACTTTATGGTCGACGAAACACTTTATGGTCGACGAAACAAATTAGTATCGACGAAATGCTTCTGGTCAAAGTCAAAGGTTTCAACTTGGTCGAACCTGTTTTGGTAATCGACGAAACACCTCGTTTCGTCGAGGTTACGACGAAACGCCCATGGCCCAGTTCGTTTCGTCGTGGGCTAAATTTTAAGGCCCAAGTCAGCCCAACAGATCCGTTTCGTCGAGCCCACAATCCGTTTCGTCGAGATGTTCGTTTCGCCTAAGTAAGGCGGTGTGTTTAAAGGGTCCCAGGTCAATTATTTGATCACTTTTTCAAACTTTGCCCTGTTCATCTTCTCCAAACACTCTACCGCCATACCCTCTGCCATACCCATTCTCGAACCCTCAAAACCCTCATTTTACCTTGAAATCTAACAAAATCAAAGGTACAAAAATGTTCCTGATCATGTTTCTAACAAAATGACCCGTTTTTTTTTGTCCGAAACCCTCAGAGACCCTCTTTACTTGATGTTTTTCATGATTTGAGATTGTACTTATTTTGGTTTCTATAAAAAACAGATAGACTTAGGATGTTTTTCTTTGATTGTGCTTTGATTTGGGTTATGGGTTGGTCTATGAAACAGGGGATTAATGATTGTTGAAGGTTTAACTGTTTCAAACGAGTTTTTGATCACAAAACATATCTACATTGAATCTTGGGTGTGTTTCCTACTTGGTTTGGGTTAAACAAAGTGTTGATTTTGGTTTGTGATGATCTGATCAATGTTTAAACCCTATACGGCGAAACACCCAAATTTCTGAAACCCTAACTGTTCAAAAACCCCCTTCACGACGAAACGGCTTTATGACGAAACGCCCTTTGAGATGGATCCGTTTCGTCGAGGTACTGTCGACGAAACAAACTAGTCAACGGTCAACTCTGTTTCGTCGCACATCATTGAGTTTCGTCGAAGACTCTCTGTTTCGTCGTCCATGCCTTAGCAAATTTTCCATTTTGGTGCTTGTTCACAGAATGTTTATAACTATGTGTTTAATGTTCATTTGATGTTCAAACATGTTTGTATATAAGTTTAATACACTTATTGTAACATTGTGACTTATTGTGGACATTTTCATATACAGATGGCACCGAAAGAAGGAAAACGTAAGAAACCGACTAAGAAGGAAAACAAGTCGGAAGAGGAGACTATGTCTGAAAAGCGTCATAACCAAATCACTTTTCTGGATCCAGAAGAAAAGCTCGCTGAACTGAAAGATATCACGAAATGGATCAGGGAGTCGCGGATCAATTATGTTGTTACTTTTTCGACGTCTGTTTACAAATCTCTTATCAAAGCTTTCTGGGATTCCGCAAGTTTTGTGCAAGTGGATGGAAAGGAAGTTATTAAGGGTCGTGTGAATGATTTGGATGTCATAGTCTCTCCGGATATCTTGAACGAGGTTTTACAGCTACAAGACCATCCGGGTGCTCCATATTCTATACCTATCATATGTACGCGAGGCTGCTTGTTACGAATGAAGTGTACAGGAGACATCTGCAGCACTCAAATCAACAAGGGTGATCTGCCGTTACGCTACAAGTTCCTATTACACATTCTCATTCAGTGTCTTAGCAATAGACATGCTGGATACGATATGGCTGGAAATGATCTAGTTGGTTTCATGGTGGCGTTGGTGCTAAACAAACCATTTAGCATCTCAAAGTACATCTTCGCCAATATGAAGGAAAATATGATGAGGACTGGAAGTAGAATAACCGGGAACAAGTTCTGGATGTATCCGCGGTTTCTTCAAATGATCATGAATGTTCAACATTCTAGTCTTCCTAAAGCTGACAACGACATTCTGAAGATAGAAGCAATGAACTTCAATTCATTAAGGATAATCAAGAACCTTGCAGCCAAAAGATACAAAGAAAGCGATCCTCCAAGGAAGTTGATCGGTGTGCTAGGAAATCCTGATTATATTGCTCCAGCTGATGATAAATGGCGTCATGATGACAGCCAATCTGAGAACGAAGAGCCGGAGTTGAAGAGAAAAATGGTTGAAAAGTTTGGTCCAGATCCAGTTGATTCTGATATGTCGGAGAGTGATAGTGAAGGTGATGGTGATGATGGTGGTGATACAGGTGCCGTTGGTGCATCTAGTGCGGGTACAGCTGGTGGTACATCAGCAGGTGGCGATGACGAGTCTGATTCTGATTCGGATGATCATCTAATCGAGCCTGGATATGAAATGTATCTTGATGACCGTGGTGTTAAAAGATACAGGAAGATTAGACAGGAGGATGACCCAGAATACGTTCCTCCAGATGTTGAAACAGAATGTTTGAAGAAAAAGGAATCGGATGTACAGAAGAAGAAGAAGAAAGCTAGAAGATACTTGGCTACCTCTTCATCCGTTCCTCAAGGACCTGTTCAAGAAACTCCCGTGGTATCTTCAGCTGCTGAAACTCAAACAGTAACCCCTCAAACTCCTGTGGTATCTTCAGCTGCTGAAACTCCAACAGTAACCCCTCAGGCCGTTCCACAAAGGTCAATGGCTGCTGCAATTAGAGCAACTACTTATCAGCCTAGTGCTGACCGTCAAAGGATATTCTCAGAAATGTCTCAAGACGAGAAGAACAACTTCTTATTCTCTCAATTTGAAGCGGCTGCAGATCGAATTCAGAGGCAAACTGATTTCATTAGGATCACGAAGAATGATCAGGTCAGTCAATTGGTGGAAATAAACAAGTTGAAGTCCACTGTTGATCAACAACAAATGGTGATAGAACGCCAACAAGCTGAGATTGATCAGCTTAAAGCTGAGAATGTACATTTGAAAGCTGCAGATGAGGAAAGACAGACAAGTAGTTCTATCCTTCAAAAGTTGGCTGAAGATCTTAAAGGAAGATGTGACTACATGAAAGAGTGGTACGAGTCACGGAATACAACGATACTTGAGGGAGTTAAGACGATAACTGCTGGCTATGAGTTTATTCGAAAGTGGGTCGCTACTTTGTGGGATGATCGATGTAAGCAACAAGAAGTAATGAAGAAAAGGGATGACGATCCTGAAGATCAAGGGAATCCTGATCCTTCTACTACATCAGAGCAGCCGCCAGCCGCTACATCTTCTGCAATTGTTGTTGTTCAGCCGTCATCGATCGAATCTACTCAAGGAACCTCTTCTGGAACAGTTCAACAGATTGAAGGTACATCTTCTGTTCCAAGCAGTGCTGATCTTGCATTACAGGTTGTTCATCCAGTCACTGGGGAATTACTTGAAGAAGGAGAAATTATCGAGGATCTTTCACATGAGCAATTGCTTGCTCTAAAGGCAATGAGAGAGGTAGATGATGCAGAGATTGATCGAATGCCTAGTGAGCCTGAATCTGCTGATATTGACAATATTGAAGAAATCGTATTTGAAGGAAATGAGAAGAAGTCTTCGTATGTTCGTAAAGACGGGACTGAATTCGCTCCTTTCAATGAAGAATGGTTACAAGAGAATGTGGAAGTAATAGATGAGCATTTAAAGAACCGTGATACTTCTGAAAATGCCGCAGATGCATTCTCCGAGTGGCGAAAGCAGTTTTTATCCAAGGTTTCCAAACCTGTGACAGACGTCGCTCAAGTTGATTACTTACGGTTCGAGAAAGCGAAGCTTAGTGGACGAATCCTCTGTTGGATGTTCATTAAAGAAATACATTGCGTCGCCATCAAACGGGAATTTGGAATTCAATACTTCCGGTCGTTGCTGAGCATACTATCTTTGCCTTTTGACGATGTGGTAGCATTGACGAAGATTGAGCTCATAAATCGCTCAAACTTTGAAGGCGCAACTTTATTCGAGCGACTGATAAAGATGAACAAGAAGTCTGGCTGGAAAGACAAGTCGTACAAACCTCAGTTCCCTATTTATCAGCAAATCAAGTTTACTCTTGATCCGGCAACCAACACTGGCAGATACAGGTTTGTTTATGAGCCAACGAAAGTGGTGGATAAGATACCCTTGATGCCGATGAAGCAGAACTTTCTTGGAGAAATGAGGTTATGGTGTTATGACTCCGACAAGCATGAGGCAGTGATTGTTTTTGATGGCAATCGTGAAAATTTCAGAATGTTAGATCCGATGTGGATCGTTAACATGTCCGCGGCTGACATTGAAAAATTATATAGGCACGACATTTTCTACGAAGACAAGGACGCGCATCAAGCTTTGCAATTCCAGCGCATCGCTTGTTTCTGCTACTACCGAGGAATACACGCTGGCAGTTCGTGGTCCGAACAACACTGAAGTTAGAAGATTGGAAGACCGAAGACGAGTAACAGACAATGGGGAGTTTGTTGGTGCACATTTTTGTGTCTATAACTAGTCTTGTTTATCGTTGTAATTTGTACGGTCTTTTGATTTGGCATCGTTACGGGGATTCCGCACCCGTGACATTGTTTGTTATAAACAAGGATTCAGTTTTCGTTATCGATCCTCAGATTTCGGGACCTACACACCTTAGATGCAATCAGAAATAAGTTTGTTAAGGCTTCTGGTGAGGGAAAAAGGGAAAGAGAGGAGGAGAACACTCAGCAATCTGACAAGAAGAAAAAGGGAAGTTTTAAGAACAAAAAGGATTCCGAGTTTAGGAAAAACTCGAGTCAGTCTAATAACAGACCCAAATGCAGTAACTGCAGAAAGCAACATTCTGGAAAATGTACAATCGACCCACGTGCTAAATTGTGTGGAATTTGCAAGACCAAGGGTCACAAAACTTTAGATTGCAAGGAGTTGAAGAACGCGACATGTTACAATTGTAACTAGGAAGGGCACATCAAAACCAACTGCCCAAAACTTGTAAAGAAGCATGGAGAGGCCAGGAAGACAAACGCGTGAGTTTTCCAGAGGAACGCCCAGGAGATGGTGCAGAATGATAACTATATAGCAGGTACCTTTCCTTATCAAGAAGTTGATGTAGAAATTTATTCGATGTTGGCACATATGATTCTATAATGAACGGTAAATGTTGAGAACCGTTGTCTTCGCCTGATTAGGACTCTAGTCATATAGCGCGGGATAGAAATTGGTCGATAGTACTTTAGAGACTACTTCAACAAATCTTAGATAAATATTTTATATCTATTAGGAATCGCTATTTCCTGATATCCTTATGGCAAGCTTTCAAGCTATCCAAATTCATCAATATAATAAAGACAGATGTGACATTTTGATCCCCTGTCAAAAAGGTGATGGACTAGGTCCAAACCTTAAATGCCATTGATGGTCTTTTGTGACCTAGGCTAAGTAATATTGATATATTTTTAAAATAACGTTCATTAAGAATGTTAGTGCTATATTGGCCTGTATGGTTTAATGAAACCATGGTTAGTATATGTTAAGGCCATCAGGGTGATGAATAGCAGTTGTTGGATCGCAACCAAGAAATTGATTCATTTAATGATAGGAACCAAATCTTGAGTATGACAAACTCGGATAAGACATCAGTCAATCACGCGATTGATGATGCGACGCATGCTAGTGATGCTGCAATTGTAAACCTTAGAATTTCCAATGATGTTCTTCAAACTATGATAGACGAAACTGTTGGAAAGGCTGTGAAGAAGGCCGTGAAAAAGTTCAAGGAGCCCAATGCTACTTGCTCCAAATCTCATCCAAGACTACCCTTCATTACTCACGAGAAGGATCTCGTTCATGCCTCTAATGTAAAGGATGAACTAAAAAAAAGGAAAAGGGAGGAAGATAACTCCGAGAGTTCTAAGAAAAAGAACAAACAAACGTCCAACCAGAAACCTGTATGCAAGACCTGCAAGAAGCGCCATTATGGGAAGTGCAGGTACGAACCAAAATCCCAATCGCAGCCTAGGCTTCTGGGGTCTGCAAATCAAAGGAGCTTGAAATAATGGATTGCAAGGACATGGAGAATGCAGTCTATTTCGGCTATGGTGAGAAGGGCCACAACAAGACTACATGCCCTAAATTTGTCAAAGGAAATGCGGCTAAGGATAGAAAGCCTAAGAATGATAGCACTTAAACTCTCCTAAAGGGTGTCAGGAGTAGTTCATATCAATAATAACGTTGGGTACGTTCTTTAAATATAAATGCTAAGAATTCTGTTTTAATTCGGATACCAATAAATCCTTCATAAATTGTAAGTATATTAGACTTTTAAAAATCTATCATAAGAATCCTAGATATTAAGTGTAAGGTAAAGCTTACAGATAGCAAATTATAGGAACCATTTCTTCTGTTCCTGTCAGAAATCTTCAAACATAAAATTCTAAAGTACCATCTCTCCAGATAAATGCATTCATATGTAATTGCTATCTCTTTGATCCCTATTGATTATGAATACCAAACGGTATGACAAAAGCGCCATATGAGGATTGGTGTATCTTAATATGTTCCATAGATTGCTTCCATGCCTGATTAGTATGGAGGTTTAATGCATGGAACCACAAAGATATTCCAATGGTCATACGGTATTAAAGTCAGCTAATGGTATTCAAAGGGGGTATCTAGAATGGAATTATCCAAGTAAATGTCTTTGATTAAGGAATCCGTAGACTCGTAATGTGAATATGTCCCTTATCTGACACAAGCAATGAAGGATGAACTGGAGCCTGAGATTTGGAAAAATCTCTGTAACCTTTTTGTGTCTAGGTTGTCTACTCCAAGGATTCCTCTATCTACCTCCTGAGGCGAGTAGAGTTAAGATTAGCATCCCGCTTTGGGCTGGAGTGTTGTAAAAACTCCATGTTGATTATGGAATAATCGAAACCCTGATTAAGTAAGTTTTAAGATATAGGTTCATATAGCCTAACTCAATATTCTGAGAGTTTGATATTGTTAAATAAGGAAGACGGTTCATTTTGCTTATGCATTGATTACCGCAACCCTATTTAGGCAACAATTAAGAATCGCCATTAGCTGCCCAAGATCGTCGATCTGTTCGACTAGCTGTGAGGATTAGCTATTCCTTAAGATTGGTTTTAAGCGATGGTTGGAATAACCATCTCACTAATAAAATAAGCTTTTCTATAACAATTATTATGTAGGTATCAAGGCTACTCCTTGGGGACCTTATATAGATGGAATGTTAAACATCTATTATCAGAACAATAGATTGGTAAGTCCAATTATCATGATCCGGAAATTTCATTGGAAACAACAAATAGGATCATTCGAATTCATAATCATCTTAAAGATTGCTAGTAATCAGCAGAAAATTGAGGATTGATAAAAGTCGCAACTTTCTTAAGTCCTTAATAAGGAATAAGGTTCAATCGAAAGTATCGCTCTAAGAAGGGTGTGCTAAATTTCAATTTCTCCGGGTAAGTTAAGCCCTGGATATATAGGAACATTCGGGAAATCGAATGCAACAAAGGTCAATAGCCTATAAGCTAAAACCTATATAAGGAGTTTAGTGGAGCTCACGAGGCAACCCACACTGATGATTTAAGGGTATGTTTCACCAATAAGTTGAGACCCATTATCATAATAATAGGAAGATTAATGAAACTTTATGGTTGGATGAGAAACCTGTATAAACTAAGAATCGACAGGTTAAGAAGCTCCAAAAGAGAGTATGTACCTATTGTATAGGTCAACTGGGATACCCTTAGAGGCCCAAATATACTATGGAAGTTAAGTCCATGATACGTCAGAAAGTACTTCCATTATTTTAGAAAATATCGAGGTCAAGATTTCTTTTAAGGGGGTGAGGATGTAACACCTTGTAAAATCACGTGCAATGAAGTATTGACACGTGTAATAAACCCTAATAAAGTCAAACCTTGAATTTAAGGGACTAATTTTTCGAAAAATCGAAAAACATTGATTATGAAAGAACAGGAAGTATTAACATACCCAAAATAAGTTTCTAAATAACCTTTTATGGTTTTATATTCACAAATGAGCCACTTGTTGATCGAGTGTAGCCGTTTGCGTAATTAATTGAAAGTTTGCGCAATAAAGGGTTAAAAGCGTCAACATGTTAATTCTTACCTCTGAGTGACCTTTTAACAATCCGAGAGCCTCATTATATTTGATTATACTCTCTGGAATGCCAATCGTTGGCCGTTCAAGGCTTTTATGCCTTTAAGTGGCGTTACGCGCAACTTTGCAAATATAAGGGGTTAAAAGTGTCAATATGTTTAATTATACCTCTGAATAACCTTTTAGCGAACCCGAAGCATTGTGATGTTTTATAATACTCTCATGAATGCTTAATATGGATTAAATAAGGCTTCAATGCTATTAAATGATGATATGCGCAAGTTTGCGCATTAGAGGGACTATTTGCGTCAAACTGCAAAAGTCTATCAATTTGTATGGTAACGGACCTTCCGGAATATGATCATGAGTTAAACATGCCCTAATTATCCTTTATATAGCTTAAATATAGGCTTAGAGGTGTTTGGTGCGCAAAAATAAACTTTTAAGTCATGCAGGGACTAAAAGTGTCAAAAAGTGCACAAGTTTGCACTTTCGCGCATATCTCACATTCTGAATATACCCGGGCACCCAAAAATTTATGTAAGCACTAAAATATTTTATTTTAGTGTTTGGCTAGATAAAATGCTATTCGTCGCATCGTTTGGATCGTTTTTCGCGTCCGTTTGTGTTTCGTCGTAATTAGCCGAACAATGTGACCGTATGACCAAACGAACCGACATCCGGCATATTTTTGAGCATGTTTCATGTTCCCCATGTTTAGGCATCATTTTAGAGCCTTAAAAATGGTTTAACGGGCCTTACATGTGTCGGAAATGGCAATTATCAAGTGCAGGGGCCAAATGTGACAATTAATGAAAGTGTTGGTATGCTGTACTGGTCCTTACGGACCGTATACTGGACCCTTATGGTCCGTATACCTTGCCCAGCTCCTGAAAACTGAAAACCAGCTTTGGTATTGCTTCTTTGTCTCACATAATTCATTCTAGGGGCTTTGATGGTTTGGAAAAATGGTTTTACACCTGTAATGATCTGGTTAAACCATTCCAACACTTGTCATGATCCTCTTGCATCCCAAACACTATAAATAGAGGTGAAATTCATTCCTTCACTTCACCCATTTCTTGAGTTTTGCTCTCTAACACTCAAATCTGAGGAGCCTGATCAAGGGAACCTCCTTTTGAGTGATCTTCTGCCTCTTGGACCTTTTGTAAGTGTCCATCCTTGCTTTGTTCATTTTATTTGGCTCTTAAAGCCGAAAAGTCAAACGTTTCGATAAACGCTTTGACTTTTAGCTAGACCTAGTTTGGTCGAGCCATGGTTCGCAACGAACATGGCTACGTGACCGTAATTAGGTAGGTGTTAAACCCTCAAAAGGGCACCTCCTAATCACCACATTTACTTAGTTTAATTGTCGGGTCAAATAAAAGTCAGACGGGTTTGTTTTAAATAAAATTCATAACTATTAATATAGAAGTCATAAAATCAGTTTTCTCACTTTAATAACTTGGTAAATATTAGTTGAACATGTCCAAGCATGTTCAACCCGACAATTCTAAGTTTAGGCTCGGTTCGGAACCGAAAGTCGCAAAAGTTGACTTTTGTTTTGACTTTCAGTTATGACCCAATTTAGCTTAGTTTAGATATGCCTTAGGATTCCTTTAGGACCATGTTATAGGTTAGTATAACCCTCTGAGGTTATACAACCTGGATCCTTAGTTATCCTATTCATTTGCATGTTTCCGTTATATGCCTAATTGTTGACCGTTATGCCCTTTTGACCTTTAAATGTGATTTTTGAAAAAGTAAAAGAATAGAAACCTTCCTTACTGATTTATAGACTTGCCCCTAAAATTTGACATCAGTTTGAGGTCCAGATTAGGAGTTATGCTCATTAGCGTAAATGAAAAGTTTTTTTATTAATTAAACGGCGTAATTAACATATAGCCTATCTAAACCCAATTTTTGATACCAAACATTTTACCTACTGATATAAAATAATATTTTGGGATTTTTGAAGATTTTTATTTATTTTTAGGTTGAGCATAACATAGGGTTCTAAGCTTGATTCAGTAATTGCCGGTTTTGCCCTTTTGGCCTATAAAATGAGTTTTACAAAAAATTTTGACACCAAACCTTTTGCTACTGATTTTATATGATAAATAAAATATATTTAGCTTTCTGGAATGATAAAAATATCAGCTTTTCTTTAAAAACCCGGAAATCGCCTAAAAACGTCTTTTTACGCGTTTTAAGTGCATAGTATGTATAAAAACTATTTTATATAAATAAGACTTGATACCTACTGATATTTTTAGCAAATTTACATACTTTAACAGTAAGAAAAATTTTTAAACTCAGATTTCTAAATTTGACCTTTAAACCTTATGTGAAATTACCAAAATGCCCTTAGGTGTATATATTGATTATAAACAATAAATTTCACATATATGTAATACCCTACTGATATAACTTATTAAATTAAGTATTTTTACTGATCAAATTAGACCTGAAACTCAGATTAATGTTTAACCTCTTTTATAACCTTTAAAATGACCAAAATACCCCTCTGGGGCATAAATTGGTTTTAAATTCGTTTTGGGCATAACGGAAGGTATCTTACTGATATCACAACATGTTTAAGGCATATTAACTTAGGAAACATGTATATGACTCTTATGGTTACCCGTTACGCATATTTCGCGTTCGGATTGGTTTATGTAACTAGTTTGCATAAATTGACCAAAACGGGTCAGACCTTATCATTTTTGCCTCAAAATCCAGAATGTGTTTAGTGTACCCATATTATACAAGTCTCCAAACTTGTCGGGTCTAAATCACATTCGATTCCGGTCTTTGCTTAATCATGTGTTTTGAACCGTAAACCTTTCCTTAAAACTAACCGGTCTAAGTTTCAACTTAAATAAGACCCGTTAGGAATCTAATATGTTAATAAAACCTTCGTTCCAGATTAAGAGCCCCAGTAGAAGTACTTGTGCTTGCTGATTAGAATATACGGCTGAGTATAAATTGCATTGCTAGCTCAGGTAAATACTTTTAACTTATTTTCCCTTATACGGGCTTGGGATACGGTATTATAAAAATACCGCTTGGTCGGGTGTAGAAACCTTTTAATCGGAGATGATTAAATTGCATAATCCCGTTTTAATCTGTATTGATTGATAACAAATAACATTTGGGGTTAATGACCGTGTCCTGGATATCATTGGCTCATTTAAAAAGTGAATGGCCACAACTTAAGCACAAGGTGTAGGCATAACACCTCCTGTTGCGTATGTAAAAGATATATTCACTCGTAAGGGTGTCTTCTTATGAGATTATATTTGTGGTGTGTCTATTAATCTTGATCGGTTTGTATAATCACCGGCCCTAAATGTTGGACAAACATGTAAATCGGATACAAGATTTTTATTAATAAAATTGTCCCAAGTTATAAAAAGTTTTGTGCCTTGTGCATTTAAATCAATTTTCTTAAACATTTTCAAAATGAGCCAGTTAATTGTATTTACCAGTGTAAACTGACGTATTTTCCAAAAAAGTTAAGTGGCATGTAATGTACGTAATTGGCTGGGAGCTCAGGGCGTTAATAGGGAATCTTGCAAGTTCTAGATGCCAAAAGTCTGTTGAACAGTTTTCTTTTATTTGATCCGCCTGTGGATCCTTTACCTACCGTTTGTAATACTTTGATATTCTCATTCGGTTGAAATATAATTATCTTTTGCTTCCGCTGTGCATTTAAATTGTGTTGTTTGACTATGATGATATCAACTACGTCACGATACTCCCCACCGGTAATACGTGGAAATATCGGGGTGTGACACCTTTAATTCTCTAAGTGCCTTTTCTGATGCAGACCGGGATGGTTGGCTAGATGACTGTCGATCAACCGGGGGGGGGGGGGGGGGGGGATATGTAATATATCTTGAATCTAACTTAGTCTCTTGGTTTGCACGAAAAAAGAAGACCGTGTCTCGGTCCTCTACAAAGCCCGAATATATGGCCTTGGCTGATACGGTTGCTGAATTGACTTGGCTTGAGACATTATTAATGAGCTTTGTGTTCCAATGAGACAAGTCCCAACTTTATGGTGTGACAATTTTGGGTCTACGTTTTTATCCGCCAATCTAGTGTTTCTCGCGCATACAAAGCATGTAGATGTTGATTTCTATTTTGTTAGAGAAAAGGTTGCTCAAGGAAATTTATCAGTTCAGTTCATTTTGACAGATGATCAGATAGATAGCTAGATAGCTGATGTGTTCACAAAGCCGTTACCTTCTCCACGATTTCTCATCTTAAAGTCCAAGCTAAAAGTCAAAACCCGGCCTTAGCTTGAGGAGGAATATTAGACGATATTTATTAGATTAATATTATATAACAATCCTTATACAGAGATACATGAATTGCAAACACTGGTGAAACAATCCTTATTTTCTATATTGAAGTAAAAGCTGATAATTAAACATAGCTGATTCAGATGTGGGATCTTAGTTCTCTTTCTCAAAGATTTGAACATGAAACCCATTAGGAAATTGTAAAGTTGGAGTCCGTATAATATCTCCTCCTTTGATTAGTTTCCACCTGAATTGAAAAGGAAAACCCGAGTTCATTTCTATAATTCTATCACTTGCATGCTGATATATATTTTATAGGTCATTACCGATATTTGGTCACCAAGCAATGAAGAAAGATAGCCATTTGAATTTTAGCGAAATCTGCTCCAGTACAATACCTCAAGCCTCCCCCAAAAGCCATAAAAGACTTTGACGCGCCTTTCAACTCGATTCCCTGCTTGAAAGTTGCATTACAGTTTGAGAATTCACAAGAAGATTATTATCATTTATTTATTATTGTATGTGAATTGTATACAAAGGTTACCTCCCATCTCCACGGATTGAATTTAAGTGGATCCTTATAGTTGACAGGATCCAAATGGACAATCGGGGGACATACCATTACCACCCAACCAACTGGGATAGTGTAGTCTACATTAATTTAGCCATTTTTTTTTGTATCAGCACACCTATGGATCTTAAAAACTTAGATGGGATATGTTGGTGGATATTTAGTATTTACCTTTATACTTGATATCTTTTATTGCTTCCCTGAATATTAATGGAGCAATGTGACCCAGCCTTAGTGTTTCATTTATAACCTGTATGTTATTTAGTTAGTTTATATATATACATATATAGAAAAGTTTTAAATACATTAGTTCTTAACGTGCGATACATACGATATTAAATCACACATGTTATAAAATTCAATCATAATCACGCATGAATAAAATATAATATTCGTGATTAGGGGTTTACCTCATGCGTGATTTTCTAATTCGTTCATGCGTGATTATATGATTTCGTCATATGTGATTATATGATTTGTTTATGTGTGATTAGGGTTTGAATTTTAAAACATGCGTGATTTAATAAGACGGCATAAAGTTGTCCACAAGGTATCTTTTTTAGCGCATAGACTGCATTATTTAAAAATTTGATTACTGATTGTGATTTTATAGCTTTTATAATCATATTTATAAATGAAATAAGTTATAAAAGGTTAAAGAATGGACAAAAAAGCATTTATGAATCAGCAAGACCTAACCCCATCCAACAAGTCCATCATGTAATTTCTACTTCTATCACTAATTATAATAACTAAGGATAATTAATACACCTGAAAAGTGAATGTCATCGACTTATACTCTTCCCATGTAAGTCCAGCCTTCGGGTTTTCTCGGTTATCTAAGATTTTTATGTGTTCTTCCTGCACACATAAGGACATAAAATAACAAGCATGCATGTTAAATGAGTGAAATTCTTTTAGGGGGCGTTTGGTTAGCATGGTTAGCAGGAATTCAATGGCATTTAAGGGAATTGGAATTTGAATTATATCTTTTAAGATGTTTGGTTCACAGAATTTGATGGAATTAGAATCCCAATTTCAATCTTCATGTGTTTGGTTGACACTATAATTGGAATTAGGCATGAATTTCTTCAAATTTCTTTAACTAAAGGAATTCAAAATCCTTCCTATATCTAAAGGACTTAAAGTAAATTCATTGGAAACTGTGACCGTTTCGACCTACACGGTTCAACCGTACCGTTTCGATCTGAACCGTTTCAACCCATACTAGTTTCGATTCGAAGCGTTTCGAATCGAACCGTTTCGACGCGAACCATTTCGAATCGAATTGTTTCAACGCAAACCGTTTTGACCCGTACCGTTTCGACTCAAGCGGTCTCGACCCGAGTCGTTTCGACACAAGCGGTCTCGACCCGAGCCATTTCGACCCGTACCGTTTTGACCCGTACCGTTTGAATCGAACCGTTTCGACCCGAACCGTTTCGAGTCGAACCGTTTCGATCCGTACCGTTTCGACACGAACCATTCCGACCCATACCATTTCGAATCGAACCGTTTCGAAATGAACCGTTTCGACACGTACCGTTTCGACCCGAACTGGTGGTTGTGGGTGCCGGGGTGATGGATTCCAATTCATTTGACAACCAAACACAACAAAAATGGAATTGAGATTCCAATTCCAAATGGAATGTTTAAATTCCAAATCTAATTCCTTCAAATTCTAATTCTTATACAAATTCCAATTCCGAATCATTCCGCGAATCAAACACCCCCTCCGGATTTTATATTCTTTACATACCGTTAATTCCATCAACGCCTGAGGATTTTCATTTAGAAACTTGATTGCCATTGTTATCGCTTGGGAAATTGTTTCAAAGTTAACAATCAATAGCCCAAATACCAATTCCAAAGACATTTCTTCTGTAAGGATTGTATCATTTTGCTTGAGTTCTTCAATAACATAATCAAAGAAATCATTATGGACCTTATTTGGCTTAGCCTGCCTTGCTTCTAGCATGTTCTTGAGCATCATCATTACCTTCTTTTTTCCCTTATTAGATATATTAAGGATGTAATTTTAGTTATATATATATATATATATATATATATATATATATATATATATATATATATATATAGGGGAGGGTTCATTGGGGAACACTAAAAAAGTGGGGAACATGGGAACACTTTTAAAAATTATACTTAACATGTTAAAAAAATATTTTTCTAATTTTTTTTCGGCGCTTTTTCTTATAAATACAAGTAGAAACATTTTTGATAAAAAAAATCAAAAACTAAAAATATAAAAAAATGTTTAAAAAACAGTTATATCTTATAGAATTAACTTAACATGTTAAAAATAATTTTTTTTTAAATTTTTTTCAGCGCTTTTCTTTATAAAAAGGAGGAGAATCTAGTCGAGTAAAAAAATATTTTTTCTAAAAAAAAATTTTTTTAGCCTTTTTTTAATTTTTTTTTTTAATATTTTTAGTTTTTAATTTTTTTTATTAAAAATGCTTTTAAAAGTATATATAAGGAGAAGCGCCGAAAAAGATGTTTAAAAAAAATAATTTTTAACATGTTAAGTTAAATTTTTAAGAGTGTTCCCCGGTTCCCCACTTTTTTAGTGTTCCCCAATGAATCTCACACTATATATATATATATATATATATATATTATTTCGAATGATAAGTAAAACCAATTAGACCCATTTATTGGGTTAAACTGGTGGAGACTGATAGAATAAGCTATGCATATGGATCAAAATCATTTGTCAACCTGTAGACATTTGTAATAAGCAGTTCCAGGTATCCCCAAAGGGAGTGAAACTACTCCTTGTATAAAAGAGTCAAAGTTCTCTCTTAAATTCTCAGACGACTTCTCCGGATCATAACTTATCAATTTCTTCCCCATGAACTCAAATATCATCTGATTAAACACCAAAATAATATGATAAACATGCACGTGTTAATAGCGACTGACTTATCACCAGAAAACAAGTACTTACATCTGCAACTACAGTTTTTAATTCCACTGATTCTTGGCTAGCCCACTTCTCCATGTTTCTTGTTGCCACACTTTCAATTTCGGAAAATGCTTTTTTAAGGCTTTGGGGACCGATTACAGTGCGCATCATGCTCTTGAGATACTTACTCAAGCTACCCTCTACTAAAGCTGTACTTACGCTCCCTGTTAACCTTTTAATGCTCGGTGGATACCACCCTTTAAAGGATTGGCCATCTTGTTGCAATATCATATTAGTAAGTTCTGAATCAGTTGATATTATAACCCGCGCACCAAGCAAACTTGTTCGATATGTAGACCCGTATCTAGTATATATAAATGATTGTAAATGATTGTAACAAGCTAATGACTTGAAGCCTTGAAACGTATGTATCATACATAACAAACACGGAGGTAGCAATCAATTGAAACCCCTTTATGATTAACTTTTTAAACTAACACGGAATCGTGTTAAACTGTCTAAAGGTTGCGCGTGGTGTATTTAAAGTACATAAAACCTCATTTGTGAAAAAAAACTTGGATTATTTAGCAAACGCATTATAAGGTTTAAAGAAGAAATTTACGTTTTATTTATTAGGGTTTATTATTTAGCTTAAAGTAATATGACCCGTCTTCCAGCTTACTCATTTAAATTTAAATATGTACTATATAAATTAAAACTGCATGTTATAAACCTTATTATTTTACCGCCACTAAAAGAATAAACCATTCACCTTTTTATTCTGTTCGTGATGAAAGAAGGAGTATCCAACGTTTGTGTTGGAGCGATGAACTGTAGAGTTTCACCGAGTAGCGGCCAACCCATAGAACCAGGAGGAAGGTTCCCATTGCATTTAGGGTTCCTCCATCTGTAAACCCAATGGGTAATGCTTACTACAAACAAAGCTGCAATGTATACACCAACAGGCAGCATTTGTGATGTGCAAAAAAGAAAAAAGAAAAAAACTATGGAATTGAAAGAAGGTAGGATGGGATTATGGGAATGATTTGGCGAGGAGGTAGTTATATAGCCAATGCCATCCATGAGGAAATATTGAAGCACTAATTAAACGGTCCCTCGACAATCGGTCAATATGCAAATTCTTCCCAGTTTTTGTCTAAGTTTTGCATTTACGAGAGATTTTAAGAAAAAAAAGAAAGAAACTCCATAGGAAATAGGAAACATGTATAGATGTTCAAAATCAGTAGAGTTCTGAATGTGTAGGGTTGACAAATTGAATTATAAACATTGACATTCTATATATATTTATTTGTTTGTGTGTTAACGACATTAATCCTATTCTGAACACGATTAAAAGTGTGTAACCCAAGCACGGCCTGTATGTTATACCAACTAACGGGTTATAATCAAGTTTTAAACAGGTTGATGTTTTGTAATAAACCGGTTATATGACTCATAAATGCATGGGTTAGGCTGACCTTATAAAATATAATTTCTACTATTCTAAATTTTAAAAAATTAAAACAAAAAAATATATACATATATATAACTAGTAAAATTCCACGTGCGTTGTGGCCGTGTGGATAAAGCAACTAATGTATCATATTTGACCTAACTCGTTTCCGAACAAAAGTTACGTCAAAGCGTAGACTGAAAACTTATATAAAAATAAGCACGAAAACATATTATATTTGACCAGGCTTATTCGCCAAAAAAATTTACGTCAAAACGTTAACCAACTTAAATTATGTTTTCTTAGTTAAAGAATGGTATGACGCGCTGTGAGGGCGTCAAAACGTAAAGTAATCTAATGAAAACGTGTTATAGCGTTTTAGAACAAAAACGTAGATCAACTAAAAACGTACATAAAAGTAAGCACAAAAACGTATTATGTTGATGTGCTTAAAATACAACATATAAATTATATAAAATACGGCGTAAAAGCAACCCTTTTTATTACTAATGTTGGAAAAAGCTCGTGTTTTCGTTCCTTTTTTATTTTCAGGGTTAAAGGAGCTTAAATGTGCAAAAGGAGCAAAAAAAAAAAAAACAATAAAACCAACATAAATGTAAAGGAGGAATTGCCGCAACTCGCCAAGCCCCGATTCACATCCAAATCTCAAAATAGCAAGAATAGAAGACCTGACACGGGGCGTGTCTGAAGATGGATGCTGTGCAGAAGAAAAGACAACTGCAAAAGACAAAACTGGTAGCTGACACGGGGCCATGCTAAGCCAACACGGGGCGTGGTTAACTCAAAGATTTTCAGAATATGCGATAGTACAGCAAGTACTTTGGCCACGGGCTATGTCGTTGACACACGGGGCCGTGTTAGTACAACATCTGACAAGCAATTAATGAGGAAGGGAGAGAGAGATAGGCACGGGGCCGTGCCAGCCAGGCATGGGCCGTGCTGGAGCTTCTGATTTCAGCTATAAATAGAAGTGTTTGTTTCCACTTCAAACCATCCCTTTGCAAACCACTTCACTCTCACTTGTCACCATTCCACCACCACTACAACACCATCATCTACCCCCATCATCCATTTTCCATCTTTTAGAGTGTGTGTGTAGTCTCGGGATCCAAGATTGATAGTAAGAATCTTTATCAAAGAAAGGTCATGCTTGGCTAAATTCTTACATCACTTGGTGAAGACATATCTTTTATGATTTCCAATCTTTGGCAACTTTTTAATTGTGTATGTATTAATGACTTTAATAAATAGTTTTTTATATTGAAGGCGAATTTATTCAACCATTCTTCATATGTCGTTTATTCACATGTTCATGTCTTTACGGTATATATAAAGCATGTTAACTACTTGGAAGGGGGTTAGAAGGGTGGTTGGATAATTCTATGTCTCGTTCAGTGTATAGATCCTACGAGAACCTGTTGCAAGTTTAGTACAACTCCATGGATTGGTCGGGAATGACTGGCCCGACTGAGAGTAAGAAATCACTTGATCCCCTTATTTACAAACTACTATTAAAACTTTAAACCAACCCCGCGAGGACTGTATCTCTGCTGACTCAGACCAACCAGCTGCCTGGAAGGGGGCCCACCACATTTTGCATTAATAACTTACTTAATTATCTTTCAATATTCCGATCTAGTGGGATTATATCTTTGCTGACTCAAACCCCTTGGTTGAGGGTAACGTCGCCTTCAAAAGAGGGGCGGCCTACTACTCTAACTAAGATAATCTCTTAAAATGCCCAAACTGCGAAAATCATCAAAAGGGTACATGGAAGATAAGTTGGATCCAAGTGATTCTTTCTTGTCTATCTATTTTTATTTTATTTTATTTTCTGTTTTTTTATTAGTTAAAAAAAAACCTTTTCTCAAAAGTTTGGTTCGATTTGACGTTGACGATAAGCCGATATTAAAAGCTCCTATGTCCTTGGACGACCTCGGTATCTTGCCATCACTATACTACGTCCGCGATGGTTATACTTGCCCTAAGCGTGTGTGTAGAGTATTGTATTTTATAAATTTAAAACTTGAAATCGGCGAGTAAAAAGAACTAAAAAATATAACTAAAAATACACTCACACCGACATACGTCATACATCTGAGCCTATTAATTTCTAAAAAAATGACGTCGAAACATAAATCAACTGGAATTTATATTGGCATGTACAAAAAAATTATAAAGTCTTTAGAAAGATGAGGGGTTGTAACTATCAATACTAAATGTTAAGGGTAAAGGTGAAATAAAAAAAATGTGTAGGTAAAAGAAAAAAACACAAAAAGTCAAAAACAAAATCTGAGCCTATTTATTTAATAAAAAAATTACGTCGAAACGTAAATCAAATGGAATTTTTATTGGCACGCACAAAAGAAATTATAAGGTCTTTATAAAGATGAGGGGTTGTAACTGTCAATACTAAATTTTAAATGGTAAAGGTGAAGGTAAAAGGAAAAATCAATAAAAGACCAAAAAAAAAAAAACAATCGAAGTTACTATAGACGTAACTTTAAATTGTAGGTTATATTAATACTAACTAGGTTAGAGACCTATGTACTACACGGGCTAAAAAATAAAATAGTAAACAAATAGAATGTTCATAATACGTTATAATGTGAAATGTGATATGTAAGTATAATATGACAAAGCAAAAAAATAAATAAATAAATAACAAAATGTAATTACATATTATAACAATCATATTTGAAATTTCATTTATGATCGAATTAGTAAAAATAAATGTGAACATTATAACCTCTAATTTCATACTGTTTAATTTGATCAGTTATAGTTATATATGAAAGAAAAGTTGCGTGAACTTTTGTATCGTAGATTGTGGTTTATGTTGTTTTGTGACCCAAACATAACAATCATTATACAAAAAAAAAAGAACAAATAACAAAACCACGGGAGACATCAATACATGTGTTTGAAGCTGTATAACTTTACATTACCAAAAAAATTCTGGATGTTGCAACTTATAAATGCCACAAACATTTTTCAAGTGTACAACCAATTGATTTATATTGGTACGAATTTTCTTAAAAGTCAAAATGATTGTAGATGCTCCAAGCGTCTTAAGCAAAATTCAATTTTTTGAAGGTAGGACAATCATCATTCAATCATGAAAAGTTAGTATATTATACGAAATAAAAGTCACAATAATCAATTTTTTTCTATGTTAGAAGAACCATCAAGTGTCATCCGTATACCAGATTATCAGTCAAGTTTAAAAACACTATCAGCCATTCTTTCATAGTAAAAGAAAGTACTGATTTTTAGGGGCAAAAAAATAACATTTACAGAAGCAAGAACAACAAAAAATCCAAAATTTTAATCCATACATCATTTTGATTCTTGAAGGCACAGTAATGTCTTTGAAACATTTCATTGTTTGGTAAATCCATGCCATACTGCACACAATATATCTTAATTTGTCAATAAAAAGCACTCCATTTCAAAACTAAACATTGAAATCATACTGGCATAGACGAATAACACACGACAAAAGCAACGTGAAGAAGGAATGCATTATGTATCCTAGAGCAATCTAACCCACCTTTAAACCCAATGTTGTAGTAATCACAGTTTCTCCTGTTATCATGTGTGTACCCGCATCCGTACCCTTACTCGAAACTGGTACCACCTATCTGATTGCTTCGACTGCACCGAACATTATGATCAGCGTGCTTGCGATTAAAGCCTCATAAGCCTAGGAGGCCTGCTTAAAACACACTTTAAATCCTCCTTGTATACAATGGGTAGTCCCAAAAGGAAATGATCAACAATTAGTTGCACTTCTCCTATAATATGCAACATATGAGGAAGAAACAAAATCATTATCTCTGTGAACACTTCCACCTACAGAGTGTTCGATTTGGAGTATGGCTTTGTCCATTAACCATAACTCAATTGCCTGCAAATCTAAACCGCATTAAAAGATATATAAATAAAAAAATAAAACCACTGAATAATATTTGGATAGCCGAATCCGAAATGCACATCAAAACAAACATATTAGAAATCGAATCATAATAAAAAAAACATTAACTAACTATATTATCTATTAGCCAAAAAAAAAAAAAAAACAGAATGAAAACAATCAAAACAAACCGGAAGTATGCAGCTGAAAAAAAATGAAGTAAATGATATGAGCATATGAAACCTTGAAGAATTAAAAGCAATGAACACAATGAAATCTGACCTAAAGTATGATGATGAAGATCTTCGAAGGCGGCGGCAAGTTGAACACAAATCCATAACATAAAAGCTTTATAAATCGATCCATGTACGGGATAGAAGGCAATAGTTGTTAGATACAGATAAGAACGATTTGAATTTGAAATTAAAACACATAACAAACCGCAATTTGGTATTTAGTGATTAGGGACCGGAATTTTAGGCCAGAGATAGACATGAACCGGGGGATATTGAAAGCCATAATACTCCACTAAAATAGGATATAGTTTAGTTTTTTTAATCTTTATAATAAAAAAAGCACCGAATTTGTGACCCAAATTACAATCCGGAAATGTGAGCGGGAAAAGTAGAAAATAGATGCATTAAATATGTGGCACGTGTACCATATATAGTTTCTTTTATTATATTAGTAAGATTATTTAAAAAAATATTTACATTAATCTTTTATGAGTTTACATTATTAGATAAATTATGTTTTAAATAATAATATCAATAATTTAAAAATCTTAATATAAATTATCTTGAAGTTTGATATGGTGTTGACACATGGCATTTTCTAGAGTCTTTTATTAGATGTTAGATATCTCTCTAAAGGCACACCACCTCTATTTCTGTTTTTCTAAGGCAATCCGGGGCGTCCCGTGGTGAGGAAATCATCACGCGTCGAAGCACGTTATACACCACCACCGCTACCATTCATCACGCGTTGATGTGACAACGCGTGGTGGTCTTCACGCATGGAAAGATGATTGTGAACGTTGGTTTTTGAACGTTGGAACTTTATATAAGTTAGTTTTTGACTAAAAAAAAATTTAAACACTATATATATATCACCTATTTTAATCTTTTCAACAAAAAAAACACCTTATTTCACCCAAAAAAAAACATAAATTTATACCACTTTCTTGGGTAAAAATGGAATTTCCTATGAATTCGTTTCCGATAGACACCGATAGCGAAACGTCTTCCGACAATGAGACGTTTGAATTTTTCAAGAAGGTGTATAACGAACTTGAAGGTTCGAGCCGCTTAAAGAAGAAAATGGTGGATCGTGATCATATACATGCCAACGAAGTGTTAACAAAGGATTATTTTGTGGAGAATCCGGTCTACAATGCCAAAACGTTTAGAGATCGGTTCCATTTACCAAAAGATTTATTTTTAAAGATTGTTGGAGACATCGAAGCAAGCGAAGAATGGTTTCAATAACGTTACGACGGGAGGGGCAAACGAAGTTTCACGCCGATACAAAAATGCACATCCTCCATTTGTCAACTAGCGACAGGTAACCCTCCCGATCAATATGATGAATACTTAGCTAAGTCGGACATAACTTCACGTAAGTGTTTGCAATTCTTTTGTAACGTGATCATTAAATTGTATGCCAAAGAGTTCCTACGTAAACCAACGAGACACGACATCACACACATTTACGCCGCGCATGAGGCTAGATGACATTTTCCAGGGATGCTCGGTAGCATCGATTGTACGCATATCGAATGCAGAAATTGTCCAAGAGAGTTGCGAGGGGCGTATGTTAGGGGTGACGTCAAAGCGTAAAAGATAGTACCGCACCCTTCTGTCCATTTTTTGTTAACGAAAGATATTACAGACGAGGCTTTCTTCTTGTGAATGGTATCTACCCATCTTGTTTTGTTTTTGTGAAAGCACTTTCATTTCCTGTCGAGGTTAAAGAAAAGACGTTCAAGAGGTTGCAAGAATTGGCAAGAAAAGATGTTGAGAGAACTTTTGGTGTTTTAAAGGGTAGATGGGGCATACTAAACCGACTGGTTCGTGCGATGAATAAGAAAACAATACATAGCATAGTATATGCATGTATCATATTACTCAGTATACTAATAAAAGAAGATGGACGTGCAATATCTCCAGATTGGGTGTTGGATCCTCTTACACAAGTTCCTGTTCCCGAAAATGTCCAACAAGACTTGTGCAATGAAGAAATTCACTTTCGGTTGAGATATTATTTAATTGAACTTGTAGGTTCTTTAGGTTTGGAATTTTCGGATTCGGACGAGGTATCTTTTTATTTTTATATGTTTATTTTTAAGTTGTAATCTAAAATATTTCTAGAAATATTGTTTTTTATTAAAATGAAATTTATAATTTTATTGTTTTATTGTTAATTTATAATTTAAAAAAAAACCATCAATAGTGATGGGGAATTCCACTAAAATCCATCACTTGTGATGGAATAAAGCTCGATGACGTGGCGCAACTTGATTGCATGTTGTGAGTGATGGAATTCCATCACTAGTTGAGCGCCCCTAACCCCTAAGGCAAACTCCAACTATACCCCATCACGTGCCACAACCCACCCCATACAAACGCCATCACCATTGTTCCGGTGACAGAAGATTGTCTTTGTTGCAGGAAATTACCGCCGTCACTCTATGCTACCATCGTAGCCACCAACCCACCCACCCCCACCACTTCTACCAACCACCACTACGAACCCACCACCACCACCACACACACACACACTTCTTCCCTTTTTTCTCTCTCAGACTCATACAACAAAACCTCCACCACCCCTCTATGTCACCTCAGATTCCACCAACCACCATCTCCACGTTAACAGATCTAGCCACTGTTAACCACCCCTATATCAGCCATATATCTGAGAACGAACCCCATGTCACCCAATTCACACTTGTAACAGTAGACATGACTTACCAGATTTTAGCGAAAATCTAACTACTGGTCGAAATCATGGCCTACACCAAAACCCTAACTTGTTATCGTTAGAAGGTAAGGGTTTTATTGTCTAGGGGAAGGTCGCCGGAGCTTAGCCTAAATCTCCAGACCCCTCTCTCTTCTGTTGTGTATATAGTGTGTAAGAAGGAAATCTACACCATTTGTCTATAATCTAATGGTTGAGATTATAATGGCAAAATTGTAAATAGTGTTTACCATTAAAATAATTAATTTTCTATATTAAGGGTATAAAGGTAAATTTATATTTTTAAATTCAAAAACCCACATGAAATGCACATGCAAGTTTCCCCGTTCTTTTTAAACGTCAATAACTTTTTATACGTAACTTTTTTTAGCAAAAAAAAATTACACCATAATAACGAGTGTTTTTTATCTTTAATATCAGTACCACATTGTTATACTTATATAGAGAAAAAATTATGTTTCGATCGGATGTTTTAGTCCATGGGGTTTTGTCTATTTTATTTTAATTGTATAGTGATTCAAGACGTTGTGTTTTACAATAAAACACCATGAACGTATATAAGACACCATAACATTGCAAATACCAATTACATTCAATCTTTCACTCTTGTTTTCTATGGTGTTTTATTTTAGGAATTCAAACAGATTATGATGTCTTGTAAAAGTAAAAAAGTTAGCTCGTTGAATATAATGATATTTTTTTATTGCTAATGGAATGGTGTCTTTGTATACTTGTATGGTGTCTTGTTTTCTATGATGTTTTTGTATTAAAAAAAGGTAGTTTGCTGAATTCAATGGTATTTGTAATGTTATGGTGTCTTATATATTTTAACGGTGTTTTACTGTAACTAGTTTGATGAATTCAATGGTATTTGCAATGTTATGTTATGGTGTCTTATATACGTTCATGGTGTTTTACCGTAAAACACAACGCCCTGAATCACTGTACAATTAAAACAACATAGACAAAACACCATCGACTAAAACATCCGATCAAAACGTATTTTTTTCTCTAGTATAGCAATATGGTACTCAAACACGAAAAACACTGATGTAATTTTTTTTAATTACGTATAAAAGTTATTGACGTTTAAACAAGATGGGGGGGGGGGACTTGCATGTGCATTGCATGTGTGTGTATATATATATATATATAGGATTAGGATCATTAGTGAACAACTTATTGAAAGTGAACTGAGTGAACTAATCTTGACCCTTGATCATTTTTTAGATTAAAAGGGTAAGATTGACATTAGCCAAATACTTTTAATTAAAATCCCTTAATTTTCTCCTCTCTTAACTCTCTCTCTCTCTCTCTCATTTTTAATTATTTCTTTATTATTTTAATTATAAGAGATTGAAGGATTAATGTTTTTTTTAAATAAACTGTTATGTTCCTTTTAAAATTAAATATTAAACATAATTAAATTATAATTTTTAACATATGTGTATATAGGTCGGTATATACAAGACTTATACACTTGTGTATTATTACATCTTGTTTTCACGGGTCAGTATAAACCAGATTTATACACTTGTTTATTATTCAAGTGCATATGTGTATACGGGTCGGTATACACCAGACGTATACACCTGTGTATTATTCAAGTACATAGTGTATACATGTCGATATATACAAGACTTATACACTTGTGTATTACTACATATTGTTTCTACTATACATTTTTTCATCAAACATTGATCTAATACATATATGTATAGAGAATGTAATTAAATATTTTTAATTGCGTTCTAGATGGAACAATATTTGATAATGTTTGTATTTTTTAAAATTATGAAATATTAAGTTAGGTAATATGTGAGAGAGAAAAAAATATAGAGAATGTAATTAAAAATTCTTTTAATTGCAAAGAGAAATCAGGAGAGAGAAAAAATTAATTAATTAAATGAAGATAGAAATATACAATTATACCCTTGTGTCTATTAAAATACATGTAAGTTACAAAAGATAATTACAATCTTGCCATTAAAGAAAAAATATTGATCTACAAAATCAGTGGTCAGGATAAGTTCATTTTGTTCATAAATAAATCATTGTTCACTCATGAACCCTACCGTATATATATATATATATATATATATATATAGGGGAAGGTTAAAATGAGAACCACCCCCAGTTGTAAGAACCATGAGAACCACTTCCACCAATCAGAACATGCCAACAAAAAGGGTATATTAGTCATTTACCCCAAATATCAAATCTATCCTCTCTCTCTTCATTAAAATAGACTGACATTTTGTAAAACTCTCTTCTCTCTCCTCTCTCCTCTATAACTATCAGATCTATATATCATTCTCTAATCCAAGTTCATATATCATCTTCTCCAAAAATAAACACACACACACACAGAAACATCAAACTCTTATGGTCTCATCTCTCTCGTCCCCTGTCTGACAGCCACACCGGAGCCGGTATTCCGGTCACCCCCCTCTTTCAATGGATGAACGGACCACCACCACCATCGTCTGGGTGGTGGTGGTGGTGAGCGACGGGAGTGGGAACGGCGGACCGGAGTCGGAACGAAGAGAGAGAGACAGAAGGGAGAGAGGAACGGCGGACTGGCGGACCGGGTGTGTCGGTGGTTGGTCGGTGGCGGAAGACGGTGGTTGGTCGGAAGACGGTGGTGGGGAGGTGATTGGTGGGAGTTGTGCAGAGGCGGAAGTGGTGACCGTCATCTTCAAACTACCTTTGTTCATGCACCGTCGGCCGCCGTGCACCGTAACAGTGGTGGCCGCCCCCGGCTGTCGTCCGCCGTCTGCAAATCTGGTGGATGTTGTTTCTTTCTCTATTGTGGGTGTGATTCTGTTTGGGGGTTTGATTTGTGTTATTGATGTTGGGGGTTGTTTTGTGTTATTTGATTTATGTGGGTTTTTTGTGTGTTTGCCCAAAGTGATTATGGGGTTTGCAAATGTGATTCTGGGGCGGTGCAAAAAGTGATTCCGTTTTTGGGGATTCTCCGGCGATTTAATTTGTGTTTTTGATATGGGGGGTTGAGTTGGCTGTGATGATTCGGAACATTTTACCGACCATTGATGACGATGGCGCGGCGAGAATGGCGGAGGGCAGGTTTTCGAACCCTGCAACCCCACTTTTGCAGCCATTTTTTTCATTGGAAACTCCGAGCCAAACTTCTTTTTTTCCCGGGTCGTAAAAAAAGGCCCGTAAAAATGTCGCGAAAAAAACGGGGGCGTAAAAAACTTTAAAACCGAGGCGTAAAAAAAGTTTTAAAACCCGCGTGTAAAAAAAGTTTAAAACCGGCGTAAAAAATGGGGCGTAAAAAACGAGGGGTGAAAAAACATTTTTTAAAACCGGGTCGTAAAAAAACGGCGTGTAATTACGGACGTAAAAAACGAGGCGTAAGAAAAGTTTAAAACCGTGGCGAAAAAAAGTTTTAACCGTGGCGAAAAAAAGTTTTAAAACCCGCACGTAAAAAAAGTTTAAAACCGGCGTAAAAAACGGGGGGGGGGGGATATTTTAAAACCGGGTCGTAAAAAAAGGCGCGTAATTAAGGACGTAAAAATCGTAAGACGTAAAATGTAAAACGTAAACTTTTTAACGTAAAACGTAAAAAGTTTTTCGTAAATCGTAAAAAGTTAAAACGTAAAATCGTAAAAAATTTTTAGTAAAAACGTAAAAAGTTTTATGTAAAACGTAAAAAAACCGGCGCGTAAAACGTAAAAAAACGTTAACGTAAAAAACCGGCGCGTAAAACGTAAAAAACCGGCGCGTAAAACGTAAATAACGTTAACGTAAAAAATGGCGCGTAAAACGTAAAAAACCGACGCGTAAAACGTAAAAAACCGACGCGTAAAACGTAAAAAACCGACGCGTAAAATGTAAAAATGTAAAGTTTTTAAAGTAAAACGTAAATATTTTAACGTAAAACGTAAAAACACAAAACGTAAACTTTTTAACGTAAAACATAAACTTTTTAACGTAAAACGTAAATTTTTTAACGTAAAACGTAGACCTTTTTAACGTAAAACGTAAATTTTTTAACAAAAAACGTAAACTTTTTAACGTAAAAAGTCGGCCGTAAAAGCGGCGCGTTAAAAAACGACGCGTTAAAAAGCGACGCGTAAAAACGTAAAAAGTTTTACGTAAAACGTTTTATGTAAAACGTAAAAAGTAAAAAGTTCTAAGTAAAACGTAAAACGTAAAAAGTTTTAACGCAAAACGTAAAAAAACGTTAACGTAAAAAATCGGGGCGTAAAACGTAAAAAACCGGCGCGTAAAAACGTAAAAAACGTTAACGTAAAAAACGTTAACGTAAAAAAACCGGCGTGTAAAACGTAAAAAAAACGTTAACGTAAAAAAACCGGGCCGTAAAACGTAAAAAACGTTAACGTAAAAAAACCGGCGTGTAAAACGTAAAAAAAATGTTTACGTAAAAAAAACCGGGCCGTAAAACGTAAAAAACCGGCGCGTAAATCGTAAATAACGTTAACGTAAAAAAACCGGCGCGTAAAACGTAAAAAAACATTAACGTAAAAAACCGGGGCGTAAAACGTATAAAACCGACGCGCAAAACGTAAAAAACCGACGCGTAAAACGTAAAAAACCGGGGCGTAAAACGTAAAAAGCCGACGCGTAAAACGTAAAAAGCCGACACGTATAAACGGCGCGTAAAAACGGGACATAAAAACGGGACGTAAAAAATGGGGCGCAAAAAACGGGACGGCTTGTAAAAAAAACGGGACGGCAAAAAACGGGACGGCTAAAACGGCGCGCTAAAACGGGACGGCTTGTAAAAAACGTGACGTAAAAAACGGCGCGGCAAAAAACGGGACGGCTTGTAAAAAACGGGACGGCTAAAACGGGACGGCAAAAAACGGGACGGCTAAAACGGGCTTGTAAAAAAACGTGATGCTAAAACGGCGCGCTAAAACGGGACGGCTTGTAAAAAACGTGACGTAAAAAACGGCGCGGCAAAAAACGGGACGGCTTGTAAAAAACGGGACGGCTAAAACGGGACGGCAAAAAACGGGACGACAAAAAACGGGACGGCTAAAACGGGACGGCAAAAAAACGTGACGGCTTGTAAAAAAACGTGACGCTAAAACGGCGCGCTAAAACGGGACGGCTTGTAAAAAACGTGACGTAAAAACCGGCGCGGCAAAAAAACGGCGCCTAAAAACGACACTTAAAAACTACGGTCGCAAAAGCGGCGTGAAAAAACGGAGCGTAAAAAACGGCCCGTAAAAAACGGCGTTAAAAAATGGCGTGTAAAAAACGCCGCGTAAAAAACGGCGTTAAAAAACGGCGCGTTAAAAAAACGGCGTGTTAAAAAAAACGACGCTTGAAAAAACCCGGCGTAAAAACGGCGCGTTAAAAATACGTAAAACGTAAAAAGTTTAACGTAAAACTGAAATTGTAAAAAGTATAAAAAATCTTTAAAAAAAATCAGAATTTAAAAATGTTTTTAATAAAAAAATTATGTTTAAAAAATAAAAAGTAATATAATAATACAATAAAGTAATAAAAAAACAATAAAGTAAAAAAGACAAAATAGAGTGTTTTTACCTAAATACCCTTTTAGATTATAATACTAAAAACATAATAACACAAAAAATACTTAATATTATTTTTTAATTCTTTTAATCTCATCCATCCATCAACTTGATCTAATGGTCAAAAAGTGGTTCTCATAGTTCTTACAACTGGAGGTGGTTCTCATTTTAACATATGTATATATATATATATATATATATATATATATATGTATAGGGGATGGCTAAAATGAGAACCAGCTCCAGTTGTGAGAACCATGAGAACCACTTTCTAACCATTGGATCAAGTAGATGGATGGATGAGATTAAAAGTATTAAAAACTAATATTAAGTATTTTTTTGTCTTATTATGTCTTTTATATTTTAATCCAAAAGGGTATTTAGGTAAAATTACACTATTTTGTATTTTTCCCTTTATTATTTTTTATTACTTTTTAGTATTATTATATTAGATTCTTATTTTTTAAACTTAGTTTTTTTTATTAAACATTTTCATATTCAGATTTATTTACAAATTTTTACGTTTAACGTTTTACGTTTTTACGGCCGGCCTATTCACGCCTCGTTTTTTGACGCGCCGTTTTTTACGCCCGACTTTTTCACGCGTCGGTTTTAAACGTTTTACGCCCCGGTTTTTTACGTTAACGTTTTTTTACGTTTTACGCGCCGGTTTTTTACGTTAACGTTATTTACGATTTACGCGCCGGTTTTTTGCGTTTTACGGCCCGGTTTTTGACGTTAACGATTTTTTTACGTTCTACGCGCCGGTTTTTTTTACGTTAACGTTTTTTACGTTTTTACGCGCCGGTTTTTTACGTTTTACGCCCCGGTTTTTTACGTTAATGTTTTTTTACGTTTTACGCGCCGCTTTTTTACGTTTTGCGTAAACTTTTTACGTTTTACTAAAAAAATTTTACGTTTTACATAAAAACTTTTTACGTTTTGCGGTAAAACTTCTTACGTTTTACGTAGAACTTTTTACTTTTTACGTTTTACGTTTTGCGTTAAAACTTTTTACGTTTTCCATTAAAACTTTTTACGTTTTACGATTTACGTAAAACTTTTTACGATTTACGTTTTACGTAAAACTTTTTACGCTTCACGTTTTTTCGCTTTACGTTAAAAAAGTTTACGGTTTACGTTAAAATAGTTTAAGGTTTAATTTATTTTTTTAAATTTTACGTTAAAAAGTTTTACGGTTTACGTTAAAATAGTTTTACGTTTTACGTTTGACGTAAATCTTTTTACGTTTTACATAAAACTTTTTACGTTTTACGTAAAAAAGTTTACGGTAAACTTTAAAAAAGTTTACGGTTTAAGTTTTTTTTCTTTTACAAAAATTTTTTTACACAAAAACAAACGCACCCAGAAAATCGTTACTCGGTAGGTGTCTCGGATAGTTTGCTATCATCATCGACGCCTAAAAAAAAATATAAAAAACCCAACAAACAAAAATCAAAAAGAACGCGTGGATTCTGGAAAAAAAATAAGTTTTGGCTCAGATTTTCCGAACATCAGAGGCTGCAAAGTGGGGTTGCGGGTTCAAAAACCTACCCTCCACCATCCTTGCCGCGCCCTCGTCATCAAAATATGCGAGTTTTTTTGTTTTTTTTGCATCATCATCGCCCCAAACCGAAAACGGATCAGAACCCACATATTCAAACATTCAAAAACACCTGAAGAACATCATTCAAAACACATTCAACAGATTCAAACAGATTCACCAGATTCATAAAAAGCACAATATTCAACAGATCCAACAGGATCAAGAAAGGACCCAAAAGCATCATTCAAACCAGATTCAACAAGAACAAACATTCAAACCCAAAATTCAACAGAATCAAACCCAGAAAGTCAAACCCCCCAAGATTCAAACCCACATTCAACATAATCAAAACCTGCAGCAAAAACACAAAGATTCAAACCCAGATTCGAAACCCACCACAAGATTCAAATCCAAGTTCAGGGGCATTTAGAACGATTGCCCTTTCAAACTTCAAATCCAAGTTCACTGTTTGTAAAAAATCAAACCCACAAAATAAAGATCCAAAGATCAACACCCACCTTCTTGCAATTCCAAAACTAAAAACAAATCAAACCAAGATCTAAGCAAAAACAGAGTCAAGATTGTTCAACATTCAAAAAAACAAAATCAAACCACCACCCAATCACCGGCCACCGGCCCAACCGACATCAAACGACACGACCGGCATCACCGGGGACGAAACCATACCTGTCGTCGGAACCGGACCATGAACAACATTCAAACCCAGAAGAAACATGAACATCAATCAAACCCAGAAGGACCTTGAACATCATTCAAATCCCAGAAGGAACATGAACATCATTCAAAAACCACCCGGTTTCCCCACAAAACCACCACCGATCTCTGCACAAACCACCTCCCACCAACACCTCCCCACCGCCGTCTTCCGCCACCTCCCACCACCTCCCACCAACACCTCCCCGCCATCGTTCTCTTTCTCTCACCTCGGTGAGAGAGAGATGAGAGAGAGAGCCTATCAGAGAGAAAAACACCCTTCAAATGATCCTGATCTTTTCTCTTCATTGAATATGGAATAAGAAAGGGGGCGGCGAGCAGGGGCAGCGAGCAGGGGCGGCGGTGATGGTTTTCTCCGGTGATTAGGATTTGAAGGAGGGCGGCGGTGAAGGTTTACTCCGGCGGTTAGGGTTTCTCAGGCGAGTTTCATGTCTGGTTTTTGGAGAGATGAGAGAAAGAGGAACATAGATGAGAGAAGATAAAGAAATCTGCAACTTTAATAGGCAACAGATGAGAGAGAATAATGATTAGACATTAAGGGGTAAATGACCAATATACCCTTTGAGTTGGCATATCCTGGTTGGTTGAGATGGTTCTCATGGTTCTTACAACTGGGAGTGGTTCTCATTTTAACTCAATCCTATATGTATATATATATATATATATATATATATATATAGGGGGCCGCTAGAATGAGAACCACCACGAGTTGTAAGAACCACGAGAACCGCGCCCCGCGGGTGGCCGTCGGCGACGAAATTTTTTTTACACCTAGATCCGTATATTTTAGGGGGGTGTAAAATTTTCGGTTCAAACGGCGCGCCCGAGGGGGTAGTTTTTTACGCCCAAAGTTTGGTAAAAAAAAAAAGAAAAATTAAAAAAACCCAAACTTTGGGCGTAAAAAACTACCCCCTCGGGCGCGCCGTTTGAACCGAAAATTTTACACCCCCCTAAAATATACGGATCTAGGTGTAAAAAAAATTTCGTCGCCGACGGCCACCCGCGGGTCGCGGTTCTCGTGGTTCTTACAACTCGTGGTGGTTCTCATTCTAGCCATCCCCTATATATATATATATATGTATATATATATATATATATATATATATATATATATATATATATATATATATATATATATGTATATATATAAAGTATTCACTAAAAATTAGGTTTTGCCTAAGTAGCCTAAGAAGGGTTGTGATGATGACTTGTAGCACTCCTTATAAGTAGGAGGGAGGGGCATTTTGTTACTAAAACATTTCGGTTCTTAGGTCTTGTGTAGTGGGGCGCTATGCACCCACATAAAGCCCCTATAAAGCCCCAAACACCATTACATAGGGGCTTTATGAGAAAAAAAAAGATGGGTGGCGCGATGATAATGGCGCCGTGATTCTGGTTCCTTTTTAAAGCTTTGACCAATCACAAACAAGTAATCTTTTTAATATTAATTAAATAAAATTGAAAATTATTAAATAGGTAATGATGGGTAGGGGCTTTATGACTACGGGCTCTAGTGATATAACGCCCCATAAAGCCTCCGTGTGACGTGGCACGACACGTGTCGCATAACGCCCCACAAGGGGCTTTATGACTACGGATGGCCTTATAAGCAAGAGTGTGAAGATGACATGTGACACCCCTTTTGTTATCTAAAAAAAACTAGTATAAAAAATCTAGCACAAAAGTTTCAGTACAAAAAAATCTAGTACAAAAAAATATGGTACAAAAAAATTCAGCAAAAAAATTTAAAACAAAAAATTCAGCACAAAAATATAGTACAAAAATCTAGAACAAAAAAAATGCTACACAACACATTTTTTGAGTTTTTTTAGTTGTCATATTTTATATGGCAATAAGGTGCTCAAATTAAGGAATGTATAGCAACATGCGTGACTTGGGTTTTGAGTTTTATAACGTGTGTAATTTTATTTCATACGCATCATCGTATGTTAAGGTAGGTGAGACTGGGTACAATTCCTAATATGCGTGATTTGAGTTTTGAGTTTTATAGCTTAAGCAACATTCAAGTATTCTCGTGTCCATTCTTCTAACCTGGATCAATCTAATATGCATGCACAATTCAGCTACTCTACTCTGAGTGAATTCAAGTTTTAGATAATGTAATACAATAAAAATACATGGTCCAAATTAAACATGATCCAAATACCATAATCCAAATGAGACATCATCCAAAACCTACACATGATCCAAACATGTCACATGATGTGGTTGCTGAAACATGATGATATGACAATCTAATGCACTAACCTATAGTTGCTGAAACGGGATCCAAAGAATGAACCAAACCTGTCATGGCAATGTAATTCACTAACTTCTTGCTGAAACGTGATCCAAAACATGGTGATCCAACATCATAGCAGATTATCAACGTCATAACAGATTATCAATATCAATACACAATAAATCGATCATTACATATGAAGGGGTAAAATTAATCATTACAAAAAATCCTAATCAACAAAAACCTTGAACATCAAAAACCCTCGATCAACAAAAAATATTGATCATAAGAAAACCCTGATCAACTGTTCGAACTATCCCCAGTAAACTATTTAAACATAACTAGGCATCAATAATGTACAAATTCATCATAATGTAATAAAAAAACCTACTCCATCCTATCTTTGCCCCGTTCAAACCTGAAATCAAATTTCAGCTTGCTTAACAACTTCACCGCCACATTGATATTCGGGTCAGGCGAGAATTGACCCTACATCCAGCCAACCACAATTCAATTTCAACTTATAATAATGGGTTTAATATCACATTTTTCAAGTTATATTAAGAACCATAGGCATGCATTAACTCTCAAGCATGGTGTATCCCTGCTAGCCTTCAATGAATTCGTAAATAACATTGAAATAGGTTGTTGGGAATAAGCTTAGGGACGATTTCGGTCGCCGAAGGTTGAATTGTAGTCGTAGGAACAATCATAGCAGGTTGAGTTGTTACCATCGCGAGGGGGGGGGGGGGGGGGGGGGGGGGGGGGGGGACCTTAAGGACGATTTCGATTGTGATTTACAATATTAGGGGATGTTAACTAATATTTTGGTGGGGCTATTAGGGTGAAATGACATGTATGCCCCCCACCCCAATGTTGGATGTATGTTAGGTAACGTAATATAGTAACATCGTTAGGGTTGGGGACTCAATTGACTAGATAGTGGGATCCAGGGAGCAATTTGGACTATAGCACATAGACGCAAATTGTTGTTTACTCAATAATATAATTGTTAGAACAACTTGTATTGTTCATCAATTTTGAAACAAAATCTTTCTATACTAATAAATGAAAATCTTTTTTGACACGTGTCAATCTTTGGTGCATCCTTATCTTATTTTTTATTTTATTTTTCTAAACAATAATTTTAACTAAACATAATTTAGATAAAGATAATAATTATTTTTTTATTAAACTTTGAATTAATAATCTTATTATCTTATTTTTTTAATTTCTTTTTCCTATTAAACAATAGTTTTACTAAATATAAATTAGATAAGGATAAGAAATATTTTTATATCAAACTTCGAATGTAATCTTTTAATGGAAAATGTGTTAGTTTCTATTACATAAATGAAGAACGAAGTACAATTCCATATTATATTTAAATTTTTTTCGTTTTTCTTTTCTTTGTTAATAAATGAAAATCTTTTTTGACACGTGTCAATCTTTGGTGCATCCTTATCTTATTTTTTATTTTATTTTTCTAAACAATAATTTTAACTAAACATAATTTAGATAAAGATAATAATTATTTTTTTATTAAACTTTGAATTAATAATCTTCTTATCTTATTTTTTTAATTTCTTTTTCCTATTAAACAATAGTTTTACTAAATATAAATTAGATAAGGATAAGAAATATTTTTATATCAAACTTCGAATGTAATCTTTTAATGGAAAATGTGTTAGTTTCTATTACATAAATGAAGAACGAAGTACAATTCCATATTATATTTAATTTTTTTTTCGTTTTTCTTTTCTTTGTAGAACTAGGGAAATAAATAAAGTTTTATTCTCATTTGAATTAGATTTAGTTAAATTGTAATGATAGGAGACCCAGGGAAACCTGGGTTGTATCCTTGAGCCAAACGGGTTTTACCGGTAATTTCACCGTCGTGCCTACTGGCGGATGGGTTACCGGGTTTTCCCCGGAATTGGTGGTGGACTCGGGTTACTCTCGGAGTACTCCGTTTGTCCAATGGGTGCCCCGAGAGTGCTCGGGATTGAGTTTGTTGGCCGTTCAAAAAAAAAATAGTACTCTTATTTAATATTTAATAGGATACAAAAATAAGAAAATTATATTAAATCACAAACTTCATGGATTTCTCTTATTTATTTGTTATTTCATATATTTTTCCACTTATTAATAATCATCTAATATTTCATTGGTTCTACCATGTGTAATACACATGTTTCTAACATAATAATAAATAAAAAACAAATTAAAATTTGAATAAGTAAATAGTACATCGAATTTATCATTTAAATACATATCTTGATGACCGCATGTGTTAGGTGCTGTTTGGTAGCCTCTGAATGGTCATTAAGAGGCTACCTCTTAATGGAACCGTTAAAAATTTTACATGGTATTTTTTAACTCATGCAATACACGAGATATTTTAAAGATATAACTATATTGCTTATTATATAAAATTAAATTTATGTAACCCGTGTAAAACACGGGGTTCTAAACTAGTGTTTAATTAAAAAAATCTTATGGTTAAGAAACTAAAGAATCTTCCTATACTAATAAACAAAAATCTTTTTTGACACATGTCACATTCTCGTGCTTTCTTACCTTATTTTCCTATTTTTCTCTATATTAAATAATATTAATAATTTGAACAAAATATTAGATAAGAATAATATTTAGATAAGGATAAACGTTTGTTTTTATTATGATCATATTAAATAATAACAATAATAATTTTAAACAAAAAATTAATGTTTGTTTTTATTATGATCATATTAAATAATAACGATAATAATTTTAAACAAAAAATTAGATAAGAATAAATATTTGTTCTATAAATAATTTTAAACAAAAATTTAGATAAGCATAAACGTTTGTTTTTATTATAAGTATATATATATATACACACACATACACACAAACACACACACACACACACACATCTAATCTAAATTCTAATAAAAGACTCCCAATAATGCCACATGACATTCTTTCCTTCAATTCATTAATAACCATTAACAATATTAATATTGATATTAATAATTAACTAGGTGTACACCCGTGTGAATACATGGGTTTGTTCTAATAACGATCGGAATCAAATATTAAAAAACATATTATAATATATTATTTAAATTCTTTGTGTTTAGTTACATATCTTTATAAAACAATGTTAAAGACAGTATGTGTTAGTGTACATGTTTGATATAGAAATAAACTTAGTAGTTTATAATGTGCAAAGTTTTTTCCTACATCTATATGTAAAATCTGATGTGAGTAAATAATTGCAAGAACATCACATTCGTATTATAGTTATGAATTGAGAATTTAAAATTTTATAAGTCATAAGTGAAGCTACAAAACATTCAGAAACAAAAGTCCTCTGTTTCTGTTTCAATTCCATATTGACCTTGAAACCATATCTGCAAGTGGCGTTGAATTTCTTCATTTCAAACCCCAACCTACCTAAAATTGACAATTACTATCCAGTAAGTTTCAACGCAATGTGATTGAAAAATCATATAAAACCACCTAAGTTTCGAGATGTATTAAGGAAAACCGTTACCTGAGATGTAAACGGAAAGAATGTGATGGCTCAACGGTTGTTGCTGTGATTAGATGCAATGAGACCTCACAAAAAGAATGTGATGGCTTAAGAATAATTATAAGCTTATTAACAAATGAGACCATATTAATTTAACATTTAACCTTATGATAACCAAGAAGCAATCTTGGTATATTCTGACACATAAAGCATCCTTGAACATGGGTCATCATCCACGGTCAAATCTAAAAAACAAATTATATCCCTGCATGAAAAACAAAATCGATAAATTTAGGGAAAATGGGTTTGAAAGATGATAACCCAACAGTAGAGGATCTAATTCTACAGCTCCAATAAATGCAGGGGTGTTCTCAAATAATGGTTCATAGATGTTTGAAAACCGAAAAAGAACAACAAATGTCCACAGTACTGCTTCGTTGGACATTTGTCGGTCTTCAAACATCTAGGAAGCATTATTTGAAAACACACCTGAATTTATCGAAGCTGTAGAATTAGATCCTCCACTATTGCGTTATCACCTTTCAATCACATTTTCCCTAAATTTATCAATTTTGTTTTACATACCTCGCAAAGCCACCTATCCGGCTGCAAAGAGATTGAAAAACCTTGAAGTATAACATGTACTTAATTATATGGCACCGGATTCTCACTGATTCAAGAATCTCAATATCACCTAACAACAAAGAATGAATTTACAACCATTTTAATAACAATCCATAATTCAGATTATTAACTACTGAATGCACTAACCGGTTTTTCCTGAAGAATTGTTGTCCAGTCTGTTTAATGTGGTGTCAATTGTATTGTTATTCCGCTTCTTCGCTGTATTAACACATTAAAATCTTAAAACATAAAAGCAAACAAAATGTTCCAAAAAAAAAAACAAAACACAAATAGTTAGTTATATGCTACCAACCTTGAAGTGTTGCACCGCAGCCTCCACATGTGTACACCAGTTTGTTGCTTATGAAACTAACCGTCATCCTAATCAGCAAATTGTTGTTATCATCAAAACACGTTTAAGAGAAAAGTAAACTGAATGAAAAACAAACAAACAACATTGAATCTATAAACATCTTTCAGATTGCCTTCATTGATTCTATAAACATCATCTACATCAAAACAAAAATCATCACCACAAACAAAACCAACCAAAAAATATGAAACCTTTATGAAAAACAAATTCTTGAAATTACCAATCACGACTAAGAACAAACAGACCTTTCTACATCTTCAGGCAAAAACCTTTATGTACCAAAAAAGATGAAACCTTTATGAAAAACAAATTCTTGAAAAAAGATGAAACCTTTATGAAAAACAAATTCTTGAAAAATTTACCGGCGTCCTCGAATCCTAGCTAATTAGGCATCTCTGACATTTTGCAAAATCCTTTTTCTTGTATAGATGTGACAACAATTATACACGATCCCTTTTCAAAACCTTAATCACCAACACAACGTCGACGAAGGTCATTCATGGTGCAGTTGCAAAACATTTATATTGTCAGAATACCAGGCTCAGATTGTGCATAAAGATGACAACACCATGGCTGCAAGAGAGGTTGCATGAACAACTGCCATCCTACAACCTTGCTATACCATAATGCTATCTTCATTCAATTTTTGCTCAGATCTACAAAATCATCATAGCCTCATGTTGAAAGGACAAAAAAAATGCACTTTGCATTCATTTTTATTTATCATCACAGTCAACTCTAAATGATTTGCTAAAGTAATACAAATGATTTGAAAATGTCAGACCTCGCGTATATTCGGGCAGACGTTTCCTTCATCATGGTTTTAGACTCAGGTGAAAAGCATCTCATCAACATCATTGACTGAGTATCCCTTAGGTGACATCGATCTAATTATCATCAACCAAACATCGATTAAACCCAACGCTACATACAACAGCCGCGAACGGCAGCCGGCAACGATTAGGCCATATTGCATCAACACGCCAGATCTCGCCATCATAGCTTCAGATGAAAAAAGCATCTAACGTGATCAAAACTAAACCGATCAATTATCAAAACCAAAAAAATCCTAATTGAATGTTAATGTAACAACACATACAGGTTCAGTTAACACAGATAGAATTCAGATGATACAGGATCAGGTAACAATCTGTTTTTTTAAGAGGCAAAATTTGAAGTGCATAGGGAGTTGTTTTGGCCATTTAATGCACTCTGAAGTAATCATATGTCACACCCATATTTTCCACGTGTCACCGGTGGGCCCGGTGGGGGTATAGTGGGGTAGTTGATATCATCATAGTCAAACAACACAATTTAAATGCACAGCGGAAGCAAAAGATAAATACATTACAATCCGATTCAAAAGTAATATCAATTATTACAACGGAATGTAAGTTGGATCCACCGGAGGATCTTAAACAGAAAGATAACATTGTTCAACAGACTTTAGGCATCTAGAACTTGCGAGATTCCCTATTGACGCCCTGAGCTCTCAGCCAATTACGTATAGTACCTGTCACTTAAACTTTTGCGAAAATACGTCAGTTTTCACTGGTAAATACAACTTAACTGACTCATTTTGAAAATGTTTTAGAAAATTGATTTGAATGCACATGGCACAAAACTTTTATAACTTGGGACAATTATATAAAAATAATCCTGTATACAGATTTACATGTTCGTTATACATTTAGGGCCCGATGTAGAAACCGAGTCAAGATTAACAGACACGCCACAAGTATAGGCCCACAAGAGAGTGAGATACCGTTTCCCTTATGCAACTGTCAGGTGTACGCCTACACCCCGTGCATAAGACGTGGCCATTTTATAATACAATGATGCCAAGGATATCCGGGACATGGTCATTAACCCCTAAAGGCCTTTATTTCAAACAAGACAGATTAAAGCGGGTTACCTCAATAATTTAATCACAATACGATTAAACATTCAATACCCGACCAAGCGGTATCTTTATAATACCGTATCCCAAGCCCGTATAGGGAAAATAAGTTAAGAGTATTTACCTGAGCTTAAAATGCAATTTATACTCAGCCGTATATCCTAATCAGCAAGCACAAGTACCTCTACTGGGGCTCTTAATCTGGAACGAAGATTTTTAATAACCTATTAGATTCCTAACGGGTCTTATGTAAGTTGAAACTTAGACCGGTTAGTTTTAAGGAAAGGTTTACGGTTCAAAACGCAAGATTAAGCGCAGACCGGATTCGAATGTGATTTAGACCCGACAAGTTTGGGGACTTGTATAATATGGGTAAACTTAAACACATTCTGGATTTTGAAGTGAAAATGATAAGGTTTGACCCGTTTCGGTCAATTTATGCAAACTAGTTACATAAACCGTACCGAACGCGAAAATGCGTAACGGGTGACCATAAGAGTCATATACAGGTTTCCTAAGTTAATATGCCTTATATATGTTGTGATATCAGTAAGATACCTTCTGTTATGCCCAGGATGATTTTAAACTCAAACTATGTCTCGCAAGGGCATTTTGGTCCTTTTAAAGTTTATAAAAGAGTTTAAATAGTAATCTGAGTTATAGGTCTGATTAAATCAGTAAATATACTCATTTTAATAAGTTATAACAGTAGGGTATCACTTATACGTAAAATTTATTAATTATAATCATACTATGCACCGTAGGGGAACTTTGGTAATTTCACATAAGCCTAAAAAGGCCAAAACTGGAAATCTGAGTTTAAAACTTTTGCTTACTGTTAAAATATAAAATTTACTGAGAAAATCAGTAGGTATCAACCCTTATATCTTTAAACTAGTTTTGATACATTCTATGCGTTAAAAACGCTTAAAAAGGCGATTTGGAGCCATTTCCGGGTTTTGTATAGAAAGCTGATATTTTTAATATTCCAGAAGGCTCAAAATATTTTATTTAACATAATAGATCATTAGAAAAAGGTTTGGGGTCAAAAGGATTTATAAAACTCACTTTATAGCCCAAAAGGGCAAAATCGGCAATTACCGAATCAAGCTTAAAACCCTATGTTATGCTCAGCCTAAAAATAATTAAAAATCTTCAAAAATCCCAAAATATTATTTTATATCAGTGGGTAAAAATTTTGGTATAAAAAATGGGTTTAAATAGGTTATATGCTAATTACGCCGTTTAATTAATAAAAAGCTTTTTAATTACGCTATTGAGCATAACTCCTAATCTAGACCTCCAACTGATGTCAAATTTTAGGGACACGTTTATATATCAGTAATAAAGGTTTCTATTCTTTCACATTTTCAAAAATATCATTTCATGGTCAAAAGGGCATAACGGTCAACATTTAGGCATATAACGGAAACACGCATGAACTAGGATTTCTATGGAACCAAGTTGTATAACCTTGGAGGGTTATACTAACTTATAATATGGTCCTAATGGAATCCTAAGGCATATCTAAACTAAGCTAAATCGGGCCAGAACTGAAAGTCAAAGCAAAAGTCAACTTTTCCGACTTTCGGTTCCGAACCGAGTCTATACTTAGAATTGTCGGGTTGAACATGCTTAGACATGTTCAACTAATATTTACCAAGTTATTAATGTGGAAAAACTGATTTTATGACTTTTAATTTAATAGTTATGCATTTTATTTAAAACTAACCCATTTGACTTTCATTTGACCCGACAATTAAACTAAGTAAACGTGGTAATTAGGAGGCGCCCTTTTGAGGGTTAATTACCTACCTAATTATGGTCGCGTAGCCATGTTCGTTACAAACAATAGCTTAACCGTTTAAAAGTCAAAGCGTTTATCGATAACGCTTGACTTTTCTGTTTAAAACGCTAAAATTTAAACTAGGCACGAAAGGGGACTTACAAAAGGGTCCAAGCAAGGAGGGTTGATCCTAATTTCTCAGGTATGAGGAGCAAAGTCCCCAACTTAGAGAATTCAAGATCAAGTGTGGGTTATGAAGGAAGTGGGGAAGGGTATTTATAGGTTTTTGAGGACCGTTAGGATCGTTCCTCGTAAACCGTGATTGAATCTGAACCCTACACATATTACCCATGGTTTTATAAACAATGGGCAGCCCCTAGTTTCCAAAAAAACCATTTACAATTGATAGAAACTGCTGGAACAGGCTGTTTACAGCTGTTTAGCAGCAAACAGCACTTTCATATATGGCAGAAATGGCCCCTGTGAGCTTTTATGGTCACTTTAGGCACGTTCAAGGCCCGTTAACCTCATTTTAAGGCCCCACTATGATGTTTAAACATAGGGAACATGAAATATGTTCAAAAACATGTCGGATGTCGGTTCCTTTGGCCGTACGGTCACGTAGTGCGTCGAATTACGACGAAACACAGACGAACGCTAAAAACGGTCCAAATTACACGACGAGTGGAATTTTATCATGCCACACACTAAAATAAAATATTTTAGTGCTTACATAAATTTTTGGGTGTCCGGGGATATTCATAATGCGAGATATGCGCAAAAGTGCAAACTTGTGCACTTTTTGACACTTTTAGTCCCTGCATAGCATAAAAGTTTATTTTTGCATACCAAACACCTCTAAACCTATATCTAAGCCATATAAAGGATAAATAGGGTATGTTTAACTTATGGACATATTCCGGAAGGTCCGTTACCATACGATTCGACCTCCTTTTGCAGTTTGACGCAATTAGTCCCTTAATTGCGCAAAGTAGCGCGAAATTCCGTTTAATGATATCTTAGCCTTCCATGGCCCATAATAATCATTCCCAAGCATATATTTAAATATAACTATGCTCCCGCTTGCTTAAATGGTCACCGAATGGCGTAGATTCAAAAGTTGACGCTTTAGGCCCCTCTATTGCACAAACTTGCGCATTTCATCTTTTATTAGCATTGAAGCCTCATCTAATCCATATTAGGCATCCTTGAAAGTATTATTAAACATTACGATGCTTCGGGTTCTCTAAAAGGTCATTCAGAGGTATAATTAAACATATTGACACTTTTAGTCCCTCTAACTTGCAAAGTTGCGCGTAACTTTACTTATAGGCATAAAAACCTTAGACGGCCATTAATTGGCATTTCCGAGAGTTATAATTAAATATTATGAAGCTCTCGGTTTGTTAAAAGGTCACTCAGAGGTTAGAATTGACATGTTGACGCTTTTAACCCTTTATTACGCAAACCTCCAATTAATTACGCAAACGGCTACACTTAACCATCAAGTGGCACATTTGTGAATATAAACATCATAAGAGGTTATTTAGAAACTTATTTTAGGTATGCTAACACTTCCAGTCCTTTCATAATCAAAGTTTTCGATTTTTCGAAAAATTAGTCCCTAAATTTCATTGTTTGACTTCATTAGGGTTCATTACACGTGTCAAGACTTCATTGGACGTGATTTTACGAGGTGTTACATCCTCACCCCCTTAAAAGAAATCTCGACCTCGAGATTTGCTAATGTAATGGAAGTACTTTTTGTCGCATAACGGACCTAACTTCCACAGCCTATTTGGGCCTCTAGAGGCATCCTAAATTACCTTTATAATAGGTTCATGTTTTCTTCCTTAGATTCTGATCTTAACGATCCTTAATCAATACGGGTTTCTTATAATATCATAGATACGTCTATCATTATGTGATAATGCTTCTCGACTTATTGGTGACATACATCCTTAAATCATTAGTGTGTGTCACACTGCGAGTTCCACCACGTTCCATAACTAGGTTTTAGTTTAAAAGCTATTGACCTTTGATGTATTCGATTTTCCTCGAATGATCCTATATATAATCAGAGCTTAACTAGCCTGTTGTATAAAATTTTCAGTACACTCTTCTTAGAGCGATACTTTCAATTGAACCCTAGTCCTTATTAAGGACTTAAGAGGGTTGTGATTTTTATTAATCCTTGATTTTCTGCCGATTACTGGCAACTCTAAGATGATTATGAATTTGTATGATCTTATTCGTTGTTTCTAAGGCAACTTTCAGATCCTGATAATTGAACTTACCAATTTTCTGTCTAACGATAATTGTTTAACATTCTATCTATATAATGTCTCCAAAGAAGCAGCTTGATACTTATATATCAATTATTATAGAAGAGCTTATCTTAAGGTGAGATAGTTATTCCAACCATTGCTTAAATCTAATATTAAGGAATAGCTAATCCTTGCTGTTAGTCGATCAAATCGACGATCCTGGGCAGCTAATGGCGATTCTTAATTGTTGCCTAAATAGGGTTGAGGTAATCAAATGCATAAGCAAAATGAACCATCTTTCTTAATTAACTATACGAATTCTCAGAATACTAAGTTAGGCTATATGAATCCTCTATTTTAAAACTTACTTAATCAGGGTTTCGATTATTCCATAATTGGTGGTACTAATCAACATGGAGATTTCATAATACTGCAGCCCTAAGCGGGATGTTTAATCTTAACTCTACTCGCCTCTCAGGAGGTAAACAGGGTAATCTTGGAGAAGATAGTCAAAACGCAAGGAGGTTACAGAGATTTTTCCAATTCTCAGGCTCCAGTTCATCCATTATTGCTTGTGTCAAATAAGTGACACATTTATGTTACAAGTCCACGAATTCCTTAATCGGGAACATTTATTTGGACAATTCCATTATGGATATCTTCTTTGAATACCATTAGTTGACTTTAGTACCATATGACTATCGGGATATCTTTGTGGTCCCATGCATTAAACCTCCATACTGATCAGGCATGGAAGCAATCTATGGAACTTATTAAGATACACCAACCACATATGACGCTTTTATCATACCATCTGGTATTCGGAATCGATAGAGATTAAAGAGATATCAACCATATATGCTGACGTACTTCCTCTATAGAGAAGATACTTCAAAAATTTTATGGCTGAAGGTTTCTGACGGGAACAGAAGAAATGGTTCTTATGATTTTCGCCTGTAAGTTTTACCTTACACTTAATATCTAAGGTTCTCATGGGAGTCTTTAAGAGTTTGCTATACTTACCATCTATGAAGGATTGATTGGTATCCGAAATAAAGCAGAACTCCTAGCGTTTTATTCAAGTTCATATTTTATGCTTAGGGTTCTAACAGGCAGATTAAATAACTTACAAAATTTATTCCACATCGACTTATCTGCACCTGAATCAAACAATATCCTTGCATATACATCACGGATAAGGACGTACCGGTTATAACATTGTCATCTTGTATGGCCTCTTTTGCATCCATCTGGGAGACCTTAGCGTAGGTCTTCTTATCTCCTTCAAGCTTCTTAGCATACCTTGGGCAATTTGATTTGATATGCCCTTTATCGTTACAGTTGTAACAAGTCGCATCTCCTATCTTCTGGCATTCCAATGTTTTATGCTCACTAGATTTGCAGATCCCACAAGCCCTGGGCTGTGATTGGGATTTTGATTCGAACCTGCATTTCCCATAATGGCGCTTTTTGCTGGTCTTGGATACATGTTTCTGGTTGGACTTTTATTTGTTCTTCTTTTTAGAACTCTGGGAGTTATCTTTCTCCCTTTTCCTTTTTAGCTCACCCTTTACATTGGAGGCATGAACGAGATCCTTCTCGTGAGTAATGAAGGGTGGTATTGGTTGAGATTTGGAGCAAGTAGCATTGGGCTCCTTGAGCTTTTTCACAGCCTTCTTCACAGCTTTTCCAACAGCTGCGTCTATCATAGTCTGTAGAACATCCTTGGAAATTCTAAGGTTCACAATTGTGTCATCATTCGTATGTGTCGCATTATCCATAACACGATCAATGGCTGTCTTATCCGAGTTTGTCATACTCGATATTTGATTCCTAACACCAAATAAAACAATTATTTAGTTGCAATCCAACAACCGCTACTCATCATCCTGATGCCCTAATATATACCAACCATGGTATCGTTAAACCATACAGGTTAATATAGTACGAACATTCTCAATGAACGTCATTTAAATATGTATATATATCAATTGTGCTTAGCCTAGGCCATAAAAGACCATTAATGGCAATTAAGGTTTGGACCTAGTCCATCACCTGTTTGACAGGGGATCAGTTGTCACGTCTGTCTTGATCATATTGATGATTTTGGATAGCTTGAAAGCTTGACATTAGGATATTGGATAAGAGCGTTTCCTAATGGATATAAAGCATCCATCTAAGGTTGTTGAAGCAGCCTCTAAATGTTATCGGCCAATTCTACCTCGCGTTATAAGCCTAAGATCCTAATAGGCGGATACAACAGCTTACAATATTTATTGTCCTCAATAGACTTTTCTGCGCTAGAAATAATCCCCATATAAGCATCATTGATTAGGAAAAGTACCTTTTACGATGTCATCTTTCTATATCGCCTCCTGGTGTCCATCTGGAAGACTCATGGTTTACTTTCTTGGCCTCTTCAGACTTCTTCTGATTCCTACGGCAGTTAGTCTTGATTTGCCCCTTCTCGTTGCAACCATAACAGGTCGCATCTTTCAACTTTTTGCAATCCAAGGTCTTATGCTCATTGGACTTGCAGATTCCACAAGGAAGAGGCTGAGATTCAAATCTACATTTCCCCAGGTGGAATTTCCTACATGTTTTGCAGCTGGTCTTTTCACCCGTCTGCTGGTTACCCTTATTAAACTCGGAACTCTTCCTATGATCAGAGTTCCCCTTTTTCTTCTTATCGAAGTGATGAGAACCCTCATCCTCCTTTTTACGCTTCCCTTCTTCTGAAGCTTTTGCAGCCTTGTTTCTGGCTACGTCGAGTGTGAGAGATAGCGACAATTATGCCGCTGACCGGAATGTAGTAGGTCTCGATGCTTTCACTCTTGCCTTGACTTTCGGGGCTAGGCCCCCAATAAAGCGAGCTATACGCTTTGGTTCTGGTGTGATCAAGTAAGGATCCAATCGAGACATAGTATTGAAATTTGTAAGATATGTCTGGCAATCTAAGTCTTCCATGACCAATGCCAATAAATCGGTTTCAATTTTCTCAACTTCATGTTGAGGACAGTAATTTTCCTTGATAAGAGCAACAAACTGATCTCATGTTTGATTATACAACGAGATTTTCCCAGTAGCCTGGATTAGCGACCTCCACCAAGCTAGAGCTTCTCCTTTAAAAGATTGTGAAACAAACTTCACAATGTATTGCTCTGCACATCCGCTAATATCAACAACAGTGTCCATCTCCTCGAGCCACATCATGCAGTCGATGGCTCCTTTTTCTCCTGTGAAGTCTCTGGGCTTGCAGGAGACAAAATATTTATACGAACAGGTTTTAATATGTGGTTCTTGATTAAGCACAACCTGTCTAGGCGGAACACTCCTCTGATTTGACGAGTTATGAACATCCTCCTCCTTTGAATCATGTGATTTAGATGGGGGGTTACTACGAGTCACAGATAGAGTCTTAGAGTGTGTACCACTTGACTCATTATACTGCCTGTCAAGAGCTCGAGTAACAACATTATCTATTAATGCCTGCAGTTCCTCACCAGTTATGTTAACTCTGGTAGTGTCATTGTTCTCCCTCGGGTGGCTGTTGACCTCCTCTGATCCAGCCATGTAGCTTGATTGCTACATAAATACTGACAATGATTTATTTAGAGGTTATTATGGAATCATCATTTTTGACGATTCATCAACCATGGTAATATAAACCATATTGGTTAATTTGTTAGTTATATTTAATTAGTATTTTCATTATAGTTTATCCTAGTTATAAAACATTAAGGATATTAAAGTGGCGCAAAAGGCCTAGTCATAAAGACAGTTTTTAAATTTATAAGCCATGATTTCGGAGAATCAAGGCATTTTGGTTTGAACATATTTCATTACCTTTTTCTTGACAGAGAGTCAAAGACTACAACTGTGTTTTGCCCCACAGGGCGTTAATTATAGCCCGTAGGCACTTCATACTTAAGGGATGGTTATATAAATAAGGGAAATTGAAATATCCCAATTGAAAGATGACTTATGTGATTTTATCAGATCACAGTTTGTCGAAAATGTTAACATGCTTTCAGATGTTAACAAGAATTTGAATCTTTTGAATAGTTTTTACCATCTTGGCCGTGCCTGAAATGACAGGTAGGCTAGGTTTTACCTTTAAGATTCTTTTTAGTATTAAGAGCAGAACAACCCTAAATGGGGATGTTAATAAGGATCTGTATCTACTTGAGGAACTGTCATCTTGGCCCTGTCCTTAAAATGACACATGGGTTAGGTCTTGTCCTTTTTGGATTTTGCCAATTTATAATATTGGTAGATCCTATAATAGGAACGCTATTTTAAATCTAACCGTTCCATTTAAAATTTAAACAGGTACATGGTTGCCCTAACACAGGACTTCTAACAATACTGACTCGCCCATGCAGGGGCTAATCAGAAAAATAACAAAGGAAACAAATAAAGGACAAAAACGAATCAGGAGTAGTCCTAAGTTCTTTGTCTAGACTCAAGAATGTGCAACTGTGTAACTGAGATTAAACACGAAAGGCTATTGTTTAATTCACTCAGTGTTGGCTCTGATACCAACCTGTCATACCCCTATTTTCCACGTGTCACCGGTGGGCCCGGTGGGGGTATAGTGACGTAGTTGATATCATCATAGTCAAACAACACAATTTAAATGCACAGAGGAAGCAAAAGATAAATACATTACAATCCGATTCAAAAGTAATATCAATTATTACAACGGAATGTAAGTTGGATCCACAGGCGGATCTTAAACAGAAAGATAACATTGTTCGACAGACTTTAGGCATCTAGAACTTGCGAGATTCCCTATTGACGCCCTGAGCTCCCAGCCAATTACGTATAGTACCTGTCACGTAAACTTTTGTGAAAATACGTCAGTTTTCACTGGTAAATACAACTTAACTGACTCATTTTGAAAATGTTTAAGAAAATTGATTTGAATGCACATGGCACAAAACTTTTATAACTTGGGACAATTATATAAAAATAATCCTGTATACAGATTTACATGTTCGTTATACATTTAGGGCCCGATGTAGAAACCGAGTCAAGATTAACAGACACGCCACAAGTAAAGGCCCACAAGAGAGTGAGATACCGTTTCCCTTATGCAACTGTCAGGTGTACGCCTACACCCCGTGCATAAGACGTGGCCATTTTATAATACAATGATGCCAAGGATATCCGGGACATGGTCATTAACCCCTAAAGACCTTTATTTCAAACAAGACAGATTAAAGCGGGTTACCTCAATAATTTAATCACAATACGATTAAACATTCAATACCCGACCAAGCGGTATCTTTATAATACCGTATCCCAAGCCCGTATAGGGAAAATAAGTTAAGAGTATTTACCTGAGCTTAAAATGCAATTTATACTCAGCCGTATATCCTAATCAGAAAGCACAAGTACCTCTACTGGGGCTCTTAATCTGGAACGAAGGTTTTTAATAACCTATTAGATTCCTAACGGGTCTTATGTAAGTTGAAACTTAGACCGGTTAGTTTTAAGGAAAGGTTTACCGTTCAAAATGCAAGATTAAGCGCAGACCGGATTGGAATGTGATTTAGACCCGACAAGTTTGGGGACTTGTATAATATGGGTAAACTTAAACACATTCTGGATTTTGAAGTGAAAATGATAAGGTTTGACCCGTTTCGGTCAATTTATGCAAACTAGTTACATAAACCGTACCGAACGCGAAAATGCGTAACGGGTGACCATAAGAGTCATATACAGGTTTCCTAAGTTAATATGCCTTATATATGTTGTGATATCAGTAAGATACCTTCTGTTATGCCCAGGATGATTTTAAACTCAAACTATGTCTCGCAAGGGCATTTTGGTCCTTTTAAAGTTTATAAAAGAGTTTAAATAGTAATCTGAGTTATAGGTCTGATTAAATCAGTAAATATACTCATTTTAATAAGTTATAACAGTAGGGTATCACTTATACGTAAAATTTATTAATTATAATCATACTATGCACCGTAGGGGAACTTTGGTAATTTCACATAAGCCTAAAAAGGCCAAAACTGGAAATCTGAGTTTAAAACTTTTGCTTACTGTTAAAATATAAAATTTACTAAGAAAATCAGTAGGTATCAACCCTTATATCTTTAAACTAGTTTTGATACATACTATGCGTTAAAAACGCTTAAAAATGCGATTTGGAGCCATTTCCGGGTTTTGTATAGAAAGCTGATATTTTTAATATTCCAGAAGGCTCAAAATATTTTATTTAACATAATAGATCATTAGAAAAAGGTTTGGGGTCAAAAGGATTTATAAAACTCACTTTATAGCCCAAAAGGGCAAAACCGGCAATTACCGAATCAAGCTTAAAACCCTATGTTATGCTCAGCCTAAAAATAATTAAAAATCTTCAAAAATCCCAAAATATTATTTTATATCAGTGGGTAAAAATTTTGGTATAAAAATTGGGTTTAAATAGGTTATATGCTAATTTCGCCGTTTAATTAATAAAACGCTTTTTAATTACGCTATTGAGCATAACTCCTAATCTAGACCTCCAACTGATGTCAAATTTTAGGGACACGTTTATATATCAGTAATAAAGGTTTCTATTCTTTCACATTTTTAAAAATATCATTTCATGGTCAAAAGGGCATAACGGTCAACATTTAGGCATATAACGGAAACACGCATGAACTAGGATTTCTATGGAACCAAGTTGTATAACCTTGGAGGGTTATACTAACTTATAATATGGTCCTAATGGAATCCTAAGGAATATCTAAACTAAGCTAAATCGGGTCAGAACTGAAAGTCAAAGCAAAAGTCAACTTTTCCGACTTTCGGTTCCGAACCGAGTCTATACTTAGAATTGTCGGGTTGAACATGATTAGACATGTTCAACTAATATTTACCAAGTTATTAATGTGGAAAAACTGATTTTATGACTTTTAATTTAATAGTTATGCATTTTATTTAAAACTAACCCGTTTGACTTTCATTTGACCCGACAATTAAACTAAGTAAACGTGGTAATTAGGAGGCGCCCTTTTGAGGGTTAATTACATACCTAATTACGGTCGCGTAGCCATGTTCGTTACAAAAAATAGCTTAACCGTTTAAAAGTCAAAGCGTTTATCGATAACGCTTGACTTTTCTGTTTAAAACGCTAAAATTTAAACTGGGCACGAAAGGGGACTTACAAAAGGGTCCAAGCAAGGAGGGTTGATCCTAATTTCTCAGGTATGAGGAGCAAAGTCCCCAACTTAGAGAATTCAAGATCAAGTGTGGGTTATGAAGGAAGTGGGGAAGGGTATTTATAGGTTTTTGAGGACCGTTAGGATCGTTCCTCGTAAACCGTGATTGAATCTGAACCCTACACATATTACCCATGGTTTTATAAACAATGGGCAACCCCTAGTTTCCAAAAAAACCATTTACAATTGATAGAAACTGCTGGAACAGGCTGTTTACAGTTGTTTAGCAGCAAACAACACTTTCATATATGGCAGAAATGGGCCCTGTGAGCTTTTATGGTCACTTTAGGCACGTTCAAGGCCCGTTAACCTCAGTTTAAGGCCCCACTATGATGTTTAAACATAGGGAACATGAAACATGTTCAAAAACATGTCGGATGTCGGTTCCTTTGGCCGTACGGTCACGTAGTGCGTCGAATTACGACGAAACACGGACGAACGCTAAAAACGGTCCAAATTACGCGACGAGTGGAATTTTATCATACCACACACTAAAATAAAATATTTTAGTGCTTACATAAATTTTTGGGTGTTCGGGGATATTCATAATGCGAGATATGCGCAAAAGTGCAAACTTGTGCACTTTTTGACACTTTTAGTCCCTGCATGACATAAAAGTTTATTTTTACGTACCTGTAAGTCCCAAAATCCGGATCAAACAACGATATCAAACAATCACCAAGGATGGGCGGAATCCAAACTTGATGATATTCAAGAAATCAAGAACAAGATGATGAAGATTTGATGATTCAAATGCTTAAACTTGCATACAATAGATATTGTCTAATACAAGTTTCAAAAACAAGAGAACCAACCTTAACCCCTAATTTCCATTAACTATTTATAGGGAGGGTTTCCCCCTAAACCCTAGGCCCATAATTACCTAAGCCCACTCTAATACCCACCACCTTCTAGAAGCTTGATCCATTTAGCAACAAACCTACTAATCCATAAACCTATAGGGCCTAACAATCTCCCCCTAGGTTTACTGGATTAGTTGCTGAATCCGTTTGGAGGACCACCAGACAACACAGCCGGATCAGCAAACAGACGATTCTTGATTACGTTCCCGGGCTTCTTTTTCAGCTTGGCTTTCAAAAGATATCAGCATACCCACATCACTTTGTAGTTGTTCGATCGCCTGATCTTTGCTTGATATTTGACCTTGTAAAGATGAGATCTGAGCTTCTTTCAGGGCAGCATCTTGTTCCAACACAATCACTCTTCTTTGCAACTTCGCTACATCAACTGTCGTATTGCCATCACTATTTCTTTCTTCAATAAATTTCATTTTGTTGGCTGCAAAGTGCATGGCTGCTTTATCATGCTTAGAGAAATCGGCACCACTGAACTTCCTACATTGAACCTGATGCCGCTTGAGCTTTCTGGTTGCAAATGAGTTCTTTCAGGCAGATCGAGATCGAAATCGAATTTTAAATCAAAATCGAGATCTTGCGTGCTTGTTTCTTGAGTAGCAGCAGTGACTTGTGGATCGGTGGGCATAGTAGACTCTGGTTCTGAGCTTGGGCTAGTAGAATGAAAATCAGGAGTTGTTTCAGTTTTTCGTTTCTTGTTGGATGATTGTTCAGCATCATCTGTCAAATTATCTTCAATCTCAGGAACAGATACGGAAGGAGGGTTTCCGACACTATTCTTCAAGAACTCAATCAGGGCTTGTAGATTTTCTGCAGTCATTAATGTTGATTCTCGAACGGGTTCTTCAACTTTCTCAGAGACGATCACTTCCGCATCACTATCGTCGTCAGATTCTTCTTCGTCTGAATCTAGAATTTATGTTTCTATCTCAGCTTTAGCAGCAGCATTCATGAGTTGCACGCCATGTTCTTCGGCAACTGTGGCATTCAAAGGCTTTGGTTTGAAAAGTATGAGAACCTGCAAAACCTCGTAATTCGAATAAGTGGTCCGGGAAGAAAATGAGAGAATACGAAATACTTAGGAAAAGAAATTAGTTCGAATATGCGACTCGAATGAGAAATGTTGACGATTTAATAGAGTTTCGGATTGGGCCTGAGATCAAACGGCCAAGCCCCAACTCGGAACAATGGGCCGGATCAGGTTCGTTTTATCCGAAACAGTGGGCCCCAATCCGAAACAGTGGGCCAAACTATTGTTTTAATGTTTTGCTTTTTCAAGACTGAAAACATCCCTTTCAAAATCAACGATCCAACCAACCGAGCAACCTTTTTTTAGCAAAGAGATAATCAAAACAAAACAAATTAATAATAGAAAACTAATGGAGGAGTAATATAGGGAGAACCTGCCATGGGATCAAAATCGTTTTCGAACCGATTAAGGAACGTTTTTCAGCACTTCGTTTACTTAGGCTGGTCCACGCAATTGTTGATATGTTTGTCCTCTTAAATCCACCGCTCAAACTTCAACTTTTGCTTTGTGATACGCTTTTAGGTAGATTTATACTGTGACATCTGTGTGTCCCATTCCAAGGCATACCCCCGCGATCAAGGTAAGCACAATGGTTCATCGTAGCAGGTGAGTATACTGAGATCATCCTTTTATTTTAATTTATTATTCAACGCCAGACTTCTTGGTGAACAGGTCAGTACTTCCGTACAGCAGAGAGACCAAAGAAGATCTGACGGTGGCCCCTTTTTTTTTTAATGTCAGACTTCCTGGTGAACAGGTCAGTACTTCCGTACAGCAGAGAGACCAAGGAAGATCTGACAAGGGCTCTTTTTAGCAGGATATCCTGACTGTGTCCAGGTCAGTACTTTCGTACAGCAGAGGGACAGCCCTGATATCCCGGATGAAACATCAGCATAAAGACCCAAAACTTCAGATGTTGGCTATCTATCAACGCAGGATTTAAGACCATGAAATCATATACCGTTGGTCTGTTACCCACGAGATGTCCAGTCCATTATGTTTGTATCACTTTTGCTTCTTTTGCTTTTCGAGCGGCAGACCTATCAACACATCGCAGTGGAGCCGAACCTGTTTAACATCGAAACCTTACGTGTGTTAATCAAGTTCTTTAACACGAAAATTCATTTCATTTCCCCAGCAACTATTTCTCCCCCTCAAACGATGCGTATGTACATATATGGGTTTTTTTTTCTCCCCCTCAAACAAAGCATATGTACATATATGTCCTTCTCCCCCCCCCCCAAATTTGTGCATCACACTTTATGCACAAATTTACTTATTTATTTACATAAATATAGAAACCCGTTTTTTTTTTTTTTTTTTTTTTTTTTTTGTAGTCGCTCAGTCGGTGAAAACGCATCATTTTTAAAAGATCCACAAGCACATTGAATCTCGAGATGCTGACAGGTTTTATATAAAAAAAATCCGCTGTAATAGCATCAGTATGGATCTGTTCAAGTTTAAACAATCCTCTGTCATAGCAGTCTCGAATAGAGTGCACCTTGATGTCAATGTGCTTGGTTTTAGAGTAAAAGACAAGGTTTTTGATAATCTGGATAACGGCATCATTATCAAAATAAGTAGTAGAGTTTAGATAAGTCAAACCGTAATCCTTGAGCTGGTGTTGTATCCAAAGAACCTGAGAGCAGTAGGCAGCAGATGCTGTACCGCACTTTGCTTCCGCTGCAAAAGTGAGCTGTTGCTTCTTGCACTGCCATGAGATGAGACTGTCCCTCAAGAATTGGCATCCAGCTGATGTACACTTCATATCCCTGTTTTGACGAACTTGCATGCCCAGAAACATTTTCACTTCTCCCAACGAGCTCATTTCGAACTTCTTTCTCATCACCAATGCATGTTCCTCATCATGATCCAGACCTTTAACTTGCTCGAAGCAACTTTCTCATACCCGATTCGTTGTGGGACTGCACACCAGCAGCTTGAGATTAAGAAACTTCTAGATATAATACCAGATTGCTCCCCCTCACTTGATGCAGTAGCGTTGTTGATCACCGGTGGATCTACAGTGCAATATGAGGGAATTGCTCCCAGAAACAGAGAAGTTCCTTGAGCATTTGAGGGTCCTGAGGAGACTTCAATGTTACGGACTACACCATCAGGGATAGCTACAGCAGGTTCAGAAATCGGCTTCTGAATCGGTCGAAGAACGAAATTGCGAGTCACTCTCGGTGAAGAAAACCTCCATCCCTTTGTTGCACATTAGAGATACGCTCAAAAGGTTGTGCTTCAGTTCTGGGACATAATTGACGTCTGAGAAGATGAGAACCCCGTTTCTGACAGTGCCCTTCATGGTTATTCTTCCAGTTTCCCTTCCCGCGAAGTTGACAAATCCACCATCGAACATTATTTTTTTTTGTAATTCAACTGGGATAAGTCTTCTGTCACGTGTCTGGAACAACTACTATCGAAAAACCGAAGTCTAACGATCGCCCTCCATAGCCGTTCCTGCACACTTAGCGGGATTAATTAGAAACTGGAACCCAGGCCATTGTTGACCTGAGGTGACCATCGCTATCAGTGTAAGAAACTTCACGAAAAATCATACAACTCTTAACATCGCCGGTGGTTTTTGGCGATGGAGTAGATGTTGATGGTTGCGAACACGGAGACTGGGATCCAACAGGAGTTTTAGGTTTCCAATTCCTAGTGTCTGAAACACTTTCATTTGCTGGAAAAACTTTTGTTTTTCTTTGAAACCTATTTATGTTTGAAAATTTTTGACTTTCCTGTTTGGCAAGATTCCAGTCTCTGTCAGAAGGCCTTGCTTTGGGATGTCTATTTTTGACGAAATTTGAGTGCATGGCCTTCTGATGGTACATGTTCCTAGAGTAGTAGGGACGATGAACACAATTTCTTGCGATGTGTCCCGGAATTCCACAATTAAAACACGTCTGTCTTTTTGAGAAAAAGACATTCAGTTCTGCTTGTGTTATTCTAGGGAACTGATCAAGTCCTTTCTTTTCCTTTGATGCTGATTGCTTGTGCGTATGTTTGGTCTTGGAAGAACCCTGCTTACAGTTATCAGCACAAGAGTAAGCCTCCGCAACTTTACCCTTCAGTTTTGATTCAGTTTGCTTAAGAGTCGGGTTTTCCTTTTGAGTCTTCTTTTTGCGTGGTTTTCTGTTTCTACGTGACCGTCTTTTCTTTAAAGGAGCAGATTCAGTAGATTTTGCTTCATTTGAAACACTTTCTTCAGAATCTAATCCTTTGGGATCAAGAGTTGAATCATCTGTTGAATTGACTTCCATAGATTCTTTTTCCTCAGAAACTATGTTTTCAGGAGTTTCTTCAGAATTGGTTTCCACAGATATCTCTTCTTCAGATTCATCAACCTCTGAGTCCTTAACATCAACTGATTCTGGTTTCTCACTCGAAGAGCAGTCTATGTTTGAAACTGTTTGACTATCTTCGGGCGTTGCACTACTTGATTCTGAGTGTTTGTCACACTTGGAATTTTCAGAAGCGCTACATTCATTATCTGATGTACCAGAATCTGCAGCTTGAGTGTCAGGTTCATCAGATGATCCCTGTTCATCATTATCTTTATCCTGTTCATGAGTTTCTGTTGTATCAGTTGATGTTTCAGGCACACTAGAATAGTTGCCCGAATCATCAGAATTGATCTCTGAGTCACTTGAAACAGATGTCTCAAGTTTATCAGTCGATACATCAGATTTTCCTGTTAAAACATTTTCATCACCACAATTATAGTCTAAAACCACATCACCTGAATCATCAGTTTTAATAGGAATACCCCGACTCTCAGCATACCAAGACATAACACAGTTCCAAGCGTAATTATCGCATTTGGCAGCATTTGAATTATTAGCAGCATCAGCAACATCAGTAGCGTTTGAATGTGATTTATCATCTACTGCAGACTGCTCTTCAACTGTTACTGACTCTGCACACAAACTAGAACAGTTAGTATTTTTAACAGAATTAGAATTTGGTAAAATTTCTTGTTGCTCATTTGCGGATGTTTTCACTGGTTCTGTTTCATTCTTTGGTTCATTTTCCTTTTCAGATTCGCCAGCTGATTCGTTTGAGCAATTTTTATCCGCATTTTTAACAAAATTCATTGGTTTTTGAAAATCAGCTGGTCTGGCATTCTTTGGTCTGAAGGGCTCCCATGGAACATAGTCACTAGGTTTGCCATACATCATAGTGTCATAATTTTCCATTTCCTGCTCAGTGATTGGCAATCTAGAATAATTATGATTGTATGGTGGCGGAGCCTGTTTATACCCCAAACCCTTTCCCTTGTTTTCTTGATAAGCAAGTTGCACATCGCACAGATTACGAACAGTGTCACTAGAAGTATCAAACTTTTTGATGTTTAACTCGTTTTGTTTATACTTTCCAGTGAGGAGCTCTAGCTCACCCTTCACAGAGTCACATTCAAGAGTTTTGACTGTGAGTCTATGTTTGTAGTCGTGAACCCAACATTGCTGTTGATTCACGTCCCTGTGAAGTTGAGCTATGTCCTTCTTAAGTGCTTCAATCTTTTCATAGAGAATCTTATTATTCTCTCGAAGACTGATGTACTTTCCCATGACACTGTTATAATCCGTGATCAATGCTGAGTTTTGTGATCTCAGAATAGCAACTTTCTTTCTACAGTGCTCTGTACACAACAGAGAATTTAGCGTTTCAGAGAGAGATTCCGGTTCTTCAACTTGGGCCTGGGGTGCTGGTTTGGCCACCTCATCGGGATGAGATCCTGTTGATTGTGGGCTCTTCACATCAGATGATGAAGTTGCCACGGGTGAAGGTGAGGGAATCTGAGCAGCGTTGGGATTAGTAGCAAATGGCGAAGTACCAACGACCTTCTGACAGTTAGACGTAGATGACGATGTGTTTGCGTGATTCTGACTCCTCTGCTTGTCTTCCTGGATATATTTATTGACTAAGGAGATCACATCTTTGGTTTCCGTTGTAGCATGATTGTATGTCCCCATGATAACTGCAACACGATAGTCCCATGTCTTGCTACGTGGCAAACCGTACAGAAAAGCCCTGTTAATCCTACCAAGTGTCACATTTAACCCGCTCTTCTCTATTTCAGAAAGCAGTTGCGTAAACCTTCTGATCACGTCTTCTACATTTTCACCCTCAATATATCCGAAACTATCGAGTTGTTTCCAGACCAACTCACGTTGAGATACAGTGCTTGGAGAATTCATCGTTGAATCAGGCGATAACCCGTAAACTTGCTAACTCAAGCACTCCGCAAACGTATGAACCAGTTTCCTTTACTGCACCTCAAAAGCTTGTCAAGACTTATCAAAACGAACAAACCCGTTTTTATATATAGATATATTTTTTTTAATTAACCTATTTTTAATAAAAGTTTTCTAAATATAATAACTAATAAGTTTAAAATATTATATAAACCTTTTTTTATTTTAATTAATTTTAAAATAAACTTATATTATAATATAATAATATATTTTAATAAAAACTTTTTAATCATTATGTAATGATTACCTAATTATTATAATTATATTATTATTATATAAAAAAAAATCCTTAAACGACAAATTAATATGTCGTATCTGTCTTTCTCGCAAAACCAGTTCCGAAACCCTAAAACTGATCGTTCAGCCGCCGCTTTTGAAATCCCGATTAGCAACGGTGAGGTTCAACGGAGATGATGGTTGACGGTGAAAAACAGAGTTGATGTAGATGAAGTCTGGATACGTGAACGGAGGTGATGACGGAGAAGTGGTGGCCGCCGGTGATGAAACAGTTGTAGGTGGTGGTGATAAAAAAACGATGAAGATGATCAGTAAGCTCACGGAGTATGTTAAAAGAAGGACGGAGATGAAGATGAAGATGTCGATGTCGATGATGGTGATGGGTGAACAAGATAACCGAGATGGTGAAAATGACGGAGAAGATGGTGATGATGACAATGAAGACGGAGGTCGATGATTACGGATGGATCAATGTAGTAACAGATGATCTCGGATGATGAAGATGGATGATTACGGATGAATCAATGTTGATCACGGATGGAATATTATGATTACGGATGTTGTGATGTTGTTGAATGTCCGAAATGACAATTCCGGATGATTTCGGAATAGATGATATGATTCCGGATGAATGAAGTGATGATTGTTTGATTGCGGACGATTGCGGATGAATTTTGTTGACGATTCCGGATGAATGTTGTTGACTACGGATTGATTACGGATGATGATGTATGATAATGTCTGATTGCGGATGAATTACGGACGAAAACGATTGATTTCGAATGAAACCAAAAGTCAACAGTGATGTACGATGATGATGTAGACAGCTGATGATGTTGATGACTGAGGACGACAGATGATGATGCTTTGAATAAAATATTGATGATGACGTCACGAATGAATAAAGATGAACCTCTGATTGTTTCTGTTGATGAATGATAAGATGACTTTTCTTTTTTTTAAACAACCATTTTAAACAAATCAAAAAGCAAAATATGTTGATTTTTTAAAGAATGTGATGAACACATTGAAGAACCCGAAGAACACAATGAAGATCTTCAATAAAAATGCAGAATTTTTTTTGAGTGTTTGATATCAAATTGGCTCTGATACCAATTGTAAGTCCCAAAATCCGGATCAAACAACGATATCAAACAATCACCAAGGATGGGCGGAATCCAAACTTGATGATATTCAAGAAATCAAGAACAAGATGATGAAGATTTGATGATTCAAATGCTTAAACTTGCATACAATAGATATTGTCTAATACAAGTTTCAAAAACAAGAGAACCAACCTTAACCCCTAATTTCCATTAACTATTTATAGGGAGGGTTTCCCCCTAAACCCTAGGCCCATAATTACCTAAGCCCACTCTAATACCCACCACCTTCTAGAAGCTTGATCCATTTAGCAACAAACCTACTAATCCATAAACCTATAGGGCCTAACAGTACCAAACACCTCTAAACCTATATCTAAGCTATATAAAGGATAAATAGGGTATGTTTAACTTATGGACATATTCCGTAAGGTCCGTTACCATACGATTCGACCTCCTTTTGCAGTTTGACGCAATTAGTCCCTTAATTGCGCAAAGTAGCGCGAAATGCCGTTTAATGATATCTAAGCCTTCCATGTCCCATAATAATCATTCCCAAGCATATATTTAAATATTACTACGCTCTCGTTTGCTTAAATGGTCACCGAATGGCGTAGATTCAAAAGTTGACGCTTTAGGCCCCTCTATTGCGCAAACTTGCGCATTTCATCATTTATTAGCATTGAAGCCTCATCTAATCCATATTAGGCATCCTTGAAAGTATTATTAAACATTACGATGCTTTGGGTTCTCTAAAAGGTCATTCAGAGGTATAATTAAACATATTGACACTTTTAGTCCCTCTAACTTGCAAAGTTGCGCGTAACTTTACTTATAGGCATAAAAACCTTAGATGACCATTAATTGGCATTTCCTAGAGTTATAATTATATATTATGAAGCTCTCGGTTTGTTAAAAGGTCACTCAGAGGTTAGAATTGACATGTTGACGCTTTTAACCCTTTATTACGCAAACCTTCAATTAATTATGCAAACGGCTACACTTAACCATCAAGTGGCACATTTGTGAATATAAACATCGTAAGAGGTTATTTAGAAACTTATTTTAGGTATGCTAACACTTCCAGTCCTTTCATAATCAAAGTTTTCGATTTTTCGAAAAATTAGTCCCTAAATTTCAATGTTTGACTTCATTAGGGTTCATTACACGTGTCAAGACTTCATTGGACGTGATTTTACGAGGTGTTACATCGTATCAACTCTCTCTTTCTTCTCTATTCAAAATCACAGGCCACATTACTCTTTTTCTTCTCTATTCAAAATCACAGGCCACATTTCTGTCTTTCTTCTCTATTCATGGTGAAGATGCAAAACATTTATATTGTCAGACTGTCAGGCTCAGATTGTGCAGAAAGATGACAACACCATGGCCGCAAGAGAGGTTGTATGAACAGCTGCCATCCTACGACCTTGCCATACCATAATGCTATCTTTATTCAATTTTTACTCAAATCTACAAAATCATCATAGCCTCATGTTGAAAGCACAAAAAAATGCACTTTGAATTCATTTTTATTCATCATCACATTCAACACTAAATGATTTGCTAAAGTAATAAAAATGATTTGAAAATGTCAGACCTTGCTTATATTCGGGCAGACGTTTGCTTCATCCTAGTTTTAGTCTCAGGTGAGAAGCATCTCATCAACATCATTGACTGAGTATCCCTTAGGTGACATCAATCTAATTATCATCAACCAAACATCGATTACATCCAACGCTACCTAGAACAGCCGCGAACGGCAGCCGGCAACAATCTGGCGTGTTGTTGCAACAACACTTTTGTTAACAGATCTCGCAATCATAGCCTCAGATGACAAAAGCATCTAAGGTGATAAAGTTTTACACCGATCAATTTTCAATATCAAAAAAATCCTAAATGAATCTTAATGTAACAACACATACAGGTTCAGTCAACACAGTTGAGATGATACAGGTTCAGGTAACAAAAAGAAACCCTCTGTTGTAGAAGCAGCCAGTGAGAATGTTTTAATGAAATTTTGTGGAGGGGTCGGTGACATTGTCGAGGGTTGTCAGGAAATGCTATCACTTAGCATTTCCTGACAACCCTCGACAACGTCACAAACGCTCCACGTTTTCCACCAAAACACTCTCACTGGTTGCTTCTACGACAGAGGGTTTCTTCTTATTACCTTGAAAACACTGTGTACATGAACATTTCCCCTACTAAAACAAATCTAGTACCTTGCAATTTACACTAACTTGATAACTCTTAAAAACACTGTGTACATGAACATTTCCCCTACTAAAAACCAAACTGACTTCTAACCAACTACGAAAATCAAGTCAAAAGTTGAAACATGGCATATGCTGTTCAACAGAGGTCATCCTCTAATATCCCTTAATAGCTAAGAACGTGACACGTAGGCAAATCGAGCTCATCCTCTAATCTCACTTCATCACCCTAAACCATAACAAACACTGAACCACACCCAAAATCAAACACACAAATCAAAAGATATACACAAAATACAAAAACCCTAAACAATATGAGACATAAATTATTACATGAATGACAACTATGTAGAAGATAATACCAACCCATTACCGATGACAATTGTAGCAGGTCCTGGCAGTCCGCATACAATATAAGCAACTAATCCCACCACAATAGCTGTCACCAACACCTGTATCAGCGTATCACCAACAAAAATTAAAAAACAAAACAGTAGCACAACACAAAATGTATAGAGCATATTATTTGTAGTTACCTGACCAGAACCCAATCCAAAAACGTATTTCTTCATGGAACTCAGCCTTTCAACAGAGAGCTGTGAACAATAACAATACACAGTTTCAAGTTTCAACTCATGTAATACAAAAGAATAATGAAATTAGACTTATTTTCACACTCAAATTCGGTCAAAACATCTCCTAGCAAACACTGTAAACTCAAATTCTGAAAAATAATCAACAGAAATTTAAACATATCCAGATCCCGCCGTCAACCAACCTAACAAATTTCGCAAGAATCAACTCCTGTTCCAAATACAGTATCTAAAAACCATAAACACACAAATCAATCACTTAACCCATACCTTAACATGCGGATCTACATAAGTTTCCAACCCTGTAACTTCCTTGCACGAAACCAACAGGCGGAACGTTTTCAGAATGGAACCGAGATAACCTAGGGTTTGAAAGAGAACTCATCTTGTTGTCTCTTGCTGCATTTCCAGCCAGCTCCTATTAGGCCACCAGACATCTCCAGACCAGAAACAGAGGCATAGCGATAGTCACCACAGCGATAGTCAACAGTCTCACACATGCAGACGAATGCGGTTTCACTCACCACAGCGATAGTCAACAGTCACACCCCAAGTGGTGGCCAGGGTTTGTCGCTTCAGGTATTGTCAGCAGAAACCTATGGTGACGGCGGTTAGGGTTTCACTACAGTGATGAAGATGGCTTCAAGAAAACCAAGACTAGAAAAGTACAACAAAACGATGTGGCTTAGATCTACCAGAAATCATGGCTGCAAGGTGGGTTGCAGGTCAAACCCTACCATCCGCCATCATTGCCATGCCAAAATCAACTGGTAAAAGACTTTTGAGATCATCATAGCCGAGTGACAGAACCATCGGACTTCTTTGCCGAATACATTCTTCAACTTGAAGCTTTTTGAATAAAGAAGAAAGAGAAACCCTAGAAATCGCCAGAAGTGAGAAGAGAGAAGTTGGTTTGAAGAGAGAAGAAAGAGAGAAATGAACTATTATTTGAATTGAGAAAAAAAAAGAGTTGATTTGATTATCTGATGATGTGCATTAAATGGCCATACAATTCCCCATGCAATTCAAATTTGCCTCCTTAAAAATTTAGTTTGTATATATTAATAAAATCCGATTTTAATATTTATATATAATAAATAAATCGTAATTATGACATCGGCGAGGACTACGTGGCATAGCTGAGAAGTTGACACGTAGGCATTTCTATGTCATCATCTAACCTCCTTTAATAGATAGTATAGATATTTAATCTAATGCGATAGTATTAAATATAATATAATATAATATAATAATAATAATGACATATAATTTAATCTGATATGATATTATTAAATATAAATATAATAATAATGACATATTTTACATATTACGAAGACCCATATAAAAACCCAAATTAGTAAGGAAAAGATATCCCTCCCAGATGCATATGCGGCAAAAAAAATGATGCTATAACTAACTTAACATTAGTAAAAAAAATGATGCTATAACTAACTTAACATTAGTATTGCTCCACAATGCTATAACTGCTATAACTAGCTTAAGATTAGTAAGCAGTTAATTTTTTTTGTTTTTAGTTCAAATTTAACATGTGAACTGTGAAGGAACGTAAATATTTAAAAAATTGTTGAGGGATTTTGTGAAACAAAATAAAAGGTTGTTTAGTTATTCATGAGCAAAACATTGTTAAGGGACTTTTATGAGACAAAAAAGAAAGTATGTTGGTTTCCATGTGTAAAAAATTGTTAGAAGGACTATTATGAGAAAAATGTAAAAGTATGTTGGTTTTATGGTATTTGCCCTATATTTTATGATATTTATCATCCTTTACTTATGTGAGAATTTGTGATTAAAAATATATAAATTATCCATAATTTTAAAACATATGATTTTATTACTTCTTAAAATGGATAAACATATGGATTGATTTGCTTTATTTGTTTTGCGTAAATCCAGTATAAATATAACTAAATATATGTTTACCTTTGAAAAAAAAATAATTGCATTTATATAAGAAACGTGGTGTTACGTTATTAAAAATACCTTTGAAAAAAAATTAATTGGTGTTATGTTATTAAAAATGTTATTTTTAATTATACACATTAATATTTCATATCAACACCACAAAAAATATGTAAAATTATAACACTCGGATATGAGTTCATATATTAGAAATAGTGAAGTGAAGTGATTATTTCAACTAAATAGTTTTGTGATGAATTTATCTATTAAATCTCTTAATTCAAACAAAATTTAATTAATTAGTAATATTATTGTAATTAGATATACCAACCACAATCCATCTCCATCGTCACAATTTCCAGCCACCAACTCCATCTCAATTAAAATTTAAGAGCCTTCTCATTATATCTCAAAATTTTAAAGAAACTTTTGTGTGTTCATCAGTTTTTTTTCTATTTCGTCTCATCCCCCAAGATAAGGATGAGATTTAAGAATTTACTTCGCATTCTTTATGTATCGTATCATAACATATTATATAAATTTAACTATTATATAAATATATATTTTATGTATACATAATTATTATTAGTGAAGTAACAAATAAATATAAATTATTTGCTTAAACGTTATAGCGAGTAATGTATACTTTTTTTTAACTTGGTATGGATAGTTCATGTTAGGGTAATATGTGTTTATATTAAAATTTACATTTAACATGTGTAATATCAAGAGTAATTAAATTTTGTAATTATTATGTTCTTCGGATACATCCAATGTTATCATTCAACCCGTGTAACACACGGGACTATAAACTAGTATATATATATATATATAGAGAGAGAGAGAGAGAGAGAGGCCGATTATTATACAAAATGCATTACGTACGAAGCGTACGGGATTGTAAGTGTTTTTAGACACATCGCTATAGGGGAAGGTTCATTTGAGAAGAAATTTAATGTGAGAACAAAAAGAAGAAAGGGCATATTAGTAAAATGCTATTTCATTTATAACTCATATCATTAATTTTTCTCTCTTTAATTAATTAGTCAACCAAAGATTAATTATACTACATATAATCTACAAAACCTACACATATCAAAATTTTCCTACATGTACCCTACACGTTATAGAATTTTATCCTACACAGTCGAAATTTATCCTTCACACCTCGAAATATATCCTACACAACTCGTAATTTATCTTACACAACTAGTAATTTATTCTACACTTTAAATTAAGTTGTTTTTTTTAATTTGAAAAAAGTATATATTTTGAAAAGGAGTTACAAATTTAATTTAGCTAGTTATTAAAGGGGAAGAATACAAATTAATGATTTATGTAAGTTTACCAATATACCCTTTTATTAAAATTAAATACAAATATTAAATGAAGTAAAATAAAGCATTCTTATTGGTTGAAACTTCTTCTTTTTTCTTCTTACAAAAAAATTCTTCTCATTTGAACCCTCCACCATCGCTATAATGGTAATAGCATATTGTATATTTAGTATTGATTTCCTCATTTATTGTATAGATATCTCCACCAATATAGGAGGTTTAGTTTGTATTTACCTTGTACTATATATTGTCATTCAATCAATGAGAATAAGCAAGTTGAATCAACCTCTTTCATGGTATCATACCTACATCGATCCCCTCCCTTCTAAAAACCCTACCCGTGCCGTCGATCCCTCTTCTCGGCCATCGAAATTTTTTTTCTTTCTTTCCAGCCTCCATCTTCTTCTCTTCTACCCTTATGGACTCTAAACTTCACCCTGCTCTCACCGTTTCTAATATCAAAACCCATGTCCCCATCATTCTCGAAAAAGATTCAACCTACTATACTACCTAGAAAACCCTTTTCAAGGTTCACTGTCAAATCTATGAGGTGCTCGATCACCTATCTCCCAAACTGACCACTGCCAAAGCCGCTGAACGCTCTGCTCCTTTTGACTCGGCGGATGCTGCCAAAGCCGAGGTTGCGGCTCGTGCCGCCGAAACCCTGTGGAGTCAACTGGATGCCGTTGTGCTCCAGTGGATTTACGCCACCATCTCCGCGCCCCTCCTCCATGTTATTCTGAAACCTGGTCAGACGGCTCACGATGCATGGCTCACTGTTGAGAGTGAATTCAATGATAACAAAAACACTAGAGCAATATTTATTGGTCAAGAGTTCGCCAACCTATCCCTCGAGAATTTCTCCACCATGGCCGATTACTGTCAACATGCCAAACATCTGGCTAAACAACTGCAGAGTGTTGGCTCTCCGGTTGACTACCGGATGTTGGTTATCAAAGTTCCCACCGTTCTAACCGAACAATATGACAGCATATCCACTGTTCTTCAAAACCGTGATCCCTTGCCAGACGTCAATGAGGTTCGCTCCCGCCTCAATATAGAAGAACAAACGAAAAAAGCGTTAGGTCACACGGGGCTCACAAGCCGCTGCCACAGCCCTTGTCACCACCTCCGTCCCGCCGCCAAACCCCACTCAACAACCGCCGTTTTACACTTCCTCTGACCGGGGTCGTGGTCGCAGCCGAGGTGGTTGGGGCCGAGGCCGCGGGCGCTCTTTCTCGGGACGAGGCATCAACAGACATGCTAGTCAGCAACAGAACCCTGCCCATCCTTGCATCGTGTTCCCGAGCAACTAGACTGTCTCTCAATGGGCCAGCCTCCTCAATACAAACAGCCCGGCCCAACCTCCCTGTCCATACCCATCAAGGCCCAACTCTCAATCATCTCAAGGCATCTTGGGCCCGCGACCTGATGAGGCTCATCACACAGGCTACTCACCTACCAACATCGAACAAGCACTATATTCTTTGGCTCTCAATCAACCAGACCATGGCGTGATGGATACAGGAGCTACTTCCCACTCCGCTAATGAGCAAGGTATATACTCCCCGTCTAATTTTAAAACGTGCACTAATAAAAATATAGTCGTTGGTAATGGCATGACTATCCCTGTTGGGGCCCAAGGCAACCAGGTTCTTCCACCTCCCTACCCACCTCTTAAACTTAACAATGTACTGTTTGCCCCACACATAATCAAAAATCTTATTTCCGTTCGTCGCCTTACCACTGATAACTTAGTTTCTGTTGAATTTGATCCTTTTGGTTTTCTTGTGAAGGATCTCAAAACTCGGGCTCCTATCCTACGATCCAATAGCACAGGCGATCTTTATCCTCTAACAGCACCTCTTCCCCTACATCCTACTCAACCATCTGCTTTTGCTGCTGTGTCTCAAGATCGCTGGCATCAATGTTTGGGTCACCCTGGCGATAAATTGTTACAGTCTTTGAAATTGTCTTCTTTTGTTGATTTTGGAAAACTCAATAAAACGATTTGTCAATCTTGCATTTTTGGTAAAAGTGTTAAACTGCCATTTTATGATTCTGTTAATTGTACTCGTTCAGCTTTTGACATTGTTCATAGTGACTTATGGACATCACCCGTACTTAGTACGGGTGGTCACAAATACTACATCCTGTTTTTGGACGATTTTACTTATTTCTTGTGGACTTTTCCCATGCGATCAAATCCCAAGTGTTTCACATCTTTACCACCCTTCACAATTTAATTCACACACAATTTGAACGTAAAATCAAACAGTTTCAATGTGACAATGTCAAAGAATATGCAAACCAAAACTTCTACAATTTCTGTAATCATAATGGCATGCAATTCCGTTTGTCTTGTCCTTACACCTCTTCACAAAATGGGAAAGCGGAACGCAAAATCCGCACCATTAATAACATGGTCCGTACCCTTCTTGCCCAAGCTTCTCTTCCCGCCAATATGTGGCACCATGCACTTGAAACCGCCACATATCTCCTAAACATTTTACCAAGCAAAACTCACCATTTTAAATCGCCTACAACTGCACTCCTGAATACGACCATCTTCGTGTGTTTGGGTGCCTGTGTTACCCTCTCGCCCCTTCCACCACCATTCATAAACTCGACTACAGGTCACATCCTTGCGTTTTTCTTGGCTATCCTTCGAACCATCGTGGTTACAAGTGTCTTGATCTCACCTCTCACCAATAATTATTTCGAGACATGTCCACTTTGAAGAATCTATCTTTCCATACCACATCCAATCGCCAACAAAACCTCCATCCTATGATTTTCTAAACCGACCATTAACCCTCTAGTTTGGGATTACCTAAGGAATTCCCACAACTCTCAACATACTCAACATATCAACCCATCCCCTTCCGCCACTACTTCACACTCGCCCACTACACCAACCGGCCCAACCCCCACAGCCCAAACTCCAAATATTTATCCCGCCAACTCAAACAGTACTCCCTCCACCTCTCTCGGCCCACAACCACAACCTTCTCAAGCCCAAAACTCAGCCATACCTCCTGACCATACCTCACCCCTCACTTCGGCCCACTCTCCACCCACATCTACAGCCCAGCCCACACCTCCATCTCCGACCATCACTTCCCCAGTTCCCAACCTGGCTGTTTCTGTACCCGCTCAGCCTACGCCACCCCCACCCCCACCCGTCACCACCCGAACCATACATACTCGTTCTATGAGCGGTATTGTCAAACCCAAACAAGTTTTTAACCTACACACTTCCACTATCGTTCCCATTCCTAAGAGTCCACATGTTGCCTTGTCCTCTCCAGAGTGGTATAGTGCCATGTCCAATGAATTTAGTGCACTTATTAAAAACAAGACCTGGGAGCTTGTACCCAGGACACCTGACATGAACATTATACGTAGCTTGTGGTTATTTAAACATAAATTCAGGTCGGACGACAGTTTGGAACGTTACAAAGCTCGTTTGGTTTGTGATGGTCGTAATCAACAGACGGGCATTGACTGTGGCGAAACTTTTAGCCCGGTTGTTAAACCATCCACTATTCGTATGGTACTTTCTCTTGCATTATCCAGATCTTGGCAGATTCACCAGTTGGATGTTACCAATGCATTTTTGCTGGCAACTTGGAGGAAACGGTTTATATGCATCAACCCATGGGATTTCATCACAGGGACTTTCCTGATCATGTTTGTCTCCTACGGAAGTCCTTATATGGTCTGAAACAGGCTCCAAGAGCCTGGTACCAGCGGTTCACGGATTTTGTTACTATACAGGGGTTTCGTCAAAGCAAGTCTGACAATTCTCTATTTATTTACCATCATGGTATAGACATTGCTTATCTCTTCATCTATGTGGACGACATTATTCTGACCACGTCCACCGAAGCCCTTCGAAAAAGGTTGTTACACACGTTGTCCGGTGAATTTTCTATGAAACACTTGGGGCCACTTTCATATTTCTTGGGCATACAGGTGATCAGGGAAGGTGATAATATGTTCTTATCTCAGCAGGCGTATGTTAAAGACATTCTTCATCGGGCGTCTATGGATTCCTGCAAACCGGTTGCCACACCAGTTGATACGCAGTCCAAGTTATCTGCTGATTCAGGGCCTTTGCATGATGATCTGTCTACCTACCGTAGTCTTGCGGGTTCCCTACAGTATATTACTTTTACTCGGCTAGAAATCTCTTATGTCGTTCAGCAGATTTGCATGCATATGCACGCTCCTCGGCTTGATCATTGGAACGCCTTGAAGCGCATCAGACGTTACCTTCAGGGCACGGCTGACTTTGGTCTTCATCTAGGACCAGTTCCCAGCTTATGTCTACTTGCATATAATGATGCTGATTGGGCTGGATGCCCTGATACTCGTCGGTCTACGTCCGGTTACTGTGTTTATTTGGGTGACAATCTTATTTCCTGGTCTTCAAAGCGTCAGTCCACCATTTCCCGATCCAGTGCTGAGGCCGAATATCGAGGCGTGGCGAATGTGGTTGCGGATATTTGTTGGTTACGTAATCTTCTGCTCGAGCTTCATCACCCTCTCTCCCGTGCTACCTTGGTGTACTGTGATAATGTCAGTGTTGTCTACCTCTCGGGTAACCCTGTGCAGCATCAGCGCACTAAACATATTGAGCTCGACATCCACTTTGTTCGTGAACAGGTGCAACGCGGCCACATTCGGGTATTACATGTTCCGCCTCGTCATCAGATTGCCGATATCTTCACAAAGGGCCTTCCACGCGTATTATTTGATGACTTTCGTACCAGTCTCAACATCAATCCTCCCGACGTTTCAACTGCGGGGGTGTAATAGCATATTGTATATTTAGTATTGATTTCCTCATTTATTGTATAGATATCTCCACCAATATAGGAGATTTAGTTTGTATTTACCTTGTACTATATATTGTCATTCAATCAATGAGAATAAGCAAGTTGAATCAACCTCTTTCAAATGGTAAGTGTACTGTTATAATTCGTTTAAACCCATCATTTATCGCACATCGCATCAACATGTACAAAGAACACAATTTTTAAATATAAAAATTTTATACTCCATTCAAAGAGAATTTAATATGATATTATATTTTATTCAACACGTACAATATACGAGTTTTTAAGATATATCTTTCCAATTATCAAAATTACAGTTATGCAACCCGTGTAATACACGCGGTTCTAATCTAGTGTATATTTATATAAAATTTGGTATTTTAAAATTATTGTGTCTTATAGAAAAGTAACCTTTGGTGAGTATAAAAAATAATTATTTAAACATGCAATTTACAACTTAGTTAAAAAATCAAAGAATAAACTAGGAGTTTTATCTTGTATATACCATAAAAAATAAATACATACGTACGTACACAACAAATACAAAAAGTAGTTATGAAAATTATACAACTAGTTTATGGATCAGGGCAGGCTGATGGACTAAAAAATAAACATTTTTTTCATACGGTAAAGGGCGTTCGGCTAAAAATGTTTATACAACTAGTTTATCAATCGTTTTACAAAACTCACCCATGTTTGAAAAATCACAAGAACAGAGGTTTTTTCCTAATCTTTAAGATAATGGCAACAGTAAAGGCCGTTCGGCTAAACATGCTTATTATGGCGGCTAGGTTTATTAAGTTATAGCATTTATAAGAGTTAATAGCCAAATTGGTCCCTGAGGTTTGCTCACTTTTGCCACTTTAGTCCAAAATCCAAAATTTTGACATCTGGGTCCCTGAGGTTTGCATTTTATTGCCATTTTAGTCCAAAAATGAAATCAGGTCAGATTTCTTAAAAAAAAACCTGGTTTTTGTCCTTTTCCTTAGGGGCAAAATAGTCATTTTAAAAAACCTTCTCTCTCTGTTTATATAAACACACACATCCTCTCTCTCTCTCTTCACAAGCACCACCACCTCTCTCTCTCTCTCTCCCTCTACTCCTCTCTGCCGCCACCACCGCCACCTCCTCACGCCGGCGACACTAACCTCTGTGTAAATCCTTTATTAGCTGCTACTCATCAAGCTAACGGCAGTAGCAGCGTTTACAGGTGTAAATCGACGAACAACAACAACAAAACCGCCTCTGTCTCTCTCTCTTCTCCCTCTCTCTCTTCCGAATGGATCTAGGTTGTTTGCAGGTGGTTGGTGATTAGGGTTGTTTGTAGGTTGTTTGGGATTAGGGTTTCAGTGAGGGTGGTGATGGTGGAGACGGTGGGGGGTTGTGATGGTGGTTGGGGTGGTGGGTTTAATAGTGGTGGTTTGCAGGTTCTTGGGATTAGGGTTTTCAGTAGGGGTGGTGGGTTGAATCGTGTTGGTTGCTGATTTGGGTTGTTGCAGGTTTGGGGTTAGGGTTCCGGTGGAGACGGTGGCGGTGGGAGGGTTAGTCGAAGACGGTTTGCAGGTGGTTGGTGATTAGGGTTGTTGCAGGTTTGAAGGTGGTTGTGGTGGTGTGTTGTTGGAGGTGGTGGGTGAAGGAGGGAGACAGAGAGATGGTGGTGGTGGTGGATTAATGGTGGTGGTGGTGATGAAATTGGGTGCAGAACCTGGGGAACCCGCTTTAGGTTTAGCCCCTTTGCCTCTGCTCGATTTTGATAAGTTCTTAGGGGAACCCGCTTTAGGTTTAGGGATATGTTGGGAAGTTGAAGAACAGTTGATGTCTGCACAAATTGGGGTCGCACATCTGGATTAGGGCAAGAAACATTGCTAATTTGAGACGAGGATCCAACATAAGATGGATTTGAGTGAGAGGCAGACCGGTGGATGGCGGTGGTGATCTGTGGATGGGGATCTGTGTAGAGAGAGAGAGAGAGAACTGAGAGAGAGAACTGTGTTTTAGTGAGAGATAGAGAGTTATATATATATATATAATATATATATAATTAATTTTGTTTTAATTTATTAAAAGAGTAAATCAGAATGATCAAATTGCCCCTGCACAAAAAGACAAAACAATCAGGTTTCAACACTCAAAAATGGGGTTTTTGAAATTTGGACTAAAATTGCAACAAAATGCAAACCTCAGGGACCCAGATTTAAAAATTTTGCATTTTGGACTAAACTGGCAAAAATGAGCAAACCTCAGGGACCATTTTGGCTATTAACTCCATTTATAATTAGAGTTATTAAATATAATATTTTATAGGGGATGGTTCAAATGAAAACCACTTTTAACGCGAAAACTCGAAAACTAACTAAAAAAAGCCTAAAAAACACACAAAATTTTTATTTTTTTTTTCAATTTTTTTAATAAAAATCGCTGGTTTTTATATATAAAAAAAATTTTCAAAAAAAAAAAAAAAAAAAAAAAATTTTTGTGTAGTGCACATGTGTAATAATACACATGTGTAGTACAGATACACATGTGTAGTATTACATGTGCACTACACAAAAAAAAATTTTTTTTTTTTTTTTTGAAACTTTTTTTTATATTAAAAAACCTGCGAAATTTGGTTTTGCAAAAAAAAAAAAAAAATTGTGTGTTTTTTAGGCTTTTTTTTTAATTAGTTTTCGAGTTTTCGCGTTAACTAGTGGTTTTCATTTAAACCTTCCCCATATTTTATATATTAACTATATATTAAATAATCAAGTTTAATTAAATTCTAATAAAGTTTTGTTTATGTTGTCTACCCGGAGGGGTACATCGTGTTATCTTAGATATCCACACTCTTGAGGGATGCAAGTGACTCTAAATAGGTATCATTTTTATTGGACAAAGACTACCGAGTTAACGGTAAAATCCGTTATAAATTAAGTGACTTAACTGAGTAGATAGGGTATATAAAATTAGACAAAACATCAAATACAAATACTCTTATTATATAAAACGTATGAATATGGTGAAAAGATAAAAAAACGCGATTACATTTTCGTAATTATTTACTCGTAGAGTAATTATCAAAATTACGCTACAAATAGGGTAATTTTGATCTTGTAGAGTAATTTTGTAAAATGTTTTTGTAGGATAATTTTGATCTTGTAGGGTAATTTTGTAAAATGTTCTTGTATGATAATTTTGATCTTGTAGAGTATCATAATTACTCTACAAATGATCTTGTATGGTAATTTTGATATTGTAAGATAATTTTGATCTTGTAGGGCGTAACGCTCTATCCCATTTATACCGAATATCTGAAATGTTCTTAGAATGAGGTCCCAGATTTTTTTTAACATAGAACTTATACCCAGACGAACCGACATAACTAATTTTATACTTCAAATACAAGCTAGAAATTATAATTCCTTAAGCTTGAAAACTTTGTCGTGCATGATCATGCTTCATCCTTCCATAATTATTTCCCAAGGGATAGCGGTTTAATAGTGTTCGGTTCTTCTTATGCTTGGCCGTCCGTCCGATACCCGCCTTTGTAAAAGCCTAACATAAACACTAAAAACAATTAGTGTTTGAGTTAGACGGTCAAACACTAGTAACACAACAAAGATAAACAAGTTTTATTCTTTAGAGGTTTATTCCTTTACAATCCAATTCACATCCAATTCGGTTTGGTGTTTTACCCAACCGACCCGTTAAAGGACTTAAGCGTTCTAGCTCAAGTCTCTTGTATCCCTTATCATGTTTCCCACATTTTCTCTCAGCTACAACCGCAATTGTGGTTGGTTTAATTTAACAAAACGTTAGCTTTTCATTATTATCTTTTGGTATGGTGTTTTACCAAAAATGACCCGTTATGAGACCTTGAGCCAAAAGCCTACGTCTCCCACTTTCATGTTACCAAAAAGATCAACCCAATTTTTGGACTTACTATTAACCTACCCTTATGGGTTGTTTGCTCAGTTTATCACCCGGGGCATTTTAGTCAATTTAGTCCATTTCCGCATAATGAACGTGCTTTGGCTCGAATGGCTGTTATACCTAAAATGCTAAATGCATTTCACTTGGGTTAATCTATTACCCAAATTTGAGTCATCCCTCTTTGTGGAGCCATAAGCCCCTACCGAAAGCATAACCTTTTATACATACTTGTCACGAGTCAAAACCATTGACTCGTTATCCATACCTTGCAATTTATATTTCTTTCAAATTTGTGGCAATGCATGCTCATACATTATACTTACCTATAAGCATGAAACTTGACAAAACAAAGCATCAAATAACGAGTTCAAATGGTGATCACCATTTGACCCGCGTGACCGTTTGTCCTTTTGACCAATCTTGATTCGCCCTTTATGGCATCTAAATCAATATTTATATTGTTTGACCCTTTTGATTCACGTTAGCAATTATTTGCACCAAAACTCATTTCTACTAGTTTTGGTTCGTGTCAGCAAATGTTTATACCACAATCCCATTTCTATTTTTTTTAACCGGTTATGGCTTGCGTCATAAAGTAATCATTTCAAAACTCATTGTTTACTACCAAAATACGGTTTCGCACCAACTGTAAGACCCATTCTAATTAAACGCTGACTTTTATAGTAATTTGCATATTGACTTTTAAAGTAGTTTGCATACCAACATATTCGCGTATTGACTTTTAAAATAGTTTGCATAAAAACATATTTACATATTCACTTTTATAGTAGATTGCTTACAAACATATTTGCATATTTCGCGTCAGCGATTATTTACATCAAAACTCATTTCTACTAGTTTTGGTTTGTGTCAGTAAATGTTTATACTAAAAGCTCATTCTTTACTTGTTTGACCCATTTCATGGTTTACATCATGGGGTATCGTCTTAACAAACTTTCATTTATCACGGGCAACAGTTTATCATAACTTTACTCGTTTTGACCCGTTTCAAGGTTTACCCCATGGGGTATCGTCTTAACAAACTTTCATTTATCACGGAAATTAGTTCATCATAATTTTACTCGTTTTGACCTATTTCATGGTTTACACCATGGGGTATCGTCTTAACAAACTTTCATTTATCATAAGTTAATTCATCCTTTTGACCAACATAACTAATGGGTTCAACTCTTATGTCAAAACCCACTTCTAGTCACTTAGGAATACTTATCAAAATCCATAAAGTGTTCAAGTAATTCACACATACAAGCAAGTATGATGATTACGAACATCTATTCATCAACAATTTCATCATACTAACAAAAATATTAAACTCAAGATTACCACCTTCAATGTAACACCTCGTAAAATCACGACCAATGATGTGTTGACACGTGTACTAAACCCTAATGAGGTCAAATGTTGACTATGAGGGACTAATTTTGCGAAAAATCAAAAAATTTGAATATAGAAGGACTAAAAGTGTTAACATGCTTAAACTAAGCCTCTGAATAACAATTCAAGGAATTCAAAATTATAATTAAGCCACCCGATGGTCGAGAGGAACCGTTTACGCAATTATTTAAAAGTTTGCGCGTCGAAGGGTTAAAAGCGTCAACATGTTAATTCTTACCTCTGAGTGAACTTTTAACAAAGCGAGAGCTTCATGATAACTGATTACACTCTTGGGAATGCCTAATATTAGCCATTAGGGGCTTTTATGACAATAAGTGACGATACGCGCAACTTTGCAAGTTAAAGGGGTTAAAAGCGTTAATATGTTTAATTATACCTCTGAATGACCTTTTAACGAACCCTAAGTATTATGAAGTGCAATCATACTCTTAAGAATGCCTAATATGGATAACATAGGGCCTTGACGCAATAGAATAATAATGCGCTCAAGTTTGCGCGTTAGAGGGACCAAAAGCGTCAACTTTTAAATCTACGCCTTTGGGTGACCATTTAAGCGAACTGGAGCATCGTGATATTTGAGCATATGCTCGGGAATACTCAATATGGGTGACGAAAGGTTAAGATATCGTTAAACGATATTACGCATTACTTCGTGCAATAAAGGGACTAAAAGCGACGACTAGCGAAACTACGCCTTCGAGAGGCCTTTTATGCAAACCAAGAACTCCGTGATGCTTGTTTATACTCCCGGATGCGCCTAAGATCGGCCATTAGAAGCTTTGTACCATATATAAACGCAACTTAATGAATATGAACATAATGTGCCGATTATGTCATTACCAAAAGTTTAAAACATGCATATCGAAGTCAGGGACTGATCTGGTCATTTCTGAAAGTCATAAAGGGATTACAAAGAATGCAGGGACTGATCTGGTCGTTTTTGGAAGTCTAGAAAAGGATTAACAACCTGTAGGGACTGATTTGGTCACTTCTGAAACTGAATGCATGCATTAATAAAGGACAGTGGCCAAAACAGCAATTCTACCAAACAAATGAGGCTGGGCTGACCTCAGTCGCGGGCCACGACCCAGACTGGGCCTGCCTTCGCGGGCCGCTAGTTGCAAAACAGCAGCAACAAGCTGTTTTAATGTTGCTGGGTTTTTTTTTTTTTGATGAACACTCACAAACAAAGCCATTTTTATAAAACCTTGGATTGTTATACTGATTTAGAAACTAGTATTACAGCTGTTGTGATCTTAAGGACCCCTAAAACATGTGTCAATCATCCATGAATTCACACAACACTATAAATAAGTGATGAACCTTCATTCCATCTTGCATCATTTCTTGATTACTTCCTCTCCTTCTCACATTGGGAGCTCCTGAATTAATAAGAGTATACCATTGAGTTTACTTCAGTCCCTTGGACAAGCTGTAAGTGTCCTTTTGTGGCTGGTTCAGTTTATTTGGCTTTTTAAAGCTGAAAAGTCAAGCGTTTTCGATAAACTCTTTGACTTTTAGTAAGACCGTAAACGGTCGAGCCATTGTTCGCAATGAACATGGCTACGTGATCGTAATTAGGTAGGTGTTAAACCCTAAAAAGGGCACCTCCTAATTATCACATTATCTCAGTCAATTGTCGGGTCAATGCAACTAGTTAAAAAGTCAAAATAGTCAATTTTTCGAAATATAATTAAAACTGATAATGTAGAAGCTATAAAATCAGTTTTGTCACTTTAATAACTTGGTAAATATTATAAGAACATGTTTAGACATGTTCAACCCGACAATTCTGAGTATTAGGCTCGGTTCGCAACCGAAAGTCGCAAAAGTTGACTTTTGCTTTGACATTCAGTTCTGAACCGAATTAGCTTAGTTTAGATATGCCTTAGGATTCCTTTATGACCATGTTACATGATAGTATAACCCTCTGAGGTTATTCATCATGGTCCCTTAGAAATCATAATACATTGCAATTTCCGTTATTTGCAAAAAGTTGACATTTATGCCCTTATGTTATAAAAACGAGATTTTTGAAAATGTGAGAGGACAAAAACCTTTATTACTGATATATAAGTATGTCCATAAAATTTGACATCAGTTTCTGGTCCCAAACAAAAGTTATGCAAGATAGCGTAAAATGAAACTTTTTGTTAATTAAATGGCATTTTTAGCATAAATCATATTTAAGCCCAAATTTTGGCACCAAACTCATTACCTACAATTTTGATATAATTTTTAGGGAATTTTGGAAATTTTTGTCAAATTTTATATTGACCATATCATAGAGTTCTTGCATGAGCTCGGTAATTGACGATAAAACACTTTTCATTAATAAAATGAGTTTTACACATCATTTGCATGTCAAACCTTTTCCTACTGATGTTATATATTAAATAGAATATTTTAAGCATTCAAGGCTGATAAAAATCTCAGAATTTTATAAACATCCCAAATATCGTCAAATATCGACTTTTATGCGAATTAAGCGCATAGTATGGTTTAAAACCATATTTAGCACCTAAGACATTATACTTACTGATTTCATAAATAAAGTTTAATATCTTAACAGTAAGTATGAGTCTTGAACTCATATTTCCAATTTGGTCCTTAAAACATATGTGAAATGACCAAAATGCCCCTCCGGTGCATAGTTTGGCCATAAATGATAAACTTCACATATGTATGATATTTTACTGATGCAACATGATAAAATAATTATTTTTACTGATCATTTTAGACCAGAACCTCAGTTTGCTATTTAACCTCTTTTATAAACTTTAAAATGACCAAAATACCCTTACGGGGCTCAAATTAGTTTTAAATTCGTTTTGGGCATAATTGAAGATATCCTACTGATATCACAACATATTTTAAGCATAATAACTTATGGAACTTGTACTTGACTCATCCGGTTACCCGTTATGCTTATACGCGTTCGGTACGGTTTATGTAACTAGTTTGCATAAATTAACCGAACGGGTCAAACCTTATCATATTTACTTCAAAATCCAGAATGTATTTAGTTTACCCATGTTATACAAGTCTTCATACTTGTTGGGTTTAAATCACATTCCAATCCGGTCATCGCTTAATCTAGCGTTTCGTGCCGTAAACCTTTCCTTAAAACTAACCGGTCTAAGTTACAACTTAAATGTAACACCACGTAAAAACGTGTCCAATTATGTATAGACACGTGTCCTAAACTCTAAATATGTGAAAGATTGAGTTTGAAGGACTAAAGTTGTCAAATAGTGAAACTATGAAACCACATGGACTAAAAGTGTCAACATGCCAAACGTGTGCCTCTGAATGACCATACGTGATGAATATATTCTTAAACGAGTGATTGATTGGATATAACAAGCTGTTTGTGAAAATAATCGGAAGATTATTAAAATGCAAGGGTTAAACGTGTCAACATGTTAATTCTGACCTCTGAGTGACCTTTTAACGAAACTGAGGCTTCGAAATATTCAAATATACTCTCAAGAATAAGTGATAAAAATTTCACATGGTTTCGAGATCGCTAAGCATGTTTTCAAGACTTTGGGCTATAAGTGTCAACTTGATGAAACTTGCATTCATAGTGATATTTAACGAACCCGAGCCTAACGAAGTTAGTTTATACATCCTTGAGCTTCAACAAACTGACTACAAGGGCCTTTATTGCCAAAAAGGAAGTTAAATAGGGTTTAAAACCACCAGGGACTGATTCTGCCATAAAAGAAACTTGTTTTTCCTGTTTCCCGATTCCAGGCGGGCCGCGTAAGTCTTAACAGACTCTTACTCGGGCTGCGTAAAAGTGCCCAGCACAGAAAAAGGCTGCCAGGTGCGGGTTTCAGCTCCTTAACCGACTTAACCTCAAATGTATCTAATCTATGGGTTGTTATACGGTTTTTATAAATCCACTATACACCTGGGGTAATCCTAGGATGTTCCTTAACACCTGGAAGTGATCTATGATCTTGCAAATGGCTATATAAAGGACTCTAGTTCATGTGTTCATATGCACATTTTGCAAACAACTTCAAAGGGACAATCTCTGGAGCTTGCAAACAATTAGGAGAAGATTCCAAGTGTAGAAAAGACAGCTAGGACCATTAGTAAGCTTCTAATTACTTGCTTAGTCGTTTTAATTAGCTTAATTTCCTAAAAGTCAAACTTGTCATAAAGTAGATTTGACTTTTGTTTTAATCACATATGGACCAGCCACTGATCAAATTGAAAGTGGTTATGGAACCATATTAAGGTAGGTGATTAACCCTTAAAAGGACACCTCTTAATTATCTCGTTTGACTAGTTAATTGTCGGGTCAAAGTAGTTTGAGAAAAAGTCAAACTGGACAGAATGTTTGAAAGTGATTTAAATTAATAAAACAGAAGTTCTAAATTATATTTTAACATTCTAATGACTTGGTAATTAATATTAGAACATGTTTTATCAGTCCTAACTCAACAATTAATAGTCTAAGGTCAGTTTATAACCGAAAGTCGCAAAAGCTTGACTTTTGCTTTGACTTTCAGTTCTGACCCGTTCAAGATTAATTCTTCCATGTTTTAGGCTTCCATTAGGACCACATTACTCAGTAGTATAACCCTATGAAGTTATATTGCATGATGCCTAATGGCTTGAATTATATGCACATGATCGTTAATATGCTTAAAAATGCCATAAACGCCCTTTTGACACACAACTGAGATTTTTAGCAATGTGAATGGACAAACACCTTTGCTACTGATATTTAGACTTGTCCCGAAAATTTGACATCAGTTTGAGGTCTAGATTAAGAGTTATGCTCAATAGCGTAATTAGAAAGCTATTTATTAGTTAAATGGCGTAATTAGCATAAAGCCTATCTAAACCCAATTTTTGATACCAAAATTTTTACCTACTGATTTAAAATAATAATTTGAGATTTTTGAAGATTTTTATTTATTTTTAGGCTGAGCATAACATAGGAATATAGCTTGATTTCGGTAATTGTCGGTTTTACCCTTTTCATGCATAAAATGAGTTTTACATAACATTTTGATGTCAAATTTTTGCTACTGATTTTATATGATAAATAAAATATTTTGAACTTTATAAACTGATCAAAAACTCAAATTTCCTATTTTAACCCGAATATCCCTTAAAACCGACTTTTTAGCGTTTTTAGCGCATAGTATGAGTTAAAACTATATTTGACATATAAAACTTATTACCTACTGATGTTTTAAGTTACTTTATATAATTAAATAGTAAACCAAAGTTTTTAAACTCAGAATTCTATTTTGACCTTTAGAGCTTATGTGAAATTACCAAAATGCCCCTACGGTGCATAGTTTGGTTATATAAGATAAATTTCACATATATAAAATACCCTACTGTTATAACCTATAAAAATACATATTTTTACTGATTAGATCAGACCTGAAACTTGGTTTAATATTTAAACTCTTTTATGAGTATTAAAATTACCAAAATTCCCTTATGGGACTTAATTTGGTTTAAATTACTTTTTGGGCATATATGTTAACATCTTACTGATGTATTAACATATTTTGAGCATAATAACAATTAAGACCTGTATATAATTTATTTGGTTACCCGTTACGCGTTTATGCGTTCAGATCGGTTCACCTGACTAGTTTACGTAAAATAGCCGAAAAGGGCTTAACCTTATCATTAAATTCTCAATTTCCAGAATGTGTTTAGTTTACCCATATTATACAAGTATCCAAGCTTTTTCGGGTCTAAATCACATTCTATTCCGGTCCCCGCTTAATCTAGCGTTAGAACCGTAAGGTTTCCTTCTAGCTAGCCGGTCTAAGTCCTTGACTAAATTAAAGACCCGTTAGCATCCTAATTGGTAATAAACCTTCTATACATATTAAATAGCTTCCGGTAGAAGGTGCCATCAAAAAGCTTTAGGATTATACTGCTAGCATCAGGTAAATACTTTTAACTTATTTTCCCTTATACGGGCTTGGGATATGGTATTATAATAATACCACTTGGTCGGGTATGAAATCATTTAATCGGATTGTGATTAATAAATTTTACATAACCCGTTTTAATCTGTCTTGTTTGATAACATAAACATTGGGGGTTAATTCGACCGTGTCCTGGATATCCTCAGCTCATTTCATTTGAAAATGGCCACGACCTATGCACGGGGTGTAGGCATACACCTGACAGATGCAAATGCTAAATAAATATATAAACCCACATGTTGGGGATAACTCCTTTGTAGGTTCTATAAGTGGTGAGTCGGTTAATCATTACCGGCTTTCAACCGGCCCCAATTGTAAGACAAACATGTAAATCTGTATACAAGATCATATTTAAATAATTGTCCCAAGTTATAAAGTATTTGTGCCATGTGTACTTAAATCAGTTTTCATAAATGTTTTCAAAAGAGTCAGTTAATTGTATTTACCAGTGTAAACTGACGTATTTTCTTAAAAGACTGATTTGACAGGTACCTCTCGTAATAGGCTGGAGCTATTAGGTGTCATAAGAGGATCTTGCAAATCCATAGATACCTGAAGTCTGTTATTTTGTTTCTTTGTATTTGTTTATGATCCGCCTGTGGATCTTATTACATTTCAGTCTGTATATTATTTCACTCGAACACTCAGACATTTTGGTTTGTAATAGTTTATTCACCAAGCTTTCCGCTGTGCTATTATATTGTGTGTATTGACTATGTTGATATCAACTACGTTACGATACTCCCCACCGGGTCCACCGGTAATATGTGGAAATGTCGGGGCGTGACAGGTTGGTATCAGAGCCAACATTGAGTGAATTAAACACTAACCTTTTGTGTTTAATCTCAATGACACAATAAGCACATTCCTTAGACTCTCGAGTCTAGGCAAATGACCTAGGATTTTACTCTTAACTTTCCTTTTATTGTTTATATTATATTTACTTGTTTTGACAGGTTACCACTTGGAAAATGCCACCACGAGTGAGAGGCAAAGGCAAAGGACCAATGCGTTGGGGGCCGTCTGGCCACGCGAGACCCTCCTACCGACGTACCCCATCCGATTCACTCTCTGGCTCAGAATCACGGGACCATTGGAGCCATAGCTTTGAACCAGCCAGGCATTCTGACTCACTTGGATCCTCACCATCCGACCCTCAATACTTTGGGTTGCCCATTCTTAATGAGCCCCAACATTCCCACCATTCACAGGGATCACATCACTCAAACCAATCACACCACTCCTTTAACTCTCATCCTTTTCATCACTCGGATTATACCTACTCTCCAACTTAGTTTAACCCCAATGCATACGTCAACGACTTTTTGGGATTCAATCCACTAGGACCCGAGGATCATTTCTCTCAGGAAATGGAGATGGACGACGACCCGGACCCTGAGATGCAAACTGGAACACCAGGCCACCCTATTAGCATCTCGAGTGGTTCACCATATCAGGGATCACCGTACCAAGGGCCTGATTCGTATGCTGAGAGAATGGCTCAGTATGATTGGTTCTTTACCCCTTCATACCATAACTCTCAAGCCTAACCTCCCTTGGTTGAACCACAGCTTCAAGCTGTTACCCCACCACCTTTACCAATTGAGGAACCACCTCAACAGCCTCCTGAGCCACCAAGGCGAAGGAGAAATGCTAGAATGTCTGTACGTGGGGGACCATGGTTCGCATCTCCTCATGGTTCAAGTTCTTACCCTCCTATCCCAGAGGACCCCCAATTGGGTGGACCCTCACACACGGTGCCGGAGGTCAACCCTCCACCAGTTTCACATGCACCACTGCAGCCGCCTTTGGGTTTCGACAACCCGATCCCGACATACCCAGGTTCATCTAGGTATAATCCATCAGGATACCCATCGGACTACGGAAACCATGACCCATACCTTACAGCTGCTCAATACAATGCACTATATCCTTCTTCTTACCCTCCAGTTTACCCGACTTGATATCCGATACAGGGATACCAATACCCACCCTACCAACAACCTCCTCCTCATCAACAGGAACAAACTCAAGAGATTTTACAGAGGTTAGACCGGGTTAAGCGTGAGACCAGTGAAACTAAGAAGAAACATAATGGCTTTCTCAAAGGTCTCGCAAGCCTAATCAAAGGCAAGAAGAAGTAGGATGTTGTTGTTTTGTTTTGTTTTGTCATGTAATAAAGTCCCTGCGAGGACATTTATTTTATTTTCATGTACCAAGTCCCTGCGTGGACTTACTTTCTGTTTCAGTAGTCCCTGCGTGGGCAGTTTGTGTTGTTTTAAGTCCCGTTTAGGGCATCGTTGTACTAGTTTCGGGGTTTAATGAAGTTATTTTTTATTTTAAATATGTATTTTATTACATCATACTATATCATTTCAAATTTGATTGATCTGCCAAAGAAACTCTTAGAGGTATAACCTAGCCAAAAAATTTAAATGGCTATGATGGTACAACCTTTTTAAGATAATAATTCTATGTTAACATCTGAAAATATGTTAACATTCCTGGCTGTGCGGTATGAGAAACCACACCAGCTTCCAAATGTACTTGGACTTTCCAAGTCACTTATATATAGCCTATATGATCCACGCAAATCATGGCTAATAAACATCCATATGATGTATACACCACAACATCCATTAGAGATGTATGCTCATAAGCAAAGGAGTAATAATGACAAGAATGGTTTTATCTTAAACTTCTTGTCAAAAAGGCGATGAACTTTGTTCGACCCTTAAAAGAAATCATTGATCAAAGAGATCAACGATTATAATCGTCCTTGTGTCAAGGCTTTTATGCCATCTAAATGTCCTTCGAGACGAGCCTTGTGCTATATGAATATGTCTTCCATGACATTGACAGTGTGATTTGTATTCCCCTGTCTAATAAAATATAAAGAATTATATCTCCTTGATTATTATTATTTTCTTAAAATGGTCCATATGGTTTAATACCATGACCATCTAATCACCAATATGATGGTTTATTGCATAATTTAAATATAACACTATTGTTTAATATAGTAGCCAAATTATGGCTGGATCTGATGAAGTAAACAGTCATCCTCGGGAAGGAAACAATAATGAGACTAAGATGAATCTTACAAATGCTGAACAGAAAGAAATGATTGATACCGCGGTTGCTCAAGCGGTAGATAAGATATTCAAGGAACCGAGTAATGTTCGGTCCAAAACTCACTCAAAACCCTTATCACAGTCACATGCATCAAGAAGGGATGAATCTCACCATTCATCCAATCAGAGATCTGAGCCTCAAAGAGTGGTGTTAAACCAGGATCCTAAGTACAAAACGAGTTGTACTTATAAGTACTTCGTCTCCTGTAAACCGAGGGATTTTACAGGAGAAAAGGGAGAAATTGACTGCATGAAATGGTTAGACGAAATGGAGACTGTGATTGACATCAGTGGATGTACTATGGAAGACATAGTCATGTTTGTGTCTCAATCTTTTAAGGGCGATGCCCTCACTTGGTGGAAGGCGTTAGTACAGTCCACTGGAAAGGTTCATCTATATAACCTTTCGTGGAACAAGTTTGTAGATCTTGTGAAAGACACCTACTGCCCTCAACACGAAGTTGAGAGGATTGAATCTGACTTCCTCACTTTAGTAATGAAGGATTTAGACTGTAGATCCTATGTGACCAGCTTCAATTCAATGTCAAGGCTGGTACCATATTTAGTCACTCCTGAACCTAAACGCATTGCGCGTTTCATCGGTGGTTTAGCTCCCGAAGTGAAAGGAAACGTCAAGGCTTCTAAGCCTACTACATATAGATCTGCTGTGGATCTATCTTTGTCTCTCACTCTTGATATTGTGAGAAGTAGGGCAAAGAAAGCTACCGATGATGGGAAGAGGAAGAGGGATGAAGACAAGTCCCCTCAGTCTAACAAGAAAAGCAAAGGGAACTTTAGTTTTAAGAAGGGGCAGTCAAGTGATAAGCCCAGATGCAAAACCTGCAATAAAAGGCACTTTGGAAAGTGCAATCAGGACCCACAAGCTAAACCATGTGGGATTTGCAAAAAGAAAGGGCAGAAATCTGTAGAGTGCCGAAACATTAAGGACGCAACCTGTTACGGTTGCAATGAAAAGGGGCACATCAAAACCAATTGCCCCAAGAATGCTAAGAAGCCCGAGGAGGCGAAGAAAACCAATGCAAGGGTTTTCCAAATGAATGCTAGGGAAGCGGTGAACGACGAGAACGTTATAACAGGTACCTTCCTCATTAATATTAATTATGCTAGAGTCTTATTTGATTCAGGTGCTGATAAGTCTTTTGTAGACCATAAGTTTTGTAAGTCACTGAATTTGCCTATTAAGACCCTAGACATAAAATATGAGGTAGAACTTGCCGATGGTACCTTAGAAACAACTTCAACTCTTCTTGATGGATGCTGTATATCCATCAAGAATCATTATATCCCGCTATCCCTCTTGCCAATGAAATTGGCTGGGTTTGATATAGTTTTGGGCATGGATTGGTTGTCGCATAACCAAGCCCAAATCGCCTGTGATAAAAAGCTAGTTATTATCAAAACCCCTTCTGGCGAATCCATCACTATTCAAGGAGATACACAATACGAGTTACCCAAGAATGTGTCTATCCTTAAGGTATCACAGTGTTTAAAAAGCGGATGTGTCATCTACATGGCACAAGTGACGGTGAATGACCCGAAACCTAAGATTGAAGACAACCCAGTCATCTTCGAGTACCCTGATGTCTTTCCTGACGAGTTACCTGGATTACCTCCTGAGAAGCAAGTAGAGTTCAGGATAGACATTCTACCAGGAGCTGCACCTATTGCACGAGCTCCTTATCGCCTAGCACCTACTGGAATGAAAGAGCTCATGACTCAATTAGATGACTTACTGGAAAAAGGTTTTATACAACCTAGCTCTTCGCCTTGGGGAGCTCCAATATTATTTGTGAAAAAGAAGGATGGATCAATGCGCTTATGCATTGATTATCGTGAGCTAAATAAGGTAACGATAAAGAATCATTATCCCTTACCTAGGATCGACGACTTATTTGATTAGCTCCAAGGAGCGAGCTTTTTCTCGAAGATAGATTTGAGATCTGGGTATCATCAACTCAAAGTTAGGACTGAAGATGTGCCTAAGACGGCATTCAGGACAAGGTATGGGCACTACGAATTCTTAGTGATGCCTTTTGGGCTCACTAATGCACCAGCAGCTTTCATGGACGTCATGAATAGAGTCTGCAAACCATATTTAGATAAGTTTGTCATAGTCTTTATAGACGACATACTTATCTACTCTCGTAGTAAAGACGATCATGAGAAGCACCTCCAATATATCTTAGGATTACTTCATCAAGAGAAGCTATATGCTAAATTCTCCAAGTATGAATTCTGGCTTCGTGAAGTCCAATTTCTTGGACACGTTGTTAGTGAGCGTGGTATCCAAGTAGATCCCGCTAAGGTAGAAGCCGTAATGAATTGGGAAGCACCCAAGACTCCAACCGAAATTCGTAGTTTTCTGGGTTTAGCTGGATATTAAAGAAGATTCATTGAAAACTTCTCAAGGATAGCTGCACCATTAACTTCTTTGACCCGTAAGAATGTTAAGTTTGATTGGGGTCCGAAACAACAAGAATCCTTTGAGATTCTTAAGCAGAGATTGAGCAATGCTCTGGTGCTAACCTTACTTGATGGGATTGAGGATTTTGTCATATACTGTGATGCTTCACACACCGGTATGGGTTGTGTGCTTATGCAGCGAGGCAAAGTGATTGCCTATGCGTCACGACAATTAAAAGTGCATGAGAAGAATTACACCACCCACGATTTGGAATTGGGTGCCGTTGTATTCGCACTAAAATTATGGAGACATTATTTATATGGAACTAAATGTGTGATCTTCTCTAATCACAAAAGTCTCCAACACTTGTTCAATAAAAAAGAGCTCAATACGAGACAGCGCCGTTGTATGGAAACCTTAAATGACTATGATTGTGAAATTCGCTACCATCCTGGTAAAGCGAATGTGGTCGCAGATGCTCTAAGCCGAAAGGAAAGAGTCAAACCTATCAGGATTAATGCTAAGAGCATTGATCTGAAGAATATCCTGAATGAAAGGCTGTTAGCCACACAGAAAGATGATGTTCTGGAAACTAACCTCCCAGATGAGAAGTTGGGTGTTACCGCTGAACAATTAACACCAGGTAAGGATGGAATTCTCCGATTGAATGGAAGGATTTGGGTTCCTATCCATGGAGGACTTCGAGATGTAATCCTTCAGGAAGCTCACAACTCTAAATATTTAGTTCACCTTGGAGGTGACAAGATGTATCAGGATTTGAAAGCAAATTATTGGTGGATAGGGTTGAACAAATCTATTGCCACCCATGTAGCTAAGTGTTTGACTTGTGCTCAAATTAAAGCTGAACATCAAAAGCCATCAGGTCTGTTACAACAGCCGGAACTTCCCACATGGAAGTGGGAAATGGTGACTATGGATTTTATAGCTAAGTTACAAAAAACAAGGCATGGAAATGATACCATATGGGTCATAGTTGATAGACTGACTAAGTCAACGCACTTCTTACCCATTAAAGAGACTCATAGCTCTGACAAGCTAGCTCAGCTTTACGTGTATAAGATCGTATCCCTTCACGGAGTGCCGGTGTCTATTATCTCTGATAGGGATACTAGATACACCTCTCACTTTTGGAAAAGTTTCCAACAATCCTTGGGCACTCGTTTGAACTTTAGTACTGCTTACCATCCTCAGACGGATGGGCAGAGTGAGCGTACGATTCAAACATTGGAAGACATGCTTCGTGCATGTGTTATTGATTTAGGTGGTGGTTGGGATGACCACCTACCCTTGATCGAGTTCTCCTATAACAATAGCTACCATACAAGCATTCAGGCTGCGCCTTTTGAGGCATTATATGGTAGGAAGTGCAGGACACCTGTTTGTTGGGTAGAAGTAGGAGAAGCTCAGTTATCAGGACCTGATATAGTCCTTGAAACGACGGACAAGATTGTCCAGATTCGTGATCGCCTGAAAGCTGCCAGAGATAGGCAGAAAAGTTATGCTGATAAGAGGCAAAAACCTCTAAAGTTTGAAGTTGGTGATAAAGTCTTACTGAAGTATCACCCTGGAAGGGTGTGATGCGTTTTGGTAAGAAGGGCAAGCTAAGCCCTAGGTATATTGGACCATTCGAGATTATCGAATGTGTCGGCAGTGTAGCTTATAAGCTAAACTTGCCTGAGGAGTTGAGTGGAATTCATAACGTGTTCCACATTTTTAATCTCAAGAAATTCCTAGCTGATGAATCGCTAGCCATATCTCATAAGGACGTACAGATTGATGAAAGCCTAAGATTTGTTGAAAGACCTATATAAATCAAGGATCGTCAGGTTAAAAAGCTCCGAATGAAGCATGTGCCTATAGTAAAGGTCAAATGGGATGCTCGTAGAGGTCCCAAATATACGTGGGAAGTCTAGTCCTCTATGAGACAGAAGTACCCTCACTTATTCCAGTAAATCTTGGGGTCGAGATTTCTTTTAAGGGGGTGAGGATGTAACACCACGTAAAAACGTGTCCAATTATGTATAGCACGTGTCCTAAACTCTAAATATATGAAAGATTGAGTTTGAAGGACTAAAGTTGTCAAATAGTGAAACTATGAAACCACAGGGACTAAAAGTGTCAACATGCCAAACTTGTGCCTCTGAATGACCATACGTGATGAATATATTCTTAAACGAGTGATTGATTGGATATAAGAAGCTGTTTGTGAAAATAATCGGAAGATTATTAAAATGCAAGGGTTAAACGTGTCAACATGTTAATTCTGACCTCTGAGTGACCTTTTAACGAAACCGAGGCTTCGAAATATTCAAATATACTCTCAAGAATAAGTGATAAAAATTTCACATGGTTTCGAGATCACTAAGAATGTTTTCAAGAATTTGGGCTATAAGTGTCAACTTGATGAAACTTGCATTCATAGTGATATTTAACAAACCCGAGCCTAACAAAGTTAGTTTATACATCCTTGAGCTTCAACAAACTGACTACAAGGGCCTTTATTGCCAAAAATGCAGTTAAATAGGGTTTAAAACCACCAGGGACTGATTCTGCCATAAAAGAAACTTGTTTTGCCTGTTTCCCGGTTCCAGGCGGGCCGCGTAAAAGTGCCTAGTGCAGAAAAGCGCTGCCAGGTGCGGGTTTCAGCTCCTTAACCGACTTAACCTCAAATGTATCGAATCTATGGGCTGTTATACGATTTTTATAAATCCACTATACACCTGGGGTGATCCTAGGATGTTCCTTAACACCTGGAAGTGATCTATGATCTTGCAAATGGCTATATAAAGGACTATAGTTCATGTGTTCATATGCACATTTTGCAAACAACTTCAAAGGGATAATCTCTGGAGCTTGAAAACAATTAGGAGAAGATTCCAAGTGTAGAAAAGACAGCTAAGACCTTTAGTAAGCTTCTAATTACTGCTTAGTCGTTTTAATTAGCTTAATTACCTAAAAGTCAAACTTGTCATAAATTAGATTTGACTTTCGTTTTAATCACATATGGACCAGCCACTGATCAAATTGAAAGTGGTTATGGAACCATATTAAGGTAGGTGATTAACCCTTAAAAGGACACCTCCTAATTATCTCGTTTAACTAGTTAATTAGTTTGACAAAAAGTCAAACTAGACAGAATGTTTGAAAGTGATTTAAATTAATATAACAGAAGTTCTAAATTATATTTTAACATTCTAATGACTTGGTAATTAATATTAGAACATGTTTTATCAGTCCTAACTCGACAATTAATAGTCTAAGGTCAGTTTATAACCGAAAGTCGCAAAAGCTTGACTTTTGCTTTGACTTTCAGTTCTGACCCGTTCAAACTTAATTCTCCCATATTTTAAGCTTCCATTAGGACCACATTACTCAGTAGTATAACCCTCTGAAGTTATATTGCATGATGCCTAATGGCTTGAATTATATGCACATGATCGTTAATATGCTTAAAAATGCCATAAACGCCCTTTTGAAACACAACTGAGATTTTTAGCAATGTGAATGGACAAACACCTTTGCTACTGATATTTAGACTTGTCCCAAAAATTTGACATAAGTTTGAGGTCTAGATTAAGAGTTATGCTCAATAGCGTAATTAGAAAGCTTTTTATTAGTTAAATGTCGTAATTAGCATAAAGCCTATCTAAACCCAATTTTTGATACCAAAAATTTTACCTACTGATTTAAAATAATATTTTGAGATTTTTGAAGATTTTTATTTATTTTTAGGCTGAGCATAACATAGGAATATAGCTTGATTTCGGTAATTGTCGGTTTTACCCTTTTCATGCATAAAATGAGTTTTACATAACATTTTGATGTCAAACTCTTTGCTACTGATTTTATATGACAAATAAAATATTTTGAACATTATAAACTGATCAAAAACTCAAATTTCCTATTTTAACCCGAATATCCCTTAAAACCGACTTTTTAGCGTTTTTAGCGCATAGTATGAGTTAAAACTATATTTGACATATAAAACTTATTACCTACTGATGTTTTAAGTTAATTTATATAATTAAACAGTAAACCAAAGTTTTTAAACTCAGAATTCTATTTTGACCTTTAGAGCTTATGTGAAATTACCAAAATGCCCCTACGGTGCATAGTTTGGTTATATAAGATAAAATTCACATATATAAATTACCCTACTGTTATAACCTATAAAAATACATATTTTTACTGATTAGATCAGACCTAAAACTTGGTTTAATATTTAAACTCTTTTATGAGCATTAAAATTACCAAAATGCCCTTATGGGACTTAATTTGGTTTAAATTACTTTTTGGGCATATATGTTAACATCTTACTGATGTATTAACATATTTTGAGCATAATAATGATTAAGACCTGTATATAATTTATTTGGTTACCCGTTACGCGTTTATGCGGTCGGATCGGTTCACGTGACTAGTTTACGTAAAATAGCCGAAACGGGCTTAACCTTATCATTAAATTCTCAATTTCCAGAATGTGTTTAGTTTACCCATATTATACAAGTATCCAAGCTTGTCGGGTATAAACCACATTCTATTCCGGTCTTCGCTTAATCTAGCGTTAGAACCGTAAGGTTTCCTTCTAGCTAGCCCGTCTAAGTCCTTGACTAAATTAAAGACCCGTTAGCATCCTAATAGGTAATAAACCTTCTATACAGATTAAATAGCTTCCGGTAGAAGGTGCCATCAAAAAATCTTTAGGATTATACTGCTAACATCAGGTAAATACTTTTAACTTATTTTCCCTTATACGGGCTTGGGATATGGTATTATAATAATACCACTTGGTCGGGTATGAAATCATTTAATCGAATTGTGATTAATAAATTTTACATAACCCGTTTTAATCTGTCTTGTTTGATAACATAAACATTGAGGGTTAATTCGACCGTGTCCTTGATATCCTCGGCTCATTTCATTTGAAAATGGCCACGACCTATGCACGGGGTCTAGGTATACACCTGACAGATGCAAATGCTAAATAAATATATAAACCCACATGTTGGGGATAACTCCTTTGTGGGTTCTATAAGTGGTGAGTCGGTTAATCATGACCGGCTTTCAACCGGCCCCAATTGTAAGACTGTCACGACCCCTCGTCCCGATTTGACCCGGTCCAGGAGCCGCGGGACAGAAACCCGTGGTATTCATTAATTTGAGTTGACAGCGGAAGATTTTAGCAGGATCTTTTTAAACTTGAATTTGCCCGATTATTTTATTTCATAATTCGGGATAAACCCCGTAATTTACAATAGAGGAATTTTACTAGGAAATTCCCTGATTTACAAAACATGTTTATTTATTTAATTGAGCCACTACTTCAAACTTTGTTAGTGCTCCGTAGCACTGTTCCTTGGTTCACAGTAGTTACCTGAAACATGTTATAAAAATAATTTTGTCAGCGGGGAAATACTGGTGAATCATTCATTTTGCACAAAACGACACATAGTTATAAATTACAGCATAAGAGCGATTACAATGGCTTTTATCTTATTTTTCCATGTCACCTCCTGGTGATGATGGTCATGCCATTATTGGGTCCTTTCACCCAAGTAATGACGATTATCACTGTTAGGATTTATTAGCCTAACCGTGATAAATTAGTAATGTGCACAATACCCCACTAGCCAGTGATTCAAGATAACCATGACTTAGTCCCTGTAATTATAACTTTTGAAAATGTTTGGAGTATTGTAAAACGTTATTGATAAAAAGAGAATGACTCACATTGTAAGTTTAACGGGCAGAGTTTAGCCTACTGATTAGCCTTGTAGCCTAATTTAAACAACAATGCATACGAACTAGGTCAGCATTTACGATAACTCACGAGATTAAAACCCTCACAACGAATGACAAAATGCAATACTTAAACATCCATCAAATTCACGACGAATGACAAAGTATAGCCCTAATGTGGGCAGCACTTAAACATCCATTGGATAGTTTCAATCGATCGGACATTGAATCGTAGCAGCGATCGAGTTAATACCCTGTATCGTAGCAGCGCCTCGCTATTGTAAATACGATTTTCGAAATTGAGCAGTAGCACTTCGTTTTTGAGAATTGTTTTCGACACCAGTGAACAGGCCATGATCAGATCTACTTTTAGGTGAAAAATGGGTCTCACGCGGCCTGCGTGAGCCATAGGCTCACCCTTACGCGGCCCGCGTGGCCACCTAGTCTACGTGTAGGCTTGCTGGGTCATGAGTAGGTGTGCCAGATGGACAACACGTGGCCCGGATGCTTATCCGGTCAAACCCTAAGTTGACGCGACCCGCATAAGGCTATGCTTACCCTTACGCGGCCCGCCTGAAACTCTTTTTTTCTTGTTTTCTTGGGTTTTCATGCACGTTAGTGTTTCAGGGGTCCGGATTTTCACGTATGGGTCGGTTAGGGACATTTTTGAAGGTCCTTACATCTTCCCCACCTTATTTAAAAATCTCGTCCTCGAGATTTATTGAAATAAGTGAGGATACTTTCGCTTCATTTCCGATTCCAGCTCCCAAGTGTATTCGGGTCCCCTTTTCGAATCCCACTTGACCTTAACTAGTACCAATCTTTTATGTTTGAGAAACTTAATCTTTCTGTCTTCTATTTGCAGTGGCTTCTCAACAAACTTCAATTTCTCATTTACCTCTATGTCTTGAAGATGTACTAACAGGGATTCGTCAGATAGACATTTCTTGAGGTTGGATACATGAAACACGTCATGTACCCCAGCTAGTTCTTCTGGTAGTTGTAAACGATATGCAACTGGCCCTATTCGCTGTATTACTGGGAATGGTCCTACGTACCTTGGACTTAGCTTTCCTTTCTTACCGAACCGAATTATTCCTTTCCAAGGAGAAACTTTTAAGAGTACTCTGTCTCCAACTTGGAATTCTAACGGCTTGCGTCGATTGTCTGCATAACTCTTTTGGCAGTCTCGGGCTATTTTCAATCTTGCACAATTTCAGGACCTGATAATTGACTTTCTCCTATTTCTGCCCAACAAACTGGAGTTCTGCATTTTCGTCCGTATAGTGCTTCGAATGGGGCAGCTTCTATGCTTGCATAATAACTATTATTATAGGATAATTCGATTAAGGGTAGGTGGTCATCCCAGTTTCCACCAAAATCTATCACACATGCTCTAAGCATGTCTTCCAGGGTTTGGATCGTCCTTTCACTTTGTCCGTCTGTTTGAGGATGGTATGCAGTGCTTAAATTTAGTCGGGTTCCCATTGCTTCCTGGAAACTAGTCCAGAAATGGGAAGTGAAACGACTATCTCTATTTGATATAATGGAGAGTGGAACTCCATGTAAGGATATGACTTCATCTACTTACAACTTTGCTAACCTTTCTATGCTAAAGGTTTCTTTCATGGGTAGAAAATGAGCTGATTTGGTTAATCGATCCACAATTACCCAAATCGCATCATTACCCTTTCTGGTTTTGGGCAACTTAGTAACAAAGTCCATAGTTATAATTCTCATTTCCATATAGGCATTTCTAATTGTTGTAGTAGACCTGAACGTTTCTGGTGTTCTGCCTTAACTTGTGAACAAGTAAGACACTTAGAAACGTATCTAGCTATGTCCTTTTTCATTCCTATCCACCAGAAATTATTTCTTAAATCTTGGTACATTTTATTGTTACCTGGGTGCATGGTATACCTAGATCTATGAGCTGCTTCTAAGATTTTATCTCTTAAATCTCCTTGTTTAGGTACCCAAATCCTTTTCTTATGGAATCTCCAAATTCCATCACTTCCTTGCTCTAATTCTTTTACTCGTCCCTTCATTTCTTCAGCATCATCCTTGATTGCTGTTTCTTGAATATTTTTCAGTTGTTCAATTAAATCTAACTATAGATTTAATCTAAGGGCACGAACTCGCTTTTGTTTTTCATGATACTTACGACTTAAGGCATCTGCAATTACATTTGCTTTTCCTTCGTGATATTGAATATCACAGTCGTAATCACTTAGAATTTCCATCCATCTCCTTTGCCTCATATTTAATTCTTTTTGCCCAAATATATACCTTAAACTTTTATGGTCTGTATAGACAGTAAACTTACTTCCATACAGATAGTGTCTCCAAATCTTAAGGGCAAAAATTATAGCTCCTAATTCTAAGTCACGAGTTGTATAGTTTTCTTCGTGCTTTTCAATTGTCTTGAGGCGTACGCAATTACCTTCTTGCGTTGCATTAGCACGCATCCTATTCCTAGCTTAGAGGCATCGCAGTAAACTTCAAAATCTACTGTTCCTTCTGGCAAGGATAGAATTGGGGCGTTTGTTAGCTTTTGCTTTAAAATCCTAAAGGCCTCTTCTTGCCTAGGTCCCCATTCAAACTTAACTTCCTTACAGGTCAGCTTAGTTAATGGTACAGCTATTCTGGAAAAATCCTTAATAAAACGCCTATAGTAACCAGCTAACCCTAGAAAACTTCTAATTTCCATAGCTGTGGACCTTCCACTTGGTGATTGCTTCTATTTTGGAGGGATCTACGTGAATACCTTCGTGATTCACCATGTGTCCTAAAAATTGCACCTCCTGTAGCCAAAATTCACACTTCGAGAATTTGACGGAAAGCTTCTCGTTTCTTAACAAAGTTAAGAGTGCATGTAGGTGCTCACAATGCTCGTCCTAACTTTTGGAATAAATAAGTATATCGTCGATGAAGACAATTACGAATTTATCCAAATACGGTTTACACATTCTATTCATCATGTCCATAAATGCTGCCGGAGCATTTGTTAATCCAAAGGGCATGACTGTAAACTCGTAATGACCATACCTAGTTCTGAAAGCAGTTTTAGGTATGTCTTCTTCTTGTACCTTCAATTGATGATATCCGGAGCGTAAGTCGATCTTAGAAAAGTATCTAGCTCCTTGAAGTTGATCAAAAAGATCATCAATCCTAGGTAATGGATATCGGTTCTTAATTGTAACCTTATTTAATTCCCGGTAATCGATACACATTCGCATCGTCCCATCTTTCTTCTTTACAAACAACACTGGAGCTCCCCACGGGGATGAACTCAGTTGTATAAATCCTTTGCTTAGTAATTCATCCAATTGCTTTTTCAGTTCTAGCATTTCAGTGGGTGATAACCGATAAGGTGCCTTGGCTATCGGTGTGGTTCCTGGAATTAGATGAATTCTAAATTCGACTTCTCTATTGGGTGGTAATCCCGGTAGTTCTTCTGGGAATACATCCGGGTATTCGGCTACTACAGGAATTTCTTTAAGTTCCTTACCTTTCGTGTTAATGATTACTGAAATCATATACACTACTTCTTGTTTTCTTGAATAACTGGCCAACTTCATTACTGAAATGAATTTTAGTGGCTTTCGTGGCTTATCTCCTGTAATCACCACTAATTCTCCTGTAGGTGTATGAATTTCTATGGAATTTTTATCACATAGGATTCGAGCATGGTTGGCTACTAACCAATCAATTCCTAACACCACATCGAATCCGGCTAAATTCATAGGTAACAGGTTTGCAGAGAATTTATGGCCTAAGAGTTCTATCTTTCCTTCTCGCAAAACTTTATCTATCTTAACAGAATTCCCTTCTGCCGTTTCGACTGTAAAAATCTGCCTAAGGTTGGTTAAGGGTAAGTTAAGAGCTTGGCAGAATGAAGTATTTATAAAACTTTGGTTTGCACCAGAGTCAAATAATACTTTTGCATAAACGTCAAGAACTAGGAACGTACCAGCTATCACATCAGGGATTAGCTCTGCTTCCTGAGTAGTCAATGTAACACCCCGAAAACGGGTTTGGTAATTAACCCATGTTAATACTAAAAGACGGGTAAAGTGCCGTTAGTAGTAAAAATAACCCGGTAAATATTCGGGATTTAATAAGAAATCCTAATATTAAATACAAGCGAAACAAAGTTTTAATGAATTGAGTTTATAAGAGCCCGAGTTAACGGGACTTAAAATACTACGGGTTATAACTCCCGGGACCCACCAAGTAACTAGGAGTATTAACCTAGTTAGTTAATGTCTTGACAAAACAGAACTAATGTGGTTAAGATACCCTTTAAATAACTTGTGTAAAGTGAAGGGGCTAGACATGGACAATTGAATTAAAGTTTCAATTAAACAAATTAATAAACAAAACACACACACATACGTGTGTGTGTGTCTGCGATTTCAACCAGAGCCAAGAAGAGCTCTCTTGCTCAAAACCCTAATCCCTCAAGAATCTCTCAAATTGAAGCCCAAATCAAGAGCCAAATCATTGCATGAACCTAGATTCGTGATCACCTAGTCATGGGGATTACAAGGTATGTTAAAAATTATGATTTGGTGATACCTTGAGATTATGATGAATAATCATAATCGAAATTCTGGAATGAATATTGATTCTATAGGTGTTATTATGATTATATCTTGGTTTAGAAGCAAACCCTAGTAGAAATCTTGAAGAATTGTTGTCAAATAAGGGATTTGATAATTACCCTATCATGAGCTAAGTGGGTTTTGGTTGAATTGATGAAATTGATGTTCTAATGGTGTTTATAAACATCATACTAACTCATAAGAATGAACTACTTGAGCAAATTAGAGATTTTTGTTAAGAGTTCATAAGTAACTAGAAGTGGGTCTAGACATATGAGTTAAACCATGATTTTGATGATCAAAGTGGGTATATGCTTATAATGACTGAAATTTACATGTTGATTTATCATTACTTAAGGTAGGAATTTGATGACATGTTAGTTAATTTGTCACCTCAAAAGATGATGTTCACTAAGTGGTGATTTTGATGTTAATCTTGGTAAAAAAAAAAAAATAATAACTAGTTGGGAACTAGTTAGTAAATATGTAAAATCATGCACATTAGGTGTTTGTTAAAATGCCTAAATGAGAACTAAGTGTTGATAATGTGCCGAATTGAGTCTTGTGAACTTGATAGTGCAATCATATGTGTTAATTGGTGATTTGACTTTTAAATAGTCAAACCGACCATTAATAAGATCGAATGGTAATTGTGATAGAAAATATGTAAGATGGAATAGTCATAATTAATGATGACTAATATAACTGTCTTACGAATTATGATGATAGTTTGACGCTTGACAAGCTAGGTGGAGGCTTGGAAAGGAAGCGGGTCAAACGAAGCAAGAATGGCGGAAAAGCATAATTCGGATGCAAGGTAAGTATAGCTTACACTAGTCTTAAATTGTGGGATGTTTTCTTATCATATAAATTATGAATGAGATATTTAAACAATTGAAATATGATGTTCCGTCGTGTAGTCGAACGGAACAAGATAATCAAAGATGATAGAAACCATAATAATGGTTAAAAAGAAGTAAATCGATAATTTGGTCATGATATGTCGAAAGCAATACACGGTTTATAATTAAAATGACCGTACGGTGTTAAACGGAACGAGTCATGTAGAGGAGATGATAATAAATATCATCTCGCAAAGATAAATGGTCAATTCGGCCAAACGGGTCAAAAGGTGTAGACAACACCTTTTGACTATATAGACTAATGATTCTTTTGTCGAGTTATATGCTTACAGGAATAGATATCCAATGGATATTCGCATCGTTCTTAATTAGCGAATATAAAGCAAGGTATTAAAATCGGGTCTATTTGTTGATCCGAGCCAGGTACGCATATTTATGATGTATGTAAAAGTGCTAGTTTGGTCGAATAATTAGTGATAGCCCTTCATTGTAAAAGAAGGACCAAAATCGACCAAAACGCCCTTGTAGGCTAAATTGAACAAACAACTCTTAGAGGTTGTTTGGAAAGGAGTCTTATGACTAAACAAAAGTTTAGAACGAGTATGGGTAGAGAAAGATGTAATTCTTGGGCCAAAAGACTCCATACGAGTCTTTGCCGTAAAATGATATTTCAAGGGGTATAAATTTGGAACACAAAGATATCTACTTTAAATCCAACACACATTTAGTTGTGATGGAAGAGTACTAGATAAGAAATAGAGGTTACAACGCTAGATTAGAATGAAAGTGAAATTGAGCTTAAAAGTGCTTAAATTATCCTTAACGGGTCAAAATAAGCATACTAGTGAAAACGGGTTAATTTGTGTAGTAGACCTATGATTAGAACCTAATATGGTATATTACAATTATTTGATGAAGTGTATGAAATATAGGAATCAAATAAATACGTTTGTTTGATAAATGCATAACCGGGTCAAAATTTGGTATAAAGGGTAATAAGCCGAAGACTTAGAAGTCTTAAATTTTGTTAAGCCGAATGTCGGATTTTAACTCCAAATGATGGAGAATCAAATTACAAACACGTAGGAAGAAACGGTAGGTCAAACGGATAAGTGGTTTGAAAGATACGGAAGTTCTCGTATCAGAAACGGTAAAATTGGAAAGCTGGAATGCAGGGACCACCGTAATTTACGGTCCCACCGTAAATTACGGTGGACATGAAAAATGCTACGGTGGAACCCCCCTGTCTTACAGTGGGGAACTAACATCCAGGGGCCACCGTAAATTACGGTCCCACCGTAATTTACGGTGGTGGTCAGGTTGAAACTTTTGTTTTTGTGTTATCGATTGTTTCTCGAATTCGTTTAGACACGTTTTAAGCCCAGTATGACTAAAGAATTTCATGTTTATGAAATGTAGGTACACCTTGGATGCCGGAAGACGATCAAGCTCAACGAAGAACCGAACACGATATAGATATACGCTTCCGCAATTTGTCACGTTGTAGATTTTTAAACAACGAATTCAACCACGTGATGTAGAATAACTTACGATTTGTAAAAGTTTTAATAAACTCGTATTTTTATAGCATGTGTAGTCTTAACTACACATCTAATCGTTGGTATTTACATGTAAAACCGTTAAATAGAAACTAGGGTGTTACAAGTTGGTATCAGAGCCTTGGTTTAAGAGATTCGAGTATGGTGGGGAGGAACCATGCTTGGACTTAAACCTTATGCTCTTGACAAAGAATAGTGTTCGGTTCGAGGCTTGATCGCAAATCCGGTAAGTACAAGTACGTTAATAGTTAGTATGCTAGAGTGTTGTAAACAACACATAGAGCTATCGTGTGGTTTATGTTACCCCAATTTAAATGATTGATATGGTTGACGAAAATACGTGCGTTGACGCATATAGTAGAAAAAGCCTTGCATTATAATACGGGCGATTATTGAAGTTGACATTACTAACTCTTGTGAATGTTTTAATTGAAGGACACTCGCGTCTGAAGATGACGGGAGTTGAACGAATTATGGATATGATGATGAAACGGTACGAGGTATGACAGGAAGAGCATACTCATCAAGACCAAAATCGCGTAACGGTCGCGAACAAGGTTAATAGCAAGGAACGCCCGTAGGGGCAAACATTACAAGGTGCACATTTTAAATAATCGCACAATTAGCAATATGCAACAAACACGTAGAGAATGATCGTTGCATGGGTAAATTAGAAACTTGGAAAGCCTGAACAGAAATACATATCCAGAATATAATTTTCCAAGAAAACTGAATAGAGGCGTTACTTACATAGGGCGTGATGTGAAAACTATAAAAAGGTCGTGTACGTCATGTGTTAAATCGCTTACTCTGGCCAAGTAAGTAGTGGCATATGATACCACGAGTTTCTTATAGCGGACACATTTACATCCGATGTAGTAAGGGCGGAGTAAATGGGACTAATTAAAAAGTACCCAAATGAATCAGATAAGCAAAATATTTGATAATAATGTAAACGCACAACCGAGTGACTGAAGCGTATTACATCAGGATAATGAGCCCGAGCGAAGGGACAAAGAAGCATGTAAAATGATTTAGACAAGTATTGGGAAGGAGTGTACTTACACTCGAACCCATAAAACGCAAGCATGTAAAATGATTTAGACAAGTATTGGGAGGGAGTGTACTTACACTCGAACCCATAAAACGCAAGCAAGTAAAATGATTTAGACAAGTATTGGGAGGGAGTGTACTTACACTCGAACCCATAAAACGCAAGCAAGTAAAATGATTTAGACAAGCAATGAAAGGGAGTGTGCTTACACTCGAACCCAGAAAACGCAAACATGAAAAATGATTTAGACAAGCAATGGGAGGGAGTGTACTTGCACTCGAACCCGGAAAATGCAAATATGTCCCTTAACGGGTCATTTTTGTAAAAACGTCGAACTTAAAGACAAAGTCAGAATATAAAAAAAAATGAAGCGAGGTCTTAATGCATACCGGGAGGATTGCAATAATAACGACTTTGGTAAAACACCCGGTTGATGGGTAAGAATTAAACACATGCGTAAACCGAGAAACGAGAACATGAATTTAAAGTCAAAAGGCTCGGATTATGAGTTCTGACTAAAAGACCATAAATAAATAAAAAAAAATTCGTAAACAGAAATTCTGATAATTATATTCAACTATTTTGAGATTGAACGGGTTGAATAAAGTATAATGCTTGAAGGCGTAAGTAAGCGCAAGCCGGATAACGGTAAGCTTGAGACAAATGAATTTCAAACGTAAAAAGAGTGCTTTGACACCAAATATATATTTTAATAAGACACGAGTAAAAAGAGTGATCTACGGGATCAACATAACCTTTAGGGTTATAAACAAATGAGAGATATACGGACTAAAACGACCCACGGGTCATGATTAGAAAGAAGTTATAAGGACTTCGCATTAAAGAGGTGAATGCCTAATCAAAAATAGCCCGTAAGGCTAAGTGATAAAACCTACGGGTTAGATGGAATAAAGCGAGGAAATCAGTTAAGAATCCCCGCATAAAAACTAAGACTGTAAAGGATTAAATTACGGACTGTCAATATCCCAGTATGGATGATTGACACAAGTTAAAGAAAAGATCCTAAAACTAAAACTTCGGTTTTAGTAAGAAGTAATGTTTTTACAAACATAAATTCTGATAGGAATTTAAATAGTAAGCATGAAAGGTTCAAGTCTTGACACTGATAGGCGCAAGACGTTATATTCAAAAAGTGATATTTCGGAAGGGAAATTTTGATATAAATTAAACATGATGTAATACGATCACGGTCAAGAAATGTAATGTGAAGTAGAATCACATTATAACCAAACAAGCGGTAGAAGGTAACTGGACTAATAAGTCTAAGTAGTGAGACCGGACAAGGTCATTTAAATAAATTTGGTTTGCTTGTAAGCGGTAGATACGGTATGATTGAACCGAATAAATAAATTTGCGGACAAAAGAAATTTGCTGCTAAAAGTGAAAAGATTTCACTAAAGGCCTTTAAACGAGTCAAAGTCACGGATTCATAAAGAGTTCGATAGTATATGAAAGCGATGGATACCGTTAAGTTAACTAAACTAGTGGAAATAACGAGACTACGTTATTTCGAAGTTACATTATGTCATATGAGATACGTAGAGGTTCTGTAACCAAAAAGACATTACCATAATTTTCTGGTAATGCTAACAATTGGTTAAAGTAGGAGTAATGCTTAAGAGATTACTCAAGTCAAACGCATTGGGTTTAGAAACTCAATGAACTAGATAAGCAAGGTTTCGAAGACGAAACCTCTTTAAGGGGGGTAGACTTGTAACACCCCGAAAACGGGTTTGGTAATTAACCCATGTTAATACTAAAAGACGGGTAAAGTGCCGTTAGTAGTAAAAATAACCCGGTAAATATTCGGAATTTAATAAGAAATCCTAATATTAAATACAAGCGAAACAAAGTTTTAATGAATTGAGTTTATAAGAGCCCGAGTTAACGGGACTTAAAATACTACGGGTTATAACTCCCGGGACCCACCAAGTAACTAGGAGTATTAACCTAGTTAGTTAATGTCTTGACAAAACAGAACTAATGTGGTTAAGATACCCTTTAAATAACTTGTGTAAAGTGAAGGGGCTAGACATGGACAATTGAATTAAAGTTTCAATTAAACAAATTAATAAACAAAACACACACACATACGTGTGTGTGTGTCTGCGATTTCAACCAGAGCCAAGAAGAGCTCTCTTGCTCAAAACCCTAATCCCTCAAGAATCTCTCAAATTGAAGCCCAAATCAAGAGCCAAATCATTGCATGAACCTAGATTCGTGATCACCTAGTCATGGGGATTACAAGGTATGTTAAAAATTATGATTTGGTGATACCTTGAGATTATGATGAATAATCATAATCGAAATTCTGGAATGAATATTGATTCTATAGGTGTTATTATGATTATATCTTGGTTTAGAAGCAAACCCTAGTAGAAATCTTGAAGAATTGTTGTCAAATAAGGGATTTGATAATTACCCTATCATGAGCTAAGTGGGTTTTGGTTGAATTGATGAAATTGATGTTCTAATGGTGTTTATAAACATCATACTAACTCATAAGAATGAACTACTTGAGCAAATTAGAGATTTTTGTTAAGAGTTCATAAGTAACTAGAAGTGGGTCTAGACATATGAGTTAAACCATGATTTTGATGATCAAAGTGGGTATATGCTTATAATGACTGAAATTTACATGTTGATTTATCATTACTTAAGGTAGGAATTTGATGACATGTTAGTTAATTTGTCACCTCAAAAGATGATGTTCACTAAGTGGTGATTTTGATGTTAATCTTGGTAAAAAAAAAAAAAATAATAACTAGTTGGGAACTAGTTAGTAAATATGTAAAATCATGCACATTAGGTGTTTGTTAAAATGCCTAAATGAGAACTAAGTGTTGATAATGTGCCGAATTGAGTCTTGTGAACTTGATAGTGCAATCATATGTGTTAATTGGTGATTTGACTTTTAAATAGTCAAACCGACCATTAATAAGATCGAATGGTAATTGTGATAGAAAATATGTAAGATGGAATAGTCATAATTAATGATGACTAATATAACTGTCTTACGAATTATGATGATAGTTTGACGCTTGACAAGCTAGGTGGAGGCTTGGAAAGGAAGCGGGTCAAACGAAGCAAGAATGGCGGAAAAGCATAATTCGGATGCAAGGTAAGTATAGCTTACACTAGTCTTAAATTGTGGGATGTTTTCTTATCATATAAATTATGAATGAGATATTTAAACAATTGAAATATGATGTTCCGTCGTGTAGTCGAACGGAACAAGATAATCAAAGATGATAGAAACCATAATAATGGTTAAAAAGAAGTAAATCGATAATTTGGTCATGATATGTCGAAAGCAATACACGGTTTATAATTAAAATGACCGTACGGTGTTAAACGGAACGAGTCATGTAGAGGAGATGATAATAAATATCATCTCGCAAAGATAAATGGTCAATTCGGCCAAACGGGTCAAAAGGTGTAGACAACACCTTTTGACTATATAGACTAATGATTCTTTTGTCGAGTTATATGCTTACAGGAATAGATATCCAATGGATATTCGCATCGTTCTTAATTAGCGAATATAAAGCAAGGTATTAAAATCGGGTCTATTTGTTGATCCGAGCCAGGTACGCATATTTATGATGTATGTAAAAGTGCTAGTTTGGTCGAATAATTAGTGATAGCCCTTCATTGTAAAAGAAGGACCAAAATCGACCAAAACGCCCTTGTAGGCTAAATTGAACAAACAACTCTTAGAGGTTGTTTGGAAAGGAGTCTTATGACTAAACAAAAGTTTAGAACGAGTATGGGTAGAGAAAGATGTAATTCTTGGGCCAAAAGACTCCATACGAGTCTTTGCCGTAAAATGATATTTCAAGGGGTATAAATTTGGAACACAAAGATATCTACTTTAAATCCAACACACATTTAGTTGTGATGGAAGAGTACTAGATAAGAAATAGAGGTTACAACGCTAGATTAGAATGAAAGTGAAATTGAGCTTAAAAGTGCTTAAATTATCCTTAACGGGTCAAAATAAGCATACTAGTGAAAACGGGTTAATTTGTGTAGTAGACCTATGATTAGAACCTAATATGGTATATTACAATTATTTGATGAAGTGTATGAAATATAGGAATCAAATAAATACGTTTGTTTGATAAATGCATAACCGGGTCAAAATTTGGTATAAAGGGTAATAAGCCGAAGACTTAGAAGTCTTAAATTTTGTTAAGCCGAATGTCGGATTTTAACTCCAAATGATGGAGAATCAAATTACAAACACGTAGGAAGAAACGGTAGGTCAAACGGATAAGTGGTTTGAAAGATACGGAAGTTCTCGTATCAGAAACGGTAAAATTGGAAAGCTGGAATGCAGGGACCACCGTAATTTACGGTCCCACCGTAAATTACGGTGGACATGAAAAATGCTACGGTGGAACCCCCCTGTCTTACAGTGGGGAACTAACATCCAGGGGCCACCGTAAATTACGGTCCCACCGTAATTTACGGTGGTGGTCAGGTTGAAACTTTTGTTTTTGTGTTATCGATTGTTTCTCGAATTCGTTTAGACACGTTTTAAGCCCAGTATGACTAAAGAATTTCATGTTTATGAAATGTAGGTACACCTTGGATGCCGGAAGACGATCAAGCTCAACGAAGAACCGAACACGATATAGATATACGCTTCCGCAATTTGTCACGTTGTAGATTTTTAAACAACGAATTCAACCACGTGATGTAGAATAACTTACGATTTGTAAAAGTTTTAATAAACTCGTATTTTTATAGCATGTGTAGTCTTAACTACACATCTAATCGTTGGTATTTACATGTAAAACCGTTAAATAGAAACTAGGGTGTTACAGTCAACTGGAAGGATCTTACGTTTTTCTTGGTAGTTCCTTCTGCAGATTTGGCTTTGTTATCGGCTGGTTTGACCAATTTTGGGCAGTCTGGCTGAAATGTCCAGCTTCTCCACAGTTGTAGCAGATCGTTAATTTCTTCTTTCTGCAATCTTCTTCCTGATGCCCTGGAATTTTGCAGAAATTGCAATACCCTTTGCATTTACCAAAATGCTTTCTTTTACAGGTATTGCAAAATGGAACGGTGGAAGTTTGCCCAGTTCCCCTTTTCTTGAAATTACTACGGTTACCCACTCGGAATCCTTGGGTAATCTTTTGGGCCACTTCCTTTTTCTGGTTTTCTTCTCTTGTGCGTACCAGCTCGTCAGTTAGGATGTTAGCTAATTCTACCGCATCGTCAATAGTGCGAGGTCTCGCAGCTTTAACAATAGTACGGATTTCGCCAATCAATCCCCATATATAGCAGGAAATAAGCACCGGCTCTGGCGAAGCCAGGGTAGGTACAACTCTAGCATACTCGAAGAATGTCGAAATGTATCCTCGACAATCAACATCCAGCATCCGGTGGTTCAGGAATTTATTTGCCATTTGTTCTTTCTTATACTCAGGACATAATTTTCTTTCTACTAGGCGCTTAAATTCTTCCTAGCCCATGGCATAGGCTACATCACTTCCCTTAGCTTGAAGTACCGTATTCCACCATTCTAGCGCCCCTTCTTTAAAAAGATGCGACGCATACATGACCTTGTCTTCCTCAGCACATTTACTTATTTTAATTACTGCCTCGGTTTTCTGTAACCAATGCAGTGCAGCCATTGCCCCTTCATTTCCTGCAAATTCCGCCGGTTTACAGGCAAGAAACTCCTTGTAAGTGCAACCAGGCGTTGCAGCTTTCATTTTCTTAAGGAGTGGAGCTTGCATCCCATCGTTGTCGTTATTAGAATGGTTGCCTCCTCCGTTTACACTATTACTGAAGTTGTCTTCATGAGTACGTTTACTAGGAATAATTTGTTGAGGTTCCACTGGATTTCGGGCAGCAGCAAGAATTGCTGGAATAACATTGGCTATTCCTTGAGCAACGATATTCTCGATATCTTGCCTATTCAGAAATTGATCTTCATGGTTTTGTTCAGATTGGTTAACTTCATTAACGGGTTCATTACCAGCGTGTTCCATCTGGTAGTTAATAAATAAATATATATATATATATATATATATATATATATATATATATATATATATATATATATATATTATTAGTAGGAAATAAATTATAACCATACATAACAACATAATTGCACATAATCACACCAACACGTATAGCCAAAATTGTCGATTTCTCGACTTCCATTTTTATATATTATATTATGTGTTATTTCACAGGATTATATTTTACTACTATTATTATTATACAACCACAACCATGCCGTCACACCATCCCTTCAGCTGGCATCTCAGAAGTGACGCTCCCTCTCGTCGTACTTCCAGGATATCTTTTCTCCTATATCCCTAATTCGGTTCCCTGCATCAATCAGCTCCTCACCATACTGGCGGAGTTCAGGCAAGTTCTCGGAGCTCATAGGTGGGTGTAGTGGAGGCTCCGGGTCAAATTGAGGGAAAAAGGTGTTAGGGTTATTCAGGAGGTTTTGAAACTGCCAGTCATTGGTCCACCATTCTTCCAGTTCTGCTGGTAGAGGTTGGGAGTGAATAAGGGGATCTGGAATGGCTGGTTCCAAATTTATTGGAAGTTGGGTTTCGGCAGGATAAGGGAAGATGTTGTTATTGATAGGCCTAAGGATATCACAGCTTGCCAGTATGCGATCCAATTCCTCCTGCAATGGCAATTCCTCGGCTTGCCTAGAACTTTCCCCAATTTCTATTTCTTTTCCTTTATCCATGGGATTTTCTAATTTGGCAATTCTCCTAGTTGCTGGTTTCCTCCTGCATGATTTTCTAATTTGGCAATTCTCCTAGTTGTTGGTTTCCTCCTGCATACACGCCTCCAGCCTACAAATCTTCTTCTTTTCTTTGGCTTTTGTTTCTCCAAAGGTAGAGCTTGGAATTCCATAGGTTCCTCAATATCGGCACAATAACCGGTAAAGTCTTTGGAAACTTCCACATTAACAGAATAGAGATTGAGATTCTGAAGAGCTTCAGACAACTCATTCATGCTGTTTAGTAGATATAAAGAAACACACAAAATTCTAGGTTAAAATTTTGTAAATTGAACTTTCACATAAACAAAGAAAGACGATCAGAAAAATTATTGATTTAAAATATTGCGAATTTTATATATATATCTATTATAAATTATAACTGAAATTTTAAAATATACTAGGGATTGTACATTCATAATTTATTTTAGTCTATTTTCTCTTACTAAGTTGTTTTATCTAATAGGCAAAGTTTCTGGTTTGTAGGTAATATGGGTGCTAGTACTGGGTTAGGGTGTTGGCTGTTTAACTTAATTAAAAGTTAACATTTACTGCTGTAGTGGCTAACATATAGAGATCTGCCCATTTTTCATCCAATTCATCTTCCCATGGTGGGTTATTGCCTATTTCCTGAGTTTCCTTAGGAATCATCACTTCTTTTGGTTGTGACTTCTTTATTTTCTCTTGACTTTTTCTAATAATCCACCCTCTTTTCTTAGTGGAAAGTGGTTTCTCAAATTAGGCTTTACGAACAAATATTCCTTCCTCAGTATTTGCTGAGTATGGAGTTCCTTTTTCTTTTGGTGAACTATCTAATTGACGATAAATGTCCGAAAGTCTTTGCTTACCCATAATGTAAACAAATAGTCAAATAACACAAAATCACAGGATGGCAATCAGTAAAATTTAGTATTTCTAAATACTTAATTGGCTTAAATCAGTGGCTCTGATACCACCTTTTTTCTGTCACGACCCCTCGTCCCGGTTTGACCCGGTCCAAGAGCCGCGGGACAGAAACCCGTGGTATTCATTAATTTGAGTTGACAGCGGAAGATTTTAGCAGGATCTTTTTAAACTTGAATTTGCTCGATTATTTTATTTCATAATTCGGGATAAACCCCGTAATTTACAATAGAGGAATTTTACTAGGAAATTCCCTGATTTGCAAAACATGTTTATTTATTTAATTGAGCCACTACTTCAAGCTTTGTTAGTTCTCCGTAGCACTGTTCCTTGGTTCACAGTAGTTACCTGAAACATGTTTTAAAAATAATTTTGTCAGCGGGGAAATACTGGTGAATCATTCATTTTGCACAAAACGACACAGTTATAAATTACAGCATAAGAGCGATTACAATGGCTTTTATCTTATTTTTATCTGGCGCCGTGTCACCTCCTGGTGACGATGGTCATGCCACTATTGGGTCCTTTCACCCAAGTAATGACGATTATCACTGTTAGGATTTATTAGCCTAACCGTGAGAAATTAGTAATGTGCACAATACCCCACTAGCCAGTGATTCAAGATAACCACGACTTAATCCCTGTAATTATAACTTTTGAAAATGTTTGGAGTATTGTAAAACATTATTGATAAAAAGAGAATGACTCACATTGTAAGTTTAACGGGCAAAGTTTAGCCTACTGGTTAGCCTTGTAACCTAATTTAAACAACAATGCATATGAACTAGGTCAGTAACTAATAAAGCATTTACGATAACTCACGAGATTAAAACCCTCACAACGAATGACAAAATGCAATACTTAAACATCCATCGAATTCACGACGAATGACAAAGTATAGCCCTAATGTGGGCAGCACTTAAACATCCATTGGATAGTTTCAATCGATCGGACATTGAATCGTAGCAGCGATCGAGTTAATACCCTGTATCGTAGCAGCGCCTCACTATTGTAAATACGATTTTCGAAATTGAGCACTAGCACTTCATTTTTTAGAATTGTTTTCGACACCAGTGAACAGGCCATGATCAGATCTATTTATAGGTGAAAAATGGGTCTCACGTGGCCCGTGTGAGCCATAGGCTCACCCTTACGCGGCCCGCGTGGCCACCTAGTCTACGTGTAGGCTTGCTGGGTCACGAGTAGGTGTGTCAGGTGGAGAACACGTGGCCCGGATGCTTATCCGTTCAAACCTTAAATTGACGCGGCCCGCGTAAGGCTATGCTTACCCTTACGCGGCCCGCCTGAAACTCTTTTTTCTTGTTTTCTTGGGTTTTCATGCACGTTAGGGTTTCAGGGGTCCGGGTTTTCACTTATGGGTCGGTTAGGGACATTTTTGAAGGTCCTTACAAAGACAAACATGTAAATCTGTATACAAGATCATATTTAAATAATTGTCCCAAGTTATAAAGTATTTGTGCCATGTGTACTTAAATCAGTTTTCATAAATGTTTTCAAAAGAGTCAGTTAATTGTATTTACCAGTGTAAACTAACGTATTTTCTTAAAAGACTGATTTGACAGGTACCTCTCGTAATAGGCTAGAGCTATTAGGTGTTATAAGAGGATCTTGCAAATCCATAGATACCTGAAGTCTGTTATTTTGTTTCTTTGTATTTATTTATGATCCGCCTGTGGATCTTATTACATTCCAGTCTGTATATTCTTTCACTCGAACACAGACATTTTGCTTTGTAATAGTTTATTCACCAAGCCTTCCGCTGTGCTATTATATTGTGTGTATTGACTATGATGATATCAACTACGTCACGATACTCCCCACCGGGCCCACCGGTAATATGTGGAAATGTCGGGGTGTGACATTAAATAAGACTCGTTAGGAATCTAATAGGTTAATATAACATTCATTCCAGATTAAGATCCCAGTAAAAGCTCCCTGCACTTGTTGATTTAAATATACGGCTGAGTATAATTTACATTTTAGCTCAGGTAAATACTTTTAACTTATTTTCCCTTATACGGGCTTGGGATATGGTAAATTATTACTGCTTGGTCGGGAATTGAATATTTAATCGATTAGTGGTTAAATCATTGAGAGAACCCGTTTTAATCTGTCTTGTTTGATCAAAGCAATTGGGGGTTAATGATCGTGTCCTGGATATCCTCGGATCATTCATTGAAATGGCCACGGCTTAAGCACGGGGTGTAGGCATACACCTGACAGTTGCGTATGTAAAAACGGTATCTCACTCGTGAGGAAACTTCTTGTGGGCATATACTTGTGGTGTGTCTATTAATCTTGTCTCGGCTTCTAACCCGAGCCCTGAACGTACGACAAACATATAAATCTGTATACAAGACTATTTTAAATAGTTGTTCCAAGTTATAAAAGAATTTTTATACCTTGTGCATCTAAAACAATTTTCTTAAATGTTTTCAGAAAGAGTCAGTTAATTGTATTTACTAGTGTAAACTGACGTATTTTTCAAAAAGACAAAGTGGCAGGTACTACGCGAAATTGGCTGGAAGCTCCTGAGCACTAGTTAAGGAATCTTGCAAGTTCTTAGTGCTTAAAGTCTGTTGAACAATAATGTGTTTTCTGCTCTAGATCCGCCTGTGGATCCGTTTACAACCGTTTGTATAATATTTTCTTGTACTTTGCATTTCGGTTTGTATTACTATTTTCTTCCAAGACTTCCGCTGTGCATTAAATTGTGTATATTTGACTATGATAATATCAACTACGTCACGATACTCCCCACCGGGCCCACCGGGCTGAGCTGTAAATATTGAGGTGTGACAGGTTGGTATCAGAGCCAACGTTTCAGTGAATTAAACACTTTCCTTTAGTGTTTAATCTCAAATGACACAGTAGCATATTCCTTAGACCTTCTGAGTCAAGACTTAACGTAGGAATGTTCTCATCCCTATTAAGTAAACATTGTTTTCGATTTTATGTATTTTGAACGTGTCGCCAAGCAAAGAAGCCGTTGATGGAGATTCTTTATGTCCGAAGCCAAGAAATGCTAAGCTTCATACCACGACTAGGATAAGCGTGCGACCGGTTGAAGGAAAGACCTTTATGGACCTATTCCCAAAATCAATCCTATTTAAAACTCTTAACCAGACTTCGGAGTCCATACCAGAAGTTCCCTGAGGCTCGCATATTGAAGATGATACATGTGGATACTATTAATCCCTATTTCCTATCTCCGAGTTTTGAAATTCAAGACTTGGACTATACCAGTCAAAACCCAATCTGTAATCCATGTCATTTCTTTAACCATTGAATCCTTGGATTCTATTTTTATAACGGATTCTAATTTGAAATGTTTACTTTATTCACTAAGATCTTCAGTGTCGCTATAGCATTCGGCAAACAAAGAAAAGAAACAATCGGAATGAAGCAAGGATGACCTTAGAAAACCCTTCTCCCATCATATTTCATTTTTCCCTTTTAGTCCCTGTATGGGCATTTGATTATCATAGTCCTTGTAGACTTACCTCTTCTAAATGAGACTTTGTATATACGTTTGCCTATCGTAGTTCCTTCGAGGACACTATATTCCAATAAAGTCCCCCGTTGGGCATGCTATTCCATTATAGTCCTTTCATGGACGTGTGGTTTTATTAAAATCCCCTTTATGGATACACTATTTTGAATTAGTCCCTTAATGGACTTAGTATTTCCAATATAGTCCTTTCATAGACATCATATTTTAAAATAATCCTTTTAGGAGCATATTATTTCAATAAAATCTTTTTGGTAAACATGTTATTTCATTAAAAATCTTTTGAAAACATTTTATTTTATTAAATTTCCTTGGCGAATATAATAATTCATCATAGTCCTCTTGAGGACACATCTTATAGTCCCTATATGGACTTATATATTTTCCTTTCAATTCCCACGTGGGCTGGTATCGCTTCAAAGTCCCTATAAGGACCTAACTCTTCTTTATAGTCTCAGTATGGACATTTGTTTATTAAAATCCTTATATGAACATATCTTTCAATTTAAGTCCCTGTGAGGGCATCTGTTCAGCAAAGTCCTTAGTGCGCAAGTTGTACCAATATAGTCCTTTTTATAGACACGTTATTTCATTAAAATCCCTTTGAGGATATGTTATCTCTAAATAGTCCTTCCGTGATCACGAGGTTTCATTATAGTCCCTTAGTGGACATGATATTTCATTATAACCTCTTAGTAGACATGACATTTCGTTATAGTCCCCTCATGGGCAAACTGTTTTAATATAGTCCCTATACGGACTTATGATATTTTTATAGTCCGTATACGGACTTATAGTTTCCTTTTTAGTCCTCTGTGGACAAATATGATATTAAAAGACCTATTTAAGGCACTATGGTAAATTTCCTAATGATTTATTGAAAGTTTTTAAAATTTTATATAGGTACTCATTTCGTCCTTTATCAAACATTAGTATCAATTTGATTCGAACTTTATCGATCTGCTAAATAATTTCAAAAGATCTTCTTAATGGTATAACCTAGCCGATATATCAATACAGACATGCTATGTTGGTAAAACCCTCGTAAGACAATTAATCCTTGTTAACATCTAAGAACATGCTAACATTCCTGGCAGTGTGACTTGAGAAACCACACCAGCCGTCAAGGTAATTGGACTATGTCCAAGCCTTAAAGCCTGTATGATCAATGTAGATCATGGCAAGTAACATCAATGTAATGATCGAAATATAAACATCCGTTAGAGATGAAGTGCCTACGGGCTAAACTTATTGTCCTTTAAGACAACGACAGTTGTGGTCTACGACCCCCTGTCTAAAGATATTGGACTATGTCCAAGCATAATAGTCTATATGATCAATACGATCATGACTAATATCATCTAATACGATGATCACATTATTTAACGTCCTTTAGTGATGTTTCACCTACGGGCTATAAACTATATTGTCCACTAGTGACATTGACAATTGTGACCGTTATGGTTCACCGTCTAAGGTAATGGGCAATGCCCAAGCCTTATAGTCTACAAGATCGATAAGATCATGACTAATATCCTAAATTATGATAATTATATATATATATATATATATATAGGGAGGGGCTCATGCGAGAACCACCCTTATTGTGAGAACCTTGAGAACCAATGTGAACACAACCTAAAATAGCTAAAAAAAACCAAAAAAAAACCTAAAAAAAACCTAAAAAAACCTAACCCCCACCCCCCCCCCCCACCCAAAAACCTAAACCCCCCCCCCCCAAGCTAAAAAAAACCTAACCCCACCCCCACCCCCAAAAACCTAAACCCCCCCCACCCCCCCACCCCAAGCTAAAATGCTAAAAACTAAACCCCCAAAAAACCTAAAAAAATCCAAAAAAAAAATCCAAAATTTTTTTTTTGATTTTTTTTAATATTTTTTAGGTTAAAATCGCTACTTTTCGAAGCAAAAAAAAAAAATTTAAAAAAAAAAAATTTAAAATTTTTTTTTTTTTTTTGTTCGAAAAGTAGCGATTTTAACCTAAAAAATATTAAAAAAATCAAAAAAAAAATTTTGTGTGTTTTTTAGCTATTTTTAGGCATTTTTGGTGTGTTCACATTGGTTCTCGCGGTTCTCGCAATAAGAGATGGTTCTCGCATGATCTTCTCCCTATATATATATATATATATATATATATGTATGTATAAACATCCGTTAGTAATATCCATTGATTGGCCTATGTGGCAAACTAAAGTGTCTTTCAAGCAATGACAGATATAGCCTATGACTCTCTGCCCAAAGGTAAAGAACTATGTTTAAACCTTAAAATCCCTGATCAAATGAGATTGCGGCTTATATATTAATGCCCTCTGTGACAGGCCTTTTGTGCCATATCCTATATGTCCTTTGCGACAAGGCCTTCGTGCCATATGGCTATTATATGTCCTTTGAGACGAGCCTATGTACTACATTTTCATGTCCTTCATGACGGACTTACGTTCCATATTTTAAAGTCCTTGTGGCGAGCTTTCGATCTATTCAAAATCATCAATATGACAAAGAAAATTGTGACACTGTGATTCCCTGTCTAAAAGGTAATGGACTCGGTCCAAACCTTAAATGCCATTGATGGTCCTTTCGTAACCTAGGCTAAATGTAATTGATATACATACAAATAACATTCATTGGGAATGTTCATAACCTATTAGCCTATATGGTTTAATAATACCATGGTTATTGTATGTTAGGTCATCAGGATGATGACTAGTTGTTGTAATGCAACAAAGTAATTGTTTCGTTTGGTGTTAGGGACCCAGTCTCGAGTATGGCAAACTCAGATAAGACAACCAACAATCGCGTCATTGATGATGCGATACATACTAATGATGCTATAATTGTGAACCTCAAAATTAACAGAGATTATCTCCAAGCTATGATTGACGCAGCTGTTGAAAAAGCTATGAGAAAGGTCCTGAAAAAGTTAAAAGAGCCCAATGCTACTTACTCCGAATCCCATTTAAAACCACACTTCTTTACTCACGAGAAGGATCTTGTTCATACCTCGAATGCAAAGAATGAACCAAAAAGGAAAAGGGAGGAAGATAACTCCCAGATTTCTAAGAAAAAGGGTAAGCTTGAGCTCAATAAGAACCAACAAAATTCCAATAAGAAACCTGTATGCAAGACCTGCTATAAAAGACACTGGGGACAGTGTCGAATGGAACAAAGGCCAAAGCAGTGTGGCGTATGTAAAAGAGCTGGTCATCAGTCCCATGAATGTAGGGATATAAAGAATGCAGTCTGCTTCGGCTGTGGCGAGAAAGGCCACATCAGGACTACATGCCCTAAAACTGTCAAGGGAGGTATGGCTAAGAATAGAAAGCCTAAGAATGGAAGCGCTTAAACTCTCCTGATGAATGCCAGAGGCAGTTCATATCAGTAATGACATCAGGTACATTCCTTATCATTTATCAATAATATTAATGTTAAGAGTTCTGTTTTGATTCGGGTACCAATAAGTCCCTCATAAATTGTAAGCATAGCAAACTTTTAAAAATTTTCCATAAGAACCCCAGATATTAATTGTAAGGTAGAACTTACCGACGAAAAGCATAGAAACTATTTCTTCTATTCTCGTCGAATAATCTTCATTCATAAAATCTAGACTACTCTCTCTCCAGATGGAGTATGACAATATATGTTATTTTATTTTATTATCTCATTGATTTCTATCAACTGCGAATACCAGACTATGCTTGATAAAAGCGTCATATGAGGATTGGCGTATCCTAGTGTGTCTCATAGATTGCTTCCATGCCTGATCAGTATGGAGGTTTAATGTATGGAACCACTAAGATATCCCAATGGTCATATTGTACCAAAGTCAGCAAATGGTATTCAAATAAGATATCCAATATAGAAATGTCCATATAAGGGTCATTAATTAAGGTATCCATGCATTCGTAAAGAAAATGTGTCATTTATCTGACACAGGAACATGAACCGAAGCTTGAGATTTAGAATATCTCTGTAATTTCCGTGTGTCTTGATCATCTTCTCCAAAGAACTACCCTGTTTACCTCCTAAGACAAGTAGAGTTAATATTTACATCTCGCTTAGGGCTGCATTATTGTGAAAGCTCCATATCGATTAGTACCAACAATAATGGAAGAATCGAAGCCCTAATTAAATGAATTTTAAGATAAAGGTTCATAAAGCCTAATTCATAATTCTAAGAGCTCCGGTATTATTAATTAAGAAAGACGGTTCATTATGCTGATGCATTGATTACCGCAACCCTATTTAGGCAACAATTAAGAATCGCCATTAGCTACCCAGGATCGTCGACTTGTTCAACTAACCATGAGGTTAGCTATTCTTTAAGATTGATTAAGTAATAATCAGAATGACTATCTCACCCTAATTAAGTCTGTCTACGACTAATAGTTGTTATATAAATATCAAGGATGCTCCTTTGGAGACCTTGTATAGACGGAATGTCAAACGTCCGTTTGATGGAAAGAAGTTTGGTAAGTCCAATTATCAGGATCTGAAGTTACCCTGGAGACAATGGATAAGATTATACGAATCCGTAATCATCTGAAATTTTCCAGTAATCGGCAGAAAATCAATATTGATGAGAGTCGCAAACCTCTTAAGTTCTCAATGAGGAACAAGATTCAACGGAAAGTACCACCCTAGAGAGGTGTACTGCATTTTGATGTAACGGACAAATTAAATCCGAATATATATAGGACCATTCGAGAAAATCGAGTATATCAAGACTGGTAGCCTCTAAGCTAAAACTTACCTAAGGAACTTGATGATATTCACAATCTGTTCTACACTGGTAATATAAGGATATGTCTTGCAGATAAGTCAATAGCATTATCATATAATGATATGTAGATTACTGAAAACTTATGGTTTGATGAGAAACCAGTATCGAATAAGGATCGACAGGATTAGAAGCTCCGAAAGAAAATATGTACCTATTATAAAGATTAATTGGGGTGCCCTTAGAGGCCCAAATATGTTATGGAAGTTAAGTCCATTATACGACAGAAAGTGCTTCCATCTTTTTGAGCAAATCTCGAGGTCGAGATTTCTTTTAAGGGGGTGAGGATGTAACACCTCGTAAAATCGCGACCAATGATGTGTTGACACGTGTACTAAACCCTAATGAGGTCAAACGTTGACTATGAGGGACTAATTTTGCGAAAAATCAAAAACTTTGAATATAGAAGGAATAAAAGTGTTAACATGCTTAAACTAAGCCTCTGAATAACAATGCAAGGAATTCAAAATTCGAATTAAGCCACCCGATGGTCGAGAGGAACCGTTTACGCAATTATTTGAGAGTTTGCACGTCGAAGGGTTAAAAGCGTCAACATGTTAATTCTTCCCTCTGAGTGAACTTTTAACAAACCGAGAGCTTCATGATAATTGATTACACTCTTGGGAATGCCTAATATTAGCCATTAGGGGCTTTTATGCCAATAAGTGACGTTATGCGCAACTTTGCAAGTTAAAGGGGTTAAAAGTGTAAATATGTTTAATTATACCTCTGAATGACCTTTTAACGAACCCGAAGTATTATGAAGTGCAATCATACTCTTAAGAATTCCTAATATGGATAACATAGGGCCTTGACGCAATAGAATAATAACGCGCGCAAGTTTGCGCGTTAGAGGGACCAAAAGCGTCAACTTTTAAATCTACGCCTTTGGGTGACCATTTAAGAGAACTGGAGCATCGTGATATTTGATCATATGCTCGGGAATACTCAATATGGGCGACGAAAGGTTTAGATATCGTTAAACGATATTATGCACTACTTCGTGCAATAAAGGGACTAAAAGCGACACCTAGCGAAACTACGCCTTCGAAAGGCCTTTTGTACAAACCAAGAACTCCTTGATGCTTGTTTATACTCCCGGATGCGCCTAAGATTAGCCATTAGAAAATTTGTACCATATGTAAACGCAACTTAATGAATATGAACATGATGTGCCGATTATGTCATTACCAAAAGTTTAAAACATGCATATCGAAGTCAGGGACTGATCTGGTCATTTTTTAAAGTCAAAAATGGATTACAAAGAATGCAGGGACTGATCTGGTCATTTTTGGAAGTCTAGGAAAGGATTAACAACCTGCAGGGACTGATTTGGTCACTTCTGAAACTGAATGCATGCATTAATAAAGGACAGGGGCCAAAACAGCAATTCTGTCAAACAAATGAGGCTGGACTGACCTCAGTCACGGGCCGCGACCCGGACTGGGCCTGCCTTCACGGGCCGCCAGCTGCAAAACAACAGCAACAAGCTGTTTTAATGTTGCTGGGTATTTTTTTTTTTTTTGATGAACACTCACAAACAAAACCATTTTTATAAAACCATGGATTGTTATACTGATTTAGAAACTAGTATTATAGCTGTTGTGATCTTAAGGACCCCTAAAACATGTGTCAATCATCCATGAATTCACACAACACTATAAATAAGTGATGAACCTTCATTCCATCTTGCACCATTTCTTGATTTCTTCCTCTCCTTCTCACATTGGGAGCTCCTGAATTAATAAAAGCATACCATTGAGTTTACTTCAGTCCCTTGGACCAGTTGTAAGTGTCCTTTCGTGGCTGGTTCAGTTTATTTGGCTTTTAAAGCTGAAAAGTCAAGCGTTTTCGATAAACTCTTTGACTTTTAGTAAGACCGTAAACGGTCGAGCCATTGTTCGCAACGAACATGGCTACGTGATCGTAATTAGGTAGGTGTTAAACCCTTAAAAGGGCACCTCCTAATTATCACGTTATCTCAGTCAATTGTCGGGTCAATGCAACTAGTCAAAAAGTCAAAATAGTCAATTTTTCGAAATATAATTAAAATTGATAATGTAGAAGCTATAAAATCAGTTTTGTCACTTTAATAACTTGGTAAATATTATAAGAACATGTTTAGACATGTTCAACCCGACAATTCTGAGTATTAGGCTCGGTTCGCAACCGAAAGTCGCAAAAGTTGACTTTTGCTTTGACATTCAGTTCTGAACCGAATTAGCTTAGTTTAGATATGCCTTAGGATTCCTTTATGACCATGTTACATGATAGTATAACCCTCTGAGGTTATTCATCATGGTCCCTTAGAAATCATAATACATTGCAATTTCCGTTATTTGCAAAAAGTTGACATTTATGCCCTTATGTTATAAAAACGAGATTTTTGAAAATGTGAGAGGACAAAAAGCTTTATTACTGATATATAAGTATGTCCATAAAATTTGACATCAGTTTCTGGTCCCAAACAAAAGTTATGCAAGATAGCGTAAAATGAAACTTTTTGTTAATTAAATGGCATTTTTAGCATAAATCATATTTAAGCCTAAATTTTGGCACCAAACTCATTACCTACAATTTTGATATAATTTTTAGGGAATTTTGGAAATTTTTGTCAAATTTTATACTGACCATATCATAGAGTTCTTGCATGAGCTTGGTAATTGACGATGAAGCCCTTTTCATTAATAAAATGAGTTTTACACATCATTTGCATGTCAAACCTTTCCTACTAATGTTATATATTAAATAGAATATTTTAAGCATTCAAGACTGATAAAAATCTCAGAATTTTATAAACATCCTAAATATCGTCAAATATCGACTTTTATGCGAATTAGGCGCATAGTATGGTAAGACATGATACTTACTGATTTCATAAATAAATTTTAATATCTTAACAGTAAGTATAAGTCTTGAACTCAGATTTCCAACTTGGTCCTTAAAACATATGTGAAATGACCAAAATCCCAATCCGGTGCGTAGTTTGGCCATAAATGATAAAATTCACATATGTATGATATTTTAGTGATGTAACATGATAAAATAATTATTTTTACTGATCATTTTAGACTAGAACCCCAGTTTGCTATTTAACCTCTTTTATAAACTTTAAAATGACCAAAATACCCTTACGGGGCTTAAATTGGTTTTAAATTCGTTTTGGGCATAATTGAAGATATCCTACTGATATCACAACATATTTTAAGCATAATAACTTATGGAACTTTTACTTGACTCATCCGGTTACCCGTTATGCTTATACGCGTTCGGTACGGTTTATGTAACTAATTTGCTTAAATTAACCGAAACGGGTCAAACCTTATCATATTTACTTCAAAATCGAGAATGTATTTAGTTTACCCATGTTATACAAGTCTTCATACTTGTTGAGTCTAAATCACATTCCAATCCAGTCATCGCTTAATCTAGCATTTCGTGCCGTAAACCTTTCCTTAAAACTAACCGGTCTAAGTTACAACTTAAATAAAACCCGTTAGGAATCTAATAGGTTAATATAGCATTCGTTACAGATTAGGAGCCCAGTAAAAGCTCCCTGCACTTGCTGATTAGAATATACGGCTGAGTATAATTTACATTTTAGCTCAGGTAAATACTTTTAACTTATATTCCCTTATACGGGCTTGGGATACGGTAAATTATTACTGCTTGGTCGGGAATTGAATATTTAATCGATTAGTGGTTAAATCATTGAGAGAACCCGTTTTAATCTGTCTTGTTTGATCAAAGCAAATGGGGGTTAATGACCGTGTCCTGGATATCCTTGGCTCATTCATTGAAATGGCCACGGCTTAAGCACGGGGTGTAGGCATACACCTGACAGATGCGTATGTAAAAACGGTATCTCACTCGTGAGGAAACTTCTTGTGGGCATATACTTGTGGTGTGTCTATTAATCTTGTCTCGGCTTCTAACCCGAGCCCTGAACGTACGACAAACATATAAATCTGTATACAAGATTATTTTAAATAATTATCCCAAGTTATAAAAGAATTTTTATGCCTTGTGCATCTAAAACAATTTTCTTAAATGTTTTCAGAAAGAGTTAGTTAATTGTATTTACCAGTGTAAACTAACGTATTTTTCAAAAAGACTAAGTGGCAGATACTACGCGAAATTGGCTGGAAGCTCCTGAGCACTAGATAAGGAATCTTGCAAGTTCTTAGTGCTTAAAGTCTGTTAAACAATAATGTGTATTCTGCTCTAGATCCGCCTGTGGATCCGTTTACAACCGTTTGTATAAAATTTTCTTATACTTTGCATTTCGGTTTGTATTACTATTTTCTTCCAAGACTTCTGCTGTGCATTAAATTGTGTATATTTGACTATGATAATATCAACTACGTCACGATAATCTCCACCGGGCTGAGCTGTAAATATTGGGGTGTGACATTCAAGTTCCTCCGTATACTACTCATCACCAAAACATAAACTACTACATACCTTACGATCTCCGAGCTTAGATGATCACTAATTTATGTTCATGCATGTAATTTTGCCTCAATTCACATTTCAATTTGTTAGAACAAGATGAACTAGGGTTTTTTTCCTCTTTTCTTCTCCTGGTTCGAGACACACACACATGTGTGTGTGTTTTTTGTGAACTTTGCTTTTTAATAAATTGAGTTTCAAATTGCCCCACTTTAGTCCCTCATGTTTTGGCTTTGTTATAAAAGACCATCGTTTAGTCAATTTACTAACACGGCATGTTTTTAACTAGGTTAATATTCCAAGTTTCCTCATTCCCGTTAATTTTCAACGAACATAATAATTCTATTTACTAAGCTCGGTGATGCTACAACCCGACTTAGATTATGTGCCGATAGCCCGGACCTTTTATAAACCTTAATTTTCTAAAAACATTAACTCGCTTTTATATAACATTAAGTTTATTTATTTAAATCCCAATGTTTGCGGGTTAACTTTTACCACTAACGGTATTTTACCCGCTCATCCCCAATTAATTGTGTTTAATTACTAAGTCCGTTTTTGAGGTGTTACATAGGGTAATTTTGTAGAGTATCATAACTACTTTACAAGTGTGTCAAAATTACTCTACAACTTTCAAAATTACCTTAGAAGATCAAAATTACACTACAAGATCATTTTTAGAGTAATTTTGATAATTACCCTACGACCAAATAATTACCAAAATGCTACCGCGTTTTTTTTTTCATGACTTTCATACGTTTTGTACGATAAGACTGTTTGTACGTAAACTTAACTCTATTAAATTATAGCATTTTTAATTAGAGTTATGGGGGATAATTAGGCTCAACAGATCAGCACTACTATCATCAGGTGTTTTGTGCTTGCTCAGGTTAAGACCAAGAATCTTTAAATCATTAAACCAAAACAAGAAAATAGGATTTTAATAAAATTTAAAACCCGTTTTTTTTTTCAAAATGGTTTAATTTTGCAAGAAAATAGGATTTTAATAAAATTTAAACCCGTTTTTTTTTTCAAAATGGTTTAATTTTGCCATTGACTTTTACGTTTTGATCCTATCTACACAATTTAATCGATAGTTATCTTCTTATGAAAAAAAAAACTACTAAGGGTTGGTGGGGTTAGGATCAAATACTAAGGATAAAATAAATTAGAAGGGTAAGAAGATTTCTAGTCCATTGATCTAAGATTTGGAGGGATGAGATTAGTTGTAGGGAAAAGAAGATAATAGAATGACATAAAGGGAATCCTATATTTATGGATTTTCTCTCTCCACATGCAAGGCACATGTCAATTCCCCCATCGATTTAAAACGTTCATAACTTTTTCATACGACATTTAAAAAAAATCACCATAATAACGAGCGTTTTTTTATCTTTAATATGAATACCATATTATCATATAAAAATAAAATAAAATTTTCATTTTTACTGGGTTTTTTCGCATTGTGTTAAAGGTTCAGTTCATTGTGGCTTTTATCTGGGTTTTAGTCATTACGTTTTAGTAGAGTTTCTATACATTGTGTTATTATCAAAACCTATAACACAATGTTAATTTGATTTCTATCCATTGCGTTTTTATAAGAACCTATAACACAATATATGACACAATGAAGATGGTTCCTATAACACAATATATGACACAATGAAGATGGTTTTAAAAATAAAATAAAATTTTCATTTTTACTGGGTTTTTTCGCATTGTGTTAAAGGTTCAGTTCATTGTGTCTTTTAACTCGGTTTTGGTCAATACGTTTTAGTAGAGTTTCTATACATTGTGTTATTATCAAAACCTATAACACAATGTTAATTTGGGTTCTATCCATTGCATTTTTATAAGAACCTATAACACAATATATGACACAATGAAGATGATTTTATATCTGAGTTTTCTATAAATTGTGTTATTAGTTCAGGTCATTGTGTTTAATATGTTTTCTATTGTGTTTTAATAATTTGTTCAATTTTTTATTATCTTGTTCATTGTGTTTTAGTTTGTTGTGTATTGTGTTTTTAGTTTGTTTTCTATTGTGTTTTCACTGCTCTACATTGTGTCTTTTATCTGCTCTCATTAATTATGTCTTTTATCTGTTGTCGTCAATTGTGTTTTTATTTAGTCTGATATTTATTGTGTTATATGTTATCGCCATTGTGTTATACGTTATGGTCATTGTGTTTTAGTATGTTGTCCATTGTGTCTTTATCTGTTTGTCATTGATTGTGTTTTTGATCTACTTTACATTGTGTTTTACATCATGTCCATTGTGTAATATGTAACTAGGCTTTTGATTTTTTTTTTAAATATAACAATATGGTACTCATATTAAAGATAAAAAAACGCTCGATTCTATGGTATAATTTTTTTTAGAGTAAACTGCCATTTTGGTCCCTGTGATTTGGGCACTTTTGCCATTTTAGTCCAAATCTCAAACTTTTTACATCTGGGTCCCTGTGGTTTGCATTTTGTTGTCATTTTAGTCCAAAATCCTAAAACCCTCTATTTTAACTGTTGAAAACTGATTATTTTGTCCTTTAGTGCAGGGGCATTTTGTTCATTTTTTAAATTTCATTTTTTTCAATAAAACCCAGATCAAAATAATCATCTCTCTCTCTTCTCTCTCTCTCTCTCTTCTCTCTCTCTCTATAGCACCACCGCCACTCCAAACATCATCATCAAAACCCAGATCAAGAACATCATCAAAACCCAGACAAAAACATCATCAAAACCCAGACATCATCAGAACATCATCAAAACCCAGGTCAAGAACATCATCAAAACATCATCAAATATCATATTTGCAATAAAACCCAGACCAAGAACATCATTAAAACCCAGATTCCAATATTCCATACCTATATAACTGAACTGCCTTCGCTTTCCTTCCCGGACATCACGACCTAATCTCTGAGGAGGTGGCGGAGTGTCAGAGACATTCAAGCCCTAGTAAAATCCAGAATTTGTGTAATAGTTCAACCCACAAAAATTCAAAAATTCAACTATTACATATTCACAATAAAACATAATTTTATTAGGAACTATTACATATTCATAATCCTAAATCCAGATCTTTCCCCAAATTCCTTTTCCTCATCTCCTTCATCTTCAACCCACAACCACCACCTCCACCGTCACATTCAACCACCACAACCTCCACCTCCACCGCCATGACCCCCACCGTCACCTTCACCACCCCCTGTCACTACCTATCCCCATCGCCACCACCGAATTCAAAAATGAACAATTACCTAGGTAACTCCGACGGAATCATTCCGGCGAGTCTGAAATCATGAAGGGTGAGTAAAATTAAACGGTTTTCAAGCGGAATCTAATGAAACAAAAGCCAATCGCCACATTCAAGCCCTAATAAAATTCCTGGGATTTTATCAAAAATCCTTCATCGATCAGACTGTGAAGCTTCTATGCTGGCCACATTCAAGCCCTAATAACTGGATCAAAAGAAACAAAAGTCAATCGAAGCAGGTTCCACTCGAAATGAAACCTGTAGGATGCGTAGCGAGGGTTGGTTTTGAGGGTTGAGTAACTCACCAGAGATGGGGTTTGGAGGCTATTGTGGTGGTGGGGGAGATGACTGAGACGGAGATGGAGACGATGGTGACAGTGGTGGCTACTTCTCCGATGCATCACCGCCAGGTTGTACCAGAATCATCACCGGCAATTGTTGTGGCGGTGGTGTTATAGAGAGAGAGAGAAGAGAGAGAATCAGAGGTGTGTTTAGAGAGAGAGAGAGAGAGTTGCAGAGATTATGGGGGGTTTTTGGGATTTTTTATAATCTTTTTTTTAATTTTATTTATATATATATTAATGTTAAAAAAAAGGGTAATGCACGGTACCCCTGACCGCGGAGGGGATAACCCCTCCCAGGCCGGCACCCGACAAGCCTGAGCCTGGCAGTAAATACCCTTGCCGAGCCGACCCTTGGGAAAGAAGGTACTTTTGCGCCCCAAGGTTCGAACCTGGTACCTCTTGGTTAGAGGTGGGTGTCGGTGGCCAACTGGGCTACCCCAATTGGTTTATATATATTAATGTTTAAGATGGACGATTATACCCCTGCACAAAAGGACAAACGAATCAGCATTCAACAGTCAAAATATGGGTTTTTTGGATTTTGGACAAAAATGGCAATAAAAGTGAAACCACAGGGACCCAGATGTAAAAAGTTTGAGATTTGGACTAAAATGGCAAAAAAGCCCAAACCACAGGGACTAAAATGGCAAAAAAGCCCAAATCACGTCAACACTCCTGAAAACCGATGGACACCAAAGACATGCGAGACCCCCAGATCTTCCTTGGGAAATTTCCGCTGCTAATTTATACTCCGCTCTACCCCAGAATTGATTAAACATAAACGACTCTGCATCTTGTAATTTAGTCTTCTGGATGGCAATAAAGTGAATCCCGTAACTAGTTTTTAAACTCCGAATCCAATCTGATTTACGGCTACTCCTCACCCCCCCTCAAGTTTATAGAAAGACAATTCATTTGGAACCGTTTGTAACTCCTTCATCAGCGACTAGTGCTTCAGTCTTTGGAAGGAAACCATTGAGATCCACCCCAATTAGAGACCCGACCCTAATTGTTGCTTCCACCTCGTTAGTGAAATCCTTCTGAGGGTCTACATCGGGTACTCCGTCATCACATCCAACATCCACAGTACGGACCCCTGGCTCCGATCTAACCTGCGGATTTTCCAAAGAATCAGGGCATACTTCATGTTCAGAACCGACCATCACTGTGTTATCATCCTTATCCCGAATAGGAGTGTTCAGATCTATTGGGTCAATAGAGGATCTATAATGCTGATTAAACAACCTTTGTGTGGGCCCCTGTGTAGAACCAATCGAAGGTGGGCTTCGGACCTCCCTATTTCTTTTACCCAAGTTTGGAATCTGAATTGGGCCAGAGTCATTCATCGCTTCGTTGGGCCTAGTGTTAGTCTCCCCAGAATTATCAAAAATAGGCCCACCACCAGAATTTTCAAAAATAGGCCCTCCACTAGAAAAATTCATTAGAATCCCTTGTTTGACTGTTAGTGCATCATTTATTACTCCTGTATGCGCCTCCCTATCCGTATTCCCATGCAGATTATCCAATTTCTCACCAACATTCTCTGACGAAACCGTTTGGTCTCCCAGAGACTCATGATGACCCGCCGACTGTTCGAACTCCACCTGCTGATCCACCGGCTGATCCACCGGCACATCTTCCGACCGGCCGGACTTCGAGGCATCATCCTGTCGGCTATCATGGTTATCTTCATTCCGTCCAATCTCACATTCTTCTAGGTCCTCCATGTCTACTGACTCCTCATCTGAGTCCGACTCCATTTCTGATTCTGAGTCCTGAGAACCCATCAACGATGAAACATCAATATCCAGCATCCATTTTTGTGTTGATTCCGACACCCAGGTAACGATTGCTCTATCATTCCACTTTATAACCACGGCCTCCTCAATATTCGATGGAAGAGAGGTTACAACCATCACCGATCCACCCAAATTATCATCCTCCTGCCATGAGAAAGACGACTTTTGAACAACTTCACCAAACATACCACCAATATTATCGTAGAGAGTATAATCTCGAATCATGAACGGAACATCAGTAACACAAAGGTTAACCAGTCTACTATATGGGATGTCTTCACCATTCCATAGTACAAACTTAGAAAACACAGTATTGAAGAAACCTTCGTGTAATTCCATACAAAGTTTCACATACTCCTTGTCTCTAAAAGTTAGTAGGTATGTCACTCCACCTGCAAAGGAAAATCCAACCTCATTCATGCCTTCATCTTTGATCCTTTGTCTCATCTTGTTAACTGTCATAACTTCCTTTGCATATCCCAGAACCGATCTTCCAACACAGTGAAGAGGATACAAAGACCTTTACCCCCCACCGTGACTACTTTTGCCCCATTATTAACTCCTCCAGCATTACCTTTCAATAAATCAGCAAACGTCCTCCCGTCCTGAGTATACGACTTAGCAGTCGATCCTTGAATAAGAACCCGATTTTTCAAAGGAGGAATACAATCATTACAATTATCAGCATCGTGATTACTATTAACTTGTTGTCCATTCTTCGGTCTCCAGATGTTCCGACTCATCACATCCGGAGCATAGTTAATCTTCTTATGATCTTTATCGTATTTTGCCAATGAGACCGAAACTTTCATATCAAACATAATCACTGAATTCATCGAAACCAGTGTCTCTTTCACATTCTCCACCCCAACGTAACGAACAAACCCAAAACACCTACCCCTCGAATCTCTTTTCCGAGCAACGTAAACATCCGAAACGAAACCATACTGCCTAAACGCCCGCCAAAGTACATTCCTACTTACTTTGTTGGAGAGGTTCTGAACAAGGAAGGTCCACTCGATACCATCTCCCCTACCTCTGGAGTTTTTTCGATACTGCACGTTGGACCACGGACCGCCGTCGTCCGGCTCTCCCCCTCCGTCCTTCATCATGGGCCTTAGAGAAACCACAAGAAACCCAAGCGGCGAATGGAAGATACAAGAACCCTGATAGGATACACGGTTAGATCAAGATGGATCCTATGATCCGATCGATTAAACCACATACACTATCCTGATTCAGGTAAACATCGTCGAGCGCACTTAGCGAAAACCGGGCGACGATGAGAGAGAGAATCATAATTGAATGTTGTATTAATGTATTATTTGAATATTACCGTCGGATTGAATATGAGTTTTATTATAGTAACTAGATTATAGTCCCGTGTATTACACAATTTTAATAATGAAAACTATTTGTTTGCACAACACAATAAGACAAGTAGATGTACATGACAATCATCTCACAAAGTTGAAATATTTTACTCATAGTAATCAATATCAAACTTGCTTCTAAAGTGGTTAATCAACAATTCTTTAGGAAGCTTTGTATTTATCTTTACATCGTGTAGTTAAACTGAAAACATATTTTTATAGCCTATAAGTTTATTTTCCCTTATTTTGTAATATAAATTAACCTATCTTGTCTCATATATAATTTAAAAAACTATTAGCCTATATTAATAAATTATTAAGCTATATTGATAAACGTAAAAGTTTTTGTAATAAAAATATTAAATTGTTTAATCACGTAATATGGTTAAATATGAAAAATATTTAAACTCATACTTGGGTTTACATTTGATTATTCTCCATAGTAACTTAAAGTTTGTTTCAAACACATCATGTTGTCTATCATAATACTTAAAAATCTGTAGTTTCTGCATTTTTTTGGCAATTTAATTCAAAAGTATCATTACCATTACTATTATAAATTGTAAATATAACAGAATTTAACAGTTTATAGTAAGTTTTAATACAAAAAAATATCATTCGTATAATTTTAAAAATATATTTGAAGTAGGAGTGGGTATTAAGGTAACGATTTTAAAAACGCAATATTATCATTATATGATATTAACATGATTTAAAAAATAAAGAAAAACAATATTCATTAGAAACGATTTTTTTAGGGATGATATGATGTTGACACGTGACATTCTTTAAAATCGTGTATTAAAAGTAAGATTTGTTCTTCTAACAATATAGAAAACTTGTACGTAAATTTTGTTACGATGTAACTTATATAATTTATTTTGTATTGATAAGAGTATTCACAATTATATTTATGTGAGTGAGTTAATTATACTGTAAGGATTGGTTGTGAGTGGTTGTGAATGAAGGAGAGATAAAATGTTACTGTTCATTTGTAAATATACGGGAATACTATTCATCCATTATAACATTTTAATATTTTTGAAAGTGGTTGTGAGTAGAGGGGGAGAAAATGTAATGATAAATGTATAAAACATTATTTAATTGGAAGGGAGAAAGAAAAATTAGTGATTTTTAGTGTAATTATATGAATAGGGGAAAAGAATTCAATGTGAATGCTCTAAGATGTAAACAAATATGAAAACCCATAAAAAATTTAACTGTGTACTATTACGCTAAAAGTTGAAAAAATAGTATACAATAACGTTATCTCCAAAAAAAATACACTTCTTAAACATAAAAGATAATAGTAATAGTACTAAGTTTCTTAAAATTTAAATTGAAGGAGATAAGTTTGATTAAATCTATTAATCCGTTAAAGAAAATATTAATAAAAATGAGAGATTGTGGGAGAGAATGACGTGTGGTATTAAATGAAGTCTTTTGTTAAAAAAATTCTAAAAGTAAACTTTATTAAAGAACACACGCTACCTCAAACCGATGCAACTGAAGGAGTCTTTTATTAATATTTAGATTTATTACTGTTGAATCTCTCCTTTCTATTAAAGGAGAGTTTTCGCTGACATCAGAAAACGTTATGTCTCCATTTTTGAGACATACCAACTCAACATTTCTTATGTCATTATTACATCGTAATATCACTTCATTTATTTATAAACATTACTTCATTTATTTAAAATCTATTATATATAATAAATGAAAGTTATTTGGGCCACGTGTCACTTGATTAGGGCATCCTCAGTTCTCTTTTCCCGCCCAACTGTGCCACTGCCCTCTTCTATTTATATTCTCCTTCATTTACTCATTTAGGGCTTCTTGTTTTCTTTCTCTCTCTGCTCTGCTCTATTTCCGATCGATGTTTATCCTCTCTCATGTTTATCCTTCTTCTTCTTCTTCTTCTTCTTCTTCTCATATTCATCTCCTCAACAATGTACGGCAAAGGTTACTTCTATTGGATACATCTTCGTTTGAAACCCTAAATCATGTACCTTCCAGTGGTTAAAGAAGAGAATAATCATGTAAGATCTACTTTTTTATCTAGAAATTTTATTTCGTTTTATCTATTTTGTCATACTGAACATGATGAACCCTTTTCTACCCTCAGAAAAAGAAACAGATCTCCTTATCGTACTCGATGAACGCTTTTGTACAACCTCCTCTTAATCGGTGACTCTGGTATGTTTGGTTTGTTGTATCATGTGATTACGAGCAGATTTATTTTGATATGTTTTGTACTTTGTCTTTCCAAACTTTTTTGTTGGATTATAGAGTTTGTTGATTAGAAGCAACCTCTGCCGGAGGGTTGTTGAGGAGATGGAAATGGGAAAGGTTATACCAGGTGTGTTGATAGGTTGTGCAAAAGTTTAGGACATCACCAAGGAAACTTAAATTGGTGTGATTTATTTTTTTGGTATTTCTAACGTTTTGATTTACTGTTTATTGGTGCATTGATTCATTTGTAATCCTTTGCAGATCTCCCGTCATCTCAATTTGAGCAATTAAACGTAGTTTTGTTAATCACTATCGGTGTTTTAATTACTAGCAGTGGTTAAAAAGTTTTCCATCAGCTATTTGACTTAACAATAGTTTGCGTTATTTATTCTAAATTCATCAGTTTTTGTAGGTAAACTGAAGTTTTCACCAATAGGCACTGCCCAGCTAAGTTTCCTACAATGACAGTGGTTATAACAAGTTAATATGGCACATCACTGATCTGCCTAACAAGTGTTGAATATAAGTATGGTTGTACATAAAGTTTGATGAACATCATCCACTGTTCAATTATGAAGAACCACTGATCAAGACCAAAGTCCAGACAAGCACCGATCAACTAAATGTGAAACACTCTCCAACAACAGTGGTTCCTCATCAAGAAAACATCTTCTATGTTTGTTTATGTTAACAGTGTTTGTTCTATCTTTGTTTATGTTAATAGATGTTTATATGTAACAGAATTTATACTATCACTTCAGTGTTTTGATCTGTACTATTAATTGAACAGTTGTTTCATCTTTGTACTAATAAAATTCCTATACACTTGGATGAATATTAAGCACCTCATCTTGATTGTTTGAGTATAGTATTCTTGAAATTGGTTCAAACATTTGATTGTTCAAAATATTCCACTGCTGAAATACAACCACTGTCTCTTCAATCTCCATGTTGACCACTGATTGACCAAACATCAGTGTTTTGAAAACTGGTTGGTATCCACTGATCGGAAAAAATCCACCAACTTTATTCTCATCATAAAATTTAAAGGTAGATTAAAAAAAATTCTTGATGACAATTTGTTTCAAACAAATCACTATTTTAATGCTGATTTCTTGATCTTTGGACATTTGATTAAGCAAATTTTGTATTTCAAATTGACGGTTATTATATATTGATTAAAGTTAAAATAAAATTTAAAAAAGTCATTATGGCATTTGCTATCAAATCAAGTCAGTAGTTACTGACAATATCAGTAATTTTGAAATTCAAAATATGTAAAATGGTAATTTAAAAGACTGTGTTTATATATAACAGTGTTTTCCGCATCAATGTTTTAAAGACTGTTAGGTTGTTAGATGTCATCGCCTCAGTGTTTTATATGAAACCATTTTTATGGCATCAGTGTTTATATGTAACAGGGTTTAGTACTTTTGTTTATATGTAACACTATTTATCACATCAGTTCAGTGGTTTGATCTGTATTATTAATTGAACAGTTGTTTCATCTTTATACTAATAAAATTCATATACACTTTGATGAATATTAAGCTTCTCATCTTGATTGTTTGGGTATAGTATTCTTGAAATTGGTTCAAACATTTGATTGTTCAAAATATTCCACTGTTGAAATACAACCTCTGTTTCTTCAATCTCCATGTTGACCACTGATTGACCGAACATTAGTGTTTCGAAAACTGGTTGGTATCCACTGATCGGAAAAAATAGCCACTGCTCACTTTTACATTGTTGACAACCAATTACATAAGAGTTCCACCAACATTATTTTCATCATAAAATTTAAAGTTAAATTAAAAAATAAAAATAAATTCTTTATTACTATTTGTTTCAAATCAAATCAGTAATTAATGCTGATTTCTTGAGCTTTGGACATTTGATTAAGCAAATTTTGAATTTCAAATTGACGGTTATTATATGTTGATTAAAGTTAAAATAAAATTTAAAATAGTCATTATGGCATTTGCTTTCAAATCAAGTCAGTAGTTACTGACAATATCAGTAATTTTGAAATTCAAAATATGCAAAATGGTAATTTAAAAGACTGTGTTTATATGTAACACTATTTATCACTTCAATTTAGTGGTTTGATCTGTATTATTAATTGAACAGTTGTTTCATCTTTATACTAATAAAATTCATATAAACTTTGATGAATATTAAGCTTCTCATCTTGATTGTTTGGGTATAGTATTCTTGAAATTGGTTCAAACATTTGATTGTTTAAGTATTCCACTGCGGATACACAACCTGTATTTCTTCAATCTCCATCTTGACCACTGATTGACCGAACATCAGTGTTTCAAAAACTGGTTGGTATCCACTGATCGGAAAAAATAGCCACTGCTCACTTTTACATTGTTGACATTCACTGATATTGACCATCAGCGGTTTCCCTAAAAAATAGTCAGTGCTCACGTTTTTATTTTTGATGTTGTTAATTAGTGATACATTGAAATTATCAAATGAAAACTAGAATTACAATCAAATTACCATTTTACCTAATCTTTACATTCCAATTACATTAGAGTTCCACCAACATTATTTTCATGATAAAATTTAAAGTTAAATTAAAAAATAAAAAAAAAAATCTTGATGACTATTTGTTTCAAATCAAATCAGTAATTAATGCTGATTTCTTGAGCTTTGGACATTTGATTAACCAAATTTTGAATTTCAAATTGACGGTTATTATATGTTGATTAAAGTTAAAATAAAATTTAAAAAAGTCATTATGGCATTTGCTTTCATATCAAGTCAGTAGTTACTGACAATATCAGTAATTTTGAAATTCAAAATATGCAAAATGGTAAGTTAAATTTTTCGTTCTCTCTCTTTTTTTTCCTACAGTGCATATCTGTTCTAATATTTAATTATTTTAATAAAGCAGCATATAAGAATATACACTACTTTTACCTTTGAAATTAAATCTGAAATTTATGACGTCCAATAACAGTGTCAAACTATAACAGTGGTTCAGCATCAACTTTAGTTATTCTATGTTTCTTTTTATTTGTTTATGTTAACAGTGTTTATATGTAACAGTGTTTTCCGCATCAGTGTTTTATAGACTGTTAGGTTGTTAGATGTCATCACCTCAGTGTTTTATATGTAACCATTTTTATGGCATCATTGTTTATATGTAACAGTGTTTAGGAACAGTTTTGTATTTCACATCACTTCAGTGGTTTGATCTCTACTATTAATTGAACAGTTGTTTCATCTTTATTTTAATAAAATAAAATTCCTATACACTTGGATGTTAAGAGTGTTTAAGTGTTTATATTTAACAGTGTTTTTCGCATCAGTGTTTATAGTCTGTTAGGTTGTTAGATGTCATCACCTCAGTGTTTTATTAACCGGTTTTATGGCATCATTGTTTATATGTAACAGTGTTTATCACCACAGTGGTTTATATGTAAGAGTATTTATCACATCACTTCAGTGGTTTGATCTGTACTATTAATTGAACAGTTGTTTCATCTTTATACTAATAAATAAGGTAACACAAAATACACTTGGATGATTATTAAGTTCCTCATCTTGATTGTTTGGGTATTGTATTATTGAAAGTGGTTCAAACATTTTATTGTTAATGACTATTTGTTGCAAATCAAATTAGTAATTAATGCTAATTTCTTGAGCTTTGGACATTTGAGTCATGCAAAATGTGAATTTCAAATTGACGGTTATTGTTTCTTAATTAAATTTAAAATAAAATATAGAAAAGTCATTATGAAAATTGCTTTGAAATCAAGTCAGTAATTTTGAAATATTGAAATTCTTAATATACAAAATGGTAATTTAAAATTGACGTTCTTTCTCTTTTTTTGCCTACTTTGCAGATCATTTCTAATATTTTATTACTTTAATAAAGCAGCATATAAAGATATACACTCCCTACATTTGAAATTACATTTGCCACTGCATTCAGTTAAAATTTTTATTGGATAATCGGTAAGCTTGAATTTCAACCTTGATATTTTTTTTAAGAACATCCATGCTTATTGTATTATCATATTACGTTTAGCAATACTTATATTTTGCTTATTCTTTTTTTTATGTACAGTCTTCAAATGGAGGTTGCAAAGGTTAGCATGCTTAACGATCTTAATACATTCTCAAACAACTATTCGATTAGAGTGAAGATTGTTAGCATTTCGAAGAAGATGATGAATGATAACAAAAATGAAATATATCGTCTTGATATGATCTTCATGGATGAGATGGTACCGTATATAGTTGTGTTATAATTTTTTTGGACATATGAATATCCAAATGAATATAACACCTTTTTTATTTAATCGGATGTTTCATATTCTTAGGGAACTATGATACAAGCCAGCTGTTTGCATAAGATGCTAGGAAAATTCAAACACTTTCTTCAGTTGGATGAATGTCTTCTTATCACCAAACCTTCTCTTGCTACTAATAAGTCCTCTGCTAAGTATACCAAGAGAAATGACAAAATATCACTTTATTTCTATACTTCTGTTGAGAAATACTTTGACTGGTCTGGACCGAAATACCGTTTTAATTTCGTTAACCTCAAGGATGTTGTTAAAAATAAATTTGAAGTTAATACAGTTATTGGTATGTAAATCACTACATGATATATATATATATATATATATATATTGTTTTGTCTTATTGTTTTTTTTATTCTTATCACTTCTTAATGCTGTTTTCTTTTCACAATATATTTTTGTTTATAGATTGGATTGGTTATGTGGATGTATGTTTCAATCTAGAGGATACGTCAAAGAAGGATGGGAGCAAGGGCAAGAGACTTAATCTTAGACTTGAAGACCTTGAGTGCGTTCTTTTTATTAAGTTGTTGCATTTGACGTTTAAACCATTATAAGGTTGCTTGATGTTATTATGTTTTATGTTAATATTTTAGAGGCCAAAAGTGTCCGGTTACTTTGTGGGATGGTTTTGCTATTGACATGTTTGCTTACATGAATGATAAGAAACGAGAGAAATATGTTGTTACCCTTTGTCATTTTGGTATGGTCAACCTTTACAAAGGTACAATTTAAAGTTAATTAGTTTAATTTTTTTATTGTTATAGATTTACTTATATGTTTTAAATTTGACACTATTTATATTGATCTACATTTGGTTTTAATTTTAAATTCAGGCAAGCGTGGCGTTGCAAACGGCTTTGAGCTAAGCAGACTTTTTATTGACACTGACATTGAAGAGATATCCTCTTTTAGGAAGAGGTATAGTTAGTAATATGCATATAAAATTGAACAGTATTATTTTGTACCTACATTTATTTTTTACGTTTTAATTTGATCACATGAATCTGTTTAGATATGTAGAAAAAATTTCTGCTTCATCTTCATCAAATGATCATGTTGGTTCAAACGTCATCTCAAGTGTTGAAGATGAGTTTCTTAATAACCCTGATTTCATGCTTATTGGTTTCCTGGGAACCATATCAACGGTGTGTATTTTCTTATAAGTACTCTACATGCTGAGTTTTTTAAAAGTCTTTTCTAAGTGTTATTATTTTTGTTTGATGTTGATAGACAAATAAGGTTTTGGTTGTTGGCACAATCACAGCTATATGCACTGATAAACTTTGGTATTACAATGGTTGTAACCACTGTAAGTCAGGTGTGGAGGAAAGATTTGTAACGAAAGAAAATCCGGATGGTTTATCTGATGTTGATCATGAAAAATCGTTGGTGTGTACAAATGATAAATGTGAAGGAGTCGACATCTATTCTATTCCGCGGTTTGAGATTACAGTTTTATTTCCTTATACTAAATACTAATATGAACGACACTTTTGTTTTTAGTAATACTAATGTTTTCATTTGTTTTTAACTTTGATAGGTTCAAGATACCTATTAGGGTGCAAGACTCTTCCGGTACTGTGTCTTTGACACTGTTTGATTTTGAAGCTTACAAGATTCTTAAGAAAACTGCCAAAGACTTAGTTTCAATTCAAGATCAGGTAACAAATACATGCATTCAGTTATTTGGCCATGTACTATATATAATTTAAAATTAATTTTTATAAAATTGTATGTTCTCAATTATGGAATCATTCTGCTCATTGTAATTTATATTAATTTTTATAAAATTATAGGTTGTTAATTCTGGAGAGATACCGAACCCATATCCTGAGATCTTTGACACATTGATTGGAAAGAGGTATGCTTTCATCATAAGTGTTAAAGACTATAACATTGAGCATCAGGTTGAAAACTATGGTATTTCAATGGCCACTAACGATGATGAGATCCTTGCCGCGCTCTGCGCCAAATTCAATCTTAACCAGGTCTAAATCTTCATTATGTCATTCTTTTAATTTGATATACATATCCTTTTAAAATATATTTATACCATTGTGTGTATTTTATGTTATTTTGTATTATGTACTTAAAGCATGAGCAGTCCGAATCGTTGGATGTTCCAGAATCCTGCAGTTTGTCTACTCCTGTTGATCTTTAAAGACACGTCAATTGTCATTGATAACGTAGTTGGTGGTAAGTTGGATGTTGTTAGTAGTAAAACCTTAAGTTTTCCTAACAATGTCCACTCTAGCTTCTTACGTATTCTATCTTCATTTAATGGGTTGTTGTTAGTTTCCAATGAAGGGATTTGCTGTCAGTTGATTCTTTGGAATCCAACTATCAGGCAGTATAAGGTTTTGTGTGATGACTACTTTAATTACAATCATCATCGAAACTCTGATACCGGTGGAATTTATTTTGATCAGTTCAATGATCTCAAAGTGCTGAACATCAGATGTTACCGTAATGTAACTGCTGCTCGTGTTTACTCACGACGTCGTGAGTCATGGACAACAATAAATTTCAGTATCGTAAACAATTATAGTTCAAGTCGTTATTCATGGTCTACAGGAGTTTATGCTGATAAAACCATATATTTTATGGTTTCAAATTATTGGTATCCACTAGGTGAGAGGAACATCGTTTGTTTTGATGTTGTTAGTGAGACTTTCAGAATGCTTCACTTTCCTGAGAGTATTGTAGTCAATCCTTGCCAAGGGCATTTTTTGACCATTGCAAAGAGGTTGCATTTGATTGTCATTGGAAAGTCTTCTGAGCTAACTGCTGATTTGCTCAGATATGAAGAAGAAGGCTGGAAGAAGATGTTTGTTTTCAATAATCCTCGTGTAGTTGATTACGTAGATGCACGCCGAAGTACTAATATAATTGAAGACAACAAGTGGTTGATAACAAGCATCTGGGGGGATATGATTGAAGTTGATCTCACCAACGAACTTCTGAAATACCTCCAACATGTTGACAACTACAATGGTCCGAAAGGAGCTTTACTTATCGAAACTACTGTTTCACCAATAGATTAGGAATTAGGATCCTGTATTTTATTGAATGCTATTATCTGTTTTGACAATTGTATCTTTTATATAATTAGTTGTGTTAAAATTATTAATAATGTTTGTTATTAAAATTAAGTAAATGAATATCGATGTTTGAGAGTGTAAATTCTTGTAATATTCGCAAAGGTCGGTTTAAATGATCAAAGCTTTGTTATTGAGAACAGGTGTTTCAAAATTAAACAGTGGTTGATACATCTGTTGAATTGGGTCAACAGATGGATGAACTTTGTATGCTGTTTAACACTTGTAGTTTTTATAAATATTTAGGTTTGAGAGTGTAAAAGCTTGTAATATTGGCAAATGTATGTTTAAATGATCAAAGCTCTGTTATTGGGAACAGATGTTTGGAAATAAAACAGTGGTTGATAAATCTGTTGACTTTGGTCAACAGATTGATGTCCACAGATGTTTGGAACTACTGTTCAGAAAACTGTGGTCGAAACCGCTGTTTGGTTAAAATGGTGGTTTAAAACCACTGTTGGGTTAAAACTGTTTGGTCTTTTAAGGCTTAAACTGTTTTGCCTTAAACAGATGTTAACAAGTTAAACATCTGTTAAGGCTTAAACAGATGTTTGGCCTTTTGTATCAGATGTTTCGACTTAAACAGTTGTTTGATCTTAAACACATGTTTAACCTTAAACATATGTTTTGCCTTAAACAGATGTTCTTATTCTATATCAGATATTTGGACTTAAACAGATGTTTGACCTTAAACATATGTTTGGCCATAAACAGATGTTTGGCCTTAAACTAAACATCTGTTTAAGCTCAACATCTGTTTGACTATTTGTCAATATCTTATTGACTTTTGGTTAACATCTGTTTCAAATTTGGTCAACATCTTATTTTGTAAAAGAGGTACAAAAACAAAGATTTTTTGAAAATCCCAAATCACCCTATCATGTAAGTGCATTGATGTAAAAGTGGAAATTATATTATTCATATGGTCCTGTTGTGGTTTTGTTTGTCCTCTAATATGAGTTCATGATCTAATCCGGTGATTTGAAGTCATTGTTGTTGAATTGAATGAGATGGTTGATGTAATGTGGTCGTATTACAAACAAATAGTAATTAATTAATCTAAATAACTTTCTCGAGCCCGGGAAGCAATCCCGGGTAAAAACCTAGTACATTATAAAACAATAGTATCATTTTGGCTCTATCATTGTGAATTTTGAAAACAGGGTTTTGAATTCACTTTTAGATCTCACCAGCTCTTTTTTTCTTATCTTCACCCTGCCTTTCTCTCTCTTATCGTCACACTGTAAACCCTAAACAAGCAAGTTCTTCGTCTAGCCTCATCCCCTGGTTGCTCAATCATCCATTTTCCGATTCTAGGTGAAATTGGTCCTCTTCTCTAAATTCCTCATGAGAATCTACTTGTGAATAGGGATGAGCATATCGGTATCCGATACCGATACCGCCTAATACCGATCCCGAATTTCACCCAAACTAGGTACCGATACCGAAACATGTCGGTTAGGTATCGGTACGGTACGGTATCGGTATTATACCGTATTTTGAGGGTCGGTATTGGTATAATACCGATACCGTACCGTACCGATACCGAAAACGCCAAAAAGTGGATACCGATCGGGATCGGGATCGGTACGGGATCGGTATGGGATCGGTATTCGGTGGCATATGTTCATCCCTACTTGTGAAATAGGTACGCTTACCATCGTTCAGATCTATAAACCTTAACCCTTAATGCCTTCTTAATGTCTATTTCATTCAATATTTTCCATTTTTTATTCTCTTTGAACATTATTCTAGAAATGTCTCTCTCTCTTCATGCCCCTATAACGTCCAGGGGATGATGATGACGGCGTTATCAAACCCTTTCATACCCCTATAGTACCCATTACGCATGGCCTTAAACTGAATGTTCTGACTTCTATGAAAGTTCTAGTTTCATCTCACTTCTAATTAAGCATGTGTACACATAAGTTAAAAACGGGTTTCGTTAATCATCAATATAGGTTATTGACTTTTATTGGTAGCTTCAAATAATAACAGATGTATTACTTTCTACTCTTTTATTAGTATTAAAGATTATAAATAAAATTAAACGGGGTCTTTATGGATTTAGTAGAGTTTATACCTAGGAGTAGAGAGGTAGGTTTGATAGGCTTACAAATCTAATGTGATATTGGAAGCCTCACCTATGTGCAACGTTAAACCCATTAATTTGAATGAGTCAAAAGAACTATAAACAAATAATATGCAATGTTTTAAAAACCGGTTTAAACCGGCCAGTTGAACCGGTTAAATCGAATGCTAGATGCTTGGCCGGTACGAATTATACCGGCAAACTAAGGAAACAACAGAGAATTTGTACAGCTAGTAAATTGGTTTTATATCGGTACCGCTTTATACAAAGGCAAAGGTCAAAATTTCGAACTTTTAATTTTTAGGTTCTTAAAAAAAGTGACTATTTACCTTGTTAGTTAAAGAGGAAAAGTGTCCGGATAGTTCTTGTGGTTTGTTCATTTTTCACCTTTAGTCCCTAACTTTTTAAAATTACACCTATAGTCCCCAACTTTTTCAATTTCGTTCCCGGATAGTCCCTGATGCGTAACTGGGTTAGTTTTTGGCGTTAGGTGCGTGTGAAATGACAAAAATACCCTTACTATCAAATTAGTAGCTAAAAAGTTAAACGAAATATAATTATATTTTACAATTTTTGTGAGACCCACCACCCACTTCATCTTCCCCACTCCACACCACCACCACCACCACCATCCCCCCTTAGATATAAATTCCAGGGGAAGATGAAGTAGGTGGGTGGGTGGTGGGTCCCACATAAATTGTAAAATATAAATTATATTTCTCTTAACTTTTTAGCTATTAATTTGACAGTAAAGGTATTTTTGTTATTTCACACGCACCAACACCAAAATCTTACCCAGTTAACCGTCAGGGACTATCCATGAACAAAATTGAAAAAGTTGGGGACTATATGTGTAAGTTTAGAAAGTTAGGGACTAAAGGTGAAAAATGGGCAAACCATAGGGACTATCCAGGCACTTTTCTCTTAGTTAAAGTGTAAAACTTAGCGCCCACAATTGACAATCCACATCGATCAAACTTCTTCCTCACTCAAAGATAGAAAATCATTGGGTTTTTCAAATTAAGTTTTTAACCGATCATCGAGGTTTACCTTCTTTTAACTTTTGTTCAATCATTCATGTTGTTAATCAGTGTTGTAAGAATCGCTAGGCGCTAGTCGGGCGGTGGGGTGCCGACTAGCGATTAATCAGGATTAACAGGGATTAATCGGAATTAATCGGATTGAGATTTTTATATGTAATTTTTTTAAAGTAGACATGTTTTAACCCCTCATTGACCTATTTTTTAAGTAATTGAAAGGAATTTATATGGTTTGGTCAAAATTTGGCCGGCATCTAGCCAAAATTTGGCCTGAATAGGACCGCCATTGACTGCCTAGCTATTAATCGGCGATTAATCAGTGGACTTCCGATTACTGATTAATCGGCGACTAATCGGAGACTAGTCGGGATTTTTACAACCATGTTGTTAATTGTTATAGTGTTTGCTAATTGCTATATAATAGGTATTTAATCATGAACTTTGTGATATTTTTTGATTATTGATTAACTTTTAGAATATCTTTTTATTATGGAATGATATAGTTTTGGATTATTTTTTTAGTTGAAATTATATTTTATAGATTTATAGAGTTAATTAGTCAATACAGTTAAACCGCCCGATACAACACTGTTCAACTGATTGAACCATTTCTGAGTCTAACTTGGTACGATTAAAATACCGATTTTTAAAACATTAATAATATGTGTGGTTCATGAAATGGGTTGAGCAAGTAAAAGTTTTGAAACGAGTTGAGCAAGTAAAAGTACGTCTTGAGTGAGTCAGATAACAAAAGTATAGTGGTAATAAAGTAAAAATAATACAACACATCCCAAGTAACACATGTATTACTTTATTACTAGATTCAACCAATCGATTCAAACCAGTCAGTTGTACTGGTTGAATCGTCTGGTAGAACTGGTTAAACCGTCCGGTATACCTGGTTGAACCGTCTGATATACCCGGTTAAACCGTTTTAACTCAATCCGGTATTGTATAAAAACCGAATTTTAAAACACTGGATTCAACAAGGAAATATGACTGCTTTTAGCACGTATTTAAGGTGAGTTCTAGCTTTGTGAGTAATGACATGACATCTAAGGTCTATGTGATATGAGTGATAGTTTATGGCATTCTAGAGTTTTAGAATGCAATTATTTCTAAGACTAGAAGGTATGGGGATGCCCATTCTCATGAGGATGGGCCGTCACGTAGGCGCCACATCACCGGCTTGTGGAGGATGGGTCTCCTTCACTTTTGAGGGGGGGGGGGGTGGAGGACGGGTTAACTTAATAAAAACTTTATAAAAATTAAAAAATACAACATAAAACATCATAAATAAATTCATTTCATAACATAAAAAAAAATACATTTCCTAAAAAAAAAAAATTACATTTCATAAAAATAAAAATAAAAAACCTACGACGTCCATTTTTTCTTCACCTCTTCCTTCATCCTCCGATACACCTCTCGTTCATTCTTCGGAACCGAGTCGAGATCCAACCTCATTATCCTAAAATCCTCCGCTCGAGCATAGTCGGCCGACACGTTTTTCTTGTGACTATATTTTTCGGCCGCAAAGTCTTTAAACGAACGGAACTCGGAAATCAACTCGTCCATTTTCGAAGACGCCTTCGAGCCGCCACCTCCACCCGAGCCGCCCCCTCCACTCGAGCCGCCCCCTTTGCGCTTTCCGACCGCCTCTTTTTTTGCTTTGTCCCTTCCGCCGGGACGTTCGATCTCGTGAGCGGGCAACGCATCCTCGTCATATTCCGGTTCGTCGTTTATGTCGATTTGACAACGAGCGGTGGAGCCTCCCGCCCTATAACTTCCGGACTCGGAAGTTTTAGTCCGTTTGGCGGTTGCGACCTCATTTGGAACCGGCTCCCATTTAGGTTCTTTCTTTAAAATGTTCCATGCTCGGAGGTGCGGGAAAGGCGGTTTTTTTGTTTCCCATTTAGCCATCGCAAGGTTAAGAACGTCCTCGTCGCTACTCCCACTCGGACGATTGATGTAAAGTGGGTTAATTATAAATCCCGATAAAATCATTCACGCACTTGTTCATTTTCTGCCACTTGCCCGATACGGAATCGAGATCACTGGCCGGGCCTTCCCCCATAAGGTGATTAAATCTATCCGTACATGCCTTCCAAAAACCAGAACCCATTTGATTGTTCCCTAAAATTAAAAAAAAATGCATTAGTAAAACTAAAAAATAATTCTTTTTAAATTTAAATTAAAAAAATTAACTTTGGTTCATACCGACAATCGGGCAAGTTGAGGCCTTAACATACGCAATTGCTAGCGCCTCCTCCTCTACTTTTGTCCACTGTCTCGCCTTTGCTCTCGAACCGCTTTTTTTTTTTTGCGGTGTCGGGTTCGGTTTCAACCGCCTTCCCCTTCCCTGTGTTTTTTTTGCGCTTGAGTTCCTTAGGTGGCGATTTAGGGACGACTTCATCATCATCGTCATGCTCCACCGAGGGTTGCGGTTGGGAAGTTGGCAGTTGCGATTGGAATTGATCAAGTTGAACCGAGTTGCGTTGCATGAATTGTTGGAGTGCTTGGTATTGTTGCATTTGTTGAACTTGGGACATTTGGGAGAAGGCGTTAGGTGATTGTTGGAAACCCGAAAACGTAAATTGTGGATTCCCCCACGAAGGATCCATAGCCGGAGTGTAAGTGGGACTCGAAAAAAAGTTAGGATTGTTCGGGTTGGGATTGTTCGGGTTGAGATTGTTCGGGTTGGGGTTGTTTGGGTTGAAGGGATTCATGATTGTATAAAAATGGGATTGTTTTTTATAAAAAAAGATGAGAGAATGGGAGAGAATGGGAGAAGAATGGAAGAAATGTATAAAAAATGGGATTGAAAGTGGTATATATTTAAATAGGAAAAGTAATTTTTTTTATTAAAACTAGCCGTTTGTAACGACTATGAATTTCAAACAAGGCCCGTCGAGTTCGTCTGTGGGCAGTCGGTCAAGCCGGGACGGGGCGAGGGGGGCGGTGTGGGGGACCGGCGTCGGGCCTCGCCGGGCCTAAGCCGGCCCCCATACCGCTTAGTCTAAAGTATTTTTAGGGTGTAGGGTCTGATTGGAACCCTTAGGGACTTTATTGTGACACCTTAGTATCACATCATCAATAGAGCCTCTCCTTTAACAACCGGGATAAAACCCCTTTTATCAATAGCCTCCCTTTCATCAAAATTCTCCAGCCTCACACACACACAAGCTCGTGATTCGTTGTTATTTTAATGGCAAAGGGACAATAGCGCCTATCAACATAAAGTCAAGCCTTCAAATCATCTCACTACCTTGATTTCCTCCTAGTCAATCGGTCATATCCTCCTCATTAAATGTGATTTGTATATTTCAGTAAATAAGAGATATTTTCTCCTTCAATGTTGTATCAATTCTTCCTGTGTTTATAGTTGTAAAAGTTGAATGCAAATCATCAAAGTTTCACCATTATCACATGGTATCAGCCAGCCAAGATCAAGCCTTTTTCTTCTTCTAATTCGCTGACCATCTTCTCTTTTCTTCCTCTCTTTTCTACCGACCCCTCTTCATGGCTACCAACACCACATCCGACCACTCCACCATACCGCTGCACTCTCTTAGCCATCTCATAAATATCAAATTGAACTCCACAAACTATCTCCCATGGGAGAAACAACTCACACCGGTTCTTGACTACCTCAAGTTACTTGACCATATTGATGGTTCAACCGCTCCCCCTCTGAAAACATCACTTCCGAAAACCAAACCTCTACCAATCCCGAATACCTTTCTTGGAAAATCGCAGATCAAAAAGTCATCCTATTGATCAACTCCACCCTACCCGAAGAGGCAATGGCTGAGACCATCGGCCATACCACGTCTTTTAGCGTGTGGAAGGCCTTAGCCGATGCCTACAGCCATTGTTCGATAGAACGTATTCACAATCTAAAGGACACTCTCCGAACTATTAAAAAAGGCGACTCATCCGTGTCCGATTTTGGCCGTAAATTCAAGTCTCTAACTGACCAACTCGCTGCTATCGGGCATCCCGTAAGTGATGAGGACAAACGCCATTGGTTCTTTTGTGGACTAGGTGCCTCCTTTGAAAACTTCTCTATTCTTAGAGAACCATTCGCCCCGCACCTTCTTTCCGTGACCTCTTAGCAAATTCTGAAAACCAAGAAATGTTCATCCAAAAACTTCACGGGTCACAGCCTCCACAAGCTGCTTTCTATGCCAATCAATCGAAAAACCGATATCATCGTACCAAATCATCCCATGGCAGAGGATGACACTCAAATACCTCTCGTGGCCGTGGAGGTTCCTATGCCAAACGCCCTCCTTAATGTCAATTGTGTTGAAAGGAGAGACATTATGCGACCACTTGCACAAATCTCAGTTCCTTTGCTAAAAAATCTCAAACTCTAGATGCTAATCTAGCCGATGCCTTTTATGCTCAGTGCAATGTTGCAACCGACACTCCAGATTGGACTGCCGATTCAGGTGCTACCACACACATGCTTCCCATAAAATTTGGTCTAACTTATTTAAAACCTCAAACCAAAAACATTCGAGTAACATTTGGTAACGGGAAATCATTACCCGTTACCCACATTGGAAACACTAATTTAAACAATTCCATTTCTTTAAAAAATGTGCTAGTGGTTCCAAATCTCACAAAATATCTACTTTCAATTAGTAGATTAACAAATGACTCGCTGGTTGATGTTTTGTTTTCTAATAATTACTTTCATATTCAGGACCGAAAAACAGTGGAAGTTCTAGCTAGAGGCACATGTGAAAAAGGCTTCTATGTCCTCACTCAAAGTCACAAGTCCCTTGTTGTTGCGCTTTCCACTACGCACCTTCGTGCTTCTTGCAATAAATGGCACAGTCGACTTGGCCATGTTTCTTTTGATACAATTTCTAGTTTAAATAAACTTGGACATGTTTTTGTTACATCCTTGTTACCCAAACTGGGATTATGTAATTCTTGCGAATTATCGAAAGCCAAACATTTACCATTTATTGAAAATACTAAACGCGCACAACATGTTTTTGATCTCATTCATTGCGATCTATGGGGACCCGCTCCTGTACCATCCACTAATGGTTATCGATACTATGTCATATTTATCAATGATTATTCTCGATTCACTTGGTTTTATCCATTAAAGGCTAAATCAGATTTTTACAACATTCTCATTACCTTTTTACCTTTTGTGCAAAACCAATTTTCAACCACCATCAAAGTTTTTCAAAGCGATGGTGGAACCGAATTTACAAATCACTAAGTGCCAAACTTTTTCAAACAAAATGGCATACATCATAGGCTCTTATGTCCCCACACACCTGAACACAATGGAAGGGTGGAACGCAAACACCTTCACATAACGGAAACCGGGTTAGCCATGATGTTCAATGCACATGCTCCATCAAATTTTTGGTTTGATGCCTTTTCATTCGCCACTTACATCATAAATCGCCTTCCCACAACCCTTTTAAAAAATAAATCACCCTTTGAAATACTTTTTCACCAACCTCCCACCTACTCAAATCTTCGTGTCTTTGGTTGTCGTGTGTACCCATACCTTCCTGACTATACCAAAAACAAACTACTTCCTAGAAGTACACCTTTCATATTCATAGGCTATAGTCTACAATACAAAGGTTTTCGATGTCTTGACACCACAACCGGTCGAATCTACACCACAAGACACATTAGATTTGATGAAGACAACTTGCCATTCCAAACCAACTCAACATCTTCGGATGTTGCAACCTTTCCAATAACAAATTTTGATAACCATTTACCCCCACCAACTCAACCAGCAACCAACTCTCCGCCTAACCCAACTACACTAAACAACAAAACCCATCCATCTTTGTTTGATGACCCAATCCCATCCCCTCCACAACCTAACGGCCTAAATACTCCTCACGACCTAACAACTAATCCCGGCCCACCAGCATTGTAACAACCCGACTTTTCGGATCGTTACCTATTCGCTTTTGCCTCGATCTATAACCGTCTTGTATTCCGTATTCCGAGATTCGATATAAATAAAGAGTTATGTTATACTAAATAGTTTTTCATCACACCGCACCGCTACACGCTTAAAGGCTTATTATTCGCAACGCTTACGCAACATGAATTACAGAGAATTGTGCTATTTAAATTGCCGTGTTTGTTTGTTTGTGTCGCAACCCCCGCTCCCAAGTTCCCAGGAATGGGCGGCCGCGAGCCAGTTTCGGTGGTATCTCGTATTGTCTAATTTGGCAGCGGAATTTACATCAGGACCGTAGTTAGGAAACATTTTTATCAGAGTAAAACCACCATATTTTATATAAAGAAACACATTGGGATGAAACCCATGTTCTTATTACAAACTAATTTATAGGGATAAATCCCATTTTATTTGAATTAAAACGCCTTCTTTATTTAGGTAACTTTTATAGCCACTTTTCCAAGCCTTTAGTGTTGTCCAGTTGGCTTCTAATTTGCTTTCACATTGTGTTACCTGAAACGCGTTTTAAAAACATTTGTCAGTGGAAAATACTGGTGAGTGAATCTCAGTTTAATCTAGAAACATTTATTTAATTTAAACTTAACAGTATTGAGGGCGATTACAATATTTATATCTACCCAATTACTCATTCAGTAGTGTCAATCCTGACTGGTGGGTCATATTACACATTGGCTAACTCTTCGTCCAATGGTAACGTTACTCACATTTTGTATACAAAACCCCAACATACCGGCAGTAATTGTAGAATTACAAAGACTTAATCACTGCTAAATTGCATTCTAAAATAGTTAAGGTTTTGTAAAAACTGTTTACAAAAAGGAGATTACTCACATTGCTGTCTTAGATTTTTCGTAAGGGTTTCCTGGTGATAATCTATAATTTACACAAACGCACACGCGTTAGTATAATAACCCATTTTAACATTAGTAATACCCTCCCCGAGACGGCATTCCAACGACTACGTCGGGCAGAACCACGACAGCCGTTACGGAACCCTAGATCAATCGGGCAGAGCATCTAATACGTATCCAGGGGTTATGATACTTACAACGGAGCAGAACTTCGCTATTTTGGGGGGTATAATACCCGCGCATTATGCCTAATATTCAGAAATTGAGAGTGAGAAAAGAAAATGGGACGAACAGACTGAAGATCCGAGGCCATCTATATATAGTGTTGATTTCTCACTTTCTCGCGGCCGCGTAAGAGTAGCCTAAGGGGTACGCGGCCCGCGTCAATGCTGGTCAACAGCGTAGGTGATCCGGGTCATCTACTAGGCTCGCCACGATGATGACACGTGTCATCACCGGGCTGCGCCACTATCTTGAACTCACGCGGCCCGCGTAAGTGTTAAGGTTATCTTATGCGGCCCGCCTAAACTTAAAAATCAACGAATTCAGGTTTTTAACCTTTATACCGCCCGCGTAAGAGTTGGGGTGGGTCTACGCGGCCCGCCTCAACTTAGATTTTCTTGTTTTTAATTTATTTTTAATGCTATATTGTATTTCGGGCTCGGTTTTCACATATGGGTATATTTTGGGACATATTGGGATATTTTAAAATATATTAGCGTGTCGGAAAAATTCTGAGGGTGTCGGTTTTATTTAGGATTGTTACATCCTCCCCACCTTGTTTTAGAGCTCGTCCTCGAGATCTACTGGAACAAGTGTGAATATTTCCTTTGCATTTCAGATTCAAGCTCCCATGTGTACTTAGGTCCTCTTTTGGAGTCTCACTTTACTTTGACCATAACTAATTTCTTATGCTTGAGATTCTTGACTTTCCTGTCTTCAATTTGTAGAGGCCTTTCTACAAACTTGAGTTGTTCATTTACCTCTATATCCTTAAGAGGTATTCCTAGTGATTCATCAGCTAGGCATTTCTTGAGATTAGATACATAAAATACATCATGTATTCCTGCCATTTCCTCTGGCAGTTGTAGCTGATAAGCTACAGGTCCTATTCTTCTAATAATCTCAAAAGGTCCAACATACCTGGGGCTTAGCGTTCCTCTTTTGATGAATCTTACTACTCCTTTCCAAGGAGAAACTTTTAACAATACTTTATCTCCTACTTGAAATTCTAATGGCTTGCGTCGGTTATCGGCATAACTTTTCTGTCGATCACGTGTTGCTTTCAATCGTTCCTTGACTTGAATAATCTTGTCCGTTGTTTCTTGTATTATCTCAGTTCCAGATAGTTGTTTTTCCCCAATTTCTGCCCAACAGACTGGGGTTCGGCACTTTCGTCCATAAAGTGCTTCGAATGGTGCAACATTGATACTTGTGTGATAAGTATTATTATAAGAAAATTCTATTAAAGGTAAGTGATCGTCCCAATTACCTCCGAAATCAATTACACAAGCTCTAAGCATGTCCTCCATTGTTTGGATTGTCCTTTCGCTTTGTCCGTCCGTTTGAGGATGACAAGCTGTGCTCAGATTCAACTTGGTTCCTATGGCTTTTTGGAAACCTGACCAAAAATGAGAGGTAAATCGGCTACCCCTATCAGAAACAATTGATAAAGGTATTCCATGTAATGAAACAATTTCATTTACATATAATTTAGCTAACTGTTCCATATTGAAAGTTTCCTTCATTGGTAGGAAATGAGCTGACTTGGTTAGCGTATCTATAATCACCTAGATTGTATCATTACCTTTCTTTGTTTTGGGTAATTTAGTAACAAAATCCATTGTTATCAATTCCTATTTCCACACTAGCATTTCTAATTGCTGTTACAAACCTGAGGGTTTCTGGTGTTCAGCTTTAACTTGTGAACAAGTTAAACATTTAGAAACATAGTCTGCTATGTCCTTTTTCATTCCTATCCACCAGAAATTCTTTCTTAAATCCTGGTACATCTTATCACTTCCTGGGTAAATCGTATACTTAGACCTATGGGCTTCTTCTAATATACGATGACGTAGGTTTCCTACTTTTGGGATCCACATTCTTTTCTTATGGAATCTCCAAATTCCATCTGTTCCTTGTTCTAATTCCTTAATCACACCTTTTAGTTTCTCAGTATCATCCTTGATTACTGATTCTTGTGCTTTTCTTATTTGATCATTTAAATCTACTTGTAGATTTAATTTAAGAGAACGTATCCTTTTTGGCTTTTCATGATACTTTTGACTTAAAGTATCAGCCACTACATTTGCTTTTCCTTTCTTAAAAGACTTAAAAGTGCATGCAAATGCTTCGCGTGATCTTCTTTACTCTTAGAGTAAATTAGAATATCATCAATGAATACAATTATGAATTTATCCAAATATGGCTTACATATTCGGTTCATCATGTCCATAAATGCAGCTGGGACATTGGTTAAACCAAATGGCATGACAGTAAATTCATAATGGCCATACCTTGTTCTGAATGCGGTTTTAGGAATGTCCTCTTCTTGTACCTTTAATTGATGATATCCTGACTTTAAATCGATTTTAGAGAAAAATCGAGCTCCTTGCAGTTGATCGAACAGGTCGTCAATTCTCGGTAATTGGTACCGATTCTTAATCGTGACTTTGTTCAATTCACGGTAGTCAATGCACATACGCATTGATCTGTCTTTCTTTTTAACGAATAAAATAGGTGCTCCCCACGGCGACGAACTTGGCTGTATGAATCCATTTTCTAATAAGTCATCTAATTGTTTCTTCAGTTCTTGCATTTCGGCGGGTGCCAAACGGTAAGGTGCTTTGGCAATTGGTGCTGTTCCTGGCAGTAGATGAATTCTGAATTCAACTTCCCTGTCTGGCGGTAGTCCTGATAATTCTTCTGGAAAAACATCTGAAAACTGAGACACTACTGGAATGTCTTTTAGTTATTTTCCTTTAGTGTCAGTGATTATGGAAATCAAATACACTATAGAACCTTTTCTTATATAACTTGCAGTTTTCATCACAGAGATGAATTTTGTGGCTCTAGATGGTTTATCTCCTTTAATTGTGATTTTTTCACCTTTTGGTGAATTTACTTGAATTGAATTTTGATCATATAAGATACTAGCTTTATTGGCTATTAACCAATCCATTCCTAACACGACATCAAATCCTGCCAGATTCATGGGATAAAGATTTGCCCTAAACTTTTGATTTAAAATTTCTATTCTTGCTCCCTGCAAGATTTCAGAAATCCTAACAGTTTCTCCATTAGCTGTCTCTACTAGACATTCTTGTGGTAGTTTAGTTAATGACTGGTTTAGAAGTTTGCAAAACGAAGTATTAATAAAACTTTTGTTTGCACCAGAGTCAAATAATACTTTAGCAAAAATATCATTAACTAAAAACGTACCAGCTATCACGTCTGGAATCATCTGGGCTTCATCTGCAGTCAGAACAAATGCTCTAGCATTTTTAGTGTTCTTGTTGTTCACAGCTGGAGCCAATTTTGGACAGTTTGGCTTGATATGACCTTGTTCCCCACAATTGTAGCATACTCTATTGTTGGCTTTCCTCCTGCAGTCTTCTTCCTTGTGACCTGATATTTTGCAGAAATTGCAATTTATGGAGCATTTTCCAGAATGCTTCCTTTTGCAATACTTGCAATAAGGTGTAGATGTAGAACCCATATTCCTACGGTTGTAATTTCCAGAACGGAATTCCTGTGTAAGTCTTTGAGCTAGGTTTCTCCTCTGGTCTTCTTCTCTAGTACGAATTAACTCATCTATCAAGGTATTTGCTAGTTCTACAGCTTCTTCTATAGTTTGAGGTCTAGCTGCCTTGACCACATGTCTAATTTCTCCGATTAATCCCCAGATGTAACGGGAGATTAATACTGGCTCAGGTGATGCAAGGGTTGGTACTATTCTAGCATATTCAAAGAATGTGGTAGTATAACCCTTACTATCTATCCCGGTCAGTCTTAAGTTTAGGAACTTATTAGCTATCTGTTCCTTTTCATTGGGAGGGCAGAATTTCCTTTCTACCATATTCTTAAATTCTTCCCATTTCATGTTATAGATCCTATCACTTCCTTTAGACTGAAGGATAGTGTTCCACCATTCTAAGGCTGAGTTCTTAAATAGATTAGAAGGAAACATTATCTTATCTTCTTCAGCACATTTACTTATTTTTAGAACAGCCTCAGTCTTTTATATCCAGCGTAGAGCTGCAATGGGTCCTTCATTGCCCGAAAATTCTATTGGTTTACAGGACCATAATTCTTTGTAAGAACAACCATAAGGCATGGTTCTCCTTCTTTTGGGAATGGGCACTTGAAGTACGGGTCCATTGTTTACGCTGTGTTCTGGTTCAATTGGTCGCTTACTGCTATGCTTACTTTTATTATTCGCTTCTTGAATTGTTTGAATAATAAATGGCATTGCATCTATAATTCCTTGTTCTACTATGTGTTGGATAGCACTATTATCCACTTGGTTTCCATTGTTATTGATGCTCGGATTCTCATTAACCAAGTTAACGTTACTCTGGTTATCGTTATTCAGATTTTCATGATTTCCTTCATCGGCCATCTAAATTTTAAACATTTACCCCGTATTAATATCACAAAATAATAATTAATATAGTCAATCACATGTCACGCATTTTTTCGAAAAGTGTCGATCATTGCGACTTACTCTATTTCCATATACTAGGCATCTATTACACACCAGTACTGAAATAAAGATTACAATACCAACTGAAATAAAATTACACTAATAGTAATAGGCATCCGTACACACATATTTTATTTTATTTGATTTTATTATTATTATTATATTATTATTACTATTACCGTCCCCTTCATCGCATCACGGGTATGGATTCATCCAAAAATCCATATTGCGCTCGTCGTACTTCTAGACGAGTCACTCTCCCACCTGTCGCATTCTTTCACTACTTTCTATAATTTCCTCACCAAATGTCCTAAGTTCTTGGACGTTTTCTGCACTTATTGGGGGTGCAGGTTCTAGGACTGGGTTCGGAATCTGGGGTGCGGGTTCCTGGTATGGGGGTAGAGGTGCCTGATATGGGTAAGGATTCTCTAAAATCTCCCTATTGTATGCATCGTTATCGTAATAGGGATCTAGAGGGTCCAAACCTGGGTAGGCTCCTAGATTGGGCATTGGCAAATCTTCGTGTATCGGGTAGCGTTGCACATAGTCCCTAACGTCATCCCACCAGGGATCATAATTTGGGTCTAGGGGATTTGGTGCTGGTACCCTAGGTATCTCCTCTGGGTTAAAATCATGCATTTCTACTTGATTTTCAGGGTTTTCTATCTCCATTGGTTGGTCAGGAATTGGTGGTTGTGGTTGTGGTTGGGGTGCTATCATTTATTCCAGGTTAGGGTCCGCTGCAGTGGTTGCTAAGATATGGAAATTAGCTAGGCTTCTATTATGCATATCTTGGGCATGGGCATCGGTTTCTCTTTTGGCTGCGGCTAGTATCCTTTGTTGCTGTAACTTTTTCATACGCTTCCTACGCTCGTGTGCCCCTCGACTGAACCATCCCCTCTTTTTTCTGAGCAAATGGCTCCTCGGACTGAGCCTTAAACACAAAGATTCCTTCTTCCGTATCAGCAGAGTACCCTGAGAGGGCAGGCTGAGAAGAGGAGGTGCCTTTGCTTCTAGGCGAACCAGACAATTGACGATACGCGTCAGATGGTCCTTGGTCGCTCATACTGTAAACTAACAAATAGTCAAATAACACATAACAATAAAATACAGTTATACACGTAGTTCCGAAATTTATTTCCTAACACTTTAAATTTTGATGTCAGCAGAACGCTTCTGTGGTTGAATCAGTGGCATAGCTCTGATACCACCTTCTGTCGAGCCAGTTTCGGTGATATCTCGTATTGTCTAATTTGGCAGCGGAATTTACATCAGGACCGTAGTTAGGAAATATTTTTATCAGAGTAAAACCACCATATTTTATATAAAGAAACACATTGGGATGAAACCCATGTTCTTATTACAAACTAATTTATAGGGATAAATCCCATTTTATTTGAATTAAAACGCCTTCTTTATTTAGGTAACTTTTATAGCCACTTTTCCAAGCCTTCAGTGCTGTCCAGCTGGCTTCTAATTAGCTTTCACATTGTGTTACCTGAAACGCGTTTTAAAAACATTTGTCAGTGGGAAATACTGGTGAGTGAATCTCAGTTTAATCAAGAAACGTTTATTTAATTTAAACTTAACAGTATTGAGGGCGATTACAATGTTTATATCTACCCAATTACTCATTCAGTACTGTCAATCCTGACTGGTGGGTCATATTACACATTGGCTAACTATTCGTCCAATGGTAAGGTTACTGTCACACCCCGACCACATATAACATACAAAACGTGGCGGAAAACGTCGGGGAGTGTTGTAACAGAATTAATTGTTTCATAACCATGGCATTCAAAGTTGTATTTTATTTATCAACATAAGAGTTACATTGACTTAAACATGAAATAAAGAGTTCAAAACATAATTAAACTAAGTCTATCTTCATTTTATGTCTCTAAGGCACAGGTCCGCCCTAGTGTCACGATCATCATCCTATGCAAAAGCTCCTGAAAACACATGTGAAAATAGGTACGTCAGCATAAAAATTCCTGTGAGATACATAGCTTTGTGAAAATAGGATTCATGACTTATAAGTTTAGAAAAAGTTGTTTATCAAAAGTTAGTCATGAACCTTGTAAATTGTTTTGTTTTGTAAATCGTTTAAAAAGCGATAAGATCGAATGATATGTATAAATAAAAGAATAATGTGTGGTTAAATGTATAACCAAGTAAAATGAGTTGTATAAAATAAGTTGTTTGTAAAGCAATGTCTTGTGAAAGATATGTTTTTATATAAAATGTTATATGTCTCAAATTGAAATGATTCAAATAACGCTACGATATGTAATACCATACAAACACTTATATATAGGAAGTACCAGCGAGGTATCCACCATGCTTGTATCATATTACACACGCCTCGTTACTTAAATCACTTAAACAAACCACCAATGTATAAAGTCCATGTTTAAACCAATTGTCGAAAAGTCCTTGTATAAAAAATGTCAAATGTTTATAGTCCAAAAGTAGTCAAGTAATGTGTAACAAATGTTATGTATTGTAAGTAAAGTATTGTCACATAATCCAAATGTAGAAATGTACAAAACAAAGTATTTTGAATATATCAAAAAGTTATGTTTTGCAAAGTGAATGCATGTTACATTGATACAAACATTTATGTGGTAAGTTAACGCATACATTCAAGCCTTGAGACAGTCGGATAACCCTTTCAGTCAAGGTTATCAAAAGAAATGTTTTCGGATTCAGTCATTCCTTACATCCAAACAAACCCGAGATGTCAGGAATGGGATTTGTCAAGTCCTATGGTACCAGTACTTACTACCGAGTGGCGTAGCTAATGTTAATGAACGTATATAAGTCTCGTTTGTGCAAACCAAATGTTACAGCAATTGTATACATGTCATATGAAAACAATGTACTAAGTATGCTAAGTTAACATACAAAGCAGAAAAGTCATGTAAATCAATGTGCTAGCATGCTATCAGTCAACATACATAGCAGAAATGTAATGTAAAACAATGTACTAAGTATGCACACAATGGAGATACATAGCATAAAATGTAATGTAAAACGATGTACTAAGTATGCACACAATGGGCATACATAGCATGAAATGTAATGTAAATCATGTACTATAAATGTACTAATGAACATAACAAGTATATGATGTGAAAACAGGAAAGCATGAAAGTAACAAGTAGGCACATGTGTTTCACCCCAAAACAGTTTGGAAAACAGTAAAAGAGGGGTCTATGTACTCACTTGAGATTGCTTAGTAGTCCTTGAGTAACAACCAAACAATGCTAGAGATCACGGATATCAAACGGCACCTAATATAGGTAACTATGTTAATAAACCGGACCTAAATCGGAAGATCGGATAGAATGAGGGCTTGTAAACCAAATGAGTATGAGAACTCATGTAATATGGTTTAACAAAGCCTACATACTAAATGAAACCTAACCTAGGTGCTTACGACCCGTTAGGTAGCTTATGCTACTTTAACGCGTCGTTCGCGTGAAACGCGTTCGAAACGCCTAACTAGTCCTATGACAAGTAAAATATGCCTTAACATATCTAATATTGTTACCAAATCAGTTTAGATACCAAAAGTTATGTTACATATGCTTAAAATGAATTTTGGCGTAAAAAGGGCATTTTGGTAATTTACCTAAGGCATATAAACTACCTATCATACAACTACTTAAACGAAGCGACCATAAGGTATAACCTCGGAAGGTTATTCCCTATATACTATGGTCACCTAATGTGTTTGGTCGGATCCTAATGATCGACCAAATGGGTCGGGTTCGAAGGTATAAGCGATTTACTAGATCGCTTACCCTTACGACCCTAGACAACGTGGTAATCAGTAGGCATAGTCACAAGGGACTATAACCATCGTGATTACAATCACGTTGCGAAGTTCAAACGAACTTCGCATTGACCATAAACTGGTCAATGCAGAAAGTCAAACAAAGTTTGACTTTCGGACTCGAAAAGCAATAAAAGAACAAAGGAACACTTACAAAGGGTCCCCGAATGCTAATCTTGATCCAAGTAGCTCAGGTATGAAACAATGGTTTCAACTTAGAGCTTCTAAGATCAGATTCTTGTGAGGAATGAGTGAAGTTGAGGTGGGTATTTATAGTAAATGAACCACCGTTAGGATCGTTTCTTGGATAACGTGCCTTGATCTCACCCGTCCACTTGTCGGAATGTTGTGGTGGGTCATTTTGCCCCCACCACAAAAGTTTGACATGTGGCATTGGCCTTTGGGGTGTTTGAAAGGCTGTTAACAGGCTGTTAATACATTGAATCTGGTCTGGGATCCTGACGCGGGCCGCGTAAGGTATCACCTTGGGTTTACGTGGGCCGCCTGGCCTGTCTGATCAGCAAACAACTTTCAGAAATGACAGTTTTGGTCCCTGTTGTGTTTTAAGGCCATTTCCGAAACGTTTAAGGCCCGTTAAGCCAATGTTGAGGCCCTAAAATGATGCCAAAACATTGTGGACATGAAACATGCTCAAAAATATGCCGGATGTTGGTTCGTTTGGTCGTACGATCGCGATGTTCGCTTAATTACGACGGAATGCGCATAAGCGCGAAAAACGATCCAAATGACGCGACGAATGGATTTTTCTTATGCCAAACACTAAAATAAAATATTATAATGCTTACATAAATTTTTGGATGTTCGGATGTATTCAGAACGTAAGTTATGCGCGAAAGTGCAAACTTGTGCACTTTTTGACGCTTTTAGTCCCTGAATGACCCAAAAGTTTATTTTAGCACACCGAACCCCTTAAAGCCTATTTCTAAGCTGTAAAGGATATTTATGGTATGTTTAACTTATGGTCATGTTCCAGAATATTCGTTACAGTTCAAATTGGCATAGTTTCGCAGTTTGTCAAATTTAGTCCCTGTAAGCGAATTAACTTGTTTTTGCCATACCAAAGCCTTCAAAACTTATTTCTAAGTTATGTAAGGGTTATTTAAGGTATGTTAAGTATATGTTGATGTTCCGGAGTATTTTTCGCGTTAAACTAAGTACGTTTACGCACCAGTTTGCGTATAACTCTCTAGAAAGCGATATAGAGTTTGAAATTGAATAAAAGTCAAAACATGAAAAATGTAAAACACAAACAAACAAACATTGGGATCAAATAACATTGTTTTATTGATAAATGAACTGTTCACAATGAATACAAGCACAGATGTTACAGTCTCCCCTACTTGTGGAAATTTCGTCCCGAAATTTATTTAGAGGAAACTCGTGGGAAAAGATGCGGATATTTCGCCTTCATTTGATCTTCGCATTCCCAAGTAAACTCGGGTCCACGTTTAGCTTCCCAGCGAACTTTAACCAAAGGAATGCGCTTACGTTTAAGCCACTTGACTTCACGTTCCATGATTTCCACTGGCTTCTCAACAAATTTCAGTGTTTTGTCAACACGAATTTCGTCAAGCGGTATGTGGAGGTTCTCATCAGCTAAACACCTCTTGAGATTGGACACATGAAAAGTTGGCTGAACATTTCCAAGTTCAGGAGGTAACTCAAGTCTGTAGGCCACCTTACCGATTCTTTCGACGATCTTGAATGGTCCAACGTATCTAGGTGCAAGTTTTCCTTTCTTTCCAAATCTGATCACACCTTTCCAAGGTGAGACCTTAAGTAATACTCGATCACCGACTTGAAATTCCAAGGGTTTGCGTTTTGGGTCCGCGTAACTCTTTTGACGGCTTCTAGCTGTCTGAAGATTATCACGAACTTTCTTAATCTTGTCAGTTGTCTCTAAAATGAGGGCAGGTCCAGTAAGCTGAGCCTCGCCGATCTCATTCCAACAGACTAGTGAATGACATTTTCGACCATAGAGAGCCTCGAAAGGAGCCATTTTGATGCTGGTGTGATAACTGTTGTTGTAGGAGAATTCAATTAACGGAAGGTGTGAATCCCAACTACCACCAAAGTAGATCACACAAGCTCTAAGCATATCCTCCAGAGTCTGGATTGTTCTTTCAGATTGACCATCCGTTTGCGGATGATAAGCTGTGCTCAGGTTAAGTTGGGTCCCCATAGCAGATTGCATGGTTCTCCAAAAATGAGAAGTGAAACGAGCATCTCTGTCAGAAATGATGTTCAAAGGAACACCATGTCGAGCTACAATTTCATCCACATAGATTTTAGCAAGTTTGTCAGCAGGAAAATCCTCACGGATTGGCAAGAAATGCGCTGACTTAGTAAGACGATCAACAACTACCCAGATGGCATCATGACCTTTCTTTGTGCGCGGAAGTTTAGTAATGAGATCCATAGTAATGTTTTCCCATTTCCAAACTGGTATCTCTGGTTGCACCAATAAACCAGAAGGACGCTGATGTTCAGCCTTAACCTTAAGACAAGTAAGGCATTTTGATACATATAAGGCAATGTCTTTCTTCATACCAGGCCACCAATACTGAATACGAAGATCCTTATACATTTTATCTGAGCCAGGATGAACAGAATAACGAGACTTATGGGCTTCATCCATAAGCAAGGTGCGAAGGTTATCTTGGCTTGGAACCCACAAACGGTCCATGAAGTAATACGATCCATTGTCCTTCAGTTCCAGATAAGGTGTTATGTGATAGGGAAATTCCTTATCCATTAAACCTTGTGAAACGCAAGATTGTTGAGCCTGAGAAATGCGTGCCTGGATATCGGATCGAGCTTGGATAACAGATTGAACACGAACACAATGAAGCTTAGTACATTCCTTACGACTCAATGCATCGGCTACGACATTCGCCTTTCCAGGATGGTAGCGAATTTCGCAGTCATAGTCGTTTAGAAGCTCAACACAACGTCGTTGCCTCATGTTGAGTTCTTTCTGATTGAAGATATGCTGAAGACTTTTGTGGTCCGTGAAAACCACACATTTTGTACCGTACAAATAGTATCTCCAGATCTTAAGAGCGAAGACAACTGCACCTAACTCAAGATCATGAGTGGTGTAGTTTTTCTCATGTATCTTCAACTGCCTCGATGCATATGCTATGACTTTGTTCCTTTGCATCAGAACACAGCCAAGACCCAATTTAGATGCATCGCAATAAACGACGAAATCACCATTGCCCTCAGGCAAAGTCAGAACCGGCGCGTCGCAAAGCTTTTGTTTCAAAGTCAGAAACGCTTCCTCTTGTTTGAATCCCCAATCAAAGGGGTTGTTCTTCTGAGTTAGAGCAGTTAGAGGAACTGCAATATTTGAGAAGTTTTCAATGAAGCGGCGATAATAACCCGCTAGACCAAGAAAAGAACGAACTTCAGTAGGAGTAGTAGGCGTATCCCAATCCTTGATCGCACTGATCTTGGAGGGATCTACATGAATACCTTGTTCGTTGACAATATGTCCTAAAAATTGAACTTCTTTAAGCCAGAATTCACACTTGGAGAATTTGGCGAAAAGTTACTCTTTCTTTAGGAGTTCCAAAGTAAGACGAATATGTTGCTCATGATCAGCTTGCGTCTTAGAATAAATCAAGATGTCGTCAATAAAAACAATGACGAACTGATCCAAATAAGGTTTGCAGACCCTATTCATTAAGTCCATGAAAACAGTAGGAGCATTAGTCAAACCGAATGGCATGACTGTGAACTCATAATGCCCATAACGAGTACGGAACGCTGTCTTGGGAATATCTTCTTCATGCACACGAAGTTGATGATATCCCGATCGCAGATCAATCTTCAAAAAATAAGAAGCACCTTGTAACTGATCAAAGAGATCATCAATGCGAGGTAGGGGATATCGATTCTTGATGGTAAGCTTGTTAAGCTCACGATAATTGATACACATCCTAAAAGATCCATCCTTCTTCTTGACAAAAAGAACGGGAGCACCCCAAGGGGAAAAGCTAGGACGGATAAAACCTTTGTCGGAGAGCTCCTGAAGCTGCTTGGACAACTCTTGCATCTCAGACGGTGCAAGACGATATGGAGCTCTGGCAATGGGATTTGCACCAGGTACGAGATCAATACGGAACTCGACTTGGCGTGCTGGAGGTAGACCAGGTAAATCTTCAGGGAATACTTCAGAATAATCCCGAACAATAGGAATATCTTGAATAGACTTACCCTTGCCTTTATCTGCTGTGACATGTGCTAAGAAGGCCACATAGTTCTTTCGCAGATACTTCCGAGCTTTAAAACAAGACATGAGATTGAGACCACCAGAAGGTTTCTCACCCTGAACCTGTAGGATCTCACCTGTCGAAAGCGGCACACGAACAATCTTCTCAAAACAAACTACCTCTGCGCGATGCTTGGCTAACCAATCCATACCCACAATAACGTCGAAGCTTCGCAGTTGCATAGGCGTGAGGTCAATAGGAAAAAGATGATCGTTAAGGTTCAACTGGCAGTTGCGAAGAACAGAATCAAGAACAATGGGTTCGCCACTAGCAACCTCTACTGTCAAAGGTTTACCTAGTTTCGTTCTAGACACGCGAAGCAACAGTTCAAAAGATAATGACACAAAACTCTTATCGGCACCCGAATCAAAAAGAACAGATGGAGGCTGATTATTAATAAAGAACGTACCGTTCACCACTTCATTGTCTGCTTGTGCCTCTTGAGCATTCATGTTGAAGACTCGACCTCGAGCCTGAGACTGATTCTGGTTAGCATTTACGTTAGCTAGTCTTGGGCACCAGTTTCTGTAGTGGGTCAGATCCCCACAATTGTAGCAAGAACCAGGAGGAAAATGAGGTCGTGCAGCTTGACCTTGTTGCTGAGCAAGAGGCTGAGCAACTTGTTGGGCTTGGTTCTAAACTGCCTGATTTTGGTTAACAGGAATGCAACAAGTAGTGGCAAGATGGCCAATTCTCCCACAGTTAGTGCAATGACGACATTGGAGATGTGGTAGGTGATGGCCGTTACACCTGTTGCACAAAGGCGCAGTACCAAGATATGGCTTCTAATTAGCTTTAACATTGTGTTACCTTAAACGCGTTTTAAAAACATTTGTCAGTGGGAAATACTGGTGAGTGAATCTCAGTTTAATCAAGAAACGTTTATTTAATTTAAACTTAACAGTATTGAGGGCGATTACAATGTTTATATCTACCCAATTACTCATTCAGTACTGTCAATCCTGACTGGTGGGTTATATTACACATTGGCTAACTATTCGTCCAATGGTAACGTTACTGTCACACCCCGACCACGTATAACAAAACCTGGCGGAAAACGTCGGGGAGTGTTATAACAGAATTAATTGTTTCATAACCATGGCATTCAAAGTTGTATTTTATTTATCAACATAAGAGTTACATTGACTTAAACAGGAAATAAAGAGTTCAGAACATAATTAAACTAAGTCTATCTTCATTTTATGTCTCTAAGGCACAGGTCCGCCCTAGTGTCACGATCATCATCCTATGCAAAAGCTCCTGAAAACACATGTGAAAATAGGTACGTCAGCATAAAAATGCCTGTGAGATACATAGGTTTGTGAAAATAGGATTCATGACCTATAAGTTTAGAAAAAGTTGTTTATCAAAAGTTAGTCATGAACCTTGTAAATTATTTTGTTTTGTAAATAGTTTAAAAAGCGATAAGATCGAATGATATGTATAAATAAAAGAATAATGTGTGGTTAAATGTATAACCAAGTAAAATGAGTTGTATAAAATAAGTTGTTTGTAAAGCAATGTCTTGTGAAAGATATGTTATTTATATAAAATGTTATATGTCTCAAATTGAAATGATTCAAATAATGCTACGATATATAATACCATACAAACACTTATATATAGGAAGTACCAGCGACGTATCCACCATGCTTGTATCATATTACACACGCCTCGTTACTTAAATCACTTAAACAAACCACCAATGTATAAAGTCCATGTTTAAACCAATTGTCGAAAAGTCCTTGTATAAACCATGTCAAATGTTTATAGTCCAAAAGTAGTCAAGTAATGTGTAACAAATGTTATGTATTGTAAGTAAAGTATTGTCACATAATCCAAATGTAGAAATGTACAAAACAAAGTATTTTGAATATATCAAAAAGTTATGTTTTGCAAAGTGAATGCATGTTACATTGATACAAACATTTATGTGGTAAGTTAACGCATACATTCAAGCCTTGAGACAGTCGGATAACCCTTTCAGTCAAGGTTATCAAAAGAAATGTTTTCGGATTCAGTCATTCCTTACATCCAAACAAACCCGAGATGTCAGGAATGGGATTTGTCAAGTCCTATGGTACCAGTACTTACTACCGAGTGGCGTAGCTAATGTTAATGAACGTATATAAGTCTCGTTTGTGCAAACCAAATGTTATAGCAATTGTATACATGTCATATGAAAACAATGTACTAAGTATGCTAAATTAACATACAAAGCAGAAAAGTCATGTAAATAAATGTGCTAGCATGCTATCAGTCAACATACATAGCAGAAATGTAATGTAAAACAATGTACTAAGTATGCACACAATGGACATACATAACATAAAATGTAATGTAAAACGATGTACTAAGTATGCACACAATGGGCATACATGGCATGAAATGTAATGTAAATCATGTACTATAAATGTACTAATGAACATAACAAGTATATGATGTGAAAACAGGAAAGCATGAAAGTAACAAGTAGGCACATGTGTTTCACCCCAAAACAGTTTGGAAAACAGTAAAAGAGGGGTCTATGTACTCACTTGAGATTGCTTAGTAGTCCTTGAGTAACAACCAAACAATGCTAGAGATCACGGATATCAAACGGCACCTAATATAGGTAACTATGTTAATAAACCGGACCTAAATCGGAAGATCGGATAGAATGAGGGCCTGTAAACCAAATGAGTATGAGAACTCATGTAATTTGGTTTAACAAAGCCTATATACTAAATGAAACCTAAGCTAAGTGCTTACGACCCATTACGACCCGTTTAGGTAGCTTATGCTACTTTAACGCGTCGTTCGCGTGAAACGCGTTCGGAACGCCTAACTAGTCCTATGACAAGTAAAATATGCCTTAACATATCTAATATTGTTACCAAATCAGTTTAGATACCAATAGTTATGTTACATATGCTTAAAATGAATTTTGGCGTAAAAAGGGCATTTTGGTAATTTACCTAAGGCATATAAACTACCTATCATACAACTACTTAAACGAAGCGACCATAAGGTATAACCTCGGAAGGTTATTCCCTATATACTATGGTCACCTAATGTGTTTGGTCGGATCCTAATGATCGACCAAATGGGTCAGGTTCGAAGGTATAAGCGATTTACTAGATCGCTTACCCTTACGACCCTAGACAACGTGGTAATCAGTAGGCATAGTCATAAGGGACTATAACCATCGTGATTACAATCACGTTGCGAAGTTCAAACGAACTTCGCATTGACCATAAACTGGTCAATGCAGAAAGTCAAACAAAGTTTGACTTTCGGACTCGAAAAGCAATAAAAGAACGAAGGAACACTTACAAAGGGTCCCCGAATGCTAATCTTGATCCAAGTAGCTCAGGTATGAAACAATGGTTTCAACTTAGAGCTTCTAAGATCAGATTCTTGTGAGGAATGAGTGAAGTTGAGGTGGGTATTTATAGTAAATGGACCACCGTTAGGATCGTTTCTTGGATAACGTGCCTTGATCTCACCCGTCCACTTGTCGGAATGTTGTGGTAGCTCATTTTGCCCCCACCACAAGAGTTTGACATGTGGCATTGGCCTTTGGGGTGTTTGAAATGCTGTTAACAGGCTGTTAATACATTGAATCTGGTCTGGGAGCCTGACGCGGGCAGCCTAAGGTATCACCTTGGGTTTACGCGGGCCGCCTGGCCTGTCTGATCAGCAAACAACTTTCAGAAATGACAGTTTTGGTCCCTGTTGTGTTTTAAGGCCATTTCCGACATGTTTAAGGCCCGTTAAGCCAACGTTGAGGCCCTAAAATGATGCCTAAACATTTTAGACATGAAACATGATCAACAATATGCCGGATGTTGGTTCGTTTGGTTGTACGATCGCGATGTTCGCTTAATTACGACGGAATGCGCATAAGCGCGAAAAACGATCCAAATGACGCGACGAATGGATTTTTCTTATGCCAAACACTAAAATAAAATATTATTATGCTTACATAAATTTTTGGATGTCCGGATGTATTCAGAACGTAAGTTATGCGCGAAAGTGCAAACTTGTGCACTTTTTGACGCTTTTAGTCCCTGAATGACCCAAAAGTTTATTTTAGCACACCGAACCCCTTAAAGCCTATTTCTAAGCTATGTAAAGGATATTTATGGTATGTTTAACTTATGGTCATGTTCCGGAATGTTCGTTACAGTTCAAATTGGCATAGTTTCGTAGTTTGTCAAATTTAGTCCCTGTAAGCGAATTAACTTGTTTTTGCCATACCAAAGCCTTCAAAACTTATTTCTAAGTTATGTAAGGGTTATTTAAGGTATGTTAAGTATATGTTGATGTTCCAGAGTATTTTTCGTGTTAAACTAAGTATGTTTACGCACCAGTTTGCGTATAACTCTCCAGAAAGCGATATAAAGTTTGAAATTGAATAAAAGTCAAAACATGAAAAATGTAAAACACAACCAAACAAACATTGGGATCAAATAACATTGTTTTATTGATAAATGAACTGTTCACAATGATTACAAGCACAGATGTTACAGTTACTCACATTTTGTATACAAAACCCCAACATACCGACAGTAATTTTAGAATTACAAAGACTCAATCACTGCTAAATTGCATTGTAAAATAGTTAAGGTTTTGTAAAAACTGTTTACAAAAAGGAGATTACTCACATTGTTGTCTTAGATTTTCCGTAAGGGTTTCCTGTTGATAATCTAAAATTTACACAAATGTACACATGTTAGTATAATAACCCATTTTAACATTAGTAATACCCTCCCCGAGACGGCATTCCAACGACTACGTCGGGCAGAACCACGACAGCCGTTACGGAACACTAGATCAATCGGGCAGAGCATCTAATACGTATCCAGGGGTTATGATACTTACATCGGAGCAGAATTCGCTATTTAGGGGGGTATAATACCCTATTATTATGCCTAATATTCAGTAATTGAGATTGAGAAAAGAAAATGGGACGAACAGACTGAAGATCCGAGGCCATCTATATATAGTGCTGATTTCTCACTTTCTCGCGGCCCGCGTAAGAGTAGCCTAAGGGCTACGTGGCCTGCGTCAACGCTAGTCAACAGCGTAGGTGATCCGGGTCATCTACTAGGCTCGCCACGATGATGACACATGTCATCACCGGGCTGTGCCACTATCTTGAACTCACGTGGCCCACGTAAGTGTTAAGGTTAGCTTACGCTGCCAGCCTAACCTTAAAAATCAACGAATTCAGGTTTTTAACCTTAATACCGCCCGCGTAAGAGTTGGGGTGGGTCTACGCGGCCCGCCTCAACTTAGATTTTCTTGTTTTTAATTTATTTTTAATGCTATATTGTATTTCGGGCTCGGTTTTCACATACAGGTATATTTTGGGACATATTGGGATATTTTAAAATATATTAGCGTGTCGGAAAAATTATGAGGGTGTCGGTTTTATTTAGGATTGTTACAGTTTGGTTATCTACGCCACCGCATTCACTTATCTCGACTAATACGCTAAATCGTAAACGATGTTAGTAGTAATAGTAATGTGATAACGTGTGTTCTTATGCTTTATTTGTGTGTGCTTATTATGTGTATTGTTACTCGCAAATGCTATCGCAACGCAAACTCTACGCTACTCACACAACTCGATTTATCACTCTAAAACGCAATACGACCCGAAACCCAGTGCTACGCTAAAATAATTAAAGTACCAATACTAGCTAAAGCAACAAAATGCATTAAACGAGCATCCTACACGTGAAACGAGGATTTCGTTGCACAAAACAGCACCTTTGTTTGAAGCCAGGCAGCTTCGTACGAAGGCACTGCCTTCGTACAAAGGCATCCGGTTCGAACCAGGTCTTCTGTGCGAACCCACCATCTCTATAAATACCCAAGCCCCTCCTCATTCATTCTCACTTGCTGATTCATACTGAAACTCTGCCGAATTGCTATCCGACCAATTTCAAGTAAGATTTAACAGTTTTCTTCAATTATACAATGTTTTCCACTACGATTTTCACAAGAATCACTTCATTCTCATATAAATTTAAAAACATTAAACTTTTCACTTAACCTTTTCTTCATAAATTCTTGCTTTTACGAAAACCCTTCATCTTTTTCATTAAATCTTCTTCATCTACAACAGTTTTACACCTAACCGAGTGTATTGGGACTAGCCACGGCTTCCTAGGTTAGAAATCAGTTGATTTCGCACTCACCAAGTGTTAGAACTTAAGATGAAACTTTTAGAACCTGTTTATACTTGATTTTCACCCTAAACGGACCTAAAACGACATGCATTTCGTTCACTGAATAGTGGAACGGGGTAATGTCGAAACTAGCTTGAATAGGACTCGGAAACACATCCGATTCAGGCGAAACACAGCACCGAATGCCAAAAACAGCCACGTTTGTGAACTGGACTGTTCTGTGCGAAGCCAGCTTCGTACGAAGGCACTGCCTTCTTACGAAGGACCTGGTTTTACACAACACAGCCCAGTTTCCATTCGTGACACAATCAAAGACCTCCCCGACTCTAAGGTCAATCAATAGCTTAAGGTTGGAGGGATGAACACTCGACTTTTCCGAAGACGACGCGAAGACACTCGATTTTGGACAACGGAAGCAGCACATGTACGAAGACCCACCTTCGTACGAAGCTTCTGTATCCCACCGGCACTCCGATTTTTGACCGTTTCAGCACTTTGGAGGACTTATGCTTCTGTTCCCGTACGCAGGCTGACCCGGCGCTCCCCTTAATCCATTGGGGATCGTGTTTCTTGATTAGTACACGCTCTGTGAGTATACTCAAACCCATTTTTGTTTAACGCACTTTTGGGTGTTACATACGTTCTCTATTGAAGGGGTAAGGTCCCAAAAACCTCATAATAAGTACTTGGGACCACACCATAACCTTGTCTTTCAGCCTCTTTTTGACCTCGCGCGGCCGCGCAATGGTCCTACAAAGAAGGCTTAAGAGACAGATAGCAGACAACACTTGCGCGCCAAAAGGAAATCATAAATCCTTGCGCCTTCCTCCATAAACAAAGGGTGAAAATCCTAAGTTAAACACTTCCGCCTAATAATATCCAGACTTGGATATTATTTACCCAACTGGTGCCACACGATAAAGAGTCACACAAGATTATGGCAATAACCTCCTAGAAGGACCCAATCGTGCACCACTAAACGGTTACAACCGTCTGGACACGTGTCATCACCTCAGGCATCCATGAAATCACGATGATGGCATGTGTTTGGAGGGGAACCTCCACTTGATCACTTTCCACGTGGCGGACCCCCAGCCATAGATCTAAACAGTGACCCGTGTGCACTCACGTCGGATCGAGAAGCTTAACGGAAGGAAATGTAACCGCTTATGGGGTTAGCGTCTTCCGTCAGCATTTCACCAAACCAGTTTTCCCGCCCAAAACTCTCGGCTATAAATATGAGAACAATTCAGGTATGAAATTCAAGTTACACACACTTCGTCAATACTTCTTCTTCTTCATAAACACATACTTATTCTCACGCCGGAGTCAGGTCAAGGAGAGAACCCCTCTTCTCCCCTTGACGAGGCTAACGGTGCTTTGTTTTGCAGAGTTTACCGGAGAAGAAGGTCAGTAGCATCGAATCAAACGAGAGAGAACAACCCCCTTTTATGCAGATCCAAACCCCCTAGATAATTTGATTCCGGTCAATTATCAAGTGTTTCTTCATCTATCAAAACACAACACACAGCGCAAAAACTCTATAAACGCTAACAGCTCCCGCATGCTATACGTGATTTGTTGAATGCTTGTTAACTATACTTACACAGTGTTACACTAGACTGCCTTTAGCAACGATAGTACTATAGATGGGACTCAGCACCTGTTGTGAACAGGGGTTGCTAAGGATCACATTACTTTACTTCACGTGTTCGCTTCGGTGAACATGTGTCGCGCATACTCTACATCGCAGTCACATGGTTAGGTTGTATCATTGTTGATAGTTACATGCTTCGCCCGTTAAAAGTGTCACGGCCCTCGACCCAGTTTCCCGGTTCGAACGTCGCGAGACAGAAAACCCGTGGTATTGGTGGTTAATTTGGCAGCGGAAATTTTAACAGGATCGTTTAACTGAAAACACACATTTATTTTATTTCAAGTTTCGGGATAAACCCCGTAATCTACAATAATGGAATTTCACTGGGAAATCCCCTGATTACAAAACATGTTTATTTATTTATTGAGCCACTTCATTCAAGCTGGTAGTGCTACGCGGCACTTTTCCTTGTTCACAGTAAATCACCTGAAACATGTTTAAAAAGATTTTTATCAGCGGGGAAATACTGGCAAGTCATTCAATTTGCACAAACGACACATTGTTATAATCTACATTATTAAGAGCGATTACAATGTTTATATATCAACCAATTACCCCAATCGGTATTTGTCACTCGACCGTATTTGTGACTATGGTCATATCACCCATTGGCTAACCAGTTGTCCAACGGTGACAATTATCAATTAATGTATACAAAACCCCACATACCGGCAGTAATTAAAGATTACAAAGACTTAATCACTGTAATTACAACTTTGAAAATAAATAGGGTTTTGGAAACAATTTGGTAAAAAGAGAATGACTCGCATTGCAAATTTAACTGGACAGAATTCGCCTACTGATTAAGCCTGGTAACCTAGTTAAAATAACAATGCAAACAAAACTAGGTCAGTAACTTAATACAACATTTATGATAACTCATGAGATCGAAACCCTCACGACGAATGACAAAGTATAGCTCGTATTCAGGTAGCACTTAAACATCCATCGGATCGGTTTTAATCGATCGGACATTATATCGTAGCAGTGATCGAGTTATTACCCTGTTATCGTAGCAATGATTCGGGACTGTGTGTGTTTTTGAATGAAACAACGTATAACTTAACGTACGTAATGAAATTTAACGTCGAAACAAGACAGACATGCAAGTGCCAAACCCCTGCATTATATACTGAATTTTAGTCTCCCCCGCGTGTCGCGCCGGCTGCCAGGGATCTTGGCGCGACACGCGGGGAACACCTATTTAGGCTAGGGTGGCCTCCTGTCCAGCTTAGCCCTGGTGAGTTAACATAACACGAATTTACGTGTTTTAGTTCGATTTTATGGACAATTATCCATTAGGGGATACCCCCCTTGAGTTTTAGGGGGCCGGATCCTAGTTTTGGTTGTTTTAAAAATTATGGGTCGCGCCATATCACTTGGGGTTCTCAATTAGGGTTTCCTAATGGGCACTATAAAAATAAGAAATAATAATTTTGGCAAGGGTTGTTACAAAAAGTTACATGTTGGTTATGCGTAAACGCTTTTCATACTATTATCTATGCAAACTTGTGTACTCACCTTTACTTTATGTATTAACTTTTATTTTAACGTATGTGGCAGGTTAATGGATTGTTGCGCTGAAATCAAGATAAGAAGACTAGAAACTCATCTAATAGAATCTAGGTTGTCGGACTTGTTTTTGTTTAAGAGATGTGAACTCTGTGATGACTGTTTTTGAAATGTTTATTTATTGGTATGGGACAATGAACCTTATAAATATTGTCATTTAATAGTTGTTATGGATTCTCTTGAGCAATCTGGTTCGCCTAGTGTCGCGCCCCAATGATTCCGCCATCAGTTGGGGTGTGACAAGCATCTAACCCACAACCTGATTCTCCCACCCTTACCTAAACCGACCCATCTAGCCTACACTCACCTTTACATTTTTCAAGCCCACCTCTATCTCAAAATCAAAGCCCAATTCCCTCTACAAATGTCACAACCCCCGATCCCACCCCGAGAGCGGGATCCGCGAGCCATTCAGATGGTATCGGTGTTTATTAATTTGGCAGCGGAAAGTTTCATCAGGACCGTAGTTAGGAAATATTGTTATCAGAGTTAAACACCAAAATGTTTAAAATAGATAAATGGGATAAAACCTAAGTTTTGCTGATAATACATTTATAATAAATAAGTGGGACAAAACCCGATTTTCATTTGTAATATATTTATAGGGATAAACCCTAATTATTGAAAATAATTCTTCTTTTTATCTGGGTAACTTTTATAGCCACTTTTCTAAGCCTTCAGTGCTCTCCAGCTGGCTTTTATTGGTTTCACACTATGTTACTTGAAACACGTGTTTAAAACATTTTATCAGCAAGAAATACTGGTGAGTGCATCTTAGTTTAATCAAAACAGTTTTATCATTTTACAGCATTGAGGGCAACCCGCAATTACATTTGCTTACATCTACTTTAATTACCACCCACGGTACTGTCAATCATGACTTGTGGTCATGCTACTACTCACAGTGTAGTAACAAGTTATGTATACAAAACCCAAACATACCGACGATAATTGTAGAATACAAATACTCAATCACTGTTAATTGTAATTTAAAACAATTGAGATTTTGTAAAAACAATTTACAAAAAGAGGAATTACTCACAAAAAGGAGTTTATAAAAAGAAGGATTACTCACATTTGTAGACTTAGCTATTTCTACAAGCTTCCTGGTAATATTATAGCTTCCTTGTACTATTTCTGGATTACTTTCTAAAAATATAAATAATGCACACGTGTTAGTAAAATAAACCAATTTACATTAGCTATATTCCCGAGATAGAATTCCAACGACTGAGTCAGGCAAAGCCTTGACATGCGTTACGGAGCTCTAGATCAATCGGGTAGAGTAACTAATACGTAACCAGGGGTTATAATACTTACAACGAGGCAGAGCGTCGCTTATTAAGGGGCATTTGGCTATAGCTTAGCCTATTTAGAAGTTGAGAGAAAAGAAAGGGATTTGAATGATTGAAATGGCAAATCTACGTTCCTTTTATAGCTGATCCGGGAGGTTCTCGCACCCCACGACGCCCACAGGCCTAGCCTGTCGTGGCCCGCGAGGGCCCTAAAGGCGGCAACAAGTTTTGACGCATGTCCGACACGTGGCGGCTCAGGTGACCAGCAAGCAATGGGGCCTTGCGCCCCGCGAATGAGCTATCCTTGTCCGTTGCGGCCAGCGAGTGGCTCGATTATTTATTTTTATTTGTTTTTCGTTAATATTAAGGTTGTTCGGGTCCGTTTCTCACATACGGGATGTATCTGGGAGCGTTTAGACTCATTTTCGAGGGTTGTTATATCTTGGGTATAACTCCTGAACTATTTAATAAATATTTAATGCACTCGCATTAAGTATAGTAACCCAATTCAACTTTATCCCTACGTCACGAGACAGAACCCCAACGAACTTAGTCGGGTAGAGCATTGACATGCGTTACAGGGCCCTAGATCAATCAGACAGGGTATCAGTGATCAGGGGTTAAAACACTTAAAACGGGGCAGGGCTTTATTGTTATTATAAATAAAAAAATAAACAATATATAATTTTTTTTTGAGAGAGAGTTGGCGAGATAGACGAAAGACGGTGCAGAAGGGGTGAGCCACTCAATGTTGAATGTTCTATTTATAGTGAATTCACAAGTTCTTGGAGTGCACGAAATTGAGGACACGTCCACCTTTCACATAAATGCTCATATACACGTACACATAAATTGTTAGGTTTTTAATTATTTTATTATTATATATTATAATTAAGTTAGCTGCTTCATTTATTTGGTGCTCATAACTTCTAAAATATGGTGTTTTGTAAAACAATGAATATGTCATTAGAACGAGAATAATCTTATCTACATTTTTAACCAAGTTTCATTAAAAATGGAGTAGGTTCAAATATAATGTATTTTTATTATTAAACGGTTCCTACGTTCGCCAAAATACCTTATATTTCTATCGGTCAACTTACCCATGACCTATTCGTGTAATAACTTTATTTTAAATTTAAAAATTGTGAGAATGTTACATTCTCCCCACCTTGTTTTAAATCTCGTCCTCGAGATTTGGGCTACGATATCTTCTTGGTGTTACGTCACGTCTTTTAGTTGGTTATCAAGGTGTCTGGGATAGAATCAAAAGATGAATATAAAGATATCATAGGATAATTGGAATTCAATGGTCTCAAAACTTAGTTTCAGGAATTGATGTTAACTGAACGAGATGAAATGATACAATCATCAAGGTGACTAAGTTTCATAAGTTAAAAGAGAGATTTGATTGGCATAAAATTCGAAATGCAATGACTTTTAGAGACAATAGCATTTGATGTCAGAAGAGAACTTACTTTGATTGTCAGCTTAGAAAGGTTCTGAATCAATAACCTGAAAATAGAAGTATAAAAAATGATTTGTTAACTACCAAACTAGAAATCAGTGACACTTGAATGGCAGGGATACACCGAAAATACAATAGGATTTAGTGTATTATTATCTTGATACATAATTGTATCAAGACTACTTGAATGATGAGTCGAACGAAAGACGTATGAATTGATATGATTAGGATTTATGATTAGCTCAGGCTACAAATTTGGACACCACAGGGCGTTGTAATGATTTGAAAGGATTCAATGATTACGGTGACCAAACGGATTCACCGTTTTCGAAATTAACTGAAAGTTTCAGTGAAGTGAATATGGATATTCAAAAGATAGGATGTTCAAATAAAGGGATAAATGAATATCGTAGGATTGATCAAAGATGGAAGAAATGTTGGAGGTACTTTGGAATAGGATTTTAGGTACTTTTATCTTAACACATAATTGTATTAAGACTGGTTTAGGATAATGAATTAACTGAAGATAGATATATTTGTACCTCAGTTGTGGAAATGAAATAAGTTTAAATTTCAAAGAAAAACGCCCCCGCAAGGTGTCGTGATTTAACAAATGATTTATTGGAGTTGTAGACTTTGAACAGGTCTACTATGATTCAAACAAATGAGATTACCTCGAATATGATGATCTTAATTCATCATATGAGATTTTGAATTTGAATATATATGAGCAAGTTCAAACAATTTGAGCTTGGTTTGGACATTTTCCAATAATTGATATATGTATTGATAAGAAATGAAATCCGGTAAGTAACTTTGAAAAGGAAAGGAGTTTTCCAAGAAATTTGTTGACCTGCTGTTAAAAGTCATCGTTGTATAATCATATAGATTATCAGAATGAGTATAACGAAATATTTATTAGAATAAACGATCTTTTGAAGTGGATTCATATGGATGACATTCAATGCACGTGCAACATATGAATTTGTCAAGAGATGAGACAAATGAGTGTTGGCATTATGAAAGACAAATAAAGACTTTTTATTATGAAACTTTAATTGGAATCAAGAGTCAACTAATATTTTAGTACATACAAGACATAAGGGTGCTTATTTTAAAAGTTGCTGTTGTTTCCGGCGTTGTAAATATTTATGCGTTCTCCTTAGCTTCATTTGGGTTTCTATTCTCCTTGTCGGGTGCCTTAGATAGTTTCGGACAGTAGAGATGGATATAACCTGATTCTCCGCATTTGAAACAGACATTATTTTTCCTTCTACATCCTTCCTCTGTATGTCCAGTCTTCTTGCAGAAGTTACAGTGAAGTGTCTTCCTAGAATGGCATCTTCTTGAACACTTTTTGTTGTTGCAGGTAGGCTGCGCAATTGCTGATTCCATTCCTTTGTCCTTATATGAGTTATCGGAGCGGAATTCCTTATAAGAGTAGCTATAGGTTGTGGTTTTCTTTCCTTTGGAAGATGGAGTTTTGATACGAATATCATGACTTCCATTGATACTAAGGTTAGGTTTGGAGTGATGAGTATGCCTACAGTGGGTAGTAGGAGTCTTGTTTATAGGCACATAAATCTTAATAGCTTCAATGATCGAAGGTATGGCATTCAATATTCCTTAAGCTATTATATTTTCTGTAGTACTTTTATCCAAAGGGTTTCCATTACTAGCCTGAATTTCTTGATTAGATGCTATTTCCTTTGACATCTAAATTACAAACATTTTAAGATGTTAATATCACAGAACTAAACAATCATTCAAACACGTTTTGTTGCTCATATTACATTAGCACACTTATAAATATACCTATCAGTATTTGATAGATATATATATATACATACATACATATTCTCTTCCTTTTACTATTTTTTTGTCAAAATATAAGGAAAGTATATATTATATTATGTGTTGTTTCTTCCTTTGTTATAATAATTTTTTTTTCTATATCGCTTAAGTTCAACTATATTTTTAGAGCTCATGGCTGGATAGGAATTCAGAAAATAAAGGTAAGGGTTTTATATGAAATTCTGAGATTCTCCGTCATTAACCACTATTATTCTTTAGGAGGTGGTGCTAGTACAGATATTCTTATGGTATCTTTTGGATTAAGGGTATCAAAATATATCTTGCGTAAACATGTAGGTTTGTTTCTTTTATTATATAAAAGCTTGTTCTTCTACAGAAGATATTTATTATATTGTATATACTATCAAGGAATTTGTGTCCTGCATATACATACATATAAATATAAAGTTTTTTTTTCCTGTAACATATACATATAACACCAAATTATAAGAATCAAATTGTATTAGTTATCCTGTTTATTCCCATAACTTTGTTTATTCCTTTATAAAATAAATTTCTATTGGATTTATTGAACATAATATTTTGGAATAAAAAGGGTAATTTATCAAAAGAAATAAGATAAAAAATTTTCTGGATTCTTTTAGAACAGTTTAATCTTTGATAGGTTGACTCATTTTTGTTTATAACATATTTAGGACTTGACTCTTAATTTATCATATTTATTTATTAAAGAATCATAATAGATAATACAAAGTTTAGCGTTTCTAAATTTGATTCTTAATATAATGAAGTATTATTCTCATATCAGAATATACATATGACTCAAATATAGTTTTAAGAAATGAATTAAAATTGTTTCGTTTTGAGATATATGTACATATATTTTAAATCATATAGTTATACTGTACTAAATGTTTTTGTACATATTTTTACTTTATGCATGAAATATCGTTTGTTCCATTAATACAGGTTATAGAATGTAAAATATTTTATTTGCATATATTTCATATAGATGAAAAGGTACATGTGCTTATATGGATAATACAATCATATGGAATAATATTTTCATAGAGTTATCATGAAAATTCTGTTTTTAATTATTGTATTTAAACAATAAACATGTTTAAGTATGCTAAAATATTATATTTAAATAAAATTAATATAATTACATGTTTTATCAAAACCTTGACAAATATATATATTTTTAAGTTGAGTAAAACTTTGGGTTATATCATAAATCATAAAATATACCGCATGCATCGAATAATATTTTATATTATGATATTTTAGTGACATCATACCTAAGGGTTTATCTTATATCTTTAATTAAGATATTAATATCAATATCATAATATTATAATAATTTATATTGAATTGTATTCACATAAATATGTGGGTATAATATATATCACAAAATTAATATATTATGAATATATCCCCCCCCCCCCCTTTATAGCATAACACACTGTAAGATACAAATAGGGGTTACATATCCTGAGAATTTAAATGACATAAAATAATTTAGGTATAATACATATTATCTTAATATTTATATTATGACACTTTTCGAAGTATCATACCTGAATTGCGTTATCGTATATTAATATTAATATGGAGGTATTAATGTTAATATCGTAATATTATCATGATGTTATAAAATTCATATTGAATTATATTACAAATATATGATATACATAATATATCATAAGAATTGATAAGACATAACATTATTATATCACCTATTTATATCTATATAATTTTAAATGTAGCATAACTGTAAGATACAGATATGGGTAACATATATTGGGAATTCAAAATTTTGGTAAATGACATAGTGTTGGGATTGAACCCTACCAGAGAAACATATAATAAAAGCCAAAACTGGATCAGAGCAGTGGATCCAGAATAAGCAGATGTTATGCATACAAGTCTCTCCCCTTGAAAGTGGTTTCAACATCTGCTGACCTCCTATCTACTGATCGTACAAACTGCTGACCTACAAACTGCTGATCTAGTAAAAGCCTGATGGAAGACTAAAGCTCTGCTATTCAATCTACTGCCTTGAGTCAAGCTCTGCTGATCCGGACAAGTACTGCTGGGTTCACATCAGTGGAAGGATGCAGCAGTTGTTTAGATGTCTTTATGTAATGAAATGTAATAGCAGTAGTTAGCGTAGCAGAGGTTGTATAGATCAGATGTTAGAGTTTGTTAGGAGGTTAGATGTCACTTTCATGGTGACGTCAGCTTAGATGCCTCAGTGGTTTGCTCGTGCCTATAAATAGAACAGTGCTCTGTACTGTTCTATTAGCTCTTTGCAAAATCTTCTTCCTGCACGAACAAAGATTGTGAGCTCAGGCTGAGGGGGAGTTTGTATTCAGACATTGCATTGTAATCGTTATTGAAATAAATTCAATCTTTCGGTTCTTTGTGGAAAATGTTTGATTAAAGCAATTCTCTCGTTTGATTGTGTGTAAAGTTTGTTTCCATCTTAATTCCGCTGCACAACTCATCCATCTTCATCTTAATTCAAACGAAAACGCAATCAAAACCAAACTCAGATCCTAACAATTGGTATCAGAGCCTGGACAGTCAAATTTGATTTAACAATCATTTTGACATAAATAGTCCAGCTCAAAATCGTTGATACTGATAGTTTGTTTGTTTGTGTTGAAAAACAGAGCAAGGTTTAATCACCATCAAAGTTGATTGATCAGTGCCTGTAAAACAACCAGGATGACGTCACAATCACAAGATGATAAGAATAACATTGGCTCGCTTTTTAAACCACCCATGCTTAAACGTAATGAATACAACATATGGGAGAGAAGGATGGGTCACATCCTTGCTCAACAGAACACTGGATGTTGGAGATCTGTTGTTTTTGGTCCCCATGTTCCTATGGTGCCAAGTGCTGAGGATGCAAAGAAGTTCGTTCCTAAACCAACTGAAAACTATACTGAAACTGATTTTCAAAAGTTCGAACTCGATGCCAAAGCATTTAGCATCATAGCATCTGCATTACCCAATGAGATCTATGCTGGACTGTTACATTGTAACAGTGCCAAAGAGCTATGGGATGCACTGAAGGAACAGTTTGGGGGAACAGAAGAAGTCATTGAAAACAATAGGGAAATTCTGAATCAGCGGTATGAAACTCTTTCCACCTTTCTACTCTCAAATGGTTTCAAAAGAGGTACCATTGATAAAACACTGTTTCTAAAATGGAGAGGAAAAGATTTAATGATTGTCCAAATTTATGTGGATGACATTATTTTTGGAAGCACATGTAATAAAATGTGTGAAGAGTTTAGGGAACTCATGACAGCTGAGTTTGAAATGAGTGCAATGGGTGAGCTGCAATGCTTTCTTGGTCTCCAAGTTCAGCAAATGCAAAATGGAACTTTCATTCATCAAAGCAAATATGCTAAAGAACTTTTAAACAAATTTGATATGAATGATTGCAAACCATGCAGCACACCCATGGCAACAAATAAGCTTGTCATGTCTGATGAAATGGATGAGCTGATTGACCAAACACTTTATAGAAGCATGATTGGGTCTTTACTGTACCTAACTGCATCTAGACCAGACATCATGTTTGCAACATGTGTCTGTGCAAGAAGTCAATCAGCTCCTAGAAAATCAAACCTCGTTGCTGTAAAAAGGATCTTTAGATACATAAAAGGTGCTCCCACACTTGGTATCTGGTATCCAGCTAATGGGAATATCAAGCTTTCAGGTTTTTCAGACAGTGACTTTGCTGGATGTAACACCACATGGAAGTCCACATCAGGAGGGTGCCAGTTTCTAGGTGATTGCTTGGTCTCTTGGCAAAGCAAAAAAGCAAGCAGCTGTTTCAACATCCACTGCTGAAGCTGAATACATTGCTGCTGCAAGCTGTACAGCCCAACTCCTGTGGCTTCAAAATCAGTTGCTGGATTTTGGTATCACTGCCTTAAAGACACCACTCATGTTGGATAGCCAGGCAGCAGAAAATATCATCAAAAATCCAGTTTCCCATTCAACCACCAAACACATCGACATCAGACATCACTTTGTGAGGGATTGCTATGAAAAAGGTTTTATTTCTCTGCATCATGTTCCAACTAAAGACCAGCTGGCAGATGTGCTCACAAAAGCATTAGATACAGCCACTTTTGAAAGTTTGGTCTCTAGGATTGGCATGCTAAACATGGAATAACAAGCAATATCTTGTTTTTCTATGAATAAAAACATTAAAATGTTTTCAGAAAATCAAAAATCCATCCTTAAAAATAGCTAAAAATGAAGTTTTCATTAAAATCCTTAAAAGTCTGCCATAACCACTGTTTGTTCAAAAGTCTGCTCTACTTTTAAAGTCTGTCCACTACTGAAAGCCATCCCCTGTTTTCTCATTTTCTTGATACACACTATTGTTCAAAAGCAGTGTCTTATCCACTGATATGCTATCCACTGATAGTGAAAATCATCCACTGCTTCCATTTGTTACCGTTGTAATCACTGCCTTCATCAGTAACTTTCATAAAAGTATTGTCCTTCATTTCATCAGGGGTTGGCATGTGGGCAATACATAGTGGTCAGACCTTTTGTAACCGCTGCCACTTCAGCATTCACTTTTTCCCTATAAAACCCCCATTCAACATCCAAAACAGGGTTTTACTGTCGAATTAAATTCTTAAAAATTCTCTTCGCAAAGCAGTTTTTCTTCAAATTTCTTCAAAACCTTCTTCGATCATCATCTCCAAAATGACAAAATCGAAGTCATCTGCAAAACCCACTTCCAAATCATCATCAAAAGAAGCCTCTCAAAAGGCAAAACCCACTGAAATTCCACACAAAACGTCTCACAACCTTCTGGGTCTTCTCACAAAACCCGGCACCACTAATATCTTCGACGCCATCATTGATATCATGTCTGCATCAAAGTACAAAACTTTGTTAACAGCAGATGCACCAATTTACTTGGCAACCCAAAGAGAGTTTTGGAAGAATGCAACCCTTGAAAAACAAGGTGAAACTGTGACAGCCATTAACTCTTCTCTAAAGGGTAAAAATGTCAGCATCATACCGCAATCCATCTCGGAGCTCTTTCAACTCGACGATCAGAAAGGTATAATTTCTTTCCCTAAAAACGAATTAAAAATTGACTTCATTGAAAGAGGGTATGCAGATACAATGATGAAGAAGGATACCTTACAAAAAGGTTTCTTCCCGTCTGCAACAAGGTTTTTATTCCATACCCTCCTAATGTGTGTTTCAAACAAAACCACTGCTTTTAATGAAATACCATTAAAAATTCAAAACCTGGGATTTGATATATATCAGAAAATCAATATATTATGAATATACCCCCCCCCCCCTTTAACAGCATAACACACTGTAAGATACAAATAGGGGTTACATATCCTGAGAATTTAAATGACATAAAATAATTTAGGTATAATACATATTATCTTAATATTTATATTATGACACTTTTCGAAGTATCATACCTGAATTGCGTTATCGTATATTAATATGGAGGTATTAATGTTAATATCGTAATATTATCATGATGTTATAAAATTCATATTGAATTATATTACAAATATATGATATACATAATATATCATAAGAATTGATAAGACATAACATTATTATATCACCTATTTATATCTATATAATTTTAAATGTAGCATAACTGTAAGATACAGATATGGGTAACACATATTGGGAATTCAAAATTTCGGTAAATGACATAATGTTGGGATTGAACCCTACTAAAGGAACATATAATTAAAGCCAAAACTGGATCAGAGCAATGGATCCAGAATAAGCAGATGTTATGCATACAAGTCTCTCCCCTTGAAAGTGGTTTCAACATCTGCTGACATCCTATCTACTGATCGTACAAACTGCTGACCTACAAACTGCTGATTTAGTAAAAGCCTGATGGAAGACTAAAGCTCTACTGTTCAATCTACTGCCTTGAGTCAAGCTCTGCTGATCCGGACAAGTACTGATGGGTTCACATCCGTGGAAGGATGCAGCAGTTTTTTAGATGTCTTTATGTAATGAAATGTAATAGCAGTAGTTAGCATAGTAGAGGTTGTATAGATCAGAGGTTAGAGTTTGTTAGGAGGTTCGATGTCACTTTCATGGTGACATCAGCTTAGATGCCTCAGTGGTTTGCTCGTGCCTATAAATAGAACAGTGCTCTGTATTGTTCTATTAGCTCTTTGCAAAATCTTCTTCATGCACGAACAAACATTGTGAGCTCAGACTGAGGGGGAGTTTGTATTCAGACATTGCATTGTAATCGTTATTGAAATAAATTCAATCTTTCGGTTCTTTGTGGAAAATGTTTGATTAAAGCAATTCTCTCGTTTGATTGTGTGCAAAGTTTGTTTCCATCTTAATTCCGCTGCACAACTCATCCATCTTCATCTTAATTCAAACGAAAACGCAATCAAAACCAAACTCAGATCCTAACACATAGAAATCATAATAGACATATTAAGATTTTATGTTTTACAGAATAACACATAAGATATTAATTTCCTAACATAAATGTTTAAGGTTTAGGTATTTGGAAGAACACCTAAAGGGCTTAAACCAATGGCATAGCTCTGATACCACCTTCTGTCACAACCCCCGACCCCACCCCGGGAGCGGGAGCCGCGAGCCATTCAGATGGTATCGGTGTTTATTAATTTGGCAGTGGAAAGTTTCACCAGGACCGTAGTTAGGAAATATTGTTATCAGAGTTAAACACCAAAGTGTTTAAAATAGATAAATGGGATAAAACCCAAGTTTTGCTGATAATATATTTATAATAAATAAGTGGGACAAAACCCGATTTTCATTTGTAATATATTTATAGGGATAAACCCTAATTATTGAAAATAATTCTTCTTTTTATCTGGGTAACTTTTATAGCCAATTTTCTAAGCCTTCCATGCTCTCTAGCTGGCTTTTATTGGCTTCACACTAAGTTACCTGAAACGGGTTTAAAATATTTTATCAGCAAGAAATACTGGTGAGTGTATCTCAATTTAATCAAAACAGTTTTATCATTTTACAGCATTGAGGGCAACCCGCAATTACATTTGCTTACATCTACTTTAATTACCACCCACGGTACTGTCATTACTGACTTGTGGTCATGCTACTACTCACAGTGTAGTAACAAGTTATGTATACAAAACCCCAACATACTGTAAGGACTCTCAAAATTGTCCTAAAAATACCCGTAATTATAAACCCGGACCCCTGAAACCTTACCCTACATCAAAAATCAAGAAAAACAAACATTATAGGTTTTAGGAAGGCCGCGTAAGAGACAAGGGATGTCTTACGCGGGCCGCGCCAAACATGTGTTGACCAGATAAGCATAACCGGGCCACGTATCAACCACTTGTCAAACCTAAGCCCATAACCATGCAAACCTATACGTAGACTGGGCGGCCACGCGGGCCGCGTAAGATATAGGGGATGGGTTACGCGGGCCGCGTAAGGTCCTAAATTCAGCTATAAATAGCCCGTCACTTGCACAGTCCACTGGTGTCGATCAAAACTTTCAAAAACGAAAGTATATCACTCTGAAGTCGAAATTTCATATATAATTAGCGAGGCGCTGCTTTGATACCGGGTATTAACTCGATCGCTGCTACGATTCAATGTCCAATCGATTAAACTATCCAATGGATGTTTAAGTGCTGCCCACATTAGGGTTTATGCTTTGTCATTCATCGTTAATTCGATGGATGTTTAAGTATCGCACTTTGTCATTCGTTGTGAAGGTTTTAATCTCGTGAGTTATCGTAAATGTTGTATTAGTTGCTAACCGAGTTCGTGTGCATGTTATTCAATTTAGGTTAAAAAGGCTAATCAGTAGACTAAGCTCTGCTCATATAAATCTGCAATGTGAGTCATTCTCTTTTTATCAAATGTGTTTACAAAAGTATGTTTATTTTCAAAGTTATAATTACAGTGATTAAGTTTATGTAATCACCAAATTACAGCCGGTATGTGGGGTTTTGTATACATTACTTAATAACCGTCACTATTGGACAACGGGTTAGCCAATGAGTGATATGACCATAGTCACAGACACCATTGGACAATGAGGTTACCGATGGATGGTCGAGTGACAAATATCATGGGTAGTTGGTTAATATCTGGAAACATTGTAATCTCTCTTAATACTGTAAATTATAACAAACGTGTCATTTTAATAAATAGAATGATTCACCAATATTTCCCGCTGACAAAACCTTTTTCAAACATGTTTCAGGTGATCTGTTGTGATCCAAGAAAAGTGCCGCGAAGCACTACAAGCTTAAGAAAGTGGCTCAATATAAAATAAAGAAACATGTTTTGTAAAATAAAGATTTCTCTGTGAAATCATATGATTGTGAATTACCGGGGTTTTATCCCTAATTTTTAAATAAAATAATTGGGAAATTGCAGTTTTAAAAAGATCCTGAAGAAAATTTCCGCTGTTAAATAAATACCACGGGATTTTCTGTCCCGCGGCTCCTGAATCGGGTCAAACCGGGTCAGGGGCCGTGACAGAAAAAAATGGTATCAGAGCCACTGATTTAAGCCAATTAAGTATTTAGAAAATACTTAATTTTATTACTTGTCATTTTGTGATTATGTGTTTTATTATTTGAATATTTGTGTACAGTATGGGTAAGCAAAAGCTTTCAAACATCTATCTTAAATTAGATAGGTCATCAAACGAGAAAGGAAGTTCATCCCAAACAAATTCCTCAAAACCCTATGTAAATCCTGAAGAAGGAATATTTGTCCGTAAGGCACAATATGAGGAACCACTTTCTCCTAATAAAAGAAATTCGATTATTAGGAAAAGTCAACAGAAACAAAAGAAATCCAAAGGAGGGAGAGTTAATCAGAAAACCCAAGAATTAGGCAGTAACCCTCCATGGGAAGACAAGTTAGATGAGAAATGGGCAGATCTTTATATGCTAGCCACTGTAGCAGTTAATGCAAATCTTTAAATAATCTGACTCAAGTTTTAGCACCCTTATCACCTACAGTCCAGAAACCTTACCCAGTAAATAAATAAGTTTACAGTAAACCCTAGTGTGTTTTAATTTTCAGTTGTTTTTGTATTTAATTAGTCCCACTGTATGCAATAATAATTAAAGGATATTTATGAAATTTTGTTATAAAATTTTAACTTAGTAATTTTTTTTATTTTGCATATGTACTAAACAGCATGAGTGACTTGTCTGAAGCCCTTCAAAATTTAAATCTCTATCCGGTAAAAATAGAGGTTTCCAGAGATTTCAATAGGTATATACCAGATATAGAAGAACCTATGGAATTCAATGCTCCACCTCCGGAGAAACCCAAGCCTAAGAAAAGGAGGAGATTCGTGGGATGGAGGCGTGTGCGCAGAAGGAAACCCGCCAATAGAAAGATTCCCAAAATAGAAAATCCCTTAAACAAAGGAAAGGGGATTGAAGTCGGGGAAGATTCTAGGCAAATGGAAATGCAGTTTGGAGAATATTCTAGGCGAATGGAAATGGAGTATGGGGAAGGTTCTAGACAAACCAAGAGGGAAATTGGAGAAAGCTCTAAGCAAACCCAGGAAATGACATTGCAAGAGGAGCTAGATTTTATATTGGCAAGCTGTGATACTGTTAAGCCTGTCAATGAAAATGTTTTTACTCATCCTATTGAAACTCAACTTCCAATAAATTTGGAACCAGCAATCCCAGAACCTATAATCCACACCCAACCTCTAGGAATGGACGAGTGGTGGACTAATGATTGGAAGTTCCAAAACCTGCTCAACAGTCCTTATTCCTTTCTCCCTCAGTTCGACCCAGAACCTATACCAAACCCACCTATGAGCAATGAGAATTTAGCTGAACTCCGCCACTTTGACGAGGAGCTGGTGGATGCCGGAAATAGGATCAGGGAAGTAGGAGAACAGATCTCCTGGAAATACGACGAGAGGGAACGTCGTTACTGAACTACCAATTGACGAAAGATAGTAGGGTTAGGAAAATATGGTTGTATAATAATAAAAGTAAATTATAATCTTGTAAAATAACCTAAAATAAAACTTTGTAAGATAAAAGTGTGTATGGACGCATATTATATATAAAAATGGGAATCGAGAAATCGATAGTTTTGGCTATATGTGTGTTGTGAAATTATGATTGTTTTGTGTATAATTGTTATTTATTCAAATACTAATAAATTATATGTATTAAATATCAGATGGAAAACGCTAATAATGAACCAGTTAACGAGGTTAATCAATCTGAGCAACATCCAGAGGATCAATTTATGACTAGGCAGGATATAGAAAATATCGTTGCTCAAGGGATAGCCAATGCTATTCCAGCAATAATTGCTGCTGCACAGAAATCTGTTGAACCTCAACAAATCATTCCTAGCAAACGTTTTTTTGAAGATAACTTCAGTAATAGTATAAATGGAGGCGGTAATTATACCAATCACGATAATGATTCACGGCAAGCTCCGCTCCCTAAGAAAATGAAAGTTGCAACGCCTGGTTGCACTTACAAAGAATTTCTTGCTTGTAAACCCGCTGAATTTGCAGGCAATGAAGGAGCAACTGCAGCACTGCGTTGGTTAGAGAAAACCGAGGCAGTAATTACAATAAGTAAATGTGCCAAGGACGATAAGGTCATGTACGCGTCTAATCTTTTCAAAGAAGGAGCGCTAGAATGGTGGAATACAGTACTTCAAGCCAAAGGAAGAAGTAGGGCATATTCCATGAACTGGGAAGAATTTAAGAGTCTTGTGGAAAGAAAATTCTGTCCCGAGTATGAAAAAGATCAAATGGCGAATAAGTTCCTAAACCATCGAATGATGGGTATAGATTGTCGTGGGTATACTTCGACATTCTTCGAATATGCAAGAGTGGTACCAACACTGGCTTCGCCAGAACCGGTACTCATTTCTCGCTATATTTGGGGATTAATTAGCAAAATCCGTAATATCGTTAAAGCTGCGAGACCTCATACTATTGACGATGCTGTGGAATTAGCTAACACCCTAACAGATGAACTGGTACGCACAAGAGATGAAAATAGCAAAAAGGAACTGGCTCAGAAAATTACCCAAGGAGTTCGTATGGGTAATAGTAGCAACTTCAAGAGAAGAGGAACAGGGCAATCTTCAAATCCACCATTCTGCAGGAATTGCAGAAAGAAACATTTTGGAAGATGTAGCGTAACCTGCAATTTTTTCAAAATGGTAGGACATCGTGAAGAAAACTACAGAAAGAAAACCATAGTCTGCTTTAACTGTGGAGAAGCGGGGCATTTTAAAACAGAATGTCCTAAAGTAGTTAAACCAGCAGACAATAAAGCCAAGCCAGCTGATGGAGCTACCAAGAAGAATGTTCGAGCTTTTCAGTTAACTACTCAAGAAGCATAACTCATTCCAGATGTGATAGCTGGTACGTTCTTAGTTCACAACGTGTATGCAAAAGTATTATTTGACTCTGGTGCAAACCAAAGTTTTATTAATACTTCATTCTGCCAAGCTCTTAACTTACCCTTAACCAACCTTAGGCAAATTTTTACAGTCGAAACGGCAGACGAAAATTTTGTTAGCATAGATAAAGTTTTGCAAAAGGCAAATATAGAACTCTCAGGTCATAAATTCTTTGCAAACCTGTTACCTATGAAATTAGCCGAATTTGATGTTGTGTTGGGAATGGATTGGTTAGTAGCTAACCATGCTCGAATCCTTTGTGATAAGAATTCTATAGAAATTCGTGCACCCACCGGAGAAGTACTTATGATTAGAGGAGATAAGCCACGTAAACCCATGAAGTTCATATCAGTAATGAAAGTTGCTAGTTATGAACGAAAACAAGGAATAGTATATATGATTTCAGTAATCATTAGTACTAAGGGTAAAGAACTTAAGGAGATTCATGTAGTCTCAGAATACCCAGATGTATTCCCAGAAGAGTTACCAGGATTACCACCAGATAGGGAGGTAGAATTTAGAATTCATCTAATTCCCGGAACTATACCGATAGCCAAGGCACCTTATCGGTTAGCACCCACAGAAATGTTAGAATTGAAAAAGCAATTAGATGAATTACTAAGTAAAGGTTTCATACAACCTAGTTCATCCCCGTGGGGAGCACCGGTGTTGTTTGTAAAGAAAAGGGTGGTTCGATGAGAATGTGTATTGATTATAGAGAATTGAATAAGGTTACAATTAAGAATCGATATCCATTACCTAGGATTGATGATCTTTTCGATCAACTTCAAGGAGCTTGATATTTTTCTAAGATAGATTTACGCTCCGGATACCATCAGTTGAAAGTACAAGAAGAAGACATACCTACCGCTTTCAGAACTAGGTATGGTCATTACGAGTTTACAGTCATGCCCTTCGGATTAACGAATGCACCTGCAGCATTCATGGACATGATGAATAGAATCTGTAAACCGTACTTGGATAAATTTGTAATTGTCTTTATCGAGGATATACTTATCTATTCCAAAAATCAAGACGAACATTGTCAACACTTGCATGCACTCTTAACTTTGTTAAGAAAAGAAAAGTTGTACGCCAAATTCTCGAAATGTGAATTTTGGTTGCAAGAATTGCAATTTCTAGGTCACATGGTGAATCATGAAGGTATTCATGTAGATCCTGCTAAGATAGAGGCAATTACCAAATGGAAGGTTCCACAATCCGCAATGGAAATTAGAAGTTTTATAGGTTTAGCTGGATATTATAGACAGTTTATTAAGGATTTTTCCAAGATAGCTATACCATTAACTAAGCTAACCTGTAAATCAGTTAAGTTTGATTGGGGACCTAATCAAGAAGAAGCCTTTAGGATCTTGAAGCAGAAATTAACAAATGCCCCAATCCTAGCCTTGCCAGAAGGAACTGAAGATTTTGAAGTTTACTGTGATGCTTCAAAATTAGGATTTGGATGTGTGTTAATGCAACGCAAGAAGGTAATTGCATATGCTTCAAGACAACTGAAAAAGCACGAAGAAAACTATACGACTCATGACTTAGAATTAGGCGCCATAATTTTTGCCCTTAAAATTTGGAGACATTATCTGTACGGAAGTAAGTTTACTGTCTATACGGATCATAAGAGTTTAAGATATATATTTAGGCAAAAAGAGTTAAACATGAGGCAAAGGAGATGGATGGAAATCCTAAGTGACTACGACTGTGATATTCAGTATCACGAAGGAAAGGCAAATGTAGTTGCAGATGCTTTAAGTCGTAAGTACCATGAGAAACAACGACGAGTTCGTGCTCTCAGATTAAATCTACAATTAGATTTAATGGAACAATTGAAAAATGTTCAAGCTACAGCAATCAAGGATGATGCTGAAGGAATGAAAGGAAGACTAAAAGAATTAGAGCAAGGAAATGATGGAATTTGGAGATTCCACCAAAGAAGAATTTGGGTACCTAAACAGGGAGAATTAAGAAATAAAATTTTAGAAGAAGCCCATAAATCTAGGTATACCATGCACCCTGGAAACAATAAGATGTACCAAGATTTAAGAAATAACTTTTGGTGGATAGGAATGAAAAAGGATATAGCTCGATATGTTTCTAAGTGTCTTACTTGTTCACAAGTTAAGGCAGAACATCAGAAACCTTCAGGTCTACTACAAGAACTAGAGATGCCTGTATGGAAATGGGAACTCATAACAATGGATTTTGTTACTAAGTTACCCAAAACCAGAAAAGGTAATGATGCAATTTGGGTAATTGTGGATCGATTAACCAAATCAGCTCACTTTCTACCTTTGAAAGAAACCTTTAGCATGGAAAAGTTGGCAAAGTTGTATGTAGATGAAGTAGTATCCTTACATGGAGTTCCACTCTCCATTGTTTCTGATAGGGATAGTCGTTTTACTTCTCATTTTTGGACAAGTTTCCAAGTAGCAATGGGAACTCGACTAAATTTGAATACTGCATATCATCCACAAACAGACGGACAAAGTGAAAGGACAATCCAAACTCTGGAAGACATGCTCAGAGCATGTGTAATAGATTTTGGTGGAAATTGGGACGACCATTTACCTTTAATTGAATTCTCCTATAACAATAGTTACCATTCAAGTATTGAAACTGCCCCATTTGAAGCACTGTACGGACGAAAGTGCAGAACTCCAGTTTGTTAGGCAGAAATAGGAGAAAGTCAATTATCAGGTCCCGAAATAGTACAAGAAACCACTGATAAGATCACTCAAATCAAGGAAAGGTTAAAGACAGCTCGAGATCGCCAGAAAAGTTATGCAGACAATAGAAGGAAGCTGTTGGAATTTCAAGTCGGAGATAAAGTACTTTTGAAAGTATCTCCTTGGAAAGGAGTAGTTCGATTCGGTAAGAAAGGAAAGCTAAGTCCGCGATACGTAGGACCATTTTCAGTGATTCAACGTATAGGATCAGTTGCTTATCGTTTACAACTACCAGAAGAGTTAGCTGGAGTACATGATGTATTTCATGTATCCAACCTCAAGAGATGTCTATCAGACGAATCTTTGGTAGTACCTCTCCAAGATATAAAGGTAAACGAAAAGTTAAAGTTTGTTGAGAAACCTCTTCAAATAGAAGACAGAAAAGTGAAGTTTCTCAAACACAAACGATTAGTACTTGTCAAAGTCAAGTGGGATTCAAAGAGAGGACCTGAATACACTTGGGAGCTGGAATCAGAGATGAAGCGAAAGTATCCTCATTTATTCCAATAAATATCGAGGACGAGATTTTAAATAAAGTGGGTATAATGTAAGGACTCTCAAAATTGTCCTAAAAATACCCGTAATTATAAACCCGGACCCCTGAAACCTTACCCTACATCAAAAATCAAGAAAAACAAACATTATAGGTTTCAGGCGGGCCGCGTAAGAGACAAGGGATGTCTTACGCGGGCCGCGTCAAACATGTGTTGACCAGATAAGCATAACCGGGCCACGTATCAACCACCTGTCAAACCTAAGCCCATGACCATGCAAACCTATACGTAGACTGGGTGGCCACGCGGGCCGCGTAAGATATAAGGGATGGGTTACGCGGGCCCCGTAAGGTCCTAAATTCAGCTATACATAGCCCGTCACTTGCACAGTCCACTGGTGTCGATCAAAACTTTCAAAAACGAAAGTATATCACTCTGAAGTCGAAATTTCATATATAATTAGCGAGGCGCTGCTCCGATACCGGGTATTAACTCGATCGCTGCTACGATTCAATGTCCGATCGATTAAACTATCCAATGGATGTTTAAGTGCTGCCCACATTAGGGTTTATGCTTTGTCATTCGTCGTTAATTCGATGGATGTTTAAGTATCGCACTTTGTCATTCGTTGTGAAGGTTTTAATCTCGTGAGTTATCGTAAATGTTGTATTAGTTGCTAACCGAGTTCGTGTCCATGTTATTCAATTTAGGTTAAAAAGGCTAATCCGTAGGCTAAGCTCTGCTCATATAAATCTGCAATGTGAGTCATTCTCTTTTTATCAAATTTGTTTACAAAAGTATGTTTATTTTCAAAGTTATAATTACAGAGATTAAGTTTATGTAATCACCAAATTACAGCCGGTATGTGGGGTTTTGTATACATTACTTAATAATCGTCACTATTGGACAACGGGTTAGCCAATGAGTGATATGACCATAGTCACAGACACCATTGGACAATGAGGTTACCGATGGATGGTTGAGTGACAAATATCGTGGGTAGTTGGTTGATATCTGGAAACATTGTAATCTCTCTTAATATTGTAAATTATAAAAAAACGTGTCATTTTAATAAATAGAATGATTCACCAGTATTTCCCGCTGACAAAACCTTTTTCAAACATTTTTCAGGTGATCTGTTGTGATCCAAGAAAAGTGTCGCGAAGCACTACAAGCTTAAGGAAGTGGCTCAATATAAAATAAAGAAACATGTTTTGTAAAATAAAGATTTCTCTGTGAAATCATATGATTGTAAATTACCGGGGTTTTATCCTGAATTTTTAAATAAAATAGTTGGGAAATTGCAGTTTTAAAAAGATCCTGAAGAAAATTTCCGCTGTTAAATAAATACCACGGGATTTTCTGTCCCGCGGCTCCTGAATCGGGTCAAACCGGGTCGTGGGCCGTGACACATACCGACAATAATTGTAGAATTCAAATACTCAATCGCTGTTAATTATAATTGAAAACGATTGAGGTTTTGTAAAAACAATTTACAAAAAAGAGGAATTACAAACAAAAAGGGTTTATAAAAAGAAGGATTACTCACATTTGTGGACTTAGGTATTTCTACAGGTTTTCTATTAATATTATAGCTTCCTTGTACTATTTCTGGATTACTTTCTAAAAATATAAATAATGTACACGTGTTGGTAAAATAACCCAATTTACATTAGCTATATTCCCGATACATAATTCCAACGACTGAGTTAGGCAGAGCCTTGACATGCGTTACGGAGCTCTAGATCAATCGGGCAGAGTAACTAATACGTAACCGGGGGTTATAATACGTACAACGAGGCAGAGTGTCGCTTATTAGGGGGCATTTGGCTGTAGTTTAGCCTATTTAGAAGTTGAGAGAAAAGAAAGAGATTTGAACGATTGAAATGGCAAATCTCCGTTCCTTTTATAGCTGATCCAGGAGGTTCTCGCGCCCCGCTTGGGCCCTAATGGCGGCAACAGGTTCTGACGCGTGTCCGACACGTGGCGGCTTAGGTGACCAGCAAGCAATGGGGCCTCGCGCCCCGCGAAGGAGACCTCCTTGTCCGTCGTGGCCCGCGAGCGGCTCGATTATTTATTTTTATTTATTTTTCATTAATATTAAGGTTGTTCGGGTCCGTTTCTCACATATGGGATGTATCCGAGAACGTTTAGGGTCGTTTTCGAGGGTTGTTATATCTTGGGTATAACTCCTGAACTATTTAATAAAATATATAATGCACTCGCATTAAGTATAGTAACCCAATTCAACTTTATCCCCACGTCACGAGACAGAAACCCAACGAGCTTAGTTGGGCAGAGCCTTGACATGCGTTACGGGGCCCTAGATCAATCAGACAGGGTATCTGTGATCAGGGGTTAAAACACTTAAAACGGGGCATGGCTTTATTATTATTATAAATAAAAAAAATAAACAATATAGAATTTTTTTTAGAGAGAGTTGGCGAGATAGGCGAAATTCAGTGCAGAAGGGGTGAGCCACTCAATGTTGAATGTTCTATTTATAGTGAATTCACAAGTTCTTGGAGTGCACGAAATTGAGGACACGTCCACGTTTCACATAAATGCTCATATACACGTACACATAAATTGATAACTATTGATTTTGATTATTTGATTATTTTACTTTAATGTTTAGTTGAATATTTTATTAGTACACGTAAACACTAACAAACATTAATGTATTGTTAGGTTTTTAATTATTTTATTATTATATATTATAATTAATTCAGCTGCTTCATTTATTTGGCGCTAATAACTTCTAAAATATGGTGTTTTGTAAAACAATGAATATGTCATTAGAACGAGAATAATCTTATCTACATTTTGAACCAAGCTTCAATAAAAACGAAGAGGTTCAAATATAATGTATTTTTATTATTAAACGGTTCCTACGTTCGCCAAAATACCTTATATTTCTATCGGTCAACTTACACATGACCTATTCGTGTAATAACTTTATTTTAAATTTAAAAATTGTGGGAATGTTACATCAAGCCCGCATCCACACTACAGCCCATCTCAAGCTTCAAACTACACCACCACCATTCCGCCTTCACCACATTCTTTGGATTTAAGATTCGAGTCTTCATCTTCATCTAACCCAACTCCACCTCAAAACACTCATCCCATGATTACTCGAGCAAAAGATGCTATTTTCAAACCCAAAAATTATCATTCTTTTTACTCGTCACATATTCCTAAGGGATTAAAAACGACTCTCAAACATCCCAAATGGGTTCAAGCCATGCATGAGGAACTACATGCTTGCGCCCCAATAACACATGGCATCTCGTTCCTCGACCCTCAAGCACCAACATCATTGGCTCAAAATGGATTTATAGAATTAAATATAAATCCGACGACTCTCTTGATCGATACAAAGCTCGTCTTGTAGCCCAAGGTTTTACTGAAATACCGGGACTTGATTTCTCATACACTTTTAGTCCGGCTGTCAAAGCCGCCACCATCCACGTTGTCCTAAGTCTTGCCACAATCAACAAGTGGAAATTATGACAACTGGATGTCAATAATGCCTTTCTAAATGGACATCTAACCGAAACAATTTTTATGGAACAACCTCCCGGTTTTGAAGATCCAAACAAACCCAACCATGTGTGCAAACTCAACCGTGCTCTCTATGGCCTAAAACAAGCCCCTCGTGCTTGGTTTCAATGCCTAAGCACCTTCTTAATCAATATCGGTTTTAAAAACAGTAGATCCGACTCCTCTTTATTTTCCTACCAATGCCATGGCACTTTACTTTATCTCCTAGTTTACGTTGACGATATCATTATAACTGGTAATAACGATACGTTGATTACCAACTTCACCAAAGAGCTTCACAAGGTGTTCAAAATTAAAGACCTTGGATTTCTACATTTTTTCCTAGGCTTGGAAGTTACTCACACAAAGTCGGGTCTATTTCTCAGTCAATCCAAATATGCACATGAAATTTTAACCTGAGCCGGTCTTCTTGAATCCAAATCCATTGCTACTCCTCTCACACCCAAAGATGTTTTCAATTCCCACAGTCAACCTTTTCATGATCCTATTCTTTATCGTTCTCTCATAGGCGCTTTTCAATATCTCACAATCACTCGACCCGATCTCTCATATGTCGTAAATCAAGCCAGTCAATACCTTCAACAACCCACCACCGAGAATTTCAATTGGTCAAGCGAATTCTTAGATATGTTAAAGTGTAACATCCCTATTTTTATTATAGGTTTGGTTAAATTTATTAACATTAACCATTAGTAACTAGTAACTAGTTATTTTTATTCAACCCAAATAGTTCTAAACACTATTTTATATAGTTGGGTAAAATATTATATTAATTAATTGGCTTGTATATGAGTGCCCTTTCTAATAAAATAAAAGTCTATAAAAAACTTATATTATTAGACGGATAGATTACGGGTAAGTGGACTATTGGAAATATGAAGTTCCTAAATGGGCCTAGGAACCATATAATAATTAAATTATAAAAATACATTATATTTTGAACATACTCTATTTTTAATAAAACTTAGACCCAAATGTAGACAAAAATATATTCGTTCTAATGACATATTTATTATTTTCTAGAACATTATACTTTAGAAATTATAAACGCCAAATAAGTGAAGCAGTTAAATTAATTATAATATATAAATTAATAAAATAATATAATAATAATAATAACTTTCGTATATAAGAAAAAAAATATATAGTAACTAACTTGAAATTTGAGAAAAAAAAGACGTGCAATGGATGGATTCAAAATTTTAGATGTACATTAAAATAATAATAAGAATGATGTACGTGTCATTCATTTAGAAAATATATACACATGTACTGCTATGCTTGAAAACTTACTCCCCAAGCCAAATGACAATATAAATAGGAGCCATGTATCTAATTTCCAATCCATTTCTTTTCCTTCTCTGAAATCGCCAAATTCCCTTTTTCTCATTCTATAGTTTTATTAACCCATAATAATAATAATAAGGTTCTGCCCGTTATAAGTGTTTTAACTCCCGATCACCGCTACCCTTTCTGATTGATCTGAGCCCATAACGCATGTCAGGGCCCTGCCCGACTAAGTTCGTTGGGGTTCTGTCTCGAGACATCGGGATAAGGTTGAATTAGGGGTACTATACTTAAATTACAAATATATATTTTTATTTCTACCAAACACACACTAGCTCTAATTATGCTACGATACCGGGTAATAACTCGATCACTATTACGATTCATTTTTCCGATCGATCAATGTACTCAATGGATGTTTAAGTGCTGCCCACATTAGGGTTATACTTTGTCGTTCGTCGTTAATTCGATGGATGAGTTTAAGTATCATACTTTGTCGTTCGTCGTTAATTCGATGGATGAGTTTAAGTATCGCACTTTGTCGTTCGTTGTGAGAATTTGATCTCGTGAGTTATCGTAAATGCTGTATTAAGTTATCTACCTAGTTCGTATGCATTAGGTTACAAGGCTAAATCAATAGGCCAAGCTCTGCCTATATAAATCTGCAAAATATCAAGGCTTATCTATAGACTAAACTTTGGCCGTATGAATCTGCATGATTATATGTGAGTCATTCTCTCTTTTTATCAAATCTATTTATAAAAGCATGTTATTTTCAAAGTTATAATTACGGGGATTAAGTCTTTGTAATCACCAAGTTACAGCCGGTATGTGGGGTTTTGTATACATTACTTGATAATCGTCACCATTGGGGCAGCCAATTGGGGGATATGACCATAGTCACAGATTCGGTCGAGTGACAAATACCGTGGGTAGTTGGTTTGATATCAGAAACATTGTAATCGCTCTTAATACTGTAAATTATAACAAATGCGTCGTTTTAGTAAAAATGAATGAACTCACTTAGTATTTCCCGCTGACAAAACCTTTTTCAAACATGTTTCAGGTAATTACAGTAGAGATGGATACGGCACTGAAAGGCATCAAGAAGTGGCTTATTTTATTAATTAAATCAAAATAAGAAATATTGTTTTATGTAATAAAATTTATCTTTATTAAAGCTACCATTGTAAAACATGGGTTTATCCCATCTATTTAAATAAATAAAATCCGGTGTTTTCTAAACTCTGATATTTTTCCTAACTCACGGTCCTGATGAAATTTCCGCTGCAATATTTTTCAAAATAATCACCGGTACCACGTGGCTGTCCGCGGCACCCGATTCCGTCCAGGGTGGGTCGGGGGCCGTGACAGAAGGTGGTATCAGAGCCACTGATTTAAGCCTTTAGGTGTTGTGACAATAATACCTAAGTTTGTATAAAAGAGTTAGGAGATTGCTATTTACTGGTAGCACACATGACAGCATTTAGACTTGAACTTAAGAAAAGATGCCTTAGTATAAGCTTCGAGATAAGCTAAGTATTGGTGTAAATAAAGTATGATGGGTTTTGATATACCATAAGAATGGTAATTAGAATATTGCAAGATATGATAAATAAGAAAGAATTAATAGTAATTATTGCTTATTGATATTACTTGGGCTAGAATAAGATATGTTACGAGAAATACAATTTTCTTTGGTTCTGGATAAAATCCCTAATAAAAGAGTCACTTTTGAAAAGATACTATTTATGGGAAATAGAAAATTTTCTCCGGCAAGACTGGGTATGGTGTAGCAGACTCTCCAGTTTGTCCGGATATAATGAGATTACCGCTCCGGCGCGAATCGGATAAGACGGGGTATATAATATGTCAAGTAAATGACAAAATTTCCCTAAATAGTATCTTGACCAAATATTTGACTGGTTTTTGAAAATATGAATCTGTTAAATGCATTGACTTTATGAAGGGTATGTGAAATATATGATTATATAGATAATTATATCTATAAAGAATTCCAAAAGTCAAATAGGAATAAAGCACAAGTATCTGTGTCTAGATTTCTTTATCAGGAATTTCTTTTCTGATACCAAACATTATTTCGTTTAATCATCTGTCTCGTAGCTCGTGTGATAAAATAAAATAATGGAAACCCTTTAAGTTAAAATGCCATCAAAAGAATTTCTAACACGTTACCATAAATTATTAACGCAAGTAAGAACCATGTAAAGTTGTGCTAGTGCACAAGAAAACACATGAAACTTAAATTTTACGTCCACAGACGTTAAAGTATGTCACACACGACTTCTAAAGGCAAGACCTTTGAAAAATATAATTGGGCACAATGGCAACAAGGCTAATCCCGTTAGTGGAAAAGCTACTAATAAAAAAAAAGAGCACTTTGCCACATGATCCTACAAAATGAATATCGCTGAGGTACTTTGAAACAATATTTCACAATCATTGGTGCACAGTCTAATCAAAGTCATAATTATTATCACTGCAAAAGGAGTTACATACTTTGCAAATTCCCTATTTCATTTTATTTGATATTCCTTGGTAATATCACTTAATAACGATTATCATACAAAATTTTCAGATAAATTTTTTTTTTTCTGACTTCTGCATATAAAGAATTGACTTTCGTGTTTTTACTTTCCCTAAAGGTCGTCATACCATGAGGATTTCTTTCATGGTGACAAATATTGATCTATTTCATTTCTTGATAAATCTATACGTTACACATGCACTATTTGTTGCACATATGGTTCATTTGATTTATGAAACCAACTGGAGGACTTCATTCTAATTTGTTGTTTTATCCAAACTCAAATATCATTTCGCTATACTCGATTTTTTGGCACTATATACCGCAGTAATGCAAAACAATGACCCTTTTATATTGAGTCAATAAATTTCTTGAGAAACTCAATTTTCTTTGGCATACATGATTTTTCTATACCATGTCCGAACTTTCTTATTAATACATGAACTCGTTGTGATTAAACCAAGTTCAATTGCTTGAACTTGTTCGCATTACATATTCATTTCAAATTCCCATATGATGGATTAAAGCTATCATATTCAACATAATCCCAACAAACACTTCAATTCTCTAGAACTATAAAATGCTTATTTGGTCTTCGACTTCACTAAATCATTTCTTTGATCACGGTCACCTTGTACTAACGTTTTCATAAAATTTAAAACTTGCACTAATCTCATTTATATATATATCATATACGGATATTTATAAAAGTTATCTTAACACAAATCATGTATTAAGATAATGATACACAAATTCTTGTCATATTTTAATGTATCTCTTAAATGATTTTTTTACAACATCAATCTAGCCTTTCGTGATAAATTATTATTTTAACATTTTCAATCGAAAAACATTATATAAAATTTATTTTATATATGGAAACTTACATAAGTGATTACCTAATAGTATTACTAGTCAACATAAGGAGGATAAGTATGTGACTTAAAATAAGAAGTACAGAATTTATTGTACATGTGCTTATATTTAACCAAAATAGAAATTTTCACAAACTAGGCACTTAGCTCGGTTGGCTAGGCGCGCGAAAGGGTGTGGCCTAGACCCGGGTTCGATCCTGGGGACGGCTGGTTTCACCATTTTTATTAGAAATTTTTCCATTTAAGTGTATGTTTAGTTATGTAATACTAATATCAGTATTATTATTAGTAAGAAAATATTAAATGATAATAGTGTTAGTATTATTTTAAAATACTAGGGTTATTGTCAAGGGCAAATATTGGGTAACCTAGCCTTAGTTAGGCATGGACTGGCCACCTATGCTTAAACAAGGCAGCACTAACCAATATCTAACCATGATAATGACTAGTTAAAAAAAAAATTCTTATGAAACGTAGACTCCATATCTATATGGAATTTTATCACATAAATATATCTTCATATATTCATAAAAATCGATATATATATAATCCTATATAAATTTTCTTTATAAAAATATTTGATATAAAGTAAATTTTTCTCTCTATATATAAATATATATATATATATATATATATATATATATTTTTATATATAAGAAAGATTATTTATAACTGCTAAATTATACTGTGATAACTATATATATATAAGAAAAAAATCGAATATACAGTATAATATATGTGAATATACAGTATAAATCATGTATATGTATATCATATCAAAAGTTATACATAAAGGTGATCGGAAATTTAAAATACTAAATAAGAGTTTAACATATCTAAATATAGTTATGACAATATTATAGGATTTCGCGATCATCTAGACGTAATCTATTATATCACGATCATCACTTAAGATACGAACTCTAAAATAAAGATACACTAACTTTATTGTCTTTTGATGTATCCCTGCAATTCACTCATCTCAACACTTTGATTTTCTCATATCATAAATATTTAACAAATTATTTTTCATGTTTTTATTTTGAACCTATCAATTCTAAGTCTTCCTCAGTTGCCAATCCAAGTAAGCCTTCTTTTGACAAAGAATTTTATTGATTTTAAAAGTCCATCACATTCATATCTTTTGGCTTGAACCTAGTCACTTTGGAAAATATATCATTTCATTTCATTCATTTGTCATCGATTTCTTGAACTAATTCAGTTAAGCCATTGAATCCTACTTAAGATACAACTCGTATTCACAAAATTTGATATTTTAATTCTGTGTCATCTACCCTAATATTGTTTTATTAACTAAAATATGACATAAGTCTAAAAGAAATATCGTAACCCAAATCTCGAGGACGAGATTTAAAACAAGGTGGGGAGAATGTAACATCCCTATTTTTATTATAGGTTTGGTTAAATTTATTAACATTAACCATTAGTAACTAGTAACTAGTTATTTTTATTCAACCCAAATAGTTCTAAACACTATTTTATATAGTTGGGTAAAATATTATATTAATTAATTGGCTTGTATATGAGTGCTCTTTCTAATAAAATAAAAGTCTATAAAAAACTTATATTATTAGACGGATAGATTACGGGTAAGTGGACTATTGGAAATATGAAGTTCCTAAATGGGCCTAGGAACCATATAATAATTAAATTATAAAAATACATTATATTTTGAACCTACTCTATTTTTAATAAAACTTAGACCCAAATGTAGACAAAAATATATTCGTTCTAATGACATATTTATTATTTTCTAGAACATTATACTTTAGAAATTATAAACGCCAAATAAGTGAAGCAGTTAAATTAATTATAATATATAAATTAATAAAATAATATAATAATAATAATAATAATAACTTTCGTATATAAGAAAAAAAATATATAGTAACTAACTTGAAATTTGAGAAAAAAAAGACGTGTCATGGATGGATTCAAAATTTTAGATGTACATTAAAATAATAATAAGAATGATGTACGTGTCATTCATTTAGAAAATATATACACATGTACTGCTATGCTTGAAAACTTACTCCCCAAGCCAAATGACAATATAAATAGGAGCCATGTATCTAATTTCCAATCCATTTCTTTTCCTTCTCTGAAATCGCCAAATTCCCTTTTTCTCATTCTATAGTTTTATTAACCCATAATAATAATAATAAGGTTCTGCCCGTTATAAGTGTTTTAACTCCCGATCACCGCTACCCTTTCTGATTGATCTGAGCCCATAACGCATGTCAGGGCCCTGCCCGACTAAGTTCGTTGGGGTTCTGTCTCGGGACATCGGGATAAGGTTGAATTAGGGGTACTATACTTAAATTACAAATATATATTTTTATTTCTACCAAACACACACTAGCTCTAATTATGCTACGATACCGGGTAATAACTCGATCACTATTACGATTCATTTTTCCGATCGATCAATGTACTCAATGGATGTTTAAGTGCTGCCCACATTAGGGTTATACTTTGTCGTTCGTCGTTAATTCGATGGATGAGTTTAAGTATCATACTTTGTCGTTCGTCGTTAATTCGATGGATGAGTTTAAGTATCGCACTTTGTCGTTCGTTGTGAGAATTTGATCTCGTGAGTTATCGTAAATGCTGTATTAAGTTATCTACCTAGTTCGTATGCATTAGGTTACAAGGCTAAATCAATAGGCCAAGCTCTGCCTATATAAATCTGCAAAATATCAAGGCTTATCTATAGACAAAACTTTGGCCGTATGAATCTGCATGATTATATGTGAGTCATTCTCTCTTTTTATCAAATCTATTTATAAAAGCATGTTATTTTCAAAGTTATAATTACGGGGATTAAGTCTTTGTAATCACCAAGTTACAGCCGGTATGTGGGGTTTTGTATACATTACTTGATAATCGTCACCATTGGGGCAGCCAATTGGGGGATATGACCATAGTCACAGATTCGGTCGAGTGACAAATACCGTGGGTAGTTGGTTTGATATCAGAAACATTGTAATCGCTCTTAATACTGTAAATTATAACAAATGCGTCGTTTTAGTAAAAACGAATGAACTCACTCAGTATTTCCCGCTGACAAAACCTTTTTCAAACATGTTTCAGGTAATTACAGTAGAGATGGATACGGCACTGAAAGGCATCAAGAAGTGGCTTATTTTATTAATTAAATCAAAATAAGAAATATTGTTTTATGTAATAAAATTTTATCTTTATTAAAGCTACCATTGTAAAACATGGGTTTATCCCATCTATTTAAATAAATAAAATCCGGTGTTTTCTAAACTCTGATATTTTTCCTAACTCACGGTCCTGATGAAATTTCCGCTGCAATATTTTTCAAAATAATCACCGGTACCACGTGGCTGTCCGCGACACCCGATTCCGTCCAGGGTGGGTCGGGGGCCGTGACATAAAGGCACTTTATCTCATGGCTTACATTTTGACAGACCTCCTAACACTACTTTACTAGGTTTTTCTGATGCAGATTGGGCTCAATGTATCGACACTAGAAGATCCACCTATGGCTACTGTATCTACTTAGGTGGAAACTTGGTCTCTTGGAGTGCAAAGAAGCAGCCTACCGTCTCACGGTCTAGTTGTGAGTCTAAATATCGAGACATGGCAAATACGGTGGCAGAAATCATTTGGCTCACAAATCTTCTACGGGAACTTAAAGCATTACCACCGGGACGTCCAACATTATTGTGTGACAACAAGAGTGCTTTGTTCTTAACTCAAAATCTTATCTCTCACAAAAGAGCCAAGCACATTGACATAGACTACCATTTTGTTCGTGAACTAGTTGCCGCCGGTCGTCTTCACACCAAGTTTATCTCTACCGACAAACAAGTTGCGGATATCTTCACACAAAGTCTTCCAAAACCGTTATTTGAATGATTTCGCACAATGCTTCGACTCGGTCAACCGCCATCTCGCATTGACGGGGGGTGTCAACATATCCCATAAGTCAAGCCTTCAAATCATCTCACTACCTTGATTTCCTCCTAGTCAATCGGTCATATCCTCCTCATTAAGTGTGATTTTTATATTTTAGTAAATGAGAGATATTCTCTCCTTCATTGTTGTATCAGTTATTCCTGTATTTATAGTTGTAAAAGTTGAATGCAAATCATCAAGGTTTTACCATTATCACAGTGCCCCACGTACGGCGCCGACAGTATGGCAGTGGGGGATGCTATTGATGTTTTCCGGCTAAGGTGGTATGGGCATAACGCCCCATACTGCTTAGCCTTAGTGTAAAGTTATGTGTTGCAAGAATTATAGGAAGAACAGGAATGTTGTTCTTGTTGAGGTTCCAAGGTATGTTGCAACGGTGTTTTTCAATCACCGTTTTCTTGTGATTTCTTAATATGAAGAACACGAAAAGATAATGAATATGATGAACATGATTATAAATGAATGTTTCAGGGTTCTTTTTCATAAGAGCTTTTATCAAAAAAAAAAAAAAAAAAAAAATTCAATATAGCGTATGTTTCAAGAACATGATTTCTTATATAAAGATTAAATATATGTAAACTATGTTATTATATATGAGTAAAGATCTCCTACAAATTCTCTTGTACAAATCATACGAATGGTTTGAAAAGGTAAAATAAGGATGTGACATTTTTATAACTATTCTATTAGTAGAGTAATTATTATTATCTATTAACTAAACAAAACCAACTTATGTCACTTGTCATGAACTAAGACCTATTATTGCCACCTCGCAACATGATATTCTTCACCGAATGTTTTTGAGCGGCAAAATGGTTTTTCTATTCTCTTTTCCCTCACACGCTCCTACTCTCATCTATTTTTTCACAATCACTCTTTCCATAGTTATGAAATCATTTCCTTGCAAGCTGTATATTCAAATAAGAAACCCTCAATATTCATCTTTTGAGACTAATCTGAGCTACTCTCCTCTGCCGTCTGTTTTCTTTGTTGATGAGTTCTTCAATCGGTAATTTTTTTATTTTGACCAATCTTATTGTTGAATTGATCAGCATTTGTATATGTTATAAGTAGATTTAAGTTATATTCATGTTTTTTTGAATTATTGATTCGATGTTGGGGTTTTGTTAATAAATTAGAAACCTTGATGTTTACCGATTGCTTATTGTTCGTGTAGACTAGGACGTATACGTTAGTGGTTCTGAAGCTGTTTCGTTCTTTCAAGCGGCTCCAAAGGTTTTTAATTAAGTCTGTTCGTTCGACGATGGCTCCGAGGGAGTGTGTGTAGTGTAGGCAAGGGTTTCTGGGAATCCAACGCTCCTCATTGGCTTTTAATTTGCCTTCTTATCGTTTCTTATTTTGAGGTTTCTATCAGGTATTTTGTTCATCGATTTTTATACTTACATATGTTTGTTAGATGTCTATTGTAGGTCCACTCGAAGGATCAAGATAAACCTACTTCCTTGTTTGTTAACACACACACGAGTGCGGAATCCAAGTGAGCATGCAACCAAGCCAAGAACACACAAACACAAGAAAAGATTCAAAGTTTAAAGCTCAAAGTGTATTGATCAGTAGAGTTTGTTACAAAGATGATACAAGAAACTGCTCTCAACTCTACTAGTGTGCTCTCTGTCGTGTCTGTTCTGTGCTGCAAGTCTGTATAAATAGCCAAAGTACCAGCTACCTCACGAAAGATGGACCAGGCCCAATGAAGAACCAGGCCCACGAAACATGTGAGGTTTTTCGTGGACTGCTACCAACGAAAAACTATACCCACGAATGTTCTTCGTGGCAAGCAACATATGAAAGACCATGGTTCTTCGTCCGATTACAGGCCCAATAAAACAAATGGATCTTCGTGTAATGTCTGGCCCAATAAGCATGTGGTTCTTCGTTGACTACCAAAAAGGCTACTCCAACATACTTGGACATGCATGGTCATTTGTGAGAGTGTATAAACAATACAGGGTTTAATTGACATGACATCATCATCATGATGTGACGATGATGATGTCATTCTCGTTTCGTATGGTATAGTGTCTTCGTCACTTCCATCTTGTAGGCCGAGTCGAACCGACAGAGGAATGTCGCGACGTTGGTCTTGAACTGAATCGAACCAAGCCACATCCACACAAAACTGCATCAATATCTATTCATAATTTGGTTATATGTTTTGCCTTTCTCGAGTAGGCTTTAGGTACCTCAAGATGATGACAGTTCATGTGAAGGAAGGAGTATGGTAACAATTTAGATTATTATTATACATTATACATATCAATTTGAATTCACCATGAATAGTGATTAAAATATTTAAATATCTATTTTAATTTTTGATCTAAAAATCTATAATATATTATTAATCATTTAGTTTGATATTTTTAATAAACCGCGTACGTTAATCATTTTAAAATCTAACTCTCCAGTATGTTTATTTTTTATCCAATATTGTGATATAAATTTCATTGAAAATGAATACCGTATCGCTATCGTACCAAATCGAAAAAAAGACCTTGAATACTGATTTACTTTTTGTATTCAAAACAATGTATTTTTTTGTATCGTAAACTATACGAGTGCATGTAACAATATTAAAAAGAAAACGTATTTTTTTTTTGTTTCGTAAACTATATGAGTATCGATACGTGATGAACCGAACCGATTTCAACCGAACAACATCGGTACCGACACAGGTAGTATAGGAACCGGTATTCGTTTTTATGGTTTTCGATGGATGTAAAACACATGTTGATTTCCTTTTGGGCATATCACAATTTTATTTTTTTTAGTTTTCTCTTTCAGTTGCTATATATAGCGAGTGTCAGTACTATAACGAACACAACCGATACCTACCCTGAGTTCCTGCCGCATAGCGCGGGTGAAAACCACTAGTTTAGTATGAAAGAAGACAGATTGAACTAGATTATTATATGTTTAAGTGTCTCCGTGGTATAAAAAAATTAAAAAAAAAAAAGCTATAGTCGAAGAAGACTGATCACCTAGAAATATGTAATTTCTTCAAGATAATTAAATTAAGTTTATTGATAACGGTTCCAATTTGTTCGGATTCGATTTACAAAATGATTCGATTTTTCTAAGAATATGCTAAATTCTATGATATCACAAAATCTTCCTATTCCACAAGCTGCTAGAATATGCTTAATACGTTTTGTTTCTAATCATTTAGCATAATTAATTATTTAATAAGTAACTTCAATTTTAAATAGCCTTCATAGATATAATATTGACCTCAAATAATAATAACACTTTAATAGAACGTGACAATAGAAGCATGAAATATGTGTATCCTAGTGGAGTAGACACGTGTATTCTATTGTATTATTGTTCACAAGGTTTCTTTTTTAATAGATAGATAATTTAGCATAATTAATTATTTAATAAGTAACTTCAATTTTAAATAGCCTTCATAGATAATGTTGACCTCAAATAATAATAACACTTTAATAGAACGTGACAATAGAAGCATAAAACATGTGTATCCTAGTGGAGTAGACACGTGTATTCTACTATATTCCTGTTCACAAGGTTTCTTTTTTAATAGAGAGATAATTCTCAAGAAAAAACAAGTTAAACCTAGACATATTGTAAAAGTCTTTCTATAAATGCACTATACTGAGACATTCTTTGAATAACTTATATTTTATAGGTAGGTAAGTACAGGGTAGGAAATACAGAAACACGTTTTCTTTAAGCGTGTCATGTCTGTTTGTATTTGTACAGAAACACGTTTTCTTTAAGCGTGTCATGTCTGTTTGTATTTGTAAGTGTACATTATGGTTATTTTATTAGTCCTATCTTTTATCCCGACAAAGTTTATATATGGAAAGGTAGGTTATGACCGTTATTTTTACTTAACAAACCGAGCAAATTCGTATTGAAATGGGTCAGCTGAGCAATTTTCCCGATATCTTTAAAGAAAGTTAAATCATGAATGTGCTAATTACGATTAGGGGAATCATTAATTTCTTTTTTTTCGAACCACTGTTATTTTATTATAAACTAAATAAAATAGAACATAGGGGCCAACAGAAAGCTGGGAATCCAACAAAAAAAAAATAGAAATTACATAATTATATCTCTAATATTAAAATCTGGGCATCTCTCCCAATCAAGACTCACATATGTGGATCTACAATTTAACCACATGAAAGAGTCTTCTTTAATTCTATCAACAATATGATTCACCGGCACCTTCCTTCCGTTGAATATCCTCTCATTTCTTGATTTCCAAATAATCCACAAAGCGCCGCAAACAAATAATACAAACTAGTTTTTTTGTCGTCGTGCGTTGCGGCGAAACCGAGCAAATGATAATGTAAAACAAATATGATTTGAAAATAAAGCATGTTGTATAGAAAGCTAAACCATTGGAACGGTTTAGTTTATCATCGTACTGTTTTATGATACCAAATAAATACTTTATTATAACTACAATTTCGTTTTTAACAAAACTTATAACGGAATGTCCGGGAAAAAATTAATGATAACTACGTACTTAAGTTTTAAGAAAAAGTTATAAACGTATAATATTAAAGAAGTATCAAATTAATCAATAATATGTTCTAAAAAAGAGAAGAGAATTATTAAAAAAAACCGTATAGGAAATATATGGTTTTAAAAAAGAAAAAATAATTAAAAATATGTGATTAAAAATAAAAAATAATAAAAAGCTATATATTATTATAAAACTAAAATTACTATTCATCATCCTTCGCTAACAATATATATAATGGTTTTTTTGCATTTGTTAGAACATTTCAGCTTATGAATCCACTCTAGCATATCGACAATCGAATAAAAATGGCCTTCAGTAATTATGAATCTTTAATTACTGCTACTATAATAGTTGTAAAAGCACCCGGATCGATGACGAACATCAAACATTGCACTTGATTCAAGACATGAAGAACAAGAACAGGGTAGATGAAGAAGAAGATGCAAGACAAACTCATTCATTTCAATACAATCATCACAGATTACATACCAAACGAGTATACATCATCTTCTACAAGCTGGTTTAGATCACAAAGATTTAAACCCTAGCTTTCTCTCACTAATATATAGTCTCTCTCTCTAGAATTCACACCAGGAGAATAAGTTGGGAGAGGAGCACAAAGCTTCCAGGGTTTATCTTGGTTCTCCTCTTCTCACCTTGCCCTAATCCTATACAACACATATATATAGACTAGGGACAAAACTCAGACAAAACCCAAACCCCTGACCAAAGTTCTAGACCAAAACTTGGACAAATTGTCCAAGGATAAACCTTGGACTAAGTTTCAAGACATGTACAATAAAGACCCTAACAATTGGAAAGCATGCACTTATCACCCAAAGTGCATTAACAAACTCCCCCTTGATCAGTGCATGGTCTTCATGTGGTCTTGAATTCTTCATTATCGTTGACTTTAACTTGGACTTTTGCTTTGATTGATATAGAACTGATAAGCGACAGTTACCCGGCAGGAACTGCACTTACAGTCTCCCCCTTAATTGTTGCAATCAGTTCTGTCTAACACTGATATCTTCAATCACCGGATACTGCACTTACAGACTCCCCCTTGACTGATGATATCATGTCTGCTTTCAATTTTGGCTGAGACTTGATCTTTCCGGCAAAGCACAGTGATCTTCAACCCTTCTAATTAAAGACTTGCTGACGATCACTTGAATGGCCGCTTTGTGAAACCTGAAGCATCCAACATCAAAAACTGTAGATCCTCCCCCTCAAACTTCTCCCGAATTAAGTTAACGCGAACCGACCTACAACCACATGTATGAATATCGCTCGATACATTAATCTTCAAACTTAACCGGCAGCAGAAAGAAACATTGGATTTCCAATGTCCAACCTTGAACACTTCAAACTTCACTAAGACATGAAGTTCAGTTCGATAACTTAATAACAAACTGAACTCCGTAAAAGTACATCCAACATCTTGATCAAAAGTCTTCAACCCTTCATGTATGATCTCATCTCGTCACGAATCTTCATGAATCAATCTCCTATCTTCACGAATCCCCTGAATCCCCGATGGCTTTCATCTCCGACCTTCCCCTCAAATCAAGAAGCCCCACATTATTTCGAGACCAGAACTAATCTTCTCTACTCTAAATAGCAACTTAATAAGGCTCAATCTTCAACTAGTCATCAACCGAGAATTCAGCTTCATCATGTCAACACTTGATTAATAACATAAACACACGTGACAAAAACTCCATCACACACGAGCTATTTCACGCACAAGCTTTATATTTACAAAGAAAACAGGAACTTGAAAATTTTTACTCCCCCTTTTTCTTTGTAAACAATACAAAAATCCAAGCAAATCTTATTCTCTTCACCTCCTCACTTGATCCGAAAACTACCATTTGCCCGAAAACATCAAGTGCTTCATAACCATAGCCTCTTTGAGCATAACCAGCATTCACAGCACTCCATGTTACCACATCCAGTTCAATATTCTCTCCTCTCATCTTCTCAAACAACGCGAGAGCATCTTCAAATCTACCGATTTGCGAAAGCCCAGTAACCATTGCATTCCAGGAAACCACATCTTTCACCTCCATGCGCTTGAAAACCTTATGCGCGTCATCAATCAACCCGCATTTCGCATACATGTCCACAATCGCATTACCCACAAACAGATCCTTAACGAGGTTGGTCCTCACGGCATAACCATGAACTTCCTTCCCTTGCATAGACGCACGAAGCGCAGCAAACGCAGGAAGTATGTTACAAAGGCTAACAGCATCAGGCCAAATGTTTAGATTTTCATCCAGAGAATTCATTCGGTAAAACATCCGCACCGCCTTTTTGGAGTCACCAAAAAAACTCGGACTAATAAGATTTTTATCTGAAACTCGGACAAAAACCATTTAAAAGCTCGGACCTGTTGAAACTGTTTAAAGTTCGGACAACTTTAAAACTGGTTAAAGTTCGGACAACTTTAAAGCTCAGACCTCTCGATGAACAAAACTTGTTAAAATATACATCAGGTCCGACCTTTGAGCTTTAAGCTCAGACCTTTGAACAAAACTCGGAACAATGGATAAAAAGGATTCTTGAAACCGCAATGTAAGAGCAGGAACTCGGACTTAACACTTGAAATTCGGACTATATACCCTTTTAAAAGTCGGACCACTAAGGGTATCAAAAGTCGGAGAAGCATGAACTCGGAACAACGATTTGACTGATCAAAACTATCAAAACTCGGACAAGCCACACCCAACAAAACTCGGACAAGTGAAGAAACTCGGACCAATTTTATTGGTGATAAAGAAACTCTGATTCAGAATAAAACTCGGACACCTCAAAATAAAACTCTGATTAAGAAACTCTCATTCAAAATCAAACTCGGACAAGCAGGTGTAAAACTTGGACATATGTTTAACATAATACTCGGAACCTTTGATTGTTAAACATATGTTTAACAATCCAACTAAACTCGGACATATGTTTAACATAATGCTCGGAACTTTGATTAAACAATCCAACTAAAGAACTTGGAAAACTCGGAATAACTAGAAACAGTATGAAACCTCGGAACAAAGTGAAACTCAGAACTGTTTAACTTTTGAACAAAACTCGGAGAATGAACTTTGTCCAGTGTGACAAACCTTGGTACTTATGTCCCTATTGGTCCAGTGTAACAAAACTCGAAGAATGAACTGTTCAACTTTTGAACAAATCAAGAGCAATGAACTGTAAAAACTCGGACTCATTAACATTTAAAAAAAACTCGGACCATCAACATATTTCAGAACTCAGACACTTAATTCCTTAATTCCCCGGACTATGAAAAAACTCGGAATTTATCACACAGTTAATTCAAGTTTCAAAACTCGGAGACATGCTCGGAAGACAAATTTCAAAACTCGGAGACAAGCTCGGACTTGGAAAGTATAAACCTCATAACAAAACAACTTAAAAGAAAACTTGGAGTCATAATAGAACTGTAAAACTCGGAAAAATGTCTAGACTTGTTTAAAACTCGGACATGAAAACCTGGGAACTGAGACAGACTCACAAGCTCGGACCTTTTGCACAAAAGAAAAACCTCGGAACTTTTGAACCTTATAAAAGAACTCGGAACATTTAAGAGCTCGGAACAACGATTTGACTGATCAAAACTCAGACCTCGTACAAAACTGGGAACTTGATTTTTGAAATCAAAACTCGGACAATGTGATACTCGGACATGGTGAAGATCAGAAACAAGTCTCCGGACTTTCTCCCTAGTGTGACTTCACAGTAGTTCACCAAAACCCCGGAATCAACAAACACAGAGTTTTAAAACTCAGACAAGTTTAACACTAAGAAAAACTCGGACAGAGCAATTTTTGGATCAAACCTCATATCTGCAACAACTTGGAGAACAAAACAACTACGAACAGCTTCATTTTCTTCAACTTTTCTGCAAAATCTTCAAGTCTTCAAGATGTTTGGCGGAAACAAACATCAAATCAAGAGCAATGGTGATTCAGAAGGCGGTTAGACCATTCTGAATCGGTAACCATGCTCTGATACCACTTGTAAGGCCTCCTAATCCAAGATCTCACTCAGCTAAAGCAACCAACAGGTGTGCGGAATCCACCTGATGATCAACCACTGTAGATGGAACACTAGAATGCAAAGATTTGTGAGAGAAATCAAGAATACACTGAGTGTTCTTGATGAGGAAGATGAATGACGTCACACACACAGTAGCCGCCAGACAAACACACACACAATGATTAGGGTTAGGTGCACAGAATTTCACACAGAATCGCTTCATTGTCTATTCCACATAAAGGTATATATACAAGGCAAAACCCGGACTTTCAAGACAAACTAGAAAGCCCGGACAAACAAACTACACAAACAAAAATCTGACTTTTGTCCCTAACATAAACCTCAGACAAAAGCCTTTCCTAAAACTTGGACAAAATGTCCCAAGGATAAAGTTGGGGCTATCTTTCAACAAATGTACAATAAAGACCCTATAGAATGGGAGACATGCACTTATCACCTAAAGTGCATTAACAATAGTAATAGGTATGGTAGGTTTTTTTTATTTTTTTAGGATTTAATAAGTTGTTTTTTTAATTTTTTTAGGATTTAATAGGTATGGTACTTTGTAAGTTGTTCTTTTTAGGATTTAATAAGTAGTTTTTTTTTAGGACTTAATACGTAGGTTTTTTTTTACTTTTTAGGATTTTATGTAACTTTTTTTAAATTAATATAACTTGTGTTTTATTATATAAATGTCAACTATATAAAAAAACCCACATGGCACCCCAAGCCGGCCTGGTCACGTCGCTTCCACACCCCACTTTTTTTGGGGTGGACTGGTGGAGGCCACATATGTCACGTGTCGAGCAAAACCCCCAACCCAAACCCCTCCACACCCCACGGTCTTAGAATGGCAATGGTTGGGATTCATAAGACAAACCTGTTGCGATTACTCTGGTCAGCAGCTCTTCTACCATTCCGACGCTAGATATGATTTTTTAGAGCTAAATGTTTGGGGCTAAATTCTTGGTGAATTGTTTGATTAAGATTAACGTTAGGTTTTTATGTTAAAAAAAGTTTTGGTTACTTTATGAATTAAGTTTTATAAATTTATTATCTGGCTTAACGCTCCAACGCTTGCAGGGTTAAAATCTATTACATTAATTATTTGTGGTTCTTGATATTTATTGGGATGTTAGTTTATAGTGGTGGAACCAGAAATTTTCACCTGGAGAGTCACAATAGAAAACTTATTATGTTAACTATTGCCATGTACAACAAGCTCGAAAACAACTATACACTACGTATATCAACTTTTTTAGCCACGTATAATGTACAACTAGTAGTTTACCTGTCCGCTGTCCTGGTATATATGATTAACATCATCCAAACTCACTGTATATTTTAATATCACGATGACTACTTATCTAACTATTAAGAACATCAATAACTATGTCTATATTTAAAATAATGTTGACTTTTAATTTGATTTCGATTAATAACTACAACTCTTCTTGAATTGTCATACATACTAATTTAAAATCTTACATCTAATTCGCACAATTTAAACTATTTAGTTAATTATTTGTAATTGATTAACGTAGGAATTGCTAACATCATTAAATGAAGATAAATGAGATCTATCAATGTTACATGTTTACAAAAGTAATAAAAAAAACTATCAACACAACCAAACGTAGATTATATTTATGTCATGAGAATATTATTTAAGAACATCAATAACAGTGTCTACATTTAAGATAATAATGACTTGTAATAAATGATAAACAATCAGGATACATCTACAAAAAAAAAAAGCAGATAATGTTATCAAGATCTCACAAATATATTACAAAAAAGCCAAAAAAACACAATGTATACTATAATATACAATAAATCATAAACATGCAGAATACATATACAAAAAAAGCAATTGATGTTATCAGGATCTCCCAAGGATATTACACAAAAGCCAAAAAAAACACAATATAAACTATAATATACAATTTCGTTGGCAAAACACAAACCATTGTAACAAACATAATGACTTGTTATCAAACTATTAAGAACATCAATGACCATGTTTATATTTAAGATAATAATGACTTTTTATTCGATTGCGATTAGTAACTACAATTGTTCTTATATTCTTATACATCGAATTGTCATACGTACTAACTTAAAATCTTACATCTAATTCACACAATTTAAAATTTTTAAGTAACTATTTTTAAATTGATTAACATAGCAATTGCTAACACCATTAAATAAAGATAGACGAGATCTATCAAAGTTAGATCAACATAAACTAAATCAATTACAATTCTCTCTATGGTCGCTCGAAGAAAAGGGAGCATATGAAGAACTAAACAGAAAAGTCGGCATCATCGGTGATAACAATTACAAGCGAACCTGGAGCAGCATCGAATACCTTGATGAAGTCCTCCACTCTCCCCCATCAGATTTCAAGAACAACGCAGAAGAGTTTATCACACAACTGTTGAAACAGGATCTGAAAATCTGCGACATCCTGGCCGATCTGCAAAACAAAAGAAAGAATAAAATCGCGTGGAAGAAGGCGAGAGTCGTTGAAATCTTTGGAAGTGTTAATTGTAGCGTATAATATTTTATACATATTTCACTCTTTAATCTTTCTTTATATTTAATTTAATAAAATTAATATCCATTGCATACAAAGTAAACACAATGACAAGAACACATAACATAATGTATAGAAAACTCACCTAGTTGCAAAACACAATAATCAGACGCAATAACACAATATATAGAATCAGTTGCAATACCATGGCTAATATTAACACTATCCATACCACCAATATTCAACTATTTCTTTATTTAATTAAACAAACAATAAAATATAAAAGATAATAAAAAGATACGCAATCAACATCATATCTATCACAATCAAAACAACTTCATCATCAACGCCGTTTCATATCTCCTTGAAGATCATCGCCGCCGAAGATTTGATTGACAAAAAGGTAAATTCCGATTGTAAATCTTAATGGTTTAATTTCTATTAGATTTCTAAACCTCTGTTAGATACTTAATCAACGACATATGATGGATACTGTAGCGAATAACTTGTTTGTAGACGTCAAATATGATTTTAGGTTTCAATCATCTTCAACCTCTCATATGTTATGTATAGTTGATATATATCTTATGTATTGCATGTTATGGACATTGTCGAACTAATGTTTACAGTATAATGTGATAATAATATATGAAAAAGTTGTAATCAAACAACGGGGGTGTTTGGGTTAGCTTATTTTGGAGCAACTTATGACTTATTGACTTATAAAAGTTAATAAGTTGTTTTTTGAGTGTTTGGGCTAGCTTATTTTAAAGGGTTTTGTGTGTTGACAAGCCATTTTTGAGAAGTCAGAATTTCTAACTTCTCACTTGTCACTTATATAAGTTGATAAGACATTTTTAAGAAGGAATCCCAAACACACACGGATGAAAACATATGATTCTGTTATAAATTTTTTTATTTTTTGGGTTCCTTCTCTAAAAGTACTTATTAACTTATATAAGTCATAAGAGAGGAGTTACAAATACTAACTTATCAAAAACAACTTCTCAACACACAAAAATAACTTAAATAAGCTAACCCAAACACTATAAACACAACTTATTAAATTTTATAAGTCAATAAGATATAAGTTGCTCCAAAATAACCTAACCCATGTGCGATTACGCAAAAAGAGATATTTTACGAATATATATATATTTACTGATATATTGAAACGGTATACAGAAGAGATCTATCGCACATTATGAATTAGGAATTATATTCTCATGACATAAGATTACATTTTAACACATTGTGTATTAATACTAACAGTTAATATTAAATGTTATATATCACAGGTATACAAAAATGATTACGTCCTGCCTGTCTCTATTACAAGACCCTAAATCATTGAAACTGGTATGTTGTAATGCCTTCAATAAGTAAGTGTAAACTTCATTACGTAAACTGAAATTAGTAAATGTAACTACAGGCATTACCAATTGAGTTTGTAAAGCTTGTGGGAGGAGATTACTGGAACCGGACAAAGGTAACGATAAATCATGAAAGCGGAATAAGTTGTACAGCATGGCTGAGAAGTGTAAGAGGTGAAAGTGTTCTCACTGACGGATGGATAAGTATTGTAAAAGGTCTTAAATTGACAAAGAACACCTTATTGGTTTTAAGGATAATCAAAGAAAAATGTCTATAAATACATTGTTTCATACAAAACGTTTGTGATGAATCGTTCTTGACAGTCAACCGTTACAGAGATTTAAAGATCATAGTAAGTATAGTTATATGTTAGTAGGAATTTGTTTTTTGTTATACTTGTCAGCAAATGGAATAAATGAATATATGTTTATAAAATATTACACAACTTTTCAGGTCATTCTAGAAGCTTATGTGAACAAATTTTACTGTTACTGGCCAGTAAAAGATTCTTATAACATATACGCAGCAGGTCAGTGTTGGAAAGTTGAGACCGAAAAAATAAATGCATGCTACGTTTTTGCTAAAGGGTGTCCGAAGATGTTTGAATATATTGACATAGAAGACGGTGATATACTGATGTTGATGAAAACAGACAGCGAATCGTTTGACTTGACAATTTATCGTAGCGGAGTTGAGGTTGTTTTTAGAAAGAAGGAGACAACTAAAGACAACTCAGTTGTTGAAATACCTAAACACACATACTATGAACACTTCAACTATGTAAGTAATTTAAAGTAAGTTAAAATGGTTTGCTAGTCAATACGACTTATTTACAGATATTATCGTATAACAGATCTTCACTGATCAAGAAGACTCAATCAGCCAATTCATTACTGGGGTAATGAGTTTACATATTTTTACAATACAATATATTGATCCTCAGATGTTAATGAATTTTAAAAATCTTGGATGCAGATGAATGATGAGAAACATGAAGTGAATAAGAAAAGTGTTGAAAAAGAAAAGTTGAAGTCTGAAAGAAAGAGATTTGTAAGTGAAGGAAATAACAACCAGACAAAAGAAGATGTAAGTCTTTGAAACATAATAACGGAAAAGTTATTTGTTCATATTATTATACATACTTAGTTGACGATTGTAGTTTAATTTGCTTTAATGTTACGGGTTGTAATAACAGGTTAAAAAGAAAGGTAAACAGATTGCATCCAATTCTACATCTGAAGAACCTAAACAACTGATATGCTGTACAACTTATGATCATTCTACCGTGTCAGCAACTGGACGACAAACACGAGATCGTTTGGTAAGTTAAGCATAAGTTAAGAAAATATTCCAATAAATATTTCTTGTACATTAACATATATAATATATACATACATATATATATACATATATATATATAGGGGGCCGCTAGAATGAGAACCACCACGAGTTATGAGAACCGCAAGAACCAAGTGCCACGGAGGGCCGTTGACCACGAAGTTTTTTTTACACCTAGATCCGTATATTTTAAGACCCGGTGTAAATTTTGGGTTCAAACGGCGCCCCCGAGGGGGTAGTTTTTTACGCCTAAAGTTTGGGTTTTTTTAATTTTTTTAATTTTTCCTTTTTTTTAACCAAACTTTGGGCGTAAAAAACTACCCCCTCGGGCGCGCCGTTTGAACCCAAAATTTTCACCGGGTCTTAAAATATACGGATCTAGGTGTAAAAAAAAATTTGTGGTCAACGGCCCTCCGTGGCACTTGGTTCTCGCGGTTCTCATAACTCGTGGTGGTTCTCATTCTAGCGGCTCCCTATATATATATAAATATATATATATATATATATATATATATATATATATATATATATAGGGGGCCGCTAGAATGAGAACCACCACGAGTTGTAAGAACCACGAGAACCGCGCCCCGCGGGTGGCCGTCGGCGACGAAATTTTTTTTACACTTAGATCCGTATATTTTAGGGGGGGTGTAAAATTTTCGGTTCAAACGGCGCGCCCGAGGGGGTAGTTTTTTACGCCCAAAGTTTGGGTTTTTTTAATTTTTTTAATTTTTCTTTTTTTTTTTACCAAACTTTGGGCGTAAAAAACTACCCCCTCGGGCGCGCCGTTTGAACCGAAAATTTTACACCCCCCCTAAAATATACGGATCTAGGTGTAAAAAAAATTTCGTCGCCGACGGCCACCCGCGGGGCGCGGTTCTCGTGGTTCTTACAACTCGTGGTGGTTCTCATTCTAGCGATCCCCTATATATATATATATATATATAGGGAGGAGCTCATGCGAGAACCACCATTATTGTGAGAACCGCGAGAACCAATGTGAACACAACCTAAAATAGCTAAAAAAACCTAACCCCCCCCCCCCAAAAAAAAACCTAACCCCCCCCCCCCAAGCTAAATGCTAAAAACTAAACCCCCAAAAAACCTAAAAAAATCTAAAAAAAAATCTAAATGTTTTTTTTAAATATTTTTTATGTTAAAATCGCTACTTTTAGAAGCAAAAAAAAAAAATTAAAATTTTTTTTTTGCTTCGAAAAGTAGCGATTTTTTTATAAAAAATATTAAAAAAAAAATTGTGTGATTTTTAACTATTTTTAGGCATTTTTGGTTGTGTTCACATTGGTTCTCGCGGTTCTCGCAATAAGAGGTGGTTCTCGCATGATCTTCTCCCTATATATATATATAGGGGAGCGCTAAAATGAAAACCACCTTCAGTTGTAAGAACCATGAGAACCACTTTCTAGCCATTAGATCAAGAAGATGGATGGATGGATGGATGAGATTAAAAGTATTTAGAAATAATATTAAGTATTTTTTTTTTCTTATTATGTCTTTAATATTTTAATCCAAAAGGGTATTTTAGTAAAATTACTCTATTTTGTCTTTATTTTTTTATTACTTTTTTGTATTATTATATTAGTTTTTATTTTTTAAACATAGTTTTTTTATTAAGCATTTTCAAATTCAGATTTATTTACAGATTTTTACGTTTAACGTTTTACGTTTTTACGCACGGCTTTTTCACGCCTTGTTTTTTGACGCGCCGTTTTTACGCCAAGCTTTTTCACGGGTCGTTTTTTTAACGCGCCATTTTAACGTTAACGTTATTTACGTTTTACGCGCCGGTTTTTTACATTTTACGCGCTGGTTTTTTACGTTAACGTTTTTTTTACGTTTTACGCGCCGGTTTTTTACGTTAACGTTTTTTACGTTTTTACGTTTTACGCGCCGGTTTTTTACGTTAACGGTTTTTACGTTAACATTTTTAAATTCAGGTTTTTTACGTTAACGTTTTTTACGTTTTACTAAAAAAAAAATTACGTTTTACCTAAAACTTTTTACGTTTTACGAAAAACTTTTTACGTTTTACGTAAAACTTTTTACGTTTTATGTTTTACGTTTTTACGTTTTACGTTAAAAAGTTTATGGTTTAACTTTTTTTTACAAAAACGTTTTTACGCAAAAACGAACGCACCCAGAAAATCGCACACTCGGGAGGTGTCTCAGATAGTTTGCTATCATCATCGACGCCTAAAAAAAAACCAACACACAAAAATCAAAAGAACGAGTGGATTCTTGAAAATAAAACGAAGTTTTGGCTCAGATTTTCTGATAATCAGAGGCTGCAAAGTGGGGTTGCTGGTTCAAAAACCTACCCTCCACCATCCTTGCTGCGCCATCGTCGGTTTTTTTTTTTTTTTTTTGCATCATCACCGCCGATTCAATAAGGCACCAGATTCAACCGATTTAAACATTCAAAAGGAACAAGAACATCATTCAAACAGATTCAAAAAATTCAACAGATTCAAAAGGAAACAGATTCAACAGAATCAAACCCCAGATTGTAGCAGATAAAATAAACCATCAAGAAAGTCAAACCCACAAGATTCAAACCCAGATTCAACAGAATCAACCCCGCATCAAAAACAGAGTTCATCAGACAAAATATCAAAAGAAACCCAACCAAAACAAAATTGAAAACCCACCTTCACTGACCCAACTCAAACCATCATCTCGAGCACCCACCACTTCCGACATCGGCACTACACCACCGTCATCGAGCGCCCACCACCTGCCATCGAGCACCCACCACCTCCGACATCGACAATCCACCACCGTCATCGAGCACCCACCACCTCCGACATCGGCACTCCACCACCGCCGGAGATAACAAACACAGGTCATCAACGTCAAACCACCGCCGGAGATAACAACACAGGTCCCATCGTTCACCGTCAAACCACCACCATCTAACCCTAAACTCCAAATCGGAGCGGTGGTGAACGATGTTTGGGGGTGCTGGAAGTGTGGTTGACGGAGGAGGGGGTGGGTTGCAGGTGGTGAAACGGTGGTGGGTAATGGGATTGAGATGAAGAAGATGGAACTTTGCATATTCAAATTAGGAGAGACCCAGAGAGATGAAACACATTAAAATTGAGAAAGAGAGTAGCATTAAATAGAGAGAGAGAGGATGAGGAGAGATAAAAGCATTAAATGGAGAGAGAGAGAGAGTGGTGATTTGACATATGGGGTAAATGACTAATATACCCTTTATGTTGGAACAATGTGATTGGTTGAGAGTGGTTCTCGCGGTTCGTACAACTAGAGGTGGTTCTTATTTTAGCGGCTCCCTATATATATATAGGATAAGGATCATTACAGAACACTAATTATTGCGAGAACAAAAAGAACAACTCTAAATCAATAAATTTTGGGATTTAAGGTTCATATTTCTTAATTTTTATGTTTCTTAGATTCATATGTGTATTATATATTCATAAAAAATCATATATTTTTTCCCTACATATAGTCTACATACATGTAGATAATTTAGCCTACACATAACCTACATGTGTCACGTTCTTTAAAAATTGAAGATTTTTCATATTTTGTTCTAAATTCTAGTGTGAGAAACAATGAATCTTACATTTATAACATTTTAAGTTACTTTTTAGGTTTTTAGGATTGAAAAAATGAGTGATTCATTTTGTTCTGCGTGTTCTCGCAATATTTAGTGTTCTGCATAGAACCTTCCCCTATATATATATATATATATATATATATATATATATATATATATATATATAGGGTTGGGCTAGACAAAAAACCCTATCTTTCTTAGAAAACTCTGGAAACTCAAAGCTCCTGACATTTTTTTTTTGAAAAAAATAACACATGTAATATACATGTTTTTAAAAAACCTTCGGCGCTTTTTTGATTTTTTTGGCCCAAAACTCTTAAAAACATGTATATTACATGTGTTATTTTTTTCAAAAAAAAAAAATGTCGGGAGCTTTGAGTTTCCCGGGTTTTTCTACCTAAAGAGGGGTTTTCTACCTAGCCTTATCCTATATATATATATATATAGGGGATCGCTAGAATGAGAACCACCACGAGTTATGAGAACCACGAGAACCGCGCCCCGCGGGTGGCCGTCGGCGACGAAATTTTTTTTACACCTAGATCCGTATATTTTAGGGGGGGGTGTAAATTTTCGGTTCAAACGGCGCGCCCGATGGGGTAGTTTTTTACGCCCAAAGTTTGGGTTTTTTTAATTTTTTTTAATTTTTCTTTTTTTTTTTTACCAAACTTTGGGCGTAAAAAACTACCGCCTCGGGCGCGCCGTTTGAACCGAAAATTTACACCCCCCCCCTAAAATATACGGATCTAGGTGTAAAAAAAATTTCGTCGCCGACGGCCACCCGCGGGGCGCGGTTCTCGTGGTTCTCATAACTCGTGGTGGTTCTCATTCTAGCGGCTCCCTATATATATATATATATATATATATATTGAAAGGAAATGCATCTTTGAAATGATAAGGTTAACAAAAACAGGAAAAGAAGTCAGATGGCGTTGGAGGTAAGCAATGAAGACGAAAAACGTGTTCCACATCAAAATTATGATCAAGAAAGTGGTGCGTATCAATTCAACAGAAAAGCAAATTATCGAATGGTATGTCATTTCTGTTATTTAATGAGAACAATTTACAACACCATTCATGAGGCTATTTATACGTATAAGAATTACCAGTTAAACACATAACAATTGAACTTGGTTTGCAACAAAAAACCTTAAAACAGTTGTTTTTTTTTTTTCTAAACAATAAAGTATAACTTCACTTGTAACCTTCATAGAATAACTATAATAGATAATAGATACTAAATTATGTTTATTCAAAAATTAACAATTGATATTTGTTGCTGCTGACAATTATATCCAACACGGCTAATATACTTGTTAACTCTAACATCAATGCAACGATTACCTATAGAAGTTGTAAATAGAGCAAGGCTAACAAAGAAGGTGCATCAAATGAATGTCAGAAACATGGATGGGAAAAGAGTTGTGAAGATAGTTAAGCGACAGAAGGATGGAAATGGATTTAGGTATGCGGTTGAAGGGTGGCCAAGTTTCATAAAGGAAAATGAAATTAGCGCGGGTGACAATATGCATTTAACTTATGTAAAATCAGGAAACCTCCTCATGTTGACGCATGTGGATGCAGTCAGCCAAGCTTAGCAGTTAACGTTATCTGCTAATGATGCAGATGTCTGCGTATATAAACTAATGTCTTTTGTCGTCATCGTTTGATGGTTTTTGGTGGGACATGTTGGAACAGCTTATTGTGTTTTTTTTTTGTTGGTTGGTAGCCTAACCTTGATGACAATTATTACTATATTAGGGCATGGATGACATATTTTGTTTAGAATCATAATTTGTAAACAGTAGTCGAAGTTCATATTTAGTTATATATTTAGTTGTGATTTCCTGTATACAACATTAGAAGTCTTATTGGTAATATTTCAATCATCCAAATGCACTGCATATTTTAATATCATAATGACTTCTTATACAACTATCTAGAACCTCAATAAGTGACTCCATAAAAAAAGTGTCTCCATATTTAAGATAATAATGACTTTTTTATGCGATTGCAATTAGAAACTACAACTATTCTTGTATTGTCATACATCGAATTGTCAAACATAGTAAATTAAAATCTTACATCTAATTGGCACAATTTAAAATGAATTAGTTATTTGTAAATTGATAAACGTAGAAATTAATAACACCATTAGATGAACTTAGATAAGATATATGAAAGTTAGATGTTTTCAAAGTGTTGAAAGAACTACCGATGACAAACAAACGTTGATTATATTTGCTGACATAAAATATTATACACCAAACATATTATAAACATAGGGTGAGGTTCCTCTACAAAGTGTGTTTTTTCTACAAAGTATAAGAAGTATTTTGTGCCATTGGATGTGTTTGATCAATGGTTGAGATTAGCTGGGTGGCATTTTTGTAATATTTTTGTTTTAATTATTGATTCATTTAATGGGCGAGGGGCATTGTAGTCATTAAACGTGTTTTAAATAAAGAAACTACCATCAGTTCCTTTATTCTAGTCATTTTTTCATTAATTAACTACCAATCTCTAAAATCATGGATCTAGACATCCAAAAGATAGAAGATTCATTCCAACATGATTCAAGAACATTCAAACAATAGAGAAGAATAACACTATAATCTATTCCCAAAAAAATGTTCATACGTTTTTTTTGTTATTTTTTTTTGCGATCTAATCTGTGTATATTAGTGTGTTATATGGAATGCAAGCTTTTATAATGGTGTGTTATACATAATCTAAGTTGTTTATATTGGGGTGTTATACTGGAGATCGAAGTTGTTTATACTATTGTGTTATACTGGCGATCAAAGTTGTTTATACTGGTGTGTTATACGGAATCTAAGTTGTTTATACTAGTGTGTGATGCTGGCGATCGAAGATGTTTATACTGGTGTGTTATACGGAATCTAAGCTGTTTAGAATGGTGTGTTATATGGAATGTAAGTTGTTTATATTGGTGTGTTATACGAAATGTAAGTTATTTATATTGGTGTATTATACAGAATCTAAACTATTTATACCGGTGTGTTATACGAAAATGTAAGTTGTTTACACTTGTAACTGATAAAACACAACGTGAATAAATTAATAACTACTAAAACACAACGTCAAGAATTTGTTCATGAGTGATCGCATGTCATGTTAATTTGTTCAGTATACGTTCTTTGTATTATAAGTAACTGGCAATATTTAATTCTTAAAATATATTTTGTTTCCTTAAAAATCTCCTTATTTTGTTTAAGAAATAAATCTTCCATAAATAAGTTAATTATTCAATTACCTTTATGCCCTTTAAAATAAAATCTCTAAATGCCACATGTCACCCTTAGAATACTTCCTACACTTTGTAGGAAAAATGTACTTTGTAGCCAACTCCTACCCTATAAACATAATAGAACAATTAAAATAACACATTAATTTCGAATATTGATTCTTCATATACAAAAAAAATACCAACCACAAACATAATACTATGTATATAACGCAATGATAACAACAAACAATTAAATAAAAAACCATAACTAAACATGTGGTGAAACTACAGTTTCAATATAGCTTGCACCTACAATGCCTTGTGTAAAGATGATAGGAAAATAACCATGCATCTTCTTTGCCCTTACGTTTATCTGAGCAACATCACCCAATTATTGTACTATAATTAATTTGTTATTACCATCAATGTAGTGCACAGATGACCCTATCATCAACGGCATAAACACACGGGGTACAAAAGACACCACTTTCGACCAAGTATTATTTTGTAGACGCCACAATTCAACATCTACACTACACATTCCAATACTAACCAACATATGAAGTTCATCTCGTATAGTCACCAACTGACCTATTGATTTCACACTCAATGTATCTGGGTAACCTACATTTTCTATTACCTTCGACTCAACATCCAAACGAAGAACCGCTGTGTTACCCATACACCAGAATTTGGTCAGTAAAAAATACAAACTTTTCCTACAAAACGTCCCAACGGACCAACTATAAACAACAATATCATATGGACTATCAATTAAGAACCTTGGAGTTGACCATGAACCTTCACTAAACGAATAAATATTAACAGTCAACCTGAAATGAGTGCGTTTAATGTGCACAATTTTGTAATCACCAGCAGAGTCAACACAAAACCCAAGACTATCATCATCCATATTGTAAAATTCCTGATAATTAGAATTTCTCAGCATCTTGAACACACGAGTTAGTGGATTCCAAACAACCAAATCACCAGTATTACATAAGCAAACACATACCATGCCATCCAAACTTGCTAAAAAGATCACATTACATGGATGACAATCGAAGGGAATGTGAATATTATTGCCTAAAACACATCTAGGAGATGCAACATCAACATAACCAATCGCACACGATGATTTGTCAAGAGCAATTATTTTCTGGTCACCTAATACTCGCAAGAAACGACAATTATTCTTAGCAAACTCAGGAGTTGAAAGATAGGCTAACCACTCTTTAGACACAGCCTTGCACCGTATAACCTCCTTTGCCGGAAGTCTTGGAATAATCTTCATCAATATTAACAGAGATGGAAGATCCTTCATGCCTATTTTTTTTTCTTATCCAAAAGACGGTCGATCGGCCTAAACGAGATTCGAACCCGCCCCTTAAGGTACACAGATGACATGCACGCCAACTGGGCTACAACTTTTTAATGACAAGGCTCAAACCCATATAATATGTATATATATATATAGAAAAAGTATATCGTACATTACACCTTAACGTACTTCATGTACAACAACATGCGTGATTAATGTTTTCAATATGCGTGATTATTGTGTTTCAACATGCGTGATTTTGGATTTTTGAGTTATAACGTGCGTGATTTTAAAATGAACGTGCGTAATTACCTGTCGTACGTGATGTACGTTAAGCCATAATGTACGTTAACCTTCCTCTATATATGTATAGGACAAAGATCCGTTAGGAACCACCCCTTATTGCGAGAACCGTGAGAACCAATGTGAACACAACCAAAAATGCCTAAAAATAGCTAAAAAACACACAATTTTTTTTAATATTTTTTTTTTATGTTAAAATCGCTACTTTTAGTAGCAAAAAAAAAATAATTTTTTTTTTTTTGCTACTAAAAGTAGCGATTTTAACATAAAAAATATAATTTTTTTTTTTTAAGATTTTAAAGATTTTTTGGGGGTTTAGTTTTTAGCATTTTAGCTTGGGGTGGGGGAAGGGGGTTTAGGTTTTTTTTTTGGGGGGGGGGGGGTGGGGTTAGGTTTTTTGCGGGTTTTAGTTTTTAGCATTTAGCTTGGGAGGGTTAGTTTTTTTTTTTGGGAGGGGGGGGGGGGGTGGGGGGTTTAGGTTTTTTTTTTTTGGGGGGGGGGGGGGTGGGGGTTAGGGTTTTTTAGGTTTTTTAGCTATTTTAGGTTGTGTTCACATTGGTTCTCTCGGTTCTCGCAATAAAGGTGGTTCTCGCATGAACCTTACCCTATATATATATATATATAGGGAGCGGTTAACATACTTCGCGGCTTATCCTACTTCACGTACGCGACAAGCGTAACCATCAGATCAGGGAATTACTCACGCATGGGAGCATTTTAATCACGCATGGGAGCATTTTATCACACATGAAATCAAAATCACGCACTTTCAATTGAACAAAAAATAATCACGCATGTTATTTATATATTATCACGCAAGTTGTGTTTGTGTCGCGTACGTTTACGTACGTTAAGGCGTTTTGTACATTATACTTTCTCTCTCTTATATATGTTTTTTTTAAATCTTGAGGCCCTATAGATTTGGTGGCCCAAGCCTCAAAATACTTGGGATTTGGCTGGCCTAATATATAACTTTAATAATATAGGCCTTAAATTAGTTATAAAACTGTTTTATGTTTATAAGCTATCATTTATTTTGATCTTAATAAAAGTTTATTATGAGCATAAATCGTTAACAATAGATCATATTTCTATTGAATCAGAGTGATAAATAGGGGTGTTCAAAAAAACTCGTGTCTCGCAGCTCGCTCGAAACTCGCTCGAAAAAAGCACGAAGAAAGCTCGGCTCGAAATTGGCTCGGTTGTTAACGAGCCAGCTCGGCTCGGCTCGGTTTTTAAACGAGCCGAGCTCGAGCTTGGTCTGGCTCGGCTCGTGAGCTGGCTCGATAAGGTTTACATCCTTCATTTTTTTTTTGTCCAACATCGCTTAGAAAACAAAAAGTAAGTGAGTATTCACCCTATAAAAGAAGGTAAAGACAATGTACATAGTGAATTAACTATTTATACTTGCATATTTAGCCATATGGTTAAATTAAATGGCAATTATGACCCTTAGTCTATGAAAAAAGTCAATTTTAAGGGCTTTTTAAGTAGTAAATTTTACAATTTTTTGTTAGTTCGAGCTAGATCGAGCCGAGCCGAGCTAGCTCGAATTCTAATCGAGTCGAGCTCGAGCCTCAAACCTCAGCTCAATTTAAAATTCGAGCTCGAGCCGAGCCAGCTCGAATCGAGTTCGAGCCGAGCTCGAGCTAGGTCTAGCTCGGCTCGACTCGGCTCGTTTACAGCCCTAGTGATAAAGCATAAGCAACTTAAGAAGTAAATATGTAAATGTAAATCACTAAATGTAATAAGCTGATAAATTCAAAAAAGAGAACATTCAAACGACTTTTGTTTTCGATTAAAATTAGAAAATTCTTGAACGGTTACAAGCCTACACCTCTACAATACTAAATTGATCTATAACTACTCACTAGTTATAATGCATAGTCGGTTGGAAATTAAATTATTTAAAATTGAAATGTATTTACAAATAAAAGAACTAAGTTATTTAAAATTGAAATATATTTACAAATTATCCTACATATACAAAAACCAATTGGGGGAATAGTGCCAGGCAGCTGTCTGACACTCCTCTATTGGACCAACACGTTTATTGTTTTATATCCATTTTAAAATTACGTTTTTGCCCCCAGCTCAAAATAAAATTATGTTTTTGCCCGCAGCTCAAAATAAAATTCCGCTTTTTGTCCCATCTCAAAATTACGATCTTGCCCTCAATTCAAAATTACGACTTGGCCTGGCACTCTCCCATTGGACCAACCAGTTTATTATTTTATATCCATTCTAAAATCACGTTTTTGTCCCTCTCTAAAATTACGGTTTTGCCCACAGCTCAAAATAAAATTACGCTTTTGTTCCCAGCTCAAAATTACGATTTTTCCTTCCATTCAAAATAAAATTGTGGTTTTGCCCTCAGCTCAGAATTACCTTTTCGCCCCCAGTTCAAAATAAAATTTTGTTTTTACCCCCACTTAAAAATTACGATTTTGCCATCTGTTCAAAAATGTGATTTTCCCCGTTTAAAAATTGTGATTTCGCCCCCAACTCAAAATTACGATTTTTCCCTCGGTTCAAAATAAAATTGTGCTTTTGCCTCAAGCTTAAAATTAAGCTTAAAATTATGATTGTGCCCTTAGTTCAAATTTATATTACGTTGTTACCCCAAGTTAAAAATTACGAATTTGCCCCTGTGAAAATTTACAATTTTGCCCCAGGTTCAAATTTACAGTACTGTCATTACTTTAGCTTTTGTCAAATTACGATTTTACCCCAGTCAAAAAATACAACTTTCTCTCAGTTAAAAATTACAATATTGCCATTTTTTTAGTTTTTTTTTATCAAAACTATAAAAGTGTTTGTTTTAATTGGTTGACTCGATTTAATTGTTTTTCGTCTCAATAAGCTGACTAACACTCGCTCATTATTCGATCATCGCCCCGCAACGTAGGCGGGGCACCAACTAGTAAAAGAACAAAGTACAGTGTATTATATATATATATATATATATATATATATATATATATATATAGGGGAAGGTTAAAATGAGAACCACCACGAGTTGTAAGAACCACGAGAACCGCGACCCGCCGCGTGCCGTCGGCGACGAAATTTTTTTTACACCTAGATCCGTATATTTTAACACCGGGGGTAAATTTTGGGTTCAAACGGCGCGCCCGAGGGGGTAGTTTTTTACGCCCAAAGTTTGGTAAAAAAAAAAAAAGAAAAATTAAAAAAACCCAAACTTTGGGCGTAAAAAACTACCCCCTCGGGCGCGCCGTTTGAACCCAACTTTTACCCCCGGTGTTAAAATATACGGATCTAGGTGTAAAAAAAATTTCGTCGCCGACGGCACGCGGCGGGTCGCGGTTCTCGTGGTTCTTACAACTCGTGGTGGTTCTCATTTTAGCCATCCCCTGTATATATATATACATATATATATATATATATATATATATATATTTTGAACAGTGTATTATATTACTTTATTTAAGAAGTGGGTTGAAGTTTTAAAGGCCCATGTCCATCCATATAAATGCAAAATCTAAATCTTTGAACATTCTTCTTTCCTTCTTCTCTTCTTCTTTGCACGAGATCTACCAGCTGCAGCCGACTATCATCGGATAATTTTCAAACGTGTTTTCTTCACTCAAACAACTTAATAGGTAATCATGGGGGGTCAAACAAACAAAAAAACAACTAGCGGCGGAGCTTGACCAAAAATTTCGGGTGGCGGAAGCCGGAAAGTCATTGGACCAAATTTTTTTTTCCTATCGCTATGTTTCGGGTTAGATGTTCGGGTCGGATGAATCGGGTCGGGTCAAACAATAATAACTTCAAATAAAACTACATAATCTTCATTCGTCGAAATAAGGCATTCTTACATATAAAAAACGCTAAATATTGTTTAACAAAAATAAAGACCAAATATTTAGAATGATGCAAGATAAATGCTAATGACGTATGAGGGTGTGGGTATAAATTTTAAATATATTTTAAGCATTTTTTACTCGCGAATCAAGATTTAAATTTATAAAACACGATACAATACTATCACTCTACACACGTTAGGGATAGTGCACCCATCGTTGACGTAGTATAGTTATGGTAAGATAGCGAGGAGAGCTTTTAGTAGCGGCTTATCGTTAACGTTTAATCTAACCAAATTTTGGTATAAGATTTAAAAGTTTTAAAAGATAAACTAGAAAATAAAAATGTAAATGTAAGGAAAACAAATAGACAAGAAGGAATCACTTGTTCCAATCGAGACTTGGTATTGAAACTTGTTCCAAACAAATAGACAAGAAGGAATCACTAATAGTCTATATGATCAATGTGATCATGACTAATATCATATAAGATGTTTTTCCTACGGGCTATATTATATTGTCCATTCGTGACAAAGACAGTTGTGATCTTTTATGATTCTCTGTCAAAGGTGGTGAGCTATGCTCAAGCCTCATAAATCTATATGATCAGTGCGATCATGACTAATATCATCAATATGATGATCAAACTATTAACATCCTTAGTGATGAAGTACCTACGGGCTATACTTTATTATATTGTCAATACGACAATGACAGTTGTAACCATTAAGGTTCCCTGTCTAAGGTGGTGGGCTATGCCCAAGCCTCATAGTCAATATGATCAATACTATCATGACTACTATCATCAGTGCGATGATTATTATTTTTCTTAAAGCATCGTTTTGTAATGTCAATTGATTTGCCTACGGGCCATATTGTATCGTCAATTATGACAACGACAGTTGTGGTCTACGACTCCCTGTTCAAAGGTGATGAACTTTGATTCAAACCTTAATGCCTCGATTCTCTGAAATCATGGCTTATAAATTAAAATTGTCTACGCGACTAGGCCATTTGTGCTATTATTAACTTGTAAATTAGGATTTATAATAAAAATCCTGAATAAAATAAATATCCTTCCTTCCCTGCCAGTATACATATGAATAAGAATCTTAAGAGTGAAACCTAGCCTGAGTGTCATTATAAAGACCTGACCAAGATAGTAAGACCTGTTTAAAAGATTCGTGTCCCTGTTAACATCTGAAAATATGTTAACCCGTAGGCAATACATTATAGCCCGTAGGCAAAACATCATAAAGATCGCAATGTCAATGTCTCAAATGGACAATACATTATAGCCCGTAGGCAAAACATCACTAAAGGATGATTATTTCAAATAAGGGGATTTAGATTAACCCCTGTGGCCTGTGTGACTTTAACGATTCACAGTTTGCAAAAAATGTTAACATACTTACAGATTTTAACAGGGATTGGAATCTTTTGGATAGGTTTTACCGTCTTGGCCATGTCTGAAATAACATTTAGGCTAGGTTTTACCATCTTGGCCATGTTTGTATTGACATTTAGGCTAGGTTTTACCATCTTGGTCATGTCTGCATTGACATTTAGGCTAGGTTTTACCTTTAAGATTCTTTTAATATTTAACGCAGAGCAATCCTATTTTGAGATGTTAAATTATGGATCTGAACCTAATTATGGAACTACCATCTGGGCCCGGTCTTAAAATGACACGTGGCTAGGTTTTGTCCTTCTTAGATTTTGCCATTTTATAATGGTAGATCTTATAAAAAGAGTGTTATTTTTCATTTATTTCATATTTCATGTTTAGAATGAAAATTTAAATTTAATCATTCCACTATAAAATTTAAAAATCAGGTTTGCCCTAAATGGGACTTGAAAGGAATAATGTTGTCCTCGAAGGGACTGAAAAGATTTATAAGGACTATTGAGGAAACGATCTTCAGTAAAGGAGTTTCTTCTTCATTCAATTCCTGAATGCTTTCTCCTTGGTTGCACGTTTCATCCGGGTCGCGGTACGAAGCTCAGCATTTCAAGGCTCCAGATGTGGAGAATTCTTATTACAGCTTCTTCGCTTGGCGGCGTATCCAATATAAAAATTTGGAAGCAAAAATTTCCGGATTAGGATTGAGATTATTCCTATGTTAAGTCTAGACTCAGAAGGTCAAGGAGTGTGCTACTGTGTCATTGAGATTAAACACGAAAGACTAGTGTTTAATTCACTCAATGTTGGCTCTGATACCAACCTGTCACACCCCGACTTTCCACGTGTCACCGGTGGGCCCGGTGGGGAGTATCGTGACGTAGTTGATATCATTATAGTCAAACAACACAATATATAAATGCACAACGGAAGCAAAGATAAATATATTACAATCCGAATATAAAGTAATATCAAGTATTACAACGGAAAGTAAAGGATCCACAGGCGGATCTTAAAACATAAATATTGTTCAACAGACTTTAGACGCCTAGAACTTGCAAGATTCCTTATTAACGTCCTGAGCAGCTTCCAGCCTATTACCTACTTGTACCTGTCACTTAGACTTTTGAAAATACGTCAGTTTTCACTGGTAAATACACTCAACTGACTCATTTGAAAAGAGTTTAAGAAAATTGTCTTGAATGCACTTCGGTACAAAATATGTAGACACATTGATTAAAATGCACAGGGAAAAATTAATCTTTTATACTTTGATTTAGATACACAGAGGCAAAATAAATCTTTTATACTTGGGGCAAACTATATCTCATGTTATCAGTTTTACATAACTTGCTCTACATACGGGGCCCGGATCTATGCCGGTTCATGATTAACCGACACACCACTATTCCCTTATTGGGAATCCCTTATTGGGTATAATTAATTAATTAGCATATAGCATCTGTCAGGTGTATGCCTACACCCCGTGCTTAAGTCGTGGCCATTGCATTTAATGAGTCAAGGATATCCAGGACACGGTCGCATTAATCCCCAATGTTTCAGTCAAGCAATACGAATTAAAACAGGTTATTTGGATTTCCCGACTTATTGGTCTTTGAATCCCATACCTGACCATGCGGTATTTATATTACCGTATCCCAAGCCCGTAATAGGGAAAATAAGTTAAGAGTATTTACCTGAGCTAGCTCCTGTCTTAAATAGCAAGAATTATAATAACTCAGCCGTATTCACTTAAGTAAGCATAGGTACAATTTACCGGAAGGCTCTAGTCTGGAATGATGGTATAAATATCCAATTAGAATGCTAACGGGTCTTTAATTAAGCCTAAGCTTAGACCGGTTAATTATACGGTTCAAACGCACGATTAGGCGAAGACCGGAATAGAATGTGATTTAGACCCAACAAGTTTGGAGACTTGCTTAATATGGGTATTTCATACACATTCTGGATTTTGAGATAAAACCGATAAGGTTTGGCCCGTTTAGGCTAATTTATGTAAACTAGTTACATAAACCGAACCGAATGCGTAATAGGCGTAACGGGTATTCATGAGAGCCATATACAGGTTTCCTAAGTTAATATGCTTCAAATATGTTGTGACATCAGTAGGATGTCTTTTATTATGCCCGAAACGAGTTTAAACACAAACTATGCCTTGTAGGGGTAGTTTGGTCATTTAAAAGGTTATAAAAGAGTTTAAGTATTTACCTGAGTTACAGGTCTGATGTAATCAGCAAAAATACTTATTTTACTAAATTATAACAGTAGGGTAATTTATATATGTGAAATTTATCAATTATAACCAAACTATGCACCGTATGGGCATTTTGGTAATTTCACATAAGCCGTAAAGCTCAAAACCGAAGTCTGAGTTAAACAACTTTTTCTTACTGTTAAAATATTATAATTTGCCTCAAATATCAGTAGGTATAAACCCTTGTATGTTTAAAATAGTCTTAGTACATACTATGCGTTAAAAACGCTTAAAAAGGCGATTAGAAGCCATTTCCGGGTTCGATACAAGAAGCTGATATTTCTACTATTCCAGAAGGCTTAAAATAATTTATTTATCATATTTGATCAGTAACAAAAGGTTTGAAGTCAATTAGATGTGTAAAACTCATTTTATAGCCCGTAAGGGCAAAACCGACAATTACCGGATTAAGCCTACGACTATAAGTTATGCTCAGCCTAAAATTTATTAAAAATCTTCAAAAATCCCAAAATAATATATTACATCAGTGGGTAATAAGTTTGATATCAAAAAGTAGGCTTAACTAGGCTATACGCTAATTACGCCGTTTAATTAACATAAAGCTTTCATTTTACGCTAACGAGCATAACTCTTAATCTACACCTCAAACTGATGTCAAAATTTGGGTACAAGTCTATATATCAGTGATTAAGGTTTCTACTCTTTTACATTTTCAAAAATCACGTTTTAAGGTGAAAAGGGCATAATGGTCAACATATGAGCAATTAACGGAATCATGCGTATTAATTGGTTAACTAATGAACCATGGTGTATAATCACAGAGGGTTATACTAGCATGTAACCTGGTCTAAATAGAGCTCTGAGGCATTTCTAAAACATGCTTAAACGGGTCAGAACTGAAGTCAAAGCAAAAGTTAAAGCTTTGCGACTTTTGGTCCCGAACCGAGTCTAAACATTTAATTGTCGGGTTAAACATATTTAGACATGTTCTTACACTAATTACCAAGTTATATTAATGATCAAACAGGTTGTAGGTGTTCTACATTGCTAATTATGCATAAATTAGAATTTAAACATTCTGTTGACTTTTTACTCACAAGTTTGACCCGACATTTGACCTAGTTAGAGTGGGAATCAGGGGAACCCTTTTAAGGGTTTATTACCCACATAATTACCAACTTATAACTACTTTCAATTCGACTAATCACTGGACCATCAGTGATTAATCGCTAAGTCAACCGTTAATTACGACGGTTTGACTTTTAAGCTAATTACTAAGCAAAACTTAATCAAGGAAGGTCAAGGGTGCTTACCAAAGTCCTAATCACGATTAGGGATGCTTGGTGTCTGCTCTTGAGCTCCAGAAAGTCCCACAATTGCAGATGGAATGAATGCAAAAAATGTTGCAACATTGAAGGCCTTATATAGTGAATTTTGATCCACAAAATGTTGACATGTAAGTCTACCAATGACCACAACTCTTCAACAAGTGTCCCTAAGGGCTAAAAATCTGTTTAGGCAACTCATGGAAGTGTTAAAGGGCAAGTCTTGACGTTTGGAAGGCTGAACAGGCAACAAAAAACGAGTTGCTGCATCTGGTAGTTGCTTGCGCACCGCAACAACCACAGTGTTGCGGTGCGCAAGGCCTTGGCCAGCAATCAGCAACTTTCCAATGTTGGCAGTTTTAGCCCCTGTACCTCCAATTGCCATTTCCGACACATCCAAGGCCCGTTAAATCATTTTTAAGGCTCTACAATGATGCCTAAGCATAGAGAACATGAAACATGCTCAAAAATATGCCGGATGTCGGTTCGTTTGGTCGTACGGTCACGTTGTTCGGCTAATTACGACGAAACACGGACGGACGCGAAAAACAATCCAAACGACGCGACGAATGGAATTTTATCAAGCCAAACACTAAAATAAAATATTTTAGTTCTTACATAAATTTTTGGGTGTCCGGGAATATCCAGAATGTAAGATATGCGCGTAAACGCAAACTTGTGCGCTTTTTAACACTTTTAGTCCCTGCATGACTTAAAAGCTTATTTGTGCGCACCAAACACATCTAAGCCTATATCTAAGCTATAAGAAGGATAAATAGGGTATGTTTATCTCCTGGTCATAATCCGGAAGGTCCGATAACATACGAATCGGTATACTTTAGCAGTTTGACACTTTAGGTCCTTCTAATGCGCAAACTTGCGTAACTTATCATTTAATAGCATTGAAGCCTTATCTAATTCATATTAGGCATTATTGAAAGTATTATTAAACATCATAATGCTTCGGGCTCGATAAAAGGTCATTCAGAGGTATAATTAAACATATTGACACTTCTAGTCCCTTATACTTGCAAAGTTGCGCGTAACTTCTCTTTTAGGCATAAAAGCCTTGGATTGCAAATGATTGGAATTCCCGAGAGTATAATCAAATATCATGAGGCTCTCGGTTTGTTAAAAGGTCACTCAGAGGAAAGAATTTGCATGTTGACGCTTTTAACCCTTTTTCGCGCAAACTTTCAATTAATCACATAAACGGCTACACTTGATTAACAAGTGGCTCAATTGTGAATATAAAACCGTAAAAGGTTAATTAGAAACTTATTTTTGGTATGATAATACTTCCAGTTCTTTCATAATCAAAGTTTTTCGATTTTTCGAAAAATTAGTCCCTTGCATTCAATGTTTGACTTCATTAGGGTTTATTACACGTGTCAATACTTCATTGGACGTGATTTTACGAGGTGTTACAATATCCATTGATGATTTTCTCACTTTGAGTTTTTTAAGAGATTATCTTAGTTATAGTGGTAGGCCCCTCTTGTGAAGGCGACGTTACCCTCAACCTATTGGTCCGAGTCAGCAGGGATACAGTCCTGCAAGGTCGGATTATCGAAAGATAATTAAATAAGTTATTAATGCGAAAAGTGGTAGGCCCTCTCTTGTGAAAGCGACGTTACCCTCAGCCGATTGGTCTGAGTCAGCAGGGATACAGTCCTGGAAGGCTGGGTTATTGTTTTAATTGTAGTTAAATTATAAGGGATTATAAGCCATTCTTACTTCCCCCGATTTGATGCTATCTGGCTCAAGAGAAGTCCTAATAAGCTTGAATCAGGTCCTCGCAGGATCTATACACTAAACGAGGCAAGAACTTTACCCAACCAACCTTCTAACCCCCTTCCAGGCAGTTAACACGCTTTATATAGGCCGTAAAGACACGAATGAGTGAATCAACAAAACATGAAGAAATAAAGTTCACCTTTAATATAAAAAACTAGTTATTAAAGTCATTAATACATACCCAAATAAAAAGTTGCAAAATATTGGAAATCAAAAGTAATACATAAAAGATTTGTCTTCACCAAGTGATGTAAGAGATTTAGCCAAGCATGACCTTTGATTGACAAGAACTCTTACGATCAATCTTGCATCCCGAGACTACTACACACTCCAAAAGATGAAAGATGGATGATGGATGATGGTGGTGGGTGTTGGTGTTGGTGTTGGTGTTGTAGGGGTGGTGGACCGATGACAAGTGTGAGAGAAGTGGTTTGCCAAGGGATGAGTTGGAATGAAACCAAACATCCCTATTTATAGCTGGAAACAGAGTCTTCACACGGCCCTGTGCCCACTTGGCATGGCCCCGTGGTCTTCAATTTCTCTCCCTTCATTAACTGCAAATGTCAAGTCTTGTACTAAGACGCCCCGTGGTGACAGAGCACGGCCCTGTGGTGAGTGTACTTGTTGTTCTATCTCAGATTCTACGAATCTTAGAGTTGACCATGACCCATGTTGAGTTGGCACGACCCCGTGTTGATTTGTCTTTTACTGTTGCCTTTTTTCTGCAGGGAATCTTGACTGGGCACGACCCCATGCCTGGTGGGCACGGCCCCGTGCCTAAGCTTTTGTTATTTTTGTTGTTTTGGATGTGGAAGGGGGTTCGACGAGTCGTGTCAATCCTTCTTCTTTGTATTTGTGTTGGTGTTGGTTTCTGCTATTAATTTGTTCCTTTTGTTCTTTTAAGCTCTTTTAATCCTGTAATTAAAAAGTAAACAAAGAAACTTGTTTTTTCCAACATTAGTACCGAAAAAAGGTTGATTTTATGCCTTGTTTAATGTAATTTATATGTTACATTTTACGCACATCAAATACCCCCACACTTGAATCTTTACTTGTACGCAAGCAAAACTCTATAATGTGGCTTACACACCCAAACGGAATTGGTAGAAGAGAAGTTTTGGGTTTATCTTTAAAGTGTCGGGAATCCAAGTTCTAAATTTGTTTTGTTTTTATTTTATTTACAATCTTATTCGTCATTGTTGATTTAAAACACTTTTTAAGAAAAATTATTTGTTTTGGGGAATAACATGCCTTTATAAAATTCAATTTAGTTATATACAAATTTACACACCTCACAAATGGTCAATCAACACTCGGTCGAAGTTTTAAGTAAAAGCGCTCGGACCCGGTGTGGAACTTACTCCTACTATAGGCTCGACAAACGATCAAACCTCATCCTTTTTGACGTTTAATACTCGTAAATATCAAGAGGCTTTTTATAAAGGGTAGGTTTTGGCTCGGGTAGGTGTGTTTGGGTAAAATGGTGCAAAGCGTAAAAAGTGTTAGTTTTTCATTGCTTTGTGTCTTAGCAAAAAAAACTTTGGGTAATGTTTTTTTTAAAGCAAAGTTGAAACTAGCCATACTTGTAATTTTATAACTGAAATTTTTACAAAAATAAAGGGTGTAAATAAATGTGGATATGGGTGGTTGTTTTTGCAAAAGTATGTATTTTTGCAGGTTTAGAAACGAAAGGTTAAGGCTCAAAGAGGTTTAACTAAGGGGATGTAAGGAAAAGAAAAACAAAGGTTTAGAATAAAAAATGGGTATAGTCCTAGTGCCTCTATCATTTACTTACTTGGATTTATGTCGGTAAGGATTTGGAACGTATTGTTTTGGCAAGTTCTAGATTTGTAAGAACCAAACGAGCCATTCACACAAGAAACGAAAAATTTGAGCAATTAGTATAGATATTTATTTGTATGCTCGGTAAAGCCTCAAAACTCACTTTTTTGTGGAAAAAAGGGTATAGTGTAAAAATGTATATATAATCAAATTTTACAAAGATTTGTTACGCCCATTTTTATAATTTTCTTAATTGGTTCTTTTTTTTATCACGACGTTATCAGGTGTAAATTAGTAAAAACATAATTTTTAGAACTTATTTTTCCCAACTAAGCTAAGATAAGTAAAAAAAAAAGAAAAAAAATTTGACAAAAAAGTTTGGGGTGATTAGCTGATGTGCTGAAAATGGGTCAACTAAATTAACTAAATTTACCCTAATTCTAGACTCTCTAAGCTTTAAATTTATAAAACTAAGACTCGCTAAACCCTAAACCACACAATCGGCAAGTGTACCGATCAATGTAGTAAAGCTAAAGTAAGTCCGAGTATCGAACCCACGAGACTCTACTGATTACGCTACTGACTCTATCTAGACTAAAACTGACACGACTTAACCATTTGTTTATTGAGGGGGGGGGGTCTTCTAAAAATCCTAAAAATGCAAATAATAAATACTAGCTAGACTAGACGAACTAGACACGAACTCTCACGAAGACTGAACTCAAGGATGATGAAAGAACTACCTAGACAGGAATCCTGATTGCTTTTAGTTATAATTATAATTGGAAGTTGTCTGCTATGGAACCGGGATCTTGAAATTCTCACCTATCGGGAAATCTAAGGACCTTTTCAAGAGCACGCTAAGATCTCCTAAAGGTTGTTAAACTACCGGTTTTAGACTCCCTTACAAGACATCTAATGGTGTTTATAAAAGTATCCTACAAGGTTCACTCCCTTACGAGACCTAAACCTAGGATAGGTTTGTTTTCTCAGTTAGACTTGCTAGACAGCAGCAAATAGGTTAACTTTCTAAGAAGGACCCACCTTGCGGTTTAATCACTTAGACCTAGCAATAATCTCGCACCTTACAGCTATTGATGATTAGTAGAACACTTCATTTTATTAAATTACCAAATATTACTTCTAAGGTTATTTACATGATTTTCACCCTAAAGGATCAAAGGTTTATTATGTGATATAGACATTCACCAAAACCTAAAACCCTAGCCCGACTCTATTCCGTGATAAAGACCGTCACCAAGATTCAAGCGAAGCAATAATCAACAATAAAATAACATCAAGCACGCAAACACATCTAACTGATAGAACAAACCGTTTACAATTTATAAACTATCCATAGCTTCCATAAATCCAAAAAATAATCAAACTTAAACAATCATTCATCCATGTCTAGGTAGTAACAGAAGTTTAGCCAATAATCATGTCTAAAAACATAGCAATCAATATCAAAACAGAATTCATCATCGAATAATAAAAAACAAACGAAAAACGAATGAACAAGATTGTAAAACCCGTTTTCTTCGATCCCGAATGCTCCTGGATGATCCCCGATGATTCCACGCAGTCCCGAGCCTTCAAAACGCCTCTAATCAGCCTCTAATGGTCGCCCAAGATGTCTAAAATTCGTAAAGTTGTTGTTATGTTCGGCTGTGATGATAATGATGATTTTATAATTCCAAAAACCCTAATCCCGTAACTGTACAAACTGATTTCGCGTATTAAAGTCCCTCGCGGCCCGCTTGGTATTTAGTATTAGTCTACGCGGGCCGCCCGCCATGTTTAAACCGGAAACACATATTAAGTTAATTCGGCCCGCCTCATGATTAAGCTTAAGTTCATGCGGGCCGCCTGGAACCTTCAGAACTGCAATTTCCGCTTCGTTCCACTCCCAAGCTTCTCGGTTTCCGTGCCAAACTTTCTCCTGTCCAGATTTTACTTCGTATCTGTTCCTTTTGCTGCAAAAACCTGGAAAACACAAGACTATCAACAGTATGTACATTCTACTCTAAACACGACACTAAATCTAATTAAAACCGAACAAACCTAGACGCGAATAAAGATGTATTTTACAATACATCAAATATCCCCACACTTACTCTTTTTTCGTCCTCGAAAAAGAATTATGCAAACGGAATCATAGTCGAAATAATTGAACGGGCCAAAGGTATAAGTTATTTTATTTAAATTGAAACTCATGTTAGCCGCGATTGCAAGTATTTTGATCCACTTAAACCCAACCCGGTTCCGAGCCCTTATCATGCAATTTTAGTTCAAGTTCGGTCAATCTACCTAGGGTCTCACACTAAGGATCGCAAGTCCACCTAATCCCCCCTCAAGCTTATAGGACAAAAGGAACAACCACTGGGTTATTTCCTAACCGTTTTATACCAAGATAAAGAGAGTTTAAAATCAAATCTATTTTTTCATTTTTTTTCTTTTTCTTTTTGCTTGCTTTTTCTCTTTTTTTTTCTTTTTTCTTTCGTGAGACTAGACGATGCTTTCCCTAACCAAGCGGTAATCCGACTGTAGAGTCGCTATCCCCAATCACAGACTACATAGGTTTCGGTAATTTTATTCGGCAAGTCGATTTCACACATCCCAGAGGCATTCCGGCTGTAGAGTCGCTATCCCCAACTCGGATTACATAGGCCTGTGCTACTTTCATTTAGTTTCTAGCTCACTTTTTATTTCAATTTTTTTTTCTTTTCCAGCGAGAAAATGACTAAAAACTCTAACGATCTTAGCTTATAACGGTGCCCCTTATACTATTTTTGGCGGTTTCAATTTCCCCACTCTCCCTAGATGAGAACCCACTAGTAGACCGACAATTAGGTATATTAAGATCAAAGGAACCTAGAACCGAATCGAGCCTACCCGCATATCCCAAACTAGACACAAGCTCAATTATATTATCTTATATTATTATTATTTGAACCCGAACAAAAATCCAACTTTTCTATCATTTTCCGTTCTTATTTTGCAAACTTCTTATTTCAAAAGACATTTTTCTAATTTTTCAATTTTTTTGGATTTTTCAAATTTTCTCAATTTTTTTGTATTTTTCGACTTTTATATGACTCAAGACTTACTAACTAATGACACTAAACGATAGTTCCCATCCCCACACTTAAACTCTACATTGCCCTCAATGTAGGATGGAAACCGACTCAAAAAACTAAAAATAAATAAGAAATAAAAAGACAAAGGGCAAATCGGACAGGATTAGCTGGTTTAATTCGCGTATAAACTGCAAACACTCTCGTCCAATCCAGCTCGATCGTATAGCATTTCGTTCGCGATCGGCTTCGACTCTGACTGACATGCTTGATAAATGCCCGAAATTTGAATAAACAGCTCCAAACTCACCCGAATGGAGATTGAGTACGGGTGGTACATATTCAAACCTGCATCAACAAAAACAAGCAAAATACCAAAGCAATACCGACTCGAAACACAAAAAGACTCAAAAACTACTAAATTAGACGCATGGTACAAAATAAAAGACTCAAAGTACACCACCGAATTCCCATCATACCCCCTCCCGGCACTTTGCTCGCCCTCGAACAACCCAAGTGCCAAAACTAACCAAAGTGTGGATGCAACGGATAACGGGTTGAAAGTTTAGTGAAAAATCATATTTTAACTCCTTAAAAATATACAACCCGTTTCCCCACACTTAAGATGGAAATAAACCCGGTAAACTAATGACTCAAATACAACAACAACAAATACAGGAAACATACCTGAACTTCGACTCGAACCAACCCGAACAATGATGGTGATAGATGGATGAAGGTCGAATATGTATATAGAACATGGATCAAAATGCTGAAATCAGTGGGCTTTAATAGCCCAATATCGATTTGTAGTGGGCTCGCGGCCCGCCTACAATATGAGTCAAATGGATGCGGCCCGCTTCAACTTAAACAACCGGTAACAATTTTTTTTAAACCCGCACGACCCGCTTTAGATATGTGTTTAGTGTAGGCGGCCCGCCTGGACAGCAAATATCAGCAGCAAAACGTGCAGCAGCAGCATAATGTGCAGAATTCATTTTTATGTAATTCCCAAGTTACCCCTGCACTCGTTTTTGTCGTTTTTAACATCACACAAACCTGTGATGCTGCTCGGGTGTCAATCTCTGCCTCGTAAAGGTGATGTAACCTGCAAACATACTCACGACACACAATAGACGCAAAAACACGAAAAAGACGCAAAAACCGCTAAAACACAAAAACACTAAGCTAAAGACACGACACGAACGACGACTCAATATACAAACTCTACAATTGGGTCACAACTATTTACGCACTCACGGAAGGTCATATACGCGGGGCTCACCTTCTAACATCGCCCGCACCTTACGGGCTGTAGCACTATCATTCCTAACATCGCCCGCATCTCTCCTAACTCCCTCATACTCTCTCGACTCTCCATCGGGCGGTTTAAATCTAAACGTATCATCTCGAAACCTATCCCCACACTGAGCCTTGCTCAGTTTCTCTATTTTAGATTCTAAACTCGTCACTCTTTCTTCCAACTCTTCAAATCTCTTATCCGGCGGATCCCCACACTTGGGTTTTAACATCTCCTCTAGAGTCGGCTCACTCAACACCTCTTTCTCATCACTCCCAACCTTTTCACTCTCCCCCAATGATTCTATCGCCTCAACTCTCTCACTCTTCTCTCTTCTCTCTTGCATTATTCACCTCAAACACTACCGACTCGTCACCCGCTCTAAGTGTAATCGTGCCTAAGAAGACATCTATCAACGCTTTAGCCGTGTTCAAGAACGAGCGCCCTAAAATCAACGGAACTCTATCATCGGCCTCCATATCTAACACTACAAAATTAGCCGGAAACACAAACCTATCAACTTTCACTAACAGATTCTCAACTATCCCTCTAGGGTACTTAACTGACTTATCGGCTAATGAAAGGGTCATACGAGTTGATTTCAAATCACCAAGGCCTAGTTTTTCGTAAAATGAATAAGGCATCAAATTAATACTAGCACCAAGGTCAGCTAACGCGTGGTTTTTAACATCACCACCAAACAAGCAAGGAATCGTGAAAATGCTAGGATCGGTAAGTTTCTCAGGAAGTTTATTTAGGATCACAGCAGAACACTCTCCCCTCAACGAATTACTATAACTCTCACCTACCATATCCTTACGCTTGAGAAAATCTTTAAGGAACTTAGCGTATTTGGGCATAGATCTCAGGGCCTCTATAAACGGAAGATTCACCTTCAGCTGGGTGAACATGTCAAGGAATTTGTCATACTCCCTAGCAAATATCTGCTGCCTAGCACGAGCGGGAAACGGAAGACGAGAAATATCAATCACTCGCGGTGGTGGCCGAACCTTCTTCGGCTGCTTCTCCTCTTTCTTCTCTACTGGAGACTTCTCGGTGTGTGCGGTACTTGCTGGGTCTAGCCTATGTTGCACCTTGCCTGGAGCCTCCAACTCGATCACCTCATCTACATAATCGTCTTCTTCTTCCTCTACCCTCTCTCTCACAACCTCTCCTAGACTCAACCCACTACGAGTAGTAATTGCTTTCACAGAATGGTGGACTGGGTGGGTGGTACCTGAATACTGACCAGAAGGGGATTCTTTCAACTGCCTAGCTATATCCCTTACTGTTCTCTTAAGATCTAGAAGAGTGGACTCTTGATTTTTAAGCTGAAGATCGTGACTCTTATTAATTTGACCCTGAGTTTGAATAAATTCATCTAAGGATTTCTGCGTCGCCTGATGTTGTGTCATCATCGCCTGACTGTGTGTCATCATCTGAGCTAACATCTCCTCCATCCTACTCATACTACCCTCTGGAGCCTTGCCACTACCTTGACTCTCTTGATTCGACCCTCCACTCGCAAACTGACCTCCTGAACCACTATACTGACCACTCTGACCCGAACCACTACTCGTGTAAAGACCCGGCCCCCTATTTTGATACTGACCAGATGAGAAACCAGGGGGATTGCCAGAAGGGCGAAAACTACTACCACTACCCTGCCAGTTGGAATTGTAATTGGAATTGAAAGGATTCGTGGGACCCCTAGACTGACCGGCTATGTACTCTACCTGCTCTAACGTAAGTGTGGGACACTCGAGCGTGTCGTGACCTCCCCTACAAAGCTCACACCTATCAACTTTCTTCTTTAACTCATCAATCTCTCGCTTCAAAATCTCGACTTCAGCAACTACCGATGAATCCAAGCTAACTTGGTTTACCCCTCGACCGGCCGAGGAGGTATGAACAGGAATGGAAGTCCTGCTGGTAGAGCTGTAGTCCATATCAGAATGTGCAAAACTCTCAAATAACTCATTACACTCAATCACCGTCTTCTTTCCCATAAGCTGCCCTCCTGCTGAAGTATCGAAACGAGCTCTAATCTCGGGAGTAAGACCATTGTAGAATTTCTCAACTAACGCCCAATCCGACAAACCATGCTGCGAACAACGAGAAAGAAGCGTCTGGAAACGCTCCCAAGCTAAGTGATATGGCTCATCAGGCTCCATACGGAAGGAGTGAATCTGATCACGAAGGCGAGACGCCTTGGCTGGCGGGAAGTATTTTGCTATGAAAGCATCGCGAAGACCAGCCCAAGTAGTGAAAGTGCCTGCAGGCTGCGAATCAAACCAGACGGCTGCACGTCCGGCGAGTGAAAAGGGGAATACCTGAAGGTACCTAGCATCAAGATTGACACCCTCTATGGAGTAGGTGCCACAAAGACGAGTGATGCGATTGATGTGGGCGGGTGTATCCTGGTCGTCACGTCCATGAAACTGGCAAGAATTGGTGATGGCTGTCATGATGTAAGAAGGAATCTGCCAAGACCTATCATTCGCTATGTCGGGAAGAGTGATGGGTGAAGTGACACCGGTAAAACCGGTGGTAGCCTGCTGGTAAACGGTGCGGTTCGCCATGTGAACTACGGGTGGAGGACTAGGTGTACGGGAACGGGAGGGTGGTGAGGAAACGTGTGGTGAAACGTGAGGTGAGGGCTTCGGTGTGAAATCGAAGGTGGGGGTGGAATGTGGAACTGAAGAAGACGAAGAAGACGACTCAGAAGACTTGACTGTAAACAAAGGTGGCGGCGGTCCCTTTGAGCGCGTATGGGGCATCGACCAACTACGAACAACGAAAAGATTCTAACAACGACTCACTAACCTAGAAAAGACACTAAAGCAAATATTTTTTTTGATTTTTTAAAATTTTTAGACTCCTACGACTCAACGGACACAAATAGCACGTAATATGTCAAACAAGTCCAAACAAAGCAATCAACGCAATTACCTAATCCCGTAACTTTACAAACTGATTTCGCGTATTAAAGTCCCTCGCGGCCCGCTTGGGATTTAGTATTAGTCTACGCGGGCCGCCCGCCATGTTTAAACCGGAAACACATATTAAGTTAATTCGGCCCGCCTCATGATTAAGCTTAAGTTCATGCGGGCCGCCTGGAATCTTCAGAACTGCAATTTCCGCTTCGTTCCACTCCCGAGCTTCTCGGTTTCCGTGCCAAACTTTCTCCTGTCCAGATTTTACTTCGTATCTGTTCCTTTTGCTGCAAAAACCTGGAAAACACAAGACTATCAACAGTATGTACATTCTACTCTAAACACGACACTAAATCTAATTAAAACCGAACAAACCTAGACGCGAATAAAGATGTATTTTACAATACATCATTAGCGGTTTTCCAAGACGAATTACGTGTAAGGCTTGTTTTTAGGACAAGAGATTCAAGGTTTTAACATCCCCCACACTTAAACTACACATTGTCCTCAATGTGTCCCAAATAGGATTTGTTTGAATTAAATGTGCAAGAAGTGGGTAAAAAAAATTACAATTTTTTTTGTTACTGTTCACTGGGCACGGGAGCGTGCCTGGTGGACACGACCCCATGGCCAAAGTGCCAGTAACAGAATGAAACAGAAAACTTATAGTATGTTGGACACGAGGGCGTGCTGGGTGTGCACGGCCAGTGTCACCTTCTCTGTAGAAAATTTTTAACATCAGACATTTGGGCACGGGGCGTGTCTGGTGGACACGAGGGCGTGCCTGGTGGGCACGACCCCGTGCTGCAGACTCTGATTCAAAATTTTAAAACGGGAGGCTCTGGTTTACGTGCATTGGGTCCCTTTTTCAACGTCCCTTTGGCTTTTTCATCTTCTTTCGCACACATTTATTGTTATCACCATCAAAACATACTTTCATTTCATCCAAATAAAAAGAAAAATAAAAGGAGAAACAAAAATTATGATCCTAAACTAGATAGATAAAGTCTTGAGAGATGCCTCCACGAGATCTTATTCTAAACCCCTAATAGCTACTTCCTAGATCTAAGAATTGTCACGGCCCCCGACCCACCCTGGCCGGAATCGGGAGTCGCGAACAGCCCAGTGGTACCGGTGCTTATTTTGAAAACGTTGCAGCGGAAATTTTATCAGTACCGTGAGTTAGGAAAAATATCAGAGTTTAGAAAACACCGGATTTTATTTATTTTAAATAGATGGGATAAACCCATGTTTTACAATGGTAGCTTTAATAAGGATAAATTTTATTACATAAAACAATATTTCTTAATTTGATTTAATTAATAAATAAGCCACTTCTTGATGCCTTTCAGTGCCGTATCCATCTCTTACTCCAATCTACTGTAATTACCTGAAACGCGTTTTAAAAAGGTTTTGTCAGCAGGGAAATACTGAGTGAATCATTCAGTTTTACTAAAACGACTCGTTTGTTATAATTCACAGTATTAAGAGATTACAATGTTTCTGATATCAAACCAACTACCCACAGTATTTGTCACTCGACTCTTTTCTGTGACTGTGGTCATATCACCATTGGCTGCCCCAATGAATGACGGTTATCACTAATTTTAGGTTCGCCCACCTAAAGTGATAAAACTGCAATACTGTGCACAATACCCCACATACCGGCTGTAATTTGGTGATTACATAAACTTAATCACTGTAATTATAACTTTAAAAATATTTTAAGAATTTATAAAGCAATTTGATAAAAAGAGAATGACTCACATTATAAGCATGCAGATTCATACTGGCAGAATTTAATCTACAGATAAGCCTTGATAGATTACAGATTTATACAGGCAGAACTTAGCCTAATGATTAGCCTTGTAACCTAATGCACACGAACTAGGTAAGTAACTAATACAGCATTTACGACAATTCACAAGATAAAACCCTCTCAACGATTTATTAGTGCAATACTTAACAATTCAGCGGATTCACAACGAATGACAGAGTATAGTCCGAATTCGAGCAGTACTCAAACATTCAAGTCGAAATCACGATGAATTAACAAAGTATAAACTCAATTTGAGCGGCACTTAAACAATCGTTGGATAGTTATAATCGATCGGACGTTGAATCGTAATAGCGATCGAGTTAATACCCTGTATCGTAGCAGCACCCCGCTATACTAATTAGTGATTTTGATACTATTTCGACAATATCTCTGCGTTCAATTTGAATTTGATCGTCGAACGAACGCCAGGAATCAAGTCCCACTGCCCTCTATTTATATATGAAAGATGGTCCCTGTCGCGTGTCGCGACAGGTCCCTTTGTGCCTGTCGCGTGGCGCGATGGGTTACTTTTAACATAAGGTTGCCGCGTGTATTTGTAGCCTAGGTGAGTCGACAGAACGAGAAAATTCAATTTTGATAATAAACTGTGATGATAATCGTCAATGGGAAATGCCCCCCTGAGTTTTAGGGGCCCTGATCCTGATTCTGATTGTTATGAAAATTTAAGGGTTTATGCAGGATTACTTGAGTGTCTCAATTAGGGTTTCTTTTTAGACAAAATATAAATAATAATAATAATAGAAATAAAAATATAATAGTTTTGGTGAGAGTTGTTATGGTTTGGGATAAAAAGGAATAAAATAGTGAGAAAAGAGAAGGGACCCACTTTGTAACTTTTAGGGTTCAACTAGAAAGATTCCTGGTATAAATTTTGGGTATAACTTTTGAGCTAGAAAAAAATATATAAGGCACTCGTGTTAAGTATAATACCCCTAATTCAACCTTGTCCCGATGTCCCGAGATCGAATCCTAACAACTTAGTCGGGCAGAGCCCTGACATGCGTTATGAGGCTCAGATCAATCGGAAAGGGTAGCGGTGATCGGAAGTTAAAACACTTAAAACAAGCAGTGCTGTACTATTATTATTGTTAGTGAAAATAAAAATAAAATAGAATTTTTTTTAGAAAGATAGAAGATTGCGAGAGATATGAGAGTGAAAAGAAATACAGTGTGTGATGCTATTTATAGATTCCAACTACTTGGAAGCCAAGAAAAATTTAAATGTTATTCTAATCTTTTGGCGAGCACATACATATACGTGTATGAATGTTAGCATTTGGATTTTTCTTTTCTTTTCTTTTCTTTTCTTGTTCTTTTTTTTTTATTTTATTCATAGTTTGTAGGTATACTTTTAACTTTGATTAGAGTAAATTTCAAAGTTCGTCCTTTATATATGTCTAAAATATCAAAGTATGTCCTTTGTCTTTAATAACATCAGAAAACATCCTTAATGTTTGAAAAACCAATCAGGTTATGTCCTTTACCCTAAACCTAGTTTGTTTTCCCAGTTAATTCAGGTCATGTGAGAAGCACATGAGGGTATATTGGTCATTTTACCCTAAATACTAAAAAAATTATAAAAAATTCAGATATATATCTCTCTCTCTCTCTCTCTGAACGCAGAAGCTGCAGGTGTCGTTGAAGAACACTTTGAATTTACTAGTTGATTTGTCCAGTTCGTATCCGGTGACGCCTATCCTCTTTCCCAACAGATCTGGGATTTCACATATCTTATACAAACCCTAAAACCTAAAACCTCACCATCTTCTTCTCCATCTTTCAAAGATGTCACAATTACAACTTTTTTCCCGACAACACCCACCTACCAGCCCCCCCTCTTCTGTTGGCAAGACTGACCACCACCACCACTGTCGGGTGGTGGTGAGCGACGGATGGATCGGAAGATGGTGAGCAGAGGAGAGAGAGAGAGAGAGAACAATCGAGAAGAGAGAGAGAGAGGGAGAGAGCCGCCGCTCACGGCGGCGACAGCGACGGAGTCCGGCGGCGGCAGTGGAGTCACGGCGGAGATCTGTGGCTTCCAAAAGCCCGATTCCTTTGCCACCATCTTCCAAAAGCCCGATTCATTTTTCAGATCTTCAATCGGAGATCTGTGGCTTTGGTGTGGCGGTTTTGGTTTCGGAGATCCAGGTTATGGTGTGGGGGTGGTGTGGTCTGGAGTGAGGGTGGTGGTGCCATGGTCGCCGGTGAACCTGCTGTCGGCTTCATGGTGGCAGATGATGGTGTTAAAGAGAGAGAGAGAGAAGAGAGAGTGTGTGTGTGTTTTAGAGAGAGAGACAGAGTGTGTGCAAAGTGTGTGTGTGAGAGAGAGAGGATATATATAATTTATTTCTGTTTTTGTTATTAAATTATTTTATTTATTGGGTTTATGATTATTTATTATAATATTTAGGATAAAATGACTAAAATACCCTTATGTGGGGTTGACTTAGTCAACTTTAACCATGAAAACTAATTGTGTTATGACTAAAGGACATAACCTGATTGGTTTTTCAAACATTAAGGATGTTTACTGAGGTTATTAAAGACAAAGGACATACTTTGATATTTTAGACATACATAAAGGACGAACTTTGAAATTTACTCCTTTGATTATTATTATTTTATTATATTATTACTATACGTAAGTTTTGTTATTTAGTATTATTATTATTTTTATTTTATTAATTTATATATTATAATTAATTCAACTGCTTCAGTTATTTGGCGTGTATAATTTTTAAAATATAACGTTTCATAAAATAATAAATATGCCATTAGAAAGAGAATATTTTTGTCTACATTTGGGTCTAAGTTTTATTAAAAATAGAGTAGGTTCAAAATACAATGTATTTTTATAATTTTAATTATTATACGGTTCCTAGGCCCGTCTAGTTACTTCGTATTTCTAACAGTTGACTTACCCGTAATATACCTGTCTAATAATATAAGTTTTTATAGACTTTTATTTTTATTAGAAAGGTCACCCATATACAAGTCAATTAATTAGAATAATATTTCAACCAATTATATAAAATAGTGTTTAAAACTATTTGGGTTGAATATTTATATTAAAAATAATCTAGTTACTAGTTACTAGTGGTTAATAAATTTAACCAAACCTATAAAAATAGGAATGTTACAAGAATGGTTGGTGAAAACCGAGGTTAATCTTCGGAGGGCTTCAAGCTATTCCCGGAAATACCCGTTTAGAGGTCGTTGAGAATTTCCTCTATCTCCCTCGGAAGGAAGATAAAAGGTTCCTCATCAACCTCTTCTTAAGGTAGGGGAGTGAGATTGATCGAAACCTCAAAGGCGACATTAATAGGAGGAGGTTCTGGTATCTCGACATCCCATCTAGTGGGGTGGATGACCTCGTTAGCAAGGATTCAATCCTCTTGAGGCCATATTGGTTCCATTGGAGGCACAACCAAGATGTTCAACCTTTGATGTAAAGGTTGATTTCCCTAAAGCAATCTTCTAATGCCATGGAGAGGTAGTTTACTCGGTCAATTAGAACCTCTTCAACCGCGGTCATCTCCTTAAGAGATTCTCTTAAAGCACTTACGTACCGAACGATAGTTGCTTCAAGAGAAAGTCTCCTTCCTCGGCGGTTATTCCTTGAGCTATTGGACAATGTTCCACTCTGTTGGCTTGACATTCTTTTTGGGTATATGTGCAAGATCTGCAGGATTTTGGTCTTTTTGGAATGGCTCCAAATATTCTTCTCAAGGCTGACTTTATAGAAAGTGACAGCACGTCGACACGGCCCCGTGCCTGGGAAACATGGCCCCGTGTCGCCTACACGAGTCAGAGAATGTTGTCCGTTAGTGAAACACAACCCATGTCTAGGTTGACATGATCCCGTGTTAAAAAAATAGGAGGGGCACGACCCCATGTTTATTCAACACGCCCTAATGTTTGGAAGAAGGTTGGACACGGCCCCATGTTTGAGGAACATGACCCCGTGTTTTAGGGTTTTTACGAAGTTTCATCTAAGGTTTTTAAGGAACTATCCTTTATCGGGTGGTTCCTTACTAGTTGAAACAACATCGTATTGCCGGATATACCTTAGGCTCCGACGAGAGGTACGTAAACGCAAGAGGTTGTCGGAAATATAGAATTTAAAAATGGGAAAATGAAACCTTCCCTTATTTACCTTATTCGGGCTCTTGTTAAAGAAGGTGTGAGTCGGCTCGCTCCCGTCCAGACCGTCGGTGTGAAAATCATACACTGTAAAGGGGATTGTCATGGCGAGGTCGATACAAGGACGACTATCGCCTTCATTTTCACAAGTGTCTAGGGTAGGTTTGTTGGTCTCAGTGTTGTTTGTTCCTGAATGTTCCCCCATCGATTCTCCTTTGCTTAAATTCCTTGATGAACATCGCGCCTTCATAATGGATTCTATTTCTTCGAGTTTTTGGAGAATCCTATTTTCTATTTGACTTACGTCTTCTAAGTCTCCCAGGTAAGAGGGTTGATGGGGTTCAGGCGAATGGATGTCATTATCGTTTTTACAACCGCCCATCTTAAGGTGATTGTCACAGGAAAATGATAGGGCTAAGTAGTGGGAAGCAAATCTTAGAATGACACATTATAATTCTTTATGCATTCCACCACATAATTTGCACCATTCACCGTAAGAGTGGCGGGGGTAAAAATAATCATAAACATCCATGTTTTCCAGAGAGATTTTAACTGTCGAGATCAGGCGGTTACTATTTTCTTACAAACTGTTGATATTGCACGACCCCGTGTGGTTGTTACACGGCCCTGTGCTGCAATCCGTATCTGGTAGAAAATAGTTATGAGGTTACTCGGGGTTTGACACGACCCTGTGTAGATCACACACGGCCCCGTGTCATTTTGGCAGAAAGTGAAAAAATTAAAGAAAAAGAAGAAAAACTTAAAAAGGAAACATAAAAATAATTAGGCCGTTAATTTTAAGCTTTCTAAAAATCCTTTTGTCCCTGGAAACGACGTCAAAAACTTGACGTGTGAGGGTGTGGGTATAAATTATAGATATATTTTAAGCACTTTTTATTCGCGAATCAAGCTTTAAATTTATAAAACACCATACAATACTATAACTCTACACAAGTTAGGGAAAGAGCACCCATCGTGGACGTAATATAGTGATGGTAAGATACCGAGGTCGTCCAAGGACACAAGAGCTTTTAGTACCGGCTATCGTTAACATCTAATCTAACCAAATTTTGATAAACGATTTAAAAGATAAACTAGAAAGTAAAAATGTAAATGTAAGGAAAACAAATAGACAAGAAGGAATCACTTGGTTCCAACTCCTCTTCTATGTATCCTTTGATAATTTCCGTACTTTGGGCTTTTTAAGAGATTATCTTAGTTATAGTGGCAGGCCCCTCTTGTGAAGGCGACGTTACCCTTAACCTATTGGTCTGAGTCAGCAGGGATACAGTCCCTTTAGGTCGGATTATTGAAAGATAATTAAACAAGTTATTAATGCGAAAAGTGGTAGGCCCCTCTTGTGAAGCGACGTTACCCTCAGCCTATTGGTCCGAGGCAGCAGGGATACAGTCCTGCAAGGCCGGGTTATTGTTTTAGTAGTAGTTAAATTATAAGGGATTACAAGCCGTTCTTACTTCCCCCGATTTGATGTTATCTGCCTCAAGGGAAGTCCTAATAAGATTGAATCAGGTCATCGCAGGATCTATACACTGAACGAGCCAAGAACTTTATCCAACCACCCTTCTAACCCCCTTCCAGGCAGTTAACGCACTTTATATAGACCGTAAAGACATGAACGAGTGAATCAACAAAACATGAAGAAATGATTAAGTAAAGTTCACCTTCAATATAAAAAACTCTTTATTAAAGTCATTAATACATACCAAATAAAAAGTTGTCAAAGATTGGAAATCAAAAGTAATACATAAAAGATTTTTCTTCATCAGGTGATGTAAGAGATTTAGCCAAACATGACCTTTGATTGACAAGAACTGTTACGATCGATCTTGGATCCCGAGACTACTACACACTCTAAAAGATGAAAGATGGATGATGGTAGTGGGTGTTGGTGTTGTAGTGGTGGTGGACTGATGGCAAGTGTGAGAGAAGTAGTTTGCCAAGGGATGAGTTGGAATGAAACCAAGCACCCCTATTTATAGCTGGAAACAGAGTCTTCACACGCCCCGTGCCCACCTGACACGGCCTCGTGGTATTCAATTTCTCTCCCTTCGTTAACTGCAGATGTCCGGTCTTGTACTAACACTCCCCGTGGTGACACAGCACGACCCTGTGGTGAGTGTACTTGTTGTACTATCCCAGATTCAGCAAATGTTAGAGTTGACCACTGCCCATGTTGAGTTGGCACGACCCCGTGTTGGTTTATCTTTTGTTGTTGTCTTTTTCTGTAGGGAATCTTGACTGGGCATGACCCCATGCCTGGTGGATACGACCCCGTTCCTAAGCTTCTGTTGTTATTTTTATTGTTTTAGATGTGGATGGGGGTTCGGCGAGTCGTGTCAATCCTTTTTCTTTGTATTTGTGTTGGTTTATGCTGGTAATTTGTTCCTTTTGTTCGTTTAAGCTTTTTTGATCCTGTAAATTAAAAGTAAACAAAGAAACATGCTTTTTCCGATATTAGTACAAAAAAGGGTTGATTTTATACCTTGTTTGATGTAATTTATATGTTGTATTTTACTCACATCAGTTTAAATACCTGGACGAAGAATTACAACTCAGCCCAATGATCTTTAAGATAAATGGTAACTACCTTTAAGACCTTTAAGAAAAAAAGAACACGTAACTTTAATTAATATATAAAGTAGTAACTTACTTAAAGTTTATGAACAATTATAAAACTTACTAATAGCTCGTTCTTCACATTTTATTTTAACTCAATACGAAAAATATGTAAAAAAAAATTGACAATAAACTTAGTAGGGGCAGGGGATTTTTAGGCAAAATAATTAGTTGGGGCGGACCTACATAATTTTTAAATTTTCGGACGAAAAATCGAAAATATTACACTTATAACCGCAACATTCGAGAGGGGGTGGTTGCACCATCCCGTCCCTTAAAATCTACGCCACTGAAAACAACCACATAAGAGGGCGACTAAAGAAACACTAACATAATAGTTGGTAATCGGAGGCTCAATGGACCCTCCGGACCCCCCCTCTAGTTCCGCTGCTGGTTGAATAATATAATTTACTTTGAGACCACCTGTGTAACACACGTGTACTTAAACTAGTATATATATAATAGACAAACATATTAGCGCCAATTTAGTATTTGATTCTTGAGTTTTACCACAGAGTTTGGTTTGGTGTTCACATTTAACCCTTGTAACCTTTCTTTTAACCTTGTCTTTTACCACTTTCAATTAAACTATTTTTAACAAATTATTATAGACTTACAAATTAAAATAAATATCTTAAACAAAGTAAGATATAGGAATGAGCAAATGATACCGGGTAGCGGTTCAGAACTAGAACTAGTACTGAACCAGTACTGATACCGCATTTCCCGAACCGACTCGATTTTTGGTACCGTCATTTTGCGTTTTCGGTACAGGTATTTATCGGTTTTTACCTTTAAATACCGGTCCGTACCGTACCGGGTATTTTCCGGTATCGATACCATTTTTTGAGATTTTCGGTACCCGGTTGGTACCGAGTTCATCCCTAGTTATCAAAATTACTCTACAAGTGCATTAACAACATAAAATTCAAAATTACTCTACAAGTGTATCCTAATTACTCTGCAAGTTTATCGAGATAGCATAAAAGACACAATTACTCTACAAGTTCATCAAACAACATACAATTCAAAATTACTCTACATGTGTATTATAATTACCCTACCAGTTCATCATTAATACACTACTACAATATATCATTCAAAATTACTATACAAGTGCATCAAACAACTAATCATTCAAAATTACATTACAAGTTCATCAAACAACATACAATTCAAAATTACTCTAGTAGTTCATCATTAATACACTACTACAATATATTATTTAAAATTACTTTATAAATGTATCAAACAACTAATTATTCAAAATTACTCTATAAGTGTATCATAATTACTCTATTACTTCATCAAAATTACATAACATATACACTTACTCTACAAGTTCATCAAACAATATACAATTCAAAATTACTCTAAATGTGCATTATAATTCGTCTACCAGTTCATCAAAATATATATCAGACACATTTACTTTACAAGTTCATCAAACAACATAAAGTTCAAAATTACTCTTCAAGTGCATCAAATAACATAAAATTCAAAATTCCTCTACAAGTGTATCATAATTACTCTACCAGTTCATCAAGATAATTAATCTACTAATAGAATAATTACGAAAATGACACCACCCTTTATTACTTTTACATGCCATTCGTATGCTGTATATGATAACCGTATTCGTATTTGTATTTGTATTTGTATTTGTATTTGTATTTGATCTTGTGTCCATTATAAATATGTGTTTTTTTTTGGTTTAGCAATGATAAAAATCTTCAATAAAGATAAAGATGATAAATAAACCATATGAAGATGATCACAAAGAACCAAAATCCACTGACGAAGACAAAACACAGAGAAAGACGATGATTTAACCATTTACATATATGAAAATGTTCCGGGGATATCTAAGTTAACCATTTACATATATGTAAATGTGCTACAAATTTTCTTGTTTCTTTTAACACGTCATTGATTAATTGTTGATTTACTTGTAACTTAACAAATATTCACGGCCTTTTTTAATACCTGGTCATTGGCTAATCATGAATTTTGTTGGTTATTGTATATCAATCATTTTTTTTGTAGTTGCATACGACATTAGTTTAACCAATTTAAAACATTACCTAAACCTAATTAAACATAATAATTCCTAATGAAACACGTACGCCCAAATTATTTCGGTCCCAATCGTTAGAAAGGATTCTGGAGATGGCATGTCACGATCCCTATCATGATCGTCCAACCTCTTGCCTTGATGGACGCGTCCGGCGTCATTTGAAGATGGATAAACCCATTTCTTCGTCTGACCTAGGTACGTATTCCTCACTCGGGTTGGGTTCATACCCTTCAACCCAGGTGGGTATGACTTGTGTTGGGCGGATGTTTGTGACAGGAAGGTTTGTAGTGAAGTTGTTTGAATCTTCGCAAGTTGTAGTTGGTCAAATTATAGTTGAGCCATGGTGTAGTCATACACGAAGTTCAACTCCTGATCTATAAGAGGATTTGGATCATCACCTGCATGAGGAAAAGGGCTTGTAGGTGAAAGGTTTGAATGCTTGAGGAAAAAGGTTGAAGGTGTAGGACGATAGACTGCTTGAGGAAAAGGGTTTGAAGGTGGAGGATTTAAACTTCGATGAGATGCTCGTCTAGGGTTTGAAAGTGGAGTGTTTCATAGCAGAGGGTTTGACGGCTGAGGGTTTGAACGTCGACGAGATGATCGTCTAGGGTTCGAAGGTCCTACTACTTCACTTGGATAACCGCCACTGTTTTGGTCAAAAATTACCGAAGCAATTTAGTGATCAAATTAGTAAAGTGAGGTAGTGTGCTAGAAAGTGTACTTGAAAATGTGCTTGTTGAGTTAATTAGGAAATCAGTATTCAGGATACGGCTCAGAATATCGAGCTGTATCTATGATCAAACAATGAGCAAAAGTAAAGTAAACGACACGACACAAGATGTACGAGGAAAGCCCTTAATCAATCTAGATCGCCGGCATAAAACCTCGGGAGCTGACAATCGCAGCTGCCTTGTTCTTCTATTGCTTCAAATATCAGGATACAGTGCAGGATGTGGTACGGATCGACTAAGTGTTACAACGAAATTTGAATACAAGTGTGGTGTTTGCAATGAGCTAGAGAGTGAAAGTATGCGAGAGTGTAAGTGGAGATTGTGTGACTTAAACTGATCAGACCTCATCTATTTATAGTAAAGATAAAATAACAAACTATCCTAAACTTCCGGGATCTACCGAATATTCCTTCATCGAACGTTGTAGACCTGGTCTTTCGGGCTCAACGTCTCTCCTTCAACAAACTCGTCCGAGTCTTGAGGAGAAGAAGTCCTCTTGACCGTTAGCAAGTCTCAGCCTTTAACCTGCACGTGGTTAATTCAATAAACTCCAGGATATCACCCAAGATGTTAGCAATATCCTCTTCCAGCATCCTGGTCACAAATAAACAAATAAAGGCAGGATATTGGTCAGGATACGTATGTCAAGAAAATGACCCCTAACAATTGTCCCCAAATATATCAGTTGGTATACCAATCCAACGGATATATTTCAAAAATCTTATCCCATAACTCAAGGCATTTAAAACGAAGCGACGGTCAAGATCACATCGTAACTTCCAACGCGTTTTTTACTCAATGGAGATCCACGATGCCCCTATATCTTCTCTTTTCTTGTTTGAAAAGCAGATATCTTCAACAGAACCTTCAGGTAATTCTCCATTTCTGATTTTCTTCCTGTCAATTTACTTCACCTTACTTGCAATGGACGCCGAGACCTTCACCCAGCAGAATCTTCTTAAAAATCCCGAAAAGGAGATCTGCGCTTTTGACAACGCAGACATTGCAGCTTTAAGAGCCTCCGGCGCTTTCCCTGACAGCACGGTCTTTAGACCATTCGATCGGTCAATCCGATCGGAAGTTTCTTCCACCGAATGGGTCTGTTTTCCAGCATATCCTTTTTCATTAGGTCTTCGATACCCTTTTCCTGAATTCATGATGCAATTCTTTCGAATTACCGGCATCTCTTTTGCTCAAACCATGCCCATGGTTTGGAGAGTACTAATTGTACTCAACCAAATCAAAAACCTCCATTGCTCCGACCTCTGCATCGAGGATTTACCTATTGCTTATCGCCTCCGATCCCATGGCTCTAGCCGGTTCTTGCTCTTTTCGACCTCCAGCAAACCCCTAATTCTCAAAGCCACTAAAAACGAAGACGGATGGCAACGCAAATTCTTCTTTGTCAAACGAGATTCCATTGCTGAGGGTGCCAACCTTCCGGTGGAGTGGTTAACCACCGGTAGGATTATAAATATCCTCATAAACCATTTGATTATTATCTTCTATTAATACTCTTCTTTTTGATCTTTATGCAGTGAACTTCAAGGAAGTTTCTCCCCCTACCGCTGAGTCAGAGGAGAGAATCAATACTGTTTACCGGTTACCTGCAATAGACAGGACTTTCACCACACACGTCCCGAGTTCCAGTCAATACTCATCATCCGAGATGTCTGGTAAGAATTTCTTTCAAAATAATTAGTCACAACAGCATAATGATAAGATAAAGAGTAAAACTTTTCCCTTTATGCAGCACCAGCTAAGATCCCTGAAGTCTTTGATCTTGACGAATTGGACAGCTATTCTGACCAGATCCAGGTCAAGAAAGAACCTAGTCCCAAGACCACAGCTACATCCAAACCCAGCAGCTCCAAAGCCATCATCATTCCTAAACCTTCACCGGCTACCAAGCCCCGGAGTTCAAGTTCCCGCAAAAGGAAAGAACCCGATTCCCCTGTCATTTCTGACACCTTTCCTTATGAGAAGCACGGGTTCATTGAAGCCAGCGGGTTTATGACTTCTTTTCTTAACCAGGTTAGTATCCTCATATCATGCAATTTAGATTATTTTCAAAGATTTAACAATATTAATCCCTGTCCTCTTACCTTTGTAGGGTCTTGAGCGTTTAGTTCATTTATATCAAGAATCCTGCAAGCTTAACAAAACACTTGAATCTAAGCTAAAGGAAGCAGAAATCACAATCTCCGACCAAGGTATGATTGCGGCCGCCAAATCTCGTCATTACGAGGAGAAATACAAAGCTATGACCCAAGAACACCAAGTTGCTCTCAACAAAGCTACTCTTCAAGCCCAGGCCGATCTGGAAGCCGCCCATGGGCAATACGAACGGGATATGGTCAGCTACCGGGAAAGCCTCAAAAGCTCCGTCGTCATTTCTCTCCTCCAAGCCAGGTTGAAGATGGCTCATGAAGCCAAAACATTAGGTTTCGAATGCCCCTCTTGGGATGTTGGCACTTGGGAGACCAAGCTGAAGAACCTCGGCGGCACCTCTTCCAAATCGACCGCCGAAGAACCTTCCAAAGTAGTTGAAAAAGCAACCGATGCTGAGAAGGATGCTGAGGCGGATCCCAAGATGGATGTTGCTGAAATCACTATGGACCAAGAAGGCACTACCCCCTAGAGCTTATTTCCTTTAATTCATTCGAACAATTTTATGTTTTTATGAACAATTTATATTTCTGTATCGAAACAATTTGATAGCCGAAGGTGAATGGGTCCTGGGTTTCAGGATGAAGCCTTCGGTTATCAACCAGTATTGATTGCTTAAGAATAATTTCATCTTTTTATTTTTCTAAGTGTAAATCTTAGCTTTACAAAAAATTTCATACTGTTATTGTCACGGCCCATGACCCGGTTTGACCCGTTTCAAGAGCTGCGGGACAGAAATACTGCGGTATCTAATTGAGCTGCGGGACAGAAATACTGCGGTATCTAATTAATTGAGTTTGACAGCGGAAGTTTTCATCAGGATCTTTTAAAATGTAAATATTTCCCGATTTATTTATTTCACAACGCGGGATAAAACCCAGTAATTTACAATCATTTGATTTCACAAAGAAATCTTTTATTTTACAAAACATGTTTCTTTATTTTATACCGAGCCACTTTCTTGAGCTTATAGTGCTATATGGCACTTTTCCTGATTCAGAACAGGTTACCTGAAACATGTTTGAAAAAGGTTTTGTCAGCGGGAAATACTGAGTGAATCATTCTATTTTGCATAATGATGCATAGTTATTAATTACAGCATAAGAGCGATTACAATGGCTTCTATCTTATTTTTATCTGGCATTCTGTCACAATGGTGACAAGTCACAATGGTGACGATGGTCATACCACTATTTAGATCAATGAACCTAAATAGTGACGATTATCCCTGTAGGTCAATGAACCCAACAGTGATTATCCCGAGTAGGTCAATGAACCTAACTGGGAGACAATTAGTAATGTGCACAATACCCCACTAACCAATAATTCAAGATATCCACGACTTAGTCCCTGTAATTATAACCTTGAAAATAATTTGAGGTATTGTAAAATAGTTGAGAAAAAGAGAATGACTCACAAACTGTGAGAAAAGAAGAATGACTCACTTTGCAGATTTAATTCGAGCAGAGCCTAACCTACTGATTAGCCTTTTTAACCTAGATTTAATAATAGGCACACAAAACTGGGTTAGTAATCAATCCAGCAATTACGATAACTCACGAGATCAAATTCTCACAATGAATGACAAAGTGAAATACTTCATCCATCGAATTAACGATGATCCGTCAAATTAATGACGAACGACAAAGTATAATACTTTATCCATCGAATTAACGATGATCCGTCAAATTAATGACGAATGATAAAGTATAACCCTAATGTGGGCGGCACTTAAACATTCATTGGATATATTGATCGTCGGACAATGAATCATAGCAGCGATTGAGCTAATACCCTGATTGCGGCGTTGATTAGTGATCCGTGTGTGTTAATTGAAGTATTTCTACGATATCTCAGCGCACAAAGTGAATTTGAGCGTCGTTCTTTTTCCAGAAATCAAGACCCAAACTCTACTATTTATACTGAAAATTTTACTCAGTTGCGTAGCGCGACTGGTAACCCTTATAGTCGTCGCGCTACGCGACGGCTTACATATATTCAGATGGTTGCCACGTGTGTTTGAAGTTCAGCTGAGTCGACAGAACGAGAATTTTCGAAATAGACAGCGAGATATATGGATAATCGTCGAGTAGGGAATACCCCCCCTGAGTTTTAGGGGTCCTGATCCTGATTCTGATGATTCTGAAAATTTTAGAGTTTGTGCAGAATCACTTGGGTGTTTCAATTAGGGTTTCCTATTGGTCATATTAATTTAATAATTATGACTTTTGATGAGAGTCGTTACATTCTCCCTACCTTAAGAAAAATCTCGTCCTCGTGATTTACTGGAATAATTGAGGATATTTTCTCTTCATTTTGGATTCCAGTTCCCAAGTATATTAGGGTCCTATCTTTGAATCCCACTTTACTTAAACTAACACTATTTGTTTACCTTTATATCTTGAAAAGGTACTACCAAAGATTCGTTTAATAGGCATCTCTTGAGATTGGATATATGAAATATATCATGTACTCCAGCTAACTCTTCCTGGTAGTTGTAAACTATAAGCAACTAGTCCTATACATTGGATTACTAAAAATGGTCCTACGTAACTTGGACTTAACTTTCTTTTCTTACTCCTTTCCAAGGATATACTTTCAATAGTATTTTGTCTCCAACTCGAACTTCAACAACTTTCATCTATTTATCTGTATACTTTTCTGACGATCTCTTGTCGTCTTCATCCTTTTCTTTGTGATACTAAATATCACAGTTGTAGTCACTTAGGATTTTCATCCATCTCCTTTATCTCATGTTTAATTCTTTTTGCCCAAAAATATATATCTTAAATTCTTATAATCCGTATAGATAGTATCCTTACTTCCCTACAGATAATGTCTCCAAATCTTAAGGCAAAAATTATGGTTCCTAATTCTAACTCATGAGTGGTATAGTTCCTTCGTTCTTTTTCAATTATCTTGATGCATACGTAATTACCTTTTTGCGTTGCATTAACATGCATTCAAATCCTAACTTTGAAGCATTACCTTATACTTCAAAATCTTCAGTTCATAAGGCTAAGATTGGAGCAGTTTGGTTAATTTCTACTTTAAGATCCTCATTCAAACTTAACTATTTTACAGGTTAACTTAGTTAATGGTATAACTATCTTAAAAATATCCTTAATAAATTGTCTGTAATATCCGACTAAACTTCTAATTTCCCTTGCAGATTAGGGAACCTTTCATTTGGTAATATCTTATCAGAATTTACGTGAATACCTTCGGGATTCACCATATGTCCTAAAATTGCACTTCTAGCAGCCAAAATTCATTTTTCGAAAATTTGGCGTAAAGCTTTTCTTTTCTTAACAAAGTTAAGAGTACATGCAAGTGCTGATAATGTTCTTCCTAACTTTTGGAATACATAAGTATATCGTCGATGAAGATTATTACCAATTTATCCAAATATGGTGTACAAATCCTATTTATCATGTCCATGAATACTGCAGGTGCATTTGTTAACCCAAAGGGCATGACTGTAATTTCGTAATGATCATACCTAGTTCTGTAAGCAGTTTTAGGTATGTCTTCCTCTTGTACTTTCAATTGATGATATCTGGAACATAAGTCGATCTTAGGAAATATCTATTTCCCTGAAATTTGATTGAATAGATCATCAATTCTAGGTATTGATTCTTAATTGTAACCTTATTCAATTCCTTATAATCAATACACTTTCTCATCGAACCATACTTTTTCTTAACAACCAATATTGTGCTAACCGATAAGGTTCCCTGGCTTATCGGTAAAATTCCTGGAATTTAGATGAATCCTAAATTCTATCTTCCTATCTAGTGGTAATCTAGGTAAATCTTCTGGAAATACATCTGGGTATTCTGAAATTACAGAAATTTCCTTAATTTCTTTATCTTTAATATTAATGATTACTGAAATCATATATACTATTCCTTGCTTTCGTTCATAATTAGAAACTTTCATTACTGATATGAACTTTATGACTTATCTCCTGTAATCATTATTACTTCTCCAATGATTGCTTAAACTTCTATAAAATTCTTATTACAGATAATTCGAGCATAATTGTTTTACTAATCAATCCATTCTTAACATAATCATCGAATTCAACCAAGATGGTTGCATATGACTTAAAAGTTCTATTTCTACGTTTTGTAGAACCTTATTTATTTTAAATGAATTCCCATCTGACGTTTCTATTGTAGAAATTTGCCTAAAGCTGGTTAACGGTAAATTAAAAGTTTGGCAAAATGAAGTATTTATAAAACTTTGGTTTGCACCAGAGTCAAATAATACTTTTGTGGGCTAAGAACGTACCGGCTATCACATCTGGAATGAGTTCTGCTTCCTTAGCAGTTAGTTGGAAGGCTCTTACATTCCTTTTTCCTCCTTCTGCAGGTTTGACTTTATTGTCAGAGGGTTTATTCAGTTTTGGACAATCTGGCCTAAGATGTCCAGCTTCTCCACAGTTGTAGCAGACTGAAAATTTCTTCCTCCTACAGTCGTCTTCTTGATGCCCCGGAATTTTGCAAAAATTGCAATATCCTTTGCATTTTCCAAAATGCTTCCTTTTGCAAGAATTGCAAAATGGACTAGTGGTAGATTGCCCATTCTCTCTTTTCTTGAAATTGTTATGGTTACCCGAACGGAATTCTTGGGTAATCTTTTGGGCTACTTCCTTCCTTCTATTTTCTTCTCTTGTCCGTACTAGTTCGTCAGTCAGAGTGTTGGCTAAATCCACCGCATCATCAATCGTGCGAGGTTTTGCAGCCTTGACGATATTACGGATTTCGGAAATCAATCCCCAAATATAACGAGAAATAAGTACCGGTTCTGGCGAAGCCAGCGTTGGTACTACTCTAGCATACTCGAAGAATGTCGTAGTATACCCTCGACAATCTACATCCACCATTCGGTGGGTTAGAAACTTATTTGCCATTTGATCTTTTTCATATTCAGGACAAAATTTTCTTTCTACAAGACTCTTAAATTCTTCCCATTTCATGGCATAAGCCCTATTTCTCCCTTTAGCCTGTAACACCGTATTCCACCATTCTAGCGCCACTTCTTTGAAAAGGTTTGATGCATACATGACCTGATCATCCTGAGCACATTTACTTATGGCAATTACTGCCTCCGTTTTCTCTAACCAACGTAGTGCCGCAGTCGCTCCTTCATTGCCAGCAAACTCAGTGGGTTTACAAGCAAGAAATTCTTTATAAGTGCAACCAGGCGTTGCAGTTTTCCTTTTCTTAGGGAGCGGAGCTTGCCGTGGTTCATTATCATGATTAACATGATTACCGCCTCCATTTACGCTATTACTGAAATTATCTTCAGAAATGCGTTTGCTAAGAACGATTTGCTGCGGTTCGTTTGGATTTTTAACATCAGCAACGATTGCTGGAATAGCGTTGGCTATCCCTTGAGCAACTATTGCTGGAACAGCATTAGCTATCCCTTGAGCAACGATATTTTCTATATCCTGCCTAGTCATAAATTGATCCCCCTGTTGTTGCTCAGATTGATTAACCTCATTAACTGGTTCATTATTAGCGTTTTCCATCTGATATCTAATTTATAGATACATAATTAGTATAAAGGAAATAATCCAATGTCACAATTTAATTGCATATAAGCATGTAAACGAATATACAAACAAAATTGTAACTTTCTAAAATTTCATTTTATTTTATAGATTATATCATGCTTCTATATACACCCGTTTTATTATTTATTTTACACAAACTGATTTTACTATTACTATTACACAATAATAGTTTCATAATCCCCTATCCTTTGTCAGGTAATGTTCTAGTAACGGCGTTTCTTTTCATCGTATTTCCAGGAGATCTGTCCCAAAATCTCTTGGATCCTATTCCCAGCATCCATTTTGTCAAAATGACGGAATTCAGTCATATTCTCGTTACTCATTGGTAAATTTGGTAAAGGTTCTGGGTTGAACTTAGGAAAAAGCCTATAGGGATGGTTTTGTAATAGTATTTCATTATTCAACCATTCATCTATTTGCAAGTGGATTGAAGGGTTTGGAATAGCTGGTTCTAAGTTCATTGGTAGTTGTGTTTCAAGGGAATGAATAAAATCATTTTCATTAATAGTCTCAATAGTATCATCGTTTGCCATTATAAAATCTAATTCTTCTTGAGATGGTAACCCCTCAATTTGCCTAGAGCTTTCCCCAACTTCCATTTTCTTAGGCTTAGGTTTCTCGAGAGGTGAAACGTTGAATTCTATAGGTTCTTCTATGTCTGGTATATATCTATTGAAATCTCTGGAAACTTCGATTCTTACTGGATAGAGATTTAAATTCTGAAGGGCTTCCGACAGATTACTCATGTTGTTTATGTAAGATACACACAATTACTAAGTTTAAAATTATATCAAATTTCATAGAAAACTTCTAAATATTATTTCATATTGGGTAACTATGAAACAACCGAACATGAAAACATACCAGGTTTTATTTGTAATTTATTTATTTACTTACTAAATCAAGTTTCTGGTTTATATTTAATAAGGGTGATAAAACTTAAATCAAATTATTTTAAAGATTTGTATTTACTGCTACAGTGGTTAGCATATAAAGATCTGCCCATATTGTACACAATTAGTCAGATAATAAAACACATAATCATAAAATAACAATTAACACAAATTAAGTATTTTCTAAATACTTAATTGGCTTAATCAGTGGCTTGATAAGTGGCTCTGATACCACCTTTTTCTGTCACGGCCCATGACCCGGTTTGACCCGTTTCAAGAGCTGCGGGACAGAAATACTGCGGTATCTAATTAATTGAGTTTGACAGCGGAAGTTTTCATCAGGATCTTTTAAAATGTAAATATTTCCCGATTTATTTATTTCACAACGCGGGATAAAACCTAGTAATTTACAATCATTTGATTTCACAAAGAAATCTTTTATTTTACAAAACATGTTTCTTTATTTTATACCGAGCCACTTTCTTGAGCTTATAGTGCTTGTTAGGGGAGGATTTTCTAACAATTAGTGATCCTTATTTGTTATCCTAATTAGTGATCCTTACTTCTGTGACAGGTGGTGATCCTCAGAAGGGCTTTAGGATCAGGATCATGGATCACTTCAAGGATCCTCATACTGACGATTGTTTACTTATGTTTTATAACATCTCGCAGGTATAACAAGCTTGACCAAGTCTTAGCGACATTCTTGGAGAATATTCCCGAAGTATTCTGCACGTGCTAGATCAAAACTAGACGTTATGGAGAACGTGGAGGCTTGGCCCGAAAGTCGGAGAGTTTGTTAGCTAGATATTTTTCTTATTTTAAAGGGAGTAACGAGCTGAGTTAGGGAGTTAGTGACACTTAGTCATTTTTGGCAGTTACACACACTCATACAAACACTCATACAAGCTCTCGTTCAAACACTTAGCAATTTCATACACTTTTTACACATTTCACCGTAGTGATCCTTGTACCTAGCTCGTTACTATCCGAAGTTGTAAACATTCATTCATTTATTTGAACTTGGTGATCGGTAGTTTCCATCACCCGGGGTTTTTTGTGCCGGAGATCAACTCTTGATCAAGGGCTTTTTCCCCGTATAAATCTTTGTGTTGTTTGTGCATTCTACATCGAACTGATCCTCATTGTTGTCACACATTTTTAGCATCATACCCCGTAATCTAGAGTTTGGTTGCAATATCATCATCAGATTTTCTGACCAAAACAGTTTGGCGCCCACCGTGGGGCAATTGGTGCTTCAATTCTAAGAAATTTTGTTCATTTCATTCATTTCGGTTCATTACCTTCAACCGCATGGCTTCTCAGGGAAAACTACTCCAAGTTCTATGTCGGCGGTCACTTTTTCACAGGGCATTCCGCCTTTGCATCATCTCCCCCTTTGCATTCCAGAAGAATGCTGAGAATTCTCCGAAGAAGACAACCCCCGTTTTCACAAAACCAACTGTTGTTTCTTCCTCTATACTTACTAACAGTAATTTTTATGCTTTGATTGTGCAGATGGAGGATCACATGCAACAGCAGGTCAAAACTAATGGCAGGACCCTTCACGAAATTGATAAATCAGTAGAGGATCACTCCCCTTTGATGTCGAGGTCACTGAATTTCGACACTCCGGTCATAACTTCCCAGCACTTTGCAGCTCCATATGTCCAATACCAGGGTGCATCAATAGGAATGCGTTCTGGATCTTCGGTAATGTCTCAGGCTCGAGGATCCTCTTTCCAGCCTTCAGGATCCTCATTTCAGCATTAGGGATTCTTCACCAGTTTAGGAGAATGCATGGGGACGCAGCCAATTCAAGGATCCTCGCAGGTTTAAGGATCCTCCCAGGTTCAAGGATCCTCTTAGGTTCAAGGATCCTCTCAGGTTCAAGGATCCTCGCAGGTTTAAGGATCCTCTCAGGTTCAAGGATCCTCGCAGGTTTAAGGATCCTCTCAGGTTCAAGGATCCTCACAGGTTCAAGGATCCTCTCAGGTTCAAGGATCCTCTCAGGTTCAAGGATCCTCTCAGGTTCAAGGATCCTCCCAGGTTCAAGGATCCTCTCAGGTTCAAGGATCCTCTCAGGTTCAAGGATCCTCCTTCCAGGTTCAAGGATCCTCATCTCAGGTTTCCGGATCCATGGATTATCCTCCAAGACCTACATTCACAGCACTTCAAGGATCCAACATCTTCCAGGATCAAAGATACTTAAGGAGTGTGCAACCCAGAAGTTCAGATGTTTATCTAGGAGACTTCATACCAATGCAGACCATTGCTTCCTCTAACATGGATTCACATCTGGAATTCCAAATTTGAATCATTCAGGAGGTAACACTTTGAATAATTTTTGCAATGCTAACCATGGCTTTGTGCAGGATACCGGTATCAACCAAGCTATGGCTAAGGAATTGCAGAAACATAGGGATATAATATCCAACGTTCCAGGAGTGGTTAAGCCCATTCCTGAGATTCCTGATGAAAGCCACAAGATATCTCGTTTTGCACCACCCATTTGTGATGTAGAGATACCGAAGAGGTTTCAGACACCAAATATGGTTGCTTGTGCAAGGGCTTTGGATCCACACTTACCGGATCATCGTTAAAATGGCTGCTAAGTCTTCCTCCTTACTCTATTACTTCATTTGCTAATCTAGTTAATTTGTTTAATAGCCAATTCTCATGCAGTAGGAGATTTGAACGATTAACTAGTGACTTATATAGGATCACCCAAGGTCATAATGAATCATTAAGGGATTATATAATTAAATTTAGTAGAGAATCCTTAGAAATCCCTAACTTAGATATCGCTACTGCTATTGAAGCTTTTAAACTGGGTTTACTTAAGGATTCTCAGTTCTATGATGATCTTGTTATGACACCTTGCAGGAACTTAGATGAGGAAAGAAACAGGGCCCTTAGGTTCATCCGTTTAGAGGATGACAAAAGGATCCACGAGAGATTGTCAGGATCCTCAAAGCAAGACAAATAAGGATCCTATCTCAAGGATAACTGATCCAAACAATACTCCAAGCATGACAACCAGAGTGTGCATGACGTGGAACAAGAGGAAGATGATCAGGATTATCCTCCTATTTCTGAATATTGTTTTTCTGCTGATAATAATGAACTAATCCTTTCTATGCAGAGTTTAGGTGACAAGGTTAAGTGGCCAAGGAAGAATGACAAACCGCCTACCACCAAAGACGAATTGAAATGGTGTGCTTACTATGGGGACTCTGGTCATCTCACAGTTGAGTGCATAGCATTAAGGAAGGAGATAGGTTATCTTTTGAGCAAAGGATAGTTGAAGGAATTGCTTGGAAGGAAAAAGTCAAGGATCAAGGATTCTGAGAAAGTTCCTGGAAAAGCTCCTCCTCCACCAGCTGATGCTCAAATCATCCATTTCATCTCTAGAGGTTCTCAGCAGCTAAAAGACGTGCAAAGGAAACAAAGATGGAGAATGGGGGCAGACCTGTTCGGACCTCCATCCTTACCCAGCAGAAAGTGATATCCTTTGATGAGGATAACTGTGTGGACATTCAGGATCCTCATCATGACGGTGTAGTTATTACATTATTTATATCTAACCATTTTGTTCGCAGGATTCTCATTGATGGGGGAAGCTTGGTTAACATAATCCGGTTGGATGTTCTCAAAAGAACAAATATTGTCCCAGGATCATCTGTCCTTATGGGATTCAGTGGAGAGATAAAGATTACATTGGGGGACATCAAACTTCCAATTTATATATATAGGGAGTGAATTCTGTTTAAAAATTCTATGTTATTGACTGCTTATCTTGTTGTAATGTTATCTGTGGCAGGCCATAGATACACGATATGAAGGCAGTCCCCCTCAACATATCATCCATGTGTCAAGCTCCCAACTCTATGGGATGTGGTAAAGATAGAAATTGATCAGCAGGAGGCAAAGAACTGTTACACTTCTTCAATGAAGCCAGCCTCCAAGGAGCGAGACGTCATGGAGGCAAGAGAGCCAGATGTCAAGGATATTATGTTGAACTCAGAGGATCCTGAATCCAAAATTTTTATAGAATCTGGGATCCTGGACAGTATTGAGCAGGATTTAGTATCCTTCTTGGAAAGAAGAAAATCTACCTTTGCTTGGAAACATGAAGAGATGACAGGTATATCTAAGAATGTTATTACTCACAAACTTGCTATTGACAGGTCTTTCAAGCCAATACACCAAACAAGGAGAAAGTTTACACTTGAAAGGAATGTCATTGTCCAAGAAGAGGTAGACAAATTGCTCAAGGCAAGTTTGAGTGGACTGATAAGCATGAAGCTGCACTCAAGGTTCTTAAGGATTATCTATCCTCAGCACCAGCCCTGATGAAACCAGAAAATGGAGAATCGTTATCCTTATACTTAGCTATTTCAGTTAAAGCAGTAAGTGTGATCCTAGTTAAGGATCATGAAGGCTCTCAACATCCGGTATACTATGTAAGTAAAATTCTACTTGATGCTGAGGCCAGGTATTCTCATTTAGAGAAATTAATTCTTGATTTAATTATGGCTTCTGCTAAACATAGACATTATTTAGAAACTCACACTATTATTATGAAAGCTAACTTTCCTATTAAGAATGTTCCCAGAAAAACTGCAATGGCAGGTAGAATGGCAAAGTGGATAGTCAAGCATTGAGTATGAACCCAGGACTGCCATCAAGTCCCAAGCCTTAGCTGACTTTGTGGCTGATTTCAGTAGTGATCTACAAAGGAAAGCTGAATTAGAAGTTCAACAACTTGAGAAGACAAAGGATCCTTGGACACTCTTCACGGATGGAGCTTCAAATGTTAAAGGAACTTGACAAGGCACACTACTAAAATCGCCACAGGGGGACATTATACCCCAATCCATTGCATGTGAATTCCAAACCACTAATCATGAGGCAGAGTAGGAGGCCTTGATAGCAGGTTTGCAATTAGCTAACAATATGAGGATCAGGTATCTTCAAGTATTCGTAGATTCCCTATTAATTACTAACTACTTTAATGGTTCTTATGCTATTAAAGGTGAAATACTAATCGAGTACTTAGAAATAGTCAAGAAATTGGCAGATTCTTTTGCTTTTTTCAGTCTACCACAGGTACCCAGGGAAGAAAATGCAGAAGCTGACGCTTTAACTAACCTTGGATCATTCCTAAAGATGCAAGAAGATGTGAAAAATACTCATCACCCATGTTTTAACTCCTGCAATTGAGGATCACGTAGCCATGGAGATAGTGGAGGATTCTGCAATCATACCTGGTGATCCTGCACAGTCGAATTCAGGATCCTGGATCCTTCCAATCCTAAGATATATACAACATGGAGAGATCCCTACAGGACAAAATCCTAAAGCTTTCAAAGTCAAGGAGACTGTGGAAACTACACTGGGGGCAGAGCACTATTCTCAAGGATCCTTAGAACAACATACTATAGGCCTACCACGAAGAAGGATGTTGTCGATTATGCAAAGAAGTGTGATGCTTGTCAAAGACACAGTAATATTCTACACCAACCAACATAACATCTGCATCCTAAGAAGAAGCTTTTGCTCAAAGTCAGAAAAAAGGAAATGGCCAGTTATCAACAAAGAATGGCTGGAGCATACAACAAGAATGTCATGATTAGAAGATTTCAAGTTGGTGATTTTGTGCTAAGAAAAGCATTCCAGAACACTACAAATCCTTCTGATGGCAAGCTAGCACCAAAGTGGGAAGACCCCTATCTAATTGAAGCTGAATCAGGAAAGGGGGCATATCACTTGTTAACAATGGATGATGATCTCCTACCAAGAGCTTGGAATGCTGTCCACTTGAAGAAATATTTCATGTGACAAGGATCCTCGTGGCAGAGGTGATCCCAGCGAAAGGGATATCCTTAAAGGATCCTCAAAGTATCGATGATCCTTACTTAGGTAATATCCTAAACTTAAGCTATTTCATTTTATTATTTTCTCTTATAAGGATAAGGATCATGGATCCTTTATCCATCTCTCACGTGAGTTCAAGTTTTGAAAGTTCAGGTATCTTTAGCACAACGTTGGTTATCCACAGAAGCAATCCGTCTTTTGGGTCTAACCCCAGTTATTCGGGCTTGTCCCCAGATTCCGCCTGTAGCGCACGATGATCCTGGTGTAGTTCAAGGCTTTGGGACCAGTACTCGTTCTAGGGGCTGATAATTCCATTGTTCTGGCTATGCTTAGGATCCTACGTATAATGGTAGACGTACCATACATCCGTTCATAAGGTTTCTAACGTTTTCACGTTAGCTAAGGTTTCTAACGTTTTCACGTTAGCTAAGGTTTTGGCATTTTCATGTCACTAAGTTTGGATAGTCGCCAGTTAGGGCCATACTCCAGTTTACACACGATCCTTGGGCTTGTCCCCAGTTATCCTTGGGCTTGTCCCCAGTTATCCTTGGGCTTGCCCCCAGTTGCTAACTCTTTTCTTATATTGGCTTAGTCCCAAGTTATGCTCTATTTCAGGTCCTTGAAGATAGGTGGCTAGGGATCCTTGATCCTTATTTCACTCTAAGGTTTATCTTATAGTTATCCTTATTATGGTTAGGATTCTAACTTGGATCCTCAGGTATGATCCTTAACTCTTTTGATTCTATTCATTATTCTTTTAAATAACCCTTATACTTGACAACTGAACTTGTAAATTTTAAATCATGTCATTTAAAAAAAAAAAAAAAAATTTATCGGTTATGGGATATGTGATCCTTGTTCATATCCTAAACTTTTTGGATATCTTTTCTAGTTTGTCAAGGCTTGATAAGTATAAACAAATTGAACATTATAACAGTTGGAAAGTAACATACTAAAAAGGATAACAACACAAGATAAGCGACAAAAGGTTAAGTTTTTATTTATTAACATAAGACTAACCCTTTAAAGGTTGTCAAAATTACCTACCCGAGCATCTACCAGCAAAACGTGGCCCGTCCGCTGGGGTAGGTAAAGGGTGTCCATGATAATAAGTTCAAAGATAGTGCAGGAAGATAAAGGCGGCAGGATCACAATGGCTTCATCCCCCAAACAGAGGATCCCTCCACCAATTGCAATCCTGCCTATTGTCCAAAGGATCATACATGATCCTTAATCCTAAAAACCTATTGTTCAGTACAGACCATCATTGTTCAACAAAAAACACCATAACCAAAACAAACCATCAAACTAAAAAAAAAATGGGCTCCGGCTACGTCTAGAAATGTCCTTCATCGCCCATTCATGCAGCTCACACCTTGGCTGCATCACCACCAGCATCATCACCACCAGCCTGATCCTTCCCACTGCCACTTGCTTCAATTGCCAGGACGTCAGCTGCCTCCTCCTCATCATCCTCAAGATCGGCCAACCTTGCCTTCCAGCCTTCAACATCCCAGCTGTCTTTGTCAAAAGCAGGGTCTTGAGCTTCCTGGGCCATCTTCAACTTAGTCTGATACATCGTGATGGCAGCAGAGAGCTTGGCATTTTCGATGAGCTCATGTTTTTCATAATCAAAGTTAACCAGCACCTTGGCCATTTCCTGCTTGGTATCCTGGAGTTCCTTCCGAGCATCAGCAAGTGCAAGATCTTTGAGCACGCCAACCTGTTGGAGTTCAGCTATTTTCTTGTCCAACTCCTCAATATTGCCCACGTAATCCTCGATCTCAGCAAATTTCTGCAGAAAGAAGATAAGGCAGTTCAAGGTCAAGTGATCCTCATAAGAGCAGGATACCTAGGCAAAGTTAAGGATCCTTACTTCATTGAAGTATTCAAGGAATTGGTGGCGGATCAGTGGCAGGCCTTGAAGATCCTCAGCATCAGAAGTTTTCCTCTTCTTGACACCCTTTCCTTTGGAGGGTGCCCTTGGAATGGAGATGCTAGGACTGGTAGTGGACCTCTTCTTCCTGGGTCGTACGAGATCAAGGTCAGCTGTGTTGAATTGGGAAACAGGCTTGACAGATTTTCCAGCGCCTACGCATTCAAAGCAAGATGAGTATCCTTATCCTATTTCAATTTATCTATTTATTTTAATATTTAAACTATGCAAAAGACAGGATACTTACTCGACATGGTAATGGAACCTGAGGATACTTCTTGTGAGTCTTGGGTGTCTATCTTGAATGTCCTTGTTTCAGGATCAAGCTTCCAAAAAGCAGCGAGCCTGTCCTTGGTTTCAGGTGATGTGCGGATATGTGAGACAGAGATAGCTGCATGACATAAGACAGAAAGGGGTCAGTAATCCTTATACGAAAACAAGATTGCCTGGTGATCCTTCTTATGATCCTCCAGCCTACCATGGGTGGACCATGCCTTAGGGAGATCTTGACCGTTTAGGATGGAATCCCTCTTGACAAAGAAAAAGCGACGTTTCCAGTCTCTGTCATTCTTGGTGACTTTCAGAAGAGGATGATCTGCACCGGGTTTTCGCTTAAGCAAATAACGATGGGAACCAAAAGTAGTAAGATCATACAGCTCCGCCAATTCTGACATGCCCAAAGCAATACCTTCCTGTTCGATGATCCTCTCCAGGGTATACAAGACCCTCCAAATCATCGGCATGGCTTGGATATAAGAGATGCCGGTAAGGGAAAAGAAGGATTGTGTAAACTCTGGGAAAGGATAGGTGTATCCTATGGTGAATGGAGTGGCTGGAAATGCAACCCATGTTTCTGAAACATAGTCGCTAAGGGTAGTAGGATCAAAGGGTCTGAAATAGGCATTCGCCGGAAAACAGCAACGGATTTTGTCTATCTGTGCGTCGTTAAAACAACACTTTTCATTCGCTGAGTCCTTGATGATTTTCTGACTTTCCAAAGGGCTATCCTTCTTGTGATCTTTGCCCGGAGAACTTCGGAGCAACATCTTTGATGGAAAGATAAAAACAGAGCAAGAGAGGGAAAAAGATAGAGAGAGAATACCTGAACGTCTTCGGAATGTGGATTATAAAGGGAGTTTCTCTGAAAATTTAAATGCATTTGATCCTATCTATATCTCTATTTATAATCATGATCTTGCAGGTTGTCACTTCCGTGACATCATCATCGCAACGGCTAGTTCAAAATTAACGGCTATATATCCGTTAGTTTGTTACGGATAAGATCAAGAAAACATAACTCGCTAATTTTATAATTTCACTCCTTATATTTTGGGGGCAATTGTTAGGGGAGGATTTTCTAACAATTAGTGATCCTTATTTGTTATCCTAATTAGTGATCCTTACTTCTGTGACAGGTGGTGATCCTCAGAAGGGCTTTAGGATCAGGATCATGGATCACTTCAAGGATCCTCATACTGACGATTGTTTACTTATGTTTTATAACATCTAGCAGGTATAACAAGCTTGACCAAGTCTTAGCGACATTCTTGGAGAATATTCCCGAAGTATTCTGCACGTGCTAGATCAAAACTAGACGTTATGGAGAACGTGGAGGCTTGGCCCGAAAGTCGGAGAGTTTGTTAGCTAGATATTTTTCTTATTTTAAAGGGAGTAACGAGCTGAGTTAGGGAGTTAGTGACACTTAGTCATTTTTGGCAGTTACACACACTCATACAAACACTCATACAAGCTCTCGTTCAAACACTTAGCAATTTCATACACTTTTTACACATTACCGTAGTGATCCTTGTACCTAGCTCGTTACTATCCGAAGTTGTAAACATTCATTCATTTATTTGAACTTGGTGATCGGTAGTTTCCATCACCCGGGGTTTTTTGTGCCGGAGATCAACTCTTGATCAAGGGCTTTTTCCCCGTATAAATCTTTGTGTTGTTTGTGCATTCTACATCGAAGTGATCCTCATTGTTGTCACACATTTTTAGCATCATACCCCGTAATCTAGAGTTTGGTTGCAATATCATCATCAGATTTTCTGACCAAAACAGTGCTATATGGCACTTTTCCTGATTCAGAACAGGTTACCTGAAACATGTTTGAAAAAGGTTTTGTCAGCGGGAAATACTGAGTGAATCATTCTATTTTGCATAATGATGCATAGTTATTAATTACAGCATAAGAGCGATTACAATGGCTTCTATCTTATTTTTATCTGGCATTCTGTCACAATGGTGACAAGTCACAATGGTGACGATGGTCATACCACTATTTAGATCAATGAACCTAAATAGTGACGATTATCCCTGTAGGTCAATGAACCCAACAGTGATTATCCCGAGTAGGTCAATGAACCTAACTGGGAGACAATTAGTAATGTGCACAATACCCCACTAACCAATAATTCAAGATATCCACGACCTAGTCCCTGTAATTATAACCTTGAAAATAATTTGAGGTATTGTAAAATAGTTGAGAAAAAGAGAATGACTCACAAACTGTGAGAAAAGAAGAATGACTCACTTTGCAGATTTAATTCGAGCAGAGCCTAACCTACTGATTAGCCTTTTTAACCTAGATTTAATAATAGGCACACAAAACTGGGTTAGTAATCAATCCAGCAATTACGATAACTCACGAGATCAAATTCTCACAATGAATGACAAAGTGAAATACTTCATCCATCGAATTAACGATGATCCGTCAAATTAATGACGAATGACAAAGTATAATACTTTATCCATCGAATTAACGATGATCCGTCAAATTAATGACGAATGATAAAGTATAACCCTAATGTGGGCGGCACTTAAACATTCATTGGATATATTGATCGTCGGACAATGAATCGTAGCAGCGATTGAGCTAATACCATGATTGCGGCGTTGATTAGTGATCCGTGTGTGTTAATTGAAGTATTTCTACGATATCTCAGCGCACAAAGTGAATTTGAGCGTCGTTCTTTTTCCAGAAATCAAGTCTCAAACTCTACTATTTATACTGAAAATTTTACTCAGTCGCGTAGCGCGACTGGTAACCCTTATAGTCGTCGCGCTACGCGACGGCTTACATATATTCAGATGGTTGCCACGTGTGTTTGAAGTTCAGCTGAGTCGACAGAACGAGAATTTTCGAAATAGACAGCGAGATATATGGATAATCGTCGAGTAGGGAATACCCCCCCTGAGTTTTAGGGGCCCTGATCCTGATTCTGATGATTCTGAAAATTTTAGAGTTTGTGCAGAATCACTTGGGTGTTTCAATTAGGGTTTCCTATTGGTCATATTAATTTAATAATTATGACTTTTGATGAGAGTCGTTACAGTTATCTTATAAAATATCCTGATCAGTATGCTCAACGATATACTGTAAAAACCCTTTATTAGATAGAACTTCCAAACCTTCTTCAACTTTGTAAAAATTTCTTTAGAAAGTGAAAAATAGTCTATCTTTTCAAAACCAAGTTTTGATAATATTTAAATGATCAGAGTTCCAAGCTAATACTAGTTTCAAACACCCTAATCAAATATCCTGAAAAAGACTTTGAGAATATATCAGGATACTTATCCTCTTATAAAACACAATGTTACTAAAAACTTAGACGATGTTTACAAAGGAAAGATCATACCAGAAATAGGGTATAAACCTATTACCAAACTTCAATCCCTTTGCAACTCTTCCAATGAAGATGTCCCCTGTGCAAGGTACTTAGTGCATTAGTTCTGAGCCTCATCCTTTTAGTTTTACATCACCATCTTGGCAGGGAAGTCCCCTGTGTACAATGTCTTCAAACACTTTAGAAATCTACTGAATGTCAGTTTCCATTGCATAGGCAATTTTTTACGTCCCGAGGGTAAAACCCAAGGATGTACTGGAGATAAATCCCTTGTATCCTGGGGAAAATCCCAAATTTTCATGCGCTACAGGCGGGAGTGTATAAACTCCAAGACTTAGAAATGTGAAAACCTTTAAACCTTAGAGAGTATGAAAATACCCTTTCGTGAGAGAGGGTGATCAATCCTCATATACCGTTAGGATTAAGGATATAGCCAACAGTAACGAAATTGTCAGCCACTTTTACATGGACTGGTCCCGCCACCTTGAACTATCCCTGAATAACTTGCGCTCCAGGCAGGGTGTTTAAACCCAATTCAGAAGAAAGGTGAATACCTTTAAACCCGTGAAGGGATCAGTATCCCTTAAACGTGAGAGAGGGGGCCAATCCTCTAATCTTTCGAGTTATCCTGAGTACATATCCTGGAGCTATATCCTGAAACATATCTTGCAAAACAATTGTAAACTAAGGTGGGTGTTAGGTTGGCTAACACCCCTCCGATGCTTAAGTCAGTATTGGATAACAAATTAAACCAAACATATCTAAAAAAGGTAGAATTCATACCATCCTGAGCTAGAAATTAAATTCTAAACTCACTTGAAATAGAGCTTAAGGTGTATAGCATTCCAAGACCTCGGTAGCATATCCCCCTCCATATTCTTGAGTCTGTATGCTCCTTTCCCTGCTTCTGATTCAACTTCGTATGGTCCTTCCCATTTTGGGGCTAATTTACCATCGGCAGGATTAGTAGTATTCTGAAAAGCCTTTCTTAACACCCAATCTCCAATCTTAAATCTTCTAGTTCTAATATTCTTGTTATATGCCCTGGATATTCTTTGTTGATATGCTGCCATCCTTAGCCTTGCCGCATCTCTCTTTTCATCTATAGTGTCTAAATCCTGACTCAAGGCTTCAGGATTCTGCTCAGGATCACTTAAGGTAGATTTTGCAGTAGGTATTGTTATTTCCGTTGGAATCATTGCTTCTGCTCCAAACACCAAGGAAAATGGGGTTTGGCCTGTTGCATTTTTTACCGTTGTCCTATCAGCCCATAAAACAAAGGGTAGTTCTTCTGCCCATCTTCCTTTTTTGGCTCCAAGCCTTTTCTTTAAGTTATTGACAATTATCTTGTTTGAGGATTCTGCTTGTCCATTTGCTTGAGGATGTACAGGAGTAGACGTAATCATTTTGATTCCCCAACTCTTGCAAAAGTCAGTAGTCCTCTTACTTATGAACTGAGAACCATTGTCACAAATTATCTCGGCTGGTACTCCGAATCTGGTTAGGATATTTCTTTTGATGAAGGATACTACTTCTTGGTCTCTAACTTGAACAAATGCTTCTGCTTCAACCCACTTAGAGAAATAATCCGTCATTGCTAGCATAAAGACTTTTCCTCCCGGAGCTTTTGGTAGCTTTCCCACTATATCCATACCCGACTTCATAAATGGCCAAGGGGAAACAATAGGATATAATGGTTCAGCCGGCTGATGCAGTATGTTACTATGTCTTTGACATGCGTCACATCTTCGAACATATTCTGCGGCATCTTTTCTCATTGTTGGCCAATAATATCCTGTCCTTAATACTTTTGAGAATAACGACCTGCCCCCAGCATGGTTACCACAATCCCCTTCATGTATATCCTGAAGTACTTCTTTGGCTTCGGGATCCTCCAAGCATCTCAAATACGGTCCTGCAAGAGATTTCTTGTGTAAAATATTATTTATAATAGTGAATCGTGATACCTTCATCCTAAATGCCTTAGGATTTTCATTTCCAGGGATGTGTCCTTCTTTGAGATATCTCATGATTGGAGCCGTCCAGGATTTAGGATCCTCTTCAGGATGTTCTGCTCCAGGATCCTGAATACCAGCTACTTCTTTATCCTGAGGATTCGTTGCAGGATATAAGACATGTAATATTGGTATTTGCGTCCCTTCAGGTATCCTGATCGATGATCCCAAATTTGCTAAGGCATCCGCTTCAGCATTATCCTCCCTTGGTACCTGTTCAAGTATAAAAACATCGAAATATCCTGCTAATTTTTTGAGAATATCGAGATATTCGATTAGTTTCTCACCCTTAACTGCATAGGATCCATTAAAATGGTTAGTAATTAACAAAGAGTCAACATATACTTGCAATTTTTTGATACTCATGCTCTTAGCCAATTCTAATCCTGCAATTAAAGCCTCATACTCTGCTTCATTATTAGTAGCAGGAAATTCACACCTAATAGCCTGGGGTAATATGTCCCCCTGTGGCGATTTTAGTAGTATTCCTAATCCTATTCCTCTTACATTAGATGCACCGTCAGTATATAATGTCCAGGATCCTGAGGATTCTCCTAACTGTTGAACTTCTAGGTCTACCTCATCCTGAATGTCACTACTAAAGTCAGCCACAAAGTCAGCTAAAGCCTGAGATTTTATGGCATTTCTAGGTTCATATACTAAATCATAAGCACTTAACTTTACTGACCATTTGGCCATCCTGCCTGACATCTCTGGTTTCCTAAGCACATTTTTGACAGGATAATTTGTCTTAACATGTATCCTATGTGTCTCGAAATAATGTCTAAGCTTCGTTGATGCCATGACTAATGCTAGTATTAATTTTTCTAAGTGAGAGTACCTAGTTTCAGCATCTAATAAACTTTTACTAACATAATAAACAGGATATTGCTGACCTTCATGGTCTTTTATAAGAACGACACTTACAGCATTCCCTGATACAGCGAGGTATAGGGATAGTGGTTCACCATTTTCAGGCTTCATCCGTAGAGGTGCGGTTGAGAGATACCGTTTCAAATCCTGCAGGGCTGCTTCATGCTTCTCCCCCCATTCGAATCTTTTGTTCTTCTTCAGAATATCATAAAAGTCTTTGCATTTCTCTGAGGATCTTGAGATAAACCTGTTTAAAGCTGCTACTCGGCCTGTCAATCTTTGTACGTCCTTCATATTTGAGGGTGATTTTATATCCAGGATAGCTTTGATCTGCTCTGGGCTTGCTTCTATCCCCTTTTTTGTCACCATATATCCAAGAAACTTTCCTGCCCCCACTCCGAAATGGCATTTAGCAGGATTCAGCTTCATGTTGTATTGATCCAGGATATCAAATGCTCCCTTGATATCCTGGAGGTGATCCTCAGCCTTTTTAGATTTCACCACCATATCATCGATATATACCTCCATGGTGTCCCCCAGTTTGTCTTTGAACATCATGTTTACCAATCTTTGGTACGTTGCACCTGCATTTTTCAAACCAAAAGGCATAGCTGTATAACAATAAATACCTGTTGGTGTCATGAAGGCAGTATCCTCCTGGTCAGAAGGCTCCATTTGGATCTGTTGAAATCCTGAAGATGCGTCCATGAAGGTCAGTATTTCATACCCGGCAGTGGCATCTACCATTGCATCAATGTGGGGAAGAGGAAATGGGTCTTTAGGACAGGCTTTGTTCAAGTCTGTGTAGTCTACACAAACTCTCCATTTCCCATTTTTCTTTTGTACTACAACCACGTTTGCTAGCCATTTTGGGAACTTAACCTCTCTGATCATTCTGGACTTTAATAGTCTTTCAACTTCCTCCTGGATAATAGTGTTCCGCTCGGGAGCAAACTTCCTTCTTTTTTGTTGCACAGGCTTGAATGATTTATCAATTCCAAGCTTGTGAGTGATAATATCTTTGGATATACCTGTTTTGGTCAAAAATCACACAAGGATAATGCAACCAAATCTGATTTTGTGAGGAATGATGCTTGGTTAATTGTATGAACAACAAGTATATGAAATCAACGATGAACACTGAGATTTATACGAGGAAAAAGCCCTTGATCTTTAGAAGATCTCCGGCATAAAAAACCTCGGGTGATGGAAACTACCGATCACCAACTATATTGCAAAAACAGCAGTGATCCTTGTACAACTTCGAAAGAAAACAAGCTCAATACAATGAATTTCTAGTGTAAGTGTGTGTTTTTGCTAAGTGTTTGCAGAGAATTCGTGTTTTGTGTGTAATTTCAGTGGTGTGCACGACTTATGCCTTCATTGAGCTGTTTTCCCCTTAAAAAGATAAGAAATAAACAACTAACTAACTTCCCGAAAAAGGTGGAAGTCACCCATGACCACCACTAACGGTTATCTCCTCAATATGCACGTGCCTAAAAGCATATTCCACGAGATTCCAGCAGAGAAGTGGTCCATTACGTCCATTACCTGCATTTACACATTAAAAACGTGCAAAACATAAGTTCTGTTAAGGATCCTGATCCTCAGACTCGTGATCCTCAGACGCGTGATCCTCAGACTCGTGATCCTCAGACTCTGGATCCTCAGACTCTGGATCCTCAGACTGTCTGCATCATCTATTAAGGATCCGTGATCCATGCCCAGACTCAGGATAGATGATCCTTAGCATAAAATTCATGCCCTAACAATTGCCCCCAATATGGCAGTTGTGATAAGGATTCACAGCTGTCATATTTCCGTCAGAAGCGGACTAGCCGTTGCTGCTGGTAACTAGTTGTTACACTACTTGTCGTCACTGATAAGACCTGCTATAATGATCATTACAAAATATAGAGTTAGAGATAACTCCTCAAGTGCCTTTACAGATCAGAAGATCCTTCCATTCGTGGAGAATGAATCCTTCTACACAGTTTGCTATTAACCTTCCTGCACTTTAATTTCTGCATAGACACTTTAACTGTTAGATAGCCTTATCTGGCCTGGGTGGATGGTCCACGGTTTTGCTGGTGAAATCCAGGCCAGATGATTTGATACATAATGAATGGGTAATAACATTAAACTTTTTTAGCTACATCTATTGTTGTTTCTTCCCTTTTTATTTTTCATGTATGCTTTCTATTTTCAAAAATATCATCACCAAACAACTGGAAAGTTATTGAAAATCTGATGATAATGTTACACTTTTAACAGAAAAATTAAAGTGTTCATATAATGGTGGATCAATGATCCTTAACCAAAAAGGATAAGAGACAACTTACAGCTTCGAAAAAGTTAGAATATAACATACCAGAGAATCCAAGTTAGGATTCTAAATCCTTGTAAATTATTGCTGAATAAGCAAACTATGAAAAGTAAAGCTTCTAGGATCAAGGGTCCTTATCGTCAGAACTTGTATAACTTTAGACAGTAGTTTCTAGGGTGAAGAATCATGGATCCTTGAATAATAGGCAGGATAATGGGTGGTGGATGGATCCTCTGTTTGGGGGATGAAGCCACTCGTTATCCTTCCGTCTTTTATTTTCTGCACTACAAAGACCCGTAAACAATGGACACCCTTTGCCAACCCATGTGGACGGACCACGTTTTGCTGGTAGAAACGTGGGTTGGCAATGTTGACAACCTTAAAAGGTTTAATGTTTTGTGAATAAAATAACTTTAACTTTTTGGCTATCTCCCGTGTTGCTATCCTTATGTATCCTTTAGTTTTCAATTGTTGTGATATACATTTGTTTGAATAAGAAAAGTTAAACAAATTAAGTTTAAGAATTTTAGGATATGATCCAGGATCAAATATCCTATAGTTGAAAAGTTCCGAAAAGTAGTATATTTTAAGGATCATAAGTTCAGTTGTCAAAGTATAAGGGCTATTCAAATGAATAATGAATAAAATCAAAATAGTTAAGGATCATACCTGAGAATCCAAGTTAGGATCCTAACCTTTATCATTATAAACAGGATAACCATAAGACAAACCTTAATGGGAGGTAAGGATCAAGGATCCTTGGTCGTTTGTCTCCAAAAACCTGAAGTAGGATACAACTTGGGACTAAGCCAATATAAGATAAGAGTTAGTAACTGGGGACAAGCCCAACAAACTGGGGACAAGCCCAAATAAACTGGGGACAAGCCCAAATAAACGGATGTAAACTGGGGTCAAGCCCATATAAACGGATGTAAACTGGGGTCAAGCCCATATAAACGGATGTAAACTGGAGTATGGCCCTCACTGGCGACTATCCAAACTTAGTGACATGAAAATGCCAAAACCTTAGCTAACGTGTAAACGTTAGAAACCTTAGCTAACGTGAAAACGTTAGAAACCTTAGGAACGGATGTATGGTACGTCTACCATTATACGTAGGATCCTAGGCATAGCCAGTACAATGGAATTATCAGCCCCTAAAACAAGTACTGGTCCCACTGCCTTGAACTATACCAGGATCATCATGCGCTACAGGCGAAACTGGGGACAGGCCCAAACTGGGGACAAGCTCGAAACTTTGGAGGGTTGGCCAACCACTTTGATCTTCTGTAAAATGATAACAACTCTGCAAAAGCTTAAACTTTGTGAAAATAGATGTTAACTGATTAACATCTTTAACTTATGATAAGTAATAAGTATAAAATGAATGAAAATGAAAGTAATGTGTTACCAAATGTAGAATCATATATCCTTTGAGGGTCCTGGATCCTTAATCAGAATACCGGTATCGCTGAGGATCCCTGATCCTTCTTACTTAAAGTATTTTTTTGAGATGAACAGCATTCCAAGCTCTTGGTAGGAGATCATCATCCATTGTTAACAAGTGATATGCCCCCTTTCCTGATTCAGCTTCAATTAGATAGGGGTCTTCCCACTTTGGTGCTAGCTTGCCATCAGAAGGATTTGTAGTGTTCTGGAATGCTTTTCTTAGCACAAAATCACCAACTTGAAATCTTCTAATCCTGACATTCTTGTTGTATGCTCCAGCCATTGTTTGTTGATAACTGGCCATTTCCTTTTTTCTGACTTTGAGCAAAAGCTTCTTCTTAGGATGCAGATGTTATGTTGGTTGGTGTAGAATAGTACTGTGTCTTTGACAAGCATCACACTTCTTTGCATAATCCACAACATCCTTCTTCGTGGTAGGCCTATAGTATGTTGTTCTAAGGATCCTTGAGAATAGTGCTCTGCCCCCAGTGTAGTTTCCACAATGTCCTTCATGAAAATCCTTGACTTTGAAAGATCTAGGATTTTCTCCATGTTGTATATATCTCAGGATCGGAAGGATCTAGGATCCTGAATTCGACTGTGCAGGATCACCAGGCATGATTGCAGAATCCTCCACTATCTCCATGGCTACGTGATCCTCAATTGCAGGAGTTAAAACATGGGTGATGAGTATTTTTCACATCTTCTGGCATCTTTAGGAATGATCCAAGGTTAGTTAAAGCGTCTGCTTCTGCATTCTCTTCTCTGGATACCTGTGTTAGACTGAAAAAAGCAAAAGAATCTGCCAGTTTCCTGACTATTTCTAAGTACTTGATTAGCTTTTCACCTTTGACAGTGTAAGAACCATTATAATGATTAGTAATTAATAGGGAATCTATGAATACTTGAAGATACCTGATCCTCATATTCTTATCTAATTGCAAACCTGCTATCAAGGCCTCATATTCAGCCTCATTATTAGTGGTTTGGAATTCACATGCAATGGATTGGGGTATAATGTCCCCCTGTGGCGATTTTAGTAGTGTGCTTTTTCCAGTTCCTTTAACATTTGAAGCTCCATCCGTGAAGAGTGTCTAAGGATCCTTGGTCTTCTCAAGTTGTTGAACTTTTAATTCAGCTTCCCTTTGTAGATCACTACTGAAATCAGCCACAAAGTCAAGTAAAGCTTGGGACTTGATTGCCCATTTTGCCATTCTACCTGACATTTGAAGTTTCCTGAGAACATTCTTGATAGCAAGGTTAGTTTTCACAATAATGGTATGAGTTTCTAAATAATGTCTATGTTTAGCAGAAGCCATAATTAAATCAAGAATTAATTTCTCTAAATGAGAGTACCTGGCCTCAGCATCAAGTAGAATATTACTTACATAGTATACCGAATGTTGTGAGCCTTCATGATCCTTAACTAGGATCACACTTACTGCTTTAGCTGAAATAGCTAAGTATAAGGATAACGATTCTCCATTTTCTGGTTTCATCAGGGCTGGTGCTGAGGATAGATAATCCTTAAGAACCTTGAGTGCAGCTTCATGCTTATCAGTCCACTCAAACTTCCCTTGAGCAATTTGTCTACCTCTTCTTGGATAATGGCATTCCTTTCAAGTGCAAACTTTCTCCTTGTTTGGTGTATTGGCTTGAAAGACCTGTCAATAGCAAGTTTGTGAGTAATAACATTCTTAGATATACCTGTCATCTCTTCATGTTTCCAAGCAAAGGTAGATTTTCTTCTTTCCAAGAAGGATACTAAATCCTGCTCAATACTGTCTAGGATCCCAAATTCTATAAAAATTTTGGATTCAGGATCCTCTGAGTTCAACATAATATCCTTGACATCTGGCTCTCTTGCCTCCATGACGTCTCGCTCCTTGGAGGCTGGCTTCATTGAAGAAGTGTAACAGTTCTTTGCCTCCTGCTGATCAATTTCTATCTTTACCACATCCCATAGAGTTGGGAGCTTGACACATGGATGATATGTTGAGGGGGACTGCCTTCATATCGTGTATCTATGGCCTGCCACAGATAACATTACAACAAGATAAGCAGTCAATAACATAGAATTTTTAAACAGAATTCACTCCCTATATATATAAATTGGAAGTTTGATGTCCCCCAATGTAATCTTTATCTCTCCACTGAATCCCATAAGGACAGATGATCATGGGACAATATTTGTTCTTTTGAGAACATCCAACCGGATTATGTTAACCAAGCTTCCCCCATCAATGAGAATCCTGCGAACAAAATGGTTAGATATAAATAATGTAATAACTACACCGTCGTGATGAGGATCCTGAATGTCCGCACAGTTATCCTCATCATATGATATCACTTTCTGCTGGGTAAGGATGGAGGTCCGAACAGGTTTGCCCCCATTCTCCATCTTTGTTTCCTTTGCACGTCTCTTAGCTGCTGAGAACCTCCGGAGATGAAATGGATTATTTGAGCATCAGATGGTGGAAGAGGAGCTTTTTCAGGAACTTTCTCAGGATACTTGATCCTTGACTTTTTCCTTCCAAGCAATTCCTTCAAGTATCCTTTGCTCAAAAGATAACCTATCTCCTTCCTTAATGCTATGCACTCATCTGTGAGATGACCAGAATCCCCATAGTAAGCACACCATTTTGATTCGTCTTTGGTGGTAGGCGGTTTGTCATTCTTCCTTGGCCACCTAACCTTGTCACCTAAACTCTGCATAGAAAGGATTAGTTCATTATTATCAGCAGAAAAACAATATTCAGAAATAGGAGGATAATCCTCATCATCTTCCTCTTGTTCCACAGCATGCACATTCTGGTTATCATGCTTGGGGTATTGCTTGGATCAGTTATCCTTGAGATAGGATCCTTATTTGTCTTGCTTTGAGGATCCTGACAATCCCTCGTGGATCCATTTGTCATCCTCTAAACGGATGAACCTAAGGGCCCTGTTTCTTTCCTCATCTAAGTTCCTGCAAGGTGTCATAACAAGATCATCATAGAACTGAGAATCCTTAAGTAAACCCAGTTTAAAGCTTCAATAGCAGTAGCGATATCTAAGTTAGGGATTTCTAAGGATTCTCTACTAAATTTAGTTATATAATCCCTTAATGATTCATTATGGCCTTGGGTGATCCTATATAAGTCACTAGTTAATCGTTCAAATCTCCTACTGCATGAGAATTGGCTATTAAACAAATTAACTAGATTAGCAAATGAAGTAATAGAGTAAGGAGGAAGACTTAGCAGCCATTTTAACGCTGATCCGGTAAGTGTGGATCCAAAGCCCTTGTACAAGCAACCAGATTTGGTGTCTGAAACCTCTTCGGTATCTCAGCATCACAAATAGGTGGTGCAAAACGGGATATCTTGTGGCTTTCATCAGGAATTTCAGGAATGGGCTTAACCACTCCTGGAACGTTGGATATTATATCCCTATGTTTCTGCAATTCCTTAGCCATAGCTTGGTTGATACCTGTATCCTGTACAAAGCCATGGTTAGCATTGCAAAAATTATTCAAAGTGTTACCTCCTGAATGATTCAAGTTTGGAATTCCAGATGTGAATCCATGTTGGCGGGATTCTGGCATAACCGAGGGACCAGAGGAAGCAATGGTCTGCATTGGTATGAAGTCTCCTAGATAAACATCTGAACTTCCAGGTTGCACACTCCTTAAGTATCTTTGATCCTGGAAGATGTTGGATCCTTGAAGTGCTGTGAATGTAGGTCTTGGAGGATAATCCATGGATCCGGAAACCTGAGATGAAGATTCTTGAACCTGGAAGGAGGAATCTTGAACCTGAGAGGATCCTTAAACCTGAGAGGATAGAGGATCCTTGAGCCTGGGAGGAGGATCCCTGATCCTGAGAGGATCCTTAAACCTGAGAGGATAGAGGATCCTTGAGCCTGAGAGGAGGATCCCTGATCCTGAGAGGATCCTTGAACCTGAGAGGATCCTTGAACCTGTGAGGATCCTTGAACCTGAGAGGATCCTTGAACCTGCGAGGATCCTTGAACCTGAGAGGATCCTTGAACCTAAGAGGATCCTTGAACCTGCGAGGATCCTTGAACCTGCGAGGATCCTTGAACCTGCGAGGATCCTTGAATTGGCTGCGTCCCCATGCATTCTCCTAAACTGGTGAAGAATCCCTGATGCTGAAATGAGGATCCTGAAGGCTGGAAAGAGTATCCTTGAGCCTGAGACATTGCCGATGATCCATAACGTATTCCTGTTGATGCACCCTGGTATTGGACATCTGGAGCTGCAAAGTGCTGGGAAGTTATGACTGGAGTGTCGAAACTCAGCGACCTCGACATCAAAGGGGAGTGATCCTCTGCTGATTTTATCAATTTCGCGAAGGATCCTGCCGTTAGTTTTGACCTGCTGCTGCATGTGATCCTCCATCTGCACAATCAAAGCATAAAAAATACTGTTAGTAAGTGTAGAGGAAGAAACAACAGTTGGTTTTGTAAAAACGGGGGTTGTCTTCTTCGGAGAATTCTCAGCATTCTTCTGGAATGCAAGGGGGAGATGATGCAAAGGCGGAATGCCCTGTGAAAAAGTGACCGCCGACATAGAACTTGGAGTAGTTTTCCCTGAGAAGCCATGCGGTTGAAGGTGATGAACCGAAATGAATGAAATGAACAAAATTTCTCAGAATTGAAGCACCAATTGCCCCACGGTGGGCGCCAAACTGTTTTGGTCAAAAATCACACAAGGATAATGCAACCAAATCTGATTTTGTGAGGAATGATGCTTGGTTAATTGTATGAACAACAAGTATATGAAATCAACGATGAACACCGAGATTTATACGAGGAAAAAGCCCTTGATCTTTAGAAGATCTCCGGCATAAAAAACCTCGGGTGATGGAAACTACCGATCACCAACTATATTGCAAAAACAGCAGTGATCCTTGTACAACTTCGGAAGAAAACAAGCTCAATACAATGAATTTCTAGTGTAAGTTGTTAGGGGAGGATTTTCTAAAAATTAGTGATCCTTATTTGTTATCCTAATTAGTGATCCTTACTTCTGTGACAGGTGGTGATCCTCAGAAGGGCTTTAGGATCAGGATCATGGATCACTTCAAGGATCCTCATACTGACGATTGTTTACTTATGTTTTATAACATCTCGCAGGTATAACAAGCTTGACCAAGTCTTAGCGACATTCTTGGAGAATATTCCCGAAGTATTCTGCACGTGCTAGATCAAAACTAGACGTTATGGAGAACGTGGAGGCTTGGCCCGAAAGTCGGAGAGTTTGTTAGCTAGATATTTTTCTTATTTTAAAGGGAGTAACGAGCTGAGTTAGGGAGTTAGTGACACTTAGTCATTTTTGGCAGTTACACACACTCATACAAACACTCATACAAGCTCTCGTTCAAACACTTAGCAATTTCATACACTTTTTACACATTTCACCGTAGTGATCCTTGTACCTAGCTCGTTACTATCCGAAGTTGTAAACATTCATTCATTTATTTGAACTTGGTGATCGGTAGTTTCCATCACCCGGGGTTTTTTGTGCCGGAGATCAACTCTTGATCAAGGGCTTTTTCCCCGTATAAATCTTTGTGTTGTTTGTGCATTCTACATCGAACTGATCCTCATTGTTGTCACACATTTTTAGCATCATACCCCGTAATCTAGAGTTTGGTTGCAATATCATCATCAGATTTTCTGACCAAAACAGTTTGGCGCCCACCGTGGGGCAATTGGTGCTTCAATTCTAAGAAATTTTGTTCATTTCATTCATTTCGGTTCATTACCTTCAACCGCATGGCTTCTCAGGGAAAACTACTCCAAGTTCTATGTCGGCGGTCACTTTTTCACAGTGCATTCCGCCTTTGCATCATCTCCCCCTTTGCATTCCAGAAGAATGCTGAGAATTCTCCGAAGAAGACAACCCCCGTTTTCACAAAACCAACTGTTGTTTCTTCCTCTATACTTACTAACAGTAATTTTTATGCTTTGATTGTGCAGATGGAGGATCACATGCAACAGCAGGTCAAAACTAATGGCAGGACCCTTCGCGAAATTGATAAATCAGTAGAGGATCACTCCCCTTTGATGTCGAGGTCGCTGAATTTCGACACTCCGGCCATAACTTCCCAGCACTTTGTAGCTCCATATGTCCAATACCAGGGTGCATCAATAGGAATGCGTTCTGGATCATCGGTAATGTCTCAGGCTCGAGGATCCTCTTTCCAGCCTTCAGGATCCTCATTTCAGCATTAGGGATTCTTCACCAGTTTAGGAGAATGCATGGGGACGCAGCCAATTCAAGGATCCTCGCAGGTTTAAGGATCCTCCCAGGTTCAAGGATCCTCTTAGGTTCAAGGATCCTCGCAGGTTCAAGGATCCTCGCAGGTTTAAGGATCCTCTCAGGTTCAAGGATCCTCGCAGGTTCAAGGATCCTCTCAGGTTCAAGGATCCTCTCAGGTTCAAGGATCCTCGCAGGTTTAAGGATCCTCTCAGGTTCAAGGATCCTCGCAGGTTTAAGGATCCTCTCAGGTTCAAGGATCCTCACAGGTTCAAGGATCCTCTCAGGTTCAAGGATCCTCTCAGGTTCAAGGATCCTCTCAGGTTCAAGGATCCTCCCAGGTTCAAGGATCCTCTCAGGTTCAAGGATCCTCTCAGGTTCAAGGATCCTCCTTCCAGGTTCAAGGATCCTCATCTCAGGTTTCCGGATCCATGGATTATCCTCCAAGACCTACATTCACAGCACTTCAAGGATCCAACATCTTCCAGGATCAAAGATACTTAAGGAGTGTGCAACCCAGAAGTTCAGATGTTTATCTAGGAGACTTCATACCAATGCAGACCATTGCTTCCTCTAACATGGATTCACATCTGGAATTCCAAATTTGAATCATTCAGGAGGTAACACTTTGAATAATTTTTGCAATGCTAACCATGGCTTTGTGCAGGATACAGGTATCAACCAAGCTATGGCTAAGGAATTGCAGAAACATAGGGATATAATATCCAACGTTCCAGGAGTGGTTAAGCCCATTCCTGAGATTCCTGATGAAAGCCACAAGATATCTCGTTTTGCACCACCCATTTGTGATGTAGAGATACCGAAGAGGTTTCAGACACCAAATATGGTTGCTTGTGCAAGGGCTTTGGATCCACACTTACCGGATCATCGTTAAAATGGCTGCTAAGTCTTCCTCCTTACTCTATTACTTCAGTTGCTAATCTAGTTAATTTGTTTAATAGCCAATTCTCATGCAGTAGGAGATTTGAACGATTAACTAGTGACTTATATAGGATCACCCAAGGTCATAATGAATCATTAAGGGATTATATAATTAAATTTAGTAGAGAATCCTTAGAAATCCCTAACTTAGATATCGCTACTGCTATTGAAGCTTTTAAACTGGGTTTACTTAAGGATTCTCAGTTCTATGATGATCTTGTTATGACACCTTGCAGGAACTTAGATGAGGAAAGAAACAGGGCCCTTAGGTTCATCCGTTTAGAGGATGACAAAAGGATCCACGAGAGATTGTCAGTATCCTCAAAGCAAGACAAATAAGGATCCTATCTCAAGGATAACTGATCCAAACAATACTCCAAGCATGACAACCAGAGTGTGCATGACGTGGAACAAGAGGAAGATGATCAGGATTATCCTCCTATTTCTGAATATTGTTTTTCTGCTAATAATAATGAACTAATCCTTTCTATGCAGAGTTTAGGTGACAAGGTTAAGTGGCCAAGGAAGAATGACAAACCGCCTACCACCAAAGACGAATCGAAATGGTGTGCTTACTATGGGGACTCTGGTCATCTCACAGTTGAGTGCATAGCATTAAGGAAGGAGATAGGTTATCTTTTGAGCAAAGGATAGTTGAAGGAATTGCTTGGAAGGAAAAAGTCAAGGATCAAGGATTCTGAGAAAGTTCCTGGAAAAGCTCCTCCTCCACCAGCTGATGCTCAAATCATCCATTTCATCTCTAGAGGTTCTCAGCAGCTAAAAGACGTGCAAAGGAAACAAAGATGGAGAATGGGGGCAGACCTGTTCGGACCTCCATCCTTACCCAGCAGAAAGTGATATCCTTTGATGAGGATAACTGTGTGGACATTCAGGATCCTCATCATGACGGTGTAGTTATTACATTATTTATATCTAACCATTTTGTTCGCAGGATTCTCATTGATGGGGGAAGCTTGGTTAACATAATCCGGTTGGATGTTCTCAAAAGAACAAATATTGTCCCAGGATCATCTGTCCTTATGGGATTCAGTGGAGAGATAAAGATTACATTGGGGGACATCAAACTTCCAATTTATATATATAGGGAGTGAATTCTGTTTAAAAATTCTATGTTATTGACTGCTTATCTTGTTGTAATGTTATCTGTTGCAGGCCATAGATACACGATATGAAGGCAGTCCCCCTCAACATATCATCCATGTGTCAAGCTCCCAACTCTATGGGATGTGGTAAAGATAGAAATTGATCAGCAGGAGGCAAAGAACTGTTACACTTCTTCAATGAAGCCAGCCTCCAAGGAGCGAGACGTCATGGAGGCAAGAGAGCCAGATGTCAAGGATATTATGTTGAACTCAGAGGATCCTGAATCCAAAATTTTTATAGAATCTGGGATCCTGGACAGTATTGAGCAGGATTTAGTATCCTTCTTGGAAAGAAGAAAATCTACCTTTGCTTGGAAACATGAAGAGATGACAGGTATATCTAAGAATGTTATTACTCACAAACTTGCTATTGACAGGTCTTTCAAGCCAATACACCAAACAAGGAGAAAGTTTACACTTGAAAGGAATGTCATTGTCCAAGAAGAGGTAGACAAATTGCTCAAGGCAAGTTTGAGTGGACTGATAAGCATGAAGCTGCACTCAAGGTTCTTAAGGATTATCTATCCTCAGCACCAGCCCTGATGAAACCAGAAAATGGAGAATCGTTATCCTTATACTTAGCTATTTCAGTTAAAGCAGTAAGTGTGATCCTAGTTAAGGATCATGAAGGCTCTCAACATCCGGTATACTATGTAAGTAAAATTCTACTTGATGCTGAGGCCAGGTATTCTCATTTAGAGAAATTAATTCTTGATTTAATTATGGCTTCTGCTAAACATAGACATTATTTAGAAACTCACACTATTATTATGAAAGCTAACTTTCCTATTAAGAATGTTCCCAGAAAAACTGAAATGGCAGGTAGAATGGCAAAGTGGATAGTCAAGCATTGAGTATGAACCCAGGACTGCCATCAAGTCCCAAGCCTTAGCTGACTTTGTGGCTGATTTCAGTAGTGATCTACAAAGGAAAGCTGAATTAGAAGTTCAACAACTTGAGAAGACAAAGGATCCTTGGACACTCTTCACGGATGGAGCTTCAAATGTTAAAGGAACTTGACAAGGCACACTACTAAAATCGCCACAGGGGGACATTATACCCCAATCCATTGCATGTGAATTCCAAACCACTAATCATGAGGCAGAGTAGGAGGCCTTGATAGCAGGTTTGCAATTAGCTAACAATATGAGGATCAGGTATCTTCAAGTATTCGTAGATTCCCTATTAATTACTAACTACTTTAATGGTTCTTATGCTATTAAAGGTGAAATACTAATCGAGTACTTAGAAATAGTCAAGAAATTGGCAGATTCTTTTGCTTTTTTCAGTCTACCACAGGTACCCAGGGAAGAAAATGCAGAAGCTGACGCTTTAACTAACCTTGGATCATTCCTAAAGATGCAAGAAGATGTGAAAAATACTCATCACCCATGTTTTAACTCCTGCAATTGAGGATCACGTAGCCATGGAGATAGTGGAGGATTCTGCAATCATACCTGGTGATCCTGCACAGTCGAATTCAGGATCCTGGATCCTTCCAATCCTAAGATATATACAACATGGAGAGATCCCTACAGGACAAAATCCTAAAGCTTTCAAAGTCAAGGAGACTGTGGAAACTACACTGGGGGCAGAGCACTATTCTCAAGGATCCTTAGAACAACATACTATAGGCCTACCACGAAGAAGGATGTTGTCGATTATGCAAAGAAGTGTGATGCTTGTCAAAGACACAGTAATATTCTACACCAACCAACATAACATCTGCATCCTAAGAAGAAGCTTTTGCTCAAAGTCAGAAAAAAGGAAATGGCCAGTTATCAACAAAGAATGGCTGGAGCATACAACAAGAATGTCATGATTAGAAGATTTCAAGTTGGTGATTTTGTGCTAAGAAAAGCATTCCAGAACACTACAAATCCTTCTGATGGCAAGCTAGCACCAAAGTGGGAAGACCCCTATCTAATTGAAGCTGAATCAGGAAAGGGGGCATATCACTTGTTAACAATGGATGATGATCTCCTACCAAGAGCTTGGAATGCTGTCCACTTGAAGAAATATTTCATGTGACAAGGATCCTCGTGGCAGAGGTGATCCCAGCGAAAGGGATATCCTTAAAGGATCCTCAAAGTATCGATGATCCTTACTTAGGTAATATCCTAAACTTAAGCTATTTCATTTTATTATTTTCTCTTATAAGGATAAGGATCATGGATCCTTTATCCATCTCTCACGTGAGTTCAAGTTTTGAAAGTTCAGGTATCTTTAGCACAACGTTGGTTATCCACAGAAGCAATCCGTCTTTTGGGTCTAACCCCAGTTATTCGGGCTTGTCCCCAGATTCCGCCTGTAGCGCACGATGATCCTGGTGTAGTTCAAGGCTTTGGGACCAGTACTCGTTCTAGGGGCTGATAATTCCATTGTTCTGGCTATGCTTAGGATCCTACGTATAATGGTAGACGTACCATACATCCGTTCATAAGGTTTCTAACGTTTTCACGTTAGCTAAGGTTTCTAACGTTTTCACGTTAGCTAAGGTTTTGGCATTTTCATGTCACTAAGTTTGGATAGTCGCCAGTTAGGGCCATACTCCAGTTTACACACGATCCTTGGGCTTGTCCCCAGTTATCCTTGGGCTTGTCCCCAGTTATCCTTGGGCTTGCCCCCAGTTGCTAACTCTTTTCTTATATTGGCTTAGTCCCAAGTTATGCTCTATTTCAGGTCCTTGAAGATAGGCGGCTAGGGATCCTTGATCCTTATTTCACTCTAAGGTTTATCTTATAGTTATCCTTATTATGGTTAGGATTCTAACTTGGATCCTCAGGTATGATCCTTAACTCTTTTGATTCTATTCATTATTCTTTTAAATAACCCTTATACTTGACAACTGAACTTGTAAATTTTAAATCATGTCATTTAAAAAAAAAAAAAAATTTATCGGTTATGGGATATGTGATCCTTGTTCATATCCTAAACTTTTTGGATATCTTTTCTAGTTTGTCAAGGCTTGATAAGTATAAACAAATTGAACATTATAACAGTTGGAAAGTAACATACTAAAAAGGATAACAACACAAGATAAGCGACAAAAGGTTAAGTTTTTATTTATTAACATAAGACTAACCCTTTAAAGGTTGTCAAAATTACCTACCCGAGCATCTACCAGCAAAACGTGGCCCGTCCGCTGGGGTAGGTAAAGGGTGTCCATGATAATAAGTTCAAAGATAGTGCAGGAAGATAAAGGCGGCAGGATCACAATGGCTTCATCCCCCAAACAGAGGATCCCTCCACCAATTGCAATCCTGCCTATTGTCCAAAGGATCATACATGATCCTTAATCCTAAAAACCTATTGTTCAGTACAGACCATCATTGTTCAACAAAAAACACCATAACCAAAACAAACCATCAAACTAAAAAAAAAAAAATGGGCTCTGGCTACGTCTAGAAATGTCCTTCATCGCCCATTCATGCAGCTCACACCTTGGCTGCATCACCACCAGCATCATCACCACCAGCCTGATCCTTCCCACTGCCACTTGCTTCAATTGCCAGGACGTCAGCTGCCTCCTCCTCATCATCCTCAAGATCAGCCAACCTTGCCTTCCAGCCTTCAACATCCCAGCTGTCTTTGTCAAAAGCACGGTCTTGAGCTTCCTGGGCCATCTTCAACTTAGTCTGATACATCGTGATGGCAGCAGAGAGCTTGGCATTTTCGATGAGCTCATGTTTTTCATAATCAAAGTTAACCAGCACCTTGGCCATTTCCTGCTTGGTATCCTGGAGTTCCTTCCGAGCATCAGCAAGTGCAAGATCTTTGAGCACGCCAACCTGTTGGAGTTCAGCTATTTTCTTGTCCAGCTCCTCAATATTGCCCACGTAATCCTCGATCTCAGCAAATTTCTGCAGAAAGAAGATAAGGCAGTTCAAGGTCAAGTGATCCTCATAAGAGCAGGATACCTAGGCAAAGTTAAGGATCCTTACTTCATTGAAGTATTCAAGGAATTGGTGGCGGATCAGTGGCAGGCCTTGAAGATCCTCAGCATCAGAAGTTTTCCTCTTCTTGACACCCTTTCCTTTGGAGGGTGCCCTTGGAATGGAGATGCTAGGACTGGTAGTGGACCTCTTCTTCCTGGGTCGTACGAGATCAAGGTCAGCTGTGTTGAATTGGGAAACAGGCTTGACAGATTTTCCAGTGCCTACGCATTCAAAGCAAGATGAGTATCCTTATCCTATTTCAATTTATCTATTTATTTTAATATTTAAACTATGCAAAAGACAGGATACTTACTCGACATGGTAATGGAACCTGAGGATACTTCTTGTGAGTCTTGGGTGTCTATCTTGAATGTCCTTGTTTCAGGATCAAGCTTCCAAAAAGCAGCGAGCCTGTCCTTGGTTTCAGGTGATGTGCGGATATGTGAGACAGAGATAGCTGCATGACATAAGACAGAAAGGGGTCAGTAATCCTTATACGAAAACAAGATTGCCTGGTGATCCTTCTTATGATCCTCCAGCCTACCATGGGTGGACCATGCCTTAGGGAGATCTTGACCGTTTAGGATGGAATCCCTCTTGACAAAGAAAAAGCGACGTTTCCAGTCTCTGTCATTCTTGGTGACTTTCAGAAGAGGATGATCTGCACCGGGTTTTCGCTTAAGCAAATAACGATGGGAACCAAAAGTAGTAAGATCATACAGCTCCGCCAATTCTGACATGCCCAAAGCAATGCCTTCCTGTTCGATGATCCTCTCCAGGGTATACAAGACCCTCCAAATCATCGGCATGGCTTGGATATAAGAGATGCCGGTAAGGGAAAAGAAGGATTGTGTAAACTCTGGGAAAGGATAGGTGTATCCTATGGTGAATGGAGTGGCTGGAAATGCAACCCATGTTTCTGAAACATAGTCGCTAAGGGTAGTAGGATCAAAGGGTCTGAAATAGGCATTCGCCGGAAAACAGCAACGGATTTTGTCTATCTGTGCGTCGTTAAAACAACACTTTTCATTCGCTGAGTCCTTGATGATTTTCTGACTTTCCAAAGGGCTATCCTTCTTGTGATCTTTGCCCGGAGAACTTCGGAGCAACATCTTTGATGGAAAGATAAAAACAGAGCAAGAGAGGGAAAAAGATAGAGAGAGAGAATACCTGAACGTCTTCGGAATGTGGATTATAAAGGGAGTTTCTCTGAAAATTTAAATGCATTTGATCCTATCTATATCTCTATTTATAATCATGATCTTGCAGGTTGTCACTTCCGTGACATCATCATCGCAACGGCTAGTTCAAAATTAACGGCTATATATCCGTTAGTTTGTTACGGATAAGATCAAGAAAACATAACTCGCTAATTTTATAATTTCACTCCTTATATTTTGGGGGCAATTGTTAGGGGAGGATTTTCTAACAATTAGTGATCCTTATTTGTTATCCTAATTAGTGATCCTTACTTCTGTGACAGGTGGTGATCCTCAGAAGGGCTTTAGGATCAGGATCATGGATCACTTCAAGGATCCTCATACTGACGATTGTTTACTTATGTTTTATAACATCTCGCAGGTATAACAAGCTTGACCAAGTCTTAGCGACATTCTTGGAGAATATTCCCGAAGTATTCTGCACGTGCTAGATCAAAACTAGACGTTATGGAGAACGTGGAGGCTTGGCCCGAAAGTCGGAGAGTTTGTTAGCTAGATATTTTTCTTATTTTAAAGGGAGTAACGAGCTGAGTTAGGGAGTTAGTGACACTTAGTCATTTTTGGCAGTTACACACACTCATACAAACACTCATACAAGCTCTCGTTCAAACACTTAGCAATTTCATACACTTTTTACACATTTCACCGTAGTGATCCTTGTACCTAGCTCGTTACTATCCGAAGTTGTAAACATTCATTCATTTATTTGAACTTGGTGATCGGTAGTTTCCATCACCCGGGGTTTTTTGTGCCGGAGATCAACTCTTGATCAAGGGCTTTTTCCCCGTATAAATCTTTGTGTTGTTTGTGCATTCTACATCGAAGTGATCCTCATTGTTGTCACACATTTTTAGCATCATACCCCGTAATCTAGAGTTTGGTTGCAATATCATCATCAGATTTTCTGACCAAAACATAAGTGTGTGTTTTTGCTAAGTGTTTGCAGAGAATTCGTGTTTTGTGTGTAATTTCAGTGGTGTGCACGACTTATGCCTTCATTGAGCTGTTTTCCCCTTAAAAAGATAAGAAATAAACAACTAACTAACTTCCCGAAAAAGGTGGAAGTCACCCATGACCACCACTAACGGTTATCTCCTCAATATGCACGTGCCTAAAAGCATATTCCACGAGATTCCAGGAGAGAAGTGGTCCATTACGTCCATTACCTGCATTTACACATTAAAAACGTGCAAAACATAAGTTCTGTTAAGGATCCTGATCCTCAGACTCGTGATCCTCAGACGCGTGATCCTCAGACTCGTGATCCTCAGACTCTGGATCCTCAGACTCTGGATCCTCAGACTGTCTGCATCATCTATTAAGGATCCGTGATCCATGCCCAGACTCAGGATAGATGATCCTTAGCATAAAATTCATGCCCTAACAATACCTGTCATATCCTCATGCTTCCACGCAAACGTTGACATCCTGCATTTCAAAAAGTTAATTAATTGTTCTTCAATATCCTGAGGAATATTGGTTCCTACGAGCACCGAAATATCGGGGTTATCCTGGTCCAGGATAATTTTCTTCACATCCTGATCCGGATCCGGATCCTCCATGATATCCTGGGCCCGCGTCTTTAATTGCTATGCTGCACTAGGTTTGGTTGAGGATTTCATCGAGGATGAGTAGCATTCTTTCGCCTCCTGCTGATCACTATCAACTTTGACAACTCCCCAAAGGGTAGGTATCTTGATGCATTGGTGATATGTTGATGGCACAACCTTTATATCGTGAATCCACGGTCTTCCCAGTATGATGTTGTAGCAGGATAGAGAATCCATCACACAGAAACGTTGTATCGAGTTGACTCCTTCAACGTATACTGGCAACTTAATCTCTCCCACTGTGTTTCTAGCCTCTCCACTGAATCCAACAAGCACGGTAGACTTCGAAGTAATATCCATTGGAGATACATTCATTCTCTTCAGAGTTTCTAGTTGGATTATGTTGACGGAGCTGCCATTATCAACCAGTATCCTGCGTACAAAATGGTTAGCCACATATAACGTTATTACCAGAGCATCATGGTGAGGATCCTGGACAGTATCCCTGTCATCAGCATCAAAAGTGATCACTTTGTCAGTTGTGAGGGTAGTCATTCTGACAGGTTTGTCTCCCCTTTCGGCCTTGGCTTCCTTCGCATGTCTCTTTGCTGCCGAATACGAACTTCCACAAATGTCGGATCCTCCCGAAATGAAGTTGATTATCTTGGCATCCGTGGGAGGTGATGCTGCTCGCTCAGGATCCTTCTCAGTATCCTGACTCTTATTCTGCTTTCTTCCTAAGAGATCTTTCAGATATCCCTTGCTTAGAAGATAGCTTATTTCTTTCCTTAGAGCAATGCAATCCTCAGTTACATGTCCGAAATCTTCGTGGAAAGCACACCATTTTGACTTATCTTTCCAGTCAGCCTTTTGCTGATTCTTTCGAGGCCACCTAGCCTTGTCTCCTAGACCCTGCATAGCATACATCAATTCAGGAATATTGACAGAAAAGCAATATTCAGACAACTCAGGATACTCTTCAGGATCCTCATCTTCGACAACATTCACTCTCTTGTTTTCATTTCTACCATATGGCTTGGGCCGATATGGCTTAAATGAGGATTCTGACTTCCTGTTAGTTGACTCATAAGTGTTAGATGAGTTCATCCTTTCTTGCATTTTCCTGTCATCTTCCAGACGGATATATCTCAAAGCCCTGTTACGAGCTTCGTCGAGATTCCTGCAGGGATTCATTACAAGATCCTGATAAAACTGAGAATCCTTTTGTAATCCCATCTTAAAAGCTTGCACAGCTGTTGCAACATCAAGATGTGGGATATCTAAGGATTCTCGACTGAATTTGTTCACATAATCCCTCAAGGATTCCTGAGGCCCTTGAGTTATCCTGTAAAGATCACTGGTTAGTTTCTCAAAACTCCGACTACAAGAAAATTGACTGTTAAATAAATTAGCCAAATGAGCAAACGAAGTAATTGAGTGAGGAGGAACGTTTAACAGCCATTTTAAGGCTGATCCTGTTAGAGTAGAACCAAATCCCTTGCACAAGCACGCTTCCTTGAGCTCCGGAGGGATAGGGTTAATCTCCATTCTTTCCCTATACTGAGCAATATGCTCCTCAGGATCCGTAGTCCCATCATAAAGCTTCATGTTGGGGGTTTGGAATCTCTTTGGGATCTCAGCATCACAGATAGGATATGCAAAACGAGATATCTTGTGGCTGTCCTGGGACACTTCCGGGATCGGCTGGACCACCCCAGGTACACTAGATATCATGTCCTTCAACTTCTGAAGTTCCCTAGTAAGTGCTGATGTTACACCTGTATCCTGCAAAGATCCACTATTGTTAGTAGCATGAGTATTATTATTGTTTGACACGTTACCCGTTGGAGGATTTTGCCCATATCCTGAAGCATATCCTGAGCTCCTCATGGTTGACATCCTGACCGAGGAGGGTATCTCAGGAGTATGATTCTGAGGAAGACTGGGCACAATATTCCCCCTGTTATCCTCAGTATACACAGCTGAACTGAAGTTCAACGCTCTGGGTGTAAGGGAGTGACATTATCCTCAGCAGATCTGCTCGAGCCAGACTTCAGGAGTTGTATTTCCCTTAAAAGCATTTGGTTTGTTTCCTGTTGCTGCCTCATTTGTTCGTGCACACTTCCAAATAAGGTTAAAATTTCATCGTTAGAAGCTAAAACAGGAGCATATTCCTGAACACTGCGGGTAGGGATAACATCCTGAGGTCGTGAAGAGGCTGGCGTCCTTGGAGGAGGTGGTGGAAGCACCGAACCGGTAGTAGCAGAAGTCATAGCAGACATAGTAGAGGAACTCATGTTTGATCTTGAGGCCATTACGGACAATGTGGCAAAAAGTTTTGAAAATAGGAAACCGATTAGCGATTTGACAAAAAAATTTAGTAAAGAGAGCACCACTTGCCCCACGGTGGGCGCCAAATTGTTTTGGTCAAAAATTACCGAAGCAATTTAGTGATCAAATTAGTAAAGTGAGGTAGTGTGCTAGAAAGTGTACTTGAAAATGTGCTTGTTGAGTTAATTAGGAAATCAGTATTCAGGATACGGCTCAGAATATCGAGCTGTATCTATGATCAAACAATGAGCAAAAGTAAAGTAAACGACACGAGATGTACGAGGAAAGCCCTTGATCAATCTAGATCGCCGGCATAAAACCTCGGGAGCTGACAATCGCAGCTGCCTTGTTCTTCTATTGCTTCAAATATCAGGATACAGTGCAGGATGTGGTACGGATCGACTAAGTGTTACAACGAAATTTGAATACAAGTGTGGTGTTTGCAATGAGCTAGAGAGTGAAAGTATGCGAGAGTGTAAGTGGAGATTGTGTGACTTAAACTGATCCGACCTCATCTATTTATAGTAGGGCTGTCCAAACTGCTCGACGATCGAAGATCGCTCGACGATCGCTCGAAAATTGCCCGAAAAATGATCGTTCGATTCACGCTCAGTTTGTTAATGAGCCGCTCGGATCGGTTCGATTTGAAAACGATCCAAACATGAGCAAGGGTCCGCTCGCTCGTCGATCGATCGGTTTCGCTCGAATTATTTTTTATTAAATAATTAATATATATTTAATTAATATAAGCATAAAATAGCCCAACAAAATACAAGGCCCTTTCATATACTTAGCCCATCAAAATAACTAGCCCAATAGCCACAACCCATTCCTTCCTTACCCTAAACCTACATCTAAAATCTGATTATACGCAGTCACACAGACACACACTCAGACGCAACACACTCACACTCACGCACACAATGCCCTAGCTCCGGCGATTCCGGCGACTGAAGTACCCAGCCATCATTTCTTCTGCCCATGTCTTCGTTTCTTTATCAACTAATTTCAACTAATGGAAGATTTGGTCCCATATTTTCAACGCTGGAAGATTAAAATATGTTTGTTGTTTGTTCATTTTTTTCAACTAATTTCTTTATCATCTCATTATTAGTATAATATGTGTTTTTCGATCTATTTTCATCACCACTTTCATTGGCTATTAATCATAAGTTGGAGCATAATTAGAGTGCCTGTAACTTGATTTAATTTGAGCATAATTGGAGCATAGTTTAATGCAGCCTAGAAAGGTTGGACATGTTTTACTGAAGTCATGATTTCAGTTTTTGTTGTTGCTGCACATTTGTTAATTTAGGTGTTGAGAAAAACCGAGCGAAACCGATCGAAATCGATCCGATCGATTTAAATTCGAACCGATCCTGAGCACCACTTTTATGCTCGGTTTTATAAATTCGAACCGAACCGATCCGATCGGTTGTAATTCGATCCGATCTCGAGCAGACCCTCGCTCGGATCGGATCGGTTCGGTTCGTGAACACCCCTAATTTATAGTAAAGATAAAATAACAAACTATCCTAAACTTCCGGGATCCACCGAATATTCCTTCATCGAACGTTGTAGACCTGGTCTTTCGGGCTCAACGTCTCTCCTTCAACAAACTCGTCCGAGTCTTGAGGAGAAGAAGTCCTCTTGACCGTTAGCAAGTCTCAGCCTTTAACCTGCACGTGGTTAATTCAATAAACTCCAGGATATCACCCAAGATGTTAGCAATATCCTCTTCCAGCATCCTGGTCACAAATAAACAAATAAAGGCAGGATATTGGTCAGGATACGTATGTCAAGAAAATGACCCCTAACAGCCACCATTATCTTCGAATTAGTATTGTCTTTTGAAGTGAAATGTGAAGTACAAACATGGGTCGGAAAACGAATTGAATTTATAATCACTAGAAAAAGTAGTCGTTAGTCGTTGGAAGAGAAAAAAATAGCCGTTGGTTTATCCGTTTGTAAAAGGTTTGATTAGATCATTTGCACAATGGTTTATGGGCTTTATTTATAAATCCACCTCAAATTTTATAAGTTCATACATTTATTTAGGAATATTTATTTTAGATTTTTGTAATTATTTTTTAATATTATTATATGGACGAATACTAGTTATTTTAGATTTTTGTAATTGTTTTTAATATTATTATGTGGACGAATACTAGTTGTTTTAGATTTTTTGTTTTTATTTTTAATATTATTATATGGACGAATACTAGCTTGAAAAGATACCTTGGTATTAAACCCATACCAAACATATAGTTTTTTGTTAACTGCGAATCTTTCTATACTAATAAACGAAAATCTTTTTTGGACACGTGTCACTCTCTGGTGCTTTCTCACCTTATTTTCCTATTTATCTCCCATATTAAATAATAATAATTTTAAACAAAATAATAGATAATAATAAATATTTAGATAAGGATAAAAGTTTATTTTATTATGATCATAATAATAATAATAATAATAATAATAATAATAATAATAATAATAATAAGTAAATAATACATCAAAGTTCATTTTTAGAAGATAAATATTGACGGATGTATGTGTTAACATATGACATTATATTTTATTCAACACGTGCAATATATGAGTTTTTTAAAGATATATCTTTTTAATTATTTATTATATACAGTTACATTTATGCAAAATAAAAAAACAAAGTAAAATGTTATAATAAGTAAATAATACATCAATGTTCATTTTTAAAAGATAAATCTTGATGACCATTTATCTTAACATATGACATTATATTTTAATCAACACGTGTAATATACGAGTTTTTTTAAAGTTATATCTTTTTTATTATTTATTATATAAAATTACATTTATGCAACCCGTGTAATACACGGGGATCTAACCTAGTTATAGTAATAATAAAAAAAGTCAGTAAGTTGAATTATCCGAAGAGAAAAATGTTGATGGCCCAACTTTACCTAACAAATTAATGCTTAATTATTTGGTTACTACTAACAATTCATTACGATTTTATGAAAGTCCTTTGTCAACTGAAATGTGCATTTTACCTAAAACAGATGTGGCCGTTTTTAAAACGATTTCAAGATATATACGTGGGATCTTAGAAGGTTATCGTTAGCAACAATTTGTAATAAAAAAGTAATTGGTTTACATTAACGGATTATAAATCTAAAACAATACTATCAGGACCTCCGGTTAAAAGGTTTTGGTTCCATCACTCATTATCTATCTACAATGCTTATATGTAAAAGTTTTATTTGCTATCAATCTCATCGGTATATATGTTTTTCATTATCATATATATTTATTATGTGGTGACATATCCCTTTCTTATGCACCTTTCATTGCCTATTTTACCAAGCATCTTTTTCATTTATCATACCTACCTTTTGTTATCTTTTGTGTTGTTATATATTATGTAGTCTTAAACTGTATCCACATCTGAAGGGGTATGGTCCCAGATCTCGCATTAAAGCGGACTCGAGTGACCATCACCTTTATCAAATACTTCCATCAACAAGAACTTATCTGCATATGTGCGGGTACGCGCGAACGCAATTAGTTGTTCCAATCGGTCTAGTGATGAGAAGACTTATCTTGTGTATGAAAACGATTGTTTTCGTCACGATAAGGGATGCGGTAACAACCGCGGTTACCACACACAGCGATGCGACTCAGCACCTCACCCTGTAGATATTTTCGTCACGACAAGGGACGCGAAAACAACCGCGGTTACCGCACATAGCGATGTGGCCCAATACCGCATCCTATTGACGACGCAAGTGGGACTGACACTTTGACTTAAGTGTCCAAAACAGCAAATGGCACTGACAGCAGTCACCTGTCCAGCCCACATGTATGCAACGCTGGCGAACAGACTGACAACCACAGCAGGACATGGCATCACTTCCGTGACCTACGCGTCTGACACACCTTCAAAGGGATGCACGTTGTCAGTCTAGCCACTCAATTACCCTCCTTCACTCTTCGGCTATAAACAATGTTTTAAAAACCGGTTCAAACCGGGCGGTTGTACCGGTTGACCATACGGTAAAACCGGTTAAACCGCCCGGTACACCCTGTTGAACCGCCCGATACACCCGGTTAAACCGTTTTTAAGCCAAATCTGGTACGGTATAAAAACCGGATTTTAAAACATTGGCTATAAATACCCATCCCGGACCAGGTTTGAGGTATCGTTTTTCCTGTTCCCTCTCACACTTACTACAAACACACACTTTGCTCTCAAGCAAATACTGATTCTCACGCCAGAGAGTGGTAACAAGGAGCACCCCCCACCCCATCCTTCTTGTTAAGAGTCACGGTGCGTTTTCTTGTGCAGGAGACAGGTTAGCGGACGATCCAGCCGCCGATCCTCGGAAAGAGGGGATTAACCCTACTCGATGAGACCAGTGAATTAACCTCCCCGGTTAACCACTGTTTCATCAACATCCATAAACACATGGAGCCATCTTGTGGAACAAATTGAGTCGGATGATGATTTTCAAAGTCCCATAAAAATGTAGGCAACACTTCCAAAAAGGCAAATACAAAGAAAACCACCTTACACCCCATTCATAAACCAGCGGATTAGGACAATGAACATACGAGCTCATGCGTGCGGGTTCAAGTAGTTCACCCCAACCGAAATGTGTTTCAAAATTGGGTTGTGTTACTCGATGTCATTTTGAGAAGAGATGTAGAATTCAAGGTTGTCAAATGTGGTCCCAACCCTACCAACCAATCATAGTTAATTCAAACATGTTCCCAACCTCTTCAACCAATCAAATTTCAACTTTTTTAATTTTTATTTTGGTCTTAAAGAAAAGTCGTGTGGGTTAAATATATGGGTTGTTTGGGTTTATTTTAGGTGGCATTATTGGCTATTTTTTGTTTTGAACGTCAAATTCTTTACTCTCGTTGTCTGTGTGTCTTGAACCCAAAACCTACTCCTCTCAAGGTGTTTAAAGGATTTGCTTTTATCAATAAACCACCACCCCATTGGTATTTTATTTAATGGCTATTGATGTGGGTTTATTGGGTTCATTTTATTTAATGGCTATTGATGTGGGTTTATTGGGTTCAAGGGGGATACACCCCTTCTATCTTTAGGCTGGGTGGTGTGGGGTATTGCCCATCACCACCTCACCCCAATAACACCCCAACACCGACTCCTTGGTGCCATTAATGCCTTCACCATTTGTCAAGACTTTGACAATAATGTCCAGTCATCGAACCCCCTACTAACTTATGCCGAGAAAGATGCTATTCGATTGAAAATACGTCATAGGGAGACACACTTGAATTTACGAGCGAATTTGGTTTAACATATATGGTTGAATCGCCTTAACGATGATGGTGACGTTGAGTAAAATAATTGTATTTTTAGTTGTTTGTTTTAACAGGTAAAATAAAATTTAGTATGTTAATTTATTTTCTTTATGGTTTAACTTATATTTATAATTTATTAATTAAAAAGTGAATTAAAAAGTGAATTAAAATTAAATTAAGGATTGAGAAATGATCCCACCTCCCGTCGGTCTCTTCTTGCCACCATAGCACAACCACTTAGCTGGCGGCACCACGACAAAACCACCTCCACCGCCGCACCATTTTTCCAGATTTGTTTTCAGATCACAACCGTTGTCGACTCTCCCCTTTTCACTCTCCCTCATCTCTAACTCTGTCTCTCAATCTCTCTCTTTCTATTCTTCGGATCACAGGTTGCCACTATTGCCAGCTCCTCCCTTTTCACTCTCCCTCATCTCTAACTATGTCTCTCAACCTCTCTCTTTCTATTCCTCCTGTTTTGGAGAAGATGGTCATACTAATGGCGGCTACTCTTTTGTCTCTTTGATGCAGAGAAGCAGGTGGTCCTTGGTGATGATAAATAAAGGGTAGTGGCATCACCGTAAATAACATCTCAAAATTGTTCAATTTCGATACTGTTCATAAGACACTACGTGAAATATTATATTATTATATAATTTATTAATTAAAAAGTGAATTAAAATTAAATTAAAGATTGAGAAATGATTTTTTTTTGGTGGGGGGGGGGGGGGGGGGGGGGGGGGTTGGGGTTTAAACCACACCATGGTTACTAAGGGGTGGGGCTAGTTAAGGGCCTAGTCCACTATGAGATCTTTAATGGACTATATTACAAGCCCAAAAAAAAAAATTTAGGTGCACAACATATTATAATAAGCATGGCGTGTGCCTGCATGATTTGAAGTTAACAGTTTGATGGGCCCATATAACCAGCCCAATGTCCAATATACATAAACTTCTTTTAACCAACCCAGCTCGCACTTCTGCATCACCTAACTTGATTAGTAAATAAGATCAAATTTATCGACAAGGTAATCCAATATCACTAATCATGTTGATAACACTAAAATTACCAACACCATTTACATTCCTTAATATTTTTTAAATCCAGATTGAACCATTCGTAAGTAAATTACTGTATATTTCCAAATTCAGATATCTTTCTGACAACGGAAATGATCCTGAATTTAACTAGCTTATGGTAATGATTAACAACCATCTTATGGTTACCTACATGTTTACAGAAACAACTGTAAGTTGGTTGAATAAAGACTTTCTTACACTAATAACCACCACATGTGTATTACCTGGATGCTGTTGTTTGGTCTGTTTTGGCAATCTTGCCTACAGGTAAGCTACTGCTAACTTTGCTTTCTGATTTTTTGTTTAGAGATGAATTTTTCTTTCTTCATTCTTATGAATTTTAATGATTCTCCTACTTTGTGCGCTGATTGGTCGCCGCCACCTGGGAATGGAAAGGAAAAACTAGTTTATTTCTATAAATCCATCTCTTGTGAAATAGATGTTTGAAGAATAAACAGATCTGTGGATATAGGGTGTTGTAGCTTTTGTAGTAATATAGCAGTAACGATGAACAATTTTTTACGAGAAAATTGAACATAAATAACCTGCAGGAGAGTTTTGTTCTGTATGATAAATTTGATACAACACAAACACATGTTTAGATTTAATTACATTTGATACAACACAAACACATATTTAGATTTAATTACATATATATATATACTAAATGAACGGGTGTCATTAACCATTGCGTCTCTTCAAGAAGTGGCGCATTAAATAACCCTGAATCCTAACTGTTAACAAACTTAACTACCATAATAATAACACTTAGGATATAATAATTTAATTAATAATAATAATACTTAGGATAAAGTCTAGATTATATTATTCTAGCGTCTCTTGCATGCTAGCATAGTTTTGCATTATCATTAACTATATTTGGTCACTCGGCAATGAGAATTCACACTATCAGCTCTTTGAGTGTTCAAGACTGAATCAAAGATTCGATGACGGAACACTAAGCTATATAACTTTATTAACTGAGAACTGAAGAACAACTCCTGAGACTGTTGGTTCAGGCCCAAGAACACTCATTCAAAAACTCACGAACAAGAAATATATTAACTGCTTGAACTTTCTTATTATTTAATATTTTTGAGAGTACAAAAACAAACTAGTGCTGCTATCCTATTTATACAAGATAAAACCCACATGCATAATAATAAAACTCCTACTTTATAGCAACAACCTTCAACGTGCAGCTTCATTCAAGTCCATTTTCCCAGCTATTTATCTTCCATATTCGGTCAAATCTAAGACTTGTTCCTTACCCATGACCCGTTTGCTATTTGGTGACCCAGTTAAACAAAACCGGTAACCGACTTGACCCGTAACATCAAGATTAATTCCAACAGAGACTACAAGCAAAAACTACACAGATAAGAGTATTGAGAGAGAAGAGGGTAATTAAGTTGGGAAGCAAGTGGTTATCATTGAACATAAGTGTCAATTACCTCACCTTCAATTATATATGGCTTTTCTCATGTCACTCTGTTATCTCGAAGATTAAAACGTGGACTAAACGTGTACCATACACAAGAGTTATTCGACTCGGCTGGCTGACTTGGCTAAACACTTAAGCTAAACAGTTGAAATACACATCATTTTAAAGGGGACAGACACAAAAATGATCGAGTAAAGGGTAGTACATGGCAAAGGAACAGCAAAGACAACATCACACATGGGCATGTTGTATCAGATGACATACACCTTAATTAAGCATCAACACATTCTCAGAGGGATGATACATTTGCTTCATCATCCTCATATATTTAGTCATAATATCATCATAATTCATGGCAGTAACAAGACAGGAAAAGAAGAAAATTTCACCACTGAAATATTCAATTAATGTTTTAGAGCTTAATGATAACTTTTGAACAGCCCATATCTTATACTCCCTCCGTCCAATTAAAAGTGTCATATTTTGAATTTTCAAAGTCTTTATTTATAAACTTTGACCTTAAATATTTTTTTTTGTGTTAGATAATACTTGATGAACGTTATATGATTTGAATGTGTTTTACAAGTTTTTTTATCGGGTTAATTTTCATCAACTTTTATATTACACAAAAAATATATAATTAAAGTCAAAGCTTATAAATAAAGACTTTGAAAATTCAAAATAAGACACATTTAATGGGACGGAGGGAGTAACATATAACAGCAAAGTCCTTATACTGAGATACATGAATAGCAAACACCATTGAAACAATCCATATCTCTTTCTTATTTAAGTAACACCTTATAGTTAAACATAGATGATCCAGATGTTGGATCTAATTAGGTCTCTTTCTCAAAGATCCGAACATGAAATCCATTAGGAAATTGTAAACCTGGAGTTCGTACAATATCTCCTCCTTTGATTGGTTGCCACCTGAGATTGGAAACGAAAAACAAGTTAATATATATTTTTAATTCTTTTTCTACAGCATCAATATATTCTTGATTTATCTTAACTGATATTTGGTCACTAGGCAATGAAGAAAGATAGCAATTTGAAGTTTAGCAAAATCCGCTCCAACACAAAACCTCTGGCCACCTCCAAAAGCCATAAAAGTCTTGGATGCACTTTTCAAATCCATATCCTGCTTGAAAGTTGTGATATGGTTTAAGATTTCACAATAATTTTGAATTTTTTTACCATTTCTTTGTTGTGAGATGTATGAGATTAAACAGAATTACCTCCCATCGCCATGGATTGAAGTCGAGTGGATCCTTATAGTTGACAGGATCTAAATGGACAGCAGGGGGGCACACCATTACCGCCCAGCCAGATGGGATAGTATACTCTGCATTAAGGCAGTTTCTATATCATGTACACCTGTGAATCTTACTATATCTTAAAATTTATGTGCCATATATAGTAGTTACCTTTAAACTTGATATCTTTTTTTGCTTTTCTGAACAGTACTGGAACTATGCTCGCCAGCCTTAGTGTTTCATTGATAACCTGTAAGCTATTTAGTTAGTTCATATTAGGGTACATGTGCATTCAGGCAACTTTGATCCTTTTACTTTTAATATTCCTTAGCTTCTTCCGTCCTACATTGGTCCGAATTATATAAATTTGTGGGACAAACATGATCTAGGCCGAGTTTTGACCCGTTATCTAACCTCTACATCATGCACTTACTTTTACTACGTACTAATCATTAACATGGGATTATCTTCCCATGCGTAATTACTCTAAAGTCCAACCTGAAAGGTAAATCTCATTGACTTATATTCTTCCCATGTAAGTCCAGCCTTTGGGTTTTCGCGCTTTCTTAGGATTTTCTGGTGTTCTTCCTGCATTAAATAACATGCATGTTAAATGTGTAACATCGTTTTAGGGATTTTACACTCTTTACATACCGTTAATTCCTTCAATGCCCGAGGGTTATGTGTTAGAAACTTGATTGCAACTGTTATCGCTTGGGAAGTGGTTTCAAAGTTGGCAAACAATAGCGCAAACATCAAATCCAAAGCAGTTGCTTCTGTAAGCATTGTTTCATTTTGCTTGAGTTCATCAAGAACATAATCAAAGAAATCATTTTTGACTTTATTTGGCTTAGCCCGTCTTTCTTCTAGCATGTTCTTTAGCTTCATAATCATCTTCTTTCTTCCCTGTTTAAAGATCAAGAATGAGCTCTTGGGTTCTCTCTAAGATCCCATTACATCTCTCATTACAGGTGGAAAAATATATAACATGTTAATACTAGGGTCAGAGCTTAATTGGTGAAATTGGGTTGGTCTGAACAATAAAAGTTTTTCTCACATGTTTCTTGAATTTCATCGTTATAGTTGATGCGTTAAATATCCAGTAATGCAATCTGGATATTATACTCTACATGTCAAGAAAAACTTTCAGAGTCGGGGGTCTATGCGGAAGCAACCTCTTTGTCCTCATGAGATAGAGGAAACGTTTGTCCCTGTCATACCCTCCCCAGACCCTAACAATAACTTGTCAAATTCGGTCCCTGAGTTCAACGACTTGTGACTTGTTTAAACCCATCATGATTCCCCACCTTGAGGATCCATACGGTTCAACCCTAACCGACTTGTTAGAGTCGGGATTATGCCCAACAAATATTAATACCAAGAGGCTTGTATTGGTATTAAGAAGCATAGTAAAGATGTTCTCCTTTAACTAGTTGAGGGTTCGTCTAGTCCCATATGGATACTGGTGTAGATTTAGGAGTATGTTTGTGTGAGTAGCCATTCTAATAATATGATTATTTTTTCATTAGTAAATGATAAGCTGGCATGTTTATTGGATAAATCATTTGTTTACCTGTAGACACTTGTAATAAGCAGTTCCAGGTATCTCCAAAGGGAACGAAATTAATCCTCGAATAAAAGCTTCAAAATTATCCCTTAAATTCTCAGATGACTTTTCTGGATCATAACTTATCAGTTTTTTCCCCATGAATTCAAAGACCATCTGATTAAACACCAAAATAGTACCATAAACATACATGAGTTAATAACTTGTCACTGAATAAAAATACTTACATTTCCAATTGAGGTTTTCAACTCCACTGTTTCTTGGCTAGCCCACGCCTCTAAATTTCTGGTTGCTACACTTTCAACTTCAGAAAACATCTTTTTAAGGCTTTCGGGACCGACTACAGATAGCACCATGTTCTTGAGATACTTATGCAAGCTCCCATGCAAAGAAGATATATTTTGGTTCCCAAATATCCTTCTGAAGCTTGGTGGGTACCAACTTTCGAAGGATTGACCTTCTTGTTGGAAAATCATATAACTAAGTTCCGAATCAGTTGATACTATAACTTGCAACCCAACCAAACTCGTTCGAAATATAGGTCCGTATCTGAAATTTAAAGTTAATGCTAAGATTTGGGTCATATAACTATATATTATGGTTAATATATTCGTGTCTAGAAGAAATGACTTATGGATGCATATTATTAAAGCTATAAATGGAGAAAAGTTGGGGTCATTGATGGGATGGAGTCCGGTAATTCAACGCAAACAAGGGGTAACCCCTGTTGCCCCTTGATGCTCCGGCGGTAGTGTAAATTTTGGAAAAATTTGACGTTTTTTCGATGTCGTTGCCCCTTTAGAAAAGAAAATTTTGAAACGTTGCCCCTTGACTTTTTTTTTCTAAAAAAACAAACGTTTACCTTTTTATTCTGTTCTTGATGAAAGGAGTATCGTTGGTTTGATTGGGAGTGAAGAACTCTAGAGTTTCGCCGAGTAGCGGCAAACCCATTGAACCAGGAGGAAGCTTTCCATTACATTTAGGGTTCCTCCATCTGTAAACCCAATGGGTAATGCTTACTACAAACAAAGCCGCAATGCATAGACCAACATGCAACATTTGTAATGTGCAAGAAAATTATAGACTGGAAACAAGGTAGAATGAGAATGATTTGGTGAGGAGAAATTAACAACTGGTGAGGAGGTAGTTATATAGCCATGCATGAAGAAAGATTGAAGTACAAAATAGTCCCTCAACAATCTATCAATATGCTAATTCTTCCCGGTTTGTGACTGATAATTTTGCTTTTATGAGAGATTTTGAAAAAAAAAAAAAAGAAACTTAATTGGAAAATAGGATAAAGTTATAGGTTCTACAAAACTAGTAATTAAGTGGTTGAATATATGAAGGTGAATTTAAATGGGCTGGTGTGTTTAAATACAGATTATTATTGACCATTCAAATATAACAACACAATACCTAGCTATTTTCCAATTGTGGTGTTTCATGTTACCCCTAGAAAATAGCATAGACTAGATTTTGTTAAGATGATTATGAACTCATAAACAACAGCAGATCTAGAATGAGACTGGACTCACATGCAGCAATATTTTGTCAAGAACTAATATAAACCAATTGCCGAGGTAATTAAGCATAAAGTGATTTAGTTTTGCTAGAAACCAAAACCGTACCAAAATTTGGTAATTTAGTTTTTGTCCTTGAAACTGTTTGGTTTCAGTTTTTATAGTGTTGCTACACGTAATCAGGCTCGCTCTTTGATGTCGGGTCAATTCATATCTAACATTCCTAATTTTAGATCCTGACAACAACATACAATGAACACGCGAGAAGGTGACATGGAGCGCCCCAAGAACACCCTCAAATCAGTAATCTATATAAGATAAACATGTATGTAAACACATCCACAATATATAGGCATATAGTATGAGGTTCAATTGAAAACCGAAAAAAATGTGGGGAACTCAGAAACCATGTAAAAAACCCATAAAAAAATATTTTTTACATGTAAAAAATAACTTTTTTTTGCTAAGCTTTTTCATATAAACACATATAGAAGCCATTTTAATAAAACTATTTAAAAAAGTTCAAAAAACGTAAAAAATCTACAAAAATGATTTTTTTTTCTGTTTGAGCGTCTTCTACGTGTGTTTATATGAAAAGCTCTGGATAAATTATATAAAATATTTTTTATTCTATTTAAAAATAATTTTTTAATGATTCTTTTACATATAAAATTAGTAGTTCCTTCGCTTCCTATTTTTTTGTGATTCGCCAATAAATTACGGAACTTCGATGGGTAAGGAGAGGAATGATGGCAATGGAGTACCGGAGAAGGCTGATCAGTGGCAGAGGATAGTTGGTGCCTGGGGGTGCACCCGCCCCCTCCAATGTTTCGGTTAGAAGTGTATAAGTTCTGATTTTTCGTCAGAAAATTTTAAAATTATATAGGATCGCCACCCGATTATTTTTCCTAAATTGTATATCCTAAATATTTATACACTTTGTATATAAAGGATGGGTAGTTTGGTAAATATATTTTAACTCTTATTTGTTTAACCCTAGATTACCCACCACACAATAAACTAAATCACAACTTAATTCAAAAATCTTAAAGATCGTCGGGCTGAGTTGTAATTCTTCGTCCAGGTTCCATTTATCTCGTATTATTATATGTGTGTGTGTATATATATATATATATATATATATTGGTCTTGTGTTTGTTATACAATATTTAGTTTTTCAATGTGCAAGAACGGTTCCATTGAATGAATGAAATTTTTTAGTTTTATTTGGAACTATTATTATTTGACTCGACCTTAATCGAATAGCCGACCCGACCCGACCCGACTCGAAACATAACGATTGGAAACAAATTTTTGGGTCCCATCACTTTACGGCCCCTCAAAACTTTTGGTCAAGCTCCGCCACTAAGGCTGATGACCATGCAAACCAGGTTTTTTCAGACTCACCGGAGGATATCATATTGATAAAACTTTTTCCGGCACAGATTCATCGGAAACAAAGAATAACGGTTCGGGTAATAATACATCGGAATCTTGGATGGGAGATTACGGCGACGTTTGTCGCAACCCCGACCCCTACCCCGGGAGCGGGTGCCGCGAGATCCAGATCAGTGGTATCGGTGTTTATTAATTTGGCAGCGGAATACATCAGGACCGTAGATGAAATATTTTTATCAGAGTTAAACACCAAACTTTTTATAACAAATCATTGGGATAAAATCCCAAGTTCATTTGACAGTACATTTGTAGGAATAAACCCTATTTATTGAAAAAAAAAACTCCTTTTTATTTAGGTAACTTTTATAGCCACTTTTCCAAGCCTTCAGTGCTCTCCAGCTGGCTTCTATTAGCTTTCACATTGTGTTACCTAAAACGCGTTTTAAAAAGATTTTTATCAGCAAGAAATACTGGCAAGTATATTCCATTTTGGTAAAACATCAGTTGTTTACATACTACAGTATTAAGGGTGTTGATACATATTATGTGGACGCGACTCGGTTCGGTTCGACAACGTTACGGAATGAAGACCAACGCTTGATGTCCTCTATCAAGTCTCGGTAATTGTTGTTGATCTGCATGTTGCAGATATGTCTCTTCTGTTTGCTGCTCTCTGCATGACGAAAAACCAGCAAGTCTACTTGCTGTTGACGAAAAACCAGCATGGTTGCATGCTGTTGACAAAACTCTGATCCCCTACTTGACGAAAGACCTGCACCTACATGATTGAAGAAAGACCTGCACCTCATGATGACGAAAATCTCACATAATTCATGGCGAAAAACTGCCAATTATGTGTATGACGAAAAACCTGATGTTTTTCATCATCCAGGGTATTTCGTGGTGAGTCTTTTATCGTCTTTCGTCGGCTGCATATGTTTCGTCAACATTATTCGTCTCTGCATGATCTTTCGTCGCAGAAGTCCCTATATATATATGCAGCACTGAAGACAGACAAGGGTGACACAGAACAGAAAAGAGAACACACACACACGAGAGTGAACTCAGGAGAGTTTAGAGAGAGCCTTATCTTGTATTATCTTGTATCTTAAACTCTTTTGGTTGATAGATATTGAGCTTTAAAGTTGAATCTTGTGCTTGTATCTCATGTTCTTATCTCGGTTTGCTTTCAAATCAGCTAAAGGCGTGTTTAGCTTTCTTGTATGTGGAGATGCGACATTCAAATCAGCTAAAGGCGAAGAGAACGTGATAGAAGACAAGCTTCGGAATGAAGACACGACGTGGAGGCACTCAAAAGATAAAGATGATCGAGTTGCCGCTGACCTATCATCAACACCTCAAGGATCTAAATGCTGAAAATGGAGTTTATTTTAAGGGGGAGTTTGTTAACACACTTCCTAAATGAAATGGGGAGTTTGTTGATACACTTTCTACTTACGACACGTGAAGACTTTGAAGATCCTCCGACATGGAAGACATGGAAGATGAACCTTACGAGTAGCGTCCAATGGGGAGTTTGCTGATACATATTATGTGGACGCGACTCGGTTCGGTTCGACTTGGTTAGGTTCGGTTCAAGCCCGATGTCACGACATTCCTCCGTCGTGCGCCCCAGAGATCGACACGCGAAGTACGAGTAGCCGCGAACCGTTTCCCGCCGCCACATCACCATGATGATTTCATATACTTTGTCCAAATGAATACTATGAAATCTGGCATGCATGAATACATTGAACTAATATTTATTGGGCCTATTTCATGAGTTTTGATGGGCCTGTAATCAACGAACCATCTTTCCAACAAAGACTAACACAGAATGAAGACTCCAACGAACCTTCATGTTGACGAAGCCTCAAGGTTCGTCAGTTTTGTCTCCTGCTCATGTATGACGAAAAACTGAGTTCATACATGACGAAAAACTGAGTTCATACATGACGAAAAACTGAGTTCATACATGACGAAAAACTGATTTTTCGTGGGCATTGGTGTTTCGTCGAGGTTCTTTGAGGCCTGATGTCTTTCATCGGCTCCATGTTGTTCGTCGACGTGTTTCGTCGCTGCAGGTCTTTCGTCGACCTGCAGCCTATATAAACAGCAGATCTGAAGACAGAAGACAGGGACACAAGAGAGAGAGAACACAAAACACAGAGTGAACGCAGGAGAAATTTGAAATGAGCGCTATGGGGGAGATGACTTTCTTTTTGGGCTTACAAGTGCAACATACGAAGTCTGGGATATTCATCCATCAGACTAAGTATGTCAATGACACCCTGAACCGATTTCCGATGTCTGACACATCGCCCATTGGTACCCCACTGCAACAAAATCATGGAATTCATCCTGACTTGAAGGGTGAAGTTGTTAGCTCCTCATACTACCGTGCAATGATATGATCTCTTATGTACCTCACAACATCAAGACCAGATATAATGTACCTGACGTGCCTGCTTGCCAGATATCAAGTCAACCCAAAGGCCTCACATCTTGCAGTTGTGAAAAGGATTTTTAACTATTTGAAGGCATGCCCAGACACCGGTCTATGGTACCCTAGGGATGATAGCTTTGACTTGATCGCTTTCAGTGATTCTGATTTTGGCGGATGCAAAATCGACGGCAAATCCACAACGGCTGGATGTCAGTTTTTAGGAAATCGCCTAGTCACATGGCAGTGCAAGAAGCAGACTTGTGTCGCTACATCAACCTGTGAAGCTGAATACATTGCTGCTTCAAGTTGTTGCTCCCAAGTCCTGTGGATCCAAAAACAAATGCGCGACTACGGTTTTGAATTCCTAACTACTCCTATTTTCGTTGATAATTCTGTTGCCTTACAGATCACTAGAAATCCTGTGCAGCACTCAAAGACCAAACACATCGAAATTAAGTATCACTTCATACGTGATTGCTTTGATAAAAGGCTTATCGATGTTGTTAAGCTCCACACCGATGACCAACGTGCCGTCCTTTTTACCAAAGCATTTGACAAATCACGATTTCACTATTTATTATTGGTAAACGACATTAAGGTCAAGCAAGAGTAAAACCGACATCGGAAAATCGTTTTTGTAAATATTTGTTTGTGTTTTCTTAATTTATAATAGTTTTTACATTTTAGGGGGAGTAAATCCAAATTTGAAAAATCCAAAAACATTGAAAAATTTCAAAAACACAAAAACAATAGAAAAACAGAAATGAGTTTCCTGGCGAGCAAAAGAGAAAATGATAGTACATCAGTGGTCTGTCGAAACCTCTTTTAAACTCAAATGAAAAACGATAAGCAGCTCTATATAAGATGTATCGGTAGGCTCACAATCATTTTAAAGTGTGCAGGGTGATATAAACTTAAATCGACTGAAGACCAGGTGGGAACCGCTCATTGGCATATGGTCTTAGTACCGAAATTTCGTTTGATAGATTGCCGAGGTTCTGAGATATGTGGTCTTTATGTTGTTTATCATCTGGGTATCATGGTTGTTTCTTTTACCGAAATATAACGGAGACGAAGTCTAGATCTTTCATGATACCATACATACGTGTACATATTGCATACCACCTCAATAAGTGATCAACAATCACATGTCCAAACAAAATAAGTGATAATATATCACATTTATCCGGGAGTCAAGTTCGTCTCTTTGCTGTACGTTAGTACTGACCTGTTCACGGACTTGCTCCTGTGCCCTCATGCATATGAAAATCAAGTTCGTCGTCAATAAGTGATTCTATCACATAGGGCTTGTTTTCAATCCAAAATAAGTGAGTATCTCACATCTTTTTATACATCAAAACAGATGATAAATTGTATACTCACCAGTAAGATGAACTCTCGTGCATACATTGATACGGGAATGTGTCGTGTGTGGATGAACACCGGTCGGTAAGTATAAATCATACCTTAACGTATCCCCTCGCCATGATTACATCTGATAAGTTGAGCTTAAGTGGACAACCATACTGATAATTGTTATAGGATACTTATCTAAATGTTAACTAACTGAACAACAAGAGCGTTTTGGCGTGACCGTACACTGGTATGATTCTCTTACCCTCGAAACTCATAAAAAGATTGTCTGTAAATATTTATTTACTGCTTTCAGTTTCTGCATCTCTGTATATATTTATTTACTGCTTTCAGTCTTTACATTTGAAATATTCAAAATTCCAAAAAGTTTTTAGGTGTGTTTTAATATAAACTTTATAAAACCCAAAAAGATTTTATTTCTAATTTCATTTGATTACCCGATGTTGGAACTCGAGTCTTCGACACCTGAAATCTGATCGAAACCAAAACAACTGATTCTTCATAAACGGTCGAAATTTGCAAGTTTTGAAAGTTAAAAACTAAAATTGAACAATTTGTTAAACTTTCAAACTGTCGGACGGTAGTTGAAAACTGGTCACATGTGTGTCGTTTGTTTATCTTAACTATATTCCAAGCAGTTGTTCTCATTACGTGTTTAGCTTTCTTGTATGTGCAGATGCGAACGTGATAGAAGACAAGCTTCGGAATGAAGACACGACGTGGAGGCACTCAAAAGATAAAGATGATCGAGTTGCCGCTGACCTATCATCAACACCACAAGGATCTATAGAATTGAAGATCAACAGATTTACGAGCATAACTCAAGGGAGAGTTTATTTTAAGGGGGAGTTTGTTAACACACTTCCTAAATGAAAGGGGGAGATTGTTGATACACTTTCTACTTACGACACGTGAAGACTTTGAAGATCCTCCGACATGATAGACATGGAAGATGAACCCTCACGAGCAGCGTCCAAGGGGGAGTTTGTTGATACATATTATGTGGACGCGACTCGGTTCGGTACGACAACGTTACGGAATGAAGACCAAGGCTTGATTTCCTCCATCAAGTCTCGGTAATTGTTGCTGATCTGCATGTTGCAGATATGTCTCTTCTGTTTGCTGCTCTCTACATGACGAAAAACCAGCAAGTCTACTTGCTGTTGACGAAAAACCAGCATGGTTGCATGCTGTTGACGAAACTCTGATCCCCTACATGACGAAAGACCTGCACCTGCATGATTGACGAAAGGCCTGTACCTCATGATGACGAAAATCTCACATAATTCATGGCGAAAAACTACCAATTATGTGTATGACAAAAAACCTGATGTTTTTCGTCATCCAGGGTGTAACACCTGTGTCATTTCAACCATCAAACAAATGCCCAACCAGTGAAATATTGTATTTCATACTTGGGATTTGTAAAAATATGTGTATCGTTTACACATATCAATTCTTGTTCGATTTCAATCACTATATCGCTTTCTGGAAGGTTATACGCGCACTAATGCGTAAATATAACCAGTTTAATGCAACGAACACTCCGGAATAGTGAAATGGGCTTAACATACCTTAAATAACCTTTACATAACTTAGATATAAGTTTTGGAAGGTTTGGTGTGGTGAAATCAAAGTTAATTCGTTTACAGGGACTAAAGTTGACAAACTGCGAAAGTATGCCAATTTGAACTGTAACAGACATTCCGGAACATGACCATAAGTTAAACATACCATAAATATCCTTTACATATCTTAGAAATAGGCTTTGAGGTGTTCGGTATGCTAAAATAAACTTTTGTGTCATTCAGGGACTAAAAGCGTCAAAAAGTGCACAAGTTTGCATTTTCGCGCATAACTTACATTCTGAATACATCTGGACATCCAAAAATTTATGGAAGCATGACTACATTATATTTAAGTGTTCGCCTTAAGAAAAATCCATTCGTTGCGTCATTTGGATCTTTTTTCGCGCTTATGCGCATTCCGTCGTAATTAAGCGAACATCGCGTTCGTACGACCAAACGAACCATCATCCTAGATATTTTTGAGCATATTTTGAGTTCCCTATACTTTAACTTCATTTTAGAGCCTTGAAATGAGGTTAACGGGGTTCAAACGCATCGAAAATCGCTTAAACAAGGTGCAGGGACCATTTCTGAAAAATCTGCCAAAACAAGGGCCTAGCGTGACGCGACGGGCCTTAGCGTCACGCGAGCCCCCTTCTGGACCAGATTCCATGTTTTTAACAGCGGGTCCCAGCTGTTTGATTCTCAACCACACATTCTCAATCGTCTAGTCAGCGGATAAGAACCTAATTTCAGCCACCATAAGGTTCCGACAAGTGTACGCCTTGGATCATGGCACGTTTTACAACAAACGATCTTAACGGTTACCCGAAAACTATAAATACCCACCCCCCTTTTGGCTTAAAACCCACAAATCTGATTGAAAAGACTCTAAGTTGGAACCTTCGTTTCATACCTGAGCTATTTTGATCTGGGTTAGCATTCGGGGACCCTTCGTAAGTACTCTTTCGTTCTTTTCCTTATTTTACTGCTTTTCGAGTCAGAAAGTCAAACTTTGTTTGACTTTCAGCGTTGACCAGTAATGGTCAATGCGAAGTTCGTTTGAACTTCGCAACGTGAGTGTAATCACGTTGGTTATAGTCCCTTGGGACTATGCCTACTGATTACCACGTTGTCTAGGGTCGTAGGGTAAGCGATCTAATAAATCGCTTATACCTCGAACCCGACCCAGTTTGGTCGATCATTAGGATCCGACCAAATACATTAGGTGACCATAGTAGCTAGGGAATAACCTTCCGAGGTTATACCCTATGGTCACATCGTTTAAGTAGTTGTATGATAGGTAGTTATTATGCCTTAGGTAAATTACCAGAATACCCTTTTCATGTATAATTGGTAATTAAGCATATGTAACCTAAACCTTTGTCACATAACTGATTATGTAATATGTTTAGGCATATAACACTTGTCATAGGGCTAGTTAGGCGGTCCGAACGCGTTTCACGCGAACGACGCGTTAAAGTAGCATAAGCTACCTAAACGGGTCGTAATGGGTCGTAGACACTTAGGTTAAGTTTCATTTAGTATGTAGGCTTTGTTAAACCAAAAGACACGAGTCTCTACACTCGTTTGGTTTACAAACCCTAATGCTACCCGATCCTCCGATTTAGGTCCGGTTTATTAATGTAGCTACCTATACTAGGTGCCGTTTGATATCCGCGATCTCTAGCATTGTTTAGTTGTCACTCCAGAACTACTGAGCAATCCCAGGTGAGTACATAGACCCCTCTTTTACTGTTTTCCAAACTGTTTTGGGGTGGAACACATGTGCCTACTTGTTACTTTCATGCTTTCCTGTTTTGACATCATATACTTGCTATGTTCATTAGTACATTATAGTACATGATTTCATTACATTTCATGCTATGTATGCCCATTGTGTGCGTACTTAGTACATTGTTTTACATTACATTTTATGCTATGTATGCCCATTGTGTGCGTACTTAGTACATCGTTCTACATTACATTTCATGCTATGTATGCCCATTGTGTGCGTACTTAGTACATTGTCTTACATTTTATGCTATGTATGCCCATTGTGTGCGTACTTAGTACATCGTTCTACATTACATTTCATGCTATGTATGCCCATTGTGTGCGTACTTAGTACATTGTCTTACATTTCATGCTATGTATGCCCATTGTGTGCGTACTTAGTACATCGTTTTTCATTGCTTTTCTGTTGCATATGCTTATCCAGCATATGAACACATTATACTACATATTGAACCGTTGTAATCATTTGACTATGATCCGTTGATATCTGTGAACCGTTTGTATCTGTGAACCGTGTGAACCGTATTTGACATAGACATTTCGGCATAGACATTTTAACATGATTGACATTTGATCATGCATTTTCCCACAAAACATAACTTTGATTTAAACCAAGTTTTACTTCAATACTTTGTTTTTGTGCATATGGTTTAGTTGAGACATTTCACTTGCCATACATAACATTCTGACATAGACATTTGACATGGATATTTGACATAGACATTTGACATGGATATTTGACATAGACATTTTGACATTGGTCTGGTTTGGTTTGATTAAGTGATTAAGTAACGATGCGTGTGTAATATGATACAAGCATGGTGGATACGCCGCTGGTACTTCCTATATATAAGTGTTTGTATGGTATTACATATCGTAGCGTTATTTGAATCATTTCAGTTTGATACATATGACATTTTATACAAATAACATACTTTTCACAAGACATTGTTTTACAAACAACCTATCTTATACAAATCCATTTTACTATGGTTATTCATTTAACCATACATTATTCATTTATTGTATACATATCATCTGAACTCATTGTTTTTCAAATGATTTACAAAACAAAGCAAATTACAAGGTTCATGACTAAACATTTTCTCAAACATAAGTCATGGAACCTATTTTCACAAAACCTATGTATCTCACAGGCATTTTTATGCTGACGTACCTATTTTCACATGTGTTTTTCAGGAGCTGTTGCATAAGATGATCAAGATACACATAGGCAGACTTGGGCTTTAGTAACAATAAAAGATGCAAGACTAGTTAATTATGTTGTATTTCTTTGTTTGTTAAGACATTGTATCACTTTTACTTAATAAAACGAAACTTCAATTGCCATGGTTATGAAACAATTAATTCTGTTACAACACTCCCCGACATTTCCGCCACGTTTTGTATGTTCCACGTGGTCGGGGTGTGACAGAAAAGATGGTATCAGAGCCAATGGTTATAGGGAATTAGGTTATTAGTAATGCTTTGACCTAGTCTATAACTTTCTTAGGACCCTAACGCGAGTTTACTTGCGTTTAGTCATAAAACAATACCGTCACCTATCCTTAGGCGACGACCACAACAAGAACATAAATTTCAAAACCGCTTTGAAAACTAATCATCTGTTCTAGGATGATTGATTACAAGGTTTTGAACCCTCTGTTATATGATTTTGAACCCCTTTGAGTTTTCAAAATCTCGTCAAGGTTTTTGGGTTTTAAATAATGTGAACACGTGCAAACTGGAAGGGTGAATGCCTGTATTCTGGGTTTTCTGTCTAGGCAAGCACTTCGTATACATCTCATCAGACGCGAGACCAGTTGTGCTTACCTGGGAATTCTTGGGATGAGTGTTCACTTATAGGCGAGCATGTCTTCGCGATACATTATTTTTGACCTATTTACTTTTCACCAGGGTCGTTTGTTGCTTTGTAGTAACAAACAAATGACCACTATCCTTGCTTTCATCAGATTTGTTTCATCTCATTCTTTTCGTCTAATCCTCTCACTCGTTTCATTTCATGTTTCCTCTTTTAGAATGCCTCCTCGACGCGAAAGCCAGATAGCGACTGCCGAATTGGCAGAAATCATTGCACAGCAAATGGCTGCTTAATTCCCAAACCTCTTTGCTCTATGGAATCAAGCCAACAACAACAACAATGGTCCGTGCAACTTCAAGAGTTTTAACTCGGCGAAACCACTCAAGTTTAGTGGTTCTGAGGGAGCGACTGGGCTTCTTCAATGGTTCGAGAGCATTGAGAATACTTTCCGCCATGTGCAGTGTCCTGACAATCGCAAGGTCGAGTTTGCTTCGAGTGTGTTCCAGAAGAGAGCCCTTACGTGGTGGAATGGGGTTATGAGAGATCGTGGTGCAGAAGTTGCTCTAGCACAGACATGGGCCGAACTTAGGGCTCTCATGATGAAGGAGTTTTGTCCTCGTCACGAGATCAGGGCTTTGGAAAGGGAATTTGATGATCTTAAGCAAGTCAGCGGTGAGCATCGAGCCTACACGGACCGTTATGAGGAGTTAAGTCTGTTATGCCCAAACATGGTCACGCCTTTGGATAAGGCGATCGAAAAGTACATTGATGGCCTTCCCGACTCAATACAAGACATTTTGACTGGTAGCAACCCTACTACTGTTAGGCAGGCCATTGAGTTATCTGCAACCTTGACTGAATCGCAGATCAGGAAACGTAAGCTTTTCCGAAAGGGTGACAAGAAACTGGTCGAGGAATCGAAACCAATCGAGGAATCAAAGACCATGGATGAACAGACTGGATCCTCTAAGAAGTCAAAGAAGCGAAAGGCTTCTCAGAACTTCGCCGTGGTCGCTCACAATGATCAAGCCGTCCCCAACCAACCAGCTCAACCCCCTGCCAGGAAACCCTACAAAGGAACTGCACCCATGTGCAACCAATGTGGCCTACATCATCATGCTGGTGTGAAGTGCCGCACATGCCAAGTTTGCGGACTTATAGGTCATACAGCGAGGGTTTGCCCAACAGCAGCAGCACCAAATCAGATTAACAACAATCCTGCTCAAGCTCGTTTCCCACTGGGATCTTGCTACAACTGTGGCGAGATGGGCCATTTTAGTAGAAATTGCCCAAGACTTGCTGATGCAAATCCAGCGCAGGGATGAGTATCTGACCGACAGAAGATAACGCTGTTTAGAAAATAATCGAGCCTTGTGTATTATTTTCTTTTATCACAATCTATGAAACAGTTGTTGTTATTGTTGTTTATAAATAAATCTTTCATTTACATTTCAATATGTTTATGTGGTTGCATGTATAAACATATCCCATACAATACCGACAATCAAGGAACCGCATTCCTTGAAGAACAGACTACTTCCAAATTTCTTCCCTTGTATAATCTCTTGCGTTTCCACGAAAATCCTAAGTACCCGTTTCTTCCAAGAGAAACGATGTACGAGGCGCCAAGTTAATAGCAATCAATAACAAGAAAAATAACAATTAAACAATTATGTGGTTATGTGCTTATGTGTTATCCTTTATGTGTCATGTGATCCAATTTATGTTATTCAAATCATCGTAAAATCTTACATATCTTTGTGCAAGAGATTCATAGTAGGATACTCAAAGGTACTACTTAAATCCTTAATGGACTTCTACGTTGTAGTTAAAGTCCCTTGGATTATAATGTACTACCTCAAAATTTGACCCCTTTAGTGGTCTAGTTAAACAGATTGATCCAAAAATCTGGTTAGGGATATCATGTGATGATATAGCTGAAAGGACTCCTTAGTGGCCTAATTAAGAAGATCCTCTGTTGATCTAATTAAAAGGACCCTATGGTAGTCTAGTCACTCTCATCTCAGGTTTGATATCTTTCCCCACAACATTTCAAAACAAACTGTGCGGACTGTGCAAGGAATTACGTAATTATGGATGCATACATAATTATGGAATTTAGTGCACAGAAATCACAGCAAGTTCTATCATGTATCAAGAGTTAACCCTATTCATTTCCAATTCTGATGAAGCATCCGTTGAGGAAAAATGAACTAGCTATTCATTTTTCACTTCTGAAGAATATCCGTTGAGGAAATGAATATCCGTTGTTTATCTTTTCATTTCCATTCTGAAGAATAACCGTTGAGGAAAATGAATTATCCATTCATTTTCGTTCTAAAGAATATCCGTTGAGGAAATGAATATCTGTTGTTTATCTTTTCATTTCCATTCTGAAGAATAACCGTTGAGGAAAATGAATTATCCATTCATTTTCGTTCTGAAGAATATCCGTCGAGGAAATGAATATCCGTTGTGAAATCCTTCATTTCCAACTCTGAGGAAATAACCGTTGAAAATGACTCCGTTAGTTCATTTTCGTTTCTGAAGATTTATCCGTTGAGGAAATGAATATCCGTTGTGTAATCCTTCATTTCCAACTCTGAGGAAATAACCGTTGAAAATGACTCCGTTAGTTCATTTTCGTTTCTGAAGATTTATCCGTTGAGGAAATGAATATCCGTTGTGTAATCCTTCATTTCCAACTCTGAGGAAATAACCGTTGAAAATGACTCCGTTAGTTCATTTTCGTTTCTGAAGATTTATCCGTTGAGGAGATGAATATCCGTTGATTTTTCTTTCATTTCAAATTTCTGAAGAACAAACCGTTGAGGAAAATGACCCCGTTTGTTCATTTTCGTTCTGAAGAATATCCGTTGAGAGAAATGAATATCCGTGGATTATTCCTTCATTCCCATTTCTGACAAAGAATCCGTTGAGAAAGAATGAATCATCCATTCATTTTCGCTTCTGAAAAATATCCGTTGAGGAAAATAATCAGATTATGCTACATATCTTTGATGACTATTTGAAACAAAGTCATAGACAGACTCCTACGAATTAATTTCGGGACGAAATTTCCTAAAGTAGGGGAGACTGTAACACCTGTGTCATTTCAACCATCAAACAAATGCCCAACCAGTGAAATATTGTATTTCATACTTGGGATTTGTAAAAATATGTGTATCGTTTACACATATCAATTCTTGTTCGATTTCAATCACTATATCGCTTTCTGGAAGGTTATACGCGCACTAATGCGTAAATATAACCAGTTTAATGCAACGAACACTCCGGAATAGTGAAATGGGCTTAACATACCTTAAATAACCTTTACATAACTTAGATATAAGTTTTGGAAGGTTTGGTGTGGTGAAATCAAAGTTAATTCGTTTACAGGGACTAAAGTTGACAAACTGCGAAAGTATGCCAATTTGAACTGTAACAGACATTCCGGAACATGACCATAAGTTAAACATACCATAAATATCCTTTACATAGCTTAGAAATAGGCTTTGAGGTGTTCGGTATGCTAAAATAAACTTTTGTGTCATTCAGGGACTAAAAGCGTCAAAAAGTGCACAAGTTTGCATTTTCGCGCATAACTTACATTCTGAATACATCTGGACATCCAAAAATTTATGGAAGCATGACTACATTATATTTAAGTGTTCGCCTTAAGAAAAATCCATTCGTTGCGTCATTTGGATCTTTTTTCGCGCTTATTCGCATTCCGTCGTAATTAAGCGAACATCGCGTTCGTACGACCAAACGAACCATCATCCTAGATATTTTTGAGCATATTTTGAGTTCCCTATACTTTAACTTCATTTTAGAGCCTTGAAATGAGGTTAACGGGGTTCAAACGCATCGAAAATCGCTTAAACAAGGTGCAGGGACCATTTCTGAAAAATCTGCCAAAACAAGGGCCTAGCGTGACGCGACGGGCCTTAGCGTCACGCGAGCCCCCTTCTGGACCAGATTCCATGTTTTTAACAGCGGGTCCCAGCTGTTTGATTCTCAACCACACATTCTCAATCGTCTAGTCAGCGGATAAGAACCTAATTTCAGCCACCATAAGGTTCCGACAAGTGTACGCCTTGGATCATGGCACGTTTTACAACAAACGATCTTAACGGTTACCCGAAAACTATAAATACCCACCCCCCTTTTGGCTTAAAACCCACAAATCTGGTTGAAAAGACTCTAAGTTGGAACCTTCGTTTCATACCTGAGCTATTTTGATCTGGGTTAGCATTCGGGGACCCTTCGTAAGTACTCTTTCGTTCTTTTCCTTATTTTACTGCTTTTCGAGTCAGAAAGTCAAACTTTGTTTGACTTTCAGCGTTGACCAGTAATGGTCAATGCGAAGTTCGTTTGAACTTCGCAACGTGAGTGTAATCACGTTGGTTATAGTCCCTTGGGACTATGCCTACTGATTACCACGTTGTCTAGGGTCGTAGGGTAAGCGATCTAATAAATCGCTTATACCTCGAACCCGACCCAGTTTGGTCGATCATTAGGATCCGACCAAATACATTAGGTGACCATAGTAGGTAGGGAATAACCTTCCGAGGTTATACCCTATGGTCACATCGTTTAAGTAGTTGTATGATAGGTAGTTATTATGCCTTAGGTAAATTACCAGAATACCCTTTTCATGTATAATTGGTAATTAAGCATATGTAACCTAAACCTTTGTCACATAACTGATTATGTAATATGTTTAGGCATATAACACTTGTCATAGGGCTAGTTAGGCGGTCCGAACGCGTTTCACGCGAACGACGCGTTAAAGTAGCATAAGCTACCTAAACGGGTCGTAATGGGTCGTAGACACTTAGGTTAAGTTTCATTTAGTATGTAGGCTTTGTTAAACCAAAAGACACGAGTCTCTACACTCGTTTGGTTTACAAACCCTAATGCTACCCGATCCTCCGATTTAGGTCCGGTTTATTAATGTAGCTACCTATACTAGGTGCCGTTTGATATTCGCGATCTCTAGCATTGTTTAGTTGTCACTCCAGAACTACTGAGCAATCCCAGGTGAGTACATAGACCCCTCTTTTACTGTTTTCCAAACTGTTTTGGGGTGGAACACATGTGCCTACTTGTTACTTTCATGCTTTCCTGTTTTGACATCATATACTTGCTATGTTCATTAGTACATTATAGTACATGATTTCATTACATTTCATGCTATGTATGCCCATTGTGTGCGTACTTAGTACATTGTTTTACATTACATTTTATGCTATGTATGCCCATTGTGTGCGTACTTAGTACATCGTTCTACATTACATTTCATGCTATGTATGCCCATTGTGTGCGTACTTAGTACATCGTTCTACATTACATTTCATGCTATGTATGCCCATTGTGTGCGTACTTAGTACATTGTCTTACATTTCATGCTATGTATGCCCATTGTGTGCGTACTTAGTACATCGTTTTTCATTGCTTTTCTGTTGCATATGCTTATCCAGCATATGAACACATTATACTACATATTGAACCGTTGTAATCATTTGACTATGATCCGTTGATATCTGTGAACCGTTTGTATCTGTGAACCGTGTGAACCGTATTTGACATAGACATTTCGGCATAGACATTTTAACATGATTGACATTTGATCATGCATTTTCCCACAAAACATAACTTTGATTTAAACCAAGTTTTACTTCAATACTTTGTTTTTGTGCATATGGTTTAGTTGAGACATTTCACTTGCCATACATAACATTCTGACATAGACATTTGACATGGATATTTGACATAGACATTTGACATGGATATTTGACATAGACATTTTGACATTGGTCTGGTTTGGTTTGATTAAGTGATTAAGTAACGATGCGTGTGTAATATGATACAAGCATGGTGGATACGCCGCTGGTACTTCCTATATATAAGTGTTTGTATGGTATTACATATCGTAGCGTTATTTGAATCATTTCAGTTTGATACATATGACATTTTATACAAATAACATACTTTTCACAAGACATTGTTTTACAAACAACCTATCTTATACAAATCCATTTTACTATGGTTATTCATTTAACCATACATTATTCATTTATTGTATACATATCATCTGAACTCATTGTTTTTCAAATGATTTACAAAACAAAGCAAATTACAAGGTTCATGACTAAACATTTTCTCAAACATAAGTCATGGAACCTATTTTCACAAAACCTATGTATCTCACAGGCATTTTTATGCTGACGTACCTATTTTCACATGTGTTTTTCAGGAGCTGTTGCATAAGATGATCAAGATACACATAGGCAGACTTGGGCTTTAGTAACAATAAAAGATGCAAGACTAGTTAATTATGTTGTATTTCTTTGTTTGTTAAGACATTGTATCACTTTTACTTAATAAAACGAAACTTCAATTGCCATGGTTATGAAACAATTAATTCTGTTACAACACTCCCCGACATTTCCGCCACGTTTTGTATGTTCCACGTGGTCGGGGTGTGACAGAAAAGATGGTATCAGAGCCAATGGTTATAGGGAATTAGGTTATTAGTAATGCTTTGACCTAGTCTATAACTTTCTTAGGACCCTAACGCGAGTTTACTTGCGTTTAGTCATAAAACAATACCGTCACCTATCCTTAGGCGACGACCACAACAAGAACATAAATTTCAAAACCGCTTTGAAAACTAATCATCTGTTCTAGGATGATTGATTACAAGGTTTTGAACCCTCTGTTATATGATTTTGAACCCCTTTGAGTTTTCAAAATCTCGTCAAGGTTTTTGGGTTTTAAATAATGTGAACACGTGCAAACTGGAAGGGTGAATGCCTGTATTCTGGGTTTTCTGTCTAGGCAAGCACTTCGTATACATCTCATCAGACGCGAGACCAGTTGTGCTTACCTGGGAATTCTTGGGATGAGTGTTCACTTATAGGCGAGCATGTCTTCGCGATACATTATTTTTGACCTATTTACTTTTCACCAGGGTCGTTTGTTGCTTTGTAGTAACAAACAAATGACCACTATCCTTGCTTTCATCAGATTTGTTTCATCTCATTCTTTTCGTCTAATCCTCTCACTCGTTTCATTTCATGTTTCCTCTTTTAGAATGCCTCCTCGACGCGAAAGCCAGATAGCGACTGCCGAATTGGCAGAAATCATTGCACAGCAAATGGCTGCTCAATTCCCAAACCTCTTTGCTCTATGGAATCAAGCCAACAACAACAACAATGGTCCGTGCAACTTCAAGAGTTTTAACTCGGCGAAACCACTCAAGTTTAGTGGTTCTGAGGGAGCGACTGGGCTTCTTCAATGGTTCGAGAGCATTGAGAATACTTTCCGCCATGTGCAGTGTCCCGACAATCGCAAGGTCGAGTTTGCTTCGAGTGTGTTCCAGAAGAGAGCCCTTACGTGGTGGAATGGGGTTATGAGAGATCGTGGTGCAGAAGTTGCTCTAGCACAGACATGGGCCGAACTTAGGGCTCTCATGATGAAGGAGTTTTGTCCTCGTCACGAGATCAGGGCTTTGGAAAGGGAATTTGATGATCTTAAGCAAGTCAGCGGTGAGCATCGAGCCTACACGGACCGTTATGAGGAGTTAAGTCTGTTATGCCCAAACATGGTCACGCCTTTGGATAAGGCGATCGAAAAGTACATTGATGGCCTTCCCGACTCAATACAAGACATTTTGACTGGTAGCAACCCTACTACTGTTAGGCAGGCCATTGAGTTATCTGCAACCTTGACTGAATCGCAGATCAGGAAACGTAAGCTTTTCCGAAAGGGTGACAAGAAACTGGTCGAGGAATCGAAACCAATCGAGGAATCAAAGACCATGGATGAACAGACTGGATCCTCTAAGAAGTCAAAGAAGCGAAAGGCTTCTCAGAACTTCGCCGTGGTCGCTCACAATGATCAAGCCGTCCCCAACCAACCAGCTCAACCCCCTGCCAGGAAACCCTACAAAGGAACTGCACCCATGTGCAACCAATGTGGCCTACATCATCATGCTGGTGTGAAGTGCCGCACATGCCAAGTTTGCGGACTTATAGGTCATACAGCGAGGGTTTGCCCAACAGCAGCAGCACCAAATCAGATTAACAACAATCCTGCTCAAGCTCGTTTCCCACTGGGATCTTGCTACAACTGTGGCGAGATGGGCCATTTTAGTAGAAATTGCCCAAGACTTGCTGATGCAAATCCAGCGCAGGGATGAGTATCTGACCGACAGAAGATAACGCTGTTTAGAAAATAATCGAGCCTTGTGTATTATTTTCTTTTATCACAATCTATGAAACAGTTGTTGTTATTGTTGTTTATAAATAAATCTTTCATTTACATTTCAATATGTTTATGTGGTTGCATGTATAAACATATCCCATACAATACCGACAATCAAGGAACCGCATTCCTTGAAGAACAGACTACTTCCAAATTTCTTCCCTTGTATAATCTCTTGCGTTTCCACGAAAATCCTAAGTACCCGTTTCTTCCAAGAGAAACGATGTACGAGGCGCCAAGTTAATAGCAATCAATAACAAGAAAAATAACAATTAAACAATTATGTGGTTATGTGCTTATGTGTTATCCTTTATGTGTCATGTGATCCAATTTATGTTATTCAAATCATCGTAAAATCTTACATATCTTTGTGCAAGAGATTCATAGTAGGATACTCAAAGGTACTACTTAAATCCTTAATGGACTTCTACGTTGTAGTTAAAGTCCCTTGGATTATAATGTACTACCTCAAAATTTGACCCCTTTAGTGGTCTAGTTAAACAGATTGATCCAAAAATCTGGTTAGGGATATCATGTGATGATATAGCTGAAAGGACTCCTTAGTGGCCTAATTAAGAAGATCCTCTGTTGATCTAATTAAAAGGACCCTATGGTAGTCTAGTCACTCTCATCTCAGGTTTGATATCTTTCCCCACAACATTTCAAAACAAACTGTGCGGACTGTGCAAGGAATTACGTAATTATGGATGCATACATAATTATGGAATTTAGTGCACAGAAATCACAGCAAGTTCTATCATGTATCAAGAGTTAACCCTATTCATTTCCAATTCTGATGAAGCATCCGTTGAGGAAAAATGAACTAGCTATTCATTTTTCACTTCTGAAGAATATCCGTTGAGGAAATGAATATCCGTTGTTTATCTTTTCATTTCCATTCTGAAGAATAACCGTTGAGGAAAATGAATTATCCATTCATTTTCGTTCTAAAGAATATCCGTTGAGGAAATGAATATCCGTTGTTTATCTTTTCATTTCCATTCTGAAGAATAACCGTTGAGGAAAATGAATTATCCATTCATTTTCGTTCTGAAGAATATCCGTCGAGGAAATGAATATCCGTTGTGAAATCCTTCATTTCCAACTCTGAGGAAATAACCGTTGAAAATGACTCCGTTAGTTCATTTTCGTTTCTGAAGATTTATCCGTTGAGGAAATGAATATCCGTTGTGTAATCCTTCATTTCCAACTCTGAGGAAATAACCGTTGAAAATGACTCCGTTAGTTCATGGTTATAATACTTACAACGAGGCAGAGCTTTGCTTTAAAGTGGTATCATGCCCGGGTATTATAATAGCCTACAAAAAGTTTAAGAGAGATTTAGAAACTGAACGACTGAATAAATGAGTCTGAGCCCCCCCCCCATTTATAGGCTGGTCGACCACCTTATCGCGCCTCGTGACACCTTAGGCCTCGGCCTTCGCGGCCCGCGAGAGCCCTAAAGGGGGCGGTAGGCTTAGTGAGTCATCGAGTGACCTCCACACGTGTTTGGACACGTGGCATCATTGTGTGTCCGGCAAGTCTAGGCCGTCGCGCCCCGCGAAGGATCTTCCTTAGTTTGTCGCGGCCCGCGAACGACTCAAAATTTTGTTTTTTCTTGATTTTTATAAGTATAAGGGTATTTCGGGCTTGTTTCTCGCATAAAGGGGTATATAAGGAACGTTTTAGGGTTACGTTAAGGGTTCTAGGAGGGTTGTTATAACGTTAAGACGAACGGCTCTCCATTTTCCGGCAAGGACTCATCAGAATCGGAGTCGAACGGTCCAGAAGTCGAAAAGGCGAATGAAGTTATTGTAGATGAGAACATCAAGGGTATTAATGGGGAAGAAGAGGGGATTGGGGAGAAGAAGGGGGTGATGTTTTTGAAGAATACTAGGTTTAGTGGTTCTAGAAATAATGAAGAGGAAAATGATGTGAGAGGTGTTTTATTTAATCCGGTCGATACAAGGTTTAATGGGCCGATTTGTTTGGGCTTCAATATTAATCTCAAAAACAGTAGGCCAAGGAAAGGAGCCAAGATTATTAGAAAGCCCAGAAACAACATAAATTCTATAGAGGAAGCTAGTAGGATGGAAAGGCCAAGGAAGAGGATGAGACAAAATGTCCCGTTCGATTTAAATAAAATAATAGGAATTCAGGAGGACAGTGATTCAACAGAAGAGTAGGAAGACAAAAACGCAAGTAACCCAGGAAATGAAGGAACGGTTGAGAATGAACAGAAAGGGACAGGTGAAATTAGAGGAGAGACTTTGGAGGGGGACAGAAACGACAATAGGATGGAAGAAGATAATGGGCAAACCAATGCGGATCACGATATAGCTAATTTAGAGACACATCTTACGGCCACATTGGGAGGGTGTAGTGGGTGTAGATCTTTGATGCGTGTGTAGTGTGATAGGTTTTTAATGTATATTTTAAGCACTTTTACACTTTTTAGTCAAGTTTTAAATTTATAAAACACGATATTTACTAACACTAAACACACATATGGGCAAGTGCACCCATCGTGAGCGTAGTATAGTGTTGGTAAGATACCGAGGTCGTCCAAGGACACAAGACCTTTTAATACCGATTTATCCTTAACGTCTAATCAAATCAAAAGTTTAGAAAAGATGTTAAAACAAGAAAAATAAAACTAACTAAAATGCTGAAAAATAAAATAAAATAAAAACAGATAGATAAGATGAATCACTTGGATCCGACTCGTGTTTAGTGTAACCTTTGATTATTTCTGCACTTTTGCACTTTTTAAGAGATTATCTTAGTTATTGTAGTAGGCCCCTCTTTTGAAGGTGACGTTACCCTCAACCCAGTAGTTTGAGTCAGCAAGGATACAATCCTAAAGGGTCGGATTACTGAAAGATAATTAATTAAGTTATTAATGCATATTATGGTAGGCCCCTCTTTTGAAGGTGACGTTACCCTCGGCTAAGTAGTCTGAGTCAGCAGGGATACAGTCCTAAGTAGCCGGGTTAAAGTATTAATAGTAGCTTACATATGAGGGGATCAAAGAGTTTGGACCCCCGCCATCCAATACCGGTGGGTATTGAAGGAGGTCCTACTAAATTTGACCCAGGTCCTTGCAGGATCTATACACTGAACAAGGCAAGACTCTTACCAAACCGTTCCCTTAACCCCCGACCAGGTAGCCAACATATCTCCATATAGACCGTGGAGATATGAATGGTGAAAATCTTTTATTTTATATAGACAGTAAAATAATGCCAAGACACCACGGACAAACGATAAGGAAAAATCACCTTCAACATAAGAAACTAGTTATTAAAGTCATTAATACATAACCAAATAAAAAGTACGAAAAGATTAAAAATAAAAAGTATTACACTAGACACTTGTCTTCACCAAGTGATGTAAGAGACTTAGGCAAACATGGCCTTGATTGTCAAGAAATCTTACGATCAATCTTGGATCCCGAGACGACTCACACACTCTATGATGGATGATGAATGATGGTGGTGGATGATGGTGTTGTGATGGTGGTGGGTGGTGGGTGAAGTGTGAGAGAGGTGGTGTGCCAAGAGATGGTTTGCAAATTAGCCAAGCACCCCTATTTATAGCCTGAACAGCAGCTCGGGCACGGCCCCGTGTCCATTGGGCATGACCCCGTGTCCATCCTTCTTCTCTGTCTTCATTAATTGCAGTTTGTCTGCATTAGTTGACCACGCCCCCGTGTCCACTGGGCACGACCCCGTGTGCAGAATTGTATCTGTACTATCAAGATTTCCCCAGATTCTGCGAATCTTAGAGTTGACCACGGCCCCGTGTCCGCTGGGCACGCCCCCGTGGTGGGTGATAGAAGCTTCTACAGCTTTGTCTTTTCTGCTGACACTTGGGCACGCCCCCGTGCTCACTGAGCAAGGGGCGTATTCAGCCTTCTGTTTTCTTGTTTTACTTGGGAAGATGCTGTCGGGAGGTCGGGCATGCCACGTTTATCCCTTTTCTTGTATTTTTGTTAGATTTAGCTGCCTTTTTGCTTCTTTTGTTTATTTGAGCTCATTTAATCCTGAAAATACAAGAGGAAGACAAAAACACATTTTTTCCAACATTAGTACTAAAAAGGGTTAGTTTTAGGCCACAATTGATGTAATTTATATGTTGCATTTTGCACACATCAAATACCCCCACACTTGAATCTTTGCTTGTCCTCAAGAAAAAACTCTTTATAATGTGGCTTTACACTCCCAAATGAAATGGGTAGAAGAGAAGGTTTTTTTTTGGGCTTGTCATAGAGTGTCGGGATTTCCAAGATTCTTTATTAAGTTTTATTTTTATTTATTTACAATCCTATTCGTCATGATTTATTTGAAACATTACATAAGATAAATTACTTATTAGGGCATAACATGCCTTTTTTTAAAATTCCACTTCACATACCTCACGGGGATCACTCAACACTTGGCCGAAAATGTATTTTAATGGATCACTCGAGAGCGGCATGGAACTTACACCTACCATAGGCTTGCCAAGCAATCAATCCTCCTCCTTTTTAACTATACACCTTTGTAAATACCAAGAGGACTTTTGGGGTGAAGGGTAAGGCTTGGGTTAAAGGTAGGTGGTTGGGTTAGTGGTTAGTAAAAGGGCGAAAGGCGTAAAAAGCGTCGGTTTTCGTAAGACTTTTTATTTTTGCAAATTTTATTTTGATGAAGCTATTATTCAAATAAAGTTATTTTTGATAAACTTGTTTGTTTATTTCTCTTTTGCTTCATCATCATCATTTTTTTTTGAAAGTCATAAGAGAAACTGAGCTTGTTACTAAAACAAAGGGTTAAAAATAAAAAAGGTTTTGGTGGGTAAAAGGGTGTTTGTTTTGGGTTAAGAAATGAAAAGGTTTAGGCTCAAAGGGGTTAACTAGGGGGATTTTGGGTAGGTGGTAAAAAAAAAAGAAAAATAATGGTGTAGAAATAAAAAAGGGTTAGTCCTAATGCCTCCGTCATTTACTTACTCGGGTTTAAGTTGGTAAGGACCGAGAATGTATTGTCGTGGCAAGTTTTAGAGTCGTAAGAACCAAGCGGCTATTCACACAAGAAACGAAAAATGAGCAATTAGTTTAAAGATATGTATTTGTATGCTCAATAAAGGCTCAAAACTCACTTTTTGTGGGAATAGGTTTTTATGTGATCAAGTATATATAATCAAATTTTAACTAAGCTTGTCATGCCGTTTCATAATTTTCTTATGTTGGTTCTTTTTTTCACGACGCTATCGGTTGTAAATTTGTAAAAATATAACCTTTTTAGAACTTGAAATTCTCAAATTAAACCTATACAAGTAAAAAAAATGAAAAATTTTTGAAAACATTTGGGGTGATTAGCGGTTCCAATAGAGTTTTGTGTAAGGCTTGTATTTAGGACTTTCAATATTCAAGGTTTTAGCATCCCCCCACACTTAAATTACACATTGTCCTCAATGTGTCCCAAAAATAAGTTTTTAGGTTGATTGAATGTGTAAAAAGGTGTGAAAAAGCAAAAATTTATGTTACTGGGCGTCTGGACACGGCCCCGTGGTGTCCGGGCACGGCCCCGTGTTCAGATCGCCAGTAACAGAAAATAAAATAAAGAAACAGAAGCCTGGGCACGGGGGCGTGCTGGGTGAGCACGGCCCGTGTCCAGTTACCTGAACTGGGCAATTTTCTGCAGATGGTTGAGCACGGGCCGTGTTAGGCGAGCACGGCCCCGTGCTGAACTTGCTGTAATGAAGAAAAATTTGTCGGATGACCCTGTTTTCGTGCATGGGGTGCTGGTTCAAGCTCCCTTGTTATCCTTCACCATCCCGAGTGCGTTTTATTCCTGCAAATTAAAATTAAACTAGAAAACATAAAAAAAATAAATCCAAACTAAGCTAAGGATAGTTCCGAGGAATGCCTCCGTGGTGCGCCACGTTTATAAGGGTCCTTGGCTAGACTCAAAGCCTGGTCATATGTCACCCAAGTTGGATGTTTTGCATCCCATGCTGCACCGTCGGAGAGCGTCATCCAAACTTGAGTCTATGACCTTCATATAGTTGACCGGGTCGTCATCTTCTACTCTTTTTCCAACTCCAAACTTCATTTCCTCGTCCCCAATCCTCAATGTTAGTGTTCCATCATTCATATCTACCACCGCTTGAGCCGTAGCTAGGAATGGCCTCCCTAAGATGAGTGGTATTTCGGTATCTTCCTCTATATCTAGTATGATAAAGTCGGCCAGAAAGACAAATTCACCGACTTTGACCAATAGATTTTCAGCGACACCTTGTGGATATTTGACGGATCTATCGGCGAGTTGTATGCTTATTTTTGTAGGGCTTGTTTTTCCTAAGCCGAGTCGGTTGAACATTGATGAGGGCATAAGGTTGATGCTTGCCCCGAGATCGGCTAGTGCATTACGAATGGGGATTCCCCGATCGAGCAAGGAATTGTGAAGCTTCCGGGGTCAAGCTTCTTTTGCGAGAGTTTGTTGAGTAGTAAGGCGGAGCATTCTTCGCCTAAGTTAACTAATTGCAATGATTCAATTTTCCTTTTATGAGTGAGGAAGTCTCTCATAAATTTTGAATATTTAGGCATTTGAGTTAGGACTTCGATAAATGGAATATTAACATGCAATTGTTTAAGTAAGTTTTCGAACTTTGCGAATTGCTCATCGGTCTTTTGTCGAATCAACCGACCGGGGTACGAAACTTGAGGATTCTTTGTGGGCTCTTGAATTGGTGGAGAAGCCGTCTCCTGTTGGATAGTGGATGGAGTTGCGGGTTGGCTAGATCTGCTCTTTTCAGTTGGAGGTATTGGAGCTTCCTCGGGTCCCACGGTACGGTTTCTTAATGTGATGAGGTGTACTTGCGCTTTTGGGTTGGTTTCGGTATTACTTGGTAACGCGCCTTGTGGTCTCTCGGAGAAATTTTGAGCTAGTTGGTTTAATTGTTTTTCGACGTTTTGAATACTAGCTTGTTGATTTCTAAAATTCGATTCCAATTGTTGAAATCGGTCCGAGTTTTTCTTTTCGGAGTCGGAGATGAGGCGAGATACGGTATCTTCAAGCCTTTCTCGTCCCCCTTGTGGTTGAGAGAAATTTTGTGACTCGTTTCTTGGTTGTTGAAAGTTTGTTCGTTGATTTTGTTGGTTACTACTATTGCCGGGTTCTCTCCAACCAAGGTTAGGGTGGTTACGCCATCCTTGGTTGTAGGTACCCGTTGGAGGACCTGACGGCCTAGGTCTATTATCAATGGAGTTTACCGATTCTGTTTGATTATCCATTTCTTTCATACAACTCCAATTTTCATGCGGCCCACCACACCCATCGCAAGCCATAACCGAGACCGTTTTTGCCATTTCTAACTTTTTGATTTTTGAAGTGAGGGCCTTGATGCGTGTGAAGTGTTATATATATTAGGTGTATATTTTAAGCCCTTTTTAATACTTATTTTTAGCCAAGTTTTAAATTTATAAAACACGATATTTTACTAACACTAAACACACATATGGGCAAGTGCACCCATCGTGAGCGTAGTATGGTGTTGGCAAGATACCGAGGTCGTCCAAGGACACAAGAGCTTTTTGTACCGGTTTATCCTCAACGTCTAATCAAAATAAAAAGTTTAGAAAAATGTTTTAAAATAAGAAAAATAAAAACTAACTAAAAATGCTGAAAATAAAATAAAAGAAAAACAGATAGACAAGATGAATCACTTGGTTCCGACTCGTATCTAGTGTAACCTTTGATTATTTCCGCACTTTTGCACTATTTTAAGAGATTATCTTAGTTATTGTAGTAGGCCTCTCTTTTGAAGGTGACGTTACCCTCACCCCAGTAGTTTGAGTCAGCAAGGATACAATCCTAAAAGGGTGGATTATTGGAAGATAATTAATTAAGTTATTAATGCAAATTACGGTAGGCCCCTCTTTTAGAGGTGACGTTACCCTCGACTAAGTAGTCTGAGTCAGCAGGGATACAGTCCTAAATAGCCGGGTTATAGTATTAATAGTAGTTAACTTATGAGGGGGTCAAAGAGTTTGGACCCCCGCCATCCAATACCGTTAAGTATTGAAGGAGGTCCTACTAAATTTGACCCAGGTCCATTGCAGGACCTCTAAACGCTGAACAATGGCAAGACCTTTACCAAACCGTTCCCTTAACCCCCGACCAGGTAGCCAACATACCTCCATATAGACCGTGGAGATATGAATGGTGAAAATCTCTTATTTTATATAGACAGTAAAATAATGCCAAGACACCACGGACAAACGATAAGGAAAGATCACCTTCAACATAAGCAACTAGTTATTAAAGTCATTAATACAAAACCAAGTAAAAAGTGCAAAAGATTGGAAATAAAAAGTATTACACTAGACACTTTGTCTTCACCAAGTGATGTAAGAGACTTAGGCAAACATGGCCTTGATTGTCAAGAACTCTTACGATCAATCTTGGATCCCGAGACGACTCACACACTCTATGATGGACAATGGATGATGGTGTTATGGTGGTGGTGGGTGGTGGGTGAAGTGTGAGAGAGGTGGTGTGCCAAGGGATGGTTTGAACTTGAGCCAAGCACTCCTATTTATAGGCTGAACAGAAGCCTGGACATGGCCCCTTGTCCGCTGGACACGGCCCCTTGTCCGCTGGACACGGCCCCGTGTCCACCCTTTTCTCTTTCTTCATTAATTGCTCTTGTCCGCATTAGTTGACCACGCCCCCGTGTCCGCTGGGCACGGTCCCGTGTGCAGAAGCATATCTGTACTATCAGATTTGGCAAGATTCTGCGTATCTTTGCGTTGACCACGGCCCCGTGTTCGCTGGGCACGGCCCCGTGGTGGGCAATAGAAGCTTCTAAAGGTTTGTCTTTTGTGTCAGGGCTGATCATCCAGGACACGGCCCCATGTTGAGCTGGGCACGCCCCGTGCTCAGCTGGGCACAGCCCCATGATCAGCTTTCTTCTTGTTTTTGCTTTGGGAGATGCTGTCGATGGGGGTCAGGCATGCCACGTTTGTTCCTTTTCTTGTATTTATGCTAGATTTAGCTGCCTTTTTGCTTCGTTTGTTAATTTGAGCTCATTTAATCCTGAAAATACAAAAGGAAGACAAAAGCACACTTTTTCCAACATTAGTACTAAAAACGGGTTAGTTTTATGCCACAATTGATGTAATTTATATGTTGCATTTTGCACACATCAGCCTTGATCTGGGCTTGCAAGGTGTAACACCTCGAAAATTCACGTCCTATAATGTGATGACATGCGCCAAAGGTTTGAACGTGTGAAAGAATGTTATAGAAGGATTAAAGTTGACAATCATGGAAAGTATGTGAATATACGAGTTCTTAATGTCAACAGTGAATAAATATATTGTACATTAACCCTACATGATGCTCATACCTTCAAACGAATAAATCATGGATCATACGAAGCTAAATATGAAAGAAAGTGAGAGATTACAAACTACAAGGGTTAAATGTGTCAACATGTTTAAGTTATACCTCTGAGTGACCTTTTAGCAAACCCGAAGCTTTGTAACGATCAATTATGCTCACTAGAATGTACGATAAAAATTTCATAAAGTTTCGTTATCGTATAAGAAAGTTATGATCAAATTCGTATACGAGGGGTTAAAGCGTCAACGTTGAAAGTTATGACTTTTCGGGTAATAACAAAGTGATCAAGGGCTAGATAAAGTGGGTATAAGTCTTGAAGCCCTTGTATGTAAATTGGGAGGGCTCAAATTGCAAGAAATAAGCTTAGTTGACCCTTCGAAAGGCGAAGAGACAAATATGCAAAAACTTGAAAATGTGAAATCTGAACACAAGGCCCAAGCGGGCCGCATAGACCCCAACAACCTCTTACGCGGACCGCCTGGCCCGCCCAGATACAGAAACTTTGGACAGCAGCCGATTTTCACGCATAAACCGACTTTAATCAGTTGTTTCACTACATGGGCGACCCCTAAGCAATCCCTAGACCCTTAGGGACATATGTGGATCATCTGGGATCATTGATAGGCTTGTGTGTCAACAATCTATGGGATTTTGAACACTATATAAAGGCCTCTTGTGCAACCATTTTGATCACACCTTCCTTCAACATTTCTGATCATTTCTGGAGCTCCAAAGCAGACTCAAGTGATCACAAATCGTGCGTAGGACTTCAGTAAGTATGCTTAACCTTTCTTAGTTGAGTTTTTACTTAGTTTAAGCTTAAAAGTCAAACCGTCGTAATTAACGGTTGACTTCACAATTAATCACTAATGGTCCAGTGATTAGTCGAATTGAAAGTAGTTATAAGTTGATAATTATGTGGGCAATAAACCCTAAAAAGGGTTCCCCCTGATTTCCACTCTAACTAGGTCAAATGTCGGATCAAACTTGTTATTAAAAAGTCAACAGGATACTTAATTTCCAATTTATGTATAATTAGCAATCTAAAACCCATACAACCTATTTGATCATTAATATAACTTGGTAATTAGTGTAAGAACATGTCTAAACATGTTCAACCCGACAATTTTCAGTAGAGACCCGGTTCGGAACCGAAAGTCGCATAATTTGACTTTTGCTTTGACTTTCAGTTCTGACCCGTTTAAGCATGTTTTAGAAATGCCTTAGAGCTTTATTTCGACTAGGTTACATGCTAGTATAACCCTCTGTGATTATACACCTTGGTTCATTAGTTAACCAATTAATATGCATGATTCCGTTAATTGCTCATATGTTGACCATTATGCCCTTTTCACCATAAAACGTGATTTTTGGAAATGTAAAAGAGTAGAAACCTTAGTTACTGATATAAATAAACTTGTACCCAAAAGTTGAGATCAGTTTGAGGTGTAGATTAAGAGTTATGCTCGTTAGCGTAATTTGAAAGCTTTTAGCGATTAAACGACATAATTAGCGTATAGCCTATTTAAACCCACTTTTTGATATCAAACTCTTTACCCACTGATGTAATATATTATTTTGGGATTTTTGAAGATTTTTAATTAATTTTAGGCTGAGCATAACTTAGAGTCATAGGCTTAATCCGATAATTGTCCGTTTTGCCCTTTCGGGCTATAAAATGAGTTTTACATATCTTTTTGACCCCAAACCTTTTACTACTGATTTTAAATGATAAATAAATCATTTTAAGCTTTCTGGAATAATAAAAATATCAGCCTTATATATAAAACCCGGAAACGGCTTCTAATCGCCTTTTTAAGCGTTTTTTAACGCTTAGTATGTACTAAAACTATTTTAAACTTACACGGGTTGATACCTACTGACATTTTAAGTAAATTATAATATTTTAATAGTAAGCAAAAGTTGTTTAACTCAGACTTCAGTTTTGAGCTTTTCGGCTTATGTGAAATTACCAAAATGCCCCTACGGTGCATAGTTTGGTTATAATTGATAAATTTCACATATATGCAATACCCTAATTTTATAACTTAGTAAATTAAGTATTTTTGCTGATTACATCAGACCTGTAGCTCAGGATATTACTTAAACTCTTTTATAACCTTGTAAATGACCAAAATGCCCCTACGGGGCATAGTGTGCATTTAAATTCGTTTCGGGCATAATAAAAGATATCTTACTGATATCACAACATATTTGAGACATATTAACTTAGGAAACCTGTATATAGCTCTCATGATTACCCGTTACGCCTCTTGCACGTCCAGTTCGGTTTATGTAACTAGTTTGCATAAATTAGCCGAAACGTGTCAAACCTTATCGGTTTTATCTCAAAATCCAGAATGTGTTTAGATTACCCATATGAGGCAAGTCTTCAAACTTGTCGGTTCTAAATCACATTCTATTCCGGTCTTCGCTTAATCGTGCGTACGAACCGTATCTTTAAAACCAACCGGTCTAAGCTTAAGCTTAACTAAAGACCCGTTAGGATTCTAATAGGTTATTATAAACCTTCGTTCCAGAATAGGAGGACCAGTAAAAGCTACTTGCATTTGCTGTTTTGTGAATTATACTTGCAAAGGTAAATACTTTTAACTTATTTTCCCTATACGGGCTTGGGGTACGGTATATAAAATACCGCTTGGTCGGGCATTAAATCTTCCATCGTATGGTGGTTAATTGATATTTGATCTGCTCGTTTAAATTGTTTTGTTTGCTTAAAGCCTTTGGGGGGTTAATGACCATGTCCCGGATATCCTTGGCATCATTTTACGAAATGGCCACGACTTAAGCGCGGGGTGTAGGCGTACACCCGTCAGTGCATAAATAAATAATGTGGTGTGTCTATTGATCTTTAACCCGGCACAATCCGGGCTACTGAACGCATAAGTAACATGTAATTCTTTTACGAGATTATATATTTAAATAATTATCCCAAGTTATAAAATGTTTATGCCACGTGCATCCAAATCAATTTTTAATCATTTTTAAAATGAGTCGGTTAATTGTATTTACCAGTGTAAACTGACGTATTTTCCCAAAAGGATTAAATGCAGGTACTAATCGTAATAGGCTGGATTTTCTCCTTAGCATCAATAAAGAGTCTCGCAAGCTTAAGATGCCTATCGTCTGTTGAACTACTGTTTCCTATTTATTTTTGATCCTTCTGTGGATAAACTTTCGACTGTTTGTGATACATGATATTACAATATTATATTCAGTTGAAATATATCTTTCATTTGCTTCCGCTGTGCATTTAATTATTGTGTTGTTTGACTATTATGTTGCCAACCACGTCACGATACTCCCCACCAGGCCCACCGGTGACACCTGGAATTCGGAGTGTGACAGGTTGGTATCAGAGCCAACGCTGAGTGAATTAAACACTAGCCTTTTGTGTTTAATCTCAGTTACACAATTGCACATTTCAAAATTTTCGAGTCTAGACAAAGAACATAGGAACAATCCAAATTTGTTTCGAATTATTTTTAACCTTGTCTTTTATTTTATATATATTCTTGTCGTTATCTTATGTTGTGTTGACAGGATTAAATATGCCGCCAAGATTCTTTCGAAGAAGAGGACGAGGCAAGGGGCCAATCACCGCCACCAATGACAACGAGGCTGGGCCTTCGCACATGCGAGCTCCTTCCGCCACCGCGAGTGCTGACCCTAGAGAAAACCGGAGGAACCTTTTTGAACCTGCGAGACGATCTGTTTCACACAGTTCGACGCCTCCCGTTCATAACTCTTATGGGCCACATTCGGAAAATGAGCCCGATAACCATCAGCCTTCTTACATACCTCTACAGCGATCCCTATCGCACCATTCCTTTGGTGACCCTACACCTGTTTTTAGGGGTCGGTTTAACCCGGCAAACTACATACAAGAACCAGTGGGTTTTAACCCATTGGGGCCAGAGGATCATTACTCCGGAGATCATGCAGAGGACATGGACGAGGACACCGATCCAGTCAAGCCCGCAACCGGAACTCTGAACCATCCTATCGAGGTCTTAGATGGTTCGTCTTTTCATGGATCACCCTACCGTGGTCCAGACAGTTACCAGGCACGATTTAACCAGTTCGAGTGGTATTTTACACCCTCGCACCATTCGTCGCCTCACCAGCAACAGCAGCAGGATCCCTCTGGGGATTCACGATTTGTGGCAGTGACGTCACCGCCTCCACCGCCACCTGTTCAGCCAGCACCTCCGCAACCGCCGAGGCGTAGGAGAACAGGAGCACGTATGTCTGCACGAGGAGGGGACTTTCATTTTAGCTCTCCTCGACAATCAAGTGGCAGTCATTATCCGCCACTTCAAGAAGATCCACAAATGGGTGGACCTTCGAACCCAGTTGCACCGCAACCACCACCAATGAGTTTTGATAACCCGATTCCAGCATACACGGGTTCTATGGCGTACAACCCATTTGAACAGCCGGCTCACACCAACTATGGTTACGCTGAAGCTGACCCATACATGGTAGCGGCCAATTACAACGCCCTTCACCCGGAAGGACCGTATGGAGCTCCTTAGGGAGTAGGGTACCCAACTCATGGGTACCAAATACCTGCTAGACCTATAATTCGGCAACATTCACAGCCACCACAGTTTTCCCCACCCGAGCATGAAGAAATTTTGCAAAGATTGGACCAAGTTGAACGGGAAGTTCACAGGGACCGTAGGGAGCGACAAAGTTTCTTCCAGGGATTGACAAGTTTGATAAAAGGGAAGAGCAAGAAGGACCACTAAATCCTTCAACTATTGGTTGTATTTTCCTTGTTTCAGTTGAGCCCTTGCGTGGGCCTGTCTTTGTTTAAACCCCTGTGTGGGTATGTTTGATTGTTTTAACCCCTACGCGGGTATGATTATCTTTTGAGCCCCTGCGTGGGCCTATCTTTCTGTTAACCCCTACGAGGGTATGTTGTATGTTTGAGTCCCTGCGTGGACTAGTAATTCAGTTTGACCCCTGCGTGGGTAAGTGTTTGTTAAAAAGACCCGTTTAGGGCAGTATGTAATCTTTTACTAATTAATGGAATGTTAAGTTTATAAATTTCATTCTTGCTATTATATGAATAATTATATTACATGAAATAAATAAATCAAAATCATTCCTTTTAATAATAACCTGCCTGTTTAATATTGAATAAGAATCTTAAGAGTGAAACCTAGCCTGAGTGTCATTGTAAAGACCTGGCCAAGATGGTAAGACCTGTTTAAAAGATTCAGATCCCTGTTAACATCTAAAAATATGTTAACACTCCTGGCAGGCATGATTCGTTAAAATCACACACGTCATTCTTATATAAGGATTCTTCAAAAGATTCCTAACCCAACTTAATGTTCTATGAATCATGGGTTTAAATCATCAATTAAGATGATCATATTTTGACCATATATAACGCCTACGGGCCCTTCTCATTTCCATATGAGACGAAAGACAGTGGTAGCTATGACTCCCTGTCAGAAAAAGGTAATGAACTATGTTCAAACCTTCATGCCTTGATTCTCCGAAATCATGGCTTATGATTTAAAATGTCCTTATGACTAGGCCTTTTGTGCTACTAATAAAACTGTTATTGTTTTATAATTAGGATAAATTATAATAAAAATCCTAAATAAATGTGAGTAACAAATTAACCAAATATGGTCTATATTTACCATGGTTAATGAATTGCCATAAAAGACAATTCCATAATAAACTCCCAAGTAAACTATTGTCCTTGTCTTATGTAACAGTTCAATTAAAATGGCTGACTCGGATGAAATTAATAGTCACCCAGTGGAGAATAATGATAACGCCCGAATTAATATAACGGGTGCTGAACTGAAAGCGTTAGTAGACGACGCTGTTACAAAGGCCTTAGAGCGGCAGTATGAAGAATATAGTGGGACTCGAAGTAGGACCCTATCTACACCGCATTTAAAGCCTCCCTCCAAGAAGGAAGAACCAAAGAAAGATGATGATCGACTCTCCTCAAACCACCACAGTGCTCCATCTAAACAGATTGTACTAAATCAAGAACCCCGTGATAAGGGTTGCTCATATAAATACTTTGTTTCATGCAAACCCAGGGATTTCACTGGGGAAAAAGGAGCCATTGACTGCATGACGTGGTTAGATGAGATGGACACAGTAGTGGATATCAGCGGGTGCGCTGAGAGGGATATAGTCAAGTTTGTGTCACAATCTTTTAAAGGCGAGGCCTTAGCCTGGTGGAGATCGCTGATTCAAGCCACTGGGAAGATCCCATTGTACAACATGTCTTGGGAACAATTCGTTGCCCTCATCAGGGAGAACTACTGTCCTCAGCACGAGGTCGAAAAGATTGAGTCAGACTTCCTTTCATTGGTAATGACGAATCTAGATTGCCAAGCTTACCTCACGAGCTTTAATACAATGTCGAGGTTGGTTCCGTATCTGGTGACCCCGGAACCCAAACGAATAGCTCGTTTCATTGGGGGTTTAGCCCCGGAGATAAAGGAAAGCGTGAAGGCCTCACGACCAACTACTTTCCGATCTGTGGCTGATATATCTTTGTCCCTCACATTGGACGCGGTCAGACAAAGACTGCTGAGGAACAAGGATGCTGAGAAGAGGAAACGTGAAGATGACAATTCACGGAGGTCAAACAAGAAGCACCGAGGAAACGGTGACAACAAGAAGGGTCAGAATCTAAGAAAGATGGGCATCAATCGAGTGAAAAGCCCAAGTGCAAAGTCTACAAGAAACAGCACTTCGGGAAGTGCAGGTTAGAATCGAACTCGCAGACTCAGTCACGAACTTTTGCTTGCGGGATATGCAAGTCCAAGGAACACAAGACCTTGGATTGCAAAAAGCTGAAGGATGCAGCGTGCTACAGTTGCAATGAGAAAGGGCACATTAAAACCAACTGCCCTAAATACGCCAAGAAGCCTGAAGAGGCCAAGAAGACCAATGCTAGGGTCTTTAGGATGGATGCGAAGGAGGCTGTGCAAGACGATAACGTGATCACAGGTACCTTTCTCATAAATGATATCTATGCAAGAGTACTTTTTGATTCAGGCGCAGATAAATCATTTGTAGGTAATAAGTTTTGCAAATTGCTGAATTTACCTGTTAAAACCCTAAGAGTGAAATATGAGGTGGAGTTAGCAGATGGCACCTTAGAAACCACCTCAACCATATTAGATGGATGTTTCATATCCATTAAGAACCACTCTTTTCCTTTGTCCCTACTTCCTTTGAAGTTGGCCGGTTTTGACATCGTTTTAGGCATGGACTGGTTATCTCGTAACCAGGCCCAAATTGTCTGCAATAAAAAGCAAGTGGTGATCAAAACTCCGTCTGGCGAATCCCTTACCATACAGGGAGATACCCGGTATGGATTGCCTGAGCAAGTGACTATGGTCAAGGCCTCCAAGTGTTTGAAGAAGGGATGTGTCATCTACATGGCACAGGTTACTATCGATGAGCCGAAACCTAAGATAGAAGATATCCCCGTCATTTCTAAGTATCCTGATGTTTTCCCTGAAGAACTACCTGGTTTACCACCAGATAGGCAAGTGGAATTCAGAATCGACATCATCCCTGGAGCAGCACCTGTTGCTAGAGCGCCTTACAGGTTGGCACCAACAGAGATGAAGAAATTGAGGGCACAGCTAGATGAATTACTAGCCAAGGGTTTTATTAGACCTAGTTCGTCTCCTTGGGGAGCGCCAATCCTGTTTGTCAAGAAGAAGGATGGATCGATGCGTCTGTGCATCGATTACCATGAGCTTAATAAAGTCACAGTTAAGAATATGTATCCTTTGCCCAGGATCGACGATCTGTTTGATCAGCTTCAAGGGGGCTAGTTATTTCTCCAAGATCGATTTGAGGTCAGGCTATCACCAACTGAAGGTTAGAGATGAAGATGTACACAAGTCTGCATTTAGGACTCGTTATGGTCATTACGAGTTCCTAGTGATGCCTTTTGGGCTCACTAATGCACCTGTCGCATTCATGGATCTCATGAATCGCGTCTGCAAGCCTTACTTAGATAAATTCGTCATCATTTTCATTGATGACATCCTCATCTACTCGAAGAACCAAGCTGACCATGAGAAACACCTTCGCTGTATTCTTAAACTCCTACATCATGAGAAGCTCTATGCCAAATTCTCTAAGTGTGAATTCTGGCTTCGTGAAGTCCCATTCCTTGGACATGTCGTTAGTGAGCGTGGTATCCAAGTGGATCCCGCTAAGGTTGAAGCCGTCATGAATTGGCAGGAGCCAAAGACTCCCACAGAAATTCGCAGTTTCTTGGGATTGGCAGGTTACTACAGACGCTTCATCGAAAACTTCTCAAGGATTGCTGCGCCCCTAACTTTATTGACTCGTAAGAAGGTTAAGTTTGATTGGGGCCCTAAGCAGCAAGAATCCTTTGATACCCTAAAGCAAAAGTTGAGCAACGTCCTGGTGTTGACGTTGCCGGATGGAATCGAAGAATTTGTAGTTTATTGTGATGTATCACACACCGGGATGGGGTGTGTGCTCATGCAGAAAGGCAAAGTTATTGCCTATGCATCACGACAGTTAAAAGTGCACGAAAAGAATTACACCACCCATGACTTGGAGTTGGGTGCCGTTGTATTTGCAATGAAGCTATGGAGGCACTATCTATATGGTGTCAAGTGTGTGATCTATTCTGATCACAAGAGCCTCCAGCACCTGTTTAACCAAAAGGATTTAAACATGAGGCAGCGCCGTTGGATGGAGACTTTAAATGATTATGATTGTGAAATCAGATACCATCCCGGCAAGGCGAATGTAGTCGCTGATGCCTTGAGTCGAAAGGAAAGGGTGAAACCCATCCGAATCAATGCCAAGAGCATTGAAATAAAGAACAGTTTGAATGAAAGGTTGTTAGCTGCACAGAAGGAAGCTGTGTTGGAAGCTAACTATCCTAATGAAAAGCTAGGGGTAGCTGAGGAGCAGTTATCTCTTGGCAAGGACGGAATTCTGAGATTGAATGGACGAATATGGGTTCCAATTTATGGAGGACTTCGGGATGTTATCCTCCAGGAAGCCCATAGTTCTAAATATTCCGTTCATCCTGGAGCTGATAAGATGTACCAGGATCTAAGGGCAAACTATTGGTGGATAGGCTTGAAGAAGTCTGTAGCTGCCTATGTAGCAAAATGCTTGACATGTGCGCAAGTCAAAGCAGGACATCAGAAACCGTCAGGTTTGCTACAACAGCCTGAACTTCCCACTTGGAAGTGGGAAATGGTAACTATGGATTTTATCACCAAGTACACTAAGACAAGGAAAGGAAATGATACCATATGGGTGATCGTAGACAGACTGACTAAGTCATCACATTTCCTACCCATTAAGGAGACCTACAGCTCCGACATGTTAGCCCAACTGTACGTAGATAAGATTGTAGCTTTACATGGCGTACCTGTGGCTATTATCCCTGACAGAGATACTAGATACACGTCGCATTTTTGGAAAAGTTTCCAACAATCTTTGGGCACGCGTTTAAATTTCAGTACGGCTTACCCCCCTCAGACAGACGGCTAGAGTGAGCGTACTATCCAAGCTTTGGAAGACATGCTTTGAGCATGCGTGATTGATTTAGGTGGTAGTTGGGATAACCACCTGCCGTTAATCGAATTCTCCTACAACAATAGCTACCATACCAGCATTAAGGCTGCGCCTTTCGAGGCCTTATACGGTAGAAAGTGCAGAACGCCCGTTTGTTGGGCGGAAGTTGGAGATGTCCAATTATCAGGACCGGAGATAGTCTTTGAAACGACGGACAAGATTGTCCAGATTCGTGACCGTCTCAAAGCTGCCCGAGATAGGCAGAAGAGTTACGCAGATCCAAAGCGTAAACCTATGAAATTCGAAGTAGGTGACAAAGTGTTGCTTAAAGTATCACCCTGGAAGGGGGTGATGCGATTCGGTAAGAAAGTTAAGTTAAGACCGAGGTATATAGGACCGTTCGAGATTATCGAATGTGTTGGATCAGTGGCTTACAAGTTAAATTTACCTGAAGAGCACAGTGGTATTCATAACGTATTCCACGTCTGCAATTTGAAGAAATGCCTAGCAGACGAATCGCTAGTCATACCACATACGGATGTGCATATAGATGAGAGCTTGAAATTTGTGGAAAAACCGTTGTCGATTGAAGATCGACAGGTTAAGAAGCTTCGAAGGAAGCATGTGCCTATTGTAAAGGTAAAATGGGATGCCCGTAGAGGTCCCGAATACACGTGGGAGGTTGAGTCCACAATGAAAGAAAAGTACCCTTATTTTTTTCAATAAATTTTGATGTCGAGATTTCTTTTAAGGGGGTGAGAATGTAACACCTCGAAAATTCACGTCCTATAATGTGTTGACACGCGTCATAGGTTTGAACGTGTGAAAGAATGTTATAGAAGGATTAAAGTTGACAATCATGGAAAGTATGTGAATATACGAGTTCTAAATGTCAACAGTGAATAAATATATTGTACATTAACCCTACATGATGCTCATACCTTCAAACGAATAAATCATGGATCATACGAAGCTAAATATGAAAGAAAGTGAGAGATTACAAACTACAGGGGTTAAATGTGTCAACATGTTTAAGTTATACCTCTGAGTGACCTTTTAGCAAACCCGAAGCTTTGTAACGATAAATTATGCTCACTAGAATGCACGATAAAAATTTCACAAAGTTTCATTATCGTATGAAAAAGTTATGATCAAATTCGTATACGAGGGGTTAAAGCGTCAACGTTGAAAGTTATGACTTTTCGGGTAATAACAAAGTGATCAAGGGCTAGATAAAGTGGGTATAAGTCTTTAAGCCCTTGTATGTAAATTAGGAGGGCTCAAATTGCAAGAAATAAGCTTAGTTGACCCTTTGAAAGGCCAAGAGACAAATATGCAAAAACTTGAAAATGTGAAATCTGAACACAAGGCCCAAGCGGGCCGCGTAGACCCCAACAACCTCTTACGCGGGCCGCCTGGCCCGCCTAGATACAGAAACTTTGGACAGCAGCTGATTTTCACACATAAACCAACTTTAATCAGTTGTTTCACTTCATGGGCGACCCCTAAGCAACCCCTAGACCCTTAGGGACATATGTGGATCATCTGGGATCATTGATAGGCTTGTGTGTCAACAATCTATGGGATTTTGAACACTATATAAAGGCCTCTTGTGCAACCATTTTGATCACACCTTCCTTCAACATTTCTGATCATTTCTGGAGCTCCAAAGCAGACTCAAGTGATCACAAATCGTGCATAGGACTTTAGTAAGTATGCTTAACCTTTCTTAGTTGAGTTTTTACTTAGTTTAAGCTTAAAAGTCAAACCGTCGTAATTAACGGTTGACTTCACGATTAATCACTAATGGTCCAGTGATTAGTCGAATTGAAAGTAGTTATAAGTTGGTAATTATGTGGGCAATAAACCCTAAAAAGGGTTCCCCCTGATTTCCACTCTAACTAGGTCAAATGTCGGGTCAAACTTGTTATTAAAAAGTCAACAGGATACTTAATTTCCAATTTATGTATAATTAACAATGTAAAACCCATACAACCTGTTTGATCATTAATATAACTTGGTAATTAGTGTAAGAACATGTCTAAACATGTTCAACCCGACAATTTTCAGTAGAGACCCGGTTTGGAACCGAAAGTCGCATAATTTGACTTTTGCTTTGACTTTCAGTTTTGACCCGTTTAAGCATGTTTTAGAAATGCCTTAGAGCTTTATTTGGACTAGGTTACATGCTAGTATAATGTCACACCCTGTCTTTTGCGGAAGCGTATGTTGTGTGACTAGCTTGTTATCATTGCATTCAATCGTAATAAACAACTACATGATCAGAACGATGTTCATCCATTTATGAAAATTTAAGTATTACAAATACTTGTTATTTAAGTTTTCAAAACACGACCTTTGACAAGGTTTCAATTCAACAAAAGTGGATAACATCTAAACTTGTAGTCTACTTCTAGTTACGACACTTGCGCCCAAGATCCATCCTGTCACCTGAAATACATGTAATTTTGGAAAACATCAACATAAAGTTGAGCGAGTTCATGCGTTTTTGTATTTCACATTTTTATACTTTGTATGAAAACATAGTATGTGTCATGTATAATTCAAGTCTTTCTTGAGTACCCCACGTACTCAAGTATAATTCCCGTTTTCTTGAGTACCCCACGTACTCAAGTATCATTCAAGTTTTCTTGTGTACCCCACGTTTTAAATGATTGTTTATACAAGGACATTAAGGCACGTGAGGACATAAGAAACATTAGTATATTCTCCTTCAAGGCATGTGAGGACATATGGAGCATTAGTATTTTCTCCCTCAAGGCATGTGAGGACATAGGGAGCATTAGTATTTTCTCCTTTAACTGTGTCGATTACCCTCGACTGTGTCGATTAACCTCGATTGCGTCAATTTCCCTTGACTGTGTCGATTACCCTCGACTGTGTCGATTAACCTCGACTGTGTCGATTTCCCTCGACTGGGACACCGAAGCACTCATGAGGTCACATAAGGACCATGAGTGGGGCTCGGCCGTACCCGTTAGATCTAACCCTCGTCCCTAATTAAGTATTAATGTCATCTCAATATCTAGTTTAAGCTCACATGATCTAGTATTTTCTAGGCTTTTCTTAAAGCTCATCATATTGCACTCACCACGAGTGCTTCTCGTATTCTTAAATCATATTGCACTCGGTTCTCGTTCTCACCAAGAGTGCTTCTTGTATTTTTACTCTTTGTAAAAATTATAATATTTGTAACATGTATTTCACCCCCGAGAGTTATAAAACCAAAAACAGTTAGAGAAAAGGGGGAGCATGAACTCACAACTTTGCGTTCCTGTGCGTCGTAAACTTCACCGGATTTGCTTAATTAACGTCGTAACCTATACGCGTTTTCTTAACGTTAGTCACTAGACTTGCGTCGCACAAGTACAGTCACTCTCTTTTGTATTTGAATCGTTGTGTTAAAAATATTTTATATTTTTAACTAAGCATCCTACTTATATTATTTTCTCAAAAATTAATATAAGTATTTCATGTTTTGCACTTTGCACCCGAATTATGTATCTTGTATGTTGTATGTGTATTTTTATGTTTATACTCCTCATGAGTATTTAGTGTATTTTTAAGTCTTAATACACTAGCACGTATAACACATACTATATACACTTAGCACGAGAGTTGGTGATAAAATAATATATATTTTTCTCTCAAAAATATACATACTTATATCCATTTTTATTTTTGAAGAAATCCTCATTTCTTATCACCAAAAATTAGGGAAACCTTGGTAATACTTTTAAATACATTTTTAGGGAATAAGTTTCTCAAAAACTTATATTTTTCTAAGTGTCAAAATTTATAAAAATTTTGACAGAGTTTCCCCTAAAAATGGAGGTTTCCATGTTTTCAAAACATGTGTTTATTTTCTTTTAAATCGTCAACATTCATCAACAACAATTATCAACAATAATCATCAACAACAATTATCAACAATAATCATCAACAACAATCACTAATTTCTCCATTTCATGAACTTGAATATTTACAAAAATGTGTAGTAATTTACTAGCACATTTAGTAAGTCTTGTTATCTTTAAAAATAAGTTTAATTTCTTAAAAACTTTATTTTTAAAGAATATGAAGTTTCACAACTTCAAGTCGGTTTTTACGAAAATTATTTCTTTGTTAAAACTTTTGTTACACAAGTGTCCACACACTTGTTTGTTCATAAAAACACCTCTACTTCCTGAAAGATCCGGTTTTAAAACATGGTTTTGTCTTACAGTTGGTCTTTCGAAAATACCACTTGTAGATCTTTAGATCTACTAGTTTAGAACTCCATTTCATAAGATAAATTGTTTTTACACAAGTTCATGTTTAATAGTAGTAGTGTTCATCATCTAGTCCTTTTTTTATACTTTAACATACACTAGCTCATGTTCTAAGAACATAACCTAGCCGGGTTAGATGCGATCCGAACTACTACTAGCATTAATCACACAAAATAATCATCACAAAACAAGTTTAACAAGTTTTACACAATTATCCATCTATTAACCATCATATTCATCACTTTAATAGACTTTTAGTTGGTGATTTAGTATGTTCATGATTTTCAACCGACAAATCTCTTATTAACCACTCTAGACAAGATCAAGAAGGTGTTTAGAGTCACTTACTACTAGCTCGAGGCTAGGGAAGAAACTAGGCGAAAAACGAGTGGTTAATAGCAACGTAGTGAGGTCCTTGGCAATCCGAAAGCACCGAGCTTCCTTGTGCGTGATCCTTCACACTTGAATGTATGTAGAATGGTTTGATCGGAATCGAAAAGTGGTGGTGGTGGTGCCTTGGATCTCGGCCGAAAGTTCAAGAGAGGGGAGAGAGGTGATCAAGTTTTGTGTGATGGTTTAAATGAATGTGATAGTCCTAGAGATATATTTATAATCCACTTCAACATAATCGTCCATAGGATCTTATGTATCCTCAAGTACTAGACCATATCTCACTTTAAATCTTCCAAGATTCACCAATATCTAACAACATCCCATAAGATCCACCAATTAGGCCACATGGCCGATCATGGCATGAGGGGGGGATGGGTCTAATTGTAACTTTTAACCCCTTTATAGTACTATGCAAGATCTAAATTAAATTTGCCAAATCTAAGTGTATCAATATGAATCCAAGATAGATTATGTAGGATTTGATAAGATTTAGGCAAATATTTGGTGGGGCCACACTTATGGTGACCGTCCACCATGTAAAAAGGGGGGGGGGGGGGTAGCTAGTTGGGTTGCATTGGGTGATTACTAATTTAGTTAGATTTCAAATGATGTAGTTAGTGTGTTATGGTGTGTTATATAATATATAGTGTGTTAGGGTGTTCGGGGATCCTAACTAGCTTAGAAAAATAAAAACAATGCTTCTAGCATTATTTTGGTGTTCCGGGTAATGTCCGGTTGTTCGGTTAGATACCGATTCGTTAAAGTGCTAAATCACACTTTTTAGTGTCTTTTAAGTAACTTTCTTGTACTCTTTCAATTCCCAACACTTAGGGAAATATTCTGGATAATAAAACGACATTTCTGCAAAATATTCATATGTTTAAATGCTGAATTATATAAATTCTGCACTTAAAGTGCGTTTCGGGTGCTTTTTAGTGCTTATTTTTGCTTTCGCAATGCCTATAAATTAAACCCTTATATGTACTCTTGGGTTTTAATGTACGTTTGTCGTCGGACCTACACCTAGGCCTCAACTCTAATGTCTGACTGCTTTCTGCAGTTCTGTTGACACGATGTGTCTTACCGGTGAGTTTACTAATGTTTCTGACGCAACGCTCTCGTTTACGCATAAAGATATATTTTGTAGCACAAAATGTGCATGAATTCACTTGCATGGAATTCAGAAATTTATTTGTCTGGTAACTAGATCATGTACAGTCATTAAAGCACAAATTACTGTTCATCTAGTGTACGGAATGTACGGAAAAGTGACGGTTGTCACAGTCTCCCCCCGTTAAAAGAATTTCGTCCCGAAATTCAAGCGATGCCACCGATCGCAGGGGAGTTGTGAAACCAATAAGGTCACTTAGATTCATGATTTGTCTTCATGTTCCCATGAAATCTCTGGGTCATGTCATGAATTCTATCATACTCAAGTAAGTCGATCATGACTTTTCTGTAGCTTGTGGACTCTTGGTCCATAACCTCAACAGGTTTCTATAGTATCACGGACTCTTGGTCCAAAACCTCAACAGGTTTCTATAGTATCACGGACTCTTGGTCCAAAACCTCAACAGGTTTCTATAGTATCACGGACTCTTGGTCCAAAACCTTAACAGGTTTCTATAGTATCACGGACTCTTGGTCCAAAACCTCAACAGGTTTCTATAGTATCACGGACTCTTGGTCCAAAACCTCAACAGGTTTCTATAGTAATTCTTGTCGTTTGTCATTGACGTGAATCTTATTTGTGGGAACAACGACTGTTCCTTAAGTCGGACTCCTCTACAGACTAGACACATGAATGTGTCGCGATCACTACTGATCTTTTTCTGGGAGCTTCATCTTGTGAACAATGGTTCTGATCCCTACGCCGGGGATTCAACCTTTTCGTTTTCCAAGTCACACTACGCCTTCTCTAGGCGAGGCTCTCATTTTAGTCATACTTCTTGTCTCAATTTCTTTCGACTTATGCCGCTCATCGGCGCTATCTTTCTGTATTCTGCGGGCTGTCCTGATATGATCACATATCTGAAGGATCTTGCCACTAGTTTTTCCTGGGCCATCTCGGGCCAGTTGATTGTTTATTTTTGGTCTCCGTTCAACATGACAGGAATCCACTCATTATGTTCCGTCAAAAGCTTTACACGAAGCGGTTTAGACGGCGGTGTGATAGATACCGTTGTAGGAAAACTCCACTAAGGGCAAGTGAGTGTTCCGACTTTTCATCAAAGTTTATCACACAAGCACGTATTGTGTTCATACAGTCTGCATTGTTCAGCAGCTCAGTTCATAATCAACTTCTTACGATCATCAGTGTGCTGCAACCCTTGTGATCAATAAAGATCATGCAACGTTTTCTTTCAGGTAATGACATCCAGTTGCGGCGCGCAATCACTGTATCTATCTCAAGATCTCTTCTCGTGATTCCTTAATCAATGTGCCACGTGTGCAAAGTCGTGGTCTCGTTGCATCGACGTAGAATCGAGACTTGTCGAGAGACGTCACATAATTGCAACTCTAGCTCCTTAGCTCTTGGTTGCAGGGTTGGCGTGAATTTCGTTCTTATCCACCATGTATCCTAAAGCTCTCCCTTCGCGAACTCAAAATCCGCTTTTCGTCATCATTGCACATTACTGTTCTTTCTCTAAGAGTTGCAAGGTAAACCGCAGCTGTTGCTCACGACCTTCCTTGGTCGTTGGCCATATAAGAATGTAGTCAATAAGTATATGACTTATCCAGGTATGGCTCCCACGTTTGATTCATGAGGTCCATGAATATATTGTCGATGCATGTGTCAAGCCAAATGATACGACAAGGATCTCGTAATGCTCGAAGCAAGTCCTAAAGGTGGTTTTAGGGATATTTCCCCTTGTATTCACAGTGGAGGACCTCTTGTCCTCAAGTTGATCCTTGGCAAAGGATTCTGATTCTCAATTTTCTGAAGTTTATGTAAAGTGGAGACTACCAACTTTCTCTTTGTCTCCTTAAATAAGGATGTTACGTCCTTAATTTCCTCTGTCTAGCAGCTCTTGCAGTTATATCAGAGGTTCATGCTTCGCTGGTGAAGCTAGTCGGTATGGCGTCATTCATCACTGGCGCTGCTCCTGGCACATGATTTATCCCAAACTCCTCTCGTCGCTATAGAGAGGCGTTCCTGGCAAGTCTTCTGAAAAGGCTACTGGGACTTCTTCCATCACGGGGATGTTCTCAGGCTCTGCAGTCTACTCGGAGGCGTTTCTATGCCTCTTCGACCGATGAGGGATGTCGTAGATCTGCCGCCTTGTGGAGTCTAGCATCCTTGCACCTATTGCAGGAAAGTTGGATTTCATCAATCCGCCGGAGGGATGCGTCTGATTTTCTCATATCGAACGACTTCAGCTCTATACTTGGATTTCTGGTCCATGCTGATTATCATATTATGACTTCACGAGTCAATGGTAACAGAAGGTTCCGACCTTCTGAGTCCCTAAATGCAATCCTTAATTGCTTCGACTGTTTAATCTAGCCTTCTATATGCCCATTTCTAAGGAATACGGGGCGTCTATTTACTAGGCCAAGCGGTTTCTTAAATTCCAAGCATGCAAGGTTAAAGTTGACGCCAGTATTAATTAAAAGTAGACGCATTAGGTTGGTTAATAGGGAACGTACCCGTAACCGCATCTGGTCCTGGCGTGCTTCACGAGTTTCAATCGTGAAAACCTTTCCTTGTTTGTTTCTTCCTAGGGCAATCTTTCCTAAAGTGCCCTGCTTCACCAGATTTGTAGCAACCTGGTATTCTCTTATTTCTTCCATCTGGGTCCTTCGCCCAACAGACATCCTTGCTGTGCCCTTCTTTTCCACACTTTCCGCACGTAGGCCTTAGACATCGACCTTCATGGTGAAAAGTGCATTCCCCGCATCTCGGCTTAGTCCCCGAGTATATTTTACCACCAGCCTTATTAGTGGCTCCATCAGTTTTCCTTCCAGGCGGCGGGTTCACTTTCTTTCTTTTGCCTGTTTTAGAGCTTCCATAGTTGACTTGGGTGCTCATCTTTAGATTCGAAGACTTCCTCTTCTTATTGCCTGATGACTCCACATGAGTCTCTTTCTTGTTATCCTCGGATTCTGAAAATTTTCCCGCACGTAGAGCTTCTTCAGTAAGGGTGACACTCATATCGATAGCCTCTGCAATGGTTGAGGGCTTTGAGGTAGTAACCATGCTCCTGATCTGAGGTGCAAGTCCCCAAATGAATCGTTCAACCCTTTTGAATTCCGGTTTGACTAAGTAGGGGACGACCCTAGATAAGTCATGAAATCGTTGGACGTATTCAGGAATCTTCGGTCCATCCATTTTCAAGTTCCAGAACTCCACCTCAATCTTCTGGATTTCAGCCTTAGAACAGTATTTCTTTTCCATCATTTCCTTGAGCTCGTCCCAGCTTAGTGCATAAGCAGCATCCGCACCAAGGGTTTGAACCTGAAGGTTCCACCAGGAGAGTGCGCCATCTACGAATAACCCTGAGATATAAGTAACACTCTGTCGGGGCGAACAGTTACTCATTCTTAGAATGGAGTCAGTCTTTTCTGCCCAACGAACAAATGCAACGGCACCTCCTGTGCCATCAAAATTTAATGGCTTGCAGTCCAGGAACTGTTTATAGGTGCAGCCAGTTGGAGGGTTATTTCCAGTAGTGCCATTGCTGTGCTCAGAGCGGAGGGCTTCATGTCGTGCAATTGCCTGCGAGATGCGTTCTTGCAGCTCGGCTTCTGTCCTTGGCAACGTACTGGTCTTTGTGTCTCGCCTGGGCGGCATTCTCTTCTGCCAAAATGGTATGAAGTAGGTTAGACAACATTCCAATTGTCTATGAGATACATAGCACCATAAGCCACCCAATTTCACACGTATATATAATCAGTGTATAAGCGAGGAAACAGTTATTGAGCCTTCACATAGGCTTGCCAACTTGGCTTATTGTTTGAAATGAACTCGAGGCTACATCGCCTTGGTCATTCAAGTTTTAGTTATTTCCTGCTACATTGGTTTAGCTTTACTGGTGCGTATATTTCCCCTTTGATGGGGTTGTCCGTGTCGAGGTGGTAGGGAGTGTATCGTCACTGATTCTTCCTGAATGTCGTTCCACCTCTCTTGCTTAATTATCGTTTTCTCAAACGTCTCGTATGCAGGTAGAAGTGTCAGTCACGAAGTAGGCTAAGACAGGCTTCCTACTTTCTATCGTGTTAAAGCACTGATCTATGTGTTGTTCTACCAGATGAAGGTGAGGACACCTATAGATAAATTTTGTATGGTTTTCATTAGCTTGACCCGGAGAGTCCACCAGGATTTCTGTGCACTACAAGTCGTTATTACGTGGGCCCCCGTAATAATAAATTGTCATGCACAGTTACCCCAATTTTCTCTCGTCCAAGCAGATGATCAATCAAGGAGGGGACACTACTGTCCCTATACCTCTTGTCATGGAAAGGACCCTTGTGATGGTCCACGCGCTAACATTCGTTATCGTTACGCGCGTATAGGCACGATGATTAGATGGAATAGGAATAGAGAGAATTCCTAGTAGTTGGAGGGGCACCTTCGAGATGAATACTTCATCTTCCTTTTCTGGTCAAGTATGTCGTCAATCTTGCGTCACATAAGCCGCAGGGATCTCGTCCCGTTGATTGAGAATTCGATCAAGATTGCCGCCTCTGCCTCATCATCATCACCGTAGTTAGGCACCTTCATGATCGAGAGGGAAGAGCAGCCATCTCCTACGGAAGCAAGCTCAGCATCTTGTTTGGTAATCACTCCCAGCCATGAGCTTTGCAAAGGATGCGAGGTCGGTAGCTTCATCATGCGAGTCACGTATAGTAATAGGAGTCGGAGTCGAAAGTATCTTATTCACGTCAATAATCATTCCGTACACTTATTTGTATGTATGTATATCAATAACATATATGCTACTTAGCATAATCAAGCAATTTAGTGCCTTATATCACGTATAACTCTTGTTTTTGGGGGGTCATTTTGTTTTTGGCAAGTCTAACTCGTGTAGACTATGCTTTGTTTGGCACCTTATTTTAATGGTATTCCTCACTAATGTCCTTGCCTTGTCACTTTTTGAAAAGTGTCTGACTTGTGGATCTTGGCGCTTTCGTGAATGCAATGAAAACCTTTTTGTAAAATGTTTTCGTGAGAGAACTCTAGTGATTGTAGTCTAGACTCGAGAAAGAATCCTAGTTCACTACAATCGAAGCTCTGATACCAAACTGTCACACCCTGTCTTTTGCGGAAGCGTATGTTGTGTGACTAGCTTGTTATCATTGCATTCAATCGTAATAAACAACTACATGATCAGAACGATGTTCATCCATTTATGAAAATTTAAGTATTACAAATACTTGTTATTTAAGTTTTCAAAACACGACCTTTGACAAGGTTTCAATTCAACAAAAGTGGATAACATCTAAACTTGTAGTCTACTTCTAGTTACGACACTTGCGCCCAAGATCCATCCTGTCACCTGAAATACATGTAATTTTGGAAAACATCAACATAAAGTTGAGCGAGTTCATGCGTTTTTGTATTTCACATTTTTATACTTTGTATGAAAACATAGTATGTGTCATGTATAATTCAAGTCTTTCTTGAGTACCCCACGTACTCAAGTATAATTCCCGTTTTCTTGAGTACCCCACGTACTCAAGTATCATTCAAGTTTTCTTGTGTACCCCACGTTTTAAATGATTGTTTATACAAGGACATTAAGGCACGTGAGGACATAAGAAACATTAGTATATTCTCCTTCAAGGCATGTGAGGACATATGGAGCATTAGTATTTTCTCCCTCAAGGCATGTGAGGACATAGGGAGCATTAGTATTTTCTCCCTCAAGGCATGTGAGGACATAGGGAGCATTAGTATTTTCTCCTTTAACTGTGTCGATTACCCTCGACTGTGTCGATTAACCTCGACTGCGTCAATTTCCCTTGACTGTGTCGATTACCCTCGACTGTGTCGATTTCCCTCGACTGTGTCGATTTCCCTCGACTGGGACACCGAAGCACTCATGAGGTCACATAAGGACCATGAGTGGGGCTCGGCCGTACCCGTTAGATCTAACCCTCGTCCCTAATTAAGTATTAATGGCATCTCAATATCTAGTTTAAGCTCACATGATCTAGTATTTTCTAGGCTTTTCTTAAAGCTCATCATATTGCACTCACCACGAGTGCTTCTCGTATTCTTAAATCATATTGCACTCGGTTCTCGTTCTCACCAAGAGTGCTTCTTGTATTTTTACTCTTTGTAAAAATTATAATATTTGTAACATGTATTTCACCCCGGAGAGTTATAAAACCAAAAACAGTTAGAGAAAAGGGGGAGCATGAACTCACAACTTTGCGTTCCTGTGCGTCGTAAACTTCACCGGATTTGCTTAATTAACGTCGTAACCTATACGCGTTTTCTTAACGTTAGTCACTAGACTTGCGTCGCACAAGTACAGTCACTCTCTTTTGTATTTGAATCGTTGTGTTAAAAATATTTTATATTTTTAACTAAGCATCCTACTTATATTATTTTCTCAAAAATTAATATAAGTATTTCATGTTTTGCACTTTGCACCCGAATTATGTATCTTGTATGTTGTATGTGTATTTTTATGTTTATACTCCTCATGAGTATTTAGTGTATTTTTAAGTCTTAATACACTAGCACGTATAACACATACTATATACACTTAGCACGAGAGTTGGTGATAAAATAATATATATTTTTCTCTAAAAAATATACATACTTATATCCATTTTTATTTTTGAAGAAATCCTCATTTCTTATCACCAAAAATTAGGGAAACCTTGGTAATACTTTTAAATACATTTTTAGGGAATAAGTTTCTCAAAAACTTATATTTTTCTAAGTGTCAAAATTTATAAAAATTTTGACAGAGTTTCCCCTAAAAATGGAGGTTTCCCATGTTTTCAAAACATGTGTTTATTTTCTTTTAAATCGTCAACATTCATCAACAACAATTATCAACAATAATCATCAACAACAATTATCAACAATAATCATCAACAACAATCACTAATTTCTCCATTTCATGAACTTGAATATTTACATAAATGTGTAGTAATTTACTAGCACATTTAGTAAGTCTTGTTATCTTTAAAAATAAGTTTAATTTCTTAAAAACTTTATTTTTAAAGAATATGAAGTTTCACAACTTCAAGTCGGTTTTTACGAAAATTATTTCTTTGTTAAAACTTTTGTTACACAAGTGTCCACACACTTGTTTGTTCATAAAAACACCTCTACTTCCTGAAAGATCCGGTTTTAAAACATGGTTTTGTCTTACAGTTGGTCTTTCGAAAATACCACTTGTAGATCTTTAGATCTACTAGTTTAGAACTCCATTTCATAAGATAAATTGTTTTTACACAAGTTCATGTTTAATAGTAGTAGTGTTCATCATCTAGTCCTTTTTTTATACTTTAACATACACTAGCTCATGTTCTAAGAACATAACCTAGCCGGGTTAGATGACGATCCGAACTACTACTAGCATTAATCACACAAAATAATCATCACAAAACAAGTTTAACAAGTTTTACACAATTATCCATCTATTAACCATCATATTCATCACTTTAATAGACTTTTAGTTGGTGATTTAGTATGTTCATGATTTTCAACCGACAAATCTCTTATTAACCACTCTAGACAAGATCAAGAAGGTGTTTAGAGTCACTTACTACTAGCTCGAGGCTAGGGAAGAAACTAGGCGAAAAACGAGTGGTTAATAGCAACGTAGTGAGGTCCTTGGCAATCCGAAAGCACCGAGCTTCCTTGTGCGTGATCCTTCACACTTGAATGTATGTAGAATGGTTTGATCGGAATCGAAAAGTGGTGGTGGTGGTGCCTTGGATCTCGGCCGAAAGTTCAAGAGAGGGGAGAGAGGTGATCAAGTTTTGTGTGATGGTTTAAATGAATGTGATAGTCCTAGAGATATATTTATAATCCACTTCAACATAATCGTCCATAGGATCTTATGTATCCTCAAGTACTAGACCATATCTCACTTTAAATCTTCCAAGATTCACCAATATCTAACAACATCCCATAAGATCCACCAATTAGGCCACATGGCCGATCATGGCATGAGGGGGGGATGGGTCTAATTGTAACTTTTAACCCCTTTATAGTACTATGCAAGATCTAAATTAAATTTGCCAAATCTAAGTGTATCAATATGAATCCAAGATAGATTATGTAGGATTTGATAAGATTTAGGCAAATATTTGGTGGGGCCACACTTATGGTGACCGTCCACCATGTAAAAAGGGGGGGGGGGGTAGCTAGTTGGGTATCAATGGGTGATTACTAATTTAGTTAGATTTCAAATGATGTAGTTAGTGTGTTATGGTGTGTTATATAATATATAGTGTGTTAGGGTGTTCGGGGATCCTAACTAGCTTAGAAAAATAAAAACAATGCTTCTAGCATTATTTTGGTGTTCCGGGTAATGTCCGGTTGTTCGGTTAGATACCGATTCGTTAAAGTGCTAAATCACACTTTTTAGTGTCTTTTAAGTAACTTTCTTGTACTCTTTCAATTCCCAACACTTAGGGAAATATTCTGGATAATAAAACGACATTTCTGCAAAATATTCATATGTTTAAATGCTGAATTATTGCTGAATTATATAAATTCTGCACTTAAAGTGCGTTTCGGGTGCTTTTTAGTGCTTATTTTTGCTTTCGCAATGTCTATAAATTAAACCCTTATATGTACTCTTGGGTTTTAATGTACTTTTGTCGTCGGACCTACACCTAGGCCTCAATTCTAATGTCTGATTGCTTTCTGCAGTTCTGTTGACACGATGTGTCTTACCGGTGAGTTTACTAATGTTTCTGACGCAACCCTCTCGTTTACGCATAAAGCTATATTTTGTAGCACAAAATGTGCATGAATTCACTTGCATGGAATTCAGAAATTTATTTGTCTGGTAACTAGATCATGTACAGTCATTAAAGCACAAATTACTGTTCATCTAGTGTACGGAATGTACGGAAAAGTGACGGTTGTCACAGTCTCCCCCCGTTAAAAGAATTTCGTCCCGAAATTCAAGCGATGCCACCGGTCGCAGGGGAGTTGTGAAACCAATATGGTCACTTAGATTCATGATTTGTCTTCATGTTCCCATGAAATCTCTGGGTCATGTCATGAATTCTATCATACTCAAGTAAGTCGATCATGACTTTTCTGTATCTTGTGGACTCTTGGTCCATAACCTCAACAGGTTTCTATAGTATCACGGACTCTTGGTCCAAAACCTCAACAGGTTTCTATAGTATCACGGACTCTTGGTCCAAAACCTCAACAGGTTTCTATAGTATCACGGACTCTTGGTCCAAAACCTTAACAGGTTTCTATAGTATCACGGACTCTTGGTCCAAAACCTCAACAGGTTTCTATAGTATCACGGACTCTTGGTCCAAAACCTCAACAGGTTTCTATAGTAATTCTTGTCGTTTTTCATTGACGTGAATCTTATTTGTGGGAACAACGACTGTTCCTTAAGTCAGACTCCTCTACAGACTAGACACATGAATGTGTCGCGATCACTACTGATCTTTTTCTGGGAGCTTCATATTGTGAACAATGGTTCTGATCCCTACGCCGGGGATTCAACCTTTTCGTTTTCCAAATCACACTACGCCTTCTCTAGGCGAGGCTCTCATTTTAGTCATACTTCTTGTCTCAATTTCTTTCGACTTATGCCGCTCATCGGCGCTATCTTTCTGTATTCTGTGGGCTGTCCTGATATGATCACATATCTGAAGGATCTTGCCACTAGTTTTTCCTTGGCCATCTCGGGCCAGTTGATTGTTTATTTCTGGTCTCCGTTCAACTTGACGGGAATCCACTCATTATGTTCCGTCTAAAGCTTTACACGAAGCGGTTTAGACGGCGGTGTGATAGATACCGTTGTAGGAAAACTCCACTAAGGGCAAGTGAGTGTTCCGACTTTTCATCAAAGTTTATCACACAAGCACGTATTGTGTTCATACAGTCTGCATTGTTCAGCAGCTCAGTTCATAATCAACTTCTTACGATCATCAGTGTGCTGCAACCCTTGTGATCAATAAAGATCATGCAACGTTTTCTTTCAGGTAATGACGTCCAGTTGCGGCGCGCAATCACTGTATCTATCTCAAGATCTCTTCTCGTGATTCCTTAATCAATGTGCCGCGTGTGCAAAGTCGTGGTCTCATTGCATCGACGTAGAATCGAGACTTGTCGAGAGACGTCACATAATTGCAACTCTAGCTCCTTAGCTCTTGGTTGCAGGGTTGGCGTGAATTTCGTTCTTATCCACCATGTATCCTAAAGCTCTCCCTTCGCGAACTCGAAATCCGCTTTTCGTCATCATTGCACATTACTGTGCTTTCTCTAAGAGTTGCAAGGTAAACTGCAGCTGTTGCTCACGACCTTCCTTGGTCGTTGGCCATATAAGAATGTAGTCAATAAGTATATGACTTATCTAGGTATGGCTCCCACGTTTGATTCATGAGGTCCATGAATATATTGTCGATGCATGTGTCAAGCCAAATGATACGACAAGGATCTCGTAATGCTCGAAGCAAGTCCTAAAGGTCGTTTTAGGGATATTTCCCCTTGTATTCACAGTGGAGGACCTCTTATATATAAAACCCGGAAACGGCTTCTAATCGCCTTTTTAAGCGTTTTTAACGCTTAGTATGTACTAAAACTATTTTAAACTTACACGGGTTGATACCTACTGATATTTTAAGTAAATTATAATATTTTAACAGTAAGCAAAAGTTGTTTAACTCAACTTCAGTTTTGAGCTTTTCGGCTTATGTGAAATTACCAAAATGCCCTACGGTGCATAGTTTGGTTATAATTGATAAATTTCACATATATGCAATACCCTACTTTTATAACTTAGTAAATTAAGTATTTTTGCTGATTACATCAGACCTGTAGCTCAGGATAATACTTAAACTCTTTTATAACCTTGTAAATGACCAAAATGCCCCTATGGGGCATAGTGTGCATTTAAATTCGTTTCGGGCATAATAAAAGATATCTTACTGATATCACAACATATTTGAGACATATTAACTTAGGAAACCTGTATATAGCTCTCATGATTACCCGTTACGCCTCTTGCGCGTCCGGTTCGGTTTATGTAACTAGTTTGCATAAATTAGCCGAAACGGGTCAAACCTTATCGGTTTTATCTCAAAATCCAGAATGTGTTTAGATTACCCATATGAGGCAAGTCTTCAAACTTTTCGGGTCTAAATCACATTATATTCCGGTCTTCGCTTAATCGTGCGTACGAACCGTATCTTTAAAACCAACCGGTCTAAGCTTAAGCTTAACTAAAGACCCGTTAGGATTCTAATAGGTTATTATAAACCTTCGTTCCAGAATAGGAGGACCAGTAAAAGCTACTTGCATTTGCTGTTTGTGAATTATACTTGCAAAGGTAAATACTTTTAACTTATTTTCCCTATACGGGCTTGGGGTACGGTATATAAAATACCGCTTGGTCGGGCATTAAATCTTCCATCGTATGGTGGTTAATTGATATTTGATCGGCCCGTTTAAATTGTTTTGTTTGCTTAAAGCCTTTGGGGGGTTAATGACCATGTCCCGGATATCCTTGGCATCATTTTACGAAATGGCCACGACTTAAGCGCGTGGTGTAAGCGTACACCTGTCAGTGCATAAATAAATAATGTGGTGTGTCTATTGATCTTTAACCCGGCACGATCCGGGCTACTGAACGCATAAGTAACATGTAATTCTTTTACGAGATTATATATTTAAATAATTATCCCAAGTTATAAAATGTTTATGCCACGTATATCCAAATCAATTTTTAATCATTTTTAAAATGAGTCGGTTAATTGTATTTACCAGTGTAAACTGACGTATTTTCCCAAAAAGATTAAATGCAGGTACTAATCGTAATAGGCTGGATTTTCTCCTTAGCATCAATAAAGAGTCTCGCAAGCTTAAGATGCCTATCGCCTGTTGAACTACTGTTTCCTATTTATTTTTGATCCTTCTGTGGATAAACTTTCGACTGTTTGTGATACATGATATTACAATATTATATTCAGTTGAAATATATCTTTCATTTGCTTCCGCTGTGCATTTAATTATTGTGTTGTTTGACTATTATGTTGCCAACCACGTTACGATACTCCCCACCGGGCCCACCGGTGTCACCTGGAATTCGGGGTGTGACACAAGGAAGTGCTTTCATCAACCTTATGGGCGCCAGGGGCAATAGATTTATTGCATCGGGGAGTGTGCCACTGAAAATTGGTTTGAGCAATTTCCTCAATTTGATTATATATTTCATTTGGGCGGCGATTACCTAAAAGTTCCCCTGAGCTAGAATCAAGTGTTTGTCTTGTGTGTGGCAACAACCCATTGTAGAAAGTGGATACTTGTTGCCATACCGCAAGACCGTGATGAGGGCACTTTCTTAGTAGCTCCTAGAACCTTTCCCAAGTTTCATATAAGGATTCCCCATCCTCTTGTGAATATATATTAATTTAAGTCATTAGTTTAGCCGTTTTAGCAGGAGGGAAATACTTATCTAGAAACTTTTGGGCTAGTTCATCCCAGGTGTTTACCGAACCAACTGGGAGGGTGTTAAGCCAAGCCTTAGCTCGGTCTTTTAGCGAAAATGGGAACATTCGAAGGCGGATGTCGTCGTTTGATGCTCCATTGATCCGAAAAGTATCACATATTTCTAAGAAATTAGTAATATGTAGATGGGGATCCTCGTCCGCAAGCCCATGGAAGGTTGCGGAGTTTTGAAGCATTTGCATCAAATGCGGTCGAAGTTCGAAGTTATTGGCTTCGACATTCGGTGCATTGATAGTGGCGCCGAGATTACCTACGGTGGGTCGTAGGTAATCCATGAGGGTACGTTGGTCCGCCATTGGAAGTGGGTCCCCCGAAACTTTCTCTTGGTTTTTAGCTTTAAGTTTTTTTTCTGAGAAAGCGTTCGGGATCTTCAAGAGGTTCTTTTATGTCTCTACTAGAACTGGAGCTCATACACTACGTAGAAAGTTCAGATGTGGCGCCTGGGTTCCAAGTCCTGCAATAAAAATAGAAAAGAACGTTGGTCAGAAGCTTCACCACGGCCCCGTGCTTAGATGAACACGGCTTGTGGTCGGAGATACAGTGATTGTTTTCCGGATCCCTGTTACTGGGGAGTTCAACACGGCCCTGTGTTGCACCGACACGGCCCCGTGCTCAACTCTCTGTAAGTCGGAAAATAAAAACTGCCAGTAACAATGCTGGGCACGGCCCGTGTTCGACCAGGAACGGCCCGTGCTAAGTTCTGCAGAAACTGAAAAACTAAGAAAATCCTAAAAAACAGAAAAATTAGAAAAAACGATTAGGTCGTTGATTCCTAACTTTCTTAAAATCCTTGTGTCCCCGGCAACGGCGCAAAAAACTTGATGCGTGTGTAGTGTGATAGGTTTTTAATGTACATTTTAAGCCCTTTTACACTTTTTAGTCAAGTTTTAAATTTATAAAACACAATATTTACTAACACTAAACACACATATGGGCAAGTGCACCCATCGTGAGCGTAGTATAGTGTTGGTAAGATACCAAGGTCGTCCAATGACACAAGAGCTTTTAATACCGGTTTATCCTCAACTTCTAATCAAATAAAAAGTTTAGAAAAAAATGTTAAAAGAAGAAGAATAAAACTACCTAAAATGCTGAAAAATAAAATAAAATCAAAACAAATAGACAAGATGAATCACTTGGATCCGACTCGTGTTTAGTGTAACCTTTGATTATTTCCGTACTTTTGCACTTTTTAAGAGATTATCTTAGTTATTGTAGTAGGCCCCTCTTTTGAAGGTGACGTTACCCTCAACCCAGTAGTTTGAGTCAGCAAGGATACAATCCTAAAGGGTCGGATTATTGAAAGATAATTAATTAAGTTATTAATGCATATTATGGTAGGCCCCTCGTTTGAAGGTGACGTTACCCTCGGCTAGGGATGGCAAAAATACCCGAACTCGACGGGTATACCCGAAACCCGACACAAATAGGACAGGTATACCCGATACCCGACGGGTATTGGGCCGGGTATGGGTTTATTTTTAAAAAATTTCGCGGGTATGGGTCGGGTATGGGATTAGGTGATACCCGACCCGATTACCCGAAACCACATACCCGTTTACCCGAACTATATACCTGATCATATACCCTAAGTTTTTAATTTATATTTTTATTTTCCATTAACCCTTATCTATTAGTGATTTGTTTTAGTATGTTTATAATGTGAAAAAATAAATTTTCTTTTAGCATATGTATTTGCTAATAGTATTTATATTTTTGGTATATTGTGAAGTATAGGCATATAAGTGTATAAATATTATAACGTTACTATTAATTTATGATAAAACTTATACGTATGTAATGTATATTTTAATTTATAATAGTTGTTGCATAAATAAAATTATATAATAATTATAATAGTAAAAAATGTATTTGGAAATCTCAATGTATATTTTTTAACAAACTAATGGGTATACCCGATACTCGCGGGTATACCCGGTACCCGACGGGTAATTACCCGACATATACCCGACGGGTATTGGGTCGGGTATGGGACACGATTTTAAAACCGGGTATGGGCATGGGATTACCAATACCCGACCCGAACCCGACCCATTGCCATCCCTACCCTCGGCTAAGTAGTTTGAGTCAGCAGGTATACAGTCCTAAGTAGCCGGGTTAAAGTATTAATAGTAGCTTACATATGAGGGGATCAAAGAGTTTGGACCCCCGCCATCCAATACCGGTGGGTATTGAAGGAGGTCCTACTAAATTTGACCCATGTCCTTGCAGGATCTATACACTGAACAAGGCAAGACTCTTACCAAACCGTTCCCTTAACCCCCGACCAGGTAGCCAACATATCTCCATATAGACCGTGAAGATATGAATGGTGAAAATCTTTTATTTTATATAGAAAGTAAAATAATGCCAAGACACCACGGACAAACGATAAGGAAGAATCACCTTCAACATAAGAAACTAGTTATTAAAGTCATTAATACATAACCAAATAAAAAGTGCGAAAAGATTAAAAATAAAAAGTATTACACTAGACACTTGTCTTCACCAAGTGATGTAAGAGACTTAGGCAAACATGGCCTTGATTGTCAAGAACTCTTACGATCAATCTTGGATCCCGAGATGACTCACACACTCTATGATGGATGATGGTGGTGGATGATGGTGTTGTGATGGTGGTGGGTGGTGGGTGAAGTGTGAGAGATGTGGTGTGCCAAGGGATGGTTTGCAAATGAGCCAAGCACCCCTATTTATAGCCTGAACAGCAGCTCGGGCATGGCCCCGTGTCCATTGCGCACGGCCCCGTGTCCATTGCGCACGGCCTCGTGTCCATTGGGCACGGCCTCGTGTCCATCCTTCTTCTCTGTCTTCATTAATTGCAGTTTGTCTGCTTTATTTGGCCACACCCCCCGTGTCCGCTGGGCACGACCCCGTGTGCAGAAGCGTATCTGTACTATCAAGATTTCCCCATATTCTGCGAATCTTAGAGTTGACCACGGCCCCATGTCCGCTGGGCACGCCCCCGTGGTGGGTGATAGAAGCTTCTACAGCTTTGTCTTTTCTGCTGACACTTGGGCACGCCCCCGTGCTCACTGAGCACGGGGCGTGTTCAGCCTTCTGTTTTCTTGTTTTGCTTGGGAAGATGCTGTCGGGAGGTCAGGCATGCCACGTTTATCCCTTTTCTTGTATTTTTGTTAGATTTAGCTGCCTTTTTGCTTCTTTTGTTTATTTGAGCTCATTTAATCCTGAAAATACAAAAGGAAGACAAAAACACACTTTTTCCAACATTAGTATTAAAAAATGGTTAGTTTTATGCCACAATTGATGTAATTTATATGTTGCATTTTGCACACATCAATCTTCAAGGGGGGTAGACTTGTAACACCCAAAAAACGGGTTTAGTAATCAACCACATTAATATTAATGAACGGGCAAAATACCGTTAGTGGTAAAAATTAACCCGGTAAATATTAGGATTTAAATATATAAACCTAATATTAAATAAAAGAGAATAAATGCTTTGAGAAAACAAAGTTAGTAAGAAGCCCGAGTTAACGGGACTTAAAATAAAACGGGTTATAACTCCCCCAAACCCACTAAGTTAACTAGGAAAAATTAACCTAGTTAGTAATGTGTAATTAAGTGATAAACTATGAGTATAGCTTCATTCGATCAAAAGGAAACATGAGGGACTAATATGGTCAAGTGGGCAAACTTTCTTTATTAAAAATTAAGAATAAAACACAACACACACACACACTAAGTGTGTGTGTGCGTATGAACGATCAGGAGCCAAAACAAACGGTGTTTACCCTAGTTTTTCAAGATCTTCAAATTGAAGAGGAGATTGAAGCCCAAATGCTGGTTGGAATGTATAAAAACGATCACCTAGTCATGGGGATCATAAGGTATGTCATAAAACCTAGATTGGTTAAAGTTGAATTTTGAGACAAGTAGGTTACTTGCAAATAGATTGTTGGATTATGATCCAAAGTTGAAATTGAATGTTTATGTATGTTTAATTTTGTTAGTTATGATTAAATTATGAAGTACTTGATGTAAGGTTACTTGTAAGTGATTAACAAGTAAACTAGGAAGTGGGTTTTGACTATATAGTGAAGATGATGATATACATGTGCTTAGAATCATCATAATTGGTAGTTGAAGCGAGATACTTGAACAAATTATAAGTTCGAGTGAAAGCTCATGCATGACTTGAAATGGGTTTTTGTATGTTATGGTGAAATTGGTAATTTTGTTCATGTAAATAGATGTATGAAATCGTATTATCTACTAGTTCATATGAAGAACTTGATTATATTAGGTGTTCAGATAAATGCTAGTGATATGATGAAACGGGTCTGATGAGAACCCTTAGTTCTTGCGAAATGAAAGAATAAATTAATTAGTTTTGATAATCGCTTGAACTAGTTAAAGTTTTGGAAATGTAATAAAGTTGGTTAGAACTTTGGTTAAAACGGTGGCCTAAAGATAACGCCTACCGAGTAATTAAGGAATTCCTAAACTAGTCGATGAACTTGATTGTGCATTTCATATACTAATTGGCATTTGACTTTTAAAAAGTCAAACTGGCCTATAATACGATGAATGATAATTTTGATATAAAATGCGTAAGGTGGAATAATCGTATTAAATTATGATTAATCTAACCAACTTGTGAATGATAAATGATAGTTTGACGCTTAACAAGCTAGGTGGAAGCTTGGGGAGGAAGCGGGTCAAACGAATCAAGTATGAAAAGAAAGGCGTAGTTGGATGCGAGGTAAGTAAAACTTACACCTTTTTGTAGAATACGTATTTATTCTATAAGTTATAAATACGATAGAGATAATATCGAAATACGGTTTCCGACGCGAAATGATACGGGTCGGAACAAATATAAATGATAAAAACCATGATTAATGGTAAAAAGGGGTGAAACGGTAATTTAGTCATGAAAAGACTAAGATAAAATGAGTTTTCGAACGGCTACTTTATAAGTAAGTCTAAACGAATAAAAACGGTAAAACGGTGATTTAGTGAAGTATAAATGGATCAAAGTTGAAGTTTAAAACGACACCAAGTGGCATAAGCCATGTTGGGTAAACGCGTAAGAAACGGATTTAAGAGATCTAACTAATTGGTGAAAAATCTGAAATGAGTTACTTAACAAAATGGTAAATAAATACCATTCAATTATAAGCGCAAAATGTTTGGTCGTTTAGACCAAACGGGTCAAATGGTAATGTTGATACCATTTGACAATTAACGACTAATAAGTGTTTGTCGAGTCTTATACTCACAGGATAAAACGGCTTATGAATTAACGATGCTATGAATTAGTAATTTATTGAGACAAGGTATTCAAACGGGTCACTATGTTGATCCGAGCCAGGTACGTATAAATAAGATTATAGTAAACGTGTGATTCTAGTCATTAATTTTTAGTAAAAGCCATTCGTCGTAAAATGAGGGACTAAAGTTGACCAAAACGCCTTTGATGGGTAAATCGGGCAAACGACCCTTATGGGTTGTTTAGGGAACTTGTATTATGATTATGTAATCCTTAGATACGTATAAAAGTTATAGGCATAAACTTTCGTGGGAAAAATGCCTACGAATGGGTCATTTGCGTAAAGTGACTAACTGAAGGGTAAAAATTCGGAATAATGGGTTCATTATGTTAAATCCACCACAAAAATAATTGTGGTGGAATATAAGCAGCTATTTAAATATGGGAATGTGAAATGTGAAAAGAGAAGAGCGAGTTTGATGCTTAAATGCATAAAAATCCTCTAAACGGGTCAAAACGAATTACGCGCATAACTTGGATATTGGCCGTGTAATTCAAAAAAGTTAAGAATCCGAGATAAAATATTTTGAGTTAAATACATTGGTGTATGATTTATGATTAACTAGAAACAAGTTTGTGATTTTATACATAAACGGGTCAAATGTGTTGAAATTAAATATAAAGCCGAGGGCTTAAAATCTAGAAAAGTGTTTATCCGGATGTCGGATTTTAACTCCATGTGATGGAGAATCAAATTACGATCACATAGGAAAAAGAATCGTGTAAAACGGATGTGTAGTTTGAAAGTTATGCATGTTTTCTAGAAACTTGGATTGCTGGAAAAATGCAACCCTCGCGCCACGCAACGGAGGGGCTATATCCTGGCGCGACACGCGACAGGTCTTTGCGGCCCGCGAGAGCTGGGAAGGGCTCGGTCGCGCAACACGAGAGACCCAGAAAGCTGCAAAGTTATTTTTCTTGTTCGTTTTAATAACTGGACTTGAATTAAACACGTTTTAAGCTCGTATGACTAACCATTTCATGATTTATTAAATGTAGGTATACCCTTGGATGCCGGATGATGATCAAGCTCATCGAAGAACTGAACACGATCAAAATACAAGCTTCTGCACATTGTTTCGTCGTCATTTTAAACGACGAATTCATACATATTATGTTGTATTGTTTTTAATGAGAAAAATCTTTAATAAACCCAAATTTTCTAATGTATGTGTAATCGTAATTACACGTTTTTATCCGAGACTAATTTAATAATAGTAAATAGAAGTAAGGGTCTTACACATGTGCCGGCAACTGGGAGATCGGGAGGGGTGGTTAGCTTATGGGATCCTAATATTTTCAAGGTACATGATTCTATTAAACACCCTAATTTTCTTTTGACGTTAGGGACTTTGAAGGGGAGCAATAAAGCTATTAATGTTATAAATATCAACTCTCCCCAAAAAGTTTCCCAAAAGAAATCGTTGTGGGATGATATAGGGGGTCTGTTGGGTAATCTTTCGGGGTGGTGGGTGATTTTGGGTGACTTTAACGCGGTGCGTTGCTTGGAAGAAAGGAGGAAGTCTAAGTTTAACAAAACATGTGCTTCAAATTTTAATAATTTTATTATTAATAATGGGTTGAGAAAATTCGAGATGAAAGGAAGGAAAGTTACTTATCATAATGATAATGGTAACAAACAGAGCAAGATAAATAGGTTTTTGGTCTGTCAGGATTTTTTTTCTGAATGGCCGATGGCATGTTTTTGGTCTGTAGTTTTGACTTGTTCGAACGAAAATTTTGGGGCAAAGCCTTTTAGATTTTTTAATTCCTGGTTGGATCGAAAGGACTTTGATGAGGTGGTTAAAAAGGCGACATAAAGTTTTATTGGAGTTGGAGAATCAGATGTGCGTTTAATGGAAAAAATTAAAAGGATTAGGAGAGCATTAAAATATGAAAAAGTGAGTTTTTAGCTAAGGGGAGAAAGAGAGGGTCTTAAAGGAGGAACTTGATAAAATAGACGAGAGATCGGAAGTTAAGGAATTATCTGAAGAGGATGAGTGGGTTAAAGCAGAATGTATAAAAGATCTTAAGGAACTAGAAGTACTCAAAAATAAAGATCTCAAGCAAAGGGTCAGGATTAAATGGGAATTAGAGAGAGATGAAAACTCGGCATTTATTCACGAGTACATTAACAGTAGACGGGCTTCAAACAATATTCCAGGTCTCATGATTGACGGGGTTTGGACGACTAAACCGTCTTTAGTAAAAAAAGAGATTATGGGCTTCTTCAAGTCGGCTTTCTAGGAAAAATTCAAAAACAGGTCAAAGCTTATTTGCCATTGTATCAAGTGACTCTCGGAGGAGAACGCAGCGTACCTGTTAGCCCCTATTGAGAGAGAGGAGATAAAGAAAGCAGTGTTCAAATGTGGGGCCGACAAAGTACCTGGACCAGATCGTTTTAACTTCAATTTCATAAAAAACATACTGGAATTTATTTGATCTTGATTTTTATAACTTGCTTGAAGACTTTTACAGCAAAGGTTCTATCGCGAAAGGATGCAGCGCTTCATTCATAACCCTTATTCCAAAAAACAAGGATCCAGTGGGGATGAGAGATTATCGTCGGATCAACCTTATTGGGGTGATTAGTAAAACTATTTCTATGGTTCTTGCTAAACGTCTCAAAAAGGTTATAGGTTCGATAATCTCGGAAAAACAAACGAGGTTTTTTAAAGGCAGGTACATTCCTGACTGTCCATTGATGGTTAATGAGCTTATTTCTTGGATTAAAAAAGTTAATAAAAAGGCGTTCCTTTTAAAAATCAATTTTGAAAAGGCTTATGACGACGTTTGTTGGGATTTTTTGCAGGATATCATGGGTCATATGGGTTTCCCTAATATTTGGTATAAATGGGTGGAAGGGGTATTAACCTCGACTAGATCCGCGGTGCTAGTGAACGGGTCTCCTACTTTTGAGTTTAGTTGTTCCAAAGGGACCAGACAGGGAGATCCGTTGTCTCCGTTTCTGTTCCTGTTAGTTATGGAATCTCTGTCTAGCATTTTTTGCAAAGCAGGGCTCGAAGGTTGTTTCAAAGGCATACAAACACCTAATAACGGCCCGATTGTTTCACATATTTTTATGTTGACGACGCTTTAATCCTGGGGGATTGGGATAGGGTTAATGTGACGAACGTGGCTAGATGCTTCAGAATTTTTTACTTATGTTCGAGCCTAAATATTAACCTTCACAAATCTTACCTTTATGGGCTGGGGGTGGATAATGGGGAAGCTAAAGATATGGCAAACGTAATTGGGTGTAATATTGATAATATTCCGCTTTCGTACTTGGGTATTACGGTGGGGGCCAATATGAATAGAATCAGCAATTGGGACCCTATTGTTGAGATTTTTGATAAAAGACTATTGGTTTGAAAAGCTAAAACTATGTCTATTGGGGGAGACTTACTTTGATTAATGTGGGGTTGGAGAGTCTCCCTATATATTACTTCTCATTATATAAAGCTCCGGTCGGTATTATTAAAATTCTCGATGCTAAGATGAGAAAGTTTTTTTGGGCGGGCTCTAGTGAAAATAACAAAATGAATTGGTTGGCATGGGATTGGATCTTTTGGCCCAAGAAAAAAGGGGGGTGGGGTATTCACAGACTAAAAGAAGTCAATGAAGCGCTTCTGTATAAATGGGGTTCGAGATATAGGGTCGAAATTGATAGTTTATGGAGGAAAGTGGTGGAAGCTTGTCATTCTAAAAACAACCAAAGAGGCTTTTTTTCCACTAAAGGCAATTATACGGGTTGCTAGAGTAATATTGTGAAATTGATCTCCAAAATGAAGTTTAACGGGGAAAGTATAAATCGGGTGATCCTGGGTAAAGTGGGGAACAGAGATAATATTCATCTTTGGCTAGACAACTGGGTGGGTGATCTTCCTTTTGTGGAAGGATGGCCGCATCTGTTTGCTCTGGAATCTTTTAAATCTTGCAGGGTTGCAGAAAGAATGGGGCCGAGTCAAGGAAATTGTGGATACACATGGAATTGGGTTAGACAACCAGAATCAGATATTGAGCTTAAGGAATGGAAGGAGTGTCAAGACGCCATAAACATGGTGAGATTGTTGTTGATACACTTTGTGTGGACGCGACTCGGCTCGGTTCGACTCGGCCTTGAAGACTTGAAGACACGAAGATCGAGACAAATCTACAGCCAAGGGGGAGTTTGTTGGTGCACTTGTGTCTGTACTTTGTCTGTATTTCGTCATGAAACAAAACGATGTCTTTAATGTAAGGTTGATGTAAGTTTGACCAAGTCAACCATCCTCCTGGTTTGACTTGACCAAACAGTTAGAAAAATGTTGTAAGCTGGTTGTGTCGAAGGATGTGTCATCGAAGGATTGTTTTATATCCTTCGATGAGCTCGAAAGATGAACATTCGATAGATGAGTTCGAAACATAAACCTTCGATGGATGAACTCGAAGGATATCTCGAAGGATATCATCCTTCGAGGTATTTGTGAATCTTTCGATGGCTTTCTGGTCGACAGATGATCTTTCGATCAATCTGTCTGATCCTTCGACCAGACCTGCTGTGTCGGGTATATATACCCATGTAGTGTGTTGTGTGAACTGTGACAGAGAGTAAGTGAGAATAGAGAAAAGAGAACACACACGAGAGAACTTTGAGAGTTTGCAGAATACATCTGTGAACATTGGGCTTGTAACCGAACCTTTCATACGCATTAATACAAGTGGTGTTAATCGTTGAATGTTGTGTGTTGTGTTTGTGCTTGTTCTCGTATAAAGTCTCGGTTGCATGCTAGCTTCGATTCCGCACTCGCTAGTGTGTTTGATATAACAAGGATAAGGTTTTATCTCATCCTCGAGAGGGACCTACAAGTGGTATCAGAGCCTTGGCTCTTCTCCTTGTTAAAACCGAGGTGTTCTTGCTGTTTTTCGGGTTTTGAAAAGTTATATTTTTCTGGAAAACATTGTTAATCGGGTTTAAATCTTGTTGTTTTTGCTGGAAGTTCTTATAAAAATCACTTTTTCTTTCATGTTCACATTTTAGAAGTTGATTTTTAGTGAAGTTTCAAGCAAAACCGGGTTTCGGAAGTTTGTAGTTTTACCGGAAAACCCATTGTGTTCATAATATCTTCAAGTGTTCTTCAAAGTTTACTTTTTTTGATCTTGTTTAGTTATTTTCGAAAGTTGTTGGTGTATTGGAAAGGGTGAACTGATTAAAATAATCAAACAAAATCTGTTTTTGCAGAAAATGATGGTCTGAACCATACTTTCTGCCGAAAGATTTACCAACCCGTCACCTTTTTCACCAACCTGTCACCTGTTTGTCTGCTGTGTCAGTACTCATCGAAAGATATCCTTCGAAGTCGAAAGATCATCTTTCGATCAAGGAGGTTCGACAGATACCCATCCTTCGAACATCTTTCGAAGTCAGTGAGTTATCTTTCGAGCCAAGGAATCTTTTCGAAGGATATATTGTTCGAGCTACTGTTACATTTCGAAAGATAAGGATCCTTCGTCTTGGTGAATCTTTCGAAGTCATTGTTCGAAATTCAACAGTGATCTTTCGAACACTGTTGATCCTTCGAACAAGTGTCTATCTTTCGAACAGGTGTTGATCTTTCGATCCTTGTCTGTTTAAATTTAACAGGTTGTGCTTTTCAGGTCTTTCGATTCTTGATCCTTCGGCTGATTGTTATCCTTCGAGATTTTAACATAGTTTGTGAAAATTAAATTTTTAAAAGGAGAAAACTTATTTTTCAATTTTTAAATCAATTTTCACTTAATATATTAATTTTCATAAAATGGGAACAAACGGTCAGTGGGATCCAACCGCGTGGACTCAAATAACTTCGACTCCACAATCATCAGCTATGCAATCTACGCAATCTACGTCAGATTTCGACAAAACTGCATGGATGCGAGCTATTGCCCCACCTCAAGCTGCAATGATAACTGCAAATCAATGGGCTTTGGTCACAAATCAAAGCAACAGCATTCAATCTATGATGCAGAACGACAGTGAAACTGGTACAAGCACAAAACCGCCAAAGTTAAATCACATCAATGATTGGGGATGGTGGAAAGAAAGGCTGAGAACTTATGTTCAGGGACAAGGTCAAGATCTATGGATGTGCTTCTTCACAGCTTTTGAAAATGAGTTGGAAGTTGCAGGATCTAATCCACAAACTTACAGCACTTTGTCTGAAGAAGATAAGAAGAAGTTTGAGTTAGAAAAGAAAGCATTCATGATTCTCACACAAGCTCTTCACAAAGACATTTACCACCAGTTTGTTTACTGCACGACTACTAAAAGCTTGTGGGATATGCTCACGTTACGTTGTGAAGGAAATGCTCAATCTAGAAAGATCAAGCAAGAATTACTGAAGAAAGAGTTTGAAGGATTCACGTGTTTGGAGAATGAGACTTTGGCAGAGTTATCTACAAGGTTCCATCACTTGTTGAGCGAGATGTTTGCTTTTAAAGTCACTGCCACTCCACAAGAATTGGTGAAGAGATTCGCTGATAGCTTACCAGCAAAGTGGAGCAGTTATCTTGAAATTCTCAAAGAAAATGGTGTTCTAGACACAATCACCGTTTATGAATTAATTCAAAGATTGGAGAATAAGGATGTAGAAGAAAAGCTTAAAGCAAAAAGAACTCAAACTCCTCAAAATCCAGAAATGTATTTTGGGATTGCAGGAGGTATCAGTGGAGAAAAACTAGCTTCTCAACACGCGAAGCTTCAAACAGCTTTCAACTCAAGCACCGGACCTTCCACAACAGATCAGTTTGATTCTTCAGCATACACGATGATGTATTCAAGACCAGATGTGCAACCGAAAGCTCAGCAGCAACAACCGCAACAGCAAGGGTTTTATGGAAGCTCTTCAAACTTTCAAGCCACTTCCAATCCTAACACAGTCAGATTAGACACTTCCAACTTTTCCAAAGTCAGTGTCGAAGTAGCCAAGGAGCATATGGAGATGTTGAATACCTTGGTTAGTGCTTATTGTGGATTAGTTGCAGGTCAGATTGGGAATACCAATCTAACCAATGAAGATTATCAGCAAGTGGATAAAGAAGAGTTTGAAATGATGGATATCAAATGGGCTCTTGCTAGTGCAATTCGAAGAGCAAAGGAGTTTATGGAAAGGACGGGGAGAACCAACTTGGAGAGCAAGAAAGACACCAAGTATGGGTTCGACAAGCAAGCTGTAACGTGCTTTAACTATGGTGAACGAGGTCATTTCAAAAGGGAATGCACAAGACCAGCTCAGCATGGAAATCAAAATCCGTTCAGAAACCAAGGCAACCAGCAGAACCAGAACGGGAACAATGTTCGTACGTTGATACCTGTCAACAACCAAGGCCAAGCAGGGCCATCAAATGCCAACCGGGGGCTGGTGGTTCAAATAGATGAGGGTTGTGATTGGTCGCTTCAGCTTGGAGAAGGAGGAAATGGTGGAACAGCATGTTTTGCTGAAGTCGTAAAGGATTTAAAGCACGCCAGTGGTGGAGAATCTTCCACCAATGGTGATGCATCTTCTGAAGATGAAGACAGTTCTGGTTATAGTGGAAGCTCAGATGAAGAATCCTCCACTTCGGGCAATGATCATGTGGATGAGACATCAAGTGCGTCAGTCGATGCAGATATTGATGAGCTTTTGGAAGAAGCTGCAGCAGGAATTCAAAGAAGATCTATTTTGGTGGATCAAGCTGCTTACTCTTCGTCTTCTCTCCATTCAGCCTTTGTGGCTAATGTCGACAGTTCATCAGGTCAGGTATGTGTCGATGAACCCACTGTAGTTAGTTGTGATAACTGTGATAGTTTGCGTGTTAAAAATGCTGATTTAGAGGCAAGCATGTCTGAGTTGCAAGGCAAACATGATGCTTTACAAGCTAGTTTGTTTGACTTGCAAGACAAACATGTTTCGATGAATGATAAACACGAGGCTTCGAAAGAGAAATTTGAAATCACAAACAAACACAATCAAGAATTGATTGTAGATCTTTCTAAAGCAACTGAAGCTAACTTGTTTTTGACCAGAAATGAAAAGGAATTTAAAGCAACAATTGCGTCATTAAAACATGATGTTTCAGAATTACAAAAGGCTGTTTTGAGAAAACAACATGCTAACAATAATCTTATTGACACAATTGAAAAGCAAATGGTAGAGTTAGCAACAGCTCGATGTGAATGTGAGACAATTAAGCAGAAACTGGAAAGCTATTCCAATTCCCGCTTTGTATTGGATCACATCATTGACGTTCAAGAGAGAAAGAAAAAGGGGGATAAACCATGTATTGGATTCAAATCATGTCCTCCCCCAATGAATCACAATTACTCCAAATTGCCTGATGACGAGGATATGCCCCGTTTTGAACCTACTGTGCCACTCGGTCTAGATGACTTTGCAGCAGGCCTCGGGTTCACAACTGGTACATCATCCTCGGGTCAATCTGAATCTGAATCTGAGAATGTGACAGATTCATCGTGTGTTAAGGAACAGAGTCCTCCCATTGTTGAGGATGCTGATTCTTCGGATAATGAATCTGAAGAAATTGTGAAACAACAGTCTAACTCGGTTACAACAGATATTCCAATCGAAAATCACATCCTGTGTGATCCACCAGTGAAACCGAGTAAGACTGAAACGTCAAAAGCAATGGAGTCCCTTGTATCTAGCTGTGAAGGGAATAACTTGTTGTACACGCTCAAAGGAGATAGTAAAATTTACTCTAACAAAGATTTTCCAATTAAAAATGTAAATCAAGATTTAATTGAGCAAATTTTTGAAGGATGTACTGATAAGTTTTTGGGGAACAAGAGTGGCAAAGTTACCGCCACTCAATGTGATCCAATTCCGTGTGAACAAATTAGAAAACAATACGGAAACCAAAAACTACAAGTTGAGCGAAAACAACAAGTCAATTCCGGAAAAGGTAAGGTACAGGGAAAGAAGGCTCAGAACAAGAATGTTCAAGCACCTAAGGTTCAACAACAATGGGTGCAAAACAAAAGAGCTCCTGTTAAGAAAAGAGAACCGAAAGTGAACTTTGTTGGATCCACGGGTTCAGATAAACTTGAAACATTTCAGGATAAATCTAACATTGATTTTGTAAAACAAGTTAGAATTTTAAAACGAAATGATCAGAATAACTACACCCAACACACCAACGGAGGTGATTTAGGTCCAAGCACGTCTAGATCACAAAGTTCATTGTCTGGTTCTCCGTCTGATCATCAACATGTTTCTCCGAGGTTTGTAGAGCGGAGAATGTGTTTTGAGTGTGGCATAATTGGGCATATTGTAAGATACTGCCCATACCTGCAAAAGTTGAAGGCAAAAACAAGTGCTCCCCAAGAAACCAATTACCAAAAACGATCATTTTCCCCGAAACAAGACCCACGTGTCTTGAAAGAAAGGGAAAAGAAATTAAAACAAAAGAATCAAAAGGTAATTGAAAAGGCCTTAAAATCAGAGGTCAAAGAAGAAAAACCTGTTCAAGCAAAACCTAAAACTGTAAAACCAGTAAATGCTAAAACAATTAATACAAATACTGGTAAAGGACAAACAACTTGGAAACAAAAACAGGTAATTCAGTCAGGGGGAGCACCACAGGTTCTTTTTCCTAATCATCAAGTGATTGAAATCACTTTTCTTGATGATCAAGGACGACCCAAGTCCTCAAAGGCTTGGGTCCCTCTCTCCAACTAATTTTTGAGTGAGTGTGTAGGATATTCCAGGAGGAACTTTCGATAGTCGTAAGATTGTTGATAGTGGAGCATCCTTGCACAAAATAGGCAACAGAAGAAATTGCTGCCTTTGATGGAGAGAAAAAGTAAAGGGAAACAGAAATGTCTGTTGAAAGAGATTGAAAAGCTTCGACAAAGTGAAAATCATTTCAAAATGTGAATGTTCAAGGTTTTGATCGGGTTCCCGGGATAGATTCAAATCAAAATGTACGCACCTGCAGCACGTCTGAAGTTCAACAATCTACAAGATGAACGTGCATTGTACATTTCTTCGCGGTGTGATTGAAGAAAATGTGTTGGTTGATCAATCAACCGGGTGTGCGGATGCCTTGGCTTGGATTGAACAACCGCACACTACTTCTGAAAGAGAAAGACAAAGACCTTCGCTGGTGCAATGTGGAAGACCAGCCGGACCCAAAGGTTTATGATCTTGTTGCTGTCAACAGATCTCTCAGTAGCTACAAAAATCGTCTTTGAAATCCACACCGTGTGGATATTCAGTTTGGGAGAGCACTCAGATTCCTTGCAATGCACGATGCAGTTGCAGGATACGGTTTTAAATTTCTAATCTCTCCTATACTTGTCGATATTTAAGCTGCTTTGTGCATTATTTTCTCGTTCAGCACTCTTTGGCCAGACAATGTTGTCATGGTCCACACCGATTACCGACATGCCAACTAATTTTTTTTCCAAAATTCGCTAAATCATTTCTGATTAAAACTTAATTTTGGTAAACGGCATTGAGGTAAAACATGAGTTAACCAACATCGGAAAATCATTTTTGTAAATATCCTTGTGTCTTTTAAATTTTATCTTAGTTTGTTGATTTTAGGGGGAGTAAATCCAAAATTTGAAAAATCCAAAAACAGCGAAAAATTTCAAAAACACAAAAACAATAGAAAAACAAAAATGAGTTTCCTGGCGAGAAAAAGAGAAAATGATAGTACATCAGTGGTCTGTCTAAACCTCTTTAAACCTTAAATGTAAAACGATAAGCAGCTCTATATAAGATGTATCGGTAGGCTCACAATCATTTTAAAGTGTGCAGGGTGATATAAACTTAAATCGACTGAAGATTGGGTGGGAACCATTCATTGGCATATGGTCTTGGTACCGAAATTTCGTTTGAGAGATTGCCGAGGTTCTGAAATATTCGGTCTTTATGCTGCTTATCATCTGGGTATCATGGTTGTATCTTTTACCGAAAAATAACGGGGACGCAAGTCTAGATCTTCCATGATACTATACATACGTGTACATATTGCATTCGACCTCAATAAGTGATAAACAATCACATGTCCAAACAAAATAAGTGATAATATATCACAGATTCTTTGCGGGAGTCAAGTTCGTCTCTTTGCTGTACGAAAGTACTGACCTGTTCACGGACTTGCTCCTGTGTCCTCATGCATCTGAAAATCAAGTTCCTCATCAATAAGTGATTATATCACATAGGGCTTGTTTTCAAATCAAAATAATTGAGAATCTCACATCATATACGGTCAAACAGATGATAATCGGTATACTCACCGGTAAGATGAACCCTCGTGCATACCTTGATACGGGAATGTGTCGTGATGTGGATGAACACCGGTCGGTAAGTATAAATCATACCTTAACGTATCCCCTCGCCATGATTACATCTGATAAGTTGAGCTTAAGTGGACAACAATACCGATAATTGTTATAGGATGCTTATCTTAATGTTATCTAATTGAACAACAAGAGCGTTTTGGCATGACCGTACACTGATATGATTCTCTTACCCTCGAAACTCGCAAAAAGAATGTCTGTATATATTTATTTACTGCTTTCTGTCTTTAAATTTGAAATATTCAAAAATACCAAAAAGATTTTAGGTGTGTTTTAATATAAACTTTATAAAAGCCAAAAAGAATTTATTTCTATTTTATTTTCGATCGTCCGATGTTGGAACTCGAGTCTATCCTACCCAAAATCCTGATCGTAAGCTGGAAAACAATTGCATCTTCATAAACAGTCGAAGTTAACGAGTTTTGAAAGTCAAAGGATTAAAATGAATATTTTTCTAAACTTTCAAACTGCTGTCGGTTGGTGTTTGATTGAGATTTGATCTCATATGTGTCGTTAGTTTAAATGTTAACTATATTCCAAGCGGTTGTTCTCATTATGCGTTTAGCTTTCTTGCATGTGCAGATGCTAAAGGCGAGGAGAACATGTTCGATAAAAAGCTTTGGAATGAAGACACGAAGTGGAGGCACTCAAAGGATAAAATGATCGAGTTGCCGCTGTCCCTTCATCAACACCACAAGGATCTGAAGAATTGACAAGTCAAAAGATTCACGAGCATGACTCAATGGAGAGTTCAATCTAAGGGGGAGTTTATTGACACACTACCTAAGTTAAATGGGGAGTTTGTTGATACACTTTCTACTTACGACGCGTGAAGACTTTGAAGATCCTCCGACATGAAAGTCACAGAAGACGAACCATCACGAGTAGCGTCCAAGGGGGAGTTTGTTGATACACTTTGTGTGGACGCGACTCGGCTCGGTTCGACTCGGCCTTGAAGACTTGAAGACACGAAGATCGAGACAAATCTACAGCCAAGGGGGAGTTTGTTGGTGCACTTGTGTCTGTACTTTGTCTGTATTTCGTCATGAAACAAAACGATGTCTTTAATGTAAGGTTGATGTAAGTTTGACCAAGTCAACCATCCTCCTGGTTTGACTTGACCAAACAGTTAGAAAAATGTTGTAAGCTGGTTGTGTCGAAGGATGTGTCATCGAAGGATTGTTTTATATCCTTCGATGAGCTCGAAAGATGAACATTCGATAGATGAGTTCGAAACATAAACCTTCGATGGATGAACTCGAAGGATATCTCGAAGGATATCATCCTTCGAGGTATTTGTGAATCTTTCGATGGCTTTCTGGTCGACAGATGATCTTTCGATCAATCTGTCTGATCCTTCGACCAGACCTGCTGTGTCGGGTATATATACCCATGTATTGTGTTGTGTGAACTGTGACAGAGAGTAAGTGAGAATAGAGAAAAGAGAACACACACGAGAGAACTTTGAGAGTTTGCAGAATACATCTGTGAACATTGGGCTTGTAACCGAACCTTTCATACGCATTAATACAAGTGGTGTTAATCGTTGAATGTTGTGTGTTGTGTTTGTGCTTGTTCTCGTATAAAGTCTCGGTTGCATGCTAGCTTGGATTCCGCACTCGCTAGTGTGTTTGATATAACAAGGATAAGGTTTTATCTCATCCTCGAGAGGGACGATACACTTTGTGTGGACGCGACTCGGCTCGGTTCGACTCGGCCTTGAAGACTTGAAGACACGAAGATCGAGACAAATCTACAGCCAAGGGGGAGTTTGTTGGTGCACTTGTGTCTGTACTTTGTCTGTATTTCGTCATGAAACAAAACGATGTCTTTAATGTAAGGTTGATGTAAGTTTGACCAAGTCAACCATCCTCCTGGTTTGACTTGACCAAACAGTTAGAAAAATGTTGTAAGCTGGTTGTGTCGAAGGATGTGTCATCGAAGGATTGTTTTATATCCTTCGATGAGCTCGAAAGATGAACATTCGATAGATGAGTTCGAAACATAAACCTTCGATGGATGAACTCGAAGGATATCTCGAAGGATATCATCCTTCGAGGTATTTGTGAATCTTTCGATGGCTTTCTGGTCGACAGATGATCTTTCGATCAATATGTCTGATCCTTCGACCAGACCTGCTGTGTCGGGTATATATACCCATGTAGTGTGTTGTGTGAACTGTGACAGAGAGTAAGTGAGAATACAGAAAAGAGAACATACACGAGAGAACTTTGAGAGTTTGCAGAATACATCTGTGAACATTGGGCTTGTAACCGAACCTTTCATACGTATTAATACAAGTGGTGTTAATCGTTGAATGTTGTGTGTTGTGTTTGTGTTTGTGCTTGTTCTCGTATAAAGTCTCGGTTGCATGCTAGCTTGGATTCCGCACTCGCTAGTGTGTTTGATATAACAAGGATAAGGTTTTATCTCATCCTCGAGAGGGACCTACAATTGTCAAATAAAAAAGACGCATGGTTATGGGATGTTGACAGACAGAAGGGGTTCTCGGTGAATTCTGTGAAAAAGACTGTAATTTCCGATAGGGAAAGAAGTCACCTTCCGAAATTCGAGTGGAGCAAATGGGTTCCAATAAAATGTAACATTACGGCATGGAGAGGTAACTTAGATAGAGTTGCTACCAAATGTAACACCCTAGTTACTAATTAACGATTTTGTATGTAATTACCAACGATTAGATGTGTAGTTAAAACTACACATGCTATAAAAATACGGGTTTATTAAAACTTTTACAAATCATAAGTTATTCTACATAGCGTGATCAAATTCGTTGTTTAAAATTTACAACGTGGCCAAGTGCGGAAGCGTGTATCTTTTTAGTGTTCGGTTCTTCGCTGAGCTTGATCGTCTTCCGGCATCCAAAATGTACCTACATTTCATAAAAACATGAAATGCTTTAGTCATACGGGTTTTAAATCATGTCCGAACGATGTCCGGGAAAACAATTGATTTTTCAAATGAAAAACAAAATATATAAAAAAAATATCTCCACCGTAAATTACGGTGGGACCGTAATTTACGGTGGCCTCTGGGTTCATGCTTTTCTACCGTAAATCAGTGGACCACCACCGTAAATAAATCATCTCCACCGTAAATTATGGTGGGACCGTAAATTACGGTGGACCCTGGGTTCAGCCTTTCCATTTTTGCAGTAATTTGACACGAAATCTTCCGTATATTTCAAACCGCTTGTCCGTTTGACCTACCGTTTCTTCCTACGTGTTTATAATTTGATTCTCCATCATATGCAGTTAAAATCCGACATTTGGCTTAACAAAATTTAAGACTTTTAAGTCTTCGGCTTATTACCCTTTATACCAAATTTTGACCCGGTTATGCATTTTATCAAACAAACGTATTTATTTGATTCCTATATTTCATACACTTCATCAAATAGTTATGATATACCATATTAGGTTCTAATCATAGGTTTATTACCAAATTAAACCCGTTTTCACGAGTATGCTTATTTTGACCCGTTAAGGATATTTTAAGCACTTTTAAGCTCAATTTCGCTTTCATTCTAATCTAGCGTTGTAACTTATATTTCTTATCTAGTACTCTTCCATCACAACTAAATGTGTGTTGGATTTAAAGTAGATATCTCTGTGTTCCGAATTTATACCCCTTGAAATATCATTTTACGGCAAAGACTCGTATGGAGTCCTTTGGCCCAAGAATTACATCTTTCACTACCCATACTCGTTCTAAACTTTTGTTTAATCATAAGACTCCTTTCCAAACAACCTCTAAGAGTTGTTTGTTCAATTTAGCCTACAAGGGCGTTTTGGTCGATTTTGGTCCTTCTTTTACAATGAAGGGCTATCACCAATTATTCGACCAAATTAGCACTTTTACATACATCATAAATATGCGTACCTGGCTCGGATCAACAAATAGACCCGATTTTAATACCTTGCTTTATATTCGCTAATTAAGAACGATGCGAATATCCATTGGATATCTATTCCTGTAAGCATATAACTCGACAAAAGAATCATTAGTCTATATAGTCAAAAGGTGTTGTCTACACCTTTTGACCCGTTTGGCCGAATTGACCATTTATCTTTGCGAGATGATATTTATTATCATCTCCTTTACATGACTCGTTCCGTTTAACACCGTACGGTCATTTTAACTTATAAAACGTTTATTACCTTCGACATAATATGACCGAATTATCGATTTACTTCTTTTTAAACCATCAACATGGCTTCTAATTATGCTCGACTATCTTGTTCCGTACGTCTACACGCCGGAACATCATACCTCGATTTTGTATTTATCTTATTCATAACTAATACGATAAGAGAATATTCTGAAATATAAGACTAGTGTAAGCTATACTTACCTTGCATCCGAATTATGCTTTTCCGTCATTCTTGCTTCGTTTGACCCGCTTCCTTCCCCAAGCCTTCACCTAGCTTGCCAAGCGTCAAACTATCATTGTAATTGTAAGATGGTTAGGTTAGTCATATTCATTTACGACTATTCCATCCTACTCTTCTTATATCGAATTTACCATCCGATCATACACTTGGTCGATTTGACCTTTTTAAAGTCAATCGACTTATCAACTTATTCATTGCACATTTTCACTCTAATTTCAACACTTTAGTTTTCATTTGGGCATTTTAACAAACACCTAATGTGCATACATTGTTTTTACACATTTTACAACTAGGTAACATGATTTCAAGCATCTATATCATGATCTTATCATCAATTCTTTTATATCATATAACAACCCATTTCATGGTAAATATGATTTATGTACTCAAACACCTACATTGTTCAAGTACTTTGTCTTACTAACTAGTATGATGATTCTAATCACAAGTTTGACACTAACATCATCATATCATAAAAACCCATCTCAAGTCATGTATGTTCAACACTCAAACTTGCAAATTGTTCAAGTATCTTGTTTCTACTAGCAACTATGATGATTTTAAACATGTGTAAACCATCATCTTCACTACATAATCAAAACCCACTTAGCACATAATAGGTTAATTATCAAATCCCTAGTTTTAACACCAATTCTCCAAGTTTTCAACTAGGGTTTGTTTCTAAACAAAGATATCAACACAATAGCACTCATAGATTCAATATTCATTCCAGAATTTCGATTATGATTGTTCATCATAATCTCAAAGTATCACCAAATCTTAAAATTCGACATACCTTGTGATCCCCACGACTAGGTGATCATTTATATGTGATCATGCATCGATTTGGGTCTTGATTTGAGCTTCAATTAGTTGATTTGTTGAAGTTTAGGGTTTGAGCATGAGAGCCTTTCTTGGCTCTGGTTGAATTCGCAGGAACCACACACGTATGTGTGTTTTATGTTTTTAATATTTGATTTAATTAAAAACTATAATTCCTTTGTCCATGTTTAGTCCCTCAACTTTATACAAGTTATTTAAAGGATATCTTAACCATATTTGTTCTATAAATGTCAAGACATTATCTAACTAGGTTAATACTCCTAGTTACTTGGTGGGTTATGGGAGTTATAATCCGTAGTATTTTAAGTCCCGTTAACTCGGGCTCTTATAAACTCAATTCCTTAAAACTTTGTTTCGCTTGTATTTAATATTAGGATTTCTTATTAAATCCCAAATATTTACCGGGTTATTATTTTTTTTTTTACTACTAGCGGTACTTTACCCGTCTTTTAGTATTAACGTGGGTTAATTACCAAACCCGTTTTCGGGGTGTTACAAGTCTACCCCCCTTAAAGAGGTTTCGTCCTCGAAACCTTGCTTATCTAGTTCATTGAGTTTCTAAACTCAATGCGTTTGACTTGAGTAATCTCTTAAGCATTACTCATACTTTAACCAATTGTTAGCATTACCAGAAAAATTATGGTAATGTCTTTTTGGTTACAGAACCTCTACGTATCTCATATGACATAATGTAACTTCGAAATAACGTAGTCTCGTTATTTCCACTAGTTTAGTTAACTTAGCGATATCCATCGCTTTCATGTACCATCGAATTCCTTATGAATCCGTTACTTTGACCCGTTTAAAGGTCTTTTAGTGAAATCTTTCACTTTTAGCAATACTTTCTTTTGTTTTCAGATTTATTTATTCGGTTCAGTCATACCGAACCTACCGTTTACAAGCAAACCAAATTTATTTAAATGACCTTGACGAGTCTCACTAATTAGACTTATTAGTCCAATTACTTTTTACCGCTTGCTTGGTTATAATGTGATTCTACTTCACATTACATTTCTTGACCGTGATTGTGTTACATCATGTTTAATTTATATCAAATTTCATTTTCGAACATATCACTTTTCGAATATATCGTTTTGCACCTATCAGTGTCAAGACTTGTATCTTTCATGCCTACTATTTAAATTCCTATCAGAATTTATGTTTGTAAAAAAAATATTATTTCTTACTGAAACCGAAGTTTTAGTTTTAGGATCTTCTCTTTAACTTTTGTCAATTTTTCGTAACAGGACATTGACAGTCTGTAATTTATTCTTTTACAGTCTTAGTTTTATGCGGGGATTTTCAACTGGTTCTCTCGCGTTGTTAAGTAACCCGTAGGTTCTTTCACGTAGCCTCGTAGGCTATTTCCTTAGGTATTCACCCCCTTTTTACTGAAAACACTAAGGTTTATTTCTTTTTCTTTTCGTGACCCAAGGGTCATTCTGGTCCCGTAGACCTTAACACTGTGTTTAATCCCGTAGGTTATGATGATCCCGTAAATCATCTTTTATTTGTATCTACATTCAAATGTATATATATATATTCATATATAGTTTCAAAGCATGTCTTGCTATGTTTAAAATCGTATATTTTCGCTTATGAGCTTTAGTTGACCTTGACCGTAGTCTAAGGCTTCATTTGTTTATTTCCGGCGAAATTTTCTGACTTTGTCCTTACGTTTGACGTTTTACAAAAACGACCCGTTAAGGGACATATTCGCATTTTCCGGGTTCGAGTGTAAGTACACTACCTCCCAATGATTGTCTAAATCATTTTACATGTTTGCGTTTTCTGGGTTCGAGTGTAAGTGCACTCCCTCCCAATACTTGTCTAACTCATTTTACATGCTTGCGTTTTATGGGTTCGAGTGTAAGTGCACTCCCTCCCAATACTTGTCTAAATCATTTTACATGCTTGCGTTTTCTGGGTTCGAGTGTAAGTACACTCCCTCCCAATACTTGTCTAAATCATTTTACATGCTTGCTTTTTCTGGGTTCGAGTGTAAGTACACTCCCTCCCAATACTTGTCTAAATCATTTTACATGCTTGTTTGTCCCTTCACTCGGGCTCGTTGTCCTAATGTAATACGCTTCCGTCACTCGGTTGTGCGTTTACATTATTATCAAATATTTTGCTTATCTGATTCATTTGGGTATTTTTTTTATTAGTCCCGTTCACCCCGTCCTTACTACATCGGATGTAAGTAATGCCTCTATTTGGTTTCTCTTGGAAACAATATCCTGGATAGATTTTCTATTCGGGCCTTTCCAAGTTTTTAATCTACATATGCAACTTTCAACCTCTACGTATTTGTTGCATATTACTATTCACGTAATAACTTAAAATGCGCACCTGTAAATGCTTGCCCTAACGGGCTTTTTATGTCATTAACTTTGTTCGCGATCGTTTCGTAATTTAGGTCCTTGATGAGTATGCTCCTCTTGTCATACTTCGGACCGCTCCTCTATCATATCCTTAATTTGTTCAACTCTTGTCATCTTTGAATGCAAGTGTTCTTCAATCAAGACATTCACAAAAGTTAGTAATATCAACTTTACTAAATGCCCGTATCGTAATACAAGGCTTTTCTATTATACGCGTCAACGCGCGCAATTTTGTCGACTGTATTCATCATTTAGTTTAGGTATCGTGTGTCATACGATAGTCCTATGTGTTGTTTACAACACTTTAGCATGCTAAACTATTAACATACTTGTACTTACCGAATTTGCGATCAAGCTTCGAACTGAACACTATCCTTTGTCAAGAGCATAAGGTTTAAGTCCAAGCATGGTTCCTCCCCACCATACTCGAATCTCTTAAACCAAGGCTCTGATACCAACTTGTAACACCCTAGTTACTAATTAACGATTTTGTATGTAATTACCAACGATTAGATGTGTAGTTAAAACTACACATGCTATAAAAATACGGGTTTATTAAAACTTTTACAAATCATAAGTTATTCTACATAGCGTGATCAAATTCGTTGTTTAAAATTTACAACGTGGCCAAGTGCGGAAGCGTGTATCTTTTTCATGTTCGGTTCTTCGCTGAGCTTGATCGTCTTCCGGCATCCAAAATGTACCTACATTTCATAAAAACATGAAATGCTTTAGTCATACGGGTTTTAAATCATGTCCGAACGATGTCCGGGAAAACAATTGATTTTTCAAATGAAAAACAAAATATATAAAAAAAATATCTCCACCGTAAATTACGGTGGGACCGTAATTTACGGTGGCCTCTGGGTTCATGCTTTTCTACCGTAAATCAGTGGACCACCACCGTAAATAAATCATCTCCACCGTAAATTACGGTGGGACTGTAAATTACAGTGGACCCTGGGTTCAGCCTTTCCATTTTTGCCGTAATTTGACACGAAATCTTCCGTATCTTTCAAACCGCTTGTCCGTTTGACCTACCGTTTCTTCCATCGTATTTATAATTTGATTCTCCATCATATGGAGTTAAAATCCGACATTCGGCTTAACAAAATTTAAGACTTTTAAGTCTTCGGCTTATTACCCTTTATACCAAATTTTGACCCGGTTATGCATTTTATCAAACAAACGTATTTATTTGATTCCTATATTTCATACACTTCATCAAATAGTTATGATATACCATATTAGGTTCTAATCATAGGTTTATTACACAAATTAAACCTGTTTTCACTAGTATGCTTATTTTGACCCGTTAAGGATATTTTAAGCACTTTTAAGCTCAATTTCGCTTTCATTCTAATCTAGCGTTGTAACTTATATTTCTTATCTAGTACTCTTCCATCACAACTAAATGTGTGTTGGATTTAAAGTAGATATCTCTGTGTTCCGAATTTATACCCCTTGAAATATCATTTTACGGCAAAGACTCGTATGGAGTCCTTTGGCCCAAGAATTACATCTTTCACTACCCATACTCGTTCTAAACTTTTGTTTAATCATAAGACTCCTTTCCAAACAACCTCTAAGAGTTGTTTGTTCAATTTAGCCTACAAGGGCGTTTTGGTCGTTTTTGGTCCTTCTTTTACAATGAAGGGCTATCACCAATTATTCGACCAAATTAGCACTTTTACATACATCATAAATATGCGTACCTGGCTCGGATCAACAAATAGACCCGATTTTAATACCTTGCTTTATATTCGCTAATTAAGAACGATGCGAATATCCATTGGATATCTATTCCTGTAAGCATATAACTCGACAAAAGAATCATTAGTCTATATAGTCAAAAGGTGTTGTCTACACCTTTTGACCCGTTTGGCCGAATTGACCATTTATCTTTGCGAGATGATATTTATTATCATCTCCTTTACATGACTCGTTCCGTTTAACATCATACGGTCATTTTAACTTATAAACCGTTTATTACCTTCGACATAATATGACCGAATTATTGATTTACTTCTTTTTAAACCATCAACATGGCTTCTAATTATGCTCGACTATCTTGTTCCGTACGTCTACACGCCGGAACATCATACCTCGATTTTGTATTTATCTTATTCATAACTAATACGATAAGAGAATATTCTGAAATATAAGACTAGTGTAAGCTATACTTACCTTGCATCCGAATTATGCTTTTCCGTCAATCTTGCTTCGTTTGACCCGCTTCCTTCCCCAAGCCTTCACCTAGCTTGCCAAGCGTCAAACTATCATTGTAATTGTAAGATGGTTAGGTTAGTCATATTCATTTACGACTATTCCATCCTACTCTTCTTATATCGAATTTACCATCCGATCATACACTTGGTCGATTTGACCTTTTTAAAGTCAATCGACTTATCAACTTATTCATTGCACATTTTCACTCTAATTTCAACACTTTAGTTTTCATTTGGGCATTTTAACAAACACCTAATGTGCATACATTGTTTTTACACATTTTACAACTAGGTAACATGATTTCAAGCATCTATATCATGATCTTATCATCAATTCTTTTATATCATATAACAACCCATTTCATGGTAAATATGATTTATGTACTCAAACACCTACATTGTTCAAGTACTTTGTCTTACTAACTAGTATGATGATTCTAATCACAAGTTTGACACTAACATCATCATATCATAAAAACCCATCTCAAGTCATGTATGTTCAACACTCAAACTTGCAAATTGTTCAAGTATCTTGTTTCTACTAGCAACTATGATGATTTTAAACATGTGTAAACCATCATCTTCACTACATAATCAAAACCCACTTAGCACATAATAGGTTAATTATCAAATCCCTAGTTTTAACACCAATTCTCCAAGTTTTCAACTAGGGTTTGTTTCTAAACAAAGATATCAACACAATAGCACTCATAGATTCAATATTCATTCCAGAATTTCGATTATGATTGTTCATCATAATCTCAAAGTATCACCAAATCTTAAAATTCGACATACCTTGTGATCCCCGCGACTAGGTGATCATTTATATGTGATCATGCATCGATTTGGGTCTTGATTTGAGCTTCAATTAGTTGATTTGTTGAAGTTTAGGGTTTGAGCATGAGAGCCTTTCTTGGCTCTGGTTGAATTCGCAGGAACCACACACGTATGTGTGTTTTATGTTTTTAATATTTGATTTAATTAAAAACGATAATTCCTTTGTCCATGTTTAGCCCCTCAACTTTATACAAGTTATTTAAAGGATATCTTAACCATATTTGTTCTATAAATGTCAAGACATTATCTAACTAGGTTAATACTCCTAGTTACTTGGTGGGTTCCGGGAGTTATAATCCGTAGTATTTTAAGTCCCGTTAACTCGGGCTCTTATAAACTCAATTCCTTAAAACTTTGTTTCGCTTGTATTTAATATAAGGATTTCTTATTAAATCCCAAATATTTACCGGGTTATTATTATTATTTTTTTACTACTAGCGGTACTTTACCCGTCTTTTAGTATTAACGTGGGTTAATTACCAAACCCGTTTTCGGGGTGTTACACCAAAGTTAATTTGAGAAGAAGGAACGTGGATATCCCATCGGTATTATACCCTTTCTGCGAAGAATATGAGGAAACGGTGGATCATTTGTTTTCGGCATGTACGGTGACTATTCGAGTGTGGGCTGCTATCAGTGATTGGTGCAACATTCCCCCGATCTTTGCTTTCGAATTCAAAGATTTAATGGATATTCATTCATAATGCTATTCAGGGTGGGAAAAAGATAAAGAAGATTATCCGTGGTTTGATTGTTATCTCGTGTTGTTGTATTTGGAAAGGCAGGAACGACTTGGTATTCAATCAGATCAGGAGAAGTTCGCAAGAAATGTTGATAGAAATTAAATCGAGAGGTTTTGGGTGGTTTAAAAGTAGATCATCTTGTAAAAATATTAATTGGAAGGAATGATGTAAATACCCTATGTATATGTTATAATTTGGCCCTTTGCCCGTTTGGATCGGATGTGTTGTTTTGTATTGGTCTTTTGCCTGTTTGGGTCAAAGGTGACTTTTAAAGAAGATTTATTTTCAAAAAAAGTTATCTTCTTATTAAAAAACCACTGGGCATAATATTCCTGTAGCTCCTTAAATGAGATTTTAGGTTTAAGGGTCTGTTTGGTATGATGTAATGGAATGACGATGGAATGGAATGGACGAGGTAATGGAATGGACAAAGGAATGAAATAGATCATTACCATTCCATAGTCCTGTTTGGTTACCATATGGGAATGGAATGAATCACTACCTTGTGTTCTTTGGTATGCAGGAAAAGACGAAGGAATAAAATCATCGATGGGTGGTGGTAGTTGGAGGTTGTGGTGGCGGTGGTGGCGGGAACGGGTGGTGACGATGGTCGATGGTGGTGGCAGTGGACGGTGGTGGCAGTGGTTGGCGATGGTCGATGATGGAGGGTGGCGGCAGTATGGTCAACGGTCTCAGGTGGTGGCGGTGGTCGGGTGGTGGTGGTGGTGGCGTTGGTTGGCGGTAGCACCGGTGGTCGGTGACGGTGGCGGCTGTAGAGAGTAGTGGCAACGGGTGGTGGTGGCAGTGGCCAGTGGTGGCGGTGGCCAGTGGTGGTGGTGGTGGGCGGTGGTGGTTGGCGGCGAAGGGTGGTGGGGGTGACAGGTGGTGGCGGCGGCGGCAGGTGACGGGTGGTGGCGGCGGCGGGTGATAGTGATGGTCGGCGGCGGAGTGTGGTGAAGGTGGCGGGTGGCGGTGGTGTTGGTGTTGGGCGGTGTTTGTGATGATGGGTGAGAGGGGGGAATGGAATGAAAAAAAAAACAATGGTAGTGGATGGAATGGATTTGAGGGAATGGAATGCCTTATGTAATGAGTGATTCCATTACCTTGACCAACCAAACACATCTTTTTTCATTCTCCCGTAATAGTTCATTCCATTCCACCTCTCATTCCTACATACCAAACACTACTTAAGTCTCAAACAATTAATTCCCTTTCAAAAATTCTTCTTATGAAAAAATAGGACACGTGATTAGGAAAATCAATTGCTTAATAGACTAATAGGCGCATAAAGTCTATTCTCTGTCACATTTTTCAACCATATAACGCCAAAAGTCCATTCTCTGTCTACATATGAAGTTTTTTTTTTTTTTGAACGTCCAACATAAGAATCGCCGGGTACTCCGTACGCGGCACCCATTGGCCGAAAGGTAGCCCGCGGCAGCCCAACCTGCACGCACGGAGCCCCTAGCCCACCATGCCACCAGTTCCGGGGAAAACCCGACCCTGCACCCGCCCGAGGGCACGACAATGCAAAGCCGGTAAAACCCGGGTGGATCAGGAATCGAACTCGAGACCTTTCGATCAGGAGTCTTCCCTCATTTCCATAACCACTGAGCTATAAGCCCAGGGTTACATATGAAGTTAAATACACCCCTACAACTAGCAACAGGCTTTTTATTTAGTCCGCATGTATTAAAAATCTTTAATCATTGGTAACTTAATTTTTTTTTGAAAGAGTAAATTACGTTTTTGGCCCCTGTGGTTATATCAGTTTTACTATATTGGCCCAAAATAAGATTTTTTAACAGATTTGCCCCCATGGTCCTTATAATTAACCGTTTTGGCCCCTACATCTAACCAAACCCTAACTCAGGTTAATTTATTGGTCACATGAGGGGTATAATGGTAATTTCATCCTGATTTCTTTTTAACCCCTTCTCTCTCATCATCTTCACCACTGACCACCACCACCATTGTGACAACCACCACCGCCGCCATTATCACCACCTCCGCCACAACCACCACCGCCGCCATCATCACCACCCCTCGCCACAACCACTACCGCCGCCATCATCACCACCCCCCGCAACAACCACCATCGTTTCGATCTACTGATGCTGTTTTCATCAGTGATGATGATGATGATGATGGACAGAAGGAACCTGGTTCTAGCTTCGGGGTACTTCCATGTTTGATTAACTGGAAAACCCAATTCGATTTTGGTTTTAGCTCACTCGGTTGTCCGGAAAACAGAGAAAACAGAGAATGCTTTGTTTCCAATGGCGGATGAACTCGAGTCGCGGTTTTCCTCAGTCCTTCATAGCGTTGTTGCAGCACGCGTCGTTGCTGATTCGATCGAGTTGTCTTCCACCTAAAAAATTCACAGACCTCCGCTACCGGTAACTCACCGACAACCTCTATTTCTTTCTCTCTCTCTCTATCGCTTTATTCTCTCTATTTCAGTCATATTACATTGATTTCGGATTGAGTTTTGGTTCGAGATTATACGTTTTGAATTGAACCGATTCGATCGAAAGGTGATTCAGGTTTGTTCTTGAATGCATCAGATCTGTTTTGTGCATCGAGTTCAAATCTGTATCAAGTTCATAGTATGGTCATCATTATATCATGATCCACATATGAGAGTATTACGAATCGAGTATCACATTAGAGTATCATGAATTAAAAGTTGGGTATCTCTGTTTTTTTTTTATGTTTGCAAGTTGCAGAGACAGAAAGAAAAGAGAGAAAGTCAAAGGGGAGAAGGGGTGGGGGTGGGGTAGGAAAAGGTGGGACCCACTTTTGTTTTTAAATAATAAATTAGGATGAAATTAGGGGTTAAAAAGAAATCAGGATGAAATTACCATTATACCCCTCATGTGACCAATAAATTAACCTGAGTTAGGGTTTGGTTAGATTTAGGGGCCAAAACAGTTAGTTATAGGGACCATGGGGGCAAATCTGTTAAAAAATCTTATTTTGGGCCAATATAGTAAAACTGATATAACCACAGGGGCCAAAAACGTAATTTACTCTTTTTGAAAAGACTAAGAATCTTCTATGGTTCTTGTTTTATAACGGTTTAATTACTCAATATGGTATAAGGGTGAATGGGGCACTCTCGGTAACCCTATTCGGTGACCCAAGTCACCTAGCGGGAACACCGCCGCCATCAACGAGGGGAGTCACCTCTTAGGGGGAATCGGTGAGAGGTTACCGATTTAATATGGGAGAGAGATGGTGGGCCAACATTTTTTCAACCAATCAAAACAATTTTTTTTTTGAATAAAAAAACAAGAGGAGTTAAGAGGGGAGTGCCACCATCAAATTGAGCGTGTGAGGGGAGTTTAAGAGGGGAGTTGACGTGTCATAACCTAATTGGGTGTGCGTAAGAGGGGGGACTCCCCTAAGAGGGGAGTGCCCCTCCCACCCTAAGCTAATTGGTCAGAGAATCTTTGACTAAATGATTTTTTATTAGGAAGGTCTCTGGTTCAATCTATAAATTCTGTAAACTAGTAGGATTCTCCTGCGTCATGCAGCGGGAATTCGATCGGTATCGGTTCCGCGCGTTACAGTATTGGCACTCCCTATAACAATCGAAAAAGAAAAAAATATAACAAAAAGTAAAGTCGTTACGTGTCCAAAAAGATTTTGAAATATGTTTTACATCGATCGAAAACAGTACTGATGTTGTTCGTTCGGAATCAATTTAGTTCGTTACGACATTGAAACATCACCAGTTAAAAATAACAAATTACCATTCGTCGTTGTTTTTGGTTCGGTTTGGTATGACAGCAACACAATATCCATTTTCAATCAAATTTGTATGGTAATATATGAAAAAAATAAGCATAGTGGTGGATTTAGATTTTTTTATTGTGTTAACGTACGCAAGTTAAAACAATTTATTACGGCATCAATATGTCACCAGTTAAAAAAAAACAAATTACCATTCATCATCGGTTTCGGTTCGGTATTATCATTCATTATCGGTTTCGGTTCGGTTTGATACGATACGAGATACGATAGAAATACGGCAACCATTTTCGTTCCGTACGCAAGTTAAAACAATTCAATATGACATCACCATGTCACCAGTTAAAAATTAATAAGTTACCATTCATCGTCGGTATCGGTTCAGTTTGATACGAAAGTGGCACAATATCTATTTTCATTAAACTTTATATGGTAATATACTAAAAAATACACATAGTTGTGAAGTTAGAAACTTTTTTTTTTTTTTTTTTTTAAAGTTGCCCTTCGAAAGTTAAAACAAATACCTATAAATTAGAATCACTACTAAAACCAAATAATAAATAATCTATTATAAAAAAACTAAAACAAATACCTAAAACGTTGTTATCCTAAAAAAATTTATAATCACCATTCAAATAAAATATTAAACAATGAATAATATTTTATTAAAAAACCTAAATCAAATACCTAAAAAATATGTCCACTGTTCATGAGGAGTTTAAAATCATATGTATAACTTGTGATGTTCTCCCGCGCTTCGTGGCGGGGATTAAGTCGGTGTCAATTTGGTTGGTTACAGTACCTGCACTCGATATAGTAATTGAAAGAGAAAGCACTACATCGATCGAAAAAAAAAAACACATATTGATATGGTACCTATATATAGGGATGAGCAATTCGTTCCTGGTACCGGTACCGAATTTAACGAACCGGGTACTTTTTCGGTACCGAATCGGTACCGACTTTTAGCATTTTCGGTACCGGTTCGGTACCGGTATTTACCGATTTTTACCCTCAAATACAGGTACGGTACCGGTATCGGTACCAAACCAGGTATATTCGGTACCGGTACCCACTTTTGAGGATTTTCGGTACCGGTTCTTTCGGTAGCGAGCTCATCCCTACCTATATATGTTGTTCAATTGATATCGGTTCAGTTCGCTTGCATTTTATGTTTATTTTATTTCAACATTACGATATTTTTTTGAAAACGGATATTCTGCCACTATCGTACCAAGCCCAATCGAAACCAATTGAAAACATTTGTATCGATACCAATATTTTTTTTAGTTTTTTTTTGTTTTCAATAAATTGATACTGTATCGCTACCATATTGTACCGAACATCATCGGTACTGGTATACATTCCGTTTTATTGTTTCCTATTTGATAAAAGGTACTTTGATCGTATCTTAAAAGTATCTTAAAAGTTATATGAGATAACAAAATATACTTAAATCAATTAAAATAATAAACTAATCAAATAATAAAACCTTAGAAAAAAATATTGAAAGAAATAAAAAACAATTGTTCCCATCTTTTTATTTCAACATTACCATATATATTTTTTAAACAGATATTGTGTCGCTATCGTACCAAATTCAATTAAAACCGATTGAATAACATTTGTATCCGTATCAATATTTAATTTTCGTGGTTTTGCTTTCGATGAATTAATATCGTGTGGTTTTGCTTTCGATGAATTAATATCGTATAACTACCATACCGTACTGAAGAACATCGGTACCAATATAAATTCATTTTTATGATTTCTTGTTAGATAATGGGTACTTTGATCGTATCTAAAAGTTATATAAAAATATATATTTAAATCAATTAAACAAATAAATCAATATAATAATAAAAACATAGAAAAAAACAATATTAAAAAAATAAAAAGCACTGTTCGTGGCCTCTTTGTTTTAATATGTATAATATGAGCGATTACCACTGGGAAGGATTTGAACTTGGGGAGTGGGTTGAAGAGTTTGTTCTCGCTGTTCAAAAAAAAATATATGTAGTGGTTTAATTAAAAATTAAGTAAATTACAAGTTTTGTCCTTTATGTTTACACCAAATTGCAGGCGTTGTCCTTTAGCGCAAAAGTTGACAAGTTTTGTCCTTTATGTTTCAAAATCTTGCACGGTTTGTCCTTTAGGCCAAACCCAGTTAGATTTTTTCGTTAAGTTTGATCATGTGCCTTGCATATGAGGGTATTTTTGTCATTTCATTATCCAGGGGCTATTGTGTAAAACAATTTATATTAAAAGGACTATGGTGTCAAATTTAAAAGGATATATGAAACTCAAGTCTGCACATTCTCTCTCTCTAAACTAAACTCAAGTCTGTACACTCTCTCTCTAAACTAAACTCTCTCTCTTCTAAGATGGCGACGGTGATGGTGGTGATCCGGCGTGACGGTGATGATGGTGATCCGGCAGATGGAGGTGGTGTGGTTGTTTTAGGGGCGACGGTGGAGGTGGTGTCGTGATCCGGCGGGGGTAACCTGAGAGAGTGCAAGGGGAAGTCCGTCGTTGCGCTGTCGTCGGAGTTATGGTTTGGGTTTGGGTTTGGGTTTGGTGGATCACCGGATGGATATCATCGGCGAAGTTATGGTTGGGGTTTGAAAACAAATGGATTACGGTCCCAGATCCGGCAAAGTTATTGGTGCGGCGGCGGAGGTTGTGGCTGCAGGGGAGGTAGTAACTCTCGCCGTGAACCACAGTCGTCGACTCTTCATAGAGTGAACTTGTAACTGTTGGTATGAACATGTTTTTGTATATAGGAATCAAATTAACTCGCCAATTAGTGTTTGCCCTAGGTTATTTACTCTTAAATTGATGTTTGATTTTGTTATAATTATCAATATTCACTGTAATCATGTTTGATATACTGACCCTGCGTAGTTTTTGATATAAATCAATGAATCTATTGAGGTATTGTTGATTTGAATGCATAAGTCTAGATGAGTCTACTCTACTGGCTCTTCTTTATCACCTGATATATGTTTTAGGGTTTAGATTGATTTTCATGAGAATTGGGGAAGATGATGTAGAGGGAAGGGTTGAAAAAATGTTTTATTTTAATATTTTTACTTTTTGTACATATCAATCCTTAGACATATGTTATTTGCACAATAGTCCCTCGATAATGAAATGACAAAAATACTTGCACATGATTAAACTTAACCAAAAAATCTAATTGGGTTTGGCCTAAAGAACAAACCGTGCAAGATTTTGAAACATAAAGGACAAAACTTGTCAACTTTTGAGCTAAAGGACAACGCTTGCAATTTGGTGTAAACATAAAGGACAAAACTTGTAATTTACTCTTAAAAATTTAAAAGTTCTCGTCGTATAGACAGTGAGACTTTAACTAAATTTACAAGTTTATTACTGTGTGCAGTGGTTTATCTAAAAAATTATAAATTATTATTATTATTATTATTTATATAAAAATAGGAGTAACATGGTTCGATTGGTTAGGTTGTGACTTAGCCCCACACCCCAAGCCCATTATGTTCGTTAAGGGATAACGAAGAAAAGGGGCGTTAACCCCTTAGCACCCTCTCAAATGGGTTAGTAATGGTTTAACGCCCACTACGGGAAATGGGGGTTCACACCCACTAAAGGAAAGGGTGGTGACGTGGAAGGTGGTTAACTCTCACTACGAGCATTCTTACCATGTTTAAGAGTTGACAGAGTGAGTTTTTTCTCTTTATCGTCCCTTTCATCTCTAATGTTACTTGTATCACATATTAGTATCGTATAAGTTTTCTCTTTCTTCACATATCATTATTATTTTTATAGAGTAAATTAGTATCATATAAGTTTTCTCTTTCTTCCTATATCATTAGTATTTTATAGAGTAAATTTCAATTTTAGTCCTTGAGGTTTGTCCCACATTGCCATTTTAGTCCAATTAATTTTTTTTTCTTCTCTGGGTCCGTGAGTTATCCAGTTTTTGCCATTTTGATCATATTGCATAACTTCGTCTGAAACCCTCAGTTAAATAAAGGGCATTTTTTTTACTTACATATTTTTACTGATTTTTATATTTGTTAATTTAAAAACCCACTAATTAAAAGACATAAAGCATAAACAATAAAACAAAAAACTATATACATATACATTACAGACACATGTACTTACTTTCCCCCTTTATCTCTCTACACCACCAACCCACCACCATCAACACCTACCACTGCCACCATCCACCACCTGCCACCACCTGCCACCACCCACCTCTCTCTCTCACTCTCTCTCTATACAACCCCCCACAAAACCACCACCTGTTACCGCCTAGTTCTACCACCTGTGTGGTACCCCACCACGACCACCACGACCACCACAACCCCCACCACATCTGCTGGAAATGCATCACGCAAATCTGGCGGCGGCATGAAGGTTCAAACCAGAACGACCCTTTGATTCGTCATCTTCTTCATACCACCATACTCCGTTCCTGATCTGAAAATCTGGCGAGGGCAAAGGTTAGGTTAGGGTTTGTCGTTTAATTTTGGGTTTTTGGTTCTCAAATTGGTTTTGGGTTATAGGTGGTGGTAATGGTTGTCAACTATGGTGGTAATGGTGGTCTGAGATAGTGGCTGTAGTGGTGGCGTTGGTGTTGTTTCAGTCGCTGGAAATGTGAAGGGGGTGGGGGTTATTAAATCTGATGGTAGCTAGTTGGGTAGAGGTGTACAAAAAACTGGTTTTAGAACCGAAACCGGTTTTTTTATAACCGGTTTTTTTACGGGTTTTTTTTTAACCGCCGGTTTTTATACCGATTACTATTCTTGACTTCAAAAACCGGTTATTAAAAAACCGGTTAAAACCGGTAAAAACCGGTTTTTTTTTTGGAAAAACCGGTTAAAAACCGGTCCCAACCGGTTATTGTTTTGGACCTCAAAAACCGGTTAGTAACCAGAACCGGTTATAAAAAAAAAAACCGGTTTTTATTTTGGGTGAAAAAACCGAAACCGGTTTTTGAAAAAAACCGATTTGTACACCTCTATAGTTGGGTGGTGTTGGTCGTGATGGGATATCTAAGTTAACTATTTACATATATGTAAATGTGCTACAAATGTTCATGTTCTTCTTTTAACATATGTCATTGATTAATTGTTGAATTACTTATATGTAACTTAACAAATATTCACGATCTTTAATACTTGTCACTGGCTATTCATGAATGTTTGTTGGTTATTGTATATCAATCATTTTGTTTGTAGTTGTATAAAACATTAGTTAAACCTATTTAAAGCATTACCTAAACCTAACTAAACATAATAATTCCTAATGAAACACATACGCCCAAATTACTTCAGTCCCAATCGCCTAGAAAGGATTCCCAATCGCCTAGAAAGGATTCTGGATATGGCACGTCATGATCCCTATCACGACCGTCCAACCTCTTGTCTCAATGGCCGCGTCCAGAGCATTTGAAGATGGATAAACCATTTCTTCGTCCGACCTAGATACGTATTCCTTACCTGGGTTAGGTTCATACCCTTCAACCCAGGTGGGTATGACTTGTGTTGGACGGATGTTTGTGACATGAAGGTTTGTAGTGAAGTTGGTTTGAGTCTCCACAAGTTGTAGTCGGTCAAATTATATTTGAGCCATGGTGTAGTCATACACCAAGTTCAACTCCACATCTGTAAGAGGATTTGGATCATCACCTGCATGAGGAAAAGGTCTTGTAGGTGAAGGGTTTGAATGCTTGAGGAAAAAGGTTTGAAAGTGGAGGACAGTAGCCTGCTTGAGGAAAAGGGTTTGAAGGTGGAGGATTTAAACTTCGATGGGATGATCGTCTTGGGTGTGGAAGTGGAGCGTTTGATGGTGGAAGGTTAGAACGTTGACGAGATGATCGTCTAAGGTTCGAAGGTCCTACTACTTCACTTGGATAACCACCACCCTTATCTTCGAATTAGTATTGTCTTAGGAGTGAATTGTAAAGTTCAAACATGGGTTGGAAAACGAATTGTATTTTTTTTTTGGATAAAAGGCTATAGCCCGGCAAATGTATAAAGAACAACAAAAAATTTACATCATCCAAAGGGGCATACCCCCGTGACGTCTCCCAAAACATGTTTTGGAAGACCAAAAATAGGAAACAATGAAACCAACTCTAGGTATATACAAAAACCTAGATCTAACCGAGATTATACTAGTATAACATACATGCCAATAATATGTACAAGTCGGCCCAAAAAGAAATGGCGAGTAGTCTTTTGAAAGAAGTCGTTGGAAGAGAAACCGTTTGAAAAAATAGCTGTGTGTTACACCAGAGAGTTTTGCTCTTGTGGTGGCACAACGACTGTCAAGTGGCAGCCGAGGGTATGGTTTCCCAGAGAATGCCCTAAAAAGCCAAACTTTGAAGCCAGCGTGGGCCCAGTTAAGACAACATAGTCTGGCCAAAGTGGAGCAATACGGGGCTCTTCGATTTGGAGAGTATGGTAACCTTACTATAATCAATTACCTTAAGAAATCATGGATGCATAAATGGTTTAAGCAAGTAGTGAACTTGGCTAGATCAAAATGAATGGCGCATATGTCATAAATGAAAAGTTTAACAATTAGTGTAAACATTTCAATTTCAAGATGACGGAGAGATGGGAGGAGTGTATGAATACGCTCGAAACCGGGAAAATACACCAAGTAAGAAAGGTAACGCAAGATATATACTTGACCAAACCGAAAAAGAATAACACATTGTTTATGACTGAGTGAGAGTGATATAAATTTCCGTATAATAAGATGGAAATGAATTAAATAATCATTGATAAATCGTGATGGATATTTCAGTTAAAGAAATGTATGGAGTAACCGGAGATGATTCGACATCTCAATTGACTGAACAATTGAAAGCTAAGATTTCCGAGGAGGTCAGAAAAGCTCTAGAAAATAGTCTATCACAGTATATTGATAGATTACAAACCACAATCGTGCCGGTGGTGAACGATATGATGGCTGAATTGAAAGATAGCATACTACAAGAAATAGAAGAAAAGAGGGTGTTGGATATGAATCCAAGATCTGTAAAGAAGTCCAAGTCCAAGTCTAATTGAAAGATAGCATACTACAAGAAATAGAAGAAAAGTGTGTTACATCAGTGTAGATCTTGTGGAAAAATTCACAAGGGCACATGTGGTAAGCCAAGACATAAAAAGTCAAAATGTCCAGAGAGGTTTGGAACCAAGGACACAACCGACACAGAGTCTGATGCCCCGAAATCAAGGACAAAGTTGTTTTATATAACAACCACGGAGGCTAAAGCTGAACCTGATGACGTTTCAAGTATACTCTTGTAAATTAAATTTCAGCATGAATTTTTAATTATTACAAGTGCAAATAAATCGTTTGTTTTATTTCGATTTATTTAACATTCTATATTAGTGTTAACGAAATTACCAAGGCTTTGAAAAAAATAGAAAGAGGTAATAATAAAAGTTCTATTGTTTATAAGAGATGCTGAAACTGTACGTTGAGCATCGAGGTAAAAATAATCATGATAAATATTGCTTTGGGAAGGGGTGGGCGCACACTCGAACCCGAGAACGTAATGAAAGATAAGCGTCATAATAGGGAGGAGTGTAATAACACCCGAACCCTGGGAGTTTACAATAGTAATAGATGACAAGGACATGGTTATAGACTAAGCCAAACTAAATGAGACAGATAGAAACATCGTTTATGTCAACAAACGATGTGGATAAATTCTATACAACGATATGAAACAATAACATGAAACGAATTGATTTTGTTATTGTAACAACGGGTTAAAGTCGGAAATCATGAAACGAATTGATTTTTCCAAATTTGTTAAATGCCAATTATAGTAATAATAAAAAAAGTCAAAGAGTTGAATTATCTAAAGAGAAAAGTGTTGATGGTCCAACTTGCCTAATAAATTAATGCTTAATTATTTGGTTACTATTAAACAGAAGTATGGAGACAATTCATTACGACCCTTGTTAACTGAAAAGGTGCATTTTACCAAAAACATATGTGGCCGTTTTTACGATGGTTTCAAGATATATATGTGGGATCTTAGAAGGTTAAGGTTAGTAACAATTTGTAATAAAAATATGATTGGTTTACACTAACGGATTATAAATCTAAAACAATACTATTAGGACATGGGGTTAAAAATTTTGGTTCCGTCACTTGTTACGTATCTTTCAATACTTATCTACAATGCTTATATGTAAAATTGTTATTTGCCATCAATCTCATCGGTATATATGTTTTCCATTATGTGGTGACATATCCCTTTTTTATGCATCTTTCATTGCCTATCCTACCAAGCATTCATCTGTCCCGATATATAACATTGTTATGTGCTATCAATCTCATTGTTATATATCTTTTTCACTGTCATACCTACCTTTTGTTATCTTTTGTGTTATCATATAGTATTTAGTCACTGTGTCCACATCCAGAAACACATGGGGCCATCTTGTGGAACAAATTCAGTCGGATGATGATTTTCAAACTCCTATAAAAATATAGATTACACTTCCAAAAAGGCAATACAAAGAAAACCACCTTAGGAGATTTTAGTCTTACACCGCATTCACAAACCAGCAGATTAGGACAATGAACAGTACCTCCAACCTTGGCTAAACACCTCCAACCAATCATAGTTAATTCAAATGTGTTCCCAACCTCTCCAACCAATCGAATTTCAACCTTTTTATTTTTATTTTGGTTTTAAAGAAAAGTGGTGTGAGTTAAATGGGTCGTTTGGGTTTTATTTGAGATGGCATTATTTATTGGCCATTAAGGGGATACACTGTAAATTCACTTTGTGTGATAAGTGCAGACTCTCAAATTTTTAAGGGTCTTTTATGTAAATTGTTTAAAGTGTATGTAATGGTCCGAATTTACGAGGGTTTCGTGGTCAGGAGTTAGGGATTCTATCCTAGTCTGAATTTAGGTGTTTGTTTAGTCAGAGTTTGCATTGTATTGGGCTTTGGGCCTTTATGTCCTAGTCAGGACTTCGCATTGTATATAAACTCTTTAGTGAAATGTTATATGTGGTGATTTCTTTTGTGGAAAGTTTGTTATTCAAGGAAACCCTAATCATTACCACTATGTGTTCATTGTGGCTACTGTGTGTGACGTCATTCATCATCTTCATCATTCTTATTCTACACTTTCTTGATCCAATACTCTACAATAGTGATTGCTAGGTGGATTCTGCACAACTGGTGATTGTTGTCCGAGTGAGATCCTTAGGTAGGAGACCTTTCACAAGGGAGCTTCTTTCAAGCGCGATTAAAGCCATTTGCTCTGGAACAACACTATTTCTCTAAATTAACATTCAAATTGAAATTTGTATTTAATTTTTAAGAATCAGTTTAAAGTTTTAGGAAGAGATAGTACAAGCCGTATTTTGAAATATCAATTTCTTATTAAAAAGGGTTTTACAACAAGTTTTTTTTTTCGTTAAGCGTTTTATTTGTTAACAAAATCTTTTATGGCTTTGGTTATCCACACATCCCCCTCAATTTATCCACACATCCCCTAACCCTATACACTCCTCATTGCCCTATACGCCTGAAAATAGACCCACCTGATAAGCCCCTCATTGCCCTATATGTTTACTTGTTGGTTACTTTTTCACACATCCTATTAATTGTCAATGATTGGGTGTCGGCCAATGATTGCCCAATCATTGGCTCTTTTGTGTGGAATAAATTTGAAGGGTATGGAGTGTTTTCAAGTGGATGAAATATTATTTAAAAAAACTTTATATATATTTTTTAAATTGTTGTTAAAATAAAAATTAATATAAACATTTATATTTGTTATTATTTATTGATAGAAAAGAAGGTATATAAATGTCATTTTTTTATTTAATATATATAGAAAAATGGCAACATTTTTATTTATTAATTATTATTATAAAACGTCAACATTTTTTTTAATTAGTATTATAAAACTTCTACATTTTTTATCAAGTGTTAGTATAAAACGTCAACATTTTTTTAATTAGTATTATAAAACGTCAACATTTTTTTAATTAGTATTATAAAACTTCTACATTTTTTATCAAGTGTTACTATAAAACGTCAACATTTTTTTTTAATTAGTATTATAAAACTTCTACATTTTTTTATCAAGTGTTATTATAAAACGTCAAATTCTCTATAATCCATAACGCAAATGTAAGTGAACATTGTTTGATAAAATAACACAAAACACAACACTTTCATATAAAATGTAATACAATACAAACCGTGAAATCGAACAGTTTCTTCGTACAACTGTGGCTAATGGAAATGCATGAAAAATATGATGAAGAAGTTGATTCTCGATTTGATGAACTTGTTCTTATGACAAACCCTTCATCAATTGAGATTTTAAATACAAGGCAATGTCGTGAGTTGGGAATAGAATCGGTTAGCTCATCACGCGTCTGAACCGGCTTTTAAACCGGACGGAATCTACGAAGAAACTGTTCGATTTCACGGTTTGTTTGAGAACCTGATTCAGATACACAACGGTCTCTTTGCTTCGTCCACTAGAACTATTTGTGTATGCATTCTTTTGGTTGTTAACTACCAAAAGAATGCATACACAAATAGTTCTAATGGACAAACCATGAAATCAGACAGTTTCTTCGTAGATTCAGACAGTTCTAATGGACAAACCATGAAATCAGACCGTTGTGTATCTGAATCAGGTTCTCAAACAAACCATGAAATCAGACAGTTTCTTCGTAGATTCAGTCCGGTTTAAAAGCCGGTTTAGACGCGTTATGGTATATGGTGGTCACGGAACTACCAGGCGTCGGTAGATGCCGGTGACGGAACTACCGCGCGTCGGTAGATGCTATCAAGAGTGCACCCGGAATCGACAATATGAGAGTTCCGTGCTATTTGCACGGTAACATCTGACAATGTCGGAGTTCCTAGTGACTTGGCAATTGATGTTGGATGATGCATCCCCCACCGCCAAGCACCTCACCCCTGACCGACGTCCCGGCGCATGAATCTGAAATATGAGCTCAGGTACTCGTTTGAATCTGAAATATGAACGCAGTGCACTTCTCCATAAGAATTACGTTTCCACCATCGTCAAAACACCGACTTTCGATATCCTGTTAAAAAACATAGAATTATAGTGTTAGACTCGATATTAGAAATTATATTGTAAAATATAATAAACAAACAACACCACCACCAACACCACCACCACCACCACCAACAACAACACCACCACCACAGCCGACCACCACCACCAGTTGGCCGCCCACCACCGCCCATCACCTTCCACCCACAACCTAACCACCACCAAAACCACCACCAAAACCACCATCCCAACTACCACAACACACCACCACCACCACCACCACCACCACCTACCACCCTCAACCACCTCAACAACCACCACAGCCTACCACCCACAACACAACACCACCTCACCACCGTCAACCACTACAACCCACCACCTCAACCACCACAACCCACCACCTCACCACTGTCAACCTTAACAAACCAACAACACAGCCCACCACCCACAAACACCACAGGCTACCACCCACAACACAACACCACCACAGCCACCACCGTCAACCACCACAACCCACCACCTCAACCACCACGGCCCACCACCTCACTACTGTCAATCTTAACAAACCAACACCACAGCCCACCACCCACAAACACCACAACCTACCACCGACTACACAACACCACCAACACCGTCAATGACCACCTAACCACCCACAAACACCACAGCCCACCACCCACAAAACAACACAACCACAACCGTCAACCACAAAAACCCACCACCCCAACACCAATATACCCGACCAAAATAAACCACAAAAATCAGAGAAAAAAAATGAAAATTAAACATAAAAATGCGGAATACGAACTAACCTTAAATACTCTGAGCATATGAAGCGATACGAGAGCGATAACAATACGAGAGACAAAGAATTCGTGCGTGTGTGTACTTCTGGATCTTCATCGTGTGGTCCAACCTGGTCCAACGTTGGTCTCGTGTGGTCCAAGACCTTTTTGGGGATATAGTTGGGTGTATATCCGTCAAAATCAGAATCCTTGGTAAATAAGTCAAAGAAAACGCGTATGTATTTACTTTTTCTGAAAAGGTGTCAGCGTATACGACCGTATAGGTCAATGTGAGGCATATACACCACCTAACTTTTTGTTATACGGACCTCATAGCACTATGTGAGGCATATGTTTTTACTTTTTCTGAAAAAGTGGTTAGATTTTGTACTTTATACGCATCTCATTGTGTTATGAGCGGCGTATTGAGTCTTTTTTTTTTCTAAACAAATACTATTACGTACGAGAAAGTGTAATCCATATCCATCTTTACATTCACAATGGTTATTTGTAGATGTGGAAGGCAAGCTGGGATAAAAACATCTTGGACGGATATTAATCATGGGCGTCAATTTTACACCTGCTCTCAATTGGTATGTACTATAAGCACTACTACCTCCGTCCCATTAAAATTGTCATATTTTGAATTTTCAAAGTCTTTATTTATAAACTTTGACCTTAAATAATTTTGTTTGTGTTAGATAATACTTGATGAAAGTTATACGATTTGAGTGTGTTTTACAAGTGTTTTTATCGGGTTAATTTTCATCAAGTTTTATATAATACAAAAAATCGATAATTAAAGTCAAAGTTTACTAATAAATACTTTGAAAATTCAAAATATGACACTTTTAATGGGACGTATTTTTTACACTTAGAAACACTAATTCGCCTTCGGTTTCAGCGTTCTCGGTGCATATTCTTTCCGTGGATCGACCCTCCCATGTGTCCTCGGGCAGTTCAAGTCATCCGAGGTTTGCTGGATACGAAAGCAGTACTTGAAGACGAAGTCAAGCATTTGAAAGAGGAGGTTCAAATGTATAAAGAGCAAGTAGCAGAAATGGAAAATAAAAATTCAAGGGTCGTTCGTAAGAGGGACACCTGTTTGATAATCTGTTGGATTTTGTTTTTTTTTTGTCCGTATTTGTATTTGTCGTTAGCCGTATTTAAGTTTATGCAACTTATGTAAACGAATGTAATGACTCTCGTATTTTGGTGATTTAGCGGAATGTTATGTCTTGAGAGTTTATGCAACTTATAATAATAAAACATATGCACATTTAAAAAACGATGTTATATCTAGTCCCGGCAAACGGGTCGGGCCGGGGGTCGGGTAGGGTTTTTGACCCATGACGATATTTTATGAAATGAATTTTGTGTATTATAAAATGTCAAATTTATTATTTATCAATTATTATTATGTCTTTAATTATTTTTCACTTGTCATTTATTAACCATAACGCAAATAAATACACGAAACATTGATTTATATTAATACACAAAACATGTCATTTTAATACAAAATGTAACGACTAAACCCTGAACCCTAAACCCTAAATCGCTAACTGTTACATATTATTAAATTCTTGCAAATTGTATCGGTTATTCAGATCTCTATTCGGTCACCATATTGTTGCTATCAAGTTTAAGGATGCGTTCCACGGTAAACGTGCTTTCCGCTTCCCCATTACCACATGAAGAACCTCCGACCTGATCTGACGCTCCCTCGTTGTGGAAGAATTCTCAATAACCGGTTCCACAGCATGAAGAACCAATCCATACAGAAGGAGTTCTCCCTCGAGATTGCTGACGCAGAAGCATTGTAGTTGGTGGAGGTTCCAGTTAACCCTCATAGTCACCGGTAAATATCTACTTCCACCGTCACAGATTGTGAGTGCAGAAGAATTGCCGTTGGTGGACGTTCAGGTGCATGAATCTGGAATACGAACGCAGTTAAGCGTTTGAATCTAAAATACGAACGCAGTGTACTTCTCCATAAGGATTACGCTACCACCACCGCCAAAACACCGACTTTCGATATCCTGTTAATAAAACATACAATTATAGCATTAGACCCGACATCCGAAAATATATTGTTAAAAATAATAAATATAATAATAAAAATAACATATGCACATTTAAAAAAACGATGATATAAGTCTAGACCCGACAAACGTGTCGGGCCGGGAGTCGGGTAGGGTTACGCTACCACCACCACCACCACCACCACAGCCGTCAATCACCACCACCACCACCACCACCACAACCACCACCACAGCCGTCAATCTCCACCACCACCACCACAACCGTCAATCACCACCACCAACACAACCATAACCACTACCACCACCACCACCACAACCACCACCACAGCCGTCAATCAACACCACCACCACCACAACCACCACCACAACCACCACCACCACCACCACAACCACCACCATAGCGGTCAATCACCACCACCACAACCACAACCACAACCACCACCACCACCACCACAGCCGTCAATCACCACCGCCGTCATTCCCCACCACAGTCAATCCCCCACCTTCGTCAATCCCCACCTTCGTCAATCCCCACCGCCACCAATCCCCCACCGCCGTCAATCCCCCACCACCGTCAAACCCAACACCACCACAAACGGCGGAAATAAAACCAAAAAATAAAAAAAGGTTGAAGATTAAGCAATAAAATTTGGAATACAAACTAACCTTCATCGTGTGGTCCAGAGTTTGTCTTGTTAAAATCGTGTGGTCCAGAGCGTTTGTGTGTGTGTTCTTGGTGTTTTAGTGTGTGAGTTTCAAATTTTAGATCTAGTTTACCCCTTTATTGAAGTTGGGAAAGTGTTTGTGTTCAATGAGAGCCGTATGATTAAAGCGTATGAAGTGTATAAAGGATATACTATAACCAATTTACCAGCTCCTGTACAAGAGGATAAACTGGTTAAGGCTTGTGTGTTCTATGCGAAATGTGCGAGTTCGAAACCCATGGGAGGCCGGTCCGATACAGAAGGACCTCTCCCTTTTTTATTTGTGTAATTCTAATTTTTCAAATCCAAGTGTATAAAGGATATACTATAACCGTTTTATCAGCTCCTGTACAGGAGGATAAACTGGTTAAGGCTTGTGTGTTCTATGCGAAGTGTGCGAGTTCGAAACCCATGGGAGGCCGGTCCGATACAGAAGGACCCCTCCCTTTTTTATTTGTGTAATTCTAATTTTTCAAATCCAAGTGTATAAAGGATATACTATAACCAGTTTATCAGCTCCTGTACAGGAGGATAAACTGGTTAAGGCTTGTGTGTTCTATGCGAAGTGTGCAAGTTCGAAACCCATGGGAGGCCGGTCAGATACAGAAGGACCCCTCCCTTTTTTATTTGTGTAATTCTAATTTTTCAAATCCAAGTGTATAAAGGATATACTATAACCAGTTTATCAGCTCATGTATAGGAGGATAAACTGGTTAAGGCTTGTGTGTTCTATGCGAAGTGTGCAAGTTCGAAACCCATGGGAGGCCGGTCCGATACAGAAGGACCCCTCCCTTTTTTATTTGAGTGATTCTAATTTTTCAAATCCAGTCCCTGAGGTTTGTTTTGCACAAGAACAGTCCCTGCTTAGTTATTAAAAACTAGCTGTAATTCTAATTTTTCAAATCCAGTCCCTGAAATTCTTATAACCGTTTATACCCCTTCTGCACATGCTTAGCATTTTTTTAAAAAGACCAATATACCCCTTCGTTATAAGAATCCCAATACCTATGGAACCCGGATTGAACAAGCAATGAACCTTATAAACATGACCACACAGCTGTAAAATCCAAAAAAACCAACATAGATGCTGATAATAAAATATTAAACATGTTACTATCCATACATGCTGATAAAAGATTAAACGTTTATACAAAAACAACCGGGCATACAACTAAACATAAATAACAAAAAGGAATAAATATTTGTTCGTACAACCACATTAAACCCAAAATACAACCAAACAAAACAGATAAATACTACTCCTAAGCCATTTCCTCGTCACTGTCATCAGAACCACTATCATAACATGTCAACTGCATCTGCGTGTCAGACGGGCCTGCCTGCGTGCCGGACGGGTCGGCTTCCGAGCCGGACCCCGGATACACTTGTGGTTGTGGCGGGTCTCGAACCGGCAACCCCGCCTCGGTACGCCTATCAGCCTCGCTAGCCATCATCCACTCCATCATATCCTCCACCCGGTCCATCCGCCGATCATGCAGCGCCAACCTCCCCATCACAGCCGTCTGACCCGCCACAAGCCTCTCGAGGAGACGCTGAGTGGACTGAGGCAACCTCACCGCATGATAGACGCGCCGAGGATGCTGTGGCGGCTCCTGCGGATGCCCCTGCTCAACCTCAGGCTCGACGTCACCCTCTCTAATAGGCTCGTCAACAACATGAGGCATATCCACCTCCGCAGCCTCCAGCAGATGTTGATGTACTAACGGCTGGGCTACGAAAATCTGATCGTCCAAACCGACAAACCGATAACCAATGCCCGGAAAGTTCACCGCCAAGTTCATCCCTCTCACCGTCCTAATACCCAAATACTCGAAAGGGGCAGGCGGTGGCAACTCACCGATGAATGGAAAATACCGACTGCAATGCTGGGCAATACGCGTGATGAACGCCCCTCCGTGCAATGCGCCACGCTTCTGACGTCGGGAAAATGATGCGAAATACTCCGCCAGGCAGCGATGGAGGGCGTACGGCGTCCCCCTGAATAAACAGTAAAGATAGAATAGGTCGGTTTTCGTGACCCACTCGTTGCTTTTGCCACACCCAGATATCGACGTGGCAATGCAACGGTGTATGTAGCGAACGAGTGGGTCTGGAATCAAGGAGACACGGGCCTTATTACCGAAGGGTACATCATAGAGGGTGGGCCACCAAGCAAGCAACTGATCATCAGGCATAGATGTGATCGCGGTGGTATAAATATCCTGAACCAACTCCTCATCAGTGTAGAATGCGGTGGCCAAAGCAAACTGACGCAGCGACATATTCTGTCGCTCCCCGAATAAACAGAAAGTTACCTCAGCAGGGGGTGGTTCCACCATCGGATCGTCCATATCTGAGTTAGGCTGCTCAGCAGGCCGTGGTCGATAGATAAAGGTGGAGAGGAACTCCACCATCATAGGCCTATAAGAAGGCCCAGCCGCATAAAAAAACATACGATCCCACAGGTTATTTTCGCCGATTATACCCCGGGCCCTTTGCTCCTCGCCACACTCCCATAACGCGTCCCAACACAACGCCCTCTGCTGCCTCACTCTCATACCCCGGAACTTGGCAAAACGTTTGTATTCCGTACTGCGCTGGGGGAAGTCTAAAAAATTGTACTGCTCACAATTACCCCAGGCCATCGGATTGAAAACCGGACCACCATTTGGTGCCTGTTGTTCCTCATCTGACGACATATCTGCAAAAATTAAAAGTTAATATTTTGTTAAAATATTAATAAAATTACGACAACCCACAAACACCATAGCCAACCCACAACCACCACAGCAACCCACAACCACCGTCAAACCCTAACCTATAGATACAACCACCACCGTCCTAACCTCAACCACTCTAACAACCACCACCGTCCTAACCTAAACCACTCTAACAACCACCACCGTCAAACACCTCTACCGCCAAACACCACAACCAAAATATTTCAGAAAAAACAAAAAAAAAAAACCCGTAAAAAACAATAACAAAAAGGAAAGATGAAGATGTTACTAACCTCTTGTGAAAATTCGCACCGTATGGTTCGATACGGGATAGAAATGGTATACGGGAGATAATTGTGTCTGTTTTTGGTGTTTTGGTGTGTGTGTGTTTGAATTGATTTTGATCTAGTTTTCCCACTTTAGTGAGCTGAAAAGTTGTTTGTGTTGGTATACACTCCTCATTGGCCAATACGTGGCTTATAGATTGCTTACCAGCAGCCGCTTATTGTGCTATGAGCGGCATATAGAGGCTGGTATACACCTCTCATTGCCCAATATGCTGCATATGATGCCTTTTTTTTTTTAATAAAAATAGTGATGTAAATAAGTGTTTTTTCATTATAAAACAATGTAATTAACATTTTTTATAAAATAAATGTTGCTTACACTATATTCAAAAGATAATAGAATGTAAATTAAAAAAAATAAACACATAATAATACGATTAAACAGTTTTACGTGTTACAACGAGAACCTACAACAAGTTAATAAAGTCTCTTCGAACACTTCTATTACTACGAAGTAACTTCTTACCCTGTGAAAGACGAGACATGTACATTGTCTCCCACTCCATAGCTTCAGTACTTCGATACATATTCCATAGTCCATTCGGTGGAGGCATCGGACCATCATCTGTTAACTTAACCATGATGAAATGGCCATCTTCCACATAAGCAATCGAAAGAACAGAATGGCCCTCCGCCGGACCATCAAACATGGGAAAGTATGTTTGACAAACACCATTGCTTAAATGTTGAACAACCACACCAAATTTTTGAGCCACCAACAATCCGGCGTATGGCAAGAACATCCAGCATGCCATTGGTGCAGGTTCCACGTGCAACCAGTTTATTGATCGATATACTATAGTGTAAAATCCCGGATCAAAAGAGTCAAGAATAGGCCACCACCGGGCTTTGTAAATGAACATCTCATCCAGTAGCTCTTGGCGGACCCACATCTAAGCATTCTAGTCCAACCCCAAACCCATAGCCACGGATCGAAACCCATAGTTACCGTCAGGCTGGGCATCTTCCATATGTGTTATGTATCTCCGATACATAGATGGAAGCCAGTCCATAAAACACGATCGATCATGTTTTTATACCTGTAATTGGAAAATATATTGTGGAAAATCTTTATCAGGGAAAATGTATGTATGGAAATACGTAGGATATTATATAGCTCAATGATTGTTGACGTACCTATCCCCTACCAACAGTGGAAAATCTTCATCTATAATTTCAACTGTCTTTTTAGCCTTATTTTTCTTTGAACGACTGTGTTGCACTGCTGGCTTTTGAGCGTCCTCGTCCTTCTTTTGGCTTTTGCCTTTTGCTTCGGACTGGGTATCTTTACGTCTCGCAACCTCCTCCTTCTTTTTTTGTTGTGCTTTAGAGGTTGGGCGCCCCCGAGTATCTTGTTGTACCTCAGACGGTTGATGGTCAGTCATACTTGGATTCACCACCTCCTTTATCTTCGACAACATACTTTTTAACACTATCAGTGGTTGCGCCTTCAGTTGTTGCATGACTCTGTCCATTTCCTCCCGAAGATTATTATCGTCTTCCTTAAGTTCTTCAGCATTGAAATCTAGTTTTTTCCAAAATTTGTCTACGGCGGCAAGAGGAATTTTCAATCTGTTTTTTAAAAACAATAGTTAGAAATGAGGGGGGTGGGTATTCATATGAAGTAGAATAAGCGGTTGAAGCCTATTTTTATTACTTGTATTTTCCCACCAGTCCATCTGACAAGCACATGGCAACCCACAACTCGTAAAAAGCTGGTGACCACAAGTCCCCCCTACTGCGAGCAACGTACGTATCTTTTTCTTCTCCACAAGCAACAAATCTAATGCTTTCAGGGAAACATTACCACGTAGGTTATCAAAGAATGATATCATGTGGTCCCCCATTTTCGAGGACCGGCTATCCTGAAAAGTGAGGTTTATTTGTATGCGTTGTGACTCTACAACTTTGTCAACAAGCCACACAAGTCTATGGAGCGAGCTGTTTGGCCCCTTAAGGTATCTCTTAAACTTAGCATGTTGGCTTTCAACTCTATTGGTTGTATGTTGACCAAAGTTAGGGCTTGTGTTAGTCGAGGCTGAAACAAACTTTTCTTTATAGGGTACTAGCCAGACAGTATACAAATAGTCCAAAACTCCTGAAAAAAACAGAATATAACGATTTGTAATGTTTGTATTGTAACACCCCGACCAAAGGCTGAAACAAACTTTTTCTGATAAATTAACTATTTTTAAATAATTAATTAAACAAATAAAACTATGTAATTATTGGATTAAATTGGTTAAAAATCGAATTTTGGGAAAAATATCAATTTTATATTTTCGAACATCATTCTGATGTTAAAATAATTATATAAAAATTTTCAGGTTTTATAAAATTAGTTTACTATTTTTAATGAATTTAATAAGATTAAAACTAACTTAATTCATAATAATTAGATAAAACCGGAAATAATTATAGTTTATATTTTTAGTAAATCAGGTTTGATGTATAGGAGTTTATAAAAATGTTAGTTTTTATAAAAGTGATAAAAAACGTAAAAATAAAATAAAAGGTGTGTGCCCGGTTGGAATTTAAGAAGTATATAAAACAACTAATGTTAGGGTATCAATCAACTCCTGTACAGGAGGATAAACTGGTAAAGAAGGGGTGCTTTTACACGAGTGGTCCGGGTTCGATCCTTGCTAAGGGGCGGGTTATACAAGAAACCCCTCTTTTTTGTTATTCTAATTAACATAGTTAACTAAGTTTATTTTTTTAAAGGATTTCTAATTCAACATTTAACTCGGTTAAGATTTTAGAGTTAAAATAAGTTTCAAACAAGGCAATTTCAACCCTTATACTTTAGATTTCAATAATTACATTTTATGCCCAATACTTTGTACTTTTAAATAATGTCAAAATAACCCCTAGACTATAACTTTCAATAAATGACAGTTTAGTCCCTGGTGTTTGTATTGTAACACCCCTATCAAAGGCTGAAACAAACTTTTTCTGATAAATTAACTATTTTTAAATAATTAATTAAATAAATAAAACTATGTAATTATTGGATTAAATTGGTTAAAAATCGAATTTTGGGAAAAATATCAATTTTATATTTTCGAACATCATTCTGATGTTAAAATAATTATATAAAAATTTTCAGGTTTTATAAATTAGTTTACTATTTTTAATGAATTTAATAAGATTAAAACTAACTTAATTGATAATAATTAGATAAAACCGGAAATAATTATAGTTTATATTTTTAGTAAATCTGGTTTGATGTAAATGAGCTTATAAAAATGTTAGTTTTTATAAAATTGATAAAAAAACGTAAAAATAAAATAAAAGGTGTGTGCCCGGTTGGATTTTAAGAAGTGTATAAAACAACTAATGTTAGGGTATCAATCAGCTCCTGTACAGGAGGATAAACTGGTAAAGAAGGGGTGCTTTTAGCCGAGTGGTCCGGGTTCTATCCTTGCTAAGGGGCGGATTATACAAGAAACCCCCTTTTTTGTTATTCTAATTAACATAGTTAACTAAGTTAATTTTTTTAAAGGATTTCTAATTCAACATTTAACTCGGTTAAGATTTTAGAGTTAAAATAAGTTTCAAACAAGGCAATATCAACCCTTATACTTTAGATTTCAATAATTACATTTTATGGCCAATACTTTGTACTTTTAGATAATGTCAAAATAACCCCTAGACTATAACTTTCAATAAATGAGAGTTTAGTCCCTGGATGTTTGTATTGTAACACCCCTACCAAAGGCTGAAACAAACTTTTTCTGATAAATTAACTATTTTTAAATAATTAATTAAACAAATAAAACTATGTAATTATTGGATTAAATTGCTTAAAAATCGAATTTTGGGAAAAATAACAATTTTATATTTTCGAACATCATTCTGATGTTAAAATTATTATATAAAAATTTTCAGGTTTTATAAAATTAGTTTACTATTTTTAATGAATTTAATAAGATTAAAACTAACTTAATTCATAATAATTAGATAAAACCGGAAATAATTATAGTTTATATTTTTAGTAAATCAGGTTTGATGTATATGAGTTTATAAAAATGTTAGTTTTTATAAAAGTGATAAAAAATGTAAAAATAAAATAAAAGGTGTGTGCCCGGTTGGATTTTAAGAAGTGTATAAAACAACTAATGTTAGGGTATCAATCAGCTCCTGTACAGGAGGATAAACTATTAAAGAAGGGGTGCTTTTACACGAGTGGTCCGGGTTCGATCCTTGCTAAGGGGCGGGTTATACAAGAAACCCCTCTTTTTTGTTATTCTAATTAACATAGTTAACTAAGTTAATTTTTTTTAAAGGAATTCTAATTCAACATTTAACTCGGTTAAGATTTTAGAGTTAAAATAAGTTTCAAACAAGGCAATTTCAACCCTTATACTTTAGATTTCAATAATTACATTTTATGCCCAATACTTTGTACTTTTAAATAATGTCAAAATAACCCTAGACTATAACTTTCAATAAATGACAGTTTAGTCTCTGGATGTTTGTATTGTAAGACCCCTACCAAAGGCTGAAACAAACTTTTTCTGATAAATTAACTATTTTTAAATAATTAATTAAACAAATAAAACTATGTAATTATTGGATTTAATTGGTTAAAAATCGAATTTTGGAAAAAATATCAATTTTATATTTTCGAACATCATTCTGATGTTAAAATAATTATTTAAAAATTTTCAGGTTTTATAAAATTAGTTTACTATTTTTAATGAATTTTATAAGATTAAAACTAACTTAATTCATAATAATTAGATAAAACCGGAAATAATAATAGTTTATATTTTTAGTAAATCAGGTTTGATGTATATGAGTTTATAAAAATGTTAGTTTTTATAATAGTGATAAAAAACGTAAAAATAAAGTAAAAGGTGTGTGCCCGGTTGGATTTTAAGAAGTTTATAAAACAACTAATGTTAGGGTATCAATCAGCTCCTGTACAGGAGGATAAACTGGTAAAGAAGGTGTGCTTTTACACTAGTGGTCCGGGTTCGATCCTTGCTAAGGGGTGGGTTATACAAGAAACCCCCCTTTTTTGTTATTCTAATTAATATAGTTAACTAAGTTAATTTTTTTAAAGGATTTCTTATTTAACATTTAACTCGGTTAAGATTTTAGAGTTAAAATAAGTTTCAAACAAGGCAATTTCAACCCTTATACTTTAGATTTCAATAATTACATTTTATGCCCAATACTTTGTACTTTTAAATAATGTTAAAATAACCCCTAGACTATAACTTTCAATAAATGACAGTTTAGTCCCTGGACTTGGTTTTAACAATTTTAAAGCAAGTTTCAAATAATGACAAACAAGTCCGTCAACTTATAGTTTCATAAAACGTCAAAATAGGCCCCTATAGTTTGTAATATAATACGTACCTGATCTATGTCATTAGTCAGTCGCGTATATAGTCGCTCAAAGTTATAATTGTATAGTGTCTCAGTAGGAGAATTACACAATCGAGACCAAGAAAGCTTGAATATTTTCCATTCTTCAGCCGTTGCAAATTTTGCCTTGGTGTGTTTTAGAATATTTTGTGAGATGTGCCACCTACATAGCGATTTGGATGCTTTTGGGAATACTTTATCGCAAGCATTCATCAAAGCTTTATCGCAATCTGTTACTATCACGCGCGGTTCCATACCCTCTACCAACAATCCTTTGAGCTTCTGTAGGACCCACAAGAAGTTATCCTGTTTTTCTTTAGAGATAAAAGCATGGGCGACACAAAACGACTTGTGTGTCGATGTCACACCCACAATTTGAACAAACGGAAGTCTATACTCATTCGTTTTGTAAGTGGTATCAATCATCAACACATGTGGGAAAGCACGCCACATTATGTACGAGTACCGGTGAACAAAAAAAACCTCCTCGACCGCATTTGTTTTGGGATTCACCCGGGTGTGGTAAACATACCTTCCTTCATGCAACATTTGCTCCAATATCTGTATTGGAGTCCGATCACCGTACATTTTGACTTTAATCTTTTTTATCACGTTTTGTATGTCTCGTAGAATGTACACGCTCTGTGGGTTTTGTTTTCTTATGGTTAAATGTATGTTCGTAGGCTCCATGTTTTGAATATAAAGTCTCTCTACCAATGATTCTTCGTCTGGGGTCAACCTTCTCGCAAACGCGTGACCCTCGAGAAATACCGCAGGCTCATGGTTATGATCCTTTTGCTTCACCACTAAGCTCCAATTGCCACTACTTGCGTCTAGTTTCCCTATCATTTTAAAAGGACACCCAATCTTTTTGCTACCAGAACGCCGAACTGTTGCTTTACTTTTGCATGTGCCTCCACGGTCGCATTGCAACCATATCTTCACTGTCCTTGCTGACGAATCTTCGCCTTTTGTTACCGTTCGTTGGGTCACAATGACGTAACCTTTCGCAATTTCTGCTTTGTAAGCCCAATTCTTTAACTCGTGAAGTGTCGCAAATACCTGAAACAACGGTAATTTAAAACTATATTTAAAAATATATTTGTTTAAAATCTAATAAACCTTATACATAACGAATAACACGTATACAAAATCAACATTGTCTAAAATCTAATAAAAATTATACATAACGAATAACACGTAAACAAAATCAACTTTGTCTAAATTCTAATAGGCACCCTTCTAATAAACCTATACATAACGAATAACGCGTATACAAAATCAAAATTGTCTAAAATTTAATAAACATTATACATAACGAATAACACGTAAGTGACGGTTATGTTATACCTTTCCTTGTTTTTTCGGGTCATTAGCACCATCGTCACCGCCACCACCATCGTCCCTGCCACCACCATCGTCCCCTCCACCACCATCGTCCCCTCCACCACCATCGTCCTCGTCTTGATCACTTTCCTCGTTATCGTCTTCCTCGAAGTCAAAAGCACCTTCCTCGGACTTTTTATTGTGTTTTTTTCCTGATGGGAATGGTAAGTCCGGTATGCGTGTTGCGGATAGCTTTGAGCCACGTAAGATGGTCCCGCCTCCTCTACGACCTGAAATAACTTAATGGTTAGACTAAAATAACCAAAACGACAATATGAATTTTTTTACCTGGTTCAAATCAGGCATCACGGGCTGCACACTCCCTTCATCACAACGACACCTCGATCAACGCCGGGTAATCAAACGCTTTCGGAGACGTATGACTCATTCGAACTTTCACCAAAAAAATATCCAAAGTCCCAATTTGACATCGTGGTTCGAATCTAATTTAACCAGGCCGTTTATTTGAATTTTTTTACCATTTTCATCACTTTTTTGGGATTTTTGAACATTTGTATTACATGAATCCCGTAAGCTTGGGTAAAGGGAAAAAATTCTGGGTGGGGGGGGGTGTCACTACTTTTGGGGGATGTACCAATACCCTCACCCTCTTTTATACACTTATTAACGAAAAGCTAACATGCACGTTGCCTAAGGAACAAAAAGTTAACCCTCATTTGAAAAATATAAATAAAACATGTAATTGTAAAGTGTACGAAGTTCTTCAATTAATAAGGGTGAGGGTATTGACACACCCCTACTTTTTGAGTGCACACCCCCAGAGGTGGCATATAGGGCAGTAAGGGGAGTATATAGTGTGAAAGCAATTAATGTGCCAGAAAAGGGTTTTGATAAGCCTCTCATTGCCCTATGAGAGGCATATAAGGTTGTGGTAGTTGGAGCATTAAACCCTATACGCCTCTCATTGAGCAATGAGAGGCTTATTGGCACGACTTTTGATGAATTTAAGGTATAATTACTGACATGAAAGGAGTTCAGTCTGAAAAAGCGTGAAAGTGACCCATATGACCCTTATCGACCTATACGACCCTTATCGAGCAAAAATGTTTGTTTACCCAAGCATACGGGATTTATGGCTTCCAAATTTTTTCAAACTCGCAAAATTCCGATTGAACTCCTGAAGATTCTTAACTAAAAAATTTGGTTGAGACCGTGAAGCATAAATATGTCGTTTTGGGGCATTGGTAATATTTTTGGCGAAGATTCGAACTAGTCGTATGTCTCCGAAAGCGTTTGGTTATCCGACGTTGATTGAGGTGAGGAGGAGGTTGTGTCTGTGCCTCGTTGTAATGATGGGGGTGTGCGACCCACGTTACCTGACTTGAACCAGGTGTTTGTAGATGAGGGGGAACCATCTTACATTGCCCAAAGTTATCCGCGACACGAATACGGGACTTACCATTCGTATACGGAAAACAAACACAAGTTAGAGTATGAGGAAGGTGCTAAGGAGTATGAGAAAAATGATAACGAAGTCGAAGAAAGTGCTAACGACTTTGAGGAAAATGATAACGAAGTCGAGGAATGTGCTAAGGACTTTGAGGAAAATGATAACGAAATCGAGGAAGGTGTAATGCACTTTGAGGAGGTTGTTGACGACGACGAACCTGCTAACGAGGAAGGTGTTCACGACGACGAGCGTGCTAACGAGGAACCTGCTAACGAGGAACCTGCTAACGAGGAAGGTGCTAATGACGAGAAAAAAACAAAAAGGTATGACATAACCGTCAATTACGTGTTATTCGTGTTACATAATGTTGATATAATTTTAGAGTGGATAAAATGATTTTGTATACGTGTTATTCGTATGTATATAATTTTTATTAGGTAGGAGAAATCTAGAAAATGTTTGACCCTTCCCGACCTTAACCTGAACCCGACCCGAAATTGTGTCATACATATTAACCCGATTTCGTTATCATTTTGGTGAAATATTATATATGTTCTGGTGAAATATTTTGTTAAAAATAGATTACTTAGGCTTGTAAATGAACCGAACGAACACGAACGAGGCATGTATACTGATTAAAAATAGAAAATGTATGACACGAAATTTCATACAAACCCTAAAATGTGTCATACATATTAACCCGAACCCGATGTTGAACTCGAGTTTTTTTATTTGTTTTTTCGACAAATTAATATATTAATTATAAAAAATATTAATTAGAGTGTTTTATAACATAAAAAACCCCTTAATTACCACATAAAATTGTTAAAAAAATTAATTTCATATGAGTCGTATAGGGCAATGAGACCCATATACAACTCCTATAAGGTGCTCATTGATCAACAAGCCTCCCCTGGTTGACACCTTATGAGTGTCTCATTGACCAAAAAGCCTCCCATGGTGGTTTCCACTTAAAAGTCAAATAAAAAAGGGAGGGGTCCTTCTGTATCGGACCGGCCTCCCCCGGGATTCGAACTCGCACAACTCGCTTAGAACACACAAGCCTTAACCAGTTTATCCTCCTGTACAGGAGCTGATAAATTGGTTATAGTAAATCCTTTATACACTTCATACGCTTTAACAACAACTCCTATACGCCCTTTTTGCCCTATACGCCCCTCATTGATTCAAAAACTACTTTTCAGGTGTGACCAAATAGAGAATAGATCTAAAACTTTTTAACCCCACACACTAAAACACCAAGAAACACACACTGTCTCTCTCGTATAGCTCGGCTTAGAACGTATCAACCTATACGGTCCATATTTTCATAAAAGGTTAGTGTATTATTTCATCTTTCCTTTGTTTATTTTGTTTTTTTAAATTATGGCCGGTGGTGTTGGGTTTGACGGTAGTGTTGGTGTTGGGTTTGACGGCGGTGTTGGGTTTGACGGTGGTGGGGGATTGACGGCGGTGGGGGTTTGACGGTGGTGGTGGTGGTTGTGGTTGTGGTGGTGGTTATTGACTGCTGTGGTGGTGGTTAGGCGGGTGTGGTGGTGGCTGTGGTGGTGGTTAGGCGGCTGTGGTGGTGGTGGTTGTTGTGGTGGTTGTGGTGGTGGTTGTGGTGGTGGTTGTGGTGGTGGTTGTGGTGGTGGTTGTGGTGGTGGTGGTGGTTGTTGTGGTGGTGTGGTGGTGGTGGTTGTTGTGGTGGTTGTGGTGGTGGTTGTGGTGGTGGTTGTGGTGGTGGTTGTGGTGGTGGTTGTGGTGGTGGTGGTGGTTGTTGTGGTGGTGTGGTGGTGGTGGTTGTGGTGGTGGTGGTTTGTCGATTATTTAGATGTTAATTTGTTAGAAATTTGTTACAAGTTTATAAAAATTGTAAAAAGTTTATAATATGACACGTATTATATATTAATTTTTGCAGATATGTCGTCAGACGAGGAGGAGTTTGGTGCGGTACAGGTGCCTAGATTCGATGAGATGGCCGGGGGTGATTGTTTGGGTATTCCCTATATGGACTACCCGAACAATTCTAGGGAGTATAAACGTTTTAACATGTTGCGACAAATGAAGGTGGGTCGGCAGAGGGCGTTGTCATGGGAGGCTTTACGGGAGGTCGGGGAGGAGGAGAGAGCCCGGGGTTTGATCAGGGAGAATTCCCCGTGGGAACGCATGTTTTCGGTGGCGGCTGGGCCATCTTATAGGACCATGATGGTGGAGTTTCTGTCCACATTCGTGTTTCGTCCACGACCGGCTGACCGGCCCAATTCGGATATGGATGATCCGAACGTGGAAGCACCGCCTCCCAAGGTATCTTTCTGTTTGTTCGGGCAGCGACAAAATTGGTCGCTGCGTCAGTTTGCTGTTGCCACCGGGTTCTATACCGATGATGAGTTGGTTCAGGACATCTATACCACCGTGATTTGGGCTATGCCTGATGATCGGTTGTTTGCTTGGTGGCCCACTCTATGTCCTGGACCCTTCGGTAAGAAGGCCCGAGTTTCTAACATTCCTGACCCACTCGTTCGCTACATACACCGCTGCATTGCCACGTCGATCTCTACGCGTGGCAAAAGCGACGAGTGGGTCACGAAGGTGGATCTGTTCTTTCTGTACTGCTTATACACGGGCACACCGTGCACCCTCCATCGCTGTTTGGCGGAGTATTTTGCCTCGTACGACAAACGACAGAGGCGTAGCCGTTTGATTGGAGGGGCGTTTATCACGCGTATTGCCCAGCATTGCGGTCTGTATTACCCATTCCTTGATGATATGCCGGCCCTAGCACCACACGAGCTCTTAGATCTTAGGACGATGAGAGGGATGAAGATTGCGGTGAACTTTCCGGATATCGGGCATCGGTTTGTTGACGAACACCAACAGATTTATGAACCCCAACCGATAGTCCACCAGGCACTGCTCGAGAGTGGGGAGGTGGAGATTCCGCATATTGCTGACGTGCCTGCTATGGATGGAGACATGGAGCCTCAGGTTGACCAGGGGCATCCGCAGGAGCCGCCACAGATTCCACAACGCGTTTATCATGCAGTGCGGTTGCCTCAGTCCACCCAACGTCTCCTTGAGAGGTTGGTGGCTGGTCAGGATGGTATGATGGCCAGCTGGACACAGCAGTTTCAGCGGATGGACAGGCGGATGGACCGGATGGAGGATTTGATGGAGTGGGTGATGGCTAGTGAGGCCGAGAGACGTACCCAGGCGGGGTTGCCGGTTCGACCCCCACCACATCCACGAGTGTATCCGGGTTTCGACATGGAGGCAGGTCCGTCCGGTACGCAGGCAGGTGGTGGGGATGATTCTGACGACAGCGATGAGGAGATGGAGGATTAGTATTAGTATTTGTTGGGTGAATTTTATTTTGTTAAACATTTGTGGGCATGTATGAACAAATATTTATTTCTTTTTGTTTATTTTGGTATGTTTAAACATTTGTAACTTGATGAATGTTTGTTCGTTTTGTTATTTTTGCTTAGTTATTTATGCTTAGTCGACTTATTTTAAAAAACAACATTTAAAAAAAAACTTAGTATATATAAGAACAATGAAAAATAACAAGACAAACAACACAATATTCGATTACATTTTTTTTAAAACTTAATATATATAAAAAACGGCATTTATAACTAATATTCGATTACATGTCTTGCATAAACTTACATACTAACAATGAAAAATAACAAGACAAACAACAAAGAAAAAAATCCAACTGATTATCAACCAACGTTCCCTCTTACGAACAACACTTGAATGAATATCTTCAAATTCCGCTTCTTGCAATTTATAAATTGGAACCTCCTCTCTCAAAAAATTGACTTCTTTTGAAGCAGAGCCTTCGTATCCATCAGTTCTTTGATGACCACACATGCTCGACGACACATGGGAGGATCGACCCGCACAAAGAAGTTGCACTTAGAACACTGACACGAAAAAAAAATCACTAATATACAAGGGTTAATGGAAAAAAAATACATTAAAAACATACCATACTGTGACAAGTGTAAAATTGACGTCCGGGATTAGCTTCAGTCCAAGATGTTCTTAGTGCAGCCGTCCTACCACGTCTTCAAACAACCATTGTGAATTTGTGATTGTGAAGATGGTGTATATTTCTGTGGCAAGTAAGGATGACAAAAATACCTGACATTTGCAACCAAAATATACAAGCTTTTTTTAAAAAAAAAACCAAACCAATATGCCGCTCAAAGGCCCATACGCGCGTATGGTGGGTACGGATCCTGACAACTTTTCAGCCCATATGCCTCGTATAGCCCGATGAGACCCATATCCACCTACTTTTTCTGAAAAGTTGACAGGACATTTATGACACCCCACTTGCATATGCCTCTTATCGACCCATACGGGTCTCATTGAAGTTCAGTTTCACTTCCTTTTATAGTTTAACCGAGAACAAGTACATATCCAAATACAAAAGTTATTTTTTGGTTAGATGAGTTCTGGACCACACGATGACAATCCGGAAGGGGACCGCACGCGTCTCTCGTATAGTTTTTGCTCTCGTATCGGTCTATATGGTCGGAATATTCAAGGTTTGTTTAACCTTGTTTTTTTGTGGTTTTATTTTGGCGGTTTGTGGTGGTGTTGGGGTTGTGGTGGTGGTGGTGGTGGTGTTGGGGTTGTGGTTGTGGTTGTGGTGGTGGTGGTGGTGGTGGGGGTAGGTCGGCTGGGGTGGTGGTGGTGGTGGGTCGGCTGGGGTGGTGGTGGTGGTGGGTCAGCTGTGTTGGTGGTGGTGGTGGGGGTGGGGGTGGTGGGGGGTGGGTCGGCTGGGGTGGTGGTGGTGGTGGTTCGGCTGGGGTGGTGGTGGTTGACGGTGGTGAGGTGGTGTTGTATTGTATTGTGGGTGGTAGGCTGTGGTGGTTGAGGGTGGTAGGTTGTGGTGGTGGTGGTGTGTTGTGGTAGTTGGGATGGTGGTTTTGGTAGTGGTTAGGTTGTGGGTGGAAGGTGGTGGGCGGTGGTGGTGGTGGTGGGTGGTCGGATGTGGTGGTGTTGGCTGGTGTTCTGTGGTGGTGGTGTTGGTGTTGGTAGTGGGTGGTTGGCTATGGTGGTGGTGGGTGGTCGGCTGTGGTGTTGGTGGTGGTGGTGGTGTTGGTAGTGGTGTTGTTTGTTTATTATATTTTACAATATAATTTCTAATATTGAGTCTAACACTATAATTCTATGTTTTTTAACAGGATATCGAAAGTCGGTGTTTTGACGGTGGTGGAAACGTAATTCTTATGGTGAAGTGCATTGCGTTCATATTTCAGATTCAAACGAGTACCTGAGCTCATATTTCAGATTCATGCGCCGGGACGTCGGTCTAGGGTGAGGTGCTTGGCGGTGGGGGATGCATCATCCAACTTCAATAGCCAAGTCACTCGGAACTCCGACGGTGCACTATTGATAGCATCTACCGACGCCCGGTACTTCCGTGACCACCATATACCATCACGCGTCTGAACCGGCTTTTAAACCGGACGGAATCTACGAAGAAACTGTTCGATTTCACGGTTTGTTTGAGAACCTGATTCAGATACACAACGGTCTCTTTGCTTCGTCCACTAGAACTATTTGTGTATGCATTCTTTTGGTAGTTAACAACCAAAAGAATGCATACACAAATAGTTCTAGCGGACGAAGCAAAGAGACCGTTGTTGTCACACCCCAACCGATGGCGGAATCATCAGGGCGCGGCACTAGGCGAATCAGATTGCTCAAGAGAATCCATAACAACTATATTGCGATAATATTTAATACATTCGTTATCCCATACTAACAAATAATACAATCACATAAGTTATCACAGATTTCTTGTCTTCTCGAACAATACAAACCCGACAACCTAGATTTTAGTTGAGTTTCTAGACTTCCTAGCTTGATTTGAAATAGCCTGCGATCTAACCTGCAACATACGTTAAATTATTGTCAATACAAAAGTATGGCGAGTATACAGGTTTGATATGTTTAGCGTAATAGATAAAAGGTATTGCGAATTTCCACATGCATAAACGTAACTCACGACATATATACCCACAAAGCTGATACTACCAACTAAGTCCTCGATGCTCGAATATGCGATGGCAAACTAGACCCCGTCGGGCGCAATAGTACTATACTAGTCGTGGTGGGACGTCGCGAGTATAAGCCCTAGCACATATGCAACTAGTATCACGTATATCTATGCATAACAGTTATTCGCAAGTGATAATTCGATTGATTGAATAATTCGTTTGATAAGTTCTGACATTCGATCGGATGACTGGAGTTTGGGTCGGATGACACTTGGTCCGGTCGGATGGCTGTCATCCGGTCGGATGGTACGTTGATTGGGTCGGATGGCTGTCATCCTGGTCGGATGACATGCTATATGGTCTGATAACATGCTATCCGATCGGATGACGTGCTATCCGATCGGATGACATGTGGTCCGTTCGGATGACATGTTGTCCGGTCGGATGACACGTCTGTTTTAGCGTTCCGATCAACTGTTTTTGAGTGTTTTTGGAAGGAATACACGCGGTTTTTCTGGGACAGTGTAATTTCGTATTAACAATTGAAATTCCATCAGTTCTGACCCGTTCTAACGGCTGGGAATCACCCCGTTCCATCAGATCTGGCTGTTCTTGGCGGTTTCTCATGTTTAACTCGAAATCGCACAGTTCCTTGGTTAAATACATAGATTTTTAGGTGAGATTGTTGTAAAAACTTGTGGAAATCACCCATATTTGAGTCGTTTATGGTGGGATGAGGTCACACTTTGAAGTTCATATGAACTCTTGGTGACATCACCTTAAAACACCTCAAATCAGTAGATTTCACGGTTAGAAATTGAGTTTTAAAAGACAGAATGATGTAGAATTGAGTGTAGATCATAGAAGTACAAGTTTTAGGTTGAAATCTTACTGAGATCGCGAGGAATCGAGAGAAAAGGGTCCAAGAGCGTGCTTGGTCGAGTGAGAGCTGTCACATCACTGTTTAAGTGATGTGACATGCTATTTATAGGCAACATAGGAAGTTGGGGTTACTGGGTCGGATGGCCCATCCGTTCGGATGGCCACTCCGGCGCGGGGAGTTTCTCCGTTTTCGATCGTTGCGATAGTTTTTGGAGTACGCGCTTTCTATAGTTAATTTATATTATTATTATATATGTATATATATCACTAGGGGTCGTATTTACGTATCCATTTTTCAAAGTTTCGATATAACAATCGGTTTTCGTTTCGAGTGTGTGATTATTAGCGACGTTTCACGGCCATCAAGGAGGGTAGTATAGGTCCTTTCTCGATGTCATCGTGAACGTTACTGTGTGTTGTGCCACAATGACTGACAGGGTACCATTCACTCGTATTGTCATCATCGTCACGATGACTGGAGCTATAACACTCACCCGAGAGTCTTTGTTAGCGTTAGTTGTCTGCGTTTCGACACATCACGGCCACCGAGGAGGGTAGAATAGGTCCTCACTCAATGTCATCGTGAGTGTTAGTGTTTATGATGTGATGTAGCGATAATGTATTGCGAAAATATGCGATTATCCTTCGAATAGCGATGTATGCGATATAGTTAGATTATGATCCGAATCTCTGATGCTAGGCGTAACGAGTATATCGAGTAGTAACAACGCACGAAAGTGCGGGTTGTTACAGTCTCCCCTGCTTTAGGAAATTTAGTCCCGAAATTAATCCAACGGGTAGACTTTTGAGAGTTGATCCTGCTTAAGTAGTGATGCAGCGAGTGATTTGTCAGAGAGTTGACAAGCGAGAGCGTTTCGAACAAGAGAGATCGATTGCGATAGCGAGAAGGCGACGTAAAGACAAAAGTAATATCCCACAATTTGGTACTCCAAAGTACCTCGTGTCGAGAAGAATTCGTTAGTTCGATGCGATTGTAATTTTAAAGAACTTGAAAGGTTTCTCATGACGTAGGGTTAACTGAGTCGATCGTTAACTAACGTTACAAGAAACGTTCGTTTTTTAGGTATTCAAAAGTAATTTTGGTTGGAATCTTGAAAAATTTCCGTTTAACGTGAGGTCAACTGAGTCGATGTTAACTAACGTTGCAAGGAAGTTAGGTTTTAAACATTTTAAGGAATTCGAAGATGAAAACTGGGTTTACGGAAACTCTCCTATGGCATGGGTTCAAGCTGAACTCAATGTCGAACCAACGTCTTAAGAAAGGCTTCGTTTCGTTGTTGCAAAGGTTTTTAAAGAAAACTGGACTTTTGAGACTTCCTTTGGGCATGGAGTTAAGCTGATTCGATGTTACCTCCACCCTGTGAGGAAGTTTCACTTGTCCAATGGTTTTAATAAAAATTTTATATATAAAAAAAATCAGTTTTTAACAGTTTGAAAAATTACTTAACATCGAGCCCCACTTGGCACTTTCTCACGAAAGTTTGTTAATATGGTTGAAACACTTATTTATAGGAAGTACCAGCGGCGTATCCACCATGTTTCTCCCATATTACTTCCGTTTCGTGAGGCGGTGTCATGTGTGCCGATACGACACAGATAGAATTGCGCTACCTCGGTCCAATCGATAGGAAATCGGACCGAGTTGAAAATAGGATCGAATAGGTTAAACAGGCGAGTTGAATTGCGGACGTAGCTATATCAGTGTGTGCGAGTAGCCTGGTGACACGAAACATTGATGTGTCGTGTCTGGATAGGCATCGAGCGGTAAGCGATAAGCGAATAGCGCGATATCGATTAGATTCCACATTAAACCCACATGGCACGTTTCCACGAGAGTTTGCTAACATGGCGAAACACCACGTTTAACCAGGTTAGTTTTGCCTCGTGAAGTGGTTTCATGTGTACTAATACCACACATACTGCAATGAACACCAAGCGAGCGATAAGCGGTACGCGATACGCGAATAAGCGGTAGACTATACACGATAAGCGATAAGCGATTAGGTGATTAAGCGAATAACACAAACACAACACTAGCAATGACGGCGACGATAATCGAATTACGATAAGCGGCAGTTGTTGCGTTCCAAGCGATGGAGGTATGCGCGATTTATGCGGTTCGATTTGATTGATTAACACCACAGAGTTTACTAACATCGGGCCCCACATGGCCTTTTTCCACGAAAGCCCGCTGATATGACTAAAACGACCTGCTTAAACCATATGAGCTTTATTTTGTGAAGCGAGGTCATGTGTGCTAACTTAACACAAATATCACAGATAGCGGTAGACGATGGCGATAGCGGTAGAGTGTCACACAGCAAGTGATATAGCGATTCACATAATAAGAGGTAGTGATCCTCGAAATAATCGATAGAGATTGCGAGATACACATGATAAGCGATTGTGATTGGCCGAGCGTTGTTTGAATATGCTTTACGTTACGTTGCGACGCATCACGGCTATCGAGGAGGGTAGAATAGGTCCTCACTCAGACAACATCGTGAGCGTTAATGTGCTTGATGAGATTGGTCGCGACAGACTTGCGACCAGTCTTGCGTCGATGCAATTGCCCTGCGGGGTAGACTCTCCAGAGTCCTTCGATGAGGCGATTGCACTGCGTTTGCAGACTTACGACAAGTCTCGTGATGATGCGGTTCGGTTGTTACGCCTTGCGATTGAGTGTAGTGTGTTGAAAATAATCACAATAGTATAATAGGTCTAATGACGTTCAACTCCACGTGGCACTTTCTTCACGAAACTTTGGTAGTATGGTAAAGCACACCTTGCTTTACCCCTATTACTTAAATCTCGTGTTTCGGTGTCATACTTTGTTGAAACGCTTATGGCACCTTAGAACTCACTACGATCTCCGTGCACTAACCAGAATAATCCCGTGTGCACCCGTGATTAATCGTTCCTTGCATGTTTATCGTACCTCGTTCTAAGAGTGTAGTGAGGGTAAAACACATTATTTCGTGATATAGTACATAGTATGTGTGTGAATCTAACCTAAGTGCGACGATTAAAGAGTGAAAGAGAGAACGAAAGCGAGAGTTAACGTTACACATAGTGGCAACATCGAGTAATAGAGTAGATTCAATTCTTAGAAATAAGCGTCGAAAATCGTATCATTACAACATTATCCTACGCTTGCTAGGTGTTTGGTGTTGAAGACTTTTGCTGGAGCTGTTGTTGTTGTACTCAGGTTTGCGGTTCGATGCGGCAGTTGCGGGTGAAGTGACCGTAACGGTTGCAGTTATTGCAATAGCGACAGTCAGCCCCAATTGGATGATGATAGGTACATAAGTAACACTGGGGATGAGCTCCAGTGTAAGCTCGTTTTGGAAACACCGGAACTGCTTGAAGAGGTTTCTGTTGCAGCAGTTCGGTTGTTGATGAGCTCGGGCTTGAAATATTTCGTTTGCGGCTGGGTTTGTCGGTGTCTTGCGAAGAGGTGTCGTCGTTGGAGGATTCATCTGAGGACTCACTTGCAGAATCTTTGGCCGAGTTGTCGGAAGATCCGTCGGCAGATTTTTCAGAAGAATCGGCAGCAGATTCGTCAGAAGAATCGTTAGCAGATTCGTCAGAAGAATCGTCTGGAGAATCGTCGACAGGATCGTCTGAAGAATTTATGGCGATTGCTTGATAAGCTTGCTTGACAGGATTCTTGGAGGAAAACCCTTCCATGAGTCGTTTGTTGTTGATTTCTACGGCTAAGTGGTAGGTTTCTTCGATGGTAGCTGGTCTTGCAGCTTCGACAAAATCACCCACACACTCAGGCAAGCCGCGAATGTACTTCGAAATGGCTCTTTCTGAAGTGTTGACTTGACTTGGGTAGATTATGCTAAGCTGTTTGAACCTTGCGGTGTAGCCAGCGTTGTCACTTTCGACTTGCTTTATTTTCCAGAATTCGTCTTCCAGCTTCTGAACTTCGTGAGGAGGACGGTACTCTTTCTTCATGAGCTCTTTCAGCTCATCCCAAGAGAGAGCGTAGGCTGCGGAGGTACCACGTTTGTTTCGTTCGGCGGTCCACCAGTCGAGTGCTCGCGATTGAAATACTCCAGTATCGCAAGTGGTACGGAAACTATCGGGACACCCACTTTGAAGAAGGGTAACTTCGATAGAGTCGAACCACTGGAGTAGTTGAGATACACCTCCTTCACCCGTGAACTCCATCGGGTCACAGGCTTTGAAGTGTTTGTAGAGAAAAGTAGATTGCGGCTCTTTTGTCTTGACGTCTTCCGAAGCTCGAGAGTTGCTAAGAGAGTGCACTTGAGCGACGATCTGGGGAATCATTCGGCCACTCCCATGACCACAAGGGAGGCGATCCTCTTCTCGTCCCTTCGTTTGGCTCGTCTCCTTGCTGACATCCTCGAAGTAGAGTTGTTGGAAGGCATCTAGACAGGAAGAGACTTGGAGTGAGATTCGATCATAATGATTTTTGAGTTTTGCGATGCGATTGAGCGCGTTCAAAACTTGATGCGATAGTATAGTAGTAATGCGAATCACATAGGAGCCACATAGGAGACACGAAATTCCTAAGTTCTCACACAATGACTTGTTGTTTATACGTATATATATGTATTTATATATTTTTAATTTGTAATCGTACACATACATGTCGATTTAGAATATGCGAGGACGCGTCGAGGTGAGAAAGAGAGAGCGAAGGCGATAGATTATGCATTAGTTTTGTTGCGAACATTCGGGTTTTGTTTTAGATTGCGATGGCTGTGCGAGTTGTGCGTTTATAAAAGCAGGGAGTGAAAATCGTTAAATCGAGGAATCGATAAAGCGTAAAGTTTCAAAACATAAATAATTTCCAATCATTTGTAAAATCGGCGGGTCGTATGATAGAGTGCCTTGGGTGTTTAGGCGTCGACTACCCAAGGTAATCCAACTATATTCAACAAGTTCGTGCACTCGCGTTGACCTAGAAAACTTCATGCTTCCACTGGGATGCAGCTCATTGCATTCGTCTTCCTAGTCATCGCGTGGCTCGAGTTATCGTGATAGTCGAGTCCTTGGTGAGAGCTTTTTGAAAACCAATTTATAGAGAGTGGAACGGCTTATTAAGGTACGGGTTTCACCCCTGACTTAACTGCTTCGTTCCTAATTGTGGCTATGCTCTTCGAATAAATTCGTGAGTTCCACTAGACTTCGAAATGGAGACTTTCGTCGAGATGTGGATGTCACTCCTAACTCGATGAAAGGTTCTCGCGCTAGAAAAATGCGCAGAGTGAGCGATCTCGTCGAGAGTTCTTGGTTTTCACACCTGGTCTTGACTGGATCACTCGGTTTCGTTATGCGAGTATTTTCGAAAACTTGTGTATTGTGTTGGCCTTAGGAAAGGCTAAGTAGTATTCCAACCTTAGGAAAGGCTGCTTCGTGTGAAGCTGTAGTACGCGGTGTTCACTCAAAGTTGTAGCTTTTAGCAATTTCGATCGAGAGTATCAGGTAGGTCCGATACAACCATACTGGGTTCGTACGAGTCGGCCTGTTGGTACTTAGACTATAGACTAGGTCAATTTCTAAGACGTCGACCCGGACTAGGTCGAGTCTGGCCTAATTCCCTATAGTTATGGCTCTGATACCAATCTGTCACACCCCAACCGATGGCGGAATCATCGGGGCGCGACACTAGGCGAATCAGATTGCTCAAGAGAATCCATAACAACTATATTGCGATAATATTTAATACATTCGTTATCCCATACTAACAAATAATACAATCACATAAGTTATCACAGATTTCTTGTCTTCTCGAACAATACAAATCCGACAACCTAGATTTTAGTTGAGTTTCTAGACTTCCTAGCTTGATTTGAAATAGCCTGCGATTTAACCTGCAACATACGTTAAATTATTGTCAATACAAAAGTATTGGCGAGTGTACAGGTTTGATATGTATAGCGTAATAGATAAAAGGTATTGCGGATTCCCACATGCATAAACGTAACTCACGACATATATACCCACAAAGCTGATACTACCAACTAAGTCCTCGATGCTCGAATATGCGATGGCAAAGTAGACCCCGTCGGGCGCAATAGTACTATACTAGTCGTGGTGGGACGTCGCGAGTATAAGCCTTAGCACATATGCAACTAGTATCACGTATATCTATGCATAACAGTTATTCGCAAGTGATAATTCGATTGATTGAATAATTCGTTTGATAAGTTTGATTTGTTAGGAACGTATGTTACACCCAAAAATGCGATTAAAAAGGGGTTCAAGTATACTCACAGTGCGTATTTAGCGAGGATACAACTTGATTGGATCGGTTGCGAGTACGTCTGCGTTAACCATCGAATGATATAGTAAACGATGCACGGTTAAGCGGGAATAGTGTCAAAATGACAGTTATCCAGTCGGATGGTGCTCATCCGGTCGGATAACCCCATCTGGTCGGATGACTGTTGGTTCGGTTCGTTCATTCTGACATTCGATCGGATGACTGGAGTTTGGGTCGGATGACACTTGGTCATGTCAGATGGCTGTCATCTGGTCGGATGGTACGTTGATTGGGTCGGATGGCTGTCATCCTGGTTGGATGACATGCTATCCGGTCGGATAACATGCTATCTGATCGGATGACATGCTATCCGATCGGATGACATGTGGTCCGTTCGGATGACATGTTGTCCGGTCGGATGACACGTCTGTTTTAGCGTTCCGATCAACTGTTTTTGAGTGTTTTTGGAAGGAATACATGCGGTTTTACTGGGATAGTGTAATTTCGTATTAACAATTGAAATTCCATCAGTTCCGACCCGTTCTAACAGCCGGGAATCACCCCGTTCCATCAGATCTGGCTGTTGTTGGCGGTTTCTCATGTTTAACTCGAAATCGCACAGTTCCTTGGTTAAATACATAGATTTTTAGGTAAGATTGTTGTAAAAACAAGTGGAAATCACCCAGATCTGAGTTGTTTATGGTGGGATGAGGTCACACTTTGAAGTTCATATGAACTCTTGGTGACATCACCTTAAAACACCTCAAATCAGTAGATTTCATGGTTAGAAATTGAGTTTTAAAAGACAGAATGATGTAGAATTGAGTGTAGATCATAGAAGTACAAGTTTTAGGTTGAAATCTTACCGAGATCGCGAGGAATCGAGAGAAAATGGTCCTAGAGCGTGCTTGGTCGAGTGAGAGCTGTCACATCACTGTTCAAGTGATGTGACATACTATTTATAGGCAACAGAGGAAGTTGGGGTTACTGGGTCGGATGGCCCATCCGTTCGGATGGCAATCCGTTCGGATGGCCACTCCGGCGCGGGGAGTTTCTCCGTTTTCGATCGTTGCGATAGTTTTTGTAGTACGCGCTTTCTATAGTTAATTTATATTATTATTATATATGTATATATATCACTAGGGGTCGTATTTACGTATCCATATTTCAAAGTTTCGATATAACAATTGGTTTTCGTTTCGAGTGTGCGATTATTAGCGACGTTTCACGGCCATCAAGGAGGGTAGTATAGGTCCTTTCTCGATGTCATCGTGAACGTTACTGTGTGTTGTGCCACAATGACAGACGGGGTACCATTCACTCGTATTTTCATCATCGTCACGACGACTGGAGCTATAGCACTCACCCGAGAGTCTTTGTTAGCGTTAGTTGTCTGCGTTTCGACACATCACGGCCACCGAGGAGGGTAGAATAGGTCCTCACTCAATGTCATCGTGAGTGTTAGTGTTTGTGATGTGATGTAGCGATAATGTATTGCGAAAATATGCGATTATCCTTCGAATAGCGATGTATGCGATATAGTTACATTATGATCCGAATCTCTGATGCTAGGCGTAATGAGTATATCGAGTAGTAACAACGCACGAAAGTGCGGGTTGTTACAGTTGTGTATCTGAATCAGGTTCTCAAACAAACCGTGAAATCGAACAGTTTCTTCGTAGATTTCGTCCGGTTTAAAAGCCGGTTCAGACGCGTGATGGTATATGGAGAAACTACGTTCGTATTTCAGATTCATGCACTAGAACACCGATCTAGGATTACGTGTTATCGGAGTAGCCTGTTGACTCGTCAGCTCCAAGTGACGCTAGCCAACGCAGTCCGCCCCGTAACATGTCCTTCCAAGAGAGGAGTTCATTAGTGTTCTCATGAGCCTTCCACCAATGGGAATGCCACTTCGCTCACCATCCTGACAAGAGGCGGAAGACTGGACGGTGGTTGATAAACGAAATGCCGACTCCACTGCACCAACCTCCTGATCACTTGTGCCATTTCAGTGTGGTAGATGTGAAGCAGAATCCCGTTGGAAGGTAGGGTTCGGTACACAATTTCAAGACAGCCGGGCTGTCTTTGTATTGTGTATGCTGCACCCATCGTTTTCATGTACAGGAATTCAAAAATATGTAACAATTAGCGATCTAGGGTTTAGGGTTTAGTGGCATTCTGTATCAAAGTTACATGTTTTGTGTATTAATATAAAACGATGTTTAATTACATTTTGAATTACGTTTCTTGTTGCGTTATGGTTAATAAACGACAATTGAAAAACAACTAAAGACTTTCAGAAGTTGACATTTTTTAACATACACATTGCGTTATGGAAACAATTAAACACATAATAATAATTGATAAATAAAAAAGTTGACATTTAATAAAACGTTATAATATACCCAAAACGTTATAATATACCCATTTAATAAAATTAAACACATAATAATAATTGATAAATAAAAAAGTTGACATTTAATAAAACGTTTAAAAATACTTATAAAAAATTGGCATTTTATAATATATACAATTCGTTTTATAAAAAAAAATTGACATTTAATAATACTTATAAAAAATTGGCATTTAATAATATACACAATTCATTTCATAAAAATATGAAGTTTTTATAATACTAACACAATTTTTTATAACAACATTTAAAAAAAATTAATTTTCTTAATATTTCACAACTTCCCCATACAAATACCCTATTAAAATAAAGTTCCACACACCCCAATCATTGGTAATCATTGGCTGACACCCAATGATTAGCATTAATTAGATGGTAGGGGGTGTGTAAATACTTTTCAAACGTATTGGGCAATGAGGGGCGTATGGGTGGGGCCAGTTTGAGGCGTATTGGGCAATGAGGGTCATTTAGGGTTAGAGGGTGTGTAGATACTTTGGGGGGGGGGGGGGGGGTTGTGTTGTGTGGATACCTCCACCGATTAATAAATAGTAGGTCGTGTCGAATTTATACATTTAACATGATATTCCATTATATGACAAAGGTCTTTAACAGAGATACATGAATTGCAAATACGAGGTGAAACTCTCCCCATCTCTTTATTTAAATGAAAGTTGATATTTCTATGATATGACTAACTGATCCAGATGTTAATTGGATCGATCTTATTGTTGTTTATCTTTCTCAAAGAACTGAACATGAAATCCATTAGGAAACTGTAAAGCTGGAGTTCGTACAATATCTCCTCCTTTGATTGGTTGCCACCTAAATTTGTAAAGAACGCACTCCATGTGGAAAATTTAGCTGCGTGACACATGTATTCTTTGTGAGAAAACCGCCTTAGAAGAATTCTGCGTGCAATCACACTCCACATTGCAACAAATCGAACTAAGAAATTTAAAAACTGAGTAAACTACAATTTTCGTCCTTATATTTGTCCAAAATAAAACTATTAGTCCGATAATTTTCGTCCTTATAGTTTTTCTAAAATAAAAAAAAAATCATATAAATGCAAACGTGGGAGAAAACAAACGTCTGAACTGAAATGAATGGCATTTAAATGGTGGATTTAAACCCAAACAATAATGAAACTATAGGATGATAAATGCAAAAAAAATTAACCATTAGGCTACTAATAAAACTCTTGGTTTTAAAAATCATTTTTCCTTGTCATCCCTCTAGCGACTTTCATTTGGCTACTTTAATTCATTGCGCGTCCCGTCTGCAGCCATTGATTTCTTTGTACACCCCGGCAAAAGATGTAAAAAAACCGAATTTATTTTTGCAGAGAAAGTACATATGTCGAGCCCTAGTGTGTCCATGTGGAGTGTGGTTTCGCACAAAGTTTGACACATGGAGTACGTTTTCGCATAGCTCGTACATATTTTTTTAGAATTTGAAAAGTTAAGGTTCATTTTAGATTAATTTTCTGGTCATACGTTCATTTTCGGAAATATCTTGCTCTTTATTTATTTGCTGTGAAATGCATACAGCGGTTACCTCCCATCTCCAGGGATTGAACTTTAGTGGATCCTTATAGTTGACAGGGTCTAAATGGACGGCTGGGGAACATACCATCACCACCCAACCAGATGGGATAGTGTAGTCTGCATTAAGTCAATTTCTGTATAAGGTACCCATAAGGTACGCATATGAATCTTACTATATCTAGAAAGTTACTTGCAAATGTTTAGTAGTTACCTTTGAACTTGATATCCGTTAATGCTTTGCTGAATGCTACTGGAGCTATGTTACCCAACCTTAGTGTTTCGTTAATAATCTATAAGTTATGTAGTTAGTTCATATTTGATCAATTTACGTATAAATTAGTCGTTTGGTTATGTTTATGCCACTTGGGTAAAACGGGTCATGTAAAAAAATTAATTAAGAAGGTAATGAGTTAAACAACACAAAGTTGTCCAGAGTGTATTTTTTTGAATACATAAATTTACTTTATTAAGAAAACCGATTATTAGTTATCATGTTATGGCTTCTTTAATCATAGTTATAGTTGGAACAGTTTTTAAAAGGTTAAAAATAGTGGAAAAGGCTTTTGTTAGTCAACATACCTAACCCGAGTTTGTTTTAACTAGTCATGAATCCATACTTGCAATTTCTAGTTTTGGTCACAAATTATAAATACAGAAGATAACCAGTGAACACCTGAAAAGTGAATGTCATCGATTTATATTCTTCCCATGTAAGTCCAGCCTCCGGTTTTTCTCGCTTTTTTAAAATTAGCTCGTGTTCTTCCTGCGTGCATAAAATAACAAGCATGTTAAACGAGTGAAATCTTTTTTGGGATTTTAAAATTTTCACATACCGCCAATTCCTTTAGTGCTCGAGGATTATCTGTTAGAAACTTGATTGTTAATGTTATCGCTTGGGAAGTTGATTCAAAGTTACCAAACAATAGCCCAAATATCAAGTCCAAAGAAATTTCTTCTGTAAGGGTTGTATCATTTTTCTTGAGTTCTTCAATAACATAATCAAAGAAATCATTTTGGACCTCATTTGGCTTAGCCTGTCTTGCTTCTAGCATGTTCTTAAGCATCATCATCACCTTCTTTCTTCCCTGATTAAAACAAGGAAGTGACGCGTTAGATCTCCAACCCAAATCCCCGAAAACACCCACCAACACGCCCAACTGTGTCATTAGATTTCCACTTATTTTTGAAAGCACCATTTTGTGAACAACAATCTAATCGTACTCCTAAATATACACTATTTGTCTATTGTGAAACTTGAAGCCTTGACCTCATGGGAAGAGACACCATTTTACACATCTTAGCCAAATGTCTTTTGGTAAATTACAAACGTTCTTCATCTCTTGTTTATTCTTCTAGTTTTTGCTTCTTAAGCTTATGATGGGTGAGACTCTGTTTCTTCTTATAGATAACATACATTTCTACATCACCACATTTTACATTTATTTTTAATATTCAAATATATTGCTTTTTTATAATAAATATAATTATTTACAGAAATTTAATTAACTTATCGTAATAAATCAATACTTTATTAGTAAAACAGTTTATATAAATAGAAAAAAAATATGTATTGAAGAAATAAATGTAGTGTAAAAAAGTGATATAAGTTAATGTTTTTTAGAACTAAAACATTACCTATTTTAATTATTCTACCCAAACACCATATGTAAAATGATTTGAGCTAAAAATAAATGTGATGTACAAGTGATTTTTTCACATGATACAAGTCGACGTAAAAGTAATAAAAAAAATACAAAAACCCAACCAATCCCACCATTTGCTTCCCACCTTGCGAGTCTGCGAGCACCTTGCTCACGGGCATCTCACTCCAGCCCTCACGGGCCAGGTTTGGAGATGGTCAGCTTAGGTTCTCTCTAAGAGTTCATTCAAGGGCTGAACTAGAACTTTTACTAGGGGTCATGATAAGTCTCTCTTCTCTACCGGCTACAACTAGAGGGTCCAAATCAGGTTTTTTATAACTAGAAAAATCTCCGACTTTTACCTAAAAGTCGTAACAAATTCACGTGGTCAGGGGTCAACAGCCCCTCTTGAACCCCCTCTGGTTCTACCCGTGAACCCATTAACAAGTTTCTTGCAGGTGACAAAATAGAATTTTTTTGCATAAATAGGGGACATCAAGTATAAAAGAGTGCAAGTAAGTGGGCTGGAAAATAATGATCAATTCTAGTTAAATCGCTGTTTGAAACAGCTATCTTCTCTCCCAATTCTGCAAAAGCCTGCAAAAGCTACAGGTTTCGTGCAATCACACTGAAGTCCGCTGATCTATACAAAGACCTTAATTAACATCGCTGATCTATACCAAGAGCTTCCTAAGTTCGCTGTTTTATTTGAAGAAGTATTAAAGTTCGCTGTTTCAATCCAATATGTTAAAGATAGTTCGCTGTTTCACTTTAAAAAGTACAAGAAGATCGCACGTAGGCTGTGTGTAATAGTGTTCAATCTTACACCTTTGTAAGTATCACACATCTAAACTGTATATTTCTGCACACAACTCAACATTTTAAATGCATTTTCTATTCAATTCAAATAGTACTGCATGTATATAAGATTCATTATTATCGTATAGTCAAATCAAAGTTCTAATTTATTGCATGTGAACATGCAGCAACCTTCTTGCAGATTTTACAACCAAACAACAATCACGTGAACATGCAGACTTCAGAATCTCACATGTGAACATTTCTATTTGAAACAGCAAACTTCACGGACTTATCAGTTTCAAACAACGAACTATATTACTCCCTCCGTCCCATTAAATGTGTCTTATTTTGAATTTTCAAAGTCTTTATTTATAAACTTTGACTTTAATTATATATTTTTTGTGTTATATAAAACTTGATGAAAATTAACCCGATAAAAACACTTGTAAAACACATTCAAATCATATAACTATTGAGAATAATTCAAAAGTATTTTGCATGTGTTTTATTTAAGTATTTGAATAAGTATAAGTACATCCTAGTCTGCAGGAGTGTACCGGGTCTGTAGGAGTCAGTTTGGGTTTGGTTTACTTTTTCATGTTACCGTTGTAAGTCTGCCTATATAAGCAGCTTTATGTCAATGAATAAATTATCTTGTTTTCTAGCTTTTTGATATCGCAAACAACAAAGTGGTATCAGAGCTTGAGTTTCAAAGATCTGTGAGTTACAAAATACGAGTGAGTGATGGCGTCTGCAAACACTAACACCAATCAACCTCTCCTTCCTGTGTTTAAAGGAGAGGGTTACGAATTTTGGAGTATTAGGGTTAAAACCGTTCTCAGGTCACAAGAACTCTGGGATCTTGTGTCCAGGGGATTTGATGAAAATGATGCTGATGCTGCTAGGTTGCGAGAGAATCAAAAGAAAGACGCACGTGCTCTGGCTTTCATACAGCAGGCTGTTCATGACAGCATTTTTTCTCGCATCGCTGCTGCATCAACCGCTAAACAAGCATGGGATGTGTTGCAGACAGAATATCAGGGAGATACAAAGGTTAAAACAGTAAAGTTACAGGGCCTGAGAAGGGAGTTCGAGACTCTCCAGATGAAAGATGATGAAGCTATTGCAGATTTCTTGTCAAGGGTCATGAGGAATGTTAATCAAAAGCGTGCATATGGAGAGGTGGTTTCTGACCAGCAAGTGGTGGAAAAAGTGCTGCGAAGTCTTCCCACAAAATGGGATCACGTTGTCACAGCAATTGAAGAATCAAAGGATTTGTCTCGGCTTACCTTTGATCAGTTGATGGGGTCTCTCCAGTCTCATGAGACAAGAGTTAATCGCAGCGTTGAGCATGTTGAAGAAGAACGTGCATTTCAGGCAAAGGAAAATGATGTTACAGTTGCTCGAGGAAGAGGTAGGTCTTTCTCTCGTGGTGGAAGAGGTAGAGGACGTGGCAGATCTGGTGGTCGTGGAAGGAATGGTGTGCAATGTTATAACTGTAATCGGTTTGGCCACATGCGATCAGAATGTTGGTATGAGCCTCAAGCCAACACAGCACTTGATCAAGAAGATGATGAAGACGAGTGCAGATTGTTTTTGGCACATGAAGAAATTAATACTGAGGATCATGCTAAGGTTCTTATGGCGACTACTAATGAGGGTAAGCATCCTAGTGTTTGGTTTATAGATAGTGGGTGTTCGAATCATATGACGGGTCATCATGATATTTTTAAACAACTAGACACAAAAAAAGAAGGTAGATGTAAAAATGGGCAACGGAAAGGGGATACAAGTAGAAGGAAAAGGAATGGTGAAGCTTGTTATGGGAGATGGTCAGCCAAAAGTTTTGGATGATGTTCAATATGCTCCTGATTTAGGGTATAACTTGTTGAGTGTGGGCCAGTTGATGAAAAGTGGGTACAGAGTGTTGTTTGATGATGATGCTTGCACTATCACACACAAGGCAACAGGAAAAGTAACCTGCATGGTACCGGTGGCTGCAAATAATACTTTTCCTCTTGATTTAAGCAAAAAGGTTGATACTGCCTTGGTGATAGACGGAAGTGATACATCTTTGTGGCACAACCGTTATGGTCATTTACACGAGCAGGCCTTACAACAACTTAGCAAGGGAAACATGGTGACAGATCTTCCATCAATAGGAAACTTGGAACAGTGTGAAGGGTGTATACTGTTGGTCCCAAAATGGATCTTGATCTCTAGACAATTGAATAACTTGAATATAAACTGAATATCTTGAATACATGAATTCTGAATGTGTACAGGGATGTTCTACAATTGAAAACTACAAGCCCTATTTATACTAATTGAATAGATGCGAGTGAAAGGACGTGTCTCCTCTTGAAACATCGCGTCTGATGATCTTGTGGTGTTGCCGCCTTCATGAATGGTCGCGTCTGTAATGGATGTGTCGATCCATTAAGTTTGTAGGTTATAATCTTTGCTTTGCTCACTTCCAGTCCTCGCACTTGTATACTATACTAATTCTAACATTAACTATCTATTAACTATTTACCGAACAACCCTCGAACTTAAGGATGTGTAGGGATTATAACTTTCATTCACCCCCCTAATCACGAACATCCTTGAGTTGTAGATCTTGAACTTGATCAATTCCATTTTCTTGAAATTCCTCGGTATCCAACGTTTCACACGGATCTTCTTATTTACCAACCTTGCTTCTCACGAACCTTGTTTTACTTGAACTTGCTTCACACGAACTTGCTTCACACTTGTCTTGACCGTACTTGATTTGTATCACACGAACCTTTTCTTGTGTAGTTATCTCAACACGAACTCCACCGGTCTTGATTAACTTGCCCACCATCATATCGCATGATCGGAATCCATTTCTCATAGATTTTGATAAATTGACTCACTCAGATCTCTCTTGTGGTTGTATCACACAACAATTCCTTTCTTTTGACCCAGTCACAGGATACGCGTGTCTTCTTCTTGATCTATCACAGATTAAATATCCTTTTCACGGTTGTCTCTCACAACGGGTTCTTCATCATTGATTGCTTCCCTCACGGATTCTTCACTTTTTCCTGATCTATTCACTAGATTGTTTTGTTGTGCCTTTCACAGGTTATCTTCCTCCGCTTCACACGGTTTTTTCCCTTTGATCGTTTCACACGACCAAATTCCATGTTTCTACCGCTCTTCATCGTCTAGGCACATCAGAAGTGACGGTTCATCATCATCTTCTATTTCGACCAAGAGTGCCTCACTTTCTTTGGTTTTCTTGGTTGGGCATTCATAGGCATAGTGCCCAAGTTTCTCACATCTGTAGCAAGTGATTTTTGACTTATCTCTCATAGTCGGTGTCTCTTGCTTGCTATCATCCATTTGTGGTTTGTCGGTTCCTTCCGACTCGTAAGAGGTGTGTCCTTCACCCCTACGTTGATAATTGCCTCTCCCTCGGCCTCGTGACGAATTGGATCTCCCTCGTCCATGATTTCCAACATGTTGTCCATGACCCGCATACAAAAGTTCTTCTAGATTGTTCACGGGGCTTTCCTTTTTCTTCAACTTTAACCTTTCTTCATACGTTTTTAATCTTCCGACCGCTTCTTCTAGCGTCATAGTTTCTAGATCGGAGTATTGTTCCATGGAGGCAACGATTTGAGTAAACTTATCCGGTACGCCATTTAGGAGTTTGCGTACTAGAGTCGGTTGACTCAACGTCGTTCCTACTTCAGTTGCCCGGGTAACGATACTATTAATCTTTGCAGTAAACGAATCAATAGTGTCGTCATCCTTCATTTGCAACAATTCAAATTCTGATAATAGCGTGTGCATACGCGCCTTTTGTACCCGATCAACACCAACGTGTCTTACCTTTAGATTATCCCAAATTTCCTTTGCAGTCTTACAACTTGCAACTTGTAATACAACATCTTCTGGTATTGCTTGAAACAAATATGCAATTGCAGACTTATCTTTCTTAGTGTCTACCGTTGCATTTTCTGCCGGTTCAATCGTTTCCCATAAACCATTCGCTTCAAGAATCTTCTTGATACGAATAGCCCAAACCGTATAGTTTGTTGGTTTCAGAATCGGACACTGAAACTGGGAAAGAGAATTTCCATCTTTCTGTATTATTATCGGACTTTGTCCGGATGATCCTGACATATCTTCCTGCCGAATAATCTTCACTTCTAATAAACTTTCTTTTGGTTTCAATAGATCTCAACAACCCCGATTACCCGAATCGTGTTATAATCAAACAACCGAAACAAACTAATTCGCACTAAAACCCCGGAATCAAATACGAACCCTAGATTCCTAACCCTTCGGTTCAACCGATTACACTAGAACCGAAACTAAAAATTCTGAATTGAACTTGCGAATTGAAAAAACGAAATTGAAACCTGATCGCGAATCTTCCTGTGATGCCTTGCGATTCCCACGCCTAGAACCTGATGCTCTGATACCAATTGTTGGTCCCAAAATGGATCTTGATCTCTAGACAATTGAATAACTTGAATATAAACTGAATATCTGAATACATGAATTCTGAATGTGTACAGGGATGTTCTACAATTGAAAACTACAAGCCCTATTTATACTAATTGAATAGATGCGAGTGAAAGGACGTGTCTCCTCTTGAAACATCGCGTCTGATGATCTTGTGGTGTTGCCGCCTTCATGAATGGTCGCGTCTGTAATGGATGTGTCGATCCATTAAGTTTGTAGGTTATAATCTTTGCTTTGCTCACTTCCAGTCCTCGCACTTGTATACTATACTAATTCTAACATTAACTATCTATTAACTATTTACCGAACAACCCTCGAACTTAAGGATGTGTAGGGATTATAACTTTCATATACTCGGAAAGCAAACTAGGAGACCGTTTCCTACTCGAACTTGGCGTACAAGCAGTCCGTTGCAGTTGATACATGCTGATTTGGTTGGGCCTATGCAGACTCGGTCATTAGGAGGTAATGTTTACTTCTTTTTGTTAACCGATGATTATACAAGGATGAGTTGGGTGTATTTTTTAAACAAGAAATCAGAAAGTCTTGATATGTTTAAAAAGTTCAAGAAGAAGGTTGAAAAGGAAAGTGGGTTCTTTATCAAGACCTTACGTACAGATCGTGGAGGTGAGTTCATTGGAAAGATGTTTAGTGAGTTTTGTGCAGATCAAGGTATTCATCGTGATCTTACCGCTCCCTACACACCGGAGCAGAACGGAATTGCAGAAAGAAAAAACCGGACGGTAGTGGAAATGGCAAGATGCATGCTGCAAGCAAATGGCCTGTCGAACCAGTTTTGGGGTGAGGCAGTGTCTACAGCAGTTTATCCTCTCTCTCTTTCACCAACTACTGCTATTCCTGGTAAGACACCCTATGAGATGTGGTATGGAACAAAACCCTCTGTTGGTCACCTAAAAGTGTTTGGTTGCATAGCCTATGCACTTGTTCCATCCCAGGTACGGAAAAAATTGGATGCAAAGTCAAAAAAATGTATCTTTGTTGGGTACTCACCAAACTCTAAGGCCTATCGCCTGTTTGATCCAGTTAAAAAGACAATTATAACAAGTCGAGATGTAGTATTTTGTGAACAAGGATCGTGGGGTGAAGATTTGCGGTATGATCATAACCAAGCTGGTACAACATTTGTAAGAGGGATTTCTTTTAATGAAGAAGAAACAAGTGGCCATGCAAATGATGTTGATATGAGTCCAAACGGGTCATCAAATTTAAGTGCTGGTTCCAGTTCGAGTCAGACTCAATCAGTTCCTTTGACCAATGATAATGAAGATGGTGGTGGCTCTCCAGTTGCTGACAGTGAGTTCAATACAAACAGTGAGTTCAATACAAACAGTGAGTTACATTTGGGGTCGAGTTCTGGTAGCTCAAGTGGGTCTGATTCAGCTCATCGTATGGCCGATCTTGGTCAAATTTATGACAACACATCACCCATGGTTGATTATGAAGCATGTCAACTTGCTCTCTCAGCTGTTGAACCAAACTCGTATCAAGAAGCTTTGAAAGTCACTGAATGGAAAAAGGCAATGCAAGATGAAATTTCAGCTCTAGAGAAGCATAAAACATGGAGCTTGACACAACTGCCACAAGGTAAGGAACCCATTGGTCTTAAGTGGGTGTTTAAACTAAAACTTCATGCAGATGGGAGTGTGCAACGTCATAAGGCTCGCCTTGTTGCAAAAGGGTATGCACAACAGAGTGGGATAGATTACGAAGAAACGTTTTCACCTGTTGCTCGGTTCGAAACGATACGGACGGTCCTTGCACTTGCTGCCCAAAATGGTTGGATGGCTTATCAATTTGACGTCAAGTCTGCTTTCTTGAATGGTGTATTGAATGAGGAAGTTTATGTTATTCAACCACCTGGTTTCGAAAGAAAGGGGCAAGAAAAAATGGTGTTCAAGCTTCATAAAGCTCTTTACGGGCTAAAACAAGCTCCACGAGCTTGGTACAGCAGGATTGATTCGTATTTGGTGCAACATGGATACAAAAGGAGTCAAAGTGAGCCTACTTTATACATTAAAAGAGCTGGTGAAGGTGAAGTTATTGTAGTTTGCTTGTATGTTGATGATATAGTGTACACAAGTTCTTCAAAGAAACTTTTGGCTGAATTCAAGCAAAAGATGGTTAGTGAATTTGAAATGACAGATATTGGAGTTCTGAGTTATTTCCTTGGGTTGGAAGTGAAGCAGCAGCCGAAAGGAACTTTCCTGTCACAACAGAAGTATGCACGTGATCTTCTGAGAAGGTTTGGGATGGAGAAATGTAAGCCAGTGTTAACGCCTATGAACAACAATGACAAATTTACGGTTGAAGATGGTGGAGAGGCTGCTGATGCAAGTGTGTTTAGAAGTATGATAGGTGGTCTTATCTATCTTACTCACTCACGCCCAGATATTGCATATTTGCATACGCTGTGGGGGTAGTGTCAAGATTCATGCACAAACCTTCAGTGTATCATTTGGGAGCAGCAAAGCGCATCCTAAGATATGTAGCAGGAACTTTGAACTTAGGGTTGTGGTATGAGAAGACTGACAAGGTTGAGCTGATTGGTTATACTGATAGTAACTGGGCGAGATCTATTGATGACAGGAAGAGTACTTCAGCTAGTGTGTTTTCTCTTGGTACGGCAGCAGTCACCTGGAGTTCGAAGAAGCAAGACATAGTTGCCTTATCTACGACCGAAGCTGAATATATCGCAGCAACAGCAGCTGCGTGTCAGGCTACCTGGATGAGAAAAATTCTCCTTGAACTGGGTCATGAACAAGAGGGAGCAACTAAGATGATGTGTGATAATATGTCAGCAGTGTTTTTGTCAAAGAATCAAGCACTACATGGACGAAGCAAACATATTGACACCAGGTTTCATTTCATTCGAAACCTGGTTGAAGGAAGACAAGTTGAGCTGCAGCCATGTCCATCAGAAGAACAAGTTGCAGACATATTAACCAAGGGGTTAGGAACTGAGCAGTTTGTGTATCTCAGAGGAAGACTTGGATTGAAGACTCTTTGAATTACGAGGGGGTATTGAGAATAATTCAAAAGTATTTTGCATGTGTTTTATTTAAGTATTTGAATAAGTATAAGTACATCCTAGTCTGCAGGAGTGTACCGGGTCTGTAGGAGTCAGTTTGGGTTTGGTTTACTTTTTCATGTTACCGTTGTAAGTCTGCCTATATAAGCAGCTTTATGTCAATGAATAAATTATCTTGTTTTCTAGCTTTTTGATATCGCAAACAACAATAACTTTCATCAAGTATTATCTAATACAAAAAAAAAATATTTAAGGTCAAAGTTTATAAATAAAGACTTTGAAAATTCAAAATATGACACTTTTAATTGGACGGAGGGAGTAACTTCTTAAAACAAAACAGCGAACATATACTTCTGAAATAGCGAACTTAATATATTAGTGCTTTCAAACAGCGAAGTTCAGTAGACTTTGTAATCAGAAAAAGCGAACTTCTCTGTGTTATGCAGGAATTTTCGGAGAAATTCGCTGTTTCAAAAGGTGAACTACCTATGAACGCTCAAAAAATCAAAACCCACCTAAAGCCACTCTTTTGTGGTTGAAAACACCTAATTATGCAAAAAAAAAAAATCGGCAAAATGAGCTTGCCAGACACAAAATAGGGTCAGAGCTTATTTGGTGAGGTTGGGCTGGTCTAGAAACGAACACTTCGTCAATGACTCAATCCTTTTCTGAATCATAATAGTTTGTATATTTAATTCGAATTAATAATATGTTTATATTTTCTCATGAAATGAGTTCTGTCATGCCCCCTTTAATTTTCACTGTGATCGGTTTGACAAGTTTTCATTCTAGTTAGTTTTTTTAATCCGTAAATGAGAAGTAAAACACTTCTACCCATTTATTGGGTTATAAAACTGGTTGAGACTGCTACCTCTTGAGACGATGGAATAAACTATGCATATGGATTAAATAACATCAATTGTCTACCTGTAAACACTTGTAATAAGCAGTTCCAGGTATCTCCAAAGGAAATGAATACAGTCCTCGAACAAAAGCTTCAAAATTTTCTCTTAAATTCTCAGAAGGCTTCTCCGGATCAGAACTTATCATTTTTTTCCCCATGAACTCATATATCATTTGATTAAACACCAATATAAATATATAATATCATAAAATTGAGTTAAAAACTTGCCATGTTTTGAAAACAAAATACTTGCATCTGCAACTGCAGTTTTCAATTCCGTTGTTTCCTGGCTAACCCACCTCTCCATGTTTCTTGTTGCTACAGTTTCAACTTCAGAAAATATATTTTTAAGGCTTTGGGGACCGATTATAGTTAGCACCATGTTTTTGAGATACTTTCGCAAGCTTCCATGCATAAAATCTAGACTTTGATTCCCGAATACCTTTCTAAAGCTCGGTGGATACCAACTTTCAAAGGATCGGCCTTCTTGTTGGAACACCATATAACTAAGTTCCGAATCAGTTGATACTATAACTCGTGAACCAAACAAACTAGTTCGAAATATAGATCCGTATCTAAAATATAAAATTGATTGTCACAATTTTGATGACTTGAAGCACTGAATTCAAACGTACATATCATAACTAATATCAAGGTGACAATCTTAACCTATTTATTAGAAATAAATGCTAAAATTTGGGTTTCATTTATAAATAATATGTTTCGCTAAAATGGTGTTAAAGTGTCCAAAAGATGTCCAAAGTGTATTTGTGAAAAGTTGGATTATTATGTACCAAAGGAGTTTAATCATAGCAATGACATTATTTACCGAAGGTACTATATAACTACATTTTATAACCTGTTATACAACCGCCTTAAATTATTTCTGCGTTTCTAAAAAACGGATTCACCTTTTTATCCTGTTCTTAATGAAAGTAGAAGTATCAACGTGTGACTTGGGGCGATGAATTGTAGAGTTTGTTGGATCAGGCCCCACAAAAATACACACTCACAACACACACTCAAACTCTCACTGTATGTGAAATATGTGGTATGCAAAAATGAAAGAAGCTTCTGTATGTATTTGATAATCAATAGAAAGGGTACAAACAAACTACTACAACTACTCCCTATTTATATTAAATAAACAGCAAAAAAAACACATGCTAAATAACCCACTACTGAATTTTAGAGCTATTCTAACGATTCCCAACTCACAAGATCATGTGCAACAAACCCGGTCAACCTTGACCAAGTTTTACTAATTAGTAATTTCCCACATGATATTTTCTTCCATGCAACTTTTAATTATCACATAAACCATTGAACTTTTAATGCAACTAATTAATTTAACCTTCTTATAATTTTACTTGACTCGTTAGCTACCGAAACCGTGACCTGCTACCCACGAACAAACCCGAATAAAGCCAACATTCACCCCCTTAGTCGGTGTTTGTTTGTACCAGTCGTTCACGAAACCCGAATCGCCGTCTCCTATCGAACCATATCAACTTCTACAGGACACCCGACCTCAACCACGGTCACGCCCAAAGCCTTCTCGGTTCAACCCGAAATAAATCACCACACTTGTAACATGTCACATGGCATCACGTTGGCCACACGTTCATTAACATCTTGACTCATCACGGATCGACGACCTCACCCCGGCCACATCCGAGTCACCCGATTGAACTCCAACGCCATAATGTTTACAACGGTGTAGTTTCTCCACTCTCTTCTTGTCTCAACAACCCGCACCTTTTCCGATCACCTTTGTTCAAGAGGCCACTCCACCGACAAAGAAAACAAGCCACCCGCTTATTCCGTTTTCTCACCTTGCCAAACGAGACGAATCCAAAGCCACCTGCTTTGACGGATCTTTTCTACTCGCCTTTCACGCACCACGCCGGTCTCCTCTTATCACGAACAACTCGATCAAGGCACCTGCGACACCATCTACTGTTATCACCGGTTATATAACAGTCGCGCAAACCCGCAACTAACAACCGAACAGCCCCGTTCTTCCTCCTTTCATCACCACTAACAGCCATGAAACACTAGTGTTTATCACCGGTCACCCCGTCGTCTTAACCGGTACGTCTACCACAACAAGGGCCTACCGAAACACCATAACGCCTCCGATTACGGCTGCTAAACAGACCAGAAACAGCATCCTGCTGTCCCGACCCTTCTTTCACTCCTGCCCTCCACCGACCGACACACCCGCCGGCAGCGGAGGCTTCCTCCGATCTTCTCGAGCCCTAGGCTCTGATACCAAATGTTGGATCAGGCCCCACAAAAATACACACTCACAACACACACTCAAACTCTCACTGTATGTGAAATATGTGGTATGCAAAAATGAAAGAAGCTTCTGTATGTATTCGATAATCAATAGAAAGGGTACAAACAAACTACTACAACTACTCCCTATTTATATTAAATAAACAGGAAAAAAACACATGCTAAATAACCCACTAATTGCTGAATTTTAGAGCTATTCTAACGATTCCCAACTCACAAGATCATGTGCAACAAACCCAGTCAGCCTTGACCAAGTTTTACTAATTAGTAATTTCCCACATGATATTTTCTTCCATGCAACTTTTAATTATCACGTAAACCATTGAACTTTTAATGCAACTAATTAATTTAACCTTCTTCTAATTTTACTTGATTCGTTAGCTACCGAAACCGTGACCTGCTCCCACGAACAAACCCGAATAAAGCCAACAGAGTTTCACCGAGTAGCGGACAACCCATTGAACCAGGAGGAAGAGTTCCATTGCATTTAAGGTTTCTCCATCTGTATACCCAATGGGTAATACCTACTACAAACAAAGCTGTAAGGCATAGACCAACATGCAACATCTATAATTTGCAAGGAATGATTTGGTGAGGAGAAGCAAATGGCGAGGAGGGAGTTATATAGAGCCAGGCATGAAGAAATATTCAAGTAATACCATTAATCCCTTGACAATCTGTTAACTAATACCCCCCCCCCCCCACCCACCCACCCACCCAAGCTAAATGTTAAAAACTAAACCCTAAAGTTAAACCCCTCAATTAAGTTAAATCAAGACTTTAGCAAAAAAAAATATCATAAATAAAAATCTGTGATTTTTATGGAAAAATTTAAAAAAATAAATTGTGTTTTTTTAAGTTTTTTTAAGTAGTTCTGGTTGTGTTCATATTGGTTCACGTAGTTCTCCCAATAAAAGCTGGTTCCTAACGGATACTTGCCACACACACACACACACACACACACACATATATATATATATATATATAGGGAGCAGCTAAAATAGAAATCATCCCCATTTGTAAGAACCGCGAGAACCACTCTCAACCAATCAGAAAAAAGGGGTATTTTTGGTCATTTACCCCAAATGTCAAATCTATCCTCTCTCTTCATTTAAAGTCTCTGACTTTATAATTACCTCTCTCCTTTCTCATCTCTCATTTACATCTCGTTTCACATCCACATACAACCACCAGATTTTTCCCCCTCTCTCTCGCTGCCTAACGGCAGTCACGTCGGACACCGGTGTGACGCCGGCGGTTGGCTCCCCGGCGATACTTACCTGCAACCTACCCACACCCCTTGGTTCCCCTCTTTCCGACGACAACCACCAGCCAAACACCCCCCCCCCCCCCGTCTCTACAGTAATCGGCCGACCACCAACTGTGGTGGCGGCGCGTGATGCCGGTGGTTCAGTTCTTCAGTGGCGGTGGAACACGAAGAGAGAGAGAGAGAGAGAAAGACTTGCAGCGACGGCGACGGGCAGACGGCAGCGCCGCCGTGAGCGGCGGCGGTCCTGGTCTCCTCCCGACGAGCGTCTGTGAATGTAGAAGATGATGATGTTCAGCTCAGAGTTGATGCTCGGGTCGACTTTGGAGGTTATAGGTTTAGTTGGTTCAAGACTAGTTCATCACATTCTTGTTCGAGTAAGTTGCATATTCGGTTTATGATTTGGTTCGATTGGGTTCGGATTTTATGAAGCGAGTCAACAGTTTTGGGTCAGATTTGTTCAAAATTGTTGGGTGTGTTCGATTGAGATTTGGTTCAAGTCAGATTGGATGTGGTTCGAGTCTGGTTCGGGTGGTCGGGTGTCACGAACAAGAATCTGATGAACTCTCTCTAGAAAAAATGGTGGGTGTTTGATCTGTGTTCTTGATTTTCGGTGATTTTTGAACAGTGAACTATGTGGGTTTGATCTGTTGCAACCCCACTTTGCAGCCTTTTGATTATCGGAAAATCTGAGCCAAACCCCATTTTTTCGAGATACACATTGTTTTCATGTTGTTGGTTTTTTATATTTTTCCCCAGTCGATAGTCGATGACGATAACAATCTATCTGAGACACCTACCGAGTTTGCGATTTTTGGGTGCGTTCGTTTTGCGTAAAAAAGTTTTTGTAAAAAAAAAGTTAAACCGTAAACTTTTTAACGTAAAACGTAAAAAGGTTAACTTAAAACGTAAAAAGTTTAACGTAAAACGTAAAGACGTAAAACGTAAAAAGTTTAACGTAAAACGTAAAAAAGTTTAACATAAAACGTAAAACGTAAAACGTAAAAAGTTTAACGTAAAACGTAAAAAGTTTAACGTAAAACATAAAAATTTTAACATAAAACGTAAAAAGTTTAACGTAAAACGTTAATGTAAAATGTAAAACGTAAAAATGTTAAAAAATCTGTTAAAAAATCTGAATTTAAAAAGCTTTTAATAAAAAATCTTTGTTGAAAAAAATAAAAACTAATATAAAAATACAAACAAAGTAATAAAAAAAATAATAAATACAAAAAGACAAAAAGGAGTAATTTACAAAACTACTATTTTGTATTAAAATATTAAAAACATAATAAGACAAAATTTATTTAATATTATTTTTAATTACTTTTAATCCTGTCCATCCATCTTAATAATCTAGTGGCTAGAAAGTGGTTCTCTCGTTTCTTACAACTAGAGGTGGTTTTCATTTTAGCGGTCTCCTATATATATATATATATGTATATATATGTTTGGTTTAAATTACGTTTGTGCCCTTTATTATTTTTATTCTTAATTTGTGATTTCTTCTCATTTGAACTCTACACTATATATATATATATATATATATATATATAGAGAGAGAGAGAGAGAGAATTATGTTCAAATGCGAACAACTTCTCCAAAGTGAACTGATCTGGGCTTTTAATTTTTATGATCTTGAGATTTTAAGTGAATGACATGATGGTAATTATTTAGTTAATTGTTACTATTTAATTAAATAAATAAGGGTATATTTGTAATTTCTATATTAACTTGATTGCATAAATCCCGTTTATATTGACATTTAGGTTTCAAAATCCCTTTTATTCACCTTTTACTCAAACACACATATCTTTCTCTCTCAAAGATCATCGCCGATATCCATGAAAAGCAGAGGAGGACCTTCGAAGCAAAGGAGGAGGACCTCATGAAACCTAATCCAAACATATGTTTCATTGTGAGTTGGTTGTTAATTTTTCATTGCAAAGGTTTGTGATTTGTAATAATTTTTTTTTTGTAATGTGCAACTTAATTTAGGGGAAAGTCAGCCGTTAAAATGGGAAATGTGCTTACGGGTTGCTCTATATTTGGCGCAAGCTTTTGGATTACTGCAACGGTAAAGAGCGCGCTCTGTATCACGACCTTAATGCGTACAGAGTTTTGTTTGATCAGGTAACCATGCACTGTAGGTGGCCAGATTGACGGGCCGAGCTGGTTTGATAGTGGGTCAAGCCGGGTTCGGGTTGGGGGTCGAGTGGAAAGTTTCTTTGTCCACTTTTTATTTTTATTTATGTAAGTAATTATTATGCTAATTGTGATTAGAGAACCAGTATAATAACAAAAAAAATTATAATAAAGCAATTTAGAAGGTTGCGCTTACAGAAACAGTTCTATTTGGGCGGCATTAAACTTGTTTGACTTGTTCTCCTTTTACTAAACGTTTTCGTTTGACCCGTTTGAGACAAAATACATCCTAATTTGACCCATGGGTCGTAATTCTACCTCTGGCTCTATTACAGTTTTAATTATTCTTTTTTATGCTCCATTATTGTATCTTGTGTTCTTACTATTGTATATGATAGGAATGCAATCCGAGGCTCTCTTGTTTTGGCCTAATGAAGAATAGTCGAGATGGAAGAAGCTATAGCACCAACTTAGCTTTCACCCCTCCAGAATATATGAGAACAGGTATATTATGCTCTATTTTGAGGCAGGTGTACACTGGGTTGTACACATGTGTATAGCGTCCGTACAGAGTTTAGAATTCATTTGGTTTACACATATATATTGGAGCAGGTTTTATGATATCTCATAATTTTGTGTGTATTGATTGTGTAAAGTTGTTGATGTACACTTGTGAATTATGCCGATTTATATTGAATTGGGGAGACATTATATGTCGTAACCCCCGATCCCTGTTTCCCGGGAACGGGCGGACGCGATCTCAGAGTTTTGGTGGTATCAGATTATTAAATCTTGCAGCGGAATTTTCATTAGGACCGTAGTTAGGAAATGTTTATCAGAGTAAAAACACCTTCTTTTATATTAATAATAACATGGGCAAAAACCCAAGTTTCTTATTACAATACATTATAGGAACAAACCCTATTTTTTTGAATTTAAAACATCGTTTATTAGGTAACTTTTATAGCCACATTTTTCCCAAGCCTTCAGTGCTCTCCAGCTGGCTTTTCACTAATTGGCTGTTCACATTGTGTTACGTGTAACGCGTTTTAAAAACATTTGTCAGTCGAAAATACTGGTGAGCGAATCCCAGTTTAATCAAGAAACATTTTATCAATTAAACCAGTATTGAGAGCGATCACATTGTTTATTTCTACACAATTACTCATTCAGTATTTGCCACTCGACCGGATCTATGGCTATGGTCAAATTACCCATTGGCTAACTCGTCGTCCAATGGTAATGTACTGTCGTTCCCGACTTACTACTCGTAGTAATAAATTTTGTATACAAAACCCCATAATACCGGCAGTAATTGAAGAACTACAAAGACTCAATCACCGCTTAATCACATTGTAAAACAATTAAGGTTTTGTAAAGTATTCCAAAAACATTAACAAAAAGAGGATAAACTCACTTTGCTATCTTAGGCTTCTCGTAAGGGTTTCCTGGATATAATCTATAATTTATACAAATGTACATTGGTTAGTATCATAACCCTTTGAAATTATTAATAATACCCTCCTCGAGACGGCATTCCAACAACTACGTCGGGCAGAACCACGACAGTTGTTACGGAACCCTAAATCAATCGGGTAGCGTAACTATTATGAAACTGGGGTTATAATACTTACAACGGAGCAGAACCTCGCTAATTAGGGGTATAATACCCAAATATTATGCCTAATACTTTCAGAATTCGAGATTGAGATTTCTGAATGAGCGACGGAAATTGAAAACTGATGCCTGCTATTTATAGTTGTGATATTGGGTTCTGTCGCGGCCAGCGTGAGACACAGGACAAGGTTACGCGGCCCGCGTCAACCTTGGTCAACACTATAGCTTGGCCCGGTCAGCTTGTAGACTTGCCACGATGTCGACACGTGTCGGCATCTGGTGTATCCGCGTTTCACGAGCTCTCGCGGCCCGCGTGAGCTTGAGGTGGGATCCTACGCGGCCCGCCTCAGCTCTAAATTCAGATTTTTATTTTCTTTTATATGTTATAATCTATTTTGGGCTCGATTTTTACATACGTGGTATAATATAAGACATATTGGGACAATTTAAGATATAATAGAGTGTCAGAAATAATATGAGGGTGTCGGTTTTACCGAGGGTTGTTACATTCTCCCCACCTTACTTTAGAGCTCGTCCTCGAGATCTACTAAAAAAATGCGGGTATTTCCTTCACATTTCTGACTCAAGCTCCCATGTGTATTCAGGTCCTCTTTTGGAGTCCCACTTCACTTTCACTAGAACTAATCTCCTATGCTTGAGATTCTTGACTTTCCTGTCTTCAATTTGTAGGGGTCTTTCTACAAACTTGAGTTGTTCATTTACCTCTATATCCTTAAGAGGTACTATCAGTGATTCATCAGCTAAACACTTTTTGAGGTTTGATACATGAAACACATTATGTATTCCTGCCATTTCCTCTGGCAGTTGTAGTTGATATGCTACTGGTCCTATTCTTTTAATAATCTTAAAAGGTCCAATATACCTGGGACTTAGCTTTCCTCTTTTGATGAATCTTCCCACTCCTTTCCAAGGAGAGACTTTCAACAATACTTTATCTCCTACCTGAAACTCCAATGGCTTGCGTCTGTTATTGGCTTAACTCTTTTGTCGATCACGTGCTGCTTTCAGTCGTTCCTTGACTTGAATAATCTTGTCGGTTGTTTCTTGTACTATCTCAGGTCCAGATAGTTGCTTTTCCCCAATTTCTGCCCAACAGACTGGGGTTCGAGATTTTCTTCCATAAAGTGCTTCAAATGGTGCAACATTGATACTTGTGTGATAACTATTATTATAAGAAAAGTCTGTTAAAGGTAAGTGATCGTCCCAATTACCTCCAAAGTCAATTACACAAGCTCTAAGCATGTCTTCCATTGTTTTAATTATCCTTTCACTTTGCCCATCTGTTTGTGGATGATAAGCTGTGCTTAACTTTAACTTGGTTCCCATTGCCTTTTGGAAACATGACCAAAAATGAGAGGTAAATCGACTATGTCTATCAGAAACAATTGATAAAGGAATACCATGTAAAGAAACAATTTCTTTTACATACAATTTAGATAATTGTTCCATACTAATTGTTTCCTTCATTGGTAGAAAATGAGCTGACTTAGTTAGTCTATCTACAATCACCCAGATTGTATCATTTCCTTTCCTAGTTTTGGGTAATTTAGTAACAAAATCCATGGTTATTAATTCCCATTTTCAAACTGGCATTTCTAATTGCTGTATCAAACCTGAAGGTTTCTGATGTTCAGCCTTAACTTGTGAGCAAGTTAAACATTTAGAAACATAGACTGCTATGTCCTTTTTCATTCCTATCCACCAGAAATTTTTCCTTAAATCCTGGTACATTTTATCACTTCCTGGATGCATCGTATACTTGGATTTATGGGCTTCTTCTAATATACGATTACGTAGATTTCCTAATTTAGGTATCCACATTCTCTTTTCATGGAATCTCCAAATTCCATCCATTCCTTGTTCCAATTCTTTCAACATACCTTTTAATTTTTCAGAATCATCCTTGATTACTGATTCTTGTGCTTCTCTTATCTGATCATTTAAATCTACTTGCAGATTTAATTTAAGAGAACGTACCCTTTTTGGCTTTTCATGATACTTTCGACTTAAAGCATCTGCCACTACATTTGCTCTTCCTTCATGATATTGGATATCACAATCATAATCACTAAGAAATTCCATCCAGCGTCTTTGCCTCATATTCAACTCATTTTGCTTGAATATATACCTTAAACTCTTATGATTAGTGAATATGGTAAACTTACTACCGTAAAGTTAATGTCTCCAAATCTTAAGAGCAAAAATTATAGCTCCTAATTCTAAATCATAGGTTGAATAATTCTCTTCATGACTCTTGAGTTGTCTAGATGCGTAAGCTATAACCTTTTGTCGTTGCATCAACACACATCCATAACCTAGTTTAGAAGTATCACAGTAGACTACAAAGTCTTCAGTTCCTTCTGGTAATGCTAATATAGGTGTATGGGTTAATCTTTGCTTAAGGATTCTAAAGGCTTCTTCTTGTTTCACTCCCCATTCAAACTTAACAGATTTACAGGTTAGCTTAGTTAAGGGAATAGCTATTCTAGAGAAATCTTGAATAAACTTTCTATAATAACCGGCCAATCCTAAGAAACTTCTAACCTCAGTTGGTGACTCAGGGATTTTCCATTTCATAATTGCTTCAATCTTTGTTGGATCTACATGAATTCCTTCATGGTTGACTAGGTATCCAAGGAATTGTACCTGTTCTAACCAAAATTCGCACTTATTGAATTTAGCATAAAGTTTTTCCTTTCTTAACAAACTTAAAAGCGCGTGCAAATTTTTTGCGTGATCCTCTTTATTATTAGAGTAAATTAAAATATCATCTATGAAAACAATTATGAATTTATCCAAATATGGCTTACATACTCGGTTCATCATGTCCATAAATGCAGCTGGGGCATTGGTTAAACCAAATGACATGACAGTAAATTCATAATGTCCATACCTTGTGTAACACCTGTGCCTCCACGGCCATCAAACAAATACCAAACCAATGAAATATTGTATTTCATACTTGGGAATTGTTAAAAATATGTGTATCGTTTGCACATATCAAATTTTGTTCAAATTCAAACTCTAAATCGCTTTCTGGAAGGTTATACGCGCACCGACGCGTAAATATAACCAGTTTAACGCAACAAACACTCCGGAACATCAACATATACTTAACATACCTTAAATAACCTTTACATAACTTAGAAATAAGTTTTGAAGGCTTTGGTATGACAAAAACAAGTTAATTCGCTTACAGGGACTAAACTTGACAAACTGCGAAAGTATGCCAATTTGAACTGTAACGAACATTCCGGAACATGACCATAAGTTAAACATACCATAAATATCCTTTACATAGCTTAGAAATAGGCTTTGAGAGGTTCGGTGTGCTAAAATACACTTTTGGGACATTTAGGGACTAAAAGCGTCAAAAAGTGCACAAGTTTGCACTTTCGCGCATAACTCACGTTCTGAATACATCCGGACATCCAAAAATTTATGTAAGCACTAAAATATTTTATTTTAGTGTTTGGCATAATAAAAATCCATTCGTCACGCCATTTGGATCGTTTTTCGCGCTTATGCGCATTCCGTCGTAATTAACCGAACAACGCAATCGTACGACTAAACGAACCGACATCCGAGATATTTTTGAGCACATTTTAAGTTCCCGATACTTTAACTTCATTTTTGAGCTTTGAAATGGGGTTAACGGGCCTTAAACGCGTCGGAAATGACCTTATAGCACAACAGGGACCAAAATGGTAAATCTGCCAAACTTGGCCCTTGCGCACCGTAAGGGTTATTTGTTACGGTGCGCAAGCAATGTCCAGATGCAGCAAATTGTTTTTGGCTGCTGTTATCTGCCCCTAAACATTCTCCAAAGGTCAAGTGCCACTTGTTAAACTCTTATGGTGGCCAAAAATCAGTCACCACAACATTGCAACAAGTGTACGGGCTAGATCATTCCCTCTTTTCCAAGAAACGATCCTAACGGTGGACCGAAAACTATAAATACCCAACCCATTTCACTTATTTTCTCACTAGAATCTGATCAATTGTGCTCTAAGTTGAAACCTTTGTTTCATACCTGAGCTATTTTGATCTAGATTAGCATTCGGGGACCCTTCGTAAGTGTTCCTTCGTTCTTTTATTGCTTTTCGAGTCTTTTCGAGTCCGAAAGTCAAACTTCGTTTGACTTTCTGCATTGACCAGTTTATGGTCGATGCGAAGTTCATTTAAACTTCATAACGTGAGCGTGATCACGATGGTTATAGTCCCTAGTGACTATACCTACTGATTACCACGTTATCTAGGCTCAGTGACGAGCCGTAGTTTCGGTCAGAATACGTATTCTTGCGTATTTTGTAACCAAACTACTCTTAGGTATCACAACCGTTTGTTGTGATACCAAACCTGTTTTCTAAACTTAGTTAAGCATGTTTTAACATGCTTAGCTCGTCACTTTTAGTTTAGTGCTTATATAGGGTCGTCAGGTAAGCGATCTAAACAATCGCTTATACTTTCGAACCCGACCCATTTGGTCGATCATTAGGATCCGACCAAACACATTAGGTGACCATAGTAGGTAGGGAATAACCTTCCGAGGTTATACCCTATGGTCACATCGTTTGAGTAGTTGTATGATAGGTAGTTTATATGCCTTAGGTAAATTACCATAATACCCTTTTCATGAATAATTGGTAATTAAGCATATGTAACCTAAACTTTTGTCACATAACTGATTATGTAACATGTTTAGGCATATAACACTTGTCATAGGACTAGTTAGGCGGTCCGAACGCGTTTCACGCGAACGACGCGTTAAAGTAGCATAAGCTACCTAAATGGGTCGCGATGGGTCGAAAGCACTTAGGTTAGGTTTCATTTAGTATGTAGATTTGTTAAACCATATGACATGAGTCTCTACACTCGTTTGGTTTACGAACCCTCATTCTATCCGATCTTCCGATTTAGGTCCGGTTTATTAACATAAGTTACCTATATTAGGTGCCGTTTGATATCCGCGATCTCTAGCATTGTTTGGTTGTCACTCAAGGACTACTGAGCATTCTCAAGTGAGTACATAGAACCCCTCTTTTACTGTTTTCCAAACTGTTTTGGGGTGAAACACATGTGCCTACTTGTTACTTTCATGCTTTCCTGTTTTCACATCATATACTTCCTACGTTCATTAGTACATTATAGTACATGATTTCATTACATTTTATGCTATGTATGTCCATTGTGTGCATACTTAGTACATGGTTCTACATTACATTTCTGCTATGTATGTTAACTGATAGCATGCTAGCACATTGATTTACATGACTTTTCTGCTTTGTATACTTAGTACATTTCTTATTCATCATATGCTTACATTTTGGTATGACATTTGGTTTGTTTAAACTATACTATACATTCATTAACACCGATCATGCCGCTCGGTAGTAGGTAGTGGTACCACAGGACTTGACAAATCCCATTCCTGAAATCTCGGGATTGTTTGGATGTAAGGAATGACCGAATCCGAATACATATTCTCTTGATAACTCATTTTTACATAGTTATCCGACTGTCGCAAGGCTTGGATGTATGAATTTTCACAATACCGCATAAATGTTTATATCAGTATAGCATGCATTTACTACACAAAACATAACTTTGATTTAAACCAAGTTTTACTTCAATACTTTGTTTTGCACATTTTTACTTATGGTTTGAGTAGTCTTATTTTGCTTACCATACATAACATTTGTTACACATTACTTAACTACTTTTGGACTATTAACATTTGATATGATTTATACAAGGACTTTTGACAATTGGTTTAAACATAGACTTATTACATTGGTGGTTTGTTTAAGTGACTTAAGTAACGAGGCGTGTGTAATATTATACAAGCATGGTGGATACGCCGCTGGTACTTCCTATATATAAGTGTTTGTATGGTATTACATATTGTAGCGTTATTTGAATCATTTCAATTTGAAACATATAACATTTTATACAAATAACATACTTTTCACAATACATTGTTTTACAAACAACTTATCTTATACAAACTCATCTTACATGGTTATTCATTTAACCTTACATTTATTTATACATATCATCTGATTTTATTGTTTTTCAAATGATTTACAAAACAAAGCAAATTACAAGGTTCATGACTAAACATTTTCTCAAACATAAGTCATGAATTCTATTTTCACAAAACCTATGTATCTCACAGGCATTTTTATGCTGACGTACCTATTTTCACATGTGTTTTTAGGATATGATTCATAGGACTTGTCAAGATACACTTACGCGGACTTGGGCCTTAGCGACAATAAAAGATGCAAGACTAGTTATTTATGTTACGTTTCTTTAATTGTCAAGACATTGTAACTATTTTAATCAATAAAACAATATTTCAATTCCCATGTGTTATGAAACAATGATTCTGTTACAACACTCCCCGATGTTTCCGCCATGTTTGGTTGTCCTACGTGGTCGGGGTGTGACAGAAAAGTTGGTATCAGAGCCCATGGTTATAGGGAATTAGGTTATTAGTAATGCTTTGACCTAGTCTATAACCTTTCTAGGACCCCAACGCGAGTTTACTTGCGTTTAGTCATAAAGCAATACCGTCACCTATCCTTAGGCGACGACCACAACAAGAACATAAAATTCAAAACCGCTTTGAAAACTAATCATCTGTTCTAGGATGATTGATTACTAGGTTTTGAACCCTCTATTGTAAGGTTTTGAACTCTCTATTATATGGTTTTGAACCCCTTTGAGTTTTCAAAACCTCGTCAAGGTTTTGGGTTTTAAATAATGTGAACACATGCAAACTGGAAGGGTGAATGCCTGTATTCTGGGTTTTCTGTCTAGGCAAGCACTTCGTATACATCTCATCAGACGCGAGACCAGTTGTGCTTACCTGGGAATTTTTGGGATGAGTGTTCACTTATAGGCAAGCATGTCTTCGCGATACATTATTTTTGACCCATTTACTTTGATTTGTCACCATCTCATTTGTTTGCCTTAGGTAACAAACAAATGATCGCAATTTCTATGCATTGCCATTCTTTATTGTTTATCCGATGACGTTTCACTTGTTTCTTCCTATGTCTTTCATTTTCTTCTAGAATGTCTATTCCTCTCAGCACTGGTCAAATGTCCGAGCGAACAGCCAAATTTGTCCAGCAAATAGGTGAAGTGATTCAGAAGACTGTGGATTTAGGCATTGCCATGGCTCGTCTCAACCATGAAGCCTCTCGTCTCAACAATGAAGCCACTCAAGAGTCACCAAAGGAAGCCGAAGTCAAGCCTGCACCAAAGTCAAGGAAGCGTAAGGCTTCAAGGAAACCCGCAGCAGTTACACCTAATCAAGCGGGACCTAGCCAAGTGACAGCACTACCAGCCAGGAACCCATACAACGGAACTGCACCCTTGTGCAACCAATGTAGCCTTCATCATCAGGCTAGTGTGAAGTGCCGCAAATGCCATATTTGTGGACTTATAGGTCATACGGCAAGGGTTTGCCCAACTACAGAAGTACCAAATCAAGCAGGACCCATCCGGGTGGCAGCACAACCTGCTAAGAAGCAATACAAGCGAACGGCGCCATTATGCGACAAATGTAATGGGCATCACCAAGCTCACTTACAGTGTCATCTGTGTGCATCATGTGGGCGACTCGGTCACCTGACAAATGCCTGTCGATTTACCCCAAACCAAAGTGGTCCAAACCAACCACAAGCCAACTTTGCTCAAGCTCGTTTCTCACCAGGGTCTTGCTACAACTGTGGCGAGATGGGCCATTTCCTAAGGGATTGCCCAAAGCTTGCTAATGCAAATCTGACCCACGGATGAGCAGTTGGCCGAGTAGAAGATGTTGCTATCTTATGCTTTTGTTTCTTTCGTTTTCTTGTAATGTGAAACAATCTATTTTGTTTATAAATAAATTGTTGTTCACAAATTCTGATATACAAGTATAGTTACATGTGTGTATGACTTTTCCTATGATACCTACATCAAGAAACTATGTACCTTACAAACTACTCTTGTGATTTCTCTCTTTCAAATGATCGCTCATGATTCCCTCGAAAATTTTAAGTACTCGTTTCACTCTAAGAAACAAAGTACAGAAAATAAAGTGACATTATGAGTAATCATGCTTTTGCACATCTATACCATTACATCCTTTGTTAGATAACTAAGGGTATTTTCAAATCACATACCCATTACATTTTGATTTTTCAACATACACAGTACAAGTGTTTCAAAAACAATCTTCATGATCTCAAAATGTTTCATATAATATGAAAACAATATTAACACAGTACATTTTATTATCAAGTGCATGATTTCAAAAACCTCGTCTACGTTTCAAAAATAACCTTCATGACTTCGAAATGTTAATACAGTATATATCAAATGCATGACTTCAAAAGCTTCATTCATGTTTTCAAAAAAAAAAACCTTATACATAATTTCAAAATTCATCTCGCATGATTTTAAAACATTTTTTTTATAAATATACTTACCTAGTACACCTACTTTATGATTTCAAAGGTATTATATATAAGGTTTCAAAAACGTTAAACACATTTTTCTTAAAAGAACCCCATGCATAGTTTTCAAAAATATTTTTCTTCATACATTGACTTAACCTTCAAATTCTGCTTCATATGTCGCCTTGACATATCAAGCATCTCAACTTCATAAGCATTCTTACTTCATGTTTTGACATAAGCACATCAAGTGCAAGGTTTCAAAACATCTTCAACTTCTAAAAATCCATATGGGATCTCTTTATCTTCACATTTAGATCCTTGTGGATGATTATCATTCAAATCAGAATCCTTAATTGGATTCCTTTTGTACCTAAATTCGAACATTTCGGCTCCTTATAATCGAAATCGAATTTTTCTTTTAAAATTCTTTCTATCTTTATAGTTAGATTCTTGAAAATGTTTAAAGTACCAAATGAAATCCAAGGAATGGATTTCTAGTGTGCTTTAAATACATGTGCTCTGTTAGCAGAACAAACTTCTAGTTAAACAATTTTGTGGTTATGTGACTATGTGTTTATGCATCTTATGTTTTCTTTTATGCATTTTTGTGTTTTTGTATACTCTGGATATTCGTTATCCAAATCCTCGCAAAATCTTTCATATCTTCATATGAGGGATTCGTAACAGGATAGTCAAAAGGTACTACCTTAAATCCTTAATGGGCTTCTATGTAATAGTTAAGACCCTTGGATTATATAGTACCACTCCATGATTCATAAGAGACCCTTTAGTGGTCTAGTCAAAAAGATTGATTCACAATTTGGTTAAAGAATGACATCTAGTGATGTAGCTGAACAGACTCCTTGATAGTCTATTTAGATCATTTATTGATTTAATTAAAAGGACTCTATGGCGGTCTGGTCACGCTCATCACAGGTTCATTCATATGGTTTTCCCCTACACATTATAAAATAGACTGTGTGAACTGTGCAAGGAATTGTCTGATTATGGACGCGTACATAATTATGAAATTTAGTGCACAGAAACACAGTAAGATTTATTATGTGTAAGAACCGATAGTGACAACAATAACAAAATGAGAACGATGTAATGGAGGTACGGTGGACGCACCAATGACACTTCATATACTTGTATATAAGTGTCCCTCTTACATTGCAAGCATAATGTTATTAAGGTTACTAGAAGTTCAGAACCCTAACCAATGATGTTCGATCTTTTCAACTTCATGTTTTAAACTCTCGCAAGTTTCCTCAAAATAAATTTCGGGACGAAATTTTTTAAAGTAGGGGAGACTGTAACACCTGTGCCTCCACGACCATCAAACAAATACCAAACCAATGAAATATTGTATTTCATACTTGGGAATTGTTAAAAATATGTGTATCGTTTGCACATATCAAATTTGGTTCAAATTCAAACTCTAAATCGCTTTCTGGAAGGTTATACGCGCACCGACGCGTAAATATAACCAGTTTAACGCAACAAACACTCCGGAACATCAACATATACTTAACATACCTTAAATAGCCTTTACATAACTTAGAAATAAGTTTTGAAGGCTTTGGTATGGCAAAAAAAGTTAATTCGCTTACAGGGACTAAACTTGACAAACTGCGAAAGTATGCCAATTTGAACTGTAACGAACATTCCGGAACATGACCATAAGTTAAACATACCATAAATATCCTTTACATAGCTTAGAAATAGGCTTTGAGAGGTTCGGTGTGCTAAAATACACTTTTGGGACATTCAGGGACTAAAAGCGTCAAAAAGTGCACAAGTTTGCACTTTCGCGCATAACTCACGTTCTGAATACATCCGGACATCCAAAAATTTATGTAAGCACTAAAATATTTTATTTTAGTGTTTGGCATAATAAAAATCCATTCGTCACGCCATTTGGATCGTTTTTCGCGCTTATGCGCATTCCGTCGTAATTAACCGAACAACGCAATCGTACGGCTAAACGAACCGACATCCGAGATATTTTTGAGCAAATTTTAAGTTCCCGATACTTTAACTTCATTTTTGAGCTTTGAAATGGGGTTAACGGGTCTTAAACGCGTCGGAAATGACCTTATAGCACAACAGGGACCAAAATGGTAAATCTGCCAAACTTGGCCCTTGCGCACCGTAAGGGTTATTTGTTACGGTGCGCAAGCAATGTCCAGATGCAGCAAATCGTTTTTGGCTGCTGTTATCTGCCCCTAAACATTCTCCAAAGGTCAAGTGCCACTTGTTAAACTCTGATGGTGGCCAAAAATCAGTCACCACAACATTGCAACAAGTGTACGGGCTAGATCATTCCCTCTTTTCCAAGAAACAATCCTAACGGTGGACCGAAAACTATAAATACCCAACCCATTTCACTTCTTTTCTCACTAGAATCTGATCAATTGTGCTCTAAGTTGAAACCTTTGTTTCATACCTGAGCTATTTTGATCTAGATTAGCATTCGGGGACCCTTCGTAAGTGTTCCTTCGTTCTTTTATTGCTTTTCGAGTCTTTTCGAGTCCGAAAGTCAAACTTTGTTTGACTTTCTGCATTGACCAGTTTATGGTCGATGCGAAGTTCGTTTAAACTTCATAACGTGAGCGTGATCACGATGGTTATAGTCCCTAGTGACTATACCTACTGATTACCACGTTATCTAGGCTCAGTGACGAGCCGTAGTTTCGGTCAGAATACGTATTCTTGCGTATTTTGTAACCAAACTACTCTTAGGTATCACAACCGTTTGTTGTGATACCAAACCTGTTTTCTAAACTTAGGTAAGCATGTTTTAACATGCTTAGCTCGTCACTTTTAGTTTAGTGCTTATATAGGGTCGTCAGGTAAGCGATCTAAACAATCGCTTATACTTTCGAACCCGACCCATTTGGTCGATCATTAGGATCCGACCAAACACATTAGGTGACCATAGTAGGTAGGGAATAACCTTCCGAGGTTATACCCTATGGTCACATCGTTTGAGTAGTTGTATGATAGGTAGTTTATATGCCTTAGGTAAATTACCAGAATACCCTTTTCATGAATAATTGGTAATTAAGCATATGTAACCTAAACTTTTGTCACATAACTGATTATGTAACATGTTTAGGCATATAACACCTGTCATAGGACTAGTTAGGCGGTCCGAACGCGTTTCATGCGAACGACGCCTTAAAGTAGCATAAGCTACCTAAATGGGTCGCGATGGGTCGAAAGCACTTAGGTTAGGTTTCATTTAGTATGTAGATTTGTTAAACCATATGACACGAGTCTCTACACTCGTTTGGTTTACGAACCCTCATTCTATCCGATCTTCCGATTTAGGTCCGGTTTATTAACATAAGTTACCTATATTAGGTGCCGTTTGATATCCGCGATCTCTAGCATTGTTTGGTTGTCACTCAAGGACTACTGAGCATTCTCAAGTGAGTACATAGAACCCCTCTTTTACTGTTTTCCAAACTGTTTTGGGGTGAAACACATGTGCCTACTTGTTACTTTCATGCTTTCCTGTTTTCACATCATATACTTCCTACGTTCATTAGTACATTATAGTACATGATTTCATTACATTTTATGCTATGTATGTCCATTGTGTGCATACTTAGTACATGGTTCTACATTACATTTCTGCTATGTATGTTAACTGATAGCATGCTAGCACATTGATTTACATGACTTTTCTGCTTTGTATACTTAGTACATTTCTTATTCATCATATGCTTACATTTTGGTATGACATTTGGTTTGTTTAAACTATACTATACATTCATTAACACCGATCATGCCGCTCGTTAGTAGGTAGTGGTACCACAGGACTTGACAAATCCCATTCCTGAAATCTCGGGTTTGTTTGGACGTAAGGAATGACCGAATCCGAATACATATTCTCTTGATAACTCATTTTTACATAGTTATCCGACTGTCGCAAGGCTTGGATGTATGAATTTTCACAATACCGCATAAATGTTTATATCAGTATAGCATGCATTTACTACACAAAACATAACTTTGATTTAAACCAAGTTTTACTTCAATACTTTGTTTTGCACATTTTTACTTATGGTTTGAGTAGTCTTATTTTACTTACCATACATAACATTTGTTACACATTACTTGACTACTTTTGGACTATTAACATTTGATATGATTTATACAAGGACTTTTGACAATTGGTTTAAACATAGACTTATTACATTGGTGGTTTGTTTAAGTGACTTAAGTAACGGGGCGTGTGTAATATGATACAAGCATGGTGGATACGCCGCTGGTACTTCCTATATATAAGTGTTTGTATGGTATTACATATTGTAGCGTTATTTGAATCATTTCAATTTGAAACATATAACATTTTATACAAATAACATACTTTTCACAATACATTGTTTTACAAACAACTTATCTTATACAAATTCATCTTACATGGTTATTCATTTAACCTTACATTTATTTATACATATCATCTGATTTTATTGTTTTTCAAATGATTTACAAAACAAAGCAAATTACAAGGTTCATGACTAAACATTTTCTCAAACATAAGTCATGAATTCTATTTTCACAAAACCTATGTATCTCACAGGCATTTTTATGCTGACGTACCTATTTTCACATGTGTTTTCAGGATATGATGCATAGGACTTGTCAAGATACACTTAGGCGGACTTGTGCCTTAGTGACAATAAAAGATGCAAGACTAGTTATTTATGTTACGTTTCTTTAATTGTCAAGACATTGTAACTATTTTAATCAATAAAACAATATTTCAATTCCCATGTGTTATGAAACAATGATTCTGTTACAACACTCCCCGATGTTTCCGCCACGTTTGGTTGTCCTACGTGGTCGGGGTGTGACACCTTGTTCTAAAAGCGGTCTTAGGAATATCTTCTTCCTGTACCTTTAATTGATGATATCCTGACCTTAAATCGATTTTAGAGAAAAATCGAGCTCCTTGCAGCTGATCAAACAGATCATCGATTCTCGGTAATGGGTACCGATTCTTAATCGTGACTTTGTTTAATTCACGGTAGTCAATGCACATACGCATTAATCCGTCCTTCTTTTTAACGAACAATATCGGCGCTCCTCATGGCGACGAACTTGGTTGTATGAATCATTTTTCCAACAATTCGTCTAATTGTTTCTTTAATTCTTGCATTTCTACAGGTGCCAAACGGTAAGGTGCTTGGGCAATTGGTGATGTTCCTGGTAGCAGGTGAATTCTGAATTCAACTTCTCTGTCTGGAAGTTGCCCTGGCAATTCTTCTGGAAAGATATCTGAAAACTGAGATACTACTGGAATGTCTTTTAAATCTTTTCCTTTAGTGTTAGTGATTATAGAAATCAAATACACTATAGAACCTTTTCTTATACAACTTGCAGTTTTCATCACATATATGAATTTTGTGGATCTAGAGGGCTTATCTCCTTTAATTGTGATCGTTTTACCTTTTGGTGAATTTACTCGAATTAACTTTTGATCACATAAAATACTGGCTTTATTAGCTATTAACCAATCCATTCCTAAAACAACATCAAATCCTACCAGATTCATAGGATAAAGATTTGCAATAAATTTCTGATTTGAAATTTCTATACTTGCTTCCTGCAAGATTTCAGAAATTCTAACGGTTTCTCCATTAGCTGTCTCTACTAAGCATTCTAGTGGTAGTTTAGTTAATGACTGATTTAGAGATTTGCAATATGATATATTAATAAAACTTTAGTTTGCACCAGAGTCAAATAATACTTTAACAAAGACATCATTAACTAAAAACGTACCAGCTATAACGTCTGGAATCATCTTAGCTTCATCTGCAGTCAAAGCAAATGCTCTAGCATTTTTAGTATTCTTGTTGTCTGGAGCTGGAGCTAATTTTGGGCAATTCAGCTTGATATGACCTTGTTCTCCGCAATTGTAACATACCCTGCTGTTAGCTTTCTTCCTGCAATGTTCTTCCTTGTATCCCGATATTTTTCAAAAGTTGCAGTATATGGAGCATCTTCCTGAATGCTTTCTTTTGCAATACCTACAGTAAGGCGCAGATGTAGAACCTATATTTTTCTCACGGTTAGAATTTCCAGAACGAAATTCTTGAGTCAACTTCTGGGTTAGGCTTCTTCTTTGATCCTCCTCTCGGGTACGGACTAATTCATATGTCAAGGTGTTGGCTAGTTCTACAGCTTCTTCTATGGTTTGAGGTCTAGCTGCCTTGACTACGTGTCTTATCTCTCCAATTAATCCCCAAATATAACGGGAAATTAACACTGGTTCTGGTGAAGCAAGAGTTGGCACTATTCTAGCATATTCAAAGAATATTTTAGTGTATCCCTTACTATCCACACCAGTCATCCTAAGGTTTAGGAATTTGTTTGCTATCCGTTCTTTCTCATTGGGTGGGCAGAATTTCCTTTCTACCTTGTTCTTAAATTCTTCCCATTCCATATTGTAGGTTTGACACTTCCTCTTGTCTGGAGGATAGTGTTCCACCATTCTAGTGCTGCATTCTTAAACAGATTAGAAGCAAATAGTATCTTATCTTCTTCAGCACACTTGCTTATCCTTAAGACTGCCTCAGTCTTCTCTATCCAGCGTAGGGTTGCAATGGCCCCTTCATTGCCTGATAATTCCATTGGTTTGCAAGACCAGAATTCTTTATAAGAACAACCATAAGGCATGGTTCTTCTTCTTTTGGGAATAGGCAATTGAAGTACAGGTGCATTGTTCACACTGTGTTCTGGTTCACTTGGTCGCTTACTGCTATGCTTACTTTTATTATCAGCATCTTTAACAGTTTGAAGAATAAATGGCATTGCATCTATAATTCCTTGTGCTACAATGTGTTGGATAGCACTATTATCCATCTGGTTCCCATTGTTATTGATGTTTGGATTTTCATTAACCACGTTAATGTTACTCTGGTTATCGTTATTCAGATTTCCTTGATTTTCTTCGTCGGCCATCTGAATTTTAAACAAGTATCCCATATTAATATCACAATTAATATCATAATATAGTTAATCACATGACGCGCATTTTTACCAAAAGCGTCGATCATTGCGACTATACTCTTTTCATATACTATTATGCGTCTATTACACACTAGTACAGAAATAAAATTACAATACCAACAGAAAGAAAATTACACTAATAGTACTATGCATCCGTACGCACATAATTTTATTTTATTATTATTATTATTACTACCGTCTCCTCCATTCTCACATTCACGGATATGGATTTATCCAAAAATCCATATTGCGATCATCGTATTTCCATACGAGACGCTCTCCCACCTGACACATTCTCTCACTGCTTTCTAAGATTTCCTCCCCGAAAGTCCTAAGTTCTTGGACGTTTTCTGCACTCATTGGGGGTGCAGGTTCTCGGACTGGGTTTGGAATCTGGGGTACATGTTCCTGATATGGGGGTGTAGGTGCCTGAAATTGTTAAGGATCCTTTAATATTTCCCTAATATAATCATCTTGGTAATAGGGATCTAAAGGGTCCATACCTGGGAAAGCTTCTATGTTCTGTATGGGTGGATAATCCTGGATAGGATAACGTTGCACAAAATCCCTATTGTCGTCCCACCAGGGGTCGTAATTCGGGTCTAGAGGGTTTGGTGCAGGCACTCTAGGGATTTCTTCTGGATTAAAATCGTACATCTCCACTTGGTTTTCCTGATTTTTTATCTCCATAGGTTGTTCTGGGTTTTGTGGTTGTGGGGCTACTAGTTGTTCCAGACTTGGGTCAGCAGCAGTTGTAGCTAAGATATGGAAATTAGCTAGGCTTCTATTTAGCATATCTTGAGTTTGGGCATCTGTCTCTCGCTTAATAGCTGCTAAAGCCCTTTGCTGTTGCAATTTTCGCATTCTCTTCCTACGAGCAAAAGCTTCTTTACTGAACCATCCTCGTTTCTTATTAGGAAATGGTTCTTCAGATTGAGCTCTCAAGGCAAATATTCCATCCTCCTGATCAGCAGAATACCCCGAAAGGGCAGGCTGTGATGATGTACCTTCACTCTTAGATGAATCAGATAACTGACGGTTCAGATCTGATAGTCCTTGATCACTTATACTGAAAACTAACAAATAGTCAAATAACACATAACACATAATTACAGTTATGCACGTATTTCCGTAATTTATTTCCTAACACAAAATTTAAAATTTAAGTGTCAGCAGAACACTTCTTTGGCTCAGACCAGTGGCTAGGCTCTGATACCACCTTCTGTTGCAACCCCCGATCCCTGTTTCCCGGGAACGGGCGGACGCGATCTCAGAGTTTTGGTGATATCAGATTATTAAATCTTGCAGCGGAATTTTCATCAGGACCGTAGTTAGGAAATGTTTATCAGAGTAAAACCACCTTCTTTTATATTAATAATAACATGGGCAAAAACCCAACTTTCTTATTACAATACATTATAGGAACAAACCCTATTTTATTGAATTTAAAACATCGTTTATTATGTAACTTTTATAGCCACATTTTTCCCAAGCCTTCAGTGCTCTCCAGCTGACTTTTCACTAATTGGTTGTTCACATTGTGTTACCTGTAACGCGTTTTAAAAACATTTGTCAGTCGGAAATACTGGTGAGTGAATCCCAGTTTAATCAAGAAACATTTTATCAATTAAAACAGTATTGAGAGCGATCACATTGTTTATTTCTACCACAAGTTTGTGTTTACGGGTACCATTTTAAAATTTACAGTACCCGTAAACACAAATTGTGGTGCTCAAAACTACACACACGACATTTTTTTTTGAATTTTTTTTACAGATGTGTTTATAATACACGCATCTACGTTTATGAAAAAAAAATTTGGTCCAACTCGCCCCGTACGGTGTAGTTCTCATGGTTCTTACAACTGGAGGTGGTTTTCATTTTAGCGGTCCCCTATATATATATATATATATATATATATATATATATATATATAGGGTGAGGTTCTAGAGTGAACACTATGTTCAGAGTGAACTGTGTGAACTGATCTGGGTCGTTATTTGTGTCATCTAGAGATTTATTATAATGGTATGATGGTAGTTATGAATTATTGTTTTCCTAATTTAATTAATCTGAAAAGGGTATTTTTGTACTTACCCACCCCAAATTTTACAAAGCTAGGAAACCCAATAGTTTCCTTTTTCTTATAATAATTTTCAAATCCCTAATTTCTCTCTTTGTCAGTTATTATATACGTACATTCATTTATTTTAGATTAAACCTCTATCTTGTCGTTAATCCCAACCAATTATTGGGTTTCTTATGTATTTGCGATGGATAATACAAATGTGTATCTGTTGTTTTTAAACATTATTGGCTGAAAATGTGGTAGTTATAGTATATATTGGTATATACCTATGTTTTTGTTTAGGGATTTGAATGGAAAAAAAGGAAAAAATGTTTTTTTACCGTAAGTATCATATGCACCGGTGTATTTTGCAGATTGTCAACTATATTATTGTATGTACACTTGTGTATAGTTATTTTATATTAGTGTATAATTCATGTATTTGTGTTGCCCTTATACACGTGTGTATTCTCTTTTGTGGGCCTGATAGGAGGTGGTGTATTCGGTTTATTATACGTATGCGTATAAGCTATTTGTATCAAAAAAATTTACTTTGAGTCCTGTTTTTATTTTAATATTCTGATATATAGGTAATTGTACACATATGTATACCCCTTCAGTTAACAATAAACATAATGTTGTACACAGGTATAAATAATGTTATAAATCGGTGTAAAATGCCTTTTGTACGTGTCTACATATAGTGCAAGTGTTTAACTTATTGAGCATATGAGGGCAAATGCTGTTTGAAACAGAAGTTGGAATTGGGCTAATGCATTTTTAAATGAGAGATTTAGAACCGAGTGTGTGGATCAGAGCTGGGGTAAAATATCTACATAATATTTAAATATGATATATTTGTAATCCATAATCTAATTTGTGAGAGTCAAGTAATCATGGTCTATCCTTGTGAATATCATCATGGTTTTGGCTAGTTATGTGAAAGATAAATTTAAAATAACCTTTAACGTGAGATTGTTGTTCCTAAGGCAATCAAGTGTGTAAGAACACTGAACATACACATGACAATAGCCATCACACTAAACGGAATATGCTACAAATCGAAATTGTATATTGTTGTAGATAAAAGAAAGATACGAGCAGAATGAACATGGAAATCTGGTGCTTTAATCGAAATAGCATTTTTGAAAATTGGATGGAGATATGATAGAATTTTGGATATAATCAAAGGAAATCTTTTTATTTCCATAAATAAGGGACATGTAACTGCCAATCATTATAGAAAATGAATTTAAAAAAAAATTAAATGTAGAATTACAATCCTAGCTTTTTCATCAACTAATCAAATGAATGGTTGAGATTGGTTCACTCTGTTCACAAACAAGGATGTTGTTCACTCATGAACCTAACCCTATATATATATAGGGTTAGGATCATGAGTGAACAACATCTATGTTTGTGAACAAAGTGAACTCATCTCAACCATCCATTTAATTAGTTGATGTAAATGTTATGATTGTAATTTTACATTTATTTATTTTTTTAAATTTCATTTTCTATTATTATTTAGCAGATACATGTCCTATAATTTTGGTAACCAGAAGATTTCATATGATTTTTTCAAAGATTCACAAAAAAATAGCGACAGTCCCCTTCTTCTTTCAATCGATCATCCTTATTTTTTCTGGCGAATCGTTCTTCTTCAACCATTCAGGCAACGATAAAATATTCCGGCTACATGCTGAAGGTACCAATGTCTTTATACATCGGTTTTTTTCTTCCTGTATATATTATTCGATTGTGTAGATTCAAGCTTTTTGTTCCAAAATTAGTTTGATATTCTATACCTTTTTCCCAAATTCAAGTTCGTCGTTCCTCTTCTTTTTCATCCTATCAATATGTTCATCTGAAGTTCCAGTTTACAAAAGTTTCTTCCATCGGCGAATTGATTATTCCGGCGAGTTCTTGGAGGCAACTTACTGGTTTTTCATCCATTAAAGTTGTTTGATTTCATTTGATTTAGGGTTCATATTATATAACAAGAAGTCTGGGTTAAAGATCTTTATAGTTGCTGGATGTACATTTAATTCGTGGATTTGTGGTTGATTTGCTCCAATTTTGTGAAGGTGATGTGTATATGGTTGGGTTCATCCGATTAATAAAGAATAATTGTTAGTATGGTAGTTGAATTTGTTCTGATTTTGTTAAGGGGATGAGTTTATGTTCTGGTTCATACACATATGATACTCTTATTTTTTGGGTTCATTCGATTATACACATATATATACTCTGTTTTTTGGGTTCATTCAATTATACACAAAGTCAAACATGTAAGTAACTTTATTTTTGTACGATGTTTTTTGGGTTCATTCGATTATACTATGTTATGATGATTAAGCATTACGATGATTTTGATTGTATGTTGACAAGAGGCTGTTTTTTGTGTGTGGGTTTTAAGAATGGCGGATTAGTTATGTATTTCCAGTATGTTTTCCTTTTTTTTTTGCAGATACAATAAAATGAATGAATGTTTTTTTAAGATAACAGTTGTATGTACTCATATGTATAGATTATATATGCAACCACTTATATTCTTGTGTTAATGATGTATTATTCATGTGTAGTCTAGAAACTGTTTATGTCGTTTTTACAAAAGTCTACAATTTGACTAGATTGCCAGTAGGTATTATTTTTCGATACACTGATGTATAAGATTGTTTTATGTAACTTAAATAATTCTAGTTTTTTTTGTTTTCTTAACATTCTGAGTCAATTGCAAGTAACGTATACGAAACACCCAACAGGAGTAGGTATTGGACGCTAGTTGTTCCGCACAGTTTCAAACCCATTGTCAATTCGAGATTTAGTTCAATAGAAGCCGCAATTACAATGTATGAGGAATATGCACAACTTGCAGGGTTTTGAACACGCGTGGGTACATCGAAGAAAGAAAAAGTTGGCGCCAAAAAAATTACAAATCTGCAATATGTCTTGTGTTCTAGAGCGAACAAACCTAAAGAAAGGCAACCCAACTAAGGATGACTTATCTACCGACGAAAAAGACGAGGAAGAAGAAAATGAGGAGGACATAGAGTTAGAATCGGACGAATCGGAAAGCGAAGCCAACGTTAGCGAAATATAGAATATGGGCCGAAAATACACATTTTTAAAGTTTATCTTTTTTTATAGTCTGTGAACCACTTAAATTGGTGACTGTTTTAAATTCATTCACTAATTAGGTTGATTACACTGTCAATTTTACCGTATTTCTAATGTTAGTTAATAATTAATATAACTTAATGTACAATTGAGAAGCCATTATTAACAGCTATACAACAATTACATAACCACTACTGAATTTTGTATTCTTTAAAATTTTTACATTTGTACAAACACAGTTAACTCTTTACATACAACTGGTCAAGTACATAAAAAACTGAAACTACATCAATATATACACACACGTGTATACTTAGTACTACATCTGTGTATATATATATATGCCTGGGTAGTTAATGTTAATACATTTGTGCACACACATATGTACATTTAGTGTACTCATTCATTAAGGTTTGTACAGTCGTACAACATTGTATAATTCCCTAAAGCTGAATAGAAAACCATATATGTTGTGCGTTTCCACACCATTGTATATTAAGTCCCAAAAACACACCCCAATATCTGACTAAAATAAAACAAACAATCTAAACATCCAGTTTCCTTCAATAAAAAAAGAACCAAACCAAATCAAAAAAACGTAGTCATTACTACAATTGTCTGCATGGAACATTTTAAACATCAAGCCTATTCGCAAGGTTGTATCCCATTTTAAAGTTGTTTCTCCAAACCAAGTCTCCACGTGTCGCATAGCGAACATCTCACAATCAGCAGTGTTGCCAACTGTCGCCCATTCTACATCTAACCTTTTCGGTATTACATCTTCAAATTCCCCACATTTTGGATAATTCACTGATTTCAAGCATTTGGTGAATATATCTTTCTGCGTTTAAAAAAACATTACACCACGTTACCAAATGTAAAACATAAATACGTTTACAAATTAAATTCATACTTACCACTTTATATGGTGTCATCTTCTTGAAAAGGACCGAATCATTCACAAACTCAATATGGCTCTTACTTACATCCATGTTGTCATTCCGGACTATGTTAGGAACACCATTTGCCTGCACATTATCCGTAAACCTAAATGACCAAATAGTCATAATATAACCGATGTGTATTCCAGGTTGAAGGCAAATAAACAACCTTTTGTACACCTGTGAATCGAATGCTTATACACGTGTGTACATAGTGTACAACCCAAGTTGCAGACAACTAAAAAAATTACATTTACATTTGTGTACAACCCGGTGTATTAATAAACCTTCATAACCATATCCACATTTGCACATCTCTGTATACACATATGTACAGAGTTTATCAATAAATATTCATAACCCAGTGTATTAATAAAAAATACCCCTGTACATATGTGTACATCAACGACTTTACACAATCAATACACACAACCTTATGAGATATCACAAAACCTGTTACAATACATATGTGTACAGCCAAGCAGCAGCCTAACATCGCATAAAAAAAAGAGCAACATCAAATTTTTTTCCCAATTCAATATCAAACAGTATAATACACAAGTGTACATCAATGACTTTACACAATCAATACACACAACCTTATGAGATATTCCAAAACCTGCTACAATACATATGTGTACAGCCAACGAACAACCTAACATCGCATAAAAAACAGAGCAACATTGCATAAAAACAGAGTAAAATCCATGAACAACCAATCAACACTATACTACAAAAATATTAAACATGTACTCGAACGAAACCCTAACTTTCCGATGAACAACCTAACATCGAAAAAAAAACAACTATTACAACTCCAATCTGATATTTATACACCCGATGAACGAAACCCTAACTTTCAGATTTCTTATAATTAAAAAGAAACGATGTACTGAAAGTAAACACGGGGATGACATCGGTGTACCTTGGATGCTTGATTATCCTTTCCAGATTCCGACGAAGATGATGGTGATGACAATGAGTGTTCTTCGTCGATAGCTTGATAATCCTTTCCAGGTTACGATAGCTACTACCATCGCCGGGAGTCTTCTCCCTTCGTCGTCGGCAATTTCTCTCGCCGCCGCCATGACTATCGACGGACGAGGAACCCTAAATCGTCGTCGGTTACAGAGATGATGAAATTGAATTGTTTGATATTTTATGAGAGAGATTGTTATATTTACAAAATTAGATTTAGTAGACATTTACATTAATGCCCCTATCCTCCTTATTTACTTGTTATATTTTATAAAATATTTACCAAATTACCATTACCACTAAATCTCATCATCTAAGAAATGAAGGGTCAAGATCTGTTCACTTTGTTCACAACTTAACCATTGTTCACTCTAGAACCCTACCCTATATATATATATATATATAATGTACAATATGCCTTATCGTATGAGATTTAAAGTTCGCACGTTATAAACTTCATAACTAAAACCCTGCATGTTGAAAGATGAAAGAGTTGCATGTTCAAAGATGAAAAAATAGCATGTTGTAAAAATGAGAAAATAGCATGTTATAAAAAGTCGCATGTTGAAAGATGAAAAAGTCGCATGTTGTAAGATGAAAAAATAGTATGTTATAAAAATGAGAAAATAACATGTTATAAAAAATCGCATAGTGAAAATGAAGTTCACATGTTGTAAATCAATCTCGTACGTTGCGTACGTTAACACAAATTGTACGTTAACCAACCCCTATATATATATAGAAACGGGATCAGGAGAAAATGCTCAAAAGTGTGAGAACGGTGAGAACGTATCCTGGCCCAACACGTGTCACGCGGCATAGAGAAGGGCGGAGTGTCTTTTTTGTCCTTTCATCTTCTACTTTTCCAGTTCCGCTTTTCCCAATATTGTTTTAATTTTTGGAGTTTAAGATTTTTGGCGTTAACCAAATTCAATAATTAATGGCGTTTAATGGTTTCTTCGTATTAACATTTTGGCGTTTATGGCGTTTTTCAAATCGTATGCCATTGGAACCCCAGGGTGGCCAGGGAATCTATCTGAATGACGTTTTTTCAAAGCGTTTTAAAGAAGATGGCCCATTGTTCTATTATTTTTTATATACATTTTGGCGTTTGTGGTATCTTGGCGTTTTACAATTGTTAGATTATATTTCAGCCACAGGAAAAAAAATACAAGCGAAGAAAATAAATTAAAAATCCTAATCGGATCTCTCTTCACAATCTTCACTGTTATCAGTCTCTTTCTTAATAGTACAAGAACTATTACCAAATATATGGCGTTTTATGTAAAACTTAACAAACCCATCGGTCTGATTATTTTGCCTGCTCGTCTGTTGAAGTGGCTTTTTGTGAATGTTTGGAGACATAGATCTATGACGTGTGAGTGAGTTTTTCGCTTTTTCTTTATCTTGATCTTCATCTTTATAATCAATCCACTCTTCAGTGTCATTGATCTCTTCTCCTCATTCAAGCCTTCTTCAAGAACAAAAAAATACAAAATGCCATATGACTGGCATCAGTATCTTTTTCTTGAATTTTTGTCCATCTCATACAGCAAAATCTTACTGAGTTACTCCACTCTGATAACAATTCATTCAGTGAAACTTCACCAAGAACAATACTGAATATCCAAAAAAGCATATTAGCCATCTTTGATTTTTTTTTATTTTTTGGCGTTTTACAGTGAGTGGTATTTAGTAGTATTGGCATTTTTTTTTGTTTGATCAAATGGAAGTTGCTGAGACGTATCATTTTATAGGATGTCTTTTTGGCGCCTAAGTTAGGCGGTGCATTATTATAATAAAGTATTCGTCTTTTCAGTTACTGTTTGTAATTATTGTTTTTGATAAGCTTTATCTCTGAAGTCTATAACATGTCTCATCTTTCAAGTTTGGCGTTTTAGATTCTAATATAATAAATTTCCCCTATCTTCAGTATTACTGATTTTTTAGTTACTGTTTCTAGTTACATTTTCAAGTTTTTTATTTATTTTATTTTTTTTGTTTTTTATAATACTTGTCCAAAGTAATTTTATTATGGTTTGGTAATTTTTGTGGCGTTTTATAGCATTGTTGGCGTTTTGACAAGCATTTGGCTTTTTGGCGTTTTTATTAGATATGACATTGTTATTATATAACAATCAACTGAAAAAGAAAATTAAACAAAATAAATATTGATCTTCCAAATCTTCACTGTCACCAGTCTCTTTCTTCTTTTGAAGCATCTTCATTGGTTGTTTCGACTTTCGTATGAATTTTTTTTTTTTTTGAAGTAGTTTTTTTTGTCTCCGTTTGGAAGCACAAAGTCTGAAATCAGCCTCTTTTTCTATAATATTTGTCCATCTAAAAATGCAGCAAAATGTTATTGAGTTTACACCTTTTCAGCCAAAATGTTATCTTTTTTGGCGTTTTACCGAGAAAAAGAACGCCACTAAATAAACCATCTTAAAACTGTAAATTTGATCATACTAAAATCAATAAAGTGTTGTTGTATGGTGATAGACAACATTGTTAATCATCCCCATACAGCTAAACTTTATTGACAACAAACCTCAGTAATGTTTTTGTATGTTTTGGCGTTATAAATTGGATGCAAGTTGAGGATAAATCAATAAGATTTTACTCAATGAAATGGACAATATATTTACTTAATGATTTTGTCCATTACATTGAGCGAAAGCTTACAGACAACCAAACTGAATTCCTAATAAACGTTTTGGGTTAGAAGATATTTGATGTTTGAGTTTTCTGGCGTTTATAAGAGGAATGATATATATTAAATATGGCGTTTAGGTTTTTGTGTATGTTTTTAATTGAAGTTCTGAGTTTTTGTATATATAGGATTTTTTTGGCGGTTTTTTAGGCAGGATTTTACTATAATTAAGTTTGGCGTTTTATATCTAATGGCGTTTTTAGTTAGAATGGTGTGTGATTTTTGTTTGGCGTTTTATTTTCATGAGTTGGTGTTTTGTTTGGAGTAGTCAAAAGACGCTTTTTCCCTTAATGAAGCACGTCCACGTAATAAAATTGATGTTATTTACGAAAACGCCACCGCGCCAATCTAGTCCATAGATTGTTTTGATCGGACGATCCATAAGCGTTCTCATCGTTCTCACACTTTCCACCGTTTTCTCTAAATCCTAACCCTATATATATATATATAGGTAAAGAGTACTGTACAATATTGCTTATCGTACATTACGTACGCTTCAATCTCAGCCGTCAGATCATCTTCCCGCATTTTAAAATCGCATGTTGTTTTTTTATAACAATTTCGCATGTGATAATTTTTGATGAATTCGCATGTTGTTTTTTTGTACCAATTTCGCATGTGATAATTTTGATGAAATAGCATGTTGTTTTTTTTTATAACAATTTCGCATGTGATAATTTTTGATGAATTCGCATATTGTTTTTTTGTACCAATTTCGCATGTGATAATTTTGATGAAATAGCATGTTTTTTGTAACAATTTCGCATGTGGTACAAAAAACAACATGCGAATTCAATGCGGGAAGATGATCGGACGGCTGAGATTGTAGCGTACGTAATGTACGATAAGGGCATTTGTATGATAACCGGCCTCTATATATATATATATATATATAGTCCCTCCACTTTTATTCGTTTTGGATTATATTTTAGACTATTGAATTTTAAAAGCTCCGTATTGTTTTTCTTAATCCGAGTCTAACCAAACCAAGCCAATCCAACTTGGTTTTACATACGAGTCGAGCCGGCTCATTTTATAATCGAGTCTGAGCTTACCTCTTGTTTGGCTCGGTACGAGTAGTAAACTGCCCTAATTAAAGGTCTTTAATAACTATTTAATAGATATTAAATTCTTTTAAAGGTCTTTAACAACTATTTAATAGAATATTAAATTCGTTTGATTTTTTCAAATTAAAAATTAAAAATGCATCACGATTTTGTAACAATAAATGCCTATTAAATTAAGGAAGAAAAAACAGGAAGGCATGTGATAACCGTTTATAATACAGACACGAATGCCTATGGCTTTATAGCCTAATGGCATCTTGTGGTGGGATAAGTCTTTGGGACCAATAGGTCCTGCGTTCGATTCCCATAAGGGGGTTTTCCCATATTTATTGGGTTTTCCTCCTGAATTAGTGTGGCATTATGCCTAGTGGAGATGGATATGATCGGGTGGTTCCTCTGGTGACACGATGATACTCCAGTGGTCCGTCAGTGATCCAAATTTGCCGTTCAAAAAAAAAAATACAGACACGAATAGGTGCGAGACCTCACTAGGTCCATCCGGAGCCCAAAATTTTTAAACTTTATAAAAACATATAAAATTATTTTAAAACAATATCATTTGATTTTAATTGAATTTAAAACCCAATAACCTTTTTCTCTAAATTGAAAACCCGATAATTCTATTTTTAAATATTAGCCCACCTAAACCTAATAGCCTTTTTAAAGAGATTACCCATCGCTTGTAGAACCAACAATGTACACATGACGCAATACTTTCGTTGCCTACTCTTTTATGCATAAACCACTTTGCAGGAGAACCTCCCTGTGTGTGTGCGTGCCAATACAAAGTCCATTTTGCTAAATTGTGTAAGAAGTATTTGGTGCCATTTAGTCAAACTAACTTATTGGTCTAGATTGATTTGAAAGTTATTTAAAAATAAGTAATTTTATTCACCGTTTGTTGTAGCGGTGTCAAAACCTAAGATAATTTATACCTTTCCTTATGTGTTGTTATGTGAGATACAACACATATTTCCACCGAGTCGCAAGCATGTCATCCAATGTTCGAAATACCAACACTTCTTATTTTCTAGGATACAAAAGAACAATCTAGAATTTAGTTTAGTAAGGTGCTATTTGTAACTAGATTTGTTCAAGATTTTGGTTTACTGGGAAACCAAATGATGTAAATTGTTGGTGTTGCTCGGCTAGGAACTCATGTTTCATAGGTGTAAAGATAATCATGCAAAAATGTCAACAAATTAATATTTGAAGCACAAAACAAAATTATAACGGTGGTCTTGACTCTTGAGTAGCATCTGGTCCAGGTTATTATTTACTGGATGCGACCCCCAAAACTGTACTATTCAGAAATTTAGATTATTAATGTAATAATAATGATTTTGCTTTTGTGATTATAATTAGCGAATTTATCCTACATGTAACATATAAAATGGAAAAATGGTTGTTTGTGGGTCAACTTGCCCATGTTGGCCCTATTTCGCCTATTACCCAGCCTGACCCACTCATCTTTGTTATTGATATTATGGATATTTCATGTTGTTACAAGCGTATGTGCAGAAGCTTATGATGTTGTATGTCAATTATCAATCATCATGAGAACATGCGCATACATCCAGCCTTAATCCAGTTGTATCAAGTACCAACATTGAATATTAATTGTGGCAACTACATATAAAGTAATGGATCTCGTATCCGATCAAATTATTTGTTAGGATCTAAAAACTTCGATAAGATTAAAACAGGAAAGTAGGAAACAATGGATAGTTGGCCAGATTCGAGATAGGCTACTCTCCGATTACAAGGTATAGATACCCTAATTTTGATAAACTATAACATAGACAACAAAAAATACAGGAAATCCTAATACTTAAACTAAAGTTAGTGGGAATAGTTACGAGTCTTCCCCATTTCCTGGTTCCCCCTAGTTTCCCTCCCGTCTTCAGTTGACCCAATTTGACCCAACATTGGGTTCGAGTTTGAAGGGGTATGGTCCCAGATCTTACGTCAGGCTTAGGCGCAAGTGACCATCACCCAGTTTAATTTGCCACTCGGCTAAAAATATGCTTCAGTCCTGCGCGGGCGTACGCGCGGATTCTCATCTTATGTATGAAAATGGGTGTTTTAAGCAGCATACACAGAATGCGGTGGTTGCTACTAAAGATGGTAGTTGTGACTCAGTGGTGACGAGTGGTCAACGCCATAAGACCCCTGCGCCAGGCTTGGGTGCAAGTTACCATCTACCCAGTTTGTTAGTATCAGCTGAATCCATATCTTCTACAACTGTTCACTTTCTGTCACACATTTCCATGCTGCAGTCCTGCACGGGCGCGCACGAATAGCATCAGACGATGGGACCTTCTCTTGACAAATGTAGAGTAATTAATGGGGATGTGTTATCTTTTATCCAACACATGCTACAACATCTTATTGTGATGCAAGTGGAACTGTCACTTTGACTTTTCTGACCAACCAGCAAGTGGTACACCCTGGCACTGACGACAACGGTCAACTGACCGTGCAATACGCGGCTAGCCGGTCCACTAACAGAGCTTCCACTTGCATAAAGCTGATGAACAGACTGATAACCAAAGCTAACAGGCCACGTGGTGGCCGCTCCTACGTGCACCTGACGCAGCAGGACACGTGTCGACACCTCCATCGTGCGTCTGACACTTCTGCAGCCTGCACACCTGCTAGACCAGTGGATAAGCTGCAAGTTGTCAGTCAGGCCCAAGGCCCATCAAACGGCCATTGGCCTCTCTCCTTCACTCTTCTTCGGCTATAAATACCAGACTTCAAACTATGTTTGAGGTAATGCTAATCTGCTCACTCATACTAACTACTTAATCACTTATCTTGCTTCCTAAACAAATACAGATTCTCACGCCGGAGGGTGGTAACAAGGAGCAACCCCCATCTCACTCTCCTTGTTGCGAGTCATGGTGTTTCATTGCGCAGGTGACAGATTACAGGATCATCCAGCCATCGATCGAGGAAAGAAGGGATTAACCCTATCTAACAAGACTCGACCCGTGTACTAACCACTCTGTTAACCATTGTTTCTTCATTGGCGCCCACCGCTATTTTTACAAGAACTATCATCTTTTCTTTTCCAAGATCATGATTGATCATCACGCCAATGTAAACCGAGACAGGGAGCCATATGTTCTGGTCCCGATCGACCAGACGGAGAATGCTCCCCATAACCAAACGATGTGTCACGTCGGAACATCCGTTCAGGCGGGGAACATATCGGCAAATCCACCGGACATTCCCTATTTAGTATCAATCATACCAGAGGGGGAGGATCCTCTTTCCTGGTTTTAAAAAAAAAACAAGCTGCTTTGAAGGCAGTGGACGCCCAACTCTGCGCCGTGACACAGCAGACTGTACAGCGTACACCTGCACCAATCACACCAATGCCTCGTGTTCTTCAATACGAGACACTACCCCCACAGCAGCACGTGCCTAGAGACAGGCGCGAAGAACATGGTGACTCAAATGTGAGTCAACATACGTTACAAGAATTCAATTTATGGATCTCGGGCAAGAGCATCAGGCACCTTAGGCTGGGGCCACCAAGGCAACATCGGCGGGAGTCCGACAACCGCCGAGAGTCGGACGTACATAGCCATCTTGGGCCACCCCCAACGACGATATAAACGACAGGACCTACCTTGAAGACTCCACCTATTATGCGGAGGAGTCACACGACGTTTTTAGCCGGTTAGATGATGACGGGACGCGTACATACCTGCGCAACCACGCGCAACTTATGATCGTGCAGCAAGGCACGATTACAGATCGGTCTACCAACCGAAGTCTGTTGCTGGCAATTCCAAGTTCATAAAAGGAATTGCCCTGGCACCACTGAAACGATCAAACCTTCCACCAAGTGTGGGAAAGTACAATTGGTTGACAGACCCAGACGACTACATTGGTGTGTTCACCAGTGCCAGCCTCGTTGGCGGCTGGACGCAACCACTGTGGTGCCATCTTTTTGTCCAGACCCTTACTAGCAATGCAAGGGCCTGGTTTGACAGCTTACCAGTGGGCTCATTGGTATCATAAGATTTGCAAGAAAAATTTCTTTCTCACTTTAGCTAACAACGGCGACACGTCCGAGATACGGCAGACGTGATGACGATCTGGCGTAGGAACAACGAAAGCTTGGAGGCCTACATCACCATATTTAATAAAGAGTGCCTTAAGATAAGCGATGTACTCGACGCGCTTGCACGCGCACATTTCGACTATGCCGTCAGGCATGATGAAATGATCAAGAAAATTTTCAGTAAGGAAGGCTTACCAAAGAAATGGGACGACGTTACGACAGCAGCCAAAACGTTCGCCCAAACAGAGCGCTCATTACTACAAAATAAAGAAAAGATTGCACTTCGTATGCTGGCCTGCATGCTTCAAGACAGGAATAATCAAGGCGCAGCAATGGCAAGCGTAACAAAAACTTGTGGACGCGCGACCACAAGTCCAGATCGTATGATACGTATGAGCCCCAATAAGACGCCAGATCTACGATTAATAACCAACGGGGTCAACGAGCAACAAAGAAAGAGAATCTGGACCGACAATTGACGGGTGGTCCGTAGGACAACCCTTAAGTGCTTTAAATAGAATAAAATTCCATACTTTGCCGGTTAATTGTTTGAACTTGGTAACCACTCTACGTTTGATTATGCAGGTGTTAAAGTGCTCAAAATAAGGGTTTTAGGAGGCATGAATGGATGCTAGAAGTTGGGGAGTTAATGTGTTGAAGAAATCAAGTGTTGATAAGGAAACAAGAAGAATAAACATGTTCAGCACCGTAACCTACGGCCCCCAGCCGTAGGTTACGGCTCCCATAATTATCCAAACTCAGTTGCCGTAAAACAGGAAGGAAGGGGCGTAAAGGATTGCTGAGAGCCGTAAGGTACGGTACCCAGCCGTAGCTTACGGCTCCTGCTGTTGATTTTTGACCCATTGTCAGCCGTAACCTACGGCTGGGTGCCGTAGGTTACGGCTCCGTCTGATGTTTTTCTTGTAACTCCTCGTTTAATGCTGAATTTGATGGATTTTATGGAGGCTTTTCACTTGTTTTCGGTTATCAATCATTGGGGACGAATTGGAGAGCTATCTTGGAGACTTTTTGGAAACAAGAACACTTGGGAATCATTAGGTTTGATTGTGTTTGATCTTGATGACCATTGAAACCTTTGTTAAGATGTTGTTTGAAGCTATATGTGGCTAAACACTCTATGATCATCCTAGGTTGAAGGTTTGTTTAAGACGGTTGTGTTTTGATTCCGTATTTCTAGAATGATAAACTTTATTTATGTTTTGTTTATCATGGTGTGTGATTGCTTAGTTGTAAATTGTTAATTCTTATGATTTTCTAGTTTGAAACCATACGTTCTTGGTGCCGTTGGCAATCGAGATATCATGGGTAAAATTAAGATTGGGTAAGGGTTGATTGGTCATCGGGTAACAACCTCACGTTCTCGGAATCTGAGTACTTCGTTCCCTTTCATCACTGCAAGTAATTACACACGAACTATGTCTATGTAGTTCTTTCTAGTGGATGATAGCACAATTGTTGAAACAAACCGGAAACTTAGGATGGTCATTCGTCTCCAAATTGTTTACAAACTCAACTTTTATTTTGCAAATTATTTAGTATTTTTAGATTCTAAAACCAATCCAATCAAACAATTCTTGAAACTTACTTTTATTGCAATTAGTTTAGTCTTAGTTAACTTAGATACCCTTCTAAATAACACATATTCCACAAACTCCCTGTGTTCGATACCCACTTACCACTATCTACTTAGTTGTATTTGGATTAAATTTGATTGTGACCGCGACATCACGTCAAATTTTGGCGCCGTTGCCGGGGATTATGACGAAGCGGGTCGAACAAGGAAGTTGCAATTGAACGAGATCGAGGAGATAAGAGATGAAGCCTATGAATGTGCTTCCGCATATAAAGACAAACTGAAGAAAGTTCACGATGCGAAGATAAGGAAAAAGAACTTCGAAGTGGGTCAAAAGGTGTGGTTGTACAATTCAAGGTTGAAGATGTTTGCGGGAAAACTCAAGAGCAAGTGGATGGGTCCTTACATCATCCGGAGAGTGGGAAAATTTGGTGATGTTGATATAGAAGATGAACAATCCAATAGGCAACAAACGGTGAACGGGCATCGACTCAAACCGTACTTGGAAGGTAACGACATTAACCATATTGATCTCGACAAAGTGGGCTTCATTTTACGCCCATTGGATGATGAGGAAACTTGAAAGAGGCCCAGGTTTGGTATTTTGTACATATTGTAGTTAAGTTTTGTGTTTTGAATAAAGTCCCATTTAGAACCGGTGTTTGAAACAAGTGTGGGGAAATCCTTGCGAATTTCCCGAGCATAGTGTTGAGGACAACACGGGTTTTTAACGGGGGGTAGGGTTAATTTTTTCATGTTTTCAAAATATTAAAAAAAAAGCCATAAAAATTAAATAATTTTGAAAAGTTAAAAAAAAAAAGTTAAAAAAAAAAAAAAACAAAATAATAATAATAATAATAATTTTTGACATGTCAATAAAAGAATCAAATTGTGTTTGCCCAGGTCTAGCCGTAAGTTACGGCACATAGCCGTAGCTTACGGCTCATATATGAAAAAAAGAGTCTTACGGCCCTATGTTTCTGTTTTACGGCGGAGGCATAATCACCCAGATCCAGCCGTAGCCTACGGCAGGGAGCCGTAGGTTACGGCTCGTACTGAAAAATGGGACTTGTCCTTCTCGTCGGCATTATATATATAAAAAAAACCGAAATTAATAATAATAATAATATTTTTTTTATATAATAAAAAAAAAACTTTCCTTTATCCCCAACCACAAATCATTCATCATACCCTATCCATACACTTTTCTTCTTCATTCATCCATTCAAGAACCCTAACCTCCATAACTTCAAAAACTCATAACTCCTTCAAATCTAACCCAATTTTAGTGATTCTTGAGTCCATTTTGGGTGAAATTTCACAAGGAACCCAGATTTACACTTGTATCTTGAAGATTCCTTTGTTTTGGGGGTCGGATTTGAGCCTAGGGGTGCCGAAAATTTGGGGCTTTTTGGGGGTTTTTGTGTGAACTTCAAGTTTTTGTGATTCTCATCTTCTACAACACTAAGGTATGTGATTTCTTGTCATTATTTGATGTACATTAAGGTTTGTAAGTTTTCATTATAGTTTTTGCTTACACACTTGCTTGTATGAGATAGATGATAGGATTTTAGTAAGCCTTTGAATGTTTGGGTGTAAATGTGTTTGATGTCTAGTGGAAATTTTTGGAAAAATTCTGATTTATAGGGACATCATGCCAAAATTTTGTTTGAAAGAATGAAACTTTGATTTTTGCACATCTACACCCATAATATGAAGCAAGTGTGGGGAAGATTTGGGAAAAATACTAACTTGATTTGTTTGTGTGGTTTTGGATGTGTGTAGGTATGGTGACGAAAAAAGGTAAAGGGATTGCAAGTTCTTCTAATGCGCCTCAAGAGGAGCAACAAAAGAGGAGGAGATTGACTCGGGTTGGTGACCCGGATTCAGAGGAGGATGCACCTCCAAGGGGCCCGAAGCCGGACTGGACAGCCGGTTCATTGCTAGATCAGCCTGAGGAATGGAGAGAGGATCTATTTCATGAACAAATGAACAACTTAAAACAAAGGGGTGAAGCGTTTATTTGTGAGAAGGAAATCAAAGAGGATGAATTCGGGCCATTCGGGTTAATTGACAGGTTTAAAGCATTGGGTTGGGGTGCAGCTTTGAAATGTTATGACAAGGAAGTGAAGAAGATGTACGACAAGCAGATTCAAGAATGGGTGGCTTCACTTGAATGTCCCCCGTATAAGTCCCCAAGCAAGATGAGGCTCGTTGGACGGTGTAATGGGGTGAAAGTAGAAATGTGTTATGACTCTTTGCGCAAAATAGCAAAGTTTGACGACATATCCGCAAATGAGTACATTAACCCGAGTCTCAAAGATCTCTACCACGAGCCCAACAAGCATCCGCAATGGCAAAATATGCTTGACTACGTTTTCCTTCCGGGCACAACACATGGGAAGTTATATAGGAGCAATTTGAGAATGGAAGCGAAATTGTTGTTGACATTGTGCATATATAATGTGGTTCCAAGGCGGAGTGACAAGATGGAAGTGCGGCATCAAGAAGTACCGATTCTATATATGCTGATGCACGGATCTCCCAAGGTCCCTTTCCGTTTTCTTGTGTTGCATAACATCTGGTTGAGCAAAATTAGTGGAGAAAGGAAGATTATACCTCATTGCCGGTTGATTACGGCATTGTTAAAAAAATATGGGGCAATTAAAGGTGATGAGAAAGGTTCTTACAAGAGGTTTAGACCACTCGACCTTAAGAGTCTTGGGTCAGATTGGATTTACACAGAAACGGAGAGGTATCATAGGTTGAAAACAGATGGGAGAAGGTGGAGAGCGTTGAAGGTGGACGCGAGGCCGTTACGACCGGGTGAGGCTGAGGAGCCGGAGGTAAGTGGAGATGAAGAAGTAAGTGGAGATGAGGATTACCACGAAGATGCCTTTATGGTTGATGCTCCAGTTCAAGGGGCCGGTGTGCAAGCTGGTTATGTGGGGGGTGCATTTGATTATGCACAGCAAGCCTACGATCCTTATTGGGCCCACACGGGAGATATGGGTCAAATTATTGAACAAAGGCGGCCTCCCACTTTTGGAGGATGGAGTGAATCAAACCAAGTGCTTTTTGATCAACAAACTTTCATGGGGGCAAGTATAGAGAGGGCTTTGAAGCGGAACTATGATAGGAGTGAGCATTGGAACCGTGCTCATATGTATGCTCATGAAGAAGAAGTGAACAACCGCTATTTAGATGATCGTCAGAGACGCATACATGACCAGTGGCATTCGGGCCAGCCAATTGAAGCGGATCCGCCAGTTGTGGACTACACTACATTGCCACCGTATGACGGTAGTGTGTCGCATCCCACCCCACCATTGCATCATTCTCAGTGGGTGGATCCACATGCTATGAATTATCAACAGGCGAATCCGAGTGGTGATCAAGGAAGTAGCAGTAGCGGTGGAGCATTTGGCTTTGGCGAGTGGAAGGATATGATGACATCCATCTTCGGGCCTCCTCAGCCAAAATATTACTAGCCAGGTCGTATCTTGCTCCTTTGTACATTTGTGTATATTCGTTTATGTCGTTTGTTATGTTTATGGTTGGGAGGTAGGGTGGTGTTTTGATGTTGATGTGTTTGTTGGGTTGTGAAAGTTGGTGGTGTCTTTAATAATAATATATAAAAAAAATACAAAAAGAAACTTGGGGTTTGAGAGTATAAGCAAAAGTTGATGTTGTGGTTTAAAGCGATCCTTCCCTCAAAGCCATACATTGGGACAATGTATCCCAAGTGTGGGGATGGGGGAAATTTTTGAGAATTTTAAAAATTTTGTAAACCCAAGCGAAAATTGCTAAAATTTGAAAACTTGATATTATGCCATTTGACACACCGACACCCATTCCTATTCTTTTCTTGGTGAGGATTTGAGCCACGCATGATTATTATAGAGATTTCATTGTTTGAGTGGCGGTGTGTGTTGTGTGTTAATAGAACTTGTGTGTGAATACTTGTTAAATCCTAGAGTTAGCATGCTTTTGGAAATGATAGGGGACTTGTAGGTAGCCTCGTCTAGATGTGTGAAGAGTGCGGGATTGGTGGGTTGGACCTCATACCTTACATATATGAGCTTGGTATTGTGAGGGGTGGGGGTTTGGTCTTTAGATTGCCACGTTTGAGCCTTAAACCGTTCGTTTGTGACCCAAGCCTACTTCCTACAAAATTTTACCGATTGAGATGACCCGGTTTAGGAATTTAGTTTGTAGTGTTGATGTTTTTGTATTTATTCTTGAAGTTTATTGTTGAAAAAAAAAAGAGAAAAACATGAGAAAAATGCAAAAAGAAGTATTTAGTTGTAATAGTAGTTGAGAAGTTGAAGATATCTTGTATGTAGTTGATGGTTGTTTTGCTTAGTAGTGAAAATAAAAACCGGGTCAAATCAAATTAGCTCTTATATATATGTTCTACCATTTTCCTACCTTTGCACCTAGCCCCGTTACAACCCGTAAGTTTCCCTTGATTCATAAGCATGCTAAATATTTGTTAGGAGGAAACTTGATTCTAATACAAGCTTATTGTCGCACACACACATACACGCATTGAGTGGTTTTGCATTACATACTAGTAATTCTTGTCACCGAGAGTTTGGCGAGGGGTGTGTCTTATGGTATGGTCGAAGGTTAGTAAAAGGATGGCATATTTTAGCTTGGTTTGCATGATTGATCACTTGTGTTTGTTGAATTGTTTTGAATGGGTTGCTTGGGACAAGCAACGGGTCCCAAGCAACGGGTAAGTGTGGGGATGTGACGGGTGGTCCGTAGGACAACCCTTAAGTGCTTTAAATAGAATAAAATTCCATACTTTGCCGGTTAATTGTTTGAACTTGGTAACCACTCTACGTTTGATTATGCAGGTGTTAAAGTGCTCAAAATAAGGGTTTTAGGAGGCATGAATGGATTCTAGAAGTTGGGGAGTTAATGTGTTGAAGAAATCAAGTGTTGATAAGGAAACAAGAAGAATAAACATGTTCAGCACCGTAACCTACGGCCCCCAGCCGTAGGTTACGGCTCCCATAATTATCCAAACTCAGTTGCCGTAAAACAGGAAGGAAGGGGCGTAGGTTTTAGGAGGCATGAATGGATTCTAGAAGTTGGGGAGTTAATGTGTTGAAGAAATCAAGTGTTGATAAGGAAACAAGAAGAATAAACATGTTCAGCACCGTAACCCACGGCTCCCAGCCGTAGGTTTTAGGAGGCATGAATGGATTCTAGAAGTTGGGGAGTTAATGTGTTGAAGAAATCAAGTGTTGATAAGGAAACAAGAAGAATAAACATGTTCAGCACCGTAACCTACGGCCCCCAGCCGTAGGTTACGGCTCCAATAATTATCCAAACTCAGTTGCCGTAAAACAGGAAGGAAGGGGCGTAAAGGATTGCTGAGAGCCGTAAGGTACGGCACCCAGCCGTAGCTTACGGCTCCTACTGTTGATTTTTGACCCATTGTCAGCCGTAACCTACGGCTGGGAGCCGTAGGTTACGGCTCCGTCTGATGTTTTTCTTGTAACTCCTCATTTAATGCTGAATTTGATGGATTTTATGGAGGCTTTTCACTTGTTTTCGGTTATCAATCATTGGGGACGAATTGGAGAGCTATCTTGGAGACTTTTTGGAAACAAGAACACTTGGGAATCATTAGGTTTGATTGTGTTTGATCTTGATGAACATTGAAACCTTTGTTAAGATGTTGTTTGAAGCTATGTGTGGCTAAACACTCTATGATCATCCTAGGTTGAAGGTTTGTTTAAGACGGTTGTGTTTTGATTCCGTATTTCTAGAATGATAAACTTTATTTATGTTTTGTTTATCATGGTGTGTGATTGCTTAGTTGTAAATTGTTAATTCTTATGATTTTCTAGTTTGAAACCATACGTTCTTGGTGCCGTTGGCAATCGAGATATCATGGGTAAAATTAGGATTGGGTAAGGGTTGATTGGTCATCGGGTAACAACCTCACGTTCTCGGAATTTGAGTACTTCGTTCCCTTTCATCACTGCAAGTAATTACACACGAACCATGTCTATGTAGTTCTTTCTAGTGGATGATAGCACAATTGTTGAAACAAACCGGAAACTTAGGATGGTCATTCGTCTCCAAATTGTTTACAAACTCAACTTTTATTTTGCAAATTAATTTAGTATTCTTAGATTCTAAAACCAATCCAATCAAACAATTATTGAAACTTACTTTTATTGCAATTAGTTTAGTCTTAGTTAACTTAGATACCCTTCTAAATAACACATATTCCACAAACTCCCTGTGTTCGATACCCACTTACCACTATCTACTTAGTTGTATTTGGATTAAATTTGATTGTGACCGCGACATCACGTCAACAATCGACCGATCTCACCAAATCACCAAAAGACATTCTTCTAACTGATGAATGTAACTTTAAACCCGCCGCCTCAATGAAAACCAAGAGGAGCTAAGACCTCAACTCGTATTATGACAACCACAAGGATAGTAGTCACACCACTAATAACTGCATCATTCTCCGACACGAGATTGAGAAGGCCCTAAAGAGTGAAAAACTGTAACATCTGTCGCAACATGTGCGAAAAGAAACCAAGCTCATCAATCGCCAAGATGAGGGTCCTTCTAACAAAAAAATGAATTACCTGGACGTCCACATGATAACTGGTGGGGGAGCAGGAAACATAAGAAGGCAGTTAAGAGGGCGCAAGACGATGATTGGCGCGACGAGCAAGTCGTCTTCTCTCGAGTCAGGGGAGGATCGTGCGACAAGCGTCGTCGTGGTAACCGGCTGCTTGGGACGCTACTGCACCAACTACTTCTTTATAATCTCAGGTTGTACCTCACACATAATCTATGAACAGTGCTTCAATCAATTCGACCAGGAAGACAAGGATAGATTGCAACCGGTAGACTACCCAATGGCCGGTTTCATGGGGGAAACGGTGTTCCCCCTTGGCCAAATAAATTTTCAAGTGATGTTTACCGACGGTAAGCATACACGAACGGAGGAGGTAAACTTCATGGTTTTACCACACACCTCCAAACATGATGTGCTTCTTGGCAAAGACGCACAAGGCGACTTTAACATGATAACATCCACTCCCCAGTCAGCAATCGGTTTCCCAACCGAAATAGGGATTGAGATTTTATATGCTCGCCGAGAAGTAATGTCGATGGATGAGCTCCGTCCGACCAAAACAACAAGGCTAACACCAAGAACCGAACCGTAGAAGTGGGTACTTAATGCAAGATACCTCGAACAAACTGTTACCTTGGGCCAAGCCTTATCAAATAATGTCAGAGCATAATTGAAGCAGCTGCTCTTCAAGAACAAAGATATATTTGCTTGGACTCCATCTGACATGACAGGAGTCCCGCGCGATGTTGCGCAACATTGCTTTAATACCATACCTGGTATCAAGCCTATGGTCCAGGCGTAGCGTAACCTGGGACCGGAAAAGAACCGCGCCATGAACGAGAAAGTGAAAGAATTGCTCGACGCAGGGATCCTGCGAGAACTAAATTACCAGACCTGGTTGGCAAACCCGGTCATCGTAGAAAAGGCAACTGGGGGCTGGCGCATGTGCGTAGATTACAAAGAACTTAACAAAGCCTGCCCCAAATGTTTTGGTCAAAAATTACACAAGGATAATGTAACCAAATCTGAATTTTGTGAGGTTGAGTGCTTATTGTGTTGATCAAATGTATGCACGAATAGAAAATGAAATCAACAATGAACACCGAGATTTATACGAGGAAAAAGCCTTTGATCAATGAATGATCTCCGGTATAAAAAACCTCGGGTGATGGAAACTACCGATCACCAACTATATTGCATAAAAAATATTACAACTTTAGATGATATTGAGCTTGTTACAATGAATTCTAGTGTGTGTTCGAGAGCGAGTAACAGAGGTGTTGTGTCGAAAAAAAGATGTGTTCTATCAGCTCAATACCCCCCTCAAATAAATAAGCTAACAAAAAGTCATATTTTCTAGGAAGATCATGTCCACTCCCATAACCGTTGATGGAAATACCACATGCAGCATAAAGAACGAATATTCCCCGAAATTCCAGCTGAGAATTAGTCCACTACGTCCATTATCTGCATATAAACGTTAAAAACGTGACAATTGTTAAAAACATAAACAATAGTAAGGATCCTGGATCCTCAGACTCCCTGCATTATCCGTTAAGGATCTGTGATCCATGCTCAGTATCAGGATAGATGATCCTTAGCATAAAATCCATGCCCAAACAATTGCCCCCAATATGGCAGTTGTGATAAGGATTCATAGCTGTCATATTTCCGTTAGAAGCGGACTAGCTGTTGCTGCTGGTAACTAGTCGTTACGCTGCCTGTCGTCACTGATAAGACCTGCTATAATCATCATTGCAAAATATAGAGTTAGAGATAACTCCTCAAGTGCCTTTATAGATCAGAAGATCCTTCTGTTTGTGGAGAATGAATCCTTCTACACTGTTCGCTATTAACCTTCTTGCATTTTATTTTCTGCATAGACACTTTAACTGTTAGATAGCTCTATCTGGCCTAGGTGGATGGTCCACAGTTTTGCTGGTGAAATCCAGGCCAGATAATGGGTAATAAAATTAAACTTTTTTAGCTACATTTGTTGTTGTTTCTTCCCTCTTTATTTTTCATGTATGCTTTCTATTTCCAAAGATATCATCGCCAAACAACTGAAAAGTTATTGGAAATCTCATGATAATGTTAAACTTTTAACAGAAAACTTGAAGTCTTCGGACAAATGTGGATCAATGATCGTTATCCAAAAAGGATAAGAGACAACTTGCAGCTTAGAAAAAGTTAGAGTATAACATACAAGAGAATCCAAGTTAGGATTCTATATCCTTGTAAATTATTACTGAATAAACAAACTGTGAAACGTAAAGTTTCAAGGATCCAAGATCCTTATTGTCAGAACTTGTATAACTTTAGAGCTCCAAGATCCTGTAAGAAAAACAAACTTGGGACCAAGCCAAATAATTGGGAATGAACCCATAATAACTGGGGACAAGCCCAAATAAACTGGGGACAAGCCTAACAAACTGGGGACAAGCCCAATAAACTGGGGACAAGCCCAAATAACTGGGGACAAGCCCAAATAAACGAGTGTAAACTAGGGTCAAGCCCAAATAAACTTGTGTAAACTGGAGTATGACCCAAACTGGCTACTAGCGCAACGAGAGCGACATGAAAATGCCGAAACCTTAGCTAACGTGAAAACGTTAGAAACCTTAGGAACGGATGTATGGTACGTCTACCATTATACTTAGGATCCTGAATATAGCCAGTACAATGAAATTGTCAACCCCTAAAGCGGGTACTGGTCCCATTGCCTTTAACTATACCAGGCTAATCGTGCGCCTATGAGAGGCTAAAGAAAAGAAAGATGACAGATTCAGACACACCAAAGAAGCCTGATCACATAAAGCCATAACAGCAGATCAAAACTTCTGAACCACTGCTCACATCAACAGACATCTCAGACATTGAGTTAGATCAAAGAAAGAGACAAAAACTAATTGATAAAGAGACAGCAGAAGATATAGCTGCAGCAAATGAGATCATCAACAAGGCTTTCAAACAAATGGCAGCTGAAAATCCTGAACAGATAAAAGCTCAGGATACTGCTCAACAAATCTTCACAAGGCCAATATCACCAGACTCATCAGCCAATAAATCTCTCCCAAGAAACCCATTGGGTTCAAAAATACTAAAATGAACGTCTGATCAAAAGACCCATGTATTGACTATGATCAGATCCAGTGGTGAAGTGAAGTACATATCAAGGAAACAAGCACTAGGCCTTAGTGTTGAAGATCTACAAGATCTCCTTGAACTTACACTGTGCAGGGATGAGGATGACACAAGTTCCAAGGATTTTGAAGTGGAATTTAAAAGACAAGCTAAGGAACTTCTGATGAGAAAATAAAGATCCAGAATAATGAAAGGTTTTGGCATCATCTGTTCCAGGGGGAGATTGTTGGGATTGAACCCTACCAGAGGAACAGATGATGTAAAGCCAAAACCAGGTCACAACAGTGGATCCACAATAAACAGTTGTTTACATTAAACTTTCCCCTTGAAAGTAGTTATAACATCTGATGATCCTCTATCCACTGTCCGTATACAACAACTGCTGTCCTGCAAACAGCTGATGAAGCCCAGAAGACTAACAAGGAGTAAACACTGCTGGATCAATGGTTACATGTTGTTAGGTTGTTAGATGTCACTTTCATGGTGACGTCAGCTGAGATGCTTCAGTGGTTTGGTTTGCCTATAAATGGAGCAGTACCCTGTACTGTTACATTTGATTGACTGAGTGAGTTCTTCTCCTCTAGTCCAATCCTTTCATCTTGTGCGATCAACCATGGAGTATCAGGCTGAGGGGGAGTTTAGTTTGTAAGCATGCTTTGTAACCTTTTAATTTGTGTTGTAATCATTCGACTCAATGAAAATCATGTATTTATAAAAACTATTATTCTCTTTGATTGTGTTTACAAAGTTTGTTGTTCATTTCCGCTGCACTTAAACTCTGTTCATTTTTAATGATTTGTTCAAATTATACAAACAAACACTATCATGAGGAGCCTCAGATCCTAACATTATGCAACGTTTCCGCATTTTTTACATTGGCTTTCATTGCAAGATCTTTATCTATCATGTCATCGACCAACTGCTCGAAATCTCTTTCGTTTCTCGTGCCCGCATTCGAAGATCCTTGCATTGGACACAAACCCATGGAATTTGTGGATTTCGGTTAGTTCAGGTCTCTATTCGGCCATCTTTCCAACGCTTCTCCTTACATTACTCATCATTTCCTGAATCCGAGTTTCTTAAGAACTAATGACTGTTGAATAATTGCCGCCTTGGTAGTTGTTACCATATACGTTATCCCCCTGGTAGTTGTTATCATAGTTGAATAATTGCTGTCTTGGTAGTTGTTACCAAAGTTATAATTCCCCTAATATCAGGCCGATCGTTTACCGTAGAATGCATCCTTAAACTTGATAGAAGCAATATGGTGATATTACAACACTGGAGACTGCATGTAAACACAGCGATGTCCACATGGCAGAACTCCTCTAGTTGAACTATATTCCGTCCAACATATGACACATGATAAAAGCGTTTCTCTACACAATCTGGGATTATGTTCCGTTTTACTGTTGAATATTAGTTAAACATAAGATTCGTCTGGTCTAAAATTAGGACACTAAAAAGTAAATGATGCATATAATCTATAATCGTAAGATAATTTTATAAAATTGCCCTAAATTAGAGATAAAATACATACAACATCAACAACGACATCAAAATACAGAGCTTCGTCCTTATTTCTGTAAATCGCACAAACAAGTATGCCTTGAACGAGTCTAGAACACCCGTAATCCTCAACCGGCTTTGAAACCGGACGGAATCTACAAAGAAACTGTTCAATTTCACGGTGAGTGGAGAAATTAGCGACGGAGAAAACTTCGTCGTAGAAACTTTGAACAAGATAAGAAGGATGAGATATCGGCAGTTAGCTCGAAGAAGTTTCTCTCGATCATTCAACACGTGGACCCAAATCGATTTCGGAGAACGTGTAATCTAGAGGTCGGTCTTGGGTGGGCATAAGATCCGTGGGCCCTATTGCCGGATCTGTGACTCCATGGAATATGTGATTAAGGTAACTACCGAATCACACCAATTCGTTGAAACCACATATTCGTGTGTTGAAGTTTGGAAAGATGACTGAATAGAAACTAAATGAATTATGCAACATTTTCGCATTTTTTTCACTGTCTTTCATTGCAAGATCTTTATCTATCATGTCATCGACCAACTGCTCGAAATCCCTTTCGTTTCTCGGGCTCGCATTTGAAGATCCTTGCATTGGATACAACACACCAAAAAATAAAGTTCAAAAAATTAAAAAATAATTCGCTACGCCACGATACGCTATAATACGATACTTAACGATAAAAAATAATAAAAATTTTAAAACTCATTAAAACAAAAATAACCAATAACAAACCCAAAACACCAAAAACACCAAAAACCAAACACAACACACCAAAAAAATAAATTTCAAAAATTTAGTGTCATTATACGCATCGTATAGGACTATACAATGCGTATTAAATTGGAAAAGTGTACGGATAGAGAGGGCCGGTGTGCCAATAGAATTTCCCTTTCCACTTTCGCTTTTAAGTTTTCATCAAAATACAATTCTCACTTGCTAACAGTGACTTCGATTTTAGTTCGTATGTTTTATAATTGTATTTTATATCTTTTAAAATAAATATAGTATTAACCTGTTTAGTTTGTTGATCATGCTTTATACTTTAAAAAATAATTCGATGATTTGATATTCTATAATATTGTTATTCGATTAGCCAGCTCATACCATAATTACACTTTACAAGGACTAATCGAAATAATTCAATTTTATTAAATACATGATATGATATCAGTTATGAAAACACAAAACAATTTCACAAGAGTTCTATTTTAGATATTTTTGTTACATAAAGTCATATAAATTAATCACAATATTTCATTTTCAACTTTTTTAGGCCATCCACCAACCACCTCATTTATACCATCATCTTATATGCCTTCTTTGAGTAAGTGATTCACAAAGTCAAGAAGATATGTGGAAATTGAAGATAGCACAAGGGAACGATCCTTACTTATTTAGCACCAACAATTTTGTTGGTAGGCAAATTTGGGAATTTGATCCCAATGCCGGAACTCCTGATGAACAACAAGAAGTTGAAGATGCACGACAATGTTATCGAAAAAACCGGATCAAAGGCATACGTCCATGTGCTGATTTACTTATGCGAATGCAGGTTAGTTTGGATCGTATGAAACAATATATAATATTGTGTTAACTTTATGTATTAAATTAGTATTTCGATTAGGGTGTGTGTTACATATTATTCATGTGTTAGTCTCATGAATCACAAACCATTGCGCTCAATTTTGTCACTTTGTGCCGGTTGAAGTTGTTATTCCATTTTCTAATTACGATGATATTATATATTAGACCATGTAGACAAATATTGCGGCTTTCAGTTTACAAAAGTGTAATGATGTTTGACCTACTTATTAGTTAATTAGTGTGCGATTGGTTAAAACTGTTTAACTCTCTCCCTCCCTCTTTTACTCTGCTTTACGCTCATTACCCCCCCCCCCCCCCCCCCCACACCCCACCCCCCACCGTGGTATCTACTACACATGGTCTTATTTGTAATATGTTATCCATTATTTTTAGTTTGTTGTCTACTGTGTCTTTTATCTGCTATCAATTGTATTTTTACTTTTATACTTATTGTGTTTTACGTAACTAAGTTTTTGACTTTCAAAAAAATAATAATAATATTAGGGTATTCATATTAAAGATAAAAAATGATTGATTATACCCTACTCTCTCTCTCTCTCTCTATATATATATATATATATATATAATGGGTCAAAATGAGAACTACTACGAGTTGTGAGAATCGTGAGAACTTTTTAATCCCGCGCGAGTTGGGCCAATTTTTTTTTTTTTTTTTTTTTTTTGCAAAAAGGCAGATGAAAACATTATAAACACATCTATAAAAAAAAGTAAAAAAAATTGTCGAGTCGTTAGTTTTGACTAATGCAAGTTTTTTTTACGCCCGGATAAAAAAATAGCTATCAACTGTAAAACTTTACTCCAGCACGTAAAAAAAATTTGCATCAGTCAAAACTAACGTCTCGACAATTTTTTTGACTTTTTTTTACAAATTTGTTTATAATGTTTCATCTACATTTGTGCAAAGAAATTTTGGCCCAACTCGCGCGAGATCAAAAAGTTCTCACGGTTCTCACAACTCGTGGTGGTTTTCATTTGAATCGAATCCTATAGCATGGTGCGGTTTGGTGCGGTTTTAGCATAAAACCGCAACTCATACCGCGAGGTGCGGTTTTTATTTTTTTAAAACCACATGTTGCGGTTTTTTTTGCGGTACGGTTTTTGCGGTTGCGGTTCGGTTTCGGTGCGGTTTCGGTTTTAATAGTTGAATACATCTAAAAAAAACTCTCAGCAATACTTGAATACATCTAAAAAAACTCTCGGTTTTAATACTGGAATACATCTAATACTTGATGGTAATTAGAATATAATTTTTGCAAGAGCAATGTGAAGAGCATATGTATGGGCTAGAGGACATCAATCAAAACAAGAGTTTGTACTAGAAACATGTCTAGAATAATAGTTGCTATGTGAAACGGTGAAAGCTTAATCACATAGTCGTATCCAAATAAAAACGTAATATTGTTTCCAACTCATTCTTGTTTCCAACTTTCAATCTTTCCAACTTTCAATGTTTCCAACTATCATTTGCCATTAGTGTTTCCTAGATAGAAAAAAAAAACAAAAAATATATGTTAGTAGGTATTTGAAATATAAACTCACACATGTAAAGAAAACCTTACCAATTTTTAAACCCGCCATCTTCTCATTAAATTCATCTATGTCTTTATTCTTCATAGAACATCCGAGCTCAAGATCAACCCTTGTACACCTTATCCAATCTTGTGCACAAATCAAAGCTTCCGCAGTTTCGGTGTTAAGTGAACTTCTATACTTGTCGATAACTCTACCACTCGTACTAAACGACGATTCTGATGCAACTGTCGAGATCGGCATTGCCAAAACATGTCTAGCTATTTTGGATAGTTAACTTAACAAAGTCAAGTCTGTACTTTTTTTTTTAACAAACACAGATTATATAATATATAGGGAATTTTATATTTAAATCTTTAAGTATATTATAATATATATATATATATATATATATATTAATTTTGCGGTGCGGTTTCGGTTTTTTGGTGCGGTTTTTAAAGCTAAAACCGAACCGCACCATACCTTTGCGGTTTCGGTTTTTGCGGTTTCGGTTTTTGCGGTTTTTGTGTCGGTTGCGGTTTTGCGGCTTCGGTTTTTACGGTTTTTGGTGCGGTTTCGGTTTTCGGTTCGGTTTTTGCTCACCCCTACTACACATGGTCTTATTTGTAATATGTTATCCATTATTTTTAGTTTGTTGTCTACTGTGTCTTTTATCTGCTATCAATTGTATTTTTACTTTTATACTTATTGTGTTTTACGTAACTAAGTTTTTGACTTTCAAAAAAATAATAATAATATTAGGGTATTCATATTAAAGATAAAAAATGATTGATTATACCCTACTCTCTCTCTCTCTCTCTCTCTATATATATATATATATATATATAATGGGTCAAAATGAGAACTACTACGAGTTGTGAGAATCGTGAGAACTTTTTAATCCCGCGCGAGTTGGGCCAATTTTTTTTTTTTTTTTTTTTTTTGCAAAAAGGCAGATGAAAACATTATAAACACATCTATAAAAAAAAGTAAAAAAATTGTCGAGTCGTTAGTTTTGACTAATGCAAGTTTTTTTTACGCCCGGATAAAAAAATAGCTATCAACTGTAAAACTTTACTCCAGCACGTAAAAAAAATTTGCATCAGTCAAAACTAACGTCTCGACAATTTTTTTGACTTTTTTTTACAAATTTGTTTATAATTTTTCATCTACATTTGTGCAAAGAAATTTTGGCCCAACTCGCGCGAGATCAAAAAGTTCTCACGGTTCTCACAACTCGTGGTGGTTTTCATTTGAATCGAATCCTATATATATATATATATAAGAGAGGAGGAAATATATGAAAATTCAAACCTCAAAGGGGGGCCTATAGCTCTTGTTTCAAACACAAAGAATACCAGTTCCGGATCCACAACCCTCTCACTGCCGGAACATAGAAAATTCTGATGCTTAATCAAATTTTTCAGCCTTTGCTGAGGTTATTGCTTTGCTCACAAAAACGTTTGAGCAAAGTTTGAGAGGTGGGAGTGGTAAATATATATATATATATATATATATATATATATGATGTTTAGACTGTGGGGTATGGTAGGGTGGGGGTTTGGGGTATGGGTTAACACGTGGACTTCGAGGGGCACCGCTGGTCAGTTGCATGTTGGGTCGGTATGGCGGGGCGTGGCTAGCCCGCGTGGGTTAGCCACGTGTTATAATTTTTTTTTCCAATTATTATAAAAATACACACAAAATTTAAAAAAAAAAAAAAAAGCCTAGCCACCTATAGCCTAGCCAACCAAGCCAATGAGGGCCGGCCACGGAAGACCGCTAGGCCCGCCCAACGCCCGGGCGGAAACCCCCGCCCAAGTGGCCACGCCGAAACCCAAGCCTACCCGAGGTGGTGACTTAGGCGTTTGTACCCAACCCACGCCCCAACCCCGCGCATACCCCATAGTCTTAATAATGTTAGAATCAGGCCAGAAAAGTAGGGGCCCGGCAAGAGTTTACCTGTTTCCTCTCTCGGCCCTGTGACAAATAAAACTTTGGTTAGACTGGAAATCAATTTAACAAAACTCAATTCATGATGGGCTGCCAGTAATCAAAATGAATCATAATTCGGATGAATACTTAAAAATGGAAGATGGTCAGTTGAGTTTGCTAACGTGGGACAAAATTCGAATTAATCAGATGGCGGAATAGTAGCAAAAATCGAAAGCAACGAAGCTATTGATTGCGACAAATCGGAAACGAGTCAAAGTGGAGGTAATGGACTCTGGTTCGCGGCAGTGGCGGACCTAGGAATTTTTTCCTGGGGGTGCGGATTTTTTTAAAGATTTTAGGCCACTATCTATATAAAAAAATCGGTTCATAGCGGGTCGGATCGGGTCGGGTCATGTAAGACAAAAGAACATCAAACTAAAATTTATATAATCATCAAACACAAACACACGTTAAACGTCGTTACAAACGTATTTAAAATTGTGACTACAAGTTTTTATTTTTTGAAATCTATCTAAAACATCATCTTGAGATACTAAACACTCAATAAGTTCATTACATTCTTACTAATGCTTCCAATCACAAATAAATCGCTCCATAAGTTCATAAAACAACACTAAACACTTAAAAAAATAAACAATCATGTTCAACATTAGTCCATAATTTTCAATTATATTTTCAAACATTCAAGCTCTAGTATTAAATGTTGATTACTTGTAATTAATCATTTAAAAAACAAAGCTATAAATAAAACAAACAAAGATATAAATAAAACAACAAAATTAATTAACTAAAAGTCTAGAACAACCAAAAAAACATCAAAAGCATAATAAGATCAAACCCTTATACATCTATATTTTCTCCTAATCATCATATAAAACAACAAAAACAAACTCAATAAGGAAATCATACTAGTCGTATATCGAAATCTTGGAGTAATATGGGTCGGTCGTGCCGGAATTTTGGTTTTTCCTGCAAAAAAAGTCGTCCGGTCATGAGCAGTAGCGTCAAGTTGCTGGGAGTTTTTATGGGGCGAGATTTGAAATTGGAATGGGTTGATGGGTTTGGGTTATTTTATTTAGTTAAAATTTCTTTGGGTTGGGTTTGGGCTTTGTGACGTGATTATCGTGGTCACGCAAATTTAATCCCAAAAACACAACTATATAGATAGCGGTAGCAGGGTATCGAACTCAGGGAGTATGTGGAAAATCTGTCGATTGTATAGCTTTGTACTTAAACTAATATTAGACTAAATTGCAGAAATTAAAATTCAAGAGCTTGGTTTGTTGATTTAGAAAGCTAAATTAAACTAATGCAAATCAAATGCAGGTTTTAAGACAACTTAGGAGAGAACAATGATCACCCTAGGTTTCAGTTTCTTTAAACAATTGTGTGCAATTCCAACTAGAAAGAGTTACATAGACATAACTCGTGTATAGATGATTGAAGTGATAAAAGGGGACAAAGTACTCGGATTATATAAACGCGAGGTTGTTTCCCGATGACCAATTAACCAATAACCAACCCTAACCCTTCCCGTGATATCTCGATTGCCAACGGCACCAAGAACGTACGATTAAGACTAGAAATTGCAATATCGATTAACAAATTACAAGCAATCAAACATACACCATGATATTCAAGCAACGCAAGTTATCATTCTAGAAATTCAGAATTAAAACACACAAAAGTTCAAGAAACATTCACCTAAGATGATCACCGAAGAGTTTAGCCGGACATGGCTCGGTGAATCATCATCATAATCAAACCAATGTTCATACGAATCGAAAATACAAACCGGATGATAAGAATTGTTCACAAACCAAGCAAGTAGCCAAAAATCGCCCCAAGGATGATCCAAAACCGTCCAATGATGAGTGATAATGAAAAGACACCCCAAAACTAACTTAAAAGTGGCAGTTACATGTTTTCACGCTGACACCACCGTAAATTACGGCTCCACCGTAATTTACGGTGGACATGGTTCTTTTACGGCACAAACAAACTGTGTTACGGTGGAGGAGAAGGTAAAATCCAGGTCCACCGTAAATTACGGTAGGACCGTAATTTACGGTGGAGAGCTGCCTTGTTTTCTTTGTTGTGTCTCTTGTTCCACGCTCGACCCGTTTATCACCAAAGCCTCCAAAGCTGCATTTTATCCATCTTTTAACTCCTGAACTGCACCTGAAACATAAGCACCGTAGTTATCTAATTCAAGATAATTACACGATTAAGTGGAGGATTATTTCATCTTTTAACATGCTTAAGGGTTGTCCAAAGGACCACCCGTCACATCCCCACACTTAATCGTTACTTGTCCCAAGCAACTCCTCAAATCAGTTTCAAAACAAGTGATCAAATTAAACCAAGCAAAACATGCAATCTTTTTACTAACCCCTTTTTAACACCCAACCAATGCACCCCTCTCTAAATCTCTCATCTCGGCTACAAGTGAAAACTAGCAAAGATAAGCTAGACACACACTAAGCAAACGGGTGGTTGCACAATCATAAGCTTGTACTTAAATCGATCATTCTCCTAAAATGTGTCAAACATAAATGCAAATCAAAGGGACTTTCAAGGTTGTAACGTGGCTAGGCGTATGGGTAGGAAATGGAATATATATGAAGTAGCGAAAACTCGACCCGGTCTTTTATTACACAAATAAACAAACAAACAACTAACAAACTGAACTACTATACACAAGATAACTAACATCACTTTTTTTTTTCTTTTCTAATTTTTTTTTTCAAGCAAACAAACATACAATAGCGCATTAACCCTATCTACTACAAACTACTAAAACTACTAATACTATCACTAACACTATAAGACCGGGTCAAATTTGGGTAAATTTTTAAGAAAGTAGCTAAGGGTAACAAATGATAGGCTTTTAAAGCACAAAATGGGCAACTAAATGTCCAAACCCCCGCCCTTCTCACTACCATGCTCATATATATAACTTATGAGGTCCAACCCCCCAAATCCCTCACTCACTCACACCAACGACGAGGTTACCTAAATGCCCTTATCCTTTTTGCATTTATATCTAACTAAGGACTCAAATCGCATTCAAGCACAAGTTCTAACGCACCCCCACCCGTAGCCACTCTCATCAAAGATAAGCATTATTTCTATACATGTGTGGCTACAACTCTCACCAAGAATGAAAAAGGTATCAAGGGTTGCCGGTGCACCAACTTGGGGTTAATCTAGGGTGTTCAAATTTTCACATTGTTTCACTTGGCACAAAATTTTTCAAAATCTTTAAAATTTCCCCCATCCCCACACTTGGGATACATTGACCCCAATGTATGGTTTTGAGAGGTTTTGATCACTAAAAACCTTTTCAACATCAACCAAAACGCTTCTTTACTCAAACCCCAAATTTCTTTTTGTATTTTTCATTTTATAATTTTTTTTATATTTTCTTCTTTTTAACATAAACACCACCACATAACACCAACCCCAAACACAACATATCAAAACACCACCCAACCTCCCAATCCTTAAACAAACTATCAAATATGCACAAAAAGTATACAAAAGGAGAAACACAACCTTACTAATAGTAGCGCGGTCCCGGAGGTCCAAAAACGGAAGACATTACGTCATTCCATTCACCGAACGCGAACGAACCACTACTACTTCCTCCTTCTTGTTGTTGTGCTCCCTCTCGTTGCCTCGGGTCAATCCATTGCGAGTGGTGGACCGGTGGAGTCGGATATGAGATACTACCATCATAAAGCGGTAATGAGGCATAGTCCACATGTTGTGGATCCTCAACAACCGGCCTTCCGGCATGCCAATCTACATGCATCCGCCTCGCTTGATCATCAAAATAATTGTTATTCCTTTCCACTTCCCGGGAATACGCATGAGTGCGATTCCATAGCTCTTGACGATCTAAATTGTGTTTCATGGCCCGCTCTAAACTCGCACTATTTCTTGTGTTTTGATCAAACAATGTCCTCTCCGACCCCGACCACGTATCAAACACGGACGCCGGAGGACGTTGATTAGCAATCACCTCTTGCATGGTGCCTTCATAGGCCCAACCCGGTACATACGACTGCTGCGTATAATCATAAAACATCCCACCATGACCCTGACCATAACCACCTTGAACCACATTTTCACCACCATGCGGCGCGTCCGCATAGTCTTCATCTCCGCTCGGAACTAACTCTTCGTCACTCTCTGGCTCATCCGGCTCTCCCGGTAACAAATCTCGTGCATTCAACTTTAATGCCCTCCACCGTTGCCCTTCCGACTTCAACTTGTGATACCGCTCCGACTGAATATACGTCCAAACATTCCCCAACCTATCCAACGTAAAAGGCTGGTGTCTTTTTGTCAAGCCTCGGTCTTCGGATGTTATTGCCTTCTGTTGTTTCATCAATCCCGTAATTATTCGGCAATACGGGACAATGTCTCTTCCATATTTATTCCGGCAGATCCATAGGTGGTGCATAATAAGGTAACGTATCGGGAAACGTGGAGACCCATGCATCAACGAATAAAGAACAGGTATCTCCGGAAACCTCACCTGTTCTTTGTCTCCCCTTCTTGGAATGACATTGAGAAGACAGATTGTATGCAACAGTTTAGCTTCAATTTTCAAATTCTTCCGGTATAAAATACCACTGTATCTACCGGGCAAGAACAATGCTGCCAACATGTCATTCCATCGCTGATGTTTCTCCGGCTTAAGCAATAAGTCATCAAGTGTGGGAACCATGTACTCCCGAGATGGGAGACTGTCATACTTCCCAAGCCTCTTCAGTGTATCGTATGACATCTCCACCGGTACCCCATGTACCTCCCCGATCATCTTCATCTGTGATGGCTTGTTAAAGTTGTGACATTTTAAAGTTGCCATCCACTCTTGAATCTCTGTCATAAACAGGTTACTCTTGTCTTTGTCAAAGCATTTAAGCACCCCTTCCCAACCTAGAGCGCGAAATTTAGCAAACACCCCAAACTGGCCAAATTGGGGCTCATCAACTTCTTTCTCACAAATAAAAGCAGCTGCCTTGTTTTTCAACTTATTCATGCAATCATTGTAAAGTGTTGGCTGCCAAACCTCAGATTGATCATCCAAAGACCCCGAATTCCATACCGGCTTTTCACTCGGGTCTAACTCCATCTCTTCTTCGCTTTCACTTTCACTTTCACTAACCCTACCCATATATTGCCTCTTTCTTGGTGGTTGCTCCTTTTGTTTGCCCTTGCCTTTTGATGAAGACGAACTTGATCCCGCTTGTTCCTTTGTCCTAGCCATTTCCTACACACATGAAACAAGCAACAAAAACAAAACACCAAATTAAACCCTCTCTTCAAAATCATCCCCACACTTGCTTGTTATCATGGTTGTAAATGCTAGTGAACCAAAGATATATCAAGAATTTTCAAAACTTGGGCATGGTGTCTCTACAATGTAGAGATCCCCAAAAGTTCACTACTTTAATCACAAATCTTACATCTACAACCATTATCATGTTCAAATAAACAAGTTCATAATCATCTCTCAAAACAAGCAAGTGGGTATGAGCAAATAACCTAAAAAAACTTACTTTTCACAATGTAGCATCAAAATACAAAAAAAAAATAAGCTTTCATACCTTTCCTTGAAGATGCAAGAATGTTTGTGAAACAAAAGCTCCAAAAATCCCCAAATTTTTCGAACTAGGGTTTTGATTTCGGACCCTAAATCTGCGTTTTCTCGTATGGTTCTTAGCAAAATCAGATACTACGTTGAAAATTAGTCAAGAAGGACTCTGATTTCTCTCAGTTTGGTCAAGAATTGAAGGATTTATGGAGGTTTGAAGGTTGAAGAAGATTATGGAAGTTTGAGGTTTCTTGTGGGAAAGAGATGGATAGTGATAGATGGATAAAGAAATGTGTGGCCAGGGTATACTCACGTGATGTTTTTTTTTTATTTTTTTTATGTACATACGGAAACCGAACGACGGATTAAAATTTTATGCGTACCGTAAATTACGGTTAAACCGTAATTTACGATGAGACTTGGATCTCAACTCATCACCGTAAATCAGGAGACTATTACCGTAAAACTCAAAACTTTTCAATGCTCACCGTAATTTACGGTATAACCGTAAATTACGGTACATGTTGAACTTGAATTCTTACCGTAAATCAGTAGAGATTTACCGTAAAAGCCAACCAAGTTTTAATTCCACCGTAAATTACGGTAAAACCGTAATTTACGGTGATACCTGGGAGATCCTGATTTGTGAAAAATGCAATTTTAAGGTATCAATTTTTTTATTTTTTTCAATTTTTTCAAATTTTTTATGGTTTTTAAATTTTTTTCAAAAACGTGAAAAATCACCCTACCCCCTCAAAAATCCCGTGTTGTCCTCAACACAATGTTAGAGTAATTCGTGACCCGAACATCCCCACACTTGTTTCAAACACGGATTTCGAGAAAATACGGCAATTGTGCAAATTATACAAAACAAACAAAACAAAACACTACTATGTACACTACCAAACCTGGGCCTCTCATGGTTGTTCTTCATCGACCGGGCGCAAGATGTAGCCCGCTTTGTCAAGCTCCAAAGTGTTGATGTCATTCCCATCCAAATACGGCTTTAACCGGTGACCGTTCACCGTTTGTTGTTTCAATGTTTGCTCGTCTTGGATGTCAACATCACCAAATCTACCAACTCTCCGAATGACATACGGACCCATCCATTTACTTTTAAGTTTGCCCGCGAACATCTTCAATCTTGAGTTGTACAACCAAACTTTCTGCCCCACTTCGAACGTTTTCTTTCGCAATTTCTCATCATGCACTTTCTTTAGTTTATCCTTATAGGCCGATGCACATTCGTACGCCTCATCCCGAATCTCTTCTATTTCGCTTAATTGCAACTTTCTCAACTTACCCGCCTCATCGTAATCCGCGTTGACTGTCTTGATCGCCCAATGTGCCCGATGCGCCAACTCCATTGGCAAGTGACAACCCTTACCATACACCATCCGGTAAGGCGTTGTGCCAATTGGAGTCTTGTAGGCCGTTCGGTATGCCCACAATGCATCGTCTAACTTACTCGACCAATCCTTCCTATCCGTTCTTACCGTCTTCATGAGAATTTCTTTGATTTGACGGTTGGACACTTCAACTTGCCCACTCGTTTGCGGATGGTAAGGTGTGGCAATTCGGTGATTCACGCTATACCTCTTCAATAATTTCCCAAAGTTGAAGTTCTTGAAATGCGAACCACCATCGCTTATAATGACCCGCGGAATGCCGAAACGAGAAAAGATGTTGGATTGAACAAATTTACAAACAACCGAATGGTCGTTTGTGCGTGTTGCAATAGCTTCAATCCACTTCGAGACATAATCCACCGCTACCAAAATGTATAGAAAGCCATTCGAATTCGGGAACGGACCCATAAAATCTATACCCCATACATCAAATATCTCTACAACCAAGATTGGTTGTAATGGCATCTCATCCCTCTTCGATATGCTACCCATCTTTTGGCAATTTATACAATTTCTGGCGAACTCAATTGCATCCTTGAAAATAGTGGGCCAATAAAACCCACAAGAAAGTACCCGATAGCCTGTTTTATGCCCACTAAAATGACCCCCTCAAGTGGACGAATGGGCATGAGTTAAGATTTCCAACACTTCCGTCTCAGGCACACACCTCCGTATAACTTGATCCGGTCCGATCTTGAAGAGATCCGGCTCATCCCAAATGTATTGCTTCACTTGAACCATAAATTGTTGTCGGCGTTTCTTGGTCCAATGACTTGGGATGGCACCCGTGGCTAAATAGTTAACATAGTGAGCATACCACGGTGCAACAAAGGTAGAAACGGCTAGAAGTTGCTCGTCGGGAAAACTTTCATTGATTTCACTTACATCATCGATCCCTTCCACCGGAATCCGAGACAAGTGATCCGCCACTACGTTCTCACTTCCCTTTTTGTCTCGGATCTCTAGATCAAATTCTTGTAACAATAATACCCACCGAATCAACCGAGGCTTCGCGTCTTTCTTCTCCATCAAGTATCGGACCGCACTATGATCCGAATAAACCACTACCTTGCTTCCCCAAATATACGAGCGAAACTTATCCAAAGCATACACCACCGCTAGTAATTCCTTCTCGGTTGTGGTGTAATTAAGTTGCGCTTCGGATAAAATTTTGCTTGCATAGTAAATAACCACCGGTTTCTTGTCAACCCGTTGGCCCAAAACTGCACCAATAGTGGTGTCGCTCGCATCACACATTATCTCGAACGGCTTTGACCAATCGGGTGGTTGCAAAATAGGCGCCTTGACCAAGTGTTCCTTCAAAACAGTGAAAGCTTGCATACACTCGTTAGTGAAATCAAACGGAACATCTTTTAATAACAAGTTACATAAGGGTTTGGTGATAACACTAAAACCCTTAATGAAACGTCTATAAAAACCCGCGTGTCCCAAGAATGACCTTACACCCTTAACATTTTTAGGAGGTGGCAAAGATGATATTACCCGTATCTTTGCCTTATCCACCTCCATCCCCCTTTCAGAAATCACATGCCCCAACACAATGCCCTCTTGCACCATGAAATGACTTTTCTCCCAACTTAGCACTAAATTTTTCTCAACGCACCTTTTCAAAACCTTTTGCAATTCGTTGAGACAAGTATCAAAAGTAGTGCCAAAAATGGAGAAATCATCCATAAATACTTCAAGCGACTCTCCAACCATGTCCGAGAAAATACTCATCATACATCGTTGGAAAGTTGCCGGAGCATTACACAAGCCAAATGGCATTCGCCTAAACGCAAAGGTGCCATATGGACATGTGAAGGTGGTCTTGTGTTGGTCATCCGGGTGTATGGCGATTTGATTGTAACCCGAGTACCCATCTAAGAAGCAGTAATATTTTTGACCCGACAATTTTTCAATAATTTGGTCAATGAAAGGGAGCGGGAAATGGTCCTTAGACGTGGCGGCATTCAATTTTCGGTAGTCAATACACACACGCCACCCGGTAACCGGTCGGGTGGCAATTTGTTCACCACTTTCATCCTTGACTACTTGAATGCCGGCCTTCTTAGGCACAACTTGAGTGGGACTCACCCAAGCACTATCCGAAATCGGATAGATGATTCCCGCATCCAACCATTTAATTACCTCCTTTTTCACTACCTCCCGTAGGTTCGGGTTCAACCGCCTTTGAGCTTCTCGCGTCGGTTTGGCATCTTCGGTCGTGATAATTTTATGCATGACAATGGATGGACTAATTCCTTTGAGGTCGGCGATCGTCCATCCAATAGCACCCTTGTTCTCTTTTAAAACCTCAATTAATGCTTGCTCTTGTGCCAATTCCAAATTAGAGGCAATAATGACCGGTAAAGTGTCATTATCCCCTAAGAATACATACTTCAAATGGTTAGGCAAGTCCTTGAGCTCCAACTTTGGTGGTTCCTCCAATGATGGTTTTGTACCCGAATCGATCTCCACCGGTAGACCCTCGAATTGATGGGTCTATGGTGGCCGACCTTCTTTCATTGCCATAGCATCTTGTGCTTCCTCTTCAACCCGTAGTGCATAAGCATGTACCTGTTCAGAAAAGTCACACAGGCAAATATCCAAACCATCCTCCTCATACTCATGCGAGTTGCATCCATCTACTATGTCTGCCATGAAACACTCATCAACACCGTTAGCATTAGAATTGTTAGTAAAAACATTCAAACGCATTTTTCTATTTCCAAAAGCCATATCAACTGTACCAAATCTACAATCAATAATAGCATGTGCGGTGCTTAAAAATGGCCGACCCAAAATTATATTTTGTTGTTGCTTAGGGTCCGCCGATGAGTAATCCAAGACTAAAAAGTCCACCGGGTAATAAAACTCATCAATTTTCACAATTACATTTTGAACCATACCCCGAGGCAACTTATGAGACAAATCGGCCAAAACAACCGTCGTCTCCACCCTTGCTAATGGACCAAAGTCATATTGGTCATATAAGCCCCCCGGTAAAATGCTAACTCCGGCTCCGAGATCTAGCAACGCCTTAGCCATTTGAAAATTACCAACTTGTACATTAATCAATGGCGTTCCCGGATCTTGGAGCTTAGGAGGAAGCTCCCCATTCAACACCGCACTCACTTGCCCGGTTAAATCTACCCGCTTAGGCATTTTCTTTTTGTTTTGCCTCTTTTGTGTACACAATTCTTTTAGAAATTTTGCGTAAGCGGGTACTTGCTTTATTGCATCAAGGAGTGGGAGATTTATTTTTACTTGTTTGAACATATCCCACATCTCCTCTTTTTGAGGACCTCTCGACACAATAAATTTTTTCTTGCCCGGGTCAAGTAAAGCCGATGGAAACGGGACTTGACTCGGTTCACCCTCAACTTTTTCACTTTCTTTATTTTCACCCAAACCCGGTTTTTTAACATTTAATTATTTTGGTTTAACCGGTGAAACATCATCATCACTATCATTACCCGTGATGTCCTCAACCACCCCCTCAACTAATTCGGGTGACAAATTAGTTTTAAACTCTTTTCCACTTCTCAAAACACTAACCTGATGAACATTTACATTACCTCTTGACGAACCGTGTGATGGATTTACCTTGGTGTCACTAGGAAGTTGACCCTTGTTCTTCTTCAATTCAGCCACATCGGTTGCCAATTGACCCATTTGGGTTGTTAGTGATTGGATGCTTTTGTCACGAACTTCATCTTTTTGCATTCGGACTTCATCAAGTTGATTCCGTTTTTGCATCTCCGTTTGCATGCTCTTTAGCATCTCCATCATCTCATTTCCACCCGAAGAACCCCCTTGTTCTTGACCCGTTTGCCTTTGGTACCCTTGGTTGTTCCCACTTCTATATCCACCTTGATTGTTATAAGGTTGGCGCGAACCATAGTTTCCTTGGCTACCTTGAAAGTTCGGGTTTGCTTGATTTGACGGGTTCCCATATCTAAAATTCGGATGGTTCCTCAATCTGGGGTGGTAGGTATTAGAATTCATGTTGTTGTAGTTCCTACCACCTCCTCCTTGACCTTGAACCGCATGGACTTCTTCGTATTGCCCGTCCAACATTCCTTGGCAATTTTCAGCCGCATGACCTATCTCATTACACAAAGCACAAACATCATAAATTTGGTTAGTGGTTTGAACATTACCATCATCTATGGCGTGCACTTGCGGTCGGTTAGTGGTCGGTCGGGCTCTTCTTGAGGCTTGAGCTTTCCTCTTTGATGTAGTTGCCATGCTTTCCAAGAACTCCCAATCATCATTCTCATAGTTTGTTCCAAAAGTCCCACCGGTGATAGACATCAAATCACGTGCATCTTCGGCACTCAATCCCTCATGAAAAGCATTCATCAACTCCCACAATTCAATTCCATGGTGAGGGCAATTTTTAATCATCATATTGAAACGCTCGAATGCCTCATGAAACATCTCACCATGTTGTTGTTGGAAGCTTCTCAACCCCTTTCTTGCATCGTTGGTCTTTTGGGCGGTGTAAAACTCATCCAAGAAAGTTTGTTGCATCTCCCCCATGTATATATGGATGCCGAAGGTAACGTGTAGAACCATTTCTTCGCCTTATCTTCCAAAGAAAATTGGAACAAAACCAATTTGATATCGTCGGCTGAAAACCCTTGACTCCCAAGAGTGTTGCAAATAGAGTCATAAGCCTCTAAATGAAAATAAGGCTCCTCATTTGCCAACCCATTGTACTTTGGTAAACTTTGCAAAGAATTGGTTCTTACTTCAAATGTTCGCCCTTGATCATTATGAGGAATGACTACCGGTGAAGGGTTTTGCGTGATTACCGGCCGAAAATGTGCTTCAATGCCCCTCACATTTTCTCTAAGGTGTCTCCTTGGTACACCATACCTACCTCTCGGAATAATAGGACCATTTGGCCTTGGTACTTGCCCTTGCGGTGCGATTGGTTGTTGAAACTGTTGTTGTCGCATCGGTGGGCGTTGAGGTGGTCTTTGAAATTGTTGTTGTACATGTTGTGGCCGGACTTGTTGCAATGGATTAGGTTGTTGTATTGGTGGCCCTTGTGGTCTTGGCCGAATGTGTTGTGGTATAATTTGTTGTTGTGGCATTCCACCAACACTTGCCATCCCTTGAGATTGACTTTGTAAATACCCAAACTCCCCTTGATCACCATAACCTCCATAACCGTACCCATCATCATCATACCCCTCAAATTCTTCAAATCCCTCATCATAACCATCTCCTTGAATTCCCGAAGTTTGCCCAAATGGGATGGTCGAATACTGAAAACCCGATTGTTGTGGTTGTGGTCTAAAAGATGAAGTAGTATGCACAATAGTTGAATTGGGTGCAATTGTGAAGGTGGATGATGATTGACCCGTAGTTGGGGGAAAGAAGTGGGATAATGGTGGGATTGTGGTGGATGGATTGTAGGTGATGGTAGGCTCAGTTTGAGTGGTGATTGGTTGGGTGACATTGGATGGTGTAAATTCAGCGGTGGTATTAGGTAATGTGGTGTTTGGTGATGGTTGGGTGGAAGTAGGTATAAAGGATGATGAGGTCGTTTGACCCGTTGTAGGTGGTATGTGTGTTTCGTCCATGATGTTTCTTGGTGTAATGGGTGAAGTGGGTGAACCAATGATTCTGTTTTCGCGTAGTAGAACTCGGTTTTGCCTTAGTGTTCTTTCGATTTCCGGATCAAATGACAATGGTGACGCTTTGTGAGAGCCTCTAGTATGCATGCACCTGTAGAACCTACACACTAAACACACCAGTATGCATGCACCTTAAAAATGGAAGATGGTCAGTTGAGTTTGCTAACGTGGGACAAAATTCGAATTAATCAGATGGCGGAATAGTAGCAAAAATCGAAAGCAACGAAGCTATTGATTGCGACAAATCGGAAACGAGTCAAAGTGGAGGTAATGGACTCTGGTTCGCGGCAGTGGCAGACCTAGGAATTTTTTCCTGGGGGTGCGGATTTTTTTAAAGATTTTAGGCCACTATCTATATAAAAAAATCGGTTCATAGCGGGTCGGATCGGGTCGGGTCATGTAAGACAAAAGAACATCAAACTAAAATTTATATAATCATCAAACACAAACACACGTTAAACGTCGTTACAAACGTATTTAAAATTGTGACTACAAGTTTTTATTTTTTGAAATCTATCTAAAACATCATCTTGAGATACTAAACACTCAATAAGTTCATTACATTCTTACTAATGCTTCCAATCACATATAAATCGCTCCATAAGTTCATAAAACAACACTAAACACTTAAAAAAAATAAACAATCATGTTCAACATTAGTCCATAATTTTCAATTATATTTTCAAACATTCAAGCTCTAGTATTAAATGTTGATTACTTGTAATTAATCATTTAAAAAACAAAGCTATAAATAAAACAAACAAAGATATAAATAAAACAACAAAATTAATTAACTAAAAGTCTAGAACAACCAAAAAAACATCAAAAGCATAATAAGATCAAACCCTTATACATCTATATTTTCTCCTAATCATCATATAAAACAACAAAAACAAACTCAATAAAAAAATTATACTAGTCGTATATCGAAATCTTGGATTAATATGGGTCGGTCGTGCCGGAATTTTGGTTTTTCCTGCAAAAAAAGTCGTCCGGTCATGAGCAGTAGCGTCAAGTTGCTGGGAGTTTTTATGGGGCGAGATTTGAAATTGGAATGGGTTGATGGGTTTGGGTTATTTTATTTAGTTAAAATTTCTTTGGGTTGGGTTTGGGCTTGGTGACGTGATTATCGTGGTCACGCAAATTTAATCCCAAAAACACAACTATATAGATAGCGGTAGCAGGGTATCGAACTCAGGGAGTATGTGGAAAATGTGTCGATTGTATAGCTTTGTACTTAAACTAATATTAGACTAAATTGCAGAAATTAAAATTCAAGAGCTTGGTTTGTTGATTTAGAAAGCTAAATTAAACTAATGCAAATCAAATGCAGGTTTTAAGACAACTTAGGAGAGAACAATGATCACCCTAGGTTTCAGTTTCTTTAAACAATTGTGTGCAATTCTAACTAGAAAGAGTTACATAGACATAACTCGTGTATAGATGATTGAAGTGATAAAAGGGGACAACAAAGTACTCGGATTATATAAACGCGAGGTTGTTTCCCGATGACCAATTAACCAATAACCAACCCTAACCCTTCCCGTGATATCTCGATTGCCAACGGCACCAAGAACGTACGATTAAGACTAGAAATTGCAATATCGATTAACAAATTACAAGCAATCAAACATACACCATGATATTCAAGCAACGCAAGTTATCATTCTAGAAATTCAGAATTAAAACACACAAAAGTTCAAGAAACATTCACCTAAGATGATCACCGAAGAGTTTAGCCGGACATGGCTCGGTGAATCATCATCATAATCAAACCAATGTTCATACGAATCGAAAATACAAACCGGATGATAAGAATTGTTCACAAACCAAGCAAGTAGCCAAAAATCGCCCCAAGGATGATCCAAAACCGTCCAATGATGAGTGATAATGAAAAGACACCCCAAAACTAACTTAAAAGTGGCAGTTACATGTTTTCACGCTGACACCACCGTAAATTACGGCTCCACCGTAATTTACGGTGGACATGGTTCTTTTACGGCACAAACAAACTGTGTTACGGTGGAGGAGAAGGTAAAATCCAGGTCCACCGTAAATTACGGTAGGACCGTAATTTACGGTGGAGAGCTGCCTTGTTTTCTTTGTTGTGTCTCTTGTTCCACGCTCGACCCGTTTATCACCAAAGCCTCCAAAGCTGCGTTTTATCCATCTTTTAACTCCTGAACTGCACCTGAAACATAAGCACCGTAGTTATCTAATTCAAGATAATTACACGATTAAGTGGAGGATTATTTCATCTTTTAACATGCTTAAGGGTTGTCCAAAGGACCACCCATCACTTGGGTTAATAAAAATATATTGTAGATTGGACTTGATTGAGTTTAGTAATTAAGTGAATAAGTGGTTAAAGAATAATTATATAAATTGTGTTATATACTTATCTATTAAATAATAATCAATGCTTAACTTTTTGATAAATTCATATTATTTTTTTCTTAGTGGGGCGGTTGAAATTTTCAAGGGGTGAGGGTGAAAATTTCCCAAGGGTGCGGTCGGAATTTCCGCCGAAAAATAAAACTAAAAATTATTTATTCAAAGGGAGCGCCCGCCCACCCATGGCTTGGGTGGCTACGCCCCTGGTTCGTGGTGGCAGATGGTGTCTCTGAGGCGGTTGAGTGTTGTTGTGCATGGCGATGACCGGTGCTTATGCGGCCTGAACAACGGAGGTGAAGTGTATATCTTGAACGGCAAAATGGATTGAAGAAGCGAGGTCTAAGGTTTAAAAAGAAACTAACCGATTCCAAAAACTTCGGCATACGCATTGGTTTTTTTTATTCGAAATTTTTAGCAATAAGGCTATGAACCAATGTTTTAAAAACCGGTTTTTAAGTTATACTGGGTTGGGCTCTAAAATGGTTCAACCGGTTGAACAGGTTGTATTGGGCGGTTGAACCGTGTTACTAGTTAAGCATATAAATTTCATAAAATACATATTCATCTAGAAAAACAATTCAATCTAAACTAGGATTTATGTAACTGATCATAATTTTAACTAAAAACAACTATTTTTATTGTAAACTATTAAGCATTTTAAGAATATTTTTATGGAAAATTGGTTTTTAATAAACCAACCTTTGTCCCGTTGGTAAATAATAATCTTACCTATTAACATGTTGGTACTCAATGAACTTCCGTTAATTTTTTAACTGAAGTTAATTTTTAAGTTTTTTTTATTACACAAAAGTCCCTGTAGTTGTAATTTACTAGTTTTAACTATTTTTTAAAACAAAAAAACCTCAAGGGACTGTAATTTACCAGTTTTAAAATAGTTAAAACTAGTAAATTACAACTACAGGGACTGCTTGTGTAATAAATAAAACTTAAAAACTAACTTTAGTTAAAAAAAATTAATGGAAGTTCATTGAGTACCAACATGTTGATAGGTAGGATTATTGTATACCAATTACGTAGGTAAAATTATTATTTACCAACGGGACAAAGGTTGGTTTATTAAAAACCAATTTTCCTATTTTTATTAGTTATAAACAATACTGCATTGTTGTGAGTAACAGTTTCAACAACGATGAAATATTGAAATAGAAGGCACTAGGTTAATTACTGTGAATATGGAATATCAATATAATCTTAATATCGTATTTTATTAAAATTAAGAAATCAAATCTTTAGATAATGCAAACCGGTTCAATGGTTTAAACCAGTAGAAACAGATTAACCACCGATACATAAGACATACCGTATTCTGATTTTACCGGTCTTTATCGTACCAGACTCGTGTCCAATATCCTGTTTAACCGGTATAACCGGCGGGTTTATCCCGGTATTTAAAACATTGCTATGAGCAAACGGATGAATTTGAACAAGCGATGCATAAGGTTCTTGATAGCCAAAATTATTACTATTAAATATTAATTCTACTCCCACTTTCATATGTAAGTCAATTTAATCATATATATATGAGTAAACTGTCATTTTGCTCCATGTGGTTTCGTCACTTTTGTCACTTTCGTCCAAAACTCAAACATTTTGCATCTGGGTCCCAGTGGTTTCAGTTTTATTGCCATTTTGGTCCAAAAATGAAATCAGGTCATATTTGTCTTATAAAATCCTGCTATTTTGTCCTTTTCCGCAGAGGCAAAATGGTCATTTCTTTTTTATAAATAAATACCAGATTTTATAAGACAAATATGACCTGATTTTCCCCTGATGAAAAGGACAAAATTGCAGGATTTTATAAGACAAATATGACATGATTTCATTTTTGGATCCAAATGGTAATAAAACTGAAACCACAGGGACCCAGATGCAAAAGGTTAGAGTTTTGGACTAAAGTGGCAAAAGTGACCAAACCTCAGGGACCAAAATGGCAGTTTACTCTCCCCCCCCCTCTCTCTCTCTCTATATATATATATATATATATATATATATATAAGGTGGGGTCTAGAGTGAACACTAATGTATTTGATAACTGAGTGAACAAATCCTGGCCATTGATCTACACATGTGTATGGCCAAGATTAGTTCACTCAGTTCGCAAGCTACACTAGTGTTCACTCTTGAACCTAATCATATATATATATATATATATATATATAGAGTTAGGGTAAAACGAAAACTTATACGAGTTGTGAGAATTTAGAGAACTCGGCCTTACGAACTATTTTTTCAAGAAATTTTTTTTACCAAAAATCCTAAAAAATCAAGTTTTCCAAAAAAAAAATAGTTTTTTTTTAAATTTACGGCAACCGTAAATGATGTAAAAAGTGATGACATGCTTATGTCATCAGCTTTGTCATCACTTTTTACAGTTGTTGTAAGAGGCCGAAAAACACCACTTCCAAAAACAATTTTCTAAATCTTTTTTTATAGCAGTCTTTTCTAACGTTTTAATCTAGATGTATGAAAAAAAAAAATGGGGGCAAAACTCGCTCAGGAAGACCGAGTTCTCTAAGTTCTCACAACTTGGAAAGGTTTTCCCTTGATCTTGATCCTATATACATATACATATACATATACATATACATATCATTCAGTTCAAATGAAAACCACCACGAGTTGTGAGAACTTTTTGATCCGACGCGAGTTGGGCAATTTTTCTTTGCACAAACGTAGATGAAAATATTATAAACACGTCTGTAAAAAAAGTAAAAAAAAATTGTTGAGGCGTTATTTTTGACCGATGCAAGTTTTTTTTACGCGCTGTTGTAAAATTTTAATGTTGATAACTATTTTTTTTATCAGGGCGTAAAAAAATTTGCATCAGTCAAAACTAACGACTCTATAGTTTTTTTTACTTTTTTTACAGATGTGTTTATAATGTTTTCATCTACGTTTGTGCAAAAAATTTTAGCCCAACTCACGTGGGATCAAAAAGTTCTCACGGTTCTCACAACTCGTAGTGATTCTCATTTTAACCCATCCCTATTTGTATATATATATATATATGTGTGTGTGTATATATGTTAAAAACACGATATTAAGAACAAGTTATCTATATAAACACTCAATCTGCAACTGCCGTAAATAGACAAAGTATATGACCGAACAAGCGTCACTGAACAGGACAAAATTGATGCAGAATCAACAGATCGTCAACGAATGATTCTGCGTTATTTACTGATCAGAATGACCACAGGGACTGCTGAATACAGGCAACAGAAAAGGCTCTAAATTTTCTTCAGAGAAGGCGATATTAGAGAAGACCAGGGAAGGCTTGGTTCGACTGAATATCTGCTGCGTAAATCCAAAGCAAAGGTATAAAACAAGCTGGGCAGCAGCAACCCTAAGCCCAGAAAGCAGCCCATCTTCCACCTTTAAGAGGAAACGACCCAACTCCAAAAAAAGAGACCAACAAGCCCAAGAACATGAAACAAAACCAAAAGAACATAATTAATGCAAAATGAATTGAATAACAGAAAGGGAACAAGAATAGATATATATATTTCAACACCCCCCTCAATTCAATATGCAAAAAAAATAAAAAGACCTAAGTGTTTACAAACCTTTTCATGAGCTTGAACAGGCAAACCTTTTGTGAAGACATATGCAGTTTGATTTTCAGAAGTGACACCTACAGTCTTGATAATTCCTTTTGAAATCTTTTCTCTTAAAAAAAAAGAGATCTATCTCAAAATGTTTGGTACGTTCGTGGAAAACAAGATTAGCAGCAATGGATATAGCTGCTGTGTTGTCATAAAATAAAGAGACATGATGTTTAATATCAACTTTAAGTTCTTTTAGAATGTTAAGGAGCCAAAGTATTTCACATGTGGCAGCACACATCGCATGATATTCTGCCTTAGCAGAAGATCTAGATATAGTGGACTGCCTTTTGTTTTCCATAAAATAAGAGAGTTTCCTAAGAAAATACAAAAACCAGTGACAGACTTTCTAGAGCTAACACATTTACCCCAGTCAGAATCCGCAAAGACTTTAAGATCTAAAGAATCCCCCTTTTTAAACAGTATACCGTTTCCAAGAGACCCCTTAAGATATCTTAAGAGTCTCAAAGCAATTTTAAAATGAGCATTAGAGGGACTATGCATATATTGACTTAGATAGTGCACAGAATAGGCAATATCAGGCCTTTTGTGCGAAAGATATATTAATTTTCCCACTAACTTTTGATAAACAGATATATCTAGTAACACTTGATTATCTTGATCACATAAATGTGTTAAAACATGATTTGCATCAATAGGACTGTTTACAGGTTTACACCCAGTCAAACCAAATTCAGCAAGTAAGTCAAGACAATATTTTCTTTGAGACAAACACAAACCGTCTTTGGTTTTTAATACTTCAATCCCATGGAAATATTTTAACATTCCCAAATCTTTAATTAAAAACTTAGATTTAAGGAGAGATTTTATTTTAGCAACTTTAGTAGAACAACTACCAGTTATGATAATATCGTCCACATAAACAAGTAAAACAATAACCACGGATTTACTTGTTTTAACAAACATGGAATGATCACACTTACTTTATTCGAAACCAAGTTCAAGTAATACATTAACAAGCTTCTCATTCCACATTCGAGGGGCTTGTTTGAGGCCATAAAGAGATTTCTTAAGTCTACAAACCTTATTTTCATGGTTGGAACCATAACCATCAGGAAGTGTCATATAGACTTCTTCATTCAAATTTCCATATAAAAAAGCATTATTTATATCAAGTTGATATAAATCCCAACCATTATTAACACCAATAGTTAGGACACATCTGACAGTAACCATTTTCACAACAGAAGAAAATGCCTCAAAGAAATCTATCCCCTCCTTTTGACTAAAGCCCTTAGCCACAAACACGATATTAAGAACAAGTTATGTATATAAACACCCAATCTGCAACTGTCGTAAATAGACAAATTATATGACCGAACAAGCGTCACCGAACATAACAAAATTGATGCATAATCAGCAGATCATCAACAAATGATTCTGCGTTATTTGCTGATCAGAATGACCACATGGACTGCTGAATACAGGCAACAGAAACGGCTCTAAATTTTCTTCAGAGAAGGAGATATTAGAGAAGACCAGGGAAGGCTTGGTTCGACTGAATATCTGCTGTGTAAATCCAAAGCAGAGGTATAAAACAAGCTGGGCAGCAGCAACCCTAAGCCTAGAAAGCAACCCAACTTCCACCTTTAAGAGGAAACGCCCAACTCCAGAAAAAGAGACCAACAAGCCCAAGAACATGAAACAAAACCAAAAGAACAAAATTAATGCAAAATGAATTGAATAATAAAAAGGGAACAAGAATATATATATATATATATATATATATATATATATATGGGAAGGTTAAAATGAGAACCACCTCGAGTTGTAAGAACCAGTGAGAACCACCCCCGCGGGGGGCCGTTGACCACGAAATTTTTTTTACACCTAGATCCGTATATTTTAACACGGGGGGTAAATTTTGGGTTCAAACGGCGCGCCCGAGGGGGTAGTTTTTTACGCCCAAAGTTTGGGTTTTTTTAATTTTTCTTTTTTTTTTACCAAACTTTGGGCGTAAAAAAATACCCCCTCGGGCGCGCCGTTTGAACCCAAAATTTACCCCCCGTGTTAAAATATACGGATCTAGGTGTAAAAAAAATTTCGTGGTCAACGGCGCCCCGCGGGGGTGGTTCTCACTGGTTCTTACAACTCGAGGTGGTTCTCATTTTAACCTTTCCCTATATATATATATATATATATATATATATATATATATATATATATTTCAACAATATATATAACCTAGAAAAATATATAGTTTCTCAAATTTGTTAGATTAATAAAGAGAAGAAAAAATTAAATAAATAAAGGTGTATGTATTTACTATATTATTATTTTTTAACTTTTCGAATATGTAATATTTGGCTCAAAAAAAATAATGTTAAGTATGTTAGTTACGGGAAAAGATCAAATAGGAAGTTTATTTTGGCTAGGAAGTGTAGGAAGCAATAGGATTAGGACATGTGGCAACATTTAAAATAAAGAAAAAGGGTATTTTAGTCAATCCAACCCTTTCTTCTTCCTTTTCAAAACCCAGTAACTTCAAAACCCACCATTTTCAAAACCCACCATCTTTAACCATTTCTTCATTTTCTATCTCAATAATCACTACATTATAGTGCGATTTTCATCACCAATCAATGATTCAAACACCCGATCAACGTGTTCTTCAGCTTTTTTTTTTTTGAAGAAAACCCAGTTTAATTTTATAAAAAAATCTCGTTTTTCCGGTGATTTTGGAGATATTCACTCGATTCGTTCGATTCGAGCACTGATAAGTGTTTCAATCAATCAAAATTCGTCAATTGTTGAAGAAATCACTTCGATCCATGTAAGAAATTATTTAATTTCATTTTTACGATCTGTTTTTTTGATTTAGTCATTGCGTTTTACGATCATGGCGGGGCTCCGGGGGCAGCGCCCTTAGTAGCAGGGTCCCAGGGGCGGCAGCCCCTGGCTGGGGTTGAGCTGCCAATTCTGATTAAATTGCTGTAATAAAAATGCATCAGAAAAATTAATTTTCCAGAAATTGGCTCATTTCGAAGACAGTAATTCGTAGACAGTTCACAGACAATTCACATACAGTTCCCAGACAGTTTTATGAGTCCATTGCGTTTTAGAAATAAGAGAGTTTTATGTGTTTTCTGGCTATTGCGTTTTAGAAAAAAAAAAAAACACATTTTTAAGTGTTTTTAGTCATTGCGTTTTAGGTAAAACACTTTTTTGAAGTGTTTTTAGTCATTGCGTTTTAGGTAAAACACATTTTTAGGTGTTTTCAGTTCATTGCGTTTTAGAATGAGTCATTTTTAAGTGTTTTCTTGCCATTGCGTTTTACAAATAAGACATTTTTTGTGTTTTTTGTGCATTGCGTTTTAGGTAAAACACCTTTTTATGTGTTTTCAGTCCATTGCGTTTTAGAAACAAACATTTTAAGTGTTTTATGGCCATTGCGTTCTACAAATAAGACATTTCTTTGTGTTTTTTGTGCATTGCGTTTTAGGTAAAACACATTTTTATGTGTTTTTAGTCCATTGCGTTTTAGAAAGTACATTGTCTTTTGAGTTTTTAGGCTACTGCGTTTTAGAAATAAGACATTTCTTTGTGTCTTCTGGCCATTGCGTTTTACAAATAAGTCATTTCTTTGTGTTTTTGGTGCATTGCGTTTTAGAAAAATGTCATTTTTAGGTTTTTTTTCATTGCGTTTTACGTAACTGGGGGTTTTTCTATTGCGTTTTAAGCAACTGAGTTTTTTTTAAATATAGCAATAGTATACTCGTTTTAAAGATAAAAAACGCTCGTTTTTTGGTGCAATTTTTATAAAAAAAATAATGTCGTATGAAAGAGTTATTAACGTTTAAAAAATGGGGGGAATTGGAGGAGAGAGAAACTATTGACTTGGATTGACTAGAATGCCCCTAAACAAACTCACGCGCCTCTTTTCTTCCCTTCAATTTCCATCATTTAATCTTAGCCCTTGATTAACTAAATGGATGGTCAAGATCACTTCCTAGCCTTCCTAGCCAAATAAACTTCCTATTGTATCTCCACCCTGTTAGTTACATGTATTTTATCATGTTATAATTATAAATATATATATATATATATATATATATATATATATATATATATATATATTAGGATTTGGGCTTAACAAACCAAACAACCTAGTTTTTGTATCGTAGAATCATTTTTATTTAAAAGATTATAGTTTAAAAGATATGATAGAAATACATAAAATAATTTTAATTTTGCAGGGGAGAGGGAAAAAATGTAACTACTAAGCAATTATTCAGGATTTTGTATTTAAAATATTATAGTTAGTTACATGTATTTTATCACGTTATAATTTTTTGACTCGTATCCTCGTTCTGATCAAAAGCCCTAAAACATCGGTTTGTAATTCGGAAAAAAACTTAACTCCGTTAAGCTATTTTAACGGCGGACTATTTTACAAAAAAATTGACCAGTTCGGATTATTATCGGCCAATAATAACTGACTTGGGATTATTATCGGCCAAATTGACTTAAGTGCGATTATTTATTTCCAATTTGCCTTATATATAGTATAGATAATACAATATTTATTTTATTATAAAACAATAAAAATGTCATATAATACAATACGAACTCAAATAATTGGTTAGCTTTGGTTTGAAATTCATATTTTCGAATTCAGTTTGCAAACAACGAGATGGTTTTCAAGCAAACCAATCGTAGCACACAGGAGATTGTGAGGAAGATTAAGTCGAGAGGGTTTTCCTGGTTTAAAAATATAACGTCATGTAATTATATTAGATGGGGTGATTGGTATAAATACCCTATGTATATGTCGTAATTTTCTGTCCTTTGCCCGTTTGGGTCGGGGGTGTGTGTTTTGTTTGGCATTTTGCCAGTTTGGGTCGGAGGTGTGTTTTTAATGAAGTTCTCTTTTTAAAAAAAATATAAGGATCCGAGTCAAATAGTGAAAACCCTTAGTTTTATGATTGTACATTAAATACAATCTTAATGTTATGTAGATGATTAAAGAAAACGGAATTGATGTCTTGAGCATACCGCCAGTTAGGTTACGTCAGAATGAGGAAGTGAATTATGAAGCGGTAACGACAACGCTGAGGAAAGCAGTCCGATTGAACCGTGCAATCCAAGGAAATGATGGTCACTGGCCCGCAGAATTTACTGGCCCCACGTTTTTTACTCCTCCCCTTGTAAGTACATACAACTTTTAAGACATTAAGAATTAAACTTGTAGACTTTTAGACCAACCATCGTTCACAATTTTTAAACGATCATAACTTTTTGATATCATAATATAATTACACCATAAAAACAAGGGGCATTTTATTCTTTTTAATTTAAGTATGTATTGCTATATTTTTTTTAATTTAAAAAATACTAACACGTTGCGAGAACCATAAGAACGAATGAAATAACCAATCAAAATTCATTTAATACAAGTCGTATTATAATTTTAATATTATATTAAAAAAAGAACTTACTCTTTAAATAATTTATCTATCATCTCAAAATCACTCTTAATAAATTTTTTACACATGTGTAAATACAAGAAATTTACACATGTATAAATGACAAACTTACACGTTAATAAATAAATTTACACGTTTAAATATAGATGCATTTGTAAATAAAAAAAATATAGGCATGTGTTAATTTGTTTTATTTATACGTGCGTAAAAACTTTATTAAGATTTATTTTGAAATGAGAGATAAATAGTTTGTTTGGTTTTCTAGGGATTTCTCTCTGTACTTGTAGGAGTTTTCTCTTGATCCGAATCCTATATATATATACACAGAGGCCGGTTAACGTATAATATTCCTTAAAGTACGAGCGTACGCTGTGAAATTACGCACGTTGTAATACTCCAAACCCTAATCACACATGTTGAAAAACCATAATCACGCATGTTGAAAAGACACAATCACGCATGTTGAAAACCATAGCATGCTTCATTACATAAGTATTACATGCGTGATTATGACTTTTCAACATGCGTGATTAGGGTTTTGAGTATTACAACGTGCGTCATTTCACAGCACATGCTCGTACGTTAAGCAATATTGTATTTTACACTTTCACTATATATATATATATATATAGGGAGCCGCTAGAATGAGAACCACCACGAGTTGTAAGAACCACGAGAACCGCGTCCCGCGGGTGGCCGCCGACCACGAAATTTTTTTTACACCTAGATCCGTGTATTTTAGCGGGGGGTTTAAATTTTCGGTTCAAACGGCGCGCCCAAGGGGGTAGTTTTTTACGCCCAAAGTTTGGTAAAAAAAAAAAGAAAAATTAAAAAAATTAAAAAAACCCAAACTTTGGGCGTAAAAAACTACCCCCTCGGGCGCGCCGTTTGAACCGAAAATTTAAACCCCCCCGCTAAAATATACGGATCTAGGTGTAAAAAAAATTTCGTCGCCGACGGCCACCCGCGGGACGCGGTTCTCGTGGTTCTTACAACTCGTGGTGGTTCTCATTCTAGCGATCCCCTATATATATATATATGGTTAGGAGTTGGCTACAAAGCCAACTTTTCCTACAAAGTGTAAGAAGCATTCTCCATTTAACATGTGGTATTTAGTAATTTTATACAAAAGGACATAATGGTAATTACTTAATTATTTTAATTTTGGAAGAATTTATCTCCTAAACCAAAAATAAGATGGTTATGGAAAGTGAATATCATCTTTGAATTCAAATATGACAGTTATCTTTTATACTTAGATGATCACCATTTTACATTCACAGTTCATTCGTTTTGGGATTAAACATGAAGAAATTCTTGACGCTTTGTTTTATCAGTTAGTTTTTGAAAAAAAAAATTGAATACTGTGCGTTGTGTTTTATTTCATTTCATTATGAGTGGAATGAGATTAATCATGAATAAATTGTTTCTATTATAATAATCATGGTTTTGGATTAAACATGAAGAAACTCTTAATGTTGTGTTTTATCAGTTACTTTTTGAAAAAAATTATACTATATGTTGTGTTTTATTCGTATATGAGTCTGTTACAATAAGCATGGAATTTAAACATGAAAAATTCTTGGCGTTGTGTTTTAGCTGTTAGTAACACACATAAAACACACCAGCGTCTTCTGAAATAAGTTAAATAACACATAAAACACGCCAGTATCTTGGCGTTGTGTTTTAGCAGTTAGTAACACACGTAGAACACAATAGTTTCGGAGGAGAGAAGGTAGAGAGAGAGAAAAAAAAACTTGCGAGAAAGGTGGGAAGTTATGGTATGATAGTTATTTTCTACTTTAAAGCAAGTTAAATGACACATCTACCCCTAATCAATTAAATTAGCCTATTTTTAAGACACATATATTATCAAAATGCCACCAAGATGATCTCAACCATCAAACACACTTATCCAATGGTCAAGATCACTTCTTACACTTTCTAAGAAAAACATACTTTGTAGAGGAACCCCACCCTATATATATATATATATAGGGTTAGGTTTATTAGTGAACAACCCCTATTGATAGTGAATACTAATGAACTAATCCTAGCCCTTGATTATCAATCCACAAGTGTAAATCAATGGTCATGATTTGATGATAAAAATACATTAGTGTATTTTACGATTTGATGATGTAAATCAATGGCAACGATTTGTTCACTCGGTTCACAAATACACTAGTGTTCACTCTAGAACCTCACTATATATATATATATATAGGAGAAAGATCCGTTAGGAACCACGCTTTACAGTGAGAACCAATGTGAATACAACTAAAAATACCTAAAAATATATAAAAAAACACAATTTTTTTTTTATTAAAAATCGCTACTTTTCATCAATATTTTTTTTGGAGACGGAAACTAACGAGTTTTATAAAAATAAATAGAAAAAAAGTTGTGTATTTTATTTAGGTTTTTGGGGTTTTGCTTTATAGTTTAGTTTTTTGCATTTAGCTTGGGTGGGGGGAGGGGGGTTTAAGTTTTTTTTTTTTGGGGGGGGGGGGGGGGTAGGTTTTTCCTAGGTTTTTGGGGGTTTAACTTATGGTTTATTTTTTTTTTAAGCTTTGGGTAATGTAGTGGGTTTATTTTTTTGTGTTTAAATTAGTTCTCGCAATAAAGGTGGTTCTCGCATAGGGTTCATGCAAGAAGCACCTTTATTGCGAGAACCGCGAGAACCAATGTGAACACAACAAAATAAACCCACTACACCTAAAAAAACCTAACCCCCCCCCCAACCCCCACCCAAGCTAAATGCTAAAAACTAAACCCCCAAAAAACCTAAAAAAATCTAAGAAACACAAAAAAAATTTTAATATTTTTTATATAAGAATCGATACTTTTAGTTATATAAAAAAATAACTAAAAACAATTTTGTGTTTTTTAGATTTTCTTAGGTATTTTTGTTTGTGTTCACATTGGTTCTCGCAATAAAGGGTGGTTCCTAACGGATATATATATATATATATATATATATATATATATATATATATATATATATATATAGGGAGAGGATCATGAGAAAACTACATATAAATGAGAAAACTAGAAAACTAACTAAAAAGCCTAAAAAAGCTCAAAAACATACCAATTTTTTTTTTTTTACAATTTTTAATAAAAAAATCGCTAGTGTTTATGCTTAGAAAAAAAAAATTTGTTATACTGCACATGTGCAATATATGTGATTATATGTTTACTACACATGTGCACTATATCCGTATTAGTTCACATGTGTAATACAACCAAGAAGTTTTTTATTTTTTATTTTTTTGAAATTTTTTTTCCATGCATAAAAAGGTGCGATTTTTTTATAAAAATTTTAAAAAAAAATTTGGCATGTTTTTTTTTTTACCAATTTTCGCTATTTAAACTATATAAAAAAATTTCAAAAAGAAATTATAGTGCACATGTGTACTACAAAAACTTTTTTTTTTGAAAAAAAGTTTTTTATATACAAAAACTAGCGATTTTTAATAAAAAAATTGTACAAAAAAATTTGGTGTGTTTTTAGGCTTTTTTAGTCAATTTTTAAGTTTTGGCGTTAAAAGTGGTTTTAATTTGAACCATCCTCTATATATATATATAGGGAGGGGCTCATGCGAGAACTCCATTTATTTATTGTGAGAACCATGAGAACCAATGTGATCACAACCTAAAATAGCTAAAAAAACATAAAAAAAACCTAACCCCCCCCCCCCCCAAAAAAAAAACCTAACCCCCCCCCCCAAAAAAAAAAAAAACCTAAACCCCCTCCCCCCCTCTCAAGATAAAATGCTAAAAACTAAACCCCCAAAAAAATCTAAAAAAAACCTAAAATTTTTTTTTTGATTTTTTTAATATTTTTTAGGTTAAAATCGCTACTTTTCGAAGCCAAAAAAAAAAATTTTTTTTTGCTTCGAATTTTTTTTTTTGGATTCGAAAAGTAGCGATTTTAACCTAAAAAATATTAAAAAAATCAAAAAAAAAATTTTTGTGTGATTTTTAGCTATTTTTAGGCATTTTTGGTGTGTTCACATTGGTTCTCGCGGTTCTCGCAATAAGAAGTGGTTCTCGCATGATCTTCTCCCTATATATATATATATATATGTTTAAGATCTTGTAAAAAAGACTAAAAATATGAGAAGTATAAGAAAGACTCTGGGGATGACACATGTCCCTATCTATTTTATTAGTTTAAGGGTAAGATGGTAAGTTAACACATAATCCTAATTAAAGATATAATCTTATAACCGAATTCATCAATTATTTTAGGAATTCATCATCAATTCGTATAAAACACCATACGTATTCCAGAAAACACCACAACTTGAATCGTAATACAGCTGTGGTGTTCTAACATCTTTAATGATTTTTGTTATTTTTGTAGATATAAAACACTGTACAAAATTCATAAACACCATGATTGAATCATAATACAGTCGTGGTGTTTTAACATTTAGAATGATTCTATTGCTATTCCAGAAATTAAAACACCATGACTGTAATCACATTACAATGTTACATACTCTAGATGTTAAAACACCATGACTTGAATCATAATTCATTATTTGCAATGCTATGGTGTCTTATTTACGTTCATGGTGTTTTACTGTAAAACACAACACCTTAAATCACAATACAATTAAAACACCATTGTATGAACATAAAAAATACACCATGGACTAAAACATCCAATCGAAATGTATTGTTTTTACTCTACATAAGTATAACAATATGGCACTCATCATATTAAAGATAAAAAAACACTCGTTATTATGGTCTATTTTTTTTTTAAAAAAAAAGAGTTACGTATAAAAAAGTTATTGACGTTTAAAAAAGAAGGGGTGAACTTGCATGTGCATTGCATATGAGTTTCTAAATTTAAAAATATTAAATTTACATTCATACCTTTAATCTAAAAAATTAATTAATTTAATGGTAAACACTATTTACAATTTTGCTATTATAATCTCAACCATTAGATTATATAAAAATAGGTGTAGATTTCTTCTTACACTTCTCACAAAACACGCTCTTTTTACAATAACCCTACCATATATATATATAGGGTAAATTACACTTTCCGTCCTTTATCTTTGTATCATATTGTAATGAGTGGCCTTTAACTTTAATAATTACAGTCAAAATCCTTTATTTGTAAAACTCATTACATCTTACGCCCTTTAACACTAACCAAGTTAAAATTTTAAGTTAAATCTATTCACATGAGGGTAGTTTTGTAACTTTACCTATTTATCTAAAAAAAATATATTTAGAAAAAAGAAAAAAAAACATGAAATATACTTATCTATAAACCAAACACTCAGAACTCTCTCTCCCTCAAACACTTCTAACCTAATCTCCTCACCATCATAGCTCCAGCTGCCGGCCACCACCACTCCAGCCGCCTGCCATCACCTAAACGCTTTACCACCACCACTCCGGCCAACACTCACTCATTCCTTAAACACCCATAAACTCTCAATCTATCTCTAAAAAAAAGAGAGAAACCCCATGGTAGACGAAGAGATATAATTGAGAAATTGTTAACTGAATTTGAAAGAAATTTTGGAAAGGAATTAGATTTTGGGAAAGCATGAGTGAATTGATTTTTTGATGCATTTTGGACACCTTTGATTCCTTTCTTTTTCGATGTAATTACTTTCCCAAGAAAAACTCAATAGAAAATTGATAAATGAGAAAACCCCAAAAAAAAGCTGAAATATATCGTGAGGGTTAAGGGTAATTAGCTATGTCAGCCTGTTAAATGGAAGATCCTAATGTGTTGCATATATTTGTTGTATGATTACAGGCAGGTAAAATCAAAATCCCCCAAATCACTCTTAACAGATCTAGGGTTCTTCATCTTCAAAACACAATCCACCTCATGAACCACACGCATATGTCGATTACTCTCGCAATTTTTGTTTGGCAGACGTACTTGTTTGGCAGTAGAGGGTGGTTGTTGGTAGTGGTGGTTGTCACACCCCCAAAATACCACCTACGGAAACCCCCTAGGCGTGTAACGTACCAATAACGAGCCACTAATCAAGTTGAACTCACAACAAGTTTTCAAATGAATTTGCCAATAAAATGTACCAACAATAGGTTTAATAAGAATCTAACAAGTTCAGCGGAAGAAATAAGTAAACCATAGTTTAAATGTTTCAAAGCAAATTTGTGTAATCAATAACCCATCATGTGTATCAAATCAATACGACCCATGACCACTCCAGCTACTCCAGACAGCAAGTTCCAAATCCAAGAAATCTAACGACCTGCGAGCATGCAACAAGTGTATCAGACAAAGCTGGGGAGTTCATAGTTTGTGAAAACGTTAGTTACCAAGTGTTTAGTTCAGTTCATATTTAACAATGTTGATAATAACTCAAGTACCGTACAAGATGGCTACCAGATTGTTTTGCCCGTCCCCAATGCCCCCTATCTAAGCATTAGTCATGATTTAAGGTCATTAGTTCTCGCCCGTCCTCTCAGGTACGGTGTGAGGTTGCTAAGCCTAATAGCGCTATCAACTAATACCCCGTTACCTCTCAGGTAACTAATTCGGTATATGATGGGACTTAAAGTGATAGGAAAAGAGTGTATTATCAAACATCCCAGTTTTACTCAAAAGACTTATTCCTCTTAGGAATACCCATTTGACTGTCCCAACCACCGGGACACATGCTCAAGAGAAATGAACTCACCTTTGGTTTGCTCGGTATATTACGTAAGATTACTTGTTCCACGTTGATCAATCAAGCCCTACCGTGGTTACCAAAGACAATCAGTTTCTTAACCTTTTAATGCAAGTTGTAGTACATATGACACAAGTAACATGCACATATCTTCATATAAATTGTAACAGTTGATCATACAATGCAATTAGTAACATATATCATAGTATCACATAGTAGGTGATTACATCCCCCAATATCAGTTTGTTTACACAACCACATTTTGAAATCATACATCGTAACAGTGTGCGATCCACATGGTTTGTCTGCGGCCCAACCTGACTGGCCCAATCGGGTAGTGATGTGTGGATTCAAAGTGTGCGGCCCATTTGACTCAAGGTCCAACGAGGGTGTTAGTTTAAAAGACCGTGCGGCCCAGGGTGTAGTGTGTGACCCAATCCTGGTCCGTGACCCAAACAAATGTGCGACCCGATAAATCCCAGGCCCATTCTATTGTGCTATTCCATATGATGTGTGCAACTAGGTTTTTCAGTTTGGATCTAACACATGGTAAACCTCCATAACCGAGTAACAATTAAACAAGTAACAATACTCTATCAATATCAAATCTGATTATAATCATAATCATCATTCACTCGTACGTATAACCATCCAAATCATCATCATCATACGGCGATTACTATCTAATTTCCTAGAATACCAATTATCACCATATTAGACTCATCGGTTTCTATTATGCATGAGCCCTAAATCATTAACAATGATTATCATTATAAGTAACCTTCCAATGGATCAAAATCATATTCCAAACATGCAACGTAGATTCATCAGTTCATCGACATTCAACTTTACTACCTAACCCGATTTATCAAATCATCATAACAACCTCAGATTTCATGCAATCATTAACATTATGTCACCCTAGTTAATTAACAACATTCTACCGAGTCCATAAATATCAATTCGGAGCATGAGTTCGTATACACATCAACACAAATCAACATACTTGTTATCATGAACCCTAGTTATTCACTAGCAATTAATCATCATAAATTAACATCGATTCCAGCATGTAACACATATCGTCGAGTTTACTTACAAAGAAGCCTAGATCAATTACACAGTTTATTATGATCACATAATCACAAAGATTAATTCAACCATATTCACAAAATCACTAGCACCAAGTTATGTCTACCAAAGAAAACTAATCACGTCAAAGATCAATCATACCAGTTATGTCGACGTGGAAAAGATGGATGGCTTCACAAAGAGGAAGAGCTCCGCGGTGTAATTTCCGTCGAGAGAGGTGAGGGGTAGGGTTATGGGATTTGTGGTTTTGTGATAGAATAAAACTAAACACCGTATAAGGTGTTTGCATGCGTTCACATAGCTGGGCCGGCCCCCTCTTCCTTTTTGGGCTCCAGATCATTGGGCCAAGAAGTAGAGAGGAGAGGAAGGAAGTGTGTCTGGCCCGCAAACTAAGTGTGCTAAGTGTGTGCCTCGAGTATGTGCAACCAAGTATTGAAAAGCAAAAACATGTTACTACTAAACATTTAACAACTCAAATATAAACCCAAACATAACAAATATTTCAATCATTCACATAACGCACTCATGTTATGACATAAAACGAATCGTGACAACGAGTTGTACATAGAAAAGGACCTTGAGATTTTGGGTCGTCACATCATCCCCAACTTGAAAGAAATTTCGTTCCGAAATTTGATAAATAAGCCCAAAGAAGTGAAGTGGTAGAACAAGATTGCTGCAAATTTTCCTCAGGTGCCACATCATCCCCAACTTGAAATAGAATTTCGTCCTGAAATTCACCAGTTGCACCAGAATTAGATTAGTCATCGGGAAAAAGTTGAGGATATTTGAGCTTCATCTGATCCTCGCGCTCCCACGTGAACTCCGGTCCACGTCTTGAGTTCCAACGAACCCTCACGATCGGGATTCGGCTATGCTTACGAACCTTGACTTCCCGAACCATGATTTCGATAGGTTCCTCGACAAACTGCAACTTGTCGTCAATCTTGTGCTCTTGAAAAGGCACCACTAGTGTTTTGTCAGACAAACACTTCTTCAGTTGTGAAACATGGAATACATCATGAACATTACCCAACTCAGCAGGTAACTCGAGCTTGTAAGCCACTTTACCGATTCGTTCCAGAATTTTAAATGGCCCAACATAACGCGGATTAAGCTTGCCGCGTTTCCCGAAGCCTACTACACCCTTCCACGACAAGACTTTCAACATAACACGATCGCCTAAGGCGAACTCCAAAGGTTTCCTACGCTTGTCAGCGTAGGTTTTCTGACGGTCGCGCGCTACCGCCATACGGTTTCTGATCTGGACAATCTTCTCTGAGGTTTCAAGTACAAGTTCTGGACCTGTGATCTGGCTGTCACCCACCTCAGCCCAACAGAGAGGAGAACGACACTTTCGCCCGTACAATGCTTCAAATGGAGCTGCCTGAATGCTATTATGGTAGCTGTTGTTGTACGAGAACTCTATCTCCGGTAAATGTTTCTCCCACCCTTTCCCAAAATCAATCACACATGCCCGCAACATGTCTTCAAGTGTCTGGATGGTTCGTTCGCTCTGACCATCCGTCTGTGGGTGATAAGCAGTATTCATATCGAGACGTGAACCGAATGACTTATGCATCGACTGCCATAAACCGGAAATGAAACGCGGATCTCGATCTGAGATAATGGAGGTTGGCACCCCGTGCCTAGAAACCATTTCCCGAAGATAAACCACTGCAAGCTGTGAGAACTTATCTGTTTCCTTGATTGCAAGAAAATGCACTGACTTCGTGAGATGATCAACGATCACCCAAATAGTATCGTTTCCGCCCTGAGTTCTTCGCAAACCAGTGACGAAATCCATAGCAATATGCTCCCATTTCCACGTGGGTATCTCTGGTTGCTGAAGTAGGCCTAAGGGTTTTTGGTACTCCATTTTGACTTTAGCACAAGTCAAATACTTACTCACATATTTCGCTATGTGAGCTTTCATTTTCGGCCACCAATACATGACTTTCAAATCTTGATACATCTTATCTGAACCCGGGTGAACTGAATACCGGGATTTGTGCGCTTCGTCCATCACAAGCTCTCAAAGATTACCATACAAAGGAACCCATACCCATTCCATTAAATAATGAATGTCGTCAGATCTCTCCACTAGTCGTTTTCCATGCCCCACAAGTATTCAGCCTCGATGTTTTCTTCTTTTAATGCCTCGGTCTGAGCGGAGCGAATCTGATCAGGTAAGCTAGAGTGGATAGTAAGCTGTAGAGCGAGAACACGCTTAGGCTTCGTCTCCTTTCGGCTAAGTGCATCAGCTACAACGTTAGCTTTACCTGGGTGATACTTGATAGCACATTCGTAGTCGTTCAAAAGTTCTATCCACCGACGCTGTCGCATATTCAATTCCTTCTGGTCAAAGATATGCTGGAGGCTCCTGTGATCGGTGTAGATAGTGCATTTGGTACCATACAGATAATGCCTCCAAATCTTCAGCGTGAAAATCACGGCCCCTAACTCGAAGTCGTGAGTCGTATAATTCTTCTCATGAACCTTCAACTGTCGAGAAGCATAAGCTATTACCTTCTCGCGTTGCATTAGCACACAACCGAGACCCTGAATAGAAGCATCACAATAAACCACAAAATCCTCGGTACTTTCAGGTAGAGACAAGATCGGTGCGCTGCAGAGTTTCTGTTTCAAGAGTTGGAACGCGTCTTCTTGCTTCGTTCCCCAAAAGTAAACAACACTCTTCTGTGTTAATGAAGTGAGAGGTTGAGCGATCTTTGAGAAGTCCTTAATAAACCGACGATAATACCCAGCGAGACCAAGAAATTGTCGCACCTCCGAAGGATTCTTCGGTGCCGCCCAATTTCTAATAGCATTGATCTTAGCAGGATCCACGTGTATCCCCATTTCGTTAACAATATGGCCAAGGAAGTGTACTTCCCGAATCTAGAAATCACACTTAGAGAACTTCGCGTAGAGTTGCTCCTTCCGCAGGAGCTCCAAGATAAGACGTAAGCGTCGCTCGTGGTCTTCCTTGCTCTTGAAGTAGATCAAGATGTCGTCGATGAACACAATAACAAAATCGTCGAGATACTGTTTGCACACGCGATTCATGAGATCCATGAAAACCGCTGGTGCGTTAGTCAACCCAAATGACATAACCAAAAACTCATAGTGGCCATACCGCGTTCGAAAAGCCGTTCTGGGAACATCCTCCTCTCTGACTCGCACCTGATGATAGCCTGATCTTAAGTCGATCTTTGAATAAAAGCTTGACCATTGCAGCTGGTCAAACAGATCGTCGATACGTGGTAAAGGATAACGGTTCTTAACGGTCACCTTGTTGAGTTCACGGTAATCAATACACATCCGAAAGGACCTATCCTTCTTCTTCACAAACAGAACTGGGGCTCCCCAAGGCGAGGAACTAGGTCGGATAAAACCTCTATCCAACAGCTCTTGGAGTTGATTTGACAACTCCTGCGACTCTCTTGGCGCGAGACGATAAGGATCACGAGCAATCGGGGCTGCTCCTAGCGTGAGGTCAATCTGAAATTCCACCTGACGATATGGAGGTAAACCAGGAAGCTCTTCAGGAAACACATCAGGGAACTCACGAACGACTGGAAGGTCTTCGATCTTCCTTTCTTCAGGTTGAGAATCAGTAACAAGAGCTAGAATAGCAGGGTAGCCCTTACGCAGACACTTCTGAGCCTTCATAGCTGAGATGATGCCAACCATTGCACCACTACGATGACCTTGAACCGACAAAGATCCTTCGCTAGGGAGAGGGATACGCACGATTTTCTCTTTATAGAGAATTTCCGCCTGATACTTAGACAATCAATCCATGCCAACGACCACATCAAAACTTCCAAGAGTAACGGGAAGTAGGTCAATGTCGAACACTTGACCCATGAGTTCAAGTTTACACCCAACGAGGACATGTGAAGCTTCAATTGATTTACCATCAGCTAGCTCTACTACATGTTTGGTTACAAGAGGTGTAGGTCTTAACCCTAACTGACGACTGAACCCCAAAGATACATAACTCCAGTCTGCACCAGAGTCGAATAATACCGAAGCAAATAAATTGTTTACTGTGAACGTACCAGTCACCACGTTGCCATCATTCCGAGCCTCCCCAACACCAATGGTAAACATTCTCCCACGTGCACCGTTCCCACCATTGTTTCCATCGTTGTTATTCCCAGTATTGTTATTATTATTACCCGCATTCTGATTCAACTGAGGGCAATCCCGTCTGAAATGACCCTCATCACCACACTGAAAAAAACCCGTGCGGTTACCCTGATTCTGCTGTGGTTGCTGCCTATCCTGTTGTTGTGGTTGCTGTTGCTGTGGGGGTTGCTGCCGCTGCTGTCTCGGGAGTGGAGCCCTGCAATCTCTAGCCATATGACCCACTTTGTTACACCTGTGACAGACTCGGGTGCACGGCCCACGATGATGAAAGTTGCACTTGTTACACTTTGGCTGCTTCCTTGCATAGGTACTCTGATTCGAATTGCTGCTCGGGTTCTGATTAATAGAAGATGACTGGCTAAAGCAGCGGTTGCTACCAGTGTCTGGTTTCTTCTGTGACTGTATCGAATTGGACGCCTTCTCCACATCATTCAATTTGTGCTTGCTATCAGTAGCAGGAGTAGTAGCTGTGGCAGTAGTGGCAGTAGTAGTAAAAACACGCGGTGGTAGCGAGCCACGCTCCACCTCCTGATCCGTGATCTTGTGAGCTAAACGTATGATTCGAGGCAGGTTGTCAAGATTTGCAACAGTGACCAAACTCTTGACTGACGGTGCTAAACCCTTGATGTACAATTCGATTCTTCGAGGTGGTGGTCATGATAAGTTAGGACACATATACGTGAGCTCATGTGACCTTTTCGTATACACTTCAATCTCAGACCCTTCCATCTTCAAATTGTAGTACTCGTTCTCAAGCTTCTGAATCTCGTCACGAGGACAGTACTCCTTTCGCATTAACTCCTTGAAATCATCCTAAGTAGTTGCATTAGCCATTTTGATGCCCAACATTTGCACCTGGGCATTCCACCAAGTTAAGGCACCATCCTCCAATGTGCCTGTAGCATACTTCACCCGGTCCCCCACGGGACAGTTAGACGTAGCAAAGACCGATTCCGCCTTCTCAAACCAACGCAGGAGTCCCACAGCTCCTTCAGTCCCACTGAATGTCTGTGGCTTACAATCCATGAACGTCTTAAACGTGCAAATAGGTGGATTGTTTTGATTCTGATGCACCTGTTGACCAGCTTGCTGAGCTGCCAGAGCTTCAGCCACACGAGTGTTGATCAGATTAGTTAATTCGGCCTGAGTCATAGCAATGTAGCCACGTCCACCGCCGCCGCCTCCACCACGTCCACTCGTGATTCTATATAAGATAAGGGAAATGTTAAAACGCGAGTTTGAGTAGGAGTCAAACATTACTATGACCTCCATAGACTACCGAGTTCTATCGTTATGTCAAACAACAGAGCGAACCCCTTTCACACTTATCAAGTTTCACTGGGACTCATATGCACCCCACATTATTATTATGTGTGCACCCATAATAATAATCCAATTTGCATGTTTATCTCAGCTCCTCCCAGCTCGTGCAAAAGGTTCCTCAATTTCGAGTAATAGGACAAAAGACACCATAACATAGGTTATGAAAGTTCAAAGAAGTGTCACACTATCAAAACACATAACATGGGTTGGTAACGTAGGGACTCATATTGCAGTGCCGAATGTGCATTCACGTGTAATGTCATACATAAGTGTACGCTAGATGTGCTATGCAATAGTACACGAGAGACGAACCTTGCAATCTGGAGCTGAGTGTCATGGTCGATTTCGGAACTGTTCGGTTATCGTCTGGTTTTATAAAAACGTTTTAAAACCAAGTTCACTATAACCTGTGGCTCTGATACCAAACTGTCACCCTCCCAAAATACCACCTACGGAAACCCCCTAGGCGTGTAACGTACCAATAATGAGCCACTAATCAAGTTGAACTCACAACAAGTTTTCAAATGAATTTGCCAATAAAATGTACCAACAATAGGTTTAATAAGAATCTAACAAGTTCAGCGGAAGCAATAAGTAACCCATAGTTTAAATGTTTCAAAGAAAATGTGTGTAATCAATAACCCATCATGTGTATCAAATCAGTACGACCCATGACCACTCCAGCTCCTCCAGACACCAAGTTCCAAATCCAAGAAATCTAACGACCTGTGAGCATGCAACAAGTGTATCAGACAAAGCTGGGGAGTTCATAGTTTGTGAAAACGTTAGTTACCAAGTGTTTAGTTCAGTTCATATTTAACAATGTTGATAATAACTCAAATACCGTACAAGATGGCTACTAGATTGTTTTACCCGTCCCCAATGCCCCCTATCTAAGCATTGGTCATGATTTAAGGTCATTAGATCACGCCCGTCCTCTCAGGTACAGTGCGAGGTTGCCAAGCCTAATAGCGCTATCAACTAATACCCCGTTACCCCTCAGGTAACTAATTCGGTATATGATGGGACTTAAAGTGATAGGAAAAGAGTGTAGTATCAAACATCCCAGTTTTACCCAAAAGACTTATTCCTCTCAGGAATACCCATTTGACTGCCCCAACCACCGGGACGAATGCTCAAGAGAAATGAACTCACATTTGGTTTGCTCGGTATATTACGTAAGATTACTTGTTCCACCTTGATCAATCAATCCCTACCGTGGGTACCAAAGCCAATTAGTTTCCTAACCTTTTAATGCAAGTTGTACTACATATGATACAAGTAACATGCACATATCTTCATACAAATTGTAACAGTTAATCATACAATGCAATTAGTAACATATATCATAGTATCACATAGTAGGTGATTACATCCCCCAATATCAGTTTGTTTACACGACCACATTTTGAAATCATACATCGTAACAGTATGCGATCCACATGGTTTGTCTGCGGCCCAACCTGACTGGCCCAATCGGGTACTGTGCGTGTGGATTCAAAGTGTGCGGCCCATTTGACTCAAGGCCCAAAGAGGGTGTTAGTTTAAAAGACCGTGCGGCCCGGGGTGTAGTGTGTGACCCAATCCTGGTCCGTGGCCCAAAACAAATGTGCGAGCCGATAAATCCCAGGCCCATTCTATTGTGCTATTCCATATGATGTGTGCGACTAGGTTTTTCAGTTCGGATCTAACACATGGTAAACCTCCATAACCGAGTAACAATTAAACAAGTAACAATACTCTATCAATATCAAATATGATTATAATCATAATCATCATTCACTCGTACGTATAACCATCCAAATCATCATCATCATACGGCGACTACTATCTAATCTCCTAGAATACCAATTATCACCATAATAGACTCATTGGTTTCTATTATGCGTGAGCCCTAAATCATTAACAATGATTATCATTATAAGTAACCTTCCAATGGATCAAAATCATCTTCCAAACATGCAACGTAGATTCATCAGTTCATCGACATTTTACTACCAAACCCGATTGATCCAATCATCATAACAACCTCAGATTTCATGCAATCATTAACATTATGTCACCCTAGTTAATTAACAACATTCTACCGAGTCCATCAATATCAATTCGGAGCATGAGTTCGTATATACATCAACACAAATCAACATACTTGTTATCATGAACCCTAGTTATTCACTAGCAATTAATCATCATAAATTAACATCGGTTCCAGCATGTAACACGTATCATCGAGTTTACTTACAAACAAGCCTAGATCAATTACACAATTTATTATGATCACATAATCACAAAGATTAATTCAACCATATTCACAAAATCACTAGCACCAAGTTATGTCTACCAAAGAAAACTAATCACGTCAAAGATCAATCATACCAGTTATGTCGACGTGGAAAAGATGGATGGCTTCACAAAGAGGAAGAGCTCTGCGGTGTAATTTCCGTCGAGAGAGGTGAGGGGTAGGGTTAGGGGATTTGTGGTTTTGTGTTAGAATAAAACTAAACACCGTATAAGGTGTTTGCATGCGTTCACATAGCTGGGCCGACCCCCTCTTCCAGAACGAAGATGGAGGGTCTGGCCCGCAAACTAAGTGTGCTAAGTGTGTGCCTCGAGTATGTGCAACCAAGTATTGCAAAGCAAAAACATGTTACTACTAAACATTTAACAACTCAAATATAAACCCAAACATAACAAATATTTCAATCATTCACATAACGCACTCATGTTATGACATAAAATGAATCGTGACAGCGAGTTGTACATAGAAAAGGACCTTGAGATTTTGGGTCCTCACAGTGGTGGTGATGGGTGGTTAGATGGTGGATGAGAGGAATGAATATATGTATATATCTGTGTGTATTAAGTTTTAAATCTTATTTTTTATTTATTAAACTATTTTATAATAGAATGCTAAAAATACTAAATTACCCTTATGTGACTTGACTTAATTGAAAATTTTAACCAGTTTAGTGTTAAAGGACGTAAGATGTAATGACTTTTACAAATAAAAGATTGTGACTGTAATTATTGAAGTTAAAGGTCATCCATTGCAATCCGATACAAACATAAATGACGAAAAGTGTAATTTACCCATATATATATATATATATATATATATATAGAGAGAGAGAGAGAGAGAGAGAGAGATAGAGGAAGATTAACGTACATTACGCCTTAACGTACATCACGTACGACAGGTAATTACGCACGTTCATTTTAAAATCACGCACGTTATAACTCAAAAATCCAAAATCACGCATGTGTGTGTGTAAAAGGACAAATTCTTTTTTATAGTTTGTTTTAGGAGTAAAGGTGGCAGTTATAAGGTGCGGTCTTTCCACACAATCTTAATTTCTATCAAATGTAAGTGAGTAAAATTGTGTTAAATGTGCAGCTTATTGCAATGTACATCAGTGGATCCATCAACACACATTTAACCAAAGAACACAAGATAGAAATGACACGTTATATCTACAATCATCAAGTACGTACGTGCGAACCACATCCCTTTTTTATGACCAAGACACATATAAAATGTAAATATTTACTTGAAGTTAGATGTTAAATATTATTATAACAAATCTTTCAGAATGAAGATGGAGGGTGGGGATTTTGTATCGAGGGGCATAGCACAATGATGGGGTCTGCATTGAGCTATGTAGCCTTAAGGTTGCTAGGAGAAGGAGTCGATGGTGGAAATGGTGCACTGGACCGAGCCAGAAAGTGGATACTTGACCATGGCGGAGCAGTTTCAATTCCCTCTTGGGGCAAAACTTATCTCTCAGTAAATATCTTTACTGAAATTTAACCTCACGCACGATACATATTATCCATGACGAATTAACTAATTTAACTGTTATACCTTTGTGTGCAGGTGCTTGGGGTATATGAATGGGAAGGGTGCAATCCACTTCCACCAGAGTTTTGGCTTTTCCCTGAAGCTTTACCATTCCATCCAGGTACACAATTGACATTGACCCTCTATTTATAACCCAAGAATAAACATATTAGTTATTATGCAATTGAACATTCATATGATTTCAGACTTGACATATGCCTACTTGAGAGAAATTATTTTTAGAGAAAATTACGAAAATAGCCAAGACCAGGGTTGAATTACGAAAATAGCCAACTCATGTGTCCTTGGAGTGGCGCATCACAGATTGAAATGCGCGGGATGCGTCTGGAAACAATGGGATGCGTCTTTGGAGCGAAACCCAATAGAAAATGGACACGTGGCGGCAGACTCGTCCATGGGGCCAGACAGACTCTTCCAAAGGGTCAGGCAGACTCTTCCAAGGGGCTAGGCCTGACGCCTTGGATCCCACACTCGGAGGAGTCTGCCTGACTCATTGGAGGAGTCTGCCTGACCCCTTGGAGGAGTCTGCCGCCACGTGTCCATTTTCTATTGGGTTTCGCTCCAAAGACGCATCCCATTGTTTCCAGACGCATCCTGCGCATTTGAATCCGTGATGCGTCACTCCAAGGACGCATGAGGTGGCTATTTTCGTAAGTCAACCCTGGTCTTTTGGCTATTTTCGTAATTTTCCCTTATTTTTATCCATCTTGAATATTGAATGAAATAATGTTCATGGGCTGACACAGTGCCTTTAACACCCTTAAGGCCACGTGCCCAACACAATTTTTACATAATCTCATTTGTTATAAGGGTATTGGTGGGGTTTACCTAAAACGGGTTCTTCTCACCCTCTTACAATTTTTTTTTTTATTTTTTTTTGGTTAAATGAATTTTGTTTGATCTTGCACTATTGGTTGCGTGTGATGTAGCGAAAATGTGGTGCTATTGCCGCGCAATCTATATACCCATGTCATACTTGTACGGGAGAAAATTTCATGGTCCAATCACTGATCTTGTTCTGCAACTTCGACGAGAAATTCATCCTATCCCATATCATGAGATAAACTGGAATAAACAGCGCCACAACTGTTGCAAGGTAGTTAGAATGATCAATATCTTTTAGAGATATACATAAATGGTAACAACATATAAAAATCAATCTTAATAAATTGGGTACCACATCACAGCGTGTAGTTTCAACTAAGATGACCAACAAAGCTTGTGAGGTCTCAGTTAAGGCGTGTAAGGTCCACAAGCTTTGTGAGTGAAGGATCAAGTAACGGGTGGGTTATCATGGAATATGTTTTACCTTCATGGGTCCATGATAAATATAAAAAAAATTATCGCTATAAAGGAAACTGGTCAAAGACAGCTAAAGTGTACTTTCACTGCATATATCCTCATAAAATTTGTAAAAAGTATGAATAAATTTGTTTTGGGTCATTACGATCGGCATATAAAGTTATATGTTTTGATCGGAATTTGTTTTGACCATTTACTTGACCCGCAACTTTGCCAACTATAATCATATTAGTAGAGTATCCATTGTGAAGTGTTCATCAACAAAACTATTGCAGTAGTTGTAAATGTATGCTAAAATATATGTGATGTTAATGGAGTGCAGGAAGATTTGTACTACCCTCATTCAAAAGTCCAAGATGTGATTTGGGATGGTCTTCATTATTTGAGTGAGCCAATCCTTAAATATTGGCCTTTCACCAAGCTAAGAGAAAGGGGCCTCAAAAGAGCACTCAAACTAATGCAATATAACTCCCAAGAGACTAGATATATTACCATGGCAGGTGTAGAAAAGGTACTCAAATCCGCCCGACACATATTACAGGGGTGTATTTTTTGACATTACATGAACCCAATACAAAGTTTATGGGTTAGGGTTTAGTTTAAACGGTTCAGGGCCATTTTGGGTCGAACACCATGAGCACGCTTAGCTAAAAGGGTCGTTTCAGGTTTACCCATTTTTGTATAAATTTTCAAGAAAATATACTTTATGTCATGAGGGGGGAGGGGGACCCATTGCACCATAACTAAAAAACCAACTAATCACAAGTTTTCATCTCATTCCATCAAATTCTCTCATGTTATCCCTACATCACTTGTACCACCCATCACTTGATCCATTTCTATCACTTTGATCACATCACTTGTACCACCCATCACTTGATCCATATCTATCGCTTGATATTTCTTTTACATTTAAACTATAAAAAATAAACTAAAAACGACATTTTTAAAATATATATAACGAAATATAATGTAAAATTAAAAAAAAAACCTAAATATAAAAGTAAAATAAAATTAAAACTACTCTTCGTTGGAACCAACAGAAATGTTGAGATTTAAATCTTGAATGTGTTCCACTAGATCATATCATAGTCGAAAGTGTGTGTTTTCATCTCGCAACTCCAAAATAATATCATCGAGAATGGCTACCCCGGTCGGAGGGTCCATTACACCACCGCAAGTCGGTGTTCACGCTGGCATGGTGGGTTTTCCGTAGTGCCCATCATGTTGGTGATGGGAGATACATGATCGTTGGGTTTGACTAGTCAAACTGCAAACAGGACCCTTTAACACACCTACCCACCACCCTCTACTAACTTGTCTTTGGTATTCAATGTAGAGCTTGCAGATGATGTGTTGGTGGGCTGAAAACCCAACTGGTGATGAATTCAAGTATCATCTTGCTAGAGTACCTGATCATTTGTGGCTAGCAGAAGACGGGATGAAAATGCAGAGCTTTGGGAGCCAATTATGGGATAGCGCTCTTGCAACTCAAGCAATAATAGCTAGTAATATGGTTGAAGAATATGGTGACTCATTAAAAAAAGCCCATTTCTATATCAAAGAATCTCAAATCAAACAAAATCCTTGTGGAGATTTTAGTAAAATGTGTAGGCACTTAAGTAAAGGGGCATGGACTCTTTCTGACCAAGATCAAGGTTGGGCTGTCTCAGATTGCACTGCCGAAGCATTAAAGGTGATTGTGATTGTTAGTTTTTACTAGTAAAATTACCCGCGGTACACGATGGGGTTTCGGTTTGGTTTCGGTATAGCAACCGGTTTGACGAAAGTAGAACTCCATTGTTAAGCATGCTTTGGTGTAGGCAATCCAAGGATGGGTGGCCTTGTGAGGAGTTTCCACCCGAGCACCAAAAAACTAAGTCGTGTGCTCCTTGTAACAAAGCATGCAATATTGGTTGGTAGGTCGGGCCAAACGTTAGAAGGATGATATAATAAGTCTATAGCCATGCATTTTATGTTTTTCTTTGATTTTTTAGGAAAATATTGTCTCTTATTACATAATAACTCTTCTCCTGCAGTGTCTTCTGTTACTCTCAGAAATGCCAGAAGAGATTTCGGGCGAAAGGGTAGATAACGAGCGATTATATGAGGCTGTTAATTTCCTTCTCTACTTGCAGAGTCCAATAAGCGGAGGTTTTGCTATATGGGAGCCACCCGTCCCGCAACCATATTTAGAGGTAATTATGCGTGTGAAGTGTGTATATAAGTTTAAGTATATTTTAAGCCCTTTTACACTTTCTTTAACCAAGTTTTAAATTTATAAAACATGATATTTACTAACACTAAACACACATATGGGCAAGTGCACCCATCGTGAGCGTAGTACAGTGTTGGTAAGATACCGAGGTCGTCCAAGGACACAAGAGCTTTTAGTACCGGTTTATCCTCAACGTCTAATCAAATCAAAAAGTTTAGAAAAAGGTTTTAAACTAAGAAAATAAAAACTAACTAAAATGCTGAAAAATAAAAATAAAAGAAAAACAGATAGACAAGATGAATCACTTGGCTCCGACTCGTGTTTAGTGTAACCTTTGATTATTTCCGCACTTTGGCACTATTTAAGATATTATCTTAGTTATTGTAGTAGGCCCCTCTTTTGGAGGTGACGTTACCCTCAACCCAGTAGTTTGAGTCAGGAAGGATACAATCCTAAAGGGTCGGATTATTGAAAGATAATTAATTAAGTTATTAATGCATAGTGTGGTAGGCTCCTCTTTTGAAGGCGACGTTACTCTCGGCTAAGTAGTCTGAGTTAGCAGGGATACAGTCCTAAGTAGCCGAGTTAAAGTTTTAATAGTAGTTTAACTTATGAGGGGATCAAAGAGTTTGGACCCCCGCCATCCAATACCGTTAAGTATTGAAGGAGGTCCTACTAAATTTGACCCAGGTCCTTTGCAGGATCTATACACTGAACAATGGCAAGACTCTTACCAAACCGTTCCCTTAACCCCCGACCAGGTAGCCAACATACCTCCATATAGACCGTGAAGATATGAATGGTGAAAATCTTTTATTTTATATAGACAGTAAAATAATGCCAAGACACCAAGGAAAAACGATAAGGAAGAATCACCTTCAACATAAGAAACTAGTTATTAAAGTCATTAATACATAACCAATTAAAAAGTACGAAAATATTAAAAATAAAAAGTATTACACTAGACACTTTGTCTTCACCAAGTGATGTAAGAGACTTAGGCAAACATGGCCTTGATTGTCAAGAACTCTTACGATCAATCTTGGATCCCGAGACGACTCACACAATCTATGATGGACAATGGATGATGGTGGTGGATGATGGTGTTATGGTGGCGGTGGATGATGGTGTTATGAGCCAAACACTCCTATTTATTGGTTGAACAGAAGCTCGGGCACGGCCCCGTGTCCACATCCTTCTCTGTCTTCATTAATTGCTCTTGTCTGTATTAGTTTACCACGGCCCCGTGTCCGCTGGGCACGACCCCGTGTGCAGAAGCATATATGTACTATCAAGATTTTCCTGGATTCTGCGAATCTTATAGTTGACCACGGCCCTGTGTCCGCTGAGCACGGCCCCGTGGTGGGCGATGGAAGCTTCTACAACTTAGTCTTTTATGCTAACACTTGGGCACGCCCCCGTGCTCATTGAGCATGGGGCGTGTTCAGCCTTCTGTTCTCTTGTTTTGCTTGGGAAGATGCTGTCGTGGGGTCGGGCATGTCACGTTTGTTCCTTTTCTTGTATTTATGTTAGATTTAGCTGCCTTTTTGCTTCTTTTATTAATTTGAGCTCATTTAATCCTGAAAACACAAAAGGAAGACAAAAGCACACTTTTTCCAACATTAGTACTAAAAAGGGTTAGTTTTATGCCACAATTGATGTAATTTATATGTTGCATTTTGCACACATCAGGTAAACATAAAACATCAACCTTCAGAGAGATATCATGGGGTGTTTGGTTTGTAACCATAAATCACTATGGGTACGTGATTAATAGAGAAGTGCAACAGGAATTGATTTTAAACTACCTCTCTTGCTAGGTCTGAATTCTGTTATCCATATTATTGATAGTTAATTCCTTAATCCATGTGGGTCAAAAATAGAGGGTTCATTATGTAATTAGTTTAAAGTTAGTTATATGGCGGTTATGAAGTGCAGGGACTGAATATGACAAATAAGAAATTGGTAACCACCACCCCAAGGCTTGTAAATCCCCTTGGGAGGCATCTTTTGTTCGATTTCAGCCACAAGCAAGGAGGGGACACGACTATTGGATCCTAGAGACGCACCTATTCACGTTTAATCACATCCACATATTCAAGAGACACACCAGTTCGTGAAGAGATGCACCTATTCACGTTTAATCACATCCATTAGAAACTCTAAATGGGGTTAGGATTTCTATTGTAAAGACATACATATACATTCATAATCTGTATTCATACAGAAATCAAGGTTAGTTAATGTTTATTCATTCGTTGTTATATTCATTGTTCATCATCAACAAGATTGTGGGCAACATTGGTATTAGAGCCTAGGGCTCAAATTCGTTTCGGGAAGATGCTCATCAAGCGGGTGGTTGAATTCCGTAACAATTCTGATTACGCAAGAGGAGTTGATTGTTGTTAATCGGTCATCAGGAGGGTGTTCGATTTTGATCCGATCATCACTGAGGGTGTTTGGATTCTGTGTTTTTTTTTTTTGTTAATTCAAATCACGGGAAGAGGTTGCGATTCTGGTTAAGAAGACGAAGGCAAATTTGAGAAATTTGTATTCCGGTTTGAAGAAGCAATCACGAATCAGAGAAGTTTGGGTTGTTTGAAATTTGCAAAAGAGACAAAATCTGAGAAGTTTTGTGGTCCGTTTTACTGCAAGTAATCAAAGCATCAAGAGGGTGTTCGGTTGTGAAGTCTAGTCGCAAATCAAGTGGATTTGGGGTTGATTTTTTGTTCGTGTTTAGACAGTCACGAATCAAGCAGGCAGAAAAGTATAAAAAACGCAGCCAAGAGGGTTGTTAAGAAAAGTTAGAAAACCGTGCGGAGAAGCACGATAAGAGAAGTCGGAATTACGTCAGTTCGCAAATTCCAGGTTCTACGTTCTATTTTTTGGAGTTTATAGAAGGTTTAGAAGTTGTTTTGATTCCGTTAGAAATTAGTGTGAATTTTTGGAATCATAGACTTCGGTTTTAGGAGAAAACCAAATTATAGAAAGTGAAAATTGTTGGGAAAGAATTTATGGCGGATTCAGGAGGAGGCTCTCCGTCAAATGCGGTAGTAAATAAAGAGAGTAGTTCGTTCTCCCAGTTTTAGTGTCCTATCTTAAAGTCTACAAACTATACGGCATGGGCAATCCGTATCAAAACCATACATAGGGCAAACGGATTATGGGAAATGATAGAACCAAAGGAAAATACGCAAGCAGATGAAAAGAAGGATATGAAGGCCACCACTTACTTATATCAAGCACTACCGGAAGATATGATAATACAAGTTGCAAGTTGCAAGAGTGCAAAAGAAATTTGGGTTGCATTAAAGACAAGACACGTTGGTGCAGATCGAGTGCAGAAGGCACGTCCTCAAACACTCAAAACAGAGTTTGAGATATTAAAAATGAAGGAGGAAGACACTATCGATTCGTTCACAGCAAGACTAAATAGTATTGTCACGAGGGCAAGTGGTCTTGGATCAACTTTTGATCAACCGACTTTAGTACGAAAACTTCTAAGTTCTGTACTGAGAAGGTTCGTTCAAATTGTTGCAACCATTGAACAATTCGCCGATCTAGAAACAACGACGCTAGATGAGACAATTGGAAGGTTGAAAGCCTATGAAGAAAGGACCGGTTTGGTGGATGAAAACCCGGTATATAATCAAGAGAAACTTATGTATACGTGACGCGACAAGAACTATGGTCGTGGAAGGCGTTTTGGGAACAATGGACAAGGAGGGTTCAATTCATCACAAGGCAAGTACCATGATGGAAAGTTCAGACAAGAAGAAGATGATGAAGATTCTTCAGATGATAACTATAGAAAACAAAGAAGGGAGGAGAGTGCCTCAATGAATGCTTACAAGAATAGAAACAACCCAAAAGACTAGTGTGGTGAGTGAGGTAGCCCATATGATCTATAAATCCCACATTTATGCTCATACAATCAATGTAGGACAAGTGACAAGTCTCATACCTAGCAATGGCTCTGGTACGTAACATTTGACCCTCCTTAAGGGCCAACGTCCTTGTTGGTCACAACCACATTGGTCACGATTGGTTCCTTGTAGGCCACCATCCCGAGTTTGGCTCTAAAATTGTGGTTAAATCCAAAACATAGAGCCATTCGGTATATAAAACCCATTTTGTTGCCCATACATCTCTAATGTGAGATAAGTCTCATACCTTGAAATAGTTTCAGTTTGTAACATTCATCTTCTTTGCTTTCACAACATTCTTGATTTTTAAACTTTCACATATCGACCTTTGTTCTTTGATTGCTTCACACAACTTTCTTTCATAGCCCTTATGATTTTGATCCTTTGCAGATCGAACTTTGCTCTCAAAGCCTTTTGTTGATTCACACAACTTTGGATGATCTGATTCACATGGTTTTACTTTTACTTTTAGTGATTCATTCATGTATTGATCTTTCACATATTGCCTTTCTATTCTTCTTTCTTCCTAACAAACGATTAGCACTTTGATACCAATTGTTAGAATCAGGGGAGCGAATTAAACAAAATTTTTGATAAGAAAATTTGTTTAGAAACAACTTTAGATATGAACAAAGACTACATATATTTGAAATACACATTTGATGTTCGACCAATACATTCCATTGACAAATTGCCAATTTAAAGATATCTAAACATAATCGCCATATGGTATTTGTTTAACTACCAACCAATAGCTAACCTAAACTGACATAACTAATTTCTATAAATTGTAACTAACTTATTATAGTATGCTTAGTGTAAGATTATGAAAGACTGGATTGCATTATTAAGGCTACAGGGCATGGTCATGACCCTCATGGTCTCCATGACCCTCCACATCAGCGCCATGTCACTTACTTTTAATCCATCATTCAAAACCACTACCCTAAGGGTGTGGTCATGACCCAAACCACTATTATCTTAGTTTAATTTATTTGTAAAAAATGAAAAAGAAATATTGAAAAAGGAAATGAGGTCCATGGTTGCCATGGTTTAATCCATGCCAACCATGGTGGATGAAGCAAGGGGGTGGTGTAGCAATTTATTAATGGTCCTACATGGCGATTGATGACCCAACCATGCCCCACACACCCTTTAGCCTAATATGTTATCTTACAGTTTATAGACATTACAAGAAAACCATAATGAACCTAATGGGATCGTAGGCTCAATACAAGAAACCCTGATCTAATATACACTCCAATACACCACATAGTCACCACGGAAGGAAACCGGAAGCTCAGACCGAAAAAAAACATAAAAACAATGACAAGAAGGGCTTCAATCTCTGTCTGTAACTCGGAAGTCTAATTTTCTGCCAACAAATACAAAGTTTGCTTGATTTTACAAGGGTGTACCTATTGGCACACCAAACCCTAATTGAATCAGGGTTTACCTACCATGCGTATAGGTCTATACGCAGCGTATAGGGTTACACCTATACACTGCGTGTAGACCTATACGCAGCGTAGGTAAAGCATGGATCTCAGTGCCTAATCAGCAATCATTGCACAGAAAACAAGGGTTTATATACGCTACGTATAGAGCTATATACAGCGTATATAAACCATCTGAACTTTTGGGGTCATTTTGGTGGGTTTGAAGCATCAGTTTTTCACAAGGTTTACATACGCTGCGTATAGACCTATACGCACCGTATATAAAGGTAAGAAAATGTCCTTTATACCCTTGTGTTGAGGCTATACGAAGCCAAATACAAGGGTAGTTGTGTCATTTTTGTTTCATACGCTGCGTATGGATATATACGCAGTGTATATAAAGCTCTATTTTTGTATTTTTTTTGTGTATTCCTTTGTATTTCCATGTTTATTTATAAAAAACAATATTATTGATAAATAATACAAATATAAATTATAAAAATTAAAAATAATACAAATATTATGAATTATAAAAATTAAAAATATTACAAATACTTTAAATTACAAGACCTACAGGGAACCTATACGAGACTTATACTATACACTATACGATACGATACTATACGATACGATATAACACCCGTATAGAACTATAGGTGTGGTTTAGGTCCCGTGTTGACCTCGTATAAGCCTATAAGTGTGATATCGTATCGTATAGGTGTAGTATAGGTCACGTATTGACCTCGTATAAGCCTATAAGTGTGATATCGTATCGTATATGTGTAGTATAGGTCACGTATTGACCTCATATAAGGCTATAATTGTGATATCGTATCGTATAGCGTAGTATATGTCCCGTATAGGCCTATAGATGCAATACGATACGATACCATACGATACTATATGATACCATACAACACTCGTATAAGCCTATAGATGTAGTATAGGTCCCTTACAGGCCTATATGTGTGGTTTAGGTCCTGTATAGGCTTATATGTGCGGTTTAGGTCCTGTATTGGCCTATAGGTATGGTTTAGGTCCCGTATAGGACTATATGCATATACAGGACCTATAGGAAACCTATACGAGACTTATACTACACTGTACGATACTATACGATACGATATAACACCCGTATAGGCCTATAGGTGTGGTTTAGGTCCCGTATAGGCCTATATGCATATACAAATGTCACACCCCCAAAATACCACCTAGGGAGTGTCCCTGATAGGCGTGTGAGGAACTGACAATGAGCCACTAATTACATTGAACCCACAAGTTTCGAAATGAAGTTCTCAAATTAATAATAAAATACAATTGTAATTTATACGAAAACCAATATGTCAGCGGAAGCAAATAATAAACCAAAAACTAAGTTGTTCAAAAATCAAAGTGTAATAGTAAACAAATAATCACATGAGTCTCTTCAGTCGACCCATGACCACTCCTGCTCCTCCAGACAACAAGTTTCCAGAGCCAAGATACCTAACGACCAGCGAGCATGCAACAAGCGTATCAGACAAAGCTGGCGAGTTCACAATTTATGAAAACGTTCGTTACCAAGTGTTTATTCCAGTTCATTAACAAATGCAAAAGTAATATTGATAATATCTCGATGATAAACAAGACGGCTCCTGGTGTATGATTTGCCCTTTCCCCAGTGCTCCTATCAAAGCACTGGGCCCGACTGGGTAATTAGTTCACAACCGTCCTCCCCGGTACGGTGTGAGGGTGCCAAACCTAAGTAGCGCTACCAACTAATACCCCGTTACCTCCCCGGTAACAAAATATGGGACTTAAGAATGATAGGATGAGAATATTATTCAATATATACCAGTTTTTACCCAAAGGACTTATCCCTCCCCGGGATACCCACTGACTGTCCTAACCACCGGGACGCATGCTCAAAAGTAGTAAACTCACCTTGGCTTGCTCGGTTTGTTCAATTACTTGCTCACGCTCAAACAGTTACAGCCTATGGTATTTACGTATGCAATGTTAGTTTACATTCACAAGGTACCCATATAATTAACAGTACGCACTTCAAACAGTGATCCCCGTATGGCACATAGCAATTACATAGCTCATTTGAATCCACGGCTCATGTATATGTTCGGTATTAATACTTAACAATTATACGTACTGTACTTGGTGCATCAACCAAATTATGTCTCTTGTTCATAAACAAACCCCATTAACAGTACCCTTTATCATGAATAGATATCATTAACAGTAGGCATTATCAACAGTAGTCATCATGGCTTAATTAACAAAATCAAAAGCATGCATCACAAAAGTTAACCTAGTTCATAGCTCAACATGTTTTATTAATAAAATCACCAATGAATACCATTAACAGTGGGTACTCTGGTCTTATTAACATAGCAAATACCATGATTCATGCAGTTAACTTAATCTTCCTAACCCACTGATCATGCGAAACCTTCCCCGGCGAAACTCCCCACACAACGAAAGCCCCATGCAACGATTCATGCAGCTAACTTAATCTTCCTAACCCACTAATACGTTTCGTCGTTGCCTCATCAATTACCAGTCATGCGAAGCCCTACTGAAACAGTTTCAATCATTTGCAAACACCCCTAATTATCCTATAGCAGTTGCCAAAAGTCAATTCCTTCACATATCAAAAAAGTTATAATCATATGTCCTACTCACTAATAAACTATGCACAAGAGAAGACACAAGATTGTGTAGTTTCTCATATAACAAAACAGTTGATAACATTTAATTCCTTTGACTTAATCTGACAACATGATTAGCATGTTCACATGGTTTGATGAAACCAAGATTACCCATGCACATGGGCCGCCATCTTACCTAATCAATGTTGTCCCCTCTCATCAAAACATCACCTATAATTCTATTGGACCTTTTTATCAATTAGCACATATAGTCAACAACATGTACACATATAACATTAAATCACCCAAAATACTAACTCACATACCGAATAATTTTTATTTTTTTTTGAAAGGAGAACTTCATTAAAAACACACCTCCGACCCAAACGGGCAAAAGGCCAAACAACACAGACACCCCCGACCCAAACGGGCAAAGGGCAGAAAAATTACAACATATACATAGGGTATTTACACCAATCACCCCAACTAATATAATTACATGACGTTCTATTTCTAATCCAAGCATACCCTCTCGATTTAATCTCCCTCACAATCTCCTGCGGGCTATGACTGATTTGATTAAAAACCAACTCGTTCCTTCCTTTCCAAATGCTCCAACACGAAATAATCACCAACCCTTGAATAAGTTTTTTAGCCTTCTTACCAACTTGAGAATAATTGTGAATATCCAGAATGTCTTTGAAATCGAAAATATAAATCGGGGGAATTTTACACCAAACACTGATCTCCGCCCATACCCGAATCGCTACTGAACATGCAGAAAAAAGATGCTCCACCGTTTCCTCAAACTCATTGCAAAAAGGGCACATAATAGATATAATGTCCACATTCCTTCTTCTTAAGTTCACTCTCGTAGCAAGTCTATCCAAGTTACCTCTCCAAGCCACAATGTTGCATTTAATAGACACCCATTTACACCAATCGAAATTAGGAAGCTGACTATTTCCCCTTTCGGCAATCAAGGCCTTTTTGACAGCCTTCACCGAAAAACCATCTTTGCTGTCTTCATTCCAGACCCACCTATCCTTAGAGTTGTTGAGAGTCAGCTTATCAAGGATCTCTCTGCATTCCTGCCACTCCCTTAGCTCCATGTCCGACTCAGGCAATCTAGACCACATCCAAGCGAAACCCCCGTTTCCCCTGTTCATCTTCAATCTATCTACTACCCTGCAAGATTTAAGCAATTCCAACCCAAACAAGTGGGGCCATCTTTCCATGAAAGGAATACCACCCTCCCATGTATCGATCCAGAACCTAATATCTTCCCCGTTCCCAACCTTACCCAAGACCAAATGGTTTATACCCTTCCCTTTGATTTTAATATTAGAAGTTGCTTTCACAATATTTTTCCAACACCCTCCCACATTACCATTAAGAGGAAGAACACACATCTGATTTATTTTGCCATGAATAAATGCAGAGACACAAGAGAGGGTGCCTTGAAATTAGAAAAGCTTCGATGGGGGGGGGGGGTTTAATGCCGTCGCTTATTTTAAGGGAGTATAGGGTTTTAGGGTTTCAGATATGATTGTGTTAATCAATAAACGTAAACTATGGGTAATTATAAGCTAAGTCAATGACCGGCCCCTAAATCAATGCCCACTTGGGCTCTACTAAGCCCAATTGTACATTCAGATCATAAGGTGAGTCCGGTTTGGGCTTTGGTTTAGAAATTGGACTCGTGTAACATTAGTATAGAATACTTTGTGTGTGTGCGGCCCGGATTGGTGAATAACAGGTGCGGCCCAAGCATGCGAGCAACGATTCTCGTTTACTTATAGATTTAACAAGTAACAACTAGCAAGCATTCACCGCAACGTGTAATAAAATGTAATGTAAGAGAAGTAATACAAGATTTAAAAGTTACGAGGTTAGACGACACTAACCTTGAAAGTTCGGGTTGTCACATCATCCCCAACTTGAAAGAAATTTCGTCCCGAAATTTGACAAGTAAGCACGAAGTAGTGAAATAGTAAATCAAGGTTGTTGCGGATTTTGCTCAGGTGCCACATCATCCCCAACTTGAAGAGGAATTTCGTCCCGAAATTTACCAGCTTTACCAGATTTAGACTTGTCTTTAGGGAACAGTTGAGGATATTTAAGCTTCATCTGATCCTCACGCTCCCACGTGAACTCCGGTCCACGTCTTGAGTTCCAACGAACTCTAACAATCGGAATACGACTATGTTTACGCACCTTGAACTCCCAATCCATGATCTCAATATGCTCTTCGACAAAATGTAACTTGTCGTTGATCTTTAACTCTTGAAACGGCACAACCAGTGTCTCATCAGGCAGACACTTCTTCAATTGTGAAACATGAAAGACATCGTGCACATTACCCAACTCAGCAGGGAACTCAAGCTTGTAAGCGACTGTACCGATCCGCTCCAGGATTTTAAATGGTCCAACGTAACGTGGATTAAGCTTGCCACGTTTCCCAAAACACACCACACCCTTCCAGGGTGAGACCTTCAACATGACACGATCATTAACTTCGAACTCCAAGGGTTTTCTACGCTTATCGGCGTAGCTTTTCTGACGATCACGCGCTGCTGCCATACGGTTCCTGATCTGAACAATCATTTCTGACGTTTCAAGCACAAGCTCAGGACATGTGATCTGACTGTCACCCACTTCAGCCCAACAGAGAGGAGAACGACATTTCCCCCCGTACAATGCTTCGAACGAAGCTGCCAGAATACTAGTGTGGTAGCTGTTGTTGTAGGAGAACTCTATCAACGGCAACCGTTTCTCCCATCCTTTCCCAAAATCAATCACACAGGCCCGCAGCATGTCTTCAAGCGTCTGAATGGTGCGCTCACTCTGACCATCCGTCTGTGGGTGGTAAGCAGTACTCATATCGAGTTGTGAACCGAATGATTTATGCATTGACTGCCATAATTCAGAAGTGAAACGCGGATCTCGATCTGAGATGATAGAAGTTGGCACCCCGTGCCTAGAAACTACCTCCTTAAGATAAACTGCTGCAAGCTGTGAAAATTTATCTGTTTCCTTGATTGCCAGAAAAATCGCTGACTTCGTGAGACGGTCAACAACCACCCATATAGTATCGTTTCCAGCCTGAGTCCTCGGTAACCCTGTAACGAAATCCATGGCGATCTGCTCCCACTTCCACATGGGTATCTCTGGCTGCTGAAGTAGACCCGAGGGTTTCTGATGCTCTACTTTGACTTTAGCACAAGTCAAGCATTTACCCACGTATGTGGCGATGATAGCTTTCATATTCGGCCCCCAATACGAAACTTTAAGATCCTGATACATCTTATCCGATCCCGGATGAATAGAGTATCGTGACTTGTACGCTTCATCCATCACAAGTTCTTTGAGATCACCAAAAAGAGGAATCCATACTCTTTCCATAATATAATAGATGCCATCCGATCTCTGCTCGAGCTGCTTTTTCATACCTCGCAAACCCTCAGCTTCAATGTTTTCTTCCTTTAATGCCTCAGTCTGAGCCGTACGAATCTTATCAGGAAGGCTCGAATGAATAGTGAGTTACCTTTACCTGGATGATACTTGATAGCACACTCATAATCGTTCAAAAGCTCTATCTAACGCCGTTTCCGCATATTCAATTCTTTCTGGTCGAAGATATGCTGAAGGCTTCTGTGATCGGTGTAGATGGTGCATTTAGTACAGTACAGATAATGCCTCCAGATCTTCAACGCGAAAACCACAGCCCCTAACTCCAAGTCATGAGTCGTATAGTTCCTCTCGTGCACCTTCAGCTGACGAGAAGCATAAGCTATCACCTTCTCGCGTTGCATCAACACGCAACTGAGACCCTGAATCGAAGCATCACAATAAACCACAAAATCTTCGGTACCCTCTGGCAAAGACAAGATCGGTGCGCTGCATAATTTCTGCTTCAAGAGCTGAAAAGCATCCTCCTGTTTCGTTCCCCAAAAATAAACAACGTCCTTCTGAGTCAAGGAGATGAGAGGTTGAGCAATCTTCGAGAAATCATGAATAAACCGACGGTAGTAACCTGCAAGACCCAGGAATTGTCGAACCTCTGAAGGATTCTTCGGTGCCGCCCAATTCCTGATAGCATCGATCTTGGCAGGATCTACATGTATCCCCATCTCGTTAACAATATGCCCAAGAAAGTGTACTTCTCGTATCCAGAAATCACACTTAGAAAACTTCGCGTAAAGCTGCTCCTTCCTCAGGAGCTCCAAGATAAGACATTGGTGCCGCTCATGATCCTCCTTGCTCTTGGACTAAATCAAGATGTTGCCGATGAAAACAATAATAAATTCGTCGAGATACGGCTTGCACAGGCGGTTCATAAGATCCATAAAGACCGCTGGTGCATTGGTCAATCCAAACGGCATAACCAAAAACTCATAGTGGCCATACCGCGTCCAAAAAGCCGACCTTAAGTCGATTTTGGAATAATAACTGTAGCTGGTCAAACAGGTCGTCGATACGTGGCAAAGGATAACGATTCTTGACCGTCACCTTGTTAAGCTCGCGGTAATCTATACACATCCGAAAGGACCCGTCCTTCTTTTTCACAAACAACACAGGGGCTCCCCAAGGTGAAGAGCTAGGTAAGATAAAACCCCTATCCAACAGCTCCTAGAGTTGATTCGACAACTCCTGTAACTCTCCTGGCGCAAGACGATAAGGAGCACGAGCAATCGGGGCTGCTCCTGGCGCGAGTTCAATATGAAATTCCACCTGACGGTGTGGAGGTAAACTAGGGAGTTCTTCGGGAAACACATCAGGAAACTCACGAACAGCTGGAAAGTCCTCAATCCTTCTCTCTTCAGATTGCGAATCAGTAACAAGAGCTAATATAGCAGGATAACCCTTACGTAAACACTTTTGAGCTGACATTGCCGAGATAATGCTAATCGCAGAACCACTTTGCAGAGAATTTCCGCCTGATGCTTAGACAACCAGTCCATGCCGATAACCACATCGAAGCTTCCAAGAGTAATAGGGAGTAGGTCAATGTCGAACACTTGACCCATGAGATCGAGTTTGCACCCAACAAGAACGTGTGATGCTTCAAATGTTTTACCATCAGCTATCTCTACTATGTGTTTAGTTACAAGTGGTGTAGGACTCAACCCTAACTGACGACTGAACCCCAAAGATACATAACTCCAATCGGCACCAGATTCGAATAAAATAGAAGCAATTATACCATCTACTGAAAACGTACCAGTCACTACGTTGCCATCATTCCGAGCCTCCCCAGCTCCAATAGTAAACACGCGCCCACGCGCACCGTTTCCCCCGTTGTTCCCATTGTTGTTCCCAGCATTGTTGTTATTTCCATTGTTATTACCACCTGCATTCTGATTCAGCTGAGGGCAGTCTCGCTTGATGTGTCCCTCAGCTCCACATTGAAAACAACCCTTACGAATACCCTGGTTCTGCTGAGGCTGTTGTCTACCCTGCTGTTGTGACGGCTGCTGCGGGTTCGGGAGTGAAACCCTACAATCCCTGGCCATATGCCCTGCTCGGTTGCACCTGTGACATATCCGAGTACACTGCCCCCGATGATGATAGTTGCACTTGCTGCACAGTGGTAGTTTTCCCGCGTAAGAACCCTGACCTGAACTATTACCTTGATTCTGATTCACTAAAGACGACTGGCTGAAACTGTGATTGCTGCCAGTGTTCGGTCTTTTCTGTGACTGCACTGAATAGGACGTCTTGTCCACATCGCTCCACTTACGCTTGCTGTCAGTGGCGGGGGTAGTAGCTGTAGTAGCGGCAGTAGTGGTAGCAGAAACACGTGGTGGCAGCGAATTACTCTCCACCTCCTGATCAACGATCTTGTGAGCCAAACGGACAATCTAAGTTAAGTTATTGAGGTTTGCTGCAGTAACCAAACCCTTCACTCATGGAGGTAATCCCTTGATGAACAACTCAATTCTTCGAGACATAGGTCGGGACAAATTCGGGCACATGTCAGCCAACTCATATGACCGTTTCACGTATGCTTCAATCTCCGATCCCACCATCTTCAGATCATAATACTCGTTCTCCAATTTCTGAATCTCATCGCGAGGACAATACTCCTCCCTGATCAACTCCTTAAAGTCGTCCCAAGTAGTGGCATTCGTCGCCTCTATGCCCAATAGCTGAACCTGGGCATTCCACCATGTCAGGGCACCATCCTCGAGTGTGCCCGTAGCATACTTCACTCTGTCCCCAACAGGACAGTTACACATCGCGAATATGGACTCCGCCTTCTCGAACCAGCGCAAGAGTCCTACAGCCCCTTCAGTACCACTGAAGGTCTGCGGCTTACAATCCATGAAGGTTTTGAACGTGCAAACAGGTGGATGGTGCAGATTCTGTTGCACCTGTTGACCTATTAACGAAAGAACATAAAACAAACAAGTAAGACTCAAGCATGCGACACAAGGATAAAGAGTATTTGGTACATATCGTACCAGCCTGATAAGCCGCTAGGGCTTCAGCCACGCGAGTGTTGATGAGATCGGTTAACTCAACTTGAGTCATAGAAATATGGCCACGTCCACCACTGCGGCCTCCACCACGTCCACCATTACGTCCGCCACGTCCATTCATGACTCTATATATAAGAAAAGGAAGGATTTCAAAAAGCAAGTTCAAGTAGGGAGTCAAGCATTACTATAACCTCCTATAGACTACCGAGTTCTATCATAGCATCAACTAGCAGAGCGGAATCCTTTTTCACACTTGTCAAGTTTCACTGGGACTCACATGCACCCCACATTATTATTATGTGTGCACCCATAATAATAATCCAATTTGCATGTTCATTTCAGCTCCACTCAATTCGTGTTAGAAAGGTTCCCCGAATTCAAGCAATAAAGCAGGTGACACCACAACATAGATCATGAAAGTTCACGAAAAGTTGCACTCTTAAAAGACGTGGCACCAAAATACCACCTAGGGGGTGTCCCTGATAGGCGTGTGACGAACTGACAATGACCCACTAATTACATTGAACCCACAAGTTTCGAAATGAAGTTCTCAAATTAATAGTAAAATCCCATCGTAAGTTTATACGAAAACCAATATGTCAGCGGAAGCAAATAATAAACCAAAAACTAAGTTGTTCAAAAATCAACGTGTAATAGTAAACAAATAATCACATGAGTCTCTTCAGTCGACCCATGACCACTCCTGCTCCTCCAGACAGCAAGTTTCCAGAGCCAAGATACCTAACGACCTGCGAGCATGCAACAAGCATATCAAACAAAGCTGGCGAGTTCACAGTTTATGAAAACGTTCGTTACCAAGTGTTTATTCCAGTTCATTAACAAATGCAAAAGTAATATTGATAATATCTCGATGATAAACAAGACGGCTCCTGATGTATGATTTGCCCTTCCCCCAGTGCTCCTATCAAAGCACTGGGCCGACTGGGTAATTAGTTCACAACCGTCCTCCCCGGTACAGTGTGAGGGTGCCAAACCTAAGTAGCGCTACCAACTAATACCCCGTTACCTCCCCGGTAACAAAAGATGGGACTTAAGAATGATAGGATGAGAATATTTTTCAATATATACCAGTTTTTACCCAAAAGACTTGTCCCTCCCCGGGATACCCACTGACTGTCCCAACCACCGGGACGCATGCTCAAAAGTAGTAAACTCACCTTGGCTTGCTCGGTTTGTTCAATTACTTGCTCACGCTCAAACAGTTATAGCCTATGGTATTTACGTATTCAATGTTAGTTTACATTCACAAGGTACACATATAATTAAAAGTACGCACTTCAAACAGTGATCCCCGTATGGCACATAGCAATTACATAGCTCATTTGAATCCACGTTTCATGTATATGTTCGGTATTAACACTTAACAGTTATACGTACTGTACTAGGTGCATCAACCAAATTATGTCTCTTGTTCATAAACAAACCCCATTAACAGTAACCTTTATCATGAATATATATCATTAACAGTAGGCATTATCAACAGTACTCATCATGGCTTAATTAACATAATTAAAGCATGCATCACAAAAGTTAACCTAGTTCATAGCTCAACATGTTTTATTAATAAAATCACCAATGAATACCATTAACAGTGGGTACGATGGTCTTATTAACATAGAAAATACCATGATTCATGCAGTTAACTTAATCTTCCTAACCCACTGATCATGCGAAACCTTCCCTGGCGAAACTCCCCACACAACGAAACCCCATGCAACGAAACTTCATAGTTTCGTCATGTGCCACAGATTTCGGAGATTGAAGCATACGATATGTACCTTGCAGTCTGGAGCTGAGTGTCATGGTCGATTTCGGATATGTTCGGTTATAGTCTGGTTTTATAAAAATCGTCTTAAAACCAAGTTCACTATAACCACTGGCTCTGATACCAAACTGTCACACCCCCAAAATACCACCTAGGGAGTGTCCCTGATAGGCGTGTGACGAACTGACAATGAGCCACTAATTACATTGAACCCACAAGTTTCGAAATGAAGTTCTCACACTTGTCAAGTTTCACTGGGACTCACATGCACCCCACATTATTATTATGTGTGCACCCATAATAATAATCCAATTTGCATGTTCATTTCAGCTCCACTCAATTCGTGTTAGAAAGGTTCCCCGAATTCAAGCAATAAAGCAGGTGACACCACAACATAGATCATGAAAGTTCACGAAAAGTTGCACTCTTAAAACACGTGGCACCAAAATACCACCTAGGGGGTGTCCCTGATAGGCGTGTGACGAACTGACAATGACCCACTAATTACATTGAACCCACAAGTTTCGAAATGAAGTTCTCAAGTTAATAGTAAAATCCCATCGTAAGTTTATACGAAAACCAATATGTCAGCGGAAGCAAATAATAAACCAAAAACTAAGTTGTTCAAAAATCAACGTGTAATAGTAAACAAATAATCACATGAGTCTCTTCAGTCAACCCATGACCACTCCTGCTCCTCCAGACAGCAAGTTTCCAGAGCTAAGATACTTAACGACCTGTGAGCATGCAACAAGCGTATCACACAAAGCTGGCGAGTTCACAGTTTATGAAAACGTTCGTTACCAAGTGTTTATTCCAGTTCATTAACAAATGCAAAAGTAATATTGATAATATCTCGATGATAAACAAGACGGCTCCTGATGTATGATTTGCCCTTTCCCCAGTGCTCCTATCAAAGCACTGGGCCCGACTGGGTAATTAGTTCACAACCGTCCTCCCCGGTACGGTGTGAGGGTGCCAAACCTAAGTAGTGCTACCAACTAATACCCCGTTACCTCCCCGGTAACAAAAGATGGGACTTAAGAATGATAGGATGAGAATATTATTCAATAAATACCAGTTTTTACCAAAAAGACTTATCCCTCCCCGGGATACCCACTGATTGTCCCAACCACCGGGACGCATGCTCAAAAGTAGTAAACTCACCTTGGCTTGCTGGGTTTGTTCAATTACTTGCTCACGCTCAAACAGTTACAGCCTATGGTATTTAAGTATGCAATGTTAGTTTACATTCACAAGGTACACATGTAATTAACAGTACGCACTTCAAACAGTGATCCCCGTATGGCACATAGCAATTACATAGCTCATTTGAATCCACGGTTCATGTATATGTTCGGTATTAATACTTAACAGTTATACGTACTGTACTAGGTGCATCAACCAAATTATGTCTCTAGTTCATAAACAAACCCCATTAACAGTAACCTTTATCATGAATAGATATCATTAACAGTAGGCATTATCAACAGTAGTCATCATGGCTTAATTAACATAATCAAAAGCATGCATCACAAAAGTTAACCTACTTCATAGCTCAACATGTTTTATTAATAAAATCACCAATGAATACCATTAACAGTGGGTACGATGGTCTTATTAACAAAGCAAATACCATGATTCATGCAGTTAACTTAATCTTCCTAACCCACTGATCATGCGAAACCTTCCCCGGCGAAACTCCCCACACAACGAAACCCCCATGCAACGAAACTTCATAGTTTCGTCGTGTGCCACTATGACGAAACTCTAATACGTTTCCTCGTTGCCTCAACAATTACCAGTCATGCGAAGCCGTACTGAAACAGTTTCAATCATTTGCAAACACCCCTAATTATCCTATAGCAGTTGCCAAAAGTCAATTCCTTCACATATCACAAAAGTTATAATCATATGTCCTACACATTAATAAACTATGCACAAGACACAAGATTGTGTAGTTTCTCATATAACAAAACAATTGATAACATTTAATTCCTTCGACTTAATCTGACAACATGATCAGCATGTTCACATGGTTTGATGAAACCAAGATTACCCATGCACATGGGCCGCCATCTTACCTAATCAATGTTGTCCCCTCTCATCAAAACATCACCTATAATTCTATTGGACCTTTTTATCAATTAGCACATATAGTCAACAACATGTACACATATAACATGAAATCACCCAAAATGCTAACTCACATACCGAATAAATGCAGAGACACAAGAGAGGGTGCCTTGAAATTAGAAAAGCTTCGATGGGGGAGGGGTTTAATGCCGTCGCTTATTTTAAGGGAGTATAGGGTTTTAGGGTTTCAGATATGATTGTGTTAATCAATAAACGTAAACTATGGGTAATTATAAGCTAAGTCAATGACCGGCTCCTAAATCAATGCCCACTTGGGCTCTACTAAGCCCAATTGTACATTCAGATCATAAGGTGAGTCTGGTTTGGGCTTTGGTTTAGAAATTGGACTCGTGTAACATCAGTATATAATACTTTGTGTGTGTGCGGCCCGGATTGGTGAATAACAGGTGCGGCCCAAGCATGCGAGCAACGATTCTCGTTTACTTATAGATTTAACAAGTAACAACTTGCAAGCATTCACCGCAACGTGTAATAAAACGTAATGTAAGAGAAGTAATACAAGATTTAAAAGTTACGAGGTTAGACGACACTAACCTTGAAAGTTCGGGTTGTCACAACAAAGACCTATCGGAAACCTATACGAGACTTATACTACACTATACGATACTATACTATACGATACGATATGATACTATACGATATGATATAACACTCGTATAGGCCTATAGGTGTGGTTTAGGTCCCGTATAGGCCTATAGGCATATACAAAGACCTATAGGAAACCTATACGAGACTTATACTACACTATACTATACGATACCATACGATACGATGCTATACGATACGATATAACACTCGTATAGGCCTATAGGTGTGGTTTAGGTCCCGTATAGGCCTATATGCATATACAAAGACCTATAGGAAACCTATACGAGACTTATGCTACGCTATACGATACTATACGATACGATATAACACCCGTATAGGCCTATAGGTGTGGTTTAGGTCCCGTATATATAAACCCTTGTTTTCTGTGCAATGATTGCTGATAAGGCTCTGATATCCATGGTTTATATACGCTGAGTATAGCTCTATACGCAGCGTATAGATTTAACCCTATGCGTTGCGTATAGACCTATACGCAGCGTAGGTAAACCCTAAGTGTGCAGATAGGCAACCAAGGTGTGCAGATAGTGTGAGCCTTTTACGATTCATAGTCTTCAATATCAGTGATCTCGTAATCCTGCAAAACGATGTGCAAAGCGGTAAGGCAACAATAGGGTAGCGATGCGGCGGACCATAGTCCTGCTGGTGGCACGGCATAGAATCGTAGTCCAATGAAAGGCAGTAGCGCGATGAAAAACCATAGTCCGATGAGCTGCAGCGACGCGATGTCAAGGAGCGGCGTGGCAGAGAAGTGGGATCAAAGAAATTATATCTGACCTCTTTCGATAATTTGTGTTTTTTGGAAAAAGTCCGATAAAAAATACTTCATCGTAACGAAAAACCAACTAGACGGGACGGTGCATATTTGAATTCCACCCAAACCATGAAAAAAATGGCTACCAATGAAACAGGGATGCACCCTTACGTGTAGGTAACCAATGGTATGTGGCGTTGTAACGCAGAAAAAAAAGTTTGTGTGAGTCTTCGGTTCGGTCTCAACTTTTGGTGGTCAACCAATCAGTGGGAGGTGGTTGCTATGGCGGTGGCATTAATATGTTAGATGTTCTCGAAATAGCATTTCGTCTGGAGCATTGGTCGGGATCTTGAGTAAAAAAATGAAACTTTATTCAAACGGGAAACTGGAAAAACAAAAGAATTAACTAAACAAAGAATCGGACTTGGCGGCGGCGTGCCTTGTCTAGGGTTTGAACAAAGTGGCGACGACTAGGGTTGTTGTTTGTGTGTGGTGCGGCGTAGATGGCAGTGGCGGATCTAGAAGTTCTTCATAGGGGCAACGTTTTAAAAAAGGGTAACGAAATCGAAAAAATGTCAAAATAAACATCAAATTTTTTCAAAATTTACACTACCGCTACCCCTTATCATAAGGTAGATCCGTCCCTTGTAGATGGTAGAGAGCCTAGGCTAGCTCTAATATTAAGTAACATTATGAAAGACTGAACTACATTTTTAAATAAGTTACCTTTACAATTTATAATTATTGCAAGGAAAATCTAAGGAATCTAATGGGCCCCTAGGCTCAATATTAGAAACCTTAATCAGATATACATTCCAATAATTAGGACATAATAATAATAATAATAATAATAATAATAATAATAATAATAATAATAATAATAATAATAATAATAGTAATGTTTTGTTTATACCTCTAATAAATACTAACCGGCATTTTTTTAGATAACAAAAGATGTTTACTTTATCGTCTACACTTATTTTTCTGCAGATGTTGAATCCTTCAGAAATGTTCGCAGACATTGTTGTTGAGAAAGAGTACTCATCTTATAGAACCTTTTTCTCTTGTTAAACAAGCAAATCACTAGAGGAAATGCTTAGGGCAGACGACTAGATATGTATACTAACATTTCTTATTTGTGTGATTTAAATAGGCATGTGGAGAACACAGCATCAATTATCGAAGCCCTTGTAGCCTTCAAACGCTTGCATCCATGGCACAGGGAGAAAGAGATAGAAGTTTCTGTGGCAAAAGCAGTTGATTTTCTTGAAAGAAAACAATGGCATGATGGTTCCTGGTAAGCCAGACAAATATGTTAGAATTTAAAATGAAAATGGTATGAATCCTAATTAAACATCTATATAGGTATGGTTATTGGGGAATATGCTTTATATATGGCACATACCATGCATTAGCTGGCTTAGTTTCTGTTGGCAAAACTTTTAACAACTGTGAAGCAGTTCGGAAAGCAGTCAACTTTTTACTTTCAACCCAAAATAAAGAAGGTGGTTGGGGAGAGAGCTACAAATCAAGTCTTAGTGAAGTATATACATCATTGGATGGAAATCGAACGAACCTAGTTCAAACATCATGGGCTATGCTTGGTCTCATGTTAGGTGGACAGGTTAGACTTTCACTAATTAAGTAACCAAGGTTGTTCTGTGTAGCATTCGATCCTTCAAATAAACCAGTATTGTCTCCTTGCTCACAAGGAATTCATATATAGTTATTTTTGGTTGTGTGAGTGGAGACTTTCCAAACACGTTTAAGTGTGAAGTTCTTTTCTCATTTACAACCAATACACTAAAAAAACATTGATGGTACTTGATGCTGGCATTTCTTATAAACCCATTATGCCAACATCTCTCATGTCCACGACATTAATGCATTTTTTTCTTATACTAGGTTGAAAGAGACCCAACACCCTTGCATAAAGCAGCAAAAATATTGATTAATGCACAGATGAATAATGGGGATTTTCCTCAAGAGGTAAATTATGTGTTATAGCATGGAAACAACTTCTTTTAAGTATGCGTTCTAGTTTTGACCAATCATTTCGATCTTTTTACATTTAAGATGAATTTTACAGGATATTACTGGAGTTTCCCTGAGGAATTGCCTGTTACATTATGCAGCATCCAGAAGCATCTTCCCGCTTTGGGCACTTGGAGAATATCGCAAACGAGTTTGGAATAATTAAATTAACAGACTCAAGTGTCAAGGAGTGATCCAATTATAGAAAATAAGCCACTTGTCCTGTATACCAAAGTATGGGCTGCTAAGCAGGTTGTGTTCTTGGTTACCAGGTCGAACATATGTATGTGTGTGTATTTATATATATGTTATATACTTATGTGTGTGCATTAATATATATTGTTTATTTTACTTTGTACTTATTTGTTGATGCAAATATGATCAAGTACTACAAGTTCATACCACTATATATTGTGTATGAAAATGACAAAAAAAATCCAAAAAGTAAAGGGTAATATATATGTAAAAAAATTATTTTGAATGAAACGGGCAAACACGCCCAAAGCTCAGGGACGATTTTGATAAATTACTCTATAATATATTAGAGAAAAGTGCACAGATAGTCCCATTGGTTTGCTCTATTTGCATCTTTAGTCCCTAACTTTCTAAAATTACACCTATAGTCCCAAACTTTTACAATTTCGTTCTCGGATAGCCCTGACGTGAGTGGGGGTTAGTTTTCTCAGTTATGTTGGCATGAAATGACTATAATGCCCTTACTATTAAAAAAATAACAAATAAAACATTAAAAGATTAAAAAAATACATGTGGGCCCCACCTACCCACCCCACCTCCACCCCATGTCTTCTTCCCCATTCTTTCTCTTTAACCTGCAACAACCAAATCACCGCCACCACCGATCGGAGTCAACCAAAATCAACCTCACAATTGATGACCACCACCTACAACTTCATTAAATCCAAATCCTCTTTAATATACAAAAAAACTGTTTATTCATTATTACCTCTCAAGTTAATCCAATACTACCACAGAACCGTTTCATGCCCAAAGCTATTGGGTTCTCAAAGTATCTCTAGCCATTCCCATTGTTTCTTCAAGCAATTATAACCCCCTAAATCAAACTAGCCCAAATAACACAAAACAACTGGTTAAAAAAAAAACCATGAACTTTCTTCAAGGTATAACAGTGCCCCCAAATCTTCTCAAACCTGCAAATTCTTAGTTTTGCTTTTTGTACTTGAACAGATGCAGAGATTTATAACTTATTGAGCTCTTCGTCTCCATTTTGACTAGCCGGGACTGTTATACACCATCCGTACTACAGTAACAGTTTAACACAACTGCACTGGTTGTGATTATTCCGGCCACATTTAACTGCTGCGGCAACAGCAACAGAGTGTTTCTCAGTACTTTCTTGTATGGAGATGATGCGACCGTGCGATTTGCAGAGTGGTGTTTCATGGAGAGGTTATGGTGGTTATGGGTGGTGATATGGTGGTTGCAGTGAAGGGGGATTTAGTGGTCGTTTTTCCGGCGAGGGTGTGTGTGGGTTGGGGTGGGTTTGTCTGGAAGTGGTGGCCTGCTGGTGATGACAGGATGAGGTGGTGGAGGCGGTCTGATGATGGGGTGAGGTGGTGGCGGTAGTTGGGATTTGAGGGTGGTGGTGGTTGGGATTTAGGTGTGATGGTGGTGCTTTGGTCTGAATGTGGGTGCATGCACAAACAAGAAAGGGAGAAAAGGGGTTGGGGTGGGCAGGTGAGTAAAAATGGGTCCCATTATTATTAAAAAATGGTATTTTTGTTATTTCACACCCTCTTAGCTGAGAAAACTAACTGATGTTAGGCATAAGGACTATTCGGGAATGAAAATTGAAAAGTTGGCGACTAACTGATGTTAGAGACTAAATATTGAAAAAGAAAAAATCACAGGGACTATCCAGGCATTTAACTCAATATATTATAAAAAAATTGTTCTTATTTGGGATATTTGGGTATCTAGTTGGATACCTATGACATATATGAGGATTGATTAGGATGCATATTATTAAACTTATATTGTATTCGTTGAAATTTAAAACTTATTTTTTTTGTTGAACCTCATTTTATATTATTATATATATAGGGAGGGGCTCATGCGAGAACTCCATTTATTGTGAGAACCATGAGAACCAATGTGAACACAACCTAAAATAGCTAAAAAAACCTAAAAAAACCTAACCCCCCCCCCCCAAGCTAACCCCCCCCCCCCAACCTAAATGCTAAAAACTAAAACCCCCAAAAAATCTAAAAAAAAACCTAACCCCCCCCCAAGCTAAATGCTAAAAACTAAACCCCCAAAAAACCAAAAAAAAATCTAAAAAAATAAAAAAAAAAAATCTAAATTTTTTTTTTTTTTTGATTTTTTTAATATTTTTTATGTTAAAATCGCTACTTTTCGAATCAAAAAAAAAATTTTTAAAATATTTTTTTTTTGCTTCGAAAAGTAGCAATTTTAACATAAAAAATATTAAAAAAATAAAAAAAAAAAATTTGTGTGATTTTTAGCTATTTTTAGGCATTTTTGGTTGTGTTCACAGTGGTTCTCGCGGTTCTCGCAATAAGAGGTGGTTCTCGCATGATCTTCTCCCTATATATATATATAGGAACGAGATCAAGAGAAAACACCCAAAAGTGTGAGAACGGTGAGAACGCATCCTGGCCCAACACGTGACTCGGGATATGATTAGGCCGTGAGGGGTTTTTTTTTGTCTTTTCAATCTTTTTTTTATTTTCCCAATTTATGCTGCTTCATTTTTGGCGTCTAAGATTATTTTTAGCGTTAATTGCATTCATTAAACTTTTGGCGTTGAATTAATTGTTTTTGTGTCACATAGATAATTTTTTTGGCGTTATAGCGTTTTCTGGTCAATTTTTTTGGCGTTATAGCGTTGTATAATAATTCACTACGAGTCATTAATATTTTCATAAGATTACAATAAGACCAAGTGTTTTTTATGGCGTTTAGTCAATTTTTTTGGTGTTTAATACATTGACAAGGTGCTTTGCCAGCACCAGTTGTCACAGTTTCATACTACTAGCGTTTTGGTGTTTGTAGTTTTTGGCGTTTTATATAATAATGTATTTTATTTGTAGAGAATTAGATAACTAAACAACAGATAATTTGATAACTAAACAACAGATAATTTGATAACAAAACAATATAAAGTGAAAAAGAAAAAAAATTAAAAATGGTAATCTAATTTCTCTTCCAAATCTTCACTGTCATTAGCCTCTTCTTCTTGAATTTGTTTTTTGGCGTTCTGAACCTTTGAATACCTTAGTTAGATGTCAAATTTCCTACATATACCTCGTCTTTTTTAGACGAAGCTTGTTAGTGGCATCCTGTGTTTTTGTGTTATATTCTTGTTTGGTGGCATGTCATTGAATATCAACTCTTGCTTGAATGCTATTTATAATAATGGAGTCCAAAATAGCATTTTACACTTGTGTTGATCCCTTTATGACATGCATATATTCATCAAGAACAAAGCTCACATGATGACATATCACTGTCATCAGTCTCTTTTTCTTGAATATTTGTCCATCTCATTCAGCAAAAGATTATAGAGATAACCCCCTCAGAGAAGAATCCATTCAGTGAAAGCTTTTGCATCTGTGGTTATATTAACTAACCTTTTTTGGTGTTTTAAAGTGAGTGGTTTCTAGAGAACATGGCGTTTGTTTTTCTGGGTGTGATCAATTCATTGTGTGTAGACCCCTCTCTTATAGGAGATTTTTGGCGGGTAGTTTAGGCGAGATTTTTTATTATAATAAACGATAGAAATAAAGTAACTGTCTTTTCAGTTACTGTTTGTATTTACTGTTTTGTTCAGCTTTATCAGTTTCTAGGGTGATAGACGTCCCATCTTCCAAGTTTGACGTTTTTTTTAAATGGCGTTATGCAGACCAAGATGACAAAATACAATAACGGAGAAAATATTAAGCAGGAAAAATATTTTTTGTTATTTCTGGTGTTTTGTAAACAATAACTTTTTGTAGTATTTTTTTTGGCGTTTTGCAAATAAATAGAGAAATATATATCATTTAATTATCATTTTAAAAAAAAAGATGATTACACAGAAAAATAAAAATTAAAACTCTTCGTCAGAAGGTACTTTATCCGAGAAGTATCCATCACTTGTGTCATCTTCTTTCTCAGAGTCTTCATCTAGACCTTCATCGATGTCATCACCTTCACTTTCATCGGCTTCTTATTCCTGAAGATTCTGAAGCCTCCATTTGAACATGTTTTGCATTAACGCCATTTTTTAGTCCATTTCTGTGTTCAAACAAGTGGCGTTATGCAATTCTTCCATGAACCCAAGCCCCTGCTTTGTCATGATGTTTTCAAGCCAGTAGTCTTCCTGCTCTCCGCTGTCGTATATAACGGTCACAATGTCTGTTTCATCATCAAAAAGCCATGATGTCATGACAGGGTCCTGCTTTACAACTGCTTTGATTGGTCCAAATTTCCTTGTTAATGCTTTCATAAGCATATGTGTTTCATGGCATTCGTTATCCAGAGCGATGCCAAGAGATTGGATACCCCTCTGTACCTCTTCTTCCATCTTCAAAATCGCCTTGATCGTCCTAACATACACCCTCCTTCTGTTGTCAAAACGCAGGATGAATCGCCGGATTGCCAAAGTGTATCTCCACCAAACGATGGTTGCCATTTTTTGGCGTTTTGGTTAAATTGGCGTTTTTTAGTTAAAGATGTTTTTGCAGAAATGATAGATTGAAGTGATTATGGAAGCGATGTTTTACGTCGTTTTATATAATGATGTTTTTGGCACGTAATTTAGGAGGGATTTTTTTCTATAAATGTTAATAACTGAATTTTCAGTTAATGTGTTGTTTCCTCTTCCTGTAATCTCCAACGCGTTTTATCACTAATTTTTGGCGTTTTGTATTTAATGGCGTTTTATTTTTATGAATAACGTGTTATCAATTTTATTGACGTTTTGAATTTGAGAGGTAAAAGACCATTTTACCCTTAATGAAGCGCGTCCACTTAATAGAATTGGTGTTATTTACAAAAACGCCACCGCGCCAATCTAGTCCATAGATTGTTTTGATCGGACGATCCATAAGCGTTCTCACCGTTCTCACACTTTCCACCGTTTTCTCTAAATCCTGACCCTATATATATATATATATATATATGGGAATTATAGAGAGAAAACCCACTTGAGTTATAAAAACGTAAGAAAACCTTATGTAACAAACTTTTTTTCTATAAAAAATTAAGGAATGTAAGTTACATGTTTTTAAAGGTTTTGAGCCAAAACAAAAACCAAAAAGCGTCGAGTGGTTTTTTATAATTTTTTTGAAAATTCAATAAGTAAGGTCTCCTGCCCAAGGATCACACTAAAATAACAATCACCAGGTGTGCGGAATCCACCTAGCAATCACTACCGTAGAGTATTGGATAAGGAAAAAATAGAATGAGAATGACGAAGATGAAGAATGACGTCACACACAGTAGCCGTCAATGCACACAGTGGTAATGATTAGGGTTTACTTGAGGAACAAAGTTTCCACAAAAAAATCTCCACCTAATTCATTTCACTAAGGAGTTTATATATAAGGAGAAGTCCTAACTACAAAAGTCAGGACATAGAAGGGCCCAAAGTCCAAAACAAACAAACCCTGACCAGACAACACCCTAAATTCAGACTAGGTAATAAAGCCTATGTCCTGACCATAACATCATCATAAATTCGGACCATAACATAATGTTTTAACAATTTACATAAAAGACCCGTGAAGATTTAGAGCCTGCACTTATCACACAAAGTGCATTTACACAATGTTTTATATATGCATGCTAAAAAACTAAATTTTTAAAATTTTTATAAAAAAAAACCATTCGGTTTTTGGTTTTTTTTTTTTTTTGCTCAAAACGTTCAAAACATGTAACTTACATTCCGTAATTTTTTTGGAAAAAAAAAGTTTGTTACATAAGGTTTTTTTGAGTTTTCGTAACTTAAGTAGGTTTTCTCTATATCCTTCCCCTATATTATATATATATATATATATATATATATATAGAAGGTCAGGATTTAGGGAAAACGCTGAAAAGTGTGAGAACTGTGAGAACGCTTATGGATCGTCCGATCAAAACAATCTATGGACTAGATTGGCGCGGTGGCGTTTTCGTAAATAACATGAATTTTATTAAGTGGACGCGCTTTATTAAGGGTAAAAAGGTCTTTTACTGCTCAAATTCAAAACGCCAACTAAAATGAGAACACACCATTCAAAACAAATAAAATGCCATTAATACAAAACGCCAAAAGCTTAGTGATAAAACGCGTTGCAGATTACAGGTTGAAGAAACAAACGGTAACTGAAATTCAATTGTTAACATTTATGAGAAGAAATTCCCTCATAAATTACGTGCCAAAACATTATTATATAAACGACGTTAACATCGCTTCTATAATCACTTCCATCCATCATTCTAAAAACATCTTTTATCAAAACGCCAAGTTTAACAAAACGCCAAAAATGGCAACCATCGTTTCATGGGAATACACCCTGAGAATCAGAAAATGTGTCATACGTTTTGACAACAGAAGAAGGGTGTTTGTTAAGACAATTTAAGCAATTTTGAAAATAGAAGAAGAGGTACAGAGAGGTATCCTATCGCTTGGCATCCCTCTTGATAACGAATGTCATGAAACACATAAGCTTATGAGAAGATTAACAAGGAAATTTGGACCAAGCAAAGCAAATGAAAAAATGGACCCAGTCATCACATCATGGCGTTTTGATGAAGAAACAGACATGGTGACCGTTATATGTGACAACAGAGAACAGGAAGACTACATGCTTGAAGACATCATGACCAAGCAGGGGATTGGGTTCATGGAAGAGTTACACAATGCCACATGTTTGAACACATACATGGACATAAAAATGGCGTTGATGGAGGACATGTTCAAATGGAGGTTTCAAAATCTTCAACAACAAGAAGCCAATGAAAGTGAAAGTGAAATTGATGACTTGGATGAAAGACTAGAAGAAGACTCCGAAGAAGAAGACGAAGGAAGTGATGGATACTTCTCAGACAAAGTACCTTCTGACAAGGAGTTTTAATTTTTTTTTCTTTTGTGTAATTTTTTTTGGATAATAAAAAACTATATTTCTTCCCTTAGTTTCAAAACGCAAAAAAAAATCTACAAAAAGTCATTGCATACAAAATGACAAAAATAATAAAAACTATTTTTCCTGTGTAATTTTTTCTCTGTTAGTGTATTTTGTCATCTTGGTCTATAAAACGCCATTAAATATAAAAACGCCAAACTTGGAAGATGGGACGTATATCACCCTAAACTGATAAAGCTGAACAAAACAGTAAATACACACAGTAACTGAAAGGACAGTTACTTTATTACTAGCATTTATTATAACAAAATCTCGCCTAACCTACGCACCAAAAACATCCTATAAAAGAGACGTCTCTGCACAATCAATTGATCACACCCAAAAACAACGTCATGTTTCATAGAAACCACTCACTTTAAAATGCCAAAAAATTGTTAAAAAAACCACAGATGGCAAACCTCGTTTCTTCTATATTCAGTATTGTTATGCATGAAGTAGAAAGAGATTAGCTCAACTACTGCCACATCTCTATTTACGTAGCAATACCTATAAAGACGAATGAGTTGGCATGTAGAACTAACAGGTGCATCATGCCCTTCAACTAGAATAAGTTGGCGCTTGTTTTAGCATCCCAAACCTGTACATATACAAGACATTAAAGGCACACGTCATGGTTTTATACATTTAATATTGTGCCAATGGTGAACTTGTTGTGGTAAATAACTTTATCAATTTTGTCTTCGTCACAAATCATTACAAAACCAATGAAATCAATCAACCTAATGAAAATCCACTTAAAAGCACATACCTTGGCATCGAGTTTAGATGCATCAGGTTTGGGGATAACATTCTGTTGAAGCAAAACTTAATTCAACGATGGCGCTGTTGCAAATCAATTTAAACAAACATCAAACCAAAAAAAAAACGATTGAACTGGAATACTCATATTAGTGATTTAAATAGGACTTACCAACACTTTTTTCAATTATTTTGTGTTATAAAATCCTTATAAAACAGAATTAACAACGAAAGATGGATATCATTTTTATAGTTTTCAAATCTTCTTCCTCATTAACCTACTCCCTACAGCAAGGTAAACATTGGAACATATGTACAGGCATCAACAGATAAAATAATAATATACAATAAAACCAATACCTTTTATTCTTTTCGGTATCTGCATCTACAACTTTAAAAGCATCATCGTCTGGGTTTGAACTTCCATTGATAAAATAGAAACCCTAGAATACAAAACGGCGTGAAGTTGAGCGAAAATTATAAGTGAAAATCAGAACCTGTTGGGGGCAAAACCGTTATCTTTCCACAAAAAATAGGAAGATGAAACTAACCTGGTGCAGCGTAGGCTGTGGAGCGATGAGAAGGTGACTGCAGGTTTTGGTGGTGGCAGGTAGACTACATGTTGTTCTGGTGGAGGCGACATAGTGGGGTTTGGGAGAGGCAAGTGGAATGATTTTGGGGGGAAATGGAAAAATGGTTGCCCGCCTAGGGTTTTAATCACCTTTAAGGGATGACAAAATTGGACCGTCAGATTGCTTTATGATCAATGGTCAGGGACTCGTTCTCAAAAGTTGGACACGGATAGTGTCACACCCCGACCACGTAAAACAACAAAACATGGCGGAAACGTTGGGGAGTGTTGTAACAGAATCATTGTTTCACAACCATGGAATAAATAATTTCGTTTTATTTAAATTATTGAACTCGTTGTTTTATTACAAATCAGATAAATGCAACTATTATCTTTCAAGTTTTAAAGTCGCTAAGGCACGAGTCCATCCTAAGTGTAGCATGTATCAACAATCATCACAAAGCAGCACCTGAAACATGTGTAAAAATAGGTACGTCAGCATAAAAATGCCTGTGAGATACATAGGTTTTATTGATTTAGGATTCATGACTTATAAGTTTAAAGAAAAATGTTTAAGAAAAGTTAGTCATGATCCTTGTAAAATGTTTTTGTTGTGTAAATCGTGTAAAAATCGATAAGAAAACAGGTTTGATATCAAAACAAACGGTTTTGATACCCTAGAGTAGTTTGGTTACAAAATACGCAAGAATGCGCATTTTGGCCGAAACTACGACTCGTCACTAAGCCTAGATAACGTGGTAATCAGTAGGTATAGTTACTAGCGACTATAACCATCGTGATTACGCTCACGTTATGAAGTTCAAATGAACTTCACATTGACCATAAACTGATCAATGTAGAAAATCAAATGTAGTTTGACTTTTAAGCTAAAAACGCATAAAAAAAGAACGAAGGAATACTTACAAAGGGTCCATGCAAGTTTTGATCCGATTTACCCTCAGGTATGAAGTGTATACTCCAACTTAGAGGGCCAAAATCAGATCAAATGTAGGTTTTGCAACAATGAAAGGTGGGTATTTATAGATTTGGCACAACCGTTAAGATCGTTCATCGAATAACATGCTTCGATCTAGGCCGTACACATGTGCCCATGGTTTTGTGAAACCATGGGAGCCCCTAGAATGGCCCATAGTACCAAAAATACCATTAAATACCAGCCCATGGTTTTGCAAAACCATGGATTAAAACCATTAACACTTCAAAATTTGACTAGCTTCATTGAATCTGGTCAGAAATTTCAAAAATGGTCCCTGCACTTGTAAAATTTGATTTTTTTGCACTTTTAAGCCCCGTTAACCCAATTTCAAGGCTCTAAAATAAAGTTAAAGTATAGGGAACTTAAAATATGCTCAAAAACATCTCGGATGTCGGTTCGTTTGGTTGTACAGTTGTCACGACCCTCGACCCACCCTGGACGGAATTGGGAGTCGTGAACAGCCCAGTGGTACCGGTGATTTCATCAGGACCGTGAGTTAGGAAAAATATCAGAGTTTAGAAACACCGGATTTTATTTATTAAATAGATGGAATAATTCAATGTTTTACAAAGGTAGCTTTAATAAGGGATAAACCCAATTATATAAAACAATATTTCTTAATTTGATTTAATTAATAAAATAAGCCACTTCTTTGATGCCTTTCAGTGCCGTATCCATCTCTTAGTTCAATCTACTGTAATTACCTTAAACATGTTTGAAAAAGGTTTTGTCAGCGGAAAATACTGAGTGAGTTCATTCACTTTTACTAAAACGACACATTGTTATAATTTACAGTATTAAGAGCGATTACAATGTTTCTGATATCAAACCGACTACCCACGGTATTTGTCACTCGACCGGATCTGTGACTATGGTCATATCCCCCATTGGCTGCCCCAATGGTGACGATTATCAAGTAATGTATACAAAACCCCACATACCGGCTGTAATATGGTGATTACAAAGACTTAATCCCTGTAATTATAACCTTGAAAATAAACATACTTTTGTAAACAGATTTGATAAAAAGAGAATGACTCACATTATAAACATGCAGATTCATACGGCAAAGTTTAGTCTACAGATAAGCCTTGATCTTGCAGATTTATACAGGCAGAGCTTAGCCTATTGGTTTAGCCTTATAACCTAGTGCACACCAACTAGGTAGGTAACTTAATACATCAATTACGATAACTCACGAGATTAAAACCCTCACAACGAATGACAAAGTGCAATCACTTAAACATCCATCGGATTCACAACGAATGACGGAGTATTCCCCGAGTTCGGGTGGTACTCAAACATCCTGTCGGAATCACAATTAATGACAAAGGATAGCACTTAAACATCCATTGGATAGTTTCCATCGATCGGACATTGAATCGTAGCAGCGATCGAGTTAATACCCTGTATCGTAGCAGAATTCGAGCTGATGTGTGTTTGGTAGTAATCAGATGATATCTCGTAACGTAAAACGAATTTGTTCGTCGCTCCAACGCCAAACTGCAAGTCCCACACCCCTCTATTTATATTGAGAAATTGTCCCCCTCGCGTGTCGCGAGGGGTCACCTGGTCGGCGTCGCGTGGCGCGACGGGTCACATTTCTTTGTAGGGTTGCCACGTGTGTTTGTAGGTTAGCTGAGTCGACGGTTTCTCGAAATTCGATTTAGACAGAAAGATATGTGGATAATCGTCGAGTAGGGAATACCCCCCTTTGTTTTAGGGGCCCTGATCCTGATTCTGATTGTTATGAAAATTTTAGGAATTGTGTAGGATTACTTGGGTGTCTCAATTAGGGTTTCTTTTTAGACAAAATAAAATAATAAATAATAGTTTTGGTGAGAGTTGTTATGGTTTGGGACATTTTTTTAATATAATTATATTACAAAGAAAAAGGGAATAAAATAGTGAGAAAAGAAAATGAACTCACTTTGTAACTTTAGGGTTCAACTAGAAAGCCTCCTGGTATAAATTTTGGGTATAATTTCTGAGCTATATAAAAATATATATATTTGTAACATAAGTATAGTACCCCTCATTCAACCTTGTCCCTATGTCACGAGACAGAACCCCAACAACTTAGTTGGGCAGAGCCCTGACATATGTTATAAGGCTCAGATCAATCGGACCGGGTAGCGGTGATCGGGAGTTAAAACACTTAAAACGAGACAATGCTTTGGAGTATTATAGGTATAATATTTAATGAAAAATATATAAAAGAAACAGAAAGATGGCGATAGAAGAAGAAAAGGAATTAGCAAATGAATTTATGAAATTGCCATCTATATTCATAGTACTTTCCATTTCTTTCCTGGGAAGCTTTTTGATTAAAATTCTTACACGTACCTACCTACATGGTTTGATTTTAATGTAAGTTAGATTTACCCTATTTTTTTATATTTAGAACTTACACTTACGTGTAAGTTAAGATTCTTTTATTTATTTATTTATTTATCTTATTTCATACTTTACGTATACAATTCAATTCAAATGAATTATTATTATTATATTACTATAATTAATTGATATATTATAATTAATTAAATTAGTTTACTTCTTTGGCGCGTATAACTTTTAAAATATAACGTTTTACAAGACAATAAATATATTTTTAGAAAGAGAATATTTTTGTCTACATTTGGGTCTAAGTTTCATTAAAAATAGAGTAGGTTCAAAATACAATGTATTTTTATTAAATGGTTCCTAGGCCCGTCTAGGTACTTCATATTTCTAATAGCCCACTTACTCGTAAACTACCCGTCTAATAATATAAGTTTTTATATACTTTTATTTTATTAGAAAGGTCAACCCTATACAAGCCAATTAATTAATATACCATTATAACCAAATATATATAAAATAGTTGTTTAAAACTATTTGGGTTGAATATTTTTATTAAAAATAAACTAGTTACTAGTTACTAGTGGTTAATAAATTTAACCAAACCTATAAATTATATGATAAAAATAGGAATGTTACAACAGTTGCGTTGTTCGGTTAATTACGACGGAAATCGTAATGAACGCAAAAATGATCCAAATTACGCGACGAATGGAATTTTATCATGCCAATCACTAAAATAAAATATTTTAATGATTACATAAATTTTTGGATCTCCGGATATATTCAGGACGTAAGATATGCGCGAAAATGCAAACTTATGCACTTTTGACGCTTTTAGTCTCTATTGATCAAATAAGTTCATTTTAGCATACCGAACCCCTCAAAGCCAATTTCTAAGCTATGTAAAGGATATTTAGGGTATGTTTAACTTATGGTCATGTTCCGAAATGTTCGTTACTATACAAATCGGTATAGTTTCGCAGTTTGACGCAAATAGTCCCTGCGATCGAACAAACTTGATTTCAACACACCAAACCATCCAAAACTTATTTCTAAGTCATGTAAAGGTTATTTAAGGTATGTTAAGCCTATGTCACTGTTCCAGAGTGTTTGTTGCATTAAACTGGTTATATTTACGCATCAGTTCGCGTATAACCTTTCAGAAAGCGATTTAAGGCTTGAAATCGAACAAGAACTGATATGTGCAAACGATACACATATTTATACAAATCCCAAGTATGAAATAAAATATTTCATTGGTTTGGAATTTGTTTGATGGTTGAAGTGACACAGGTGTCACAGATAGACCCTTCAGCGACGAAATTTCCGAAGTCGCCGCTAAAGGTGTCGCCAGTATTGACCATATTTCTTGTAGTGTGCTAGGTCTGAATTTTGTTATCCATATTATTGATAGTTAATTTCTTAATCCATGTGGGTCAAAAGTAGAGGGTTCATTATGTAATTAGTTTAAAGTTAGTTATATGGCGGTTATGAAGTGCAGGGACTGAATATGACAAATCGGAAATTGGTAACCACCACCCCAAGGGTTACGAAACCCCTTGGGAGGCATCTCTTGTTTGATTTCAGCCACAAGAAAGGAGGGGACACGACTATTGGATCCTAGAGACGCACCTATTCACGTTTAATCACATCCACATATTCAAGAGACACCCCGTTTGTGAAGAGACGCGTCTATTCACTCGCATCCATTAGAAACTATAAATAGGGTTAGGATTTATTGTAAAGGCATACATATACTTTCACAATCTGTATTCATACAGAAATCAAGGTTAGTTTATGTTTATTCATTCGTTGTTATATTCATTGTTCATCATCAACAAGATTATGGGCAACATTGGTATCAGAGCCTATGGCTCTAATTCGTTTCGGGAAGACGCTCATCAAGCGGGTGGTTGAATTCCGTAACAATTCTGATTACGCAGGAGGCGCCGATTGGGTTGTTCTTGTTAAGTTTTAACACCAATCGCATCAAGCGGGTACGATTGTTGTTCGTTCGTTAATCGGTCATCAGGAGGGTGTTCGATTTTGATCCGATCATCACTGAGGGTGTTTGGATTCTGTGTTTTTTTTTTTTGTTAATTCAAGATGACAAAATACAATAACGGAGAAAATATTAAGCAGGAATTTTTTTTTTTGTTATTTCTGGCGTTTTGTAAGCAATAACTTTTTGTAGTATTTTTTTGGCATTTTGCAAATAAATAGAGAAATATATCATTTAATTATCATTTAAAAAAAGATGATTACGTAGAAAAAAAAATTAAAATTAAAATTAAAACTCTTCGTCAGAAGGTACTTTATCCGAGAAGTATCCATCACTTGCGTCATCTTCTTCCTCAGAGTCTTCATCTAGCCCTTAATCGATGTCATCACCTTCACTTTCATCTGCTTTTTATTCCTGAATATTCTGAAGCCTCCATTTGAACATGTTTTGCATTAAAGCCATTTTTGAGTCCATTTCTGTGTTCAAACAAGTGGCGTTATGCAATTCTTTCATGAACCCAAGCCCCTGCTTTGTCATGATGTTTTCAAGCCAGTAGTCTTCCTGTTCTCCGCTATCGTATATAACGGTCACCATGTCTGTTTCATCATCAAAACGCCATGATGTCATGACAGGGTCATGCTTTACATCTGCTTTGATTGGTCCAAATTTCCTTGTTAATGCTTTCATAAGCATATGTGTTTCATGGCATTCGTTATCCAGAGTGATGCCAAGAGATTGGATACCCCTCTGTACCTCTTCTTCCATCTTCAAAATTTACTTGATCGTCCTAACATACACCCACCTTCTGTTGTCAAAATGCAGGACGAATCGCCGGATTGCCATAGTGTATCTCCACCAAACGATGGTTGCCATTTTTGGCGTTTTGGTTAAATTGGCATTTTTTTGGTTAAAGATGTTTTTTGCAGAAATGATAGATTGAAGTGATTATGGAAGCGATGTTTTACGTTGTTTTATATAATGATGTTTTTGGCACGTAATTTAGGAGGTAATTTCTACTAATAAATGTTAATAACTGAATGTTCAGTTAATGTGTTGTTTCCACTTCCTGTAATCTCCAACGCGTTTTATCACTAATTTTTGGCGTTTTGTATTTAATGGCGTTTTATTTTTATGAATGGCGTGTTATCAATTTTGTTGGCGTTTTGAATTTGAGTGGTAAAAGATCCTTTTACCCTTAATGTAGCGCGTCCACTTAATAGAATTGGTGTTAATTACGAAAACGCCGCCGCGCCAATCTAGTCCATAGATTGTTTTGATCGGACGATCCATAAGCATTCTCACCGTTCTCACACTTTTCACCGTTTTCTTTAAATGCTGACCCTATATATATATATATATATGGGACCACTAAAATGAAAACCATCTCCAGTTGTAAGAACCATGAGAACCCCTTTCTAGCCATTAGATCTTCGAGATCAATGGATGAGATTAAAAGTAACAAAAAATAATATTAAATACTTTTTGTCTTATTATGTCTTTAATATTTTAATCCAAAAGGGTAATTTAGTAAAATAACTCTATTTTGTCCTTTTGTCTTTATTGTTTTTTATTAGTTTTTTTTGTATTATTATATTAGTTTTTATTTTTTAAACATAATTTTTTTATTAAAAGCATTTTTAAATTCAGATTTTTTTAAAAGATTTTTTATAGTTTTTACATTTTACGTTAAACTTTTTACGTTTTTACTTTAACGTTTTTACGTTAAACTTTTTACGTTTTTACGTTTTTACGTTAACCTTTTTACGTTTTACGTTAAACTTTTTACGTTTTACGTTAAAAACTTTACATTTTACGTTAAACTTTTTACGTTTTACTTTTTACGTTTTGCGTTTTACGTAAAACATTTTACGTTTTACGTTAAACCTTTTACGTTTTTACTTTTTATGTAAAACTATTTACGTTTAACGTTTAACGTTAAAGTTTTTACGTTTTACTTTTTACGTTTTGCGTTTTACATAAAACATTATACGTTTTACGTTAAACTTTTTACTTTTTACATTTTACGTTAAACTTTTTACGTTTTACGTAAAAGTTTACGGTTTAACTTTTTTTTCACAAAAACTTTTTTACACAAAAACTTTTTTACACAAGACGAACGCACCCATAAATCGCAAACTCGGTAGGTGTCTTAGATAGATTGTTATCGTCATCAACTGGGAAAAAGAATATAAAAAACCAACAACATCAAAACAAAAGTGTATCTCGAAAAAAACGGGGTTTGGCTCAGATTTTCCGATAATTAAAAGGCTGCAAAGTGGGGTTGCGGGTTCAAAAACCTACCCTCCACCATCGTTGCCGCGCCATCGTCATCAAAAATCTAGTTTTTTTTTTTTTTTTTTTTTTTTTTGCATCATCGCCACCCAAAAACCCACAGTTCAAAAACTCAATACCAACACACAGTTGATTCCCCACCTGCAACAAACCACACTTCAAAATCAAGTTGTATGAAACCCCATCACAGATTCAAAATCAAAAATATTATACAGGATTCAAAATCAAAAATTCAAGAACACCCACCAAAAGAACAACCCCCAAGTGGGTATGAAACCCCATCACAGATTCAAAATCAACCCCGAAAATTCAAGAACACCCACCAAAAGAACAACCCATCAATATCAAAAATTCAAGAACAACCACCAAAATCAAAATCAAGTTGTATAAAACCCCATCAAATATTCAAAATAAAATACAATATACAGGATTCAAAATAAAAAATTCAAGAACACCCATCAAAAATTCACGCCACCGACCACCACCTCCACACAAGATCAGAACCAAAATCACCATAAAAAACAGGGAAACAAGATCAGAACCAAAAATCAACAACAAAATCACCTGCATCATCAGCCGTAAACATCAAAATCACCATAAAAAACAGGGACACCATCAAAAACCCACCACCGCGGCTGTCGCAAAGACTCCTACCAAACCACCGCCCCACCACCACCTTCCGCCTCTGCACAACTCCCACCCACCACCGTCTCCGTCAATCCTCACCACCACCGCTGTCTCCGTCGTCGTCAAAACCCACCACCACCGTCGCCGGCAAAGAGACAAAGAGGTGGGTGCGGTGGTTGGATGAGAGATGGTGGTTGGATGAGAGATGATGCTTGTCTGAGAGATGGTTTGGTTTTTTAAAATATGGCCTGGAACTTTAAAAGATTCAAGAAGGTCTTCATCTTCAAAAGAGAGAGACAAATGAGAGATGATTCAAGAAGGTCTGCAACTTCAAGAGAGAGAGAAATATGAAAGATGTTTTAATTTCAAGAAATAAATGAGAGAGAAACGATGAGAGATGCAACTTTAAAAGAAAAGACAGAGGAGAGAGAAAGGATTTGACATTTGGGGTAAATGACCAATATACCCTTTATGTTGGCATAATTTGATTGGTTGAGAGTGGTTCTCGTGGTTCTTACAACTGGAGGTGTTTTCTATTTTAGAGGCTCCCTATATATATATACATAGGGGACCGCTAAAATGAGAACCACCTCGAGTTGTAAGAACCGTGAGAACTACACCGTACGGGGCGAGGTAGACCAAAAATTTTTTTCATAGACGTAGATGCGTGTATTATAAACACATTTGTAAAAAAAAATGTCGTGTGTGTAGTTTTGAGCACCACAAGTTTGTGTTTACGGGTACCGTAAATCCTACCGGAAAATTTACGGTGCCCGTAAACACACACTTGTGGTGCTCAAAAACTTTTTTTTTAAATTGTTTTTTACAAATGTGTTTATAATACACGCATCTACGTTTGTGAAAAAAAATTTTGGTCCACCTCGCCCCGTACGGTGTAGTTCTCATGGTTCTTACAACTCGAGATGGTTCTCATTTTATCGTGATTCTATATATATATATATATGTCGGAATTATAGAGAGAAAACCCACTTGAGTTATGAAAACTCAAGAAAACCTTATGTAACAAACTTTTTTTTCTATAAAAAATTAGGGAATGTAAGTTACATGTTTTTAAAGGTTTTAAGCCAAAACAAAAACCAAAATGCGTCGAGTGGTTTTTTATATATTTTTTTTAAATTCAATGGGTAAGGTCTCCTGCCCAAGGATCACACTAAAAGAACAATCACCAGGTGTGCGGAATCCACCTAGCAATCACTACCGTAGAGTATTGGATAAGGAAAAAATAGAATGAGAATGATGAAGTTGAAGAATGACGTCACACACAGTAGCCGTCAATGCACACAGTGGTAATGATTAGGGTTTGCTTGAGGAACAAACATTCCACAAAAAAATCTCCACCTAATTCATTTCACTAAAGAGTTTGTATACAAGGAGAAGTCCTGACTACAATAGTCAGGACATAGAAGGGCCCAAAGTCCAAAACAAACAAACCCTGACTAGACAACACCCTAAATTCAGACTAGGTAATAAAGCCTAAGTCCTGACCATAACATCATCATAAATTCGGACCATAACATAATGTTTTAACAATTTACATAAACGACCCCCTTGAAGATTTAGAGCCTGCACTTATCACACAAAGTGCATTTACACAATTTTTATATATACATGCTAAAAAACTAAATTTTTAAATTTTTTATAAAAAAAAAACCATTCGGTTTTTGGATTTTTTTTTTTGCTCAAAACGTTCGAAAACATGTAACTTACATTCCATAATTTTTTTAGAAAAAAAAGTTTGTTACATAAGGTTTTTTGGAGTTTTCGTAACTTAAGTAGGTTTTCTCTCTATCCTTCCCCTACATATTATATATATAAGGTCAGGGTTTAGTGAAAACTCTGAAAAGTATGAGAACAGCGAGAACGCTTATGGATCGTCCGATCAAAACAATCTATGGACTAGATTGGCGCGGTGGCGTTTTCGTAAATAACATGAATTTTATTAAGTGGACGCGCTTCATTAAGGGTAAAAAGGTCTTTTACTGCTCAAATTCAAAACACCAACTAAAATGAGAACACACCATTCAAAATAAATAAAACGCCATTAATACAAAACGCCAAATGCTTAGTGATAAAACGCGTTGCAGAGCACAGGTAGAAGAAACAAATGGTAACTGAAATTCAATTGTTAACATTTATGAGAAGAAATTCCCTCTTAAATTACGCGCCAAAACATTATTATATAAACGACGTTAACATCGCTTCTATAATCACTTCCATCCATCATTCTAAAAACATCTTTTTATCAAAACGCCAAGTTTAACAAAACGCCAAAAATGGCAACCATCGTTTCATGGAAATACACCCCGAGAATCAGAAAATGTGTCATACGTTTTGACAACAGAAGAAGGGTGTTTGTTAAAACAATTAAAGCAATTTTGAAAATGGAAGAAGAGGTACAGAGGGGTATCCTATCACTTGGCATCCCTCTTGATAACGAATGTCATGAAACACATAAGCTTATGAAAAGATTAACAAGGAAATTTGGACCAAGCAAAGCAAACGAAAAAATGGACCTTGCCATCACATCGTGGCGTTTTGATGAAGAAACAGACATGGTGACCGTTATATGTGACAACAGAGAGCAGGAAGACTACATGCTTGAAGACATCATGACCAAGTGTCACACCCCGATATTTCCACGTATTACCGGTGGGCCCGGTGGGGAGTATCGTGACGTAGTTGATATCATCATAGTCAATTAATCATAGTTTAAATGCACATCGGAAGTCTAAATAATATTACAAACCGAATTGAAAGTATAATAAAATATTACACAATGGTTGTAAGTGGGTCCACAGGCGGATCTAAAACAGATAGTGAATCTTTGTTCAACAGACTTTAAGTATTACGAGTTTGCAAGACCCTTTATCTAATACTCAGGAGTTTCCAGCCCATTACGCGTAGTACCTACACTTAATCTTTTTGAAAATACGTCAGTTTACACTGGTAAATACAATTAACTGACTCTTTTGAAAAGTGTTTATAAAAATTGATTTGGATGCACAAGGCATAAAATCTTTTATAACTTGGGACAATTATTTTAAATATAATCTTGTATACAGTTTTACATGTTTGTCGTCCATTCAGTGCTCGGTTAGAAGAGCCGAGTCAAGATTAATAGACACGCCACTTGGTATAATATCCACAAGAAGTTTCCTCACGAGTGGGCTACCTTTTTACATAAGCAACTATCAGGTGTATGCCTACACCCCGTGCTTAAGTCGTGGGCATTTCAAATGAATGAGCCGAGGATATCCAGGACATGGTCATTAACCCCCCCCCCCAAAGGTATTGCATCAAACAAAACAGATTAAAACGGGTTATCTCAATGATTTAACCACTAATCGATTAAATATTCAATACCCGACCAAGCGGTAATAATTTACCGTATCCCAAGCCCATATAAGAGAAAATAAGTTAAAAGTATTTACCTGAGCAAAAATATAATTTTATTCTCAGTCGTATATCAAATCAGCAAGTACAAGTAGCTTTTACTGGGCTTCTAATCTGGAACGAATGTTTTAATAACCTATTAGATTCCTAATGGGTCTTATTTAAGTCTTAACGTAGACCGGTTAGTTTTAATGAAATGTTTACGGTTCAAAACGCAAGATTAAGCAAAGACTGGATTAGAATGTGATTTAGACCCGACAAGTTTGAAGACTTGTATAAAATGGGTAAACTAAATACATTCTGGATTTTGAAGTAAAAATGACAAGGTTTGACCCGTTTTGGCTAATTTATGCAAACTAGTTACATAAACCGTACCGAACGTGTATATGCATAACGAGTAACCGAATGAGTCATAAACATGTTCCTTAAGTTATTATGCTTAAAATATGTTATGATATCAGTAGGATATCTTCCATTATGCCCAAAATGAATTTACAATCAATTTATGCCCCATAGGGGTATTTTGGTCATTTTAAAGTTTATAAAAGAGTTAAAATAGAAATCTGAAGTTTTGGTCTAAAATAATTAGTAAAATTATTTATTTTGATAAGTCATATCAGTAAGATAACTTACATATGTGTTATTTATCATTTATGGCCAAACTATGCACCGTAGGGGCATTTTGGTCATTTCACATATGCTATAAAGGTCAAATTTGGAAATCTGTGTTAAAAAATTTAACTTACTGTAAAAGTATAAAAATTTACTCATAACATCAGTAGGTAATGAGTCTTAGGTGCCAAATATGGTTTTAAACCATACCATGCGCCTAAATCGCATAAAAGTCGGTATTTGACGATATTCGGGTTGATTAAGGAAATCTGAGATTTTGATCAGCCTTTACTGTTTAAAATAATTTATTTAATATATAAAATCAGTAGAAAAAGGTTTGATATGTAAAGGATGTGCGAAACTCATTCTATTAGCGAAAAGGGCATTATCGTCAATTACCGAGCCAATGCAAGAACTCTATGTTATGATCAGTTTAAAATTTAATAAAAATATCTAAAAATCCATAAATATTATATTACATCAGTGGGTAGAAAGTTTGGTGTCAAAATTTGGGTTTAAATGTGAGTTATACTAAAAATGCCATTTAATTAATAAAAAACTTTAGTTTTACGATATCGTGCATAACTTTCATTTTAGACCAGATTCGGATGTCAAATTTTTAGGACATACTTATAATTCAGTAATAAAGGTTTTTGTCCACTCACATTTCCAAAAATCTCGTTTTAATGATAAAAGGGCATAATGATCCATTTTAAGCATTTAACGAAATGTGCAATTTATTAGAATTTCTATGGAACCATGTTGTATAACCTCAGAGGGTTATACTAACATATAATATGGTCCTAAAGGAACCCTAAGGAATAATTAAACTAAGCTAAATCGGGTCAGAACTGAAAGTCAAAGAAAAAGTCAACTTTTGCGACTTTCGGTTGCGAACCGAGCCTAAACTCAGAATAGTCGGGTTGAACATGCCTAGACATGTTCAATTAATATTTACCAAGTTACTTAAGTGACAAAACTGATTTTATAGCTTCTGTATTATCAATTATGAATTTTATTTAAAAACTGACTCGTTTGACTTTTATTTTAATTATTTTGACCCGACAATTAACTAAGCAAACGTGATAATTAGGAGGTGCCCTTTTGAGGGTTTAATACCTACCTAATTACGATCACGTAGCCATGTTTGTTGCGAACCATGGCTTGACCGTTTAAAAGTCAAATAAAACAAACTAGTCATGAAAGGACACTTACAAATGGTCCAAGGGACTGAAAGGAGGTTCCCAAAAGTTCAGGATCCTCTTAGTTTGAGAGCAAGAGCAGATTGAAAGGAATGTGCAATTGAAAGTGAAAAATCTTGGCCTATTTATAGAATTTGAGATGGAATAAGATGAAGCCAAGTGTTTCAAGGGTTCATGAGATCTTCACAGGTGTTATTACAGCTGTTAATAATCCATGTGCAGCCCGTGGATTCAGTTTAATGGTTTTATATGAGAGTAGGAACAAGAAATTGTTGGTGCACACATCTGTCGTCTTCGTCTTATGTCGAGTCTCGGGTTCGTTGCGAAGTTGATCAAGCATGATGTCATCATGTTTAAAGATGACATCACAATAGTGACATCATCATTGAAAGTTAATACACAAATCAGAATGTTGAGGATTCGCTTGAAGACAAAATTGCATGTAGGTTTCGCTTGAAAGCTAGTTTGAGTGTTTCCCTTTAAACTGTCATGTATGTTTCAAGCGAGACCTTGAAGGCTATAAATAGGGTTGTTGTTTATTCATTTGTAACAGTTTGTGAATTCCATACCGAGGTGCTGCCGGTGTGAGATTTGATTGTAAACAACGTCAGATCAATACAATCAGTGTTTAAAGTGATATTCAAGCTGTTTCGACGTCGGTTTCTTAGTTTCCGCCTCTGAAATTGATAAAATCTCTTCTGAACGACTCATTTGGGTCACAAACCGATCCTACAAGTGGTATCAGAGCTCAGGAGGAAGAGATCTTGCCAAAACAGCCTGTTTTCATCACTTTTTCTGATTTCTACACCATTCTTTCACAAAATTAAAAAATTTTCACGGTTAAAATCGGTTCAAATTCACATATATTGTGCGTAAACATGTATTAACAAATCCTGTAAAGTTTCAGATCGAAAATCGACTTAAAAACTGGTTAAAATTGAACTTTCACTTGAAATTGGTTCGACATTTGCTGACATCATTAGGCTTTCGCTTGAAATATCAGGGTTCGCTTGAAAATTTGGTGCAGTTTGAAGCGAAACACAGGCTTTCGCTTGAAATCAGCAGTTTGCTTGAAAATACGTGTACCGCTTGAAAATTTTTTTGAGATATATCTGACTTAACATTTTACGAGGTTGTCAGGTATTGAGAAAAGAGAGCATGTGAATATGCATTGGAACTGATAATTTGCAGACTTGTGAATTCTTTGCTGATTGACTTAAACTTGTCGAACATTGAGTATTTTGGATTAATTGTAAAAACAGATTGCATGTGATTGCATGTGACTGTTGATCTGTTTAGACTTTGTCGGCCACGAGATATAGAAGACAATTCACGTGAACTACTTAAGCCCACTACAGATTTTTCGGCCCAATCAGTGAAGTATTGTTAGCATATGTGTAGTTGGTGAAACTAATTGGCCCAATCACTAATCATTTGCTAAAAGTTGTTGTCGGCTGCATGTGATATATATTTAAGGCTCATGTGACATTGAGTTTAGCGGCACAATCTCATTTTATATTACATCAACTTTTGTCAGGCTTTTGCATGTGATTCTGATTAAGTAATTGGCCTAATCAGGTTTCATACACATTTGAAGTTGTTAGCAATTTGAATTTAGTTTGTAAAGTGATAATTCCGATTGAGAGGGTATCTTGTTTTGTGTTGGTATTTTGTTTGAGAGGTGATCTAGTTTAAAATTGATATTTCTTTTAGAGTGACTATTTTGAAAAACGGGTTTCCGAATCATGGATATAAATTTCTTTAATATGACAAGTGAAACAATTAATAGAATAAATGTATTAAAGAAAGAGTTTGACTCGTTTTCAGGTTGTCCAGGAGAAAATACAAAGAGTATCATTGAGAGGTATAGCCATCTTGTTCGTTCATTGTCTGAGAAGGGTATTCAGAAAAGTCCAAATGAATGGGTTGATAAATTAGCCAATACCATACCTCAACAATAATGGGGTACATATCTTTTGGATTTAAAAAGAACTGGAGAATACTCTAGATTGGCAATTGGTCAATTTATTAAGAAACTTGAAGAACAGATGGAGAGAAATGCTGAGAAGAAGAAAAGTCAAAGTGGAAAATCAATATTAAAGAAAAGCAAGAGTAAAGGTGTCCAAGTGGGAGAGGAACAGACTGAAGAAATTTTAGTGATGAAGGATGAAAAGAAATCTGCTGATAAACAGATTCTTGAAATGCAGGAAAATTGTGAGAGGTTGAAATCTGAAAATGACAAACTGTTAAATGATTTAAACAGTTTGATATTAGAAAACAAGATTTTGAAAGAGAAAGAAAAGGATTTTGAAAGCAAAAAGAAATCTTCAGAAGATGAAGATTTCTGGATAAAGCTGGAGAACAAAAATTTGAAAGCAAATGAAACAAAATTTCAAGAACAGTTAAAAGTTTTGGAAAATGAAAAATCTGTTCTTGAAAACATTAAAATTGAAAACGAAAAAACAATCAAGTCTCATCTTGAACGAATATCTCAGTTTGAGAATGAAGCTGAGAATTCAAGGAACAAAATTGATGAGCTTGAAAAGAAATTGAAAGGTTTTGTGACTTCATCTGTGTTCCCCTATCCAAAACCAATCAATTCTGTTTCAATAAGTGACTATGTCACAAACTTTGACAAAGTCAACGTTGAGGATTGTGATGATAAAACTGATGATGAAAATGAGGACTTTTATTCAGCAGTGGAGTCTGAGTCAGAGTCTGATGCTGAAATGAGAAAAAAAAATATTTTTGAAATTAAAAGAAAAATTTCAAGAAATTGTTTTGCAATCGACTGAAAAGGGTGAATGCTCTATGCAAAAACCTTTAAAGAAGAAAGTGGAACAGAAACAAAAAGATAAAAATTCAGAAAATGTTTATATCAAGAATAAAAGCTCATCAGTTCAATCATCCAATCATTATAAAAAATCACAAAAATTAGAAAATCAAAACTAAAAAATAGTTGGTGAAAAGTGGTGCAGGTTTAACCACAGTGCTTCAAAGCCAAATCCAGCTTTCAGGAGGAGCGATAATTACCACAAAGCCAGACAATGCTATGATCTGAATGTTTGGGCTGAAGGTGGTGATTGGTACGATAACAGAGTGTGTTACACTTGTGGTGTTCGAGGACACATTGCTGTTAACTGCCAAAACCAGTGGTTTGAGACAAGGAGATGCTTTGAATGCCATATCAAAGGTCACATTGCCAGAGATTGCCCAATGAGATCAAAGGGAAGATCGAGGGCTGAATCTCAGAAGATGGCAAAGAAACTAGTCAAAGTCGAAGCAAAGCCCAAAGAACAGAAAGTTCAAGAAAAGAAAGTTAAGCTTTCTCAAGGGCAGAAAGACAGACTGAGGAAAAAGAAGAAGAAGGTGAGAGAGTATCTCGAAAGGATTTTGTCCTCGGATACAACTGGTAAAACAGATAAACGTTCTGATAAATCATCTTGCTCTCCAAAGAATGACAAGTCAAGCAAAACGCATTCATCAGATACAAATCTGAGGACGAAAGAGGATAAGAAGAAGAAGAAGAAAGTTGATGGTGATGAATTTGTTTCTTCGGAAACAAAGGAGCCACATTTTGGCAATGAATCTGACTCGGTAAAGTCAGACAAGCCAAGTTCAGGCAATGAATCTGGTGTGGTAAAGCCAGAGGAGCCATGTGTTGAGGTAAAAAATGGTGATTCCAGTTTGACAATGAATGATGAAAATTTTCCATCATTGTCAAATGGAATTTCAAAAGCACCCAAGGACCGTCAGGCTTGGGTGAAACTCTTTAAATAGAAAAACCTAACTTGCCGGAGTTCCCAGGTTGGTAATTGTGGAACATGAATCGGCATCTTTCTTGAGAAATTCACATTTGTGATATTTCTATTTACAAGTGGTAAATCAGGGACATTAAGTTGTACTTGATTTTCTACGAGTGATTGTGTTGAAAAATCTGGAAATGTTAAATCATACAAATGGTTGAAGAAAACAAGGTGATGAATGATCCCCGAATTTGAGAATTGACACACAAAACTTATTTTCCGGAAAAACCATTTTGATTAAAACAAACTTAAGTGTTTTGAAATCATCATGGGAAAATGTTTTGTCGTCAGGGGGAGTTCTGATTGTTCAAGCCAAGTGAATGGAGAATTGAAGTAATTCTCATCATGTTGTCACATTTCTTGTACAGTTTGTTTTCAAATTTTCCCAGAAAATCAAAATTGAAACATATTTTGATTTTAGGGGGAGTAAAAATTTTAAAAAAAAATTAGAAAATTTGAAAAGTCAAAAACATTGTAAAATGCAAAAATGAGTTTTGTTGTAAAAAGAGGAAATGATAGTAGATCAGTTAGACTGTCACAGCATGCTAAAGAAATGTAAAGTCAAAATGTGATAAACGATCTTACTAAAGATGTGACGATAGGCTCAGCTAGACTAGTAGATTTGTGATAACGATACAAACCTAAAATGAAAAAGCCAAGTTCTAGTGGGAAACATGATTGAAAGCATAGTACTTAGTTTTGTCCTTCTTGATTGTGTGCCTACTCAGTAATCGCTGATTGTCGAAAGACATAAAACTGGTTAAGTTTGTGAACTTTCACAACGTTGCTAAAAAGTCGCTGTGATTGTGCATTTTATTTTGCAAAGATTTAAACTTGTTTTATTTCTTTATTTTGTTTAAGCATTGGACATCCTCTGCGTATTCGTGAGTATCGACCTGGATGTTATTGCCTAAACGTTCTGCTTTATTTTCTTTGGTGTTTCGTTTAAGCTTTGGATCACCTCTGCGTATACGGGAGTATCGATCTGGTGGTTAAAGCCTAAACAACTTCAACTTGTTTTATTTTTCTTATTTTGTTTAAACATTGGACTTTCTCTGCGTATACGGTAGTATCGACCTGATTGTTAATGTTTAAACATTCTGCTTTGTTTTCGCACAAATCACAGTTGATAAAAGTTTAAAGGCATTACTTGGGTCAGTGTATTGCATGATGAGGGGATATGCTGAGATCGTGGGGTCCATAAGAATTTAGTGCTATCTAAATATACCTAATCGTATCGGTAAGCATGTCGAAAGTTTTTAGACTGAGTTTAAGAGGATAACAATATCGTCAATCTACGTGAATCGTTTAGAACTTAAAATGTTTAAAGCTTAACGGTGCTAGTGATTGGTCACAAAATCTGATATGATCCTCTTACACAAACTCACAAAAATATTGTCTGTAAATATTTCTTTACTGCATTTCATTCTATTCAAAAATCCAAAAATATTTTAGTGTGTTTTAGCATAAATTTTGAAAAATTTAAAAAGATTTTCGACAACTGATGTTGGAGAGCTGATTTTCAAAATTCCGAGTGCTGAACATGATGAACTGGTTTGGGAGTGTGTGTATTGAATTGAGAAATTTATTTTGAGAAAGAAGTTGAGATTAGTTAATCAGGGTCATTAATTTGAACTTGATGGAACTAATTCTAATAAGTTTTTCTTATTGATTTAGGTAAAAACTTATGTGGTGGTAAGAAAATTTGTGCAGGAGATGAACCGAACAGAGATAAAGCCAGAGATTGATCTCAAGGTGATAGCTAATTCCAGACAGCGATCCCATCATGATGAGAGGGGGATTCTGACGAGGTTAGAGCCAAAGAGACTGATAAAGACTGAAGATTGTGCAGACTCGACATTTAAGACTCGTCAACATCTAAGGGGGAGTCTGTTGGTGCACACATCTGTCGTCTTCGTCTTATGTCGAGTCTCGGGTTCGTTGCGAAGTTGATCAAGCATGATGTCATCATGTTTTAAGATGACATCACAATAGTGACATCATCATTGAAAGTTAATACACAAATCAGAATGTTGAGGATTCGCTTGAAGACAAAATTGCATGTAGGTTTCGCTTGAAAGCTAGTTTGAGTGTTTCCCTTTAAACTGTCATGTATGTTTCAAGCGAGACCTTGAAGGCTATAAATAGGGTTGTTGTTTATTCATTTGTAACAGTTTGTGAATTCCATACCGAGGTGCTGCCGGTGTGAGATTTGATTGTAAACAACGTCAGATCAATACAATCAGTGTTTAAAGTGATATTCAAGCTGTTTCGACGTCGGTTTCTTAGTTTCCGCCTCTGAAACTGATAAAATCTCTTCTGAACGACTCATTTGGGTCACAAACCGATCCTACAGAAATGATCAAAAACCATTGTTTTAAAAACAACCAGCTGTTACTGTGCATCTCTGGCGGCCCGCGTAGGAGCAGCCCAGTGGCTACGCGGTCCACGAGGCAGTCCAGCCTAGCTTAACAGTTTGGCAGCTTGCCACTTTCGGTCCTTGTTATCATATTTTCAGCTTTTTAAATGTTGGAGGTCTTGAAATGTATAAACGGACAACAAGAAGGCTACAACGTTGCTGTCGATATGCAGCTTGGTGACCCGCGAGGGCATGCCCAAACTTGGGTCATGACCCGTGACAAAGGTCAGCCCAGCCAACAAGAAATCAGCATAAGCTGATTTGCAGTTTTAGTCCCTGAATTGTTTCTCACATATAAACAGCTTTTAATCAGCTGAAAGTGCGGTTTTAGATGGCCCAAGAAGTGCAGCCCAACCGGTTCTCGACTTACGAATCACTCCGGGTCCAGAATAAAGTTTGGGGTATGGCAGGAAAGGTCCTTATAAGCTTATGCACCGCAACTTTCCAAAGTTGACGTTTTTGGCACATTATGCGAAAATCCTTATGAAACGCTATAATAAGGTAGAAAAATTCTAATGGCTAACCATACGCGCATTTGGTAGTACGGCCAAGCATAGCGGAGTTTCCAGTTTAGTCAAAAGGTCTCTCAAAGGCGTAGTTTCGCAAGTCGTCGCTTTTAGTCCCTTAATCGCACAAAGTAGCGCGAAACGTCGTTTAATGATATCCAAGCCTTCCATGGCCCATAATGAGTATTCCCGAGCATAAAATTAAATATTACAACACTCCCGTTCGCTTAAATGGTCACTCAAAGGTGTAGATTTAAAAGTTGACGCTTTTGGTCCCTCTAATGCGCAAACTTGAGCATATCATCGTTTAATGGCATCAAAGCCCTATCTAATCCATATTAGGAATTCCCGAGAGTATTATTAAACATTACGATGCTTCGGGTTCGTAAAAAGGTCATTCAGAGGTATAATTAAACATATTGACGCTTTTAACCCCTCAAACTAGCAAAGTTGCCCGTAACGTCACTGATAGGCATAAAAGCCTTAGATGGCCAATATTTGGCATTCCCGAGAGTATAATCAAACATCATGAAGCTCCTGATTTGTTAAAAGGTCACTTAGAGGTAAGAATTAACATGTTGACACTTTTAACCCTTCGTCGCGCAAACTTTCAATTAAATACGCAAACGGCTACTCTCGATCAACAAGTGGCTCATTTGTGAATATGATTACCGTGTAATGTTATTCAGAGGCTTATATTAAGCATGTTAACATTTCTAGTCCTTCTATAATCAAAGTTTTTTATTTTTCGCCAAAATTAGTCCCTCAAATTCGACGTTTGACTTTATTAGGGTTTAGTACACGTGTCGATACATCATTGGACGTGATTTTACGAGGTGTTACACCAAGCAGGGGGTTGGGTTCATGGAAGAGTTAGACAACGCCACATGTTTGAACACAGACATGGACATAAAAATGGCGTTGATGCAGGACATGTTCAAATGGAGGCTTCCAAATCTTCAACAACAAGAAGCCAATGAAAGTGAAAGTGATGACTTGGATGAAAGACTAGAAGAAAACTCCGAAGAAGAAGAAGGAAGTGACGGATACTTCTCAGACAAAGTACCTTCTGACGAGGCGTTTTATTTTTTTTTTTTTTGTTTTCTTTTGTGTAATTTTTTTTCAGATAATAAAATACTATATTTCGCCCCTTAGTTTCAAAACGCAAAAAAAAAAAAAAACTACAAAAAGTCATTGCATACAAAACGCCAAAAATAATAAAAACTATTTTTTTCTGTGTAATTTTTTCTCTGTTAGTGTATTTTGTCATCTTGATCTACAAAACGCCATTAAATATATAAACGGCAAACTTAGAAGATGGGACGTCTATCACCCTAAACTGATAAAGCTGAACAAGACAGTAAATACACACAGTAACTGAAAGGACGGTTACTTTATTACTAGCATTTTTATAACAAAATCTCGCCTAACCTACGCGCCAAAAACATCCTATAAGAGAGACGTATCTGCACAATCAATTGATCACACCCAAAAACAACGTCATGTTTCATAGATGAAGCTGCACAATCAATCGATTAAAAACAAAATGCCAAACCCTGAAAAGTTGAGAAGTGTTACAGCCTTAACAGATGAAGCTGAACAAAACACTAACTAAAAACAGTAACTGAAACGACGGAAAACTTTATTACTAACATTTATTATATTAAAAGTCACGCCATCGTAATTGAATTTATTTATCTTTCCAAAACGCCATAATTACCTGTCACATTATAGGCCTGCATCCAACATGGCACAACAATTGATACACAAAATACACATCAAAAAAATTGCTGATGTTTTTTACCGCCAAAAACATATACCTATCTGACGCCAAAAAAAGCTCATTACATAAGTACAACAGCTAATAAAAAAGCTTCACACTCCACACATTCACTAAAAACGCCACACATTGTCTAAAACGCCATACAATTTAAAAAAAGTGGTGCAGGTTATTGCATGGAGGTTTGAGAGGTCAGAGGAACGTTTCGTCCTAAAGTTATCTGACAAGAGAAGGTTGAAAGTCAAAACAACCAAGGCCATACTTAGTATGGATGAAGCCGTTCAAAGGGATATTCTAGCCCTTGGAGTTCCAGTGGCCTAAGATTGTGAAAAGAATCGAACGGTAATAAGAAGATTAAAGAGAAAATTTCCAGAAGATGATGATGATGATGATGCTGACGATACTGATCTACAAAAAGTTACCAGTTAGATTTCTGGATGAACAATCAAGAACGGTGAAGGTGAGCTATCAACACGGGGTGGATTATTCATTGACAATGGACGAAGTGCTGAACACAGATAGACTACATCTTCTTGAACAGCTCTGTGATTTAGCACCTTTGAACGATGCTAGATCCAGCGTTGTGAATACATTCAAGTATAGGATGCAACAAAGAAGAGACGAGATTATGGCGTTATACGCCATTGAACAAGATTATGATGATGAGACTGATGAGAGTGATGAACAAAGCGATGGTTACATCTCTGATGTAATACCGTCCACAGAAGACTATTAGTTTTTGTTTGATTTCATCTTAGCTGTACTCTTTTAAATTACTAAAAAATTTAAAAACGCTATGAACGCCAAGAAATTTACCTTGATAACATATATGAACTGTTGAAATCTACAAAAACGCCTAATGAATTTGGGAAACGCCATGGAGGAAAAGAAGTTATAATTACTAATTGATTTTGTTGAATTTGGGGACGCCATAAACGCCAAAATATTTACTATGCACGTGAATCTAACTAAACGCCAAAAAAAATGAAGCGGTGTTGTAAGACGCATTGAAAAAAAGAATATAAAAGGACAACCCCCCCCCCCCCTCCCTTCACTATATCGCGTGCCACGTATTAGGCCAGGATCCGTTCTCACCGTTCTCACACTTTAGGGCGTTTTCTCCTGATCCCGTACCTATATATATATATATATATATATTCAAGGCAAGTGAGTCTGTCTCACTATTCATTGTATCCCATTATAAGGTGCCACATGGCAACCTCTTTTTTATTTCTTTTTTTATAAAATCTTTTGTATTTTACATTTACACTCTTAACTTTGTTATTCTACATGTTTAGTCCCTCAACTTTAAATTTCTTAATATACATGTTTGATCACTGTTTGATACAAGCCAACAATAGTTTGTAGAACTAAGGTTTATTCAATGTAACAGTATTTAACCTAGAACAGATATTTAATGTAATAGATCAGATAACATCTGTGGGAATCTAATCTACTAGGAATGTTAGATATAACAACCCTCGAAAATCACCCCTAAACGATCCTAAATACACCCCGTATGCAATAAAAGAACCCAAATAACCGTAATATTATCAAAAAACCAAATAAAACAAGTAATGCGGGCCGCAACCCAGTTAGCCGTAGGTCTCGCGGGGCGCGAGGCCCCATTACTTGCAGGACACCCAAACGAGCCACGTGACCCACACGCGTCGCACCTATAACCATGACTCACCCAAACAGCTAGGCCTGGCTCGCGGGCCTCGAAACAGAGACGGAAAGGAGTCGCGGGGTGCGAGCCGCCCCAATGTCAGCCTATAAATAGAGGCCGATGGCCTCATTTCAAATCGTTCAAAATTCTAAATTCTCTCTCAACTTCTGTAGGCAAAAATTAGTAGCCAAATACCCCCTAAAACCCGAAGCTCTGCCCCGTTGTAAGTATTTTAACCCCTAGACACTAAGTCAATACTCTTCTCGATTGATCTAGGACTCCGTAACGTATGTCATGGCTCTGCCTGACTCAGTTCGTTGGAGTTCTGTCTCGTGTTGTATGGCTATTGTGATTGGGTTATCTTACTAACACGTGTGCATTGTATGTTTTCATAGAAACTCAAGAAAGTAATCAAGAAATATTACCAGGAAGCCCGTAGAAATACCTAAGTCTACAATGTGAGTACATTCTCTTTTTGTAAACCCTTTTTTGTGAGTCATTGAAAATATTTTACCAAAACCTCAAATGTTTAAAATTATGCTTAACATTAATTGAGTATTTGTAATTCTACAATTGTTGTCTGTATTTTGGGGTTTTGTATACATTACTTGTAATTCGTTACTATTGGACGACGAGTAGCCAATGAGTAACATGACCACAAGTCAGGATTGACAGTACTGAATGAGTATATTGGTAGATATAAATAGGGGTGTGCAAAAAACCGAATTAACCGAACCATAACCGAATTACCCGACAAAACCGAACCGAAAAAACCGAACCAAATAAAAAACCGGTGGGTCGGTTAATGGTTTTTTTGAAAATCGAATGTAGTGGGTCGGTTATGGTTATCATTTTTTCCATACCCACCATAACCGAACCGAACCGACATGTAATAAATATTTGTAGGATTTAGGACTTTTCACCATATTTTTAATATTTGATGTTTTTGAGTGAAGATTTTTAGTACTTATTGGTTTTTCATATCATTTTGTGGTTCTGGTTGAATGTTTTTTTTTTTTTTTTTTTGAATTTATGGAATGTATTAAATCACTTTATTTGAATATTCGATAATAATTGGTATTAATATTATAGATTATATGTATTTTTTAATACTATGTAATATACTAATATATACAAATATGCCATAACAATTTAGTCTATGTTAAAAAAATTAAGCTATTTTTAGCTAAGCTAAATACACGGTTAACCACCCATAACCGACCCGCTATAACCATCAAATAACCATAACCACCATAACCGACTGGTTATGGCTATTGTTATCCAATAACCACCATTGCGGTTATGGTTTTTGGTCAAAACCGACCCATGCACACCCCTAGATATAAACAATGTAATCGCGGATACTCTCAATACTGTAAAGTTATAAAACTGTTTTGATTAAACTAGAATGCACTGGCCAGTATTTCTTGCTGATAAAACTTTTTTAAAACGCGTTTCAGGTAACTTAATGTGAAGCTAATAGAAGACATCTGGAGAGCACTGAAGGCTTAGAAAAGTGGCTATAAAAGTCACCTAATTAAAAAGGAGATCATGTTTTCAATAATTAGGGTTTATCCCTACAAATGTAATATCAATAAACTATCCCATTTAATTATTATAAAAGATGGTGTTTTAAACTCTGACACTATTTTCTAACTACGGTCCTCCTGATGAAAATTTTTCGTTGCGTAATTAATAAACACTGATACCATGTGACTGGCTCACGGCTCCCGCTCCCAAGGTGGGGTCGGGGGGCTGTGACAGAAAGTGGTATCAAAGCTATGCCACTGGTTTAAGCTATTTAGGTGTTCTTCTAATGCCTAAACCTTAAAAATTTATGTTAGGAAATTAATACCTTATGTGTTGTTCTGTGTAAATAAATTTTAATATTTACATTATGATTTTTATGTTATTTTAACCAATTTTGAGTTCCCAGTATGTGTAACCACTGTGTATCTTACAGTTATGTTATGTTTAACATTATATATAGGTAATAGGTGATATATTAATAATGTTATATTAATATATTAAATTTTGTGATATAGCGTGAGGTTCCTCTACAAAGTGTAGGAAGTATTTTATGTCATTTAATGTCTTTGATCAATGGTTGAGATTAGTTGGGTGGCATTTTTGTAATATTTGTGTATTAATTATTGATTCATTTAATGAGCGAGGGGCATTGTAGTCATTAATCGTGATTTAAATAAAGAAACTACCATTAGTTCCTTTATTCTAGCCATTTCTTCATTAATTAACTACCAATCTCTAAAATCATGGATCTAGACATCCAAACTAAAAAAAGATTCATTCCAACATGATTCAAGAACATTCAAACAATAGAGAACAATAACACTATAATCTATTCCAAAAAAAAATGTTCATATGTTTTTTTTTTTGGCGATCTAATCTGTTTATACTAGTGTGTTATACGGAATGCAAGCTTTTATAATGGTGTGTTATACATAATCTAAGTTGTTTATATTGGTGTATTATACTGGAGAACAAAGTTGTTTACACTGGTGTGTTATACGGAATCTAAGTTGTTTATATTGGTGTATTATACTGGAGAACAAAGTTGTTTACACTGGTGTGTTATACGGAATCTAAGTTGTTTATACTATTGTGTTATATTGACGATCAAAGTTGTTTATACTGGTGTGTTATACGGAATCTAAGTTGTTTATACTAGTGTGTTATACTGGTGATCGAAGCTGTTTATACTGGTGTGTTATATGGAATGTAAGCTGTTTATACTGGTGTGTTATACAGAATGTAAGTTATTTATATTGGTGTATTATACAGAATCTAAACTATTTATACCAGTGTGTTATACGTAAATGTAAGTTGTTTACACTTGTAATTGATAAAACACAACGTGAATAAACTAATAACTGCTAAAAACAACATCAAGAATTTGTTCATGAGTGATCGTATGTCATGTATACGTTCTTTGTATTATAAGTAACTGACAATTTTGAATTCTTAAAAGATATGTTGTTTCCTTAAAAATCTCCTTATTTTGTTTAAGAAATAAATCTTCCATAAATAAGTTAATTATTCAATTACCATTATGCCCTTTGATATAAAATCTCTAAATGCCACATGTCACCCTTAGAACACTTCCTACACTTTGTAGGAAAAATAGACTTTGTAGCAAACTCCCACCCTTGTGATATATTATATATATCATACCCATATATTTATATGAATATAATGCAATATACATTTTATAACATTATAATAATATTATGATTTTAACATTAATATCTTAATTAAAGATATTAATATTAGATAACACAATCAAGGTATGATACCTCTGAAACATCATAAAATAAGATATTATTTGATACGAGTAATATGTTTTATGGTTTATGATATAACCTAAAATTTTACTCGACTTAAACATATAATTTGTCAAAGTTTTGACGAAACAATAATTATATTAACAATATCTTAGCATAGTTAAACATGTTTATTGTTTAAATATTAAAACAGGATTTTCATAGTAGCACTGTGAAAATCTTATATTTTATAAGCACATGTACAAATTGGATACACATGGAAAGTATGCAAAAATATATAAAATATTTTATATTTTATAACATGTTTTAATAAAGCAAATAATAGTTCATACATAAAATAGAAACATATGCAAAAACATTTGAAACTGTATGACTATATGGTGTAAAATATATGTACTTAGCACATATGTATTGACAGGAAATAGCTTAAGAATTACCATTTAATAGTTTAACTCATCTCTTAAATTATATTTGAGTCATGTATATATTCTAATACCGGAATACTACTTTACTACTTAATATATTAAGAATCAAATTTAGAAACGCCAAACTTTGTATTATTTACTATAATACTTTTTTGAATAAATAAATTCGCTAAATTAAGAATCAAATCCTAAATATTTTTTAAACCAGTATGGTTCAACCCTCTGGGTAAAAATAAAATTGTTCTAATGAATCCATAAGGTTTATATTTTGATTAAATTTATTTCCTTTAGTTATCCACCCTTTTTATTCCAAAATATTACATTCAACAAAAATTATTTCAATATATTATTATTATTATTATTATTATTATTATAAAAGAATGTTTAAAGTTAAGGGAATAAGCATGATAATTAATACCATGAGTTATATAACTGGATTTTTATAAAAATGATTTTGTATCATATATAGGGAGGGGCTCATGCGAGAACCACCCTTATTGTGATAACCATGAGAAACAATGTGAACACAACCAAAAATAGCTAAAAAACCTAACCCCCACCCTCCCCCCCCCCACCCAAAAACCTAAACCCCCACCCCCCCCCCCCCCCAAAAAAAACCTAACCCCCCCCCCCCCAAGCTAAAAAAAAACCTAAAAAAAACCTAAAAAACCCTAAAAAAAAACCTAACCCCACCCCCCCCCCCCCAAAAAAAAAAACCTAAACCCCCCTCCCCCACCCCCCAAAAACCTAAACCCCCCCCCCCCCCCCCCCCCCAAGCTAAAATGCTAAAAACTAAACCCCCAAAAAACCTAAAAAAATCTAAAAAAAATCTAAAAAAATCCAAAAAAATTTTTTTTTGATTTTTTTAATATTTTTTAGGTTAAAATCGCTACTTCTCGAAGCCAAAAAAAAAAAATATTTTTTAAAAAAAAAAAAAACTTTAAAATTTTTTTTTTTTTTTTTGTTCGAAAAGTAGCGATTTTAACCTAAAAAATATTAAAAAAATCAAAAAAAAAAAATTTGTGTGATTTTTAGCTATTTTTTAGGCATTTTTGGTGTGTTCACATTGGTTCTCTCGCGGTTCTCGCAATAAGAGGTGGTTCTCGCATGATCTTCCTCCCTATATATATATATTACAGGAAATTTGAAATTTTATATTTATGTATGTATGCATATACATAACAGAATTTCTTGTTGGTATACACAATATGATAATCAAACATCTCCTATAGAAAAACAAGCTGTTATATAACAGAAGAAACAAACCTACATGTTTACTCAGAATCTATTCAAATAAGTTCTCAACAAATACCCGCATTTAACACAAAGGAAACCTCAAAAATACATGTACCCCGCGTCAAATCCAAGGGAACAATGGTAGGACCAATGACCAGGAATCTCAGGATCTTATACAAGACCCTTATCTCCAGCCACAACCACAATTTCCACCGTACATCCGGAATACCTATCCAGCCATGAGCTCTGAGAATATAGTTGAGTTGAGGCAATGTGGTGAGAGCAATTATCTGTAGGACACCGAGCCCATAATATAGGAGAAAAACTTGCCTGCAACTACGAACGGGAGGGAACAGTACATAATATAATATAATATATATACTTTCCTTATATTTTGATAAAATAAAAATAAATGATAATATATAACATGTATATATATATATATATATATCAACGCATAATACTGATAGGTATGATTATAGTTGTACTAATGCAATTTGAGCAACAAAATGTGTCTGAATAATTGTTTAGTTTTGTGATATTAATATCTGAAAATGTTTGCAATCCAGATGTCAAAGGAAATAGCACGTAATCAAGAAATTCAGGCTAATAATGAAGATTCTTTGGATAAAAGTGCTATAGAAAATATAATAGCTCAAGGAATATCTAATGGCATACCTTTGATCATTGAAGCAATTAAATTTTTTGTGCCTATAAACAAGAATACTATTATACGCTGTAAGCATACTCATTACTTCAAACCTATCCCTAGTATCAATGGAGATAATGATATTCTTGTCAAAACTCCATTTCCCAAACGAAAGAAAACCACAACCTATGGTTATTCTTATAAGGAATTCCACTCTGACAAATCTTATAAGAACAAAGGAATTGGATCGTCAATCGCACAACCTACCTGCATTAACTATAACAAAAAGCACTCATGAAATGCCATTCTAGGAAGACACACTACTGTAACTTATGCACGAAGACTGGGCATACAGAGGAAGAATGTAGAAGGAAAACAAACATCTATTTCAACTGCAGAGAACCAGGTCATATCCGTCCCTACTGCCCGAAACTATTTAAAGCACCCGACAACAAGGCTAAAACCCCTAACGAAGCTAAGAAGAACGCATAAATATTTACGACGCAGGAGGTAACAGCAAATTCTAATATAAGCAACCGTACGTTCTGGCTGTACTAAAGTATTAGTTGACTTTTGATTTCAATCAAAGTTTTATAAACAAATGGTCATTATATCGCAAGATTTCTTTCATAGACCAACACTCATTTCGCTTCATCTCTTGACAAATTCATATATTACACATGCATTGTTTGTTACACATGTGATTTCACTTCAAATATTATTTCCTCAAAATTCGAATATTAATTCGTTATACTCAATCTAGACATTTTTATTTTTGATAACCTACGTTATTGCAAAAATGTTGACTCCTTGGTATCATGTCGACATATTTCTTGGAAAACTCCTTTCTTTTCAAAGTTACTTATAGGATTTTTCATTCTACCCATTTCTTGTCAACACATGTATCCATTGTTCGAATGTGTCCAAACCAAGGTTGGAGAACTCGCTAGTCGCTAGTCGGCCGGTGAGGTGGGGGACTAGCGACTACTCGGGATTACTCGAGATTAATCGGGATTAATCGGATCGGGTTTTTTATATGTAATTTTCAGTTTTATATATACGTATACACATTTTTATAGATATATATTTTATGTAGCTAGGTTTTAACTCTTACTTAACTCATTTTTAAGTATACAAGATTAATTGTTGGAATTCACATGGTTTGGGTGGAAACTGACCGGAATTTAGAGGTTTTGGCCGAAATATACAGGTTTTTGCCGGAAGCTGGTCGGAATCCCCGATTTTTGGTTGGCCGACTAGGCCCGATTAGGCCCGACTAGGACCGACTAGGCCCGACTAGGACCGACTAGACCTGACTAGGTCCGACTAGGCCCGACTAGTGATTAATTGACTGATTAACGAAGAAATAGTCATTCACAGGCCGACTAGCGATTAATCGTCGACTAATCGCCGCCTAGTCGCGATTTTTACAACACTGGTCCAAACCAAGCTCAATTGTTTGAACTTGCTCACGATATATATTCAATTCAAGGTCCCAGATGATAAATTGAGATCATCATATTCAAAGTAATCTCAACAAAGATTTCATTTGTTTTAAGTCATAGTAGACTTGTTTAAAATCTTCACTTCTAAATCACGACACCTTGTGGTGACATTTTCTTTAAAGCTTGAACTAATCTCATTTTCACATTAGAGGTAAGGATTGTCACACCCCGATATTTACAGCTCAGCCTGGTGGGCCCGGTGGGGAGTATCGTGACGTAAGATTGGTATCGTCATAGTCAAACATACACATAATAGCACAGCGGAAGTCTTTGGAATATAAAATATTATTACAAACTCAATTGTCTGAAAATAATAAGTACAGACAAGCTTGTAATAATCCACAGGCGGATCATTAAATACAAAAGAAGTTTATCAGACTAATGGCTTATGCGAAGGAGTTGCAAATTCCTCGTCTAACAATTCCGAGCAGCTTCCAGCCTATTTACGTATTTGTACCTGTCACTTAGCCTTTTGAAAATACGTCAGTTTCACTAGTAAATACAATCAACTGACACATTTTGAAAACATTTCAAAAATTGGTTTAGGTGCACAAGGCACGAAAATCTTTTATACTTGGGACAAACTATATCTCATGTTATCAGTTTGCATAACTTGCTCTACATATGGGGTCCGAAAACTATGTCGGTTCATGATTAACCGACACACCACTTATTCCCTTATTGGGAAACCTATATTGGATATAATATTATTTAATAAACCATGTCACATCTGTCAGGTGTAGGCCTGCACCCCATGCTTAGGTCGTGGCCACTTACAATTAAATGAGTCAAGGATATCCAAGACACGGTCTCATTAACCCCCAATGTTTCAGTCAAGCAATACGAATTAAAACGGGTTATTTGAATTTACCGACACATTGGTCTTTGAATCCCATACCCGACCATGCGGTAAATAATTTACCGTATCCCAAGCTCGTATAAGGGAAACTTGGTTAAGAGTATTTACCTGAGCTAGCTCCTGTCTTAATTTGCAAGATTTATAATAACTCAGCCGTATTCAATTAAGTAAGCGTAGGTACAATTTACTGGAAGGCTCTAGTATGGAATGATGGTATAAATAACCAATTAGAATGCTAATGGGTCTTATTTAAGTCATAGACCTAGACCGGCTAGCTTAAAGTATTAAGAACGGTACGATACGCTAGATTAAGCGATGACCGGAATAGAATGTAATTTAGACCCAACAAGTATGAAGACTTGTATAATATGGGTAAACTAAATATATTCTGGATTTTGAAGTAAAAATGATAAGGTTAAACCCGTTTCGGTAAACTTACGTAAACTAGTTACGTAAGTCTAACCGTACGCATATAAGCGATAACGAGTAACCAGATGAGTCATGAACAAGTTCCATATGCCAATATACTTTAAACAAGTTATAATATCAGTAGGATATCAATTTGTATGCCCGTTAAGGTTTTAAAATCAAACAATGCCACAAAAGGGCGTTTTGGTCATTTAGTGACGTATAAAAGGAACTTGCGTACAATCTGATGTTATGACCATAAACATTCAGTGAAAACACTTTATTTATGATATAATATCAGTAGGTTATCGAATATATGTGTGTTTTACAGTTTAAAACCAAACTACGCTCCGTAGGGGCATTTTGGAAATTTCACACATAGTTTTGAAGGATAATTTGGGAATCTGAGTTTATAACATATACCTACTGTAAAAAAAATTTAAATGATTTATAAAATCAGTAGGTAACAAGTATTGGTTGGTAGTTATGGTTTAAAACCATACTATGCGCCGAAACGGCGTTAAATTCGTTAAATGATGATATGTGTGATGTTTAATGAAAAATGATGTTATGATCAGGTTTATATGATCCAAATATTTTAATTAATATAACATATCAGTGGTCAAAAGATTTTGTATGAAAATTATGCTTTAAAACTATTTTAGGTGCAAAAAGGGCATTATAGTCATTTACATAATTCAAGAATGTATGCATAAACTCGGTTTGTGAACTGAATAGACATCCCAAAATATCCTAATTACGATATTACATCAGTAGGAAATGAGTTTGGTATGAGAAATTATGCTTAAAATCGATCTACGCGCCTAAAGGGCATTTTGGTCAATTTAAAGCACAATTTACGACATTATATGCAAACTCAGTTTATGATCAGATTTGTAACATCAAAATATGTTAAACATGTTAACATAGCAGTACCTAAATTATTTGCAAGCTTATTGGTGTCTAAAACCTTATTTTTCCTAAAAAGAGCATAATAGTCAAAGTACGACTTATTAACGGAACATGCGCAAAAACTCCGATTTCTAGTATGATCGCGTAATATAACCTTATAGGGTTATGCTACATTATATTATGATCATAAAGGAACCTAAAATCAGAAGCATACTAGTCTAATTCGGTTCATAATCGAAAGTCAACGCAGAAGTCAAACTTCGCGACTTTCGGTTGCGAACGGACCCTAAAACTGGAATTGATGAGCCGAACATGTTTACACATGTTCTAATAATTATTACTAAGTTGTTTAAATGATAAAACATATTTTAGAACACTTCTAAACTCATATCGCAATTATTTCAAAAACTGACCCGTTGACTTTTTAAAACAATATTATGTTGACTCGTCAATTGACCAAGCAAACGTGATTCTTAGGAGGTACCCTTTTTAGGGATTAACACCTACCTAATTACGATCACGTAGCCATGTTCGTTGCGAACAATGGATTGACCTATTAAGGTCTAACTAAAAGTCAAAGCGTTTATCGCAAACGCTTGACTTTTCGGCTTTAAAAGCCAAATAAAAGAACTAGTCACGAAAAGAACACTTACAAGTGGTCCTAGGGACTGATTAAAACTCAGGTGATGCTCCCAATTGCTCAGGAACTTCCAATATTGAGAGATAGAAAGAAAGAATGGAAAGGTGCTAGTTTGAACATTGAAACTCATCACCTATATATAGTGTTTGGAAGAATTCTAGGATCATGCCATGTGTTTGAGGGCTTCTAAGATCACCCCAAGTGTCCTAGCAGGTGTTTAAAACCATTAAAGAGCTCCTAGTTTCGACTGAGAGTGTATGGTGGTTTGTTTGGAGAGCAAGGCATGCAAAAGGGGCAGCTGTCCTTAGATTCTGCACAGAGGTGGTGCTCGCGGCACGCGACCCCTCACATGATCAGCAAACAATTTTTAAATATTGGCAAATCCAGTCCCTGCACCTTATAAGCTATAATAACTTTCATATTTAGCACCTTTGGCCCCTCAAGTTAGGTTTTAGTTGTTCATGGAAGTATAAACTAACATTGTTAAACTCCGGTTTCGTTAAAATGTCACTTAAAGGTGTAGATTTACACGTTGATGCTTTTAGTCCTTTTAACACACAAACTTGTGCGTATAATCGTTTAATGGCATCAAAGCCTTAAATAGCCAACATTAGGCATTCCCGAGAGTATGATCGAACATCATGATGCTCCGGGTTCGTTAAAAGGTCACTCAGAGTTAAGAATTAACATGTTGACACTTTTAACCCTTCGATGTACAACTTTTGAATTTTATCGTAAACGGTTCCGTTTATCCAACAAGTGGTTTTATAAGAGAATACGAATAGTGTGTAAGGTCACTCAGAGGCTTAGTTTAAGCATGTTGACACTTTTAGTCCCTCCAAATTCAAAGTTTTCATTTTTGACAAAATTAGTCCCTCATAGTCAACGTTTGACTTCATTAGGGTTTAGTACACGTGTCAACACATCATTGGACACGATTTTACGAGGTGTTACACGGATTTATCTATCTTTTGTTGGTTCAATTATATGTTAAGATAAAGGTACGTAAATTCATATTTTATTCCAATGTACCTCCAACATTTCTTTCATCTTTGATCAATCTTATGACAATCATTTATTCCTTAATTTAAAAATCCTATAATTTTTTAATATCCAGATTCAATTCATTAAAACTTTCAGTTAGTTTCGAAAATAGTTGAAATTGTTCGTAACAGTGATTATTGAACTATTACAATCATTATGACACCTTGCGGCGTCGGCATAAATTTGTAACCTGAGCTAATCGTAACCCTAATCATACAAATTCATGTAAAACCACATACATCTTACGTTTGACTCACCATTCAAAGTAGTCTTGATACAATTATGTATTAAGACAATGATACACTAAACTCTATTGTATTTTCGGTGTATCCTTGCAATTTCACTACACGGATTTTTGGATTGATAATTGACGAATCATTTTCGTGTTTCTATTTTCACTTAAGAATATTGATTCTGAATCTTCCTCGATTGACAATCAAAGTAAGTTCTCTTTTGACATTAAATCCTATTGTTTCTAAAAGTCATTTACCTTCGAGTTATATGTCTCTATTAATTTAGTTAAACTTAGTCATCTTGATGATTATGTCAATTCGTCTCAACATTGATTCCTGACACTTATTACATTGAACGATTGATTTAAAAATTGTTATAACTATATTCGTGTCTTGATTCTGATTCAGACACCTTGATACTGTTTTTACTAACTAAATACCTGACATAACCCCAAGGAGATATCGTAGCTCAAATCTCGAGGACGAGATTTAAAACAAGGTGGGGAGGATATAACAACCCTCGAAAATCACCCCTAAACGCTCCTAAATACACCCCGTATGCAATAAAAGAACCCAAATAACCTTAATATTATAATAAATTAAATAAAACAAGTAATGCGGGCCGCTCGCGGGCCACGACCCAATTAGCCGTAGGTCTCGCGGGGTGCGAGGCCCCATTACTTGCCGGACACCCAAACGAGCCACATGTCCCACACGCGTCGCACCTATAACCATGACTCACCAGGCCTAGCCTAGCTAGACCTGGCTCGCGGGCCGCGAAACAGAGACGGAAAGGGGTCGCGGGGCGCGAGCCACCCCAATGTCAGCCTATAAATAGAGGCTGATGGCCTCATTTCAAATTGTTCAAAATTCTAAATTCTCTCTCAACTTCTGTAGGAAAAAAATTAGTAGCCAAATACCCCATAAAACCCGAAGCTCTGCCCCGTTATAAGTATTTTAACCCCTAGACAGTAAGTCAATACTCTTCTCGATTGATCTAGGACTCCGTAACGCATGTCAAGGCTCTGCCTGACTCAGTTCGTTGGAGTTCTGTCTCGTGTTGTATGGCTAATGTGATTGGGTTATCTTACTAACACGTGTGCATTGTATGTTTTCATAGAAAATCAAGAAAGTAGTCAAGAAATATTACCAGGAAGCCCGTAGAAATACCTAAGTCTACAATGTGAGTACATTCTCTTTTTGTAAACCCTTTTTTGTGAGTCATTCAAAATATTTTACCAAAACCTCAAATGTTTAAAATTATGCTTAACAGTAATTGAGTATTTGTAATTCTACAATTGCTGCCGGTATGTTGGGGTTTTGTATACATTACTTGTAATTCGTTACTATTGGACGATGAGTAGCCAATGAGTAACATGACCACAACTCAAGATTGACAGTACTGAATGAGTATATTGGTAGATATAAACAATGTAATCGCGGATGCTCTCAATACTGTAAAGTTATAACTGTTTTGATTAAACTAGAATGCACTCGCTAGTATTTCTTGCTGATAAAACCTTTTTATAACGCGTTTCAGTTAACTTAATGTTAAGCTAATAGAAGCCAGCTGAAGAGCACTGAAGGCTTAGAAAAGTAGCTATAAAAGTTACCTAATTAAAAATGAGATCATGTTTTCAATAATTAGGGTTTATCCCTACAAATGTACTATCAATGAAACATGGGTTTTATCCCATTTAATTATTACAAAAGATGGTGTTTTAAACTCTGACACTATTTCCTAACTACGGTCCTGATGAAAATTTTTCGTTGCCTAATTAATAAACACCGATACCATCTGACTGGCTCACGGCTCCTGCTCCTAGGGTGGGGTAAGGGGCTGTGACATTAGATGCTACTATTTAGGTGACATTAGTTGATTGCAAACAAAGCTTCCGTACTTGTATAAATAGATCTCATGTGTTAGAGATCTATTTGATCACAAACGTTCCTTTTGTACGAACAGCAAAGTGAGTGATCAGTCTGAGGGTGAGTTTGTATAATCATTGTACTGTAATTGAAATCATTGGAATTCAATATAAAACAGTTTTGATAAAACTTCATGCTTGTGTGTTTATCTTACTAACTTTGGAATTTACAAATTGTTTGTTCTTCATTACTTAAACTCAAAAGTATAACAAACTTAGATCCTACAATTGGTATCAGAGTTTAGTCACATTAAACTTGATTTCACAATCAGTTTAATATACAAAGATCAGCTCACAAAGACATCCAATTTGTTCGTTGTATCTAATTCAGAGTTTAAAGTATAAAATTCAAAAAGGGTTTACACATACTTTGTTCTCACAAAAAATCAAAAGATATGGCATAAAACAATCATGATCCCCATAATACCGGTTTCAACAACAACCCACCGATGCTTGTCAGATCTGAATATAATATCTGGCAACGTTGAATGGCACACGTGCTTGCTCAACAAAACACAGGATGTTAAAAGCCCGTAATATTCGGACCACACATTCTAATGATAGCAATTGCCGAAAATCCAAATGTTCAAGAGTCAAAGAAACTGAAAAATTACTCAGAGCAAGATTTTCAAAAAGTTGAGCTAGATGAAAAGGCCTTTAGTATTGTGGCCATGGATCTGCCAAATGAAATCTATGCCGACCTGTTACATTGTAACAGTACTAAAGAGTTGTGGGATGCATTAAAGGAATAGTTTGGTGGGACGGAGGATGTAATCGAAAACACTCGAGAAATTCTTAACCAGCAATATGAGACTTTCACACATGTTAAGGGAGAAACCCTTACTCAACAGTTTGAAAGATTTTCATGTCTAATAAGTGAACTTAAGTTGGTAAACAAAGAGTTTTCAAGTAACAGATTTTTGAGATCATTTCCTGAAAAGTGGGATACAATAACAATTGTGATGAGAACAACTCCTGATTTTAAGGATATGACCCTACTCAGCTTCATGGATAGCTCTTACAAACAACAAAGCTTTTTAACACAATACTTTATTGACTGGAGTAGCTTACCATAGGATTTAACTATGAAAATTTTGCTCTTGTGGCAAAAGAAAATGATGAGCATAAATGGTGCTTCATTTATGTTTTGATTGGAATAAATGGTGCAGCAAGCCGGGGGACTGTTTCAAGTAATTTTTGTTTTGTCTTTGTTTTTGCTGTTTGTTTTATGCTCATTTACTCTTTATGTTGTACCAGTTTTCCAGCCCATTTATGTTAATAAAGTTGTTGCTTTCTTGCTGGCCAAAACAAGTGCTTCATCTTCATTCATCTATCCTAACATTTTCAAAGTACTTGAACAGTACTTTCTTTATTTGTCCATTTTACATATTTTTATTTTCTTTTTATTATTTTTTAATTATATTCTAAAATGAATTGTATGGTGTCTATTGAATTTTATACTTATTTTTATTATAATTATTATAAAATTTTGGTTTCATTCTTTTTTCGACACGTAGATATAAAAATCGCTGAGCTTTTTTTTTATACATAACCGTTTACCTTTTTTGTTATTTGAATAACATAATATAAAACTTTGAATACACTATTGCTACATGTTTATTTTTATCTACGATTCGATAAATCTTTTAATCGAATGGGTAGATATAATTGATTATTTTTGCTCTTTAACGTGACGAACCGAAACAATATTGTTCGAACTATATCGGTATTGGTATCGTATGCGTTTTGATGTTTTCTCAACGTGGCATTATAAAAGTTATTGAAAATAAAGTTGTATTGGCAATATAGTATTTTTAGTACCGTATGCTATAGCAAGTGTTGGTGACCAAATTGATGCCCTGCCCGAAAAACATCGCTACCGGTATCGTTATTTGTTTCATTAATTCTCAATCGATGTAAAACACATGTCAATATTCTTTTAGATGTATTTCTTCTAACTGTTATAAGAACCGAGCCGATACTTTAAGAAACTATACCAATATCGACGGAAATCCTGCCGCGGAGCGCGGGAAATCCCACTGGTTATGTACATAACACACGCTTATCAATTTTCTATTAATACGCTTTTGAAAGACATACATTTAAAGAGAGATAAAATTTATAAAAAAAATTAATAAAGTATATAAAAGTTATTTACATTTAAAAGATGATGCAACTTGATATAAGGAGTTAATAGTGGTGGCCTTTTGATCACTAGTGTAGATCCACAATTAGCATTTAACATCTCGCCTCTTATATCATCATTATTGTTTGCGTTGCCAACAAGAAGCTCAAGGATTTGTTTTTGCTTGTTCTGGTGGAGTCTTCCCATAAAGTCAACCAAAAACAAAAAAAAAACAAATATGTGAGCTCTTTGTAAACAAAGCGAACTATATTGATGGTACGAGAGCTTGGATGTTACGTAGTAAACTTCTCACGATAAAACAAATTGTTATTTGAGGCATCCTATGCATGGCGTCAACTAGAGAAATTTTTGTTCGATTCGTTAATTACTTCTAATTATAGTTGGAATGTTATCTTTGTATCTATTAAACTACTCTTATATAGAAGCAAATGAAGACTATCGGGTAACATCACGTCATAAAGATAAATTCAATTTTAACTTTTTAAGATATTATATCAACAGGGAAAAAAGCATGAATAAAAAGGATTTATTTATTTACCTTCAAAGCAAGGCAAGTATGTATTATGGAGGGTGTTTATAGTGCATGCCATCAATACGAGTCATTGAACCCACCCTACTTCTTCACATGATTCTTACTTGTACATAGGTAATATATACACGATTAAAGAAGAAGAAAAGATAAAGAAAATGGAGAAGAGATAGAAAGATATGTTGTGGTATTTGTAGTGGCGATGGCTTTTGCTTGACGAATTGGAATCCCCATAACTTAATTATGTCATATTTATGTGCAAAAAGAATTTGCATGCTTTTGAATTTTGTTTTTAATTTTTTTCAGATCAAGTGTTTTTCAACTTGTTTTATATATTATATAGAAAAGTTAACAATGATTAGTATTACCCATTTACTACTGACTAACATAACTAAGCCGCCGACATTTTCCTGGCCGTCTCAACCAAAAGTTTAGGCTAAATATAGCCATCTCAGTCGGCGAAGCTAATGTGGCGGCTTCTGATTAGAGGAAAATAAGGGTGACTACTTTGATAAAGGTTAATCTTACCCTACTTTACACCAATTATTTAAATAATTCCCCTTGTCCGTGTCCAAGTTTAAGGTTTAAATCTGGGACCTCTCCTCCAACAGGCATATGTCTCTATCAAATGGGCTAGCCTCACATTTTGAGGTGAATGGTTTTAATATATCTTGATGTCCATTTACAATCTCATTATAGTTTAGCTCACACAACGTATCAGCCGAACACGTATTCAAATAAAAATATATTGCTTAACTTATTGTAGAATTAGCATATTTAATCATTATTTGACCCATGGTTCATTGGCATATTTGACTCATTTTTATAGTAAATTTTTGTCCCTACTAACGAAAACTCATGGATCCGCCTCCACGGTGAATGAGTAACTTATTCTACCATGCATGTTTCAACAGGGACAAACACAAACATGGCCCAAATATGGGTTTAAGTTTCATGCAACATCCACTTTGTATACATCAAAATGAAAAATGATGGTGAAAGAAGAACTAAACAAGTTTTCTAGGCATGGTGATGGAACCATAAAGAACTCCACGGCCGTGTAACATCAGATGACACACACTATAAGCAACTGCATGCAAGGGCATAGATGCCAGTAGCACATAATGATATTAATATTGTTTGCTACTTAATTATTCCTACTTTCACTTTCGCTTCATCGTCATTATTTATTTAGTATTCATATCGTCTTGACAACACGTGTGTAGATAATTCTCCGTAGAGGAACATATAGGGGGGGGGGGGGGGGGGGGGGGGGGGGGGGGGGGGGGTGGGGGGGGGGGGGGGGGGGGGGGGGGCTTTTGTTATCTCTTTATTGGAATGTAAGCTGAAAAGAAAAGCAAGAACCACAACAACAAAGGAACAAAGTATATGTGAGAAGCGTCTAATATCTCATGCTCTCCTGCAGCTGAATCTTCATATCTGTTTGGGATAATTAGCTAATTCAGATTTTGGATCTTGATTCATTTTATAATCTTTCTTGAAGAATTTAACATGGAAGCCGTTTGGAAATTGTAATCCTGGAGTTCTTAAAGTATCTCCTCCTTTGATTGGTTGCCACCTGATATTGTAAAGGAAAATCAAGTGAGTATATTTCTTCTCTCCGATATTTGGTCACTAGGCAATGAAGAAAGACAGCCATCTGAAGTCTAGCGAAATCTGCTCCAACACAAAACCTTTGGCCACCTCCAAAAGCCATAAAATTCTTTGATGCACCTTTCATACCCATTCCCTGATTTGAGAGTTGACAAGAATGAATTGAAGCTTTATGACACTTGTTGTGATCTATTTTTAGTGAATATGATACAATGGTGGGGTGGTTAACGGGCCAAACAGGCTAGGACCCATTGAAATAGGTATTTTTTGCCTGGGTCAAAGAAGGGCGGGTTGGGTTTTGCTGACCCAAAACATTTTTTATCCATTTTTCAAGTTTCTATAAATAACAAATAAACAAACAAAACAAACGTACCTAGTATGACCTCACTCATAGTAGAGCGATTGTAGGGTCTAGAAGGATGTGATAGAGGCAGACCTTACCTTACCTCTGGAGATAGAGAGGCTGCTCCCACTACAACCCCCTAGTTCTAAAGTTTTTAATTATAAGTAATGCATGAATTATGATTATAATAATAGTATTACTAATATCCATTGCAAATGGAGTTTGGATAACTCTTAACCCTTTCTCCTTTTAGCTAATTTTTTATTTAACCCGTTTGGACCCATTTTGATCCGCTAATAATAAATGGGTCAGAATTTACCACGTCAGTTGTAGCAATAACTAAAGATTACCTCCCATCGCCACGGATTGAAGTCGAGTGGATCCTTATAGTTGACAGGATCTAAATGGACGGCTGGTAGACTTACCATTACAACCCAACCAGATGGAATAGTGTAGTCTGCATCGAACACCATTTCCATGTGAATGTACCATTTGCATAAATTTATAAGCTTTTGTGGATATATATATTTACCTTTAATTTTTATATCTGTTAGGGCTTTTCTGAATATAGCAGGAACTATATTTGCCAACCTTACTGTTTCATTAATAATCTGAAATGTAATGCCATGTAGTGAGTACATGTTAGAGTGCTCTAGAATTCTTTTAGATAGTTTTATCACTAATTGTGATACTAACTAGGGTTACTCAACACACCTGAAATGTGAATGTCATTGACTTATATTCTTCCCATGTAAGTCCAGCCTCCAGAGTTTCCCGCTCTTTTAGGATCTTCTCATGTTCTTCCTGTATCAAAGAACAAGAGTGCGTTGTGCACTGGTGAATGATACATGTTTTAATTTCAAATCATTTACATAATGAGTTGATTAGGATACAAGTAATTTATATGTAAGGATCAAACATGTCCCATCCATTCTAGCTAGTACGAATTTAACTACTAGTTTGAGTTTCTTTTCTATACGTACTGTTAACTCCTTTAACGCTCGAGGATTGTCCGTGAGAAGCTTGATAGCTACTAATAACCCCATGGCAGCTGTTTCAAAGCTTGTAAATAAAAGCACAAACATCAAGTCCAATGCAATTTCTTCTGTGAGGATTGTATTGGCCTGCTTCAGTTCTTCTAGAACATGGTCAAAGAAATCAGCTTTGACCTTATTAGGCTTTTGCTTTCTTTCCTCTAACATGTTCTTGAGAATCCTCATCACCTTCTTTCTTCCCTATTTGATTTCATGACAACTTTATCAGCAAATTAGAGTGTGTATATATGCTTTTGATTAAGAACTCAATGTTTTTTGTTAGGATTTTATATATATTTTTGGTACCTGTAGACACTTGTAGTAAGCTGTTCCAGGAATTGCCACTGGAACTGAAAGTAGACCCTCTAGAAAAGCATCAAAGTTCTCCCTTAAATTCTCGGATGATTTCTCTAGATCGTAGCTTATCAATTTTTTTGCAGTGAGACCAAATACCATCTGTTGAAGACCAAAAGATCATAAGAATCATAATGTTATAAACATTTCAACCACTTTGTATGGTTTCTTTAAGAATTATTTCCATGTCTCGGTGGTCTAGAAAAGTTATAAGCGTTTCTAGGAGGTTTTTAATATTGTTTTGGTTTAATGGAGTCCGCTAGTCAAAGAAGCAGACTCAATAGGACTACGCTAGTAAAAGTAGCAGACTCATTTTTTTAAATTTTTCCATGCCAGCATATACGAGGAATTCGTTTGCTATGTGAATATCTAGTGTCAGAGTTTAAAAGTAAAATACCTAAAAGTAAAAAAATTCTTTCTTTTACAGTTAATCGTTTCTCTTTTACCAAATTGAATAATATAAGATCCAAATGGACACATCTTCTCATGTGAATGAGTTAAAATCACTTACATCTGCAGTTGCATCCTTCAACTCCACTGTTCCTTGGCCAACCCACATCTCTATGTTTCTTGTTGCTACACTTTCAATATCAGAAAGCATATTTTTAAGGCTTCCATGACCAAACAGATTCAACATCATGTTCTTGAGATGCTTATGTAGGTACCCATGCAAAGTACTTACATTCTGTTTCCCATAAATTTGTCTCAAACTATATGGGTACCAACTCTGGAACAATTGACCCTCTTGTTGGAACACCATATAATTAAGATCTGGATCTGTTGAGACTATAACTGGCAGCCCAACAAAACTGGTTCGAAATATCGACCCATATCTGAAATATAACAAAGAATGACACAATCCATATATTATAGGAAAATCAAAGACGGATCATGAGGTTATGCCATTATCACGTTATGGTAAGAAACTTTATATACAATAATTCACCTTGTCATCCTCTCTTTCACGAAGGGAGGGGTGTCCCAAGTGCGGTTAGGGGTGAAGAACTGTAGAGTTTCTCCGAGTAGTGGCCAGCCCATGGAACCTGGAGGAAGTTTGCCTCTGCATTTTGGGTTTCTCCACCGATAAACCAAATGTGTAATGCTTGCCACAGCTAGAGCTAAAACATACAAACTAAATTGCCACATCGTTACTTTGTTTAAACGTCGACGGTAAGTATGCATGTTGGAGGAAACACGAGATGTAAGAAAGTTATATAGGCATAAGGCTATACATGAGATGGAGTAAGAAAATGAAACTGAATAAAAGAAATGTAAACGTTAGTTTTCAGAATTGAAAATAAAATAAGGTTAAGGTGCATTTTTTAACAAACGTGCTAAATAATTAAATTAATAATAGTTATTATTATAATAATAATATGAGTTAAATGCTTGGTTGGTCCCTGTGGTTTGCAAAAATTGCAGACTTGGTCCCAATGGTTTACTAATTACACGCGTGGTCCCTGTGGTTTTCAAAAATGCACTCGGTTGGTCCCTAGCCCTAACATCAGTTAAATTTCTCAGTTAAGTCCATGTTAAATGACCAAAATACCCTTGCTTATTAACAAATACATAAACAGATCAATCTCTCACCTCTCTCTAACTCTCTCTCTCTCTCTCAGCTCTCTCTCTCTAGTTCTTTATTCTCACCACCACCCACCCTACCACCACTACCACACACCTGCGGCCACCGCCACCGCCACCTAACAACACCGCCCCCTAACCACACCGCCGCCACTGGCAACATATCCTGCCTGGATCTGCAACAAACATCCTCTTTTTCTTCTTCTTCTTCAAAACCCCAAATAAATAAATCTCCATGAAAGTCTGATAAAACCTTCAACTTCAATGGCGGACGCTCTCCATTTCTCCAAGACACACCGCATTGTTCTTCTCATAGACCTCAATCCATTACTTCTAAACCCTAACCCTAATTACCTCACCTCCCTTCTCGCTACCTCCAAGATCCTTCTATCATTCCCTTCCCTTTCTTCTTCACTTTTCTCCTTCAAGTTCTTCTTCTCTTCTCTCTCCACTCTCCTCTCTGCATCTACACTCCACCGTATACTTCCCGATCATTCTTCCGCTTCTCTCTCCTTCAATTCCCCTTCACAAACCCTAGATTCTCTCTCCAACACTCTCAGTTCTATATCTGTTTCAAAATTGGCGTATTCCCCTTCGAATTGCTCGCATACAGCCGCCTCTCTGCTTCAGCTCCTTCGCGGTCATGACTGGGAGTCTGATTTTGAGAATGTGTCTGGTAAGTCTTATTGTGATCTTGTGGATACTCGATCGAATTTGATTATATTGTTGTCTCCGGTTTGTAGATCGTTGAAATCTATAGCGGAGTTTATGTGTGTTGATGTAAGTAATAATTGTTTAGATGGTTGTCGAAGGAGATTTCGTGATTGCTTTCGTGCTGTTAGTGATGTGTTTAATGGTAAGGTTCTGCTCTTGTTTCTTTTGGGTTGATCTATCCAAATATTGCGGTGTCATCTAGGTTTTGATGAAGGTGGTGGCAACGATAGGTGCGTTGACGGCGGAGAAAAATGATGATGGTGGTGGTTCAGATGGTGGTTGTGGTGACTGTGGTGGTTCCGATGGTGGTGATTACTGGGTGGGTTTGTCGGCAAAGGATGGAAGGAGGAACAGGGGCGGTTTATAGAGAGAAAGGAGGTGGGTTATAAAGAGAGTTAATAAGCAAGGGTATTTTGGTCATTTAACATGGACTTAACTGAGAAATTTAACTGATGTTAGGGCTAGGGACCAACCGAGTGCATTTTTGAAAACCACAGGGACCACGCGTGTAATTAGTAAACCATTGGGACCAAGTCTGCAATTTTTGCAAACCACAGGGACCAACCAAGCATTTAACTCTAATAATATTGAAAGAGTGTCACGCAACATCTCTACTGTGTAATTAAAATGCTAGAAAGTTCCTCAGGTCATCTTCCTTTCAATAGAAAAATAACCTATCATCCATTATTAGATAAACTTGGAGAAGTTATTAAGCAACTAATACTTCATTTACCAAATCTTATACTTACAAGGATTTTTCCCACACCACTTTTGTTAGAAGCAAACTAGGGCTGGCATATCGTGTACCCGTACACGATAAGACACGATACACAAAATCCCATACACGAACACGACACAATAACTTATCGTGTCCTTTTTTTCAAACACAAACACGACATGATATACACGAAAATTACCTGTTAACACGACTGTTCGACTGTTATACACGAAAATTACCTGTTAATACCTGTTAACACGAACATGACATGCTATCTGAGAGTTACAGAGGGAGTTTAGGGTATTATTTTTTTGAATTGAATGAGGAACGAAAATAGAAAGGAATTAAGGAACCCACACGCACATGGCTGATGAGTTTTATTTAATTTAATTTCTTATCGTGTACTAACGGGTATTAACAGGTAAACATGTATTTAACCTGTTTATACATGAAAATTAACAGGTAATCTCGTGTCTACATGTTTGGTACACGATACCTGTTAAGGCCATACACGGTACATGTTAACTTCGTGTAGGTTCGTGTCATGTATTCGTGTAAAATTGTCAGCCCTAAAGCAAACACCATACTACTAGACCAATATTTACAAAAATATGAGTTGTGTCTGGATCATGCTTAATGAACGGGTATGGGCTCGGGTAGTTTTGGCCCATTAAACCATGTGTAGTGGGGCGTTTTTTTTTTTTAAATTCAAAAAAAACGTCCGAAAACGCCCAACGCACCATTACACTAGGCGTTATTTTTAAAAAAAAAATTCAGAAATTTGATTTTGGCGTTATTAAGAAAACGATGCAATTATCCATTTGATTCTTGCATTGGCCAATGGGAGAAGAAGGTCCACTGCATGTGGCCACATGGTGGGGTCCAATGTTTTGACTAGCCAATAAGAATCTAGTTTTTTTTTTTAATCCTTTTCTCTATAAAAAATAATAATTATTTATTGATTGCATGGGGGTTATTGGAATAATGCCCCACTACGCCACTTTTGCTATAATGCCCAACGCTGACTAGGATGCCACGTGTCGGATAATGCCCCATGGTGGGGGCATTATTTTTGTTCACCACTACACATGGTCTTAGGCCTAATCCATCCCACCATCCCGTTCTAGCTTTCTCCATATAGGAGGGGCAACCACCTGACAAAGGCTCATCTCCCTTCCATCTTGGCATCTCCTATGACCTCTCCCTCCCCTAAATATTATGCTCTATATCATAGTTTATACACCCTATATTATGACTTATACAGGGGTGACTTTAATGTTAGAGATTGGTCCTCAATGCTACGGACTGAGGCCTTTTCTAACGGGTTTGTTGCAAGCTAGGCTTTGAAAGTTTAGAACCCATCCATTAGGGACATAAATGAACACGTCCATAAATATATATATATATATATATATATATATAGGGAGAAGATCATGCGAGAACCACCTCTTATTTCGAGAACCGCGAGAACCAATGTGAACACAACCAAAAATGCCTAAAAATAGCTAAAAATCACACAAAAAAAAGTTTTTTTTAAATATTTTTTATATAAAAATCGCTACTTTTCGAAGCAAAAAAAAAAAATTTAAAATTTTTTTTTTTTTTGCCACTAAAAGTAGCGATTTAAGCATAAAAAATATTTATAAAAAAATTAGATTTTTTTTAGGTTTTTTTGGGGGTTTAGTTTTTAACATTTTAGCTTGGGGGGGGGGGGGGGGTTGGGGGGTTTAGGTTTTTGAGGGGTAGGGGAGGGGGGTTTAGGTTTTTTTTTGGGGGGGGGGGGGGGGGGTTAGGTTTATTTTAGGTTTTTTGGGGGTTTTAGTTTTTAGCATTTAGCTTGGGGGGGTTAGGTTTTTTTAGGGTTTTTTTTAGCTATTTTAGGTTGTGTTCACATTGGTTCTCGCGGTTCTCACAATAAGGGTGGTTCTCGCATGGGTTCCTCCATATATATATATATATATATATATATATATATATATATATATATATATATATATAGGGTCAGGATTTAGAGAAAACGGTGAAAAGTGTGAGAACGGTGAGAACGATTTTGGTGGTGACATGTGGCATTGATGCTAAATTACACAAAGGGGTAATATTGTCAAAAAAACCCACTCACATGAACTGGGTGTTCAAATAAAACGCCATAAAAACACCCAATTCAGAAAAACGCCATGAAAAATACCCAGTTAAAAACGCCATAAAACACCCAGTTCAGAAAAACGCCATGAAAAAACTCAGTTGAAAACGCCATAAAACACTCAGTTCAGAAAAACGCCATAAAATACATAGTTAAAACGCCATAAAAACACCTAGTTCAGAAAAACATTGTTAGAAATGTTGGCTTAGAAAACAAATGCAGTATGCAAGCAATGCAGAATAGAGCAGAAGATGCTCTATTGTTTGATGCGCTAATCAGATAATAGATGCTCTAGTACTAGATGCTCTAATCAGATGCTCTAATAGATGCTCTAGTAGTACTAGATGCTCTAATCAGATGCTCTAGTACTAGATGCTCTAACAGATGCTCTAATATGTGGCATGCCTTATTATGTGGGATGCGCTATTATGGAGCAAGTTCAGAAAAACGCCATGAAAATACATAGTCTAAAGTGCCATAAAACACCCAGTTCAGAAAAAAGCCATAAAACCCAGTTAATTTTTTTTTCGAAAAGTATATCAATAGTATACTCGTTGGAAAGATTAAAAAACATGGAGTTTTATGGTGTATTTTTTTTGAAAAATAATCACGTATAAAAAAATTATCGTCGTTTAAATATGATGGGGGAAAATGGCATGTGATTAGCATGTACACATTTGCTTGGATCTTCCTATTTTACCCCTCCTGGTAGTTCTAAGGCCTCTATTATTTACAAAAATGTCACCGCATCAATCTAAGCCACAAACCACTAAGATCTTGTGGCTGAGAATCGTTCTCACGCTTTTTTCGAAATCAAGGGTACATTGATTTCCTTTTTAGTTGTTAAGGGTAGGATTGTAATTATATAAAAAATTAGATTTAAATCATTATTTTAATAATTGAATTAAGTTACATCTTTCCTAATTTAAATTCATTATCCACATTATGTTTATTTATTAATAAGATAATTATCAAAACAAATCACAAATCACCATATTTCAATTTTAATTTTTATTTCAATTTTCATCACCAGAATTCAAATTTTGATTTTTAAGATCCACGTAACCTTCATATTTCAACGGTATACACATGTGTACTTGGATATAAATAGAACAGTACACATGTGTACTCAGCATGGTACATATGTGTACAGTAATTCACAGGTGTACATCAACATTCAATACAAAAAAAAATTCTGAGATATCACAAAAACAGACGATATACACATGTGTACATCGCATTAAAAAGAGGGCAAAATCAGAATACACATGTGTACATCGCATTTAAACAAATAATTATTTTAATAATTGAATTAAGTTACATCTTTCCTAATCCTTGATTTGTGAGAGATTTATGCAATCAATTTAAGAGGATAATTGATTACTTGATTTGTGAGAGATTTATGCAATCAATTTAAGATTGAAATTACACATATACACTTTTTGTATTTAATTAAATGGAAAAAATTAACCAAATAATTACCATCATGCCACTCACTTTAATTTCAAGATCATAAAAATCAAGGGCCCAGATCAGTTCACGCAGTTCACTATTGGGATTTTGTTCACGTTTGAACCTAATCCTATATATATATATGGGACCGCTAAAATGAGAACCAACTCGAGTTGTAAGAACCATGAGAACTACACCGTACAGGGCGAGGTGAACCAAAAAAATTTTTCATAAACGTAGATGCGTGTATTATAAACACATTTGTAAAAAAATTCAAAAAAAAAAATGTCGTGTGTGTAGTTTTGAGCACCACAAGTTTGTGTTTACGGGTACCGTAAATTTAACCAGAAAATTTACGGTACCCGTAAACACAAACTTGTGGTGCTCAAAACTACACACACGACATTTGTTTTTGAATTTTTTTTTTTTTTTTTACAAATGTGTTTATAATACACGCATCTATGTTTATGAAAAAAAAATTTGGTCCACCTCGCCCCGGATCAAAAAGTTCTCACGGTTCTTACAACTCGAGGTGGTTCTCATTTTAGCGGTCACTTATATATATATATATATATATATATATATATATATATATATATATATATATATATATATATATATATATATATATATATATATATATATATATAGGTAGAGGTTCAACTAAGAATTTAATCTTCCCTAAGTTTCCTAAGAAGCAATCTTGAGCTTACATGTGGCAATCTCATTAATTTAGGTGAAAGGGTAATATTGGAAAATGCAAATTTCAAACAGATCTGTACTTAGTTTTAATCACACGATTTTCATTCCTTCTTTCATATTTTTCATTCATTCATTCATTAAGCTTCATCATCTGACCACATCTAATTCAATCGTTTTCATCATCTGACCACATCTAATTCAATCGCAAATCTCAATCTCAATCCTGCTGAATCGTTCATCGTTTTCATCGATTTGCCGGTACCTGCGAGATTGAGATCAATCCTGCTGAATCGTTCATCGTTTTCATCGATTTGCTGGAACCCTAGCTCCTCTGTTCATTCATTGATTTGCTGATTTATCCTCCTCTATTTTAATGATGTCTACTACTGTCGATGGTAAAATACCTTCTAGTTTTAATTTCATCTACTTTTTAGGTTTTTAGTTTTGATCTAAGTTGTGCTGGTTTTTATTTAAAAGTGTAGTTCTGAAGTTGTGCTGGTTTTTTGAAGTTGTGCTGGTTTTTTTATATTACATCATATTTTAAAGTGTAGTTTTGTAAAGTTGTGCTGATATCTTTATTTTGTGCTAGTTTGCCTGGTAAAGTTGTGCTTGTTTTTTGTGCTGGTTTATTGTAAAGTTTGTGCTGATATCTTTTATTTGTTCTGGTTTTTTGATTTGTTCAGGAGTTCGTATCTGTCCAACTACTGGTAATCAGTATTATACTCCTATTGTTCCAGATTCTTCCAAACCTGTAGTTGGTATGCATTTCCAGTCAATTGATTCTGCCTTTAATTTCTATAAGAAGTATGCTAAGTTATCTGGGTTTGAGGGTCGAAAGCATACTCAATCTTCAAAAAATGGTGTTGTGATTAGAAAGTACTTTGTTTGTGCGAAAGAGGGTTCAGCGACATCCTGTGCTGTTGACACGGTAAATGATAGTGTTGGTGCTGATAAAAAGTTAAATGACCGAAGGAGGAGACCTTCTAAACGTACCGGATGTAAGGCACACATCCGTATGTCTTTAACTCCAAAAAATACTTATAGAATTTCTCATGTATTTGAGGAGCATAATCATTCTTTTGTTGATGAAGAGGATTATCATCTTTTAGCTTCGTCTAGAAAGTTGACATTCACTGAAGAGCAACTGCTTTCTGATTTTTCTGAGATGAATATTGGTCCAGTTAGGGCATTCAACCTTATGAGAAAGATTCGTGGTGGATTTGATAAGGTTGGAGTGACGTCTACTGATTGTAAAAATTTTAAAAGAGATATTAATTTGTTCATTGGAGAGTTTGATGTGGACATGGCTGTCCAACGTCTTATGAAGAAGAAGCTGTATTTGCCGAATTTTTCTTGTGAATTTTATTGTGATGAAAAAGGTTCTCTTGCTGGATTATTTTGGGCTGATGAAGAAATGAAACTGAATTATGAGGTCTTTGGGGATGTTATGTCTTTTGATGCTACGTTCCGTACGAACAGGTATTTTATTCATTTTTTGTAGATCATTTATTCATATTTTTATTAAACTAGCACAATTCAGCAAGCAGTTGTAATATAATCAATTCAATTTTTAGGTATGACTTGGTATTTGTTCCGTTCACTGGAATCGATAATCATCATCACAATGTCACGTTTGTTGGTTCTTTGTTAGCATCTGAAACTGCTGAATCATATAAATGGCTTCTTCAAAGTTTTTTGAAGGCTTTTGGTGTTGCACCTAAGGTGGTTGTGACTGATCAGGACCCTGCAATGAAAATTGCCATCTGAGATGTTTTCCCAGATACCAGACATCGTTTGTGTATGTGGCATATAATGATCAAAGTTTCTGAAAAGGTAACTTTCTTAAACCAGCACAGTTTTACAATGTTATAATTTTTTAAACCATCGTAAATTAAACCAGCACACTTTTAGCATATAAACCAGCACACTTTAAACAATCCATTTAAACCAGCACACTTTAGCATATAAATCAGCACACTTTTAAACCAGCACACTTTGGCATATAACTCAGCACACTTTTAAACCAGCACACTTTCTTTAAACCATCACAGTTTAAGCATCATAGTTTAAGTTTATACATCAACTAGCACACTTTAACATATAAACCAGCACATTTTAGGATTTGTTTGCTGTTTTAATATACTAATTATTTTTTTTGTTATAGGTTGGTACTGAGCTATCACAAGATGAGGTTTTTAAAGAAGATATATGTGCTGTTGTATGGACTGATGCTCTTGAACCAGCACAGTTTGAGACACAATGGTGTGATTTAATGATTAAGTACAACCTTACTAGTAACAGCTGGTTGTCTGATATGTACAACCTCAGATCAGATTGGATTCCTGCATACTATCGTCATGAACATATGTCCGGTCTTATGCGTACAACATCTAGGTCTGAGAGTGAAAATCATTTTTTTGGTCAATTAACCAACACAAAATTGTCATTAGTTGAGTTTTTGAGCCATTTTGATACTGCAATGGAATCTCAGAGGTTTAAGCGCAGCAAACGTGATCATGATACCAGATACACACAACCTGCCATGAAAACCAATTATGAATTGGAACGGGAAGCTGTAAAGATTTATACTCGGGGGATATTTTTTGATGTTCAAGAAGAAATTCGACTTGCTTGCAAGAATTGTATGTGCAGGCGTGAAGAAGAAGTTGGTGATTCAATTAAGTTTTATATTCTACAGGTCAATCTTCCCGGCCTTCATGAGGTATTTATTTATACCTTTAGTAGCACAAACATGTTCTGCTTTTTACAATACATTTTAAGTAGCACAGTGATTTATATTTACAATTAGAATTTTACATATATAAACCAGCACACTTTGTTATAAACTAGCAGAATATAAAGCATTTGTTATTTGTGTAGGTTCTTTTTACTCCTAAGGATATGGTAATTAAATGCAGCTGCAACCGATATGAGCAGTATGGTTTGCTATGTAGGCATGCCTTTTGTGTTCTTCGTCTTTGTGGTATAAAGGAGTTCCCTAAAAAATATGTTATGGGGCGTTGGACAAGAGATGTTGTTCCAAAAAAGACAAAAGTTTCGAGTTTTGATCAAAATGCTGCTGGTAATCAAGTTGAACGTGCTTCCAGCATTGTGCGTGAGATAATGACTGCAACTGAACATATTGTTAACCGTCTTGTTACAAATATGGACCTGTTATCGTTGTATAGAGACCAAGTGATCGAGTCGAAGTTGAAGGTTGATTCTGCTGACCTTCCTGCAGAATCACTTGACAAGAATGCAAGATTAGCTAATATTCTTCGTGCTGATCAGCCATGTTCATCGTCTTCTGCTACCATTCTTCCACCTAGTGGTATTAGAAACAAGGGGTGTGGTTCAAACAAACGCTTAAAGTCTTTTCGTGAGGTATCATCTTCAAGAATATCAAAGAAACCTAAAACTAGAGGTTGTTTGATATGTGGAGGTCATGGACATAATAGTCGGACTTGTAAGATGAAGACTACTGTTGCTGATTCCCAGAAGAGCAGTTAGTCGTGTGTCTTGGAAATCATGATATTTGGATTTGTTATTTTTTTCATTTCAGTTTGGATTTCTTGTATTCTTATTATGTTTACAACATTCAACCAGCACATTATTAGTTTTTGTTGATTTGTAAATGCAATTGTCAAGAATTTGATTTTTCAACATTCAATATACTGTTTAAAACCAGCACAATTTTAAACTTTGTTCTTTAAAACCAGCACAATTATAAAACCAGCACAATTTTAAACTTCTTCTATGAAACCATCACATATTGTCATAGTGAAACCAGCACAATATTAATTGTAAAACCAGCATAAAATTAACTTTCCTAATATAACTGTTAAAGCAGTACAATGTAATTGTTAAACCAGCACCATATTAATTGTTAAACCAGCACAAAATATTACAGACAACTACCAAACTAATGTTATATTGTTCAACCAACACAATCAATATTTCTTGTTCAATCTGTCATTGATTTTCTTTTCCGCATTTTTCTTGCATTCCTCTTTCTTTTCAGGCTCCATCTTCTCATACTTCTCTAACAGTTCCATCATTTCACCTTTCGCTAAGTTGATGTCGGATAAAAGTATTTTGCTTAAATACTTGTATCTCAGTTCAACCAACTCTTTTTCTTGTTCCGGTGACTCTTTCGACAGCCCACTATCCCATTCCTTCTTGCTCACATGCTTCCCTGTGTATGTCTCCATGTGTCTCATTGCAAAGACACCACAATCTACAAAGTTCTTTTCCGTTTGCCATGACATTTTCATTATTTCTGGTTCCAAGGGCGACATCTTTGGGTGCATTGTTGGGTATTCAACTTCAAGGTAATCACATACAATTTCTTTCTGTAATTTGAAAATTTTCAAAATCAAAATCCCTAAGCATCACAAATATAATTAAAATAAACAGCACAGAATTAATGGGCATCAATATATTACCACTCTTTTAGCACGTGCCATTTTTTGTGCTTTTGTTTTCCCTTTCATGTTGTCTATAATCTTGATGTCTTCTCCCTTGAAATCAAAACATACAATGTAGTAGTGCTTGTTTTGTAGTATTGGAATGAACAACATGTCCACTTTCCTAATAGTTTCAAACCCGGTAGTCATCAATGTCGCGGCAATGTTTTCTCTGAAAGTTTGTGTGCAGGTCTTTTTGTTCAGTTTTGGTTTGAAATTGTTTTCTCCCTGCACAGAAACCAGCACAATGTGTTATAAACCAGCACCATCACAATGTGTTATGAACCAGCACAATAATAGCATTTCATAAATTAGACTAACCAGCTATTAATAAAACATTAATATTTCAAAACCAGCACAATGTGTAATAATCCAGCACATTTTGTTAAATGTGCTTTTTCTAATCTGTTATTAAAACCAGCACATATTAGAAAACATACCAGCATGTTGCATGGGCAGAAAACTCTTGCCGGTGAACCTTTGCTTCTGTAGACCTCATCACTGTTTAGTACCAATGACCAAGCTGTTAGGACTTGGACATGTATGTATAAGTTCGGGTGAAGCGACTCCAGAAATACCCTTGAAAGGTTTGTGCTAAATGTTGTCTCAAATATAAACACCCTGCATTGTTGTAATACACATTAGTTTAAATACTTATTTTTATCCAATTAAGATTTTGTTAGTTTTTATACTTACCAGGGGTCGTCAACTGTCGAGAACATCCATTCGGCTATCCTTTCTTCAATTTTTTCAGTTTTTGTTTTTATTTGTACAACTCGCTGCATATATGGTGAACATAAAGGTTCGGCAGGGTGAGTTGTACGTTTGCTTTGTCTTTTTTTCTTCTGGTCTCCGGCGTTTAGGTCTTCACCTATGAATTCTTGTTTTTCACTGTCTTTTTTGGTTTCCTTTTCTGGTGTTTTAAAAACCTCTCCTTGCTGTGCTGGTTGACCAGCAGCCTCATTTCCTTCTTTCTTTGCTGGTTGACCAGCAGTGTCACTTTCTCCCTTTGGTGGTTCATTAGCATCTTCACCTCCTTTCTTTGTTGTTTCCCCATCAGGTTTACCATCTTTAGCCTTTTCTCCACCTGCATCCTTTTCTTCTTCACCACCAACTCCATGATCAGCACCATCTTTTTTGCTGCTTGCTGCTTGTTCTGCCTTTTCTATTTCTTTTATAATCTCTGGCCACATTGAACTGGTGATTCTGAAAGGAGTTGAATCAAATTGTGAGACCACCATTTTTTTTTGTGATTGGGTAAGTTTAACTTCATTCCCTTCTTCCTTTTCATTCCCTCCTTCTGTCTTCTCTCCACTTCCTCCTTTTTTCTTTTCTTCATTCCCTGCTTCTGATTCTTGCTTCTCGAAATTGTACTTTTCACCATATACTACCAATCTTTTTCTCCACTCATCCACAGCATCCACAACCTCCTCACCTCTGTACTTTGTTAAACATTCTGCAATCATTTTGTGTGTTTCTTTGACATGCATGTCCAGCTCTTTTGCTTTGGATTTTATCAGACAAATCCATTCCTGAAAAGATAACCAGCACATTCTTTTTATAAAGTAGCACAAATTGTAAAAGTAGCACATTCTTTTTATAAAGTAGCACAAATTGTAAAAGTAGCACATTTTCCATTTTTATTTTTACATACACATGATAAAAGTTTACAATAAAAGTAGCACATTTCAAACTAGCACAGTTTTACAATCCATTTAAACCAGCACACTTTAGCATATAAATCAGCACAATTTCACATTCCAAATTCTAACATTAAACTAACATATACTAGGTATAAACTAGCACAATTTAACATTCCAAACACTAAATGTCATAAAAGTAGCACATTTTTCAACAAATGTCATAAAAGTAGCACATTTTTTCAATAACCATCTAAACCAGCACTTTTTTCAGTAATACTACAGATAAACACAATAAAATAGAAATTACCACTCCACGTGTTGGATTTGTAGGTGGAATTTGTGAGAGTTTTTCCTGGGATTGTGGAATGTCCAAACTTTGTGTAATGTCTAGAGATTCTGGGAAGTCACTAAAGTAATGATTTCTAGCTTCATCAGTTTCCTTTGAGATTTTTTGATATGTGGATAGAGGTTGTTCAGCTGGTGCTTTTTTCTTCATCTTCAGTTTTACCTTCAAATTCTTTCGTTTTTCATTTTCTTCTGTTTCACCAGTTGTTGCTGCTTTCAAACTTGTTTTCTTCTTACTCTTCACCACCTTTTGAGTAGGTGTTTGTGTTGTCAAGGTGAGTTTCTGTGCTGGTTTCCCATCTTTTTCACTTCTCTTTCTTTTATTGCTTTCCACCACCGGACCAAGCTTTTTAATTGTATCATTTTTATGATACATTACAGCTGGTATCATCTTCTGTGTTGGATTTGTTCTTTGGTATGTATCATGAGCATAAACCAACTGATTGATTTACAAGTTAGTTTTTGTTATTATGTTTGATAAAAAACAATAAATATAGATCATTTTTAGATAACTACAACATACCACTAGAAATGTTATCGGTCCGATGTAATGTGCTGCTTTAGATTGGAACCAGCTTGTTGTCTTTCTGTTCAAGCAGTCGATCACGTAGCTGCACCAGTCAACATCCTTAATATCTACATCAGGTTGCAATGTTGTAAGGAATTTCATGTTGACGCTGCCACCGTGTGTGAGCTCTGCCATTATTGAGTTGAACATTACAAGAAAGTTCAGTTGAAATAGCCTTCCACTCTCCTTCTGTTCTTTCACAACATGAATAATATGACGCATTTTTGGCAGTTCATCATCAATTTCAAATTGATTTCTAAACTCTGCAACAACTGGATCACTCATTGATGGTTTAGTCAACTCAACCTTCACTTTACCCATTGGTATGCCAAGAACTTCTTGTACTAGGTTAGGTGTTATCACTACATTATGTGTACCTAGATTCAGTGTGTTGATTGTAGGTTCATAATTGTTAGTGAGCCAGTATCCCAGATCAGTTGGTATTTTTGTTATATCAAAGTTCTTCATGCTTTCAAATCCCATGTTATCTACTTCTGCTTTCTGTTCGTCAGATAACACTTGCATGAATTGAGCAAGGTTTTTTGGGCTGTTCCTGATTCTAATTCTTTTTTTCTTATCAAATTCCTTGAAAAGTGTTGATCGTATAGGTTCAAGGTTTGTGGCAACAGCTTTTAGTGCTGTTTTTTGTTTCTTTTCCGGTTGTTCGAAGTCACTGTCTGATGAGCCTGCAAGTAATTTCAGAAGAAACATAGTAACCAGCACAAGTTATAAAGTGTACTATATATTAAAAAAACAATAACCAGTACCATTTTGATCATTTAATACATAATAAACCATGATTTTTATAATTCAAAACATCATTGTTACATAAGGTTCAGAAAAACATGATCATAATACATAACAGCATTGATAACATTAGAAAACTAAAACAAACAACATAAACATGATGATCATAGCAGGAGCTGGCTAGATTGCTACTTCCTTCCAAAATTCTTGACTGAGATTATAGGTTTTTCCTCATCTTCTTCATGTTTAGGTTGTAGGATGGGGATCTTTTGTTTTTCATCATCTTCTTCTTTTTTGGGTTGTACAACTGAGATTTCAGGTTTCTCATCAATCTCTTCTTTTATGGGATCTGAAGGTTCACCACCAGAAGTAGGATGATTGGTATAGCTTGGCCCCCAGATTGCTACTTCATTCCAAAATTTCGGACTCATATAATATTCCTTTTTTGTTGGTCTTACAACTTTGAGTGGAATGGGATGCAAAGGTTCATTATCAAAAGTAGGGATTGGTTCTCCTGGTTGTACAATTTGTAGTGGTTTGGGATTGTACAGCTCTGTTTTCACACACAAAAAAGCAACTGAAACTTATATTACTTATCTCCTGAATTTAAAAGTAGCACAGTCGGTAAACCAGCACAGATTTGGAACCCAAAAAACCACTTGTGCTAGTTTCTTCTAAAACACTAAAGTAGCACAGACGGTAAACCAACTAGAATTTGTGCTAGTTTACTAGAAAACACTAAACCCTTTGTGCTAGTTTCTTCTAAAACAATAAACTAGCACAGATAGTAAACCAGCACAGATTTGGAACCCAAAAACCAACTAGAACTTTGTGCTAGTTTCTTAAAAAACACTAAACTAGCACGGAAGTTAAACGAGCACCGATTTCAAAACCAGAAAACCAACCACAACTTTGTGCTAGATATTTCTAAAACACTAAACTAGCACATAGGTTAAACCAGCACAGAAAATAAACCAGCACAAAAAATAAACCAGCACTATTTCATTAAAACACAACGATCGATCTGTTTTATAAAATGCAGAACATGAATCAGTTTAGACATATTCAAACCCTAGAAATCTGTTCGTTTACAGATCCTTAACAAACCTTCGAAATCGTCATCAGGTTTTGTTTCTTTATGCTTCTGGCTTCTTGTAGATCTCTTAGAACCTGTGTAATCGATTTGATTTCGAAGAAACTTAGAAAAACCGTACAAAATTGAAACGAATACACCAAAATGCAAAAAAAAAATGGAACGTACTCTCTGAATCCATCGTTGATGCTGTTTTTGTTGTTGTTTGTTCGATTTTCGTCTGTCTGATTGTCGATTTTAGGGGACGTTTGTTAGCGATTGGGAAGTTTTGAGAGCGAGTGAAGAAGAACTGTTTTTGAATCGTCAATAACTGCTTTGCTTTTTGTCCAGTACTATTTTTTTGTTTATGACGAAAATACCCCCGCGCGTTTTATTTTGTTTACTTATCTAGTTTAATATTAGGGATCTAATCTGGTCCATTGGTTGTTTAAAAAAATGGTGTAGATTGCTTCTTAGGCAAAATAGGCTTCTTAGGGGAACCGCCCCTATATATATATATATATAGGGTAGGGATCCTAAGAGAAATCTACCCTATTTGAGAAACTTGAGAAACATTCTGGACCACACATTTTACTAAGCTTTTTGTAATATACACATATGTATAGTTTAAAATCAACTATATACATATATGTATAATGTCAAATATTCAATTATACACATGTGTATATAGTCAATTTTAAATTATACTTATGTGTATATTACGAAAAACTTAAAGAAAATGTGTGGTCCAGAATGCTTCTCAGGTTTCTCAATTAGCCTAGTGCTTCTCACACGATCCTAACCCTATATATATATATATATATATATATATATCAATTATAGGAAGAAATCTCATATTATTTAAGAAAACTAGAAATCCAAATGAATGAACATTCTTTTGTCACGTGTTACACATTTTTGCAGACGTGTTACGTGTAACAACTAGAGGCTGCCACGAGTTAGGTAACAGTTTTTACTTTTTCAGAAACAGCTGACAGTCTACAAAAGCTGCTACACGTAACACGTGGCAGCCTCTGGTTGTTACACGTAACTCAGTCTGCAGAAAAGGTGTAACACGTGGCAAAAGGAGGTCCATTCATTTGGGTTTCTTAGTTTGTTTAACTAATATGGGTTTTCTTTTTATCTCTCCCCTATATATATATATATATATATATAGATAGGCTAAAGATAAAAAGAAAACCACTTTTATTGAGAAAACCCGGGAAACTCAATGCTCCCGACTTTTTTTTTTTTTTTTTGAAAAAATTACCACACGTAATATACATGTTTTTAAGAGTTTTGGGCAAAAAAAAAATCGAAAAAGCGCCGAAGGATTATTTTTTTAAAAAATAAACAAATTTCAGCAACTTTGTTGACTAACACGTGTTAGGCAAAAAATGCTGAAACTTGTTTATTTTTAAAAAAAAAAAATACCTTCGGCGCTTTTTTGTTTTTTTGGCCCAAAACTCTTAAAAACATGTATATTATATGTGTTATTTTTTTCAAAAAAAAATTGTCGAGAGCTTTGAGTTTCCCGGGTTTTCTCAATAAAAGTGGTTTTCTATATATCCTTACCCTATATATATATATATATATATGATAGGGATCCTAAGAGAAGTCCACTCTATTTGAGAAACTTGAAAAACATTCTGTACCACACATTTCCCTAAGCTTTTCGTAATATACATATATGTATAGTTTAAAATTTACTATATACATATATGTGTATTGTCAAATCTTGAATTGTGCACATATGTATATAGTCAATTTTAAATATACATATGTGTATATTACGAAAAGTTAGGGAAAATGTGTGGTTTAGAATGTTTCTCAAGTTTTTCTCAATTAGTTTAGTTCTTCTCACACAATCCTAACCTTATATATATATATGGTATATTGGTATCCCTTATGTCTACAACAATAAGATGATAAATACACGATAATCCAGATATGATAATTCTATATTGGATTGAATATATGTAATGTATGCGTTATTGGCTTAATTATAATGCAATTATGAATTGAAATTATACCGATAACTTATTCATGCATGACCATAAGTCCTTAACTATATCTAGATTGTTCAATTTGTATTTATAATTAAAAAATTGAATTTACTTATAATTGCTCTCCCAACAATCATTTTCAATTATGACTTGAATACTTCACAAAATCTACATAAATCTTTACAAGATATATTTTGTAGAATGGTTAGTGCATGTGCTTATTAGTCTAATTAAAAGAACTATATTTTATTAGCATATTTGACATGTAAACAAAGTCATTTTAACCCCTAATTGAGTTACTGAAGTATTGGGCTTTAGACCTTCAAAGTTAAAATGCATAACAATTCATAATAACTTAGAAAAAGAATTACTTGAAAATTTTATCATGATAGTTTTATCGAGGAGTTTTCATAAAAAGACTTGAAACTAAAGTTATATAGTGGGTATGATCTGAAATTTTCACTTTGGTATAATAATTTATAGGTATACTACTACAAAAATGGGCCATCACAACTCTTAAAACATTGTGAATGCTTGTTAAATTCCATATATATTAATTAATTATCCTTTATTATTATTATTATTATTATTATTATTATTATTATTTACCTATATATTAAAAATTGAACATTTACCTATATATTAAAAATTGAACAGAATGAACAGTAACATCATAATGGGATACCATCATAAGGGGATGAGTAAATGGTATCGGGTACCGGTATCCGTATCAAATTTACCAAACCGGATATATTTTCGGTACCAAATCGGTACCGACTTTTGACATTTTTCGTATCGGTTCGGTACCAGTATTCACCGGTTTTTACCCGCAAATACCGGTACCGTACCAGTACCGACAAGTACCGAACCATACCGTACCATGTGTATTCGGTACCGGTACCCACTTTTGGGGATTTCCGGTAACGGTAATTTCGGTAACAGTATTTTCGGTACCGGTTGGTACCGAGTTCATCAAATCCTGTAGCAACCCAAGTAATTGCACCGTTTAGATTACTTTTCATACACACCGAGTAACTGTATTTCGTTTGAATGAGGTTTTATATACACAACAACTTATTTTGTTTTTGTTTTTGTTTTTTTTTTTTTGTCTTTTTCTATAATGAATGAATTGTAGCATGTAATATTAACTTAGAAATTTAGATAATTGATGAGCAAATCATATCAAATCCTGTAATCAAACCGGTATCGTATCGGTACCAAATTTACTACACCAATCATTTTCGGTATCAATTTGGTACCCACCTTTTGGCGTTTTCAGAATCGTTACTTTCGGTTCGACACCGGTCTAGCACCATGCCTGTATTTACTGATTTTTACCTTCAAATACCATACCGTATGGTACCGAGCATTTTCGGTGCCGGTACCTAATTTCGATGATTTTCCAGATCGGTACTTTCGGTGCCGTTACCGGTACCGAGCTCATCCATATTTTAATGTGTTAGCACGTAATAACTAAACTAAAAACAACCGAATTTCCAACGTGTCGGACGTGTTGGTCCTATTATTATATATTAGATTATTTAAAATCTATTTTTTAGGACGAAGTGACTATCGTTACCACGTCATTTTTATTTATGTTTTGATATTCGATATCTGCTTGCCGTTTCCAACACGCGTTTTGCAGACATTAGATCCCCGCCGCAACGCGCGGGCGGAAAATCAACTATTATTATTATATTAAAAAGCCAATGAAATGAACAGTAACAAATAATCAATATTAAAAACAGAAATGAATTAAGAGTATTTAAAATAGAAATGAATTAATAGTATCGGGTATCGGTACCGGTATCAAATTTACCAAACTGAGTGTATTTTCGGTATCCGTTCGGCACCGGTATTCATCGGGTTTTACCCTCAAATACCGGTGTCGTACCAGTACCGACCATATCAAGCCGTACTGTACCAGGTATATTCGGTACCGGTACCCACTTTTGGGGATTTCGGTAACGGTATTTTCGGTACCGGTTGGTACCGAGCTCATCAAATCCTGTAGCAACTTAGCAATGCAAGTAAATTGCACAGTTTAGATTACTTTTTATACACACAGTAAGTAAACTGTATTTCGTTTGAATGAGGTTTTATATGCACAACAACTTATTTTGCTTTATTTTTTGTCTTTTTACGTAATGAATGAATTGTAGCATGTAAAATATTTGCTTTATTTTTTGTCTTTTTACGTAATGAATGAATTGTAGCATGTAAAATAAACTTGGATATTTAGATTATTGATGAGCAAATCGTATCAAATCCTGTAATCAAACCGGTATCGTATCGGTACCAAATTTACTATACCAAATCATTTTCGGTACCAATTTGGTACCCACCTTTTGGCGTTTTCAGAATCGTTACTTTCGGTTCGACACCGGTCTAGCACCATACCTATATTTATTGATTTTTACCTTCAAATACCATACCGTATTGTACCGAGCATTTTCGGTGCCGGTACCTAATTTCGATGATTTTCCGGATCGGTACTTTCAGTGCCGTTACCGGTACCGAGCTCATCCATATTTTAACGTATTTGCACCGTAATAACTGAATTGAAAACAACCGACTTTCCAACGTGTAAGACGTGTGGGTCCTATTATTATTATTATATATTAGGTTATTTAAAATCGTTTTTTTTTTGGACGGATTGACTATCCTTTTCACGACATTTTCATTTATGTTTTGATATTCGGTATCTGCTTGCCGTTACTGACACGCGTTTTGCAGTCATTGGGTCCCCGCCGCAACGCGCGGACGGAAATTTAACTAGTTATTATTATTAATTATTAATTAATAATTATTATTATTATTTTATTATTATTATTATTAATTATTAATTAATTAATATATTAATAACTTAACAAAATGAATAGTGAAATAACGGTTGAGGTAAAGCCGTCTGTTAGGCCATGTTTATTTCTCTATTGAAGCTCTTTTCTGACGCATGTGAAGAAGAGATACGCATGTGAAGAAGAGATACCGAAGACGCAACAACAGAGAAAAAGAGAGACAAAAATTAAGACCGTGGTGGTAGTTGTTCGGGCGCCGCCTGCGGAATCCAAGTTATAAGAACACCAAGATATACTCAATAAACTTCCAGGTATTAATTTTAGCAGAGTTTTGTTACATATTACCAGATCCGTCCCCGAGAACTCCAAAAAAAAAATTAGGACTCGGGCGACAAAAATAATTTGGGCCCAAAATTGTGGTTGGGGAAATGATTTAAAAAAATCAAACCCTTGCTGGTGGAGTCAATACTTGAACTTGAGATCTTTACATTATCTTGAGATGGTTTTTCCACTCCACCACCAAAAATTTTTGTATAATGAGTGGATGCATATATTAAATATATAATTAAGTATATACATATAAAAGCTCATAGAAACCTTTTGGGCCCTTTAAAAATTTGGGACTCGAGCGATGACATGGGTTGGCCGGCCCAAGAGCCGGCCCTGCATATTACACAATGAAGAACACTCAAAACCTTCAAAACCCTGCTCTCAAAATGACAAATTGTTGAATTTATAGACACAGTAGTAGTCTCAAACAACATGGGTCATATCCAAACAACAATGTCGTTTGGATTGATGACCAAATGACATACCATATCATTTGGTGATTCCAAACGACAAGCCCATTCCAAACAACAACCAATGATGTTTGGGTTTTTTTTATGTCATTTGTATGCTCTTGTCCAAGTCAAATGGCAGGAGGATGTCGTTTGACTTTGGTCAACTTACACAAAATCAAACTAAAACATAACTTTAACGTTTAAACAAAAAGCGAAAACTATACATTAGAACTAATCACTAGCTATAGATACAAAGTGCAGTAACAACCCCCCCCCCCCTTGGATGTGGCTTGTGATTCTTCGACCTTCATATCTTCGGGTCTTCTAGATATTGTTGATGAGTAGTTGTCCACTTGCTTCCAGAGTTGATCTCGTAAAAATAGCATATTCGAACAACCTTTTGAAACTTCAAAGCTTGAACTTCATCACAGTCTTTTTAAAAGATCTGGTTGTTGAACAGCGTTTGAATATCCTTCTTAGACATGTTCACAATCCACACACAATCTAGGATTCGAACATCGGTGTATCTTCAGGAAACACAGTCACTACTTCACCTGTCTCAGAGTCATAACACCACAGTCTCATATTCCCACAAAAGTCTTGAGGCATCTTCATCAACGAAATCTTCTTTATCACTCTTGGAGCCTTGTATTTCAGTTTTTAACGACCTGTATTTGTTTTAGGGTCAAGGGCATGTTTGGTATGGGGTAATGGAATGGACGAAGGAATGGAATGGACGAGGTAATGGAATGGACGAGGGAATGCAATGGATCATTACCATCACATGTCTTGTTTGGTTATCATGTGAATGGAATGAATTATTATTATGTATTGTTCGGTAGGCAAGAAAAACAGAGTAATAAAATTAGCGGTGAGTGGTGGTGGTTGTTATGGGTAAAATTCTGAGCCCATATCCTAAGAAATATCTTGGGTTATATCTTGGTTATATGATGTCTGTTCACATCCGGGATGCTGATTCAGGATATTGGTAACATCCTGAATGGTATCCTCAGGATCACTAACGGATTATGTGCAGGTACGTGGGTTAGAAGCTAGTAACGTTCACAAGGACTCATTCCGCGGAAGACTCGGTCCAAGTCGTTCAAATAAAGACGTTGAAGCCGCATTACTCGGTCTACAACGTTTACAATGGAATATTCGGAGCATCCCATATTTATAGGAATTTTCGTTTTAATTCGTTACTATAAATAGGTGGGTGTATCAGATCGAATAGGACATCACATGAACACTCACTACACTCTTACACTCGTTCTCTAGCAATTTTTCACTTTCGCACAAAAGCATTGTAACACTTAGCGATCTGGTCAATATCTTGCACTGTATCCTGAAGTTCAAAGCAATAAGAAGAACAAGGCAGCTGCGATTGTCAGCTCCCGAGGTTTTATGCCGGCGATCTAGATTGATCAAGGGCTTTCCTCGTATATCTCGTGTCACCCCTTTTACTTTTTGCTCATTGTTTGATCGTAGATACAGCTCAATATCCTGAGCCGTATCCTGAATACTGTTTTTCCAAACAACTTAACCAGCATATTTTCGACACACTTTTTAGCACACTACCTCACTTAACTAATTTGATCACTAAATTGCTTCGGTAATTTTTTACCAAAACAATTTGGCGCCCACCGTGGGGCAAGTGGTGCTCTCTTTACTGAAAATCTTTGTGAAATCATTAATCAGTTTTCTGTTTTCAAAACTTTTTGCCACATTGTTTACAATGGCCTTAAGATCAAACATGAGCTCCTCCACTGTGTCTGCTACAACTTCTACTACTACTGGTCCGGTGCTTCCACCACCTCCTCCAAGGATGCAATCTTCTTCACAACCTCAGGATATTATCCCTACTCGGAGTATTCAGGGATCTGCTCCCATTTTAGCTTCTAATGATGAAATTCTAACCTTATTTGGAAGTGTGCAGGAACAAATGAGGCAGCAACAGGAAACAAACCAAATGCTGTTGAGGGAAATACAACTCCTAAAGTCTGGCTCGAGCAGATCTGCTGAGGATATCGTCACTCCACTACAACCCAGAACTTTGAACTTCGGTTCAGCTGTGTACACTGAGGATAATAGGGGGAATATTGTGCCCAGCCTTCCTCAGAACCATACTCCTGAAGTACCCTCCTCGGTCAGGATGTCGACCATGAGGAGTTCAGGATATGCTTCAGGATATGGGCAGAATCCTCTTACGGGTAACGTGTTAAATAATAACAATACTCATGCTGCTAACAATAGTGGATCTTTGCAGGATACAGGTGTAACATCAGCATTTACTAGGGAGCTTCAAAAGTTGAAGGATATGATATCCAGTGTACCTGGAGTGGTCCAGCCAATCCCGGAAGTGTCCTAACACAGCCACAGGATATCTCGCTTTGCATATCCTATCTGTGATGCTGGGATTCCAAAGAGATTTCAAACCCCCAACATGAAGCTGTATGATGGAACTACGGATCCTGAAGAGCATATTGCCCAGTATAGGGAAAGGATGGAGATTAACCCTATCCCTCCGGAGCTCAAGGAAGCATGCTTGTGCAAGGGTTTTGGTTCTACCTTAACAGGATCAGCCTTGAAATGGCTCCTAAATGTTCCTCCTCATTCGATTACATCATTTGCTCACCTAGTGAATTTATTTAATAGTCAGTTTTCTTGTAGTAGAAGCTTTGAAAAACTAACAAGTGACCTCTACAGGATAACACAGGGGCCTCAAGAATCCCTAAGGGATTATGTGAACAAGTTCAGCCAGGAATCCTTAGACATTCCGCATCTTGATGTTGCAACAGCTATGCAAGCTTTCAAGATGGGGCTACAAAAAAGATTCTCAATTTTACCAAGACCTTGTAATGAACCCATGCAGGAACTTGGACGAAGCTCGAAACAGGGCCCTAAGATATATTCGATTGGAGGATGACAGAAAGATGCAAGAGAGGATGAACTCGTCCAACACCTATGAGTCAACTAACAGGAAGTCAGAATCCTCATTTAAGCCATATCGCCCTAAGCCATATGGTAGAAATGAAAACAAGAAAGTGAATGATATCGAAGACGAGGATCCTGAAGAATATCCTGAGTTATCAGAATATTGCTTTTCTGTTAACATTCCTGAATTGATGTATGCCATGCAGGGTTTAGGAGACAAGGCTAGGTAGCCTCGAAAGAATCAACAAAAAACCGATTGGAAAGATAAGTCAAAATGGTGTGCCTTCCACGAAGACTTCGGACATGTAACTGAGGATTGCATTGCTCTAAGGAAAGAAATAAGCTATCTTCTAAGTAAGGGATATCTGAAAGATCTCTTAGGAAGAAAGAAGAATAAGGGTCAGGATACTGAGAAGGATCCTGAGCGAGCAGCGTCACCTCCCGCGGATGCCAAGATAATCAACTTTATTTCGGGAGGATCCGACATTTGTGGGACTTCGTATTCGGCGGCGAAGAGACATGCAAAAGAAGCTAAGGCCGAAAGAGGAGACAAACCTGTCAGGATGACTACCCTCACAACTGACAAAGTGATCACATTTGATGCTGATGACAGGGATACTGTCCAGGATCCTCATCATGATGCTCTGGTAATAACATTATATGTGGCTAACCATTTTGTACGCAGGATATTGGTTGATAATGGCAGCTCCGTCAACATAATCCAACTAGAAACTCTGAAGAGAATGAATGTATCTCCGATGGATATCACTTCGAAGTCCACCGTGCTTGTTGGGTTCAGTGGAGAGGCTAGGAACACAGTGGGAGAGATAAAGTTACCAGTATATGTTGAAGGAGTCAACTCGATACAACGTTTCTGTGTGATGGATTCTCTATCCTGCTATAACATCATATTGGGAAGACCATGGATTCACGATATGAAGGTTGTGCCATCAACATATCACCAATGCATCAAGATTCCTACCCCTTGGGGAGTCGTCAAAGTTGATAGTGATCAGCAGGAGGCAAAAGAATGCTACTCATCCTCGATGAAATCCTCAACCAAGCCTAGTACAGCATAGCAATTAAAGATGTGGGCCCAGGATATCGTGGAGGATTCGGAGCAGGATGTGAAGAAAATTATCCTGGATCAGGATAATCCTGATATCTCGGTGCTCATAGGAACCAATATCCCTCAGGATATTGAAGAGCAGTTAACTAACTTTTTGAAATGCAGGATGCCAACATTTGCATGGAAGCATGAGGATATGACAGGTATATCCAAAGACATTATCACTCACAAGCTTGGAATTGACAGATCGTTCAAGCCTGTTCAGCAAAAACGAAGGAAATTTGCTCCTGAGCGGAATACGATTATCCATGAGGAAGTTGAAAGATTGTTGAAGTCCAGGATGATCAGAGAAGTCAAGTTTCCAAGATGGTTGGCAAACGTAGTTGTGGTACAGAAGAAAAATGGGAAATGGAGAGTCTGTGTAGACTACACAGACTTGAACAAGGCTTGTCCTAAAGACCCGTTTCCTCTTCCTCACATTGATGCAATGGTGGATGCTACTGCCGGGCATGAAATGTTAACCTTCATGGATGCATCCTCATGATTTCAGCAGATTCAAATGGAGCCTTCTGACCAGGAAGATACTGCCTTCATGACACCAACAGGTATTTATTGTTATACGGCTATGCCTTTTGGTTTGAAAAATGCAGGTGCAACATACCAGAGATTGGTAAACATGATGTTCAAAGACAAGCTGGGGGACACCATGGAGGTATACATTGACGATATGGTGGTAAAATCAAGGAAGGCTCAGGATCATCTCCAGGATATTAAAGGGGCATTTGATATCCTGGATCAATATAACATGAAGCTAAATCCTGCTAAGTGTCATTTCGGAGTGGGAGCAGGAAAATTTCTAGGATATATGGTGACCAAGAGAGGAATAGAGGCGAGCCCGGAGTAGATTAAAGCCATTTTGGATATTAAATCACCCTCAAATATGAAGGATGTTCAACGATTAACAGGGCGAGTGGCAGCATTAAACAGATTTATTTCAAGATCCTCAGAGAAATGCAAAGAGTTTTATGATATCCTGAAGAAGAATAAGAAATTCGAATGGGGTGAGAAGCATGAAGCAGCCCTGCAGGATTTGAAGCAATATCTCTCAACTGCACCTCTACTGATGAAACCTGAGAATGGTGAACCACTATCCCTATACCTCGCAGTATCAGGGAATGATGTAAGTGTCGTCCTTATAAAGGATCATGAAGGTCAGCAGTATCCTGTTTATTATGTTAGTAAAAGTTTGTTAAATGCTGAAACTAGGTATTCTCATTTAGAAAAATTGATACTAGCATTAGTTATGGCATCAACAAAGCTTAGACATTACTTTGAGACACATAGGATTCATGTTAAAACAAATTATCCTGTCAAAAATGTGCTTAGGAAACCAGAGATGTCAGGCAGGATGGCCAAGTGGTCAGTAAAGTTGAGTGCTTATGATTTAGTATATGAACCTAGAAATGCCATAAAGTCTCAGGCTTTAGCTGACTTTGTGGCTGATTTTAGTAGTGTCATTCAGGATGAGGTAGACCTAGAAGTCCAACAGTTAGGAGAAACCTCAGGATCCTGGACGTTATATACTGACGGTGCATCTAATGTAAGAGGAGTAGGATTGGGAATACTACTAAAATCGCCACAGGGGGACATATTACCCCAGGCTATTAGATGTGAATTCCCTGCTACTAATAATGAAGCAGAGTATGAGGCTTTAATTGCAGGATTAGAGTTGGCTAAGAATATGAGTATCAAGAATTTGCAAGTATATGTTGACTCCTTGTTAATTACTAACCATTTTAATGGATCCTATGCAGTGAAGGGTGAGAAATTAATCGAATACCTCGATATTCTCAAAAAATTAGCAGGATATTTCGATGTTTTTACACTTGAACATGTACCAAGGGAGGATAATGCTGAAGCAGATGCCTTAGCAAATCTGGGATCATCGATCAGGATACCAAAAGGGACCCAAATACCAATATTACATATCTTGTATCCTGCAACAAATCCTCAGGATAAAGAAGTAGCGGGTATTCAGGACCCTGGAGCAGAGTATCTTGAAAAGGATCCTAAATCCTGGACGGCTCCAATCATGAGATATCTCAAGGAAGGACACATCCCCGGAAATGAAAATCCTAAGGCATTTAGGATGAAGGTATCATGATTCACTATTATAAATAATGTTTTATACAAGAAATCTCTTGCAGGACCGTATTTGAGGTGCTTGGAGGATCCTGAAGCCAAAGAAGTACTTCAGGATATACATGAAGGGGATTGTGGTAACCACACTGGGGGCAGGTCATTGTTCTCGAAAGTATTAAGGACGGGATATTATTGGCCAACGATGAGGAAAGATGCTGCAGAATATGCTCGAAGGTGTGATGCATGTCAAAGGCATAGTAACATACTACATCAACCAGCTGAACCACTATATCCTGTAGCTTCCCCTTAGCCATTCATGAAATGGGGGATGGATATAGTAGGGAAGTTACCAAAAGCTCCAGGAGGAAACATCTTTATGCTAGCAATGACGGATTATTTCTCTAAGTGGGTTGAAGCTGAAGCATTTGTTCAAGTTAGAGACCAAGAAGTAGTATCCTTCATAAAGAGGAATATCCTGACCAGGTTTGGGGTACCAGCTGAAATCATTTGTGATAATGGGTCCCAGTTTATAAGCAAGGGGACAACTGACTTTTGCAAGAGTTGGGGAATCAAAATGATCACGTCTACTCCGGTATATCCTCAAGCGAATGGACAAGCTGAATCCTCAAACAAGATAATTGTCAATAACTTAAAGAAGAGACTTGGAGCCAAAAAAGGAAGATGGGCAGAAGAATTACCCTTTGTTTTGTGGGCTGATAGGACAATGGTAAAGAATGCAACCGACCAAACCCCATTTTCCTTGGTATTTGGAGCAGAAGCAGTGATTCCAACGGAAATGGCGATACCTACTACAAGATCTATCCTACAGGATCCTGAACAGAATCCTGAAGCCTTATGTCGAGATTTGGATACTATAGATGAAAAAAGAGATGCAGCAAGGCTAAGGATGGCAGCATATCAACAAAGAATATCCAGAGCATATAACAAGAATATAAGGACTAGGCGATTTCGAGTTGGTGATTGGGTGCTAAGAAAGGCTTTTCAAAATACCACTAATCCTGCCGATGGCAAGCTAGCTCCAAAATGGGAAGGACCATATGAAGTTGAGTCAGAAGCAGGGAAAGGAGCATATCGACTCAAGAATATGGAAGGGGATATGCTACCGAGATCCTGGAATGCAATCCACTTAAAGCTTTATTTCAAGTAAGAATAGAATTTAATTTCTATCTCAAAAGGGTATGTATTCTATCTCTTTTAAATATATTTGTTTATTATCTTGGACCCAATACTAACTTAAGCATCGGAGGGGTGTTAGCCAAGCTAACACCCACCTTAGTTTACAGTTGTTTTGCAGCATATGTTTCAGGATATAGCTCCAGGATATGCACTCAGGATAACTCGAAAGATTAGAGGACTGGCCCCCTCTCTCACGTTTAAGGGATCCTGATCCCTTCAAAGGTTTAAAGGTATTCACCTTTCTTTCGAATTGGGTTTAAACACCTCGCCTGGAGCGCAAGTTATCTAGGTATAGTTCAAGGTAGCGGGACCAGTTCATGTAAAAGTGGCTGACAATTTCGTTACTGATGAATATTCCCAAGAATGTTCAAACAAAACAGTTTTCATAAGTGAAATTTGTACACTAATAACAACAATAGTAAGGCCAAAAGAGAAGTTATATTATTAACATAGCAAAAGTTTGTGCTTTTGGTTTCATCTCAAACCGAGATCCATCCACCAAAAGCACAATTAGTTTTTAAACATATTTACCCAACAGTTGAAGGTTTCATCTCAAACCGAGACCCATCCACGTCCAACTGTTGTATTGTTCAAAAAGCATGCAGGAAATGTAAATTGTTCAGGTGCAGAAAAGTAAAGTGCGGAAAAAGTAAATTGTTTTGGGGATTACAGACCAACATTCAAATTCAAAAAGGTGGGCTCCGGCCTTGGCACATATATCCATCATTGCCCACCTGAATGCCCTCACACAGCGGCATCTTCTCCAACCTTCTATGCCTTTCCAGCTTCAGCATCCTGAGCAGCATCCTCACCAGCATCTGTCCCAGCATCCTCTCCAGCATCCTTCTTATCTCCAGCCTTGTCTACCACCTCTGCTGTCTTAGAGGATTCCCCGGCTTCAGCAGGGAGTGGCACAGCTTTGCCTCCGAGCTCCTTCAGCTTGGCCACCCAGGATTCAACCGGCCAGGATGGGCATACAAGGCCTGTCTCCTTGGCCTCGTAGGCCATCTTGATGCGAGCTTGTAACAGGGAGACGATAGCAGAGGCTTTGATCCCTTCCCGGAAAGAAACCATGGCCTGTTCGTGATCCATTTGGACGGTGGCAAGTTTGAGCTCAGCATCTTGGGTGACCTTCTTCAGCTTGCCCTCGTAGTGCCGGGTCTTTGCTTCAGCAATGGCACCTTGGTCGGAAACGGTGCTTTCAAGCTGTTTGATCCTGGCTTCATGGAGTGCAGCAGTACCACATGCATCGTTGTACAGGTGGAGCAAATGCTGGAGGCCCTGCACATCAAGTTCAGGTATGAGTTAGAATATATTAACCAGGATATCCTATCAGGATATCCTATCAGAATATATGTGCAGGATATGTAGCAGGATATTACCTTGTTGAGGAAGGATGTCATTGGCTCTAAGGAGTCAGAAAAGCTGAGTTCATCGTAGGAAAACCCTTCTGGACCTGGAGCACTGATTTCAGGAGCTTTCCTCTTTTTTGCTGTGGAAGCACGAGTCCTCGGATTGGCCTTAGGAGCCGGGAGCGGCTTGGAGCTGGTGGCAGCAGAGGTCTCTTTCTTGACCGTGACTGGAGTAGGGTAGCTGTCAAGTTCTTCAAGGTCTAGGTAGACAGGAACCTTGCTGGAGTCTGCATACATGGAGTAAAATTTCTCCTAAGTATATCAAATAAAAGCATGTATATACAGGATATTTTGCAGGATCCTTACCAGACATGTTTGCACTAGAAAGGGGACTTGGAGACGGTGGAGATGGGTTGAAACTTCTTTCAGCTTCTGGAAGGAGTCTGATGGCGTCAATCCTTTTCTTTGAATCAGCAAGGGGAGGTGCAATCTTCCTAAAATCAGCTGCGTGCACAACAGAAAAAAAAAAAAAAGATAATCAGTTCAGGATATAGAACAGGATAAGAGGCAGGATCATCCTTAAACCCTAAATCCTACCCTTTTTCAACCATTTCACTGGATATTCCGTTCCACCAGGGATTGAGTCTCTTTTTACAAAGAAGAACTTAGATTGCCAATTATCCTCGTTCCTGGTGGCACGAAGTATCAGCGGGTCGCCGGAGGTGGAATAAAATAAAAATCTACATGATCCATGGCATCTAAGCCGGTAAGCTAGGGGGAGATCATGAACAGAAAGATCAGGGATGTGGTTTTTCTTGATCTGATCAAGAACGGACAGAACACGCCAAAGCATTGGCATTGTTTGACTGAAAGAGATTTTTGTGATCTTGAAGAATTCGGTGATGAAGTCTGGAAAGGGGAACTGTAACCCTAAGGTGAAGGGAAAGGCAATAAAGCACAACCACTCATTGGAAACCATATCCGATCGGATTTCCCGGTCGAACGGCCGGAATACCTTTCCTTTCGGAAAGATACCGGAGGATTTCAAAGCCGACAAGTGGGCACTATCAAAAGAACATATTTCTTTCTCCGGTTCTTGGAGAAGATTCTGTTGGATGAATGTGGGAGCCGAATCACCAGAACTGGATCTTGTGTGTCTCGGCATTTGATCGCCTGAATTTTTGACCGGAAAAGGAGGATGAAGATGAAGATTAGAGAGAGAATGTTTACCTTTTTCCTTATCGATAGTGATTAAAAAAGAGATGAGGATGAGAAGATATAGGGTACAATGAGTAAATATAGGCTGAGTAAGTTGCAAACGGTCACATCGTTGGTCTTATCTCTTAATTACCTCGATCTCTGTGAAAAATGTAACCGTTAGTGGTAGGATACTAAACGGTAACATTTTTGGGGACAATTGTTATGGGTAAAATTCTGAGCCCATATCCTGAGAAATATCTTGGGTTATATCTTGGTTATATGATGTCTGTTCACATCCGGGATGCTGATTCAGGATATTGGTAACATCCTGAATGGTATCCTCAGGATCACTAACGGATTATGTGCAGGTACGTGGGTTAGAAGCTAGTAACGTTCACAAGGACTCATTCCGCGGAAGACTCGGTCCAAGTCGTTCAAATAAAGACGTTGAAGCCGCATTACTCGGTCTACAACGTTTACAATGGAATATTCGGAGCATCCCATATTTATAGGAATTTTCGTTTGTAATTCGTTACTATAAATAGGTGGGTATAGCAATTTTTCACTTTCGCACAAAAGCATTGTAACACTTAGCGATCTGGTCAATATCCTGCACTGTATCCTGAAGTTCAAAGCAATAAGAAGAACAAGGCAGCTGCGATTGTCAGCTCCCGAGGTTTTATGCCGGCGATCTAGATTGATCAAGGGCTTTCCTCGTATATCTCGTGTCACCCCTTTTACTTTTTGCTCATTGTTTGATCGTAGATACAGCTCAATATCCTGAGCCGTATCCTGAATACTGTTTTTCCAAACAACTTAACCAGCATATTTTCGACACACTTTTTAGCACACTACCTCACTTAACTAATTTGATCACTAAATTGCTTCGGTAATTTTTGACCAAAACAGTTGTGGCCGGTGGTAGTGATTGTGGGTGGTTATATGTGGCGGTGGTGGGTGTCGGCGGCGGCGGTTGGTGGTGGCGGTGGTGGTGGCGTCGACGATGGTAGTGGGCGGCGGCGGCGAGTGGCGTTGGTGGTTGGTCGCAGCTGTGGGTGATAACGGTGGCGAGTGGGTGGCGGGGGAGGCGGTCGCTATCGGGGTGAGGTGGTGGCGGGCGGCGGCGATGTCGTCGGTGGTGGCAGGCGGCGGCGATGGCGTTGGTGGTGGGTGGTGGTGGTGGTGGGTTGTGGCGAAGGTCGTGGGTTGTGGCGAAGGTCTTGGGTTGTGGTGTTGTTGATGAATGGTGCAAGATGTGATGGAATGGAAAAAAAAACATGGGGGGTGGAAGGAATGATTTTGAGGGAATGGAATGCCTTTTGGAATGAGCGATTCCATTCCATTGACCAACCAAACACTCTTTTCTTCATTCCCTCTTAATCACTCATTCTATTCCACCTCTCATTCATGCATACCAAACACTACCCAAGCGTAAAACGAATCTGAATCCTTTCAGGGAACTGAGGCTTGTAGAGATCGTTTTCCATCCGTTCCATATTTCAAATTTGATAACTTTACCCTTATAAAAGCATGGATAATAGTTTCTCTTAATACAGTAATATTTCGTCTTTATTTACAAACAAAGTTACTTAACAGTTTATCAAATAAATTTAAAAAGAACCATTTACCTTTTCATGTTTAAATTAACTAGTAATAGTAATATGGCTCGCAGGCGATGCGCCGCTAAATCGTTGCAAATATTAAGTAGATTATTCTAAGTGTCACGTGATGCATTAATCATATGAAAACCTGTGTTTCAACGTATCCGATCGAAATCAATGTAACATATATGAGCATTGCGGTTGGATAAAAAAGTAAATCAAATTTATTCCATACAAAAGAAATGGAATCGAACCCGAGTGGGTACGTTTAGTGGGCTTTCACCTAACCATTACACCACCGTTACCTTTGCATCAAGACTTAGCGACGCCAAAACGTACAGTAACTCAAAATTATACTGTTGAATGAGAACGTAGGGTTAGGATATAATAGGATTTTTTTTTTGCTAGGAAGTAATCTTGACTATCAATTGATTTAATCAAGGGCTAAGATTAAATGAGTGAAATTGAAGAGAAAAAAGAGACGCGTGGGTTTGTGTAAGGGCATTCTAGTCAATCCAGGACAATAATTTCTCTCTCCTCCAATTCCCCCCATTTTTAAACGTTAATAATTTTTTCATACGACATTATTTTTTTATAAAAAATGCACTAAAAAAACGAGCGTTTTTTTTCTTTAAAACGAGTATACTATTACTATATTTTCGAAAAAAAAAATTCGAAAACTCAGTTGGCTAAAACGCAATGGACAAAACACGTAAAAAATGATTTTTTTTTCTAAAACGCAATGCACAAAAAACACAAAGAAATGTCTTATTTCTAAAACGCAATGGCCTAAAAACATAAAAGAATGTGTTCTTTCTAAAACGCAATGGACTGAAAACACATAAAAATGTGTTTTACCTAAAACGCAATGGACTAAAAACACTTCAAAAATATGTTTTTTTTAAATGCAATGGCTAGAAAACACATAAAATGGCTTATTTCTAAAACGCAATGGCCTAAAAACACAAAAGAAATTGTTCTTTCTAAAACGCAATGGACTGAAATCACGCAAAAAATATGTTTTTCCGTTGTGTTATAAAAAAACAATAGACAAAAAAGACAATAAAATGTGTTTTTTCATTATATTATAACATTGCGTTTTACAAATACATAACTGAAAATGTTGAAATATTAAATAATTAGTAAAATTGCGTTTTACAAATACTTAAAATAATCAACCCTTAAAATTGCGTTTTACAGATACTTAAAAAAATCAAATTTGACCTGTACATTCATCCCCATCATCTTGATGTAATTATCATTTAAATGTGGTCACCGTCACATACTTTTTACAAAAAAAGAACTTACAAAATGAAAACAAAGCAAATTAGATAATGTTATAAAAGAAATTGTAAACATACTTCAAGAGGGATATCGATTACTCCACCAAGGTCATAGCCAGCAAATTCTTTGTATTTCAGCTCTGTTTTCAAGGCCTTTTTTTTTAAATTACGGAGGTAATGCGGCAACGCAAGAGGAGCTACGCCGCTTCCAGTGACGGAGGGGGTAGTGGTGGAGTGGTGGTGGTGGTGGTGGTGGTGGTGGTGGTGTAGGGGTGAGAAGAATCATAAAAGAGAAAGACGTGTTGGGTTTTTTTCTAGGGTTTCATGATACTAATTTGTGGTTTGACTAAAATACCCTTCCTTTTTATTTTAAATTTTGCCACATGTCATAATCCTATTGCTTCATATCCTTCCTAACTAAAATAAACTTCCTATTTGATCCTCTCCCTGAGAACGTATTATATTTGACCCGACTCGATTCCAAACAAAAGTAACGTCAAAACGTAGATCAACTGAAAACGTACATCAAAAAAGTAGGAAAACTTATTATATTGACCCGACTCGTTTCCAAAAAAAAAATTACGTTGAAAGGTGAATTTGTATTGACTTGTACATACATATAAGTATGTGGGATATTAGTGTTTTTTAAAATTTACGTCAAAACGTAGACCAACCGAAAACATACATATTTGACCCGGCTCGTTTCCGAAAAATTTATGTCGAAAAGTGAATTTGTACCTAGTATACATAAAAATAAGTATGTTGAAAAAAACATACTATATTTGACTCGACTTATTTCTGAGAGATTTACGTCAAAAAAATGAATTTATACTAACATACATATACATAAACATAAGCACGTGAGAAAACATCTTTTCAAAATACCCCGCGCGCGGGGGGGGGGGGGGGAGGGGGGGGTTAAAGTTGAGACGTTAGAAACACAATGCAATGAAAATAACATTTTATAAAGTTTTTAGAGAGTTTAGGGGTGTAAATATCATTTTTAAAAGTGTAGGGGCTATTTTGGTCGGAGGCAAAGGCCACCGACTTTGATTTTTAAAATAGATAGTAGTGATAGTCGAAACATGCACAAAAAACTATTAAATTTCATTTGACTCGTTTTCAATCAAAATTTACATCGAAGCGTAGATTAACTCGAACTTATATCAACACATGCATAAATATAAGCACGCAGCAAATTAGTTTTTTTTTTACTCAGCGAATGAAAGTTAGTAAGGAAAAATCAGATTATATACATACTCTTGATGGGGTCAAAGTGACATTTTACAAAGTTCATGGATAGTTAAAAGGGTTAAAATGATCTCTTAAACTTAAATGGCTTAAGAGGATACAAGTGAGATTTCACAAAGTTAGGGGGTTAGTATGGTCGGAAGCAAATGCCACGAACATTGCTTTTAAAGATGTATGAGAATAGTTACGTGATTACCATTGTCAGTAATTGATTAATTTCCATTCATGATCAATTCCAAAATCATTATTAGAACCTAAACCAAAACACACATAAAAAATAACCCACAGAACATAAATCTGAACTGAATCTATCATGAAAGAACCTCAATTCTCTTAATTCGTCACGATATGGGATGTGGCATAATTCAGATCAATGAGCATGAAGGTTATAATGCGGAGCGGGTTAAACCGCGTGAACCAAATAAAGCCCGATGACCTTCTTTGCCATTTGCACACGATAACAAGAAATCAATCAAGGTTTCAAGATCGTAAAGGACATTGAGGACTACGATGTGTTTTTAGGTGTAGTGTATGGCCATAGATATGTATCTATGTGTTTAAGTGGTTTGTGTTGTTATATTTGTCTTGTTTACCATGCACTCCTTCACCACTCATGTTATATTGGTAGCTTCGTACACACACACACCTCATATTCTATATATTTCTTTCCTGAGTGTTTTGGAGCCTAGTGTCTCACTAGAAGCATCATCTCTATCCATAGGGGTAGAGGTAAAGTGTGCATACATTCCACCCGCTCCAGACCCTACCAATAGCCTTGCTATTTGTGGGATTTTACTGAGTATGATTGATTGATTGATTGATTGATTGATTGATTGATTGATTGATTATTGATTTGTTTTGAATGTCTATTTATAAAATATTTAAAAGTCATTTATGATTTTTCCCATTTTATAAACATGATTTTGTTCAGACGTCATAATATTTAAAGGCTAAATGATGTAGATTATTGTTTAGAACTTTACTAGCTTACAATCCCGTGTATTACATGGGTTGAATGACGAAAAATGTAAATTATAAACTTGTATATAATCCTTATTAATAAAATGACTTATTTAGATAAATTAGTAAAACAAAAGAACAGTTATATTTTCGTTACTTGTATATGTGATTTGATACTTTATTAGTAATTATTGTTTATATCCGAATAATATATTTTATCTTAACAAATATATATGGTTAGCATAAAATGAAAACTTCTACGAGTTGTGAGAACTTAGAGAACCCAACCTTACAAAAGGTTTTTTGAATTTTTTACAGAGGGTGTGAATGAGCGGTTAGAGACTCAGAGCGTTAAGCCTTTTGATTTTGGATTCAAGTGGTTAAAATCACTAATTAGGGACTCAAAAAATAATTTACTATTAATTAAATTTGAAATTATACGTTTGATCTCTAACTATATTAAATAATATTATACTTATTATATTATTTGATACATTTTTATTTTGTTATAGATAATTATTAATTAAATTTGAATTTATACATTTATCTCTAACTATATTAATTAATGTTATATTATATTTTGTGTATAAAAATTAATATGTAATATTATTATTAAAAGAGAGGAGGCACCAGAGAGTGACACGTGTACAAAAATATTTTCATTTATTAGTATAGAAAGATAGGGTGGAGACTCAATAGGAAGTTTATTTGGCTAGGAAGGCTAGGAAGTGATCTTGACCATCCATTTAGTTAATCAATGGCTAAAATTAAATAAGGGAAATTAAAGGGAATAAAAGAGGCGCATGAGTTTGTTTAGAGGTATTCTAGTCAATGCAAGCAAATAGTTTCTCTCTCCTCCAATTCCCCCCCATTTTTTAAACGTTAATAACTCTTTCATACGACATTATTTTTTTATAAAAATTGTACCAAAAAAACGAGCGTTTTTTTATATTTAAAACGAGTATACTATTGCTATATTTTCGATTTTTTTTTAAATACTCAGTTGCGTAAAATGCAATAGAAAAAACCCCAGTTACGTAAAACGCAATGAAAAAAAAAACTTAAAAATGACATTTTTCTAAAACGCAATGCACAAAAAACACAAAGAAATGTCTTATTTGTAAAACGCAATGGCTAGAAAACACAAATAAATGTCTTATTTCTAAAACGCAATAGCCTAAAAACTCAAAAGAAAATGTACTTTCTAAAACGCAATAGACTAAAAACACATAAAAATGTGTTTTAAGTAAAACACAATGCACCAAAAACACAAACAAATGTCTTATTTCTAAAACGCAATGGCCAGAAAACACTTAAAATGTCTGTTTTCTAAAACGCAATGGACTGAAAACACATAAAAAGTGTTTTACCTAAAACGCAATGCACAAAAAACACAAAGAAATGTCTTATTTGTAAAACGCAACGGCCAGAAAACACTTAAAAATGACTCATTCTAAAACGCAATTGCCTAAAAAACAAAAGAAAGTGTTCTCTGTAAAACGCAATGGACTGAAAACACCTAAAAAAGTGTTTTACCTAAAACGCAATGCACCAAAAACACTTCAAGAATGTGTTTTTCTAAAACGCAATGGCTAGAAAACACATAAAAATGTTTTAGTTCTAAAACGCAATTGCCTAAAAACACCAAAGAAGGTGTTCTCTCTAAAACGCATTGAACCATGATAATAGTTTTCTCTGTGCTGTGAATTGTCTGTGCTGTGAACTGTCTGAACCAATGCAGTTTACGAATGCAGTTTCCAGAGGCAATTTACAGAAAATTAATTTTTCTGATGCATTTTTATTACAGCAATTTAATCGAAAAAAAAAATTTATTACAGCTCAACCCCAGCCAGGGGCTCTGCCCCTTGGACCCCGCCAGGGGCTGCCGCCCCTGGGACCCCGCTACCATGGGCACTGCCCCCGGACCCCCGCCAAGATCGTAAAACGCAATGACTAAATCAAAAACCCAGATCGTAAAAATGAAATTAAAGAATTTCTTACATGGATCGAAGTGATTTCTTCAACGATTGACGAATTTTGAATGATTGAAACACTTATCAGCGCTCGAATCGAACGGATCGAGTGATTATCTTCAAAATCACCGGAAAAAAAACGAGATTTTGTATGAAATTAAACTGGGTTTTCTTCAAAAAAAGCTGAAGAACACGTTGATCGGGTGTTTGAATCATTGATTGGTGACGAAAATCGCATTATAATGTAGTGATTATTGAGATAGAAAGTGAAGAAATGGTTGAAGATGGTGGGTTTTGAAAAGGAAGAAGAAAGGATAAGATTGACTAAAATACCCTTCCCCTTTATTTTAAATTTTGCCACATATCCTAATCCTATTGCTTCCTATCCTCCCTAGCCAAAATAAACTTCCTATTTGATCTTTTCCCTAGAAAGATAAGTTACGAAAATTTATAGAAAAAAATAGTATAGAAAGATAAGTTACGAAAATTTATAGAAAAAATTAGTTATTATTTAAACTTCACATTTATGGAGCTTTTTTAATTTTTTGTTTAAACTTCACATTTATGGAGCTTTTTTAATTTTTTTGTTTCTTTTTGTTTTTTTCAAAACAAAAGGAAAAGTTTGTAATTATCCAACCACTAAATCATTCATTTTGTCGTTTTCTTTCTAACATGGCACATGCGTATAAGTATAAAAACATTGTAACCACTTTTTCCACGTCTATCTATCTTTTCTAAGTAAAACTTCAGTGACATAAGAAAAGCTGATGTGTCAGCTTGAGAGCATGTCCAACAAGGCTTTTCTTATGTGATTATTACATCATAAAGACTAATATATAAAGACTTTAAAATTCAAAGTTGACCCACTTATGGCATCAAACCACTGCCCAACTCTCAATTATGAAACCACCGATTGTTCATTCAACCACTGATGTTCATTCAAGAGTCTCAGACCACTGATGTTTCATTCAAATGGGAGGGTAATTTGAAATTTAAAAACGTATAGAGATATGTAATTTGCATTTATTAGAGACTCAATTCTTCTCTCTTTCAAATATCAATTCAAACCCAAATCCAAACCTGATCATAATTTCAAAAACCCATTCCAATATATCTCTCTACTCTCTCTCTTCGATGAAGAGTACAAAGCATCCGAAGCTGCCATATTCGTTTGAGTCTTCCTCGATGATTTCGACTGCTCGAGTGCAACTGCTTTGAGTTTCTGAGCAGCAAGAGAATATCTTGGGCGCCGACGAACAGTTACATAAGATGATTTAGGTGTTTGTTTAGAAGCAGTGAAGAATTGGGGACAAGAAGACTCGAATTTGGAACTAGGGTTTGTTTGAAGATGGTGTTGTGGACTTTTATCTAATGTGTGTCATTTTTGCAAAGATAAACTGATGCTCCTACTCTCTTCTTCTCCACCGCAAACCCTAGGGTTTATGTTTCTCTTTCACCTCCTTCTACAGTTTCTACATCTTCATCTTCAGTGACAACCGATCTCCGGATCCGACTGGAGGTAAGTTGTTTAAATGCTCTGTTGCTTATGATTGAATATGCAAAGCCGAAATCGATCCGAAATAGACCGGTTCTCCGAATTCAGGTTCTGACACGTCTTAACACATGCGCTGCATCTATATGTTTACTAATTCCTGATTTCAGATCTACTTATCAATTGATTGTAATTTCGTTTGAATCAACTCGTGTTTTGTAATTTCGTTTGAATCAACTCGTGTTTTGTTCATTTCGTTTGAATCAATTCGTGTTTTGTTATATATATATATTTGTATGTTTAATCTGTATAACCGATATGTTCAGTTGATTCGAAGTTCAATCTGTATTTGAAGTTCAAATATAACCGATATATATTTGCATGTTCAATCTGTATAACTCTTTTGATTATCTGATTGTTTACAGGTGAGAACAATGGGAGACCTCATAATAGGAACAAATATTGAAGTTCCATCCAACACATTCTTCTTCTCTTTATCAAACGCACACGGTTTCTGCGTAAGTTCCCTCAATTTCTCACACTTATGTTTCGTTGATTCTGGCTTCAGTTGTGTAATCGATTACAGTTCATGATTTCGATGAATTTTCATGCTTTTTAGGTTTAAAATCGTTGATTTGATGTTTTCGTTAGATGTAAATCGTGTTTAGGTTTTGCTGAATGTGTGAATTTATTACTTCTGGTTCATTGATTTTGTATTGTGTTTAGTGAAGTCAATCCGAGTATGGTATAAGAAGATTGAGAGGATGTAAAACTCCTTTAAAAAGGTGAAGTCAATCCTGAGGTAACATAATCATATTGTAATCATATGTTAATTGATTTTGTTTAACTGTAATTAGCTCAGTGTAACAGATCTTGATGATTATACATTTATTAAGAAGAATGTAATTAGCTGGTTGATTTCACTTCGAGGTTGAACAACAAGTGAACGGTGTTTTCATCACTTTTTTGGTTTTAATGGAACGGCTGGTGTATGGAGGATCAAAGCCGTAGAGGATTGTGGTGGTTGGTTAGAAAGAACAACCGTTGAAGACATGGATATTGATGTTCGTGCTCATCTGTGTCGCTGGAAGCTGATCTACTTAAACGATGTCAAAGTATAAGTTCATTTTTCATATTATATTTCAGAGTAAAATAAACGTGACAATTTTTTAATTTATTTTCTTTCTTGCAGTGTTTGTGTGAGCTCCCAGAGTCGTATGCAGCTTATAAGAAGCAGTAGGAAGAATAGGATTAGGATTAGCAGGAAGAAGAGGATGGGATGCGAAGGAAACCGATGAGAGTCTGAGTCTGCGATTCGTATATTGGTTTCCTCTTTTTCCCTGTTTCTTACAGTGAGCTTGGCTTATCTTTAGGTTTTATATGTGCATCTAATCTGTTAGTTGACCGTAAGCCTTTTGAGTCTATAGTTTTTTTTATAACTTGTATATACATGTTACGATATACATGTTATTTATGTTTTAGAGTTTTTGTTTAGGCCCTTTTATGAGGTGATTTTTTAACATTTATTTACTCTAATGTAGCTATGGAGTGTGCTGTTGCGTTGCTTTGCCTTTTGTCGAATGAGAACGATGACAGCAAGTACGTTCAAATTCTTGAAACCGGATCTGCAAAAACTAAAGAAGATTCCGCAACAATTCTTGGTAATATTTGTAATCACAGTGAAGATATACGAGAATGTGTTGAGAGTGCTGATGTTGTTCATGCTTTGTTGTGGCTGTTAAAAAATGGAAGCTCAAACGGGAAGGAGATTGCTTCAAAAACGTAAAACCACTTGATTCACAAATCAGATACAACGACTATAAGTCAGCTTAACGGAACGGTTGATTGATTAGCTGATTGATTTCACTTCGAGGTTGAACAACAAGTGAACGGTGTTTTCATCAGTTTCTTTGGTTTTAATGGAACGGCTGGTGTATGGAGGATCAAAGCCGTAGAGGATTGTGGTGGTTGGTTAGAAAGAACAACCGTTGAAGACATGGGTATTGTTGTTCGTGCTCATCTTTGTGGCTGGAAGTTTGTCTACTTAAACGATGTCAAAGTATAAGTTCATTTTTATATTATATTTCAGAGTAAAATAAACGTGACAATTTTTTAATTTATTTTCTTTCTTGCAGTGTTTGTGTGAGCTCCCGGAGTCGTATGCAGCTTATAAGAAGCAGCAGGAAGAAGAGGATTAGGATTAGCAGGAAGAAGAGGATGGGATGCGAAGGAAACCTATGAGAGTCTGAGTCTGCGATTCGTATATTAGTTTCCTCTTTTTCCCTGTTTCCTACAGTGAGCTTGGCTTATCTTAGGTTTTATATGTGCATCTAATCTGTTAGTTAGTTGACTGTAAGCCTTTTGAGTCTATAGTTTTTTTTATAGCTTGTATATACATGTTGCGATATACATGTTATTTATGTTTTAGAGTTTTTTGTTTAGGCCCTTTTATGAGGTGATTTTTTTGACATTTATTTACTCTAATGTAGCTATGGAGTGTGCTGTTGCGTTGCTTTGCCTTTTGTCGAATGAGAACGATGACAGCAAGTACGTTCAAAATCTTGAAACCGGATCTGCAAAAGCTAAAGAAGATTCCGCAACAATTCTTGGTAATCTTTGTAATCATAGTGAAGATATACGAGAATGTGTTGAGAGTGTTGATTTTGTTCCTGCTTTGTTGTGGCTGTTAAAAAAACGGAAGCTCAAACGGGAAGGAGATTGCTTCAAAAACGTAAAACCACTTGATTCACAAATCAGATACAACGACTATAATTCAACTTAACGCATTGCTCACCAGTGAACTTCCGGAATCAAAGGTTTATGTTTTTGATGCTTTGAAAAGTCTGCTTTCTGCGGTCCCACTTACCGATTTATTACGTGAAGGTAGTGCTTCAAATGACGCAACTGAGATGATGATCAAGATTCTAAGCTCTTCAAAAGAAGAGACTTGTGCCAAGTCAGCATCGGCTCTTGCTAGCATCTTTAATGCTCGAACGGACTTGTGTGAAAGCAGCATTGCCGTTAAGACGCTTTGCGTTGTGATGAAGCTCTTAAATTCTGAATCTGAGTACATATTGACCGACTTCTCAACTACTCGACTAACGTCAAACAGATTCCGCCTTAACTGACTATGTGAATCACAGTGGAACAGTTCTTGCACTTGTATCGTTCATCAATCGACTGAACGTGGATCTGCTTCGATGTCAGAGGCACTAAACGCACTCGCGATTTTGTCAAGACTAAAAGGTTCATCTGGCACATCAAACCCGCACAAACTGTGCTTGCTGAATATACAGATAGCATAAGCCTGATCATTTCATGCATTGCTGGCGCGACTCCTCTATTTCAAGATAAGACGATAGAAATTTCATCAAGGCTTTGTCATGCACAATGTGTAGTTCTAGGAAACGCGATCACAAACAGTTCTGGTTGCATTTCATCTATATCATCTGATACGAACCAGTGTTCTCTCAATAATAATCACACAGAAAACAACGATAATAATTCATACTGTCCCACGAAGTGCTTGGGTGTGTTGTGATTATTGTCATAAATGGAGAAGCATATCAGCTGTACTTGCAGATTCCATCGAGTCAACAGAACGCTGATGGTAATTTATAAGTTTATACATTTTACTTAGTTTAAATTTGTTAGTTTTAATCAGACATTATTAATAGTGAATTTGTTATGTGTTGAATTTGTAGGAAGATCGGTCGTTGTTTGTTCAGTTTTGTGCGAATGATCCGGAGACGTTGCTAGAAGCAGCGCGTAGAGTGGAGGCTTGTTGTGTTTACGTTGACATTAATTTGGGGTAAATTGCAAGTTTTCTAAGGTTTTATATTATGTGTATAATCAGTTTGGTTAGGTTAAATTGGTTTGAAACTACTGTTGGGTTAAAACAGTGGTTGATACATCTGTTTTATGTTTTGAAACCTCTGTTTGTTGTGAACAGATGCTAGAAAATAAAACAGTGGTTGATACATCTGTTGACTTTGGTCAACAGATGGATGAAAACAGATGTTTAAAACCACTGTTGGGTTTAAAACAGTGTTCTATGGAGAAAACAGTGGTTGCTTCTTTTTCAAACAGTAGTTTCACTTTGGTCAAACAGACTTTGGTCAAACAGTGTTTTAAAAAATGGTTAATCAACAGAGGTTAAAAAGGTTAGTCAACAGAGGTTAGATCGGATTAGTCAACAGAGGTTAAAATAGGGTTAGTCAACAGTGGTTAAAAGGGTTAGTCAACAAAGGTTAATATTGTTATATATAGTTATAGCTTAATATTGTTATCATTCATACATTGGTTAATCAAATCTGTTAGAACATGAATTCAGGAGATAAAAAGTATGGAAACGTGGCGGGATACCGACACTATAAAAAGACTACAAGGTTCGGTAATGATATCTTTCACTTCGAAACATTAAAGAAGAAGCGTTGGACTGGTAAGTCGTTATCCTTTTAAAGTTGTGTAGAAACTGTAAACTGTTGAAATTTCAGGGGTGTAATTGTAATTTGCAAGGTATAGAGCTGGAAGTCCAGGAACAAAAATGGGTTGATTTGGTTGATTGATGACTGGTATTTTGTGCATTTTTATACAATTCTTATGTCATAATTACATCTTAGTATTGAGTTAATATCACTTCGAGGTTCGGTTTTAATAGTTATACTACGCTATTTGCGAACTTTGTATTTGCTAAATAGTTATACTTATATTATAGATTTACAGTTTATTACAACAAGCGTTTAATGGTCAACAAACATATTTCAACCACACAACCAGGAGGTTGCTGTTGGACATCAAGATTGCATTCAACGAGTCTATAATTGAATATAGAGAACAAGGAATTCAACAAATTTAGAACCAAATAGGCGAGGCAAACAAGATTTTGAAGGATCTTGTTGTTTTGGTTCATGAGCAAGGAGCTATGATCGGCAAGCATTAGTTTCATTCCTCACTCTTTTGTAAGGTGGCAAGTTGAGGGGTAGAGTTGGATGAGTAACGAGTTGGGTTGGGTCGGGTCAAGCTGGGTTCACATACTGATACGTTATAATTGAATGGTTTTCTAAGGTGGCAAGTTGAGGGGTAGAGTTGGATGGGTTACAAGCACATTTTTGTTCATTTTATTTATTACAATTGAATTGAACTTGATGTGTAATTGCATATATTTTTACCAGCTATTCACTTGTAATTGCATATATTTTTATTAGCTATTCACTTACCGAAATGTGGTATGCATGGTTTTCTAATAAACGACATGTGTTTGCACACGGGTCTTACCGCTAGTACATATAATAAAAGAAACTCTAATGAGGGCACATGGCATTCTCTTAGCCACTCTCTAATTGTGTTTCCTGCTTAAATCATAATTAGCTTTTGTTATTCTCTTCCTCAAAATATGCCAAATATATCTCATTCCTCAAATTATGCCAAATTTCTCTCATTTTTCACATCTCTTTCGTAAACCTTATCCTTCACATTGAGTATAAAATATTAAATTTAATATATTAAAGTTGCCTATATACTCTTTTTTTCAACAAAATCTTAACGTTTTTTTTCGAATATAAAATATTAAATTTAATTAATATTAAAAGATTGCATAAGACACAGGACATAATTACTTTTAAATTTTTTATTTATTTATTGTTTGTTAGTTTAATTTAAGAAATTGTAAACATAATTAGGTTCTTATTTTTTTTTCACTTTCTTAAACAATAGGGTACGGAATCAGTGATAAAAGACTGTTTATTTACATTTTTAAGGAATATTGGATTTTAATAATCTCAATTATTCGTCATTTGCCGCCAACAGTCCTAACTTCAAAAATAACCACTAGCAGTCCCAACTATTGACATATTGGCCACCAATGGACTCTGACTAACTATCACAACCCTCCTGAATTTTTCCGACGCTCTAATATATTTTAAAATATCCCCATATGTCTTAAAATACACCCCATACGCGAAAACGGACCCCGAATACCTTTAATATTATTAAAAATAATTAAAAATGAAATTTTTGGGTTTGACGCGGGGCGCGTAGACCCCTTAGGGATCTTACGCGGGCCGCGAGAGATCGAAAATGTGGCGCAGCCCGGTGCTGCCACATGGCCCAACACACGTCGACCCTATGTGCATGACCAGGATCAGCTACAGCCCTAGCCACCTACTAGGCGGGCCGCGTAAAACCCGAAATGAGGCCCTATAAGTAGAGGGCATTGGCCTTCAGTCGAAAATCGCTCAGAAACGTTTTCTTTCTCTAAATTCTGAAGTATAGGCATAATACTCGGGTATAATACCCCCCTAAATAGTGAAGTTCTGCTCCGATGTAAGTATCATAACCCCTGGATACATATTAGATACTCTGCCCGATTGATCTAGGGTTCCGTAACGGCTGTCGTGGTTCTGCCCGACGTAGTCGTTGGAATGCCGTCTCGGGGAGGGTATTACTAATGTTAAAATGGGTTATTATACTAACACGCGTGCATTTGTGTAATTTATAGATTATTCCCAGGAAATCCTTACAGAAAATCTAAAACAGCAATGTGAGTAATCTCCTTTTGTAAATTGTTTTTACAAAACCTCACACGATTAATTATATATTAAGCAGTTATTGAGTATTTGTAAGGATACAATTATCGTCGGTATGTTGGGGTTTTGTATACAAAATTAGTTACTGCCTTGCGATGAGTAACTTTTCCACAAGTCGGGTCTGACAGTACCGTGGGTGGTAATTAATATGACTTGGAAACAAATATAATTGCGAGACCGCCCACAATACTGTACAACGGATTTTATTAAAACTTGATTGAACTGGGATTCACTCACCAGTATTTCCCACTGAATAAATGTTTTTAAACGCGTTTTAGGTAACAAAATGTGAAAGCCAAATAGAAGCCAGCTGGACAGCACTGAAGGCTTGGAAAAGTGGCCATAAAGTTACCTAAAATAAATAGATGTTTTTATTAAATAAAAAAAACAGGAATTTATTCCTATGAAAATGTGTGTACTTAAAACTTGGGTTTTATCCCATGAGTTTAATGTTATGAAAGTGTGGTATTTTTACTCTGATAAAATATTTCTTAACTACGATCCTGATGTAATTTCCGCTGCCAAAATTGAATAAAACAACAGATACCACCGAAACTGGCCGCGGCCGCCCGTTCCCGGGTTGTTAGGGGACGGGGGTTGCGACACTAACAAGGACCACACCACATGGCAAGGACCACACCACTTTCTTCGTCCTACATGGCGCCTACATCAGCAAGCAAACCCAGAAGCTTCTAGAAGCTTCTGGAAGACGTCAAGGTGGCACCAAAGATGCTCCTCCAGACAGAAAGGACGACACGTGTCACCATTAATCAGGCGCCATGTAGACTCGCGACAAATCTGGGGGCAGACCAACAGCAGCTGTACAATTTCTCCAGCATGGACAAATGATGGCGCGCCACGTGGACCACTATCCTGACCACAGCAGAGGAGACCAAGAGGATATTCCCCTTGGTCGGACAGCTGGCGCCCAATAGCAGCTGGCAAGGTCGCTCCTCCCTCCTTCACCCTCCGGCTATAAATAGGACCCTTCATCATTCAGGTTATCCATTCTGTTCTCCTTGCATTTCACCTCTAACACACATTATTTACTCCTCGGAACAGTACTTATTCTCACGCCGGAGCCCGGTTAAGAGGGAAACCCCCATATTCCCCTCTTAACGAGCTAACGGTTTGCTGTTTTGCAGGATCTCAGTCCTAAGTGAGTAGAGAAGGAGATTGAACCCACGTAAGAGACGACCCAGCTAGTTAACCCTCGATGTTAACCAATGTTTCATCATTGGTGCCCACCACATTTTTTGCAAACCATTTTCATCTCCTTTTTCTTCAAAAAGCTCTCTAAATGACTGTACCAAACCCTTCCCATCACGTGGACGGAGAAATCTCTTCCTTTGAACTGATTACAGACACCGCTCACGTCCAAAGGTTCCAAGGGAACGAGACTATCCGAGAAGGGAAAGTAAACAATGAGTTACCCGATATCTTTGGGAGCACCTCCAGAGTTATCAATCAAAGAACAAACGGAGCTACTTTTCAACCTCCACTCGGGGTAGTTAACCAAACACCTCAGAAAGTTTCAACACCAAACCATGGGGCTGGTCCTTCAGCACCATCGGGTCAAATGCAGTTGAACTTCTCAGCACTCCTAGGGCTACCTGAAGGAGAAACTCTAGCCTCCTGGTATGCCAAGCAGACAGCATCTCTGAACCTTTTCTATGCGCAGTTAAGCGCGCAGCAAGCTTTGCACCAAGCACAAGCAAACCAGTCCGCCTTTTTTACTCCAACACAAAGGCCCCCTAACACCCATATTCCTCAACAGATGCATGCGCGGAACCAACAACCTGAAAAAACACCCAACATTAGAAGGCAAAGTGTGAACGACACACGTGACATGTATGGTGAAACCGAAAGTAATTACGTGCAACACACCCACCAGCAGAGGAAGGCAGTGCACAGTCGTTTAGGCTCGCACAACATAAACGATGAATGGGATAGCTACAATGAAGAAGATGACACAACGTACAAGAGAGAAAGCACGGTATTTAGCAGATTACCACCAGAACACGAGGCGTATAAACCCCACAAGCGCGCGGGGTATAATCCAAATGCAGAACACGATTATTCGTTGAGCTATCGCCCAGAAGGCATAGCTGAAAAGTCTAAGTTCATCAGAGAGATCGTAACAGCCGATATCGATAAGACAAAACTGTCACACAATGTGGGCAAATACAATGGCTTGATAGATCCTGACGACCACCTCCAAGTCTTCAACGACGCAGGGTTAAGAGGTGGTTGGACATTACCAACTTGGTGTCACCTTTTCGCACAAACCTTTGTCGGCGCAACGCGCGTCTGGTTTGACAGTCTGCGTGCAGGAAGAATTAAATCTTGGATGGATTTTCGAGACAAGTTCCTCGCGCACTTCTCCCAACAACGCAGGCACACCAGAGATCCAGTTAATTGCCTAAATATATGGAGGAAAGATCATGAAAGCATAAAAGATTTTATCACCAGATATAACAAAGAATGTCTAGAAATCGGAGATGTAGGTGAGTAGATGATACGCGCATACTTCATGAGAGCCGTAAAATGTGACGACCTGATCAAAAGGTTAAAAGGAAGAGACGGAGGTCCCAAAGATTGGGACACCTTCATCGAAGCAGCAAAGACAATTGTGCGAACTGATAAACAATTGACCGGCGATGACAGCCGTCAACACAATTACAACCAGCATGATCGGTGCAACAAGAAAGGCAAAGGCCAGTCATGGAAGACATCTGGTTACAGAGAAAGAAGTCCGATAAGAGAAGATGCGCGTGCTACGATCAATCAGATCAGTCATCGCAAAGAGGTTAAGAGAGAAAACAGGGAAAAGCAGTGGGCACCCCTGACAAAGACCCCTTCCGAGGTCCTGTCAACCGAGAACCACCAATTCAAACCTCCTTTACAGATGCGAAACAAAAGGGGCCAAAACCCAAATCTTTTCTGCGAGTTCCATAAAGACACAGGTCACTTGACCGACGACTGTTTTAGCCTAAAGCAGGAGATAGAAAGAGCTTTGAAAGATGGAAAGCTCACCCATCTGGTTAAAGGGGGAAAGCGTGATAATCGCCAAATTCAAAGAAGGGAAGAAGGCCCAGACAATGCTTCGAAAGTTAGAAACTCACATGATCCAAGGGGGTCCACGAAGATCGCGAAAGAACTATAACAAGCGCGCCCAAGATGATTCTTGGCGCGAAAAACAAGTTGTTTTCCCTGTGGTGCGAGGAGGCCCAAGAGAGCGAAGACCTATAGTCATTTCTGGCGTGGTCGGTCATTACCAGACTGACTACATTTTCATTGATCCAGGGAGCACCGCAGATATCATCTACGAACAATGCTTTAATCAATTGGACCAGAAGGATAAAGCGCGCTTAGAACCAGTGGATTACCCACTAACTGGTTTCTGCAACGAAGCCGTTTTTCCTCTTGGCCAGATATCGTTCTCGGTGCTGCTCTCGGTTGGAAGGAACTCAAGAACAGAAGAAGTCACATTCATGGTGTTACCAGCAAATTCAAGACATGATATCCTTTTGGAAAGGGAGTCCCAAGGAGATTCTAGCATGATTTGTTAAGGGCCACATTCAGCTATTGGGTTCCCAACAGAGACGAGGATAGCAATAATTTACGCAAGCAAGGAGGTCCTCGCAACTGATGAAATCAGACCGGCAAAAACGAGTAAATCCACACCATGCGCAGAAGCCGAAAAATGGATACTGAACAACAAATATCCAGAACAAACTGTCACTTTGGGCCCAACAATGTCAGATCTCACGCGCGCGGCGCTAAAAAAGTTGCTATTTGAGAACATGGACGTGTTCGCCTGGACACCGGCCGATATGGCTGGCGTTCCACGGCACACAGCAGAGCACAGACTGAATGTTTCTGAAAACGCCAAACCTGTGGTACATACGAAACGTCATCTGGGAGACATAAAGCACGATGCCATGCAAGAGCAGGTCACCGAATTGCTAAACGCTGGAATCATCAGAGAAGTTCGTTACTAAACCTGGGTAGCCAGCCCAGTGATGGTCCCTAAAGGAAACGGTGGTTGGCGAATGTACGTGGATTATAAAGATCTAAACAAAGCATGCCCGCACGACTGTTATGCTTTACCAGAAATTGACGAGAAAATCGATTCATTGGCGTCGTTCATGTGGAAATGCTTCCTTGATTTTTATAAAGGATACCACCAGGTGCAGATGGCCATCCAGGATGAAGACAAGACTGCATTCCGCACACCAACAGGGTTGTATTGTTATACAAAAATGCCCTTTGGACTAAAGAATGCAGGTGCAACTTATCAGAGATTAATGAACGAAACATTCAGCGACGCAATCGGTAAATACATCGAGGTATACATGGATGATCTGGTCATCATGAGCAAGGAAAAGAGTATGATGTTAGTAAACATCCAAAGAACGTTCGATACGTTGCGCGGAGTGAACATTAAACTGAACCCAGCGAAATGTTCATTCAGAATGGAAGAAGGGAAGTTCTTAGGCTTCATCGTCACGAAGGATGGGTTCAAGGACAATCCGGAAAAAGTTCAAGCGATAGAACGGATGCCTTCACCATCAACGATAAAGGAAATGCAGAAGCTGACTGGACGGTTAGCAGCCCTCAACCGTTTCCTCGCAAATCACGCAGCAAAATCTTTTCCATTTATCAAAACACTCCGCAACTGTGTGAAGAAAAACCAGTTCCAATGGACGCCGAAAGCTGAGCACGCATTCCGAGAAATGAAAGGCTGCCTCATACGATTACCAACGCTGACTGCACCAATGAAGGGCGAATCGCTGGTCATGTATCTATCAGCATCAGAAAAAGCAGTATGAGCAGTTCTACTCGTCGATCGGCAAGGCGTGCAAAAGCCAGTATATTACGTGTCTCGAACCTTAAATGACCCAGAAATAAGATATGCCATAATGGAAAAACTGGTCCTCGCATTAATCCACGCCTCCAGACGATTGCGAAGGTACTTTGCTAACCATGTCATTCACGTCCTGATGAATTACAACATCGGCAACATCCTCGCAAGACCCGAGATATCCGGAAGATTAGCAAAGTGGGCTATAGAACTGGGAGGCCACAATGTGGTTTTTAGACCAAGGCCAGCAATCAAGGGTCAGGTATTGGCAGATTTCCTGACAGAGGTGCCAGATGACAAGGACAGAGAGTGCAAGGCAATGGAAAGAGCTGAAAAGCATCATTCAGAAGAACCATGGCTACTATATATAGATGGCGCGTCTAACGAAGATGGCGCAGGCGCAAGACTTAGATTGGTAAGTCCAGAAAAACATGAGTTCACATACGCCATCCGGTTAGACTTCAAGAGCACAAATAATGAAGCCAAATATGAAGCTTTTCTTGTTGGTTTGCGGTTAGCAATCAAGATGGGAGTCAAACATATAGAAGCGCATGTAGACTCCATGCTCGTAGCAGGACAGATCAATGGCCAGTATGACGCCAAAGGAGATGTGATGGCGTTGTACCTAGACCAAGCAAAAACCTTGCTACAAAACTTCAATCCCTACAAGGTGCACCATATTAACAGGAGTGAGAATAAACCAGCTGATGCACTGAGCAAACTCGCGTCCACCAGCTTCCAGCATCTGCCCAAGGACGTGCGCATTGAAGTTCTAAGCAATCCATCAGTGTCGTTAAGGCAAGTGAGCGTCATCCAACTGGGAGCAACATCCTAGATGACTCCGATTATCATGTATCTCCAGTCTGGAATACTACCCGAAAGCAAAGCTGAAGCAACAAAAATACAATACAAGTCCGAACATTACCAAATGTCCGATGGCATTTTGTACAGGAAATCGTATCTCGGACCGTTACTAAGATTTGTAGATCCAGAAGACGCAAATTACTTGATCCGCGAAGTACATGAGGGCATCTGCGGCATTCATGCCGGTCCAAGAATGGTGGTAGCGAAAGTAATGAACGCGGGTTATTACTGGCCAGGGATGCACCTGGATGAAGTCAAGGTCTTGAGAAAATGCAGTGGTTGTCAGAGACATGCCCCGAAAACAATGCGCCCAAAGAACGAGCTGGTCCCCGTAACAACGGCTTGGCCGTTCCAGCAATGGGGTATAGATATGGTTGGTCCTTTTCCAGAAGCCCCAGGAGCAGTGAAGTTTATCATAGTTGCAGTAGACTATTTCACGAAATGGGTGGAAGCAAAGGCGCTAGCATCAACCACATCTACTGTGGTGCGAAGGTTCATCTGGGAACAAATAATTTGTCGGTTCAGACTGCCTCTGAGAATCATAACCGATAACGGAACAAATTTCGCTGCTGAAGATCTCCAAAATTGGTTCAAGGAGCTGTACATAGAACACACCTTTTCCTCGGTGGCACACCCGCAAGGAAATGGTCAGGTCGAAGCAGTGAACAAAAGTATCGTGGACGGTATTAAGGCGCGGCTGGGAACGCAGCGATGAGGATGGGTTGATGAGTTGCCCAGCATACTATGGGCCCATAGAACTATGCGAAGACAAGCAACAGTGAAACACCGTTCAGCCTAGTCTATGGGTCTGAAGCCGTAATACCTGCAGAGATCGGCCTGCCATCTCCAAGGATGCTCTCCATGAATATGATTAACAATGAGGAAGAAAGAAGGTTGGATTTGGACCTTCTAGAAGAAAGAAGAGAGATGGCAGCAATCAACGAGGCAAAATACAAAACCAAGCTGGAAAAATACTATAACAGCAAGGTCAGAATCTGCACTTTCAACCCCGGAGACTACGTTTTGAGAGACAACAAGGCGTCCAACGCCGAAAGACCGGGAAAACTAGCTCCCAAGTGGGAGGGACCTTATGTCATAGATAAAGTCCTCGGGAAAGGAGCGTACAAGCTGCGCACACTTGAAAACAAAGAAGTCCCCAGGACTTGGAATGCCCAGCAACTAAGGAAATGTTATATGTAGACGGTTATAGTCTTATTTTTCCTTGTAATGAATGACCATAGGCCCAACACAGTTAACTTTAATACAAGAAGTGTTGGCTATCTTATCTTGTGTGAATTTCTGTTACAACTGCATATATTACTTTGGGCATACACGAAAACATCAATGGCTCAGACATGGGAAACGTTGTAGACCTCCAAGGCTCGTCACAACTAAGTGCACAGCCGGGTCAAAAACACAACTAAAGCCTATCACGCCAAATACCACTTCGTGCCCATCTACACACGAAAGCATCGTAAACATGGTAAAACAAACATTGTAAGACCCCCAAAGCTGAGCACAACAGGGTCAACACAATAACCTGTAAAACGATTACTTCGTATACGCGAATCAAACTACGCGCTTAACGACAGAACAAACATTGTAAAGTTTCTCTAAGCATAACACAATACAGTGTAAAGCTAGGATGACTAACACAGCCTAACCTGTCTCAGCCATCATTCATTCGTGATACCTAATCAAAGTAATTACACATGCACATAGTGTAACGATAACAAATTCACAACGAATAAAGACCAAAAACCCACAGTTAGCATAAAGCATATCAAGTGTATCAAAATACCAACAAACATAGCAACAGAAAGTAAATTGTTTACAAAGCATAAGGTAAATTGTTCAAGGGAATTGTCGGACGATTACAAGGCCATCAAGCCTATACACGGCACGCAGGCCGGAAACCTTCAATCTTGATGGCTAGTACCAGCACCCCCGGTTTCACGATCTTCATCACCAAGAGCTTTCTTCAACAACGCGACTCCGTCAGGTTTTCGAGATAATTTCCCAACAGCCTTAACAATGGCGAATTCGAGAAACTCGAATCCCTGTCGCTTCTCAGCATAATGAGCAGCACATTCAGTTTTATATAAGTCAAAGTTCTTCAGTGCTTCCTTCGCCTCAGCAGCTGATCTTCCTTCGGCATAACCGTCTTTACGACCATGATCATACGCAGCTTCACCAAGTTCGTACATATACATAGCTAACTCTTCAGGCCTCACGATACGATCAGCCATCTAGAAAAAATAGAATGAATATACAAAACAAAAAAAACAAAGCAAGACAGACAGACTAAAGAAGCAAAGGAAAACATACCAATGGAACGCCACGGGCAAGCAACCACTTGCTGTCGGCATTAGCTTCCTCCGCTATAATCTCTGAAGCCCGGACTTCTGCAGATTTTTCGGTAACAAGCTGTTGCAACTTAGCAATCCGTTGGAGATATTCACTTTCTCTCTTTTGGTGTGCAGCACGTTCCTGCTCAGCCTCATCGCGTATTTTAGTTTTTTCTCCTGACAATCTGACAATAGTATCACGCTGGGTTTGCATCTCCTTGTTGGTTCATTCACAAGCAGCCTCCCATTCTTTCTACTTGTTAGCGTTAAACTGCTTTTCCTTAGCAAGTTTCTCCTCAGCGTCAGCAACCCTCCACGCTAAACCTTTCTTCTCAGCATTGAATTTTTCTTTCTCTTCAGAAAACGCCTTCTTAGCGGCCTCAAATTCCAACGAATCCTCCCCCATCAACTGCCATTTCTGGGCAATCTCTTAGGAGGTAGTAAAAAAGTTGACCCCAGCATGGATATGATCATCTAAGAGATCCATCCGATTGCGCCTTTTCTGAAATAATCTTTCAGCAGGGGGGAGGGATAAAGAAAAGAATTCACGGCAGTTGCCAAGATCAGTTATCCGAGAGCCCTGAGTCAAGTTCCATCGAGGGGCATGTGGGAGATCGGCACAAGCAGGATTGTGGGTATCCCAAGACCCACCCTGAACATGTTCATACTCCGGACTGTGGTGAGTCCCAGAAGCACCACCCTCTCCAGAGCCCCGGAAAACCTTGGTATAAATAGTGTGGTGGGGAGTAGCCTCACTCGATTCCACTTCAACATCAACACCTCCACCACGACCACCATCGCCACCATCACCATCACCCTCCCCAACTTGCTCAACCTCCACATCATCTCTTTCCTTTTTCCCGGATCAGCATGTGGAGGAGATAGACCAAAGATTCTAGAAGGTGGAGAGGTAGGAGGAGTAATCTTGGAAATATCGACCTTAGGAGCACTCTTACCGGATTTAACACCTGCTATAAGGCAAACACGATAGTCAAAAGCAAGCAAGAAAGAAAGGCAAAGAAAAAGACATATACAAACAGAAAAACCGTACCTCGAGAACCAGAAGCCGCGTATATCTTCTCCAGAAGGTTACCATGTTTTGCACTAAAAACACCCAGGTCAATCTCTGACTCTGAAGGTGCAGGAGGAGTCTCTTTCTGAAGCTTAGATTTTTTCGCCGCAAGCGCAGCAGCAGCCTGCTCATCAAGTTCCTTTTTCTTGTCTTCAAGAACTTTCTTCTTCTTCATTATCTCTGTCAAAGTAGCATCATCATCAGGATCATGCTCAGCACGCTTATCTCCTGCGTCTAAACCAGAGAGCATGTCAGAAACGACAACATAGTCCAGGAAAAAGAAGTTAGAAGGTTGCTTACGAGGAGCTCCAGTCACAGGTTCCTCAACCTTCTTCTTCTTCTCAGGCTTATCTACTTTTTTCTTCTTCCTGGTTTCAAGCTGTTCAGCAGCATAAGCAGGAACATCAACATCGTCACCAGCAGGCTCATTTACAGGCTTAATCACAGCCCCTTGTGTTGGACCTGCACGCAGGGAACGAAGGATTAGACCTTCACGCGATCTATCAGAACCCTCACTCGAAAGGACGATAACCTCCTCTCGAGTAGGACTAAGTACATCGTCAAGATCATCCCCACCATCTTCACCTAAAATGGTGTTAGCATAAGTGGCAAATCTTTCACTGGTAGGGTGCAAGAAGCGATCTCTTATCTGATCCAACCACACAGGCTTTCCTTCAGGCAAATATGCAACAACCATAGCACCACCGGCTTTAGGGTCAAGAACGTTCATCAAACTGTAGCCCACTGCAAAATACAATAACATAAAGAAAAGCATGACAAACCAGAAAGGAACAGAACAATAAACCAGCAAAAGTAATACCTTTCCCTTGGTAGCCATAGACAGGAACACCCCTAGGGTTCTGGGGTGCCCACAACATACTCATCCCGGCCGCCACCAGTACCCTCTCTTCAAATTGAGTGATAGAAGTAACCTTCCGAATCAACACTTTGTACCACTCTTGCTGAACAAAATCTATAGACACATTCACACGAGGAACTTCTTCACTCTTGTAACACCTCGAAAATTCACGTCCTATAATGTATTGACACGTGTCATAAGCTTGAACGTGTGAAAGAATACTCTAGAAGGACTAAAGTTGACAAATAAAGAAACTATGTGAATATAAGGGTTCAAAATGTCAACAATGGATAAATATGCCTTACAATAACCCTACAAGATGTTTATACATTCACACGAATGAATCATGGATCATACGAAGCTAAATATAAAAGAAAGTGAGAGATTACAAACTACAGGGGTTAAATGTGTCAACATGTTTAAAGTATACCTCTGAGTGACCTTTTAGCAAACCCGAAGCTTTGTAACGATTATATATGCTCACTAGAATACATGATAAAAATATCATCAAGTTTCGTTATCGTATGAGAAAGTTATGATCAAATTCATATACGAGGGGTTAAAAGCGTCAACGTAGGAAATTATGGCTTTTCGGGTGATTACAAAGTTATGATCAAATTCATATAAGTCTTGGAACCCTCAAAAGTAAATTTAGAAGGCTTATAATGCAAGAAATAATGTGAAAACAACGTTTGGAAGGTCCAGGGGCCAAACTGTAAACATTTGAAAGTTGTGTGGTGCTGGCAGGTTCCTTGCGCACCTCAACACTGTGGTCGTTGCGGTGCGCAAGCAGGTCCCAGGTGCAGAAAAACTTCCAGCTGCCTGTTATTTCCGGTTGCACTGACTTAAAACGATGGTATTCGAATTCAGGGGCTTGTTTGATGGTTTTAAAAGGTCTAGGGACACTTGGAATGATCCCATGTCACTTATAGACCTTGTTGGCATGATCAAATTGAATTTAGAAACCTATATAAAGGCCATGAAGTTGTGTTCTTCAAATTGCTCATTCACTTGGAAGTCCACAACTCAACTCCTGGAGGTTGCTGGAGCTCAAGGACATTTCCTAGTGATCTCTAATCATAATTAGGACCCTTGTAAGTGTCCTTAATCCTTTCTAGTTCAGTTTAACTTAGTTGTTTAGCGTAAAGTCAAACCATCGTAATTAAGATTTGACTTCGTCATTAATCTTAATCCCTTCAGTCAAAATTCAAATTGAAAGTACCTATGAGTAGGTAATTATGTGGGTAATAAACCCTTAAAAGGGTATTCTTTGATTCCCACTCTAACTATGTTAATTGTCGAGTCAAAGCTTACTTTAAAAAGTCAACAGAATGTTTATTTCCAAATTAAAGCATAATTAGCAATGTAGGATACATGTAACCTGTTTGATCATTAATGTAACTTGATAATTAATGTAAGAACATGTCCCAACATGTTCAACTCGACAATTTTCAGTTTAGGCTCGGTTCGGGACCGAAAGTCGCATAGTTTGACTTATGCTTTGACTTTCAGTTCTGACCCGTTTAAGCATAGTTTGGAAATGCCTTAGAGCTTTATTAGGACCAAGTTACCTATAAGTATAACCCTCTGTGATTATACATCTTGGTTCATTAGTTATCCGATTCATATGCATGATTCCGTTAAATGCTTAAATGTTGACTATTATGCCCTTTTGACCTTAAAACGTGATTTTTGAAAAAGTAAAAGCGTAGAAACCTTAGTTACTGATTTATAAACTTGCACCTAAAATTTGACATCAGTTTGAGGTCTAGATTAAGAGTTATGCTCGTTAGCGTAATTTGAAAGCTTTTAGTAATTAAATGGCGTAATTAGCATATAGCCTATCTAAACCCACTTTTTGATACCAAACTTTTTACCCACTGATATAAAATAATATTTAGGGATTTTTGGAGATTTTTATTTATTTTTAGGCTGAGCATAACTTAGAGTTCTAAGTATGATTCGGTTAATGCCGGTTTTGCCCTTTTAAGCCATAAAAAGAGTTTTACAAATCCTTTTGACCCCAAACCTTTTTCTACCGATCTAATATAATAAATAAAGTATTTTGAGCCTTCTGGAATTAAAAAAATATCAGCTTTCCTTTGAAAACCCGGAAATGGCTCCAAATCGCCTTTTTGGGCATTTTTGACGCATAGTAGGTATTAAGATTATGTTGAGCACATAAGGTTTGATACCTACTCATATTTTAAGTAAATTATTATATTTTTACAGTAAGCTAAAGTCTTACACTCAGGTTTCCAGTTTTGACCTTTTAGGCCTATGTGAAATTACCAAAATACCCTTAAGAGGCATAGTTTGGTTATAAAGGATAGATTTCACATATATATGATACCCTACTGATATAACCTAGTAAATTGAGTAATTTTACTGATTACATCAGACCCGAAACTCAGGTTCATATTTAAACTCTTTTATAACCTTTTTAATGACCAAAATACCCCTACGGGGCGTATTGTGAGTCTAAATCCGGTTTGGGCATAATATAAGATATCTTTCTGATGTCACAACATAATTAAAGCATAATAACTTAGGAAACTTGCATATGACTCATTTGGTTACTCGTTACGCACTTTTAGCGTTCGGATCGGCGTATGTAACTAGTTTGCATATATTAGCCGAAACGGGTCAAACCATATCATTTTTGTCTCAAATTCCCGGATGTGTTTAAGTTACCCATATTAAACAAGTATACAAGCTTGTCGGGTCAAAAACACATTCTAAATCGGTCTTCGCTTCGTCATGCGTTTGAACCGTATCTTTCTGTAAGACTAACCGGTCTAAGCTTAAGCTTAATTAAAGACCCGTTAGCATTCTAATTGGTTATTTATACCATCATTCCAGACTAGAGCCTTCCGGTAAATGGTACCTACGCTTACTTAAGTGAATACGGCTGAGTTATTAAATTCTTGCTATTTAAGTCAGGAGCTAGCTCAGGTAAATACTCTTAACTATTTTCCCTATACGGGCTTGGGATACGGTATTATAATAATACCGCTTGGTCGGGTATTGAATATTTAATCTTATTATGGTTAAATTATTGAGGTAACCCGGTTTAATCTGTATTGTTTGAAATAAAGACCTTTAGGGGTTAATGACCATGTCCCGGATATCCTTGACATCATTGTGTTATAAAATGGCCACGCCTTATACACGGGGTGTAGGCATACACCTGACAGTTGTTTAAGGAAAAACGGTATCTCACTCTCTTGTGGGCCTATACTTGTGGCGTGTCTGTTAATCTGACTCGGTTTCTACATCGGGCCCTGAACGTACAACGAACATGTAAATCTGTATACAAGATTATAAATATAATTGTCCCAAGTTATAAAGAGTTTGTGCCTTGTGCATTCAAATAAATTTTTATTAAACCTTTTCAAAATGAGTCGGTTGAGTGTATTTACCAGTGAAAACTGACGTATTTTCCAAAAGGGTTAAGTGGCAGGTACTGAACGTAATTGGCTGGAAGCTCAGGGCGTTTATAAGGAATCTTGCAAATTCTAGGCGCCTAAAGTCTGTTGAACAATGTTTATTTTTAAGACCCGCCTGTGGATCCTTTACTTTCCGTTGTAATACTGGATATTACTTTATATTCGGATTGTAATATATTTATCTTTTGCTTCCGCTGTGCATTCATATATATTGTGTTGTTTGACTATGATGATATCAACTACGTCACGATACTCCCCTACCGGGCCCACCGGTGATACGTGGAAAGTCGGGGTGTGACAGGTTGGTATCAGAGCCAACACTGAGTGAATTAAACACTAGTCTTTTGTGTTTAATCTCAGTTACACAATTGCACATTCTCGAGTCTAGACAAGAACATAGGACTAATCCTAATTTGTTTTATTTGTTTCTTTTGTTATTTTCTGATTAGCCCTTGCATGGGCGAGTCATTTCAGTTAGAAGTCCCGTTTTGGGTAACCATGTATTTGTTTAAATTTTAATAGGAACGGTTAGATTTAAAATAACATTTCCTTTTTATAAGATCTACCATTATAATAAAATGGCAAAATTTAAAAAGGACAAGACCTAGCCATATGTCACATTAAGACAGGGCCAAGATGGTAGTTCCTCAATTAGATTCAAATCCTTGTTAACATTTCAATTTAGGATTGTTCTGCGTAATTATTAAAAGAATCTTAAAGGTAAAACCTAGCCTAATTGTCGTTGCAGACATGGCCAAGATGGTAAAACCTATTCGAAAGATTCAAACCCTTATTAACATCTGATATGTTATCATTAATGACAAAGATGTGATTCGATAAAATCACATAAGTCATTTTTAAATTGGGATGTTCAAAATTCCCTTATTTATATAACCATCCCTTATGGATGAAGCGCCCACGGGCTATAATTAACGTCCTCTGGATTAAAGACAGTGGTAGCCTACAACTCCTTGTCAAGAAAAGGTAATGAACCTTGATTCAAACCTTAATGCCTTGATTCCATAAAATCTGGGCTTATAAAGTAAACTCGTCTACGTGACTAGGCTTTTTGTGCTATTATTTACTTGTAAATTAGGATTTATGATAAAGATCCTGAATAATTATGTATTTAACAAATTGACCAAAATGATTATTAAAAACCATGGTTAATAAATCGTCAAAAACGATAGTACTGTATAGGCTTCTAAATAAACCTTGTCCTTATTGATTTTATGTAGCAATTAAAGCTACATGGCTAGGTCAGAAGAAGTAAACAGTCATCCCTTGGAAAACCACGATGATGATAGGGTTAATATAACCAGAGGAGAGCTTCGTACACTGATTGATACAGCTGTATCTAAAGCTGTAGAGGAGCAATTTAAGGAGTATAGTGGGACGCATAGTCGAGCCTCATCTGTACCCCACTCTAAGTCTGCCCCTAAAACTCATTCAGAGCCTCATAACAAGCCGCCCTCTATGAAAGAGGAACCAAAGAAGGATGATGATCGACATTCATCTAATGAACACAGTGTTCCATCCAAGAGGATAGTGTTCGATAACGAACCGCGTACCAAGTCCTGTACCTATAAATACTTTGTTTCCTGCAAACCCCGGGATTTTACTGGGGAGAAAGGAGCAATAGATTGTATGACCTGGTTGGATGAGATGGACACGGTAGTTGACATCAGCGGTTGTGCTGAAAGGGATGTAGTGAAATATGTATCCCAATCGTTCAAGGGAGAGGCACTAGCATGGTGGAAGGCTCTCATTCAAGCTGCTGGGAAGATCCCACTTTACAACATGTCATGGGAACAGTTTGTTGCTCTCATTATGGAAAACTACTGCCCTCAACACGAGGTTGAGAGGATTGAGTCAGATTTCTTATCATTGGTTATGACAAACTTAGATTGTTAAGCTTACCTCACCAGTTTCAATACCCTGTCTAGACTGGTTCCTTACCTGGTAACACCAGAACCCAAGAGAATTGCTCGCTTCATTGGGGGTTTAGCCCCAGAAATCAAAGCCAGTGTTAAGGCTTCAAGACCTACTACATTCAGGTCAGCGGCCGATCTGTCGCTATCCCTTACACTCGATGTAGTCAGAAACAAGGCTGCCAAAGCCTCTGAAGATGGAAAGCGTAAAAGGGAGGATGAAGATTCTCATCGCTCCGATAGGAAGAGGAACTCTGAGGATAAGAAGAGTTCCGGGTTTAAGAGAGACAGCCAACAGTCGGGTGAGAAGACCAGGTGCGAAACCTGTAGGAAATACCACCTCGGGAAATGCAGATTTGAATCTCAGCCTCTACCGTGTGGAATTTGCAAGTCTAAGGAACATAAAACCCTGGATTGCAAGAAGTTGAAAGACGCAACCTGTTATGGTTGCAACGAGAAGGGGCATATCAAGACTAACTGCCCTAGGAATCAGAAGAAGCCCGAAGAAGCCAAGAAAACAAACGCATGATGAACGCCCAGGAGATGGTGCAGAATGATAACCTTATAGCAGGTACATTTCCTTGTCAAGCAGTTTATACAGAAATTTATTTGTTACTGGCACATATAATTCTATAAAGAACAATAAATGTTGTGAACTGTTGTCTCCGCTGATTAGGACTCCGGTCATTTAACGCAAGATAGAAATTGGCCGATGACACTATAGAAAATGCTCTAACAAATCTTAGATTGATATTTTTGAATCACTCTTTTCTGATATCCTTATGGCAAGCTTTCAAGCTGTCCAAATTCATCACTATAATAAAGACAGATGTGACATTTTGATCCCCTGTCAAAAAAAAAAGGTGATGGATTAGGACTAAACTTTAAATGCCATTAAAGGTCTTTTGTGACCTAGGCTAAGTAAAATTTAAATATATTAAATAACGTTCATTGAGAATGTTAATTCTATATTGGCCGGTATGGTTTAATGAAACCATGGTTAGTATATAATTGAAAAAGAGAAAAAAATTTGGAATTAATTGAAAAAGAGAAAAAAATTTGGAATTAATTGAAAAAGAGAAAAAAATTAAAGAATCTCTACATCTTTCTATGACTTAAAAAAAAACCCTCTCACCGTTTTGATTAAAACAACAAACATCAACCAAATACAGATGCAACTGTTGTAGATGGAACCCATAAACCAAAGTCGATTCTTTTATCAACACCATCAAAGCCAAAGCGAGATTCACTATGGTTCTTCCTTCCCATAGTGAAAATAAAACAGCATCGATCATTCTGATTGCTATCTTTGGTTGATAGTGAAAAAAAAAAAACAGCATCGATGGTGAAAAAAAACAACATCGATCATTCTGGTTGCAAGGACCATCGTCTTCATATATTTATGTTATTAGTTAGTAGGAAATTGAAGGAATCGAAGGGAGATCTGCGAATCGAGCCCTAATTCATCTGGTAATTCCATTAGGGTTTTGAGTTGGGGTTTTGTGAGGGGGTGTGGTGGTGATACGGTGGTGGGTGGTGGAGATATGGTGGTGGGTTGGATGGAGAAGATGGTTGTGGGAGTGGTATGTAGAGAGAGAGTATGTGTACAGGGGAGGGAGAGAGAGACTAGGGAGATGATGATGATGATGATTATTTAGCTTTATATTTTTAGAAGTTTTTAAATTATGATAGTTTTTTTATTAAAGGACTATATTGCCCTCACATGTATTGCACATGGCCTTATTTAAATGAAAGTTTTAACCAGGTTAGGGTCAAAGGACCTAAGGTGTAACATGTTTTGCAAATAAAGGACTATGATTGTAATTATTAAAGTTAAAGGTCATCCATTGCAACCCGCTACAAACATAAAGGATGAAAAATGTAATTTATCCTTTTAATAAAGAACATAGATAGGGCCCTCCCTTGTCGCGGCAAAAGTCGAATGATGATTATGTTACCAACAATTGTATCAAAAAAAAAACCCAAGAACTAAGTTATTTTTGCACGACTCTTTTCTTTTTATTTTATTAATCAATCAAAACCATTCCAAATACAATAACCATAATCCTTTGTTTCGATTTTTATTAGACTTAAGCTGAAAAACGAAATCAAAACAACCAACAAACATTTGAGCCACAATTAAGATTAACTTAACAGATTAAAATTCAATAGAACTTTTGTTGCCATCAGCGTCTTCACTATGGTTTTTCTTATAAACTTTAGTGGCATCTAACTGGTTAATTTGCCACCCTTTAACGTTTATTAACTGGTGAATCTTTTCGACTTGGCGGCGTGCCAAGTTGCATGTGTTGATCTTCATTTCGTGGATGGCTGAATCCAATAACATGTCGAGAGTTTTTTCATTGGTGTAAGATGAATCAATTGCACGAAAGTACGAATCAAGTTCTTGCACGCCAATTGCTCTCCGGATCCCTTTCTGTTGCAACCCCCGGTCCCTAATTCCTGGGAACGGCCGGCTGCGAACCAGTTTCGATGGTATCGCGTGTTTATTCAATTTTGGCAGCGGAATTTACATCAGGACCGTAGTTAGGAAATATTTTATCAGAGTAAAATACCGCACTTTCATAATATTGAATACATGGGGTAAAACCCAAGTTTTCAGTACACACATTTTCATAGGAATGAATCCTATTTTTTTTATTTAATAAAAACATCTATTGATTTTAGGTAACTTTATTGCCACTTTTCCAAGCCTTCAGTGCTGTCCAGCTGCCTTCTATTTGGCTTTCACATTTTGTTACCTGAAACGCGTTTGAAAATATTTTGTCAGTGGGAAATACTGGTGAGTGAATCCCAGTTTAATCAAGTTTAAATAAAAACCATTGTACAGTATTGAGGGCGGTCTCGCAATTACATTTGTTTCCAAGTCATACTAATTACCACCCACGGTACTGTCAACCCGACTTGTGGAAAGTTACTCATCGCAAGGCAGTAACTAATTTTGTATACAAAACCCGAACATACGAACGATAATTGTATCATTACAAATACTCAATAACTGTTTAATATATAATTAATCGTGTAAGGTTTTGTAAAAACAGTTAACAAAAAGGAGATTACTCACATTGCTGTTTTAGATTATCCTTTAGGGTTTCCTGAGAATTATCTTTAATTTACACAAATGCACACGTGTTAGTATAATAACCCATTTAAACATTAGTAATACCCTCCCCGAGACGGCATTCCAACGACTACGTCGGGCAGAACCACGACAGCCGTTACGGAACCCTAGATCAATCGGGCAGCGTATCTAATACGTATCCAGGGGTTATAATACTTACAACGGAGCAAAGCTTCGTTAATTAGGGGGTATTATACCCGAGTATAGAGTATACTACGTAGAGATTGAGCGTGAATTGAAAAGTTTGAGCGAATTCGACTGAAGGCCCGAGCACCGGCTTTATAGGGGCTGAGTTCGGGTTCTACGCGGCCCGCGTAAAGGAAGACAAGGGCATACGCGGCCCGCGTCAACGTTGGTCAAAGGTGTAGCTGATCCGGGTCATCAACTAGACTTGCCACGATGATGACACGTGTCATCACCGGGTGTCACCGTGTTCTCGACCGCTCGTGGCCCGCGTAAGGTTTGAGGTGTGGCTTACGCGGCCCGCCTCAAACCCAAAAGTTTGATTTTTAATTATTTTTAATAATTTTTAAGGTATTCGGGTCCGTTTTCGCGTATGGGGTGTATTTTAGGACATATTGGGATATTTTAAAATATATTAGGGTGTCGGAAAATTTATGAGGGTATCGGTTTTCTTTAGGGTTATTATATCCTCCCCACCTTATTTTAGAGCTCGTCCTCGAGATCTACTGGAACAAGTGTGGATATTTCCTTAGCATTTCTGATTCAAGTTCCCATGTGTACTCAGGTCCTCTTTTGGAGTCCCATTTCACTTTGACCAGAATTAATCTCTTGTGCTTGAGGTTTTTGACTTTCCTGTCTTCAATCTGTAGAGGCCTTTCTATAAACTTAAGTTTTTCATTTACCTTTATATCCTTAAGAGGTATCATCAGCGATTCATCGGCTATGCATTTCTTGAGATTTGATACATGAAATACATCATGTATTCCTGCCATTTCCTTTGGCAGTTGTAGCTGATAGGCTACAGGCCCTATTATTCTAATAATCTCAAAAGGTCCAACATACCTGGGACTTAGCTTTCCTCGTTTGATGAATCTTACCACTCCTTTCCAAGGAGAGACTTTTAACAATACTTTATCTCCTACTTGAAATTCCAAGGGTTTGCGTCGGTTGTCAGCATAGCTCTTTTGTCGATCACGTGCTGTTTTTAGTCGTTCCTTGACTTGAATAATCTTGTCGGTTGTCTGTTGCACTATCTCAGGTCCAGATAGTTGCTTTTCCCCAATTTCTGCCCAACAGACTGGGGTTCGGCACTGTCATCCATAAAGTGCTTCGAATGGTGCAGCATTTATACTTGTGTGATAACTGTTATTATAAGAAAATTCTATTAAAGCTAAGTGATCGTCCCAATTACCTCTGAAATCAATTACACGAGCTCTAAGCATGTCTTCCATTGTCTGAATCATCCTTTCACTTTATCCGTCCGTTTGAGGATGATAAGCTGTGCTTAGATTTAATTTGGTTCCCATTGCTTTTTGGAAACTTGACCAAAAATGAGAGGTAACACGGCTATCCCTATCAGACACAATTGATAAAGGAATTCCATGTAATGAAACTATTTCATTTACATACAATTTAGCTAACTGTTCCATACTGAAAGTTTCTTTCATTGGTAGGAAATGAGCTAACTTGGTTAGCCTATCTACAATCACCCAGATTGTATCATTACATTTCCTTGTTTTGGGTAATTTGGTAACAAAATCCATTGTAATCAATTCCCCTTTCCATACGGGCATTTCTAACTGTTGTAACAAACCTGAGGGTTTCTGATATTCAGCTTTAACTTGTGAACAAGTTAAACATTTAGAAACATAGGTTGCTATGTCCTTTTTCATTCCTATCCACCAGAAATTCTTTCTTAAATCCTGGTACATGTTATCATTTCCTGGGTGCATCGTATATTTGGACTTATGGGCTTCTTCTAATATACGATGGCGTAGGTTTCCTAATTTAGGTATCCACATTCTCTTCTTATGGAATCTCCAAATTCCATCTGTTCCTTGTTCTAATTCTTTAATCATACCTTTTAGCTTTTCAGTATCATCTTTGATTACTGATTCTTGTGCTTTTCTAATTTGATCATTTAAATCTACCTGTAGATTTAATTTAAGAGAACATACCCTTTTTGGCTTTTCATGATATTTTTGACTTAAAGCATCAGCAACTACATTTGTCTTTCCTGCATGATACTGGATATCACAATCATAATCACTAAGCATTTCAATCCAGCGTCTCTGTCTCATATTCAATTCCTTTTGCCCGAAAACATACCTTAAACTCTTATGATCAGTAAATATGAGAAACTTATTACCATAAAGGTAATGTCTCCAGATCTTAAGGGAAAAAATTATAGCTCCTAACTCTAGATCATGGGTTGAATAATTCTCTTCATGATTCTTAAGTTGTCGAGATGCATATGCTATAACCTTTTGGCGTTGCATCAACACACATCCATAACCTAACTTCGAAGCGTCACAATAGACTACAAAGTCTTCAGTTCCTTCTGGTAATGCTAGTATGGGTGCATGGGTTAATCTTTGCTTAAGAATTCTAAATGCTTCTTCTTGTTTTGGTCCCCATTCAAACTTAATAGATTTACAGGTTAACTTAGTTAAAGGAATGGCTATTCTAGAGAAATCTCGAATAAATCTTCTATAATAACCGGCCAATCCTAAGAAACTTCTAACCTCGGTTGGTGACTCAGGGGTTTCCATTTGGTTATTGCCTCGATTTTTGTGGATCCACATGAATTCCTTCATGGTTCACTAAGTGTCCAAGAAATTGTACCTGTTCTAACCAAAACTCACACTTTGAAAATTTAGCATAAAGCTTTTCTTTTCTTAATAGACTTAAAAGTAAGTGCAAATGTTTTGCATGATCTTCCTTACTTTTAGAATAGATGAGAATATCATCAATTAAAACAATTATGAATTTATCCAAATGTGGCTTACATATTCGGTTCATCATGTCCATAAATGCGGCTGGAGCATTGGTTAAACCAAATGGCATGACAGTAAATTCATAATGACCATACCTTGTTCTGAAGGCGTTCTTAGGAATATCCTCTTCCTGTACCTTTAATTGATGATATCCTGACCTTAAATCGATTTTAGAGAAAAATCGAGATCCTTGCAGTTGATCAAACAGATCATCGATTCTTGGTAATGGGTACCGATTCTTAATCGTGACCTTGTTCAATTCACGGTAGTCAATGCACATACGCATTGATCCGTCCTTCTTTTTTACGAATAAAATAGGTGCTCCCCATGGCGATGAGCTTGGCTGTATATCTTTTCTCCAATAATTCGTCTAAATGTTTCTTCAGTTTCTGCATCTCTGCTGGTGCCAATCGGTAAGGTGCTTTGGCAATTGGTGTTGTTCTGGGTAACAGATGGATTCTGAATTCGACTTCTCTGTATGGCGGTAGTCCTGGTAATTCTTCTGGAAATACATCTGAAAACTGGGACACTACTGGAATGTCTTTTAATTCTTTTCCTTTAGTGTTAGTGATTATAGAAATCAAATACACTATAGACCCTTTTCTTATATAACTTGCAGTTTTCATCACAGAGATGAATTTCGTGGATCTAGAGGGTTTATTTCCTTTAATTGTGATCTTTTCACCTTTTGGTGAATTTACTTGGATTGACTTTTGATCACATAAAATACTGGCTTTATTGGCTATTAACCAATCCATTCCTAAAATGACATCAAATCCTGCCAGATCCATAGGATAAAGGTTTGCCATAAACTTTTGGTTTAAAAATTCTATTCTTGCTCCATGCAAAATTTCAGAAATCCTAACCGTTTCTCCATTTGCTGTCTCGACTAGACATTCTTGCGAGAGTTTAGTTAATGGTTGATTAAGAAGTTTGCAAAACGAAGTATTAATAAAACTTTGGTTTGCACCAGAGTCAAATAATACTTTTGCAAAAACATCAGTAACTAAAAACATACCGGCTATCACGTCTGGAATCATCTTGGCTTCATCTGCAGTCAGAACGAATGCTCTAGCATTTTTAGTGTTCTTGTTGTTCGCAGCTGGAGCCAATTTCGGACAGTTCGGCTTAATGTGGCCTTTTTCTCCACAGTTGAAGCACATCCCATTATTAGGTTTTCTCCTGCAATCTTCTTCCTTGTGTCCTGGCATTTTGCAGAAATTGCAGGGAGTGGAGCATTTTCCCGAATACTTCCTCTTGCAGACTTTGCAGTATGGTGCAGAGGTAGAACCTATATTCCTACGGTTGAAATTCCCAGAACGGAATTCTTGGGTAAGTCTCTGAGCTAGGTTTCTCCTCTGGTCTTCTTCTCTAGTACGGATTAACTCATCTGTCAAGGTATTTGCTAGTTCTACAGCTTCTTCTATGGTTTGCGGTCTAGCTGCCTTGACTACATGTCTAATTTCTCTGATTAATCCCCATATGTAACGGGAGATTAATACTGGTTCAGGTGATGCAAGGGTTGGTACTATTCTAGCATATTCAAAGAATGTAGTAGTATAACCCTTACTATCCACCCCTGTCATCCTAAGGTTCAGAAACTTATTTGCTATTTGTTCCTTTTCATTGGGAGGGCAGAATTTCCTTTCTACCATATTCTTAAATTCTTCCCATTCCATATTATAAATCCTATCACTTCCTCTAGACTGGAGGATAGTGTTCCACCATTCTAAGGCTGAGTTCTTAAATAGATTAGAAGCAAACATTATTTTGTCTTCTTCAGCACACTTGCTTATATTTAAAACAGCCCCAGTCTTTTCTATCCAGCATAGAGTTGCAATGGGTCCTTCATTGCCCGAGAATTCTATTGGTTTGCAGGACCAGAATTCTTTATAAGAACAACCAGAAGGGATGGTTCTTCTTCTTTTGGGAATGGGCGCTTGAAATACGGGTCCATTATTTACGCTGTGTTCTGGTTCAGTTGGTCGCTTACTGCTGTGCTTACTTTTATTATTCGCTTCTTGAACCGTTTGAATAATAAAGGGCATTGCATCTATAATTCCTTGTTCCACTATGTGTTGGATCGCACTATTATCCACTTGGTTTCCATTGTTATTTTTGTTTGGATTCTCATTAACCAAGTTAATGTTACTCTGGTTATCGTTATTCAGATTTTCCTGATTCCCTTCATCGGCCATCTGAATTTTAAACATTTACCACATATTAATATCACAAAATAATATCTAATATAGCCAATCACATGACACGCATTTTGGTCAAAAGCATCGATCATTGCGACTTTACTCTATTCATATAATATGCATCTATTACACACCAGTACTGAAATTAAAATTACAATACCAACTAAAATTTAAAACTACACTACTAGTAGTAGGCATCCGTAGTTTTTTTTTTTCATACACATACACACATATTATATTATTATTTTATTATTATTATTACTACCATCTCCACCATCACATTCATGGATATGGATTCATCCAGAAATCCATATTGCGCTCGTCGTACTTCCAGACGAGTCGCTCTCCCACCTGTCTCATTCGTTCATTACTTTCTAAAATTTCCTCACCAAATGTCCTAAGTTCTTGTACATTGTCTGCACTCATTGGGGGTGCAGGTTCTAGGACTGGGTTCGGAATCTGGGGTGCGGGTTCCTGGTACGGAGGTGTAGGGGCCTGAAATTGGTAAGGATTCTCTAAAATCTCCCTAATGAATACATCGTGGTAATAGGGATCTAAAGGATCCAAACCGGGGTAGGCTCCTATGTTTGGCATGGGCATGTCTTCATGTATCGGGTAACGTTGCACATAGTCCCTATTATCGTCCCACCAGGGGTCGTAATTTGGGTCTAAGGGGTTTGGTGCAGGTATCATAAGTATTTCTTCCGGATTGAAGTCATGCATTTCTACTTGATTTTCAGGGTTTTCTATTTCCATTGGTTGGTCATAAATTGGTAGTTGTGGTTGGGGTGCTATCTGTTGGTGCATATGTCTGTCGACTTCATCTTGTATCGAGTCTTGTATCTAGATAGGATAATCCAAAGCTCGGTAGTCAAAGAAATAGGATTTTAGTGTTGTTTGACCAATTCACACGAACTGGCAGAGCCAGTTCATGCGAAATGGCCATTTCACACGAAATGGCAATGTCAGGTTCCATTTCACACGAAATGGCAATGTCAGGTTCATGGGGATTGGGAATCCTATAAATAGCTGAGTCATGTCTTCATTTGTAAGGTTGCTGATTCCGGAGCAGAGGTGTTGCCGAAGTGTCAAGTGGTCTGTAAAGCTTTCAAATCAATATACAAGACATTTAAAGTGAATCCTAGTGTGAATCAAGCTGTAATCAAGTCCAAATCACTGAATTCCGCATTTGGTTTGGATTAGAACTCTTCTGATCGACTTGTATAGGTCGAATCTCGATCCTACAAGTGGTATCAGAGCTCAGGAGGAAGAGTTCTTATTATTTCAGCTTGTTTTCATCGAAATTTCTGACTTCTACTCATTCTTCTTTACATTTTTCAAAATTAACAGAGTTTTTACGGTTAAAATGGACTGATTTTCTCATATAACGTGCAAAACATAGTTTTAATCAATCCTTGAAAGAATCAGACCTAAAATCGACCTAAAACGTGATCAATTTTGTCAAAAACATACCCGACCTTGTGACATCAGCGTCAATTCGTGTGAAATTACACTCACTTCGCACGAATTGGACTACCAGCTCGCTTGAAAAGTGTCCATTTCGTACGGTTTGGTTGGTTTGAGGATCCAGGTCGCATGAAATAGGTCCAGGTCGCACCAAAAAGGTCCAATTCGCATGAAATGGATTTCCAATTCGCACCAAAGTGTCCAATACGTGTGAATAGTGTCCCAATTCGCACGGATTGAACCCTAAGTTGTCCAATTCGCTTGAAATCATTCCAGGTCGTACCAAATATTTCCAGTTCGTATGTATTGAACCCAGCTCGTTTGAAAAGAGGACCAGTTCGCACGGATTGGATTCTAAATCATCCAATTCGCATCAAAGTCAACTCGCATCAAGTTCATTTGAAATACTGATTGTGTAAAATCGTGTTACTGAAACATGGAAGAAGAGTTTTACAATGCTTTTGCTACTGAACAGGTCATTCCAGCTACTGTTGCTGAAACTCTTAATAGTGAGAATGAAACAGGAACTTTCCGAAAACCGCCGAAGCTTATGTACATTGAGGATTTTAAAGGATGGCAAAACCGTTTTGAAAATTAGGTGCAAGCTTATAAGTTTGATACATGGGTTTCGTTAGACAAAGATTACGTTAAACCGAGAGATGAACGTGGAAATGAAAAATCTTTAAGTGATTATTCAGCGATTGAGAAATTAAAATACACCAGTGAAAAAATGATGATTAGCATTCTCCAACAAGCGGTAAAGGAAGATATTTTTGTTTTGCTTCAACATGAGGAAACTGCTAGATCAATTTGGTTAGCGTTGATTCAAAAGTTTAAGGGAAGTGCTGATATGATAAAAAATAAACGTGCATTACTAAAGAAATCTTTTGACATGTTTACAGCTTGTAAAGGTGAAACGACTAAGAAGACTATCGATGGATACTGTCATCTTGTCCAGGAAATGAAAAGATTGGACATCAAAAAAGAAGATGATGAATGGGTTGATAAGCTATCTGATGCATTACCACAAGATAAATGGGGAACATATCTATTGATTTTAAAACATATGAGAAAATCTGAAAGTATGAATTTGTGTAAGTTCATTCAGAAGCTTGAAGAACATGAATTAGATGTTCAGAAAACTGCTATCATGAATAATCTAAGTGCTCAACAAGATGTTAGTTTATACTATAGAGGAAGCAAATTTGAGACTACTCCGAGTTCGAAGATTCAGACTGCTTTCAGTGCTGATGGTACTTCCGAAACAAATGTTAGCACTACAACTCAGAGTGGTTGATACTCTTCATCTTATTCAAGTTTTGATCCAAATTTCTCAACGACAGAGTTCAACAAATCTGCAATGCAATGTTACATTGAATATTCAAAATGGTCAAAAATTTTCTCCAGAAACTGCAAAGCAACACATGGCATCGCTTGTCACTATGTTAGAATCGTATGAAAGTTTAGTTGCTGGAAGAATCGGAAATCCGATGCTCACCAAAGAGGATTATGATCAGATTGATTCTGAAGAACTTGAGTTGATGGATATCAAGTGGTGTTTAGCTAGTGTTTTGAGAAGAGCAGAAAAATTCAAACAAATCACCAGAAGAGATGATATTCGTGATGCTGCTACATCTCAGCTAGGTTTTGACAAATCAAAGGTTACTTGTTTTCGTTGCCGAGAAAAGGGGCATTTTAAATGAGAGTGTACAAACAGAGAAGCCACCGGAAGACAAGATCCATTCGGAAACAACGATTATCATAGAAAAGCAATTTATCATCAGGTTGCTGAAAAATCAAAGGAGAGAGCTTGTTATGGTCTGTTAGAACAAAAGAATGAAAGGCTTCCAAATGGTGGTTTGATAGACCAAGAAGATGAAAGATTACCAGAGGGATTTAGCTGGGATAAATACATTCCGGATAAAAACAAAGCCTTTGTTGCTCGAATCTTGGGAGAAGAATCAGTCAAATCTAAGCCAAAAAGAGAGAAGATTTTCAAGTCATCAGAAAGTGATGAAGACACTGATGTTGAGGAAGAGTATATTAATAACGCTAGATTAGAATTGGATCCTTACAGTTTTAATTTGTTTTTTGCAGATAAGATCGAGATGTTGAATGAGAAAAAGGCTGCTAGACTGAAGAAAGAATTGGAAGCAAGAAGGATTGCTGAAGAAAAGGCAAAAATGGAAGCTGAAAAAGAAAAAAGTTGAAGAAAATTTGACAGAGAGGGTTGAGAATGATGAGAGTGAAATGAAGATAGAAGTTGAGACAGAACCGAATGTGATTGAGAAGGTGGTGAAGGAAATCGTTGAAGTTGAAAAAATCATTGAAGTAGAAAAAATTATCGAAGTTGAAAAAGTTGTCGAAGTTGAAAAGATTGTAGAGGTTGTAAAACCTTGTGCAAAATGTTTAGCTCCTTGCAAAGATTGTGAAGAGAAAAATAAGAGGTATACTGAGCTAGATAAGATGAAGGAAAAACTGTTGTTTGATGTTAAATACGTAAAAGAATCGTATGATGTGCTGAACAGAACGGTTGATAGTTTGAACAAGACAAACTTAGAAGTAGAAGCTGCCTCGACGATGATGAGTTCAACATTAATGACTAAGCAGAAGGCCATCAATCACTATATTGAAGAGTGTGCAAAGCTGAAGCAGGATTTGGAAATCGAAAAGATTGAAAATGAAAGAATCAGACGATTGCTGCTGAGTTATTCAACTTGTGATTATTTGATTGATAGAGTTTATCCTACTGTTGCAGGTCTTGAAGCTTTTCAAGATAAAAAGACGAAAGTTACGGATACTGGTAAGAAACAAAGTGTCAAGTATAACAAGTGTCCGCCTCCGATCTGGGAAAGTTATTCTCCTAGAAAACCAAATGAGGAACAATTAAAAAGGCAGTCAATATAAAGTTAAAGTCTGAAACAACTGATGAGTTACCAGACAACATTGACGTCACATTCACAGCGTCTGACACTGATCATGAGTCTGAGTTATTAAAGAAAGTGGTCGATCAGGTATTGGATATGGATGAAGAGTCAAAGTCGGAGTCTAAATCTAAAAGTTCAAGTTCATCAGACAAGAGTCCGAGTTCACCAGTCAAAAGGGTTTACAATAAAGAATTTCTGATGTCGAAAAATAATTTGAACGACGAAACATTTAAAGTAGCATATACTTTGAATGATTCTGACAAATTATTTTCTGATGAAGAATTTCCAATAAGAAGTGTTAAAACTGAAATGATTAAAAAGGTTTTCAAATTAATAGAAATTAATATTTCTGAAATAAAAGATGTAAAACTTAATGAAAAACCTAAAAATACACTTCAAGAGTTCAACAAAGATTGAACAAGAAAAAGGGTTACAGTTCTGGTTCTGGTTATCGAAAAAACCAAACCATAACAGTAATTTCAAAAAGAAAGGATTAGGTTTTATTCCACCAGAAAATCATAAAAATGAGAAAACTTATAAATCAAAAACTAAATTTGTTTCAGGAGGAAGTTCGGAAGAAGAGAATGAGAAACCGTTCAGGAGACAATCAAACAAGGAGTTTCTCGCTGAAAGGAAAAAGAATATGATGATGAAATCTGAACAAAGAGTTGAACGAAGAACCTGTTTCAAATGTCAAGAGATTGGAAACATTGCTTGGAATTGCCTAAAGCAAACCAACACAAAACAGGGAGTTTCTTCTAACTCAAAATTGAAAGAAAAATGTGTTGAGAAAAGAGAACAACCAATAGAAAAATTCAAAGAGTTCAAAAATTCGACTTTCGAAGTTGGAGAAAGTTCGAAACATTTTTACAAAAGAATAATAAATTTAAACAAACAGAAATGGGTTGTTAAATCTGAAACTAGTTCTAGCGATGAATCTGACTCGTCAAAGTCAGAGGAGCCACATGTTGTGAAAAGTGATGAGAATTCCGTTCCAATAATGGATGATGAAAATTTTCCACCATTGTCCAACGGAAATTTGAAGTCCAAAGGTAAGTTTGAGATTTCAGATCAATTCTTCTCTGATGAGAAAGAATTCGATGCTGAAAAAGCTTTTAATGGAACAACATTACATATTTTTTGGAAGATGGTCAACGGGAAGGTAAAAGGAGTAAAAGAATTTTATAAATAAAAAAGATATGTTCAAAAACCGAGTGAAGATGGCTCGGAATCACCCAAGGACCGTCAGGCTTGGGTGAATCTCTTTAACTGAAAAACCTGACTTGCCGGAGCTTCCAAGTTTGTAATCGTGGAGCAGGAATCGGCATCATTCTTGAAAATTGTTTTTGTGAAAAACTTACAAGTGTTAGATTTTTCAAGTGGTTGAAAAGCAAAGTGATGAATGAATCCCCTATCTTACAAGTGGTAAAATCAACAAAACTAATTTTTCGGAAAAACCATTTTGATTAAAACAAACTTAAGTGTTTTGAAATCACAATGGGAAAATAGTTTGTTGTCAGTGGGAGTTCTGATTGTTTATGCCAAGTGGATGGCGAATTGAAGCAATTCACATAGGTTTGTCAAATTTTTCTTTAAATGGTTTTGAATTTTAGGGGGAGTAAGAAATTTCAGAAAATCCAAAAACATTAGTAAATTTGAAAAAGTAAAAAACATGATAAAATCAAAAATGAGTTTTGTTGTGAAAAAGAGGAAATGATAGTACATCGGTAGACAATCACAGTACGCTAAAGAATTGGAAAGTTAAAATGTGATAAACGGTCTCACTGATGATGTGCCAGTAGGTTTTTACACGCTTAGTATATTGTGTTCGAGATATAAACCTAAATATCATTACTTACTTATTTCGTGGGGAACATCGCTCGGATATATGGGTAACCCCCGAAATCTTGTTTGAAGGGCTTTCTATTTCTGACATACTAGGTCTTTGTGCGTGATGATATCTGGGGTATTATACCAGGACTTCTGATTTTGCGGGAGCAATAGCCTAGCTCGTATAATACTTTGCATTGCTTTATTCATAAATCCCACCCTCGACATAAAAAATGATGAAACATTGAAAAATGCTAATCATGTGCTGTTGAAAAGAAGATCCCCAAGGGGGACACACCTAAAGTCGAACCATCATCTCTCTGATTTTGCGGAAGCAATAGCCTGAGCTCTCATGGTCTCGCATTTAACCCCTTACAGATATCATTAGTGTACATTCACCTGTAAGACTGAATATAGGAGTCTGGATACGGGAGTATATTCTGAGGTGGGACACGCGAATAAGTTTAAGTTCATTAAAACACTAATCTCGTATCTCGAAATAGTTGAACTTTGTGTGAAAATTTAAGTGGATCAGTATACTGACAATCTAAGTGAATCGTTTAGAACTTAAAGTGTTTAAAGCTCAACGGTGCTTGTGATTGGTCTCAAAAACTGATATGATCCTCTTACACAAACTCACAAAAAATATTGTCTGTAATATATCTTTACTGTTTTTCATTAAAAACAAAATCCAAAAAGATTTTCAGTGTGTTTTAGCATAAAATTTTGAAAATACAAAAAGATTTGATTTCATATTATTTTCGACAACTGATGTTGGAAAGCTGATTTTCAAAATCCCGAGTACTAAACATGATGAACAACAACTGGTTGGGTGATTGTTTTGAAAAAATAAAAAATGATCAATGATGATATTGTTTTGTTGGGTCATTAATTTGAACTTGATTTAACTAGTGTTGATGCTTGAATGGGATTCTTACAAGTGGTTAGTCAGAGATTAAAATTGTTATAAATAAAATCTTACTTTTGGGTAGAGTTTGTGCAGGTAATAAGTTTGTGCAGATTAAAGCCAGGTTTCTGATCCTGTTGCTACGGAAAGCCAGGAATCGTTCTTGAACCTGATGAAAGTGCTATGTCAGATTGCGATCCCGGAACAATTTAAGGGGGAGTCTGCTAGCAAAGGGGAGTCTGAAGACAGTAGAGCCAGTTTCTGATCCTGGAATTTTGTTAAAGACAGAAGCTGATGAAAGAAGAGAAAGATTGAAGGATGCTTACAATGTCAGATACTTTGGAAAGAACATGAAGACTGATCAAGACTGAAGACTGGTCATACTGAAGACTCGACACCGAAGACTTCGTCAACATCCAAGGAGGAGTCTGTTGGTGCATATGTCTGGCGACTTCGTCTTGTATCGAGTCTTGTATCTAGATAGGATAATCCAAAGCTCGGTAGTCAAAGAAATAGGATTTTAGTGTTGTTTGACCAATTCACACGAATTGGCAGAGCCAGTTCATGCGAAATGGCCATTTCACACGAAATGGCAATGTCAGGTTCCATTTCACACGAAATGGAAATGTCAGGTTCATGGGGATTGGGAATCCTATAAATAGCTGAGTCATGTCTTCATTTGTAAGGTTGCTGATTCCGGAGCAGAGGTGCTGCCGAAGTGTCAAGTGGTCTGTAAAGCTTTCAAATCAATATACATGACATTTAAAGTGAATCCTAGTGTGAATCAAGCTGTAATCAAGTCCAAATCACTGAATTCTGCCTTTGGTTTGGATTAGAACTCTTCTGATCAACTCGTATAGGTCGAATCTCGATCCTACACTATCATTTGTTCCAGGTTAGGGTCAGCTGCAGTGGTTGCTAGGATGTGAATGTTAGTTATACCCCTATTAATCATTTCCTGGGTATAGGCATCGGTTTCTCTTTTAGCTGCTGCTAGCGCTCTCTGGTCTTGTAACTTTTTCATACGCTTTCTACGCTCGTGTGCCCCTCGACTGAACCATCCTCTCTTTTTCTGAGGGAATGGCTCCTCGGACTGAGCCTTAAACACGAATATTCCTTCTTCCGTATCAGCAGAGTACCCTGAGAGGGCAGGCTGAGAAGAGGAGGTGCCTTCGCTTCTAGGCGAACCAGACAATTGACGATACGCGTCAGATGGTCCTTGGTCGCTCATACTGTAAACTAACAAATAGTCAAATAACACATAACAATAAATACATTTATGCACATGTTTCCATAATTTATTTCCTAACATTTTGAATTTTGATGTCAGCAGAACACTTCTGTGGCTAAATCAGTAGCTTAGCTATGATACCACCTTCTGTCGCAACCCCCGGTCCCTAATTCCTGGGAACGGCCGGCTACGAGCCAGTTTCGGTGGTATCAGGTGTTTATTCAATTTTGGCAGCGGAATTTACATCAGGACCGTAGTTAGAAAATATTTTATCAGAGTAAAATACCACACTTTCATAATATTGAATACATGGGGTAAAACCCAAGTTTTCAGTACACACATGTTCATAGGGATGAATCCTATTTTTTTTATTTAATAAAAACATCTATTGATTTTAGGTAACTTTATTGCCACTTTTCCAAGCCTTCAGTGCTGTCCAGCTGGCTTCTATTTGGCTTTCACATGTTGTTACCTGAAACGCGTTTGAAAACATTTTGTCAGTGGGAAATACTGGTGAGTGAATCCCAGTTTAATCAAGTTTAAATAAAAACCATTGTACAGTATTGAGGGCGGTCTCGCAATTACATTTGTTTCCAAGTCATACTAATTACCACCCACGGTAATGTCAACCCGACTTGTGGAAAGTTACTCCTCGCAAGGCAGTAACTAATTTTGTATACAAAACCCCAACATACCGATGATAATTGTATCCTTACAAATACTCAATAACTGCTTAATATATAATTAATCGTGTAAGGTTTTGTAAAAACAGTTAACAAAAAGGAGATTACTCGCAATGTTGTTTTAGATTATCCTTTAGGGTTTCCTGAGAATTATCTATAATTTACACAAATGCACACGTGTTAGTATAATAACCCATTTTAACATTAGTAATACCCTCCCCGAGACGGCATTCCAACGACTACGTCGGGCAGAACCACGACAGCCGTTACGGAACCCTAGATCAATCGGGCAGCGTATCTAATACGTATCCATGGGTTATAATACTTACAACGGAGCAGAACTTCGTTAATTAGGGGTGTATTATACCCGAGTATAGAGTATACTACGTAGAAATTGAGAGTGAATTGAAAAGTTTAAGTGAATTCGACTGAAGGCCCGAGCTCCAGCTTTATAGGGGCTGAGTTCGGGTTCTATGCGGCCCGCGTAAAGGAAGACAAGGGCCTACGCGGCCCGCGTCAACGTTGGTCAAAGGTGTAGCTGATCCGGGTCATCGACTAGACTTGCCACGATGATGACACGTGTCATCACCGGGTGTCACCGTGTTCTCGACCGCTCGCGGCCCGCGTAAGGTTTGAGGTGTGGCTTACGCGGCCCGCCTCAAACCCAAAAGTTTGATTTTTAATTATTTTTAATAATTTCTAAGGTATTCGGGTCCGTTTTCGCGTATGGGGTGTATTTTAGGACATATTGGGATATTTTAAAATATATTAGGGTGTCGGAAAATTTATGAGGGTATCGGTTTTCTTTAGGGTTATTATACTTTCGAGTAGTCAGCCTTAGGGTTGTAAAACTCTCTGACTTCATCCACCATCCCTTCAGCCACCTTGCGGTCAATGCGGTCGGCTAGTACTTGGTAAAGCACCGACAATTCCATGTCAACCGACAAAAAGCAAGTCTCGTAACTATAACAATAATCATTGATTAAATTATAACGCTACCATACTAAACAACAAACATACATACACAGTAAAATCTCATTCATGTGATTAGAGTTGCACAAATCGAGTTCAAACCCTAAACTGGTTTGAGTTGGTCAATGAAAAGTCAAAACTAGGTTTTTGTCAGTTTGTTGACCGGTTTTGAGCAGTTTTTACTGTTTTTTTTATCGGTTCAATTAACCGTTTTAAAGGATACAATCATAAAAATGATTACAAACCTACGAGGCAAAAATGTTCTCTCATTGGTTTGGTTGTGCACCTCTAAACAAGGGCGTAGCTTTCAAGGGGCCGGGAGGGGCGCCCCCCCCCCCCCGAACTTTTCGCTCAGTAGTGTTATGTATGTACGTTTCGTATAGATTTTTTAGGTATATATGTTCTCGACCCCACGGTTTTATAAAAAAAATTTACTTATATAGAATTTTTAGGTTCGGTGACTTCCGACCCCCCGATGGAAATTTTCAAGCTTCGCCGCTGCCTCTAAAGCTATACATACAATAGGGCTTCGCGAGGATAGGATGTGACAAACCTTTCCTCTATCCTGAAAGACACACAAGCCCAGCGCTATATCACTACTATAGCCCTTTAAGACTGATACACAAACACAAGTAAATCAAACAGTACCTAGATCGAAACTCGCGATCCTCAACCAATGCTTCGATGAAAGAATTCGATCCACCGGAAATTATGGGCCTTTCTCCCAACAATTGATTCCAAGGCAAGTGAAGCCTCTAGGACGAAGTTTTCAGCAGTGAAATCGGTTTCAGGATCAACAACTCCAAGGAGATGGTGTGGCACGTTGTCACATTCTTCCTTTGTGATTTTGTTAGTAACAATATCTAAACCTTCGTACACTTTCATTTTGTCCGAGTTTATTATCTGGGCAGGATTTTGGGCTGCAAGGTCTATGGCAAGTCTTGATTTTCCGGTGCCGGTGGCACCCATCACAATCACAACTTTTTCTTTTGGAAATTTAACGACGAAGCAGGTGGGTATTTGCAGTAAGGGCGCTAGATCCATCTTGTACATCATTTTTTGGTTAATGTATGTGAGAAAGAGGGTGGTTTGTGACGGCGGTGGGTGGTTTGCGACGGTTGTGGTGACTGTTGGCTGTGGCTGTGGCTGTGAATAATATTTATGACTTGAATTAATGTGAATGGTAATTGGTGGAGCACGATTGGCATATATAGCATGAAAATCCTGACTTTCGTAGACTTTTAATAATTATTTTAAGGTGTACACAACTGTACAGTATTAAAAGAAAAACTCTTTCTTAACACCATTCACATTCACATTAGTCTTTTTCTATATAACTTAACTAGGTTAATGCCCGCGCGATGCGCGGCTTCATCCAAAACCATATTATTTACTTTGAAATATAATATTTTGTACAAACGCATACATTGGAAGAAAAAAACAGAAAACTATTCAAATGCCGACGTAATATGCGGCTTCAACCAACCTATTATATTTATTCAAATTTAAATTCTATGTAAAAAACATACATTGGGTAAATTTCTTATGTGTTACACGGGTGGTCTTACAATAAATTATATGATTTAACAATGGTAACATAAACTTTTAAATGAAAGAAATGTTGTATTTCTTAGGTAACAATTGAAAGAGCATATAGCATAAGGCTAGATTTTGTTGATATTCATTGAAAATGTCAAATATACCAGAGTCGAAAAAATATATAATTTTATAATATAGTTTTATTAGCTTCTCGATACATAACAAAAAAAATATAATATAATTTTATTAACTTTTCGATACATAACAAATAAAGCTATACTACTTAATATAACTTGTTAAGAGTCAGTGTTCGTGTCTCAAGAATGAAAAATACATCCATCCTACCATTTGTTGATTATCTTAGTCTTCTAAAAAACACATACAAAATCATCTGAACCAAAATAAAAATAATTAAAAAATCGAAAGCTAACAAACTCATGAACCGACTCAAAAGGAATATGAGCCGAGTATCTAACTCTAATCGAAATTACAGGCCAGGTTATAATCTGAAGCCGATGCTAATATTCACTCTAATCAACTCCTTCCCACTACACCACTGGTTGTTATTATGATACCACAAAACATATAAAGCTACACAACTGAATCAGTTTCTTAAAATCGAATTTAATAGGGCCAAAAATTACAACGTTCATATTCTATAATTTATATCCATTAACAAACCATCATGCAACCATACATTCACAATGCAACCAACATTAATGGAACAAACACCAACCTTATTGGCCAATCGGTTTGATCTAATCATCATCCTTTCCATCATGATGGATTCTATCCAAATCCATTCCAACAAAAAAAATTACAAATTTAGACAAATCTATAAAAAGCTATTTTATTCACAAAAGGAAAATACCAGATGGTCCATTTTGTTAGCTACAAACCTTGAGTATATTTTTTAGTAATATACTACTATAATAAAATTTACTATTTTAAAAACAAAATATAGAATCATATAAAATAATGCTCACTTCAAGATAAATAAAATCATCGGTTGCATCTTTGATATCTTGATCCTTACTTTTAGGTTATCTCTATGCTTTTTTATTACATCTTAAAACTAAATGCCTCAAATCCCACTATCTTATTACAGTGTTTGATTTTAGAGCCCAAAGAATAGGAAAATGATGCCTCATTTTTCCTTGCAAAAAGAACACTTTTTGTATCAACAACCAACTTTGTCTTAATATAGTAAAAATAAAAACATTTCAGTAATATCAAATGTTTTTTACATGTTGGTTGTTGATAAACTTTCTAGACAATATAACAAAGTCCACGAGTCTATTCATGTTTTCTAGATCCAGATTGAGGGAATAATTTGACGCATATGAGGCTTAGCTAAACATGTAAAATTTCAGACCTGTTTGGTTAAGTATACTTGCAAGTTTGACCGAAATTGAATGACCTCATTAAGACTAAAGCTTAATCCACTTATTCTTGTTACGTTTGTATCTAGTTTAAAATTCATACTCCTAATACAAATCACCTCCCACACAATAATACCAAAGGCTTGTCAACTTGTAGATGGAAGTTAGAATAGAAGCTACGTGCATAGGATATTATGAGCATTACATTGATGCATATCTCTCATATAAGGGTTACCAAGGTTATTAATATCAACACAAAGTATCAATTACACTTCTTTACTACCAACTACCGTTCAGTTAAGTTAAATATGAGAGATTATTTATGTTTAAAGACTTCAACCATTTCCCTATTTTACCCATTGGTAAAACCAGAACATTTCAACCGAGAGGCAAAAAACAACTTTTTAATGAAGTGACGGTGCGTACCCTCTTTAACAGAAATTCGTTTGATCGAAGGGTCTATGGCCCCACCTCCTCAAACGGTCAGGTGGTCGCAACTCCTGAGCTTCTGTTCCCCAAACTACTATGTAGTTTTCCAAATTTATTTTACAATTGCTGTTTCATAATAAAAAATAAGTATTTTCCGTAATTATATTGGTTAATCAAAAGAAAATAGCTTACTGAAGAATCCAGTTTGATATACCTTTAAATTGCGTTCATAAAAGAAAATAGCTTACCGAAGAAAATAGTATTTTCATACACAATAAAAGGGGCTTCAAGAATTGCGCTCATAAAAGCTTCAAGGTCAAAAAAAAAATTCAAACCAACATACCTTTGAATGCTTGGGGTCAATCTCAGTAGCCTTAAATGCATCCTTTCTGCCAGACTGTGTTGCAGATTTTGTGCATGCCGCAAAGCCAGCAACAATCGAAGAGACTTACTTGCTTGCCGCTGAAATCAACGACAAGCGAGTCAAGGCTGGCTTCTGGGATAAAGCTACCAAGAACCTGCATCAAGCTACCGCCGCTCCATCCACTGAAACCGCCGCCGCTCAATCATCAAAGTCCTCACACTGCAAGAAGAAGAACAACAACAGCAGCTCCAGTAACAAGAACTGTGCTGTCACTACCACTGCTGCTCCACTTCAAGTCGTGTCGGCTCAGCAGCAATCTCAGCATCGATCAGCTCCAGTTATCTATGCACCACCTGCAAAGCGTGCATACACTGGTCCCCACCCTGCCTGCCCAACATGTACTTATCATCACCCGGTGGGTATCGCCTGCCGATTTTGCGTGCACTGCAATATGTATGGCCACTTCACTGCCAAGTGTCGTACCGGTCCCCGCCAAGCACCAGCGTAAGCCACTGCTCATCGAGCTCTGCTTCCAGCTCCTTAAGGCCAACAAGCGGCTCAGGCACCCGCGGTCAACGCCAGAGTCTGCTTCGCATATGGTGATCCCAACCACTTCGCGAACATGTGCCGAACAGGGTTGTGAAACAAGAGCCCCAGCAGCAACAGCCTCAACAGCAACAAGCCGCCGGCGCCAGAACCTTCAACATCAACGTGCGCCAAGCCCAGGTTGACAACAATGTGGTTAATGGTACGTTCCTTGTGAATGGTATTTATGCTTCGTGTTTGTTTGATACTGGAGCCGATAAGTGTTTTGTGTCGTTCGAATTCGAGAAGCTCCTTAATCGTAAGCGCTCCCATCTCCCCTCGACGTTCGATGTCGAAGTCGCCACCGGAAGAACCATCGCCGTTAATTCTGTTCCTCGTGATTGTACTCTTGAGCTCAACAATCACATCTTCCTAATTGATCTCATTCCGATGCAGCTCGGAAGTTTTGACATCATAGTAGGCATGGACTTTCTTCGCGAAAACCATGCTGAAGTTGTGTTCTTTGATAAGATGATTCGATTCGCGCTCGCCAATGGTGATGTATTATGTGTTTATGGTGAAACTGCTTCGAAGGGTCTCAAGCTCATGTCATGTGTCCAAGCTAGCAAGTATCTTCGCAAGGAATACAGAGCTTTCTTGGCTAATATTGTAGTAGTGGAGAAGGAAAAGAAAGGGAGTCTGGGTGTAAACGATGTCCCCGTTGTGTGTGAATTTCCGATGTGTTTCCTGATGATCTCCCCGGGTTACCGCCAAGTCGTGATATCGACTTTCGTATCGACCTCATTCCTGGAGCAAACCCTATTGCTAGAGCTCCTTATCGACTCGCTCCATCCGAAATGCGTGAACTCTCGAGTCAGCTGCAGGAACTACATGATAAAGGCTTCATTCGCCCGAGCACCTCTCTATTGGGCGCACCGGTCCTTTTTGTCAAAAAGAAGGATGGGTCGTTTCGGATGTGCATCGACTATCGGGAATTGAATAAGTTAACAAGCAAGAACCGCTACCCCCTGCCTTGCATCGTGTCACGGCCCCCGACCCGGTTTGACCCCTTTCAGGAGCCGCGGGACAGAAAATCCCGTGGTATTTATTTAACAGCGGAAGTTTTCATCAGGATCTTTTTAAAACTGCAATTTCCTGATTTATTTTATTTCACAACTCGGGATAAAACCCCGGTAATTTACATTCATATGATTTCTTTATTTTACAAAACATGTTTCTTTATTTTATACTGAGCCACTGCATTAAGCTGATAGTGCTTCACGGCACTTTTCCTGGATCACAACAGATCACCTAAAACATGTTTGAAAAAGGTTTTGTCAGCGGGAAATACTGAGTGAATCATTCTTTTTACTAAAACGACTCATTTGTTATAATTTACAGTATTAAGAGCGATTACAATGTTTCCATATATCAACCAACTACCCAGAGTACTTGTCACTCGACATTCATCGGTAGCCTCTGAGCCCGATGGTGTCTGTAACTATGGTCATATCACTCATTGGCTAACCCGTTGTCCAATAGTGACGGTTATCAAGTAATGTATACAAAACCCCACATACCGGCTGTAATTTGGTGATTACAAAGACTTAATCCCTGTAATTATAACTTTGAAAATAAACATGCTTTTGAAATTAAATTTGATAAAAAGAGAATGACTCACATTGCAGATTTAATTGAGCAGAGTCTAGCCTACTGATTAGCCTTTTAACCTAAATTTAATAACAGGCACACAATTTGGTTAGTAACTTAATACAGCATTTATGATAACTCACGAGATTAAACCCTCACATCGAATGACAAAGTGCGATACTTAAACATCCATTGAATTAACAACGAATGACAAAGCATAAACCCTAATGTGGGCAGCACTTAAACATCCATTGGATAGTTTAATCGATCGGACATTGAATCGTATCAGCGATCGAGTTATTACCCTGTATTGCGGCGACGATTTGTGAACCGTGTGTGTTTTGATAGTAATTCTACTATAACTCAACGTACAATTGGAATTTTTACGTCGTTTCATTTCCAGAAATCAAGTCCCAATGCCTGCTATTTATACACAAAAATTGACCCCCCTCGCGTGACGCGAGGGGTACCCCCATGGGCTTCGCGTGACGCGAAGGACCCTATCCTACCATAGGGTAGCCACGTTCCCAACTAGGCTTGCTGACTTGACGGTTTCTTAAAATTCAATTTCGACAGCAAGTTATTTAGATAATCGTAACTAGGGTTTTACCCCCCCTAAGTTTTAGGGCCCCTGATCCTGATTCTGAAAATTCTGAAAATTTTAGGGTTTGTGTAGAATCACTTGGGTGTTTCAATTAGGGTTTCCTATTGGACAAATTATTTTAATAATTATGACTTTTGATGAGAGTTGTTACATTCTCCCCACCTTAATAAAATCTCGTCCTCGAGATTTAATGGAATAATTGAGGATACTTTCGCTTCATCTCTGATTCCAGCTCCCAAGTGTATTCTGGTCCTCTCTTTGAATCCCACTTGACTTTGACCAATACTAGTCGTTTATGCTTGAGAAACTTGATCTTTCGATCTTCTATTTGAAGAGGTTTCTCAACAAATTTTAACTTTTTATTTACCTCTATATCTTGTAGAGGTACTATCAAAGATTCGTCAGATAGACATTTCTTGAGATTGGATACATGAAATACATCATGTATTCCAGCTAGTTCTTCTGGTAGTTGTAAACGATAAGCAACTGGTCCTATACGTTGGATCACCGGAAATGGTCCTACGTATCTTGGACTTAGCTTTCCTTTCTTACCGAATCTAACAACTCCTTTCCAAGGGGAAACTTTCAACATTACTCTGTCTCCAACTTGGAATTCTAATGGCTTGCATCTATTGTCTGCATAACTCTTCTGGCGATCTCGAGCTGTTTTCAATCTTTCCTTAATTTGTGTGATCTTGTCGGTCGTTTCTTGCACTATTTCAGGACCTGACAATTGACTTTCTACTATTTCTGGCCAACATACTAGAGTTCTGCACTTTCTTCCATAACGTGCCTCGAATGGGGCAGTTTCAATACTTGAATGATAACTATTGTTATAGGAGAATTCAATTAATGGTAAATGATCATCCCAGTTTCCACCAAAATCTATCACACATGCTCGGAGCATGTCTTCTAGAGTTTGGATCGTCCTTTCACTTTGTCCGTCTGTTTGAGGATGATATGCAGTGCTTAGGTTTAGTCGAGTCCCCATTGCTTGCTGGAAACTTTTCCAGAAATGAGAAGTAAAATGACTATCCCTATCCGAAACAATGGAGAGTGGAACTCCATGTAAGGAAACTATTTCATCTACATACAACTTTGCCAATCTTTCCATGCTAAAGGTTTCTTTCATAAGTAGAAAGTGAGCAGATTTGGTTAATCGATCCACAATTACCCAAATCGCGTCATTACCTTTTCTGGTTCTGGGTAACTTAGTAACAAAATCCATTGTTATGAGTTCCCATTTCCATACAGGCATTTCTAATTGTTGTAGTAGACCTGAAGGTTTCTGATGTTCTGCTTTAACTTGTGAACAAGTAAGACACTTAGAAACATATCTAGCTATATCCTTCTTCATGCCTATCCACCAGAAATTCTTTCTTAAATCTTGATACATTTTATTGTTTCCAGGGTGCATGGTATACCTAGATTTATGGGCTTCTTCTAAAATCTTATTTCTTAATTCTCCCTGCTTAGGTACCCATATTCTGCTTTTGTGGAATCTCCAAATTCCATCAGCTCCTTGTTCTAATTCTTTTATTCGTCCCTTCATTCCTTCAGCATCATCCTTGATTGCTGTTTCCTGAACACTCTTTATTTGTTCCATTAAATCTATCTGTAGATTTAATCTGAGAGCACGAACTCTTCGTTGTTTCTCATGGTACTTACGACTTAAGGCATCTGCAACTACATTTGCCTTTCCTTCATGATATTGAATATCACAGTCGTAGTCACTTAGGATTTCCATCCATCTCCTTTGCCTCATATTTAACTCTTTTTGCCCAAATATATATTTTAAACTTTTATGATCTGTATAGACAGTAAACTTACTTCCGTATAGATAATGTCTCCAGATTTTCAGGGCAAAAATTACGGCTCCTAATTCTAAGTCATGAGTCGTATAGTTTTCTTCGTGCTTTTTCAATTGTCTTGAAGCATACGCAATTACCTTCTTGCGTTGCATTAGCACACATCCAAATCCTAGTTTTGAAGCATCACAATATACTTCAAAATCTTCAATTCCTTCTGGTAAGGCTAAGATTGGAGCATTGGTTAATTTCTGCTTCAAGATCCTAAAGGCTTCTTCTTATTTAGGTCCCCATTCAAACTTAACTGCTTTACAGGTTAGCTTAGTTAGTGGTACAGCTATCTTGGAAAAATCCTTAATAAACCGTCTATAATATCCAGCTAAACCTATAAAACTTCTAATTTCCATTGCGCATTGCGGAACCTTCCATTTGGTAATTGCCTCTATCTTAGCAGGATCTACATGAATACCTTCGTGATTTACCATGTGTCCTAAGAATTGCACTTCTTGTAACCAAAATTCACACTTCGAGAATTTGGCATACAACTTTTCTTTTCTTAACAAAGTTAAAAGTGCATGCAGGTGCTGGCAATGGTCTTCCTGATTTTTGGAATAAATAAGTATATCGTCGATGAAGACAATTACAAATTTATCCAAGTACGGTTTACAGATTCTATTCATCATGTCCATGAATGCTGCAGGTGCATTCGTTAATCCGAAGGGCATGACTGTAAACTCGTAATGACCATACCTAGTTCTAAAAGCAGTCTTAGGTATGTCTTCTTCTTGTACCTTCAATTGATGATATCCGGAGCGTAAGTCAATCTTAGAAAAATATCTAGCTCCTTGAAGTTGATCAAAAAGATCATCAATCCTAGGTAATGGGTATCGATTCTTAATGGTAACCTTATTCAATTCTCTATAATCGATACACATTCTCATCGAACCATCCTTCTTCTTTACAAACAACACTGGTGCTCCCCAAGGGGATGAACTAGGTTGTATGAAACCTTTACTTAGTAATTCATCTAATTGCTTTTTCAGTTCTAACATTTCTGTGGGGGCTAACCGATAAGGTGCCTTGGCTATCGGTATAGTTCCTGGAATCAGATGAATTCTAAATTCTACCTCCCTATCTGGTGGTAATCCTGGTAATTCTTCTGGAAATACATATGGGTATTCTGAGACTACAGGAATCTCCTTAAGTTCTTTACCCTTAGTACTAATGATTACTGAAATCATATAGAGTATTCCTTGCTTTCGTTCATAACTAGCAACTTTCATTACCGATATGAACTTCATGGGTTTACGTGGTTTATCTCCTGTAATTATGATTACTTCTCCATTAGGTGCTTGAATTTCTATGGAATTCTGATCACAAAGAATTCGAGCATGGTTGGCTACTAACCAATCCATTCCTAACACAACATCAAATTCGGCTAATTTCATAGGTAATAGGTTTGCAAAGAATTTATGACCTGAAAGTTCTATATTTTCCTTTTGCAAAACTTTATCTATGCTAACAGAATTTCCGTCTGCCGTTTCGACTGTAAAAATCTGCCTAAGTTTGGTTAAGGGTAAGTTAAGAGCTTGGCAGAATGAAGTATTGATAAAACTTTGGTTTGCACCAGAGTCAAATAATACTTTTGCATATACGTTGTGAACTAGAAACGTACCAGCTATTACGTCAGGAATCATCTCGGCTTCCTGAGTAGTTAACTAAAATGCTCTGACATTCTTTTTAGTAGCTCCGTCGGCTGTCTTGGCTTTGTTGTCTGCTGGTTTAACCAATTTAGGACATTCTGGTTTAAAATGTCCTGTTTCTCCACAGTTATAGCAAATTCTTGTTTTCTTTCTGCAGTCTTCTTCACGATGGCCTGCGACTTTGCAGAAGTTACAAGTTACATTACATCTTCCATAATGTTTCTTTCTGCAATTCCTGCAGAACGGCGGAACTGAAGATTGCCCTGTTCCTCTTCTCTTGAAGCTGTTATTATTACCCGTACGAAATCCTTGGGTAAAATTCTGAGCCAGTTCCTTTTTCCTGTTATCATCTCTTGTGCACACCAGTTCATCAGTTAGGGTGTTGGCTAATTCCACTGCATCGTCAATAGTACGAGGTCTCGCAGCTTTAACGATATTGCGGATTTCACCAATTAATCCCCAAATATAACGAGAAATGAGTACCGGTTCTGGCGAAGCCAGTGTTGGTACCACTCTAGCATATTCAAAGAATGTCGAAGTATAACTGCGACAATCTACACCCAGCATTCTATGATTTAAGAATTTATTTGCCATTTGATCTTTTTCATATTCGGGACAGAATTTTCTTTCTACAAGACTTTTAAATTCTTCCCAGTTCATGGCATAGGCTCTATTTCTTCCTTTGGCTTGAAGTACTGTATTCCACCATTCCAGTGCCCCTTCTTTGAACCAATTTGAAGCGTACATTACTTTGTCATCTTTATCACATTTACTTATTGCAATCACTGCTTCGGTTTTCTCTAACCAACGCAGTGCTGCAGTCGCTCCTTCATTGCCTGCAAATTTAGTGGGTTTACAAGCAAGAAATTCTTTGAAAGTGCAACCAGGTGTTGCAGCTTTCATTTTCTTAGGGAGCGGAGCTTGCCGTGGTTCATTATCATGATTAATATGATTACTGCCTCCATTTATGCTATTACTGAAGTTATCTTCAGAAATATGTTTGCTAGGAACGATTTGTTGCGGTTCGATTGGATTTTTTAACAGCAGCAACGATTGCTGGAATAGCGTTGGCTATCCCTTGAGCAACAATATTTTCTATATCCTGCCTATTTAGAAATTGATCCTCCTGGTGTTGCTCGGATTGATTAACTGGTTCGTTATTAGCGTTTTCCATCTGATAATATATTTAATTTTTATTAGTATCAATTAAATAACAATTATACACAAATAATCATACTAATTTCACAATACACATATAGCCAAAACTATCGATTTCTCGATTTCTCCTTTTCATATATATTATGCATCATTACACACTGATTATTTTTACACAAGTTTTTATTTTAGATTATTTCACATGATTATATTATTATTGCTAATTTACAGTCTCATAATCCCCTTATCCCTCGTCAGCTAATATTTTAATAACGGCGCTCCCTCTCATCATACTTCCAGGAGATCTGTTCTCCTACTTCCCGGATCCTATTTCCTGCATCCATTAACTCTTCGCCAAAGTGGCGGAGTTCAGCTAAATTCTCGTTACTCATGGGTGGATTTGGTAATGGTTCCGGGTCGAATTGAGGGAGAAAGGAATAAGGACTGTTGATCAGGTTTTGGAACTGCCAATCATTTGTCCACCATTCATCTATCCCTAGGGGCTGGGTTTGGATTATAGGTTCTGGGATTGCGGGGTTCAAGTTCATTGGTAGTTGTGTTTCAAGAGTAGGGTATAGATTATTATTAATTGGCCTGATGACATCACAGCTCGCCAATGCCCGATCTAATTCCTCCTGAAAAGGTAACTCCTCAACCGGTCTAGAACTTTCCCCAACTTCCCTCTGGGTTTGCCTAGAACCTTCTCCATATTCTATTCCCGGTGGCCTAGAATCTCCTCCCAATTCCATTTCTATCTGCTTAGAATATTCCTCAAACTGTATTCCCATCTGCCTAGACACTTCCCCGACTTCAATCCCCTTCCCTTTGTCTAAGGGATTTTCTATTTTAGGGATTTTCCTAGTTGTATGCTTCCTCCTACGCACACGTCTCCATCCCACAAATCTCCTCATTTTCTTGGGTTTAGGTTTCTCCGGAGGTGGAGCATTGAATTCAACAGGTTCTTCTATGTCTGGTATATACCTATTGAAATCTCAGGAAACCTCTATTTTTACTGGATAGAGATTTAGGTTTTGAAGGGCGTCAGACAAGTCATTCATCTGTTTAGCACATATGCAAAATACACAAATTACTAAGTCAAAATTTTCATAAATAACCTTTAAATATTATTGTATACCATGTGACTACAAAACAACTAAAATTTAAAACACACTATGGTTTATTGTAAATTTATTTATTTACTTGATAAAGTTTCTGGTTTATAGGTGATAGGGTTGCTAAAACTGAAACAAGTTATTTAAAGATTTGCATTTACTGCTACTGTGGCTAGCATATAAAGATCTGCCCATTTTTCATCTAACTTGTCTTCCCAAGGTGATTTACTGGTTAATTCATGGGTTTCCTGTTTAACTTTCTTTTCTCGAGATTTCTTTATTTTCTCCTTACTTTTCCTAATAATCAAATTTCTTTTATTAGGAGAAAGTGGTTCCTCATATTGTGCCTTTCGCACAAATATTCCTTCTTCAGGGATTGCAAAGTGATTTGAGGGTTTGGTTTGGGATGAACTTCCCTTCTCATTGGATGACCTATCTAATTTAAGATAGATATTTGAAAGCTTTTGCTTACCCATACTGTAAATAAATATTCAATTAATAAATCACATAATCACAAAATAACGATTAATAAAATTAAATATTTCTAAATACATAATTGGCTCAAATCAGTGGCTCTGATACCACATTTTTTCTGTCACGGCCCCCGACCCGGTTTTACCCGTTTCAGGAGCCGCGGGACAGAAAATCCCGTGGTATTTATTTAACAGCGGAAGTTTTCATCAGGATCTTTTTAAAACTGCAATTTCCCGATTTATTTTATTTCACAACTCGGGATAAAACCCCGGTAATTTACATTCAAATGATTTCACGGAGAAATCTTTATTTTACAAAACATGTTTCTTTATTTTATACTGAGCCACTTCATTAAGCTGATAGTGCTTCACGGCACTTTTCCTGGATCACAACAGATCACCTGAAACATGTTTGAAAAAGGTTTTGTCAGCGGGAAATACTGAGTGAATCATTCTTTTTACTAAAACGACTCATTTGTTATAATTTACAGTATTAAGAGCGATTACAATGTTTCCATATATCAACCAACTACCCACAGTACTTGTCACTCGACATTCATCGGTAGCCTCTGAGCCCGATGGTGTCTGTAACTATGGTCATATCACTCATTGGCTAACCCGTTGTCCAATAGTGACGGTTATCAAGTAATGTATACAAAACCCCACATACCGGCTGTAATTTGGTGATTACAAAGACTTAATCCCTGTAATTATAACTTTGAAAATAAACATGCTTTTGAAATTAAATTTGATAAAAAGAGAATGACTCACATTGCAGATTTAATTGAGCAGAGTCTAGCCTACTAATTAGCCTTTTAACCTAAATTTAATAACAGGCACACAATTTGGTTAGTAACTTAATACAGCATTTACGATAACTCACGAGATTAAACCCTCACATCGAATGACAAAGTGCGATACTTAAACATCCATTGAATTAACAACGAATGACAAAGCATAAACCCTAATGTGGGCAGCACTTAAACATCCATTGGATAGTTTAATCGATCGGACATTGAATCGTATCAGCGATCGAGTTATTACCCTGTATTGCGGCGACGATTTGTGAACCGTGTGTGTTTTGATAGTAATTCTACTATAACTCAACGTATAATTGGAATTTTTACGTCGTTTCAGTGCCAGAAATCAAGTCCCAATGCCTGCTATTTATACACAAAAATTGACCCCCCTCGTATGACGCGAGGGGTACCCCTATGGGCTTCGCGTGACGCGAAGGACCCTATCCTACCATAGGGTTGCCACGTTCCAAACTAGGCTTGCTGACTTGACGGTTTCTTAAAATTCAATTTCGACAGCAAGTTATTTAGATAATCGTAACTAGGGTTTTACCCCCCCCTAAGTTTTAGGGCCCCTGATCCTGATTCTGAAAATTCTGAAAATTTTAGGGTTTGTGTAGAATCACTTGGGTGTTTCAATTAGGGTTTCCTATTGGAAAAATTATTTTAATAATTATGACTTTTGATGAGAGTTGTTACACATCGACGATTTGTTTGATCGGCTACAAGGTGCTACATGTTTCTCAAAGATCGATCTACGCTCAGGCTATCACCAGTTACGCATTCAAGAGGAAGATATTCCCAAAACCGCTTTTCGCACCCGATACGGCCACTATGAGTTCGTTGTCATGCCTTTTGGTTTGACCAACGTACCCGCGGTTTTCATGGATCTGATGAATCGCGTGTGTAAACCTTATCTCGACAGCTTCGTCATCGTGTTCATCGATGATGTCTTGATCTATTCCAAATCAAAAGCCGAACACGCGCAACATCTACGTTTGGTTCTCGAGCTACTCCAAGGAAATCGACTTTATGCCAAGTTTTCCAAGTGCGAATTTTGGCTGGAGGAAGTTCAATTCCTCGGTCACATTGTCAATAGTCAAGGTATTCACGTCGATCCAACGAAGATTGAAGCAGTTAAGAGTTGGATTACACCTAAGAACCCGTCTGAAGTCCGTTCTTTTCTCGGATTAGCGGGCTATTATCGACGATTTATCGAATGATTCTCAAAAATCGTTGTGCCGCTTACCGCTCTCACGCATAAAGACAAGCCTTTTGTTTGGGGAACTGAACAAGAGTCTGCTTTCCAAACCCTCAAGCACATGCTCTGCAATGCTCCTGTTCTCACTTTACCCTACGGAAGCGACGACTTTATTGTCTATTGTGATGCCTCGAACCTTGGTCTCGGTTGTGTCCTCATGCAACGGGACAAGGCCATTGCTTACGCATCTCGCCAGCTCAAAATCCACGAGAAGAACTATACAACCCATGATCTCGAGCTAGGCGCCGTTGTTTTTGCGTTAAAGATTTGGCGACACTACCTATATGGTACCAAGTGTACGATCTTCACCGATCATAGGAGCCTACAACATATCTTTGACCTGAAGGAACTTAATATGTGTCAACGCCGATGGGTAGAACTTCTCAACGATTACGACTGTGAGATTCGTTATCACCCAGGCAAAGCAAATGTAGTTGCCGACGCTCTCAGCAGACGGAGCTACCTACTCAGCATTCGTGATATCCAAGCCCAATACAATCTCGAAACCCTCATCCGCGAAGCCCATCATGCTTGTTTTAATGAGCGCACTTTGAAGAAGGAAAGAATCTACCACGATGGAGCCCAGCTTGTGAATAAGTCGAATGGAATATTCCACTTTCTGGACCGAATTTCGATCCCTAAGCGGACCAATTTACGAAAGATATTGATGGACAAAGCCCACAAATCTCGGTACTCTATTCATCCCGGTGCCGACAAAATGTACCAGGACCTTCGGTACAAGTACTGGTGGCCGGGCATGAAGAGGGATATCGCTCTCTACGTTGGGAAGTGCCTGACTTGCTCAAGAGTCAAGGCTGAACACCAAAGACCCTCTGGTTTACTCAAACAAACCCCGATCCCTATGTGGAAGTGGGAGAGTATAGCTATGGACTTCGTAACCAAACTCCCGCGCACGCCATCAAGTCACGACATCATTTGGGTTGTCGTTGACCGTTTGACTAAATCTGCTCAATTCCTGCCAATACGGGAAGACTACAAGGTAGAACGATTAGCCCGAATCTACACCGATGAGATCATTTGTCGACATGGGACGCCTCGCGACATCATCTCTGACCGTGATGCTCGGTTTACTTCGCGAGTGTGGGAAACGTTTCAAGCGGCCCTCGGTACTACGCTTAATCTAAGTACCGCATTCCACCCTCAAACCGACGGTCATACTGAAAGAACGATCCGTACTCTTGAAGACATGCTCCGTTCGTGTGTCATAGATTTCGGTGGTAATTGGGACGCTTACCTGCCGTTAGTCGAATTCTCGTATAATAACAGTTATTATTCCAGCATTCAAATGGCACCGTTCGAGGCTTTATACGGAATAAGATGTCGATCGCCTATTGTGTGGCACGAGATCGGGCACTCGCAATTAACCGGTCCTGAGCTATTGCAAGAAACGACTGACAAAGTCCTCCAAATTCGAGACAATCTGCTGAAAGCTCGGAGTCGACAGAAAAGTTACGCCGATAGACGACGCAAGCCCCTTGAATTTGACGTTGGCGACTACGTACTCCTAAAGGTATCACCTTGGAAGGGTGTGGTTAGATTCGGCAAGAAAGGGAAACTAGCGCCTCGATATGTTGGACCTTTTAAGATTCTGGAAAGGATCGAAAAAGTCACCTACAGAATCGAACTACCGGAGGAACTTAGCAACGTTCACCCAACTTTCCATGTTTCGAACCTCCGAAAGTGCCTGGTTGAGCATGATTTAATTGTACCTCTTGACGATCTCCAAATAAACGAAACACTACACTTTGTGGAGAAGCCTGTCGAAATCATGGATCGCCAAACCAAGCAGCTCAGACGCTCGCGCATTCCTATTGTGAAAGTCCGATGGGAAGGTAAACGAGGCGCAGAGTTCACTTGGGAACTCGAAAGCGACATGAAGGCAAAGTATCCGCAACTGTTTGTTACGGCTTCGGCCTAATTTCGGGTCGAAATTCCCTCAACTAGGGGAGGCTGTAACACCCCGTGTTTCGAAAGTCAAAGTCAAGATTGAAGTCAAAGGGAGACAAGATTGCTAATCGTGATCTGTCACTTCTTGCTCAATTCCTGTTTTGACTTCTTTGACTTGTAGTTAGTCTATTTTATGCTTTACATTAGTTGAATTATGTGGAGTACTTATTAATAATCGGGGTTTATTCGATATTTATCGCATGTTTTATCGCTTTATCGTTATCGCAATCGCACTCGCAACTCGAATTACGTGCTCTGGATATTGTTCTATGTGTGTGTGTGACTTATGTGTTACTTGTGCATGTTTAATTATGTTTATGTGTGGTGATTAATCGAAAAGCAATCGAAACTCAATCGCAATCGAATCGCAAACGCTAAACGAATACGAAATAGGGATGATTATATGTTGATATAGTAATTGGGATTAAAAGTAATTTGACTAGGAAACTCTATCGCATCGCAACGCTCGCAATCGCAATCGAAACGGCAAAACTCGTCGCACCGAACACTTGAATCAAGTGGCTAATCAACCAAGTGACCAGCCGATCGACCAGCCGCTCGATCGACCAGCCATTCGATCGGGCTGCCAACCGATCGATCAGCCCCTCTCCTCCCCTTTCCTTTTTGGAAAACCCTATAAATACCCCTGTCAACATCACAACTTACCACTTTTGCACTCTCCTGTCCGACCAGCGCCCCAATCTCACCTTTTCTTCGATTTCTCGCGATTCCGGTAAGATCTCAACCTAAATCTTGTACTTTCTTAATCTGCACGCACTCCTACACCTTTCTATATTTTGAATCTTAACTTTTAACCGTGAAATCACTAGATTTGAGGTGTTCTAGGATGATGTCATCATGGTGTTCTTGAGAACTTCATGTTTTGGCTTCAATCCACCAAGAACAACTTAGGTCTGAACGATTTCCACACAAATAAACAAAGATCTTTCGTAGATCTAAACATATTCACGGTGAAAAGGATTGAAAGATGGTTTTCCAACTTTCTTTCAACTCTTTTACACTCAATGCACTCAGAACCAATAGAATCGAGCTTGTTCTAACCTTCTACTCTTTCTTGTTGATGTGTTGGTTCAAGATCTGGATTCTATCCACGAGACCACCGATTTCGGGTTAACCAAGAACAACCGTCTTGAACCAGTTAACTGGTTGGACTTGGGTGATTCCTGTTCAATCGGGTCACTGGGGTCAAGATGGGGTTCTGCTGATCAGCACGTCGTCACACCGTCTCGATAAAACTGCAAACTATCAAAATGACCAAGGAAGAAGACGACCGGGACACCAGAACGGAGTGTCGCCCGATCGGATTGCTGTCCGATCGGATTGTCACCCGATCGGGTTACCACCCGATCGGCTTGCATCTTGGCCCCACACTTAACTTTTATTTCAAACTTCAAGAGTTTTGGAACACCGAATGGATCGCCGTCCGATTGGGTTGCTACCCGATCGACCGACCCTCCGACCATGTGATGTTTTGAAACTTCAATACTTAAACAATTTCCAACATGTTCAATGCGCAAGGGTTGCCATCCGATCGAGTGACCGTCCTGCTGTTAATTTGTTCTCAATATGAGAAGACTCGCCAATCGGATTGTTGTCCGATCGGACTACCGTCCGATCGACCGACCTGAAAGGTAGAGACACTTCTCTGTTTTCTAATGCTACAACAAAAACTTCAAAAGTCAAGCCATCATACACAAACACATCCTTCACAAAGGAAGAAACAATCCACTCGAAGGGTCACCCGATCGGATGACCATCCGAACGGATTGTCACCCGATCGACCGGCTACCCGATCGGATTGCCATCCGATCGGAGTACCATCCGATCCACTGACACTTGCTTCGTTTTACGAATCGCTTATCGTTATGCTATCAATCTGTTCAGCCTAACCTTACTCTCTAGCTCTCCCTTCAATCCATCAATCGATGTGAGTATACTCGATCCCTTTTTGCTTTACGTACTTTTGGGTGTTACATCCGTTACCTATATTAAATCACATCGAACACACTACGCAATACTTTAACGCTAACCGTTACCGCATGTTATACGTGACTTAATGAATGCTTCTTTGTTATGTTTACACATGGAATGCTGTCTACCTGCCTTAGCAACGATAGTACTATTTGTTTGTACTCAGCACCTATTTACTCAGGGGTTGTTAAGGACAATTTGTTACATGGCTCACAGTGGTGAGTGTGTATTACGAACTGCCCTGGGCAATCAACCCGCAGTCATTGGTATCGATAGGTTCATGTTGATAACTAACATGCCTCATTTTACACTGTGTACGTGCTGGTTATGCGTAACGATTTCGAACTCTATTATATCTATTAAACTTGTATGCTCAGCTTTACACTATGTGTGTTGACTTTTACTTTAACGTATGTGACAGGTGCTTAGGATGCTTATTTGCTTAGCTTGCTGTGAAATCGAGGCTAGGAAAGACCTAGAACAATAAACAATTGTTTGTAATAAAAATCTGAGTTGTCGGAACAGAACAATTTGACTAGATCTTGTCTGTAATAATTATGTTATCTTTTATGACATGGTATGAGACGTGTCGCTTTAAATAATTGGTAATTATAGTTGTTATGGAAACTTCTGGACAATCTGTTTCGCTCAGTGTCACGCCCCGATGTTTCCGCCATCGGTTGGGGTGTGACACTATGGTTATATCACTTTTACACTTTTAGCCCAAAAAATAATTTTTTAACATCTGAACCCTCAACGTCTTTTTTTAACCCTTTTGGACCCCAACTTCTTTTTTTTCTAACCCTTTTGGCCCCTAAAAGTAAATGGATAGGGTTAGTGTTAGGGGTCAAAAGGTTTAGAAAAAAAGACGTTAGGGGATCAGATGTTAAAAGATTCGTTTTTTGGCTAAAAGGGTAAAAGTGATTTCACCACAGGGGCCAAAATCGTAATTTACTCTTGATATCTATTATGTATATTAAAACAAAACAAGCTTAGTCCACTTGGCATTCATTTAGACCACTAATTGACACCTGGCATCTTCTCACACAATACCAATTTGATTTAGGCGCTCAAATTTTTTTTCCGCTTTTACACCTGCTTCTTTCCCTTTTTCTTTCATTAGCTGCATTCACAAACCCTAATTCTCTCCCCTTTTCTTTCATCCGCCGATTTTCTATAACAAGTTGGTCACCTATTCTTCCCAGCAGTTCAGGTAAAGCTTCTACTTGCAATTCACGATTGAAGCCTAAATTGATGTTTCTCATGTCCACTTAAACCAGTGTTCCTCTTCATCGGGTGAAAAGCATAAAGCTTCAGGTAATATATCTTCGATCGAACCCTAAAATCAGTCATTGCCCTTTCCCAATTCACGATTGAACCCTAAATTGATGCTACATTGCCACAGCAGATAACACCTTTGTGAATTAACATGGTTTCATTACCTGTTGAGATTCGTTCATAATCTGTATGTGATTCTGTTCGTCTCGATGTGCGTAAGGATGAATTTGTAAGCAATTTAAAATATTGATTCGTTAATAATTTGTTTGTGTTGATTTGTTTTTGAAGGAATTTGAAACCAATTTACTCGATACAAATTCGTTGATCTAAATATAATTCCACTATTGGAGGAATAATCTTGAAAGGTAGGTTAACGAATCTTATTGGATTCAGTGTCAATGTGTTTTTCTTTTGGCTTAATATTCTTGAAGTTTATACGGCTGATTATGAGTTAGGGTTTTCGGCTGGAATTGCATCTGCTAGATTTTTTATTGATAATTTTAAAACGTGTCCACAGTGTGGATGTGGAATGGATTGTGATGGTGTTTCCGATTAGAATTTTTTAGGTGTTCGTGTCTTGACTTTATTGATGTGTGTAATGATCTTTAAGATTTTCTGTTCTGTGCTCTAACAAGGCAGAAATATATGTAGATTGTGAGTGAAAATTGGGAGCTTTTAAAATAAAATGAGCTTCTGCCGATTTACATGGAAGTAGATTTCAGTAAGCATTCGATTTGTTTAATTTACATGTAGTGACTTAATCTTCATGAGGAAGTTTGGTCTGTATCACCACTTTGTAGTGACTTAATTTACATGTAGTGACTTAATTTACATGTATGTTTATCTCCATCCTCTTTTGTTCAAAGCCTAAATTCAGGAAGAAAGGTACAAATCATATATACAGGGCTTCTACTTTCTAATGTAAAATTATTAGGGTCGGTTTCATTTTTTATTTTGGTTCTTGTGTTTACTGAACCAGATCTGTGTGTGCTTATTTAGGGTTTGTGGTTCAACATGTAGTTCGGGTTTATGTTGAAAGCAAATCAATGGTGACACGGGGACTCAAAAATGCTGCTTCCCTCCACTGATATCTTGACCGCCGGAAGAAGAAATAGGTAATGTTTCTGTACCTTTTATGTTTTGATTCACCACTAACTGATCTTAATTGTTTTTTTTTTTTTGCATTTTTTGCATTTTTTTTTGGATGACTAAAACTATAATTGCTATGCGACAGGTAACCAAGGGTTTTAAGTTCATATCAATAGATTTTAAGATGAGTTCATTGAAATATTAAGCAATAATGATGAATTTGTGACAAGTGGTCGATTTAGGGTTGTTGGGTCAAAATGGAGAATGATGTTATCAATTACACCGACGCTATCTAGCGTATTTATTATCTTGTATAGGTTGGCGTATTTATTTGTTTTAGTGGGGCGTTTTAGTAGTTTAGTAGGTTTTCCAAGCAAGAGGCGGCTTGCTTGGAGGACAAGGCTCAAGGGGCTATATATAGAGCACTAGACCTCATTTGTGAGGTGTGCATTTGTGAGCCGCCACCCTGGGGGAGCTCACCCGGGGTGGATTATCTTGTATGTTCTTATCCAATCAATGAAACTTTCTATTTCTATGTTCCAATCCTTAAAGTTTCAATCTTTATTATTTATTATCAATTGTTCTTGGCTCGAATCACCCGTCTCCTTATTTTAAACCGAACCGAGACTGAAATCGGATCGTTTCGGACCTATCATTTGGTATCAGAGCCTCGGTGGCTCGTTTCAGTTTTCGGTTTGGTCGGGTCTTAACCGGAAATCCGCCAGAGACGTTAAACGTATGCAGATCTGTGTTTGATTGTTTATACTTTCTCAGATCCGATGATTTTATTGTTACAATTTTGTTCATATCAGCGACCTTGTTCTTAGAAAGGCAAGCAGATCATAGAGAGAGAAACAGATCCGGTGACTGTGTTTTCATATAGAGAAGCAGATCAGAAGAAACAATGGTGCTTGGGTTTTCGAAGGCGAGCAACCGACGGTGAACTACTGTGGACCTGTGGTTCCGATGAAAATGGTTAAAGACTTAAAGCTTGCCGCTCTAAATTGGTTCATATGATGGCTCAAAGACGGTGTCTTCTTCATCAGCAATGTCGGTAGCCGTGTGTCTTCTTCTGTTCAGTGATCGGTGATGGCTACCTTTGATTTGCGGCGCATGATTAGTGGACGATGATGACGGACTTGGATGTCATTGATTCCAGGATGTTGTAAAGGTGGAGATGGAGAGGAAAGCGGTGGTTCGTGATGGTGAAGTGGTGGAGTTTCAAAGACGGCGACGGTTACGTTTCCGGATGGACGGAAGAAGACTGTTGAACCGTTGAAGCTTGAATCGGAAGATACGAGAGTTAAAGGTGGGTGGTGGTGAGGTTATCGGATGACGGCTCTGGGATGTCGGATTGGTTAACAGCGTTGATTCCAGGTTTTTTTTTTAAGTATTTGAGGTGGTTTTAGTCTTGTTTGTTATCCGGTATGTGTATTACGTGATTTCAAAGATTTTCCGGTTCCGTGGTCCCTGATTTGTTTTCGGGTCAGTATGGTTCTCCGGTGACCATGGCAGTGGCAAAGGGAGGAAGAAGGGTGGTGGTGGCTGGTACAGATTGTTTTGCGGCTAGGGTTTGCCGCATGAAACATGGCCTGTGAATGATGGGCCTAATGATTGATTAATCATTACCGGATCATTAATTTCTTGAGCCCACATGCTTAAAAGTTCTAAAACGGTGATGGCAGCTGGGTTTCGTTTAAGCGTGTTTTAATTATACCAAGATGTCTGGATGGATTTTTTTTTTATTGAGATTTGAGGGAAGGCCCACATGAAGACATAATTTGGATTATTCTGGGTCCCACATGTTTGTTGAAATTGAGCATAATTACAGAATGCTTAGAATGTTTCATTCACTTGTCATCTAGTCCCACATAAAGAACAGCGGTGTATCAAGAGCTCAATGCAATCTGGCAGAATTGAAGATCCTCACAAGGAAGCTAATTATTTAATTTTTATTATTGGAGTTCGAACCCTATCATATGCCTATTACATTTGTATCTTCAAAAGTAAGATAAGGAGCTTTGATTGACAAGATATAGGAGGGTCTACATTTGCGGGGGAAAACTACAATGAATAAATTGGGTATTTAGCCGATTTGTGAAGATTCGAAGACGACGTCAGATTTATTTTTGAAGATCATTTGAATAATTGATAGCATCATTCTCGGGGGAATATTGTTGGGTCAAAATGGAGAATGATGTTATCAATTACACCGACGCTATCTAGCGTATTTATTATCTTGTATAGGTTGGCGTATTTATTTGTTTTAGTGGGGCGTTTTAGTAGTTTAGTAGGTTTTCCAAGCAAGAGGCGGCTTGCTTGGAGGACAAGGCTCAAGGGGCTATATATAGAGCACTAGACCTCATTTGTGAGGTGTGCATTTGTGAGCCGCCACCCTGGGGGAGCTCACCCGGGGTGGATTATCTTGTATGTTCTTATCCAATCAATGAAACTTTCTATTTCTATGTTCCAATCCTTAAAGTTTCAATCTTTATTATTTATTATCAATTGTTCTTGGCTCGAATCACCCGTCTCCTTATTTTAAACCGAACCGAGACTGAAATCGGATCGTTTCGGACCTATCAGACGAGCCACAAGTTGAGTTAAAAGATGAAAACTCAGTACCTCCATTGGATGATGTTAATTTTCCACCATTGAGGGCTGAAAATTTTAAATCAAAAGTTGGAAAGGTTGAGATCTCGAATCAGTTCTATTCTGAGAAGAAAGAATTTGATGTCGAGAAAGCGTTTAATGGAAATGTGACAAAGATTTTTGGAAAAATGGTGGAGGGTAAGGTGAAAGGGGTAAAAGAATTCTATGAAACAAAGAAGGCAACATTTTGAGACCGTCGGTACTTGAGTCGCTTAGGGTCTGAAACGCTAAACAAGAATGAAGAACGATCAAGTACGCAACGATCAAGGGGGAATATTGTTGGACCATTTTGAGACCGTCGGTACTTGAGTCGCTTAGGGTCTGAAACGCTAAACAAGAATGAAGAACGATCAAGTACGCAACGGTCTAGGGGGAATATTGTTAGGTCATTTGAGACCGTTGGTACTTGTTTTAGATGGTTCTGGATTGTTTTGGTTAAGTTTATTAAGCTTTAGAAAGTCTAGGGGCTTATTTTGTAATTTCATGAAACTAGAATTCCTGACTTGGTGTAGTTAAGATTCCAGCAAATTTATAAATTTGCTGGCTAATCAGGAACACTATAAATAGCCCTCTCATTGTAACCTTGGCAAGCTTTTGGCTCTTGAATGAATATTGGTGTTGTTACATTCTTGTGTTGATCTTGTGCTCAAATCTGATATCCAAGGTGTTTTATTGTTATATCTTATTGTTTGGATTCAATACAACACTTGTTGTATTCATTAATCCATTAGCTTCACCTTCATCTTTGATCTTTCTTAACTTTTCATATCTCAAACACCTAATCAATAGGTGTTATGGGTTAAAACAACCAACCACTGTGATCCGGATTCGTTTTGGGATCTACAATTTGGTATCAGAGCCTTAGTGCTCTTGGTTGTTGTGTTCTTGTTGAGATTTTTTATAGTTTTGAAGGTTTTTCAAGAGTTTCAAAGTTTTCAAATTTTTGGACTTAAAATGGATTGATTTCGTGTGTTTAATCGATAGGTTGTTGTTAATACATGATTAGGGAGTCATTTTGGACTTTTTGATGCATTAAAACATGGTTTTTGAGCTGTTTTTGAGTGATTAGAGGGTTTTAGTTCGTGTTAAACCCTCTGTCCAGCGAAATTAACATGAATGCAGCGAACAATATTTGAAAGCAGCGAACTTATTTTTTTGAATATAGCGAACATAGCTTGAATATAGCGAACATAGCGAAATTGTTGAGAAACTCATCGCAGGATCACTAAATTCGACGATCATCATTCGAGCGAAATTACTGATCATCAGCGAAATAGTGTCCGGTGACCCTTGAGCGAAATTATCGAAGGCGACTTCGAGAACTGTGATACTGAACCACAGCGTTCTTATCACGGTAATCGGCGGAATTAATCTAACTAACGTCTGTGTTGTGTTTGTCAGCGAAATTAGCGTGTTCGCTCGTGCAGGACTACCTAAAGTACCAGCGAAGGTCGAAGATTTGTCAGCGAATTTGATCAAGCTCCTTTGGTCATCGGCGAAATTAACTCTGTAACTGGTCTTCTGTGACTTGTCAGCGAAATTAGCTTCTGATCAGCCCCATTTTGTCAAAATCAAGCAAAGATGTCATTGAATCAACTAAGTCCAATTGCTCAAGCGGAACTTGAGACTGGAACCACTACTCGGCCACCAAAGTTGAAAGGGGATGAAGACTTTAGCACCTGGAAGACTCGCATTCAATCGTTCTTCGAGTACACGGACTACAATCTGTGGCTCTCAGTCACCGCCGGACCCCACATTCCAACGGTGGTTCGAGGAGATGCGATAGTCGCTAACAATGACGCCACAACCTTCACTGACGAAGACAAGGCCCTAATCCAACGCGATCGCCGTGCACATGCCGCCTTAACCATGGCTCTGTCAACTGATGACTGTAACATGTTTAAAAAATACAAAACTGCAAACGAACTCTGGCTCGCTTTGATCGAATATTACGAGGGAAACGAAGAGCTGATTGAGAGCAAAAGAATCATGGTGCAGAAGCAATACGACCTGTTTTGTGGAATTCGTGGAGAAAGCCTTTCCGATCATATCAGTCGCTTTCGAAATATGATGACCAAGATGAAGAAGGCAGGAAATCATATCACTAACCGTGCTGCCATAAAGAAGCTTTTGGACTCACTTACAAAGGAATGGAGCCTGAAGTGCATGATGATCAAAAGGGATTTCATCAACAATCCAAATCCTGTCACTCTAACCGATTTGATCAACACTTTGAAGGATTTTGAAATGGATGTTAACAAACGAGAAATGAATACGACTGGTTACACCCCAAAGCCTGCTCAGACTTCTGCAGGATTGAAGAACGTGGCACTTCTTGCATCTGAAGGTGTCAATCAACAAGCTTCAGACACGACTTACTTCAACGCTTCCGCAAGCGCATCAAAGGCTCCACGGTCCAGTGAAAAGACAGCTGTGCTCTATGACACTCAAGCTGAAGAGAATGCTGAAGCTAAGGAACAAGTTCACAAAGCACTCATGGCAAAAATCTCGAGCGAGTCTTTATTTTCATCGTCAAAACCCACCGAGAAACAGACTATGGGAATCCCAAAAGGAGATGATGCTACCGACAAGGGTCTGATGAGTATTTTCACTTCCTCCGAGCCTGAGAAAGACAAGAAGGCTGAAGAAGCTGTGAAGGCCACAGAGCAGGTTCAGAAAGAAACAACTTCTGTGAAGGAAGAGAAAGCGAAAGCCTCAGCTGCGGCCATGAAAACCGAATCCTCAAAAGAAAAGGCAGACAAAGACTTGGTAAACAGCATTCCACATAACTTTAAAGTAAAGTTATGCACACCAGCATGCGTTGATGTCGTGGCACATTACAAGTCTCTTAATCTAGAATTTGAGAGACAAAAGGACAAAGCCTTAAAAATGAATAACGAACTTAAACTGAACGAGGCCGCATATCAGAGAAAGTTGAATTCAACTTTAGCTGAAATGCAAACTCTAAAAGAATTTGTGATTAGAAAAGATCTTATCATTAACGATCTCACAGATAGACTAGAAAAGGCTTTGAACGAAAAGAATAAATTGCAAATTATCTTCGATAAATGGAATGTCAGTCAAAAGGCCTTTACTGACATCAAAAACTGCCAACGACCAACGTATGTAAAAGACGGGATCGGGTACAAGGATAGGCAAGGAAATGAAAGAAAACTTTTTCTTCCTCCACATAGCAAAAACTATGTGCCTATACCAACTCCTCATCCCGAAAATGATCTCATTGATGAAAAGGCCTCTGTAGAACAAAACAATTCTTGTGAAAACGAAACAACCGCTAACTTTTCTAAAAGTAATGCAGATCCAATTATGTGTAAAGAAGATGTGTGCGATGAGGATGGAGACTGCGGCGGTTCAAAAATAGGAATAGGCTATTCAGGCGACAGTTATTCCACTGTTAACTGGTTCGCCTGGAACTGTGATAAGAAAAACAATATTCGGGATGACTGTAATGGCCGTGTGCCTAAATTTAAATCTTCGGATGACTGTAAGGGCCATGCGCCTACATTTGAGACCCGTGATCGTGAACATGTTATGTCTGAATGTCATGATTTAAATTCTGCATTTTGTGATGATAAAATTGTTTGTGAATCTCCTGTATTTGTGCCAGAATTGAAAAAGAATAGCTTTGGAAAATTCCTCACAGAGGAAATTCCAGAATTTATTCCATCTCGAACAGGTATGACAGATTCAGAAAAGAAAGTCACTAAAGATCACTGCAATCAAGACTCAAGCATCGCTGCCTCAGAAGATGAAAAGGAGACTTCAAATTCCGAAGATGAGCAAAAATCAGAAACCTCAAGTGAAGATCAAACAACAGATGGAGAAAGCTTTAAATTCTCAAGTGAAGAAACCCCGAAAACCTCAAGTGAAGATCAAACAACAAATGATGAAAGCTCTGAATGTTCAAGTGTTGAGATAATTGAAGACCAAGACTCAGAAAGTTCAAGCGAAGATCAAAGCTGCAATGATCCAAGTTACGAAGCAAGTGAAGAGCAGAGCTCAAGTGAATACCAAACGTCTGAAAGTTCATCAGACCCCGACAATGATGATGACTCTTCAGAAGATGAAAGCCGTATAGACAAGAAAATGAAGAAAGTCAAAAGCTCAAGCTGCAAGGATTCATCATCATCAGACAACATCTCATGCAGATCAAGACTTTCATCACATACCTTACCCTCTAACACATCAACCCCCAAAAGAAAAAGAGCTAATTGCAAACGATGTTTTCGCTGTGGTCGTTTAGGACATACAGTGAAACATTGCAAATGCAAGAAATTTTCCGAACCTGAAAATAATTTCGTCAAAAATTTCACTGAGCAGTTTTATAATCTTAAGAAAACAGTCAAAAACTTAGTTAACTCAGCTTGTTTTTGGACACAAAAAGAAAACTTTGTGATTCAAAATCATGATAGATTAAAATTGAAGCAAGTATGGGTTCCGAAAACTAACTAACTTGTATTTTTTTGTTGTAGATTAGAATAAAATTGCGTTGGGTGGCGATGGAGCTCATTAGACACATGATGAATCTTCAAAGGGCTTCTCAAGAACTTGAAACTCGTCGATGATGAAGTTGTATCGCTTACCGATGTTCAAAAAGGAGGCAAGCTAGTTGTACATTGGACGCAATTAGTCTAAGAAGATATTCTCTATGCTTCAGATTCGTGCTAGAATCCTATGAGCGCATCAGAAGTTTGTGACAAAGGAATGTCAGCTCCATTCAACGATGTAGAATGCGTCTAACTACACAGCTTCCCACAACAAAAAGCCGGCATCCCCACAGAAATCTTCAAAATAGACCCGTATCAACCAGATTGGTAACCTGGTTGGAAATGGTTGATTTCCTTGAGTGGAAATGAATCTTGATGTTCAAAAGCTTTCGTAAATACTCTATCTTTTGTTCATAATTTTGTTTAAAAAAAAAAAAAACGTTTGTTGAAAGTAAAACAAGTATCGTTAAACGTTGCCCACCAAAAAGATTTTCTGCAAAATTTAAAATTTCATTCTCGGGCAAATGGACTCTCGAAAATAAAAGTTTTAGGGGGGATATTTCAGAAAATCAGATGCTTGTGTCTGACTCCTGTTGGAGGAAATGATAGAAAATTGCTAACACTTTGTCTTTTCTTAAAAAAAAATAAATAAATAAATAAATAAATAGGAGAAATCGGGGTACCAAGCAACGACGTGTCGGTAGATTCAGCAACACCGACGAGTAAACTGCTGTTAGGGAGCAAAACATAACGTCTACACAAGGATTCTGGCTTTTCTCAGGCATTACGCATCTTGTGGGTAACACGTTGCGGCATATGGCTTAATGGTCTTAAATCTTGCGTTGATAGATTGCCAAAGTCTGAGATCTCGGGTCTTTATATTGGTTTTCATTCGGGGGTATCATAGTTGGTCTTCTGCTGCATCCAGATACATGCTGACCTAGAACTTCTATGATATCCTTTCATAATAAGTGCCTTAAAAAAAAAAAAAAAAAAAAAAAAAAAAAAAAAAAAGGCCAAACCCTTTCATAATAAGCGCCAAATTTTGGCCAATACCTTCAGATGGATTAGTTCTGGTCTCTCTGCTGTACGGAAGTACTGACCTGTTCACCAAACTATCTATCTTAGCCCTCGGTAGTTCTTGGAATCTCTGTTGTACGAAAGTACAGACCTGATCTCCGCTCTACCGTTGAAAAGAATGAAAACAATATACTCACCTGTTATGAGGAGTCTTTGCGCATACCTTGATCGCGGGGGTATGTCCTGATGTGGGACTCACGGGCGTAATGATTCTATTCTCAATAGCTTGTGTGGGGGCCATTGAAGACTTGTCAATATTACCGAAAACATGATAAAAGCGCTCTCCGAAGGCATGTTGAAAGAAGGATGCATGGATTTAAGTGGACAAACATACTGGCAGTTTTTCTTGTGCCTTGTTTCTATAATAATAATAATATATAAGAAATTGACAGGTGTTGGCAATATGATCTTCTGCAGGTAAATTGACGAGCGTCAAAAGAAAAAGGAAATCAGTGAAAAAGGAACCTCCCGGTTTGAAAAATGAATTTCGAAGTCCAAAATTATCCAAGTTTTGACATTTTGTAAATATTTTCTAAGTGTTTATGCAGTTTTAAGATAACATGGGCATGCTTTTCGAGAAACTTTGAAATTTTCAAGCGTTTTAATTATGACTCGTATATAATCCGATGCTTTTAACATAATCTGACTGACGTATTTATCTAAATTTCAAAAATGTGTAGTGTTCTTACCTGCATACTTGACTGCGCCTTTGTAAATATTCTTATTTCTTTCATTACTACTTCTATCCTAAATATAGCATTATAGCATTATCTAACCTTCTCATTTTGCAATCCAGATCTCACTTAGCTCGTTTGTGTGTTTCAGAATACAAGAACTGTTAGAAACGAGATCAAGAGAAACGGGATGGTGTAGGATTGAAGATATATTTTGCATATGTTCTCTTTGAAGTCTCTCACACGGAAACGAAGAACAAGATATTGAAGAAGATCCCCAAGAGGCTGCAAAAAGAAGAGATAAGCGAAAGAAAAGGCGGAGTGATTCGGCACTACAAGCTGATCTTAAGATGCAATCTTTACCTGCATAGGGATACACGTGGGCTGTGAGAAAGGTGAAAGAAAGAAAGACTGAGATAATGGAGATCTTATTTAAAAATTGAAGAACAAGAGGAGTGTGACGAAGGTTGAGAGAAGAAAGAAGCTATCATCAATCACCTGCTCCAAAAGTCATGAATCGTTCATCAGAATCAGAAGTTCGAGAGATTCAATCTCCGGTGTCATCCACATACAATGTCACAATAGGGGGCGCAAGTGAAGCTGATAACAAGCAAACTCCATCACAGCACAACGTGGGAAAAGACACAGCAAATCCTGAAACCAGAGTCAAAGAATGCAGACGCTCAAGTACGCACGCAACGGTCTAGGGGGAATATTGTTGGACCATTTTGAGACCGTCGGTACTTGAGTCGCTTAGGGTCTGAAACGCTAAACAAGAATGAAGAACGATCAAGTACGCAACGATCAAGGGGGAATATTGTTGGACCATTTTGAGACCGTCGGTACTTGAGTCGCTTAGGGTCTGAAACGCTAAACAAGAATGAAGAACGATCAAGTACGCAACGGTCTAGGGGGAATATTGTTAGGTCATTTGAGACCGTTGGTACTTGTTTTAGATGGTTCTGGATTGTTTTGGTTAAGTTTATTAAGCTTTAGAAAGTCTAGGGGCTTATTTTGTAATTTCATGAAACTAGAATTCCTGACTTGGTGTAGTTAAGATTCCAGCAAATTTATAAATTTGCTGGCTAATCAGGAACACTATAAATAGCCCTCTCATTGTAACCTTGGCAAGCTTTTGGCTCTTGAATGAATATTGGTGTTGTTACATTCTTGTGTTGATCTTGTGCTCAAATCTGATATCCAAGGTGTTTTATTGTTATATCTTATTGTTTAGATTCAATACAACACTTGTTGTATTCATTAATCCATTAGCTTCACCTTCATCTTTGATCTTTCTTAACTTTTCATATCTCAAACACCTAATCAATAGGTGTTATGGGTTAAAACAACCAACCACTGTGATCCGGATTCGTTTTGGGATCTACAAGGGTTCTAATGGCTCTGTATTAATTTAGTTATATTTTTTTCACTATCGTTACTTTTAGGTATCATGCATACTAAGTTGGTGTTCTTCTCTTAGGTAATCACATTTCCGTGGTGCTTAGGTAATCACTAAATCCCCTCTAATACACTTATTTGATAAACAAGTCTTGCTTTGTTATGTTTTTTTATAGCAAATTGCAGTTATGTGTTGTATAGTAAATAGACCAGGAGAGATGGCTATTGTTGTTTTTGCATATGTCGGTGATGCACCTTGAAAGATAGAGCTTTATGTTGGAAAGGTACATGACTTTTTTTTCTTTTTTTCCGTAAAGAGGAAACTGGTCAACCAAGTTAAAAGTCTTCTAAATTGTATTTTATAAATTTATATCACTTTTGAAACACAGCTGACTTCATACATTTTTTATATATTTTCAGGTACCTATTAAAGTCATTCGTTGCCCGCTTGTAGATGAAGTTCATCAGCAATTCAACCCGTGGATCTACCAGGTCAGGATCTTGATTAGTTGATTCCAGATGATTAAGCAGCCGACTTTTTTTTGTTTTAAATGTGGTGTTTCTTTATTTCAATTTCGTGTGTTTTTTTTAGGTGACAAGACTTTACAAAGACAAAGAACATGCTGAATTCGAGTTCACTGTACGTATATCCTTCTGTTTTATGGAAAACTCAGCGGGTTAGGTAACAGATCAGAACGGGTCACCTTTTTACTGGCCAGACTGCATTGGCTTGCTCTATAGCACTTTTTCTTCTTAACATTTTTTAATAAATAGTTAGTTTGTCAAATATGATTACAAAAATTATATCGTCATAATAGTAATCTAATTATTTTAATCAAAATGATTTCAGAAATTTTAATAAATGCACTTTGGGCGAATTTTGACCAATTAAACCGATTCCTTATAAGATAACTTTTGTTTATAGTTTTACCTTTATTGCCCATTAGAGATCAAAATATAACCCAAATCAACCCGTTCATAAGTAAACGGGTCTAAGTTGCCACATCAAGCTAATAGTGATCACTGACAATTCTGGTTCAACCTGTTTACCATCAATTTATGTTTACCATCAATTTAAGTTATGATTCAGCCATTCAGGTATATGATAGGTGCTGAATTCCTTGAAGTTATCAGTTAATAATTGCAGCAACTTATTGACTTGGTTCTTCTTTATAATGTAGTTGTAAGGATCAGGGAACCGGCCAATGGATGATGCGGAAATTTGAAAAAAAGTGATATAGTTTAAAGGGAAAGTCAACCACATGAAGAAAGGAAAGATATTAGCTTTGTTCGAGAATTTAGTGAAAATGGTATAGATGAAGATGTTTAGAGTTTAAAATTTGTTTTTTTAGCTAATAATGAATAGATATATAAGTGTAATCCTTTTAGCTATTTAATCTCTTACTACTTTTGCATGATCTCATATTTTTTTTTACTCAATAGTTTATAATTGTAACTTAGTTTCAATTTTCATGTACTCTCTAACATTTTCGTTAATATTTCAATGTATATAAATTATAATTTTTTACTTCACAATTTTAAAGGATATAGTATAATGCTGCTTTTTGACTAACCATTCTATAACAGTAAAATGGATTTATAGCAAATCAAGTGTTGGAGGGTAGCCAACCAGTTGATATCTTTAAGAACCCGTTTGAGTTGTTCTTACACTTAAGTAAGAATCTATTTTTTTCAAATTAATTTCATGTATATTTTTAATAATCTAGCAATAGAGCTTTAAATTCTAAGTCGTCCTGATTGGAATTGATAATGTCAGAGGATGAATGCGATAGTGGAGCTAAAGAAGACATCATGAAAACATCATGAAGGTTTAGTTGACAAAAACTTAATTTGTAACGGACATTATGTAGATGTACTATTGGGACATGCTCAACTGTCTCAAAATATTAGGTTTAACAAATCACACTTTGACGCTTCTACGTTTGAATTATTTTATGTGTTTAGTTGGTGTTTAGCCACCCGCGAAACTCGCGGGATCTTAGGCTAGTTAAATATATATTTGAACGTTTTGTTTAGTTTGGTATCAAATAGATTTTACAAAACTTAAAATAAAATTAACTAATATTATTTATCATTTCTAAATTTACAAGTTTTAAATAAATGGTTAAATTTATTGAGACTTCGTTACATTTACAAGTTATAAATAAAAGGTTAAATTTATTGAGACTTTGTTAACAAATTTTACTACAATATAATAATCTATTTATATCAATATAAATATATATTTATACTATACTATTTAATAAAACATTAATGTGTGACACCTGTCATTCATTGTAAGCATTTATTTTATGATTTTATCGCCTCACTTCCAAACTTATCTTATATTAATTAAATAAATAAATGAATAATGAGCTAATATTAAATTTGATCCTACTTTAAATTTTTGAATGCCATTCTTCTATTTTAAATTTTGAATACCATCCTACTTTATTATAAAGTATAGGAAATTACATTTATTCAACCCGCGTAATACACATATTTTTAAAGATGTAACTTTTTTATTATTTGGTATATAAAATTACATTTATTCAATCCGTGTAATAAATGAAGTTTCTTAAAGATGTATTATTTTATTATTTGGTAAACAATATTACATTTATTCAACTCGTGTAATACAAGTGGTTTTAAAGATAAAACTTTTTTATTTGGTATATAAAATTATATTTATTCAACCCGTACAATATGGTTCTTATAGATATAACTTTTTTTATTATTTAATATATAAAATTATATTTATTCAACTCGTGCAATAAAAGAGGTTTGTAAAGATATATTGTTTTATTATTTAGTATATAAAATTCATTTATTCGACCCGTATAAAACACGGGGTTATAACCTAGTTAAAAGTAATAAAGTAACCTATTTAATAACTATAACCATAATTGTCACTTGCTTTAAAAACTATATGATTAATCACCATTTACACAGTGTCTCTTAAATTTTTATACGATTTAATTTAATAAAACATAGACTAAAATCCATACCAAAAGCGGAAATATTGTGATGCTTAATTTTAAATTACTCAATGCCTAAACTAAATTTCCTTTGTCTTTAAGAAAGGCATCATTATACACCGTGGTCACCCCACAAATCAACGCCACCGATTATGGTCTCATCTTTAACCACTTCCACTATTAATATTTAGAGTAAACTGCCATTTTGGTCCCTGTGGTTTGGGCACTTTTGTCATTTTAGTCTAAATCTCAAACTTTTTACATCTGGGTACCTGTGGTTTGCATTTTGTTGCCATTTTAGTCCAAATTTCAAAAAACCCCTATTTTGACTGTTGAAAGCTGCTTGTTTTGTACTTTTGTGCAGGGGCATTTTGGTTATTTTAATTTACTCTTTTAATAAATTAAAACAAAATTAATTATATATTATATATATATATACATACAGACATTCACACACATACAGACATTTACCCTTTTTGAGTTTATCAACATCCACCCCCAACCTCTCGATCTCCGACCAGCGCGAGGGTTCCGGTGCCGGTGACGGCACACAGTGGCAGTAGCAGGACCCCACAGCTGGCGGTGCTATGGGGGTGGCGTCGGGTGCCGGCTCTGTCATTGTCGGCGACTTTTGAAACGGAGATGGTGATGGTTAGGTGGTGGTGCTGTGGTGGTTGAACCACCATCTACTCTGCAACAAAAATAGACAACCACCATCATCGGTTTCCCCTCAATCTGACCATACCATCGTGGGTACCGGAGCCACCGGCAACAGCCGACCAAACCTCGTGTTTCTATCTGTCTCTTTCTTAATCCCAGCCATGGGTGGTGAGATTAGGGAATCTGTTTTAAGATCTCATGTAAGCTTTCTTGAACCAATTTTAATGGGTTTTTGAGGGATTTGGGTTTTAGGGTTTGTGGATGTGAGATCTGTGTCTGATTTTGCAATTTAGGTATTGGGTATGTATGTTCAAAAATCAGATGGTGTTGCAGGTTTAATGGTGGTGTAATAGTGAAGACGGCGACGATGAATCGATCTGGTGGTTGTAGGTATAGGTGATGGTGGAGGCGGTGGCTTTTGATTTAGGGAAGGGTGGGGATGGTGGTGGTGGAGAGGAATCCAGGGGAGGGGATGTAGTGGTAGTAGGTGGGGGTAGCGGTGGTGCTAGCGGTGGTTGGTGGAGGTGATGCGGTGGTGGCTGATGGTTTATGGCAGCGGCGGTGGCTGAGTTTCATGGTGGATAACGGTGGTGTGTGGTCGGAGATAAATCCTAGACACCAAGCATATCATCAGATTCGAGTTATCGGAGTTCCTTTCTCTCTCCTCTCTCTCTCTCTCTCTCTCTCTCTCTCTGATCTCCTGAACATACGGGTGTGACTGTTGGATGGGACGACGCCGGAGTGGCGTTGGTGAGAAGGGGGAGGAGGTGGCGGTGGTGGTGGTGCTATAGAGAGAGAGAAGAGATAGAGAGTTGATCTGGAGTTTTATTGCTAAAAAAAAACTATACATTTAAATGAATTTACAACAAATGAAATTTAAAAAATGACCAAAAAGCCCCTGCACTAAAAGACAAAACAAGCAGCTTTCAACAGTCAAAATAGGGGGTTTTGAAATTTGGACTAAAATGGCAACAAAATGCAAACCACAGGGACCCAGATATAAAAAGTTTGAGATTTGGACTAAAATGGCAAAAGTGCCCAAACCACAGGGACCAAAATGGCAGTTTACTCTAATATTTATTTTGAAGAGTAAAGTTTCCGTACAAATAACTTTAACGTACTAAATGTACGAATAGAATGAAAAGGACAAAAACATGCGGTGGTATTATTGTAATTATCTGTTTGTAGGGTAATTATCAAAATTACTCTACAAATGATACTGTAGAGTAATTTCGATCTTGTAGAGTAATTTTGTAAAATGTTCTTGTAGAGTAATTTTGATCAAAAAAATATACCTCACCAAACAAACCCCAAAAAAACCTAACCCCCCCCCCCCCCCCCACACACACACACACATCCAAAGTAAATGTTAAAAACTAAACCATAAAGCTAAACCCCATAACTAAATGCTAAAAAAATTTACAAAATTACTCTACAAGATCAAAATTACTCTACAGGATCATTTGTAGAGTAATTTTTAATTGTATGTTGTTTGATAAACTTACAGTGTAATTTTGATTAACTTGTAAAATAATTTTGATGCGGAGTAATTTTGATACACTTGTAAAATAATTTTGATAATTACCCTACAAGATCAAAATTACTCTACAAGAACATTTTACAAAATTACTCTACAAAGATCAAAATTACTCTACAGGATCATTTGCAGAGTAATTTTGATAATTACTGATAATTACGAAAATGTAACCGCGTTTTTTCAGCGAAACCTTCAGTTTGTACGTTTTGTACGTTAAATTTATTTGTATTTGATCATTGTAAAATTAAAATACGTTTATAATTGTATATTTATTATCCAGTGTAATTAATTGAATCGTAGTTCGTTATAATTTACATAAATTCAACACAATTAGTTAGTTATAGTTAGTTTATATGATTCCGAAGGTTTTAAAATTGAAATTATTATTATATATATCAAATGACAACACCACTTTGCTAAGTGGTGTTGTCTTTTTCTTTTTCCTTTAATTTTTTACTTTTTCTTTCTTTCTTTTCTTTTTGTGGGTTTTTTTTCTTTTTTACTTTTATCTTTTAATTTTTAGCATTGACTCTTACAACCCCTTAAATTTCTAAATACTCTTTAATAGAGTTTTACGTCTTTATTTTTATTTACGTGTTGATTTATATTTCGATATGATTTTTATTGTGTTTATTTACGATTTTGCCCCAGTATAAAATCCGTTTTAATATTTATTTTACAAGACTATGGTAGTGTTTTGTTTTAATTGGTTGGATCGATTTAATTTTTATTCGTCATGCCAAGCGGTAGTTTTTCCATCGTTTTAGTTTTTTAGCAAAAGTATGGTAGTATTTTGTTTTACTTTGTTTAGTCAATGTAATATTTTTAGAGATCGTGTTATGAGTAGTATGTACAAGTAACTAAAACACAGACGTACATACTATGAGAAAGAAATATTCGGCTTAACACCCCGCAATGCGGGTGGGCAAAACCTAGTTCAAATGTAATACATTACATGGTTTGCTGGATAATAAATAAAACTAAAACTGAAGTTAGTTATAATTTAGTTTATAGAGAAAAATGCTCGGATAGTCCCTGTGGTTTGCCCATTTTTCACCTTTAGTCCCTAACTTTCTAAAATTAGACCTATAGTCCCAGAGTTTTTGAATTTTGTTCCTGGATAGTCCTTTGAGTGGATGGGGGTCAGTTTTTAGTGTTAGGTAAGTGTGAAATGACAAAAATACCCTTACTGTCAAATTAATAACTAAAAAGTTAAAAAATATAATTAATATTTTACAATTTATGTGGAACCCACCCCCCACCCTACCCACTTCATCTTCCCCACTCCACACCACCACCACTATCTCCACCTTCAACCACCACCACCATCTACCCCCCTCCCGCTTCACCATAACCACCACTGCCACCACTTCACCGTATCAACAGGTGCAGGGCCCAAAGCAAACTATTGGACTCAAATAAGGAATCATAGAGTCAAATAGTTGAATAAAATGATGAAAACAAAACAGGTTCACCATAATCCACTACTACAAAATGGAGTATTAGACGGTGTTAAAAATTTATTTTATGCGGGGTTAAAGTAATAACACCGTCTTAAAATCAACACCATTGTGCTGCTTTGATTAAAATATTCAAGATAATTCAAAAGAACCTTGTCTAATGCTTAAACACCGTCTTATACTAATTTATGCAACCTTTAGACGGTGTTGTCTTGAACACCGTCTTATAAACATCAATTAATTTGATTAAAATATTCAAGAAAACAATAAACGGAGAAAAAAGAAACTTAAGAAATTTAGAAAACAATTAACATAAAGAAAGAACATAAGAAATACGCATAGGAGAAACCCTAACATAGTTATTGGAGAAACCATCGACCAAAGAAATGGAGGGTGAACGGCCACATGTGGCAACGACAGGGTACCAGGCTTTCCGGTCACCGCAGCGGCAATCAACCAACTGCACAGCGGCAAACAACCACGGTTTGGTTGCCGTGTCAGTAGACATCAACGGAACAGATGGTGACGGCCATGCGGTTATTTCTCAGATATCCCCATTTCATCTCAGCCATTCGCATAATCTACAGTATGTGTATGTATGTTTCTTTCTTCAATTGTTCCGGAATTGTTAGATGTGTTTTTGGGGTATTGATTGTGTGGGTTTGTGGAAGAGTAGAAATTTATTTTGGGGATTTTGGGGAAAGTATATGAGTTGCAAGGGAGAAACGATACTTGGCAAGATTGATTGTTTTAACTGTTGAACACTATTTATTTGTTTAATTGAGTTTTATTATCGTTGAAGTCAGGGCAAACTTTGAGTTTCTTGAAAAGCTTGGAATAGATAGGTGGTCTGTGATTCTTTATGATAGACATTGCTCCGGCTGGTGAAACATTGTAGGTATCTTGACCCTCATTTCATATTTGTTTTATCATAGATAATATACATAAGTATGTGATGGAGGGTATATTCTCACCCTCTGACCTTTCTACAAACCTTAAAACCACCACCCCCTTCCAAGCTTAATATTTCAACTTTCAAATACATTTGTAAGTACTCTATAATTCTCAGGAAAGCTTTCCATAAGACTTGATTTTAAACCACTGTACTTTAAGACGGTGTTGAAAACACCATCTTAAAACCCATATCACCCCGTCTAATGCTCTGTTTTGTAGTAGTGATCAGACCAGGATAAAAAACAAAATTTAATCCATCACAATGTAATGTCAAAATTCCCATATGGCCCTGAATTGTAAGGAATGGAACCACCAGTAGAATATAATCGTGTACAAACAGTTGTAATAAGTTTTTTTGGATGCAATACCTGAATAGGAGTTACAGAAAGTGGAAAATCAATAGGTAGCGACATGACATTTGGATGTGTGAGCGCTAGATGCGAATCACCAATGAAAAGCATCCATGGATTATATTTCAACGGTGACTCCACAACATCTAATCGAGGATTGGTGGGCTCATTCTCAGACCCAACTCAACTGAAGAAGTACAATCCATCTGAACAAAACATGGATCCAAGTGCGTAGGTGAATCTGATTTGTGAAGGTTGATGGCGATCAGAAAAAAAAAACGGAGCCGCAACATTCATCTGTGGTGGTAGTGGGTGGTAGTGGTGGTGATGGAATCGGGAAGAATAGGTGGTGACTGGCGTGGGGAAGAAAATATGGTGGTTACGGTCAAGTTAGGGGGGGGGTAGATGGTGGTGGTGGTGGTGGGGAAGATGAATGTAAGAACCTGCAAAAATGACCAAAAACGACCCGTAAGTGAAAACTCGGACCCCTGAAACCCTAATCATCTTGAAAAACCAAATTACGACCCTTATCCATCATATGCTTACAATGAAGAACAATGGTGTGAACCATCTACTTCACATGGGTATTATGAGGAACAAAGGATCGAACAACCGGATTCAAGCTTTGAAAATCCCGATTCTTTTTCTATAACCGAAGTAACCGATAGGATATCAGAACACATTAGAGTTATCGATCGCTGTATAAAAGAATCTCGCGCAAGGGAAGAGGAGTCCCGCGCAAGAGAAGAATTAAAAAATGAAGAGATAACTGAAAGTGTAAAAATGGAAGAACAAATAAGTGAAAAACCGACACATGACTTAAACAACGAAATAGGTGAGTCCGACAAAGTTAAAATTCAAGAAGAATCTAATTTTGAAGAAATTAATCTCTTGTCAACTTCTTTCGAAAATCATTGTTTAGTACCCACTCATGCTAAGTTTTTAAAAGAGTTAAACACTAACACTAAGATTGACGAAACGGTAAGTATTAAGTTAACTGATGATCAAACCTCACTAATAAAAGAAGACCCATTTGAAATTAACATTACACTGGTTCCATGTTTTTTTCAAAATTCGTTTATTAGTAATGTCACAATCGATAAAGATCTTTGTGTTAACATAATGCCTAACTACATTTTCGAAAAATTAAGTATTAGTGATTTTTCTCCACTTCAAATACCCATTTTTCTATCCAATCGGAAAGTAATAAAATCAATCGGTGTAGTTGAAGATGTATTGGTTCAAACAAATCAAATGGTAATACCGACCGACTTTGTCATCCTCGATGACGCTCCTCTAGTGTTGGGACGACCATTTGTTAAAACTCACGAAGCTTTGAAAAACCGGAAGTTCAACAATCTACCTCTTCAATTAGGGGCATTTAAAAGAAGTGTCGATCTTGAGCGGTCAATGAAATATCCTTTCGTCAATAATGACCCCCTAATTGAAGATGAAGATGAACCACCCGATACAAGTGAAGCGTTTGACCACTTTGTTGAAGAGGTCGCCATAAAACAAACTTTTAAAGTTCTTGATCAAAATGAGCAACTAAATAAGGAGTCTCCTAAAGACCCACCACCTGAGCTCAAAGAACTTCCAAAAGGTTTAGAATATGCTTTTCTAGACAAAGATGGTAATTTACCTGTAATTATTTCGTCTAAATTAGATAGCTTAGAAAAAGAAAAATTAATTAGTCTTTTGAAAAAACACAAAAACGCAATAGCTTGGAAACTTGTAGACATAAAAGGAATTAGTCCTTCCATGTGCACACACAAAATTTTGATGAATGATGACTACAAATTGGTAATACAACCACAACGTCGAGTAAATCCAAATGTTCAAGAAGTGGTTAAAAACGAGGTCATCAAATTACTTGACGTCGGACTTATCTATCTATCTCCGATAGTCCTTGGGTAAGTCCCGTCCAAGTAGTTCCAAAGAAAGAAGGTATGACGGTAATAACTAACGAAAAGAATGAATTAATACCAACGAGAACCGTCACAGGATGGAGAGTATGTATAGATTATAGACGATTAAATGAAGCAACAAGAAAATATCACTTTCCTTTACCCTTCATTGATCAAATGTTAGAAAGACTATCCGGTCATAAATTTTACTGTTTCTTGGATGGTTTTTCAGGTTACTTTCAAATCCCGATAGCACCCGAAGACCAAGAAAATACAACTTTCACATGTCCCTATGGAACTTTTGCTTATCGACGCATGCCGTTTGGTCTATGTAATGCCCCCGCAACATTCCAACGTTGCATGGTAGCCATCTTCCATGATATGATAGAAAAGACAATGGAAGTCTTCATGGACGACTTTTCTATCTTTGGGGATTCATACGATCAATGCCTCGATAACCTTGAACGAATGCTATCCCGATGTGAGGAAACTAACCTCGCCCTTAATTGGGAAAAATGTCATTTCATGGTAACAGAGAGAATAGTACTCGGTCATAAGATCTCAAGCGAAGGAATGGAGGTGGATCGAGCCAAAATAGATACCATTTCTAGATTGCCACCTCCATCCTCCGTAAGAGCTATCAGAAGTTTCCTAGGGCATGCCGGATTTTATAGGCGGTTTATCAAAGACTTTTCTAAAATCTCAAGGCCTCTAACAAAATTACTTGAAAAAGATGCCCCTTTTCATCTTTGACAAGGATTGCAATCAAGCATTTCTAACCTTAAAGGAAATGTTAGTCAATGCACCTATCATGATAGCGCCTGATTGGAAATTTCCTTTCGAAATCATGTGTGATGCTAGTGACTTTGCAGTTGGAGCTGTCTTGGGACAAAGAAAAGAAAAGCATTTCCACCCAATTTATTATGCTAGTAAAACACTTAATGATGCACAGGAAAATTACACAACAACTGAAAAAGAATTACTAGCTGTGGTATTTGCTTTTGATAAATTTCGTTCTTATCTTGTTCTTTCTAAAACTATAGTCTATACAGATCATGCAGCCATTCGATATCTCTTCAAAAAGCAGGACGCAAAACCACGTTTGATTCGGTGGATTCTACTCCTCCAAGAATTCGACATCGAAATCAAAGACAAAAGAGGAGCAGAAAATACCGCAGCAGATCATCTTTCGCGCTTAGAAGACCCAGCTTTAGAAGCGACTAGGGATGAGCAAATCAACGAAAAATTCCCAACTGAGTCCCTGGAAATGGTGGAATACAAGGAAGAACCATGGTACGCCGACTATGCTAACTACTTAGCTAGCGGTATAGTCGCAAAAGGGTGGCCACATCATCAAAGAAAAAAATTCTTTGCCAATGTGAAACACTATTTTTGGGAAGATCCATATCTTTTCAAAATGTGTGCCGACCAACTCGTCCGACGATGCGTACATGGTAGCGAAGCACGAAGAATTCTCCACCATTGTCATGAAGGTCCATACGGAGGGCATCATGGTGCCGCTAGTACCGCACGAAAGGTATTTGATTCAGGATTTTATTGGCCAACCATTTACAAAGACGCCCAAAGTCTTGTCAAGACATGTGATGCTTGCCAAAGAACAGGTAATATTTCTTCCAAAAACGAAATGCCACAAAATGGAATTCTTGTTTGTGAAATTTTTGATGTGTGGGGACTCGACTTTATGGGACCTTTTCCACCATCGAAAGGAAACAAATATATACTTGTGGCAGTAGACTACTTGTCTAAATGGACCGAGGCCGAGGCACTTCCAACAAATGATGGAAGAGTCGTGGTAAGATTTCTGAAAAAATTATTCTCTCGTTTTGGCACACTTAAAGCATTAATAAGTGATAGAGGTACCCATTTTTGCAACCATCAACTTGAAATTTTTTTAACAAGATATGGGGTCTATCACCGGGTCTCAACAGCATATCACCCTCAAACAAACGGACAAGCCGAAGTGACTAATAGAGGTTTAAAACGAATACTTGAAAAAACCGTAGGGTTAAACAAAAAGGAATGGGCAGATAAATTAGACGATGCTTTATGGGCCTTTCGAACTGCTTATAAAACAACAATAGGTACAACCCCATATAAGCTAGTCTATGGAAAAAGTTGTCACTTGCCAGTAGAAATTGCACACAAAGCCTACTGGGCAATCAAAAATGTAAACTTAGATTTAGAATTTGCTGGTAAAAATCTGTAACACCCCGAATTTTATGACAAAAATTATTGTGAATGGTTAAATGATTTTATGATTAATTAAGTTATTATAAATAATGAAAGTTAATATATATATATATATATATATATACATGTGATGTACAAGAATGAAAAACATAAGTAACTTTAGGGGCTAAGTTAGTAATTGTTTTAGTAACAAATAAAGAACAAAAAGAACCCAGTGTATGGGTTTTGGGGGTCGCGCACAAGAGAGAGCAGGAGGGGAAATCCCCTCTTCAACCCTAGTTCATAAAAATCTAAATTGGATGTGATTCTGGGTCAAATTCGAATGCATGTGACGAAATTTCCAACCATCTAAAAGTTTCCTACATAGGGTAAGTCGGATTTTGTGATTTGATGACAGTTAGTGAACATGGGTTTCGATCAATCAGTGGATTAGTATGAAATTATGCTTGTGTATGAACTAGAACCATTGTTAGAGGGTGTTTTATGCTTGATTTCGTTTGTATTGAAGGTTTGAAAGAAAACCCACTTGTTCTAGTAGGATGATGTTTATGTCATTTGATTAAGTAGAGCAAAGGCTATGAATAATTGTGTGAATACTAGAACATTGATAGATTATTATGTGTAGGATGAATGATTTGTGCAAGAATGGTTGATTATATGGATTATGATGATATCTAGTGAAATTAAGCATAGGGTACATGTACATAATGCTTCATATGTTGTACGCACACCAGGTGTTTGATGAAATGCTCAAAAGAATAATATGTATAATTTGGAAGGTGAATGAATGAGATTTAGTTGTACTAAATAAACGAATGAATGTGTTGTTATAGGCGTGAAAGAAGAAGGTTCCAACACTAGGAAGTCGGAAAGTTCACAAGATCGAGGTATGTTAGTGTACACCACATTTCTATATTTATGATGTTGTCATATGTAAAATAATTTCAATTGTATCGTGTTGTTATGTCAAAGTTGTGAGAATTTAATTCTATGGTAGTTGAAAGTAAAGGTACAATCTGTCATAAACGGATTGTGAGGAATGATTAAAATACGAAAGATGACGCATCATATCCGGTTCTTTTAGTGGAACCGGGTATGGGAAGTTAAGTATGTAATGGATGAAAGTCTACTCGATCCGTCTTCTCGGATCGGAGTATGATGTAAGAATGTAATGACTATAATTGTTCGTTATGAACAAATCGAATGAAGGTGATGTAATGATGCTAGTATCCGTTCTTAACGGGTATGTTAAGCAAAGTATGTTTAGCCTCTACTTTGAAGCAAGCATGTAATGATACGTTTAACGGTTAGCAAAGTAATTGAATGATGTTAATCTGATAAAGAAGCAAATGGGTTTATTACCTAGAATTGTTAGTGTCTAAATACTAACTTATTTGTTATGTCGAATGTAGGTAAATCCTCAATTTAGGCGACTTGGCAATTTGGAGCGAGCATAAGCACACTTTATGATCATCAAGCGCTTCCGCTATTACGTATCAATGTTTTGGGTCAAATGCTTGTTTTTGTATAGCATTGTTGTTAGTTACACTTTTTAACACTTGATGTATGGTTTTTAGTCGCGTCTAGTCGAACGGGCCGTAAACTTGCTTGTTTGATGATGGTTGAAACAGGGATACAGTCGTCTTACGGACGGGTCATGCCCAAATTTTGTTAGATTAGCGCACAAATGTTATTGATATCTTTACGATAAATTAAGAAAAGTTTGGACGCTTTTAAAAAGTTTATGTTTCTATTGTTCTTTGGTCGTCATTTTATTAGAAGTAAAAGCGGGTCTAACAAAATCGATTTTGTCAATTAAATGAATTAGACGAACTTAGGAATTATGCATTCTCAAACTCCGAAATTTATAAGGAAAGAATGAAAAATCTACATGACAAACATATTAAACCTAATGAATTTCGAGTAGGAGATCTAGTTCTTTTGTTTAATTCACGTCTTCGATTATTTCCTGGTAAACTAAAGTCTAGGTGGTCAGGACCTTTTTCCGTCACCCATATTTTTCCACACGGTGCAGTAGAAATTAAATCTCAAAATGGGCCTCCATTCAAAGTCAATGGCCAACGGCTGAAACTCTATCAAGGATTTATTGAGGATGAAGAGGAAGAGATCTCGTTTCAAACGGTGGAAGAATGAAACCATCATCATACCTGGTAAGTTACGAACGATCGGGACGATGCCTAAAGCGGTAAGTTTTCTAACCAAAGCTTATGGGAAACAAAAGGGCACTCACACGAGCACTGAAAAAAAAAATTAATTTTAAAATTTTGCTCGGCACGAGGCCGTGTCCGCTGGAGACGGGGCCGTGTTCGCGCTGCAGTCGGGATAAAACCCCTTTTCCAAAACAGTTACTTCATTCCACACGCCCCGTTTCCCCGAAAAAGCTCTGGTTACAGGCGATTTTTCGCAGATTTTCGACGTCTCCTATCACTCTAACAACATCAAGGTATGATTCTATCACTTTTAGTAGTTAGATTAGTTACTTGCATGTAGTTAAAACACCAAAAATTTGGGGAAAATCTAGGGTTCTTGAAGTTCATCCGGATCGAACCTCAAATTTTTGTTTAGATCTGTTTGCATTTAGTTAGATTAGTGTTATGGGAAGTAAATACACTTGTATTGTTCATAGATTCACCCGATTTCTCACAAAAACCCAAAACCCTTGTTCTTGAACCGAAAAAGATAAAATTGATAGGGTAAACGGGTTATTTTGGGAAAAACGGCACTTAGGGTTTCCTTTTCGGGGGAAACCGCACCTTTTGGACCAAAAATTTTCAAGTTTTCGAAACCGGGTCGAAAATTGGAATTTTTGAGTAACAGACGCCTGGACACGGGGCCGTGTCCGCTGAACACGGGGTCGTGTCCAGCCCACTGTTTGCAGTTTTTTCCGAAAATACTTCTGTTTCGTGTTAACATTTGGTGTATTCTTTCAGATGGCTAGGAAGTTCACAAGATTTAACGCCAATGAGCTCGATGCTAGGGCTAGATACGAGATACTTCAAACAAGGCCGGAGGGATACCCGAGGCAAGCATGCACGGAACTGTTAACTTTGGTGAATCAAATCGATCGTTTCAACAACATTGTCACGGGACCACTCAGAGCCGCTCTAACAACTCGACTCCGTTCCGTCCACGAATGCACTTTGGAATTTTATAGCACCTTCACATTCAACTCGAGGTGCGACCCGTTCGATAATGATGGGGTAGCATTCCGATGTGGCGGAACGAGGTATTCGATCTCTATGGCACAATTTGGATCGATTGTCGGCTTGTATGCGGAAGAGGATGCGGGAAACGAGGAAAATACTGGGGGAATGTGAGAGATAGGTGAGAACGAACGCCAAGCCATTTGGGCTCAGATTGGTGAAGGGTACTACAATCCGAGCAGCACTAAGAGTATAAAGCTGAGGGATCTGCTCTACAGATACATCCATAGGCTCCTCGGCTACTCTCTTAGCCAAAGGCATGATAGTAGTGGCGTCGTTGGGTTAAGAGATCTTGTTGTCCTCCACTGTATCCACACCCGCAGGCCGCTTGATGTTCCGTTCCTCATGCTCCGAAATATGCATCATAACCGCCTTGCTAGTGCACCGACTCCTATCTTCTTTGGGGGATGGGTGTACCGTCTCTTCAGGCACTTCGCCCACATACCGAGGTCATTTGAGAGGAGCCCATGGTCGGGTATGGTGGATATACACATATGCCGCTCAATGAACCTGATTTATGAGGCGGAAGACGGGACGGTAAGCTTTCAAAGGATGCAAGGTCATGCATGGAACCCGCAAGAAGCACTTGTCCTTCAAGCTCCACAACATCATCAGTATCAGTATCAACCCCAAGGTGATCCGGGCCAATCCTCCTCCGGAGGCGGTTTTCCTAATTTCCAAAGTTTGCATGATTTGTTGCAGGAAAACCTTATGTGCACCAGGAATACCTACAACATGGCAAGCAACACCTATCACTGGGTTGGAGCTATCGAGAGAAACATATCCGATATCCAAGATGATATTGGATATATTCGAGACCACATTGCACGCCATGGAGGGGATGATGATGATGATGATGATGATGAGGACATGGATTAGGCGGGAGGAGCAGAGGAAGAGGCGGTTGTTTGATGGTTCCCCCAGGTTAACCCTTTTCTACTCTTGAATAATTGATGGCCTGCGTGCCAAGTGTTGAACAATTTACTTTCCCTAACTTCTTTTATTTTCTGCAAATTCTTTTTTCTTTTCTTTTAACTTTGACATGGATGTTGAATGTTGGTAAAAGTAGGATGTTTGCTATGGTATGGTATGGTGTTTATTGATTAAGCAGGTACATACAAGGCTTAGAGTACTAAGCATTAGTACTACTAAAGTCGGGACAGGAAAATCGAAGAAAGAAACCTGTTTTTCAAATTTGCAGACCGTTCACACGGGGCCGTGTCCAGCCGACACGCCCCTGTGCCCACTCCCCTGAACCTGTTGTTTGTATTTATTCTGCAGACCTTGACAGACACGGGGTCGTGTACAACCAACACGCCCCCGTGTTCACCTTCTGTAAGTTTTCGTTACTGGCACCTGAGCACGGGGACGTGTCCACTTAACACGGGGTCGTGCCCAGGTAACCAGTAACATAAAATTTTTGCTTTTTACACATTCAATCAACCTAAAAACTTATTTTTGGGACACATTGAGGACAATGTGTAATTTAAGTGTGGGGGGGATGCTAAAACCTTGAATCTTGCAAGTCCTAAATACAAGCCTTACACAAAACTCTATTGGAACCGCTAATCACCCCAAATTTTTTTCAAAAATTTTCATTTTTTTACTTGTCTAGGTTTAACTCGGGAAATTCAAGTTCTCAAAAAGGTTATATTTTTACGAATTTACAACCGATAGCGTCGTGATAAAAAGAACCAACATAAGAAAATTATGAAAAGGCATGGCAAACTTAGTTAAAATTTGATTATATATACTTGATCACATAAAAACCCATTCCCACAAAAGTGAGTTTTGAGCCTTTATTGAGCATTCAATTACATATCTTTAAACTAAATGCTCATTTTTCGTTTCTTGTGTGAATAGCCGCTTGGTTCTTACAACTCTAGAACTTGCCACGACGATACATTCCCGGTCCTTACCAACTTAAACCCGAGTAAGTAAATGATGGAGGCATTAGGACTAACCCTTTTTATTTCTACACCATTATTTTTCTTTTTTTTTTACCACCTACCCAAAATCCCCCTAGTTAGCCCCTTTGAGCCTAAACCTTTTCATTTCATAACCCAAACCAAACACCCTTTTACCCACCAAAACCTTTTTATTTTATTTTTAACCCTTTTGTTTTAGTAACAAGTTCGGTTTTTCGTATGACTTTAAAAAAAAAAAAATTGTTGATGATGAAGCAAAAAAAAAAAAACAAAAAAAAAAAACAAGTTCATCAAAAATAACTTTGTTTGAATAAAATGCTTCATCAAAATAAAAAATTACAAAGATAGAAAGTCTTACGAAAACCGACACTTGTTACGCTTTTCGCCCTTTTTCTACTAACCACTAACCCAACCACCTACCTTTAACCCCAAGCCTAACCCTTCACCCACAAAGTCCTCTTGATATTTACAAAGGTTTATAAGTTAAAAAGGAGGAGGATTGATTGCTTAGCAAGCCTATGGTAGGAGTAAGTTCCATGCCGCTCTCGAGTGATCCACAAATACATTTTCGGCCGAGTGTTGAGTGATCCCCGTGAGGTATGTGAACTTGTATATAAATAAAATTTTAAAGAGGCATGTTATGCCCTAATAAGTAATTTATCTTATGAAAAGTTTTAAATAAATCATGACGAATAGGATTGTAAATAAATAAAAATAAAACTAAATAAAGAATCTTGGAAATCCCGACACTCTATGACAAGCCCAAAACCTTCTTTTCTACCCATTCCATTTGGGAGTGTAATAGCCACATATTAAAGAGTTTTGCTTGAGGACAAGCAAAGATTCAAGTGTGGGGGTATTTGATGTGTGCAAAATGCAACATATAAATTACATCAATTGTGGCATAAAACTAACCCTTTTTAGTACTAATGTTGGAAAAAGTGTGCTTTTGTCTTCATTTTGTATTTTCAGGATTAAATGTGCTCAAATTAACAAAAGAAGCAAAAAGACATCAAAATCTGACATAAATACAAGAAAAGGAACAAGACGTGACATGCCCGACCCCACGACAGCATCTTCCCAAGCAAAACAAGACAACAAAAGACTGAACACGCCCCGTGCTCAGCCAGCACGGGGGCGTGCCCAAGTGTCAGCAGAAAAGACAAAGTGGTAGAAGCTTCTATTGCCCACCACGGGGCCGTGCTCAGCGGACATGGGGCAGTGGTCAACTATAAGATTCGCACAATCCAGGCAAATCTTCATAGTACAAAGATTCTTCTGCACACGGGGTCGTGCTCAGCGGACATGGGGGCGTGGTCAACTAATAAGACAAAGCTGCATTAAATGAAGAAAGAGAGGATGTGGACACGGGGCCGTGCCCACTGGACACGGGGCCGTGCCCGAGCTTCTGTTCAGCCTATAAATAGGAGTGCTTGGCTCAAGCTCAAACCATCCCTTGGCACACCACCTTTACCCTTTTTGAGTTTATCAACATCCACCCCCAACCTCTCGATCTCTCCATCTCGATCTCCGACCAGCGCGAGGGTTCCGGTGCCGGTGACGGCACACAGTGGCAGTAGCAGGACCCCACAGCTGGCGGTGTTGTGGGGGTGGCGTCGGGTGCCGGCTCTGTCATTGTCGGCGACTTTTGAAACGGAGACGGTGATGGTTAGGTGGTGGTGCTGTGGTGGTTGAACCACCATCTACTCTGCAACAAAAATAGACAACCACCATCATCGGTTTCCCCTCAATCTGACCATACCATCGTGGGTACCGGAGCCACCGACAACAGCCGACCAAACCCGTGTTTCTATCTGTCTCTTTCTTAATCCCAGCCATGGGTGGTGAGATTAGGGAATCTGTTTTAAGATCTCATGTAAGCTTTCTTGAACCAATTTTAATGGGTTTTTGAGGGATTTGGGTTTTAGGGTTTGTGGATGTGAGATCTGTGTCTGATTTTGCAATTTAGGTATTGGGTATGTATGTTCAAAAATCAGATGGTGTTGCAGGTTTAATGGTGGTGTAATAGTGAAGACGGCGACGATGAATCGATCTGGTGGTTGCAGGTTTAGGTGATGGTGGAGGCGGTGGCTTTTGATTTAGGGAAGGGTGGGGATGGTGGTGGTGGAGAGGAATCCAGGGGAGGGGATGTAGTGGTTGTAGGTGGGGGTAGCGGTGGTGCTAGCGGTGGTTGGTGGAGGTGATGCGGTGGTGGCTGATGGTTTATGGCAGCGGTGGTGGCTGAGTTTCATGGTGGATAACGGTGGTGTGTGGCCGGAGATAAATCCTAGACACCAAGCATATCATCAGATTCGAGTTATCAGAGTTCCTTTCTCTCTCCTCTCTCTCTCTCTCTCTCTCTCTCTGATCTCCTGAACATACGGGTGTGACTGTTGGATGGGACGACGCCGGAGTGGTGGTGGTGAGAAGGGGGAGGAGGTGGCGGCGGTGGTGGTGCTACAGAGAGAGAGAAGAGAGAGAGGGAGGGAGGAGGTGGCGGTGGTGGTGGTGCTATAGAGTGAGAGAAGAGATAGAGAGTTGATCTGGAGTTTTATTGCTAAAAAAAACTATACATTTAAATGAATTTACAACAAATGAAATTTAAAAAATGACCAAAATGTCCCTGCACTAAAGGACAAAACAAGCAGCTTTCAACAGTCAAAATAGGAGGTTTTGAAATTTGGACTAAAATGGCAACAAAATGCAAACCACAGGGACCCAGATATAAAAAGTTTGAGATTTGGACTAAAATGGCAAAAGTGCCGAAACCACAGGGACCAAAATGGCAGTTTACTCTAATATTTATTTTGAAGAGTAAAGTTTCCGTACAAATAACTTTAATGTACTAAATGTACGAATAGCATGAAAAGGACAAAAACATGCGGTGGTATTATTGAAATTATCTGTTTGTAGGGTAATTATCAAAATTACTCTACAAATGATACTGTAGAGTAATTTCGATCTTGTAGAGTAATTTTGTAAAATATTCTTGTAGAGTAATTTTGATCAAAAAAATATACCTCACCAAACAAACCCCAAAAAACCTAACCCCCCCCCCCCCACACACACACACACATCCAAACTAAATGTTAAAAACTAAACCATAAAGCTAAACCACATAACTAAATGCTAAAATTTTTTTTACAAAATTACTCTACAAGATCAAAATTACTCTACAGGATCATTGATGTGTGCAAAATGCAACATATAAATTACATCAATTGTAGCATAAAACTAACCTTTTTTTAGTACTAATGTTGGAAAAAGTGTACTTTTGTCTTCCTTTTGTATTTTCAGGATTAAATGAGCTCAAATTAACAAAAGAAGCAAAAAGACATCAAAATCTGACATAAATACAAGAAAAGGAACAAGACGTGACATGCCCGACCCCACGACAGCATCTTCCCAAGCAAAACAAGACAACAGAAGACTAAACACGCCCCGTGCTCAGCCAGCACGGGGGCGTGCCCAAGTGTCAGCAGAAAAGACAAAGTGGTAGAAGCTTCTATTGCCCACCACGGGGCCGTGCTCAGCGGACATGGGGCCGTGGTCAACTATAAGATTCGCACAATCCAGGCAAATCTTCATAGTACAAAGATTCTTCTGCACACGGGGTCGTGCTCAGCGGACACGGGGGCGTGGTCAACTAATAAGACAAAGCTGCATTAAATGAAGAAAGAGAGGATGTGGACACGGGGCCGTGCCCACTGGACACGGGGCCGTGCCCGAGCTTCTGTTTAGCCTATAAATAGGAGTGCTTGGCTCAAGCTCAAACCATCCCTTGGCACACCACCTCTCTCACACTTCACCCACCACCCACCACCACCATAACCCCATCATCCACCACCATCATCCATTGTCCATCATAGAGTGTGTGAGTCGTCTCGGGATCCAAGATTGATCGTAAGAGTTCTTGACAATCAAGGCCATGTTTGCCTAAGTCTCTTACATCACTTGGTGAAGACAAAGTGTCTAGTGTAATAATTTTTATTTCTAATCTTTTCGCACTTTTTACTTGGTTTTGTATTAATGACTTTAATAACTAGTTGCTTATGTTGAAGGTGATCTTTCCTTATCGTTTGTCCGTGGTGTCTTGGCATTATTTTACTGTCTATATAAAATAAAAGATTTTCACCATTCATATCTCCACGGTCTATATGGAGGTATGTTGGCTACCTGGTCGGGGGTTAAGGGAACGGTTTGGTAAAGGTCTTGCCATTGTTCAGCGTTTAGAGGTCCTGCAATGGACCTGGGCCAAATTTAGTAGGACCTCCTTCAATACTTAACGGTATTGGATGGCGGGGGTCCAAACTCTTTGATCCCCTTATAAGTTAACTACTATTAATACTATAACCCGGCTATTTAGGACTGTATCCCTGCTGACTCAGACTACTTAGTCGAGGGTAACGTCACCTCCAAAAGAGGGGCCTACCATAATTTGCATTAATAACTTAATTAATTATCTTCCAATAATCCACCCTTTTAGGATTGTATCCTTGCTGACTCAAACTACTGGGGTGAGGGTAACGTCACCTTCAAAAGAGGGGCCTACCACAATAACTAAGATAATCTCTTAAAATAGTGCAAAAGTGCGGAAATAATCAAAGGTTACACTAGATACGAGTCGGAACCAAGTGATTCATCTTGTCTATCTGTTTTTTTCTTTTTATTTTTATTTTCAGCATTTTAGTTAGTTTTTATTTTTCTTAGCTTAAAACATTTTTCTAAACTTTTTTATTTTGATTAGACGTTGAGGATAAACCGGTACTAAAAGCTCTTGTGTCCTTGGACGACCTCGGTATCTTGCCAACACTATACTACGCTCACGATGGGTGCACTTGCCCATATGTGTGTTTAGTGTTAGTAAAATATCGTGTTTTATAAATTTAAAACTTGGCTAAAAATAAGTGTTAAAGGGGCTTAAAAATATACACCTAATATATATAACACTTCACACGCATCAATCATTTGTAGAGTAATTTTGAATTGTATGTTGTTTGATAAACTTACAGTGTAATTTTGATTAACTTGTAAAATAATTTTGATGCAGAGTAATTTTGATACACTTGTAGAGTAATTTTGATAATTACCCTACAAGATCAAAATTACTCTACAAGAACATTTTACAAAATTACTCTACAAAGATCAAAATTACTCTACTGGATCATTTGTAGAGTAATTTTGATAATTACTGATAATTACGAAAATGTAACCGCGTTTTTTCAGCGAAACCTTCAGTTTGTACGTTTTGTACGTTAAATTTATTTGTATTTGATCATTGTAAAATTAAAATACGTTTATAATTGTATATTTATTATCCAGTGTAATTAATTGAATCGTAGTTCGTTATAATTTACATAAATTCAATACAATTAGTTAGTTATAGTTAGTTTATATGATTCCTAGGGTTATTAAAATTGAAATTATTATTATATATATCAAATGACAACACCACTTTGCTACAGTGGTGTTGTCTTTTTCTTTTTCCTTTAATTTTTTACTTTTTCTTTCTTTATTTTCTTTTTGTGGGTTTTTTTTTTCTTTTTTAGTTTTATCTTTTAATTTTTAGCATTGACTCTTACAACCCCTTAACTTTTAAATACTCTTTAATCGAGTTTTACGTCTTTATTTTTATTTACGTGTTGATTTATATTTTGATATGATTTTTATTGTGTTTATTTACGATTTTGCCCCAGTATAAAATCCGTTTTAATATTATTTTTACAAGACTATGGTAGTGTTTTGTTTTAATTGGTTGGATCGATTTAATTTTTATTCGTCATGCCAAGCGGTAGTTTTTCCATCGTTTTAGTTTTTTAGCAAAAGTATGGTAGTATTTTGTTTTACTTTGTTTAGTCAATGTAATATTTTTTGAGATCGTGTTATGAGTAGTATGTACAAGTAACTAAAACACAGACGTACATACTATGAGAAAGAAATATTCGGCTTAACGCCCCGCAACGCGGGCGGGCAAAACCTAGTTCAAATGTAATACATTACATGGTTTGCTGGATAATAAATAAAACTAAAACTGAAGTTAGTTATAATTTAGTTTATAGAGAAAAATGCTCGGATAGTCCCTGTGGTTTGCCCATTTTTCACCTTTAGTCCCTAACTTTCTAAAATTAGACATATAGTCCCAAAGTTTTTGAATTTTGTTCCTGGATAGTCCCTTGAGTGGATGGGGGTCAGTTTTTGGTGTTAGGTGAGTGTGAAATGACAAAAATACCCTTACTGTCAAATTAATAACTAAAAAGTTAAAAAAATATAATTAATATTTTACAATTTATGTGGAACCCACCCTACCCACTTCATCTTCCCCACTCCACACCACCACCACTATCTCCACCTTCAACCACCACCACCATCTACCCCCCTCCCGCTTCACCATAACCACCACTGCCACCACTTCACCGTATCAACAGGTGCAGGGCCCAAAGCAAACTATTGGACTCAAATAAGGAATCATAGAGTCAAATAGTTGAATAAAATGATGAAAACAAAACAGGTTCACCATAATCCACTACTACAAAATGGAGTATTAGACGGTGTTAAAAATTTATTTTATGCGGGGTTAAAGTAATAACACCGTCTTAAAATCAACACCATTGTGCTGCTTTGATTAAAATATTCAAGATAATTCAAAAGAACCTTGTCTAATGCTTAAACACCGTCTTATACTAATTTATGCAACCTTTAGACGGTGTTGTCTTGAACACCGTCTTATAAACATCAATTAATTTGATTAAAATATTCAAGAAAACAATAAACGGAGAAAAAAGAAACTTAAGAAATTTAGAAAACAATTAACATAAAGAAAGAACATAAGAAATACGCATAGGAGAAACCCTAACATAGTTATTGGAGAAACCATCGACCAAAGAAATGGAGGGTGAACGGCCACATGTGGCAACGACAGGGTACCAGGCTTTCCGGTCACCGCAGCGGCCATCAACCAACTGCACAGCGGCAAACAACCACGGTTTGGTTGCCGTGTCAGTAGACATCAACGGAACAGATGGTGACGGCCATGCGGTTATTTCTCAGATATCCCCATTTCATCTCAGCCATTCGCATAATCTACAGTATGTGTATGTATGTTTCTTTCTTCAATTGTTCCGGAATTGTTAGATGTGTTTTTGGGGTATTGATTGTGTGGGTTTGTGGAAGAGTAGAAATTTATTTTGGGGATTTTGGGGAAAGTATATGAGTTGCAAGGGAGAAACGATACTTGGCAAGATTGATTGTTTTAACTGTTGAACACTATTTATTTGTTTAATTGAGTTTTATTATCGTTGAAGTCAGGGCAAACTTTGAGTTTCTTGAAAAGCTTGGAATAGATAGGTGGTCTGTGATTCTTTATGATAGACATTGCTCCGGCTGGTGAAACATTGTAGGTATCTTGACCCTCATTTCATATTTGTTTTATCATAGATAATATACATAAGTATGTGATGGAGGGTATATTCTCACCCTCTGACCTTTCTACAAACCTTAAAACCACCACCCCCTTCCAAGCTTAGTATTTCAACTTTCAAATACATTTGTAAGTACTCTATAATTCTCAGGAAAGCTTTCCATAAGACTTGATTTTAAACCACTGTACTTTAAGACGGTGTTGAAAACACCATCTTAAAACCCATATCACCCCGCCTAATGCTCTGTTTTGTAGTAGTGATCAGACCAGGATAAAAAACAAAATTTAATCCATCACAATGTAATGTCAAAATTCCCATCTGGCCCTGAATTGTAAGGAATGGAACCACCAGTAGAATATAATCGTGTACAAACAGTTGTAATAAGTTTTTTTGGATGCAATACCTGAATAGGAGTTACAGAAAGTGGAAAATCAATAGGTAGCGACATGACATTTGGATGTGTGAGCGCTAGATGCGAATCACCAATGAAAAGCATCCATGGATTATATTTCAACGGTGACTCCACAACATCTAATCGAGGATTGGTGGGCTCATTCTCAGACCCAACTCAACTGAAGAAGTACAATCCATCTGAACAAAACATGGATCCAAGTGCGTAGGTGAATCTGATTTGTGAAGGTTGATGGCGATCAGAAAAAAAACGGAGCCGCAACATTCATCTGTGGTGGTAGTGGGTGGTAGTGGTGGTGATGGAATCGGGAAGAATAGGTGGTGACTGGCGTGGGGAAGAAAATATGGTGGTTACGGTCAAGTTAGGGGGGGGGTAGATGGTGGTGGTGGTGGTGGGGAAGATGAATGTAAGAACCTGCAAAAATGACCAAAAACGACCCGTAAGTGAAAACTCGGACCCCTGAAACCCTAATCATCTTGAAAAACCAAGAAAACATGAAATCTGTTTTTCATGCGGGCCGCGTAAGCCATAAGGAAAGGCTACGCGGGCCGCGACAACTTAAAAAGTATCCGGATAAGCGTTCAAGCCACGTGTCGCACACGTGGCAACCCTACTCGTGACACACAAGCCCTACACATAGACTAGGGGCCCTCGCGGGCCGCGTAAAAGTCTTGTGAGGGTTTCCACGGGCCGCGTAAAACCCATTTTTCTGCTATAAATTGCCTGTGCATGGCCTGATCGTCTGTGCTCGAGAAAACTTTCAAAATCACACTTATTATGTTCGAAAATCAAGTTTAAAGTAAGAAAATGCTGCTACGATCAAGGGTAATAACTCGATCACTGCTACGATACAATGTCTGATCGATTGAAACCAATCCGATGGATGTTTAAGTGCTGCCCGTAATTGGGCTATACTTTGTCATTCATCGTGAGGGTTTTGATTTCTTGAGCGTATTGTAAATGTTGTATTAAGTTACTGGCCTAGTTTCGTGTTCATTGTTATCTAAACTAGGTTACAAGGCTAAATCAGTAGGCTAAACTCTGCCCGTCTAAACTTGCAAAGTGAGTCATTCTCTTTTTATCAACTGTTTTATAAAATCTCAAAGTGTTTTCAAAAGTTATAATTACAAGGATTAAGTCGTGGTTATCTTGAATCACTGGATAGTGGGGTATTGTGCACATTACTAATTTCTCACGGTTAGGTTCACCAACCTAACAGTGATAATCATCACTACTTGGGTGAAAGGACCCAATAGTGGTATGACCATCGTCACCAGGGTGTGACACGGCGCCAGATAAAAATAAGATAGTAGTCATTGTAATCGCTCTTATGTTGTAATTTATAACTAATGTGTCGTTTTATATAACATGAGTGACTCGCCAGTATTTCCCCGCTGATAAAATATTTTTAAACATGTTTAAGGTAACTTACTGTGAATCAAGGGAAAAGTGCTACGGAGCACTAACAAGCTTGAAGTGGTGGCTTAGTAAAATAAATAAACATGTTTTATAAAATAAGGGATTTCCTCGTGAAATTCCCTTTACTGTAAATTATGGGGTTTGTACCAATTTGTGAAATAAAATAATTGGGCATTTTCAAGTTATAAAAGATCATGTTAAATTTCCGCTGTCGAATCAAATAATAAATACCACGGGTTTCTGTCCCGCGGCTCCTGGACAGGGTCACACCGGGACGGGGGCCGTGACAGAAAAAGGTGGTATCAGAGCCACTGATTTAAGCCAATTAAATATTTAGAAATACTTAATTTCTCAAATTGCCACTTTGTGATTCTGTGAAAATTTAACTTGCAATATATAACTTTCTAATTAAGATTTTGTGTTTTCTCTATATCTGCTAAACAGCATGAATGAGTTGTCTGAAGCTCTTCAGAATCTCAATATCCATTCTGCTGGTATGGAAGTTTCCAGAGACTTTTCCGATTATCTGGCCGACACTGAAGAACCTATGGAATTCCAGGCTCAAGCCCAGGAGAAACCCAAGACGAAGAAAAGAAGGAGAATCATAGGCTGGAGAAGCGGACGGAGAAAGAAGCCAGCTGCCCAGAGGATTAAAAAGACTGAGGAACCAAAAGACAAAGGCAAGGGTAAGGAGATCGGGGAAAGTTCAGGGCAAGCCCAGAAAATGCCACCCTGTGAGGAGCTTGATCGCAAACTGGCAAATTGTGACCTCATTGGACCTGCCAATGAAGACCTCTTCAATTACCCAGTTGAATCACAACTTCCAGTTAATTTGGAACCTGCTATCCCAGATCCCATTGTCAACCACCAACTTCTACCCAGAGAGCTAGAGGAATGGTGGACAAGTGATTAGCAATTTCAGAATCTCTTGAATAACCCTAATACCTTTTTCCCCCAGTTTGACCCTGAGCCTGCACCAAACCCACCGATGAGCACCGAGAACTTGGCTGAACTCCGCCACTATGGCGAGGAGTTCGTGGACACAGGAAATAGAATCCGGGAAGTAGGGGAGAGGATATCAAGGAAATACGACGAAAGGGAACGTCGTTTCTGAAGTGCCAGCTGACAGGGATCGTATGGGGTTGTGTGTTTAATAATAATAAAATAATAATAAATATTAATAAAAATATAATCATGTAAAATAACTTAAAATAAAACTTTTGTAATATAACTGGTGTGTACGGATGCCTACTAATATATAAAAATATCAACGTCGCAAAGTCGACAATTTTGGCTATATGTGTTAACATGATTATGTGTGATTGTTTTATTGTGACTGATTATTATTTATTTTAATTATGTGCCAATAATTTATATATTAATAATTATCAGATGGAACACGCCTTCAATGAGCCAGTTAACGAAGTTAATCAATCCGAACAAAACCATGAAGATCAATTTCTTAATAGGCAAGATATAGAAAATATCGTCGCCCAGGGAATAGCAAATGCTATCCCAGCAATTGTCGCTGCTGTCAAAGGTCCTGTTGAACCTTTACAAGCTAACCCCAGTAAACGCACGCGCGACGATAATTTCAGTAACAGTGTAAATGGAGGCGGCAACAATAACAATAACGATGATGTGATGCAAGCCCCATTTCTAAAGAAAATGAAAGCTGCAACACCTGGTTGCACTTACAAGGAATTTCTTGCCTGTAAACCAATCGAATTTGCAGGCAATGAAGGGGCGACTGCTGCACTGCGTTGGTTAGAGAAAACCGAGGCAGTAATTAAAATAAGTAAATGTGCCGAGGAAGACAAGGTCATGTACGCATCACATCTTTTTAAAGAAGGAGCACTAGAATGGTGGAACACGGTCCTACAAGCCAAGGGAAGTGATGTGGCATATGCCATGAATTGGGAAGAATTTAAGAGTTTAGTGGAAAGAAAATTCTGTCCCGAATACGAAAAGGAGCAAATGACAAATAAGTTCCTGAACCACCGGATGGTGGATGTTGACTGTCGAGGGTATACTTCGACATTCTTCGAGTATGCTAGAGTTGTACCAACCCTGGCTTCGCCAGAACCGGTACTTATTTCTCGCTATATTTGGGGGTTGATTAGCTAGATTCGTGATATCGTCAAAGCTGCGAGACCCGGCACTATTAACGATGCGGTGGAGTTAGCCAACACCTTGACCGACGGACTGGTGCGCACGAGAGAAGAAAACCGGAAGAAGGAAGTGGCCCAAAAGATTACCCAAGGATTCCGTGTGGGTAATAATAGTGGTAGTTTCAAGAAAAAGGGAACCGGGCAATCTTCCACTGCTCCATTTTGCAGTACCTGTAAAAGGAAGCATTTTGGAAGATGCAAAGGGTATTGCAATTTCTGCAAAATTCCCGGGCACCAAGAAGAAGACTGCAGAAGGAAGAAATCCACAATTTGCTTCAACTGTGGAGAAGCTGGACATTTTAGACCAGACTGCCCTAAACTGGTCAAACCAGCTGACAACAAAGCCAAACCTGCAGAAGGAACTACCAAGAAAAACGCAAGAGCCTTCCAGTTGACTACTCAGGAAGCAGAGCTAATCCCCGATGCGATTGCTGGTACGTTCCTAGTTCACAACGTTTATGCGAAAGTATTATTTGACTCTGGTGCAAACCAAAGTTTTATAAATACTTCATTCTGCCAAGCTCTTAACCTACCCTTAACCAACCTTAGACAAATTTTTACGGTAGAAACGGCAGATGGGAATTCTGTTAACATAGATAAGGTTTTGCGAAAAGAAAATATAGAACTCTTAGGCCATAAATTTTCTGCAAACCTGTTACCTATGAATTTAGCTGGATTCGATGTGGTATTAGGAATGGATTGGTTAGTAGTCAACCATGCTCGAATCCTCTGTGATAAGAATTCCATAGAAATTCATACATCCACAGGAGAAATAGTGGTGATTACAGGAGATAGGCCACGTAAGCCACTAAAATTCATTTCAGTAATGAAAGTGGCCAGTTATTCAAGAAAACAAGGAATAGTGTATATGATTTCAGTAATCATTAACACTAAAGGTAAGGAACTTAAGGAAATTCCTGTAGTATCAGAATACTCAGATGTATTCCCAGAAGAACTACCTGGACTACCACCCGATAGGGAAGTAGAATTTAGAATTCATCTGATTCCTGGAACTACACCGATAGCCAAGGCACCTTATCGGTTAGCACCCACCGAAATGTTAGAATTGAAAAAGCAGTTAGATGAATTACTCAGTAAAGGATTTATACAACCTAGTTCATCCCCGTGGGGAGCACCAGTGCTGTTTGTGAAAAAAAAGATGGTTCGATGCGAATGTGTATCGATTATAGGGAATTGAATAAGGTTACAATTAAGAATCGATACCCATTACCGAGGATTGATGATCTTTTCGATCAACTTCAAGGAGCTAGATATTTTTCTAAGATAGATTTACGCTCCGGATACCATCAGTTGAAGGTACAAGAAGAAGATATACCTAAAACTACTTTCAGAACTAGGTATGGTCATTACGAGTTTACAGTCATGCCCTTTGGACTAACAAATGCTTCTGCAGCATTTATGGACATGATGAATAGAATCTGTAAACCGTATTTGGATAAATTTGTGATTGTCTTCATTGATGATATACTCATTTATTCCAAAATTCAGGACGAGCATTGTGAACACTTGCATGCACTCTTAACTTTGTTAAGAAAAGAGAAGCTTTACGCCAAATTCTCGAAGTGTGAATTTTGGCTACAAGAGGTGCAATTTTTAGGACACATGGTGAATCACGAAGGTATTCACGTAGATCCCTCTAAAATAGAAGAGATCACCAAATGGAAGGTCCCGCAATCAGCTATGGAAGTTAGAAGTTTCCTAGGGTTAGCCGGATACTATAGACGATTCATTAAGGATTTTTCGAAGATAGCTGTTCCATTAACTAAGCTAACCTGTAAATCAGTTAAATTTGAATGGGGACCTAGGCAAGAAGAGGCCTTTAGAATTTTAAAACAAAGGTTAACAAACGCCCCAATTCTTGCCTTACCAGAAGGGACAGAAGATTTTGAAGTTTACTATGATGCTTCTAAGCTAGGATTAGGATGTGTGCTAATGCAACGCAAGAAGGTAATTGCGTACGCCTCAAGACAATTGAAAAAGCACGAGGAAAATTATACGACTCATGATTTAGAGTTAGGAGCCATAATTTTTGCCCTTAAGATTTGGAGACATTATCTGTACGGAAGTAAGTTTACTGTCTATACAGATCATAAGAGTTTAAGATACATATTTGGGCAAAAGGAATTAAACATGAGGCAAAGGAGATGGATGGAAATTCTAAGTGACTACGACTGTGATATTCAATATCAAGAAGGAAAGGCAAATGTAGTAGCAGATGCCCTAAGTCGTAAGTATCATGAGAAACAACGACGAGTTCGTGCTCTTAGATTAAGTTTACAATTAGACTTAATGGAACAACTGAAGAATGTTCAAGAAACAACAATCAAGGATGATGCTGAAGGAATGAAGGGAAGAATAAAGGAATTAGAGCAAGGGATTGATGGAATTTGGAGATTCCACAAGAAAAGGATTTGGGTACCTAAGCAAGGAGACTTAAGAAATAAAATTTTAGAGGAAGCTCATAAATCTAGGTATACCATGCATCCTGGTAATAATAAAATGTACCAAGATTTATTAAATAACTTCTGGTGGATAGGTATGAAAAAGGACATAGCTAGATATGTTTCTAAGTGCTTAACTTGTTCACAAGTTAAGGCTGAACACCAGAAACCCTCAGGTCTACTACAACAATTAGAAATGCCCGTATGGAAATGGGAACTAATAACCATGGATTTCGTTACTAAGTTACCCAAAACCAGAAAAGGTAATGATGCAATTTGGGTAATTGTGGATCGATTAACCAAATCAGCTCATTTTCTACCCATGAAAGAAACCTTTAGCATGGAAAGGTTAGCAAAGTTGTACGTAGACGAAGTAGTATCATTGCATGGAGTCCCACTCTCCATAGTATCAGATAGAGACAGTCGTTTCACTTCACATTTCTGGACAAGTTTCCAAGAAGCCATGAGGACTAGACTAAATTTAAGTACTGCATATCATCCCCAAACAGACGGACAAAGTGAAAGGACAATCCAAACCCTGGAAGACATGCTCAGGGCATGTGTGATAGATTTTGGAGGAAACTGGGACAACCATTTACCTTTAATTGAATTCTCCTATAACAATAGTTATCATTCAAGCATCGAAGCTGCCCCGTTCGAAACACTGTATGGACGAAAGTGTAGAACTCCAGTTTGCTAGGCAGAAATAGGAGAAAGCCAGTTATCAGGTCTCGAAATCGTACAAGAAACCACCGACAAGATAACTCAAATCAAGGAAAGACTAAAGGCGGCTCGAGATCGCCAGAAGAGTTATGCAGACAATCGACGCAAGCCACTAGAATTTCAAGTTGGAGACAGGGTACTCTTGAAAGTTTCTCCTTGGAAAGGAGTAGTTCGGTTCGGTAACAAAGGAAAGCTAAGTCCAAGATATGTAGGACCCTTCCCAGTAATCCAACGTATAGGACCGGTTGCCTATCGTTTACAACTACCAGAAGAGTTAGCTGGGGTACATGACGTATTTCATGTATCCAACCTCAAGAAATGTTTATCTGACAAATCACTGGTAGTACCTCTCCAAGACATAGAGGTAAATGAAAATTGAAGTTCGTAGAGAAACCACTTCATATAGAAGACAGAAAGATTAAATTCCTTAAACACAAAAGATTGGTACTTGTCAAAGTCAAGTGGGATTCAAAAAGAGGACCCGAATACACCTGGGAGCTGGAATCGGAAATGAAGCGAAAGTATCCTCACTTATTTCAATAAATCTTGAGGAAGAGATTTTAAATAAGGTGGGGAGGATGTAAGGACCTGCAAAAATGACCCGTAAGTGAAAACCCGGACCCCTGAAACCCTAATCCTCTTGAAAAACCAAGAAAACATGAAATCTGGTTTTCACGCGGGCCGCGTAAGCCATAAGGAAAGGCTACGCGGGCCGCGTCAACTTAAAAAGTCTTCGGATAAGCGTTCAAGCCACGTGTCGCACACGTGGCAACCCTACTCGTGACACACAAGCCCTACACGTAGACTAGGGGTCCTCGCGGGCCGCGTAAAAGTCTTGTGAGGGTTTACGCGGGCCGCGTAAAACCCATTTTTCTGCTATAAATTGCCTGTGCATGGCCTGATCGTCTGTGCTCGAGAAAACTTTCAAAATTACACTTATTCTGTTCGAAAATCAAGTTTAAAGTAGGAAAACGCTGCTACGATCAAGGGTAATAACTCGATCACTACTACGATACAATGTCCGATCGATTGAAACTAATCCGATGGATGTTTAAGTGATGCCCGTAATCGGGCTATACTTTGTCATTCGTCGTGAGGGTTTTGATTTCGTGAGCGTATCGTAAATGTTGTATTAAGTTACTGACCTAGTTTCGTGTTCATTGTTATCTAAACTAGGTTACAAGGCTAAATCAATAGGCTAAACTCTGCCCGTCTAAACTTGCAAAGTGAGTCATTCTCTTTTTATCAACTGTTTTATAAAATCTCAAAGTGTTTTCAAAAGTTATAATTACAGGGATTAAGTCGTGGTTATCTTGAATCACTGGCTAGTGGGGTATTGTGCACATTACTAATTTCTCACGGTTAGGTTCACCAACCTAACAGTGATAATCATCACTACTTGGGTGAAAGGACCCAATAGTGGTATGACCATCGTCACCAGGGTGTGACACGGCGCCAGATAAAAATAAGATAGTAGCCATTGTAATCGCTCTTATGCTGTAATTTATAACTAATGTGTCGTTTTATATAACATGAGTGACTCGCCAGTATTTCCCCGCTGATAAAATATTTTTAAACATGTTTCAGGTAACTTAGTGTGAATCAAGGAAAAAGTGCTACAGAGCACTAACGAGCTTGAAGTGGTGGCTCAATAAAATAAATAAACATGTTTTGTAAAATAAGGGATTTCCTCGTGAAATTTCATTTACTGTAAATTATGGGGTTTGTCTCAATTTGTGAAATAAAATAATTGGGCATTTTCAAGTTTTAAAAGATCCTGTTAATCTTCCGCTGTCGAATTAAATAATAAATAACACGGGTTTCTGTCCCGCGGCTCCTGGACCGGGTCACACCCGGACGGGGGCCGTGACAATGAAGTGGGTAGGGTGGGTGGTGGGTCCCACATAAATTGTAATATATTAATTATATTTCTTTTAACTTTTTAATTATTAATTTGATAGTAAGGGTATTTTTGTCATTTCACACTCATCTAACACAAAAAAAACTAACCCCCATCCACGCCAGGGACTATCCGGGAACAAAATTCAAAAACTTGGGGACTATAAGTGTAATTTTAGAAAGTTAAGGACTAAATGTGAAAAATAGGCAAACCACGGGAACTATCCGAGCATTTTTCTCTAGTTTATATGATTCCTAGAGTTGTTAGAATCGAAATTCAAATGTAATACATAACATTGGAAATAAAACTAAAACTGAAAAGTTTAATTCAACATATTTAGTATTCATTTAAAGATGAGTTAAATGCTTGGTTGGTCCCTGTGGTTTTCAAAAATTGCAGACTTGGTCCCAGTGGTTTACTAATTACACGCGTGGTCCCTGTGGTTTTCAAAAATGCACTCGGTTGGTCCCGAGCCCTAACATCAGTTAAATTTCTCAGTTAAGTCTATGTTAAATGACCAAAATACCCTTGCCTAACTATAAAAGGGTAGTGAACCCTGTCTCATTCATCAGACCTTGAACCCCAAACACGCACACCACCACCTCCACTGTCAATCGACCACCGCTACCTTAACCGTCAGAGTCACCTTCAACCGACCACCACCACATCCACCGCCACCTGCAACCCACCACCAGCACCTCCACCACAACACCACCTAAACAATTTCAAAATCAATTTAGCTTATTCTTAAAGCTTGCGAAAAATCATCAAATCAATTAAGAAACAACAATGACCTGAAACAGAGTGTGTAGGCTTTTGGGGGAATCAAACACAAAATGATCGAAATTTGGGGGAAATTGTTGGGTTTTAGGGGACCACGGTAATACACACACACTAAATGTTTACCAACTGCCATTGGAATGACCTGCAAATGAATAAGACAGTGTGTACGGTTTATTGTTTTTCTTTCTTCTCACTGGTTGTTTACCGGCTGTTCTTGCATCGGCAGTCCCCCAAAAAACTCAAATATTTCTACCTGTGAAACGATCAAATATCAACAAAATCTAATATATCAATCATCAAAACAACAAAAAACACTAATTTTTTTTAACAAAGCAAAAACCTTTGGCATGAGAGGAGGGTCTCCAACCATCTTCGAATTTGCGTTCACGAGTAGATCTGTGATAATGTAGATCTGTGAATGACGAAACCCTAATTTTATGATAATGTAGATCTGTGAATGACGAAACCCTAATATTGACCAACCAGAATAACTTCTCGATGGATCTCTGATCGCAGGGTCTCCAACCATCTTCGAATTTGCGTTCACGAGTAAACCCTAAAGTTGATTTTGAGTTCGCCCTTGCTCTGATGACCCCCTGATTGGGCCAACACGACAGAATCGAGTAAGTGGGGATGGCTGGTGGCGGATCCTGACGGGGGTGGCAAACGGGTGGTGGTAGTCGGCGCATGTGGTGGTGGCCGGTGGGTTTAGTTAGAGAGAGAGTTGAGAAAGTTGAAGGTGTTTGAGTTTTTTTTGAGGGAGAGGTTGAAGATGATTGAGGATCAGTGGGTTTTATATATTTTTTATTTCTTTTAATTGTTTAAGGGTAATATAGTCATTTCACACATAATTAACTGAGAAATTTAACTGAAGTTAGGGCTAGGGACCAACCGAGTGCACTTTTGACAAGTTTGGGGACCACGCGTGTAATTAGTAAACCACTGGGACCAAGTCTGCAATTTTTGAAAACCACAGGGACCAACCAAGCATTTAACTCTTTAAAGATCGAATTCAATTAAGGTAAATAAAGTCTTTTTATCACCGTTGTCACCTCAATCACTATTGTTGCCGTCATCGTCACAATCATCGTTGTGGTCATCTCCACCACGCCTACCCCCGCCACTGCCATCTTCGTTGCCACCATTGCCCATAATCGTCAATTCACTCGTTGTTGTTGCCACTCACCACCACCTAGGGCTATCCAAAAAGTTCGCAGCTCGCTCAAAGCTCGCTTGTATTTAGCTCGGAAAAAGCTCGCTCGATATGGCTCGGTTTGAAAGTGAGCCGAGCCAGCTCGGCTCGGTTAGAAAGTGAGCCAGCTCGGCTCGGCTCGTAACGAGCTGAATTGGCTTGGTTTGGCTAGTTTGGTAGCTCAGCTCGGCTTAGTTCGGATTATTTTCTTTATAATATATTTATTTTTATATACATTATAATATATTACAAAAAACTTGTTATTATTTATATGTATTTAGGCTTGTAATTTGATATCAATGGTATATTTGAATCTTAATTACCTTGCTAATGAACTAATATTGTATTTCATTGAAATTTAAAACTTATGTTTCATTGTTGAACATGATTTTGACTTATAATGTATTATGATAAACTTATTTTGAATGTGTTTTTTCGAAGTATTGAATAATATTTTAGGCTACTGGATTTTGAGAGCTATATATTATATATTTTTTTTAATCGAGCCAAACCAAGCTGAGCCGAGCCAGCTCGGTTTAAAACCAAGCTGAGCCCGAGCTTAGATTTTCAGCTCGGTTTCAAATCCGAGCCGAGCCGAGCCAGGTCGATTTATAATCGAGCCGAGCCCGAGCTTACCCTGGCTTGGCTCGGCTCATGAGCAGCCCTACCCAGGGGCGCAACTTAGGCTTAGTTCGAGGGGGCGCCCGACCCCTCGAACTTTTTGATGCGTAGTGTTATTAATAGTACTTTCGTATAGAAATTTTTTAGGTATATACGTTTCCACCCCCGGTTTCGGAAAAATTGAGGGGGGGGGGGGGGGGCAAGCTTCGCCAATGTCCCTACCACCACCTCTCACCATTGTCAATGTTGTCGTTGCCACCATAATCACAATCCCCATCGCCTCTACCACTTCCACCCCCAGGCACTTATGTCAACCCTGCCTCTACTACCCCGTTAATAATTTTACAAACTAGACATGATTATTTTCTCAACTAAATCCTCTGTAGATTGCGATTCTTTCTTAAAAAAAAATATAATTCCTTTTACACATTATATAGTCCGAAGCGTTGATGGTATTACTAAATTATGACCACGAATAATTAATTAAAAAACAATTATAATTCCTCTCACATTATAGTCCAAAGCGTTGATAGTATAACCAAATTATGACCACGAAGGCACGAATAATTAAATTAAATAATAAGTAATAATTACAAATTTAACAATTATCAACCACCTTTGACTAGCCTAACACGTCCACAAAAAATATTTTTTCTCACCGTGGTCCAACCATTAGTCTTTGGTAAACTATTTTTTAACGGCTAACGAATTCTCCAAATTGGCTATTGGCGAAATTCATCATATCTGGATACACTCGCCTCCGAACCGGAGAAACCCTCATCTAGGGGCCGAAGCCCGTGAACACTCGCCCGAAGGCACAACAGTGCAGTGAGGTAAAACCCATTCAGTTCAAAGATCGAACTAGCAATCTCCACCTATTCACCTGATCTCCCATCATCACCAGGTGCCGTAGAAAATAATGGGGAGGGCAGGAATCGAACCTGAGTCCCTTAAAACACCAAGGGTTTGTTTGGTATGAGGTAATGGAATGGACGGGGGAATGGAATGGACGAGGTAATAAAATGGATGAGGTAATGGAATTGATCACTACCTTTCCATGTCTTGTTTGGTTACCATGTGAGAATGGAATGAACCATTACTTTTTTTTGTTTGGTATGCAAGAAAAGGCGAAAGAATAAAATCGGATGGCGGTGGTCAGTGATGGGCGGTGATGGTGAGTGGTGATAGGTGGCAGTTGTAGCGGCGGCAATGGTTGGCGGTGGTGGTGGGTGGTGACGGCGGCAGGTGGTGACAGCGGCGGTGGTGGGTGACGGCGGAGGTGGGTGGCGACGGTGGCGAAGGTGGAGGCTGTGGTGATCGGAGGTGGTAGCGGCGGCGACGGTGCTCGTAGGTGGTAGCGGCGGTGAGTGGTGGCGGTTGATAGCGGCGGTGGGTGGTGGCGGTTGATAGCAGTGTCGGAGGTGGGTGGCGACGGCGGCGGTGATCGGAGGTGGCAGCAGCGATGGTGACAACGGCGGCGGCGATGATCGAAGGTGGGTGGTGGCGGTGATCGGAGGTGCCCACAGCGATGGTGGGTGGCGGCGACAGAGGTGGGTTGCGGCGGCAGATGGCGGCAGCGATAGTGGTGGGTGGCGATGGAGGTGGGTGACAAGGGCGGATGACGGTGGTGATGGATGGTGGCAACGGTGGTGGGTTGTGGTGTTGTTAATGACGGGTGAAAAGGGAATGGAATGGGAAAAAAACAGGGGGGATGGATGGAATGATTTTGAAGGAATGAAATGCATTTTGGAATGGGCGATTCCATTCCATCGACCAACCAAACACTCTTTTATTCATTCCCTCATAATGGTCTATTACATTCCACCTCTCATTCATGCATACCAAACGCTACCCAAGTCTCTCTCTCTTACCACTCCACCACCACGGCTCTTTGGTAAACTAATAAAAATTTATAGAGTTAATTGCTAAAATTGTCCCTGAGGTTTGGGCAGGTTTGCCATTTTCGTTCAAAGTGACACTTTTGTACCAAATTGCCCCCAACGTTTGTAACTTTTTGCCATTTTCATCCAAACCACTAACTTAGTTTATTTTTTCTGTTAAGTTAAGGATATTTGGATGAAACTGACAAATATAAAACCATAGGGACGATTTTGGCAATTTACTCAAACTCTTTTAAATTTCTCCTTTTTAATTAATTTTGTTACATATGTTGATGCATGGAATGTCTGTTGACTACGTGTATATCAAGTCTTAGGTCAAGATAGGTCAACATAGGGACTTGAAAGTGAAATTAGGGTTTAGAATGTTAATTTCGCTCATAATGACATAAGTGTCATTATAAGCGAAATCAGATCTTACTATTTCGCTTTTATGTACATCATTTAGTTTAGGTTTCGCTTATTAGGACAATAGGGGGTTTCGCTTATGTGTCAACATGTGGTTTCGCTCATAGGGTAGTCCATATGAGCGAAATCTGCCACATCTATAAATACCCCATGTGTGTTTGTCATTATGGACGTTGGAGCGGAACTAGGTCATTACTTGTGTAACGAAACTCTGTCAAATTTGAATCAGAAAGCAATAAAAGAGAAGGAATTGAAAAGGAAAAGTTGTGTAACTTCATTTACGTTGATTCCGCCTTCGTATGTGAAGATGAACGTTCTCAACTGACTGTTTAGGGTCGGAACACGGTCCAACAAGTGGTATCAGAGCTTCAGGACGAGGAGTTCATACTACTACAGCTGAATCGACCAAATTTTCTTACTTCTACTCACTTTCTCCCATACTTTTTCGATTTAAACTGGTTCCTACGGTTGAAATGGCCTGATTTTTTAGTATAACATGTAAAATACAGTAATAACAAACCCTAGAAAGATTCAGGTTAAAACACTGCTTAAAAATGGTAAAAATCAGTTAAAAATAGGGTTTCGCTTATTCGGACATCGAAATTACTATTCCGCTCATACAGACATTACTATTTCGCTTTTACGAACTTGGTATTTCGCTCATAGTGACATTTTGCTGGTTCCGCTCATACGAACAACCTCGTTTCGCTTATACAGACATAACTAGGGTTTCGCTTTTAGGAACATATCTAGTTTCGCTCATTCGGACATAACTAGGGTTTCGCTCAAAGGAACATCTCTGATTTCGCTTTTCTGTCAAAGTGATATTTCGCTTTTGTGTCACTACACTGATATTTCGCTTTTGTAGACATACAAGCTGATTTCGCTTATTTGTCACTGTTGTTCAAAATTTTGAAAATTGTTCTAAGTGATTGCTGATTTTGCAGGAACATTCAAGATGGATGATATATTCTTGAACCCGTTTAGCGACATGTACGCATTCGCTGGAAATTCTGGAAATGATGATACTTCGTCAAGCAATACGAATGAGAATCCGCTGAATCCCAAGAAAAAGGAAGCTTGGGAATCTGAAAGTGCTTTTGGAACCTTCAATAAACCTCCAAAGCTAATGGCTATCGAGGAATACAGTCGGTGGTCAAGAAAGTTTGAAGATTGGTTGATGGCAATCGCATTTTCCAGCTGGAAGAGTCTGAAAAACGGCTATCAAAATGGAAACAAAAATGGTGAAACTCTAACATCAGCTGAGGAGATCGAGTCGTTTGTAGCTTGTTGGACCGTTCTACGACCTTGAAAAGTCAGTTAAGGCAGTTCATCTTTACATGTAAAGGCGGAATCAATGCATGCAAAGTTACAACAGCTATTCTCTTTAATTTCTTCTCTTTTATTGCTTTCTGATTACAATTTGACAGAGTTTCGTTCCACAAGCAATGATCCAAGTCTCCTTCACAAATGAACAACACAACCCTATTTATAAGCATGAGATTTCGCTTGAACTGGTCTGAAGCGAAATCATGTCCTGTTGATTTCGCTTGAACTGATTTCAAACGAAATCTTCATGTTAAACATGTCCAAACCCTAATTAAAACCCTGTTGTGTGTACATTCAAACAATCTAGACACAAGACTTGATTATGACGTAATCAACAGACATATAGTGCACCAACAGACTCCCCCTTGGATGTTGATGAAGTCTTTGGCTTCAAGTCTTTGTCTTTAACAATCTTCAAACCTTGTAAAAACTTTTCTCAATCTTTATCTTCAACTTTTAAACTTCAAACTTCAATCTTTCCATTGATCGTTGACCCAGACTCCCCCTTTCACAGACTCCCCCTCTCGATATGCTAGAATCTGAGATATCTGGTTCAATCTTTGACATTTTAGCTTCCGTGGAAATTCCCGAAACCTGCAATTACTCATCCAACTATAAGTAATCAACATTTAACACTTCCAGATATTGTAATCTAACAATTCAATCCTTCTAAACCACTTCTCATGAATTTGGTAGTTTCATCGAATCATATCGGAAACTAACACTTATAACAATATAAGCATCCAACTCCCCCACAGTTAATCATCCAAGTCCAAACTAATGACCTTGGAGATATCACAAACTGTTTTTGAAATTTTTTTTATTTTAAAACGTCAAGTTTCAAATTAATGAACTTGATTTATTTTTCAGAAACACAATCAGCTTACTTAGATTTTGAAACTCAGCACTCAGACATCAGTTGTCGAAAATAAAGCAGAAATCAAAATCTTTTTGTATTTTCTGAAAATATAAAGCAGTAAAGAAATATATACAAACTTATTTACAAACAATATTTTTGTTTGAGTATGCATCAGAGGATCATATCAGTTTATGACAAGTCACAAGTACCGTTGAGCTTAATTTCACAGTAAGAATTAAACAATTCACTTAGATTGTCGATATACTGATCCACTTAAATTTTCATACAAAGTTCAACTGATTCAGGATACGAATTAGGTGATTTAGAGACTTAAACTTATACGTGTGTCCCACCTCTTGAATATACTCCCGTATCCAGAATCCCAATAATCAGTCTTACAGGTGAGTATACTACAATGATATCTGTATATAAATTAGGTATGCGAGGGCCGAGGGATCTCAGATCGATACTTCCGTATACGCAGAGAGATATCAGCTTCGACTTTTCGGTATGTCCCCTTTAGAGGATCTTTTTGCTTACAACAGCAGCATTTATCAATTTTATTGTTTCAGCATGCTGAGGGTTTAATGTTGTGTTTCAAGCATTGCAGCAAGTATTAGCCAGGGACTAGGTCAGAACCACCGTTCAGCAGAAGTCCCTGAATAATACCCCAGACATCATTAAGTATAAAGACCTAGTATATCAGATTATGAGACCTTTCAAATGAGATTTCAGGGGTTACCTATATATCCAAGTAGTGTTCCCCACGAAATAAGTAAGTTTGAATTTAAGTTTATATCCCGAAAAAGTTTACTAAATGTATAAAAATCTACCGACACATCCACAGTGAGATCGTTTAACACATTTAAACTTTCCAATTCTTTAGCATACTGTAACTGTCTACTGATGTACTATCATTTCCTCTTTTTACGCAAAACTCATTTTTGAATTTTATCATGTTTTTGGCTTTTTCAAATTTTCAAATGTTTTTGGATTTTCTAACAACAATATATCTCCCCCTAAAATACAAAATCATATAAAGAAAATTTGACAACCAACACTGATAGCTTTGTCTCGCCATCCATTTTCTGCTAAAAGTGTACTGATTTGCAGAAAATCTAACATACCCCCATGATTTACAACCCATTGATCTTAACAGTTTGAAAACCGTTTTTCAATCTGATGAAAGTAATCATGTTTGTTCAGCCGTGAGGGTTTCGGCATATTCAATCAACACTCCCCCTTACAACAAACTATTTTCCCATAATGATTTCAAAACACTTAAGTTTGTTTTAATCAGAATGGTTTTTTCGGAAAAAATTAGTTTGTTTACCCATCACTTGTGGGTTCGGGGTCATCTCATCACCTTGTTCTCTTTTAACCAATTTGTACAGATTTTAACAATATAAGATCAAGCACCACAATCACTTGTAGAAAATCAAGTACAATTTAATGTCCTTGATTTACCACTAGTAACACGAAATATCACAGTTACCATCCTGTGAATTTCTCAAGAATGATGCCGATACCTGCTTCACACTTACCAACCTGGAAGCTCCGGCAAGTCAGGAATTCAACCAACAAATTTTGACACCCAAGCCTGACTAGCCTTAGGTGTGTTTTGAGCATTTCTCTTTTCTTCATAAAATTCTTTTGCCCCTTTTACCTTACCATCAGCCATCTTACTAAAAATATGTTCAACATTGCTATTAAACATTTTTCTAGTTTCAACACCTTTTGATTTTAGGTTTGCGGCTTGTAATGGTGGAAAGTTCTCATCATTCATTAATGGAACTGTCTCTTCCTTTTTTACCTCAACTTGTGGCTCCTCTGATTTTGTGGAATCAGATTCATTGCCCGAACTTGGCTTGTCTGACTTTAACGAGCCAGATTCATTGCCAATCACTTTCTTTTTCCTTTTGTTTGTCCTCAGATTTGTATCTGAAGAATTTGATTTGCTTGGCTTTGCAGTAGAGTGAATCGATTCATCAGAACTTTTATTCGAACCAACCGGTGAACCCGAAGACAAAATTTTCTCCAAATACTCTCTTGCTTTCTTCCTTTTCTTTCGCAGTCTGTCTTTCTGGCCCTGTGAAAGCTTTACTTTCTTTTCTTGAACTTTAGGTTCTCGAACCTTCTGTTCTTTGGGCTTGACGTTGACTGATTTCTTTGCCATTCTTTGAGATTCAACCCTTGATCTTCCCATCGATCTCCTCGAGCAATCTCTGGCAATATGTCCTCTGATATGGCAATTATAGCATCTTCGTGTTTCAAAATTCCAATTCTGGCAGTTAACAGCAATGTGTCCTCTAACACCACAGGTGTAGCACACTCTGTTATCGTACCATCTACCATCTTCTAACCACATATTCAGATCATAACATTGTTTAGATTTGTGGTAATCATAACTCCTCCTGTAAGCATGATTTGTCCTTTGAGCACTGTGGTCAAACCTGCACCACTTATTACCAACATTTTGTGAGTTTTTATTTACAAATTTTTGTGATTTTTGATAATGATTGGATGATTTATCTGATGAGCTTTTATTTTCAATTTTAGAACTTTTCAAATTTTTAACTTTTTGTTTCTGTTCTACACTCTTCTTAACAGGTTTTTGTTTAGAACATTCACCTGTTTCAGTAGATTGCAAAACAGTATTTTTAAATTTTTCTTGTAAATCTAAAAATATTTTTCTTTTCTTTTCTTTTTCATCATCAGATATTTCATCACAATCTTCAATTTTGACTTTATCAAAATTTGTGACATTGTCACTTATTGGAACAACATTGATTGGTTTTGGACAAATATGTGATGCAGAAGTCACAAAACCTTTCACTTTATTCTCAAGCTCGGTAATTTTATTTCGAGCAATTTCAGCTTCATTTTCAAGCCGAATGATTTTCTGTAGATGAGAATTTATTTCAATCTGTTTTTCAAGATTATTGTTAAAAATAACAGACTTTTCATCTTCTAAAACCTTCATTTGACTTTGAAAATCTTTTTCTTTTTCTTTTAACACTTCATTTTCCAACTTTATCCAAGAAACGTTTTCACTTTCAATTTTGATTTTTCCAAAATCTTTTTCTTTTTCTTTCAAAACTTTGTTTTCCAATGTCAAACTGTCCACATCACTCAACAGTTTGACATTTTCAGTTTTCAGTTTTTCACAGTTCAAGCGCAACTCCAGAATCTGTTCATCATCAGCTTTCTTTTCAGCTTTCAAAGTCTGAATATCTTCAATCTGTTTCTTCTCTTTCTGAACAACCTCAAAGACTAGTGTGTCTTCTGCAATCTTTTTCTTAATCACAGGTTCAGATTTCTTAGAAACAGACTTTTCAGATTCTTCTTTCTTTGAAATTACTTCTTCAAAAACCTGCTGTTTTTCAGTAACAACTTCTTTCTCTCTCTTAGTTTTTACTTCTTCCACTTTGACTTCCTCTAAAGCTTTCTTCTTCAAATCTTCAACCATCTTTTCCAATTCTTCTTCTTTTCGCTTCTTCATTTCTACCACCTTTGGTAGACTTGCCTCAAAAACTTCTTTTAACTTGATCATCAAATTTGGCAAATAGCTTTTATCAGAAAGCCTTCTTGTGTTGAACGTGCCCTCACTTGGAAACACATTGGTTACAGCATCAAAATCCACTTTTGATGGATCAACTACTGGATTACCCTGTGGATTCATGTAACACTCTAGTTCTTCATTCCATCTCTTGGCTCTTTGTGCTTCCTTAAATGGTTCATATAATTTGCCAATCTCCCATCTCGCACTGTCTCTTCTCCACCATCTATCATGAGCACTTTCTCCTGACATTTTAAACCTTCTTCTTGATATTTGCACCTTGTAAATCACCTCGAATCACGTGCAAACAAACAAACAAACAATCAGTTCAAATGGACTGAATACGTAACAGTGAATTACCGAGAACACCGAGAACACTTAGACAAATTTTTAGATTTTGAAGAAACAGCAAGTTCAAGCGAAATCTGATCTAAGTGTTTCAAGCGAAAACAAAGAACAATTTCGATTCAAGCGAAATCCTGCCAAACCAATTTCGCTTCACCAGTTTCAAGCGAAATCCAAGATGATGTATTTCGCTTCAACTGATTACAAGCGAAATCCAAGTCCAGATCTGATTCAAGCGAAATTAACAGAGAATCAATTTCGCTTCAACAACTTCAAGCGAAATCCAGCCAAAATGTCTGATTTTGAAGCGAAATCAACTACAAAATTCGAACACTTTCAAGCGAAACCTAGTTTTAGGTAATTCTTCACAAGATTTAATCTGAGTTTTAGTCCAAATCTTTGTAGGCTTTGTTAAAACTACGTTTTACACGATATACTCGAAAATCAGACCATTTCGACCGTTGGAACTTGTTCAGATCAGAAAAATATAAAAAGAAATGAGTAGAAATGAGAGAAATGAGAGAAATCAGTAGAATCAAGCTGTAGTAGTATGAACTCCTCGTCCTGAGCTCTGATACCACTTGATAGGACCGGTTTGACTCCGATACGATTGCGAATCGAATGTTCGACGTGCGGAATCCGTGAACGATCGAGACCGAAACATACAAGATGTAATATAAACTATGATTCTATATAAGATCTGAAATTGTACAATCACTTGAATCACTTAGAGACTTTCTCTCTCTAGTTTCTCTCTCTAGAACTAGAGCTCTTCAAATCTCTAAAATGGCAAAAGTCTTAAAATGATTTAGCTTGAAACCTATATATAGTGTGTTGATTTAGCTTGAAATGACACATATTACTTTCAAGCTAAATCATGATTTCCCTTGAAATGACATGTGATACTTTCAAGGTAAATCATCACTTTCAAGCTAAATTATCTTATGCACTGATAATCCTATTACATGATACAAGACGAAGTCAATAGACATAGTTACAACAGCTATTCTCTTTAATTTCTTCTCTTTTATTGCTTTCTGATTACAATTTGACAGAGTTTCGTTCCACAAGCAATGATCCAAGTCTCCTTCACAAATGAACAACACAACCCTATTTATAAGCATGAGATTTCGCTTGAACTGGTCTGAAGCGAAATCATGTCCTGTTGATTTCGCTTGAACTGATTTCAAGCGAAATCTTCATGTTAAACATGTCCAAACCCTAATTAAAACCCTGTTGTGTGTACATTCAAACAATCTAGACACAAGACTTGATTATGACGTAATCAACAGACATATAGTGCACCAACATAGCTGAACAAAAGTGTGTGGCTTTGTTGTTCCAGTCCGTTCGGGAGGACATAATCTCATTGATCGATTATTCAAATGCAAAAGATCTCTGGAAAAAGCTAGAAACAAAATGTTTAGGAAGTACAGAAATAGTGAAAAACAAAAAGAAACTTCTTAGAAAAGAGTTTGATATGTTTGGATGTTTAAAGAATGAGTCAGTTTGTAAAATGATCGAGAGGTTTGGGCACCTGAAGCTGGAATTAGCTAGACATAGAATTAAGTATTCTGATGATGAGCAAGTAGACAAGTTGTTCGATTCGTTGCCAGACGATATGGATTGGAGATATTATGCTCTCATGCTAAAAAACACTATCTTGCCGAAAGATCTTACTCCAGATTTGCTGATTGAGAGACTCGAGAGTCACGAGCTAGAACTAAAGAAGACATTCAAAGTCAATCACTCATCTTATCAACAGAATTTGGATTTGTATTATCCAAAGAGCATGATGCCAAAAGCAACTTCTCCAAAGACTGCGTTTTCTGCTGAGAATGTGTCCACAGCAAACAAAGAAAGTCAAAGCAATCAAAGCAGTGGAAATCACAGTGGTTATCACAGTGGATCTTCATCATCTGCAAGTCATTCTGATGCAAAGAATCGTTTTCAATGTAACATCGCAATAGACTTAAAGAATGCTCAGAATTTTGACGAGGAGTCTGCTAAACAACAGATGATTTTTCTAGCATCTGTGTTGGAATCGTATGAAGGGTTAGTAGCAGGGAAGATAGGCAACACCAACCTGACGAAAGAAGATTATGATCAGATTGATCCGGAGGAAATGGAGCTGATCGACATTCGTTGGTGTATGGCCAGTGCTGTTCGTCGAGCACAGCGTTTCATGGAAATTACCGGCAGAAAAACAATCGGAGGTCCATCTACCAAGCTGGGGTTCGATAAGTCCAAGGTGACGTGCTTCAAGTGTAAGCAGAAAGGTCACTTCAAGCGAGAATGCAGAAATGCATATGCTGATGAGTCGGAGAACCCTTTCAGAGAAGATTACTACAAGAAGGCAATTTATCACCAGAATAAATCTGAGCCGCCTAGATTGAAGCAGGTTGAAGACAATAGAGAGAAATCTAGAGCTCTTGCGGTGATTTACTATGATGAAGGGTATGATTGGAGTCAAGAGGTTCTACCGGAGGAAGATGCGGTTGGTTACGCGTTCATGGAGAAAAACGAACCTATTCCTTGGAAAGATAACCGCACTGAAGAGCAGAAATATCAATATAGAAAAATGTTGGCTGAAAACAGAATAATTAGAATTTCTGGTATCTATCTGGAAGCGAGAAGAGCGAGAAGATGGGATCCGGATAGGGAGTGTTATCTTGATCCATATGGAAATATTGCAGTTGATGACAAAACTCTTGATCTGGAAGCCATAATCAAGGAGTTCAAAGATGAGGATGAGTATTGGCAGAATAAATGGTGGGGAACTGGAGACGAGAAAGAGAAAGAAGAGAAAGAGAGGAAGGAGAAAGAAGAGAAGGAGAAGAAGGAAAAAGAAAAGATAGAGAAACAAAAGAAAGTTGACACTGGGGTTATTGACACAACGCAGGAGTTAACTGCTGAAAACCTCGAAAAAATGGCTGACAAAGTGCTGGCTGCTAAAGCACTTGAGGTAGACTCTAACTCCGTGTCTGAGTCAAAAAGCCAGGTCAGTTCAAACTTGTCAACAAATGCGTCAGGTAAGAAAATTGATGGAAATGCTGATTGCAAAAATTGCAACAAAGAGTGCAAATTTTGTAACACAGTCACGTATCTCAACGGGAAGAAAGTTGATGATCTGACAGCAAAAGTCAGAAGCGTTGAGAATCAAATTATTGATCGTGACAAAAGAGTTAAAGCTTCAACTGAACGGATAAAAGAATTAACTAGCCAAATTGAAAATGATAAAATTGATCATGAAAAAATTAAACAAGAAAATGAAAAGTTAATTCTTGAAAACCGTCAGATTTCTGAGAAGTTTGAAAAACTCAAAAGCACAATGAAAGATAATGATGATCGAAATGGTAAAACTTATAAAGAAAACGTTCAACTAAAAGCAGTGATTAGAGTAAAAGAAGAATCAATCAACCAACAACTGGATGAAATCGCTAAACTGAAACTTAAATTTCAAGAGGCTGAAATTGAAAACGAGCGAATCCAGTTGAAGCTTAACAGTTATAGCTCCGCAAGCTTTGTTTTGCAACACATTATTCCCAAACCCATCGGGAAAGACAAAGCAGGCGAAGATGTGTACTCTGATGGAACTGGGGTGGGTTTTGATCAAGTTCCACCACCTGTTCTTGATAACTACACGAAAAAGCAATCAGGGTTGGTTGAAATTGAAGAAGAAAGTGAAATGAATCTTCCGGATTCAATTGATGTCACGTTCACATCTTCCAATGACGATAGTGTCCAAAATGATATTGTAAAAGGTGTTGTTGAAAATGTGCTAAAAACGGATAGTGACACTACTGAGGAAGATGGGTGTTTCTTGGACAACTACATTCAGAAACAAAAGTCCAAGAACAACTTAAATGAAGAATCAAATCTTGTCATGTACAAGATGTTGGGTTCAGATAAGTTTTTTTCGGATTCTGAGTTTCCGATTGAGAATGTTAATATGAACAAATTGACAAATGTTTTCAAGTTGGTCGAAGTTGAGTTCTCAGAAGTGAACAATCTGAGTCAAACAAAGAGAAAAATGAGTTTTGAGAAAGATAAATCATACTACAAGAAATCTGTTAATCCATCACGTTTTTATAATAACAATCGAAATAACTGGTTGGTTGGTTATCAGGGTGGTAGGAATTATCAGAAAAGAAATGTTCCAAACAAGAGGTTTGCTGAAAAGAAAAAGTTTGTGAACAGTTCGAGTTCACTTGCTGATGAAGAGAAAGAGATTTTTTCAAAATCGAATGAAGAGTTCTTTGAGAAAAGAGCTTCACAGGCTCAGTCTGAAGGCACAATTCGAGTTGTTGATACTCGAACATGTTTCAGATGTAATCAAGTTGGTCACATTGCACGAAAGTGTACAAATGTGAAGCCTAAGACTGAAACTGTGAAGATTCAAAAGAAGAAAGTTGAGGTGAAGGGTAAAGCACCAATCGTTGTTGAGAAAAAGAGTGTGAAAAATGATAACACCAAAGTGAAAAATGAACCTGTAAAGAAAGTGGTAACTAAAAATGACAAATTTTACAAACGGGTTGCATTATCTTAACAAGTTTGGAAACCAAAAAGTGAGAAAAAGATTTCACCTTCTGAGGATTCAATTCAAATTGATTATGATGCAAATTTTCCACCTTTGAAGGCTGAAAACTTCAAAATTCAAATTGCGAGAGTCAAGGTTACACCTAAGGCTGATGAGGCCTGGGTGGACTCCATGTTCGACTAAACAGTTTGAATTGCCGGAGCTTCCTTGATCGCGAAGCATGAATCGGCATCTTTATTGAAGTTGGTTAAGTCATATTTTGTTATGTGCAGGATCTTCCAAAACTTGTATCCAGATGGATCATCGATAGTGGAGCTTCAAGACATATGACAGGGAAGACTGAGTTGCTATATGATGTTAGAAATATCAATGGTGGTTATGTGGGATTTGCTGGTCACGAAGGTGGTAGAATTATTGGTGAAGGAACGTTATCCAACGGGATTGTGACGTTTGAGAGAGTTAACTACATTACTGAGCTGGAGAACAATCTGCTGAGTATCTCGCAGATTTGTGACAATATGTATACTACTCGCTTCACAGACAAAGAATGTTTGATCTTGAAACCAGGATTTGTTATCCCTGAAGAATGGATTATCATGCGGGCACCTAGAGTGAATGATTTATATGTGTTAGATATGAGTGTAGCAACTACAACTACTGGTCAAGCACATTGTTTTGTTTCTAGAGCAACTGAGAAAGAATCGAGATTGTGGCACCGCAAGATGGGGCATATTCACCTAAGGAAGATGAATCACTTGGTGCACAATGATTTAGTTTTGGGTGTTAATATCAAAGGTTTTCATCTGGAAGGGGAGTGCATTAGCTGTGTCAAAGGCAAGCAGAAGAAAAAGTCACATCCTACAAAGCAAGTTAATTCAGTTTCAAGACCTCTGGAAAGACTTCACATGGATTTGTTTGGTCCTGTGAATGTCAAAAGTATTACAGGAGATTACTATTGTTTGGTCGTTACTGATGATTATTCCAGATTTTCATGGGTTTCTTTCTTGAAAACGAAAGATGAAACGTTTGATAGTTTGATGGCGTTGTTCAAAAAGATTGAGAATCTGTACCAAAGGCGTATCAAAAGAATTCGTAGTGATAATGGTACTGAATTCAAGAACAGTAAGATGGAAGAATTTTGTGATGAAAGAGGTATATTGCATGAGTTTAGTGCTCCGTACACTCCGCAGCAGAATGGAGTCGCAGAAAGCAAAAATCGGACACTAATCGAGACGGCTAGAACTATGCTCGCAGATTCAAAGTTACCGATAAATTTTTGGGCTGAAGCTGTTTCCGCCGCATGCTATACGCTCAACAGGGTTCTCACTGTCAAGAAGTTCAACAAAACATGCTTTGAGCTAATCAATAACCGCAAACCGAATTTGAAGTATCTAGAACCGTTCGGGTCACCCTGTACTGTTATAGAGCCTCATGGAAAGTTTGGTCCGAAGTGCATTGAGGGAATATTTGTTGGTTATGCAAATCCGATGCGACGTGTCTTCGTTCCAAGTGAGAAGCGGATTATTGAAGCTGCAAATGTTGAATGTCAAGGTTATACTATGCCGCCGCAGAATCCTGGAGATTCATGGCGTTATCATTATGACAAACTGTGGGATTCGTTTGACATGAGAGAAGAATCAGAGGATGATGAAGATTTCTTTGATGAGTTGGATATTTTGCATGAATACGAGTCAGAGCAAAGGTTCCCAGCTGAGTATTCGAGGCGACCACGGGAAACTTCAAATGACAATGAAGCAGGTCCGAGTAATGCTGGTGAACATGATGATGTCCAACATAATGAAGTTGCTCAGGATAATCAGTCGGATCAGAATGATAATCAAGAAGCTGAAAACATGCCAGTCTTTGATCATGGTGATTCAGATTCTGAGGGGGAGCAAATTCAGATTTCAAGTCAAACAAACCAAGTTGGTGAACAAGATGCAGATCAGAATGTTACTAATCTGGAGGGCAATGTAGATGTTCCAAGCGAAGTGATGCCACGAACTCTTTCATATCATCCAGAGGAGTTGATCATAGGAGAATTGCATACAGGCGTTCGCACGCGAAGACAGATTGATAAAGGGCTTACATGTTTTTATACAACAGTTGCTCCTTTGCAAACTGAATTCTCATTGAGTTGTTTTATCTCGCAGGTTGAACCAAGAACTTACAAAGAGGCGCTTACTGAAGATTCTTGGGTCAATGCAATGCAGGAGGAATTGAGTCAATTTGAAAAGTTAGGAGTGTGGAAGCTAGTGGATTTGCCGGATGGTCACAGAAAAATCAATACAAAATGGGTATTTAAGTGTAAGAGAGACGACAGAGGAGTTGTTGTAAGGAACAAAGCTCGACTCGTTGTTCAGGGCTTTAGTCAACAGGAGGGGATTGATTTTACAGAAGTCTATGCTCCTGTGGCACGACTAGAGGCAATCAGAATTTTCCTTGCATTTGCGTCTTGGAAGAACTTTAAAGTATATCAGTTAGATGTAAAATCGGCGTTTCTTTATGGGAAGGTCAAAGAGGAGGTTTATGTCGGACAGCCGCCGGGCTTCACCGATCCAATCCACAAAAACAAGGTCTACTTATTAGACAAAGCGCTGTATGGTTTACACCAGGCCCCGAGAGCTTGGTACGAGACTTTGTCTCAACACCTACTAGCCAACAAGTTCATTCGTGGAAAAGTGGATGCCACTCTCTTTACTAAAGAGGTCGACGGTCATCTTCTGATAGTTCAGATTTATGTGGACGATATAATTTTTGGGTCAACGAATGAAAGTTTGTGCAAAGATTTTGAATCAGTGATGAAGCAAAAATTCGAAATGTCATCAATGGGGGAGATGAAATTCTTTCTGGGTCTACAAGTTGAACAACTACCTGAGGGAATTTTCATTCACTAGACGAAGTACGTTCATGATATTCTAGAGAAATTTGGGATGTCAAGTTCTACTCCAGCTGCTACCCCACTTGCAACAAATCATGGGATTCACCCAGATCTCACCGGAGACAGGGCTGGTGAAACGTTTTACCGATCCATGATAGGTTCTTTGATGTACTTAACAGCTTCACGTCCTGATATCATGTACCCAACGTGCCTCGCAGCAAGATATCAATCTAACCCGAGAGCTTCGCATATGATTATTGTGAAGAGGATATTACGCTACCTGAAAGGAACTCCTTCATTGGGGTTGTGGTATCCTAGAAAAGGCGACTTTACGCTCGAAGGGTATTCCGATTCAGATTTCGGATGCTGCAAAGTCAATTCAAAATCAACAACTGCAGGATGCCAGTTCTTTGGATCTAGATTGGTTACCTGGCAGTGTAAGAAACAAACGTCTGTGGCGTTATCTACATGTGAAGCGGAGTATGTGTCTGTTAGCAGTTGCTGCTCTCAGATCTTGTGGATACAGCAACAGATGCGCGACTACGGTTTGCAGTTTCTTAACACACCTCTTTTTGTTGATAATGAGGCCGCTATAAATATAACAAAGAATCCAGTACAACACGCTAAAACTAAACACATAGAAATTCGTCATCACTTTATTCGTGATTGTTTTGAGAAAAAGTTGATACGAATTGAGAAAATCCACACTGACGAACAGAAAGCTGATTTACATACCAAAGCTTTTAATAAAAACCGGTTTAAATATTTGTTAAAACTGAATGGTATGAAGCTTCTTTCGGTGTCGGATGACATTATTGCCGTTGATGAGAGTACTGTTGCGGATGAAGACGAGAAACAATCTGCAATGGTTTGTCGATTTTTTACATGTTTTGGTATTTAGGGGGAGTAGATAGATGTATATAGTTTATTTTTCAGAAAATACAAAAACATGATAAAATTTCAAAATACAAAAACAATATAAAATCTAAAAAAGAGCTTGTGTATAAAGGGAAAATGATAGTACATCGGCTAGACAATTACAGTATGCTAAAGATTTGTAAAGTTTAAATGAGTTAAACAGTCTCACTAATGATGTGTCGATAGGTTTTCGCACATTTAGTAGATTTATTCGGGATATAAACCTAAAATTTCAAACTTGTGAAATTCGTGGGGAACACTACTTGGATATATAGGTAACCCCTGAAATCTCGTTTGAAAGGTCTCGTATTCTGATATACTAGGTTTTTATACTCAATGATGTCTGGGGTATTATTCCGGGACTTCTGCTGAACGGTAGTTCTGACCTAGTCCCCGAATAATACTTTCCGCAAATGCTTGAAACATAGCATAAACCCTCAGCATGCAGATGAAACAATAAAATTGATAGTCGCTGCTGTTGTAGCTAAAAGATCCTCTAAAGGGGACACACCCTAAAGTTGAGTCATGATCTCTCTGCTGAACGGTAGTTCTGACCTGAGCTCTCATGATTCTTCATAATTTATTAACCCTTACAGATATCATTTGTGTTATAACTACCTGTAAGACTGAATATTGGGATTCTGGATACGGGAGTATATTCAAGAGGTGGGACACATGAATGAGCTAAGTTCATAAGACATCTAATTCGTATCCTGAGTAAATTGAAATTTGTGTGGGAATTTAAGATGGATCAGTATATCGACAATCGAGGTGAATTGTTTAAGTCTGAGTATGAAATGAAGCTTAACGGTACTTGTAATTTGTCTGAAAGCTGATATGATTCCCTGACACGCTCAACAAAAATAAGTTTGTAAATAGTTTACTTTGTTTACTTTCTGCAATTTAAGTTTTCTGTATTTCATTTCTTAGTTTAGAACACTTTATAAAATCCAAAAAGATTTTATTTCTGCTTTATTTTCCGACAAACCAAAGTGGAGAGATGATTGTTGGATTCTCAGATGATTGAAGCAGATGCAGGAGATTCTGGACTGAAGAATGAGGAGAGCTTACTTTGATGGAGTTTGATTTATTGAAAAGTCAAAAACAAGTTCATTAACTTGATACTTGTTATTTTCAGAAAATGTTTGAAAATGTTTTTAAAATCAGTTTGATTCGTCAAAATGATCAACCCAGGTCATTAAATTGAACTTGGTAGATTAATTGAGTGATCAGGGTCATTAACTTGGACCTGAATACTTGAGTGGATTTCTAAAAACTGATTGAGTTTGTGATTTATTGTTGAAAAGATAGTTTGTAATGTTTGATGTTTGAGACACAGGTTTTGGACTTCATCATTCCCACGGAAGCTAAATGTCAAAGCTTGAACCAGATAAAGACCTCAGATTCTAGCATACTGAGAGGGGGAGTCTGTGAAAGGGGGAGTCTGGATCAACAGTCAAAGGGAAATCTGAAGATGGAGCCAGGACAAGATTGTAAACCTGTGAAGATAGAGTGCTTATGATGAAAAGACAGAGAGTTGGAGAAAAGACCAAGACTGAAGACTCGGAGCTGAAGACTTCGTCAACATCAAAGGGGGAGTCTGTTGATGCATGGAATGTCTGTTGACTACGTGTATATCAAGTCTTAGGTCAAGATAGGTCAACATAGGGACTTGAAAGTGAAATTAGGGTTTAGAATGTTAATTTCGCTCATAATGACATAAGTGTCATTATAAGCGAAATCAGATCTTACTATTTCGCTTTTATGTACATCATTTAGTTTAGGTTTCGCTTATTAGGACAATAGGGGGTTTCGCTTATGTGTCAACATGGGGTTTCGCTCATAGGGTAGTCCATATGAGCGAAATCAGCCACATCTATAAATACCCCATGTGTGTTTGTCATTATGGACGTTGGAGCGGAACTAGGTCATTACTTGTGTAACGAAACTCTGTCAAATTTGAATCAGAAAGCAATAAAAGAGAAGGAATTGAAAAGGAAAAGCTGTGTAACTTCATTTACGTTGATTCCGCCTTCGTATGTGAAGATGAACGTTCTCAACTGACTGTTTAGGGTCGGAACACGGTCCAACAACATATATAATAAAAAAGAATATATATGCAATTTTTATATGAAAAAAATAATAGCTTTGTCACATAATTTTTATAAATTTTCATCCAACCACTAACTAAGTTAATTTATCTATTAAGGCGGAGGATGTTTATAAACTAAGACCGAAATTAATTTCTAATTTTTTATATAAATCAGTTTTATAAAAATAAAATCTACTTAAACCTCTAAATTTTATAAAACTAAAATGCTGGTGACCTTATTGAAAAAAGGTCAAATAAAAAAATCGTATCATATGTACCAAGTTTGTAATTCATCTTTTACTCTTTTAAATTCGCTCCTAAGGAAAAACAGAAGCCAGTGCCCCCCCTCCCTATCAAACAATGTATCGTTACTAAACCTTAAAATTACCCACCAAATTTTAATTATAATGCTATGAACCAAAAGTTTCTTTACTCAAGTCACTCAAAATAAGTATTAGTTAGTTACCCTCATAACCTTAATTAAATAAATATTTTATTTCTACCAACATATTTCCAAGGTGCTCAACATATTTAAAAAATATGTAACGTTTTACAATTTTTTTGCTATCTCTACAATTGATAAATATTAAAAGCTGTAATCGATTGTTTTGTGTTGCACACCAATGATGTTTTTTCTTTATAAAACTGATTTATATAAAGAAGATGTAAATTAATTTCTGTCTTAATTTATAAAATTTAAAACATCCTTCACCTTAACAGAAAAAATAAACTGAGTTAGTGATTTGGATGAAAATTTATAAAAATTATGTGACAAAACTATTAATTTTTTTTTTCTAAAACCTCCATGTATATTCTTTTTTATTATATATGTAACAAAAATAATTAAATAAAAGAAATTAAAAAGGGTTTGAGTAAATTGCCAAAATCGTCCCTGTGGTTTTATATTTGTCAGTTTCATCCAAATATCCTCAACTTAACAGAAAAAATAAACTAAGTTAGTGGTTTGGATGAAAATGACAAAAAAGTTACAAACGTTGGGGTCAATTTGGTACAAAAGTGTCATTTTGGACGAAAATGGCAAACGTGCCCAAACCTCAGGGACGATTTTGGCAATTAACTCAAAATTATATCATAAAATGTGTGGTGATTAAAAAAGTCATCTATATTGTGGTTGATATTCTTGAAAACATTAACTTTATATTATAAGTTTTAAACAACACAACTTTGAACTTGCATCTGTAAAAGATATCCCCACCGTATCAAACTCATGTTCACAGTTTTCATATGTAGAGGAAATCCCCTACGACATATCATGATCATGTTCTCAATCTATATACAACCTCCACATTTGTTTACAATCTGATATCAGTTTCAATAAAGTCTATATATTGCGTGATCTTGATCAATGATCATGTTTTAAAAATACAAAACAGGAGCATTAGCGAACCAGCTAGCTAGCAATCCTGGTTTAATTTGTCACCAATTAAGAATGTGGCATATTGGTCTCTGCATTGCAGCTTTGGTTGTGATCAGCATTACAAATTGGGTTTACAAATGGAGGAACCCTAAATGTAATGGCAACCTTCCTCCTGGTTCAATGGGCTTGCCGCTATTCGGTGAAAGCCAACAGTTTTTTGCGCCTAATCGAAGATGGGACACCCCTCCCTTTTTCAAGGAAAGAATTGAAAGGTGAACTCTATTTGTTTTAGTTTATTAACACTTAAACTATGGCAGATATATATGCTAAATCTTTACGGTTAACATATGTTTTTAACGGCAATTTCTTTATTTAGGTGAGACTTGAACTCAAAACCTTCAAACTTTGGTGTTCCAAAAGGCATTGTCTTTGCCACGGGCCAATGATTTTATGGTTAATATATGTAAAAAGAGAATAAATTATTTTTGTACCTAGTACTTATTAGTGATATTAGGTAATATTTAAAGTCTAATGGATCCGTACACACTTCAATTTATAAATATATATAAATTAGGTAATATGTTGTATAAATTTTATTCAGTTTTTTTATGTTTTTAGTCCAAAGATTAGAATCATTTTATGGTAGCATATTTCCCCATTCAAGTTTCCAATTACAGACTTTTATATATCATTTTGTGGTGGCATATTTCCCCATTCAAGTTTCCAATTACACACTTTTATATATATATTAACAGCTCCATAAAGTGTCTTAAATTTTTAAACTTGTAACACTATTAACAGTTAATATTGGCATTACTAGACACTTCCAAGTAATTAGGTGTAATATATATGTGCCTTCATCAAGTAATATACATTGTTGCATAATTGTGACATTGGTTAAGCTAACTAACGCTTAATTACGGCAGATATGGGACCATATTCCGCACCAGTTTGGTTGGGCTGCCGGTTATAGTCTCGAGCGATTCAGACCTTAACCAAATGGTGTTCCAACAAGAGGGTCATTTGTTCCAACTTTGGTACCCAGATAGCATGACAAAGGTACTAGGGAAACAAAATTTAGGTTCTTTACATGGGTACATGCATAAGTATCTCAAGAACATGGTGCTAAATCTAGTTGGTCATGCAAACCTTAAAAAGATGATTCTTGAAGTTGAAAGTGTGACAACAAGACATATAGAGAAGTGGGCCAATCAAGAAACTGTAGAGTTGAGAACAGCAACAGCAGATGTAAGTAGAAGATTAACTGTTTCTTTTTGTGATGAAATTTACAAATACCTAAAGTCCTTAATTGTTAACCTAGTAATCAAGACATGTGGCATATTATATATAGTAATGTTACCAAGTACAATTGTTTGGGAACGAATAATAATCCGAAGGTTTCAAATATAAAAAACATCGATAGTTTTCTGAATCGTGTATGATTTTACTTTCAGATTATAGTATTCCGTGTGTATACGAAATCAAGAATCGAATAAGACCAAGAGTAATTTGCATAGAACGAGATGTTACTTTCTGTGAAAAACAAATTTATAATTTCATGTGTTAAACAAACCACGCAAATCGGTTTATATATAGTGGTCAAACAATCACAATGATTGGAGTGAAGCATTTCAATTCAATTCTTCGGGAAAGAGTATAACAGTTGGTTGTAACTGTGGACAGTTACATGAGTTGAAACTTCTTCGGTTGTTACCCCTTGGACCCCACTAGGAGCCAACCCCATGTTCTAGAGACTTCGCCCCTAAGAGCATCCATAACGCTTGTCAAAGTCCAAGATCCAAACCCACCACATCATTCCAAACCTCAACCATTCCAAACCCCACTTTTTCCTCCAACACTAAACCATTCCAAACCTTCACATCACACCCCACTTTTACACTAAAAACAAATAAAAAGGATTGTGTGTGTGGTCCCCACCATTTCAAACCGGACCACCATAGTCAAAGTGCTACAACGTGGGTGGTCCGGAAGTTAGTGGTCCGAAATGCGGACGGGGCATTCCGGACTTTGCGTTATTGATGCTCTAGAACAATTTTGTTTGAGTGTGGCGCTCCACACCTCCAAACTCGTACAAATGTTTATTCAAATTTCTCATTAGGTCTTTAAGTAAATCTCGATTACTCAAAATGGTTTGGTGACACTAAAATCACCAACATGATCCTTGCTTATTACCTTATTCTTACTAGCATTTGTTGTTTAACAGATGATATTTGATCTCACCGCCAAAAAACTGATAAGTTATGATCTAGAGAAGTCATCTGAGAATCTAAGAGAGAACTTTGATGATTTTATGATGGGTTTAGTTTCAATCCCTCTTGCGATTCCAGGAACCGCACATCACAAGTGTCTAAAGGTGCGGGAAAATCTATATATTTTTGACAATCTAAAATGCATATTGTTTTAGTTCTTGATAAACCATACTCTTAATTAAGAGTCTTAATTTCTGATTATTCATTATGAAATTAACCAGGGAAGAAAGAAGGTGATGAAGGTGCTCAAGAACATGCTAGAGGAAAGACACGCTAAACCTAATGAGGCGAACACTGATTTCTTTGATTATGTTCTTGAGGAACTCAAGAAAGATGATACAATCCTTACAGAAGAAATCGCCCTGGACTTAATGTTTTTGCTTTTGTTTGCAAGCTTTGAAACAACTTCGCTTGCGGTTATAGTTGCTATCAAGCTTCTAACGGACAACCCTCGGGTATTAAAGGAATTAACCGTATGTAATGATCAGTAGAAAGTAAATAAATCTACATAATAAATGATTTTAATATCATCTTTTGCTATCTGATCTAGGAAGAACATGAGAAAATCCTCCGAGATCGGGAAAACCCCATGTCTGGGCTTACGTGGAAAGAATATAAGTCGATGACATTCACATTTCAGGTATGTCGAATGCTCTTAGTTACTCTCACACTTAATGATAGAACTACTTAAAAGAATACACGGGTACACTAATCGATCTGATGACATACAATTTACAGGTTATAAATGAAACACTAAGGCTGGGGAATGTAGTTCCTGCATTGTTTAGAAAAGCTCTAAAAGATGTCAAGTTCAAAGGTAATTATCAACTGACACTACTATAAAAACAGCATTTGCCATGCCTAATTCAAATGCTAAGCAGACCAAATAGTGCTTTTATAAAACTTGGTGTATTTTTTTATTTTTTGTTGATGCAAATGGGAACCTGGAAAACATCACAGGACCCATCAATACCCTACTAACCAACAAGATCTGGAAAATTAAAGTTTCTGTCATGCTAGTATACCAAATTCTGATGTTAAAATTTGGTACTCTTATAAAATTTGGTGTATTTTTTATGCAAGTGAGAAGTTGTAAAACTCATGGGACCCATCAATACCCTGCTAACCAACAGGATCGAGGAAAATAAAGGCAGAGAACCTTAATGAAGGCTTTTTTTATGCAGGCTATACAATTCCATCTGGCTGGGTGGTAATAGTATGTCCCCCGGCAGTTCATTTAAACCATGAGAATTATGCGGATCCACTTGACTTTAATCCATGGCGATGGAAGGTAATCTCTAGCTACTCTCACACGGTTATGTGACTACAAAAAAGATAAATTAAAATTTTGCATTTATAAAACTATAGCTAGATCTAGATAGTAGTTCTCATGAACTCTCAAATTGCATTGCAAGCAGGATTTGGATTTGACAGGTGCATCACAGAATTTCATGGCTTTTGGAGGTGGCCTAAGGTTTTGTTCTGGTGCAGATTTCGCTAGACTTGAGATGGCTATCTTTCTTCATTGTATAGTGACACGATATCGGTATAGTTATTAGCATGCAAAAGGTAGAGAATATGAGATAACAACTTAATACTATATCTTTACATTATTCTTAGGTGGCAACTAGTGAAGGGAGGTGGAATTGTTCGAACTCCAGGTTTACAGTTTCCAGATGGCTTTTATGTCCGTTTTTCCAAGAAAGATAAACATAACTAAAGTACATGTGTGAATATGGTGCAACCTTAGCTAATGAAGTTTGGGTATATATGATACTTGGTATGCGTTTTGTGGCATAACCAATCCTACCACATCACACCGCCTTCACCAGACCAGTGGCTCCAATCAGTGTGTTTCAGGCATTGAAATGGGTAATTAATGAGAAGTATGATAAGACTGTTGATGACCAAAAAGAACTTTATAGTGATAAAAAAATGCGAAAAACTGATGATGGAAAAATAAAAAAGTAAAAACAACAAATTATTTTTACATAAGAACCTTAAAAGCATACCATAAAGTACATGTGTGAATATGGTGCAACCTAGCTATGCAGAAAACTGTGATTGAACCTAATATTAAAGATGAAAACATTACGTGCCATACTGCAGAAAAACGTGATTGAACCTGGCTGTGATGAAACCATTTAACTCATCTGCTGCGTATTCGACTATCCGTATGTCCCAAAAGAAAAACAATTTAAAAAAGCCTGGTCACAAGTGCAGATTGCCTCTTGAAAACAAGCTTCCTGGGATTTCGTTTAATCATGCATAGCCTGTACTACTATTGTACCTTTTTTGCAACTGGCGTAGCACCTTTCTTTAGAGCTCTATCATGGTTAAGCATCGAACTTACACTCTCCACATCTAAGATAATCTGTGCAATTAGAAACACAGAAAAAAAAGAATACTGTAAATGTGATTTTTTTTCTGCCACAGAGAACAGGACATTTGGTTTTGTAATCTGCAATGTATGCACCGGACACTACACCAAAATGACATTCCACCAAATTTGGTTTCTTGGTTGGAGTAGGACCTGTTACACCAATGGTGCATACATTGGAGACTAAGACCAACTTCATCATGTTTTAAAATTTAAATTGCATGCCAACCAAACTATAAATGTCATTTTCATCCCTGAGGTTTGGCCAGTTTTGCGACTTTCGTTCAAAGGTTTGTTTTTCCGCATCTGGATCCAAAAGGTTTGAAATCTTGCCACTTTCATACGGCTCGTTAACTTCATCCAATATTCTTCGTTAAGTCAAGGGTATTTCTGTCTTTTTTGCTAAATTAAAGAGCAATTCGGTCTTTTTCACTTTTTGTAAAAAGACCGAGTTTCCGTTTATGTTAACAAAAAAGACGAAAATACCCCTAACTTAACGGAGAAAAATGTATGGAGTTAACGAGCCGAATGAAAATGGCAAGATTTCAAACCTTTTTGATCCAGATGCGGAAAAAATAAACTTTGGACGAAAATCGCAAAACTGGCCAAACCTCAGGGACGAAAATAGCATTTTACTATTTATTAAAACTGGAGTCAATTTCGTTTTTCTTCTTTTTATTCTACTCTCCCAAACCAGAAAATTGCAATGTTTAACGTTTGACCTAAAAATCAGTTTTCGAAAGTGCCCAGTTAAACCTCAATCCTCAACACTTGTGTCTAAAACACCCCTCAACAGCATATAATATAGATTGACCAACCTGAAAGCAAGCATAAGCCATTGCAGTAGCAAAGTAAAAGTTTGCATTTCCTGTTCCCTGCAAATTTCATTTAGGGCAAAATATTAAGTTACATAAAAACTAATCAACTACACAAAACAAATGGGCAATAACCATACCCTCCATATCCACAGGTTGTGCATCACAGGGCTAAGAAGTAACGTCCCCAAATACCCAGAGAAAAGGAAAAACGAGAATTGCATATCTGCCAAAAATGTAGATATAAATTAACAAAGAGTAAAATGCCATTTTCGTCCCTGAGGGTTGGCCAGTTTTGAAACTTTCGTCCAAAGGTTTTTCTTTCCGCATATGGATCCAAAAGGTTTGAAATCTTGCCATTTTCATCCGGCAAGTTTACTCCATCCATTTTTTTTCCGTTAAGTCGGGGTTATTTTCGTCTTTTTTGTTAACTTAAAGGGCAATTCGGTCTTGTACATTATGCTAAATGCTTGTACTAAAAGTGAAAAAGACCGAATTGCCCTTTAAGTTAACAAAAAGAACAAGAAATACCCCTGACTTAACGGAGAAAAATGGATGGAGTCAACGAGTTGGATGAAAATCCCAAGATTTCAAACCTTTTGGATCCAGATGTGGAAAAACAAACCTTTGGACGAAAGTCGCAAAACTGGCCAAACCTCAGGGACGAAAATGGCATTTTACTCTTTAACGAATTATAAAAGGTAGAAGGATAGAAGCATAGAAGCATAAAAAAGTGATGTGGTATAACTGGTTTAATCAGTTACCAGCTAATGCATTGACAAACAGGCCCAGTAAGCCCAAGTAAAGAGCGGAATCGCCAACCTATCCATATGCATGAATGATACTATTATCAATTAAAAAGGTATCAAAATATGAAAATGAAGATGATCACTTTCTAGAGAATACTAGAGAATATACCGAAGGATAGGACTTGAGAATAGAAGAGATTGCAACGTAGACAAATGCTAAAAAGCAAGGTCGATGATGTAACCGTATAGCAAGTGGTAACACCATGAAAAGAATGTTTATATGGAATACTATCAGGAAGAAATCTCTAAAAAAATCAAAAACCTCTGCAAAGAAGTACCTGTACATAAAATCTTAGTTAAAAGAAATGTAGTACATAAACAACAACCACGGTATGTGTATGTACTCACCACAAGACACCAATGTTTGGAGATAAATCTTCTACGCTGAGAATAAACCCATACGTTCTGCAAGTATCAATCTATATGATTAGATAATATGTTAACAAAAGGATGGTAAGTTTTTTAAACTAGTAAAATAGTTAAATATGAATATATGATAATAGAGTAATAGACTGTACCTTTTAAACATTTCTCCGAGGCCACTGTACTCTTTTAGAGAAATACTGCACAGAACTAGAACATAGAGTGCCCATACAGAAGCCCACAAAAAGAACAAAACAACTCGTCTCCATGAAAAATTAGTTTTCTTGTAACCATCGCCATGATTTGGTTGCAGAAACAGTTTTCTTGGTGGTGTATCTAGACCAGAACCTATTAACAGAACTAACTAAAACAGAAAAAAAAAGTCAAAAACGTTGAAAACTGATGTAGCAAAAGAAGATGAAAGATGTAAGTATAACGGTATAACCGTACTGGTATGATTAGAATAACGGGATAGAGGGACAAATGAGATGCCATCACCAATCCAAAAGCAGCAAGAGGAACTAGTCCTGTTGCATTAAGAATTGAATAATTAATTAACAATAATATACATATTAATCATGCACAAGAAAAGGGGAATCAAGTTCTTACTCCTACATGCGCCGTATAGAGACAAAACAATCATCAGATTTTCGATCGGTGATGTTGAATACCCCAAACACGTGATGATGGTCAAAGGATTCCATAGGTACACAAGAGCGGCTATATCACCAGCGGGAAAATTTTCTACATAATTTACAGTTCATCAGCTTTTCTAAGAATTAAATAACATAAAAGGTACGGAGTTTTGCAAAGTGAATAAAAAAACCTGATATATTTGAAAATTTACTAGCTCCTAATGATTTCAAACTCTGGATATCTGCCACTTGGAGTAGCTGGCCAATTGCACGAATAAGAATTGCAGTGATGAAATCTGCAATTACAAATGCCAGACTGTTTCCAAAAATACGTTTTATATCAACAATGTAATTAAGAAATTATACTAGAAGCTGATAAAATAAATGAACAAAGAAGTAAAAATGTTAAACATAAAGATATAAGCATACGTAAAATGCATAAGCTAGAGTATCCTCTTAACCCTTAAACTTTTGTCAAATTACTTTTTATCATAGGTCATGCCAAATTAACCCCCTCTAATTTTAAACCCTTAAAAGGCAGGATGGAACCTTTACCCGCATAAAAGACGGCTTTGTCCTTCACCTCTGCAAGCATAGTAACAAGCAATTATCAGAACATTATAACCACTTTACAAAATTGATCCTCCTACGTCCCATTAAAGATAGCCCTATAACATATTTGACTGCAAAATGATAAAACTAAAATGCCATCAATCGTTTATATACCTATCACCAGTGAGAGGCCCGAGGATCGATAATAGAAGAGGAGATCCATGGTACATTGAACCTGTAACGAACTAAACTCATTGAGTTATCAAAACTACATCAATATACACATAACAGAACCTTGTAAACAAACATCAAAATACAAACCAGCATACGGCGACATCGAATATTGCTTTAACCAATAACCTTCCGCCACTGAAACATCAACATAAAAACCTTGATCAATCAATAATACAATAAACAAAAGCAATTGAAGTTTGTGAGCGTTAGTGATTACGGCGACGAAGGCTTGTGATGGGGGTGGAGACTTCGGGGCGAGAGGAGAAGTTGAGAGTGTTTGGGAAGTAGACTATGAGTACAAGTCTTAGCACTATTGAAGCTACAGCGGAACTCCAAAACCATGGATGCTTCTTCGTTGTCTTCCCCGATGATTCCTCCATTGTGGAGGTTGTTTCCGATCAGAGGATGAGGTTTGTGGTTACTTTCTACCCTGTCAAAACATGTCCATAAAATTGCTTTTCGTGCCCTCTTTGGGAGCCATAGATTTGGTCCATCGTTAATAAAACTATACAAGGCTATCTAGCTATTTGCAGACACAATATCAAATATCATCAATCAGAACAGTTAATATTTAACATTTCATCAACAAATGAAACTGATAAACCTCCTTCCACTTTAACTTCTTATAACTTCAATTAATGAAGAAACCATTGTCACATAATTCGCTGGTCATGGCACGATTTTCGTTTTGGTTCGTCAAATCCAATTCGCGATCCGGGTTCGCTCGGGATCGCGTTTCCGACGACCATAAGAAAAAACAATTCAAATGTAATAGAGAAGAAATGGTGGCTAATCGAAGCTTACCTGCTGATTGAACCTTACCTTCCCTGCCTGCTGAATCGTAGAATGGAAAGAAGATCTGTCGGCTGTTTTTTAGGTTTAGAAGATGGAGCGAACAGGGGAGATGATAGACAAAGAGGACGCTGTTTTTTTTTTATTTTATTTACTCTATTCTTGTTGTTAACATGATTTTCATCTTTTACCCGGTATAGTTAAATTATTTAGAAATTTTTTTACGTGTTCTCTTTTTTGCTGTTAACATCTTTTTGTGCCACGCGTTTTCTTCTTTTTATATATCAAACACATTTCTCTATCATTTTTCTCACTAGTTCCATAATGTCATTTTATCATAAAAAATCCACCACCTGCCCAACTCCCATCGCTTCCGTAAGCCACTTCCTTCTTCAGAGGAGGTTCTTATTTCCGTAAAGCGTTGTATTTTCTTTTTATTACTGGAGCGTGACCTACTCATAATTTATCTGCAAACGTTTTAAATTTTTTGAAGCATGGGCCCTTAGAGAAGCTAAAGACAAGCTGGAGAAGCGTGATGAAGAGCTAACATGGAGATTAGATTTTTAAAAAAACGTTTGATGGTACATCTTTTATATGTTCAACGGAGATTAACATGCTAATATTAACAAAAAAAAGTTATTTTCTAAACGTTTTATGTTACTTACATGTCGATCTTGAAGAAGGAAAGGGACAAGAAATCATAAAGTTGTGGAATGCTATCCGATAAATGCAAGGAAAATTGGAGGAGGCGCACAACTAAATCATTCATGAGAAAGAAGCGGCAAAGTCTCTACTGAACAACCTCCGCGTAATAATAGAATTCTTTTGTAAACTACATTTTTTTTTTTAATCATGATTTTAGTAAACAATTTTGAGTGTTGTTAGACAACTTTTATTATTATTATTATTACTATTACTATTACTATTACTATAGTAAACAATTTTGAGTGTTGTTAGACAACTTTGATTATTATCTATACTATCTATAATAAAAGATTATGAGCTGATGTAAATCTGCCTTAGGTGCTGTTTGTTTTTTTAGAGGTAAAATGTCTGCAGTCTGCGGACCACATCTGCAGACATCTGTAGCAGAAGAGGTGGACCAAACCTCTGCAGTCTGCAAGAAGAAGACTGTTTGTTTTTTAACCTCTGCAGTCTGCTGAAATAGGCTGAAATTTAAATAAACTGAAATAATAGTTATATAACAGAGTTTTCAACATTCAAATGAACTGAAATTTAAATAAACTAAAAATTTATAAACTTAAAAGAGTTTTTCAATATTCGAATTTAAATAATAGTTGAACGTCCAATATCTAATGAGAATCCAAAGTTCGTTTGAACTACTAGAAATCATCCAAAAGACGTCATATATCAATCAAGCAGTATCGTCAAGCAATATCGTCAGCCATCCAAATTTGCGTTATTTGTCCAAATGTGCATATAAAACAAAATCACCACCACCTACATTCATAAGTTTTAGATATTAGAAAAAATTACAATCCTGAAATATAATATGTACCTACATATGATGGTCTAGTTATGAAAGGATAGGTATGCAACTGTATACGATGTTGTACCATAGAAGAATGTTTTCCACTATAAAGGTGAGTAACAAACAAACAAGCAAATGGTTGCAGTAAAGAATCACCAACCATTTCATTTATGATTTAAACTTTATATTACTAATTCAAGTTTGATTATATTATTATTACGAAGAATCAGTTAAAAAGATTAGTATTTGATCAAAAAGAACATACCTTTTATGCTAAAGATCCAAAACCACTAAGCAGCTGCCACAACTAATATACAAATCTAAACTACAAACCAAATACATAAAAAAAGATTCAATTTCTACTCAATGGATGAGGCTTACTTTCTTGCACAGAAGATTCAATGCATCTCCATTTTGTTTTAATAAACTATTGCAAATAACATTTGAACTTCAGGTTGTTGCAATCAGTTATGAGAATAAAGCCTACTATACAAGACATTGAAGCCTGGGAGCTGGTATATTTTTTCTCTTACATTTTTTATGATGTAAATTTGCTATTGCAAAAACAAACACAACATTTAATCAGCATTTAATGGTGCTATTGTCTATTTCTTCCAATATGTTCCAAACATAGTCACCTAATTCGCGGTACGCTCCGGTTTGGGTACGCGGTTCAGGTTCGCAATTCGCTAGTTGGGACGAATTCGGTTCGGAGGGGGGTAGGTTCATTTCGGTATGATTCGGTACGGTGTACCATTTCGATCGGTTCGGTAAACACAAATTAAAACAAAAATTACGAATTTCATAAATCCAAATGATCAAAATCCAATATTCATATTAGCAAATAGAAAAACATAAACATAAAGTTTTAAAATCCTAATCTAGACGTCGAATTCCAAGGGACGTCGAATTCCCGCCTGTTGATTCCCACCATATCCTAGCCCAATTCGGTCGATGATTCGTTCCACAAATAACAAACTTTCTAATAATAGTGCCCCTATCCCTATTTAGACGTCAATTATGATTTGATCAGAACGTAGCAGTCGCGTATTATAGTGTAGCGGATCGCCTTGACAAACGATCCAAATCACAGAACCCACCATTATCGGATCGGAACAGCATACCATTATATTGAAGTCGAGTACCAACAGCGATTTGGTACAAAACGAATTTCGTTTTGGTACAAAACGAACCAATACGGAATTCGTGGGACTCTGAGCGATTTATGTGACTATGGTTCCAAATACTAGCCCTTTCTCTGGAAATACAATTTACATACTTCTTTCAAGTCGTTAACTTTAATTGCCTCTAAATTTGAAAAGTTACAACTATTTTCATCCAGCTTTAATGCAATTTTTGCTACGTTTTTCTTTTGGCCATGTAAAGTATTAGTTACATTCTTTTTAGAGATCATTTTGTGGAAGGCCGCAACATGCATTTTCTTATGTTTGACTTTTCAGCAGTCAAGATCAGATCAGATTGAGCCATTATCCATCAAAATTCATCATCAAGATCAGATTTTTAACAGAAACCCTTAACTACCAGCTAAAATTAATAACACCCAGATAAAATTTTGATGGAATTTAACTATTAATAATCTCAAAACTATGGTATATGATAAGAACACTAAGAAGGATCGAAGTTTTTTTCTTACTGTACGGTGTTAATCAACCAAACCCACAAAGATTTCTCAACAACTCAATCAGTATCAATCAATAAACACAGCATTTAATCAGTAACAACGAGGTAGCTGGGTAAAACAAACCTTAAGAACGATTTTCTGCTCCTTTGTAGCAGGGGCCGACGAGGTAGCAATCGGAGGGGAGATGTGTTATCGGCGGTGAAGGAGGAGGTGTGATGGAAGGTGAAGGCGGCGGCAACTTGAGTGGTGGAGGAGAGGTGGTGGAGGAGAAGAGGTGAGAAGCTGGAGTGGTGGAGGAGAGTGGTTAGGGTTGGAGAGATGTGTGTTTTGAGAAGAAGATGTTTTAAAGAGGTTTGAAGACTGAGGGCAAGCTCTGCGTGATAAAGAGATGGGGCAGATGTTTTTTATTGAAAGCTCTTCTAAAAAACAAACAAGCTGCAGACTCCTATGTCTGCGCGTGGTCTGCTTGGGGAAGACAAAAGAGGTTCAGAAGTACTTTTTCGAAAAAACAAACACCACCTTAGTGTCAACTTCTAAGCTATGCCACTTGTCAATGATGATGTCATAATTCCATTTTGTATATTTAGATACCATTTATTTAAAGGTGGCCCACAATCTTTTTTCAAACCACTGCCTGACATCCTTTATTTAAAGGTCTGCCCACTAAAGGTGGCCCACACTCTTTCTTCAAACCACTGCCTCACATCCTTTATTTAAAGGTCTGCCCACACTTTATAAATTCAAACCTCTATAATCAAAACCACTGCCCAAATTCAAAATCATGGCTCCAGATTCAAAATTTAAACATGGCTCCAAATTCAAAATTTAAACAAATGACGTATAAAAAGCTCAACTCTCTCTCTAAAATCCATAACAACAGAATTCGTCTCTCTCTATCTTCTTTAATTTCCTCTCTCTAAAATCCATAACTCGTCTTTAATTTCCTCTCAACTCCCTCTCACAGAATTCGTCTCTCTCTAAAAATTTGAACGTGTATTTATTCACAGCAATTTTATGCTTGGCGGGTCTGATTCTAAAATGGATGGGTTTTGTTGAAGATTGTAGATCTGCTCTTTGTTTTTCAATCAATTTCAAATTTTCAATAGGTACGTTGCCCAATTTGTATGTTGTTTCTTCCCCTTTTTGTTTCAGTCATCTTCCAATAACCCTAATTCTCAGCCGTCAAGAATTGTTGAAGATTTTGAGTTGCCGATTGAACGGTCAAAGGAGTTGTTGATTAGAATTGTTCAAAGCTTTTAAACCCTAGATCCCTAATACCATTAACTAATTGTTGCGGCCCCATAATTAGAATGGATTAACCAGCATTTTTAGGGTTTAACATCGATGGGGAGTGAAGCGGAAGTGATTAATGAGGGAGTTGAAGAGTTTAACGATGTTAACAACATAATATTTGTTGCAGTAGGGATGAATGTTGAGGAGAATAAGTCACTGATTTTGTGGACTGTGAAGAACTTTTCTGGAATGAAGATGTGTCTGCTTCATCTTCATCAACCTGCATAGTTATTCTCACTCTGTAAGTTGATAATTTCACTTGCTGTTTATGTTTAAACGACTGTTCATAATGGTTATTTTGTGTATATGTTTAATCGACTTTTTTGATGTTCATAATGTTTATTTTCTGTATGTATTTAATCGACTGTTTTTGGTATTCATATTGTTTATTTTTCATATATGTTTAGTCGCCAATTTTTGATATTCACAATGTATGGTTACCGTGGATGATAAATTAAGTGTGTACAAACTTCTGAATGAGTACAGTCTCACTCTATCTCAAGCAGGGGTATATGTTCTTCCTCTTTTCTCAATATATTTTCCAATTTTTTATCATCAACATAATTGGAGAATGCTAAGTATTTCAAAATATATTGAGATTTAGAATTTGGGAAATTTTTATTTTGGTAGGTGCAAGCAGGTAAGGTGTGGATAGAAGCCAATGATGTTGAAACAGGCATTGTAGAAGCCATTGAGCTGCATCGCGTTCAATGGCTTGTAATGGGGGCTGCATCTGAGAAGCTGTAATTAAAGTATGAAATATTGAAACATACAGTTACTTTGTATTCCAAATATCACAATATTTCAGTGTGGTAACAAGTATGTAAATGAACTTAATTTGTTAAGATTGTAGGGATATGTTGGAGATCAAGTCTAATAAAGCATTACATGTTTGCCAGCAAGCACCGATCTCGTGTCAAAAATGGTTTGTTTGTAAAGGCCACCTTATCTATACACGGTTCTGAATAATATGTTTCCCCTAACAATTCATTTTGACCTTAGCAAGTCGGTTAAACGAGATCTTAAACGTAGTTGTTCATTGATGTAAAAGCTAAATTAGTTATGCACTTATGCGTATGATTTCTAATTTCGTTTCGGATTGCTGACGCTAGACGGAATGGATTAACTTCGCCATTTCCTCATGAATCACAAGACAAAATGGTTTGGTCAATTTCGGCCTTAGCTAGACGGAATGGATTAACTTCGCCCTTTCCTCATGAATCACAGATATTCGTTGAGAAACAAGTGAAGCTGGAAGTTACAATGTACTTACCGATTGTGAAAGAAAGTTAGGGTTTATGAGTTTAGTATCCATCTACACAGATATTCGTAAACGCATTCCAATTCAGGTACTATTTTGCTGATTTTAGGGTTTATATGCCTTCTGTCTTATTTGATGCACTGTGAAAGAAGTACAGGTCGAACACATTTGGATTTCATCAGCTATGATGGCGTTGAACGACGATAACATCATGTGAGTTTTAGGCTACTTTCTGTCTTATTTGATGCACTATGTAATCATGATTCATTCTTATTTTTATTATTATTATTATGTGATGAATAAAGACTAGATAGGAGGTTTCAATCATTTTTTATTTAATTAACGCTTACGAAAATGATATATGTAGCTTGCAGAGCATAAATTTTGGGGTTTTGTTCATTGGAGAAGATGAGAGTGACGGATTTTGTTCATTTTCAATGGACTCATGAACATGATCAGTAGCCCAGGGCTTCTTTTGAGGTTTGGATACATTTTTGTAAATGTTATTTGATTTTAGTTTCTTTTGAGGTTTTGACTTCTGTTTCTGTTAATAAGATCTTATTATTATAGATTCATTCTCAATTGAAAATGTTAAAAACTTAGAAATCATAAGAAATCAGTAAGGTCAAGTTCAAGATTATCTCAACTGGGTATAATTTGTTATCAAGTTTTAGAACAGATTTTGGCGGATCATAGGGCTTTAGAGATGGAGCTAGATACCAGGTCAGTTTAATACCTAGACTTAGTGATTAATGCAGGTCCAGATTAACTAAAAACGATACTGATTAACAAGTTTAATAACTTCAGGCATGAGGCGGAGTCAAAGAAACTATCTTTGACCTACTTGAGTTTCTCAAGAAGCAACTGGAAGAATGCCTCTGTATTAAAGGTACGGTATCATCATTTTATATAAAATTTTATAAATATTTTTTATGACTATGTTCCTGTTTGATTGATGCAGGACCAGATTAACTAAAAACGATAGTGATTAACAAGTTTAATAACTTCGGGCATGAGACGGAGTCAAAGAAACTATCTTTCTCAGTTCACAAGATCAATGACCTACTTGAGTTTCTCAAGAAGCAAGTGGAAGAATGCCACCGTATTAAAGGTACGGTATCATCATTTTATATAAAATTTATAAATATTTTTGATGACTATGTTCCTGTTTGATTGATGCAGGACCAGATTAACTAAAAACGATAGTGATTAACAAGTTTAATAACTTCAGGCATGAGACGGAGTCAAAGAAATCATCTTTCTCAGTTCACAAGATCAATGACCTACTTGAGTTTCTCAAGAAGCAACTAGAAGAATGCGACCGTATTAAAGGTATGGTATCATCATTTTATATAAAATTTTATATACATCAAACGATCAATAGAAAGGAATAAGACCGAATGAGGAATATAAGAAAGCCAGAATCGCCAAAAGAAACGAGAGTTGGATGAATGGGTTTTACCCGTTTGATGTTTGCAGCGTCGTGTGTCGAACAAGGCGTAGGGTTTGATGTGCAGGGGGTTTGCGAATTATAAAAGCGTTGTTTGATAGAAAATACAAAAGGGTACTTGGGTAATTTTCTTGTGAGAAGGGGGAATACGTAATTAATTCAAATGATTGGGTAAATATATAATAAGGCCTCTTAGCAAGGGGATATATGTAAAAATCCCTTATACATATAGCACAACTGTTTAACTTATTAATTATGAATCGCTTGAATTGAAGAGTTAAGATTTATGTTGTCCATATGTTTCTGGTGGTTTATTTGATAACCCATTTGAACAGTATTTAATCTTGATTGAACCCATACAATTTGTTTTATAAAACCAACAGGCCAACTGCAAACACAAGGAAAAAAGGTTAAAATGCAGTTCATGAAGAGGTAAAGTTAGATGAAAACGTTTGGATCTATATGTGTTGTGATGGACAAGTGATCTCAAATGAAATGGTTAAAGCTTTTGTCAAGTCAAATTTTCTCAGTTCAAATTTTTTAAAAAGTTGTCGGTTAATTGAACATAAAACCGACCCGTGTGTTAAAATCCGAAAACCGATGGTTAATAATAACTAATAACTGAAAATTTCTCTTTCGCTTTTGGTGGGTCTGGGTTGGTATCAGTGTAGCACTGAACCTGAACACCACCCGTTTAGTTGTGTAAAAAACTCGACCCTAAACTGGACACCCTTAACCACTGTAACCTGCAAGCGACCTGCATAATTCTCATTTTTAGAGTGAAAATGAGAATTTTTATTCATGTACTTTTTGTTTAATGTAATTTAAGAATTTTTATTGATGTACTTTTCTTGAGGTTTTTTACGACAGTTAGTTATATTAAAAAAAAACCTTAAAGCATCTGTTGTTTTCAGTTGCAAGAGCCAATTGATGGAATTACAAGTCGAGAGGAAGGGCAGAAAGGCGAAGTTGATGCTTGATATACTTGTGGAAATATGAGTGATGTAATACTTATATATTTCGGTAATAGTAATTTGTTTTTATAAAATATATCTTAACAATGTTTTATTTAAGGGTAAGCATCTTGGTTTCCTTACCAAACTTATTGAACTATGATGCTTTTTTAGGATAATTGTTTGCAAGCGGTGTGGGCAAACGATGAAAGTGATAGGAGGCTAATAAGTTTTAGAGATTTGGACTTGACTTTGTTGCTTATAGTTTTAGAGATTTTGGCTTCTACTAATTATTACCACTTTCTTCTTTTTGTAGTGTTGAAGTTTCAAATAAGAAGATATTGATTTATGATCTGTTGTATTATAGCTGAAAAAATCGTTGTTTAATAAAATATATTTGTTGTGTAATTAGTTTGCAACGACTTCAATGGATGGAATAATCGACACCTTCTCTTCGAGTCACTCGACTGCACCAATGTTAAAGATGATTTTACCTTTAAGGTCTTAAGGATGGAAAGAGTGGTTGATAGAATGTAAGAGAGTGGGCAATGTGTGTGACCTTTTGATTGTTTGAACCTGTTGATAATAGATATTATGAATCAAAGAGATGGAATTTGATGTTTTAGATATATATATATATATATATATATATATATATATATATATATATATATATTATTTGTTATTTAAAAGATGTCCCGTTCTTTATAATCTATTTTTAATTAAACCTTAAAAACTGTACAGTCATTCGTTGTTTAATAAAACGTGATATGCATGGTTTTCTAAAAACAACCTTTTCACCCAAAGCACATTCTCCATCTAAAACGTGATATGCACTTAACAACTGATGATCTATAAAGTCTGATTGTTTTATAAAGACTGTTATGCAAAACTCTGTTAGATGCAAAGACCGTTGAAGACCAATCATCTGCTGAAGTCAAAGTACTGCTGAAGTCAAAGGCCTGATCAACCTTAATGGAAAAACTACTCAGCCTCATTAGTGGTTGAGCATCATCAGCGAATAGTCTCATCAGAGTTTGCTGATCTATAAAGACTGTTATACACAAAGATCTGCTTAGGGCAGGAGATTAAATAGCAGCACTTTGTCTTCAGCAGGGCTTTGGTCTTTAGCAACACTTGACTTAGGGCAGTAAATTAAATAGCAGCACTTTGTCTTCAGCAGTTGTTGTTCACAAGCAGTACTTAATGGACATCAGTTGTAGTATACAAACAGTGGATGAGGGCCATCAGATGTTATAACCACTTTATAATCGCATTACAAAGAAATTGTTAATATCTACAAATTATGTGAAAGAAGTTATATTCTTTGAGTTAAATCAATTTTTGTTATGACAGGATATAATTCATAAATATAATTCTTTGAGTTAAACTTCAACTTCAAATATAAGTTGGCTATTTGTTCGCGTTATAGTAACTTCATTGTAGTAACCAATAAATTGGTAAAACCAAGACTAGGATTATAATGATCCATGGCAATATCTTTGTGTTGCTCCCCCATCTAACAACCTAAAAACCTTTATAGCACTGTTACATATAACTACTGCTAGCTAAACACTGATACTATTACAATAGACAAAGTAAACAACTGTTTCTTCATTCCACTGCTTCATTCCAAGCATGACTTTGGTCTTTAGCAGCACTTGACTTAGGGCAGTAGATTAAATAGCAGCACTTTGTCTTCAGCAGTTGTTGTACACAATCAGTACTTAATGGACAGCAGTTGTAGTATACAAACAGTGGATGAGGGCCATCAAATTGTATTACCTGATAGAAATCTTCAAATATAAGGGGCTTTATTGAACTGTTCAATAACATTTGGTTATTTGAATTAGGTCAGGCTTTAATTATTAGACAATATAAAATTAGGTCATGCTTTCATTTTAGACAAGAAATTTTGAGTTAGTTAGCTAATTTCTATATCAAACATGAACTAAATACAAACAATTTAAATGATGTATTATAATCTATTTCGATGGTTATTAAAACTACCCGTGTGGTCACACATACTGTCTTCAACATTACTTTATAAAGATATAGAACTAAAGACCAAAATTTAAATGATATATTATAATCTGTTTTTTAGTATTTGATTTCAATCATTACTAAACCTACCCGTGTGGTTACACGGGTCCTACACCTAGTTACTATTACTATATATAACAATTGCCGTAGCTTTATCTACAGTACTTGCAGACGTGGTGTTACCTCAATGGCTAACGTTTTAAGGGTTTTTTTTTTTTTTTGCACACTCTGAACCCAAACGTTGGAAACACACGGTTGCGACAGTGAGTTAGAGAGGTAGATATGGCCAGGCATTTTTTTGAATTCCATTGCTATTTGGGTGGATTAATGTGTTCCAGATGGCTAGGGCAAGAACCACCGTCGGAACCGGCTCTACCCAACTATAGCGTCATCGTCACTGCAGATTCCCCTTGAGCTAGTTTTTATCGCTGTATGGAGGCACCTAAAGGTCGGAGATATCGACTGTTGGTGTAAAAACACCTCAAAATCAAACAACTTACACGAAAGTCCGTTACCCGCATTAAATCTCACCGATCTTTATGAAAATGGGACATGCAGGTGCAAATTGGGTGACCGGAACCTTCGTCGGAACCCTACCTGTGGTCGCCGGCATCGTCTTGGAACAGACCCAACAAATCCACAATCCTTTCTCTGCTTTCTCTCTCACATACACAAACACACACTGCTGACACAAAATATATTTGACCGTTGCCAAAAGATCTTTCACCGTCGTTGCCTGACGGTTACGATTGCCACAATGGTCATGGGGACGCCTCAGATGTGGTGTGACGGTAGGGATGCTGGGATAAGAAAGACAGACGGAAAAAGGGGTAGTTGTTGATCAGTTCTGTTTAAACATAAGGGAAAACATGTAAATAATACCTGATATAGCAAACAGGCCAGCAGAGAATCCAGTCAGAGACGCAGCCACGGTGTTCGACATAGTTGTCAGCTTGATCTGGTTCCCCTTTAGGATGTATCTTCTTGATGGTAGTACCGAGTTCTTTAGGGTTGAAGAACTCGTAGTAATGGAGGAAGAGAGGAGGCGATTTTAGTGTTGATGTTATGATTGTCTTCTTCTAATCCCTCTCTAATAATCTCCTTATATACACCCAAGGGGAAACCCAATTAGTTAATAAAGGTAATCTGGCCCATCAACAATTACCAACTAATTTATTATAGGTTTTAATATATTCTGATCCAAATAATATAAATGATTATAATGGCTACATAATTAAATATAATCATAATAATTATATTTAATCTTACATTCTCCCACTTAGCCGAGTAATCATTTATCATGAGTATTAGATTAGTCTGATCAGAAGTTAATACTCATTTTAGCTTTAAACCAAGAACCGTAGCAGAGAAATACAGCCGTTGAATCATTATGCGACTCAGGACCCCCATTAGTCATACTACAGCCTCAATTTAAAACCTAACAGTTGTGATCAAAATAAGTAAGCCCTTTAACGTTTGATTTGTATTTATAGTTGTCTATATGTCATTACACCGGCAGAACATATGTAAGAGACATACAAAATCAAACTGATGAGGAAAATTAATTAATAGTTAGTCATTCATAGTACGATATGCAGTTGTACATAGTCATCAATATACCCATGATTATTATAAGCGCTTACATAATAGTTATGGGTGATAGACTTTTAGTTATAGGATCCTTAAGCATATCATGAATGCATTCGACACAAAGATTTAGTTTCCTCAATTCGTTCATAAACGAATAATTAATTGTGTATCGAAATCTAATGCAGCACCTCTCGAACTGTTACTGTTCAAGGAGACATGGTAGCTGACTTTATCACAATAAGTCTTCAATATATTAATTATATGGAGTTAATAAAGTCATGAGTCCACTGATAAATTTCCAACAACATTTAGTGACTATATTATGTCGTTATAACTTAGGTTGTTGATATCAGTCCATTATGACTCCTCCATGAGATAGGTTTTGTCTGCTGACATAAGGATATACCCGAAATTACATTTTGTCAGCTTTGAATATTACAAAGTTAGAGTAATAAACCGGTTTGAGTTCTCACTTCTTCTTTTAGTTATAGTCTCTCGTTTTCTTTAAAGATATTGTAATACTCTATTAGATGCTTCACATTAATCTAGACATATCTAGTGTGTTGCAATGTGAGTAATATCTAAACGAGTATAGACTTAAACTTACATAAGGCTTCTAATTAATGAAGCGTAAGAAATAATCTCATTTATGCTATTATCCTCTAAAGGAGAGCAGTATTTTTTTACATATGTAAGGACCAATTTAATGTTAAACTTATGGAATGGAAGTAATGTCCCATTTGGTCTATCTCAACATGTTATGATATCTATTATGTAAGAGATATCTCTGAGATCTATTATATCAAAGTTTGTGTTAACAATGCTTTGACTTATGTAACATATACTTGTCAAAAGAATAGACAAGTTTAATTTAGTTGCTCCCACTCATCTTGAGGTAGGTACATTAATCCACTTGATTGTTGATGAAAATAATTACGTTAGCTTTTCATCACATTATGATGTTTGCATTAACCCATACATGGATATTATTGGCTTACAAATAAAGTGTTCTTTAACCTTCAGTTTGAAACTTTAGGTTGTTATCTAATGAACATGTAAATGTATCACCCATTTGTTAGGGAAAATTGTTTATAATGTTCATCTAATGTAGCTTTAAACTATTATAAGCTACTAGAACAGTGATGATCCTCAAAGAAAACTTTGATAATTTATCTCTTCCTAAGTATAACCTTTGACAATCAATCATGATTCTTAGTGTCTTAACGTTTATATTAGGATCTGGTTTAGTTATGAACACTCTTAGGTTATTCAATCAAATCCCAAACGTTATGCGAACACATAAAATCAGTTTTACTAGAAAACAGTTTTATTTCATTCAGAAGATTGATTGACACTAATGGCTTAATTAGAAGAGATAGGATCGGTAAACTTTTTCAAAATCCATTTCAACTCCAGTTAGGGAGGTTATGTAATCATCAAAGTTAGTAGGTTTTTTAAACCTAGATGACCTCCTGAGTTGATTATTGGGTTTGTTAGAAGTTTCAGTTTTATGGATTAGCTCTTGATTAGGTTGCTATCATTTTCAGGATTCTAAGTTTGTAAGAGTTGGTGCAGTATGGTGTACAAGAGGTGTAATCGGAGTTAAATTCAGAGTAAAATTTAATGACACTCTTCCCCCCGCCTCTTGTATTCCTTGCAAGTCATGATAAGGACTTTGACTGCTCCCACTGACCTTAGAAATCTTTAGGAACTCAGCATGCTTAGGGTCAAAATTTAACAACCAACAAATTCTAATAGAGAAACAAGTTAATGACATCAGTCTTTGTAGTTTCTCTTGTTGAGGAGTATGTTAGTTTAGGTAAGAAATCTAAGTGTGCCCACAATTAAGCAACAATGAAACTTTTGTAAGAGTAGCATTAGATTTTAAGGAGACAAGTTATGATAGAACAGTGTCAAGATGAAGCAATGTCTTGTACAAGAGGTGTAAATTTAGGTAATGAAAATTTTCACTCCCCACCTCTTGCAACTATTGCAAGTTATTATTAAGACACTTAATGCTCCCACTGATCTTTAATATCTCTAGAATGATACAAGAGAAGTTTCAATTATGTATGTGACGTGGGAACCTATCATATATATGTTAAACTTTACTTGATTTCCTTAACGTCCAGATGTCATAAGAAACTTAGGGACATATTTAACAGAAATCTTATTAAGTATATATATATATATATGAATAGATTTCTTCTAAGACCGTGGGCCATATGCGATAAAACTTAGATACAAGTTGATAGTCTTTTAAATGATAAATGAATTATGTCTGAATATTCCATTTGGAATAAGTTCCACGAATGTCAATGAATGACTTATGATGGACCCATACTTATTCCTTAAGCCAAGTAATATTTAGGGCTGTAACGTCATGATTTAAAAATCACTTAGAATGAGATTGGATAAAAAAAATCATCCTCATTAACCATGTCATGATTTCTCATGAATTTCAGTTGTAATGGATGAAATTTATAAGTCTCATTTTCCTTTTGTCAAATTCTCATTTGCATGATGACAAAAGTTGTGAAAGCGTAAGGTATCATCTAGTTCCATCTTAGTAATGTTTCAATCCAGATATTTAGAACAAATAAGATGAGAGTTTAAGGTAAGTATGACTTTATGTTGACTATGCAAACCTCACAACGTTCATAACTTTGCTTAATTATGATACTATATTCTGATTAATCAGAATATATAAGGTATCGAAAAGCGTTGTTAGAAGATTGCTTATTATGGTTCTTATAGCCTTAACATTTAATTTTGTCACTAACTCTCATGTTAATTATTTGTTTGACTTCTGGTAAGGAAACGTTTAGAACTAGAGTCAACTAATCATGTGTTAATAGGAATATTAAAATTAGCAGACTTAAATATCATTAGTAAGTGACTACCTAATTAATTTATCCAACTGTTCTTTGGAATAATGGATAGTCTCGTTGCTTATGCCTAGTCTAATGACATAATTATGCATTGAGATTTTCCCTTTAAGAACCTTAAAGTTGGAATTTTGTATTTTGTCTATGGACCTTAGAACAATCCTCTTTTAAAGTTTTAAATGGTTCTAAGGTGAGTAACAACTTATTTTCCAGCTTCAAACATTTATTTCTTTGTACATATGTTGCTTATCAACACACTCATTATACTTTGGTACTTTTGAGTGTTATAGTTGATTTATAATGCATCAAATTGTACAAGTGAAAATCTTAGTATGTAATGTACTGGAAAAATGTACTTATTTCCATGCGTAAGGCCCTTAACTTTATGGGTCATGGTATTGTACATTATTATGTATTCACATATACCACTTAGCTTTATAATTTATGAAGGCATGCATCTTAGGAGTTCTAGTGATTATTCCACAATTATAGATTAGTCTTAGGAAAGACTTAATCTGGAATAACCGTTTAGTGACAGCACTTATTCTTGATTATCATAAGAGACATCATGTTCGATTTATCCTAATCATTATGCTCTACTTTTCTTCTGTAGTGCTTTATCAGAAGAGAGCAATAGGATTATCGTGTCTTAAGAGATAATCAAGGATTTAATTTAAGAGCTAATTCTTATAGAAACTTTAAATAAAGCAAACCTTTTAGGTTTAGGAATTAGAGTGGATGAGATATATATTTATAGAAGAAAATTATAGTGAGTAAAATTATGGGTACTAAAAATTAGGACAGACGAAATGATCATAAAATTAATGAAGGATCATTGATATAAGGATCATTAAGTGAAGAGGTTGTGATATGTCTATTACTAACATCAAAATAATAGACTTATTTAAAGTTCTACTTAAACGAAGACAAATCAGCTTTGGCCAGAAGTGTAATCATTTAAGCATGTGTGCATAGTAATCGTGACAAATCAGCTTTGGCCAGAAATGAGACAATCACTTTAGTTATGCACTTGTTAAGTATGCTAGACATAAATGAATTAAATCAGCTTTGGCCAGAAGTAAGACATTCACGTTTGTAATGCATAATTAACATAGCTTCTATAATACTTGAACAATAAATAGATGCATCAAATCAGCTTTGGCCAGAAGTGATACATCAGAAGCTCATTCAAGTTAAGCCATTTTGGTTTTGTAAAATATTATTTGATCCTTATTAATTTACTAAGTATTTACAAAACCAATTATTTAATAGCAAACCACCTGTTAGCGCGGATCAGTAATGCCCAAAAACTTGTGCGATCAGTAAGGCCCAAAACTTGTGCGATCAGTAAGGCCCAAAACTTGTGCGATCAGTAAGGCCCAAAACTTGTGCGATCAGTAAGGCCCAAAACTTGTGCGATCAGTAATGTCTTATGCGATCCACAAGTCTTGTGCGATCCGTAATGCCCAAATATTAATTTACTAAGTATTTACAAAACCAATTATTTAATAGCAAACCACCTGTTAGCGCGGATCAGTAATGCCCAAAAACTTGTGCGATCAGTAATGCCCAAAAACTTGTGCGATCAGTAAGGCCCAAAACTTGTGCGATCAGTAAGGCCCAAAACTTGTGCGATCAGTAATGTCTTGTGCGATCCACAAGTCTTGTGCGATCCACAAATCTTGTGCGATTATGCAGTCTTAACTTGTACAATATGCTTAATTAGTTGTACAAATCTTGTGCGACTGAAGGGAACTTGTGCGATTAGTTACATTGATGATTTCGAAACCACTGTTAAGGCTGTTTATTGTGATAATAACTGAAACTCGAAATTTAAGGGATTGTGGGATAGTGTTTCCTATTTTATTTTTGATCTAAACTTATCAAAAGATTTCGAAAATAATAAATGATTATCCTTTAACAGTTTTCGAAACTTTAATAGATAAAATTAAGATCAAAACAATGAAAACACCCACTAATCCAAATTATATTCCAAAATTTAGGGAATTTTCGAGTTTTACTTAGAACAAACTATGAACCCTAAAAAAATAAAAACATAATTCTGGGTTCCGAAATCTAAATTTTAATAGTTCTGTTAACAGATTTCGGATATTAAGATTTGCCCATTATAGTCTCGAGTCAATTTATCAAGTAATCTTTTCCGAAAACAGTGATTCGGCACAAGAGACTCGAAAACAGTTTTGATTTTTATAAACTTTCAAAAAATTCTGTTTTCCAGATTTTGATCCCAGAATAATGGATACGAAAACAGAACTGATTTATCAACATATGCTCTGATACCACATGTTGATCAGTTATGTTTAAACATAAGGGAAAACATGTAAATAATACCTGATACAGCAAACAGGCCAGCCGAGAATCCAGTCAGAGACGCAGCCACGGTGTTCGACATAGTTGTCAGCTTGATCTGGTTCCCCTTTAGGATGTATCTTCTTGATGGTAGTACCGAGTTCTTTAGGGTTGAAGAACTCGTAGTAATGGAGGAAGAGAGGAGGCGATTTTAGTGTTGATGTTATGATTGTCTTCTTCTAATCTCTCTCTAATAATCTCCTTATATACACACAAGGGGAAACCCAATTAGTTAATAAAGGTAATCTGGCCCATCAACAATTACCAACTAATTTATTATAGGTTTTAATATATTCTGATCCAAATAATATAAATGATTATAATGGCTACATAATTAAATATAATCATAATAATTATATTTAATCTTACAGTAGTGACTTTTATTCTGCAAAAGCAATATCAATGTTAATTTAGGATAAACCATTTTCAAATATCCTTATTACTTTAGAACAACATAAACAGTATTCTAAATGTTTATCATCAACAAAAAGGTTAGAGAAATTGCATAGCCATATTTGAAAGTTTAATTTACGTGTATTACACTTTAAAAACATTTCTTCCTATGCATCTACATGTACCACGTACAAAAACCCATGAAAACTTAGATAATTTCAAACGTATACACACAAGGTTTTTTTTATGCATATACTAATTAGGGGGGGAGGGGGCGGTCCGTTATGGACTCCTCATCACTCGTTGATGTATCACTAACACCGCCGCCACCACCCATATCACGAGTGATAGTTTTGATGCGTTGATATTATCACGCGTTGAACATATTGATGAATGAATGTGTATGACTTGTACATTGTGTATTAATACTTGTACATTGGAATCCCATCACTAGTGATACCACCCCCACTACAATTCTATCACTAGTGATAGAATATTGGGTGATGACATTGCATGAGTTGATTGGATATTGGGAGTGATAGAATTCTATCACTAGTGACCACCCCCTCCCCTTATGTATGGATTTTAACTACCAATATATTTTAATTAAAAAATTAAACTTTTATTTGATCATAACTTAATTTATTTAAAAAAAAGTAGATAAGTTGGTAAAATAGTTACGTAGCTTACAAAATATTTTACATGAAATATTATATTTTTAATAAGATAAGATGTATAAATTGCCTATATTTACGCCGTAAGTTTCTCATGGTTCTACGTCCCGTCGTAACACGTATGGTTACTTTCCGAGTCGCACGGATATTCAACCCGCCGCGAAGCGCGGGTTTACACCTACTAGTTATTATTATTATTATTATTATTATTATTATTATTATTACTATTATTACTATTATTACTATTACTATTATTAGATGAAATGTCTTTATAAAAGATGAAGATTTTTTTTGTCAATTTTAAACATTCCATCACAAAGATGAAGATTTTTTTTTGTCAATTTAAATTTAATTATATTTTTTTTAACAGCAAACTTTATTAACGAACCCGAAAGTGGCAAACACTAGAAACCAAAAGAATACATAGAATCAAGGACTAAAAACCAAAAGAATACAGATAATCAAGGAAAATTTTACAACATGTTGTCACCAAAGGGACTAATCTATATCTTTGAATTCGGACATATTTTTCACACAAAGAACACTTAGCACCTTAGTTCTTCGATGATATTTGAGATGGAAACGGGTTTGTTGGAGAAAACCTTTTCGTTGCAAGCTTTTCATAAACGCCAACAAGTTGCACAAATAAACTACCAAGGACATCCTTTTTAGTAACTTCGCCAAGTGGCAATGTCATGTGGTGCTAAATTATAAATAAGTAGCTATAGTTATCTGAATATTTAAGAGCTTTCCATACCCATACCAATCACCAACCATTGGCACCCGTTACTCATTATCCATTAGGTTAACAGGATATCGGGTATGCCCGTTTGTGGTTTTTTGTGGTTAAAATTACCTATCAGGATGCCTGTCACATAAAACTCAAATCTCAAACCTAGTTCAAAAAACGGACTTGAAACGGAATGTATCAGGTATTCTCATCCTGTGCCGGTTCTTTTGCCTCCTAGTCTTAAACACCTTAGTGTGGTTTATACACACATATATATTGTGGATTTGTGGATATTGTTACTCAATATGATGCTCATTTTGTTTCTGAACTGGAGTATATGCATATTAAACATATATAATGCACTTAATATATAAATTTAAATCTCATTTTTTCTATCTATAATTAAACTTAACTGACATATACTCCACTCCCTCTAGGAATACATAAATACATCAATATACTTTTCTAAACTTAACTGGCTTATTATTCTAGTTAAGTTATCCTGTAGTAGAACTAGATTCTATGAAGCCAATAAGCCTTTATTAGTTGTAGTTTTGGTTATAGTTTTCGGTTTATTTTAACCAGAACTAAAATTAAAACCTTAAAAAGCATCATATTCAATTCTTGTACATATGATCCAATATTTTCAACACAAAAAAATACCACAGATCAAAGAACCAAGGTCTTAATTTGCTTTTATGTTTTTATGAGAATCTAGAAAGTTGTCTATCTGTTTAGAATCAGATTACTTGACAAAGATCCTATTGCTTGGACATCTGGCATGGATAAATGGGAATGTTCCTCGTACATGGATAAATTATTCAACTTTTGTATTTCTGGACGAGCTTTCGAGTTAAGGACACACATATATTCGGATTGTGACACTACTATAGATTAAGTTCATAAAGTTTTTGTTGATTGCAAGTTAAAGAAAATACCATTTCTTATAACAGATACAGACTATCACTAATTTGAATTGTAACATTTAAACATACAAAAACATGAAAAGGAACAGTAGAGACTAGAGTATAATGACTATTAAGCCTGTCGATGATGACAACGACAAAGATTGTGACATGCATTCACAATATATACATGGCTTTAAAATTAAGCAAAATAAGGAATATATACACCTTCCAATCATGCAGTTACGGAAAAAGATTTACACGCAGGGACGCTTATATATAGGGGCTCGCGCATGACATAGATATCCAAGACAACCAAACAATCACTTACTCTCTAATACCTTTTCAGTCTAAACAATGGCAACAACCGCAGTTCGTGTGTTTGGCAAGCCAATAACTCAAGGAACTCGTACGCAAAGGGCCCAAGCAGCCAAGAACTACCAAAACGCAGATGGCAAGCTCGACCAGGTGTTGCAAGTTTCAACCCAGTCTCAGAAAGCCGCTGCAGGAGGGGCCAATGTCGCCACTGTTAGCACCACATTTGGCAGAGTTTACAATGCCACAGGTGACCCTATAACCTATGTGACTGCACACGATTGGCAAGGACATGTAGTTGGGGAGTACCCGCTAAACATCCAAAACGGGCAGTGGGCAATCTTTGAGCATGTTGGCACCCGTGGCCCACAATGTCAAGGATCAGTTGCCGCTGTTGTGTATAATATTCAGGACTGTTGTGATTCGATGGTTGCTTGGAACAACCCGTGGAAAACTGCCAGTGGAGGAAACAACACTGTAAGTATATATAAAAAAGTTATAACCCTGTATGGTATTATGTGTTATAAATGTATAACAACAAACTGAAAAATTATTTGTATATGAATGTTGCAGGCTTACTGTGAGATGAATGATTCCGGATATTTTGATGATTGTAGCTGGTGTGCAATCCGTAAAAAGTTGAAGGCTTCTGGTACTGAAAGTCGAACAAGTATGGAAGGTTATGCTACAAAAGTGAGTATAGATACAGGAAGCAATACTCCAACTTACAGTGCCATTTTCTATCTCGACGTAGATCCATAACGTGACCCACATAATTATAATAAGGCTGTAACGCACTACTTATGACAATCTGATCGAAACCTGCAGCTAGCCGCTATGTTTAGCATAATAGTAAAAATAATGTATGTGTGCTTGTAATATAATAAGCCAAACTTAGTAGGTGATCATACAGTTTCACATGAATAAGACGTCTGTACTTGACCAAGACTAGTGTGACCATATATACCGTAAAGTGTCAAACGGGTTCATGTTTTTCATACAGGTCTACGCGGGTTGAACTGCATACATTTATGTGTATAATATAATGGTAGCTAATGCCTCAAACATGATCATAAATAAAAACTTATTACTATGTCTAATATAAGCACTAAACCCCCAATTTGACACACTTTTCTTTTAGCTAAATCTTTTGATTTCCCTTAAAAAATGCCATAACCCAAATCTACCCATTCATAAATAAAATGGTCAGAATTACAAACTCATAGTCATACCGTGAGAGTGATATGATGCATCACATTATTACAAAATCAAAGTCTCGCCGCCTCAGTTTTCTAGTAAAGCTTTCATATTTTCAACCTGATGATACACATTAAGTTATGATCATTCTAACTAAAGTCTATATTATATGTATTTTTGCATTAACGATATTGTCGAATACTCAAATCCCTGCTGACGTTCAATGGATCTTCGCTGACGTCCAGATATCCCGTTCCTTGTGGCTACAAAAGAATAAATCGTTAGCCTCGTCACGGAGGGCCCCGGGAGGGGATCCGTGACCAAGCTCCGGCGTGAGAGTAAGTAAACTTGCCGGGGAGTGAGAGGAGCTTCTTCCGATTAGTGTGATCACCGGAATGTTTCCTCTTTGGTGTGAATCCAATAAATACGTGTGTGTATTGAATGTACAGGAATGTTGGTCGGAATTAATGAGATAAGAGTAAATGAGAGAATATTAAATGTGATACCTCCGATCCCCTTTGTTACCGTTACCGTTTTCTTCTTCTTATATAAGTCTTAGGTCTTATCTTGCATGTGGGATATTTGTTGAGATGATCCGACGGTTTTAGGAAGTCTTCGAGGGGCTCAGACACGTGTCTGACCCCTAACGGCTAGATTGGCAGCTTCATTTAATGTTCCGGCAGGAGAAGTACGATGCCAGCCAAGATACCCTTCTTATCATCCATTAATTGTGGTCTGCATGCTCTGAATCCGCGTTTCCCGCTCATTTCATACGGAGAAAACCTTAGTAGAGAAGTAAAACCATTTGTGGGCCTTATTCGTTGGGCTTGTGTGATGGCAGCCCAAGTCGGGTAAATGGAGCAATCCATTGGCCCGTCATCAAGTCATCTTTAGTCCCTGGTTCTGAGACCCAAGGCTCATGATCCGGGGCTGAGTCATACCTGCCTAAAAAGTAATTCTCCAGATCAAGGAGGAAAAGAGAACGTGGGCCCGCCCTTTGGGGATGGTCACTATTCACCCCTTACTTGTCTGCCGAGTAATACTGGCGGGGTTTAATCCCATCGATACACGTGCTCCTTTTTTGAATTTCGAAAGGACGGTGATGTGATGGTTATCGCCCCGTGTCAGTTACCTCTTTAAATGCCCCCTTATCCTTCTCGAACCCTCATTTAACTTCCGTCATAATTCTCTGTTTCTTATCTTTATCCTTCCGATCACAATTTTCTTTTCAAATATGAGTCGTTCCGGTCGTCTTGCCATTAGATCAGTCTTAACGGCGAAAGACCTAAAGTCTTTTGTCGAGACATACAACATTCCTGAGCAGTTTTCTCCCACCTTACCGGGACCCAACGAGCCGGCCGAATGCACACCGGACAGAATTCCCCTTTATACATTGGCGTTTTCCTCTTGCGGAGTCCGGTACCCTCTTTCCCCTTTCAAGGTTGCTTTGCTTCGTCATTTCGGGTTTCACTTTTCTCAGTTGCATCCCATAGGGTTCATGAGAGTGGTGCACTTCGAGTTGTCCTGTGCGGCCGTTTCTGGTGAACCTTCCGTCCCCTTGTTTTGCATGTTCTATAAACTGATCTCTAATGGAGATTGGTTTACCTTTGCCAATAGACAGAACAGCGTGTCGAAGCCCTGTTATACTTTTATGCCAACCTCCACTTATCCGAAGGATTGGAAAAGTAGGTTCATTTTTGTCTCCGCTGCCATGATACCAGAATCCCCATTGCCTAAGGATGTCAACGCCACTATTGAAGATACTGTTCCTACCCTATCGGCTAATGAGACTGTTCAGTGGAAACGCATGTATGAAAACCCTACGAGGGCTTTCACTTTTTCTGAGGGAGTTTTGGCCATGGGAGGGTTGAGTCCTTCCTACCCTGTTCGTCCCAAGGCTTTCTTCGGTAAAAAAGGTATCCTTTTGCCTTGGATCTCCATTTGTTTGTTTTTGTTTCTTGGTATTTGTGTAGTCATCTTTAGTGTCTTTCTTTCACAGAGTTGACTTTGTGGACGCTGCTTCAGGGAGATTCTAAGGATGTGAAGTTTGTAGTTGGTGATGAAGTTGATCCGGGCCTGAACCAGAGCGGGGCGATGCAGGTTGTCGGGGGGTCTACCCAGGCAGGGGGCTCCGTTGCTGTAGAAGGGGGTGAGGAAACCTCTTCTGATGGGGAAGAGAGTTCCCCTAATCCTGCCCTTGTCAAGCATTCTGATCAAAGCGATGATGAAGCTCTGGAGATTCGTTTGGTTCGTAAGAGGAAAGCTGCAAGTCCTAAGCCAACCCCTGCTCCTCGTGATATCCGGCAAAGGCTCCGGAGTGCCAGTGGACAGAAGCCCCCTCCTTCATCGAAGGCTGCTTCCAAACTTCCCCCCCGTTGGGGTCAAGGGTTCTTTGTTCAAACACCTGAGATCTTCGAGTCTTGTGAGTGCACCTTTGTTGGTGAGTTCTTTTTTCTTCTTGTTTATCTGCCCCATCTCTGTTTTATTTCTGATGTTCTTTTTCTTTTTGTGCAGGGGAGTTCTCATGATCCCATAGAGATCCCTACTGGTCCCTCCTCTTCCCGTGTTCGGGACAAAACCCCGGAAGTCGGCATGGCTCATTTTACCTCGGCTTTTGAACTCTCACCCCTTCATGCTACGGGGACCAGTAGACCCACTCAACCAGAGGGTCCTGTTCATCGGTCCCCTTTGGCTCCTCTGTTTGCCGATGCCATCCCCTTCACCTATGTCCCCAAATGGAAGGTAACTCACTCTTCGGTGATAGGGACTCCTGAGGCCGCTAGGGACTTCCTGAGTCATGCTGTCCCTCCCTCTCATAAATTCGTGAACTCTGCTTTGAGGGATGATCTTTTCGAGGATCAGTATAGCATGTCTCTTTGTGAGAGTTTTTTCAGGGGTGCCGGTATGCTGCAGCAGATTGATGATTTGAGGAGGGCGAATGATGGTCTCAAGGGTGAGCTTAAGACCTCCCAGTCTGTTGCTGCCGAGCTTAGGTGCCAAGTGGTCGAAGCTGAGAGAAAGTTACAGGAGGAGAAGGTACTTAGCCTTTCTCCCCCCTCCCCCCTCTTTTTTTTTTTTTTACTTTCCAACTGTTTTTTGGATTTTTCATGATATTTCTTGTCCAGGGGGCTGGAGCCGTGTTGGAGAGGAAGGAGCGAGCCTGGGAAAAGGAGATGGCGGTGTTGGTGGAAGAGAAGGAAGAATTGGCCGCTGAGTTAAAGTATCTGAAGGAAGTTGGCTCCGTTTCTCAGGAGCAACTGAACACCATGTATACGGATTATGGGATAACCTCTGACGATAACCAGCGGTTGGCAAAGGAGAAACATTGGTTAATCACTGAAGGTTTCGGAGCCTTCCTTACCGCCGTTGCTCAGTAAGAGGAGTTTAAAAGTGGCTTGGAGGAGGTGTATAGGGCGTACCGGGATGTTGGCTATCAGGCTGGACTGAAGGATGGCTATATCTACTCTGCTCAGGGCCTGGGTAGAAAGGAGACTCCGCTTTACAACTCCAAAGCAAAGAAAAGACTATCCAAACTGGATGAGGAGTTTGGGAGTAAAACCCCGGCCATTCTCAAGAAAATCCTGGAGCATCCCATGATATCAATTGATGAGATGAAAGCCCTGTTTTCCTTCGCTGGCCCTTCGTCTCCACCGTCTTTGTCAGGGGGTGATCCCCAGTGATCCCTGAACATTAATCACTTTTGATATGGTTGTAATCCGGATAACTACTTGTCTTAGGATACCTTAAACTTTTTTGGTTGTTTGGAAGGAGGTCCTTCGTGTTGGGGGTCCTTCTAGGTATCTAATCATATAACTTATGACTGTATGTTGCTTTCTTGTTTCTATGCGTGTTTCCTGTTGTGGTTTTTTGTGCTGCAGGAACCTTTGCCAAGGATCGAGTTGGCGTTTCCCTGAAGACCCTTGGGCTGTTCTTCAAGAAGCCGTGCCTTGGTCTGAGTTTGCTGTGTTTGTTGTTTTGTATGCTACTTTCTTTTGCCGAAGTAACTAAGGTTTTTCTCTGTAGATTTATTTTGTAAATAAATAAAGAAAGTGTAGGATCGTTTGCGGACCCGAACGAGTCGATCAGAAGAGTTTATCTCAGTTTGAGCGGCGGAAACGAACAAACCGAGGTCAAATCAGCAAGATTCACGCTTAAAATTGTTGTACTATTGATTTGTATGACGTTTACAACCTGACAACACTTCGGCAGCACTTCGTTGCAAACCGGAAGAATCTCTGAAAAGTTACAAATGATTTAGCTTGAATGGTATATATAGTGGAGGAGATTTAGCTTGAAATGACATGCCACTTTCAAGGTAAATCTTGATTTAGCTTGAAATGACACATGACACTTTCAAGGTAAATCTTGATTTAGCTTGAAATAACACATGACACTTTCAAGGTAAATCACCACTTTCAAGCTAAATTACATTAAACACATTCTAAAACGTATAACATATCTAACAATTTTAGTCCTAGACTCGATACAAGACGAAGTCGACAGACGCATGCACCAACAGACTCCCCCTCGAATGTTGACGAGTCTTAAGTGTCGAGTCTTTGCATCTTCAGTCTTTATCAGTCCTTTTGAACTCTTTAAAGTATCTGACGTTGTAAAGCATCCTCAAATCTTCTCTCTTTTCTTTCCTCTTCAGCATTAATAAACTCCTCACGAACAATCTCTATTTGGATGTCTTCAGACTCCCCCTTTCGATATGCTGAGATCACAGTCTGGCTTGTTGAAATCACACATTCCTCAGGTATCGGAACCTGGCACTCTGTCTTCAAATTCAGAATTGAAACTTTACTATTCCTGCACATTCTTAACCCAGAAATGAATTTCTAGATTTAACAATTTGAATGCACCAACACTCACTCTCCCTCAGATCACAAATACATAATGAACCACTTGTTGATTTTAAAAACATATTTTGACAATTAAGACACACTCCCCCTCACATCAATGTCATCATGTTTAGCACTTGGAACTTTGAAAATCAGCTTTCCAACATCAGTTGCCAAAAATCTTTTTGAATTTTTCAAGAATTTATGCTAAAACACACTGAAAATCTTTTTGGATTTTTGAATGAAAAGAAATGCAGTAAAGAAATATTTACAGACACTATTTTTTTGTGAGTTTGTGTAAGAGGATCATATCAGTTTCTGAGACAAATCACCAACACCGTTAAGCTTCATTGCATTTTAAGTTTTAAACAATTCACCTAGATTGTCAGTATACCTGTCCACTTACATTTTCACCCAAAGTTCAACTGTTTCGAGATACGATATTAATGTCTTAGATACTTAAACTCAATCGCGTGTCCCACCTCAGAATATACTCCCGTATCCAGATCCCAATAATCAGTCTTACAGGTAATTATGACACAAATGATATCTGTATATAAATTAGGTAATGCGAGGGCCGAGGGATCTCAGGTCGATACTTCCGTATACGCAGAGAGATATCGGCTTCGACTTTTCGGTATGTCCCCTTTAGAGGATCTTTTAGCTACAACAGCAACGACTATCAATTTTATTGTTTCATCAGCATGCTGAGGGTTTATGCTATGTTTCAAGCATTTGCAGAAAGTATTATCCAAGGACTAGGTCAGAACCACCGTTCAGCAGAAGTCCCGGAATAATACCCCAGACATCATTGAGTATAAAGACCTAGTATATCAGATTATGAGACCTTTCAAACGAGATTTCGGGGGTTACCCATATATCCGAGAGATGTTTCTCCACGATATAAGCAAGTTTGAAATTTAGGTTTATATCTCGTCACAATCTACTAAATGTGCAAAAACCTACTGGCATATCAGCAGTGAGATTGTTTATCACATTTTAACATTTCATTTCTTTAGCATGTTGTGACAGTCTACTGATGTACTATCATTTCCTCTATTTTGACACAAAAACTCATTTTTGAATTTATCATGTTTTTGTCTTTTTCAAATTTTCTAATGTTTTTGGATTTTCTGAAATTTTCTACTCCCCCTAAAATGCAAACACATTTTAGGAAATTTGAAAACTACTAGACTCTTGACCCACTTGAAACATAAAATGAACTATACAAAAACTTGACAACTGATATCGAATCACTTCAAATCGCCATCCACTAGGCATAAACAATCAGAACTCCCCCTTACACAAAACTATTTTCTCATTATGATTTCAAAACACTTAAGTTTGTTTTAACCAAAATGATTTTTCCGGAAAATAAGTTTGATTTTACCAATTGTAGGTTAGGGGTGTGGTTCATCATATTGTCCATTCAATCTCTTGTATCAGGATTACATCAAGTTCAACCTAATGACCTTGAGTAATCACTTTGTCAGAATCAACCTATTACCACTTGTAAGAATATCCAAAACATATAACCACATGTAGGAATAAAACATCTACACAAAACCATTTTACCAATCAAGATGCCGATTCCTGCTTCGCACTTACCAACCTGGAAGCTCCGGCAATTCACAATCTGTAAATTTTAACAAACTTTAAGATTCAATCACACAATCAATTACTAAGAAAGATGCCGATTCCTGATCCGCAATTACAAACTTGGGATCTCCGGCAAGTCAGAATTTTCAATGAAAGAAAATATCCACCCAAGCCTGACCAGCCTTGGGTGTTTTCAATTCAGAAGCAGTTGGGGTGTAAGTTGCTTTCTTCTTAGCATAAAACTCTTTTACCCCTTTAACCTTCCCATCGACCATCTTTCCGAAAATTTTCTTTACATTCCCATTAAACGCTTTCTCAACATCAAATTCATTCTTATCAGAATAAAATTGATTAGAGATCTCAACTTTCCCGACTTTTGATTTAAAATTTTCAGTACTCAATGGTGGAAAGTTCTCATCATCCATTGAAAGAACTGATTTTTCAACACTCTCATCAAATTGTGGCTCCTCTGACTTTGTGGAATCAGATTCATCACCAGATTTTACCTCTGATTTCTTAACAACCCAAGCTTGATTGTCAAGATTTCCCCTTTTCTTGTAAAATCTTTTCGAACACTCACCAACTTCATATGTAGAGTTTTTAAACACTTTAAATCGTTCAGTTGGTGGTTCGGTTTTATCAACAACTACTTCTTTAAGTTTTTCTGAAACTCCCTGTTTTGTGTTGGTTGCCTTAGGACAGTTCCATGCAATGTGACCAACTTCATTACATCTGTAACAAGTTCTTGTTTCTTTCCATTGATAAGCTCCATTCTTCATCTTTTCAGCAAGAAACTCCTGGTTTGACTGTTTCCAGAATGAGCTCTTTGCTTCTTCTTCATGGCTAGTTCCTGCAACATATGTCATTTTTGATTTATAATCTCGAACATATTTTTCATTTTTATAGTTTTCAGGTGGAATAAAACCAAGTCCTTTCTTTTTGTAGCTACGATTGTGGTTTGGTTTCTTTTGAAAACCAGAACCAGAATTGTAACCCTTTTTCTTGTTCAAACGTTGTTGTACTCTTGAAATGTAAGGTTTAGGTTTTACATTAAGATTTTCATCTTTTATTTCAGAAATATTAATTTCTGTTAGTTTGAAAACCTTTTTGATCATTTCAGTTTTGACACCTCTTATTGGAAATTCTTTATCAAAATATAATTTGTCAGAACCATTCAAAGTATATGCAACTTCAAATGTTTCGTCATTCAAATTAGATTTTGACAACAAAAATTCTTTACTATACACCCGTTTTCCTGACGACTTTGAACTCTTTTCGGACGAACTCGAACTCCTGACTGACTGACACGAACTTTCGGATTCTGACTTTGACTCTGACTCCTCATCCTTATCCAACACCTGATCAACCACTTTTTTTATCAATTCGGACTCATGATCTGTGTCGGACGCTGTGAACATGACATCAATATTGTCCGGTAAAACATCGGTTATCTCGGATTCTAACTTAATATTGACCGCCTGTTTTAGTTCTTCCTCGTTAGGTTTTCTAGACGAGTACCCTTCCCAAATCGGAGGCGGACACTTATTATAACAGACACCCTGTTTCTTACCAGTGTCCTTTTTCTTCTTTGGCTTTATTTCTTCGTCTTTAAACGCTTCAAATCCTTCAACTGTTGGATAAATTCTATCAATTATGTAGTCACAACCTTTGTAACTTTGCAGCAATCTTCTGATTCTTTCGTTCTCAGTTGCTTCACTATCCAACTCTTTCTTCCACTTTGCACATTCTTCTATGTACAAGTTGATCTCTTTTTGCTTTGTCATCGTAGTAGCATTCAACATCTTCAAAGCTTTCTCTCTTTCAGAGTTAGTCTTTTCCAGACTATTCACAGTTCTGTTCAATACATCATATGACTTTTTCAAATTTTTTACATCAAACAACAACTTTTCTTTCAACTTTTCTAACTCACTAAACCTCTCATCTTTCTCTATACATTGTTTACAAGACTCTAAACATTTAAGACAAGGTTTTGTGATTTCAATGATCTTCTCAACTTCAACTATCTTTTCAACTTCCACAATCTTCTCAACCACTTTGACCTTTTTCAAATCTTTTTCAGCTTTCTCCTCTTTCAGTTTCTTCAATTTTTCTGCAAAATAAAATTCAAAACTATCAGAAGATAAGTGAGTTTTTCCAATATTAATCTGTTCAATTTCTTCATCAGTATCACTTGTCTCTGACGAACTGTTTTCAGATGAAACAGATCCTTCATCTTCACTTTTCTCTTCATCAGATAACACTTCCATCCATTCCTTCAGCATTTCCGGCTTTCGAATAATATGAGCAATAAACGCTCCAACATTTGAATCAGCTGGAATGTACTTGTCCCAGCTAAATCCTTCAGCCATTTTCTCATCATCTTGATCAACGATACCGTGGTAAGCTTTCCTGTTTGCATCTTCGATCATTCTTCCATGAGCAGTTTGTGGCTCTTTTTGTTGATGTGGTTGATGAGTGATTTGTTGATAAATGGTTTTCCTATAATAATCATCTTTCCCAGACGACTCCTTTGCTCCTCTTGGCTCCTGATTCTTGCACTCTCTTTTAAAGTGACCTTTCTCCCTGCAACGAAAACAGACAACTTTAGATTTATCAAATCCAAGATTAGAAAGATTCGCATCCAAGAAATCATTTCTTCCTGTAACCAATCTAATTTTTTCTGCTCTCCTCAAAACACTAGCTAAAGCCCATTTAATATCCATCAGTTCCAGCTCTTCTGCATCGATTTGGTCATAATCTTCCTTTGTGAGCATCGGATTACCAATTCTTCCGGCAATCAACCCTTCATAAGACTCTAATGCAGTGACCAATAATCCCATATGATGCTTTACAACTTCTTCAGAATAATTTTGACCATTTTGAAGATGTAAAGCCACATTGCACTGAATTAGATGACCATTTCCAGCAGATGAACTTTGAACACTTGGAGGATTCACCATTGAGAACCCACTAGTGTTAACTGATCCTTGACTGCTAGGTGTAGATTGATTTCCAGCACTAAATGCAGTTTGTATCTTTGGGCTAACTTCAGCAGTTTGAACATTTCCTTTATAGTACAATTTAATATCTTGTTGATGAGTTGAACTATTCATTCTAGCAATTTTCTGCTGTTCCAGATCCTGTGCCTCCAACTTCTCGATAAACTGTGCAATTGATAACCTTTTAAACTGTCCAGAATTCTTTAATATCATCAGATATGTACTCCATTCCTTTTGCGGTAACGCGTCAGCAAGCTTTTCAACCCATTCTGCTGGAGTTTTTGTAATCTTCAATTGTGACATGGTCCGTACAAGATGACAATATCTTTCAATAAGACTCTTTGTTGTTTCACCAGGCATGCATGTAAATAATTCAAACTCTTTTTTCAACAAAGCTGCTTTACTTTGTAACATTTCAGTGCTTCCCTCAAACTTCTTTTGAAGAGCTTCCCAGATAGAATAAGAATTTTCATCATGTTGAAGCAACACAAATATATCTTCTTTTACTGCTTGTTGTAACAAATTGATCATCATTATCTCTCCTTTATAACTTTCCCTCTCTTGTTCAGTAAATTCAGAAATGATTTTATCAGCTCCCATTGTATTCTTTGGCCTCTCATACTCAGTTTCGATGCTCTCCCAAGCTTTTAAATGATTTGCCTGAACCCAATTTTCAAACCGTTTCTTCCATCCGTGATAATCTTCAATTCCCATAAGCTTCGGGAGTTTTTGCATTGTTCCAGTTTCGTTTTCTGCATTCATGTTTTGAGCAATTGAAGCTGGAGTAGTCGAGGGTGTAGCAAATGCGTTGTAGAACTCGGAATCCATTCCTTTTTTACAAGAGTCGACAAAAATGATTACACTTTACACTTGATAAGTCCGCTTGATTTAATGAACATAATGTTGCACTAGAATGTGATTGGATCTCGAGTAATAGTGGGCTGCTAATAACGCAATGGGCCGAAGCTTGTAAATCTGATTTAACCTATCTACTAATCTGATTAAACCGCAAACTTTAATTCACCATTCAATTTTCATTGGACCAACACATATAGGAAACTAAAATGTTCACATGTAATGATGTAATGTGCCGACAAGTTAATCTTTCAATACTCTTTGATTGGACCTTTATAATAATCTATCATATGGGTCAAACAATCACATGGCAGACAAACACTTCATCAATATGATCCTTATCAATTCACAATGAATTATCACTGGACCTTTAATTTTGATAATCGATATGTTCACTTTAGTTGATGACACAACAACATCACATGCACACTGACATAATCATGTGATTTTCTTTTCCAAAAAACTGACTCCTCAATCAGAATGTTACGTCAGATATATCTCAAACAATTGTTCAAGCGGTACACGTATTTTCAAGCAAACAGCTGAGTTTAAACTTTCAAGCGAAAACGTTAACTAATTTCAAGCAAAATCATGATATTTGAAAATACAAGCGAAATCAACAGATAAACTCAAGCGAAATCCAACAGATCAATTTCGCTTGAACTGTTCAAGCGAAATCCTTTGTTTTTCAAGCGAAATTGACAACCAAACTCAAGTTTCAAGCGAAATCTTCACTTTATTTCAAGCTAAATCTGCTGATGTCATTTTTTACGAACAGTTTTTGGTCTGATTGAACGTGATTTAAGCCGATTTTAGATCTGAAAGTCTCAAGGGTTTGTTAAAACATGTTTACGCACAATATGTGAGAATTTGAGCCGATTTTAACCGTAAAAATTTTAATTTTTGAGAAAGAAGGAGTAGAAAAACAGAATTTGAGGCTGAATTGGTATGAACTCTTCCTCCTGAGCTCTGATACCACTTGTAGGATCGTTTGCGGACCCAAACGAGTCGATCAGAAGAGTTTATCTTAGTTTGAGCGGCGGAAACGAACAAACCGAGGTCAAATCAGCAAGATTCACGCTTAAAACTGTTGTACTATTGATTTGTATGACGTTTACAACCTGACAACACTTCGGCAGCACTTCGTTGCAAACCGGAAGAATCTCTGAAAAGTTACAAATGATTTAGCTTGAATGGTATATATGGTGGAGGAGATTTAGCTTGAAATGACATGCCACTTTCAAGGTAAATCTTGATTTAGCTTGAAATGACACATGACACTTTCAAGGTAAATCTTGATTTAGCTTGAAATAACACATGACACTTTCAAGGTAAATCACCACTTTCAAGCTAAATTACATTAAACACATTCTAAAACGTATAACATATCTAACAATTTTAGTCCTAGACTCGATACAAGACGAAGTCGACAGACGCATGCACCAACAGAAAGACTTCTTTTTGTAGCTTGTTTACAGAAGTGCGTTGTATTTATGGTTTGTTTGATAAACCGGGATTGTGTGTTCGAGGCCAATCGCTGGACAAGTTTATAATGTGAGATTATGTTTTTGGTTAGTTTTGTCCGCTTTCTTTGGGTTAGCTAGACCCTATTTTGCCCCACAGCCGGGCTTTTGGTATGTTTGATATACCTTATACACGTGTGTTCATTTGTTAGTTAGGTTTATAGTGTTTCTGGGCACGTCTGCCCAGATATAATACCTGTTATTTTACCAAAAGGGGACAAGTTAGTTGTCCATTTTGCCATTCATTCCTTGGGGATTGAACTTCCCAGCATAGGTTGTTACAAAAGATTCGTCCCTGGGGGTAAGCCCCAAACTAATAGTTAAATATTACAAAAGTGGCTCCTTGGCCGTTTTTCCTGGGGGTTCGCCCCTTATATGTAGTACTTCCTTAGTTACATGAGGTTCCACGTCCTGGGGACCTCCTTGCCTTGGAGAGTTTCCAATTTGCAGCTTCCTTTGCCATTTGCCCATATGACCCGGTAGGGCCCTTCCCAATTGGGACCTAGTTTTCCGGTGTTCTCTTGTAGGCTGGCTTCGTTTGCTCTTAGGACCAAATCCCCCGGGACGAGGCTAAGCTTTTTCATCTTGGCATTGTAATAGCTTTCCAGCTGCTTCTTATACTTGGCCTCCCTGACTGCTGCCACTTCTCTCCTTTCCTCCAGCAAGTTCAGGCTCATCCGGAGGTCTTGTTCATTTTCTGCTTCCCTGAGCTTCATCCTTGCTGTCGGGGATCCTATTTCAGTCGGGATAACTGCCTCCGTCCCGTAAGTTAAGCTGGAAGGAGTTTTCCCATTGCAGTTCTTGGGGGTGGTCCTGTATGCCCATAGTACAAACGGTAGCTCCTCCAGCCATCCTTTTTGTTTCCTCCCGAGTCTTCCCTTCATCCCTTTAATAACGCTTTGGTTGACTCTTTCTACCAGTCCATTGCTTTGGGCATGGGTGACGGAGGTATACACCTGTTGTATGTGCATCTGTTCGCACCATGGCTTGAAGGGTCTTCCAGCAAATTGGATACCATTATCACTTACCAGCTCTTTTGGGACCCCGTACCTGCAGATGATGTTGTCTAATACAAATCGCCTCATCCGTTCCCCGGTTATTTTTGCCAGGGGCTTTGCTTCGATCCACTTGGTGAAATAATCGATAGCCACCACCACATACTTGACTCCTCCTGGACCCTCCGGAAATGGCCCGATGATGTCGATGGCCCACTTTTGGAAGGGCCAGGACGTTGAGACCGGTATCATCGGGTGTTTGTGTTGATGAGTCATAGGTGCATGCACCTGGTAATTGTCACATCTCTTGATCTCTTCGGATGCTGTTTCGTACATTCGAGGCCAATAGAATCCCGCATTCATTGCCTTTGCTACTATCGTCCTTGGCCCCGAATGCATTCCACAAATTCCCTCATGCATCTCCCTAATCACATACTCAACTTCTTCCTTGTCAACACATTTCAGGGATGGGCCCAAGTATGATCTCCGGTATAGTTCTCCATCAACCATCTCATATTGCAAGGCCTTTACCCTTATCTTCCTAGCTGCCCAGTCTCCCTCGGGTAATCTCCCGTCTCTGAGGAACTTTACAATCGGTGTCATCCATGTTTCTTGCGTGTTTTCCACTGTAGCTACCTCCTCTGTGCTGAGGGAGGGGGAGGTTAGGACTTCCACTTTGACTTCTTTGGCTAGGTTATCAAATGCTACTGAGGCTAGCTTGCTGAGGGCATCAGACTTTCTGTTTCTCCCCCGAGGGATGTATTCCAGCTTAAAAGTTTTGAATACCTTGGCCGTCTCTTTGACCTTTGCCACGTACTGAGCCATGGTGTTGTCTTTGGCCTCATATTCTCCTTGGTATTGCCTGACTACCAGTTGCGAGTCAGTACTGGCCTCCACATGCTTAGCTCTCATCTTTTCTGCCAGCCTCATCCCTGCTAAGAGGGCTTCATATTCTGCAGTATTGTTGGTGTTTTCGAATAGATTATAAAAGGAATTTGGTAAGTTCTGACAAAACAACTAAGTGTTACCATTGGTATTAGTTCCGCCAGAGGTACCGCCGTGTCCTGGGCCTCCTGATCCGCCAGTGCCACCGCTGTGTTCGGCACATGAGGCCTCATAAAGGGCTATAGCTTGGGAAATCCTTTCTTCTATTAGTGCATTCAATTCCGCCTCATTTGTAGGCATTGGTGGAGGTGGGGGTGGATTAGATGTTCGTGTACGTGGAGGTTGTCTTCTTGGCGCCATTATTCTTCCAAAAGAATATACGATTAAGTTTAGGCGTTTGTTTGTTAATAAATATTTTTACTAAGTATATAAAACACATTTATAACATTAACAAAAATATAATCCAGCAATATATAATGCGAATAGACCAAACAATACAAGCAACAAAACATGTATCATATAACATTTAGATGCACATAAAGGATAACACCAAGTTTTCTTATATATATAAGTGACAACCGATTACATGATTGTTTTAGAAAAGGAAACCAAAATAGACTCGGGCTACATCCCCCGGTCTCACTAGACTAGTACATATACAAGGTGGCAAAAATTTTCCTTCATTCCATGCTGTCTTTAGCCTTTCAGTTGTCTTGAAACTTGGTGTTAGTCTATGTACACAAAACGCTGATATAGCTACCTGCAAACACAAAGTCTATGGTGGAGGAAAAACTGGTGGTGGAACCGGGAACAATGACCTGTAAACATGAGAAACCCTATCCTCCAAATCATGAACCAACCGGTGAAGGAAAACAATCTGCTGCTTGAGTGTCAAAACTCGAGCAGGTAAATCAACTGGTGGTATTTGAGGTGGTAGTGGGGGTAATGGTGGTGACCCTGGTGGTGGTGGTGGAGCATGGGATGGTGAACGAGCTGGTGGTGGTGGAGTCAGAAGTACCAAACCCTGAAGGTGAATAAGCTCCTCCTCGAGTTCATGAACTCGACGGATAATAAAGTCTATCTGCTGCTCGGGTGTCAGCACACGAGAACGTAAGTCGGTAGAAGCAGCTGGGAAATGCGATGGATGGTATGGATCCGATATGGGCATAACAGGTGGTGAAGAGTGTGGTGCAATAAGAGGCTCGACAGGGACCTGTGGGACTGAGTGAAACTGCTGATAGTATAGGTCCATATCACTGGGTGGTATATGGGCATGTCCAGATGGTCCGGCCTCATCGGTATGATCAGTGCGCATGAGGCGAATGTGCTCCGGAGATATATCTGCAGCAGGGACCTGAACAGGAGCATGGATGGCTGGCTCTGCTGGCACGACGTCATCCCCAAAGTCTGCGTTGCGCTGTAGGCCAAGGGCATGCAGTGCAGACGAAGTAACGGATGCATAAGAGGAAGCATCTGAGTCAGTATCTGCATCCGAAGAAATATCTATCACCGAAACTACTGGTGATGCAATGTCTAAGATAACCACATCATAAACATCCCCGTCTCCTAAGTCATCATCTATATGCTCTACGGGAATCTCCGGAACAATGTCGTCATAATCCTCGTCGAGGTCGATAAAAGGCACCATAGCAAGAGGAAGTACATCCAAAGGTATAATCTCGACTACATGTTCACCCTCCGGGTGACCTATGATAACTATGTCATTGAGTAGTGGAGGTACAGCTAATACGTCATCGACAACAACATCCCCTAGAGGTACAGCTAGTTGTTGTTGTTGGTATTGTTGTTGGGGTTGGTGTTATTGTTGTGGTTGTTGTTCCTACGAGTTCCCTTCTTGAAATTTGAGTACTTCCTTTTTCCATCATTGGAAGACTCAACATGTGATTCTTTCTTCTCATCTCCTTTCACATTATATTTCTTCATCCTGATCGCATCTTCATTAAGGCTCACAGCTAAAGTTACCGCCTGCGTGATAGTCGTGGGTTCTGCTGCAGTAACATGGCTTCGGATCTCGGGAGAAAGTCCCCAAATATAGCGTTCAATACGCTTGTATTCTGGTGTAACCAAATAAGGAATCACACGAGACAGGTCGTGAAACCTTTGGGTATACCCGGTAATATCAGATCCGACCATAGTAAGATTCCAAAATTCGTTTTCCAACTTCTGGAGTTCAGCACGGGAACAATATTTTTCTCTCATCCTTTCTTTCAACTCTTCCCATGTCAATCCGTATGCTACACTATCACCCAGAGTTTGTACTTGTAAATTCCACCATGTAAGGGCTTCATTGATGAACAAGCCAGTAACGTAGGTGACTTGCTGATCAATAGAGCATCTGCTCATTCTTATGGTGGAATCCGTTTTCTCCGTCCAACGCACATAAGCCACAGCACCGCCTGTGCCATCATAATTGAGTGGCTTGCAGTCTAGAAACTGCTTGAATGTGCATCCTGAAATAGACAAATAAATGGATTAAGAATGAGCAATCAGCGAAACGCACGAATAGATTATAAAAGGAATTTGGTAAGTTGTGACAAAACAACTAAGTGTTACCATTGGTATTAGTTCCGCCAGAGGTATCGCCGTGTCCTAGGCCTCCTAATCCGCCAGTGCCACCGCTGTGTTCGGCACGTGAGGCGTCATAAAGGGATATAGCTTGGGAAATCCTTTCTTCTATTAGTGCATTCAATTCCGCCTCATTTGTAGGCATTGGTGGAGGTGGGGGTGGATTAGATGTTCGTGTACGTGGAGGTTGTCTTCTTGGCGCCGTTATTCTTCCAAAAGAATATACGATTAAGTTTAGGCGTTTGTTTGTTAATAAATATTTTTACTAAGTATATAAAACACATTTATAACATTAACAAAAATATAATCCAACAATATATAAGGCGAATAGACCAAACAATACAAGCAACAAAACATGTATCATATAACATTTAGATGCACATAAAGGATAACACCAAGTTTTCTTATATATATAACTGACAACCGATTACATGATTGTTTTTTAAAAGGAAATCAAAATAGACTTGGGCTACATCCCCCGGTCTCACTAGACTAGTACATATACAAGGTGGCAAAAAATTTCCTTCATTCCATGCTGTCTTTAGCCTTTCAGTTGTCTTGAAACTTGGTGTTAGTCTATGTACACAAAACGCTGATATAGCTACCTGCAAACACAAAGTCTATGGTGGAGGAAAAACTGGTGGTGGAACCGGGAACAATGACCTGTAAACATGAGAAACCCTATCCTCCAAATCATGAATCAACCGGTGAAGGAAAACAATCTGCTGCTCGAGTGTCAAAACTCGAGCAGGTAAATCAACTGGTGGTATCTGAGGTGGTAGTGGGGGTAATGGTGGTGACCCTGGTGGTGGTGGAGCATGGGATGGTGAATGAGCTGGTGGTGGTGGAGTCAGAAGTACCAACCCTGAAGGTGAATAAGCTCCTCCTCGAGTTCATGAACTTGACGGATAATAAAGTCTATCTGCTGCTCGAGTGTCAGCACACGAGCACGTAAGTCGGTAGAAGCAGCTGGGAAATGCGATGGATGGTATGGATCCGATATGGGCATAACAGGTGGTGAAGAGTGTGGTGCAATAAGAGGCTCGACAGGGACCTGTTGGACTGAGTGAAACTGCTGATAGTATAGGTCCATATCACTGGGTGGTATATGGGCATGTCCAGATGGTCCGGCCTCATCGGTATGATCAGTGCGCATGAGGCGAATGTGCTCCGGAGATATATCTGCAGCAGGGACCTGAACAGGAGCATGGATGGCTGGCTCTGCTGGCACGACGTCATCCCCAAAGTCTGCGTTGCGCTGTAGGCCAAGGGCATGCAGTGCAGACGAAGTAACGGATGCATAAGAGGAAGCATCTGAGTCAGTATCTGCATCCGAAGAAATATCTATCACCGAAACTACTGGTGATGCAATGTCTAAGATAACCACATCATAAACATCCCCGTCTCCTAAGTCATCATCTATATGCTCTACGGGAATCACCGGAACAATGTCGTCATCATCCTCGTCGAGGTCGATAAAAGGCACCATAGCAAGAGGAAGTACATCCAAAGGTATAATCTCGACTACATGTTCACCCTCCGGGTGACCTATGATAACTATGTCATTGAGTAGTGGAGGTACAACTAATACGTCATCGTCAACAACATCCCCTAGAAATACGAATGGCTGAAAATTATCCATATCGCTATCAGATCCCGTCTCACTATCCGATGTAATGACCTGAACCTCTGGTATGTAATCATCATCTGAAGAAGGTGTCATAGGATCCACATCATCATAAATGTTGCTTCCTTCGGATGAAGACATGATATCCTGGAAAATAATTGGTTTGACGTATGTATTAATAATTAATTTTTCATTAAATATATATATACACAAAATGTTGAAATCACATAAGTTCATTTTAAGTTTTTCTATTTGTGTTATGCGGATTAACTTAATGTTTCATGTCTACCATTTAGAGACTAAGACACTTAATGTCCTTGCTTGATTTGTATGATATGAATTTTGTTTATGCAATGAAAACTCTTGTTTTTGTATAAATTGTTTTCGTGAGAGGTTCCCTAGTGATTGTAGACTAGACTCGAGAAAGAATCCTGGTTCACTACAATCGAAGCTCTGATACCAATCTGTCACACCCTGCTCGTAGCGGAAGCGCGAGGTGTGATCTGTTGGTTCTCATTGCATAACGATAAAAGTAAACATACTAAATGAATAAAACATACTCCATTGCCATTACCATAATTGTTCGAAAGATGCGCAACATACATTAAGTTTACAATTTACAAACCATTCAAAGAAAATAAGTTGTTACTATTTCATACATCCAAAACGAAAGTTTTAAACATTAAGGCTTTGTCCACTATAACACCGCAAAGCGGCAGTATAATAGATAAACCCTTCAAAAGATGGCACGGAGTCTTGATACTTGTTTCCTGAATTAGAATCCCTGACAAGGTCCACTAATTCCCTGAAATACATGTTTAAGTAGAAAAATCAACAAAGGTTGAGCGAGTTCATGCAGTTTAGTTGTGTATGATACATCCGAAAAATGTAGAATGTATTTGTATTTGAATCAAATATAGTATGAAAAGCGTCAATGAAATCGTGATCAATAATGTTTTGCAAGGACATTAATATGTGTGACGAAATAGGAAGCAATCCAACCCTAGACGATTTTAATTGTATCGACACCATGTCGTAGGGCAACAAACGCACTCCTAGGCAAATGAATGGCCATGAGTGGGGCTCGCCAAAACCCCATTAGATCTAACCCTTTTGTTCCTTGGTCCAACTTGGATTAATGGTGCTTTAGTTTTGGCCCTAATTTCTCACATGATCTAAGGTGTTTCATTCCTTGACTTATCATACTACTGTACATGTATTTTCCCCGATAGTTGTAAAGCTTGAAAAGTATTTAAGACGAAAAGGGGACATGAACTCACAGTATTGCGTCAGTGAGTAGAAGTAAATATGATTTCACGTGCGGTAGTCCTGAACAGTGTTGCGACCTACAATTGTTGTTATATTTGTTAGACACTTCGGTCTTTGTAAATAACTTGAGTACAAGTCTTGTGTCTTAAATATGTTAAAGACTTGTATGTCTTTATTGTTCGTTGAACTTTGTATTTCTTTACAATTTATGTCATTGGACTTAGCCCAAGAAATTATGATATTGGGCCCAAATAGTGTTGGGCTTAAATAGTGTTGGGCTTAAATAGTGTTGGGCTTTTGGGCCTATAAGTTTTTGATATTGGGTTTAGCCCATAAGTTATTGATATTGGGCTTAGTCCATGTATTTAGTTTAAGCCCATTTTAATAAAAATAGCCCATTTGAAAAATATAAGTCTATTAAAATTTATAAGCCCATTTATATAAAAATAGCTCATTAAAAAGTATAAGTCTTTCATTTTTATAAAAACATTTTTATAAAATTTACTAACTATACTTTTTAGGTAATAAAACATAATAGTTTTTATAAGTTTCAAAATGTCTGAATTTTGTTAATGGTAACGTAATTTTTGTGTCCGTGTCGAAAGATCGTCTAGATGTCGTATTAAGTCCTCGGATTGGTAATATGTCCATAAGTTCGTCCGTCGTCCGTTTTGACCATCATTTATGTCTGATTGTTCGTATTGTCCGTAACATGTCTTTAAGTCATATTTATATGTAGTTTTGTAAGACTTTAATTATAAAGTCTCTTGAGTTTATTATTACCATTTTAATCAAGTTCCTATCTTTGATATATATAACTAATACACAAATTTTTACATATCACATAACTTGTTAAAATGAACAAATATATATTTTCAAAAAATATATATATTTATCTAATCTTTTCTTTTTATAAAAACCTTTCTTTAAATCTTTGTAAATCTTGTAAAGATTTAACCAAAATGGTAGTTTTTATAACATAAAGTTTTTAAGAAAAATTTGCCATATAACCTTTGTTTTAATCACTTTGCCATGTTTAATAAACATATATTTTTCTTTTCAAATCAACATCAACAATTTATTCATAAGTTTTATAAACAATATACATAAGATTTATAACATAATCTTATTAAGATGATCTCAAAATCATGTAGGGTTTTGAACATGATCATAACATATGTTAACTAGTTCAAAAACCAAGTTTACTTCTAGTTTTAGCAACTTTTATAAAAATCTCATGTTGTATGTTACTTTTTATAATCTTGTAAAAAGTCTTGTTTTTAATTAAAAACCTTAGATACTTTAATTACACCATAAATTTTGATCATCCATTCTCTTAAAAAAAACTTTAACATATTCATGTATACTTGTTAGATCATATTTTTAGAACATCATCTAACAAGTTATACATGTCTTAATCATCTCATCAAGATCAAATATGCAAATAACAAATCTTAATCACAACATAAAAAAACATTTACATATCATGATTTGTATTTTTGCTTCTTTGTATCTTCATATTATTATGTATGATTATTTTGTTATTTTACTAGTTATAATAATAATCATAACATAAATAAGTAAGAAAAAAAATAAATTTAGAAGCTCACTTCTAGCTCTAGGCTAGGGATGATCTAGATGATGTTAAGATCCAAAGAAGATGAAGATCTTGTTGTTAGAAGACTCTTGGATGGATGAAAATGCTTGATTTAGCTTGCAAGTGCTTTAGATCTTCTTAGGTTCCATGAAAATCCATGTTGATTATAATAAAAATGAAGAAGATGAAGTGGGTTTTTGAAGGTGTTCTTGATGAAATGGATGAAGATTGAAAGAGTTCTTAAGTGTGTGAAAAATAAAGTGTAAGTGAGAAGTAATTGTGTTTGTGATTTATGAGAAGATGTTATAAGCCTTACACCTCATAATCCACCTAAGTAATTTGGATAAGTATTCAAGAAATAAAAAAATTAAAAAAAAAACAATGGGTGGGGGGGCCACTTGTTGTTGGCGGTTCAACATGGGGGGGGGGGTCATTTTGTGGTAAAAATGAAATGGTAATTATTTGTTAAGGTTAAAAGGTAAAAAGGTTTAAATGTTTAGGTTTTTATATATTACCAAGTTTCAAGTTGTTTCAAGACTTAGAATGATCCCAAATAGGATGAAAATGACCAAAAATAATGTTCACTAGTTCACTACATATGTCAAATTGTAGTTCGGATAGTCTTTTGTCGCTCGTTCCGCAAGAAGATAGTCGAAAGGTTCGCTTATGAAAGTTGTAGAGAAACATTTGGTTATATTTTTATATGATGTTCCCTGTGTATTTTCATATGGAATTTGAGTTTAAACAACCCATTTTGCACTTTGTAATAAAAATACTAAAGCTGAATTTTGCGGAAAAATATTGAAATGGTCATTTTTGGTGCTTTTTGGCAGTTTTCGGGCAGTTTTTGTGCTATCGGACATTGGTAATATATTAGACCAAACCCTTGCATTTTCAATTAGGGTTTATTGTATAATTGATGTTGGACTTTCGTCTGAATCCTAAAAATATCGTTACACTAATTTCTGCGGATCCTGAGTTTTTGTCAGCACGCTAGTTTACTAGGCACTACTCTAGTTGTTTCGATGCACTGTTTACACTGTTTCAAATGTAACCACTAAAAATGAATCGTGTGCATCATAAATGAATATTCCATAAGTATTCTAAGATGTATATCATGAAATTATGCATTTCGGATATTCTAATCACGTATTTGTATAATGTAATTCATTGCTTTAAATGTAAGTAATTTACCAGAAAGTGGCAGTTGTCACATTCTCCCCCTGTTATTGAGAATTTCGTCCCGAAATTCGAGATTTGTTATTCTTTGTAGGAGTCTTCGAAAATAGGTGAGGATATTTTGTTTTCATTTGGTCTTCACGTTCCCAAGTATACTCAGGTCCGTGACGAGAGTTCCAACGAACTTTTACTAACTTGATACGACTTCTCCGTGTTTTCTGAACCTTCCAGTCCGTGACCTCAACATGTTCTTCGGTGAATTGGAGTTTGTCGTCAATGTGAATTTCATCCGCAGGGATGATAACGGTATCTTGTGTTGGACTCTTTCTAAGATTCGACACATGAAACGTGTGGTGCACACTGCTAAGTTCCTCTGGTAACTTCAGCTTGTAGGCAACAGTGCCAATCTTTTCTAAGATTTCAAATGGTCCAATGTAACGTGGGTTTAGCTTTCCATGCCTACCGAACCTCGCTACGCCTTTCCAAGGCGAGACTTTCAACAAGACTTTGTCTCCGACCTCGAAAGATAATTGTTTTCGCTTTTTGTTTGCGTAGCTCTTTTGTCGATCGCGAGCCGCCTTGATACGGTCTCGGATCTGGAAAATTTTACCCGTAGTCTCTTGGACTAGCTCCGGACCAATTAACTGACTATCGCCTATTTCCGCCCAACATAGCGGAGAGCGACACTTTCGACCATAAAGAGCTTCAAACGGTGCAGCTTGTATACTAGTATGGTAGCTGTTATTGTAGGAAAACTCAACTAAAGGTAGATGAGTATCCCAATTGCCGCCTAAATCCATAACACATGCACGAAGCATATCTTCGAGTGTTTGAATTGTCCGTTCGCTCTGGCCGTCAGTTTGAGGATGAAAGGCCGTACTCAGATTTAATTGCGATCCAAAGGCCTGTTGAAATGATTTCCAAATTCTAGAAACAAAACGACCATCTCGGTCCGAAATGATAGAAATAGGTACCCCATGACGAGCCACTATTTCTCTGACATAGAGTTCCGCTAGTTTCTCAGTACTATCCTTCTCCCGAATTGGCAAGAAGTGTGCGGACTTTGTCAATCTATCGACGATTACCCATATCATGTCATGGCCTTTTGAGGTCCTGGGTAACTTCGTAATGAAGTCCATCGATATTTGTTCCCATTTCCAAACGGGAATCTCAGGTTGTTGTAACAAGCCCGAGGGTTTTTGATATTCAGCCTTGATCTTCGCGCAGGTTAAGCATTTTCCGACATAAGTCGCGATATCACCTTTGAGTTTAGGCCACCAATAGTACTCTTTCAAATCCTGGTACATTTTATCCGATCCAGGATGAATCGAGTATTTAGACCTATGTGCTTCCTCAAAAATAACATCTCGAAGGCCTCCAAAGAGTGGAACCAAAATTCGACCCATAAGGTATAAAGTTTCATCTTCTTTTGGTACTAATTGTTTTTCCATGCCTCGAAGTGTTTCAGCTTGAATATGCTCTTCCTTGAGCGCTTCTTGTTGTGCATTATGAATCCGAGTGATAAGATCTGTGTGAATTGTCATTTCAAATGCTCGGACTCTTAATGTTTTAACTCGCTCCTTGCGGCTCAAGGCGTCAGCTACAACATTCGCCTTGCCCGGATGGTATTTGATTTCACAATCATAATCGTTTAACAATTCAACCCAACGTCGTTGACGCATATTTAATTCTTTTTGGTTGAATATGTGTTGTAGACTTTTATGATCCGTGAAAATAGTACACTGAGTACCATATAGATAATGTCGCCATATTTTCTGAGCAAATACCACTGCGCCTAATTCAAGGTCGTGAGTGGTATAGTTCTTTTCGTGAACTTTTAGTTGGCGAGACGCGTACGCGATAACTTTTTCACGTTGCATGAGTACGCAACCCAAACCTTGATGCGAAGCATCACAGTATACAACAAAATCATCGGTACCATCGGGTAATGATAAGATTGGTGCAATGCACAACTTGTCTTTAAGAAGTTGAAATGCTGCTTCTTATTTCTCTCCCCAATCGAATTTCTTGTCTTTCTGTGTAAGAGAAGTTAGCGGTTGAGCAATCTTTGAAAAATTCTCAATAAATCTCCGATAATATCCCGCTAAGCCCAAAAATTGTCGCACTTCAGTAGGAGTCTTGGGCGCTTCCCAATTCTTAATCGCCTCTATCTTCGACGGGTCTACTTGAATGCCTTTCTCGTTCACTACATGCCCGAGAAATTGTACTTTGCGAATCCAAAATTCGCATTTGGAAAATTTCGCGTATAGTTTCTCCGTCTTTAGCAACTCCAAAATTGTTCTCAAATGTTGTTCATGTTCATCAGTCGATCGAGAGTATATCAAAATATCGTCAATAAACACTATGACGAATTTGTCGAGATACGGCTTGCACACGCGATTCATTAGATCCATGAAGACCGCTGGTGCATTCGTTAAGCCAAATGGCATAACGAGAAACTCGTAATGACCGTAACGAGTCCGAAAAGCCGTTTTTGGTATGCTTTCCTCTTGAATTCGTAATTGATGATACCCCGATCGTAAGTCTATCTTTGAGTATAAGCTCAACCCTTGTAGTTGATCGAATAGATCATCAATCCTTGGTAATGGATACCGATTCTTGATGGTAAGTTTATTCAACTCACGATAATCGATGCACATCCTGAAAGTTCCGTCCTTCTTCTTTACAAACAAGACTGGAGCTCCCCAAGGCGAGTAGCTCGGTCTAATGAATCCTTTATCCAACAACTCTTGAAGTTGTGTGGATAACTCTTGCATTTCAGAAGGTGCTAAACGATATGGAGATTTAGCTACGGGTCCGGCTCCTGGTACCAAATCGATATGAAATTCGACTTGTCGATAAGGTGGTAGTCCTGGTAAGTCTTCAGGAAAGACTTCAAGAATTTCTTTTACTATTGGAATATCTGTTAACTTTGGCCCATCAGTCTTCTTGTCCACAACATGTGCTAGAAAAGCAATACACCCTTTCCGTAAGCACTTCTGGGCTTTCATACTATTAATGATCCGTAATGGGGTGTCGCGTTTCTCTCCATGTATCACCAGCGTCTCTTCATTCAGTAGTGGTATGCGAATGATCTTTTCGTGGCAAACGACTTCGGCTCGATTAATGGATAGCCAATCCATGCCAACCACTACATTGAAACTACCCAACTCAACAGGTAAGAGATCGATAGTGAATTTTTGTTCTCCTAATTGTAAGGAACACTCTGTTACAACTTCCCCCGATTCTACTAGTTTACCATTAGCCAATTCTATAGAATATGGGACATCTAGTTTACTAGATTTTAGTCCCATAGTATTTTTAAATTCCACAGAGATAAAGCTAAAATCGGCACCAGTATCAAATAATATGGATGCAAAATGATTGTTGAGGAGGAACGTACCAGTGACCACATTAGGGTCTTAGCGCGCATCCTTGGCTCCAATCACAAATGATCGACCACGAGCTTGGTTTTCTTTAGGGCAATCCCTTTTGAAGTGATCTTTGCTTCCGCATCCAAAACATCCTTGCTCACGCCCATTTCCATTCTTATTGTTGTTTCTATTCTCCGTTCCTGATCTATTTCCTGATCCCCAGCATGACTCGGTACGGTGGCCAAGCTTGCCACACTTGTCACATTTCCTACAATTACCCACATGATGATACGCGCATCGCTCACACTTGGGCATAGTACCTGAGTACTTCTTCGGGCCGGTATCATTGGTGGCTACAAACGCCTTTGCATCCCTTGCCTGAGTATTCTCTTGTTTTATGTTATAATTGTTGGGGTTGTTGTGATTGCGGTTGTTGTTATTGTTGTTGTGGTTATTGCGGTTATAGTTGTTGTTGTTGGTATTGTTGTTGGGGTTGGTGTTATTGTTGTAGTTGTTGTTCCTACGAGTTCCCTTCTTGAAATTTGAGTACTTCCTTTTTCCATCATTGGAAGACTCAACATGTGATTCTTTCTTCTCATCTCCTTTCACATTATATTTCTTCATCCTGATCGCATCTTCATTAAGGCTCACAGCTAAAGTTACCGCCTGCGTGATAGTCATGGGTTCTGCTGCAGTAACATGGCTTCGGATCTCGGGAGAAAGTCCCCAAATATAGCGTTCAATACGCTTGTATTCTGGTGTAACCAAATAAGGAATCACACGAGACAGGTCGTGAAACCTTTGGGTATACCCGGTAATATCAGATCCGACCATAGTAAGATTCCAAAATTCGTTTTCCAACTTCTGGAGTTCAGCACGGGAACAATATTTTTCTCTCATCCTTTCTTTCAACTCTTCCCATGTCAATCCGTATGCTACACTATCACCCAGAGTTTGTACTTGTAAATTCCACCATGTAAGGGCCTCATTGATGAACAAGCCAGTGACGTAGGTGACTTGCTGATCAATAGAGCATCTGCTCGTTCTTATGGTGGAATCCGTTTTCTCCGTCCAACGCACATAAGCCACAGCACCGCCTGTGCCATCATAATTGAGTGGCTTGCAGTCTAGAAACTGCTTGAATGTGCATCCTGAAATAGACAAATAAATGGATTAAGAATGAGCAATCAGCGAAACGCACGAATAGATTATAAAAGGAATTTGGTAAGTTGTGACAAAACAACTAAGTGTTACCATTGGTATTAGTTCCGCCAGAGGTACCGCCGTGTCCTAGGCCTCCTAATCCGCCAGTGCCACCGCTGTGTTCGGCACGTGAGGCGTCATAAAGGGATATAGCTTGGGAAATCCTTTCTTCTATTAGTGCATTCAATTCCGCCTCATTTGTAGGCATTGGTGGAGGTGGGGGTGGATTAGATGTTCGTGTACGTGGAGGTTGTCTTCTTGGCGCCGTTATTCTTCCAAAAGAATATACGATTAAGTTTAGGCGTTTGTTTGTTAATAAATATTTTTACTAAGTATATAAAACACATTTATAACATTAACAAAAATATAATCCAACAATATATAAGGCGAATAGACCAAACAATACAAGCAACAAAACATGTATCATATAACATTTAGATGCACATAAAGGATAACACCAAGTTTTCTTATATATATAACTGACAACCGATTACATGATTGTTTTTGAAAAGGAAATCAAAATAGACTTGGGCTACATCCCCCGGTCTCACTAGACTAGTACATATACAAGGTGGCAAAAAATTTCCTTCATTCCATGCTGTCTTTAGCCTTTCAGTTGTCTTGAAACTTGGTCTTAGTCTATGTACACAAAACGCTGATATAGCTACCTGCAAACACAAAGTCTATGGTGGAGGAAAAACTGGTGGTGGAACCGGGAACAATGACCTGTAAACATGAGAAACCCTATCCTCCAAATCATGAATCAACCGGTGAAGGAAAACAATCTGCTGCTCGAGTGTCAAAACTCGAGCAGGTAAATCAACTGGTGGTATCTGAGGTGGTAGTGGGGGTAATGGTGGTGACCCTGGTGGTGGTGGAGCATGGGATGGTGAATGAGCTGGTGGTGGTGGAGTCAGAAGTACCAACCCTGAAGGTGAATAAGCTCCTCCTCGAGTTCATGAACTTGACGGATAATAAAGTCTATCTGCTGCTCGAGTGTCAGCACACGAGCACATAAGTCGGTAGAAGCAGCTGGGAAATGCGATGGATGGTATGGATCTGATATGGGCATAACAGGTGGTGAAGAGTGTGGTGCAATAAGAGGCTCGACAGGGACCTGTTGGACTGAGTGAAACTGCTGATAGTATAGGTCCATATCACTGGGTGGTATATGGGCATGTCCAGATGGTCCGGCCTCATCGGTATGATCAGTGCGCATGAGGCGAATGTGCTCCGGAGATATATCTGCAGCAGGGACCTGAACAGGAGCATGGATGGCTGGCTCTGCTGGCACGACGTCATCCCCAAAGTCTGCGTTGCGCTGTAGGCCAAGGGCATGCAGTGCAGACGAAGTAACGGATGCATAAGAGGAAGCATCTGAGTCAGTATCTGCATCCGAAGAAATATCTATCACCGAAACTACTGGTGATGCAATGTCTAAGATAACCACATCATAAACATCCCCGTCTCCTAAGTCATCATCTATATGCTCTACGGGAATCACCGGAACAATGTCGTCATCATCCTCGTCGAGGTCGATAAAAGGCACCATAGCAAGAGGAAGTACATCCAAAGGTATAATCTCGACTACATGTTCACCCTCCGGGTGACCTATGATAACTATGTCATTGAGTAGTGGAGGTACAGCTAATACGTCATCGTCAACAACATCCCCTAGAAATGCGAATGGCTGAAAATCATCCATATCGCTATCAGATCCCGTCTCACTATCCGATGTAATGACCTGAACCTCTGGTATGTAATCATCATCTGAAGAAGGTGTCATAGGATCCACATCATCATAAATGTTGCTTCCTTCGGATGAAGACATGATATCCTGGAAAATAATTGGTTTGACGTATGTATTAATAATTAATTTTTCATTAAATATATATATACACAAAATGTTGAAATCACATAAGTTCATTTTAAGTTATTCTATTTGTGTTATGCGGATTAACTTAATGTTTCATGTCTACCATTTAGAGACTAAGACACTTAATGTCCTTGCTTGATTTGTATGATATGAATTTTGTTTATGCAATGAAAACTCTTGTTTTTGTATAAATTGTTTTCGTGAGAGGTTCCCTAGTGATTGTAGACTAGACTCGAGAAAGAATCCTGGTTCACTACAATCGAAGCTCTGATACCAATCTGTCACACCCTGCTCGTAGCGGAAGCGTGAGGTGTGATCTGTTGGTTCTCATTGCATAACGATAAAAGTAAACATACTAAATGAATAAAACATACTCCATTGCCATTACCATAATTGTTCGAAAGATGCGCAACATACATTAAGTTTATAATTTACAAACCATTCAAAGAAAATAAGTTGTTACTATTTCATACATCCAAAACGAAAGTTTAAAACATTAAGGCTTTGTCCACTATAACACCGCAAAGCGGCAGTATAATAGATAAACCCTTCAAAAGATGGCACGGAGTCTTGATACTTGTTTCCTGAATTAGAATCCCTGACAAGGTCCACTAATTCCCTGAAATACATGTTTAAGTAGAAAAATCAACAAAGGTTGAGCGAGTTCATGCAGTTTAGTTGTGTATGATACATCCGAAAAATGTAGAATGTATTTGTATTTGAATCAAATATAGTATGAAAAACGTCAATGAAATCGTGATCAATAATGTTTTGCAAGGACATTAATATGTGTGACGAAATAGGAAGCAATCCAACCCTAGACGATTTTAATTGTATCGACACCATGTCGTAGGGCAACAAACGCACTCCTAGGCAAATGAATGGCCATGAGTGGGGCTCACCAAAACCCATTAGATCTAACCCTTTTGTTCCTTGGTCCAACTTGGATTAATGGTGCTTTAGTTATGGCCCTAATTTCTCACATGATCTAAGGTGTTTCATTCCTTGACTTATCATACTACTGTACATGTATTTTCCCCGATAGTTGTAAAGCTTGAAAAGTATTTAAGACGAAAAGGGGACATGAACTCACAGTATTGAGTCAGTGAGTAGAAGTAAATATGATTTCACGTGCGGTAGTCCTGAACAGTGTTGCGACCTACAATTGTTGTTATATTTGTTAGACACTTCGGTCTTTGTAAATAACTTGAGTACAAGTCTTGTGTCTTAAATATGTTTAAGACTTGTATGTCTTTATTGTTCGTTGAACTTTGTATTTCTTTACAATTTATGTCATTGGACTTAGCCCAAGAAATTATGATATTGGGCCCAAATAGTGTTGGGCTTAAATAGTGTTGGGCTTAAATAGTGTTGGGCTTAAATAGTGTTGGGCTTTTGGGCCTATAAGTTTTTGATATTGGGTTTAGCCCATAAGTTATTGATATTGGGCTTAGTCCATGTATTTAGTTTAAGCCCATTTTAATAAAAATAGCCCATTTGAAAAATATAAGTCTATTAAAATTTATAAGCCCATTTATATAAAAATAGCCCATTAAAAAGTATAAGTCTTTCATTTTTATAAAAACATTTTTATAAAAATTTACTAATTATACTTTTTAGGTAATAAAACATAATAGTTTTTATAAGTTTCAAAATGTCCGAATTTTGTTAATGGTAATGTAATTTTTGTGTCCGTGTCGAAAGATCGTCTAGATGTCGTATTAAGTCCTCGGATTGGTAATATGTCCACAAGTTCGTCCGTCGTCCGTTTTGACCTTCATTTATGTCCGATTGTTCGTATTGTCCGTAACATGTCTTTAAGGCATATTTATATGTAGTTTTGTAAGACTTTAATTATAAAGTCTCTTGAGTTTATTATTACCATTTTAATCAAGTTCCTATCTTTGATATATATAACTAATACACAAATTTTTACATATCACATAACTTGTTAAAATGAACAAATATATATTTTCAAAAAAAAAATATTTATCTAATCTTTTCTTTTTATAAAAACCTTTCTTTAAATCTTTGTAAATCTTGTAAAGATTTAACCAAAATGATAGTTTTTCTAACATAAAGTTTTTAAGAAAAATTTGCCATATAACCTTTGTTTTAATCACTTTGCCATGTTTAATAAACATATCTTTTTCTTTTCAAATCAACATCAACAATTTATTCATAAGTTTTATAAACAATATACATAAGATTTATAATAAGATTTATAACATAATCTTATTAAGATGATCTCAAAATCATGTAGGGTTTTGAACATGATCATAACATATGTTAACTTGTTCAAAAACCAAGTTTACTTCTAGTTAACAACTTTTATAAAAATCTCATGTTGTATGTTACTTTTTATAATCTTGTAAAAAGTCTTGTTTTTAATTAAAAACCTTAGATACTTTAATTACACCATAAATTTTGATCATCCATTCTCTTAAAAAAAAACTTTAACATATTCATGTATACTTGTTAGATCATATTTTTAGAACATCATCTAACAAGTTATACATGTCTTAATCATCTCAACAAGATCAAATATGCAAATAACAAATCTTAATCACAACATAAACAAACATTTACATATCATGATTTGTATTTTTGCTTCTTTGTATCTTCATATTATTATGTATGATTATTTTGTTATTTTACTAGTTATAATAATAATCATAACATAAATAAGTAAGAAAAAAATAAATTTAGAAGCTCACTTCTAGCTCTAGGCTAGGGATGATCTAGATGATGTTAAGATCCAAAGAAGATGAAGATCTTGTTGTTAGAAGACTCTTGGATGGATGAAAATGCTTGATTTAGCTTGCAAGTGCTTTAGATCTTCTTAGGTTCCATGAAAATCCATGTTGATTATAATAAAAATGAAGAAGATGAAGTGGGTTTTTGAAGGTCTTCTTGATGAAATGGATGAAGATTGAAAGAGTTCTTAAGTGTGTGAAAAATAAAGTGTAAGTGAGAAGTAATTGTGTTTGTGATTTATGAGAAGATGTTATAAGCCTTACACCTCATAATCCACCTAAGTAATTTGGATAAGTATTCAAGAAATAAAAAAATAAAAAAAACAATGGGTGGGGGGGCCCACTTGTTGTTGGCGGTTCAACATGGGGGGGGGGGGTCATTTTGTGGTAAAAATGAAATGGTAATTATTTGTTAAGGTTAAAAGGTAAAAAGGTTTAAATGTTTAGGTTTTTATATATTACCAAGTTTCAAGTTGTTTCAAGACTTAGAATGATCCCAAATAGGATGAAAATGACCAAAAATAATGTTCACTAGTTCACTACATATGTCAAATTGTAGTTCGGATAGTCTTTTGTCGCTCGTTCCGCAAGAAGATAGTCGAAAGGTTCGCTTATGAAAGTTGTAGAGAAACATTTGGTTATATTTTTATATGATGTTCCCTATGTATTTTCATATGGAATTTGAGTTTAAACAACCCATTTTGCACTTTGTAATAAAAACACTAATGCTGAATTTTGCGGAAAAATATTGAAATGGTCATTTTTTGTGCTTTTTGGCAGTTTTCGGGCAATTTTTGTGCTATCGGACATTGGTAATATATTAGACCAAACCCTTGCATTTTCAAATAGGGTTTATTGTATAATTGATGTTGGACTTTCGTCTGAATCCTAAAAATATCGTTACACTAATTTCTGCGGATCCTGAGTTTTTATCAGCACGCTAGTTTACTAGGCACTACTCTAGTTGTTTCGATGCACTATTTACACTGTTTCAAATGTAACCACTAAAAATGAATCATGTGCATCATAAATGAATATTCCATAAGTATTCTAAGATATATATCATGAAATTATGCATTTCGGATATTCTAATCACGTATTTGTATAATGTAATTCATTGCTTTAAATGTAAGTAATTTACCAGAAAGTGGCAGTTGTCACACTGAGCACCTTTTGGAGGGGTTGATCTGTCATTAGGGTGATGTTGTGCCCTTGGAAATACCTCCTGAGTCTTAGGGATGCAAAAACAAGGGCCAATGCTAACTTCTCCAGAGGCATGTAGCGTTCCTCGGGGCCTTTAAGCGTTCTACTGATGAAGTATATTGGTATCTGCTTTCCCTCCCGTTCCACCATCATGGCCGCACTTATGGTTATTTTTTAGGCGGACAGATATAAGAGCAGTTGCTCTCCGGGTACTGGGGTGGCCAATGTTGGGAGTTTGCAGATATAAGCTTTCATTTCTTGGAAGGCAGCCTCCGCCTCGGAGGTCCATTTAAACCTGTCTGTTTGGAGGCAGTCCTTTAGCACCTTCATGAAGGGGAGGGTCCTATCAACTACTTTTGACATAAACGGTTTAGTGCGATTAGCCTCCCATTCAACTGCTGGATGTCTTTCAGGGACCTGGGAGATCGCATTTCAGCCACAGCTTGAGTCTTTTCCGGGTTAGCTTTGATTCCGCCCTTAGTGACCACTACCCCCAAGAATTTCCCTTCTTCTACCCCAAAACAACACTTCCCGGGGTTTAGCTTCATATTCACATCTTGCATGGTGTAGAGGGTTTCAGCTATATCATCTATCATGGCCATCTCGGTTAGGCTTTTGATAACGATGTCATCGACGTATACCTCCAAGTTCCTTCCCCGCTGTTCCCTGAAGAGGGCATTCATGAATCTTTGGTATGTGGCACCAGCGTTCTTGAGTCCGAAGGGCATTTTGGTATAGCAAAATGTCCCTTCGTCTGTGATGAAGGCGGTTTTCTCCTCGTCTTCCACTGACATTTGAATCTGATGGTATCCTTTGTAGGCATCCAAGAAGCACTTCAGGGGATACTGGGATAAAGAGTCTACTTGGACGTCTATCTCAGGGAGAGGATAGCAGTCCTTGGGACATGCTTTGTTCAGGTCTTGAAAGTCAATGCACATCCTCCATCCTCCGTCTTTCTTCTGGACCATAACCGGGTTAGCAACCCAAGATGGGTACTTCACTTCCCTTACTATTCCGGCTCTAAGCAGCTTTCTGGTTTCTTCACAGGCGGCCCTCCTTTTACTGGGACCCATGCTTCGTTTTTTCTGCTTTACTGGCTTTGCCCAGGTGTACGTATAGAGCCGATGTTCAGTTAGGCTTCTTGGGATTCCTGTCATATCCCCATGTTGAAATGCAAACACATCAATGTTGAGAAGGAGCAATTCCTTAAGAGCACTATTGCACTTGTCACTCAGGTGACTTCCTACTTTAACCGTCTGCTCCGGGAACCTGTCGCAAAGGACCCATTCCTCGACCCCCTCCTTCGGGGGCTTCTCGGAGGCTTCCTCCTCAGACACGGAAGAAACTACTTCGTATGCAGACTTTACCCAAGCCAAGCCCTTTGGCGTCTGGAACACTAAGGCTCCGTGTGGGGTGGATGCTTGTGCTTGCAAGTCCCCAATTCCGGGTCTTCCCAGGATTGCGTTGTATTTTGAGGGTGCTCGGACCACTGTGAAAGTTAGGTTTATAGTTCGAACGCGGTCTCCTACCCCAACTGTGAATGGGAGTCTGATCTTTCCCAAGGGGTGTGACACACTGTTGTTGAATCCTACTAGAGGGATGGAGTCCTCCTCAAGCCTGTCTCTTACATCCCTGTCGAACCTGAGGAAACAGTACTCGTATATAACTTCTACCCCAGATCCCCCGTCCACGTGTATCCTGGCCACTTTGTGGCCAGCTATTATGGCTGAGATGTTTAGTGGGAGCCGCTGCACCTCACTTTCCTCCAAGTGTGGCATTAGGATGTGAGCTTTCATGCAGTCCGGGGAGCCCAGGATTCTGGCCTTTACACTTCTAGTGGTATCAAATTCATTTCTCCTTCTAATCATATCTACATCTGCCCTCCCAGGCTCCCTTGCATCTTTCCCTCTGCGATCCCCCCCTCCTTCCTTAATTTCCTTAACCAAATGGGCCAGTTTTCCCGTTTTTACCGCGGCTTCTATTTCCCTCTTTAGGTACATGCAATCATCAGTTTTATGGCCAAATCCTTTGTGAAAGTCACAATATTCTCTTGGTTGTGCCTTTGGCCCAGGTTTTATGGGTGGTGGCCTTGGGAAGGAGTTCTTCACCCTCTCAGTGGCCAATATTTCACTTGGGGTCTTGGTGAGAGGGGTAAAGCTGTCAGAGTAGGGGGATGGGCCTCTCCCCCGAGGTCTATATGGGGAGTATGAGGGTCTTGCCCTATCATGCAACATTCTATCAAAAGCAGGTTTTCTGGAATAAGGTGTACCTTTATCGAGAGGTTTTGCGGCCGGGGTGAACCTTCGGGGTAGGGTATCTGTCTCCTTAGCCTTGCTGACTGTGTCTTTGCCTCTGACAAAGGCTCTGACCCTGTCCATGAGATTGTCAAATGAGTGTGGGAACTCTTCCCCCAGTTTCTCGCATAGCTGTGCTTGCTTTAATCCATTTATGAAGCTGCTGATCTTCATGACCTCCGGGACATCCTTTATGTTCATGCTTTCCTTGACAAACCTTTCCATGTACTGGTCTATCCGTTCGTTGTCCCTTTGCCTAATGTGCAAAATTTCGTTTGGGTTCTTGACCACCTTTCTTTGTTGGCCGAAGTTTCTCAGGAACTTTTCACTAAGTTCTTCGTAGCTATCTATCCCCCAGGGGGGAGGCTGTCGAACCAGAGCCGGGCCCCCTCCGTCAAGGTTTGTACGAACATATGGCACCAAACTGGCATGGGCCACCGCCCCAGTTGCCCCGCACCCCTGAAAGCATGGAGATGATCTTCAGGGTCTCTCGTCCCATCATACCGGTCAAAGTTTGGGGGTAGCTTCGTCTTAGGGGGCATCGGTGCTTCTGCAATCCTCCGGGTGAATTTTGAGACTTCAGCTAAGTCCCGTGGGAGGTAGGGTTGACTTAGGCCATCGTCGCTTTGGCTTTCCTTTTTCTTTTCTTTTCCTTTCGGCTTCTTTCCCGTGATGAGATCCTCCCTTTCTTCCGAGGTCATTTCTCTAAAGGTTGTCATGAACGTTTCCAGTGAGTCACTACCACTGCCCTTGCTCTGAGGATCTGTCCCCTCCCGGTTGGCAGGCGTATCGAAGGACAGTCTAGCCCTAAGGCTGTTGAGCTTTTCTTGCCTCTCCAAATCCTCGAGACACTTTTTTAGCTTGTCCTTATGCATGGCGACGAAGTCTGGTGTGATGGCCTCTTCTCTTTCCCGGATTTCCATCTGGTTCTCATTCTCTTCCTCATGAGTTATGTCTTCCACCGTAACTTTGTCACGGTCATTCTGCACCGTCTGGGTGACATGTGAACCGGGTGTGGTGTCCATGTTGCTGTTTCTGAAACGGGTTATCTATAACGTCGGAGTTCAGTGTGGAGACACCGGTCAAGCTGATGTCCCACGGATGGCGCCAATGTCGAATACCCAAATCCTTGCTGACGTTCAATGGATCTTCGCTGACGTCCAGATATCCCGTTCCTTGTGGCTACAAAAGAATAAACCGTTAGCCTCGTCACGGAGGGCCCCGGGAGGGGGATCCGTGACCAAGCTCCGGCGTGAGAGTAAGTAAACTTGCCGGGGAGTGAGAGGAGCTTCTTCCGATGAGTGTGATCACCGGAATGTTTCCTCTTTGGTGTGAATCCAATAAATACATGTGTGTATTGAATGTACAGGAATGTTGGTCGGAATTAATGAGAGAAGAGTAAATGAGAGAATATTAAATGTGATAACTCCGATCCCCTTTGTTACCGTTTTCTTCTTCTTATATAAGTCTTAGGCCTTATCTTGCATGTGGGATATTTGTTGAGATGATCCGACGGTTTTAGGAAGTCTTCGAGGGGCTCAGACACGTGTCTGACCCCTAACGGCTAGATTGGCAGCTTCATTTAATGTTCCGGCAGGAGAAGTACGATGCCAGCCAAGATACCCTTCTTATCATCCATTAATTGTGGTCTGCATGCTCTGAATCCTCGTTTCCTGCTCATTTCATACGGAGAAAACCTTAGTAGAGAAGTAAAACCATTTGTGGGCCTTATTCGTTGGGCTTGTGTGATGGCAGCCCAAGTCGGGTAAATGGAGCAATCCATTGGCACGTCGTCAGATATCTTGTGTTATATCAGCTTTGACATGTGTAGTGTGTATATGTCGTTTTGAAAAAAAAGTCAAATATTTTTTAAGCATGACGAACAAGTCAAAAAAAATTAAAAAAAGCACTAGAGTTTCAAATAAAAACTTTTTCAGTGAAGTGTAAATATAGCTCAAAATAAAATCAAACATAGTGTGATGTTAGCATCCAACCAATATGCCCAATGTTGTATTGTCGTAACCAAAGGGCCTATGGACTATAGATAAGTTTCGACTCTTAAGTCTTACTTGATATGCATATATATATATATGATTGAAACTCTAGTGCAAGACATCACTTTTTTACAACATTTATGGCTATCGTAAATGAAAAAAAAAGATTGAAACTCTAGTGCATGACATCACTTTTTTACAACATTTACGGCTGTCATAAATGAAAAAAAAAAAACTAGTTTTTTTTTTAATTTTTATATTTTTTGGAAAAGTTGATTTTTTTAGGATTTTTGGTAAAAAAAAATTTGAAAAAAACTTTTGTAAAGCCGAGTTCTCTGAGTTCTCACAACTCGTATAAGACAAAATCTTTAAACACCTGAATTTGAAAACATACGATAGGGACCAAAAGAAATTTGGCGTTATGTGCCTGACCTTGGATTTGTCTTCACAATCTCACAAGTCACACCCACAAAGTTATAACGATTTCACTTTCAAAATAAAATTGTTCGATTGCTCGATTTATGATATAACATTGTAACGCTTCAAATCGTATTATACAATTTTCTTTATCAATATTTCAAAATAATGTGTTGAATATGAAAATTTTACAAATATCTTATGTTAATGATTACATGAGCTGCAATAATATAAGAAAATGATTATATAAGTAAAATTTCATATAAAAATATCTAAACTCGGGGAGTGATATACATGTTTGGAGTACATTCTTTTGGCTTTTTTCTAAGTTCATAATATCATCGGGTTGCCGAAAGTGGCCAAAAGAGAACAAATATAACAGCTTTGCCAAATTAGAATAATAGAGGAAAAGAATACAAAAATTTTTGTTTCTCTTCTTCTTATTTTTATTTAATATTAAAAACAACAGTATATTATATTGTTTTTATGCAAAATGTTCTTCAAGATCCATTGTTTTGACTAAGCCAGTTTGATTTTTATTGAACTCGTAACTTAATCAGTGAATAATAAATACCAGAACCAAGTATTATTTGATATAATCTAGTATTGCATTTTGTTCTGAATTTGTAACAAATTATGTTTTTTTATTAAGTTTCGATGATTTGTATTTTTCTTTAAGAGAAATATATAAGAACTAAATGGTTTTTATTACATTTCGATGATTGTATTTTTCTTTAACAAAAATATACATTTAGTATATGAACTAAATGTAATAGATACGAGAAATAGAAGTAAAAGAAAATAAATATGGACATTACTCGTGTTTCATATTTGATCTACTAGTGGGGTGCCCGCGCGATGCGGCGGAGGCAACACTTTTGATTGCGACACTCGTTTCTGGTAGTTTTCTTGTATAATATTTATGATAACATTATTGTGGTGGATATATGTCATTAGTGTTACACATATGTAAAGTTTTTGTTTTTTTTATAAAAAGTAATAATCAAAAGACAAAATATATTGTTTTTTTATAAAAATTAATAATCAAAAGACAAAAAATAAAAGATAAGTTATTATAATTGTAAAGTATGTTTATTTTATTGGTTAAATTATGAATTATAATTTTATTCTTTAAGGTTCAGAACCTTTTTTAAATATCCACATAAGACTCACCCAATAAACTTTAAGTTTAAAATTTTTGTTTTTATAAAACTAAAAAATAGTATTTGAATCGTGAGTACGTTTTAGAGCTTTAACTTAAATTGTTAGATTTCGGTTTTTTACAGATATAAAAAATCTATATTTTTATAAAATTTCAAGAGCTGTTTTTATAAAAAAAATAGGATGTTAAGAGTTTATATCTTTATTAACTTTATATTATACTAAGTTCAAATTTTTAGTTCCTAACTAATCTTATCTATATGAGTTTACTTTTAACTTATAATCACTAAAAATATGCAACACAATCTACTATGTATCTAGTCAAGTTGGTAACGAATTCTTTTGAAACTAACTAATATTATCTAGAACAATATAGTTGAACTTATTATTCCTAAAAAATTGCAACACAATTTAGTATTTATCTAGTAAAGATGGTAAATTTTTGGAGTATTTTATTTATATTACTTGTTACATAAAAATGTTTATAAAAGCATTATTTTTTAATAAAAACAAAATGTTTTGTTTATAAATAAAGTAAAATGTGACACATAATATCTTCATTTTATGTTTTAAGTTTTTATAAGATATATCTAAGTACAGATATTAGGCAGTTTAATAAAATAAAACGTGACACATAATATCTTCATTTTATGTTACAATACTTTTAATTCTTTTTGTTTTTGTTTGCATAGATGGAGTCCATCTTTGTAGATTAGGCGCATTAGATCACAAGTATTAATTACTTGTATATTAAAACATTATCGACTTGTACCTTTTAATCCGTACGTCGATATTGAATAAGACAACTACCGAAACGTTGACAAAAATGTGTAGGTCGTCATGCTATTTTTGGATTTTTTTTAAACAGTATAGTTTATAAGATATGTCAAAAATACGTAAAAATTTATAAGTTTGTTGTGGATGGGTGAATTGTAACTAATTATCTATAATTTTGTTAAAACCTTAGGGATTTAAGTGTAATAAGTTTAGGGGCTAAAAATAAAATAGTGTATAAAAGACTAAACTACCCTCATTTTAAGGATCTTTCTATAAATAAAGTGATGAAAAAGTTCTTATTTTTTGGGTATCTTAAAATACCCCTCACTCATGCATTATAATATAGTATAGATTGTTACTCTTGATATCATCTATTGTTTATATATTATCTTGTGTGGAAACGATTTATGGTTTACGAATAACCTTAGTCAATATAGAAGAAATGAAGGGAAACTTTTGAGTGATTTCAGTCAAATATTTTGCCAAATGTGTGATCTTAGAGCCGAACCGGTAACTAAATTTTTGGAAAACTTATAGGAAATTGATCAACCATACTTTGTCTATTACAATAAGACATATAAATACAAGAAGAAAAAGCTAATTCTAAGGAATACATTTAATTACAAATATATGCAAGGCTATAATGTGGGAGACAATCACTCAAACGGTTTTGACTGATTAATGTGTTGGACTTGATTTTCTCTTTGATCATCTTGAGTTAGTCATTTTCCTTAATATGCTCCCACAAGATGGACGACCGTAGGATAAGTCCAATCTTGGTTAACAGTGGATGAGTGTGGTATTTAAGAAAGAGAAGAAGTTGATGAAGTTGAAGATGTAAACGGAGATGAAGTACATGAAGCAAAAGAAGATATATTTTGTGGTTTTTTTATAGGGTGAATGCAATAAAAGATAGAAGATAGAATGATGGTTGCGGCAGTGATAGGATTATAGGTTTTGCAAAACCTAACTGATATTGACGGAGAAGTTGTGTTTGAAGATGTAACCATGTATAATGATGATGTAGGTCGATGGTTTTTTTTTTAACCTTTTTTTTTGTTTTTGTTTTTTTTTTAGAAACATATGGATGGAAAATGGATTGTAGGTGACAGAGGGTGGTGGAGTTTGAGGAGAACAGACAGTTATGGCGACAACGAGAATGAAGGTAGTGTTAGGTATTCTATTCTGATGATTATGGTCGTGTGTGGTGGAGAGGAGTAATATTGTGATTGTAAGAGATATTACTTGAATATAGAAAGGAGATTTTGAAATGGGAATGGAGGAGAAGTCATTGCTAATGGTAGACTTGTTTAGGAGTGTTGGCTAAAGAAATGATGGTTGCAGGATCAAGAGCTTCTCGGTGGAGATAAGTGCACTGATACCATATAAGAAATTGATCAACCATACTTTGTCTATTACAATAAGACATATAAATACAAGAAGAGAAAGCTAATTCTAAGGAATACATTTAATTACAAATATATGCAAGGCTATAATGTGGGAGGCAATCACTCAAACGGTTTTGACTGATTAATGTGATGGACTTGATTTTCTCTTTGATCATCTTAAGTTAGTCATTTTCCTTAATAAAACTAAACCAAACCGGTCAGGTTGGTTGGTTGGGTTGAACGAATGGATGACTAGCCAAAACAATTTGGTTTCTACAATTCTTTCGAGCTCGAATAGGGTACATAAATTCTCAGGGCCGACCCTGAAGATAAAAATGAAAAGAAAAACTAAAATGCACGAATTTGATTAAATAAATATCCTCTACGGGTTATAACTATAAATTCTTATACATATCATAATTGATAGATTCATACGCCTAAACAAGAATCATTTAACTTTTATTTACTACCAAATCGTATTACCCATTCCCCAACCAATAATATACCCAGTAGAATCTCACTCAACAGTTGAGGTCGGGAGGGAAGAGATGTAGGTAAGTCCTACCTCCATCCTAGGGATAGAGAGACTATTTTTAATGAGACCACAACGCCAAAGTCAAAACCACACATTGAGCCATTGAGGTTAAATACTGATGTATATATCTACTCAAAAATTGTACCTTTGTAAAACGTATAACATGAATAAGTCCATATCAGAAAGACACACAAACAAGCTATAACATCCAAACAATAGGGTTGTATGGTAAGACTAAAAGAACAAATTGTACCCTATTTCTAAAAGTATTTAACCCTAATTTTACGTCTCTACGAACTCCTATTCCCGACCATGTGCTTAGAGAGGTGCAACTGTAACAAATCCTGTCTAATTCGCTAATCCCTAGTCAGTTTCGGTCTTCCTCTTCTTATCCTCCCCCCAAACGTAAGAGTTTCTATAATTCTAACAGTGGTTGTCACTTCTCGTTTCTTTTCCCTATAAACACCGCCATATGAAGATCTCTTTTCTTCTCCCATGTATTTATCTGCATTTTCATTTTAACACTAATCAAATCAACCTAAAACACACTCACATGATGAGACAGTTTCAAATAAAAACAAATTAAATAACAATTTTTGTAAGGGTGTATGGGGTGGTCTCGGCAAAGGCAATTGGCAAGACCTTTGCCGATCGGCAACACTGCCGCCAAGGGTGTTTGCCGCGCGGGAACTAGCCAATTCGGGGAGAGTATGCCGATGGGAGAAAGAAGAGGGAGAGGTAAGTGGTGGGGGCCAGACTTATATCGACCAACCACATGTCTTTTTTAAATTAGTTTGTCTAATTTCATTTTAGGCATGCACTCCTTGTGTTTTTTGGGCATTAGGCAAGAATGAGAGGTGAATTAAATGGCACAACATGATTGTCTGGGGGAAAAGTTTGCCACATCTCAATATGCATGCACCTTTACACCTGAAAGTTATCAAATAGCTTAGGCTAAAGGGTGTGGGGTGCATGGTTTGGGTCATTAATGCCACATAAGACCATTATTGGATTGCTACACCACTCCCTTGTCTCATTCGCCATGGTTGGTATGGATTAAACCATAGCAACCATGAGTCTCATTTCCTTTTTCAATATTTCCTTTTCATAAAAACAAATTAAAATAAGAAAATAATGGTTTAGGTCATGACCACACCCATAGGGTAGTAGTTTTGGATGATGGATTAAAAGTGGATAACATGACACTGAGACCGCCCGTAATGGGGCATTTTTTGTAAAAAAAATTCACCAAACACGCCGGAAAACGCCCGGCTTCCGCCCCCTTGGGCGTTTTGGGGCGATATTCGACAAAAAAATGCCACCGGCGTTTTCTGAAACACGCTGAAGGGGCTTGTGGCAACGGTTGACTGACCAATGGGGCATTGTGGCATTATTTAATTTAAAAAAAATAATTGTGTAATTAATGGAAGGGGCGTTATTGGGCATTATTCCCACTACATTTTTGCAAAAACGTCCAATAATGCCCTCATGCTGACTGGACTGCCACATGGCAGAAAAAGCTCAAGGATAGGGGCATTATTAACAAACGACTACGCATGGTCTGATGTGAAGCGTCACAGTGACCAAGTGACCATGAAAGTTATGAGCACACCCAACCCAATAGCCTTAGGAACGGAACTTGTAACTTTTTCTATATAAAAGCTAAAAAAGCATCTTTCAACACATAAAAACTAATTAAACAAACAAAGTCACTCCCTTTATTCATCATCATCACCGATTCTTTCTCCCTCCATCTCAATTTCCCCCAATTTCAACCAAAGATCCAAACTTTTTCCATTTTCCCATCTGGGTATCCCTCTATGGGATCTGGGCTATCATCTTTCCTCCTAATCTGCAACAGCACCACCACTGCTCCGCCGGTTTCGCCGGAGCCAGGCCTCGGTGATCTGCCGGAGAGTGTGGTGGGTTATATTCTCCTGCACTTAACCCCACAGGAGATATTTACACTCGCATCTCTTAATCATGCTTTTCATCATGCATCATTGGCTGATTTTGTGTGGGAATCTAAACTGCCTAATAACTATGAGATGTTTGTTTCAAGGGTGTTTGATGATGACAAGTTTTGTTACAATCTTTGTAAAAAGGATGTTTATGCAAAGTTGTCTACACCCACTTTTATTGATGGGGGCACCAAGGTTTGTTAATATGGTTTTTTATTTTTATTTATTTATTTATTTATTATTTTATTTTTAATTTGTATGTGTTCTATTGTGTTTGTTATGATTTGGGGTTATGATGAATAATAGTTTTTGGTTCACAATATGTGGTTATATGTGAAATTAGAAGAACTTATTATTAGACTCTTGTTTTGCTTTAATTAGGGATAAAAAAGTAAACTTTGGCACATAAAGTGATGCAGAGTAGCCTAATTTGGATCACTGACGGACCACTGGAGTATCATCGTGTCACCAGCGGAACTACCCGATCATATCCATCTCCACAAGGCATAATGCCTATGCACCAATTCACGTGATCGACTCATTGAGAGCTTTCCATTGGTTGCTTATGGGCCTCGTAACTCTACTTGTAGTCGAAGTTTTGCAATTGTTTTATATTTGGGTCTTTTATGTCGGGTGATTCTATTTGCACCCAACATTTTACTATTTGCACCAAGTGATGTGATGTGATGTGACATTAACAAATTCATGTATGTGTTTTTCTTTTATAACTTCTGATATATAATATTTTATTAAAAACTGAATATGGTTTTGCGATACGCATATATTTATCTACGTTTTGATACAAATTTTATAAAAAACAGAATATAAAATTATATAGTAAAACGTTATATTTGATACGGCTCATTTTTTATAAAATTTATATCAAAACGTTGATAAAAATAAGCACAATCGCAAAACCATATTCGTTTTTGAATAAAACATTATGTATCGGAAGTAATATAAAAGAAAAACACAAGTGTAAATTTGTTAATGTCACATCACTTGGTGCAAATAGTAAAAAGTTGGTTGTAAATCATAGGACCCCTTCTGCCTTGTTTACCTCTTTCTAGCTGGTCTAGGAGGTCCGCTAACTTTTGGGTCGGCGTTGTATCTTTTTTATGTTTGGGCCTTTTCCGTCTAGTTAGGAGTCTGCTAAGTCTTGGATCAGCTCCGTATCACAATGTCTTTAATTTGATGTGTTTGTGTGTATTAATTTTTTTTGTTTAATGGTGCTGAAATGGAAGTTGCTGAATTAGATTATAATTTGTTTGAAATATGCTATACATGTCTAGTTCTTGAACTTGATTGATAGGCATGCAAACTCTAAAGATCAAGATTTTGATTGTTACTTCGGAATCAGGCTTGTTACTCCTAACATGATGAATTCGACCTTAAATAATCGGAAAACATTGTCATAAACTAGTTTTTGTCCAACACAAAGTATCACAACTTTCAGCTTAAATGCACATCCAAACATCCCCTAATGATATGAAAATCCGAGTTCATACTGAATGAAGTTCAGTTATAATCACAAAACCAGATGGTGTGATCATGGTCTTTCTTTAATCAGATTCATGGGTTTTAAATGATAATGATGTTTTATTTATATTATCTTGGATTCTTTTGCAGAACGTTTGGTTGGATAAAGGCACAGGAAAAGCTTGTGTGCTAATATCTTCCAATGAGTTAGCAATAACCGGTATCGATGATCGTAGATACTGGAGCTGGATCTCTACCGAGGAATCTAGGTGAAATTTTGAATCTTTTTCGATATTTTTAATTGAATATATTATGTTTATGATTTTTTTTATATTTGTGGTTCATGCATACCTTGAAAAGAATATATATTGTGGCCTAAAATTTCAAGAAATGATTACGATAAATGACAAACGAATTGGATTTTTCATTATTGTTATCTAGATTCTGTTCGGTGGCTTATCTTCAGCAAATTTGGTGGTTTGAAGTCGACGGTGAGGTGGAGTTTCCTTTTCCGTGTGGGACCTACACCCTCTACTTCCGCCTGCAGCTCGGGCGGTCGGGCAGGTGGTTTGGGCGGCGTGTCTGCAACTCAGACCTTGTCCATGGCTGGGATATAAAGCCTGTGAAGTTCCAGCTCTCAACTTCAGATGGTCAAAAGGCGATAAGTCAATGCTATTTGTCGTCCGATCCTGGAAAATGGAATCTTTATCGGGCTGGTGATTTTGTTGTTGAGGATTCAAAGGTACCGATGAAAATCAAGTTTTCGATGACACAAATCGATTGTACACACACTAAAGGTGGTCTTTGTGTGGATAGTGTGGTCATACTCCCTAAGTGAAGATTGAATTTTTTGTTTAGATGAGGTTAAAAGCAACTTTTTTGATTTGCATGTAACCTTTATAGCATGTATGTATGATATGTAGTAAGGTGAGATTAAGAGAAATAATTAGTAATGTGAACATTTCTATTTTTTTTTTTTTTTTGTAATCTATAGAAATTTTTGGTTGTTTTCTGCAAAATTCACAAGGTGTGATTTGATTATTTGTTGAATAAATTGTTTTGGTTACTTGTGATACAAATATGTTGTTTAGCAATGTTGTTAAAAAAGTAGTGTTGCTTACTTTCTTCAAGTGTGATGACCACTCATTTGAAGATTGGATCGGCGGCAGGGCTGACCTAACGTTTTTGGAGGTCCTAAGCAGACTACAAAGGCGGGGCCCCTTTGAATTAGTATAAGAGCATCCACAATAAGCTTATTTTTTGGTATTTTTAAAGAGAGAGAAGGTGATGTGGATGAAAGAGATGATGAGTTGGAGGAAAGAGAGTGTGATAGTGTATGTGAAGAAAAATGAGAAAAATGGGTTATGTGAGTGAGAGTGAAGAGTGGGGAGATAGAAATTGTGTTTTTATAGTTTGTGAGAGGGTCATAAGAGAGAAATGTTTTTATTGGTTGGGCAAGTGCCCATGTGGCATTTAAAAACATCATCCAAATACATGCTTATTATGGATGCTCTCGAGAAAACGTATACTACAAAGGCGGGGCCCCTTTGAATTGGTATAAAAAAACATCATTTTTGCTTCAAAGTATAAATTAGGGATATAGGGCAAACAATGATTGAGTGAATCGGAATATATAGAGATTACTATAAAAAAATAGTCGTTAACCAACCTGCATTATCATTGCCGCACCACTAATTTTGCCTCTAATTTCTCCCCAATCTATGACTCCATTGAGCATGATGAGCATGTGTGACATTTAAGTTAGCGAGAATAACGATGTCAGCCTAAAGTAAATATGAATTAATTAAATATAAATTGCATATTGCTTGGAGTTGGAATTGGGACTATTTTTTTCAGTAAATTACAAGTTTTGTCCTTTATGTTTACACCAAATTGCAGGCGTTGTCCTTTAGCGTAAAAGTTGACAAGTTTTGTACTTAATGTTCCAAAATCTTGCAAATTATGTCCTTTAGGCCAAGCCCAGTAAGATTTTTTGGTTAAACCTGGTCATCTGTCACACCCCGATATTTCCACATATTTTCGGTGGGCCCGGTGGGGAGTATCGTGACGTAGTTGATATCATCATAGACAATTAAACACAATTATAGCACAACGAAAGGCTTGGAAGTTATTACTATTACAACCCGAAATGTTCAAAGTTCAAACGAAAGAATATACAGACGGTTGTAATAGAGATCCTGTAACACCCGTTCTTATAAATCAAGGTTTAGCGTATTATTTACGAAAACAATCATGTAATTAAGATTACATATCCATCGGAAAAACGGGTTTACTAAAACCTTTTACAATTTAAAATTTTAGAACATAATGTATTTAAGTTCGTCACTTAAAAGAAACAATGAAACGACTTTCGTCATTTAACATAATAACGATACATAGTGCGGAAGCTTATTTCGTGATCGTGTTCGGTTCTTGCTCGTCACTTGATCTTCATCCGGGCACTCATGGCAATCACCTATGATCAAAACCAACTTAAAAGTTAGTTTTGATAGTCAAATATGAAGTTCAAACAAGTATAGGGGTTAAATATGAAGTTCAAACAAGTACAGGGGTTAAATATGAAGTTCAAACAAGTACAGGGGTTAAATATGACAAAAAATAACATTTTTCCGAGTTTGGGGGCGTCGCGTGACGCTAGGCCCCCTTTTCAGCAGAATGTTGCTTATCAGTTGCTGCATATTCCCTGCACGATCTGATTTCACGGAAACGGCCATAACTTCTTCGTTATTGATCCGTTTTACCCGATTCTTTTTCCTACGCGTCCGTAATTTAGTTCTCCATCTTATGTAGTTAAAATCCAACAACCTTCATAATAAAATTTCAGACTTTTAAGTCTTCGGCTTATCGCCCTTTTACCAAATTTTGACCCGTTTATGCATTTTATCAAACGAACATATTTGTTTGATTCCTACATCACCTACACTTCTTCAAATTGTTATTAACTACCATTTTAGGTTCTAATCACAAGTTTATTTCGCAATTTAAACCCGTTTTCGCTCGTATGCTTATTTTGACCCGTTAAGGGTATTTAAGCATTTTCGAGCCTAAAATCGCTCTCGATTGTTTCTAGCATTTCATCACCACGTTTCTTATCCTATAATCTTCCACCACAATTGTGTTTATGGCGGTTTGATGTGGTGATCTATATAAACCAAATTTTACCTCTCGAATCATTATTTTACGGCAAAAACTCAAATAGTACCGTTTGACTAATATAATACCACTTTCAACCTCTATACTTAATCTAAGTATTTACTTAATCATAAAAATTATTTCCAAACAACCTTTAAAGGTTGTTTGTCCCATTTAGCCTACAAGGGCATTTTGGTCGATTTTAGTCCTTTTATGACGAAGGACTCTCTCTCAAATTATTTGACCAAAATAGCACTTTTAACTACAACATAATTATGCGTACCTGGCCCGGATCACAAGTAGACCCGATTTATAACTCGTTTTCATTATCACACCATCAATGGTGACGCAATTATCCGATTTCGCTAATCGGTCCTGTTAACATAAGACTTGACAACCACATTAGTCGATATTATCAAAGGGTGGTATCACCACCATTCGACCCGTTTGGACTATAAGACCAAGTATTTTCGTGAGTAGCAAAACATGGTTATTAATTACCAATTTGTTCATCCGACCCATTTCGGATTTTTTTGCCACTAGACCCCTTTTTCTCTTAAAGACTTTCTTGTATTTTTACCCATTCGGTTTATGCTACGAGTGCTCCTTTTTAACTACGATTTACTTTAGTCGATACTTGACTAAATTTCCATTTTTACTCATCTTCTTGTTATTAGTTACATTCTAAAATGATCTTAACGAAAACTCCTTAGTTATTAGTCATTACATGACTAAATTACCGTTTCGCCTCTTTTCACCATAACACATAAATTTCATCATTTATGTTTGTTCCGACTCATGTTAATAGCGTCGGAACCCTTAATTCGGATATTACACTAATTGCAGTTGTAGTTTACAAAATAATGCATATTCTACAAAAAGGATGTAAGCGTCGCTTACCTTGCATCCGGTTATGCTTTTTTTCCCATACACGAACCGTTTGACCCGTTCCTTGCCCAAGTATCCTTCTAGCTTGTCAAGAGTCAAACTATCATCATGTTTCGTAAGACGGTTAGATTAGTCATCATTATTATGGCTATTTCGTCCTACGGATTGTATGTCGAAACTACTTTTCGACTTCAATGTTGGTTTATTTGACTTTCGATAGTCCACTAACTTCAATCATATTATACACACAATAAGTTCAATCAACATTACGTTTAGAACCCATATTATTCCGTATTACACGTAGTTAGTCGAGTTAGCCAATTACGCGTTTCTTTCATAATTTCATTATGTCAACATTCATTCGGGCATTTTAACAAACACCTAATGTGCATAATATTACTTATTTACTAACTAGTTCATAACTAGTTATCTTTACCAAGATTTGCATCAACACATTCAAACCTCTAAGTCTAGTGTTCATGAACTACATCAAGAACTTATATCATAACCTCAATATTCATCAATCTTACATTCTAATATGAGTGTTCATCATATTAACATAAAACCCACTTAACTTTTCAATGGATCATTATGGATTTCATAGATTATCCAACAATCTAACATGTTATTGACTAGGGTTTACTCCTAGACATCATATTACTTCAAGATTCACTCATGCATGACACAATCAAGCTCAATTTCAGTTTCTTACAAATAACCTAGAATTTAAGATGGATCAAAACATCACAATTTTACATACCTTGTGATCCTTTCAACTAGGTGTTCACGAATTTGTGCTTGAAATTCGATTTGGAGCTGATTTGAACCCTTAATTTGATCAAGTTTGGCATGCACTAGGGCTTGGTGGGGAGCTTGTGTCACCCCTGTGTTCTTGTTCGACGAGACACCCCTAAAGTGGGTGTTTGGTTTGTTTTAATTCTTGTTTTTAATAAAACAAGTTTCAAGTTTAACAAGTTTAGCCCCTCCATTTTCCTTAGTTCATAATTTAAGTGTTTTAACCCACTCATAAGTCACTTTCTAACTAGGTTAGAATTATTCCTAGTTAGCTTAGTAGGTTCGGGAAACCGTAACCCGTTTTACTTTAAGTCCCGTTAAATCGGGCCTTTTATCATCCTATTTTCTTGAAAGCTCTTATTTACTTTAAATAAATATTAGGATTATTCAAATAAATTCCTAATACTTGCAGGTTTACTTTTACCACTAACGGTACTTTTCCCGTCTTTAGTATTAACAGGGTTTAATTACCAAACCCGTTTTCAGGGTGTTACAAGTCTACCCCCCTTAAAGAGGTTTCGTCCTCGAAACCTCTTCTTACATAATTCATTGAGTTTAAACTCAATGTATTCTGTCCGAGAAATATTTTAAACATTACTTATACTTTTTAACCAATCGTTAGTATTACCCGAAAAGTACGGTAACATCTTTTTGGTTACTAATTGTCTACATATCTCATATGACATAGTGTAACTTCGAAATAACGTAATCTCGTTATTTCCGCTAGTTTGGCTAACTTAGCGATATCCATCGCTTTCATATACTATCGAATTCTTTATGAATCCGTTATTTTGACCCGTTTAAAGGTCTTTAATGAAATCTTTCACTTTTAGCAGCAATTTCTTTTGTCTTCAAATTTATTTATTCGGTTCAGTCATACCGAACCTACCGCTTACAAGCAAACCAAATTTATTTAAATGACCTTGACGGGTCTCACTAATTAGACTTATTAGTCCAGTTACTTTTTACCGCTTGCTTGGTTATAATGTGATTCTACTTCACATTACATTTCTTGACCGTGATTGTGTTACACCATGTTTAATTTATATCAAAATTTCATTTTCGAAAATATCACTTTTCGAATATATCGTCTTGCGCCTATCAGTGTTAAGACTTGTATCTTTCATGCTTACTATTTAAATTCCTATCATAATTTATGTTTGTAAAAACATTATTTCCTACTAAAACCGAAGTTTTAGTTTTAGGATCTTCTCTTTAACTTTTGTCAATTATCCATACCAGGATATTGACAGTCCATAATTTATTCTTATTTGGTTATATCCCATTACCGGGCTCATTATTCTCTTGCATTTAACGCTACCTTTATCTGGCTAGCGCTCATTTGTGCCATTCGGCGTTATTTTGTATTCAACATGTTTGACCTATTAACGTGAAATCCATCACTTATAAACAATCAACTTTATTCTTTATTCAACCCATTCGACTTCGAATAGTTGAACATATTTACTCACAATTTCTATATACGAGATTTTACAGTCATATCTCGTAATCCAAGTCCTTTGATTTTTCAACCCGCGTTCACGTCTCTTGGTTTACGCATGTGTTTAATTCTTACCCATCAACCGGGTGTTTTACCGAAGTCGTTATTATTGCAACCCTCCCGGTATGCATTAAGACCTCGCTTCATTTTTATATTCCGACTTTGTCTTTAAGTTTGTCGTTTTACAAAAACGACCCGTTAAGGGACATATTTGCATTTTCCGGGTTCGAGTGTAAGTACACTCCCTCCCAATGCTTGTCTAAATCATTTTACATGCTTGGGTTTACTGGGTTCGAGTGTAAGTACACTCCCTCCCAATGCTTGTCTAAATCATTTTACATGCTTGCGTTTTCTGGGTTCGAGTGTAAGTACACTCCCTCCCAATACTTGTCTAAATCATTTTTCATGCTTGCGTTTTCTGGGTTCGAGTGTAAGTACACTCCCTCTCAATACTTGTCTAAATCATTTTTCATGCTTGCGTTTTCTGGGTTCGAGTGTAAGTACACTCCCTCCCAATACTTCTCTAAATCATTTTTCATGCTTGCGTTTTCTGGGTTCGAGTGTAAGTACACTCCCTCCCAATACTTGTCTAAATCATTTTTCATGCTTCTTTGTCCCTTCACTCGGGCTCATTATCCTGATGTAATACGCTTCCGTCCCCGGTTGTGCGTTTACATTATTATCAAATATTTTGCTTATCTGATTCATTTGGGTATTTTTAAGTTAGTCCCATTCACCCCGCCCTTACTACATCGGATGTAAACGTGTCCGCCATAAGAAGTTCATGGTATCATATGCCACTACTTACTTGGCCAGAGTAAGCGATTAACACATGACACACATGATCTTTTTATAGTTTTTCACATCACGCCCTATGTAAGTAACGCCTCTATTTGTTTCTCTTGGAAACAATATCCCGAATACATTTTCTATTCGGGTTTTTCCAAGTTTTTAATCTACATATGCAACTTTTAATTTCTACTTATTTGTTGCATGTTACTATTTGTGCGATTATTTGAAATGTGCACCTGGTAATGTTTGCCCCGACGGGCGTTCTTTGCCATTAACCTTGTTCGCGGTCGTTACGCGATTTAGTCCTCGGTGAGCATGCTCCTCTTGTCATACTTCGGAGCGTTCCATCATCATATCCACAATTCGTTTGACTCTCGTCGTCTTCAAACGCAAGTGTCCTTCAATTAAAACATTCACAAAAGTTAGTAACGTCAACTTCAATAATCGCCCGTATTATAATACAAGGCTTTTTCTACTATATGCGTCAACGCGCGTATTTTCGTCAACTATATCAATCATTTTAATTGGGGTAACGTGTATCACACGATAGCCCTATGTGTTGTTTACAACACTTTAGCATGCTAAACTATTAACATACATGTACTTACCGGATTTGCGATCAAGCCTCGAACCGAACACCAATCTTTATTAAGAGCATAAGGTTTAAGTCCAATCACGGTTTTCCCCACCATACTTGAATCTCTTAAACCAAGGCTCTGATACCAACTTGTAACACCCGTTCTTATAAATCAAGGTTTAGCGTATTATTTACGAAAACAATCATGTAATTAAGATTACATATCCATCGGAAAAACGGGTTTACTAAAACCTTTTACAATTTAAAATTTTAGAACATAATGTATTTAAGTTCGTCACTTAAAAGAAACAATGAAACGACTTTCGTCATTTAACATAATAACGATACATAGTGCGGAAGCTTATTTCGTGATCGTGTTCGGTTCTTGCTCGTCACTTGATCTTCATCCGGGCACTCATGGCAATCACCTATGATCAAAACCAACTTAAAAGTTAGTTTTGATAGTCAAATATGAAGTTCAAACAAGTATAGGGGTTAAATATGAAGTTCAAACAAGTACAGGGGTTAAATATGACAAAAAATAACATTTTTCCGAGTTTGGGGGCGTCGCGTGACGCCAAGGGGCGTCACGTGACGCTAGGCCCCCTTTTCAGCAGAATGTTGCTTATCAGTTGCTGCATATTCCCTGCACGATCTAATTTCACGGAAACGGCCATAACTTCTTCGTTATTGATCCGTTTTACCCGATTCTTTTTCCTACGCGTCCGTAATTTAGTTCTCCATCTTATGGAGTTAAAATCCAACAACCTTCATAATAAAATATCAGACTTTTAAGTCTTCGGCTTATCGCCCTTTTACCAAATTTTGACCCGTTTATGCATTTTATCAAACGAACATATTTGTTTGATTCCTACATCACCTACACTTCTTCAAATGGTTATTAACTACCATTTTAGGTTCTAATCACAAGTTTATTTCACAATTTAAACCCGTTTTCGCTCGTATGCTTATTTTGACCCGTTAAGGGTATTTAAGCATTTTCGAGCCTAAAATCGCTCTCGATTGTTTCAAGCATTTCATCACCACGTTTCTTATCCTATAATCTTCCACCACAATTGTGTTTATGGCGGTTTGATGTGGTGATTTATATAAACCAAATTTTACCTCTCGAATCATTATTTTACGGCAAAAACTCAAATAGTACCGTTTGACTAATATAATACCTCTTTCAACCTCTATACTTAATCTAAGTATTTACTTAATCATAAAACTTGTTTCCAAACAACCTTTAATGGTTGTTTGTCCCATTTAGCCAACAAGGGCGTTTTGGTCGATTTTAGTCCTTTTATGACGAAGGACTCTCTCTCAAATTATTTGACCAAAATAGCACTTTTAACTACAACATAATTATGCGTACCTGGCCCGAATCACAAGTAGACCCGATTTATACCTCGTTTTCATTATCACACCATCAATGGTGACGCAATTATCCGATTTGCTAATCGGTCCTGTTAACATAAGACTTGACAACCACATTAGTCGATATTATCAAAGGGTGTTATCACCACCATTCGACCCGTTTGGACTATAAGACCAAGTATTTTCGTGAGTAGCAAAACATGGTTATTAATTACCAATTTGTTCATCCGACCCATTTCGGATTTTTTTGCCACTAGACCCCTTTTTCTCTTAAAGTCTTTCTTGTATTTTTACCCATTCGGTTTATGCTACGAGTGCTCCTTTTTAACTACGATTTACTTTAGTCGATACTTGACTAAATTTCCATTTTTACTCATCTTCTTGTTATTAGTTACATTCTAAAATGATCTTAACGAAAACTCCTTAGTTATTAGTCATTACATGACTAAATTACCGTTTCGCCTCTTTTCACCATAACACATAAATTTCATCATTTATGTTTGTTCCGACTCATGTTAATAGCGTCGGAACCCTTAATTCGGATATTACACTAATTGCAGTTGTAGTTTACAAAATAATGCATATTCTACAAAAAGGATGTAAGCGTCGCTTACCTTGCATCCGGTTATGCTCTTTTTCCCATACACGAACCGTTTGACCCGTTCCTTGCCCAAGTCTCCTTCTAGCTTGTCAAGAGTCAAACTATCATCATGTTTCGTAAGACGGTTAGATTAGTCATCATTATTATGGCTATTTCGTCCTACAGATTGTATGTCGAAACTACTTTTCGACTTCAATGTTGGTTTATTTGACTTTCGATAGTCCACTAACTTCAATCATATTATACACACAATAAGTTCAATCAACATTACGTTTAGAACCCATATTATTCCGTATTACACGTAGTTAGTCGAGTTAGCCAATTACGCGTTTCTTTCATAATTTCATTATGTCAACATTCATTCGGGCATTTTAACAAACACCTAATGTGCATAATATTACTTATTTACTAACTAGTTCATAACTAGTTATCTTTACCAAGATTTGCATCAACACATTCAAACCTCTAAGTCTAGTGTTCATGAACTACATCAAGAACTTATATCATAACCTCAATATTTATCAATCTTACATTCTAATATGAGTGTTCATCATATTAACATAAAACCCACTTAACTTTTCAATGGATCATTATGGATTTCATAGATTATCCAACAATCTAACATGTTATTGACTAGGGTTTACTCCTAGACATCATATTACTTCAAGATTCACTCATGCATGACACAATCAAGCTCAATTTCAGTTTCTTACAAATAACCTAGAATTTAAGATGGATCAAAACATCACAATTTTACATACCTTGTGATCCTTTCAACTAGGTGTTCACGAATTTGTGCTTGAAATTCGATTTAGAGCTGATTTGAACCCTTAATTTGATCAAGTTTGGCATGCACTAGGGCTTGGTGGGGAGCTTGTGTCGCCCCTGTGTTCTTGTTCGACCAGACACCCCTAAAGTGGGTGTTTGGTTTGTTTTAATTCTTGTTTTTAATAAAACAAGTTTCAAGTTTAACAAGTTTAGCCCCTCCATTTTCCTTAGTTCATAATTTAAGTGTTTTAACCCACTCATAAGTCACTTTCTAACTAGGTTAGAATTATTCCTAGTTAGCTTAGTAGGTTCGGGAAACCGTAACCCGTTTTACTTTAAGTCCCGTTAAATCGGGCCTTTTATCATCCTATTTTCTTGAAAGCTATTATTTACTTTAAATAAATATTAGGATTATTCAAATAAATTCCTAATACTTGCAGGTTTACTTTTACCACTAACGGTACTTTCCCCGTCTTTAGTATTAACAGGGTTTAATTACCAAACCCGTTTTCCGGGTGTTACAGATCCACAGGCGGACCATAAAAAGAAAATACATAAAACAGAGTTTAACAGACTTCAGGTATCTAGGGATTTGCAAGATCCTCTTAATTTATGCCAAGTAGCTCCAGCCTAGTTTCGAGAGGTACCTGTCACTTAGTCTTTGGAAAATACGTCAGTTTTCACTGTTAAATACAATTAAGTGACTCATTTGAAAAGAGTTTATGAAAATTGGTTTAGTCGCACAAGGCACAAAATCTTTTATAACTTGGGACAATTTTATTTAAAATCTTGTATACAGATTTACATGTTTGTCATACATTTGGGGCCGGTTTGGAAGCCGGTCATGATTAACCGACTCACCACTTATAAAACCCACAAAGGAGTTATCCCCAACTTGTGGGTAATTTAATATTTAGCATTTGCATCTGTCAAGTGTATGCCTACACCCCGTGCATAGGTCGTGGCCTTAATAACTTAAATGAGGCGAGGATATCCAGGACACGGTCATTAACCCCCAAAGTTTATGTTATCAAACAAAACCGATTAAAACGGGTTATGCAGATTTATTAAATCACAATCCGATTAAATGATCTCATACCCGACCAAGCGGTAATAATTTACCGTATCCCAAGCCCGTATAAGGGAAAATAAGTTAAAAGTATTTACATGAGTTAATTATGCAAGGATTGCTACTCAGCCGTATATTCCTAAGGCTTTATGCACGTATCTTCTACTGAGGCTACTTAATCTGTAAGGAAGGTTTTATTAACCTATTAGGATACTAACGGGTCTTATTTAAGTCAAACACTTAGACCGGTTAGTTTTAAGGATACTTTACGGTTCGAAACGCTAGATTAAGCGGAGACTAGAATGGAATGGAATGTAATTTAGACCCAACAAGTATGAATACTTGTATAATATGGGTAAACTAAATACATTCTGGATTTTGAAGTTTAGATGACAAGGTTAAACCCGTCTCGGTTAATTCATGCAAACTAGTAACATAAACCGAACCGAACACGTATAAGCATGAACAGGTAACTGAATGAGTCATATACAAGTTCCATATGTTATTATGCTTAAATTTTATGAGATCAGTAGGAAATCAACATGTATGCCCAAAAAGATTTTAAAACCGAATTAGGCCCCACAAGGGCATTGTGGTCATTTTAGGATTTATAAAAGAGGTTTATAGGTAAACTGAAGTTCTGGTCAAAATCATTCTGTAAAAATATTTATTTTATGATGTTATAACAGTAGAATATCATACATATGTGTGGTTTACCATTTATGGCCAAACTATGCCCCGAAAGGGCATTTTGGTCATTTCACATATGCTTTTAAGGACTTAATTGGGATTCTGAGTTCAAAACTTTTACCTACTATAAAAATATTTAAAATCATTTATAAAATCAGTAGGTAACAAGTCTTGGGGTGCTAAATATGGTTTTAAATTATACTATGCACCTAATTAGCGTTAAAGTCGATATTTGACGATAATTTCAGAGTTTAAGCGATTCTGAGATTTTGACCAGCCTTGAATTGTCAAAATATTTTATTTTTCATATTACATCAGTAGCAAAAAGTTTTGCATGTTAATTATATGTAAAACTTATTTTATTTGCAAAAAAAAAAATATTATAGTCAATTATAGGCTTTGTATGAGAACACAAGGTTAAGATCAGTATATAATCTGACCCAACATCCCAATAAATCCTAAAAATGATATCACAACAGTAGGTAAAGAGTTTTGTGTCTAAATTATGTTTAAAGGTTGATTTATATGCCAAAGGGCATTTTAGTCTTTATAAAAGCTTGATTTACGATCATTTGCGTAACATCAGTTTATGACCAGAATGTAAGTGTCAAAATATTTTAATTCGGTTTAATAATCAGTACCTAATCCATTTGCATGTTCATTTATTTAAAAATCTCAATTTTAGACCATAAGGGCATATTAGTCAACAATAAGCATAATAAGGGAAACATGCATATAATTCAGATTACTAACTGACCATGTAATATAACCTCAAAGGCTTATACTACAACATTATATGGTCACAATGGAAGCTTAATACATAAGGAAATTAAGCTAATTCGGGTCAGAACTGAAAGTCAAAGAAAAAGTCAAGCTTTTGCGACTTTCGGTTACGAACCGAGCTTAAACTTAGAATTTTCGGGTTGAACATGTTTATACATGTTCTAATATTATTTACCAATTTATTTAAGTGACAAAACATGCTTTATAAGTTCTACATTATCAGTTTTGATTTTTATTTAAAAATCTGACTAGTTTGACTTTTTATGTAATTACTTTGACCCGACAATTAACTAAGTAAATGTGGTAATTAGTTTGAGGGATTACCACACACCTAATTACGATCACGTAGCCATATTCTCCTCGAACAATGGCTGGACCGTTTAGGTCTAAACCGAAAATCAAAGTCGTTTTGCGGCAACTTTGACTTTCGGTCTTTAAATTGATAAAAACCAAACTATAGTGCTAAGGACACTTACAAAGGGTCCTAGCTCGAACTATGGTGAGCTTCCTTTTTAATCAGGAATCCCAAGAAAATGCTCAAGAAATCTTAAGCAATGAGGAGAAGAGAAGATTGTGAATGAGCAAGGAAATGAGGCTGCCCAAAGCCTCTATTTATAGTTGAAGAGTGCAACCTTGGATCATGCCAGGTGTTAGGGAAGTCCAGGGATGACCAAAAGTGTCCATAGCGGTTTTAAAAACCAGCAAAAAGCTCCATGTTTCGAGTTATGAGAGTAGAGGGTGGTATGTGTGGTGAACAAGGAACAAACTTGTAGCTGTCTAAAGGATTCTGCCCAGATATAGGCGTCGCGTCGAGCGACAGCAACAGGGGGTGTGGTCGCGCCCCATGAGCACCCATATCAGGTTTCAAAGTTGGCAACTTTGGTCCCTGGTCTTCCAAAACCTTTATATACTTCCATTTTTAACATATTTAACCCCTCTAAAGCACTTTAAGGTATAAATTTGGCACAATTGATCTTTGAGATGGATTATAATTATTCTAGGGAGTGTAATCGAGTATCGTTAAGCTTCAGGTTTCGTTAAAAGGTCACTCAGAGGTTAAATTGAACATGTTGACGCTTTTAACCCTTTTTCTTGGAATTTGGCATAATTATCACATAACGATACCGAAACCTTGTGAATTCATTATCAAGTATTCTTGAGAGTATAATTGAACATTACGAAGCCCCGGGTTCGTTAAAAGGTCACTCGGAGGTAAGAATTAACATATTGACAAGTTTAACCCCTTTGTCTAGTAAACTTTCGATTTCTTTCACAAAATGCTTCTTACGTTCAATAATTTACTAGTTTAAGAATACGTTCATCGACTGTGGTCAATCAGAGGTATAAGTTTATCATGTCGACACTTTTAGTCCCTCCGCATATGTATTTTCATTGTTTGTCAACTTTATTCCTTTAAATCAATCCTTTACACGTTTAGGGTTTAGGACACGTGTCTTCACATAATTGGACACAATTTTACGAGGTGTTACATCATGTGCATTGCACATGAGGGCGTTCTTGTCATTTCGCATTCCAGGGGCTATTTTGAAAGAACTTTTATTCAGGGGCCATTTTGTACAAAACTTAAAAATAAAAAAAAATATAAACTCTCTCTTTGTATATATCTGGAATTCAAGAACTCTACCCGCCACCATCACCGCTCGCCTGAGATGTCGGAACCTTGCCAGAAAGTTGGAACGACCAATATACATTCTGAGTCATCACAATGCCTAAGATGTATCACTTGCCTGAGCTTCCCGGTTTAACCCATCTTCATAGAAACAAGATATCATATCAACCCAAAATTTTGGCCAAAACTAATCATTCCTTTTAACAAAATATGTTATATCACCCAGGACTTAATCAAAGAATCAACATGTTAGCCTCCCCATTATGCAACCTCTAGTTGACCCTCAAAACTCTTATCCCCCAATACTTTAACGGTTCACAAAAAAAGTGAACTTAATTTCACAACTTCACTATTTGTAGAAAATCAACATTCAGTCAAACCAAATAAATATATCCAGATCCTAAACAGGATCATTTTGTAATTATAAATTTCTAATTAATGAACCAATCAACATCCACCAGCACACATTAAACATACTAAACATTCAAAATTAAAGCAACAAACCCTAATTCCAATCAATTCTCACTCCTAGATATCAACCCCCCCCCCCAATCTCAATACTAAAAAAAGCATCAATACAAACACACTACATATGAGGCGACATCAACCATTGATTAACCCACAGACGATGAGGGAGTGGTGGAGGCGCTCAGTGTCGGAGATCCACGTGTCGACAAAAGAGGGAGTGTCGGTGACGATGGTGGAGATTGTCTAGTGGAAGAATGTGACTTCGTGAAGCCTGGTGGAGACTGAATGATTGTGAACAGGGGTGGGTGGTGCTGGTCGGTAGGTATTGACGGTGGTGGTCGCTGATGGTAACAAGGGTGGGTTGTGGTGCTGAACTGTTGATGGTGGGTGGCAGAAATGTGGGGCATATGGTGGCGCCACGTGTACCAGAGCTTCGGGAAACCGTGTAGGAAGATGGGTGACAGGTGGCATGGTGGTGGTGGTGCTCTATAGGTTAGAGAGAGAGTGAGTAGGTTGGAGAAATAGAGAGGAGAGAGAGGTAGAGAGTACATGTTTTTTTTAAATTATATATATCATTTTCTTTATATTACATCATAGTCCCTAGACATTAAACATTTACACAATAGTCCATGTAATGGTGAATAGACAAATACACCCTCATGTGCAATGCACATGACCAAATTTAACCAAAAAATCTAACTGAGTTTGGTCTAAAGGACATACCGTACAAGATTTTGGAACACTAAGTACAAAACTTGTCAACTTTTGCGCTAAAAGACAGCGCATGCAATTTGGTGTAAATATAAAGGACAAAACTTGTAATTTACTCTTTTTTTTTTAAATCAGTTCTTCAGTTGGACCTTGCAATAAATATTGTTTTTGTTTCGTTTATTTGGGCCTAATACATTATGCTATATAAGATTTTTAAAAGAACGGAGGCCCTATTTTTTATGCCTTTGGCCATTGCCTAGATTTGAAAGTCTTTAAGTCCGGCCCTGATCGGCCGGTTAGACCAGGAATCGGACCCTCCACAGGTTTGGTGGGTTTAACCGGTTTTAACTAATTTTTATTTTTTTACAAAAGGGTTCGAACCTAAGACATGAGTTTCCAACTCTACTAGAGATATTGAAGTTGTAATCTCTTCATTTATTAATATTCTTCTTATATTTTATGTATTATCTAAGGGCATGTTTGGCTAAGCTTTTTGAAACAACTTGTTGACTTATTGTCTTTTTGGAAAAAGTTAGTATGGAGTAATTTATTGACTTATTGGTTTTTTCCCCTCGCATACACCCTCATTACCAAACATCATTTTGGAGCTTATGACTTTTCAAAAAGTCAATAAGTCAATAAGTTGTTTCAAAAAGCTTAGCCAAACATGCCCTAAATATGTTTTTAATTAATTATGACGTAATTTGGTTCTTGAGTTTGGTTTGACCGGACCAACTAGTAAATCAAAAGGCAACCGATTTGATGATTGTCGGTTTATCATCATCATCATCATCATCATACTCAGTAAATCCCACCAATAGCAAAGCTTAGGTAGGATTTGAGGAGGGTATGATGTAGACGGTTTTACCTCTACCACGTAGGAATAAAGATGATGCTTTCTTTGAGACCCCCGACTCGATGGTTGTTTTGTATCAAGGCTTGAACATAAGACACATAACACTCGACAATTAAGACAAAGGCCAATTAGTGCATGTACTCCCTTGTCTTTCGGCTATCAACGCCACCACATGGTGCATGATTAACCATCCGCCTCTTTTAACATTATTTTCACGAAATTAGTAAAATAACGTTTAAATTAGTGCACTTTCACTTTTGCCCTCCAAGCGTCCACACATATATACATTATATGCGCATACCGCAAGCGGGGCGTATTGTAAGGTTTATGAGAAAACTATATAAGATAGTTATGTAAGAAGACAAACCAATCTCTCTCCCGACAACAAGCAATTATGCGGATCTTACGTTTTTCTATTATTAAAAATTAGTTTGCTATTGAACAACCCTCATATATGATAAACTCAGATGGTTTTATCTTCCCGTATAGTATAATCAGATATTTTCTACATTAAACCTAGTTTAGATATGATTTGAACATTGTAGGTCCTAAGTATCTACACAATCAATGTCACATCCATGTACCAAACTTATTTCAAGAAAAAAATGGTATAATTTTGCTTGAAATTCAAGGAAAGACGTCTTTCTTTCAACAAGATGACAAGAAACTACTTTGGACTTGAATGATAAGTTGCTATCTATGACGTATTTAATGAATGAATTCATATGCAACTTGGTTTAAATTCAAGACTAATTTAATAGATATATTCATGTATGTGATGTATCAAGTGGCATATTACAAGTTTTCTTGATTTTTGATGATGTTGACAGGTATATGATGTTAAGTTACCTGGACTTATGTGTGTACCGACTAGTTTTTTTATGTTTTGAAATGAGATAGGTCATTATACTTATCTAATTGACTTGATACCGTTTTTTTTTTTTTTTTTTTTTTTTTTTGTTAAGGAGACTTTCTCTGTACAAGACCGAATTGGTCTCCGGGGTCATGTCAAAGACATTTCCCCGTCAGCCCCGCTCTTCCGGACGCGATGTTCGATCGGGTCCCGGCCATTGCGCAAGCTGACTTCCGCCCGGAAACCATACTGCCCCCACACGAGAGACTCGCTGGGGTAACAACTGGGTAAAACCGGGTAGCCCTCAGGACCGCACCATGCCTTGGTAGAAACGATCCATCATTGGGACTCCCACCCCCCGTATGTTGTAGCCGGGAGTCGAACCGGCGACCTCCAAGGAGGAAGCCGGCCCAACTTAACCCAAGTGGGAATACCCAACTGGGCTAGGAGGCGGGATGACTTGATACCGTTATAATTAATTTAGAAAATACAAGAAAAATACAAAAAAAAGGTATAAATGAAAATAGGAGAAATTTAAACATCAACTAGCAATAAGACCCGTCCGAGTTGCGGCGCGGGTACATCACAAACATCGAATGAATTAGTCCAAACGTTATGTGATGCATTAACTATATGAAAACACATGTTTCGATGCATCTGATTGAACTCAATGTAACCTATATAAGCATTGTCATTGGATCAAAAAATAAAGTAAGTCAAATTTCTACCGTACGATCATAACATATTAATGCCACATCATTGCTGGTGACCACCAACATCAAAAGAGCTCGTACAAATAAAATAAATAAAAAAGTAAAAAATAAAACCGAATGAAAAGTAGACGTAAAATCGTTGAATCACCCATGCTCGTTGCGGCGTGTTAATGCGAAGAAATTAGGCATAAACATAAAACGTAGAAAAAAACTAAGTCGATTTAGGACTCGGGCGTTACGATGAACTTGTCAAACGAAGAAAAATGAACGTGTTGTGACTGGCCTGTTAAACGAAAAAAAACATATGAAAAAACGTTGAACCCTACATGCACGTTGCGACGTGTTGACTCACAAAATTTAGAACGAAACGTAAAACGAAAAATCTGCTAAAGATGAAAAATATGGAGGTACAAAGTTGAAAATAAAAAAAAATGTTAGGGTTAAATTGTAAATGATGAAAAACTTTGGGTTAAAAGTAAAAAAGTCAAGGGGTTAAAATGCAAAAGATAAAATCCATTAGGTTAAAAGTATAAAATGCAATTTTTTTTTATGAAAAAACCCCAAAACACATGTTACAACTACATAAAGCAATAATGTTAATTTATAGATTGGAAATTATCCAAATAATAAAAAAAAGTAGAAATAAAAATAGGAGAAATTTAAACATCAATTATCCAAATATAATCATCCAACCATAGTCCTTAAAATCAATAATCCAATCATGAAATACACATTTTATAGTCCATATAATCTAAAAATCAATAATCCAATCATGAAATACACATTTTTAAAACGGCACGACATGTTGATTCAATCATTCAAAAGTCTTTCTCATTCATGTATGCAATATATAGTCGACACAAAAAGACTTTCGTTGAGATATATTTAAATCTAAAATCATTTAATATATATATATATATATATATATATATGGTTCTCATTCTAGCGGCTCCCTATATATATATATATATATATATAGGGTTAGGTTAATGTACAATAGCTCTTATCGTACAATATGTATGCGATCATCTCAGCCGTCTGATCTGGTGCGAATTCACTTTTGAACATGTGATTTGTGCTGAAAAATCAACATGCGGAATTGCTTTATATAACATACGATTTCATCATATTTACCAACATGCGAAATTGTTACAAAAAAAAACATGTGATTTCATTAAAGATACCAAGATGCGATTTCCAACATGTTTTTTTATAACATGCGATTTCACAATATCGTACGAGCGTACGATAAGCCCTAATTGTACTTTACACTTACACTATATATATATATAGGCTAATTATAATGAGAAAACCCACTCCATATGGGAAAACCCAAGAAACCCACATGTGTGGCTAAGATTCAGCCACATCACATGTGCATAAAGATGAAGAGAGGGGTAGTTACGTCATTTTACATGGAGCCAGAAAGTGTATCAATCTGCATGTGCATAAAGATGAATTCACTCTTCTCCATAAAGTAATCTTCTTTGTTGCCTCCATCATCATCATTTTTGACAAACTTTATCTCTTTCATCTCAACCAAATTTACATCAAGATTCATAAGATGGCTTTTGTTCCAGATTAAAAAAACACCAAGCACCAACAATAGTTCGTTTAAGGTTAAAAAGAATACCCATCACCACCACCAACGCAGCGGTGGTTACCAGATCCAGTGCGTGAGAGTCATGATCCAGCAATGTTTAATAGATCTAGTGGTGTTTTAAAGATCCGATGGTGGTAAACAAATTTGGTAGCTTATTCATTTGTATTGTTCATATTTTTAAACATGGTTATAAGAATATCTTAATCTTTTTGTGTTTTGGGGATCAACAATTTTTTTAGTAACCAAGTCCAAAAGATGCTCCGAATCAAAAAGATGATCCAGATCCAAAAGATGCTCCGGAAAGATGCTACCAGTTCCAAAAGATGCCCCAGATCCGGTTGAAGATGTTCGATGTGTAAAGATGATGTTTCAGATGACGGTTCGATGTTGAAGATGATCCAAAAGATGTTCGATGTTGAACATGATGTTCCAGATCTAGAAGATCATCCAAATCCATAAGTATGTTTGTTTTCAGTTTTTTTTTTCAGATTTGTAATTTTTTGTGTTTTGTAGATCTTCATTTTTTGTGTTTTGTAGATCTGCAACTTTTTTTTTATTTTGTGTTTATCCTTTTAGATTAGCTGGGTGTTAATAGTTAGAAACATACTTGATGTAAAAATGTATGTTATCATTTTTATGTAACATTTTATGTTACAAAAATAAATTGTGTTATTACAAATATGACATAAATTGAGCATGTAAAAATGTATGTTACATTTTTATGTAATATAAATGTATAGGTAAATATAAAAACAAATAAGATCTGATGTATATCAAAAAATGAAAAAAAGAGAAGTATATGAAAAGTAAAGGTTTGGGAGAGGGTATAAAAAGTCAAAAAAATACATCATTTTCCAGATTTGTTTGACTTTAAAATTAATCCAATGGTTATAATTGGTTCTCTCTATTTAAAACTAATCCAATGATTGTAATTAGCTTTTGCTAATCCAATGTGCACGTGGTGGGGGAATCTAACCCTAAATAAATGCCCATTTGTTTTTACATTCGTCGGTGTATTGAGAAATCCACACCTTAATTAAAAAAAATGTTTTATCAAATCAAAACCCTTATGAACAAAAGCCACATCAGTTTTTTTTTCTAACAAAATATCTTGTAGAAATGTTAAAACCCTAAAAACTTTCTTGTAGCATTGTCAAAACCACATAAAACCCTTTCTTTCTAGCACCTTTAACACAACAACAAATAAAAAATGATACCAACACACTTTATTTTTACAATAAGCTAAAAAAGTGTAACAATGCATATTTTTTCTGTAACAGACATTATTTATGTAACACGAAAAAATGTAACATGCCATTTTTCTGCGATTGTTACATTTCTAACACCCGGTTACATAGTGTTACAAAGAATTGTTATTAGAATTGTTACATAAAAAATAAACTTCATTAACAATAATCCAACAAAAGTAATGTAACTAGCAATGTTACAAAATGTATATAAAAAATATAATTTCATCAACAAGAATCCAACAACAACAGATTTTTTAGATTCAATCATCATAACAATAAACAAGAAAAGTAACTTAGATTTTAATCCAATACATAATAACTTAAATCAAATTGTTTCCATTTGTTCTGATCTGAAAACAAATTTTACACAAAAAATTGTTAAAATCAGTCATAGAAAAATAACACCAAAAAAATGAAGATATACAAAACACAAAAAATTGCAAATCTGAAAATTTTTTTGAAAAAAAACATACTTATGGATCTGGAGATCTTTTAGATCTATCAAACATCTTTTGGATCATCTTCAACATCGAACCGTCATCTAAAATATCATCTTTAACACCGAACATCTTCAACCGGATCTGGAGCATCTTTTGGATCTGGTAGCATCTTTTCGGAGCATCTTTTGGATCTTAATCATCTTTTGGATTCAGAGCATTTTTCTGGGTCTGGAAAAGTGCAAATGAATTTTTGAATCTTTTGGATCATCCTTTAATGTAACCAGACGGATAAGTTGAAGACCAGTTTTATGATACGATCAAACACTTGAAAGCTTCATTGTTTATAAGATTATGGTAGAAATCCACAAGTTGTATGTAAGTTTCTTTGAGAAGTGCAAATGAATTTTTGAATTGTCAAAAATTAGATGAACTTTTGAAGTGAGAGACTTTCTCTTTTGAATAATTTTTGAATTGTCAGAGGTGTAGATGAAGATTTGTGAGAGAGAGAGTGTGACAACCCGTAACTTTGAGGTAAAAACCCGTTCGTTTTCGTATTTATAAATCGAATCTTATACTTACCTTATTCGACGAGTTACTTATATGCTTAACTAAATTATATTGAAAGGTTATATTTTACAAGCGGTTAGTTTAAAACCGAATCCTTATTCTTTTGAACCGACTCGAACCGTTTTAATCGAAGCACATGTTTCGCTTGTCGATTTAACTCACTCGTGAAACCTGAAACTTATAAGGTCCAAACCGTAGTGCATATGTTATTTACTTACATTACTAATCTATTATACACTTATATTAGTTGTGTGTGTGTAAAAAAATAATAATACTTGGTATGCTAACTAGCAAATTGCTGTCATCATAAATCCTTCTCCCTCTTTACGTTTGTAGTGGCAGCCCAATAACTCACCAAGCCACCCTATTCAGCCCATCCCTTGTTTGGCCACCTCCCCTTTATCGGCCCATCTCTCAAACCGCCACACACACCCCTTGTTACGTATATTGCATGTATTGCTGTCAGATGGATCATTCTAAAACCCTAACCTCCAAGTTGAAAACCTGCGACCACTCTCCTCTCCTCCCTCTACTGCCGTGAACCAGAAATCAATCGAGCCAAGAACTCGAGATCGAATCGCCTGATTTATTTTTCTTACCTCTTTCTCCACTAGGTAATGAGTCTTTACATTCCTTCTTGTTATAATATACATGTTTTTATATGCGTTTGATGCTGCGATCAAGGTTGTTAGGGCTGTGTTTAACTAATTTTGTATGGTACTTTGATTTTATCGGTTAGATTGTTAGGGCTTTAATCTGCGTTTTGTGGTGTATGTGATTATTCAAGCGTAATCGTATGGGGGTGATATCGGCTGTGGTTAAGATTAAAGTTGGGCTCATATGACTATGTTGTATGATTGGGTTATAATAGTGTAGTTGGGATAAATTCTGAGTTCGGGTATATATTAGTAATGATAAACATGATTAGACTTGTTAAAACTTATATTTCCTGTTGATGGTTAATTCAATGCGGATGGGTGTCACGAAGGGGCGTTAAAGGATGGGTAAAAACTGATATGTAAAGGATTGATAGGGTACATGGTCACTAAACATGCTAACGGAACCTTTAGGACTCGCAATAAGAAGTGAAAGCCGGAAAACAGCAAATTGTTTGGCGTTTACAGCCGACTTCAGTTGGCTATAACTGAGTCGTAACATGTTGAAAATTAGGATTTCTTGAGTCTATAACGTGTTATTTTGAAAAACGAATCAAATGGCACTTGAATCATATTTTTTTGAGGTCGTTTGCTATTTTTAAAGGTCCGTTTTGTACAGCAACAAAAGCTGCGTTTTTACTGCAGAAAATGTGTGTTATGTTTTTTGTCATAACTTGAAGTCTGTGTAGAATTAGGTCACAAAATTTGTACTATATATGGCCACTGATGTCGTTGTAATTCTCCAACTAGAATTTCGTCAATCGGACTTAAGATAAATTTTAAATGAATTTTTCCGTGGACTGCAGTGAGAAAGTGATGAATCTGATTGCAGCCTGGTAAATGATTTTTATAAAATAATTGGTAATGAATTGGATCCCTATATTTTTACACATTAATATTTGGATTGTTTAGAACATTCTGTAAAAGTTTGGGAATTTTTGGAATAAGTTAACTATTTTATTAAAATCCCCGAAAACAGTACAGTTATGGATGTTTAAGCTGAAACAATATAACTAGTGATTTGCATGTCTGAATGTCAGTTATGCTATCTGATAATGATCTAACGTGTTATATGTCAATGAAAGTGTTATGTACCATATCGTGTGCTTGCTCTGGAGTAGCTATAGGTGGATTGTTTATGTGGGCGTGAACTGTTGAAGTGAGTGCATGTTATGTAGTAGATACGTGTAGGAACTTTGTGGTCTATTCGAAACCACTAAATGACTAACTGGTAATCATATTAGGACGTGATTTCCCGACCTTGACTGTTAGCTATTTTTAAGAGTTAAACCGAGCAACCAAAGGTGAGTTCACACTTTCTACAAGGCATGGGATTCCTGGTGGTTTTGGAATGGGTTAAAGTATACTAAGGAAACCTGCGTATTCTCCTTGGGTAGAATACGTACTCCCACCCTCTTTGTTGAAGGGTGACAATATTGAAACGTGCATGTTCTTTTTGACGCATACTCCCACCCTCTTAACTGAAGGGTGACAACATTGACACTAGACAAAAACTCTATCATTAAGTCCCTCATTTTATATCGACTTAATCGCCGGACCAATGGCGAACGGGTCATTAGTTAAATAGCGCTATTAGGTTTGACAAGCCTCACACCGAGCCACAGAGGACGGGCGTGGACTAATGGACTTAGGCACTAGTCAATGATGATAGACATTGACGCAGGGCACATAAACATAACTACAGTCAGTCGTCGATATGGTAACGGGTCTAGTGGGATACATGGGGAAGCCCCCACTGAGTATGGTTTGGGAAACAAGGAACTGGTTAACTCGTGGTTTTCGAAACATAACTATGGTTTTTGGAACAACATTAAAATAGACAACCAACTGTGAACTCGCTCAACTTTGTTGTTGATTCGTTATTATATGTCTTGCAGGTCGTTAGGTTTTTAGCTGGAGCTTGCATTGGAGTAGGAGTCGTTGTGGGACATGAACCGCTGCGTATTCTTGAAAAACTTTATTAAATTTAAAACTTATATCTTGGTTTTGAACTTAAATGCTTCCGCTGACTATTAAACTGGGTTTTGGACTTTGGTTTGGAGAACTTTAGATGTTTGGTTTTACTTTACTTTATTTAAGGTTTATTATAATTGGTGGTATGATCCTGGTCAGTCACACGCCTCACGGTAATACTCCGCTTGTGGATTTTGAGGGTGTGACAGAGAGAATGGATTTGGTTTTTGAATTTTTGGTTAGTCGATATCAATGTAGCTAGGGGATAGGCGGTAAAGTGTAATGATAATACAAAGCTGGTTGATTCTTACAACATGCAGGTTTTGTTTGTTTTCCAACAAATAAGTGTAACAATTGTTCCCAATTTACCCTTTACGTACACTACATATATTTAATAATGAGAAAAAGTAACAGAGATAAAATATTTGCCTAAAAACTCATCCTAGCCATCCATCCATTCTAATCAATGGCTATTATTGAGTTTCTTTAACTCAAGGGGGTTTTCAATTTATCCTTGCCCTACATATATATATATATATAGGGTAAGGTTCATGCGAGAACCACCTTTATTGCGAGAACCGCGAGAACCAATGTGAACACAACCTAAAATAGCTAAAAAAACCTAAAAAAACCTAACCCCCCCCACCCCCCCCCCCCCCCCAAAAAAAAAACCTAACCCCCCCCCCCAAGCTAAATGCTAAAAACTAAACCCCCCAAAAAACCTAAAAAAAACCTAACCCCCCCCCCCCCCAACCCCAACCCCAAAAACCTAAACCCCCCTCCCCCGCCCCCCAAAAACCTAACCCCCCCCCCCCCCCCCAGCTAAAAAACTAAAAACTAAACCCCAAAAAAAACCTAAAAAAATCTAAAAAAAATCTAAAATTTTTTTTTTGATTTTTTTAATATTTTTTATGTTAAAATCGCTACTTTTAGAAGCCAAAAAAAAAATTTTTAAAAAATTTTTTTTTTTTTTTTGCTACGAAAAGTAGCGATTTTGTTATAAAAAGTATTAAAAAAAAAATTGTGTGATTTTTAGCTATTTTTAGGCATTTTTGGTTGCGTTCACATTGGTTCTCGCGGTTCTCGCAATAAGAGGTGGTTCCTAACGGATCTTTGTCCTATATATATATAACGGGATCAGGAAAAAACGCCCAAAAGTGTGAGAACGGTGAGAACGCATCCTGGCCAAACACGTGTCACGCGACATAGAGAAGGGCGGAGGGGCGTTTTTGTCCTTTCATATTCTTTTTTTAAACGCGTGTCACATCACCTTTCATTTTTTGGCGTTTAACAAATACGCGGCGTTTTTATTGTTTTTAGATCAGGATCATAGTAAACATTTTGGCGTTTTAACTAAGTATGGCTTTGATTTTCTTGATGATTATTTTTTTTCTATCAAGTAGGATGCAGGCCTATAATGTGACAGGCAATTTTGGCGTTTTGAAAAGATAAACTTCAATTTTCCATGTAGTGGCTTTTAATATAATAAATGTTTGGCAATAATGTTATCGTCTCTTCATTTTACTGTTTTGCAATTACTGTTTCGTTCAATTTCATCTGTCAATTGCTTTTTCCAGTAATACTTTGTTTAGCGTTTTTTGGCATTTTATATAGCAACAACGTGCTTTGCTAGCATCCGTTCTCACAGTTTTCACACTATCAGGCTTTTTGGTGTTTGTAGTTTTTAGCGTTTTATACTCAATTTTTTTATTAGTAGAGAATTAGATAATAAACAATAGAGAATTAGATAACAAACAATAGAAAATGAAAAAAAATAAAAATTATAATCTACTTTCTCATCCAAATCTCCGTTGTCATCAGCCTCTTCTACTTTATCTTTTTTGGCGTTTTGAACCTGTTTTGAATAACTTATGTAGATCCTTATTTTCCTACATAACGCCCGTCTTTAGAAGATGCTTATTTTTTGTGGCATCCTTTATTGTGGTTTGATATATACTTGTTTGGTGACATGTTGAAGATCAACGCCTGCTCGGATGTATTGATCCCTTCATGCCATCAATATATCTATCAAGAACAAAGTGACATGATGACATATCAGTGTCATCAGTCTCTTTTTCATGAATATTTTTCCATCTCATTTAGCAAAAGCTTATAGTGAAACTTCATTCAGAACAATACTCAATATAGAAGAAACGATGTTCCGCATCTGTGACTTTTTTAACTATTTTTTTGGCGTTTTAAAGTGAATGGTTTCTAGGAAAGATGGCGTTTGTTTTTTGTGTGCGATCAGTTGATTGTGCAGAGACGTCTCTCTTATAGGATGTTTTTAGCGCGTAGTTTAGGCGGGATTTTATTTATAATAAATGATATTAACAAAGTAGTCGTCTTTTCAGTGTGTATTTTTACTGTTTTTGTTCAGCTTTTTATGAGTTTTTAGGTTCATAGACGTTTCATCTTCCAAGTTTGGCGTTTTATAATGGCTTTAAGTAGTTTTTGGCCTTTTTTTCATTTTTAGCTTTTAATAATACTTCTCCAAATTACTTTTATTATAGTTTGGGAGTTTTTGGCGTTTTACTGCATTATTATGGCGTTTCACAATCATTATGACTATTTGGCGTTTTATTAATATAATGTATTTTTTATTCTTAGTCGAAAAATACGTAACAAAGAACAGAAAAGGAAAATAAAAAAAATAAAAATAGAAACAATTCATCTTCCAAATCTTCACTATCATCGGTCTCTTTCTTCTTTGAAACATGTTCACCAGTGGTTTGGCTTTGTCATGCTTGTGTTTTTGTGGCCGTTTGGAAATACAAAATGACATGAGTTTTTTGTTTGAATATGTGTCTTCAAACCACTCATCAGTGTCATTCGTCTCTTCATGCCATTATAATATTCATCAATAACAAAACACAAAAATGACATAAGTTTGACACCAACATCTTTTTGTTTATGATTTGTCCATCTCATGCAGCAAAATGTTATTTGAGTCACAGCACCTTAGGGAAGAATGCATTCTCCGAAACTTCACGTAGAACAATATTGAATATACAAGAAACGATATTTTACATTTTTGGCGTTTTACTGAGGAAATAGTGTATCCGAAAGAAACGTCCATTTTTTGGAATCTTTGATGTTTGAGTGTTTTTGGTGTTTTTGGCGTTTTCTAAGATGATTGATATATAACAAAATATGGCGATTTTGAGTATGTGTGTTTGATGTTTTGGGGATTTTGGCGTTTATAAGATGAATGGTATATAGTAGAAAATATGGCGTTTCAGGTTCGGGGGGGTGTGTTTTTATGTATGAGAAGTTTTGTTTATATAGGGATGCGTTTTGTCCCGTAATGGCGTTTTTTTCATTAGTTTGGCGTTTTGGTATAGAAGTGTAAAGACCCTTTTACCCTTATCACGCGCGTCCACTCAATAGAATTCGTGTTATTTACGAAAACGCCACCGCGCCAATCTAGTCCATAGATTGTTTTGATCGGACGATCCATAGGCGTTCTCACCGTTCTTACGCTTTCCACCGTTTTCTCTAAATCCTAACCGTATATATATATATATAGGACAGAGATCCGTTAGGAACCACCTCTTATTGCGAGAACCGCGAGAACCAATGTGAACGCAACCAAAAATGCCTAAAAATAGCTAAAAATCACACAAATTTTTTTTTTGAATATTTTTTATAACAAAATCGCTACTTTTCGTAGCAAAAAAAAAAAAATTTTGGCTTCTATAAGTAGCGATTTTAACATAAAAAATATTTAAAAAATCAAAAAAAAAATTAGATTTTTTTTTTGATTTTTTTAGATTTTTTTTAGATTTTTTTAGGTTTTTTTGGGGTTTAGTTTTTAGCTGGGGGGGGGGGGGTGTTAGGTTTTTGGGGGGGTGGGGGAGGGGGGTTTAGGTTTTTTTGGGGGGGGGGGGGAGGGTTAGGTTTTTTTTAGGTTTTTTGGGGGGGTTTAGTTTTTAGCATTTAGCTTGGGGGGAGGGGGGGTTAGCTTTGGGGGGGGGGGGGGGGGTTAGGTTTTTTTTGGGGGGGGTGGGGGTTAGGTTTTTTTAGCTATTTTAGGTTGTGTTCACATTGGTTCTCGCGGTTCTCGCAATAAAGGTGGTTCTCGCATGAACCTTACCCTATATATATATATATATATATATGGGGAGGGTTATCTTGAAAACGTTAAATATTGCGAGAACCGTGAGAACGAATGAAAAAACCAATCAAAACCGAATTTTTATAATACAAACCTCATTGTAATTAAAATACAACATCAAAAAGGGATTTACAACCTCAAATAATTCATTTTTCCTCTCAAAATCACTATTTCTAGATTTTTTACACATGTGTAAATATAACAAACTTACACATGTGTAAATTTTCTTTATTTACAAATTCACGTAAATTTGAACATGTAAATTTAATTTCTAACATTGTAATCGAATAATAATAATAATAATAAGTGTAAAAAGAAATTTTGAATTTGAATTGTTTTTGACCAAGTTCTCGTGGTTTTTTCATTCGTTCTCACGGTTCTCGCGATATTTAGACTTCTCGAGGTTCCTGTAAAAGTACTCTTTCGTGAGAAGTGTGAGAAGGTATAGAAATTAACATGTAGGCATCATGTTTTGAACTTAGGCATGATGTTTTTTGTTGTTTTGGCAAGAAAAACACCAAACATAACAATTTAAAACACAATGCAACATATTATGGACCTGAATTTAAAAGACAATATTTAACACTTAAAACACACTACTTAACGTTCTTGACATGGTTTTTTAAGTTTTAAGCCTAGAATTCATTGCATTGTGTCTTAAATTATTATGTTTAGTGTTTTTCTTGCCAAAACAACGCAAAACATTATGTCTAACTCCAAAACATTATGTCTACATATGAATTTTTATGCCTTCTCACACTTCTCACGAAACATGTCCTTTTTACAGGATCCTAAGACTATATATATATATATATATATATGAAAAAAACAAGTTTTATACACGAATATAAAAGACATATACTCAAATCCGATTCTCACATCACTTGATACAGACACGAAAACTCAAATCGTTAGCATGTTGTGGATGATAGACTTCAAAAGCTGGAGGGTTTGAAGGTTGAGGGTTTACACGCAGACGAGAAGATCATCAATGGTTTGAAGGTGGAGGGCTTGCAAGGAAACTGGATGATCGTCAACGGTATGAAGGTCTTGTTGGTTCAATCGAAAACGAAGAACCACCCCCCATGAAAATCAAATGTGGTGATATTGATTGAGAATGGAGATGGTCAAATAGTTGTAAAATAAGTAATGATGAAATGGGTTAACTAGAAATGATGAGGTGAAATGATTTAAATATAAACGGTGAAATGGTGATGTGATGATTTTTTTTTTTTTTTGATAATAAATGACAAATGATCGTTGAAACCGAACCCAAACATTCAAATTCGTCGGGTAACGATACCCGTGAAACAATAGGTCCTGTGTTCGATTCCCACAAGGGGGGTTTTCCCATATTTATTGGGTTTCCTCCTGAATTGGTGTATAGGCATTATGCCTAGTGGAGATGGATATGATCGGGTGGTTCCGCTGGTGGCACGATGATACTCCAGTGGTCCGTCAGTGATCCAAATTTGCCGTTCAAAAAAAAAAAGATACCCGTGAAACAATCCGTCGTGCCTACCCAAAACGGCTAAGAGTCGGTTTCACTACCCAATTAGCGCCCCCACCTCCCTTAAAAATACATGATTATATATAAAAAAACAAACAAACAGATACTCATTGATGCTCGAATATGTTTGTCCTTTTACTGCTGACTTAAAATGATTTGATAAGCATGTTTATCATTAAAAAAAGAGTTAACTGTCATTTTCGTCCCTGTGGTTTGATCACTTATGCCATTTCAGGCCAATTTTCAAAATTGCACCAGTTTCCTCCCTAACGTTCTTGAAAAGTGTCATTTCAGTCCAAAAAACTAACCCCGGTTAAAAAAATACAGTTAGCTCAGGGGTAAAATTGTCATTTTACATATATTTCTATTTTTCATTTTTTCCTGTCAAGCCTCAAATTCAAATAATAATAATTATACATAATAATTGTTTTATATATCTTAATCGCACACAATTCAACAGCATCCCTTAATCTCCCCTTCATTCCGACATTCTCCAGCGATCATATCCTCATTCCGATCATCGACCAATTTCATCAACATCCACCTCATTGTAACCGCCTCCTGTTGTTTCACGTTCAAAGTTCATTCAACTTTCAAATTTTCAATTCTATTAAAGTCGGAAAATCACCAAATAACGGTTCAAATTATCAGTTTCGTTTCATGGTGAATTGTTTGCGCTTCCGTTCAGTAAAGTCAGAAAAACGCCGAATAACGGTTTAAAAACCGGTACACCGGAGCGGAAGAAAGCTCCGGCGACGGTTACGACAGTGATCACGGCAGTGAGTAACCCTGTCAAGCCTCCGTCACCATTTCCTGTCAACCTGCTACTTCGGTCAACCATCTCCGGTCATCAGAGTTTACAACAATCCTGTTCACTTTATTACTATTATTATTATTATTATTATTTAATAATAATAATAACAAGAATATAGAAGTTCAAAAAAAACGAAAAAATAAAAAAATACATAAAATGACAATTTTACCCCTGAGCTAACTGTGTTTTTAACTGGGGTTTAGTTTTTTGGACTGAAATGGCCCATTTCAAGAACGTCAGGGAGGAAACTGGTGCAATTTTGAAAATTGGTCTGAAATGGCATAAGTGATCAAACCACAGGGACGAAAATGACAAAACTCTTAAAAAATAATCATACACGCAAATTTAAAATAAAATAAACTATATTAAATAAATAAATAAAACAATTTTCATGGACATACAAGAAAAAGAAATGGGAAAATAGCAAAAATGGCCAAGATTCGGTCAACATTTTGAAAATGGCCAATAGAAACGTCTTGTAGAGACGCCACACAAAACATGAAACGTCTTGGCAGCTGACCAATGAAATGCAGACACGTGTCCGACATTTGTCTCAGACGTCTTAACGTCTTGGCCGAGACACCTTCAGTTAGCTTGAGCCGTTTCCTCATGTAAGCCGGTTGAGCATGGCTTGAGACGTCTGAGTCGTTATCTTTTTAAACCGAGACGTTTCCGTATGGCTTGAGACATTTAAACATGGCTTAAGACGTGTGAGCCGTTTGAGACGTTTCACAATTTTCAAACTTGGTTTTAAGACGTTTGGTTCAAAAGTTGAGACGTCTGAGTCGTGTGAGACGTTTCACAGATTTCAAACTTGTTTTTAAGACGTTTCCTCTAAAAGTTGAGACGTTTCACAAATTTCTAACACGTTTTAAAAGACATGTGAGACGTTTCACAAATTTCAAACATGTTTTTAAGACGTTTCACAAATTTCAAACATGTTCTTGAGTCGTTTCAAGTGTTTTTTTTATAAAAAATTATGTGCACAACAGGTTTGTTGAATAAACGAAGCCATTTTTTTGTTGCCCTATATATACAACCTCTTCTTCACCATATCCTCTACCCCATTCTACATTCAACATCTTCTTAAAATATATTTACCTCTATAGTTTTCACACCTTCAAAAAATGGGCAGACCCCCTGAAACTGATTTGTTTAAATTGAACTAAGATAACATGTTCCTAAGCTTTAGAATTGTCGACTATTGTCTTCGACAATAGTTGTCCGATGACACGGATGTCATCGGATTCCCCCTTCCATGTCCTCTGATCTTTACAAGGTGTTCAAGAACTCATCTACAAAGGGCACATGAAGGGTCAAACGGGTTGTTCGACACATGACGGTTCTGCCCCCTTAGGGTGATCGACGAGATTCGCAACACATTTTTGAAGTTGCCAGTGTGTTAGCCAGGTCCTCTAACATCATCGAAGCTGCAGAACTGTTGAAGAAAATGTCAACAACCCGTTCCATATCACCTAGGCCAATGTAAATGTGGGTTGATGGAACTTACCAGTTCAAGACACGTCTTTATCATTGCTAGGTGTTTCGATGCAAATTCTGGAATCAGAAATAGATTCATTCTCACTGTACTATTTTTGTCCGGATCTCCTACCTAGTCGGAAGTAGCGGTTTGGTGTATTCTAGTTTAAATGATTATGTTTGTATTTTTACGTGTTATGTTTTTTATGTACTTTGTATTAAATAATAATAAAGTTTACTGATTTACATTTTAATATGTTGTTAAAGCAACCCACAATTGCAGTAAATTTCCATGAAAAAAATAACATAATAAAGAATTCAACCGCCATTTAAACATTAAATATTCATTTAAAGTAACAATTAATAATTTTTAACCCCACATATTAACCAACTATATATACCCAACCCCCAACACACGCCGTTCACCCATCTTGTTTCATATTTCATATTTTGTTCAAGAAGCAGCCATTTCCAAGGATTTTTTGTTCAACACACGCCGTTCAGCCTTTGCCAACTTGAATATGGCCAGTTCGTCGTGGACAAATGTGGAGGACATAGTGTTGGTTGAGGCTTGGGAGGAGGCGTTTACCGATCCTCCTCGTCGAGGGCAGGGGGGTTATGGGTCCGTGTCTAACAATATTTTGCACAACTTCGTGGTCCGGGCCACAACCGCACCGTCGATGCCTTATCTTCAAGGTTTCGCGTCATCCGTTTGTAGTGTGAGACATTCGAGTGCTACTACAAAGTTGTGGAGGATCAAGTGCAAGACCTTAGTGAGGAGGACATAAAGGCAGTCGCCCTCATCAACTACCGCCACGAAGTTGGACATGATTTCAAACACGTCTCGAAGTGGGAAACTATGAGGGTTTGGCTTTAGGGTTTTTTTTTTTAATGTACTGTTTAATATTTTCTTTTTATATTAATGTTAAATGTTTTGTCTTTAAACGTAGCATTATTTGGGCTTTTAAACGATTGGGGGTTTGGGCTTACTGACCGTTTCACAATTTTCCCCATTTGGGCTTATTAACCGTTCCACAGTTTAGGAGGGTTTGGGCTTATTGATCGTTTCACTGTTTAGGGGGACTGGGCTTATTGACTGTTTCACAGTTTCACCAATTTACGTATATTATAAGTTTAAAACAACACGTTTAAATTATAAATTAATGGTCCAAGGTAGTTAATGTTTTAAAATAATAGACTTAATTACACAAATGGGTCCTGTGGTTTATACCTAATTTCGCCTTTGGGTACTAACTTTTTTTTAACAGGTTTAGGTTTTATTGTTTCAATTTTGTAACACTTTTGGGTACTAACACCAAAATTTGTTAATTAATGACTAAAATACCCTTGCATTATTTTTAGGTTTATCAATGTAACACATTTGGGTACTAACACCTAATTTTATTTAAGTTTAAATCAATTTTACAAAATCTATTTATTTTTTTATTTTCATCTTTTTTATTATATCTCTTAATTAGCATAAAATCTATGTATTTTTTTTTAGTTTTATATTTTTATTAAATTTCTTATTTAACATAAAATCTACTTGTTACACCAGTATTTTTTTAAATAGATTTTTTAAATAAAATCTACTAGCTATATAGTTTTATGTAAATTAAATTTCTTACTCGTTTTCAATAATGTAAACCTTACTCGTTTTCAATTTTGGATAGATATGATTGATAATAATAAATATCTTTCATGTAAAAAAATTGAAGCCTTTTTAACTCGTTTTTTGTTCATTTACATTTTACTATTTTAGAAAGATATTTAATTTACATAAAACTATATAGCTAGGTATTTTAGATAAAACTAAAAAAATTTAAGCCTTTTTTAAACTCGTTTTTTTGTAGAAAAAATATTTAATTTACATAAAACTATATAGCTAGTAGATTTTACTGATGTAACTAACAGATTTTACGTAAATTAAATATCTTTCTAAAATAGTAAAATGTAAATGAACAAAAAACGGGTTAAAAGAAGACTTAAATTTTTTTACATGAAAGATATTTATTATTATCAATCATATCTATCCATAATTGAAAATGAGTAAGGTTTACATTATTTAAAACGAGTAAGAAATTTAATTTACATAAAAGTATATAGCTAGTAGATTTTATTTAAAAATCTATTTAAAAAAATACTAGTGTAACAAGTAGATTTTATGTTAAATATGAAATTTAATAAAAATATGAAAATAAAAAAATAAATAGATTTTATGTTAATTAAGAGATATAACAAAAAGATGAAAATAAAAAAATAAATAGATTTTGTAAAATTGATTTAAACTTAAATAAAATTAAGTGTTAGTACCCAAATGTGTTACATTCATAAACTTAAAAAATGCAAGGGTATTTTAGTCATTAATTAACGAGTTAATTACATAGTTAGTCCCTGTGGTTTGCACAAAATAACAAGTTTAGGTACTAATAGTTTCTGATAACATTCTAGGGTATTAACTTTTCATTTTGTAACGTTTGAGGGTATTAAGCTTATTTGTAGGCTTAAAATCACATTTTGTTAGTACCTAAGTATGTTATTTTGTGCAAACCACAGGGACTACCTATGTTATTACCTTAGAAGTTAATACCTCCAAATGTTACAAAATGAAAAGTTAATACCCTAGAAGGTGATTTTAAACTATTAGTACCTAAGTTTGTTATTTTGTGCAAACCATAGGGACTAACTATGTAATTAACTCTTAATTAACAAATTTTGGTGTTAGTACCCAAAGGTGTTACAAAATTGAAACCATAAAACCTAAACCTGTTAAAAAAAGTTAGTACCCAAAGGCGAAATTAGGTATAAACCACAGGACCCATTTGTGTAATTAACTCAAAATAATAGCTTTAAATTAAAAAAATTTAACTAACGGTTTTATAAAATTTTAAAGGTCCAACAAAGTCAATGTTTTAAAATAATGTTTAAAATATAAATAAACGGTCCAACGAAGTTAATGCTTTAAAATAATGTTTAAAATAACAAGTTTAAAATATAAATAAACGGTCCAACGAAGTTAATGTTTTAAAATAATAAGTTTAAATTCATAAAATTTATTTATAAAATTTAACGGGTCCCACAAAGTTAGTGTTTTAAAATAATGTTTAAAATAATACGTTTAAATTCGAGAAATTTATTAAACGGTTTCGGTTAAATTATACATTTATAATAACTTCAAATATTTTAATTCAAAATTTTTTACCATTACAAATATTACATGCTAAAAAACGTTACAACATAAATTTAAATTAACATCCTAAAAACGTTAGCTAAATATAAATTTTTAAAGTTTCAAACACGGAAATGTGTTCAAAGTCCTCCTCGTAATGCGTAGTCGAGCAGGGCTTCTTCAATGACCACTTCTTCAGCCAGGTTGTTGTGCCGATTTTTTTTAACGTTTTCGTACCTTCTTAGGAAACGGGTACATTTGAAGCGTAGGAAAACACAACGAGTCTTGAGGTCATCGACGCTACGGGTCGTTTGTTACATGTGAATGCAAAAATAGTTCATAACCTGACCCCAGAACGCGGGATCGGAACTTGAGTAAGTGCCTTCATCACGAGCGGCGGCGTAGGAGATGGCAACAACAATATCTTCTTCGTCGGTCCAAGAATCCATATTTTTTTAGCAACTTTGAACTTTGAAATTAAATTGTTATTGGATATGGTTAAATGGAACAACAACGCTTTTATTTATAGTGTTGAAATTGATAAAAGCAGTAATTTAATTGCATAACCTATTGAATAGAGACAACATATGCAGATGAGGAATTGTAACCCAAATATCAAACATTTACTTAATAATTTAAAAAAAAAAAGACTAGACAGCATTTTGACGGGGTAAACACCGCCAAAAATACAGTTTTTCTTCCATCGATTGTCTGTACGACAAAAAAGTTCTACCTATATCCCCAGTTATATTTATTGGTTTGTCTGTAACTAGATGCTCCATAAGCATACACATGTAGACTGCTTCATTCCCTGCGATTGACGTGTTAGATACCACGTAGTTATCATTGAGCTCGGCACATATACATTTTTCTGGTTTCCCCGTTTTTTTTTCCAATATCGCAAATGCACTAGTAAAGCTCCAAAGTAAACTTTAATCTCCGTCAAGCGTGGGTGAATAACATTTATGTATTTATCGCCGACACAAACATTTTCACACGGGTAAAAAACCAACTCATGTGACGATAACTCTAGGCGAGCTAGGAGCCATTCGTTATTTTCTAACGGTAACGGAAAGAATACGTAATCCACTTCGAAGAAAGAAGGAAATAGGTGTAATTTTCCATTGGCATATGTAACAACGTTTTTAGGAGTAGAATCTAATAACGTTTCATAAAACTGTGGTGGAAGAATTGTCCACCGCAAGTTTAACAACGGATCCCTTTGAATCTTTCTATTTCTCCAAGCCATTAGTCTTCCCACCCATCCTTCAATATGTTGTATAAGTTGTAATGTAAAAAATAAATTAATAAAGGGGAAAATTCAATATTTAATAAAAATATTAGGAAGAATAATTAACTGTTGACGTTAGGTAGCCGCCACAGTGAAAACCTAATAGAGTCCCCCAAAATTTTTTGTCCAGCTCTATTAATCGTGTAAACACTGCTGAATAACAGAACGGCACGTCCCCATTTGTGTAGAATGTTGCCACGTCTTTAGACCAGTTCTCACTTTCATCGTCTGGAATTGCCCATGTATCAGCCCGGTGGAGGTGACAAAGTGGCTTTCTTCCGAATCATTTCGTTGTGAAACTTCACTAGAAGAACTTTCACCCTTGGAACTTCTCCATTTTTTCAGAATCCAAGTTGAGGATTTGTTTACTGGTTGGGAGCTGAATACATCATTCTTATTTTTATCATACATTTTGCGAGCTCTAGAAATGTACTCGAACAAGTATTCCCAATACTATACTTAAAGGGAATTCTAATTAATTTAAAAAAAATTGGATAATAAATTAAAGGGGAATTAAATTCTTCAGCCGTTTCAACCAAGACGTCTCCCCATTTTATATTTCCAAGACGCTAGCAACGAGGAACACGTGGTCTGACTTAAGACGTTTTAGCGGGTTTGAGACGTCAGAGCTGACTTAAGACGTTACAATGGTTACATGAGTCGTTTCAGCGTTGAGACGTCACCGCTGACATTTAAGACGGCATACACCAACGTTGAGACGTTACAACTTGCATGTGCCGTTTCCGTCTTGAGACGTTTCTTCTGAGTTTGAGACGTTTTATTTGAATTTTGAGGCGTCTAAACTGACTAATGAGGCGTTTCCTCATGTTTAGCCGTTTGATCGATAACACGTGTCTCGTTTCCTTTCCCAGTGTAGGCCTGTAAATGAACCGAACGTTCATGAACTGTTCATGAACCTTGTGTTCGTTCATTTATGTTCATTTATGTTCGTGAACGTTCGCTTAATTTATGTTTGTTTATGTTCATTTAATCTTTAGTACATACATAAATAGTTATATTTATATAAATATTAGGTTTTCTAACTACTTATATAAATATAACTAATTAGTATCTCTATGAACCATAATTTAGATATGTTTTCGGATGAACTGTAATATATTAGACTTGTTTGTTCAATCATGTTAATTTATGTTTTATGTTTATTCAAATATGTTCACTTAAATTTTTTGTTTATGTCCGTTAATGTTCGTGAACTATTCGTTTAGGCTTTAAACAAACGAACATAAACGAACACGAACATGCCCTATTTCTTAATGAACGAACACGAACAAAAAAATGTGTTCGATTATATGTTCGTGTTCGTGTTCATGTTCGGTTAAAGTTAAAAGAACGAACACGAACATGCCTACGTTCGTGTTCCTTCGGTTCATTTACAGGTCTATCCCCGTGTACCCATCTCTTGACACGTGTCACTAAAAAGGTTTTGACCCAAGGTGTGGGTTCAATGTGTTTCATTTCTGCCGGCAAACGAAGAAGGGACCACATGCATGTTTAGGGACCACCGTTGAAGATCCGACGACAGATCAGAGCACTGTTGAGGATCCGGCGACAAATCCAAGCATTGTTGTTTAGGGACTACCGTTGGCTCAGAATGGACCCAAACTATGACATTTACCCACCCATGGGGCTATCCGAGCACATGCAAGCTGATCACGTGATGCAAGACGTTGGTGTCGATCCTCTCCCATGTGTATCGGTGATATTTTTTCCCTTTTGTTTTCCTATTGGGTGTTGTTAAATGAATCTCCATTGTTTCTATTTTTACTATTTGTACTCCCCCCTCAAAGTTAAAAAAAATATATAGTGAGACCTTTTATTTTCTAAGTTATATAAAATTACATTTGTAAACATCTCAAGCCTTTTTAGGGGTTTATCCAGTTTCAATAACTTGAGTTTTTGAATATATAAGGATTATTTTGAGTCTATATTAAACATTTTAGTTTCAAAATACAACAATAATCATTGAATATGGTAAAAAAAATGTACCATATCACAGTAAACGATAATTTTATCTTTTTATGTGTAACGCAAATTTTAAGATCTTGTGTTAGTTGAGTATTATACATATATATTTGTTATAAACTTCTTTCCTTTATTATACTGTTTTAATGTTTTACTATATTTACTATTTTCTGTAACGCAAACTTAAAATTCTATTGTTTTTTCTTTCACTTGTTACTTTGCAAGGCCAAAAAGATTAAAGTCCGACAAAAGTGGAACATAGTTAAGACTTTGAACGAAAGAATGACGCCAAGTATTGAATCGCGGATTAGGCAGACATGTTTTGGGCCTTATTTAGATATTAAGTCTGTTATGTGTGACAGCCTGTTTTACTCAGTGTTGCACAATTACAAGTGCATACACCTACACAATGTTGCAGAAATCGGCCTAGGCGGCCGATTAATCGGCGCCTAGGCGCTAGTCGGTGGGTTACTGCCTAACTTTAAGCTAGTCGGTCAAAAAAATCGGATATGGTCAAAATCGGTCAAAGTCGGTAAAAGTCGGACAAAATCGGTCAAAATCGGACTAATCGGGCCCATGTTTTTAACCCAAAAAACCCAATTTTTGAAACCTGGCACATGGTTTAAAGTCCAAATTTTAGTTATAAACCTATTTTAACATTTAAGTTTAGGTATTTTAACATTTAACCCCCATATCTTTCACTAGTTTACATATGGTTCCTAAACTTTTAAATTTATTAATAAAAAGTATAAAGTTATCTCCTAAACTTGTAAATTTATTAATAAAAAGTATAAAGTTATCGATATATATATATATATATATAGAGTGCGGTTAACATACATTAGGGCTTATCCTACAAAACGTACGCGACGGCCGTAACCGTCCGATCAGGCACTAATCACGCATTGGACTCAAAAATAACGCATGGGAGCTTTTTTTTTTGACCTAATCACGCATGGAACATTATTACGCATGTTCATTTTGTCAAACCCTGCTGATAATAACGCATGGAACATAATTACGCAAGTTTTAAAGTCTGTCGCGTACGATAACGTAGGATAAGGGTTTTTGTACATTATACTTATTCTATATATATATATATATATATATATATATATATATATAAATTTGTAAAATTTTACTTAAAAAGTCCAATTTGATTAATCCCGATTAATCCCTAGGCGGTACCTTACCGCCGACTAGCGTCTAGCGCCTTCTACAACATTGCACCTACACCCAAATTAGGTAATCCATATCAACTAGGCCAACAAACCTTAGTGTTTACCCCGGAACAATTTTGTCTTATAACGGGGTTACAGTTTGGGCCCACTAACTGGACACCGAGGGAGCATCCTAATTCCTTTAAAAACCAATTTTTCCCGGGCCGTGGATGTATTGGTTTCAAACGTATAGTAGATATATTCGAAGGTCCAATGAATTATAACGATGAAGATTGCACTAGGATATGTCTATTGATGCTCTTGGGGCAAGGATTTTTAGCGTTGCAATATACAAATGTGTTCGATAACAAACTGTTACACCTGGTGGATAATCTAAATGAGTTTAACCAATATCCATGGGGGAATTTTTTTTTGGGAGATCACGTATACGAATGTGTATGATATGCACGTTCGTCAAAAGGAAGACGCAAAGGAGTTTTCGTTAGACGAATTTGTGCGGCCATTTAAGGTACCTTGGAAATTCCTATATTATAAGTGTAATGTTGGATTTAATTTATTGACTAGTACTTATTAAATATGTTAATACAATTGCAGATGTGGATTCTAGAGGTGTTTCCGGAATTCAAAAAAAGAAAGGGCTATTTCCAAGGTCAGTCCATTCCCAGATTTTTAGGATGGCGAGAAGGACAAAAGCTGATGAAGGGTAGTGTTGATGGAATCTTTGCCAATGCAATAAAGGTAAATGGCTAAATTGTTTCATAAATTGTTTGACAAATTTTATAATTTTTTTTCAACCTTTAATAGTTTATGACATTTTTTTGTAAAATGTTTGCTTTCCATCTGATAGAGACGTGAATATAAACCGCTAAACTTCATACTACCTACTGAGTTTAAGGCCGAAACGCAGTGCTTCATTACAAGCTCAGATTATTTGGACTGTGAACGTCAAATTTATCAACCTGCTATGCCGCCTGAATTGCCCACTCAAATGCAACATCCAATCCAGTCGACTGAAAACTGCAGCCAACAAAAAATAAGGGACTTAATTGACGACTTGGTTGGCGACGATCATGGTGAATTGAATTCAGAAATACCTGATCAGTTGCCTCAAATGCACGAAAGAGAAATACATTATACATTATTTATTTGTATATATGTTTTGATGACATATTAAGTAAAAATTCATTATATTATATTATATATGTGCCCTCACTATGTCAATAATGCCACACATGATGTCAATAATTTCCAGCAGGATCAAACAAATGTGTTTGTTTGATAAAATGCATAAACGGGTTAAAATTCGGCAGAAAGGTAATGAGTCGAGGGCTTAGAAGTCTCAAAAATTTCTTATGTTGGATGTAGGATTTTAACTCCATAAGATGGAGAATTAAATTACGGACGCGTAGGAAAAAGAATCGCGTAAAACGGACCAATAACGAAGAAGTTATGGCCGTTTCCGTAAAAACCGGTATTACTGAAAAATGCAGGACCCAGCTCCAAACCTGCTGGAAACTGGTCTCCCCCGCGTGGCGCGAGGGAGCAACGTGGCGCCGTCGCATGGCGCGACGGAGCCCTGTTTTGCCGAAATTTTTTTATTTTAATCAGTTTCACTTCCCGGACTCGTTTAAATACGTTCTAAGTTACGTACGACTAATCCAACTCATGTTTTATGAGTTTCAGGTATAATTTTAGCACCGGCGGACGATCAAGCACAACGAAGAACCGAACACGATCAAGAAATAAGCTTCCGCACTATGTATCGTTATTATGTTAAATGACGAACTCACACATGATATGTTGTAGAGTTTTAATTTTGTAAAAAAGTTTAATGAACCCGTATTTTCAATGTATTTGAAATCATAATTACCCGTTTGTTTTCGTAATCTATACGAAAACCGTTAAATAATAATAAGGGTGTTACAAGTTGGTAATCAGAGCTCATGGTTAAAAAGTAAAGTGTGTTCGGTTCGAGGCTTGATCGCAAATCCGGTAAGTACGTGTATTTTAATGGTTTAGCATGTTAAAGTGTTGTAAACAACACATAGGGTTATCGTGTAATATACGATACCACAATTAAATAATAGATATAGTTAACAAAATTACGTGTGTTAACACGTATAGTAGAAAAGGCTTGTGTTATGATACGGGCATTTAGTAAAGTTGACATTACTAACCTTTATGAATGTTTTAATTGGAGGAAACTCGCATTTGAAGATGACGAGGGTTGAACAAATTACGGATATGATAGAGGAACGGTCCGAAGTATGACAAGAGGAGCATGCTCACCAAGGACTAAATCGCGTAACGACCGCGAACAAGGTTAATGACAAGGAACGCCCGTCGGGGCAAACATTACCAGGTGCACGCTTTTAAATGTAAACGCACAAATAGCAATATGCAACAAACATGTAGAGAATGATTGTTGCATATGTAAATTAGAAACTTGGAAAACCGAATAGAAAATGTATTCGGGATATTGTTTCCAAGAGAAACAAATAGAGGCATTACTTACATAGGGCGTGATGTGAAAACTATAAAAAGGTCATGCGTGTCATGTGTTAATCGCTTACTCTGGCCAAGTAAGTAGTGGCATATGATACCATGAACTTCTTATGATGGACACATTTATGTCCAATGTAGTAAGGGTGGGGTGAATGGGACTAACTTAAATGGTACCCAAATGAATCAAATAAGTAAGATGTTTGATAGTAAACGTAAACGTAAGTCAGATGACGGAAGCGTATTACGTAAGAAAAACGAGCCCGAGAGAAGGGACAAGGATCAAGTAAAAATAAAATACAGACCGACCAATAGGAATGCTAAGGCATAGGGATAAAAATTTGACTGTCACAAGTGATGAAATTCACATGGACAAGTCAAACGAATTGAATAAAGAATAAAGGACTTGACTGAATAAAAGCGATGGATCTCGCTAAGACGACCAAATAAATTAAAATAACGTCTAAAACCATATAAGAATGGTTACTTGAAAATGATTACGGTAAAGATACCCGATGAATGGGTAGGATTTGGAAAGAATGCGTGAACCAAGAGACGGGAACGCGAAATAGAAAGTCAAAAGACTCGGAATATGAGTCATGACTAAAAGACAATGAGAATTTGCAAACAGAAATGTTAATAACTATGCTCAACTATTTTAAAGTTGAACGGGTCAAATAAAGAATGGAGTTTGATGTGCACAAGTGATGAAATTTCACACGAACAAGTCAAACGAGATAAATAAGGTATAAAAACTTGGTAGTGCAAGTAAGCGCAAACTGGATAATGGAAGCGCGAAACATTAATGAACCTACGTGATGGGTCGTAAAGGAATATATATAGGAAAAAAAATGCAAACTAGAGAAACAAAAATGTTAAAAACACTAAGATAAAGAACTCGGGTAATGGGTCGTAAAGAAGTATAGGTAAGAACCGGGTAACGGTAAGTGTAGGGCAAACCGACGTGTAATTGACGTTAGAAGTCAAGAAGTCGGAAAGATAATTCGAAAGAAAACAATGTAGCCTTAGACTACTGTCAAGGTCAAACGAAATCCAAAAAGTAAAGGTGAATAATTTTAAACATAAAGAGGGGTGCCTTAACGCCATATGCGTATATAAACGTATACACATTTGAATAAAGACTCGAATAAAAGATGATCTACGGGATCATCATAACCTACGGGATTAAACGTAGTGATAAGGTCTACGGGACCAAGAAGACCTTTGGGTCACAAATAGAAAGAAAAGAATTGTCGGGGTTTCACCTTAAAAAGGTAAAAAGGTGAAAATCTAAAGAAATAGCCTACGAGGCTAAGTGAAAGAACCTACGGGTCAATAGTATAAGACGAGGAAACTGGTTGTAACTACCGGCGTAAAATAATAACGGGAGATAAAGTTCGTATAAAGGCGATGGGTTTCGCTAAGTTAAGTAAATGGGTTAAAAGTGAAGAGATCATAAAAGGCCGGGTTGGCAATAAGATATACCCTAATGACGGGGAGTATAATGACGGCGACTAATCAATCTTGCCGGGAAAACCCTTCAAAGTCGGAGTAGTGTTACGACTCATCACTTATATAAAGCGCCTGTTGAAATAAGACTAACTTGTAGTAAACATAATGAAAATAAATATAACCGAGCGATCAGATGGCAACTCGGTCAATTAAATGACAAGAATAAGAAATACAAAAATGAAAGTATCGGCCTGTGAGGCCATACACATAAAAGGCGTATACGCTTTGAAACCAAAAGCACATTATCATACTTTCCTGGTAGGAGTATTATGTGCGAGCAATGCTTAAGTGATCACCAAAGCTAAGGATCGGATGATCTAAACTAGTAAAGAACGTAAGAAAGGTTTCGGGGATGAAACCTCTTTAAGGGGGGTAGACTTGTAACACCCCGAAAACGGGTTTGGTAATCAAACCACGTTAATACTACAGGACAGGTAAATACAGTTAGTGGTAAAACTTACCCGGTAAATAATAGGGTTTAAAATAAATAAATCTAATATTTAATAAAAGGAGGATAAATTCTTTGAGAAAGCAAAGTATATAAAAGGCCCGAGTTAACGGGACTTAAATAAAATAAATAAATAAACCGAGTCATAAATTCCCCGAACCCACTAAGTTAACTAGGAATGTTTAACCTAGTTAATAAGTGGGAATATTGTTATTAGAAATAAGTAGGTTGTGACCTACTTAATAACGAACCAAACACGAGGGGTTAAAGTGGGATAACTAGAAAAGTTATTTAATTAAAACAAACATAAACACACACACACAGTGTATGTTCTGGATCGAGCTCAGGGGCTCCCATGGAGCCAAGAACCCTAATCCACATATAATCATCAATTTGAAGGATCAAATGAAGCCCAAATTCACAACCGAACGTGAATTAATGATCACCCGAACAAGAGGATCATAAGTATGTAAAATCTTGTTGTTTGGTGAAGTTGTAAGAATTTGATAATCATCCTAATCACGAATTAGGCATAGATTAGTGAAGCTATGGCTAGATTAGTGATGTATACTTGCTTAGGAACGAAACCCTAAGTGAAAATCATACATAACATGCTATGGATTGATGAATTTGGTGAATTAACACACTTAGATAAGTGGGTTTTGATGTTATGATGAAATAGATGATATAGATATGCTTAGAATCAACATGCATGATATTGAATAGAAGGTGTTTGATTAAACCATGAAGTTGGGTACATGATCATACTTTCATGAAAGGGGTTTAGTATATTATGATGAAATTAGTGATTTGGGTTCATATAAATAGGTGTTTGGAATCATGATGTCTACTAATTAATATGTAGAACTTGATTATATTGATGTTCGGATGAATGTCTAATGCTATGATGAAACGGGTTTTACATGTAGATGGAAACCTTTAGTTCTTGCATAACAAATGAATAATTAGCTTTGATAATAGAGAGCTAAGTCAAATTGGTGTTAATAATAGCATGAACTTAGACTTGGAAAGTAGTTAAAACGGTGGCGTAAGAATAATGCCTATCGGATACTTGACAAAGTGCTTAATTGAATTGTCGAGGTTTATAATATAATCACTTATGTTAATAGGCAGTTTGACCTTTAAAAGTCAAACTGACCAAAATGAAATCAAATGGTGAATTTTGATGCAAAACCCGTAAGATGGAATAGTCATAATTAATTATGACTAATCTAACCGTCTTACGAATTATGATGATAGTTTGACGCTTGAAAAGCTAGGTGGAGGCTTGGAAAGGAAGCGGGTCAAATGGAGCAAGTATGAAGGAAAAGCGTAATTCGGATGCAAGGTAAGTATATCTTACACTAGTCATATATTTTAGAATATCCTTTTCGTCGTGTTAATTACGAAAAAGACAATTATGACGTAAGTCATAGTAGGCCAAGAAGTGTTAAGAAATGATTTATAAGTAAAAAGACTATTCGGTATAAACCGAAGCGAGTCTTGTAGACGAGATGGTACTAAATAACATCTCGCAAAAATAAACGGTCACTTAGACCAAACGGGTCGAATGGTGAAAATATCACCATTTGAAAATATCAACTAATGAATATTGTCGAGTTGTGTGTTCACAGGAGTAAATACGGAAGGATAACTTGTATCGCTATTAAGTAGCGAGTATTAAAGCAAGGTATAAAAAAATGGTCAATACAATGATCCGAGTCAGGTTTGTATAATGATTCAGCTCATTGTTTAGAACTTGAGATTCTATAAGTGTTAGACAAGGTCAAAATGAATATTCGGTTATCTTTTAGGTAAACCGAATAATTTGAGTCATAAACATGGTGTTTTAGAAACATAATGGTTTACAAACAAGAATTATAGTTAAAAGGTCGGATTTTGAGTCAAACAAGTATTTAAAGGTCCTTGTAGTAAAAGAAGGATGAAAATTGACCAAATTGCCCTTGTAAGCTAATTGGAACGAACGACCCTTAAAGGTGGTTCGGAAACAAGTTCTATGATTAAATAAATTCTTAGAATGAGTATAGGTAGTGAAAGATGTAAATTCTTGGGTCGAAAGACTTTATATGAGTCTTTGCCGTAAAATGATAATCCGAGGGGTAAAAACTCGGAACGTATAGATATCCACATTAAATCCAACGCACATATAGATGTGGTAGAAGATTACTTGATAAGAAATGTAGGAATAAGATGCCAGAAATGAATGAAAGCGATTTCAAGCTTTAAAGTGCTTAAATATCCTTAACGGGTCAAAATAAGCATACGAGCGAAAACATGTTTTAATTGTGTAATAAACCTATGATTAGAACCAGTGTTGTAAAAGTCGCTAGGCGGTCCCTAGTCGGCCGACTGGGGAGTTGGGAGTAATCGGAGTACTCGGAGAGTACTCGGGGAGTACGCGGACATGGTAAATATAAAGAAAATTAATTGTTATATATTATTTATGTGTTAAAATAAGCATAATTCATGTCAACTAGGTATAATTTAAAATGAAACATGTTTAAAGTTCAAATATTATGAATACAAGTCCGACTAGTCTGAGTACAAGGCCGAGTAGTCCGAGTACAAGGCCGAGTAGTTCGAGTACAAGGCCGAGTAGGCCGATTTTGACCGATTAAAAGTCAAAAAACCACGTTGACCGCCTAGACCGACTAGGCCGACTAGGCTCCGACAAGGCCGACTAGGCTCCGACTAGGCCGACTAGGCGCCGACTAGGACCGAGTACTCCCGAGGCCGACTAGTTGGGACCGCCTAGGAGGAAGTCGCCAAGGTGGAGGTCCGAGGACCGAGTACTCGCCGAGTACTCGGCCGAGGAATCCGACTTTTGCAACACTGATTAGAACCTAATATGGTAGGTAACATTAATTTGAAGAAGTGTATGTGATATAAGGATCAAACAAATGTGTTTGTTTGATAAAATGCATAAACGGGTTAAAATTCGGCAGAAAGGTAATGAGTCGAGGGCTTAGAAGTCTCAAAAATTTCTTATGTTGGATGTAGGATTTTAACTCCATAAGATGGAGAATTAAATTACGGACGCGTAGGAAAAAGAATCGCGTAAAATTGACCAATAACGAAGAAGTTATGGCCGTTTCCGTAAAAACCGGTATTGCTGAAAAATGCAGGACCCAGCTCCAAACCTGCTGGATACTGGTCTCCCCCGCGTGGCGCGAGGGAGCAACGTGGCGCCGTCGCGTGGCGCGACGGAGCCCTGTTTTGCCGAAATTTTTTTTATTTTAATCAGTTTCACTTCCCGGACTCGTTTAAATACGTTCTAAGTTACGTATGACTAATCCAACTCATGTTTTATGAGTTTCAGGTATAATTTTAGCACCGGCGGACGATCAAGCACAACGAAGAACCGAACACGATCAAGAAATAAGCTTCCGCACTATGTATCGTTGTTATGTTAAATGACGAACTCACACATGATATGTTGTATAGTTTTAATTTTGTAAAAAAATTTAATGAACTCGTATTTTCAATGTATTTGAAATCATAATTACCCGTTTGTTTTCGTAATCTATACGAAAACCGTTAAATAATAATAAGGGTGTTACAAAACTTTATGTTTTTTTTTAATATTTTTTTTTTGTTAAGTTGTATTTATTAAATAATTAGTAATTTTTTTTATTTTATCTTTTATAAAGTTAGATTTTTTTAAATAATTTGTAATTTTTAAAAAAATCCCTAAAAAGTATATACCTTTTCACGGGCTTATTAACAGTTCATTTTTTTTGCAGATTTACATGCTTGTAACGCACAATGAAAACCACTGGTTGATTCTAAAAATAAATATGCGTTCGCTTAAAATAAATGTTTATTTTCCCGATAACTGTAACCTAAGTAATTGCGGAGATGCATTTTGCATACACAGGAAAATACCTCAAATTCTTTTAGAATTTGAATCTCCATTCGTATGGTTTTTGGGTCGTATATCGTACTGGCAGCACTCGGGGATAGATAGTGTAGAAGCCTTGGAGTATTACGGGGATGTTGTGTGGCCTGAGAACGGAGGTCATATTGGGCGAAACTCAGGTGTTATCATATGTATGCTAGTGGAAAATCTAGTTTACATCCGTTCATTGACAAGGAACGAAGTAAACATACAGAATGCTTGTGTCAGATATAGACGCTACATGGCTGATGAACTCTACGCTGGGCGCTACACGGTAACTAATTTTTGAAGGTTGGGCGTACGCATTGTAAAATTTAATTCTTATATAAATTAGAAGTACTAATTACTATTGTGGTTACGAGAATTTGTTATATGATTTTCCTAATTAAAACATAAAAAAACTACGCTATTATTAAAATTCTGCTAGGTTATAAGATGGAAAAATGTCATCCGTTGGACTCTGGGTTTCTTTCTCTTTCCCTTTTTCCTTTCCCTGATGATTTACGTGAACGAATCTGTGATGGCATGGGATCTAAACAAACGTCACAACCATGGCCGTATGTTTGACACCGTGAACAATATACCTGAACGGGCTCTTCCCCACGAGATAAGATTCGGGTGTTTTCTCTTGGACGGTCAGATTGACGTTTTGTAATATGCGGCGGTAATACACTGCTAAGGCCCTCTGGTATCACCCATTCAGACCGATGAGGCAGAGGATTAATCGATTCTTCATACGTTGTTTTGTATACTTCGTTTGAATAACACGAGAATGCATAATGACTGCAGTCAGTTTCTCCTAAAAATCTTGAAACAACAATCACATGCCCACAAGGCAGACCAGAAACTTGCAAGACACGGCAGCTGCACGAACGATTCAAAAAATCAACTAAACCCCTTTTCGTACCGTCTTCAACAAGAAAAGTGTTTACCCCGATGCTTGCAACAGTCCAGGTTCTAGACCCTTCAATCTTCTTTAAAATTTTCTTATGTGCCCACTGAGTGAGTGAGTAGCTCTCCTGCATGCCCTGCAGTCGGCGGTCATAAAACCATTTTTGTACGGACTGGCGGAAGAATTCGATAAGTTGCGTTATCGGCATCTTGCGCAAGTATATAGACAAAGAGTTAATAGACTCCGCACTATTAGATGTCATATTGTGGTATTGATTGCCGGGACAATGGGCTCTTGCCCATCTACCAAACCCAATATTTGTTAAAACCTGACGTATTCTAGGAACGGCGAGACACAGAGCATTGAATGACTTGTTAAAGTCAGACATCCTATAAGATTTACATGTCTTCCACCATAGTGCCTCGTATTCTTTTTTTTAGACGACGGTAAAAGTAAATTCATCATTAAATGACGACAACACAACCTGTGGTAAACACGTGGAAACACGTTTCTAACACCTACATGTATAGAATTCGCCCTATTGGAACGCCATATCTACTATTTCACCAACATACTCTCTAAGCTTTGAGAGAAACCATGTCCAAGATTCACCATCCTCTGATTTTCCTATGCCATAAGCAATTGGTAAAATCTGATTATTTCCATCCATGCCCACTGCTAAAAACAACGTCCCTTTAAATTCACCCTTTAGGTGTGCCTCGTCAATGGGTCTTAGATTAAACATAAAGCTACGAATCTGAAAATTAATAATAACAAAATAAGATCAAACCAATGTTACTTTAAAAAAAATAAGAACAAATACAAACTAAAAGGTGTAAATTACCGCAGCACCTAACGCAACAAAAACCATTTCAAAACGACTCTGGTCATCAACCAAGATGTGAGTAACGCTTCTAGGATTTGCAAGCTTCAAATTGTAATAGTATATTGGTAGTTCGGCAAAAGAATCTCGGGTTGTTCCTTGTAGAAGTTCAAGTGCATGGCTTTTACCACGCCAAGCTTGAAGGTTTGTTATCTCAACCTCGAATCTTGGTCTAAAATCTTTGACAATCTCTTTCGGTCGATATATCCTACCATTGTCTTTTAGTTGTTCCTTTAAATAGTGACCCAAAACCTTTGGGTTAGCCTAACGGAAATGTGGGTGTGTTAGCGTCTTCAAATAGGTGTGTTTATCGTTCATATTTTTAACAAAAAATGAACTACCACCGGGTATAGCGTATGCCTTAAATTGCTATTGACAACCATCACCCATGCATGGCACTTCATATCTCATGTCTTAGATGATCTATCAACTTTAAACTCGAAATGCTCTAACAAACATTTCTTTCCCAACTCAAGCTTCATCTCTTCTTTGTTATTGAATATATGACCGGGCTCAAGCACTATAGATAGAAAAAGTTGATTCGTTGATAGACGTGGTTGATTTTTCAAAATTATTTTCTGAAATAGGACACTCATCATTTAAAAATCAACAGTTTCGTTAACTGAAATATTTAAATCTGGAGTTTTGAAATTGTTTAGAGAAGAAAACCCAGAGAAACCAACACCAGACTCTTCAATAACATATAATTTATATAATTCAAAGGGATTCTGCATCGCCAAATCAAAAAAAATGAAAGATCTCGATCATTAATTATATCGATCGGATCAGTAAACGTAGACATTCGGTATGACAGGCGTGTAATGTTTGGAGTATCACACATCTTAGAAACATAACTTAAAAAACTATTATATGGATATGTTTGAATTTCTAAACCACGTCTCCTTGCATCGCCAACAGTAACATACTCAATGTACAACAAACTTAACCCTCATGTTGTGAGATAATTACTAAAAAACAAATTCTTAAATTGAGTTAATTACTATTTCAGTCCCTGAGGTTTGTCAAAAATAACGGTTTCAGTCCATTAGTTTAAAAATTGCTATTTCAGTCCATTAGTTTCATTTTCATAACCATTTCAGTCCACCAACTTAACTCTCATCCATTTATTCTGTTAACTTTGGGTGAAATGACCAAATTGCCCCTGCTAACTTAACAAATTGTAATAAAAAAATTCTAAAGAATCTAAAAATCAAAGAAATTCCAAAAAAATCAAAAAAATTACAAAAAATTCAAAAAAATCTAAAAATAAAAAAAAAAATTTAAAAATCATAAAAATTCTAAAAAGAGTTAATTACATAGTTAGTCCCTGTGGTTTGCACAAAATAACAAGTTTAGGTACTAATAGTTTCTGATAACATTCTAGGGTATTAACTTTTCATTTTGTAACGTTTGAGGGTATTAGCACTGTTTAAAGGCTTAAAATCACATTTTATTAGTACCCTCAAACGTTACAAAATGAAAAATTAATACCCTCAAACGTTACAAAATGAAAAGTTAATACCCTCAAACGTTACAAAATGAAAAGTTAATACCCTAGAATGTGATTTTAAACTATTAGTACCTAATGTTGTTATTTTGTGCAAACCACAGGGACTAACTATGTAATTAACTCTTCTAAAAAATCTAAAAATCAAAAAAATTCCAAAAAAATCAAAAAAATTCCAAAAAATTCAAAAAAAATCTAAAAATCAAAAAAATTTTAAAAAATCATAAAAATTCTAAAAAATCCAAAAAAAATCTAAAAAATCTAAAAATCAAAAAAATTCCAAAAAATTCAAAAAAATCCCAAAAAATTCAAAAAAATCAAAAATTTTTTAAAAAATCATAAAAATTCTAAAAAATCCAAAAAAATTCTAAAAAATCCAAAATGTTTCATTAAATGTTTCGAACCCGAACCGTTTAGAGCTGAACCGTTTCGACGCGAACCGTTTCGACCCGTACCGTTTCGAGCCGAACCGTTTCGACCCGTACCGTTTCGAGCCGAACCGTTTCGACGCGAACCGTTTCGACCCGTACCGTTTCGACGCGAACCGTTTCGACGCGAACCGTTTCGAACCGTACCGTTCAGCTCGAAACGGTTCGGCTCGAAACGGTACGGGTCGAAACGGTTCGCGTCGAAACGGTTCAGCTTTAAACGGTTCGGGTTCGAAACATTTAATGAAACATTTCGGATTTTTTAGAATATTTTTGGATTTTTTAGAATTTTTATGATTTTTTAAAATTTTTTTATTTTTAGATTTTTTTGAATTTTTTTGAATTTTTTGGAATTTTTCGATTTATAGATTTTTTAGATTTTTTAGAATTTTTATGATTTTTTAAAATTTGAGTTAATTACATAGTTAGTCCCTGTGGTTTGCAAAAAATAACAACCTTAGGTACTAATAGTTTAGAATCACATTCTAGGGTATTAACTTTTCATTTTGTAACGTTTGAGGGTATTAGCACTGTTTAAAGGCTTAAAATCACATTTTATTAGTACCCTCAAACGTTACAAAATGAAAAATTAATACCCTCAAACGTTACAAAATGAAAAGTTAATACCCTCAAACGTTACAAAATGAAAAGTTAATACCCTAGAATGTGATTTTAAACTATTAGTACCTAATGTTGTTATTTTGTGCAAACCACAGGGACTAACTATGTAATTAACTCTTAAAATTTTTTTGATTTTTAGATTTTTTTGAATTTTTTGGAATTTTTTTGATTTTTTTGAATTTCTTGGAATTTTTTTGATTTTTAGATTTTTTAGATTTTTTTTGGATTTTTTAGAATTTTTATGATTTTTTAATTTTTTTTTATTTTTAGATTTTTTTGAATTTTTTGGAATTTTTTTGATTTTTTTGAATTTTTTGGAATTTTTTTTATTTTTAGATTCTTTAGAATTTTTTTATTACAATTTGTTAAGTTAGCAGGGGCAATTTGGTCATTTCACCCAAAGTTAACAGAATAAATGGATGGGAGTTAAGTTGGTGGACTGAAATGGTTATGAAAATGAAACTAATGGACTGAAATAGCAATTTTTAAACTAATGGACTGAAACCGTTATTTTTGACAAACCTCAGGGACTGAAATAGTAATTAACTCTCTTAAATTTATACTTTAAATAGTGACCCAACCTTTTTCTATGTTAACAATACGGTTTTTCACAATGTACAGTATTTCAAAAATCGAAAACGTCTTATATCGGTACAAAACGTCTTAAATTTACTGCAGAAAACGTCTTAAAAAACGGCTTGAGCTACTGAAGCTGGCTAAAGAGGGTGAAATGGCTCAAGCCCTGTGGAAACGGCTCAAGCCGCCTGAAACGTCTCAGCTAAGACGTTAAGACGTCTGAGCTTTATGTCGGACACGTGTCTACGTTTCATTGGTCAGCCGCCAAGACGTTTCAGGTTTTTTGTGGCGTCTCTAGGAGACATTTCCATTGGCCATTTTTGAAATGTTAGACCAAATCTTGGCCATTTTTGCTATTTTCCCAAAAGAAATTGCAATCATAACAAAAAGGTACTATCTGAAGTGGCAATCATAACAAAAAGGTACCATCTGATGCATGTTCAGGTGTAGATGTACCCAGTCAAATGCCAAAGACAAGTTTTCCACGTACCTTCGAATGAAACATAAATCACTTGTACCAAACTGCTAACCTTCCAGAAAGGAAAACAGCTAGCATAATGATTAATGAATCTTAAACCTTAAACAATTCATACACAGAACTAAAGCATGAAGTTAGGTCTTTGCATGATATTTTAACAAAGAATTGATATTTCTAGGTTTCTTGTTGGTTGTCATTTGGTCGTCGGTACGGCATGAACCTATGGTCTTTCGCAGCGTTTTTCCTCCTCTTTTTCTCGATGAAGGATGCAAGCTTGCCAGAAGCCTTGTCAAATACACAGAATACAACGTCATTTTAGAATTTATAATCTTGAGCTTGGACAAATCTATATAAAAATAGTCATTTCCTTAACTATCAAATATAGAGATTGGCAAAGTGGACAGGTCAAGCAAGTTGGGTCAGGTTCTGGGTCAATATGGGTAGCAACTGCTATTACCGGCCCAAACAGGTTGGTTCAGGTTGGGCCGACTTATCAATACATTTTTTGTTTTTTTTTTTAACTTTATCTATACATATTCAATGTATTAAACAAAAACTAAAAACCTAGTTTACTAAAATAATCAGAATAATCTAGTTTTTAAAACAGTTAAAAGCAATTGAAAACAGTTTGACTTCCTTCCAACCACGCCAGAACACCATCCTATCGACCGCGTTGTCGATGGCGTGGGGGAGGGGGCGGCAAAATCTCAACTGGCGTGGTGGAGTTGATGATGATGATGATGTGGGTGACGGTGATTGGGTGTGGCTTATTTTCATGTTTTTTATTAGTTTTGTTTTATTTTTTAAATATAAAATGATAATAAAAAGTGTATGCCACGTGTCACACCACGCCACCCTTCCACGCCAGATCCCACCCCGCGCTTTTTGGCACCACACCACTTTTCTGACATGTGCTAACGTGGCTGCCACATGGCTTCACGCCATCTTTTCATGGCCTCCCATGCCGTATAGTCTAAAAGTTAAGGTCTGCAAAGAAAATTATGGTAATAAATGCTTACCTTGAGCTCCTTGAATTTCTCAGCAAGCTGTTGTTTTCGGATTTCAGCTGCAAAAAAAACAAGAAAAACATAGTCGATAAAGATTAAAGATGTTCATAAAAAGACCTGCAAAACACAAATCAATAAACTTTCCAAATACTTGATTGCAAATTATCATCTGTTATTTCTTTCCTTTTAAAATTAGGTACAAGTTCTCATTTTTCACACACACACAACTTTTTTTACACACAGGCTAGAGAGAGAGAGAGAGAGAGTTTACATTTCTTCAAATAATAAGGCTGTTTCCCTTGTTTTGCTGCTTCTCTTTCCTTCTTCTTGTGCTTCACAAGAATCTCTTTATCGGTACGTTTTGTGGATGCCGATTTCAATTGCTTGTCCTAAAACAACACAAGTTACAAGAAGATATAACATGACACATTATCGATAATATCATTTTAATTATTTATTTTGATTAATGAAACCACTTACAATCCATGCCACTCGCTCTTTCAACCCACTAATGGCCTGTGGGTCTTTCGTTTTCTTCATCTGGTTCTTCAATCGCTATTTAGATCATGAAACAGCAACGTTCACAAAACAAAGCGACTTACGAAATATTAATAACATCATGTGTTTACATGCTTCTGAATTCAATAAAGGTACCTCTTTTTCAGCAGGAAGCTCGCTATCATATAAAAAGTTGTATCTCTTTTTGAACCTGAAAGACGGAACATTAGTGTCACATTAACAGAAAAAGAAAACATTCCAGAAGGGTTTTATTATATTACCGGTGGCAAACGCAGCCTGCTTACCTATGTATGAGCCGATTTGCGTTATGTTTTAGATATCATAACCGATCAAGCGGTGAAAATAGAAGAAATTAGATTAAAAAAAGGCCAAACGGGTCAAAAGTTGTTCAAGCACAGTTTTTTTATTTTTACAATAAATACTTCCTAAATCATTTTACTAAAAAATTGTATAATTTACTGAAACAATATATATTTTGTAATCATATTTCACACACTAACTGCTTATACATTTTTTTAAATAGTGAACTAAAAGTGTTTTAACTTTAAAAATGTAACTGGGAGAAAAAAGTAATTACCCATCCACATCAAGCGTTCCGCATAATGATTCAAAACGAGGGTCACGAACAACCTGATCAAAACAAATGTATATAAAACAGTTAAAACGCCATCATTATGTAAATTGAACTTCATGAAGCTTATGCAAGTAAAGAGTGGATGTTTTGGTCCTCATGAACACAATGAATAAAGAAATAAAAGCCAATCGACCAAACTAGTAGAGATTAAACGCACAAGACATTATTCACCTTTTTAGGAGCCTGAATGACTTCTCTAAATCTACCAACTGGCTTTTTGCTACTGATCTCCATTGGCCTGAAAAGAAAACCGTACTCAAACGTTAACAACTCGGTAAACTAAGAATACGGATGGAAACAGTAACTTACACAAATAACGTACCTATTTTTATTCTCTCGCTTACCCTTCCTCTCTAACTTAGGCTTCTTATTAACTACATGTGACCCATCTGAACGCGCTTTCTGCAACTCCTCAAATGTAACATTTGCAAGCACCTCTTGTATCTCATTCTCCCCATCCTAATAACACATCAATTACATGCTTAATCAAAAACAAATATATAAATATATTCAATGCAGATACTAACATATCTACAGAGTGACATTATTGTAATGCCATCACATACATTGCTTTCGGTTGTGTTCAGTTTGTGTGTGTTTAATCCTAACAATACATAACTATGTAATTAACATTTAACACACGTGCAATGGTAAGTTAGTAAAATTCTTATCAAATATCTCATACACTTTATTCCTCTTTCTAATGCTTATCATCCTCAATAAATAAATCATAGTTCACATCAATAAATCAATCTATCTACATCAAATTAAACATAAATATGTGCATATTAAAACTCACATCTTCAGAAGCAGATTCTTCTTCTTCTACTACTTCTTCTTCCTCTTGTTCTTCATCTTCTTCATCACTAACTTCAAATTTAATCTTGCTCGAAGAAGGCATATCATCATGGCGGATCTTCATATTTAATCTATAAAACTGCAAACATTTAAATTCGTTTCAATCAAATTAACTAGTAAAATCTCAAACCTTCAATTAAACATCAAATTAACTGTTCAAACAAAACCCTAACCGGAGAAAATAAATCTTCGGATCTCTACAGGAACCACAGTTAGGAACCACAGTTAATCGCTTTTTTTACTGCAGCCAACGATTTGAGTATTTTCGGCAATAGCTTCACCGAGAGCTTGTGTGCAATAAAGTTTCAAAAAAACCGAAGACTGCCGGTTTTTCTTTTTTTTCTTTTTCTCACAAAAGTATGTGTTTTTGAAAAAATTTCAGGGATATCCCCAAAAAAGAATTTACCATACATTCATATTCATATAATAATGAATTTTTTTTTTTTATCAATGTCATCATTTTCTTGGAATCTTCTTTTAAAAAACTTTCCAATAACAACTTGTTTTCAGTCCCCTAATTTAACAATAACAAAAGTCAAGAAATAAGATGTAAACTAATAAACTATAAAACTATATAATCAAAAACACAATAACAGCTATAATTAGTAACTAAATCCTATCCTAAAAACCGATTTCACATAAACCCTAAAATTTGCTCAATTCCACAAAAACCCTAAAATCAAAATACACAAAATTAGAAGAATACCGGTTGTGGGGAGGCGGCGCAGGCCTACAGCAGGGCAGCAGGGAGGCGGGCGACGGTGGTCGGAGCTGGTGGTTGGAGGCCGGCGGCAGGCAGCAGCAGTCTCGTCGGCTGCTTCTTTTTTTCTTTATACCTGCTTCTTCTTCTTTTAGTTTGGACTTTGGAGCTTTGGGCTTATTTAAATTGGGCTAATAACTTATACAAATATAATTTTAAAAATAATAAAAATTGGGCTTTTTAAATTGGGAAAAGATCAAATAGGAAGTTTATTTTGGCTAGGAAGTCTAGGAAGCAATAGGATTAGGACATGTGGCAACATTTAAAATAAAGAAAAAGGGTATTTTAGTCAATCCAACCCTTTCTTCTTCCTTTTCAAAACCCAGTAACTTCAAAACCCACCATTTTCAAAACCCACCATCTTCAACCTATTCTTCGCTTTCTATCTCAATAATCACTACATTATAGTGCGATTTTCATCACCAATCAATGATTCAAACACCCGATCAACGTGTTCTTCAGCTTTTTTGAAGAAAACCCAGTTTAATTTCATACAAAACTCGTTTTTTTTCCGGTGATTTTGAAGATAATCACTCGATCCGTTCGATTCGAGCGCTGATAAGTGTTTCAATCATTCAAAAATCGTCAATTGTTGAAGAAATCACTTTGATCCATGTAAGAAATTCTTTAATTTCATGTTTACGATATGGGTTTTTGATTTAGTCATTGCGTTTTACGATCTTAGCTGGGGTCCGGGGGCAGCGCCCCTGGTAGCGGGGTCCCAAGGGCGGCAGCCCCTAGCGGGGTCCAAGGGGCAGAGCCCCTGGCTGGGGTTCGGAAAAAAAAAATTTCGATTAAATTGCTGTAGTAAAAATGCATCAGAAAAATTAATTTTCTGTAAATTGCCTCTGGAAACTGCATTGGTCCAGACAGTTCACAGCACAGGCAATTCACAGCACAGACAGAACTATTGTCATTGTTCAATGCGTTTTAGAAAGAACACTTTCTTTGGTGTTTTCTGGCCATTGCGTTTTAGAAAAACACATTCTTGAAGTGTTTTTGGTGCATTGCGTTTTAGGTAAAACACATTTTTAGGTGTTTTCAGTCCATTGCGTTTTAGAAAACAGACATTTTAAGTGTTTTCTGGCCATTGCGTTTTACAAATAAGACATGTGTTTGTGTTTTTGGAGCATTGCGTTTTAGGTAAAACACATTTTTATGTGTTTTCAGTCCATTGCCTTTTACAAACTACACTTTCTTTTAAGTTTTTAGGCTATTGCGTTTTAGAAATAACACATTTCTTTGTGTTTTCTGGCCATTGCGTTTTACAAATAAGTCATTTATTTGTGTTTTTGGTGCATTGCGTTTTAGAAAAATGTCATTTTTTAGGTTTTTTTTTTTTTCATTGCGTTTTACGTAACTGGGGGTTTTTCTATTGCGTTTTACGCAACTGGGTTTAAATTTTTTTTTTTTAAATATAGTAATAGTATACTCGTTTTAAAGATAAAAAAACGCTCGTTTTTTTGGTGCAATTTTTATAAAAAAATAATGTCGTATGAAAGAGTTATTAACGTTTAAAAAATGGGGGGAATTGGAGGAGAGAGAAACTATTGGCTTGGATTGACTAGAATGCCCCTAAACAAACTCACGCCCTCTTTTATTCCTTTCAATTTCCCTGATTTAATCTTAGCCCTTGATTAACTAAATGGATGGTCAAGATCACTTCCTAGCCTTCCTAGCCAAATAAACTTCATATTGTATCTCCACCCTTTTAAATTTGATATAAATATGGGCTTATTATTAAAAGACTAAATTACACAAATTGTCCTTTAGTTATCTATCAAATTTCATCCTCTATCCTTTGTCTTTAAAATGCACACTCCATGTCCTTTACGACTAAATTAAGCACATTCCATGTCCTTTACCTTAACCCCGTTTATTAACTCTGTTAATCTCTGTCATGTGCCACTCATGTGAGGGGCAAAAAGGCCATTTTACACAAAAACTCTTCACATACTTCATATAAACTAGACAATTAAACCCACAGACTTTTTCTAAACCTCAAACTGATTACCAATTTCACAATCAATACTCCACAAAACCCTAGTTCAACCATTCAGAGAGTTTGACAAAATGGAGAGTCACAAAAGGATTTCAAGGTTGTGTACTCGTACAAACATTCAACAAGAAGAAGTTGATGAATACTGTGTTTAAAAACTTTGGATGTTACTGTAGTCTTTTAGTATGTCTTTTGGTTTAAAAACTTTGTCTATGGATGGATTTTATCTTTAATCAATGTATGGGTTATTTAAACATTACAATTCTGTATATGAATGTAGCAGGTTTGGTTCAGTTCTGCACAATGTTTGGCTATTTGAACATTCTGTAATATTTGCAGCCAAAGTCGCTTGTTATATTGTAGCCAATATTGCATTATAATCGCTTGTTATATTAGAGCCAATATTGCAGCCAAAGTGCAGCAATATTACAGCCAATATTGCATTAGAGTTGCTTGTTATATTGCAGCCAAAGTGCAGCCTATATTGCAGCAATATTGCATTATAATTGCTTGTTATATTGGAGTCAATATTGCAGCCAAAGTGCAGCAATATTGCAGCCAAAGTGCAGCCAATATTGCATTAGATTTGCTGCTTATATAGCAACCAAAGTGCAGCCTATATTGCATCCAAAGTGCAACAATATTGCATTATAGCTTCTTGTTATATTGTAGCTAATGTACAACCAATATTGCAGCCAAAGTGCAGCATTATTGAAGCCAATAGTGAATTACATTTGCTTGTTATATTGCGCATGACAGAGATTAACGGAGTTGATAAACGGTGTTAAGGTAAAGGACATAGAGTGTGAATTTTAAAGACAAAGGACAGATGATGAAATTTGATAGATAACTAAAGGACAATTTGTGTAATTTAGTCTTATTAAAATTGGGTATTCTAATTAGGGTTGCAAACGAACCAAAAGTTCGGTGAACAGTTCTTTGAACTGTTCGGCGGGAAGTTCGTTTGTTTATTAAACAAACGAACAAGAAATTTCGTTCGTTTAGTTAAATGAACAAACAAGAACAAGAGTCATGTTCGTTCGTTTATGTTCGTGAACGTTCGGTAACGTGTTCGTTTGTGTTCAATAGTTCATTAGTCTTTTTAGTTTTTATATTAATTTAAATACTTCAAAATTCGTTCAAATTAAATATTTAATAAGTATCGGTGTATTATATATTTTGTTCATGAACGATTGTTTGTGTTCATTTGTTTCCATTTGTGTTCATGAACATTAGTTTGTGCTCATTTGTGTTCGTCAACGTTCGTTGCCTAAAATTAACAAACAAACACAAACGAACACAAACATAAATCTTCTTTTGATAAGTGTTTGTCACACCCCTTTCTTAGGCGGAAGCACGAGGTGTGATCATGAAAGGTTCTCATTGCATACGAAAGGTAAACATACTACATGCTCGTAAAAATAACTTCAAATACCCATAACATTACGTTACTGAAAACATAGATTAAGTGTTTACATCACGAGACAGCATATTGTCTGAAAGTTTAAAACTTTATTTAAGGAAAAACATAAACAACATCCAGGAGCATGAGTAAGACCGCGCGCACATCCACTTTAATTACCTGAAATACATGTGAGTTTTGGAAAAACGTCAACATAATGTTGGTGTGAATTCATGCAGTTCTTGTATTGAACATTTGTATACTTTGTACAAAAAAAAACATGGTATGTATCCTGTATAAATCAAGTATTCTTGTATAAATCCCGTATTCTTGTATAATTCACGTATTCTTGTATAAATCACGTATTCTTGTATAAATCACGTATTCTTGTATAAATCACGTACTCTTGTATAAATCAAGTATTCTTGTATAAATCACGTATTTTTGTATGTATCAAGGTTGTTAATGGGTTGCAAGGCCATTAACATATGACACGACATAGGAAGCAACCAAACCATAGGCATTTTTCTAGTTGTCGATTCTGAGACACAAAAGCACTACTCGGTACTCGTTCTCACCAAGAGTGTGGCTGCCCGAAAACCCGTTAGATCTAACCTTTTGTTCTGCGGTCTAGGTATATTGTTGATTAATGGTGCTTATGGTACCCTATTCGTGACACGATTTCTCGTATCATTTCTCGTATCAATTCTTGTATCATCATACCATTTGTAAACATTGTAACATTTGTAACATGTATTTCACCCCCGAAGTTATAAAACTGAAAACAGTTAAAAGAAAAGAGGGAGCATGAACTCACAACTTTGCGTTCCTGCGTCGTAAACTTCACCGGATTTGCTTATCTAGCGTCGTGACCTAAACGTGTTTTATTAACGTTAGTCACTAGACTTGTATCGCACAAGTACAAGTCACTATCTTTTGTATATGTGTTCTTGTGTTAAAAATAATTTATATGTTTAACTATGTGCCTTACTTATATTATTTTCTCAACAATAAATATAAGTATCTTGTATTTTTCACCCGAATTATGTATTTTGTCCAAATCTTCATTTCATGTTCATAACTTGTCCAAGTTATTTATTCTATCGAGTAATATATTTTCATAAATATATTCTCTTGTATTTGTCTAAGTATGTTGTAGGTGTATTTTGTATCTTCACTCCTTTGGAGTATTTAGTGTATTTTCAAGTCCTAATACACTATCACGTATAATACATACTACATACACTTAGCACAAAATTTGGTGATCAATAAATACATATATTTTCCTCAAAAATATACATACTTAATATCCATTTTTATCTTGAAGAAATCATTATTTCTTATCTTAAAGTTTTCATAAAAATTGGGAAACCTTGGTAAATATTTTTAGGTACATTTTTAGGGAATAAGTTTCACAAAAACTTATATTTTTCTAAGTGTCAAAATTTATAGAAATTTTGACAGAGTTTCCCCTAAAAATGGAGGTTTCCCATGTTTTCAAAACATGTGTTTATTTTCTTTTAAATCATCATCAAACATCAACAACTTATTCACCACTTATCAAGTGCCAAAATCAAGTAAATCACACTACATTATGAACTTGAAGTTTTGTAAAAACTTGTAGTAACTTACCATGTTATTTAGTAGGTTTAGTTACTCTTAAAAACATGGTTGTTTGCTTGTAAATCTCATTCTTGGAGAATTTAGTCATTTACAACTTGTAGGATAATTTTTCTAAAAATACTTCTTTTGTATTTTTCTTGCTTCATAAGTGTTCATACACTTGTTTTTCTAATAAAAATAGTGTAGGTTTAAGTAAAAACCAAGATCTTCTAAAATTCATATTTTAAACTTGGTTTTCTTGGAAAATCATTCATAAATCTTAGATTTATAAGTTTACTAGCTTACTTTGTTTATTATTTTCCAAGAAATCATTTATTCATCAAGTTCATGTTTAATCAAGAAGATGATCATCTTGTGTAAATACATAATCACCTCCTAACTTGCTAAATCATGTTTTTAATCATAATCTAGCAAGTTCCATGAATCAATATCTCTAGTAATCATCAAGCAAATAATATACATTCACTAAACAATATCATTTCAACAAGGTTTCATCATATGTAAAAGTTATGTTCATGATTCTTGTGTATGTCTTTTAGTGTTCTTGTTATAATCATCATAATACACCATTTAACCAACTAAAATAGAAGTAAACAAAGGTTTTCAAGGATCTTACTACTAGCTTAAAGCTAGGGAAGAACAAGATGAATAATAAGTGGATAAAAGCACACAAGAGAGGTCCTTCAAGTTCCGTGAGCACCGAGTCTCCTAAATCACCTTGTATCACCTTAAGATACTATTGGAATGCTTGAAGCTTGAATGAAAATGGGTGGTGTGTGGTGGTGGATTGGAGCCGTGAGCAAGGGAGGGGTGGAGGAGGAGAATGAGTGTGAAAGATGAATGTAAGTTATGATCTTCCACGTGATTTAATAACCATGTTTCCATTAAAACCTTAGGTTAATATGTTTGTAAAGTACTAGACAAGATCCTTACACAAATCTTGGGGGGATCCTAGGAGATTACACAAGATTAAGAAAGATCTCACAAGATCAAGGTGGGGCCACTATATGGGCCGATTACTTGCATATGGGGGGGGGGGTAAATTGTAATTTAGAATGATAAGGTAGGTTACTAGTGGAAGTTAAATGTGAAAGTCTTGTATTTATGTGTATCATGCTTTATGTAGTATGTTAGTGTGCTCGGGAATCATAACTAGCTCAGAAAAAAAAAATAAAACAATGCGTTTAGTAATATTTTGATGTTCCGGTTAGTGTCCGGTTGTTCGGTTAAGTACCGGTTCGTTAAAGTGCTAAATTGCACCGTTTAGTGTCTTTCAAGTGCCCTTTTGTGATACTTTCAATTCCCAACACTCAGGAAAATATTCTGGATCAATTTGTTATATTTTTGCATGATACAATCTCGTTATAATGCTGAATTTTGCTGAATTATATAAAATTCAGCTTTTAAAGTGTATTTCGGGTGCTTTTTAGTGCGTATTTTAGCTTCCGAAAAGTCTATATATAAACCCTTGTATCTACTCTTGGGTTTTAATGTATTCTTGTCGTTGGACCTACACCTAGGCCTCAATTCTACTGTCTGACTACTTTCTGCAGAATTGTTGACACAATGTGTCTTACCGGTGAGTTTACTAGTATTTCTGACGCAACGCTGTTCATTAATGCATAAAGTAATTCTTGTAGTATAAAATGTAACAACTCTCACCAAAACTATTATTTATTATTATATTTGGTTCAATAGGAAACCCTAATTAAAACACCCAAGTAATCCTGCATAAACCCTAAAATTTTCAGAACAATCGGAATCAGGATCAGGGCCCCTAAAACTCAGGGGGGGTAAACCCTAGTTGATAATATCCTCACAGTTTACTATAGGAATTGAAATTCGTCGAAACGTGACTCACTAAGGCTACAACAGACACGAACCTACCCTACCCTAAAAGTAACCCGTCGCGCCACGCGACAGGCCCCTCGCGCCACGCGAGGGCGCCGCTTTTCATGTATAAATAGGGGAGTCTGGTACATGCAATTGTGCGTTAGTTCGACGTTCAAACTCAATACGTACGTTGAGATATTGTCCAATTACTACAAAAACACACATAGACACGAAACGTTACCGCTGAAACAGGGTAATAACTCGATTGCTGCTACGATTCAATGTCCGATCGATTGAAACTATCCAATGGATGTTTAAGTGCTGCCCACATTAGGGTTATGCTTTGTCATTCGTCATGAATTCGATGGATGTTTAAGTATCGCACTTTGTCATTCGTTGTGAGGGTTTAATCTCGTGAGTTATCGTAAATGCTGTATTAGTTACTGACCTAGTTCGTGTGCATGTTATTAATTTAGGTAACAAGGCTAATCAATAGACTAGACTCTGCCCGTGTTAAATCTGCAATGTGAGTCATTCTCTTTTTATCAAATTTAATTTCAAAAGCATGTTTATTTTCAAAGTTATAATTACAGGGATTAAGTCTTTGTAATCACCAAATTACAGCCGGTATGTGAGGTTTTGTATACATTACTTGATAACCGTCACCATTGGATAACGGGTTAGCCAAGGGGTGATATGACCATAGTCACAGACACCATTGGACTCTGAGGTTACCAATGGATGGTCGAGTGACAAATACTGTGGGTAGTTGGTTGATATATGGAAACATTGTAATCGCTCTTAATACTGTAAATTATAACAAATGCGTCGTTTTAGTAAAAAGAATGATTCACCAGTATTTCCCGCTGACAAAACCTTTTTCAAACATGTTTCAGGTGATCTGTTGTGATCCAGGAAAAGTGCCGCGAAGCACTACAAGCTTAAGGAAGTGGCTCAATATAAAATAAAGAAACATGTTTTGTAAAATAAAGATTTCTCCGTGAAATCATATGATTGTAAATTAACAGGGTTTTATCCCGAATTGTGAAATAAAATAATCAGAAAATTTCAGTTTTAAAAAGATCCTGATAAAAAGTCTTCCGCTGTCAACTTAATTAAATAAATACCACGGGATTTTCTGTCTCGCGGCTCCTGGACCGGGTTAAACCGGGCCGGGGGCCGTGACAGGAAAAGGTGGTATCAGAGCCACTGAGTTAAGCCAATTAAGTATTTAGAAAATATTTAATTTTACTAATTGCCATTCTGTGATTATGTGTTTTATTAACTGATTAATTGTTAATTACAGTATGGGTAAGCAAAAGCTTTCGAACATCTATCTTAAATTAGATAGTTCACCAAAAGAGAAGGGAAGTTCATCCCAAACAAAATCCTCAAGATACTCAGTAGATACTGAAGAGGGAATATTTGTTCGAAAGGCACAATATGAGGAACCACTTTCTCCTAATAAAAGAAGTTTGATTATTAAGAAAAGTCAGGAGAAAATAAAGAAATCACAACCAAAAGAAAAGAAAGTTAATCAGAAAACCCAAGAACTAGATAGTAAACCACCATGGGAAGACAAGTTAGATGAAAAATGGGCAGATCTCTATATGCTAGCCACTGTAGCAGTAAATGCAAATCTTTAAATATTCTGACTCAAGTTTTAGCACCCTTATCACCTACAAGTCAGAAACTTTACCCAGTAAATAAATAAGTTACAGTAAACCCTGATATGTTTTAAAGTTGTCAGTTGTCCTTTGTATTAAATTAGTTATACGGTATGAAATAATATTTAAAGGTTACCTATGAAATTTTATTTAACTTAGCTTTTTGTGTGCATTTTGCATATATGCTAAACAGCATGAATGAGTTATCTGAAGTCCTTCAGAATCTCAACCTTTACCCGGTGAAACTAGAAGTTTCTAGAGACTTTACGGGGTACATAGCCGATGTAGAGGAACCCATGGAATTTAACGCTCCACCTCCGGAGAAACCTAAGCCTAATAAAAGGAGAAGATTTGTAGGATGGAGGCGTGTACGCAGGAGGAAACCCGCAACTAGGAAGATTCCCAAAATAGAAAATCCCATAGACAAAGGAAAGAGTATTGAAATCGGAGAAGGTTCTAGGCAGGTAGAAATGGAGACTGGGGAAGGTTCTAGGCTAACAGAGATTGAAGTTGGGGAAAGCTCTAGACAAATTGAGGAGTTGCCATTTCAGGAAGAATTGGATCGTGCATTAGAGAGCTGTGAAATTCTCAGGCCCATAAATAATAACCTCTACCCTTTTCCTGCTGAAAATCAACTTCCAATAAACTTGGAACCAGCAATTCCAGAACCCATAATCCACACCCAACCTCTAGGAATGGACGAGTGGTGGACTAATGATTGGCAGTTTCAAAACCTGCTCAACAATCCTTATATTTTCTCCCTCAGTTTGACCCAGAACCTATACCAAATCCACCAATGAGCAATGAAAATCTAGCTGAACTCCGCCACTTTGGTGAGGAGCTGGTGGATGCAGGAAATAAGATCAGGGAAGTAGGAGAACAGATCTCCTGGAAATACGACGAGAGGGAACGTCGTTACTGAAATACCAACTGACGAGGGATAGTGGGTTTGTGAAACTGTGGTTGTATAATAGTAAAAGTGATAGTAAAATATAATCTTGTAAAATAACTACAAATAAAATTTTGTAAGATAATGGTGTGTATTGATGCATATTATAAAATATAAAATGGGAATCGAGAAATCGATAATTTTGGTTATTCATGTGTTATGAACTTATGTGATTATTTGTGTATTACTATTAATTATTTTATGCTAATAATTTATATATATTAATTATCAGATGGAAAACGCTAATAATGAACCAGTTAATGAAGTTAATCAATCTGAGCAACATCCGGATGATCAATTTATGACTAGGCAAGATATAGAAAATATAGTTGCTCAAGGAATAGCCAATGCTATTCCAGCAATCCTTGCTGCTGCCCAGAAACCTGTTGAACCTCAACAAATCATTCCTAGCAAACGTATTTCTGAAGATAACTTCAGTAATAGCGTAAACGAAGGCGGTAATCATACCAATCACAATAATGATTCACGACAGGCTCCGCTCCCTAAGAAAATGAAAGCTGCAACACCTGGTTGCACTTACAAAGAATTTCTTGCTTGTAAACCATCTGAGTTTGCAGGCAATGAAGGAGCGACTGCGACACTGCGTTGGTTAGAGAAAACCGAGGCAGTAATTACAATAAGTAAATGTACCAAGGACGACAAGGTCATGTACGCTTCAAATCTTTTCAAAGAAGGGGCGCTAGAATGGTGGAATACAGTACTTCAAGCCAAAGGAAGAAATATGGCCTACGCCATGAGTTGGGAAGAATTTAAGCATTTAATGGAAAGAAAATTATGTCCCGAATACGAAAAAGATCAAATGGAAAATAAGTTCCTAAATCATCGAATGATGGGTGTAGATTGTCGCGGGTATACTTCGACATTCTTTGAATATGCTAGAGTGGTACCAACACTGGCTTCGCCAGAACCGGTACTCATTTCTCGCTATATTTGGGGATTGATTGGCGAAATCCGCAATATCGTTAAAGCTGCGAGACCTCGTACTATTGACGATGCAGTGGAATTAGCTAACACCCTAACTGATGAACTGGTACGCACAAGAGATGAGAACAGGAAAAAGGAACTGGCTCAGAAAATTACCTAAGGATTTCGTACGGGTAATAATAACAGCTTCAAGAAAAGAGGATCAGGGCAATCCTCAACTCTGCCGTTCTGTAGGAATTGCAAAAAGAAACATTATGGAAAATGTAATGTAACCTGCAATTTTTGCAAAATGGTAGGACATCGTGAAGAAGATTGCAGAAAGAAAACAAGGATCTGCTATAACTGTGGAGAAGCTGGGCATTTTAAAACAGAATGTCCTAAATTGATTAAACCAGCAGACAATAAAGCCAAGCCAGCTGATGGAACTACCAAGAAGAATGTTCGAGCCTTTCAATTGACAACTCAGGAGGACGAGCTAATTCCTAATGTGATAGCTGGTACGTTCCTAGTTCACAACGTATATGCAAAAGTATTATTTGACTCTGGTGCAAACCAAAGTTTTATCAATACTTCATTCTGCCAAGCTCTTAACTTACCTTTAACCAACATTAGGCAGATTTTTACAGTCGAAACGGCAGATGGGAATTCAGTTAAAATAGATAAGGTTTTGCAAAAAGAAAATATAGAACTTTTAGGTCATAAATTCTCTGCAAACCTGTTGCCTATGAAGTTAGCTGAATTCGATGTTGTGTTAGGAATGGATTGGTTAGTAGCCAACCATGCTCAAATCCTTTGTGATAAGAACTCTATAGAAATTCGGGCACCTACGGGGGAAGTAATCATGGTTACAGGAGATAAACCACGTAAACCCATGAAGTTCATATCAGTAATGAAAGTTGCTAGTTATGAACGAAAGCAAGGAATAGTGTATATGATTTCAGTAATCATTAGCACTAAGGGTAAAGAACTTAAGGAAATCCCTGTAGTTTCAGAATACCCTGATGTATTTCCAGAAGAATTACCAGGATTACCACCTGATAGGGAAGTAGAATTTAGAATTCATTTAATTCCTGGAACTACACCTGTAGCAAAAGCACCTTATCGGTTAGCACCCACAGAAATGTTAGAACTGAAAAAGCAATTAGATGAATTACTAAGTAAAGGTTTCGTACAACCTAGTTCATCCCCGTGGGGAGCACCAGTGTTGTTTGTAAAGAAGAAGGATGGTTCGATGAGAATGTGTATTGATTATAGAGAATTGAATAAGGTTACAATTAAGAATCGATACCCATTACCTAGGATTGATGATCTTTTCGATCAACTTCAAGGAGCTAGATATTTTTCTAAGATTGACTTACGCTCCGGATATCATCAATTGAAGGTACAAGAAGAAGACATACCTAAAACTGCTTTCAGAACTAGGTAAGGTCATTACGAATTTACAGTCATGCCCTTCGGACTAACGAATGCACCTGCAACATTCATGGACATGATGAATAGGATCTGTAAACCGTATTTGGATAAATTTGTAATTGTCTTCATAGACGATATACTCATTTATTCCAAAAATCAGGAAGAACACTGTCAGCATTTGCATGCACTCTTAACTTTGTTAAGAAAAGAAAAACTTTACGCCAAATTCTCGAAGTGTGAATTTTGGCTACAAGAAGTGCAATTCCTAGGACACATGGTGAATCACGAAGGTATTCATCCTGCTAAGATAGAGGCAATTACCAAATGGAAGGCCCCATAATCAGCTATGGAAATTAGAAGTTTTCTAGGGTTAGCCGGATACTATAGACGGTTTATTAAGGATTTTTCCAAGATAGCTGTACCATTAACTAAGCTAACCTGTAAAGCAATTAAGTTTGAATGGGGACCTAAGCAAGAAGAAGCTTTTAAGATTCTAAAGCATAAGTTAACAAATGCCCCAATCTTAGCATTACCAGAAGGAACAGAAGATTTTGAAGTATATTGTGATGCTTCAAAATTAGGATTTGGATGTGTGCTAATGCAACGCAAGAAGGTAATTGCGTATGCATCAAGACAATTTAAAAAGCACGAGGAAAACTATACAACTCATGACTTAGAATTAGGAGCCATAATTTTTGCCCTTAAAATTTGGAGACATTATCTGTACGGAAGTAAATTTACTGTCTATACGGATCACAAAAGTTTAAGATATATATTTGGGCAAAAAGAATTAAATATGAGGCAAAGAAGGTGGATGGAAATTCTAAGTGATTACGACTGTGATATTCAATATCACGAAGGAAAAGCAAATGTAGTTGCAGATGCCTTAAGTCGTAAGTATCATGAGAACCAAAGACGAGTTCGTGCTCTCAGATTAAATCTACAATTAGATTTAATGGAGCAACTGAAGAATATTCAAGAGACAGCAATAGAGGATGCTGCTGAAGGAATGAAGGGACGAATAAAAGAATTAGAGCAAGGAAATGATGGAATTTGGAGATTCCATAAGAAAAGAATTTGGGTACCTAAGCAAGGAGATTTAAGAGATAAGATTTTAGAAGAAGCTCATAAATCTAGGTATACCATACATCCAGGCAACAATAAAATGTACCAAGATTTAAGAAATAATTTCTGGTGGATAGGAATGAAAAAGGATATTGCTAGATATGTTTCTAAGTGTCTTACTTGTTCCCAAGTTAAGGCAGAACACCAGAAACCTTCAGGTCTACTACAACAATTAGAAATGCCTGTATGGAAATGGGAACTCATAACAATGGACTTTGTTACTAAGTTACCCAAAACCAGAAAAGGTAATGATGCGATTTGGGTAATTGTGGATCGATTAACCAAATCAGCTCATTTTCTACCCATGAAGGAAACCTTTAGCATGGAAAGGTTAGCCAAATTGTATGTAGATGAAGTAGTATCCTTACATGGAGTTCCACTCTCCATTGTATCGGATAGGGATAGTCGTTTCACTTCTCACTTCTGGACAAGTTTTCAAGAAGCCATGGGAACTAAACTGAACCTGAGCACTGCATATCATCCACAAACAGACGGACAAAGTGAAAGGACAATCCAAACTCTGGAAGACATGCTCCGAGCATGTGTAATAGATTTTGGTGGAAATTTGGACAACCACTTACCTTTAATTGAATTCTCCTATAACAATAGTTATCATTCAAGCATCGAAGCTGCCCCATTCGAAGCACTATACGGACGTAAGTGTAGAACTCTAGTATGCTGGGCAGAAATAGGAGAGTCAATTATCAGGTCCTGAAATAGTACAAGAAACCACTGACAAGATTACTCAAATCAAGGAAAGACTAAAGACGGCTCGAGATCGTCAGAAAAGTTATGCAAACAATAGACGGAAGCCGTTGGAATTCCAAGTTGGAGATAGAGTACTATTAAAAGTTTCTCCTTGGAAAGGAGTAGTTCGATTTGGTAAGAAAGGAAAGCTAAGTCCACGATACGTTGGACCATTCTCGGTGACCCAACGTATAGGACCAGTTGCCTATCGCTTACAACTACCAGAAGAATTAGTTGGAGTACATGACGTATTTCATATATCTAATCTAAAGAAGTGTCTAGCAGACGAATCTCTGGTAGTACCTCTACAGGACATAGAAGTAAATGAGAAATTAAAATTCGTAGAGAAACCTCTTCAAATAGAAGACAGAAAGATCAAGTTTCTCAAGCACAAGCGATTAGTGCTAGTTAAAGACAAGTGGGATTCAAAAAGAGGATCGGAGTATACTTGGGAGCTGGAATAAGAGATTAAGCGAAAGTATCCTCACTTGTTCCAGTAAATCTCGAGGACGAGATTTTTATTAAGGTAGGGAGGATGTAACAACTCTCACCAAAACTATTATTTATTATTATATTTGGTTCAATAGGAAACCCTAATTAAAACACCCAAGTAATCCTGCATAAACCCTAAAATTTTCAGAACAATCGGAATCAGGACCAGGGCCCCTAAAACTCAGGGGGGTAAACCCTAGTTGATAATATCCTCACAGTTTGCTGTAGGAATTGAAATTCGTCGAAACGTGACTCACTAAGGCTATAACAGACACGAACCTACCCTACCCTAAAAGTAACCCGTCGCGCCACGCGACAGGCCCCTCGCGCCACGCGAGGGCGCCGTTTTTCATGTATAAATAGGGGAGTCTGGTACATGCAATTGTGCGTTAGTTCGACGTTCAAACTCAATACGTACGTTGAGATATTGTCCAATTACTACAAAAACACACACAGACATGAAACGCTGCCGCTGAAACAGGGTAATAACTCGATCGCTGCTACGATTCAATGTCCGATCGATTGAAACTATCCAATGGATGTTTAAGTGCTGCCCACATTAGGGTTATGCTTTATCATTCGTCATGAATTCGATGGATGTTTAAGAGGGTTTAATCTCGTGAGTTATCGTAAATGCTGTATTAGTTACTGACCTAGTTCGTGTGCATGTTATTAATTTAGGTAACAAGGCTAATCAATAGACTAGACTCTGCCCGTGTTAAATCTGCAATGTGAGTCATTCTCTTTTTATCAAATTTAATTTCAAAAGCATGTTTATTTTCAAAGTTATAATTACAGGGATTAAGTCTTTGTAATCACCAAATTACAGCCGGTATGTGGGGTTTTGTATACATTACCTGATAACCGTCACCATTGGACAACGGGTTAGCCAAGGGGTGATATGACCATAGTTACAGACACCATTGGACTCTGAGGTTACCAATGGATGGTCGAGTGACAAATACTATGGGTAGTTGGTTGATATATGGAAACATTGTAATCGCTCTTAATACTGTAAATTATAACAAATGCGTCGTTTTAGTAAAAAGAATGATTCACCAGTATTTCCCGCTGACAAAACCTTTTTCAAACATGTTTCAGGTGATCTGTTGTGATCCAGGAAAAGTGCCGCGAAGCACTACAAGCTTAAGGAAGTGGCTCAATATAAAATAAAGAAACATGTTTTGTAAAATAAAGATTTCTCCGTGAAATCATATGACTGTAAATTAACAGGGTTTTATCCCGAATTGTGAAATAAAATAATCGGGAAATTTCAGTTTTAAAAAGATCCTGATAAAAAGTCTTCCGCTGTCAACTTAATTAAATAAATACCACGGGATTTTCTGTCTCGCGGCTCCTGGACCGGGTTAAACCGGGCCGGGGGCCGTGACATAAAACATGCATGAATTCACTTGTATAGTATGTAATCTGACATTGTTGACATTTAAGCACATAATTGCAGTCATTAAATAATAATTAAAGTGTACGAAAATTACCGGTTTGGTGCCAGTTGTCACAGGCTCCCCCCGTTAAAAGAATTTCATCCCGAAATTCAGGCTGAGCTGACTCTTGCAGGAGTCTTATTGAACAGGTGGGGGTACTTTTCTTTGAACTGGTCTTCACGTTCCCACGTGTACTCGGGTCCGTGCTTAGAGTTCCAACGTACTTTGACAAGTTTCACACTGCTCCTCCTGGTCTTGTTGACTTTCCAGTCGGTAACCTCAACGGGTTGCTCTGTAAATCTGAGGGCGTCATCAATATGCACTTCATCCGCCGGGATGATCACGTTTTCTTGTGTTGGACTCTTCTTGAGATTGGATACATGGAACGTATCATGTACTCCGTTAAGTTCTTCCGGTAATTCCAATTTGTATGCCACGGTACCAATTCTTTCCAAACTCTTGAATGGTCCGATGTATCATGGATTCAGCTTTCCACGCTTTCCAAATCTTACTACGCCCTTCCAAGGTGAGACTTTTAACAACACTTTGTCTCCCACCTCGAATTCTAATGGTTTATGTCTTCGATCAGCGTAGCTCTTTTGTCGATCTCGAGCCGCCTTAATGCGCTCTCGGATTTGCATGATCTTGTCGGTTGTCTCTTGTACAAGTTCAGGACCAACCATTCTTTTGTCTCCAGCGTCTGCCCAACATAAAGGCGATCGGCACTTGCGGCCATACAGAGCTTCGAACGGTGCGGCTTTTATGCTTGTATGATAAATGTTATTGTAGGAAAACTCAACTAAAGGTAGATGAGTATCCCAGCTGCCGCCTAGGTCCATGACACATGCACGAAGCATATCTTCTAATGTTTGTATGGTTCGTTCGCTCTGGCCGTCTGTTTGCGGATGGAAGGCCGTGCTTAGGTCTAATTAAGATCCAAAGGCTTCCGGAAAGGATTGCCAGATTCTTGAGACAAAGCGTCCATCTCTGTCTGAAATAATTGAGATTGGCACTCCATGACGTGCCACAATTTCTTTTAAGTATATCTCAGCAAGCTTTCCAGTGCTATCCTTCTCTCGGATTGGTAGGAAATGCGCAGATTTCGTCAATCGATCAACTATCACCCATATCATATCGTGCCCTCTAGGGGTCCTGGGTAATTTTGTTATGAAGTCCATCGAGATTTGCTCCCACTTCCACATGGGTATCTCTGGTTTTTGTAGTAGGCCAGACGGTTTCTGATATTCAGCCTTAACCTTAGCACAGGTTAGGCATTTTCCAACATAAACAGCAACATCGCTCTTGAGTCTCGGCCACCAATAGTATTCCTTCAAGTCTTGATACATTTTATCCGATCCCAGATGGATCGAGTATCTCGACTTGTGAGCTTCATTAAGGATGACTTCTCGCATACCGCCATAGAGCGGAACCCAAATACGCCCCTTAAAGTTTAAGATTCCCTCTTTGTTTGCACCATATATTTCAACATACCCCGGAGGTATTCAGCTTTACGGTTTTCCCCCTTAAGAGCTTCTTGTTGTGCGTCATAAATGCGTGCAGTGAGGTTCGTTTGAATAGTCATTTCCAATGCTCTAACCCTTAGGGTCTTAACCCTTTCTTTTCGACTTAGCGTGTCTGCTACAACGTTTGCCTTTCCAGGATGGTACTTAATCTCACAGTCATAATCATTCAGAAGCTCGACCCATCGTCGCTGACGCATGTTTAATTCCTTCTGATCAAATATGTGTTGTAGACTTTTGTGATCTATGAAGATTGTGCATCGAGTACCATATAAATAATGTCGCCAGATCTTCAAGGCGAATACCACCGCACCTAGTTCCAAGTCGTGTGTGGTGTAATTCTTTTCATGTACCTTCAATTGTCTTGAAGCGTAAGCGATGACTTTCTGGCGTTGCATGAGCACGCAACCGAATCCTTGACGCGAAGCGTCGTAGTATACCACGAAGTCTTCAGTGCCTTCGGGTAAGGATAGTATTGGTGCATCACATAGCTTATTTTTTAGCAGTTGGAAGGCTTCTTCCTGCTTATCACCCCAGTCGTACTTCTTGTCTTTCTGCGTAAGGGTAGTTAGCGGTTGAGCTATCTTTGAGAAATTCTCGATGAATCGCCGATAATAGCCCGCTAAGCCCAAAAGTTGTCGAACTTCAGTTGGGGTTTTGGGGGCTTCCCAATTCTTTATTGCTTGAATCTTGGATGGGTCTACATGAATGCCCTTCTCGTTCACAACGTGACCAAGAAACTGTACTTCGTGAATCCAAAATTCGCACTTTGAGAACTTTGCATAAAGTTTTTCTTTCTTCAGTAGTTCCAGAATGGTTCTGAGGTGTTGCTCATGCTCTTCTTTTGTTCGGGAATAAATCAGGATATCATCGATAAATACTATCACGAATTTATCGAGATATGGTTTGCATACGCAGTTCATCAGATCCATAAATACCGCTGGCGTGTTCGTCAGTCCGAATGGCATCACAAGGAATTTGTAATGCCCATAACGTGTTTGGAATGCAGTCTTTGGTACGCTTTCCTCTTGTATCCTTAACTGATGGTATCCAGATCGAAGATCGATCTTGGAATAGTAGCTTGATCCTTGCAATTGATCAAATAAGTCATCAATCCTCGGTAGTGGATACCGATTCTTGATTGTGAGCTTGTTCAGTTCTCTGTAATCGATACACATCCGTAATGTTCCATCCTTCTTTTTCACGAACAATACTGGAGCTCCCCAAGGCGAGAAGCTTGGCCTTATGAATCCTTTATCCAACAACTCCTGGAGTTGTGTAGATAATTCTTGCATTTCGGATGGTGCAAGCCGATATGGTGCCTTGGCTACAGGAGCGGCTCCTGGAACCAAGTCTATACGGAATTCGACTTGTCGTTGCGGAGGTAGTCCTGGCAGATCTTCGGGAAAAACATCAGGGAATTCCTTCACCACAGGAATGTCTTCGAGTTTCGGCTCTTCAGCTTTCTTATCTACGACGTGCGCTAGGAAAGCAACACATCCTTTCCTTAAGCACTTATGTGCCTTCATATAACTGATGATTCGCAGGGGCGCGTCTCGTTTCTCTCCATGCACGATGAGAGTTTCATTATTCGCCAAAGGGATACGAATGATTTTCTCATGACAAATAACTTCAGCTTTGTTCTTGGACAACCAGTCCATTCCGACCACTACATCGAAGCTACCCAATTGAATAGGTAAGAGGTCGATGCTAAAATTTCGTTCACCAAGTTCTAATGAGCAGCCTCTAACAACTTCGCCTGATTCAACAAGTTTACCATTGGCTAGCTCTATGGAGTAAGGAATATCTAATCTCCTAGATTCTATTCCAAGCATACGTTTAAATTCCACAGACATGAAGCTATAGTCGGCACCAGTGTCAAATAATATGGATGCAAAGTGATTGTTAATGAGAAACGTACTGGTGACCACATTAGAGTCCTCGCGTGCGTTCCTTGCTCCAATCACAAATGCTCGAGCCTGAGCATTGTTTCCCCTTGGGCAATCTTTTATGAAATGATCTTTGCTTCCACAACTGAAGCATCCTTGGTTTTGCCCAGCTCCATTCCCATTCCGATTACCATTGCCATTTCCATTTCCACCATTCCTATTACCAGTACCGTTGCGATTTCCATTTCCGTTCCTTCCTTTTCCCCAACAGTCTTCTGTTTGATGACCCAACCTACCACATTTGTCGCATCTTGGAATGCGACAAGCTCCTTCATGATGATACCTACATTTTTGGCACTTAGGCAGGGTGCCTTGGTATCTTTTGGTAGAAGCATCATTCATGTTTGCAAGAGTTTTCGCCTCCTGAGGCGGGTTGGTGTCACGTTTCTTGTTGTTGAAACCCTTGTTGTTGTTGCGAGTTGCTTGACTCAGATTCGAATGCTTTCTTTTCTTGTCACCAGACGACTCGGCATGCGTCTCGGTCTTCTCAGTAGGGTTTAGCGATAACTTCTTCATTCAAACAGCTTCGAACAGCATCTTCAGTAAGGCTGACAGCCAGAGTTACAGCCTCAGTGATTGTTGCAGGTTTGGCTGAGGTTACCATGCCACGAAACTCTGGGGCCAGTCCCCAAATGTAGCGTTCTACGCGCTTAAACTCAGGAGTCACCATGTACGGGATCACCCTAGACAAATCGTGGAATCTTCGGGTGTAACCAGTGATGTCAGCACCTTCCATGATCAAGTGCCAAAACTCAGTTTCCAATCTTTGGAGTTCAGCATGAGAGCAATACTTCTCTCTCATTCGTTCCTTTAGTTCATCCCACGTCAGGCCATAAGCGGCATCATCACCCAGGGTTTGGACTTGCAAGTTCCACCAAGTCAGAGCTTCATCAACAAACAACCCAGTAGCAAAAGTGACTGGCTGATCCGCGGTACACTTGCTCATACGGATAGTGGCTTCAGTCTTCTCCGTCCAGCGTACAAACGCTACTGCACCTCCAGTGCCGTCGTAGTTCAGTGGTTTGCAGTCGAGAAACTGCTTGAAAGTGCAGCCCTGAGCTGCGTTTCCTCCAGATGAATCTCCATTCCCATTACGCCTGGCATTGCTTGGTCCTCCACTTTGTTCAGTACGGTTCGCCTCGTACTGGGTGATAGCTGCGGAGATTCTTTCCTCCAGTTGAGTGTTTAGCTTTTCAGCAGTTCTTGGCAGTGGGGGAGGAGGAGGTTGATCATGAGCGTTCACAGCTCTTCTGGGTACCATGTTCTGACAGAACACAACACAATAGGGTTAGACATTTGTTTGATATCGTCATACGAGACAGTAGTAGTATATATATACAGTTATATACCACATAAGTGACACCAAACAATTATTACTCCAGCAGAGTATTTAATAGGATGGGGGAGGGGTGTTCAGTTTGACCTTTTCTTGCACTGAGGGAATCTATACGTGACAAGACTTGCTGTGATTTTTGTGCACTGAATTCCATAATTATGTATGCATCCATAATTACGTAACTCCTTGCACAGTTCGTTTCATCCTCGTATATCTTCCTTCAGATACTGCTTTCAGGTAAAGTCACGTGTACTTGTGGTATTCTACTTCTAGTATATGTAAGTATCAATCATCACAAATAATTGCAAGTAATTCTTAATCACAGATAAGTGCTACTCCAGTGCACCCTAAGTCTCGTAGTGTCTTTTCTTGACTCTTATAAACAGTTTCAGGTAGTGGATGTCGCGGAAAGTTTTATGCAATGAAAACTTTTTGAAAAATTGTTTTCGTGAAAGGATCCTAGAGATTGTAGACTAGACTCGAGAAGGAATCCTGGTTCACTACAATCGCAGCTCTGATACCAATCTGTCACACCCCTTTCTTTGGCGGAAGCACGAGGTGTGATCATGAAAGGTTCTCATTGCATACGAAAGGTAAACATACTACATGCTCGTAAAAATAACTTCAAATACCCATAACATTACGTTACTGAAAACATAGATTAAGTGTTTACATCACGAGACAACATATTGTCTGAAAGTGTACAACTTTATTTAAGGAAAAACATAAACAACATCCAGGAGCATGAGTAAGACCGCGCGCACATCCACTTTAGTTACCTGAAATACATGTGAGTTTTGGAAAAACGTCAACATAATGTTGGTGTGAATTCATGCAGTTCTTGTATTGAACATTTGTATACTTTGTACAAAAAAACATGGTATGTATCCTGTATAAATCAAGTATTCTTGTATAAATCCCGTATTCTTGTATAATTCACGTATTCTTGTATAAATCACGTATTCTTGTATAAATCACGTATTCTTGTATAAATCACATACTCTTGTATAAATCAAGTATTCTTGTATAAATCACGTATTTTTGTATGTATCAAGGTTGTTAATGGGTTGCAAGGCCATTTACATGTGACACGACATAGGAAGCAACCAAACCATAGGCATTTTTCTAGTTGTCGATTCTGAGACACAAAAGCACTACTCGGTACTCGTTCTCACCAAGAGTGTGGCTGCCCGAAAACCCGTTAGATCTAACATTTTGTTCTGCGGTCTAGGTATATTGTTGATTAATGGTGCTTATGGTACCCTATTCGTGACACGATTTCTCGTATCAATTCTTGTATCATCATACCATTTGTAAACATTGTAACATTTGTAACATGTATTTCACCCCCGAAGTTATAAAACTGAAAACAGTTAAAAGAAAAGGGGGAGCATGAACTCACAACTTTGTGTTCCTGCGTCGTAAACTTCACCGGATTTGCTTATCTAGCGTCGTGACCTAAACGTGTTTTATTAACGTTAGTCACTAGACTTGTATCGCACAAGTACAAGTCACTATCTTTTGTATATGTGTTCTTGTGTTAAAAATAATTTATATTTTTAACTATGTGCCTTACTTATATTATTTTCTCAACAATAAATCTAAGTATCTTGTATTTTTCACCCGAATTATGTATTTTGTCCAAATCTTCATTTCATGTTCATAACTTGTCCAAGTTATTTATTCTATCAAGTAATATATTTTCATAAATATATTCTCTTGTATTTGTCTAAGTATGTTGTAGGTGTATTTTGTATCTTCACTCCTTAGGAGTATTTAGTGTATTTTCAAGTCCTAATACACTATCACGTATAATACATACTACATACACTTAGCACAAAATTTGGTGATCAATAAATACATATATTTTCCTCAAAAATATACATACTTAATATCCATTTTTATCTTGAAGAAATCATCATTTCTTATCTTAAAGTTTTCATAAAAATTGGGAAACATTGGTAAATATTTTTAGGTACATTTTTAGGGAATAAGTTTCACAAAAACTTATATTTTTCTAAGTGTCAAAATTTATAGAAGTTTTGACAGAGTTTCCTCTAAAAATGGAGGTTTCCCATGTTTTCAAAACATGTGTTTATTTTCTTTTAAATCATCATCAAACGTCAACAACTTATTCACCACTTATCAAGTGCCAAAATCAAGTAAATCACACTACATTATGAACTTGAAGTTTTGTAAAAACTTGTAGTAACTTACCATGTTATTTAGTAGGTTTAGTTACTCTTAAAAACATGGTTGTTTGCTTGTAAATCTCATTCTTGGAGAATTTAGTCATTTACAACTTGTAGGATAATTTTTCTAAAAATACTTCTTTTGTATTTTTCTTGCTTCATAAGTGTTCATACACTTGTTTTTCTAATAAAAATAGTGCAGGTTTAAGTAAAAACCAAGATCTTCTAAAATTCATATTTTAAACTTGGTTTTCTTGGAAAATCATTCATAAATCTTAGATTTATAAGTTTACTAGCTTACTTTGTTTATTATTTTCCAAGAAATCATTTATTCCTCAAGTTCATGTTTAATCAAGAAGATGATCATCTTGTGTAAATACATAATCACCTCCTAACATGCTAAATCATGTTTTTAATCATAATCTAGCAAGTTCCATGAATCAATATCTCTAGTAATCATCAAGCAAATAATATACATTCACTAAACACTATCATTTCAACAAGGTTTCATCATATGTAAAACTTATGTTCATGATTCTTGTGTATGTCTTTTAGTGTTCTTGTTATAATCATCATAATACACCATTTAACCAACTAAAATAGAAGTAAACAAAGGTTTTCAAGGATCTTACTACTATCTTAAAGCTAGGGAAGAACAAGATGAATAATGAGTGGATAAAAGCACACAAGAGAGGTCCTTCAAGTTCCGTGAGCACCGAGTCTCCTAAATCACCTTGTATCACCTTGAGATACACTTGGAATGCTTGAAGCTTGAATGAAAATGGGTGGTGTGTGGTGGTGGATTGGAGCCGTGAGCAAGGGAGGGGTGGAGGAGGATAATGAGTGTGAAAGATGAATGTAAGTTATGATCTTCCATGTGATTTAATAACCATGTGTCCCTTTAAACCTTAGGTTAATATGTTTGTAAAGTACTAGACAAGATCCTTACACAAATCTTGGGGGATCCTAGGAGATTACACAAGATTAAGAAAGATCTCACAAGATCAAGGTGGGGCCACTATATGGGCCGATTACTTGCATATAGGGGGGGGGTAAATTGTAATTTAGAATGATAAGGTAGGTTACTAGTGGAAGTTAAATGTGAAAGTCTTGTATTTATGTGTATCATGCTTTATGTAGTATGTTAGTGTGCTCGGGAATCATAACTAGCTCAGAAAAAATAAAACAATGCTTCTAGTAATATTTTGATTTTCCGGTTAGTGTCCGGTTGTTCGGTTAAGTACCGGTTTGTTAAAGTGCTAAATTGCACCGTTTAGTGTCTTTCAAGTGCCCTTTTGTGATACTTTCATGTCACACCCCAACCGATGGCGGAATCATCGGGGAATGGCACTGAGCGAAACAGATTGTCCAGAAATTTCCATAACAATTATTATTACTATTCAATTTAAGATAACATGTCCCATACCATGCCTCAAACAGTAAACAAATTATTACAGATAAAATCTAGGCAAATAATGCTGTTCCGACAACTCATATTTAAATAGAGCAATTGTTTATCTGCTTCTAGAGACCCTTGATTCAATTACTATGGACAACTATTTGTTGGCCTCTAGAGCCTTATTCTAGCTTCGATTTCCTACCAGATGTGCATCCTAAGTTAAAATAAAGCCAATACATATAATGTAAAGGTGAGCATACAAGTTTGATAATAGCATATAGGGTCGAATTCGTTTACGCATAACCAGCACGTACACATAGTGAAATGAAGCACGTTAGTTATCGACACAGATCCATCGATACCAATGACTGCGGGTTGACTGCCAGAGGCAGTTCGCAATACATGATTACCGCTGTAATCCATGCAAGTAATTGTCCTTAACAACCCCTGCGAACAGGTGCTGAGTCCAAACTATAGTACTATCGTTGCTAAGGCAGGTAGACATCATTCCATGTGTAAACATAACAAACAAGCATTCACAAGCCACGTATAACATGCATTAACGGTTAGCGTTCAAATAGTATTGAGTAGTGTGTTTGATTGTGGTTTGAATATTCGTAACGTATGTAACACCCAAAAGTGCGTAAAGCAAAAAGGGATCGAGTATACTCACAGCGGTTGATGGATTAAAGGGAGCGCTTGAGAGTAGGGTTAGCCTGGATAGTTCGATAGTAATACGATAAGCAATGCGTAAAACGGAAACAAGTGTTGGGGGATCGGACAGCTGGTCGATCGGACGGTAGTCCGATCGGACGCCTGGCCGTGCGGTTGACAGTCCGTTCGGACAGTTGTCCGGTCGGACGGTGGTCCGATCGGATGGCTGTTCGAGTGGATTGTTTCTTCCTTTAAGTGAGATGTGTTTGTGTATGATGGTTTGACTTTTGAAGTTTTCATTGTAGCATATGAAAATATTGAAGTATCTCTACCGTTCAGGTCGGTCGATCGGACGGTTGTTTGATCGGCCGGCAACCCGATCGGCTAGGTACCTCAGCACAAATAAGTTCTCAGCTGAAGGCACTCGATCGGACAGTAGTTCGATCGGGTGGCATTTCTTGTGCATTGAACATGTTGCAAAATCGATTAATGGTTGAAGTCAAGTATCTCATGATTCGAAGAGTAATCCAATCGGACTGTAGTCCGATCGGACAGCAGTTCGTTCAATATTTAAACTTCAAAATAAGTTGACTAAGTGTGGGACCCTTGTGCTAGCCGTTCGGCTGACCGGTCGTTCGGCTGTCTGTCCGTTCGGCTGGCTGTCTGGTCGGCCTGTTCGTCTAACACTTGGTCGTTTTGTTTGTTTGTCGTTTTATCGAGGTATTTTGGTAACGAGTCAAACAACGGAAACCTCGTCTTTACTTGGTTCTCCTGATCGGACAGGAACCACCCAAATCCGGTTGGTGAACGGTTCGGGACGGTGTTTAATGTTTAACCTGAAATCGGTGAACCTCGTGGATAGAATCTGGATCTTGAGCCAAACAACCTCCAGAATGAGTAGTAAGTCGGCACAAGCCCCGTTTCTATCGGTTTTGAAGGCATTGACTGTAAAAGAGTTGAAAGAAGGTTGGAAAACCATCTTTCAATCCATTCCACCGTGAATATGTTTAGATCTATGAAAGATCTTTGTTTGTTTATGTGGAAATCAGTTAGATCCAAGTTATTCTTGGTGGATTGAGGCCAAAACATGAAATTCTTCAAGAACACATGATGACGTCATCCTGGAATACCTTGAATCTCGATGATTTCTCGGTTAAAAGTTAAGATTTAAAAGATAGAAAGGTGTAGGAGTGCGTGTAGATCAAGAAAGTACAAGATTTAAGACGAGATCTTACCGGAATCGTGAGAAATCTGAAGAAAAGTGAGGAGCACGAGCTGGTCGGACGTCACTTGCCAAAAGTAGTAAGTTGGAGAGTGACAAGGGGTATTTATAGGATGCCAAAAGAGGAAATGGCTGGCCGATCGGTCAGGCAGCTCGATCAGACAGCCTGTCCGATCGGACAGCAGTCCGATCGGCCGGCTGGTCGATCGGCTAGTGGCCTGATCGATCAGTTGCCTGATTCGAGTGTTCGGTGCGATGATTTTTGATATTTCGATTTCGACTGCGAGTGATGCGAATGCGATGGAGTTTCCTATTCAAATTACTTTTAATCCCAACCACTCATATCTCGCATTATCTCTTCTCCACTAATTATCATAGTTCGATTGTGATTCGAGTTCGATGTCGATTGAGTTCGATTGTATTTCGAGTTTCGATTGCGTTTTCGATTGATTACCACACATAACATAAATGAGCATGCACAAGTAACACACAAGGCACACACACACGTATAACAATAACTAAAATGCGTAGTTCGAGTTGCGATTCGATGTCGATTTGATTAACATAGTTGGATTATCGTTTAATTAACTTTATCGCATTGTTACTTCCTATAATTCACAGTCGTAAGTCGATTAGTTTGTGAGCAACATACGTTGATCATTGTAATTATTGACACTTACTCCACATAATACAGCTAAATTAAACACATAAAAGAAATTCACTACAAGTTAAGTCGCGCGAAATCGGTCGTTGACTCTGACCTTGACTTTGACTTCTCGAAAACACGGGGTGTTACATTTCAATTCCCGACACTCAGGAAAATATTCTGGATCAATTTGTCATATTTTTGCATGATACAATCTCGTTATAATGCTGAATTTTGCTGAATTATATAAAATTAAGCTTTTAAAGTGTATTTCGGGTGCTTTTTAGTGCGTATTTTAGCTTCCGGAAAGTCTATATATAAACCCTTGTATGTACTCTTGGGTTTTAATGTATTCTTGTCGTTGGACCTACACCTAGGCCTCAATTCTACTGTCTGACTGTTTTCTGCAGAATTGTTGACACAATGTGTCTTACCGGTGAGTTTACTAGTATTTCTGACGCAACGCTGTTCATTAATGCATAAAGTAATTCTTGTAGTATAAAACGTGCATGAATTCACTTGTATAGTATGTAATCAGACATTGTTGACATTTAAGCACATAATTGCAGTCATTAAATAATAATTAAAGTGTACGGAAATTACCGGTTTGGTGCCAGTTGTCACAGTGTTCGTGAATGCTTCGCGAACACATATATTTTTTAACAAACGAACACGAACACGAACAAGGTATTGTTCATGTTTGTTCGGTTCGTTTACAGCCCTAATTCTAATAGAAGCTCTGTGGTATCCTCCTATACATACGACAGGAAAAAATTGCATTTTGGAGACAAAGTTAGCCATATAGCACGGGCAGTCGGGCACTCCCTTGCCAATAAGATACCTGTCAGAAATCCAATCTATCCTATATAATAAAAGAAACCAATATGTGACACGTGTCATTCATTGAAGGCACCTATTTTTGAGGTTTTTCGTCTTTCTTTTATATTTATCTTCTAATAATTATAGATAATATTAGATAGAAAAAAAAATTAATTGAATAAAAAAATATATTGGATAACATCGGATTACTTAGATGATAACATACACATATGAGATTTTTGTTTTACTATTATTATTGTTTTATTATTTATCAAACAAATATATCGATTACTTTAATTTTTTATACGTAAGACTTTATCCAAAACTATATTTATTTAATATACTATTAATCCAAAATTACATTTATTATATATAAGACTTTATCCAAAATTATATTTATTTAATATACAATCAATCCAAAATTACATTTATTTAATTCGTGTCGTATACAAAGTTTTTTAACTTTTTTATTATTTGGTATATAAATTACATTTGTTCAACTCATACAATACACGTAGTTCTTAAAGATATAATATTTATTATTAATTTTATTATTATTATTATTTTTGAACGGTAAATTATTTTATTCCCTGCTGTTTATGAGACTTGAACCCAAGATTTCTCATTCCCAAGGTGTTTAAAGGCTTTGCCTTTGCCAATGGACCACCACCCCATTGGTAATATTTTTTATTATTTAATATATAAAATTATATTTATTCAACCCGTGTAATAAATGAGTTTTTAAAGATATGTTGTTTTATTATTTAGTATATAAATTAGTTTTTTTTACCATTATTAGCATTTCTGTTATTTATCAAATATATTGATTACTTAAAATTTATATATATAAGACTTTATCCAAAACTATATTTATTTAATATACTATTAATCCAAAATTATATTTATTTAATATACTATTAATCTAAAATTACATCTATTCAGCTCGTGTAATACACAGAGTTTTTAAAGATTTAACTTTTTATTATTTGGTATATAAATTACATTTATTCAACCTATATAATACACGAGGTTTTTAAAGATATAATATTTTTTTATTATTTAATATATAAAATTATATTTATTCAACTGCTGTAATAAATGAGATTTTTAAAGATATATTGTTTTATGTTTTAGTATGTAAAATTACCTTTTTTAACCCGTGTAATACACGGGGTTATAACCTAGTAAACTAATAAAGCACCTAATTGAGGTTTGTACATTTCATTAACGAGCCCAAGTTTTTATTGGCCCATTTAGCTTACAAACACTTATATAATCGACAATTTTTAAACTAATAAACAATTTCAAAAGGAGGCTGCCATTTTCTTCTTGTTTGGGCTTTAGTAGATAAATCGACTCTTTTTAGTTCAAGGCCCAATGGACCATGCCAAAAAGGTTTACATGTTGGGTTTGATTTTGCTATGAATGTAGACTGAGGTGCTGTTTGTTTTTTACGAGATAAAATGTCTACAGTTTGCGGACCACATCTGCAGACATCTGTAGAAGAAGAGGTGAACCAAACCTCTGCAGTGTAACACCTCGTAAAATCACGTCCAATGAGGTATTGACACGTGTAATAAACCCTAATGAAGTCAAACATTGAATTTAAGGGACTAATTTTTCGAAAAATCGAAAACCTTGATCATGAAAGGACTGGAAGTGTTAGCATACCTAAAATAAGTTTCTAAATAACCTCTCACGATATTCATGTTCACAAATGAGCCACTTGGCGATCGAGTGTAGCCGTTTGCGGAATTAATTGAAAGTTTGGCAATGAAGGGTTAAAAGCGTCAACATGTTAATTCTTACCTCTGAGTGACCTTTTAACAAACCGGGAGCTTCATGATATTTGATTATACTCTCGGGAATGCCAATTATTGGCCGTCTAAGGTTTTTATGCCTATAAGTAAAGTTACGCGCAACTTTGCAAGTTAGAGGGGCTAGAAGTGTCAATATGTTTAATTATACCTCTGAATGACCTTTTAGCGAACCCGAAGCATCGTGATGTTTAATAATACTTTCAAGAATGCATAACATGGATTAGATGAGGCTTCAATGCTATTAAATGATGAGATGCGCAAGTTTGCGCAATAGAGGGACCTAAAGCGTCAACTTTTGAATCTACGCCTTTCGGTGACCATTTAAGCGAACGAGAGTGTAGTAATATTTAAGTATATGTTTGGGAATGCCCATTATGGGCCATGGAAGACTTGGATATCATTAAACAACGTTTCGCGCTACTTTGCGCAATTAAAGGACTAATTGCGTCAAACTGCAAAAGTATGTCGATTCGTAGGGTATCGGACCTTCTGGAATATGACCATGAGTTAAACATACCCTAATTATCCTTTATATAGCTTAGATATAGGCTTGGAGGTGTTTGGTGCGCAAAAATAAACTTTTAAGTCATTCAGGGACTAAAAGTGTCAAAAAGTGCACAAGTTTGCATTTCCGCGCATATCTTGCATTCTGAATATATCCGGACACCCAAAAATTTATATAAGCACTAAAATATTTTATTTTAGTGTTCGGCATGATAAAATTCCATTCGTCGCGTAATTTGGATCGTTTTTCGCGTCCGTACGTGTTTCGTCGTAATTAGTCGAACAACGTGACCGTACGACCAAACGAACCGACATCCGACATATTTTTGAGCATGTTTTATGTTCCCTATGTTTATGCATCATTGTAGATCCTTGAAAATGGCTTAATGGGCTTCAAACATGCCAAAAATGACCTTATATGCTTACAGGGACCAAAACTGCAACTTCTGAAAGTTGTTTGATCTGTGCAGGCCGTAGGCTACGCCCCCTGCAGCGTAGCCTACGCCCAGGTCTGGGCAGATTCTTATTTTCAGCATTCTGGTTGTTTTTCAAGGGCTTTTATGTAAAATCCTCAATACCATGAGCTGGTTTTCAACCCCCATTGTATTTAGAAACCATGGGCACACATGGAGGGCCAAGATTGAAGCACGGGTTACGAGAAACGATCCTAACGGTTCTTGAAATCCTATATAAACCCACTTGATCTTGCTCTCATTTCGCCCCTTGATCTGAATTGTTCTAAGTTGGAGCCCTTGTGCTTCATACCTGAACATCCACGATCAATTCCATCCTTGTTTGGATCCTTTGTAAGTGTCCTTTCGTGCTCAGTTTAAATTTCTAGCGTTATAGCCGAAAAGTCAAGCGTTTTGATAAACACTTTGAATTTTAAACGGTTGAGCCATTGTTCGTAACGAACATGGCTACGTGACCATAATTAAGTAGGTGTTAAACCCTCAAAAGGGCACCTCCTAATTACCACGTTTACTTAGTTAAATTGTCGGGTCAAATAAAAGTCAAACGGGTTAGTTTTAAATAAATTCATAACTATTAATATAAGAAACCATAAAATCAGTTTTCTCGCTTTAATAACTTGGTAAATATTAGTTGAACATGCCTAAGCATGATTCAACCCGACAATTCTAAGTATAGGCTCGGTTCGGAACCGAAAGTCGCAAAAGTTGACTTTTGCTTTGACTTTCAGTTCTGACCCGATTTAGCTTAGTTTAGATATGCCTTAGGATTCCTTTAGGACCAGGTTATAGGTTAGTGTAACCCTCTGAGGTTATACAACTTGGTTCCTTAGTTATCCGATTCATTGCATGTTTCCGTTATATGCTTAAATGTTGACCATTATGCCCTTTTGACCCTAAGACGAGAATTTTGAAAACGTGAGAGGACAATAATCTTTATTACTGAATTATAAACTTGTCCCTAAAATTTGACATCAGTTTGAAGTCTAGATTAGGAGTTATGCTCATTAGCGTAAATGAAAAGCTTTTATTAATAAAACGGCATAATTAGCGTATAGCCTATCTAAACCCAATTTTTGATACCAAACTTTTTACCTACTGATATAAAATAATATTTTGGGATTTTTGAAGATTTTTATTTAATTTTAGGCTGAGCATAACATAGAGTTCTAAGCTTGATTCGGTAATTGCCAGTTTTGCCCTTTTGGGCTATAAAATGAGTTTTTCAAATCATTTTGATTCCAAACCTTTTTCTACTGATCTAATATAATAAATAAAATATTTTGAGCCTTCTGGAATAATAAAAATATCAGCTTTCCTTTAGAAACCCGGAAATAGCTCAAAATCGCCTTTTTAAGCGTTTTTAATGCATAGTATGTATTAAAACTATTTTAAACATATAAGGTTTGATGTCTACTGATATTTTCAGTAAATTTTTATATCCTAAAAGTAAGTAAAAGTTTTTAAACTCAGGTTTCCAGTTTTGACCTTTTAGGCTTAAGTGAAATTACCAAAATGCCCCTTCGGTGCATAGTTTAGTTATAAATGGTAAATTTCACATTTATGTAATACCCTACTGATATAACCTATTAATTTAAGTATGTTTACTGTTTATATCAGATCTGTAACTCAGATTAATATTTAACCTCTCTTATAACCTTTAAAATGACCAAAATACCCCTACGGGGCATAAATTGGTTTTAAATTCGTTTTAGGCATAATGGAAGGTATCCTACTGATATCACAACATATTTAAGGAATATTAACTTAGGAAACCTGTTCATGACTATTTTGGTTACCCGTTACACACTTTTCGCGTTCGGATCGGCTTATGTAACTAGTTTGCATAAATTAGCCGAAACGGGTCAAACCTTATCATTTTTATCTCAAAATCCAGAATGTGTTTAGTTTACCCTTATTACACAAGTATACAAGCTTGTCGGGTCTAAACCACATTCTAATCCGGTTCTCGCTTAACCATGCGTTTTGAACCGTATATTCTTTTTAAAACTAACCGGTCTAAGTTTAGGCTTAATTAAAGACCCGTTAGGAATCTAATAGGTTATTAAAAACCTTCGTTCCAGATTTAGGAGCCCAGTAAAAGCTATCTGTACTTGCTGATTTGATATACGGCTGGGATTGAATTTATATTTAGCTCAGGTAAATATTTTTAACTTATTTTCCCTATACGGGCTTGGGGTACGGTATATAAAATACCGCTTGGTCGGGCATTGAATCTTTAATTGTATGAAGGTTAAATCATTGAAATGTCCCGTTTAAATTGTTTTGTTTGCTTAAAGCCTTTGGGGGGGGGTTAATGACCATGTCCCGGATATCCTTGGCATCATTCATGAAATGGCCACGACCTAAGCACGGGGTGTAGGCGTACACCTGACAGATGCATATGTAAAAACTGGTAACCCACCTAAAGGAAACAACCTTGTGGGCATTATACCTGTGGTGTGTCTATTAATCTTTATCCCGGTATACAGATCAAGCTACTGAACGTATAACGAATATGTAATTCTTTTACAAGTATTATATACAAATAATTATCCCAAGTTATAAAAAGTTTTGTGCCATGCGGACTCAAATCAATTTTCTTAAACATTTTCAAAATGAGTCAGTTAAATTGTATTTACCAGTGTAAACTGACGTATTTTCCAAAAAGGCTAAGTGCAGGTACTAATCGGAATAGGCTGGCTACTCCTAGCATCAATAAAGAGTCTTGCAAACTTAGATGCCTAAAGTATGTTGAACAATGTTTCATTTTATTTTCGATCCGCCTGTGGATCCTTTACTTTCCGTTTGTAATACTTTGATATTACTTTATATCGGATTGTAACATATTTATCTTTTGCTTCCGCTGTGCATTCGAATTGTGTTGTTTGACTATGATGATATCAACTACGTCACGATACTCCCCACCAGGCCCACCGGTAATACGTGGAAATATCGGGGTGTGACAGGTTGGTATCAGAGCCAACCTTGAGTGAATTAAACACTAGCCTTTTGTGTTTAATCTCAATGACACAGTAGCACATTCCTTGACCTTCTGAGTCCAGACTTAACATAGGAATACTCTCATCTCTATTCGGAGAATTATTGCTTTCAATTCTATATATTTTAATTTGTCGCCAAGCAAAGAAGCCGTAATGGAAATTCTTCCCATTCGAAGCCTAGGAAAGGCCAAGCTTCGTACTGCGACTAGGATAAACGTGCAACCAAGGAGAAAACATTCAGAAATACAATGAAGAAGAAACTCCTTTTGCTGAAGTTCGTTTCCTTAGTAAGTCCTTATAAGGGCATACTTATCTTTCAGTCCCTTCATGGACAACATCATTTCTTTCAAGTCCCGTTTAGGGCAATTCTGTACCTCTTTTAAAAATCATTGGAATGTTTTATCTAAATTTATTCATCATTGCATATGAATATAAAATATGAAATAATAACATCCCTTTTATAAGATCTACCATTATAATAAAATGGCAAAATCTAAAAAGAACAAGACCTAGCCCAGGTGTCATTTTAAGAACAGGGCCAAGATGGCAGTTCCTCAATTAGATTCAGATCCTTATTAACATCTCAATTTAGGATTGTTCTGCGTTAAATATTAAAAAGAATCTTAAAGGTACAACCTAGCCTATACGTCATTTCAGACAAGGCCAAGATGGTAGAACCTATTCAAAAGATTCAAATCCTTGTTAACATTCCTGGCAAATGTGATTCAATCACATAAATCGTCCTTATACTGGATTCTCCCGAAATCCTTTCTTATTTGGTGAATTAAGCATCCATTAGGGATGTAATGCTTACGGGGCCGTATTCATTGTCATATAAGACAAAAGACAGTCGTAGCCTACAACTCCCTGTCAAGAAAAGGCATGAACAACGTTCGAGCCTAAATACCTTGATTCTACAAAATCATGGATTATAATTTAAAGTTGCCCTTGTGACTTGGCCTTTTGTGCCATAGTTATATTTTAATTAAGTTTAGGATAATTATAATGAAAATCCTGAATAAAATAGATATCATTCCTTTCCTGCCAGTATACATGTTAAAAGAAAATCTTAAAAGGTATAACCTAGCTTGAATGTCATTAAAGACCTAGCTATGATGGTAAGACCTGTTTAAAAGAAATTCAGATCCTTGTTAACATCTGAAAATATGTTAACACTCCTGACAACAGTGATGCGATAAAATCACACTTGTCATCTTCATATTAGGAATTTCCAAACCCCTTATTTAGCGTAAATGATCAAGAGGAATAATGGCTAATAAACGTCGAACATGATTAACACATCAAAACATCCATTGGGATGAATACCTTCGGGCAAAGATGTATACATGAAAAAGATAGTTTTATTTCATAACTTCTTGTCAAGACAATGAACTATGAAATTTTCCGATCCATAGGAATCATCGATTATGTTTTAAAATTTCCCTAGTGACAAGGCATCTATGCCATCAAAAGTCCTTTGGAACAAGCCCTTGTGCTATATAAAATGTCGGTACGACATTGACAGTCGTGATTTATGTCCCCTGTCTAATAAATATGAAGGATTATATCCCGTTCAAGTGCCAAAGATGGATTATTTAAAAACCTAGGCAAAACATAATCAAATAAATTTAATAATATCTATTGGCCTATATGGTTGAGTTACACCATGGCTATTTAATCATCAAACTCGACGACTCCCTATATAATTAAATAAATTATTACCACTTGGTTTGTAGCCTTCAAAGCTTCACCATGGCCGACTTATCTGAAGCTCACAATCATCCAGCTGATTAGAATAATGATGCAAGACTGAACTTAACGGGCGCCGAGTTACAGGCTATGTTAGATACAGCCGTAAACAAGGCCGTGGACCGAGCGTTAAAGGATCATAAGCGAAAGTGCGATAATACCCCGAATAAAGGATTCAAAAAGGGTAAGACCGGTTCAAGCTATAACCAGTCCAAGCCAAAGGAGGCAAAACCCGAATGTAAAACCTGCGGGAAGAAGCACTTCGGAAAATGTTTCTATGATCAGACCAGGGGATGTGTCATCTGTAAAGAGATGGATCACAAGACCCATGAATGCAAGGACTTGAAGGACGCCACATGCTATGGTTGTGATATTTTCAGTAAATTTTTATATCCTAAAAGTAAGTAAAAGTTTTTAAACTCAGGTTTCCAGTTTTGACCTTTTAGGCTTAAGTGAAATTACAAAAATGCCCATTCGGTGCATAGTTTAGTTATAAATGGTAAATTTCACATTTATGTAATACCCTACTGATATAACCTATTAATTTAAGTATGTTTACTGTTTATATCAGATCTGTAACTCAGATTAATATTTAACCTCTCTTATAACCTTTAAAATGACCAAAATACCCCTACGGGGCATAAATTGGTTTTAAATTCGTTTTGGGCATAATGAAAGGTATCCTACTGATATCACAACATATTTAAGGAATATTAACTTAGGAAACCTGTTCATGACTATTTTGGTTACCCGTTACACACTTTTCGCGTTCGGATCGGCTTATGTAACTAGTTTGCATAAATTAGCCGAAACGGGTCAAACCTTATCATTTTTATCTCAAAATCCAGAATGTGTTTAGTTTACCCTTATTACACAAGTATACAAGCTTGTCGGGTCTAAACCACATTCTAATCCGGTTCTCGCTTAACCATGCGTTTTGAACCGTATATTCTTTTTAAAACTAACCGGTCTAAGTTTAGGCTTAATTAAAGACCCGTTAGGAATCTAATAGGTTATTAAAAACCTTCGTTCCAGATTTAGGAGCCCAGTAAAAGCTATCTGTACTTGCTGATTTGATATACGGCTGGGATTGAATTTATATTTAGCTCAGGTAAATATTTTTAACTTATTTTCCCTATACGGGCTTGGGGTACGGTATATAAAATACCGCTTGGTCGGGCATTGAATCTTTAATTGTATGAAGGTTAAATCATTGAAATGTCCCGTTTAAATTGTTTTGTTTGCTTAAAGCCTTTGGGGGGGGGGGGGTTAATGACCATGTCCCGGATATCCTTGGCATCATTCATGAAATGGCCACGACCTAAGCACGGGGTGTAGGCGTACACCTGACAGATGCATATGTAAAAACTGGTAACCCACCTAATGGAAACAACCTTGTAGGCATTATACCTGTGGTGTGTCTATTAATCTTTATCCCGGTATACAGATCAAGCTACTGAACGTATAACGAATATGTAATTCTTTTACAAGTATTATATACAAATAATTATCCCAAGTTATAAAAAGTTTTGTGCCATGCGCACTCAAATCAATTTTCTTAAACATTTTCAAAATGAGTCAGTTAAATTGTATTTACCAGTGTAAACTGACGTATTTTCCAAAAAGGCTAAGTGCAGGTACTAATCGGAATAGGCTGGCTACTCCTAGCATCAATAAAGAGTCTTGCAAGCTTAGATGCCTAAAGTCTGTTGAACAATGTTTCATTTTATTTTCGATCCGCCTGTGGATCCTTTACTTTCCGTTTGTAATACTTTGATATTACTTTATATCGGATTGTAACATATTTATCTTTTGCTTCTGCTGTGCATTCGAATTGTGTTGTTTGACTATGATGATATCAACTACCTCACGATACTCCCCACCAGGCCCACCGGTAATACGTGGAAATATCGGGGTGTAACAGGTTGGTATCAGAGCCAACATTGAGTGAATTAAACACTAGCCTTTTGTGTTTAATCTCAATGACACAGTAGCACATTCCTTGACCTTCTGAGTCCAGACTTAACATAGGAATACTCTCATCTCTATTCGGAGAATTATTGCTTTCAATTCTATATATTTTAATTTGTCGCCAAGCAAAGAAGCCGTAATGGAAATTCTTCCCATTCGAAGCCTAGGAAAGGCCAAGCTTCGTACTGCGACTAGGATAAACGTGCAACCAAGGAGAAAACTTTCAGAAATAAAATGAAGAAGAAACTCCTTTTGCTGAAGTTCGTTTCCTTAGTAAGTCCTTATAAGGGCATACTTATCTTTCAGTCCCTTCATGGACAACATCATTCCTTTTAAGTCCCGTTTAGGGCAATTCTGTACCTCTTTTAAAAATCATTGGAATGTTTTATCTAAATTTATTCATCATTGCATATGAATATAAAATATGAAATAATAACATCCCTTTTATAAGATCTACCATTATAATAAAATGGCAAAATCTAAAAAGAACAAGACCTAGCCCAGGTGTCATTTTAAGAACAGGGCCAAGATGGCAGTTCCTCAATTAGATTCAGATCCTTATTAACATCTCAATTTAGGATTGTTCTGCGTTAAATATTAAAAAGAATCTTAAAGGTACAACCTAGCCTATACGTCATTTCAGAGAAGGCCAAGATGGTAGAACCTATTCAAAAGATTCAAATCCTTGTTAACATTCCTGGCAAATGTGATTCAATCACATAAATCGTCCTTATACTGGATTCTCCCGAAATCCTTTCTTATTTGGTGAATTAAGCATCCATTAGGGATGTAATGCTTACGGGGCCGTATTCATTGTCATATAAGACAAAAGACAGTCGTAGCCTACAACTCCCTGTCAAGAAAAGGCATGAACAACGTTCGAGCCTAAATACCTTGATTCTACAAAATCATGGATTATAATTTAAAGTTGCCCTTGTGACTTGGCCTTTTGTGCCATAGTTATATTTTAATTAAGTTTAGGATAATTATAATGAAAATCCTGAATAAAATAAATATCATTCCTTTCCTGCCAGTATACATGTTAAAAGAAAATCTTAAAAGGTATAACCTAGCTTGAATGTCATTAAAGACCTAGCTATGATGGTAAGACCTGTTTAAAAGAAATTCAGATCCTTGTTAACATCTGAAAATATGTTAACACTCCTGACAACAATGATGCGATAAAATCACACTTGTCATCTTCATATTAGGAATTTCCAAACCCCTTATTTAGCGTAAATGATCAAGAGGAATAATGGCTAATAAACGTCGAACATGATTAACACATCAAAACATCCATTGGGATGAATACCTTCGGGCAAAGATGTATACATGAAAAAGATAGTTTTATTTCATAACATCTTGTCAAGACAATGAACTATGAAATTTTCCGATCCATAGGAATCATCGATTATGTTTTAAAATTTCCCTAGTGACAAGGCATCTATGCCATCGAAAGTCCTTTGAAACAAGCCCTTGTGCTATATAAAATGTCGGTACGACATTGACAGTCGTGATTTATGTCCCCTGTCTAATAAATATGAAGGATTATATTCCATTCAAGCGCCAAAGATGGATTATTTAAAAACCTAGGCAAAACATAATCAAATAAATTTAATACTATCTATTGGCCTATATGGTTGAGTTACACCATGGCTATTTAATCATCAAACTCGACGACTCCCTATATAATTAAATAAATTATTACCACTTAGTTTGTAGCCTTCAAAGCTTCACCATGGCCGACTTATCTGAAGCTCACAATCATCCAGCTGATTAGAATAATGATGCAAGACTGAACTTAACGGGCGCCGAGTTACAGGCTATGTTAGATACATCCGTAAACAAGGCCGTGGACCGAACGTTAAAGGATCATAAGCGAAAGTGCGATAATACCCCGAATAAAGGATTCAAAAAGGGTAAGACCGGTTCAAGCTATAACCAGTCCAAGCCAAAGGAGGCAAAACCCGAATGTAAAACCTGCGGGAAGAAGCACTTCGGAAAATGTTTCTATGATCAGACCAGGGGATGTGTCATCTGTAAAGAGATGGATCACAAGACCCATGAATGCAAGGACTTGAAGGACGCCACATGCTATGGTTGTGGCGAGAAGGAGCACATAAAGACCCGCTGCCCAAAGAAGGCAACTAATGGGAAATGCACTTTGGAGTCACAAGCTAGGCCTTGTGGGATTTGTAATAAGGAAGGGCACAAGACCTTGGAGTGCCAAGACATATAGGACGCAACCTGCTATGGTTGCAATGAAATAGGGCACATCAAGACAAATTGCCCAAATAAAACCAAGAAGCCTGGGGAGGCTAAGAAGACCAAAGCTGGGAGCTCTCAAATGGATGCTCAAGAGGCTATTCAGGATGACAATGTCACAACAGGTACTTTCTTTATCAATAATGCTCATGCTAGAGTATTATTTGATTCAGGTTCAGATAAGTCTTTCGTAGATAATAGATTTTTGTAAATCATTAAATCTGCCTGTTAAAACTCTAAGCGTTAAGTATAAAGTAGAATTGGCCGATAGTACCTCAGAGACTGCTTCATCAATATTAGATGAATGTTTTATATCCATTAGGAATCATTCTTTTCTGCTGTCCTTGTTTCCATTAAAATAAGAGGGACTCGATATAGTGATAGGAATGAATTGATCATCTTAAAAATCAAACCCATATTGTGTGTGATAAGAAGCAAGTAGTTATCAAGACTCCTTATGGTGAGCCTTTGACAATTTAAGGAGACACTGGGTATGGATTACCTAAGCACTTGTTGAATATGGTATTTAATACCAAAGATTCGAGTATGGAAAACTCAGAAGGGACAAACAACAGTCGCGATGCTGAAGATGCGACAAATGTTAATGGTGCATCCAATGTGTACCTCAATGTTAATGGAGTTAATCTCCAAAACTGTAATTAACGCAGCTATTAGAGAGGCTATGAGAAAAGTCATGAAAAGGATCAAGAAGCCAGATGCTGCTCGCTCTAAAACACATGTCGCTGCTCATGAGAAGAGCTTTATTCATACTTCAAATACAAAGAATAACCCAAACAAAATCAAATGTGGCAAGGAGCCCATTCTTTTCAGGATGTACTTAAAAGTACTTCGTCTCTTGGAAGTCAAGAGACTTCAATAGTAAAAAGAGGCCATCGATTGCGGGAAATTGTTGGATGAAGTAGAAACCATTAGGTGTATCAGCGGTTATGCTGGAAAGGACACGGTGAGGTATACATCTCAGTCATTCGATGGCAATATCCTTGATTAGTGAGGACATTAATGAAGTCCACAAGAAAGATCCTCTTATACATTATGGGATGGTACAAGTTTTAAGGACCTTATTAGAAAAACCTATTATCCGCTTCGCGAAATGGAAAAGATGGAATAAGAATTTTATGACTCTCACCATAAAAGTTCTAGACTGTCGACAATATGTTACAAATTTTGATTCATTAGCTGAGATAGTGCCCTATTCAGTTTACCCAAATTCTAAGCGTAATGCAATAATCATTGGTGGTTAGCATCGGCAATAAAAAGGGCACATTAAGGTTTCAAAGCCTGCTCATTATAAATCCATTATGGATCTACCTCAGCTACTCACGTTATATAGATTAAGAAATAACCAGTCAAAGCTAAGACTGCCCTAAAATTTGTCAAAGATTTCGCAGCTAAGTTTAAAAGGATTAAGAATGGAGGCGTTTAACCCTCCTGATGAAGGATTAGAGGCTGCTCACATTAATGACACCAGATAAATCCCTTATTGTGATTTTATTGCTAAGAGTTACGTTTAGGTTCAGGTGCTGCTAAGTCTCTCATAAGACCATAAGCTTAGCAAACTTTTAGAAATTTTTCCCGTAAAAACCCCAGATATTAAGTGTAAGGTAAAACTTACAGGCGAAATCATAAGAGCCATTTCTTCTGTTCCCGTCAGAAACCTTCAGTCGTAGAATTTTAGAAGTATTCTCTCTCTAGAGGAAGTGCATCAGCATACATAGTTGATATCTCTTTGATCTCTATCGATTGCGAATACCAGACGGTATGATAAAAGCGCCATAGGAGGATTGGTGTATCTTAATATGTTCCATAGATTGCTTCCATGCCTGATCAGTATGGGGGTTTAATGCATGGGACCACAAAGATATCCCGATGGTCATATGGTACTAAAGTAAACTAATGGTATTCAAAGAAGATATCCAGAATGGAATTGTCCAAGTAAATGTCTTCGATTAAGGAATTCGTGGACTCGTAACATAAATGTGTCATTTATCTGACACGGAATATGATTGATGAACTGAAGCCTGAGATTTGGAAAATCTCTGTAACCTCCTTGTATCTTGATTATCTTCTCCTAAGATTACCCTGTTTCCCTCCTGAAATGCAAGTAGAGTTAAGATTTATATCCCATTTAGGGCTGTATTATTATGAAATCTCCAAGACGGCTAGTACCATCATTGGAAGAATCGAAACCATGATTAAGTAAGTTTTAAAATAGAAAATTCATATAGCCTAACTCAATATCCTGAGAATTCGGTATAGTTAATTATGAAAGACGGTTCATTTTGCTTATGCATTGATTACCGCAACCCTAATTAGGCAACAATTAAGAATCGCCATCAGCTGCCCAGGATCGTCGATTTGTTCGACTAACGGCAAGGATTAGCTATTCCTTAAGTTTAGTTTCAAGCAGTGGTTGGAATAACCATCTCACCTTAAAATAAGCTTTTCTATAATAGTTGTTATATAAGTATCAAGGCTGCTCCTTTGGAAACCTTGCATAGGTGGAATGTTAAACATTTATTGTTAGACAATAGATTGGTAAGTCCAATTATCAGGATCTGAAAGTTGTATTGGAAACAACAAATAAGATCATTCGAATTCGTAATCGTCTAAAAGATTGCCAGTAATCGGCAGAAAAATTAGGATTGATGAAAGTCGCAACCTTCTTAAGTCCTTAATAAGGAATAAGGTTCAATCGAAGGTATCGCCCTAAGAAGGGTATGCTAAATTTTAATTTCTCAGGGTAAGTTAAGCCCTGGATATATAGGAACATTCGGGAAATCGAGTGTAACAAAGGCCAATAGCTTATAAGCTAAAACCTATTTAAGGAGCTTGGCAGAGCTCGCAATACGTTACACACTAATGATTTAAGGATGTGTTTCACCAATAAGTCGAGAAGCACTATCACATGACGATATGCAGATTAATGAAAATTATGATTTGATGAGAAACCCGTATCGATTAAGGATCGACAGGTTAAAGAGCTCCAAAAAGAATATATGTATATATTATAGAGGTCAGTTTGGGAGCTTGGAGAGGTTCCAGATAGGCTATAGAAGTTAAGTCCATTATGCGACAAAAAGTACTTCCAGCATTTTAGCAAATCTCGAGGTCGAGATTTCTTTTAAGGGGGTGAGGATGTAACACCTCGTAAAATCACGTCCAATGAGGTATTGACACGTGTAATAAACCCTAATGAAGTCAAACATTGAATTTAAGGGACTAATTTTTCGAAAAATCGAAAACCTTGATCATGAAAGGACTGGAAGTGTTAGCATACCTAAAATAAGTTTCTAAATAACCTCTCACGATATTTATGTTCACAAATGAGCCACTTGGCGATCGAGTGTAGCCGTTTGCGGAATTAATTGAAAGTTTGGCAATGAAGGGTTAAAAGCGTCAACATGTTAATTCTTACCTCTGAGTGAACTTTTAACAAACCAGGAGCTTCATGATATTTGATTATACTCTCGGGAATGCCAATTATTGGCCGTCTAAGGTTTTTATGCCTATAAGTAAAGTTACGCGCAACTTTGCAAGTTAGAGGGGCTAAAAGTGTCAATATGTTTAATTATACCTCTGAATGACCTTTTAGCGAACCCGAAGCATCGTGATGTTTAATAATACTTTCAATAATGCCTAACATGGATTAGATGAGGCTTCAATGCTATTAAATGATGAGATGCGCAAGTTTGCGCAATAGAGGGACCTAAAGCGTCAACTTTTGAATCTACGCCTTTCGGTGACCATTTAAGCGAACGAGAGTGTAGTAATATTTAATTATATGCTTGGGAATGCCCATTATGGGCCATGGAAGACTTGGATATCATTAAACAACGTTTCGCGCTACTTTGCGCAATTAAAGGACTAATTGCGTCAAACTGCAAAAGTATGTCGATTCGTAGGGTATCGGACCTTCTGGAATATGACCATGAGTTAAACATACCCTAATTATCTTTTATATAGCTTAGATATAGGCTTGGAGGTGTTTGGTGCGCAAAAATAAACTTTTAAGTCATTCAGGGACTAAAAGTGTCAAAAAGTGCACAAGTTTGCATTTCCGCGCATATCTTGCATTCTGAATATATCCGGACACCCAAAAATTTATGTAAGCACTAAAATATTTTATTTTAGTGTTCGGCATGATAAAATTCCATTCGTCGCGTAATTTGGATCGTTTTTCGCGTCCGTTCGTGTTTCGTCGTAATTAGTCGAACAACGTGACCGTACGACCAAACGAACCGACATCCGACATATTTTTGAGCATGTTTTATGTTCCCTATGTTTAGGAATCATTGTAGATCCTTGAAAATGGCTTAATGGGCTTCAAACATGCCAAAAATGACCTTATATGCTTACAGGGACCAAAACTGCAACTTCTGAAAGTTGTTTGATCTATGCAGGCCGTAGGCTACGCCCCCTGTAGCGTAGCCTATGCCCAGGTCTGGGCAGATTCTTATTTTCAGCATTCTGGTTGTTTTTCAAGGGCTTTTATGTAAAATCCTCAATACCATGAGCTGGTTTTCAACCCCCATTGTATTTAGAAACCATGGGCACACATGGAGGGACAAGATTGAAGCACGGGTTACGAGAAACGATCTTAACGGTTCATGAAATCCTATATAAACCCACTTGATCTTGCTCTCATTTCACACCTTGATCTGAATTGTTCTAAGTTGGAGCCGTTGTGCTTCATACCTGAACATCCAAGATCAATTCCATGCTTGCTTGGACCCTTTGTAAGTGTCCTTTCGTGCTCACTTTAAATTTCTAGCGTTATAGCCGAAAAGTCAAGCGTTTTGATAAACGCTTTGAGTTTTAAACGGTTGAGCCATTGTTCGTAACGAACATGGCTACGTGACCGTAATTAGGTAGGTGTTAAACCCTCAAAAGGGCACCTCCTAATTACCACGTTTACTTAGTTAAATTGTCGGGTCAAATAAAAGTCAAACGGGTTAGTTTTAAATAAATTCATAACTATTAATATAAGAAACCATAAAATCAATTTTCTCGCTTTAATAACTTGGTAAATATTAGTTGAACATGCCTAAGCATGATTCAACCCGACAATTCTAAGTATAGGCTCGGTTCGGAACCGAAAGTCGCAAAAGTTGACTTTTGCTTTGACTTTCAGTTCTGACCCGATTTAGCTTAGTTTAGATATGCCTTAGGATTCCTTTAGGACCAGGTTATAGGTTAGTGTAGCCCTCTGAGGTTATACAACTTGGTTCCTTAGTTATCCGATTCATTGCATGTTTCCGTTATATGCTTAAAGGTTGACCATTATGCCCTTTTGACCCTAAGACGAGAATTTTGAAAATGTGAGAGGACAATAATCTTTATTACTGAATTATAAACTTGTCCCTAAAATTTGACATCAGTTTGAAGTCTAGATTAGGAGTTATGCTCATTAGCGTAAATGAAAAGCTTTTATTAATAAAACGGCATAATTAGCGTATAGCCTATCTAAACCCAATTTTTGATACCAAACTTTTTACCTACTGATATAAAATAATATTTTGGGATTTTTGAAGATTTTTATTTAATTTTAGGCTGAGCATAACATAGAGTTCTAAGTTTGATTCGGTAATTGCCAGTTTTGCCCTTTTGGGCTATAAAATGAGTTTTTCAAATCATTTTGATTCCAAACCTTTTTCTACTGATCTAATATGATAAATAAAATATTTTGAGCCTTCTGGAATAATAAAAATATCAGCTTTCCTTTAGAAACCTGGAAATAGCTCAAAATCGCCTTTTTAAGCGTTTTTAATGCATAGTATGTATTAAAACTATTTTAAACATATAAGGTTTGATGTCTACTGATATTTTCAGTAAATTTTTATATCCTAACAGTAAGTAAAAGTTTTTAAACTCAGGTTTTCAATTTTGACCTTTTAGGCTTAAGTGAAATTACCAAAATGCCCCTTCGGTGCATAGTTTAGTTATAAATGGTAAATTTCACATTTATGTAATACCCTACTGATATAACCTATTAATTTAAGTATGTTTACTGTTTATATCAAATCTGTAACTCAGATTAATATTTAACCTCTCTTATAACCTTTAAAATGACCAAAATACCCCTACGGGGCATAAATTGGTTTTAAATTCGTTTTGGGCATAATGGAAGGTATCCTACTGATATCACAACATATTTAAGGAATATTAACTTAGGAAACCTGTTCATGACTATTTTGGTTACCCGTTACAGACTTTTCGCGTTCGGATCGGCTTATGTAACTAGTTTGCATAAATTAGCCGAAACGGGTCAAACCTTATCATTTTTATCTCAAAATCCAGAATGTGTTTAGTTTACCCTTATTACACAAGTATACAAGCTTGTCGGGTCTAAACCACATTCTAATCCGGTTCTCGCTTAACCATGCGTTTTGAACCGTAAATTCTTTTTAAAACTAACCGATCTAAGTTTAGGCCTAATTAAAGACCCGTTAGGAATCTAATAGGTTATTAAAAACCTTCGTTCCAGATTTAGGAGCCCAGTAAAAGCTATCTGTACTTGCTGATTTGATATACGGCTGGGATTGAATTTATATTTAGCTCAGGTAAATACTTTTAACTTATTTTCCCTATACGGGCTTGGGGTACGGTATATAAAATACCGCTTGGTCGGGCATTGAATCTTTAATTGTATGAAGGTTAAATCATTGAAATGTCCCGTTTAAATTGTTTTGTTTGCTTAAAGCCTTTGGGGGGGGGTTAATGACCATGTCCCGGATATCCTTGGCATCATTCATGAAATGGCCACGACCTAAGCACGGGGTGTAGGCGTACACCTGACAGATGCATATGTAAAAACTGGTAACCCACCTCAAGGAAACAACCTTGTGGGCATTATACCTGTGGTGTGTCTATTAATCTTTATCCCGGTATACAGATCAAGCTACTGAACGTATAACGAACATGTAATTCTTTTACAAGTATTATATACAAATAATTATCCCAAGTTATAAAAAGTTTTGTGCCATGCGCACTCAAATCAATTTTCTTAAACATTTTCAAAATGAGTCAGTTAAATTGTATTTACCAGTGTAAACTGACGTATTTTCCAAAAAGGCTAAGTGCAGGTACTAATCGGAATAGGCTGGCTACTCCTAGCATCAATAAAGAGTCTTGCAAGCTTAGATGCCTAAAGTCTGTTGAACAATGTTTCATTTTATTTTCGATCCGCCTGTGGATCCTTTACTTTCCGTTTGTAATACTTTGATATTACTTTATATCGGATTGTAACATATTTATCTTTTGCTTCCGCTGTGCATTCGAATTGTGTTGTTTGACTATGATGATATCAACTACGTCACGATACTCCCCACCAGGCCCACCGGTAATACGTGGAAATATCGGGGTGTGACAGGTTGGTATCAGAGCCAACATTGAGTGAATTAAACACTAGCCTTTTGTGTTTAATCTCAATGACACGGTAGCACATTCCTTGACCTTCTGAGTCCAGACTTAACATAGGAATACTCTCATCTCTATTCGGAGAATTATTGCTTTCAATTCTATATATTTTAATTTGTCGCCAAGCAAAGAAGCCGTAATGGAAATTCTTCCCATTCGAAGCCTAGGAAAGGCCAAGCTTCGTACAGCGACTAGGATAAACGTGCAACCAAGGAGAAAACATTCAGAAATAAAATGAAGAAGAAACTCCTTTTGCTGAAGTTCGTTTCCTTAGTAAGTCCTTATAAGGGCATACTTATCTTTCAGTCCCTTCATGGACAACATCATTCCTTTCAAGTCCCGTTTAGGGCAATTTTGTACCTCTTTTAAAAATCATTGGAATGTTTTATCTAAATTTATTCATCATTGCATATGAATATAAAATATGAAATAATAACATCCCTTTTATAAGATCTACCATTATAATAAAATGGCAAAATCTAAAAAGAACAAGACCTAGCCCAGGTGTCATTTTGAGAACAGGGCCAAGATGGTAGTTCCTCAATTAGATTCAGATCCTTATTAACATCTCAATTTAGGATTGTTCTGCGTTAAATGTTAAAAAGAATCTTAAAGGTACAACCTAGCCTATACGTCATTTCAGACAAGGCCAAGATGGTAGAACCTATTCAAAAGATTCGAATCCTTGTTAACATTCCTGGCAAATGTGATTCAATCACATAAATTGTCCTTATACTGGATTCTCCCGAAATCCTTTCTTATTTGGTGAATTAAGCATCCATTAGGGATGTAATGCTTACGGGGCCGTATTCATTGTCATATAAGACAAAAGACAGTCGTAGCCTACAACTCCCTGTCAAGAAAAGGCATGAACAACGTTCGAGCCTAAATACCTTGATTCTACAAAATCATGGATTATAATTTAAAGTTGCCCTTGTGACTTGGCCTTTTGTGCCATAGTTATATTTTAATTAAGTTTAGGATAATTATAATGAAAATCCTGAATAAAATAGATATCATTCCTTTCCTGCCAGTATACATGTTAAAAGAAAATCTTAAAAGGTATAACCTAGCTTGAATGTCATTAAAGACCTAGCTATGATGGTAATACCTGTTTAAAAGAAATTCAGATCCTTGTTAACATCTGAAAATATGTTAACACTCCTGACAACAGTGATGCGATAAAATCACACTTGTCATCTTCATATTAGGAATTTCCAAACCCCTTATTTAGCGTAAATGATCAAGAGGAATAATGGCTAATAAACGTCGAACATGATTAACACATCAAAACATCCATTGGGATGAATACCTTCGGGCAAAGATGTATACATGAAAAAGATAGTTTTATTTCATAACTTCTTGTCAAGACAATGAACTATGAAATTTTCCGATCCATAGGAATCATCGATTATGTTTTAAAATTTCCCTAGTGACAAGGCATCTATGCCATCAAAAGTCCTTTGGAACAAGCCCTTGTGCTATATAAAATGTCGGTACGACATTGACAGTCGTGATTTATGTCCCCTGTCTAATAAATATGAAGGATTATATTCCGTTCAAGTGCCAAAGATGGATTATTTAAAAACCTAGGCAAAACATAATCAAATAAATTTAATAATATCTATTGGCCTATATGGTTGAGTTACACCATGGCTATTTAATCATCAAACTCGACGACTCCCTATATAATTAAATAAATTATTACCACTTGGTTTGTAGCCTTCAAAGCTTCACCATGGCCGACTTATCTGAAGCTCACAATCATCCAGCTGATTAGAATAATGATGCAAGACTGAACTTAACGGGCGCCGAGTTACAGGCTATGTTAGATACAGCCGTAAACAAGGCCGTGGACCGAGCGTTAAAGGATCATAAGCGAAAGTGCGATAATACCCCGAATAAAGGATTCAAAAAGGGTAAGACCGGTTCAAGCTATAACCAGTCCAAGCCAAAGGAGGCAAAACCCGAATGTAAAACCTGCGGGAAGAAGCACTTCGGAAAATGTTTCTATGATCAGACCAGGGGATGTGTCATCTGTAAAGAGATGGATCACAAGACCCATGAATGCAAGGACTTGAAGGACGCCACATGCTATGGTTGTGGCGAGAAGGAGCACATAAAGACCCGCTGCCCAAAGAAGGCAACTAATGGGAAATGCACTTTAGAGTCACAAGCTACGCCTTGTGGGATTTGTAATAAGGAAGGGCACAAGACCTTGGAGTGCCAAGACATATAGGACGCAACCTGCTATGGTTGCAATGAAATAGGGCACATCAAGACAAATTGCCCAAATAAAACCAAGAAGCCTGGGGAGGCTAAGAAGACCAAAGCTGGGAGCTCTCAAATGGATGCTCAAGAGGCTATTCAGGATGACAATGTCACAACAGGTACTTTCTTTATCAATAATGCTCATGCTAGAGTATTATTTGATTCAGGTTCAGATAAGTCTTTCGTAGACAATAGATTTTTGTAAATCATTAAATCTGCCTGTTAAAACTCTAAGCGTTAAGTATAAAGTAGAATTGGCCGATAGTACCTCAGAGACTGCTTCATCAATATTAGATGAATGTTTTATATCCATTAGGAATCATTCTTTTCCGCTGTCCTTGTTTCCATTAAAATAAGAGGGACCCGATATAGTGATAGGAATGAATTGATCATCTTAAAAATCAAACCCATATTGTGTGTGATAAGAAGCAAGTAGTTATCAAGACTCCTTATGGTGAGCCTTTGACAATTTAAGGAGACACTGGGTATGGATTACCTAAGCACTTGTTGAATATGGTATTTAATACCAAAGATTCGAGTATGGAAAACTCAGAAGGGACAAACAACAGTCGCGATGCTGAAGATGCGACAAATGTTAATGGTGCATCCAATGTGAACCTCAATGTTAATGGAGTTAATCTCCAAAATTGTAATTAACGCAGCTATTAGAGAGGCTATGAGAAAAGTCATGAAAAGGATCAAGAAGCCAGATGCTGCTCGCTCTAAAACACATGTCGCTGCTCATGAGAAGGGCTTTATTCATACTTCAAATACAAAGAATAACCCAAACAAAATCAAATGTGGCAAGGAGCCCATTCTTTTCAGGATGTACTTAAAAGTACTTCGTCTCTTGGAAGTCAAGAGACTTCAATAGTAAAAAGAGGCCATCGATTGCGGGAAATTGTTGGATGAAGTAGAAACCATTAGGTGTATCAGCGGTTATGCTGGAAAGGACACGGTGAGGTATACATCTCAGTCATTCGATGGCAATATCCTTGATTAGTGAGGACATTAATGAAGTCCACAAGAAAGATCCTCTTATACATTATGGGATGGTACAAGTTTTAAGGACCTTATTAGAAAAACCTATTATCCGCTTCGCGAAATGGAAAAGATGGAATAAGAATTTTATGACTCTCACCATAAAAGTTCTAGACTGTCGACAATATGTTACAAATTTTGATTCATTAGCTGAGATAGTGCCCTATTCAGTTTACCCAAATTCTAAGCGTAATGCAATAATCATTGGTGGTTAGCATCGGCAATAAAAAGGGCACATTAAGGTTTCAAAGCCTGCTCATTATAAATCCATTATGGATCTACCTCAGCTACTCACGTTATATAGATTAAGAAATAACCAGTCAAAGCTAAGACTGCCCTAAAATTTGTCAAAGATTTCGCAGCTAAGTTTAAAAGGATTAAGAATGGAGGCGTTTAACCCTCCTGATGAAGGATTAGAGGCTGCTCACATTAATGACACCAGATAAATCCCTTATTGTGATTTTATTGCTAAGAGTTACGTTTAGGTTCAGGTGCTGCTAAGTCTCTCATAAGACCATAAGCTTAGCAAACTTTTAGAAATTTTTCCCGTAAAAACCCCAGATATTAAGTGTAAGGTAAAACTTACAGGCGAAATCATAAGAGCCATTTCTTCTGTTCCCGTCAGAAACCTTCAGTCGTAGAATTTTAGAAGTATTCTCTCTCTAGAGGAAGTGCATCAGCATACATAGTTGATATCTCTTTGATCTCTATCGATTGCGAATACCAGACGGTATGATAAAAGCGCCATAGGAGGATTGGTGTATCTTAATATGTTCCATAGATTGCTTCCATGCCTGATCAGTATGGGGGTTTAATGCATGGGACCACAAAGATATCCCGATGGTCATATGGTACTAAAGTAAACTAATGGTATTCAAAGAAGATATCCAGAATGGAATTGTCCAAGTAAATGTCTTCGATTAAGGAATTCGTGGACTCGTAACATAAATGTGTCATTTATCTGACACGGAATATGATTGATGAACTGAAGCCTGAGATTTGGAAAATCTCTGTAACCTCCTTGTATCTTGATTATCTTCTCCTAAGATTACCCTGTTTCCCTCCTGAAATGCAAGTAGAGTTAAGATTTATATCCCATTTAGGGCTGTATTATTATGAAATCTCCAAGACGGCTAGTACCATCATTGGAAGAATCGAAACCATGATTAAGTAAGTTTTAAAATAGAAAATTCATATAGCCTAACTCAATATCCTGAGAATTCGGTATAGTTAATTATGAAAGACGGTTCATTTTGCTTATGCATTGATTACCGCAACCCTAATTAGGCAACAATTAAGAATCGCCATCAGCTGCCCAGGATCGTCGATTTGTTCGACTAACGGCAAGGATTAGCTATTCCTTAAGTTTAGTTTCAAGCAGTGGTTGGAATAACCATCTCACCTTAAAATAAGCTTTTCTATAATAGTTGTTATATAAGTATCAAGGCTGCTCCTTTGGAAACCTTGCATAGGTGGAATGTTAAACATTTATTGTTAGACAATAGATTGGTAAGTCCAATTATCAGGATCTGAAAGTTGTATTGGAAACAACAAATAAGATCATTCGAATTCGTAATCGTCTAAAAGATTGCCAGTAATCGGCAGAAAAATTAGGATTGATGAAAGTCGCAACCTTCTTAAGTCCTTAATAAGGAATAAGGTTCAATCGAAGGTATCGCCCTAAGAAGGGTATGCTAAATTTTAATTTCTCAGGGTAAGTTAAGCCCTGGATATATAGGAACATTCGGGAAATCGAGTGTAACAAAGGCCAATAGCTTATAAGCTAAAACCTATTTAAGGAGCTTGGCAGAGCTCGCAATACGTTACACACTAATGATTTAAGGATGTGTTTCACCAATAAGTCGAGAAGCACTATCACATGACGATATGCAGATTAATGAAAATTATGATTTGATGAGAAACCCGTATCGATTAAGGATCGACAGGTTAAAGAGCTCCAAAAAGAATATATGTATATATTATAGAGGTCAGTTTGGGAGCTTGGAGAGGTTCCAGATATGCTATAGAAGTTAAGTCCATTATGCGACAAAAAGTACTTCCAGCATTTTAGCAAATCTCGAGGTCGAGATTTCTTTTAAGGGGGTGAGGATGTAACACCTCGTAAAATCACGTCCAATGAGGTATTGACACGTGTAATAAACCCTAATGAAGTCAAACATTGAATTTAAGGGACTAATTTTTCGAAAAATCGAAAACCTTGATCATGAAAGGACTGGAAGTGTTAGCATACCTAAAATAAGTTTCTAAATAACCTCTCACGATATTTATGTTCACAAATGAGCCACTTGGCGATCGAGTGTAGCCGTTTGCGGAATTAATTGAAAGTTTGGCAATGAAGGGTTAAAAGCGTCAACATGTTAATTCTTACCTCTGAGTGAACTTTTAACAAACCAGGAGCTTCATGATATTTGATTATACTCTCGGGAATGCCAATTATTGGCCGTCTAAGGTTTTTATGCCTATAAGTAAAGTTACGCGCAACTTTGCAAGTTAGAGGGGCTAAAAGTGTCAATATGTTTAATTATACCTCTGAATGACCTTTTAGCGAACCCGAAGCATCGTGATGTTTAATAATACTTTCAATAATGCCTAACATGGATTAGATGAGGCTTCAATGCTATTAAATGATGAGATGCGCAAGTTTGCGCAATAGAGGGACCTAAAGCGTCAACTTTTGAATCTACGCCTTTCGGTGACCATTTAAGCGAACGAGAGTGTAGTAATATTTAATTATATGCTTGGGAATGCCCATTATGGGCCATGGAAGACTTGGATATCATTAAACAACGTTTCGCGCTACTTTGCGCAATTAAAGGACTAATTGCGTCAAACTGCAAAAGTATGTCGATTCGTAGGGTATCGGACCTTCTGGAATATGACCATGAGTTAAACATACCCTAATTATCTTTTATATAGCTTAGATATAGGCTTGGAGGTGTTTGGTGCGCAAAAATAAACTTTTAAGTCATTCAGGGACTAAAAGTGTCAAAAAGTGCACAAGTTTGCATTTCCGCGCATATCTTGCATTCTGAATATATCCGGACACCCAAAAATTTATGTAAGCACTAAAATATTTTATTTTAGTGTTCGGCATGATAAAATTCCATTCGTCGCGTAATTTGGATCGTTTTTCGCGTCCGTTCGTGTTTCGTCGTAATTAGTCGAACAACGTGACCGTACGACCAAACGAACCGACATCCGACATATTTTTGAGCATGTTTTATGTTCCCTATGTTTAGGAATCATTGTAGATCCTTGAAAATGGCTTAATGGGCTTCAAACATGCCAAAAATGACCTTATATGCTTACAGGGACCAAAACTGCAACTTCTGAAAGTTGTTTGATCTATGCAGGCCGTAGGCTACGCCCCCTGTAGCGTAGCCTATGCCTAGGTCTGGGCAGATTCTTATTTTCAGCATTCTGGTTGTTTTTCAAGGGCTTTTATGTAAAATCCTCAATACCATGAGCTGGTTTTCAACCCCCATTGTATTTAGAAACCATGGGCACACATGGAGGGACAAGATTGAAGCACGGGTTACGAGAAACGATCTTAACGGTTCATGAAATCCTATATAAACCCACTTGATCTTGCTCTCATTTCACACCTTGATCTGAATTGTTCTAAGTTGGAGCCGTTGTGCTTCATACCTGAACATCCAAGATCAATTCCATCCTTGCTTGGACCCTTTGTAAGTGTCCTTTCGTGCTCACTTTAAATTTCTAGCGTTATAGCCGAAAAGTCAAGCGTTTTGATAAACGCTTTGAGTTTTAAACGGTTGAGCCATTGTTCGTAACGAACATGGCTACGTGACCGTAATTAGGTAGGTGTTAAACCCTCAAAAGGGCACCTCCTAATTACCACGTTTACTTAGTTAAATTGTCGGGTCAAATAAAAGTCAAACGGGTTAGTTTTAAATAAATTCATAACTATTAATATAAGAAACCATAAAATCAATTTTCTCGCTTTAATAACTTGGTAAATATTAGTTGAACATGCCTAAGCATGATTCAACCCGACAATTCTAAGTATAGGCTCGGTTCGGAACCGAAAGTCGCAAAAGTTGACTTTTGCTTTGACTTTCAGTTCTGACCCGATTTAGCTTAGTTTAGATATGCCTTAGGATTCCTTTAGGACCAGGTTATAGGTTAGTGTATCCCTCTGAGGTTATACAACTTGGTTCCTTAGTTATCCGATTCATTGCATGTTTCCGTTATATGCTTAAATGTTGACCATTATGCCCTTTTGACCCTAAGACGAGAATTTTGAAAATGTGAGAGGACAATAATCTTTATTACTGAATTATAAACTTGTCCCTAAAATTTGACATCAGTTTGAAGTCTAGATTAGGAGTTATGCTCATTAGCGTAAATGAAAAGCTTTTATTAATAAAACGGCATAATTAGCGTATAGCCTATCTAAACCCAATTTTTTATATCAAACTTTTTACCTACTGATATAAAATAATATTTTGGGATTTTTAAAGATTTTTATTTAATTTTAGGCTGAGCATAACATAGAGTTCTAAGCTTGATTCGGTAATTGTCAGTTTTGCCCTTTTGGGCTATAAAATGAGTTTTTCAAATCATTTTGATTCCAAACCTTTTTCTACTGATCTAATATGATAAATAAAATATTTGAGCCTTCTGGAATAATAAAAATATCAGCTTTCCTTTAGAAACCCGGAAATAGCTCAAAATCGCCTTTTTAAGCGTTTTTAATGCATAGTATGTATTAAAACTATTTTAAACATATAAGGTTTGATGTCTACTGATATTTTCAGTAAATTTTTATATCCTAACAGTAAGTAAAAGGTTTTAAACTCAGGTTTTCAATTTTGACCTTTTAGGCTTAAGTGAAATTACCAAAATGCCCCTTCGGTGCATAGTTTAGTTATAAATGGTAAATTTCACATTTATGTAATACCCTACTGATATAACCTATTAATTTAAGTATGTTTACTGTTTATATCAGATCTGTAACTCAGATTAATATTTAACCTCTCTTATAACCTTTAAAATGACCAAAATACCCATACGGGGCATAAATTGGTTTTAAATTCGTTTTGGGCATAATGGAAGGTATCCTACTGATATCACAACATATTTAAGGCATATTAACTTAGGAAACCTGTTCATGACTATTTTGGTTACCCGTTACACACTTTTCGCGTTCGGATCGGCTTATGTAACTAGTTTGCATAAATTAGCCGAAACGGGTCAAACCTTATCATTTTTATCTCAAAATCCAGAATGTGTTTAGTTTACCCTTATTACACAAGTATACAAGCTTGTCGGGTCTAAACCACATTCTAATCCGGTTCTCGCTTAACCATGCGTTTTGAACCGTATCTTCTTTTTAAAACTAACCGGTCTAAGTTTAGGCTTAATTAAAGACCCGTTAGGAATCTAACAGGTTATTAAAAACCTTCGTTCCAGATTTAGGAGCCCAGAAAAAGCTATCTGTACTTGCTGATTTGATATACGGCTGGGATTGAATTTATATTTAGCTCAGGTAAATACTTTTAACTTATTTTCCCTATACGGGCTTGGGGTACGGTATATAAAATACCGCTTGGTCGGGCATTGAATCTTTAATTGTATGAAGGTTAAATCATTGAAATGTCCCGTTTAAATTGTTTTGTTTGCTTAAAGCCTTTGGGGGGGGGGGTTAATGACCATGTCCCGGATATCCTTGGCATCATTCATGAAATAGCCACGACCTAAGCACGGGGTGTAGGCGTACACCTGACAGATGCATATGTAAAAACTGGTAACCCACCTAAAGGAAACAACCTTGTGGGCATTATACCTGTGGTGTGTCTATTAATCTTTATCCCGGTATACAGATCGGGCTACTGAACGTATAACGAACATGTAATTCTTTTACAAGTATTATATACAAATAATTATCCCAAGTTATAAAAAGTTTTGTGCCATGCGCACTCAAATCAATTTTCTTAAACATTTTCAAAATGAGTCAGTTAAATTGTATTTACCAGTGTAAACTGACGTATTTTCCAAAAAGGCTAAGTGCAGGTACTAATCGGAATAGGCTGGCTACTCCTAGCATTAATAAAGAGTCTCGCAAGCTTAGATGCCTAAAGTCTGTTGAACAATGTTTCATTTTATTTTCGATCCGCCTGTGGATCCTTTACTTTCCGTTTGTAATACTTTGATATTACTTTATATCGGATTGTAACATATTTATCTTTTGCTTCCGCTGTGCATTCGAATTGTGTTGTTTGACTATGATGATATCAACTACGTCACGATACTCCCATCCAGGCCCACCGGTAATACGTGAAAATATCGGGGTGTGACATGCAGTCTGCAAGAAGAAGGTTGTTTGTTTTTTAACGTATGCAGACTTCTAAAATAAACTGGTGGTTGTGTACGGACGGTGGTGGTGGTGGGTGGTGGTGTTGGACGGTGATGATGGTGGATGGTGGTGGTGAGTGGTGGATGGTGGTGGTGGTGATGGACGGTAATGGGTGGTGGTGGTGGTGATGGACGGAGTGTGTGGTGGACGGTTGTGGTGGTGTTTAACTCTCTGCAGATCTTAGAAGATCTTAGAAGTGGTTGGGCCAAGTCTGCACCAAGAAGAGCCCGCGCAGACATTTTTTAATGAAATGTCTTAAAAAAAAAACACTCTGCGTGTGGCAATGTCTGCGCGTGGTCTGCGTGGCGCAGACAGAAGAGCTTGCGCATAGCTTTTCAGAAAAAAACAAACAACACCTGAGTTTCTGATACATGTCTTGTTAACAGACCAAACCATGTTAAATCTTTGTGTTCGTTTATTGATTTTAGTTATGTTCAGTTGGTGTGTGTTTAATTCTAACAACACATAACTATGTGATTAACATAGGTGCAATGGCAAGTTAGTACAATTCTTTTTAGATATCACATATTTTGTTCCTTTTTTTTAGTGCTCATCACTTCTACATAAAGAGAATTAGTAATGTGTGATGTGTACCAAAAAATTAAAACTCACATCTTCTTCTTCCTCCTTCTTCTCTTCATCACTGACTTCAAAATTAATCTTACTCGAAGAAGGCATATCATCGTGGCAAATCTTGATATTATATTTATAAAAATGCAAACGTTTATTAAATTCGTTTCAATCAAACTAACTCGTAAAATCCTAAACCTTCAATTAGTCATCAAATTAATTGTTCATGCAAAACTTTAACCCTAACATTAGATAATAATAATTCTTCGAATCTCTACAAGAACCACAATGATATGTGCCGATTTCTCATCCAACTTCCAACCCGCGTAGCCATGCAACACCCCTTTAGTTTTAGCATTTTCTTTTTGTTTAGTTATTTTAATTATGCAGTTAATTCGTAAGTCGTGCAGTGGTAGAAGTGGCCTCCTAATTTGCCTATAGATGGATTTGTGAGTTTGAGTTTAAGAATCAATGAAGAAATGAATTTACTAAAAAAAACTAAACAAAAGGAAAATGCTAAAACTAAAGGGGTGTTGCATGGCTACGTGGGTTGGAAGTTAGATGAGAAATCGGCACATATCACACAACTTCACGGTGATAGTCGATGATGCAGCTAGGTATAGGTAAGTTTTATTTTACGACAGCCGATGATTGAATAGCTTCACCGAGCACTTGTGTGCAAGAAGGATTAAATGAAGGCTGCCGATTTTTTTTATTTTTATTTTTATTTTTGTCTCACAGAAGTGTGCGTTTATGGAAAGATGCAGTACATAAATCCAACGAGTACTTAACTGAGGCTTTGAATGGTTATCTAACGAGCCCAAGTTTTTACTTGCCCATTTAGGTCACAAATACTTATGATTTGGGCTTTAATGGTTGGATTGGATCGACTCTTCGGCATCCAATGCCCAATGGACCGTGCCAAAATGTTATAATCTTTTTTTCTAATTGACCATAGTACTATAGTAGTCTTTGTCCTATACCACTCACTCTTACAAATGGTGGTACTTATTTTTATTTTTTAATTTTGAATATTTTATCAAGAACAATTGATAATTTCTTTGAAAAGTCAACCACTTGTTTGAGATCAGTATACGATTTTCTAAAATCAAAATTGATATATTCAAAATATATATAACTAGAAAAGTGACGTGTGCGCGTTGCGCCACGTGCAACGAAAGTGACATGCAGTCGATCAGATTCACAAACTCCAGTTATGCAATCAATGCTAATAGAATAACAGAAAGGTAACCCAACTGTATCAGTTATATAAACTCCTAAATCTCTATTCTTCCTTCACATCTCACAACTGCTTACCTGTTTCTTGTTTATAGAATTCCGATAAGAAACCGTAGGAGGTTGCAGTCTTCCTTGGGGGTAGCTGCACAAAATTATCATATGTAAATGGTTTTATCAGTTTTTTCATCGTATTACAATCGACTTACGTAAATCTCATTGAGGACAACTTGGTAGATTTACCCCCGAATCATGTTTTTATCTGTTAAAGGCATATGTTGATTAGCCCTTTGAATCTATGATCCAGCCCTGTGACTGTTGAGATTTAACCCTAGAAACGAAACAACAACAGATATAAAGGATTGTTAAATACCTTCAAATCATTATGAAACAATTTAAATTTATTTTTAAAGTATGTATATATCAAGTGGTTACAAGAACATATGCACCATGCTTTCTGTCCACACCGTTTCCTTTAAAGCTAGTATTTAAACTAACACGTTGAAAGTTAAAACAGAAACTGGATCAGCCCATTCATAAGTACCTGTATCGTAGAGCATTGCCACTTCCTACAAGGGTATGAAACATCATACAAATAAATTAAGAATAACGTGATTTAATTTTACCATCCACAGCCCTAGTAAGCAACGTGACATAATGGTTCGTGTTGTTGTCTTCTTTCAGTATCATATGGTTAATTGTTTTTCCAATGAGAGAGCCTTCGGAGACGGAAGTTGAAACATCGTCGGTGACCTTAGCATCGTCTACAACAACATATCTCTTTATCTTCTTTACTGCATCAAAAATTAAAAAGAGGAAAAACCCAAGTCAAATAAAATCATGAAATCTACATAAAAGGGATTTAATTTAGGTAAACAAATTCAAGTTGGATAGATTTTTAATCACGGCTTGTAATCGAAAATCAAGAAGTGAAATTGATTCACAAAGCGAAACCCTAAAAAACCAACAAAAACAGTGGATGGTTCTTTACCTGAGACATAATCCCATAAACAACTTGCGGTTGGCGGTAACACGAACATTCGGCGGTTTCATCTCCAAAGCCCGAGAGCGAAGCCGCGATGATTCAACTTGATTTGGCGGTAAGCCAGGGGTGAAAACTGAAATCGGAGAGAGGTACCGGATTTTATGTGGTATGTTCTGTCACTTGGTAGAGCAATTAACTGAGCTGAGAAATCGCGTGGTTCCGCCACCGTGTGCAGCCATGCGTTACTGCGTGCACTACCGGAAACGACGGTACTCACTGTTCTCTCTCTAAAACTTGCTTATATAGCTTTCAAAATATAAAGCAACTTTCCTTGTACGGTACAACTATAATATGCAAGGGAACAATAAAAGCACAATGTACAAACCTTATTGCATACAAATGTTGTAAGTTAAACTTATATATAATAGTAATAATAAAAAAATATAAAACAATAATAATAATAATTATATATATATATAGGAATGGGATCAGGAGATAACGATTTGAAGTGTGAGAACAGTGAGAAAGATTTTCAGCCATAGGATCTTTGTGATTTGTGGCTAAGATGATGCGGTGGCATTTTTGTAAATAATGGGAACCTTATAACTACCAGGAGGGGTAAAATTGGAAGATCCAAACCAGAGTGCACATGCTAATCACATGCCATTTTCCCCCATCATATTTAAACGCCAATAACTTTTTTATACGTGATTATTTTTCTAAAAAAATTACACCATAAAACTCAGTGTTTTTTTTATCTTTCCAACTAGTATACCATTGATATACTTTTCAAAAAAAATGAAATGAGTTTTATGGCGTTTTTCTGACCTGGGTGTTTTATAGCGTTTTAGACTAGTTATTTTTATGCCGTTTTTTTTAACTATGTGTTTTTATGGCGTTTTAACTAGGTATTTTTATGGCGTTTTTCTGAACCGAGTGTTTTATGGCGTTTTAAACTGAGTTTTTCATGGCGTTTTTTATGAACTGAGTGTTTTATGGCGTTTTAACTGGGTATTTTCATGGCGTTTTTCTGAATTTGGTGTTTTTATAGCGTTTTATTTGAACACCCAGTTCATGTGTGTGAGTTTTTTTTAACAATATTACCCCTTAGTGTAATTTAGCATCAATGCCACATGTCAACTCCAAAATCGTTTCACCGTTCTCACACTTTTCATCGTTCTCTCTAAATCGTGACCCTATATATATATATATATATATATATTAAATATCATCACAAAGTAGAGTAGACTTTTTCATTTTACTCCTTTGACCACAAGTTGTTTTTAGTTTTGGATTTTACTTTTTATCCTTGGCATACTTTAAAAATTGCTAAATTATATTAATAGGTTACATTTACATAATTAATAATATAGCTGAAGAAACACTAGATAATTGACCGGAATCGAATTATCTAGGGGGTTTGGATCTGCATAAAAGGGGGTTGTTCTCTCTCGTTTGATTCGATGCAACTGACCTTCTTCTCCGGTAAACTCTGCAAAACAAAGCACCGTTAGCCTCGTCAAGGGGAGAAGAGGGGTTCTCTCCTTGACCCGACTCCGGCGTGAGAATAAGTATGTGTTTATGAAGAAGAAGAGGTATTGACGAAGTGTGTGTAACTTGAATTTCATACCTGGATTGTTCTCATATTTATAGCCGAAAGTTTTGGGCGGGAAAACTCGTTGGTGAAATGCTGACGGAAGATGCTAACCCCGTAAGCGGTTACATTTCCTTCTGTTAAGCTTCTCGATCCAACGTGAGTGCACACGGATCGCTGTTTAGATCTATGGCTGGGGGTTTGCCACGTGGAAAGTGATCAAGTGGAGGTTTCTCTCCAATTTCATGCTATCATCGTGATTTCAGGGATGCCTGAGGTGATGACACGTGTCCAGACGGTTGTAACCGTTTAGTGGTGCACGATTGGGTCCTTCTAGAAGGTTATTGCCATAATCCTGTGTGACTCTTTATCGTGTGGCACCAGTTGAGTAAATAATATCCAAGTCTGGATATTATTAAGCGAAAGTGTTTAACTTAGGATTTTCATCCTTTGTTTATGGAGGAAAGCGCGAGGATTTATGATTTCCTTTTGGCGCGCAAGTGTTGTTTGCTATCTGTCTCTTAAGCCTTCTTTGTAGGACCAGTGCGCGGCCGCGCAAGGTCAAAAAGGGCTGAAAGAAAGGTATGCGCCGTTCCTCTGACTCCTGGTGTGATTATGTGGTGGTTTCTGATTCTTTGGAGGGTCTTGAGCCTGCAGTTGTTGTTAGAAGGCCAAAATCAGAGCCCAAAGATACTGCTGACATCCCTTCATCTAACCCAGACGATCCTATTGATTTGGAGTCGAGTCCTGAGCACTTGGTGCGGACTAAAGTAGGAAAAAGAAAACAGACCGGTACTGAGGCGGAAGGTCAGCCTGCAAAGAAAATTCAGAGGAAGAAGATCACCAGGAAAGGCAATTTGGACGCCTTTATCTCGGAGTCCGCTCCAAGTAAGTGTTATCTTTGTCGTCCTCTTATGCGCATTGATTATTTATAGGCTTTGATTTTTGCAGCGATTCCAACTTCTCCTATTCCCACAGAGTCTTTGCCTGTGGTTAGCGAAAAACTCCCACCCTCCCCTCCGGATGCTACTGTTGCTGATCAGTCAAAAGCAACTGAGGTTCCTGAGGGTAGTGTAGAGAAGGTTGTTGAGGCTGACAAGCCGGTTGATGTTGCTGTGGAAACCGAGAAGGTTATTAGTTCGGAGGTTGCTGATGACGCTGGTAACCCCCAAGTCTCTGAACCCGCTTCCCATGAGAAAGAGAAAACTGCGGAAGAAATTCCTGTTACAGCATCTCCTTCTAAAGTTTCTGGCTCTATGCCTGAGAATTTTGAGAAGGTTTGTGCTGAAAACCAAGGCTCATTCTCTGATGCTGGCAGAAATTCTCCTATCCGCCCAGAGGAAACCCTGGGGGATTATTATTACAGAACTTATTTCGGAGAAAGACGCCTCTGAGCTCCATGCCCCTGTTTGGAATTTGAAGAAGGGTGATACTTTCTCGGATTGGCGCGTGTGCCGAGACTGGTTGCAGGGAATATTTCCGCCGGGGGAAATCAAATTTCAAGAAAGCCGTTCTTACGAGCAAACTTATCATGCTTACCTTGAGGAAGCTGCTTCTCATGCATCGACCACTCATCGTATAGTGCGTGAATGGCATAGTATGCACAAGGAATGGGATGCTTTCCAGGTGTCGAAGAAGAAGTTTGCTGCGGATGAAACTCGGGTTGCCCAGTTGAAAGCTAAGCTGGAAGCTGATCAGGCCAAGTTTGAGGCTGATCGGAAAACTGAGGAATGGTCCGTTGCAGGCTGGAAAAGAAAAGCGGAGGCTGAGGCTGCTCTTCTTTCTGAGGAGCGCAAGAACTGGAAGAAAATATGCGAGAAATATAACTCTGAGAAGATGAATCTCCGCACTGTTATTAATAATCTCAAGGCTGAGGTTGAGAAGTTGAAAAAACAGGACGCGGAGATTGAAAAACTGAAGAAAGAAAAAGCTGACGCTGAAGCTGCACGTGATGAGGCACGTTTACACAGGGAGCGGAGTGAACAACGAGAGGTACAAGCTTGCGCCACTCTTGCTCTTAGAGATAAAGAGTTAGGAGAACTCACTGCTTTGCTTTCTGGTCAGGAACAACTCAAGAAAGATCTGGAACTTGCGCGTTCCGAGAAAACCGAGACCTCACGCCGTCTAACTGAGACTGAAGAAAAATTGGAATCTTCTGAGACGGCGCGGGCTACAATAGAGAGTGAGTTGGAGCCTTTGAAGAGCGACATGTTGTGGTTGAAGGAGCGCGGGATTGCCTGTGTAAGTTATTTTTTCCTTTTTACGGGACTGCTTTGCGCCTTCCTTTTTATTTATCTTTCATTTTTGTAGGTTGCTGAGTCAGTATTGAATTCTGAAGAGCTGGATAAGACTGTAGCGCGTTTGGTAGTTGCCGCGCGAAAGGACGGGTATGCCCAAGGATACGCTGAGTGTTCTCAGCATGTGAATAGCGCTTTGAAGGTTGATTGGGATATCAGCAAATCCGCAACTTATGGCGTTAACACTGGTGCTGCGCTTACTGCTTTGAAGGCAGAATTTAACAACTTGCAGATTCCCGTTATGGATCTTATAAATGTTGCGCTGCAATCTGATGATCACGTGGCACAACTAAAGGAAATCTTTCCGGATGAAGGTGAAGATTTAGTGTAGGTTTTTTTTTTTTTGAAATTGTATTGAACATTTTTCTGTAATATTTGGGATGTATATCCCTTTCTTTGTTGGTGCGCTGTTGCGCAAGTAACTAAAACACTGCCGTGTTTCATAGTTTTTAAGGCGTATTTGTACGCCGAGAATAGTATGTCGTGTGTTTTTAGTTTACAATATTTTGCATGAATACAATTACTTTGATTAAGTAAGGCGAATGAAGTTGGTATAAAGCTCATGTGTGAACTTATGGTCGTTTGTGACGTAATCACTGACCGTTCATGAGGCTTTGTTTTGTAATTACCATAATGTTTTTGCGCTTACTAAAAGAAATTGCATGCACTTTGTAAGAAAAACACAAGAATAATAGAAACTTTGCTTGTTTATTTCGGGGTAGGGCACAGAGGCCATTACAAAGTTTGTTAATAAATATACGAGACTTAACTTACTCTATTCTCCCGCTTTGTCTTGATAAATTGTAACACTCTAATTCGTATTTGACTAAAGTCGCAGCGGAAATTCGTACCATAAAAATTTCTTTAGTTACAAACACTTTGACACACTTAATCTCATTTCTAGGGTTAATTTTTCTCAATAAATACATTTATTATACTTATTTTCAACAAGAAATCATAAACTGGCTTCACTCAATTACGTACTCGACACTCCCGTACAATCTATCTTGTGACTCGATCCTCGATCTCCAATCCTTGGATATCCTCATAACTGGTACTACCTGCATTCACCACATATATAATTCATAACATTAGTACGCATTAGAAACATACAAAGTTTATTCTCATTACTTCTCGTTTCGTTATACTCTTTACATCCCATCTTTTCATCCTGTCTTACCATCTGTGGTGAGACTTCCTTGCCATTCCTGCATCACACTTATAACTCCAGGTACACGAACAAACATCGTAAACACTTAAACATACCGAAAGACTTACATACATACCCTACTTCATACATATTATCTCTATATATATACATACGTACACACATGCATACATACCTGCTTACATACATACTCACACACGTACATACCAAATCTACATGCATACTTACATATACACACATCTACATCATTCATTACGTATCTATATGTACACATACCAACATCATTAAGTACACACATGACATTATACATATTTACATACATGCAACCCTACGTGCATCATACCAAACTCATACCTGCCTACTCTCATATATTACCATCATATAACCGCTCGTTCTTGCTCGCATACTTATAAACATACCCACGTAGATACATACATGCTTTCATACACTTAAATTCATAAAAACGTAAATTAAACTAGTCGTACGTAACTTAAAACGCGTTTAAGCGAGTTCCCAAGGCAAAACGAGGCACGAAAACAGTTTTCGGAGAAACATGACCCGTCGCGCGACGCGACGGGCCGTCGCGCTACGCGACCCCTTAAAACGACAGAAACATTGCAGCTGATTGCTGCATATTTTCAGCAAGATCCGGTTTTACGGAAACAAGCATAACTCTCTCATTTTTTATCCGTTTTACCCGATTCTTTTTCCTACACGTCCGTAATTAAATTCTCCATCTAATGGAACTAAAATCCAACATCCGACTTAACGAAATCTCTGACTTTTAACTCTTCGGCTTATTACCCTTTTACCCTTTTTACCCGTTCATGCATACATCAACATAACTTGTTCATTTTACCATAACCCCTTATAAACATAATAATATCGGTGTCGTCTATCATAAATTACTACATTCTTGGATGTCTCACATCCTCTTAACACCTTATCGTTCCTATGCTTATTTTTGACCCGTTAAGGGTATTCGCGCAATATTTGGTCTACGACTAACCAACCCATAATCCCCACCTCCATACCTGTCCAAAACATTACACTAATCGTATAACTTGTTTCTAAGCTACTTTTAAAATCGTTTGCCGCAAAATACCCATCAAGGGCATTTTGGTCATCCTTAATCCCCTCATTTACGACGAAGAACTTTAACACATATCTAACCTCAAACGTCATGTTTAATTAATTAAAACACTTTATTACTTAATCGTACTAAGAAGTGATTACAGAAATCACTTACCTTATGCATCCGCGTTCCTATCCGCTTCCTTGCCTTCTCTTGACCCGTTAGCCATTCATGCTTGAGTCCACCTTGATACGATTCCTATACTTTCATATCACCAACATCGCATTCTCGTTAGCTTACATCATTGTACATGTTAACGACCATATCAATCACATGTTTCACATTTGACTTTCATTAGTCGATTTTAGCTAACATAAAACATACAACCAAGTTCATATCCTGTTAAACGCATGTAATTCATCATGTCGTTCCATTTAATACGTATCGACCTAACAGGTACCATACCACTTCCTATAATCCTACCTTTACGACAACTAGCCAAATCGTACTTCATATGCATAGTTGACTTTCTGAAAGTCAACAGTTCATCTATTTAACTTTCCACTTATCATCATATACTAGTAACATTATAATAGACTATACGGACGACATTATATACGTCTTATCATACTCTTGGTGTGCGTACCACCTTTTTAAGCATAACGTACAACTAATCTATGCATAAATCTTCTAAACCCATACATAACTCATTAAATCCTACTCTTAATCAACATGTACCATTCACACATAAGCATCAAACATATCACACCGTATTTCATTCCATTCATCTCACAAGAATTCATCAACAATCAATAAGAGTTGAACATGGATGATCATTCGAGTCATCATCCTTACCTAAACAAGTGGGTTTCACCTCTAAACATCAAATTAACACAAACCATACATAACCTATGTTCTATATGATGATTCTAACCCTTATACATGATTAATCTCATATTAACTCACGATTTTGAACATAACCCACTTCACACATGATCACAAATCTTAGATTTAAGACATACCTTATGATCCCCTCATGAGGGTGATCATTAATCCGTGTTCCTTCTTGAATTTGAGCTTCGATTCACCCTTTAATTTGGTGATTTAGAAGAACTAGGGTTTGGAGCTCTTGAGAGCTCCTGAAGATTCAAGAACACGCATGTATGTGTGTGTTTGTGTGTGTATAGACCTTTTAATTAGTAATCAACTTTCATCTATTCCACTCTAGCCCCTCGGGTTTGCCTTTTAAACATAACTGACACTACCTTTATCATTTAATACTTTTGACCATACCCATAACTAGGTTAAATAGCCTAGTCATTTATTTCATGACGTGTCACATAAGAACACACTACAAATATTAACATTCAGATTTTGGGGCGTTACAAGTCTACCACCCTTAAACAAGGTTTCATCCCCGAAACCTTCCTCACTTCCATTTAACACTAATTATCTTTTCTTCTTGTTTATCAATACGACCACGAGCCCATCTTAATGACAACCTTCTTCCTTCAAGAACCCCTCCCCTGAGTTCTTATCAGTGTCGCTCTCACTGATAGCGCTAATTCGAACGCACTATCTAACTAGTGGTTCATTCATCATTCTAGCACTCATATATTATGTGTAATATATCTTTTTGTTTTTACTTTAAACAATTCCAACATCCCATTAATAACATTTTCTCATGTTCATTTCAACATTCATAAAATTTTCGTCAACTATACAATCTTACTTCGTAATTTATACATGCTCCTATATGCTTAACTCTACTAATACGTCATAGTAATAGATAACTATACATTCTCGATTCATAAACTATTCATATAATTGGCTTTTTCTTAACCAGTCCATACTTTCCAAACCATGTCTTCACGTAACGTTCTCATTTCCTTGACCGGACAATATCGGGTCAATATACACACTTTCTAAATCTGTAATCATACATACATTTGTATGATCCGTTCATAACGGATCTACTATCTTCTCCTCATTTCTTAAAAAAAATTGCATTCTCTACATACTCTGTATAACGTTTACTTTTTGTGTTGTCACCACAACAAAACTACTATTACATAATCACACCCACGTGTTTAACTCTAACGTTAACCTCATTCTACATTTTCTACAGTTACTTGTACCTTGTATACCTTTACATTACCTTTAAATCATTTCGTTCATTTCACATTACTATTGCTTTCACTTCATGCATTACTTAGTTTACATATATATACACGTGTCATACTAGTTCATATCTATCCTACATGAGTTAAACATTTTACTAACCTCTTTTCATTTCACAAACCAACGATCCGTAACCCAGATCGATCGTCTTCTCCTCAAGTACTAGCCGTGACAGGCCAGGTTTCATTCATTCGTGTAATGAGCTTCCGCTCGTACACGTCCTTTCACCAATACGATTGGTTTCATCACATCCATAATTCTAACATTATCATCGACAACATCGGCGGTTAGCATATGTCATTCAAACATTCATTACTCTAGGTGATTACCCACCTATAACTCTTATACAATTTCCTACGTATCTGCTATAACATACCACACATTCTATTTCTTACATGCAATCCTTTCATTCTATTAATCATTTCGCCAACTGAAGTACACGTTCGTACTTCTTTCTATTCATGTTTACTTGCAAAGACCATATTACATCGTTTCAACATTTCTTACCGACTTACCATTCCTTCCCCTACTTAAATTATTGTTCGGGTCATCGCCCGTCATCATTCCGACTTCTAAGAGTCAATTACTAACACATCTAACACGTAACTTATACAAAACTTCATCTATTATACTTTCACCTTTTTTTATACTTACTTCTATGACCCGTTCGACTCAATCATGATCAACTGTCGACACCTTCTTATGCGGATTAATTTCATCTCTTTATATTTTTAAATCCGTCTCACGAATTCAAACGCATCATTCATACCTTTTCTTCATTCTATGATTTGAATCCATCTAACGGATTTCAATCATATCATTCACATCTTTCATTCCTTACATGTGTTGAATCTGTTTCGCAGATTCAGACATATCGTTTCTACATTTCGTTTCCTTGAATCCGTTTTACGGATTCAAACATTTCATTCATGCCTTTCATCACTTGAATCCGTTTCACGGATTCAAACATTGCATTCACGCTTTTCATTCTTTGAGCCCGTCTCTCGAGTTCAAACATTTCCTTCATACCTTTTTCCTTCCTTGAATCCGTCTTACGGATTCAAACACATTATTCATATCTTGTTGATTCGTACTTAATTACAGATTCAACATTCCTCATTCTTATCAGGCATGTTTTTCATTCTTACATAGTACTCTCAATTTCCCGAGAGTCTCACTTCTCATTTCACCCACACGCCCGCCTGCTACCCAACTCTACCGGACATACCTGTAACAATTATCATGATCTCACGAATGTCATACGTTTCTCGTGTACTGGCCAGGTACACAATCCACATAGTAGTTTCGTGCCTTTATGTAATTGTCACCTTATGTCCGTAGACTTAGGTTTCGGCGCGTGTATTCCTTCCAGTACTTCATTACTATACTACCATTATCCTTCATTTAGAATTTCCCTTCCCTTAATGAGTTTTACTACTACATATAACCACATATCGAATTTACGTACCTGAATTCAAATTTGCCTTATTACCTCCTTGCCTGCCTTAGTATTCATCCCAGATTGCATTCACATATCATCCTCTTCCGACACTTATGCTTACCTTGCACATACATAACCGTCAGTTCTTTATACGTATACCACAGTACATACTTACATTAGCCTTTACCTTTGGATCTTGATCGAGTCTTAGATTGTACGGGTTTCTTACCTCGAGAGCACACAAGTTTGAGTTCAAGTACTTACCTTCTCGTACTTGATTCCCTCAAACCAGGGCTCTGATACCAACTTGTAACACTCTAATTCGTATTTGACTAAAGTCGCAGCGGAAATTCGTACCATAAAAATTTCTTTAGTTACAAACACTTTGACACACTTAATCTCATTTCTAGGGTTAATTTTTCTCAATAAATACATTTATTATACTTATTTTCAACAAGAAATCATAAATTGGCTTCACTCAATTACTTACTCGACATTCCCGTACAATCTATCTTGTGACTCGATCCTCGATCTCCAATCCTTGGATATCCTCATAACTGGTACTACCTGCATTCACCACATATATAATTCATAACATTAGTACGCATTAGAAACATACAAAGTTTATTCTCATTACTTCTCGTTTCGTTATACTCTTTACATCCCATCTTTTCATCATGTCTTACCATCTGTGGTGAGACTTCCTTGCCATTCCTGCATCACACTTATAACTCCAGGTACACGAACAAACATCGTAAACACTTAAACATTCCGAAAGACTTACATACATACCCTACTTCATACATATTATCTCTATATATATACATACGTACACACATGCATACATACCTGCTTACATACATACTCACACACGTACATACCAAATCTACATGCATACTTACATATACACACATCTACATCATTCATTACGTATCTATATGTACACATACCAACATCATTAAGTACACACATGACATTATACATATTTACATACATGCAACCCTACGTGCATCATACCAAACTCATACCTGCCTACTCTCATATATTACCATCATATAACCGCTCGTTCTTGCTCGCATACTTATAAACATACCCACGTAGATACATACATGCTTTCATACACTTAAATTCATAAAAACGTAAATTAAACTAGTCGTACGTAACTTAAAACGCGTTTAAGCGAGTTCCCAAGGCAAAACGAGGCACGAAAACAGTTTTCGGAGAAACATGACCCGTCGCGCGACGCGACGGGCCGTCGCGCTACGCGACCCCCTTAAAACGACAGAAACATTGCAGCTGATTGCTGCTTATTTTCAGCAAGATCCGGTTTTACGGAAACAAGCATAACTCTCTCATTTTTTATCCGTTTTACCCGATTCTTTTTCCTACACGTCCGTAATTAAATTCTCCATCTAATGGAACTAAAATCCAACATCCGACTTAACGAAATCTCCGACTTTTAACTCTTCGGCTTATTACCCTTTTACCCTTTTTACCCGTTCATGCATACATCAACATAACTTGTTCATTTTACCAAAACCCCTTATAAACATAATAATATCGGTGTCGTCTATCATAAATTACTACATTCTTGGATGTCTCACATCCTCTTAACACCTTATCTTTCCTATGCTTATTTTTGACCCGTTAAGGGTATTCGCGCAATATTTGGTCTACGACTAACCAACCCATAATCCCCACCTCCATACCTGTCCAAAACATTACACTAATCGTATAACTTGTTTCTAAGCTACTTTTAAAATCGTTTGCCGCAAAATACCCATCAAGGGCATTTTGGTCATCCTTAATCCCCTCATTTACGACGAAGAACGTTAACACATATCTAACCTCAAACGTCATGTTTAATTAATTAAAACACTTTATTACTTAATCGTACTAAGAAGTGATTACAGAAATCACTTACCTTATGCATCCACGTTCCTATCCGCTTCCTTGCCTTCTCTTGACCCGTTAGCCATTCATGCTTGAGTCCACCTTGATACGATTCCTATACTTTCATATCACCAACATCGCATTCTCGTTAGCTTACATCATTGTACATGTTAACGACCATATCAATCACATGTTTCACATTTGACTTTCATTAGTCGATTTTAGCTAACATAAAACATACAACCAAGTTCATATCCTGTTAAACGCATGTAATTCATCATGTCGTTCCATTTAATACGTATCGACCTAACAGGTACCATACCACTTCCTATAATCCTACCTTTACGACAACTAGCCAAATCGTACTTCATATGCATAGTTGACTTTCTGAAAGTCAACAGTTCATCTATTTAACTTTCCACTTATCATCATATACTAGTAACATTATAATAGACTATACGGACGACATTATATACGTCTTATCATACTCTTGGTGTGCGTACCACCTTTTTAAGCATAACGTACAACTAATCTATGCATAAATCTTCTAAACCCATACATAACTCATTAAATCCTACTCTTAATCAACATGTACCATTCACACATAAGCATCAAACATATCACACCGTATTTCATTCCATTCATCTCACAAGAATTCATCAACAATCAATAAGAGTTGAACATGGATGATCATTCGAGTCATCATCCTTACCTAAACAAGTGGGTTTCACCTCTAAACATCAAATTAACACAAACCATACATAACCTATGTTCTATATGATGATTCTAACCCTTATACATGATTAATCTCATATTAACTCACGATTTTGAACATAACCCACTTCACACATGATCACAAATCTTAGATTTAAGACATACCTTATGATCCCCTCATGAGGGTGATCATTAATCCGTGTTCCTTCTTGAATTTGAGCTTCGATTCACCCTTTAATTTGGTGATTTAGAAGAACTAGGGTTTGGAGCTCTTGAGAGCTCCTGAAGATTCAAGAACACGCACGTATGTGTGTGTTTGTGTGTGTATAGACCTTTTAATTAGTAATCAACTTTCATCTATTCCACTCTAGCCCCTCGGGTTTGCCTTTTAAACATAACTGACACTACCTTTATCATTTAATACTTTTGACCATACCCTTAACTAGGTTAAATAGCCTAGTCATTTATTTCATGACGTGTCACATAAGAACACACTACAAATATTAACATTCAGATTTTGGGGCGTTACATAAATCGTGTCTTTCTGCGCGGAGACCATAGAGTTTCTTCTTAGTTTTTCGCCCTTTTGCTCGGGCCTTCCTCGCCTCGAGTTATCTGCTTTATTTCCTTGCGCACGTTTTGTAGCAGATGTGTGAGCTCGCCGCTTTTAAGGGCTTTCTCAATCTTGGTGCGCAAGGAAATGCAATTGTTGGTGGTATGGCCACTGTCCTTGTGATATTCGCAATACTGGGCTAGGTCTTGTCCACGCTTGTTTTTCATGGGGATCGGTGGCTTGAACTGATAATCTTCAGTGCTTAAAACTTCCGCGGGGATTTTAGTTAAGGGAGTCCATTGCCTCTCCCTGTTCTCCTGTTTGATTTCCCTTTGCGCGACAAGTTTATTGATCGTTGCCCGAGCATCCTCAGATGAATGGTTTCCCGAGCCAGAATCGCGCCATCCCTTTTTGAATTTCCTCCCGCCACTTGAGCCTAAGTCGGAGGGTCGGTTATGTGGTGGTGGCGGCCTATTAGTGGTAAGGTTCTTTTCTGTTTGTGCGTAAACCTTAGCTGCTGCCATCACTTTCTCCCAGCTCTTCGGGAGGCCTTCTGTCCCAGACAGGACCTTGATCATATCTCGCATCTGACCGCATATTTGAACTGTGCGCGAATCAGTTGCTCGTGGACTCCCCCGATCTCCAGTACTTCTTTGTTATATCGGGTGATAAAGTCCTCCAGGCTTTCGTCGTCATGACGCCAAATGTTCATCACATCTGATGTGTCTCGGATAGATCAGCGTTGTTGACTGAAATGAGTCAGAAATTTCTTGCGCAGGTCTTTCCATGATGTGATGTTCCCGATGGGTAAATTATCGAACCAGATTCTTGCAGCACCAGTAAGGGTCTGTACGAAAAGATGGCACCATAATGGTAGAGTCCAGCCACCTACTAGCCCTGCGCTTGTAAAGACCCTCAAGTGGTCATCAGGGTCTGTCAGCCCATTAAATTTACCCACGTTGGACGGTAGTTTAGCTTTCTCAAGCGGAGCCAAAGCTATTTCCATTATGAACTTTGAATTTTTCGCTGCTTCCGCAGGGCGGTAAATCAAATCATAGTTGTGTTCAGCCTCGGGGTTGTAAACCGCACGGGGTTTACACTTGTTATAGTTCAACCGACTAAACACACTGACGTTGTCATCTATGCGATAGGTTGGATCATCTTCACTGGTGTAGGTATTTCGTTGAGAACCCAACCTAGTATGAACTGATGCTCTCCGGTGGGAATGTGACTCATCTCGATGCTCTCGTTGACGACTCTCAGATTGGGTATACTCATATCTCGACGGAGATCTGGAGTATACCTCTGTGTCTTCGATGTGAGACGGGCCCTCACGTTGAGAAGCATGAGCACGAGATCCTGGCCTTTGCGACTGAGTTTGAGGAGCAGTCTGTGCACACAGCTGTGTGTATACTGCATTTAGTGCCCCTTGAGACCTGACGTACCAGGAGATTGGAGTTTCTCTTGGGGGCAGAATTGAGTGAACAGGGATTTCTGGCTGTATCCCCGGAGTGATAGGTTCATTCACACGATTGGATTGCACCTCGTTGTCATCCGAGGCATCCTCTGGAATTCCTTCAACCTGAAAGTTGTTTCCGACATTCGGCCGAGGGCCGGTTTGCCGATGAGACGACGTTTCTTCCATATGCAAATGGAATCAACAGGATAGATCAAAAAACGAGAGAAAATTGGATGAGACAGAGAAATCGGTGGGCGCCAATGAAGAAACACTAGATAATTGACCGGAATCGAATTATCTAGGGGGTTTGGATCTGCATAAAAGGGGGTTGTTCTCTCTCGTTTGATTCGATGCAACTGACCTTCTTCTCCGGTAAACTCTGCAAAACAAAGCACCGTTAGCCTCGTCAAGGGGAGAAAAGGGGTTCTCTCCTTGACCCGACTCCGGCGTGAGAATAAGGATGTGTTTATGAAGAAGAAGAAGAAGAAGAGGTATTGACGAAGTGTGTGTAACTTGAATTTCATACCTGGATTGTTCTCATATTTATAGCCGAAAGTTTTGGGCGGGAAAACTCGTTGGTGAAATACTGACGGAAGATGCTAACCCCGTAAGCGGTTACATTTTCTTCTGTTAAGCTTCTCGATCCGACGTGAGTGCACACGGATCGCTGTTTAGATCTATGGCTGGGGGTTTGTCACGTGGAAAGTGATCAAGTGGAGGTTTCTCTCCAATTTCATGCTATCATCGTGATTTCAGGGATGCCTGAGGTGATGACACGTGTCCAGACGGTTGTAACCGTTTAGTGGTGCACGATTGGGTCCTTCTAGAAGGTTATTGCCATAATCCTGTGTGACTCTTTATCGTGTGGCACCAGTTGAGTAAATAATATCCAAGTCTGGATATTATTAAGCGGAAGTGTTTAACTTAGGATTTTCATCCTTTGTTTATGGAGGAAAGCGCGAGGATTTATGATTTCCTTTTGGCGCGCAAGTGTTGTCTGCTATCTGTCTCTTAAGCCTTCTTTGTAGGACCAGTGCGCGGCCACGCTAGGTTAAAAAGGGCTGAAAGACAAGGTTGTGGTATGGTCCTAAGGACTTGTTACAAGGTTTTTGGGACCTTACCCCTTCAATAGCAATTCAAATTCATATTCATTCATATTATAATAATAAGTTAACATTCTCTACAGTGGTTTTTTTTTAAGGTTTGAATTAACTTTTACACTATAAAAATATACGTCTATAACCCAGTAGTTTTATTTTCATTTTATAACTTTCATTTGTTAGTTCTTTTAGAATGGCCAAATAAGTGATTTTTTTTAAACGGAGTAACACCACGTGACTACCACCATTTTTTCATACGTTCAGGTCAAATCTACGAAACTAGATATAAACAAGTAACTAAATGTAATTAAAAGAAATCCTTTCGAACAAAAATTTAACACTAACCTGAAATAATAATCCTTCGAATCCCTACAGAAAATGCAACTACAGTAATCCAAAAAGCACCTAATTGAGGTTTGAACAGTTTATTAATGGGCCCAAGTTTTTGTTGACCCATTTAGCTTGCAAATACTTGTAAAATCGACTAACAAACATTTCCAATAAGGCTACATGGTGTGGGCTCGCGCCCCCTTCCATGTCAGCCACTTAAAGCACTTTAGCGCCCCCAACACAGCCCTGGGGGCGCCAAGTTTGGTGTCGTTAACCCTTTAACGTGTGCAAGAAGGAGAAAGTGGTGGGGCCATATGCAAAGCACCAATCACATAATTCGTTTCCCTTTTTATAACGATTAGCTAATCCACACCGTGATAATTAGACTAGGTGGCATAGAGTAGCGCCCCCTTCACATCAGCCAAAAACCCACTAATAGGGCCCGTACCATTTCCCAAGCGCCATTAAGGGAAGCTATTGAACCATCGTGAGCACAATAACGAGTTGCAACGGCACTTTTTGTTGGGCCCACTTCACTTTAAACTAGGGGTGCCATTGCATATGAGTGGGGCTTTAACCCATTTCTTGGTTGTTAAAGAGGTGGGGATTTAAGTGACGCTAAGGTGTCGTTGAGGTGGCGCAATGGAGCCACTACATGCTCCATTCCATACCACTCATCCTTAATGTTAAAGCCCCTGTTGACGTGGCGCGATAACCACCATGAGTACTTTAAATCACACATTTATGTTTTTGGTGTGTAAAGAGGCTACCATTCTTTTTTGGTTTGGACTTTAGTGGATGAATCTGACTTTTTCTCATTCAAGGCCCAATGGACCATGCCAAAAATGTTGATATGTTGGGCTTTATATTAGTGACTGTGTGCATACATACAGGTCGGGTTTACAGCTACACTACCAACTTTTTGCTTTTATTTTTTAAATAAAATAATTCTTTTATTATGAACTAGGTTAGAACCCCGTGTATTACACGGGTTTAGTAAATGTAATTTTATATACTAAATAAAAAACAATATATTTTTATAAACCTCATTTATTACACGTGTTGAGTAAATATAATTTTATACATTAAATAATAAAAAAAATTATATCTTTAAGAACCTCGTGTATTGTGCGAGTTGAATAAATGTAATTTTATATACCAGACAATAAAAAAATTATATTTAAAAAAAACCATATGTATTCACGGGTGGAAGAAATGTAATTTTATATGCTAAATAATAAAAAAAATTATATTTAAAAACAATTCCGTGTATTATACGGGTTGAATGAATTTATTTTTATATAGCAAATAATAAAAAAATATTATATATTTAAAAACCCTGTGTATTACACGGGTTTATCTATTGTTAAAAAGGATATTTCTAAATCAAAATGAATTTTTTATTATTTTTTAAATTAGGTTAATACTATTTTAAATTTTTGGTTTGATTAATAAGTTTTTTAATATAATTTCTCATAGTTAACAATAATAACATTAACAATAAATAATATGCATGTTTATCTACTGTTAACAATGATTTTTAGTTTAGATAAAACTTTATGATTTGAAGTTTTAGTTTAGATAAGATTTTACTATTTTAAGTTAAGTTTATGCCAATGATTTAGAGTTGATAAGATTTATATTAATTTAAATTAAATAATAATTATCTACAATTAAGGATGGAGTTGATAAGATTTATATTAATTTAATTACTATTTAATAATTTAAATTAAATAATAATTATCTACAATTAAGGATGGTCTAGATTAATAATTTAAATTAAATAATAATTATCTACAATTAAGGATGGTCTAGAATAATAACAAGTGTTCATTTATTGGTTTCTTTTTTGTCTATTCATCTAATTGATTCTTATTGTGACCTAATTTGGGGTTTTTTTTAATGATATATGAAACCATAAAAGTAAATTTTATTCGTAATATGCATCACATGATTTCGCAAACTATTCATCATCTTTGTTCCTTTTCTTATTCGTCTTCTCAATACTTTAATAATCAACAGTTATCATATTGGTTAGTGTATGATTCCAATTCGTTTTATTATTATTTGATTTTGTAGTATTAATCTTCACCGTTCATTGTTATTCTGTTAGGGGTTTCCAACCTTCTTCTCACTGTAGTCACTACCAACTCCCCTGTTACTTTTTAAATCCATGTTGATTTCTTTCATAATATGTTCCTCTACGTTTTTTAAATTGTAAAAAAATGATTACATATCTGTTGATGTTATATGTAAATTAACTTAGATTAAAAAAAAGCTACTTCTCAGTTATCACTATTGTCACTGAAAAACTCTTTGTAGTGTTTATCATATATGTTGATATCTTACCAAAGATGTTCTGCTACTTTTTTAAGTTTTTAAAAAGTTGATTACATATTTACATAGGGTTAGATGTAAATAGTCCTTTCTACCATGTGTTGTTTATATCGTTCTAATTGGAATTGGTGTTGCTATGTTTTTTTTGCTGCTAGGTTAGAACCCCGTGTATTACACGGGTTGAATAAATGTAATTTTATATATTAAATTAAAACAATTATTCTTTAAAAATTTCGTTTATTACACGAGTTGAACAAATGTAATTTTATATATTAAATAATAAAAAAATTATATCTCTAATAACCCTATGTATTGTACTGAATAAATGTAATTTTATATACCAAATAATAAAAATTCGTGCATTGTACGGGTTGAATAAATCTAATTATATATACTAAAAAATTTATATCTTTAAAAACATTGTGTATACACGGGTTAAATAAATGTAATTTTGTAACCTTGTATACCGCAAGCGGGGCGAATATATACTAAATAAGAGTTAATTACACTGTTAGTCCCTGTGGTTTACGTAAAATAACAATGTCAGGTACTAATAGTTTAAAATCACGTTTTAAGGTGCTAACTTTTTATTTTGTAACAACCTAGGGTATTAACACTAACTTTTGTTAGTTTTTCTGTTAAGTTTGAATGAAATTACTAAAATACCCTTTCTTAACTACAAGAGCCATTTATGCAATTGACTTTATCTAATCTAGGGACCATTTATGTAATTATATCATATTATCTGACCATTTCTGTAATTATATCATATTATCTATTCCTACAGCTAGTAACTAATCTATACCCCAAGAACCCCAAATCCTTTCTTCCCCAAATATTGTTCTCAAATCTCCAGAAACATGGCCCTCTATTACGGCCACCCAAGGGTCATCTTCACCGCCGATCTCAATTTTTTCTACTTCTACACTTTTCCCGTTAGATCAATAATAGAGGTTAGTGGTGTGGTGATGAACGATGGTGGCTATAGGGCTGCGATGGTGGTTTGTGGAATCGGTGGTGGAAGGTGAAGGTGTTGTATGGTTTTGCTGGTGGTGGTATGTTTGGTTATCGATGTCGGTGATGGTGATGGTTGTGGAGTGGATTTCTGGTGACAGAGGTGCTCATGATTTTTTTTCCGGTGACAATGCTACAACACCATAAACCACCGCCACTACACTACGATAATGTCGGATTATAGTTTATTGTTGCCAGTGGTGGTGAGCGGTGGACGTGGCTCTGTGAGTGACGATGATGGTGAATGATAACAGGGCCTTTTAATTTTTAAATGAAGAAGAGGAAGAAAGATAAAGTTAATTACATAAATAGCCCTTGTAGTTGAGAAGGGGTATTTTAGTAATTTCGTTCAAACTTGACTAAAAAAATTAACAAAATTAGTGTTAATACCCTATGTTGTTACAAAATAAAAAGTTAGAACCTTAAAACGTGATTTTAAACTATTAGTACCTGACTTTGTTACTTTACATAAACCACAGGGACTAACTGTGTAATTAACTCTACTAAATAATAAAAAAGTTATATCTTTAAAAATACCATGTATTACACGGGGTAAATTAATGTAATTTTGTATAGTAAATAATATGCTATTGGATTCGTTTAAAAAATCATAAATTTGGTTCGATTTAATTCGAATCAAATCACAAACTTGGTTAAGTTTAATACGAATTGATTAGAACCCCAATTTGAAAAATAAAAAACAGAACTATATTATTAGCTTCTCTTCCTAATTAGTGTTTTTTTTAAGTTTGATCTAATGTCTAATAAGTTATTTTGTATATTTTGTTTGTACTTTAAATTTTTTATATGAGCGTATTATTGTTTTTTTTTTAAGTTTAAGATTATTGTTTTGTGTTATTATTTTAAAAATATCTTTAATTTATAACTTAAATTTGAAGATAATATATTATTAGAAAAAAATAGAATGATTCTATCCGACATTCAAAGTAAGATAAGATTTAATATTAATTGATTATTTATTATTTAATTAATTGATATAAGATAAGTATGAAAAGACAGAAAATTACAAATGTAGACACCTTCAATGAATGACACGTGTCACTTATTGGTTTCTTTTATTATAGTAGATAGATTAAATTAATAATTTAGATTTGAGGATAATATTTTATTAAAGTATGATAAGATTTAATATTAATTTGTTATTTATTTATTTAGTTAATATAAGATAAGTATAGATTTGATGATATCTTCTATGAATGACACGTGTCCAAAACTTGGTTTCTTTTATTATAGTAAATAGATTCGATCTGCTTTTTTTTTTAAATCTGTTTTTAATATAATATAATTCAAATCAAGTATATAGATATTTAAGGGTAAATATAAGGTGTTTAAGGGTAATTTTATAAAATGGTAATCAAGTTTCTCATGTGTTTTATTTAAGATACTCTCAAGACAATGAACTTTCATTTTTTTGACGATTGGATTCAAAAAAAGGTTAAGAGATTAAGTTAACCTAATATGCCGCCAGAATGCTTAAAAAAGTTTGATCTCCAGAATTCAATCTCCCAAAAACCGTCCTAATACTTGAAGCGGATTCCCATAACTAATAATCAATTTCAACAACAATAATCAATTTTACCCATTTACCCTCCTTTAAAAGTTCCGGTCAGTAAAAAATTAAACCTGAAAATCTATTTAGGCACCATCGACCCTCGATTCTGTCAAACTATCGACCAGTCAAGGACGACCAGACACGTCTAAAATCCACAAGCGGCCCACCGACCTCCAAAATCCATAGGTATGTTTTGTTTCAAACTTTTACTTAAGCTTGAAACTTAATTCTAGTGGAATGTTTGGATGCTTCATGTTTGGTTGTTGTTTTCTTCGTTCTAGAATGAAATATACATTGTTGAAAGTTTGAAATTTGACTTTTCTATTTTAGGTGATTTAAAAATTATTTAGGGTATAAGGAGTGGTTAGACACTTGAGAGTGGCAAACTAAAAAATCAACCAATCAGAGTGCGTCACATCAATCAGTGAAAAATGTTTAAACTATGCTGAAAAGTGTTGGCAATGGTTAGACACTTGGTGAAGTGGTAAACTTTTTTTTTAAAAAGGAAAAAAAATGTGATTGGTTGAGAGATGACATGGACCCCACACACACACCCCCTCTCTCTCTCCTTCCTCCCTTCACCGCAGCGACATTTGGTCACCGATCAAGATTGAAACCGAGCGGCAAAGGGGGGTCGGCAGTGGTGTTCCAGCGCGGCAAACCCCCTTGCCGCTCACCCTTACCGCACCACACCGGACGCCCTTAAACTTAGTTGCTTAAAATTTGATTGAAACTTATTTGGGGAGTGGGGGTGGTATCACTTGCAAAAATTCCATCACTCACAAACATCCAATCAAGTTCCGCCATGTCATCAACCACTATTCTATCACTCACAAGTTCTTTTTTAGTGGCGGTGGTCATCACTAGTGATGGATTCCATCACTCACAACTTTTTTTAATTTTTTTTAAATTAAAAATTAACAATAAAACACTAAAATTATAAATTTCATTAAAATTAAAACATACTAGTTCAATTTAACATACTAGAAAAAAAATAAAAAATAAATACTAAAAATACTACTCCTCGTCCGACTCATGAAACTCCAAACCTAAAGAACCTACTAGTTCGATTAAATCGTATCTCAACCGAAAGATAGTTTCTTCATCACGCAAGTCTTGTTGGATATTTTCTGGAACTTGAACTTGTGTAGGAGGATCCGGCACCCAATCCAGAGATATTACACGTCCGTCTTCTTTGATTATCATATTGTGCAATATGATACATGCATATACTATGCTATGTATTGATTTCTTGTTCATCGCACGAACCGGTCGGCGTAGTATACCCCATCTACCATTTAAAACACCAAAAGCCCTCTCAACATCTTTTCTTGTCGATTATTGCAATTTTTTGAACACGATTTCTTTAGCCTCGACAGGAAATGAATGAGCTTTCACAAAAACAGACCATGATGGGTAGATACCATCCACAAGAAAAAAGCCTCGTCTGTAATATCGGCCGTTAACATAGAATGGACAGAAGGGTGCGGTACCATCCGTTACGGTTTGAAAAATGATGACGTGTGCAACACATTGATGTCATTGTTTGAACCTGGAACACCGAAATATGAATGCCAAATCCATAAATCATTCGACGCCACCGCTTCTAGTATGATGGTTGGTCTTTTGATGTCACCCCTAACATACGCCCCTCGCAACTCTCTTGGACAATTTTTCCACTCGATATGTGTACAATCGATGCTACCAAGCATCCCTGGAAAATGCCATCTAGCCTCATGTGCGGCGTAAATACGTGAGATATCGTGTCTCGTCGGTTTACGTAAAAACTCTTTACCATACAACTTAATGACCGCGTTGCAAAAAAATTGCAGACATTCACGGGAAGTTATGGACGCCATAGCTAGGTATTCATCAAATTGATCGGGAGGGTTACCTGTCGCTAGTTGACGAATGACGGACGTGCATTTTTGTATCACCGTGAAACTTGGTTTGCCCCTCGCATCGTAACCTTCTTGAAACCATTCCTCGCTTGCTTGATTGTCTCCAACAATCTTTAAAAATAATTCTTTTGGTAAACGAAACTGATCTCTAAACGTTTCGGCATTGTAGAGCGGATTCTCCACAAAATAATCGTTCATTAACACTTCGTTAGCATGTATACGATCACGATCTACCATCTTCTTCTTTGGGCGGGACGAACTAGATTCGAGTTCGTTATACACCGACACAAAATATTTAAGCGTCTCATTGTCGGAAGACGACTCGATATCGCTATCGCTGTCTATCGGAAAAGTTGAATCCGTAGGAAATTCCATTTGAGAAAGATGTAGATTGTGTGAAATGTGTTTGTGTTTTGGTGTGGGTGAAATGATTTAAAATTGAGAATTATATATATAAAAGGTTTAAAGGTTTTTTTTATTAAAAGTCACCATTAAAAAACGGTCAAAAAGGAGCCAACGTTCATAATTTCCAAATCTTCAACGCGTGATATGTTCAACGCGTTTATAATTCCACGCGTGGTGGATGATGGTGGCGGCGGTGTGCAACTCTTGGCCACGCGTGATGGAGGCTCCATCACGGACCACCCCCAGTCCCCTTAGTAAATTAGAAATTGAATTTTCAGTTTTATGTACAAAATTTTTAAATAAAGTGTTTGAATTTTCATCTTCAGATTAGTTGAAACTCTAATGTTTTAAGATAAATTTTCTTAATAAAGTATGTAAAGACGGAATTCTGTAACCGGATGAATGATTAATATATGAATGATTTTTGCATTTGCTACATTGAAAAATAGTTCTTTAATAATGTTTTGATTGAATACGTTAAAAGAATGTTTTTAAAAGATGAAAACCATTGGGAAAATGATAGAGTGTGATTTTTTTCATGTGAAATCAAAATTTTAAATTATCCACTTTATAGATACAAATGTATTATTATTATGTTGATGATAGCTCTTTATTTTAACCATATTGAATTTTCATTATAGATTTTTACAATGTATTATATTATGTTGAAGAAAATCGAATTATTAGAGCATATATTGGACCCTTTATTTTTATTTATATTATTAAAAAATCATTACATTTTCTATCTTATTTTTAATTAAATAATACTTTTTATAGGTTTATCTTTATTTTTTCTCTCTCATCCACTCACAACCACTTTAAAAAATATTAAAAAAATCATAAAGCATTCAACAATATTTTATCTAAATTTACTGGTGAATAATAACATTTATCTCGCTTTCATTTCTAATCACTTTATATAACATAGAAAACCACTCGAATAAATATAGAGGGTGTAATGTTAATGTTGGGAGTACATTCATGAGTAGTTGTGCCACAAGGTACAAAACATTAAAAACCTTAAAACAAACAAATAACATGAACAATCTTATCAAACAAAGGTGACAATCTTATCAAACAATGCTAAGGCTGTGTTGTGCCCCATGTGCAATATAAAGCTACTAGCCATCTCATGGCCCATTACTATTACTACTATATATATTTATAAACAGTGACATGTTTATAATACTAAACTTTTTTAATATATATTTATAAACAGTGACATGTTTATAATATTAAACTTTTTTAATATGTTTTTAAGATTCAATTTATTTTCTTATACTTTAATTCATATATCTTTTAAGTTAATTTAGTTTCTTTTTTAGTTTATTTTTCTTTAACACATTACGTTCGTTAACTTCTTAAAAAAAGTTGAAAGTGTGAATAATTTATTTATTCTACATTTGATTATGAATTTTGTTGAGAAATAAGTTATATTTAAATTAAAGTACTTCATTTGTATCTCCGAACAAAGTTGATTTCATCAATATGATTTGGGAGGTTATGGGAAAGCATTTTCTTTGATTTAGATCCTATATTGACATGCCATGTATCTTCACAACTTTCCTTGCTTTTGGTCTCCTGTCGGTCTTCATTGTTCGAATTGGGGTGTGATTTAGGATTCCTTATTGTTGGTGCCGGAAACAAGGATCTATGGCACCCCTTTGTAAGATTTGTTGGTGAAGGCAAGAGTTGTGCAATGTGGTGAAGAAAGGGGTGAATGAGTGTGTTGATAAGTGGTGGTTAATAAAGAAGGGTGGGATGGTGGTTGGGTGAGTTGACATTTTGACTAGGATATTATATTGACCTATATATTAAAAATCGAAGTAAATGAACAGTAAGAGAAATGAATTATTAACATTAATAAAAATAGAAATGAATGAATCGTATCGGGTACCGGTATCAAATTTACCAAACTTAGTGTATTTTCGGTATCCGTTCGGCACCGGTATTCATCAGGTTTTACCCTCAAATACCGGTGCCGTACCAGTACCGATCGTATCAAGCCGTACTGTACCAAGTATATTCGGTACCGGTACCCACTTTTGGGGATTTCGGTAACGGTATTTTCGGTACCGGTTGGTACCGAGCTCATCAAATCCTGTAGCAACGTAGCAATGCAAGTAATTGCACAGTTTAGATTACTTTTCATACATATAATAAGTAAACTGTATTTCGTTTGAATGAGGTTTTATATACACAACAACTTATTTTGCTTTATTTTTTGTCTTTTTACGTAATGAATGAATTGTTGCATGTAAAATTAACTTGGATATTTAGATTATTGATGAGCAAATCGTATCAAATCCTGTAATCAAACCGGTATCGTATCGGTACCAAATTTAGTATACCAAATCATTTTTTGTACCAATTTGGTACCCACCTTTTGACATTTTCAGAATCGTTACTTTCGATTCAACACCGGTCTAGCACCATACCTATATTTATTGATTTTTACCTTCAAATACCATACCGTATTGTACCGAGCATTTTCGGTGCCGGTACCTAATTTCGATGATTTTCCGGAACGGTACTTTCGGTGCCGTTACCGGTACCGAGCTCATCCATATTTTAACGTGTTAGCACCGTAATAACTGAACCGAAAACAACCGACTTTCCAACGTGTAGGACGTGTGGGTCCTATTATTATATATTAGGTTATTTAAAATCGCTTCTTTTAGGACGGATTGACTATCCTTTTCACTACATTTTTATTTATGTTTTGATATTCGGTATTCGTTATCTGCTTGCCGTTACTGACACGCGTTTTGCAGTCATTGGGTCCCCGCCGCAACGCGTGGGTGGAATTTAACTAGTTATTATTAATAACAAGATTTTTATTGGTGTATCTATTGAAGTGCTGCCAATGATGTCCAGCCCAGCTGGTCGGAGGTGAGAGGGTTTACCCACTTTTGTGGGGTTCCCGCTCGGGGGGTCACGGGTTCGAGACCACTCCGGTTCCAATATTGGGTAATTCCGGTGCGGCTGGACCTTAGGGGGGGCCTGGGGATCGAACCCGCGCGCGGGCGATACCAGACAGGGAGAGTACCGTTGAGCCATACCAAAAAAAAATAAAAAAATCTATTGAAGTGCCATGTGCACCGCCAGGGGTGGACCTATCCTCATGGAATGGCTCAATTGCACTGTATAAAAATGTTGGTTTTTTTTCATATATACAATCTGATCTTGTTGAAATGGCAAAACTAAACAAATTACAGGGATAAAAATGGCAGTTAACTCCACCATAAAACCGTGTTGAAGCAACCATTTTTACGATATGAAGTTAAAGACTTGCAAGTTAGATAAGAAGAAAGTGAGGAGAATAAATTAGTACTAAAGAAGAAGATGCATTAATGTTGTGAAGATAAGACTAGTGGGTTAAATATGTAAACACATATTAGAAGCCGACAGATCTTCATTTCCAAATGTTTTTGAAAGAGAAAATTAGGGAAGAAGATGATGCTGAAATTATAGTCTGCTAAAGTTGGTTAAAATATAATAAGGTTGGTTAAAAGATGTGGAGAGGTTAAGTCACATCTCATTTAAACAATTAAATATTTATACTTATTATATTATTATTAAATTAATTTTAAAAGTTGTAGATTTGTTAAGATTTTTTTGTCTTTTGTATTTCTTTTACTAGGTTAGAACGAACCTCGTGTGTTACACGAGTGATTAAATATAATTTTATATATTAACTAATAAAAAAAGTTTATATCTTAAAAAAAATCTCATGTATTGTACGTGTTGAATAAAATGTAACTTAATCAGTTAATATAACAACCCTCGAAAACCGCTCCTAATATACCCCGTTGTAACGCCCCAAAATCCGAATGTTTGAATCACTAGTATGGTTGCATGGGTTATGGAATGAAATGTGACAACTAAGTTATTTAAGTTAGTTAAATCTATAAATTTAACAAGGAATGAAGTTTGTGATAAATGTGGAAAGTACCAAACTACAGGGACTAACATTTGTAATTATGCTTAGCATAGCTAAACTCCTAAAATTGATGTTGAAGGGTGTTAGTTTGTTATATGGTTAGGATTGTGTGGGTTAAGTATGGGTTGTAAGTGGAAGTATGGTTGTAATTAACCAAAAAGCCCAAACTAGAGGGACTAAAGTTAACTTTTTGGTGAAGTTGATTAAAACTCAGCTTTAATATAAGAAAGAACTAGAATTTGGTGGTTCTTATGTGTGTGCGTGTGTGTCGATGTGTGCAAGGAGGAGAAGGAGGGTTCTCTTAAACAACCCAAAACCCCAAAAAATTGATGATGAAATTAGGATCAAATCCTTTGCATGGATGAAGATTTCTCATCATCTAATCCTAAGAAACATATGGTAAGTTGTAAACTTTGATTTGATGATTTTGCAAGAAACGGGTTTATGATCAATCCATGAATTAGTATGAAAATAAGCATGAATGTGTGTTAAAATCACCAAATATAACTAAATTTATGCATGATTCTAAGTAATTTGATGGTTGGAGGTGAAACCCACTTCTAGTGGTGAAGATGGTTGTCACACCCTGGCTTTTGCGGAAGCGTGAGTTTATTTGGTGTGACTTCTTAATACCATAGCAACAATCATAACAATGCTATATGATAAAAACACGAGATGCTCATCCATTAATATAGTTAGAAAATACCATAACATAATTGTCTTGAATCATCAACCCAAAATAAGTTACAACCATGACTTGTTTAAAAATGAGTTCCCAATGGACTTAATAAAAGACCTTAAATAAAACGAAGTTTGGAGACGTGTGACCCGTCCAGGAAAGGGTTACACCTCCCAAACCCTACACCCCTGGATGACATCTTTTATTTAATACGCAGCTTAACGTGCATCACCCGCCAGATCCGATCAATTCCCTGAAATACATGTAGTTTGAAAAATCAACAAAAAGTTGAGCGTGTTCATGTGTATGTGAGTATGTATAAACATTTGTAAACGATGTATGTATAACCCTTGAAAGATGTATGAAAGTCCCTGGTATGTAGCAATAAGGAAAAAAAAAAGAGATCACCAATGGTTTGCAAGGCCATTGATATGTGTGAAGTGATGCCGGAAGACTCAAACCTAACGGAGTTGCACCGGGCTTCCGGCTGTAAGACACAGTCACCACTATGGGCCGCCCCGGCCTCATGGGTGTGGGCTCGCTACACTCAAATAGATCTATCACTCATGTCCCTTGGTCCTACGACGAGGATTAATGGCCTTTAGTGGCCGCCTACCCACTCACATGATCTAAAGATGTATGAAAGTCCCTCCTTAAGCTAACCATACCATGTATAAAAATGTCTGTATAATTGTAACATGTATTTCACCCCCGAAGTATAAAACTGAAAACAGTTTAGAGAAAAGGGGGACATGAACTCACTGTAGTGCGTCTCCTGTGCTCGTACTCAAACCTTGTCAGCTATACAACGACCTACAACGTACTAATGTCTATTAAACGAACGGGCCGTGCCTTGGCTTAGTATTTATGGGTTTGAGTTACGTTACTTTGATATTATTCCAAGTTATAACTTATTGTTAAAATAATAATTATTATTTTAACTTACATTATATTTGTAGGTCTTGAAATAATAGTTAGACAACTATTTCGTATTCATACTTCTCAAGTATTTTATGTGCGTATTTCTGTTAGGACCGGTTTTGACTCCGTAACGATTGCGAACCGAACGTGTGACGTGCGGAATCCGTACACGAACGTGACCGAACACACGAGACGTAATTATAATCTGTGATTCGATATAAGATCTGAAAACGTACAAACACTTGAATCACCTTTTGCCTTTCTCTCTCTAGCTTCTATCTCCTCAAATGTAGCAAATGGAAAAAGTCTCAAAAGTCTCTAAGCTAAGCCCTAAGACTTCTATTTATAGGCCAAGGCTTATAAGAGCTTTCCTCTTATTTACAATATTGCCACCTTGCCTTTTACTCTAGATATTACAATATAAGGCTAAATTTAAACTGTTTCAGCTACGGTCTTGAGATGACGGAGGCGATAGACATACTGCACTAACAGACTCCCCCTTGGATATTGCCACAGTCAATCTCAAACATTTAGTCAAACTTGTAGCGTCTTTTCTTTCTCTCTCTCTAGCTCGAACAGAATCCCCGTGGATCTGTCTTCAGCTTCAGCTTCTTCCTTTCAGTAAACTCTTCAGGCTCCCCCTGTCGTCAAGCTTCCGTGCTTTGGGATCGACACCTGGCTTTCCGGTTACAAGCTCTTCTGGGAACGTTACCTGGCTCTTTTGCACGCTTCCCCTTGCGTTGAACTCGTCTTCAGACTCCCCCTTAGACTAGGCTATCGGGATCGTAATCTGGAATACCACCTGCAAATCTCAAACGTTTATAAGTAACAACATTTTACAGTGAAAACATTTTCAGTTGTCCAGGTATCGTAACCTGGCTCTATTAAACTTTCTAAATCAAGATCCTGGCACTAAGATATAATAATATGAAATATATCCAGGATTACTTGATACTCTCCCCCTATCAACAATCTTCAAAGATTTGGCAGAATTTAAGAATCCAACATCGAAAACTGGCTCTATTATAGATTTTAACAATATAAGCATCCAACTCCCTCACAGTTAATCATCCAAGTCCATATTAATGACCTTGGAGATATCACAAACTGTTTTTGATTTTTGATTTTAAAACTTCAAGTTTCAAATTAATGAATTTGTTTTATTTTTCAGAAACACGATCAGCATACTTAGATTTTAAAACTCAGCATCCAGACATCGGTTGTCGAAAATAAAGCAGAATAAAAAATCTTTTTGTATTTTTCTGAAAATATAAAGCAGTAAAGAAATATTTACAAACATATTTACACACAATGTTTTTGTTTGAGTTTGCGTCAGAGGATCATATCAGTTTACGACAAATCACAAGTACCGTTGAGCTTAGTTACACATTAAGAATTAAACAATTCACTTAGATTGTCGATATACTGATCCACTTAAATTTTCACACAAATTTCAACTGATTCAGGATACGAATTAGATGTTTTAAGAACTTAAACTCATTCATGTGTCCCACCTCTTGAATATACTCCCATATCCAGATCCCAATATTCAGTCTTACAGGTGAGTATACCTAGATGATATCTGTAAGGGGAATAAATTATAGTACGAAACCGTGAGAGCTCAGGTCAGAACTTCCGTTCAGCAGAGAGATGACGGCTCGACTTTTGGTGTGTCCCCTTTAGAGGATCTTTTGTATTACAACAACAATGACTATCAATTTTATTGTTTCATCAATTTGCTGAGGGCGACGCTATATTTCAAGCAATGCAGAAAGTATTCTCCGGGGACTAGGCCATTGCTTCCGCAAAATTAGAAGTCCCGGGATAATACCCCAAATATCACTAAGTATAAAGACGTAGTATCTCAGAAAGAGGGGTCCTTCAAACGAGATTTCAGGGGTTACCTATATATCCAAGTAGTGTTCCCCACGAAATAAGCAAGTTTGAATTTAGGTTTATATCCCGAAAAAGTTTACTAAATGTATAAAAATCTACCGACACATCATCAGTGAGACTGTTTAACGCTATATAATCATTACATTTCTTTAGCATACTGTAACTGTCTACTGATGTACTATCATTTCCTCTTTTTACACAAAACTCATTTTTGAATTTTATCATGTTTTTGGCTTTTTCAAATTTTCTAATGTTTTTGGATTTTCTGACAACTTTTCTCCCCCTAAAATTCAAAAGCATTAAAAAAATTTGACAACCCGATACTGATAGCTTCGACTCGCCATCCATTTTCTGCTTCTCGTGTACTGAATTACAGAAAATATAACATATAGTACTAATTACCCCCATGATTTACAACCCAATGATTTTCGACAGTTTGAAAACCGTTTTTCAATCTTGTGAAAGTAATCATGTTTGTTCAGCCGTGAGGGTTTCGGCGTATTCAAGCAGAACTCCCCCTTTCAACAAACTATTTTCCCATAATGATTTCAAAACACTTAAGTTTGTGTTAATCAGAATGGTTTTTCCGGAAAAATTAGTTTGTTTACCCATCACTTGTGGTATCGGGGTCATCTCATCACCTTGTTCTCTTTTAACCATTTTGAAAATTTAACATTATTAGGTCAAACACCACTATCACTTGTAGAAAATCAAGTACAACTTAATGTCCTTGATTAACCACTTGTAAGACGAAATATCACAGTTACCATCCTGTGAATTTCTCAAGAATGATGCCGATACCTGCTTCACACTTACCAACCTGGAAGCTCCAGCAAGTCAAATTTTTCTATTTGAAAAGTTTCACCCAAGCCTGATTGTCCTTGGGTGTATTTTGAGCTTTTCTCTTTTCTTCATAAAATTCTTTTACTCATTTTTCCTTACCATCAGCCATCTTACTAAAAATATGTTTAACATTGCTATTAAACATTTTTTCAGCATCAACACCTTTTGATTTTAGATTTGCAGCTCGTAATGGTGGAAATTTCTCATCATTCATTAAAGGAACTGTTTCTACCTTTTTTACCTCAACTTGTGGCTCATCTGATTTTGTGGAATCAGATTCATTGCCCGAACTTGGCTTGTCTGACTTGGATGAGCCAGATTCATCGCCAATAACTTTCTTTTTCTTCTTGTTTGTCCTCAGATTTGCATCTGAAGAATTCGATTTTCTTGACTTTGTCGTCGAGTGAATCGATTCATCAGAACTTTTATTCGAACCAATTGGTGAACCCGAAGACAAAATCTTCTCCAAATACTCTCTCGCCTTCTTCCTCTTTTTCCTCAGTCTATCTTTTTGCCCCTGCGAAAGCTTCACTTTCTGTTCTATAACCTTTTGTTCTTTGGGCTTGACATTGACTGGTTTCTTTATCGTTCTCTGAGATTCAACCCTTGATCTTCCCATCGATCTCCTTGGGCAATTTCTGGCAATATGTCCTCTGATATGGCAATTATAGCATCTTCGTGTTTCAAAATTCCAATTCTGGCAGTTAACAGCAATGTGTCCTCTAACACCACAGGTATAGCACACTCTGTTATCGTACCATCCACTTCTGTCTGTCCAAACCTTCAGATCATAACATTGTTTGGCTTGGTGATAATCATTTCTCCTTTTCAATGCTGGATTTGTCTTTTGAGTACTGTGGTCAAACCTGCACCACTTATTACCAACATTTTGTGAGTTTTCATTTACAAATTTTTGTGATTTTTTATAATGATTGGATGACTGAACTGATGAGCTTTTATTTTCTTTTTTAAAATTTTTCAAATTTTTAACTTTTTGTTTCTGTTCTACATTCTTCTTAACAGGTTTTTGCTTAGAACATTCACCTGTTTCAGTAGATTGCAAAACAGTATTTTTAAATTTTTCTTGTAAATCTAAAAATATTTTTCTTTTCTTTTCTTTTTCTTTTTCATCATCAGCTTTGTCATCACAATCTTCAATTTTGACTTTGTCAAAATTTGTGACATTGTCACTTATTGGAATAACATTGATCGGTTTTGGACAAACATACGATGCATAAGTCACAAAACTTTTCAACTTATTTTCTAACTCAGCAATTTTCTTTCTATTATTTTCGGCTTCATGCTCAAGACGAATGATTTTATCAAGATGAGAATTTATCGCACATTGTTTTTCGAGATTATTTTTACCAAAAATATCTCTCTCATCTTCTAAAATCTTTATCTGACTTTTGAAATCATTTTCTAATTTTTTAAAATTTTTGTTTTCTGATGACAAACTCTCAACATTCTTCAAAAGTTTGTCATTTTCAGATCTCAATTTTTCGCAGTTCAAGCGCAACTCCAGAATCTGTTCATCATCAGTTTTCTTTTCAGCTTTCAAAGCTTTGTTTTCCAATGTCAAATTCTCTGTATCTTTCAAGAGTTTGACATTGTCTGCTCCGAATTTATCATATTTTGAGCATTTTTCATTCATCTTTTCAGCATCATCTTCTTTCTTTGTTTCCATCCTGAAAGTTCCTGCACAAAAATTTTTAACAAAATCAAGAGGGTTTGCATATTCATCAATAAAACAACCTCTCTTAATATCATATTTCATGACATTTTTTGCAGCAAGACATACAGAAAATCTTTTTGTCATTTCGTGAAACACCTCGAAAATTCACGTCCTATAATAAGTTGACGCGTGTCATATGTTTGAACGTGTGAAAGAATGTTATAGAAGGACTAAAGTTGACAAACATGGAAAGTATATGATTATACGGGTTCTAAATGTCAACAGTGAATAAATATATTGTACATTAACCCTACACGAGGCTCATACCTTCAAACGAATAAATCATGGATCATACGAAGCTAAATATGAAAGAAAGTGAGAGATTACAAACTACAGGGGTTAAATGTGTCAACATGTTTAAGTTATACCTCTGAGTGACCTTTTGACAAACCCGAAGCTTTGTAACGGTTAATTATGCTCACTAGAATACACGATATAAATTTCATGAAGTTTCGTTATCGTAAGAGAAAGTTATGATCAAATTCGTAAGCGAGGGGTTCAAAGCATCAACGTTGAAAGTTTAGGACTTTTCGGGTGACAATAAAGTTAACCGAGGACTAAACAAAGTGGGTATATGTCTTAGAGCCCTTATATGTCAATTTGGAGGGTTCAAAGTGCAAGAAATGAAGTCTTAGCAAAGTTTTGAAGAGCCAAGGATCAAAGCGTAAAAATCTAAAATTTCGGATTTATGCAGATAGGGCGTCGCGCCACGCGAGGCCCCTGGGGGGGGGGGTCTTCGCGCCACGCGAGGGGCCTTCTGGTCCGAGAAACTTGGGTTCTTGCCTGCCATAGCCCTTGCAATCGACTTTTATCCGATTTTCCTCATCTTGGGCGACCCCTAGGCACCCCCTAAACACTTAGGGACACTTGTGGATGAATTGTGGTCAGTTGTAGACTTAGATGTCAACAATCTATGGTGATTTAAACACTATAAAAGGCCACTAAGTTGCAACCAAGTTCTTCACACCTTCCTTCAGCTTTCTGATCATTTCTGGAGCTCAAGACTTCTCTCAAGTGATCACTAATCAACCTTAGAACTTCAGTAAGTATTCTTAACCCTTCTTAGTTAAGTTTTTGCTTAGTTTTAGCTTAAAAGTCAAACCGTCGTAATTAACGGTTGACTTTAAGATTAATTACTAATGGTCCAGTGATTAGTCGAATCAAAAGTAGTTATAAGTTGGTAATTATGTGGGTAATAAACCCTTAAAAGGGTTCCCCCTGATTCCCACTCTAACTAGGTCAAATGTCGGGTCAAACTTACTAATAAAAAGTCAACAGGATACTTAAATTCTAATTTATGCATGATTAGCAATGTAGAACACATACAACCTGTTTGATCATTTATATAACTTGGTAATTAGCGTAAGAACATGTCTAAACATGTTCAACCCGACAATTTCCTGTTTAGACCCGGTTCGGAACCGAAAGTCGCAAAGCTTTGACTTTTGCTTTGACTTCAGTTCTGACCCGTTATGGTATGTTTTAGAAATACCTTAGAGCTTCATTTGGACCAGGTTACATGCTAGTATAACCCTCTGTGATTATACACCATGGTTCATTAGTTAACCAATTAATACGCATGATTCCGTTAATTGCTCATATGTTGACCATTATGCCCTTTTCACCTTAAAACGTGATTTTTGAAAATGTAAAAGAGTAGAAACCTTAGTCACTGATATATAAACTTGTACCCAAAGTTTGACATCAGTTTGAGGTGTAGTTTGAGAGTTATGCTCATTAGCGTAAATTGAAAGCTTTATGTTAATTAAACGACATAATTAGCGTATGGCCTATCTAAGCCTAATTTTTGATATCAAACTTATTACCCAATGATTTAATATATTATTTTGGGATTTTTGAAGATTTTTAATTAATTTTAGGCTGAGCATAACTCATAGTCATAGGCTTAATCCGGTAATTGTCGGTTTTGCCCTTACGGGCCATAAAATGAGTTTTACATATCTAATCAACTCCAAACCTTTTGCTACTGATCCAAAATGATAAATAAATTATTTTAAGCCTTCTGGAATGATAAAAATATCAGCTATATATATAGAACCCGGAAACGGCTTCTAAATCGCCTTATTAAGCGTTTTTAGCGCATAGTATGTAATAAGACTATTTTTAAACATACAAGGGTGATACCTACTGATATTTTAGGTAAATTATAATATTTTAACAGTAAGCAAAAGTCGTTAAACTCAGACTTCAGTTTTGAGCTTTTCGGCTTATGTGAAATTACCAAAATGCCCCTACGGTGCATAGTTTGGTTATAATTGATAAATTTCACATACATACAATACCTTACTGTTATAAATCAGTAAACTAAGTATTTTTGCTGATTATATCAGACCTGTAACTCAGGTTAATACTTAAACTCTTTTATAATCTTTTAAATGACCAAACTACCCCTACGGGGCATAATTTGTGTTTAAATTCGTTTCGGGCATAATAAAAGACATCTTACTGATGTCACAACATATTTGAAGCATATTAACTTAGGAAACCTGTATATGGCTCTTACGGATACCCGTTACGCTTATTATGCGTTCGGTTCGGTTTATGTAACAAGTTTACATAAATTAGCCGAAACGGGTCAAACCTTATCGGTATTATCTCAAAATCCAGAGTGTGTATGAAATACCCATATTAAGTAAGTCTCCGAACTTGTCGGGTCTAAATCACATTCTATCCGGTCTTCGCTTAATAGTGCGTACGAACCATATCTTTGAAACTAACCGGTCTAAGCTTAAGCTTAATTAAAGACCCGTTAGGATTCTAATAGGTTATTATAAACATTCGTTCCAGATTAGGAGCCCAGTAAAAGTACTTGCATTTGCTGTATTTGATTGATACTTTGCTCAGGTAAATACTCTTAACTTATTTTCCCTATACGGGCTTGGGATACGGCACTATAAAAGTACCGCTTGGTCAGGTGTATGTAGTCATTTAAATCGGATTGTGATTGATGTATTTACATAACCTGTTTAATATGTATTATTTGGTGTATGGCTTTTGGGGGTTAAATGACCATGTCCCGGATATCCTTGGCATCATTTTACGAAATGGCCACGACCTAAGCACGGGGTGTAGGCGTACACCTGACAGATGCATTATGTAAAAACTGGTAATCCACTAAAGGAATCAACCTTGTGGGCATTATACCTGTGGCGTGTCAGTTAATCTTGTCCGGCTCTTCTAACCGGCCCTGATGGACGACAAATAAGTAAAACTGTATACATGATTATTTTAATAATTGTCCCAAGTTATAAAGATATATTTTGCCGAAGTGCATTCAAATCAATTTTCAAACTCTTTTCAAAATGAGTCAGTTGAGTTGTATTTATCAGTGTAAACTGACGTATTTTCCAAAAAGGTTAAGTGCAGGTGCTAGACGAAATAGGCTGGCTACTCCAGGCATCATTACTCAAGTCTCGCAAGCTCTAGATGTCAAAGTCTGTTGAACAATTTTCATTTTATTTTGATCCGCCTGTGGATCCTTTACTTTCCGTTGTAATACTGGATATTACTTTATATTCGGATTGTAATATAATTCTCTTTTGCTTCCGCTGTGCATTTATATAATTGTGTTGTTTGACTATTATGTTGCCGACCACGTCACGATACTCCCCTACCGGGCCCACCGGTGACACGTGGAAATCCGGGGTGTGACATTTCGATAATCACTTCCAAATTTATCTTTTCTAAATCCCTCTTCATCTCATACATCAACTCTTCTTTTCTTTTTTCTTTATTAAACTTATGTGATCTAAGCTCATTGATGAATTCTCTAAATGAAAACTTTGAGAAATTTGCATTCTTTTTTAGTTCACTAAAAAATTCATCCCATTCTAGAGGTAATGCATCAGCAAATTTTGAAATTTTTTCAGCATTTGAAAATTTTATCTCATATCTATCTATCTTATCAATCAATTCATCAAAACGTCTATCCAACTGTTCCAAAGATTCATGTTTCATGCATAAGAAATTTTCGGATCTTTTAATCCAAACGTCCTTCTTATTCTTCTTATCAATCCAAGAATCAGAAATCCAAACGTTTAAATCTTTAAGATTCTCGTTTTCCTGTTCATCAAACATTTTAGCCATCTTGAATCACCTTAAACCTGAATCACGAACAAACAAACACAATGAGTTTAATCAATATCAAACAAATGAATCGGACGGGTATCCGATCGAGTGAGTCAACACAAGTCAACAGTGAAAATAGTCTCGTGACAACGCTGTTCATTCGGGTGGGATTGTTGTGATGCTGTCCGATCGGATAACTACTCAATGTATTGCACTAAACGACAAAAACACTCATGATTGCTAATCGGGTGGCGTGTTGTCTTTTATATTCTTTCTAAACTTATCACATCAATTCAGAATGTGCCGACAATCCTTCACATGTAATCTTGATCATCGAGTCTCTCATGTATACTGACAATATGTTTCTCATGCAAACAATTAATAATCCGAATAGACTTTTAATGCAATCAATTTGAATGGCCGACAAAATTTATCACTATCACATGCAAGAATTACTTTGATCACATGAAGTCTGATGTCTTACAATTAAAACACACTGACCAAGTTGACTAAGTGACACGCACAGGTGATAACACAAGACTCGGATTGTTGTGACGCAGATTGCTATTCGTGCGGACAAGTGTCCGTCCGGATAGGTCAACTAAGGTCAACACGTATTGCTGTCCGCTCGGATAGTAATCCGCACGGATAGGTCAACAAAGTCAAAGTCTTTAATGAATTGTCAGAGGTGCTCAGACTCGGATTGTTGTCCGTGCGAGTTGACTTCTATGCTATCCGCACGGGTGGGAAATGATGCTATCCGCACGGGTGGTGAATGATGTTATCCGCACGAACAATCAGCCAACAAGTCAACAAATTAATGAAATGGAACTTGAGTTGTATCCGTGCGGGTAACCAGTCAACAAGTCAACACTTTTTAATGAACTGCGCATGAAGATGACATGACACGGATGGTCATCCGCACGGATTGCCATCCGCGCGGTGAACAGTAACCATAACAGCAGCAACATTCAACATTTTTACAAACTTTTCGATCAAAAAATCTTAGATTTCTCCCAAACGGCTTTGAATTAAGTTCTGAAAATTTATAGGCTTATAGATCAATTGTTTTCGCACAACATATCCAAAAATCAGCAATTTTTATCCGTAAAAAGTCGTTTAATTTGGCGTTTTTCAGATAAAAACGTGAAGAAGTGAAAAGATGAAGAATTTTGACAAATCTGAGTGAAATTTGGATCTGAATCTGATGAATTTCTGTGCGAAATCGTGCGTTTGATCCGTGCAATCGAGCTCCTGCTCTGATACCACTTGTTAGGACCGGTTTTGATTCCGTAACGATTGTGAACCGAACGTGTGACGTGCGGAATCCGTACACGAACGTGACCGAACACACGAGACGTAATTATAATCTGTGATTCGATATAAGATCTGAAAATGTACAAACACTTGAATCACCTTTTGCCTTTCTCTCCCTACTTTCTCTCTCTAGCTTCTATCTCCTCAAATGTAGCAAATGGCAAAAGTCTCAAAAGTCTCTAAGCTAAGCCCTAAGACTTCTATTTATAGGCCAAGGCTTATAAGAGCTTTCCTCTTATTTACAATATTGCCACCTTGCCTTTTACTCTAGATATTACAATATAAGGCTAAATTTAAACTGTTTCAGCTACGGTCTTGAGATGACGGAGGCGATAGACATACTGCACTAACAATTTCCTTCCCAAGGATGGGGGTATTTTATACATGTATTTTTGTGATAATTCATATTTCTCGTTATCCAAAATATACTAGTAGCGGTACTGTGTTAAGTTATATTATTTTTCTCTAAATAATATAACTAGTTCCCAAATTATGCAAATATTCACACAAGCGTTTTAGTAGAAAATATATATTCTAAATATATATTTGTCCGCTTTTATTTACGAAAACCAACCTCCGATACTTTGAAATTTTGTAACAAAACTTATGGCGAAGTTTATTTTGAAAGACGATGTTTAAAACATATTTGCAAACATTCTTTAGAAAATAATTTCTAAGTATTGAAATTTTTAGGAAATTTCGCCAGAGTTTCCTTTGTAAATGGAGGCGTCCATGCTAATAAGCATATCATTTTCTTTTCAAAACAATCACAATAATTATCAACAATTATCCTTTAAACAACTCTACATCACCGAGAGCAAAAACTACATGCGTTACATATTAATCATGAACTTGATATATCACAAAAATGCATAGTAACTTAGTAAAGCGTTTAGTGGACTTAGTTACCTTCCAAAGCGTAATTATTTCTTTAAAAATCATTTTCTCACAAAAGTTTAGTGTTTACAACTTGTAAATAATTTTTACAAAAATAAAACTTTTGAACTCTTCTTGTAAATAAAAGGTTTTTACACTTATGTTATGTCCAAAAATGATGCAAGTGTATGTAAAGTCATGACCTTCCAAAAATCGCTTCTTGAACTTGGTTTATTTAGAAAAGTCTTTTGTAAAACCCGGATCTACATGATCACCAACTTACTTTATTTACTTATATTTCAAGAAGAATCATTTTTATCAAGTTCATATTTAAACTAAAAGATGATTATTTCATGTGACATAATATCATCTCCTAATCTTGTTAAGTCATGTTTCTAATCATCACTTAACAAGTTCCATATGGTGATTAACATTACATAACCAAGAATCATCATACAATCAACAACATATTCACTACAATATCATACTATCAACATTTCATCTTCGTGTTTCATCCTTATGTAAACTTTATGTAAAGCTTCATGTTTATGTTTTTAGTTCTTGTTCTTTAGTATTTTAAACATACTTATCATACTACAACCTTTAACCATAAAAACAAGATGAACAAGAGTTTAACAAGAACTTACTACTAGCACAAAGGCTAGGGATGATTTCTAGTGAAAAAGATGAGGAAAATGATGGTGAAAAGCAAGCAATGAAGCTCCTTGATGATCTACAAGTTGCAAGCTTCCTTGAATCACCTTCTAGTCTTGAATGAAGCTTAGAAATGGATGAAGGTGGTGTTGATATGGTGGAGGTGGTGGCGGTTATGTGTGGCCGAGAGGGAGAGAGAAGAGAGTGAAGGAGTGGGGTGAATCTAGTGAAGGATATGAAATGATGTTGAGAAGGTATGGTGCCATACTTATAAGATCATTCTCTAATATCTTGTTCACCTTAACAAGAAACAATCTAATAAAATAATACATAAAATCTCATGGGCATGGGGGTGGGTCCCTTGGGACCGAAATCGGACATGGGGGGGGGGGGGCTTGATGTAAATTTTGTGACCTAGTTGGTAAATGTTAGTTAAATCTCAAGTATCTAATTCCATATGTTAGTTAGTAGGGAATTTAGTGGGTGTTATGGTGTACGGGGATCATGACTAGCCAAGAAATAATTAAACAATGTATTTGACAAAAATTTAGTGTCCCGGGTAATGTCCGGTTGTTCGGTTAGATACCGTTCCGTTAAAGTGTTTAATTATTCCGTAAAGTGTCTTTTATATATATTTTTGTAACACAATTAATTCCTGGCACTTAGGAAAGCATACAGGACCATTCTGCCATATTTTTGACATCTTACTAGCATGTTAAATGCTGATTTTTTGCTGAAAATGCAGAATTCTGCACTTAAAGTGTGTTTTAGGCACTTCCCGACAATTTAACTATCACCTAGTGATGCAGTTTGATGGTCCTCACTTCCCTACACTCCATACTAGTGTAGTACCTTGTCCCTGGCCCATACTGGGCCTCAAAAACACTGTCTGTCTATTTGCTGGCATTGTCAGCATGTTTCCGAATTATCCGTTCAGTGTGCTAACTGTGCTTTGTGCATCAAGTATGTCACTAATGTTTGTATGTAATAAATGGAGTGACGGTATGAAATGTGATGCATATGTATGTATGATACAAAAATCATAAAGCAGTTCAAGTTGTCAGTTGTAATCAAGCACAGCCATTAAGCACATAATTAAAATTAATTAATTGTACGGATACCTGTAATTGTGAGGGTTGTCACAATGGTGACATGGGTGTGTCACCCATGTCCAATACTTGTTCAAATAATGATGAACTAGGTTTTATGTAATGGATTCTTATTAGATAGATTGAATGTGATATGAAATTTGGTGATGATTTGTTATATTTCATGAATGAAAGCAAGAAGTGGGAAGACATGCATGAAATACTTGTACATTATGCTTAGATAGTGGTACGCATACCAAGTGTTTGATAAAATGTCTAAATGACAAGATTATGTGGAAACGTATGCAAGTAGTGGCTGAATATGTATAGAATGTAATAATGAAGTAAATTAATGATAGATTAGCATGAGAAATGTGTTTTGGAAAGAATACATGTAAGTTGGACCGTTGACTGCTGAAAGTTAACAGTGTATGAACGTAATAGATAGGCTTCTGGACACAATTGTAAGAGTAGAGAATTAGTGTGTTATGTACTAGATGATTTATGTGCTATGTGTGATGGTAATCGAGTTGCGTGAGATTTGAATGAGATAACTATTAGTATATGTCTTATGTATGCGAAAATTTGACTAATGAAAGTCAAATAATATGTAAATGAAAAGAAATGAATGTTTATATGTAAGATCATATATGCTAACCTTGATACGAACGCGATGACATGTAAGGAAGGGAATCATATCAATTGACTCAAGCACGGAGGGCTAACTGGTCGAGATGAGGCAAGGAAGTAAGCTCTAGTACACACGCTTAAGGTAAGTGATTTCCGGAATCACTTCTTATTTATAAATGAAGTTTGGTATGTTGTATATAGGGAACCATGTAAGAATTTACGGGTAAGGGTAAGTACCAAGGTAAGTTCATATGAACTTCGTCTATCCTTAATGTAAATTAAGATGATAGTCTCATCGTGTTAATGGAATGTTCATTATGTTGCTGAATGTTCATCGTGTTAATGGAATGTTCATTATGTTCCTGAATGTTCATCGAGTTAATGGAATGTTCATTATATTGTTGAATGTTCATCGTGTTAATTCGTTACCCTACCCGATTGATCTAGGGCTCCGTAACGCATGTCGAGGCTCTGCCTGACTAAGTTCATTGGAGTTCTGTCTCGTGTTGTATGGCTAAATGACTTGGGTTATCTTACTAACACGTGTACATTGTCTGTTTTTAATAGAAAATAATTAGGAAAAACAACAGGAAGCTGTAGAAATACCTAAGTCAACAACGTGAGGCATTCTTTTTTCTACCAAACTGTTTTACAAAACCTCAATTGTTTTCAATTGTACTTAACAGTGATTGAGTCTTTGTATTCTGCAATTGATGTCGGTCTGTGGGGTTTTGTATACACTACTAGTAAAGCGTTACTATTGAACAACAAGTTAGCTAATAGTAATATGACCACGGTCATGGAACTTCCAACATGACAAATACTGAATGAGTATATCGGTAGATATAAACATTGTAATCGCTCTCAATACTGTAGTTATAAAAGCTTGTCTTGATTAAACTGGGATGCACTCGCAAGTATTTCTTGCTGATAAAATCTTTTTAAAACGCGTTTCAGGTAACTTAATGTGAAGTTATAGGAATCCAGCTATGGAGCACTGAAGGCTTAAAGAAGTGACTATAAAAGTTACCTAAATAAAAGTTTATGTTTTCAGCAACTAGGGTTTATCCCTATAAATGTATTATCAATGGAACATGGGTTTTATCCCATTTATTTATATAAAAGTTTAGTGTTTTGAAACTCTGAAACTATTTACTAACTACGATCCTGATGTCTCATTTCCGATGCCAAATTAACAAACACCGATACCACTTGATTGGTTCGCGGCTCCCGCTCCCGGGGTAGGGGTCGGGGTCGGGGGCTGCGACAGTTAACACCTATAGTCATCAAAACATGTCTTTAAAGATGAATTTTGATGTACTATTTACTAATTATAATATTGTACTTTGTTTTGTTTATTTATTATTAGGTTGCACGTGAGTGGGTTACTTATATTATAAGGAATGATTATCAGTGGCGAAGAGATAAAATGTTATTGTTCATCTGTAAATATATTGGAAACATTGCTTACCCTTATAAATTTTTTAATATTTTTAGAAGTGGTTGTAAGTGGAGAAGAAAACTAAGGTAGTGATAAATGTATAAAAAATATTATTTAATTGGTAATAAAAGAGAAAAAATTGTGATTTTTAATGTAATTGTATGAATAAGGATAAAGAATTCAATGTGAATGCTTTAATAATTCTGATCTAACAAAGTTATATATAAAAACAATTGCTAGAAATTAAAAAAAAGTTACATCAATAAAAACCCGACATGTGGATTAATAGATTTTAGTTATCGTTAAAAGCTCTTTCTTTTAACATATAATAATAAAAATTTATATTAAAAAATAAGAATAAAATTAGGGATATTTATGTAGTAATTATTAAAAAATAAAATAAAATATAAGTAAAAATTTGAGATTTAAGAAGGGAAGACATGTGCCATTAATTAGAAACAAATGTAATATTATATATATTTAATAATATAAAAGTTGTGCATTTAAATACCTGTATATTACACGGGTTGTATAAAATATAATGTAATCTCTTGATACGTTTCTTACTTTCTAAGCATATTAAATATTTAAATTTAGAAATCACTCATAAAAATAATTATCATCATCAATTTTTATTTTTTAATATTATAACTAACATAATTTTGACATTGATATAAGTTTATTTAAAAGATTAATAATTAATTCATATTTTTACGTCGGTATTTTGATTTATGATTTTTGATGAAGTCATTTCGTTTATGATTAAAGGGCCCAAAAACAAATTTGTATAGTAACAATATTGTCAACATTATATATTTTTGGATTGATATTCATGTTTGAATTTTAACTTCAAATAAAAGAATTTATTTAATTAATGTAAAGATAATTTTATATGAATTTAATAGACTATTTTTATATATATTTGAACGAATAAGATTCTTTGTTATATTTTTATCATTAATTAATATCTATATATAAGGATTATCTTTAATTATTAAGAATACATATTTATAATTAGGTAGAAGAGAAAGGCGGGAAAACAATAAAATTGATTGCTTCAATAATTGACATGTGTTCCTTCACATGTTTCTTTTATTATATGTATATATTCGTTAACCATACGGCGTGGGGCGTGGTTTTTGGCGTGGAGGCCTCAACCACACCACTACACCACCCTGTTGTTGGCGTTTTGGCTGGCCTGGAGGGAAGGGGGCATGTTTTCCACCGGCGTGGAGGTTGGGTGATGTGTGATGTGGAGGTTTCTCATTGGGTGGTGGGTTTTTTTATTGATTTTCTTTGTTTTTTAAATTTAAAATAATTATAAAAAGTGTATGCCATGTGTCCCACCACGCCACCCTTCCACGTCCCGTCCCACCCTCATGTTTTGGTACCACGCCACTTTTCTGACGCGTGCTTACGCATCATCCACGTGCCGAATAACACCCCATTTTCAAGCCCCTTCACACCGTACGATCTAATAGCCATATGAAAAGTAAACTTCTTTTTCAAAAAAATCTTTTTATTTTTTTCATAGTCTAATATTCAGTTTCTATTATCTTTTTATTTCTTTACTAGTGCTAATACCCGTGAATTTCACGGGGCAGACAAAATAATATGTTTTCAAATAGATAAGAAATAGTTAAAAAAAACAAATATACGTGGAAACAATAAACTTGAAGCAAATTGATTATCAATCCATAGTTATATACGATAAGATATCATTGACAATAACGGAAAAAAAAATACAAAACAAAAACTACAAATTTGAAAATATCTCTTTGTAAACAGCATTGTTTTTATTTGTAATGGGAACTTTGATGGTGTAGTTGTCTTGTGAAGCATCAAGGTGGTTCAGAAAGGTGATATTCTTAGGACCATGAATTAACCTGTAATAAAATAGAAATTCATGGTGAATCTTAAAAAATAAGAAGTTATAAGAGAATGATTGTCAACATAACATAAAACAAACATGACGTAAAAAAGTGTTATACATGTTGATAGTGTGGTTTAGCAATAAGAAGTCATATAAAGAACTTACAGCAATCTAGCTTAAAGAGGAGAAAAGGTTGTCGTGGTCGATTAGATAAAAGGTGGTGTTTGATGGTTTTTATAGTAATCTTCTAAAAACTAAATGATTTCAAATTTCAAAACTATAGGAAGTTATTTTATTAACCCGCGTTAATAGAAACATTTTCTAAAAAAATAATCAATATGATCAAACCAATATCAACAATAACTGGCCATGTTCCCAAAAATATCGGGATGTAATTTTGGTAACCATCGGAAGTTAGTAAATTATACAAAAATTAAGAACGTGGTAAATATGGCATTTTCTAGAACACGTTACCAAAAATATCCGGGCAAAATTTGGTAACCCTCAAAAATTAATAAATTATCACAATAGGAATTCAAATTCAAATTCCAAATATATTCCAAAAATCTGATTTATTTTTAAAAACAATTAAACTTTTTAGACAATTGAATCTATTAATCTACTAAGCAAGTCCGTAATTTTTAATCAGAAAACCTAAGCTATAATTAGAAATTAAGAATTAAGTATGTTACTAAAACTCAATATAGAACGTATCAACTTATATTAGTACCTATTGCTAACTCTTTGGTTGGAAAAAGCAAGAGGATTGAAGGTGACCTGTCATTTGGCCATTCTTGTTGGTCTCCCATTTAGGTAAACGAAAATCCAATGTTTTGCCCTGTCCATTAAAAAAAAGCCCTTAGTAGCAACTTACCACAAATCTTATATCAAATTCATATCTACGATCATTACATGCCCAAGAATAAGAGCACTCAAATGCCCGTATGACGACCCTCATCGCTATCAAAGGCAATGTTTGAAAAACCGGTTTTTATATCGTATCAAATTGGGCTCGAAACGGTTCAACCGGGTGTATCGGACGGTTCAACCGAGTTTAACAGACGGTTTAAACCGGTTTTTAAAACATTGACAGAAATATCTTGAGCTAACAATCACCTTCTATATAGAGCTATGATTACATATTCCATAAAATGTACACCTTCATTAGCATATATTCAATAAATATACATATGAAAGTCATATAATTAAGAATTAAGTCGTCCAAAAACTAAAGTGTTCAGAAGATGACCTGAAATACATGTGTTTATCACGGCTCACACCTCTAAAAAATAAATATGATCTTAAATTACCCAAGAAATTGTGTTTCATTAATAAAAACCCAATATATTATTGTATTTATTTTGTGATAAAACTAACCGAGAGAGGGTTTCATTGCTTTCCAACGATGAGGGTGATGGCCCTCAAGCATCATAGTCGTGCTTTTAAAGAAACCGCCGACTTCAGGTGGTGATCTACACTAATCAAGCAACCAATCTTCACTATACAATATCGAATCTTATTACAACCATAACAACTGAAAAACCTTTAAGTAAAAACATCAAAATTATAGAAACATACCTCGCCCCTTAATGGCGGCCGGAGTGGTGGCGATGAAGTGGTGGTGGTGGGGGCAAAGGAGTGATGGCGGCCAGAGACTGATAGTGGTGGTGCTGATCTACGAAGAGATAAGAGAAGAAAAAATTAGGGTTGCAAAGAAAATCAAGAACACAGAGATGAGAGAAGGGGGAATGCGGCTGGAAAAAAAAATTAGGGTAAACTTAACAATAGACCCGTGCGTAGGGCTGTAAACGAACCGAACGTTCAGCGAACAGTTCGTGAACCGTTCGGCGGGAAGTTCGTTTATGTTCGTTCGTTTAATAAACGAACGAACATGAACAAGAAATTTCGTTCGATTAGTTAAATGAACGAACATGAACAGAGGTCTCGTTCGTTCGATTATGTTCGTGAACGTTCGGTAAGGTGTTCGTGAACATTCGTTGATTTGCGTTCGTTTATGTTCGTATGTTTGTGTTTTAATTGAAGATCTTTGTACTTTCTTATACTTTATTTGTACTTTTTATATTATAAACTTTTACTTATTTTATTTCCCTAACAATTAAACTAGGAAACCCACTTTCACCTTGTTTATGCATCATTTCCCTTTCATTTCTCATTATTTACATTCAAGTTCGAGTACTACTCTCTGGGCCATCTATCTTTATTCTTCATCGCGTTCGCCAAATTTATTTGTGTTCGTTTGTGTTCGTGAACCGTTCGCGAACATGCTCATTTCCTTAATGAACGAACACGAACATAAAATCTCGTTCGGTAAGTGTTCATGAACCGTTCGTGAACACATTTATTTCCTTAACGAACGAACACGAACAATGCCTTGTTCGTGTTCGTTCGGTTCGTTTACAGCCCTACCCGTGCGTTTTGTTTCCGGGTTAAAAAATTGGACCCGTTTGATTAATTGGGTTATGTGGGTAATGGGCGGGAAAAAAAGGGTTGGGGTTGATTGTAAGAGTGACAGGTGTCTAATTTTTTAGTCTTTTATTAGAGAGTATAGATTTATTTGTTGTTTAATCTTTATTGTTTGCACATAAAGTTTAATTGGTTTTGCATTAGGTTTAGGTTTTGTTTGGTTGTTATAAAGAAAAAAAACCTCATAAATGATGCAACTAATGTTTTTACATTATTAAATTATATGCAACTTGACAATGTAGGGCTAATGCACTTGATAGAGACATTTGCCTCCTAAAGATGAGGTCCCGGGTTTAAACATAGTCAAGAGAATTATTTGGTATTATTTAGTGTAAAGTGGAGTAGAGTAACATTCTTCGTTCAAAAAAACTGTATGCCACTCCCTACGTTATCATACCATTAGTAGTCAAGGATTATATTATGTAAGACCCGTTTGATGGTATATTAAATTTCATATTTTATACATATCTTTTCAATAAAACATTACATGTTTTAAAGAAAAAAGCTAACACAAAATAGCAATACTTCGATTCAAAAATACGAGTCCATATGTTTTATGTTTCAAAAGCACGTTAACAAAAGCGAAAGCTAACGGGCATTCGAAAGGTGTTCGGTTCTTGACGTGGCTTGATCTTCATCCGAGATCTTATCTTCATAGTTACCTATCATACAATTTCATCCAAACGAGTAGCAACAAAACATTTGAATAAAAACATTAAACACAAGAAAACAAAACAATTTTTCTGTACAGAGTGCCCCCAAGCATCGCGAAGGAGCAAGTTCTTCCCCCGCGTGGCGTGGGGGAGCCACTTTTCCAGAAAGTCTGTGGAGTTGGGGGGTTTTACCCTTAGCCAAAATTTTGCCAAATTTTCACCAATTTCCATTCAATCTTGACCCGATATCAATTTTACTTATCATAAAGTTTTTCCCTTATATTGATAAGCCCGAGTATGCTACCCACACCTGGATCCTTTAACTTTTCACTTTTCTTATTCGATTTGGTGTTTATTACTCAGACCGACCCGTTATGAGACGTTACGCATCTTAGTTCGTGACTCCTATTTTCTTATTAAAATTTTCCTCATTACTTCCAACCACAATCTTTATAATGGATTTATGGTTGATTTTCCTTGGGCTAAACCTTAACAGTCACTTATTCCTTTTCATTTGGCGTTTTACCCAAATCGACCCGTTATGAGACTTTGAGCTATTTAGCTCAATCTTCCACACTCTTTTATCAAAGTTTCTTATTATTTCCCAACCACAATCAAAATCATGGTTGGTATCTTAGAATAATACCTCGTCTTCTACAACCCTTTGGGTCACTTATACATTGGTTTTACATGTCCGACTTTTAGTTTATGGCTTTATAGATCACAAACGACCCATTTGGTTTGCCACTCGTGATTCTCAACAAGCACGAATGTCAACCATCCTTCGTATCAATTTTCCACCACTATGAACCACATGTATGTATCTCATGTAATCTGCGTTAACAACAAAACACATACCAATTTATAAAAGTTAAATGCTCATAATATCACACTCAACTAAATTTTATATATCATACGATAATAAAGTTGTACATGTACTCCTTTGAGACAAACTTTATTACAATTAAAAGTTACAATCTTAATCCAATAATTTAATACCATGAAAGGGTCAAAATGTGGAATATATCAGTACATGAAAGGTGAGAAACAGCTTATTTTTTGACAATGTCCCGTTCTCAGGTATAAAGGTGGTTGAGCACATCAAGGGAGATTTGCTTTTTGTGGTTGAAATACATGGCCGTTTAGTGCTCTTCAGTTGAATAGATGGTGTGACTTTAATATTCGTGATGTATTCTAAAGTTGTTGTTTTTCGGCCTTCGGGACTACCGGTTTCTAGTTGACCCTTTTTTCTATTTTAATTAAATTTTTTTGAAAAACTCCCCATGCTTGTTGTACAACTTTATAAAACACTAACATGTTCGTAATTTATAATATAGTAAAACGAAAAATTTACAAAAGATGAAAAATATGGGGATTAAAGTTTAAAATAAAAATGTGTAGAGTTAAATTGCAAAAGATGAAATTTTTTATGTTAAAAGTAAAAAAAAAAAAAAAAAAAAAAAAAAAAAAAGAGGTTAAAGTGTAAAAAAAATGAAAACATTTGGATTAGAAATGAAAACTTAAATGTTTTTTTTTTTTTTGAAAAACTCCCCATACTTATTGTACAACTTTATAGAACACAAATATGTTCCTAATTTATAATAGGGGAAGGTGAATACGGTGCTGTTAGGCGTCTAAGTTTGCACGGAAAACCAATCAAAACTACGCCGTTTTGGTTAAAAATCTCTAAATATTTAAAATCATTTTCATACTTCAATCAAAATCGTCTTCAAATCACATCATGTTAACTAATTCTAAAACCTTTTCAGTTTTTATATGCAACCCTTCCATATTCATCGTTATTTTCAAAAGTATGCTATATTTATGATGATGATTTTTTACTATTCAAAAGCATGCTATATTTATGATGATGATTTTTTACGATTCAAAAGTATGCTATATTTATAATGATGATGATTTTTTACGATTTATTACTAGCATATAAATGAACACCTTTACAAAACTTGAGCTGAAGGTCTTATGAAATATCATAAGCACATCAAATCGAATGAATGAGCGCTTACGTACAATTTCACAGAAGACCAATAAACCTATGCGACTATCATATCGTGTATGCGAGTGTAATTATTGGGTGAATGTTTGTAAAACTGAATGTCTGAATCAAAAACACCCGATAATATTGCTGATTTGTTCATTGTTATACACGAATCTTATAGGGTGTTTGAATTGAAATGAAAAACGACTGTAAATATCAAATTTATATTAATTTCTTTTCCTGTTGAAATAAGATTTTTTTTGGTATAATTTACACCATAATAAACTTAATTTTTATTGGCATTGACTCTTTGAAATGGAGTTGCAGAAAGAATTTTATTTGTTATATATCAACTTTTGAAAGACACGATGAAGATGGAAGGGTCGAGAAGTAGCTATACAATTTTGAAAAGCAACGAACAACATTAAGGTATGTGATTTTTAGGAATCTTCAATCAATATAGAAGTGATTTTAAATAAATTAAATGATTTATAATCAAAACGACGTAGTTTAGATTGGTTTTCCGTGTAACGTTAGACGTCTAACAGCACCGTATTCACTTTCCCCTTTATAATATGGTAATAACCATCGTTATAAAAAATGAAAGGGTCAAATCCGGAGTACTCAAAACCAATTATGAATCTCAATTTGTTCTTGTTATATAATGATTATGATTCGTGACTGATTAAAACGTTGGTCATGGTCGATGAGAATGTCTTTTGTAAATAGAAAAGCTTTAATATTCTTTAATGCAGACAAGACACGAAAGTAGACCAAAATCATTACTTGGATTTGAAGAACCTTAACAATTATTGACTAACAATAAATAGTATTTTATTGAACTTCCAATGAATACTATATACAAGTACGCTCATTTCGGTAAATTCATTGGCAAAGGATCACTCACATTCTGTAAACGCAGACAACGCTAGTAACCAGACCTGCCTACTGCCCCACCATTCTATGGGAAACTCATCACCTTAAGGTCCACTATGGTAAACCACCTGGTCCACCTAAAGAACATTGCATCAAGTGAGACTCTAACATATGACCTCCATATTGGAAGGTCTTGAGGTTGCCTCCATCTAAACCAATTTATCGACTCATTGGCAAGAACAATATTAAACCAAAAGGAGTAAACTGTCAAAATGACCTTTGAGGTTTGGTCACTTTTGCCACTTTAGTCCAAAACTCAAATTTTTTAAATATGGATCCCCGTGGTTTCAATTTTGTTGTCTTTTTAATCCAAAATCAAAATCTGTTCAGATTTTTCAGTTAAAATCTATTTTTTTTAGTTTTTTTAATCTTTTTCCTCCCTTTTAATGAAGGGCAAAATGGTCTTTTAATGTTTTATTATAACCGATTAAAAAAAATCTGACTATTTTACCCTTCATTAAAAAGGAGGAAAAAGACAAAAAAAAAAATGGATGTTAACTAGAAAATCTGACCAGATTTTGATTTTGGATGAAAATAACAACAAAATTAAAACCGTAGGAACCCATATTTAAAAGGTTTAAGTTTTGAACTAAAGTGATAAAAGTGAACAAACCTGAGAGACCATTTTGACAGTTTACTCAACCAAAAGTCAGAAACTTTATGAAAAACGTTTAAATTGTTACTGAGAATCCCAAAAATGAAAAGGATATTTATTATTTTATTTCTATAAAAAAAGGTTTTTGATGATCACAACCCTAACCGGTAAAGTAATATATTGATTTTATACTTTAAACATAACCACCGAACTACATAAACAGTTCAAAACTTCAAGTACACTAAATGATGCATGTATTAATCATTTAAAGATGTATTGGTGTTTTTAAGATGACATATAAATATCATATTATAATGTTGAAAGATATGTTGTGGGGCAATGAATAACTGGAAAAGGTACAATCTGTATAAGATAATAAACTTCACATGATGCTTAATTAATTGCATTGCACCCACCATTACAAAATACATTCCCTTTTGATTTGAAGTACGTCTTACAATAGGTGCATGTTTTTCATATTATTTTAAAGAGTAAATTACAAGTTTATCATTTATGTTTACGCTATTTTGCAAACAGTGTCTTTTAACGTAAAACTTTGCAAGTTTTGTTTTTGACGTATTAAAATCTTGCACGTTCTAACCTTTAAGCCAAACTCAGTTATATTTTTTAGTTAAATCTCATCACATGCAAGTCGCATGAGGGTGGTTTAGTTCTTCCAGATCTAGTGCTGGCTTCTTGCAAATCTGGTGTTGATTCAGATACAATATACAAGTTTTTAGGCGATTTCTTTACTAGTCAATCCTTTTTTCTTCCCTCGTTAGAATCTTTTCACTGATACAGTTTCCATAGTATCTTCTTCAAATCTGAGTAACAAGAATATACTATACCTAATCATGGTGATAAACCAACATATTGATTTAGGGTTTCTGTCTGATAATGCAGATCTGTTGCGGATCGATTTTGGTTTAATTTTGAGGTTTAGGTTAGGGTTTTCACTGGTTTTTATTCAAGGTTTTGGGGTTAGGATTTTGGTTTGATTAACGGCAATGGTCTTGAAGGTGGTGGTGGTGAGATGACCGGCCGGCCGGCCGACGGTCTCTGTCTTAAAACCCCGTGTTTTACACGGGTTGAATAAGGATAGTTTGATATACAAAGTAATAAAAAATTACATATTAAAAAACCTGTTTATTACACGAGTTGAACAAACACGTGTATTACACGTGTTGAATAAATATTAATGTAATCAATTAACACATATAGTCGTTAGGGATGACAAAAATACACGAGCCCCGACGTGTATACCTGAAACCCAATACATCCAGGACGGGTATACTTGATACCCAACGGGTATTGGTCTGGATATGGGACCAAGAAAAAATTTTTCGTAGGTATGATATTAGGTGACACCCGACCCAATCATATAACATATATAAATGAAACTAGGTTTTTACCCAGGATTGCTTCCCGGGCTCGGGAAACTTAGTTATATTAATTACTATTTGTTATTAATACGAACACATTACATCAACCATCTCATTCGATTCAACAACAATGTCTTCAAATTACCGGATTAGATCATGAACCCATATTAGAGGTCAAACAAATCCACAACAGGACCACATGAATAATATCATTTCCACTTTTACTTCAACACACTTACATGATAGGGTGATTTGGCATTTTGTAAAAATGTTTGTTTTTGTACTTCTTTACAAAAAAAGATGTTGACCAAAATTCAAACAGATGTTGACCAAAAGTCAATCAAATGTTGACCAATAGTCAAACAGATGTTGACCTTAAACTGATGTTTGGTTTAAGGCCAAACATCTGTTTATGGCCAAACATATGTTTAAGGTCAAACATCTGTTTAAGTCCAAATATCTAATATAGAAGGCAAAACATCTGTTTAAGGCAAAACATCTGTTTAAGGTCAAACATCTGTTTATGGCCAAACATCTGTTTATGGCCAAACATCTGTTTAAGGTCTAACAACTGTTTAAGTCCAAACCTCTGATATAAAAGGCCAAAATTATGTTAAAGGCCAAACATCTGTTTAAGCGTGAACAAAGGTTTAACTTAATAAGATGTACTGTCTTCTCACACTGTTTACCAATTCAAAACACTGTTCAACCTAACATGTGTTTCCATTAACTATTGACTAAAATGCAAACAGATGTTCAAACCACTGTTTGTTATTGTACTTCTTTACAAAATTACATAGAATTCAAGAAAATGAAACAATGACTTAAAGAACTATAATTTAACACATAATCTAATCAGGCAAAGCAATCTATTATCTGACAATTCCCTGGTATTTACAACATGAAACACAACATCATGATGCCAAATACAGTCATATATATCCATCTATTATTCTAAATTCATAAACCCATAAATGCAGAAGAATGTCACATTTGCAATTAATAAACCAAGTTTCTACTTCATTACAGTTACTATTAGAAAAAAGAAACATCATATCATCTATATATAAAACATAAAGTGATAATAATAGTGTTTTATCATGTTAGCCATACATAACCATCAAGTTAATAATTAAAAAAAAAACATACAACATCACAATCAAAAAATTCATAGTTATAGTATCTGATATCAGAACATACTTAAATGTCTTTGTTAAACTGACGTAACTTGATTTAATACGATCTTCTGTTGCGAAGACACGTATGTGAAGTGCAACATATCACCAAACCTCAAGTTATTGTCAGTCATAAAGTTTCGCCAACCGTCCAACGCATAACGTGGGTTCAATTCATTTAACTCCGACTTAACACGATAAACCTTCTCAACTCCAACCATGTTTTGAACTTTCAAAGGATGAAGATCAAGAGAAAGACCTGCTCGTCTGGCAACTTCAGCAGGAAGACGCTACATATATTGTGTGGAAAAAAATAATAGTCAGACAATTAAACATAAATCATTAGTTTGTTATAAAAAATGGTATACCAGCCTATAGTCTCCTTTGCAATCAAAATGAAAGAACTCAGGGTCGAGAAGATGTTCGTAATGTTTTTTTTTGCAGTCTTTGCAATCTTATTTCTACGGTTAAGCTTTTTCTGAACATTGGCGGCTCTCTTCCCCTTGATGAAAAAGTAAACATATACATGTGAATTAAAGGAATGTTGAATATATGCACACACACAAAAAAAAAAAAAAACAGTTCATATAACATATACTAATTAACTCGCAAGTATAGATACCTTAACTTTACGAGCAGATGAAGAACAACCAATATGATCAATTGTGTCGACAGGTAAGGCAGCATTTCCCTTAGTCCTATTCTTGACCTTCTCCTTTCTCTCAGAAGTAACTTTACCTTTCTTCTTAACCTGTTGTCATAGAGTAACTTTAATAACAATAGTAATATAACAATCTTTAAGACGGTAAACTTACATCTTGGGTTTTGTTCAATAGTGAAGACATGCGTCTCTTCGACGTGCATTCGGCATTGGTTGGTAACTTCTTCTAAATAATACATTATTGTATAAATATAACATCAGTAAACAGCATTACTAATAGTTGTAAAAACATTAAATTCTAATATGTGTTAAATTAAAAATAAATAATTCTAATAATTTAGTAAGTACCTGAGTAATGGTTCTACCTTCGCCTACACACACAACTTCTTCATCCTCATAGATGTCCTGGTCAACATTAATGAAATAATTAATATAATGCTAAAAAATTAAAAGTTTTACTGCTAATGCTAAATACTTTCGTACCTTGAATGCATTCTCAACATAATCAGCCTTCGATATCTCAAGAACACTATCATCATCAGATTCAGGTTTCTTCAAAAAGCAAATCTCAGTCTCATCTCTATAAACTACTACCTCAAAAACAACATCATCAATTCTGCAAAACACAAGCAAATCATCCTCCAGTATCCCAACATCGTTGCACATTTCCGGCCATCCTCTAGCAAATACAAAATTGTTATCAACCTTAGACAACTCAACATTCCAATAGGAACCCTTATAACAGATTTGAAATTTTCCACTTGGTGGGCTGTTTACGTAAAATTGTTTAATGAAGCAGTCTTCGATTACCTGCATAAAATTAAAAATAATGAATATTATACGTGAAGTATGTAACTTATGAGAATAAGTGTTGACACGTTAAAGATGCAAAAGAATTCAAGTTAAGATCAATACTCATACCGTAAAACCAAATCTTGCATAACGATTAAACGTGAAGTAAGATTCACCACACATGCCATCAACAAAACATGAAAGTTCAAGCCCAAAATCACCTAAGGGTTTGAAAACCAACAAAGTATCCCTCAGCAGATTGAGATCTTTAACAACATTGTCCCAACCGTCAGTTATTATTGGCGTAGAATTTTCTGTTCTGACCCTCACAACCCAATTTTTACTAGACTCATGATAGATTCGCAACCTATTTTTTTGCCAACAATCTCCCCACTTTTGATTAGCAAAGAATATAGATACATCCTGTATATAATTTTAAAGTAGTGTAAGAAAATATAAACCATAAGAACTGTTAAATATATATCTCAATAAAAATAAATTATGTATGTAAAAACATGTCATACTAGTTTCAAAGATTCTGGGTTATCAAGAAACTTGACAAATGTAGTATACATCATAAAACCTGAATGAGTAAAGATGTTAAAAGATTGTAATTAAAAAGTTGGCTTCGAAAATGAACATTAACTTTTTGTATTAACAGAGTATGTAGTGAAATTAATCATAGAAACAGAGTATGAGTTAAAAAATTTCTGCAATTAATAAGTATTTTAACATGTTCTCAACAAATGATTCAAACACCTAAGTAAACCCTTCTTGAATGAATAGAAATAAACGTTTAAAATCCTATTAGTAGCAAGATAGGATTTGAATTAAGATCGGTTAAACAATATAAAGTTCATTATAATATGAATGTACATACCAGTTGCTGAAGAAAAAACAATAAAACCTCAGGTGATTGAAGTGTAGAAGACGGAGAATAAGAAAGTTGAAACCCTAGAAAATGACTGGGAATAATAATTTTTTTAAAGAAGAGATGATAGATGTTTGATGTGTAAGTGTAATGATGATGAAGAAATAATGATGGTTGTGTTTTTCTCTTCCCATACTTTCAACTGATGAAAAATATTTACACATAAACCCCTTATTGAATTTGTTATTTACATTTACATTGAGATACAAGAGTAAAGTGGATGATTAGTTGAATTGATTTGGTATTCAACTTAACAAATAAAAATAATTTTTCTTATAACAAAGCCATTAACATATCATATTTTTGCAAAGCAATTAACAGTGTTTTATCTACTATAATTAGCTTTTAACATAAGTAGTTTGACTTTGGTCAAACAGCGTTTTAACGTGGCTCAAACAGTGTTTTATCTATTATAAGTAGCTTTTAACATAAGTAGTTTGACTTTGGTCAAACAGCGTTTTAACATTACTCAAACAGTGTTTTAACTTTGGTAAAACAGACTTTAGAAACACTAAGAATCATATTTTTGCAAACAGTTGTTTGACATTGGTCAAACTGTGGTTTGACTTTGGTCAAACAGTGGTTTGACTTTGGTGAAACATATTTTTGGCTGGTGTAGTTTTGAAATTGATAACTTCGTATCCTCTTATGCAGTCCAAATCCGGTATAATTTTCTTCCATATTGATAGTGAACATGAGGATCTTCAGAATTGTCTGCGTTGTAAATTACTTATGAATAAATTTATCACACATTGTTCTGAGATGCAAAACACAATAGAGTTTATAAAGTTTAAACCAAATAAAATTTAAACAAAATAGTAATTAAGAAAATATATATACAACTATACTTAGAACGGTGGAAGTTAAAACTCAGAAAAAACAATGATTACAAGCTAGTAAAAACATCTTTGTAAACAACATTAGAAGTCTTATTTGTTGGTTTTCCATCAGCGTCGAATATTAGTATTTTAACACCTTCTCTGGTCTTCACCCTTGATAATGCAACGTACAACTGACCATGAGTGAAGACAGGATCTTTCAAATAAAGACCAACCTTTGATAACGATTGTCCTTGACTCTTGTTAATTGTCATGGCAAAACAAACTGATAAAGGAAATTGTCTTCGTTGAAATTGAAAAGGTATTTTTTTGTCAGACGGGATCATATTAATCCTTGGAATAAAAACTCTGGTGCCAATGTTACCACCAGATATTACTTCAGCTTCTATAACTCGTTTACCAAGAAAAGTAATTTGAAGCCTTGTACCGTGACATAACCCTTTTTGTTGATCAATGTTTCGAAGAAGCATCACAGGAACACCAACTTTAAGAACTAATATGTGATTAGGCAAGCCAGAAATCTTAAGAGCATTCAAATTTTCTGTTGAGTATAAGCTTTCTTGAAAAGAATCAAGAATTTGTTCAGTTTGACATATACTATCAGAACTCAGATACTTTTTCACATCACCAGGAAATAACAAAAGCAATCGATCATTAATTTCATGAACTACCTCATTTTTGGGTGCTAGAATTGTTCGCTCAGCAAAAAATCCAGGAATCCTAAATTGTTCAATAATTGAAGGATATACAAAGTCAATTAAACTTTGTATCGGGTCACAAATAGTGGTGATTAGTAAATCATCTGGTATCTCTATAATGGTGTCACCATCATTATCATCTCCAACCTTTCCTTCACCAATATCAATAAGCCATTTTGCAAATTCTCTGATAGACTCCATATTTGAACTTTCAGCTCCAATAGTTAGACGTATGTTTTTAGTCAGCCGTAACAATCTGCATTTTGACCATATGTATGAAGAGCTTAAAGATGCATTAACAATTTCTTGTCTAGTACCATTAGGAATAACAGGTAGGATTTGTCTAAAGTCACCACCAAATACAATAACTTTACCTCCAAAAGGAATATCCGAACGAATACTCCTACCTTCCGAAAATACGTCGGTCATCGTCCTATCTAAAGCTTCAAAGGCATGTTTGTGTACCATCGGTGCTTCGTCCCATATGATTAATTGGGTTTCCTTTAATAATCTGGCAATATCACTATTTGGCTTAATATTGCACATTGAATCTTCTGTTAGATTAATGGGGATATGGAACCGAGAATGAGCTATCCTTCCACGAGAAAGTAATAACGAAGCAATACCACTTGAAGCCACATTTAAAACTATTCCATTTCTACATCGAACAGCTGAAGCCAAAGTCTTCCATAAAAAGGTTTTTCTAGTTCCACCATAACCATAGACAAAAAAAGGCCTCCTTTACGCCGTACAACTGCTTCCATTATTTCGTCAAAAACCGCTCGTTGTTCATCTGTAAGAGATTGATGCAACCTCTTAAACTCAGCTTGTACTTCATCTAGGTCATGTGACAGCTCTTCATTGATCAGACGATTAGAAGCATCACGTAAGGAATCGTCATCAGGATACAACATAGTGAAAAACCTTCGTAATGATGAACCATTGGAAATTAAATAGTTTTCAATTTTCAACAAAGTAAGGTTCTTAATCTGATATTCAGGAAGCACTAAACCTAACAAATCAAAAAATTAACATTCTTAATTAAAAAATCAAAATGTAGTATGTGAAATAAAAAAGATAGATCAGAACCTGAAATATTTGTTTCTTTTTGACGTCTATAAACAATATCATCAGCTAAGTATTTCCACGTGTTCTCCCAAACAAATTCTGGCTGTGAAAGAGTATTGACAAAAGCAGGGTAGCAAATAATGCTCGAAGATACCCAGCATGTCCTTCAAAACTTGCTTCTTTAATGGCCTCAACGTATTCATTGTCATCATCTAAGAGTCTCATCGCATAGCATGCATCTCTAAAAGTCGGGAATAATTGACCGTTAACTGTACGTATCTCCTCGAATGATCTAGGACCTTTAACTTTATTGAGTAGTATCCTCAAAAAATAAGGTTCGCCCAATGCAGGAGATACAGAATGAATCCGGCCAACACACTGGTACGACTTACGTACCTGCCAACATCTATCTTTAAGTATCCAAACAAATTTGGAAGGACACTCAACATAAGTCAACTTTCTAGCATCTTCATTTGTCTCGTTCAACTTCATCCATTGCACAAATATTGAAGAAGCAATAGAAGGCTTGCTTAAAACATTATCAATAACGTCATCCGCACCATACACAACATTCTATTGGCCCGGCAAATGAAAGGGAAGCCTCATAACAACAGGATACCTATAATGAACCACATTAGAGAATATTCTCCAGGATGCCTCACAAGCTGAAATATATCTACAATCATAATACTTTTTGATCTCGACTTTTGGTTTTTCCTTGATGGTTGAATTTGTATCACCAGAAACTACCGCAGTAGCCATATCCGGACCTTTGTTAATGTACTTGAACAAATATTTCACTGATCCGGCTTGATTACACCATTCAACATTAATGTGTGCTTGATATCTTTTCAAAAGCCTTTTGTTATAAGGAACAACATTTCTGTTGTCTAATCTAACACCAGATTTTATAACTGTATGACCTAAATCTCTTCTTCTGTATACATGAAAACCACTTGAATCAATAGTTGTATTTGCTGTGAATTTCTTTGGAAAGTTTTTTGAACATCTTTTATCAACCATGCAAGGACAATTCAAATTAGCATTCCCACAAGGACCATGAATCATATGATTATCAGTCACAAGAGAATAAAGTTCAGGATCTTCTTTTTTATCGGGAATCTCAGCAAAAATAAATGGATCTATGTGATCTATGGTTGGAAGTTTGTGATCGACCTTCATGAATAAGCATATATGTGCATGGGGAAGACCACGCTTTTGAAATTCTACTGTATAAACGGCTAAATAAAAAGGAAAAATAAATAGATTAGTAGTTGATAACCTTGATTACAAAATATATATCAGAAGATAAGATGTGAAAACGAAATAACATACCAGTGTTAATCTCACCGAAATACTTAGAATCCTTCAAATCTTTGAGTAACGAATCAAGCTTCATTTTAAACAATCGACACAATATGTCAGGCATGTCTTCGGCTTTGATGGTTGAATCTTTTAGAAATCTTTTTACTTCGGGCCACTTAGGATTACACGTTATAGTTATGAAGAAATCAGGGTACCCATACCACTTACATAAAGCCATTGCACCGAGGTAATTTTGTTGCATGAATCTTGCACCACCAGTAAATGAAGAAGGAAGTATAACAGGCTTTCCAGTATCTGTTAAAACTTCCTTACCTTTAGATTTATACTTTTGAAGATTCTCAAATGTTTCAGAGAGAAGGTTCGCTTGTTGCCTACGGATGTACTTTAGTCTTTCGCTCTTAATCATTATGTACGCATCAACCAAAAACTGTTGTAACAACCTTCGCCCATTTAAAATTAACGAAAATCCATAAGTTCTATCTTGGATCCTACAAGAAAAAAATTCTCTCATTGTGCACTTTGGTTTTATTTTCTTTTGTGTGGACATAAAATCTCTATGAGGAATATCAACCCTATAACCATCATCACCATATGGGAAAAGTAACGGATATTGCAGAGCAAGATACGATGGGTGTAATTCGCTAATACGCTGCAGCATTCCCGACTGAGTCTCGACAACAATATCACGATGGTCTATAGCTTTATCTATGTCTCCGACAACCAAAGCAGCAACTTTAGATGTGGTGGGTAAGTTATATGTCATGCCGTCTTTTTCTCTTATATAAATAAGTCAAAGACTAAGGTTGGCCTCTGGAGATTTGTGAAAATGGTCTCTGACCATCCTATATGTCTTAACCAACATATTTTGTGAATCTAATAAAGCCATCAAATACTCTATAATTTCAACATCAAGTTCTTTATCAATAGGCGATGAAGGTTTGGTTCCTTTGCTGTTAAAAGGAAAAAAACAACAAAACATTAACATAACAAAACTATAAAAGTATCTCCTTTTATAAAAACTTATAGAATATGTTGACAAAAACTAAGATTTCAATTTACCTACAACCACTGATGAGATTAGATTGAATTAACCAAACTACTGTTTAGTACTAAGTCAAACAACTGATGGAAACCTTGTAAGCACTGCTAGTGATTAAAACACTGATGGTACTTAATAACTGATAGTGAACTACATATGGTTAACAACTGCTATTGTAATAAACAGTGGATAGAGAATCAGTGATTAATAATTAATTGTTAAGGAAGAGCAGTTGTTAACAACTGCTGATACCAGCCCAAAAATTTTAGAGTATGTTGAGAAAAAGTAACATTTCAGTTTACCTACAACCACTGATGAATTTAGAATGAATAAAGGAAACTAATGTGAAGTCAAACAGCTGATGAAAACCTTATAAGCACTGCTAGTGATTAAAACACTCATAGTACTTAACAACTGATAGTGAACTACTAATGGTTAACAACTGCTGTTGTAGTAATCAGTGGATAGAGAAGCAGTGATTAAGGATAAAGTGATGGTACTTTACAACTGATAATGAACTACAAATGCTTCAATTTCTAGTTGTTCTTTAATAGAATAAAAATGGAACTTAGAAATCACACGTACCTGAATAATGCCTGTCTGTTTGTTATTTCATTTTCGGTATCATGTATGTATAGCTGACAAAACTTAGCTTCATTTCCATCTGGAGGTTTGAGACTCCCCATGCAATGATAGTTTTGGCCACTGATACGATATATAAATGGAGCATTGCCCTTGTTGATATTAGAATCAACCTTTCCACCCATAGATGTAAAAGAGAACATAGAGTTGTATCGTCTTATGTTCTTCAGAAAGAACTTGCTTTTTGGATTTGAGGAAGAAAATAAATTTTGATAAGATGAAAGTGCATCCTTTAAAGGCGGTAGCTGAACTTTACCATACCCACAACACATACTATAACATAGCTTATTTATAGTTAAACGGCCTTTTCCACCTTATGATGTCCATAACTTTGCACTACAAACCTGACATGTAAGCACTTGGTCACCATGGTCCAAATAATCTGTTAAAAAATGATTGATAGTTATATTACAGGTGGAACACAACAAATGTCCTAAAACAATAAAATAGATTAAAACCTTTAGATATCCCTTTATAAGGATCTTCTTCAGTGCACAAAAACACATCGTCTTCATCTGAATCCAAAGTCAGCATAGGTACAGGAGTATTATCACGTTTCTTGCGCTCAAGGTTACGTTTACCAGAAGACAGCCGTGTAAGGGTAGAGGTACTACAAAATATCGGCTGATTGTTACTGCTAATGATGCTAGAAGTAATGGAATATCGACGGTTGCTATCTAGAGGTGTACCTATGTTTATGCCGTTATATGAACATTCAATATTAAAACATACATGTTAGTACCAGTATGTTGTTTAGTAATGTATTTATCAAAAGAAATAATAAAGAAACAAAATACAAACCTGGTGTAGTTAAAATTAAAGAACCAGTAGCATTTCTAACTGCTCGACATGCAATGGAGTACATATGTTGATCCGTAGTATCAGAACATTCCATCGAATTTGCATTGTCAGAAAAGATGTTACGAACATCCGTTGATGATAACAATGAATTCTTTGATTTCTTATTATCAAGTATAATTTTCGAAGCTTGCGCCTTTCTTTCGGTGAAGTAACTAAACAACAGAGAAAGTATAATATGTACAAAACACAAGAATCAGTCCACTTGGAAACATAAAATGGAAAAAAGTATACTTATAATCAAATTCAAGAGTTATTACCATTTGTGATATCTGAAAGAGGAGATCTATTTGAGATATCTGAAAGAGGAGTTCTCATAAGAGGACCTAGAAAAAACCCAAGTAGAATTATGATTTCAATCTGAAAGCTAATTTTGATTTGGGAAATGATGAGTTAAGAAGTTATAATTTCACTTACTGTGTAAATTTCGTTGAGATGAATTAGCAGCTGTAAAAGATGAACGGGAATTCTTTGACATTGCATACAATGAGAGAAGGAGAAGGATTCAAAAGAAGAAAGAGTAAAAGATAAGGAACATTAAAAAAATAGAACCAAACAGTGGTTTTTAAATTTTGAATTACAATATGTCATACCTAGGGATTAACATATCCTTAATAAATTATAATATTCCATTTTATCATTTTGTAATTCAAAATCAATTCATGAAAAGCAAAATGGAATTGTTTCAAATTATTGAATTAATTATTTCAAGCAATCTATTACATTGATAAAAAAGTTAACAAAAAATTTCGTAATCTTTGTGGAATGTAAATCGGGTGTTCATCGGTTAGGTTTATGGTTTATTTGTATATGATTTTTATAATAAAATATTATTATCTTTATTTAATAAATAATTAAGTTAAACGGTTTTTTTATTCAGTTATCCAAATAAGTGAAACAAAACAAATAAAATAAAACGTGGATCCATAATCTGAACAAAAAACCGAATAAAATGGGTATGCGTTTACGCTTCTTACTTGGATACGGTTTTTCTAAAGACCCTACTTTGATTGACTTAGACAAAATTTGAAGTATATAAATAAGCTATTGAATGAGATTACTTAAATAAATTATTGGGAGAAACATGCACAAATTAAATATTTTTTATAAACTGCAATATATGACAGATACTTATTAAACCTTAGTGAGCAGGGATAACAGTAAAAACCTATAAAGAACAACCACATCCACTGATAATCTTATATAAATTATGAAATAAGATAATAAGATTAAAATTGCTTAAAGATTACAAATGTTTGTAGATAAAAAAGTTGTTATTTGGGTTTATACAATATATATTATAAATTGTTGCTCCTATTTATACACATAAGTTTTAAACATAAATATTGAATATTGAACATCTCAATATTTATTTAACATATACATTATAATAAGCAAAGAAAGATCATATTCATTATAATATTAGAATATAACATGATAATAAGCAGATAAGTATCCAAGAATTCAAAACCACACAATCAGTCCAAAACATAACAACACCAAAAACCCAAAACCAACAAAGCGAAAACCATAAGTTCAACGTGGCAACACCATATGAAATCAACACTTAATGTATTTGAAAATACAGAGAAAACTATTTCTCAATCTTGGGAATCAAAAGCGTCGGAACACCAGCATCTTCATCCTGAGACATTTCATCACTCATTCGGCGCTTTGTCGAAGAGCAACCTAATGAATCTTCTACATCGCACACTTCACGAATATTACGTTTTGTTTCATCAGAAGAGGGATTCTTATTCCCTACGAGTGCTTTGGATGCAGGTATAACATTGTCACCGCTAAATGACAACTCATCCTGATATAAAAAGACAATAAATATTAACGTTTCAAAAAAATTAGTACAAATAACCAAATTCTTATATTACCTTCATAAGGTCAACAGGAGTAGACAAACTGCAGGAATCTGGAACTTCCAACGATTCGGACTGCTCATGCTTTAATTACATAATACACAGTAACATAAAATACACACAATGGTATAAATCTATTTCAAAAGGATATGACTATGAAATGAAAAGAATGACATAATGAAGTTTTAAACCTGGTTAAGATTGAATTTGGCGCAGAGCGCGGCAAGAATCTCATCATCGTTAGTGGCCATCGAAATACCATAGTTTTCAACCTGATGCTCAATGTTATAGTCTTTAACATTTATGATGAACGCAAACCTCTTTCCAATCAACGTGTCAAAAATCTCAGGATATGGGTTCGGTATCTCTCCAGAATTAACAACCTATGATTTTATAAAAATTAATATAAATTACAATGAGCACAATGATTCAATAATTGAGAACCTACAATTTTATAAAAATTAATTTTAAATTATATTTACTACATGGCCAAATAACTGAATGCATGTATTTGTTACCTGATCTTGGATAGCAAGTAACTCTTTGGCAGTTTTCTTAAGAATCTTGTAAGCTTCGAAATCAAACAGTGTCAAAGACACAGTACCGGAAGAGTCTTGCACCCTAATAGGTATCTTGAACCTATCAAAGTTAAAAACAAATGAAAACATTAGTATTACTAATAACAGAAGTGTGGTTCATATTAATATTTAGTATAAGGAAATAAAACTGTAATCTCAAACCGCGGAATAGAGTAGATGTCGACTCCTGCACATTTATCATTTCTACACATCAAAGATTTTGCATGATCAACATCAAATGAACCATCCACATTTTCTTTCGTTACAAATCTTTCCTCCACACTCGACTTACAGTAGTTACAACCATTGTAATACCAAAGTTTATCAGTGCATATAGCTGTGATTGTGCCAAGAACCAAAACCTTCTTTGTCTATTAATATCAAACAAAAATAATAATACTTAGAAAAGACTATAAATAAACTTAGCATGTAAAGTACTTATAAGAAATTACAAACCGCTGATATGGTTCCAAGGAAACCAATAAGCATGAAATCAGGGTTATTAAGAAACTCATCTTCAACACTTGAGATAACGTTTGAACCAACATGCTCATTTGATGAAGATGAAGCAGAAATTTTCTCTACATACCTAAACAGATTCATGTGATCAAATTAAAACATAAAAAGTAAATGTAGGTACAAAATAATACTGTTTAATGTTTATATGCATATTACTAACTATACATCTTCCTAAAAGAGGATATCTCTTCAATGTCAGTGTTGATAAAAAGTCTGCTAAGATCAAACCCGTTTGCAACTCCACGCTTGCCTGAATTTATTTAGAAAACCAAATGTAGATCAATATAAATAGTGTCAAATTTAAAACATATAAATAAATATAAATATAAATTACTAAATAAAAAAAATTAAACTAATTAAGTTTAAATTGTACCTTTGTAAAGGTTGACCATACCAAAATGACAAAGGATAACAACATATTTCTCTCGTTTCTTATCATTCATGTAAGCAAACATGTCAATAGCAAAAGCATCCCACAAAGTAACCGTACACTTTTGCCCTCTAAAATATTAACAAAAAACATAATAACATCAAGAATCTTTGTAATGCTTTAAACGTCAAAATGCAACAACTTAATAAAAAGAACTCACTCAAGGTCTTCAACTCTAAGATTAAGTCTCTTGCCCTTGCTCCCATCCTTCTTTGATGTATCCTCTAGATTGAAACAAACTTCCACATAACCAATCCAATCTATAAACAAAAATATATTGTTAAAAGAAAACAGCATTAAGAAGCGGTAAAATGAAAAAAAAAAAAACAATAAGACAAAACAGTACATATATATTAAATAGTGATTTACATACCAATAACTGTATTAACTTCATTTTATTTTCAACAACATCTTTGAATATGTAACGAATTGGTAAAATGGTAATTTCATTGTAATTCTAGTATTCTTTTGATAATTTCATTCTATCACTAATTAACCATATCAATAATAAAAATGAGAGGAGTGGTTGTTCTTTAGGGAAACCACTGATGGTCAATATCAGTGGATGTCAACAATAAAAATGTGAGCAGTGGGTGTTTTTTTACTATCAGTGGATAGCCAACAGTGATTGAAACACTGATGTTTAGTCAGTCAATGGTCAACGTGAAGAATGAAGAAACAGAAGTTGTCTTTCAGCAGTGGATAACTTTTAACAATCAGATGTTTGAACCAACACAGTGGTTGTAACATACTTTTAAGGATTAATTAAAACTATCATTTTTAAGTATTTTGAAGAGTGTTAAAAGATGAGAAGACAATGGATCTGGTTAAACACCTGTTTAGACTTAAACAGATGTTTAGGCATAAAAATAGGTTTGGCCTTATATATCAGTTGTCTGGACTCAAACAGAAGTTTGACCTTAAACAGATGTTTGGCCATAAACATGGTATGTTGCAAAAAAAGACCAATTTCAAGAATACTATACTAAAGAATACATCAGTTTCCAAGTGTACATCATTTTTATTTATTAGTATAAAGATCAAACAACTGTCCAATCTATAAACAAAAATATATTGTTAAAAGAAAACAGCATTAAGAAGTGATAACATGAAAAAAAAAATAAGACAAAACAGTACACATATATTATATAGTGATTTACATACCAATAACTGTATTAACTTCAATTTTATTTTGAACAACATCCTTGAGGTTAACGAAATTAAAACGGTATTTCGGTCCAGACCAGTCAAGGCATTTCTCAACAGAAGTATAGAAATACAGTGATATTTTGTCATTTCTCTTGGTATACTTAGCTGAGGACTTATTAGCAGCAAGAGACGGTTTGGTGATAAGAAGACATTCATCCAACTGAAGGAAGTCTTTGAATTTTCCTAGCATCTTATGCAGATAGCTGGCTTGTATCATAGTTCCCCAAGAATATGAAACATCCGATTAAATAAAAAACGTGTTATATAAGTTTTGGGTATTCATATGTCAAAAATAATTATAAGACAAATATATACGGTACCATCTCATCCATGAAGATTATATCAAGTCGATATATTTCATTTTTTTTTCATTCATCATCTTCTTGGACATGCTAACAATCTTCACTCTAATCGAATAGTTGTTTGAGAATGTATTAAGATCATTAAGCATGCTAACCTTTGCAACCTCCATTTGAAGACTGTAGATAAAAACAAAAATAAGCAAAATATATCTATTACTAAACGTAATATGAAAATACAATAAGCATGGATGTTCTTAAAAAATATCAAGGTTGGAATTCAAGCTTACCGATTCTCCATTCAAAATTTTAATTGAATACAGTGGTAAATGTAATTTGAAAGGTAAGTAGTGTATATCCTTATATACTGCTTTATTAAAGTAATTAAATATTAGAAATGATATGCAAATTAGTAAAAAGAGAGAGAGAGAGAGAGAGAACGTCAATTTTAAATTACCATTTTGCATATTTTGAATTTCAAAATTTCAAAATTACTGATATTATCAGTAATTACTGATTTGATTTGAAAGGAATTGTAATAATGACTTTTCTAATTTTTATTTTAACTTTAATTAAGAGATAATAACTGTCAATTTGAAATTCAAATTTTGCAAATTTTCAATGTCCAAAGCTCAAGAAATTAGCATTAATTACTGATTTGATTTGCAACAAATTGCCATCAACAGTATTTTATTTATTTTTTATTTTAACTTTAATTTTTATCATGAAAACAATGTTGGAGTAACTCTTATCACATTGGAATGTAACGATTTGGTAAAATGGTAATTTCATTGTAATACTAATATTCTTTTGATAATTTCATTCTATCACTAATTAACCACATCAATAATAAAAAAGTGAGCAGTGGCTGTTCTTTAGGGAAACCACTGATGGTCAATATCAGTGGATGTCAACAATAAAAATGGGACTATTGGCAGTTTTTTGACTATCAGTGGATAGCCAACAGTGATTGAAACACTGATGTTTAGTCAGTGAGTGGATGTCAACAGTAAAAATGTGAGTAGTGGGTGTTTTTTGACTATCAGTTGATAGCCAACAGTGATTGGAACAATGATGTTTAGTCAGTCAATGGTCAACATGAAGAATGAAGAAACATAGGTTGTTTTTCAGCAGTGGATAACTTTTAACAATCAGATGTTTGAACCAACCCAGTGGTTGTAACATACTTTTAAGGATTAATTAAAAATATCATTTTTAGGTATTTTGAAGAGTGTTAAAAGATGAGAAGACAGTGGATCTGGTTAAACATCTGTTTAGGCTTAAACATATGTTGGGGCTTAAAAATAGGTTTGGCCTTAGTATAATAAAGATGAAACAACTGTTCAATTTATATTACAAATCAAACCATTGAGGTAATGTGATAAATACTGTTACATATAAACATTGTTGTAATAAACACTGTTACATATAAACAATGATGTCATATATACTGTTACATATAAACATTGAGGTGATGACATCTAACAACCTAACAGATTATAAAACACTGATGTGATAAATACTGTTACATATAAACACTGTTAAAATAAACAAAGTTAGAATAACTGATGTTGATGATGAACCACGGTTGTTGTTGGGCAGTGGTTCACCTTTGGTTGATCAGAACTTTGGTTCATCAGTGTTTGTCTTCAACAGAGCTTTGGTCTTCATGAGTGCTTTGGTTTTCAACAGTGGATAATCCTCGTCAATATTTGTGTACAACAATCTTTATATCCAACAGTTGTTAGACAGATCAGGGTTTTGCCTTATTAAGTTGTTATAACCACTGTCATTGGAGGAAACTTAGATGGGCAGTGCTTATTGTGGATCAACGTGAAGCTTCAACAGCCAGATCAACATCATCTTAATCTCCTTGAGCAATATCCGATATCTTTACTTCGGTCCTTGGATCAAACGGATCGAACGTTTTCCCTTTTCATCAAAACAAAACCAATATATATATAGCAACAATTAATCTGAAATAAACACATGGAACTAACAGCAAAAAGTGTACCTGAAACAGAATCAACGATTAGGAATAAAAAAAACATGAGGAATTAACAAATGCATGGATTAATGAACGAAACTTATCGTGCTGTTTAAGAAAACTCCGTTTAATTGCTCAAATTAAGATGACGGGTGATCTGCAAGTGATTAGAAATGAATCAATGCATCAATAAACAGTAAATCAAAATGTTACAAACGAGTTGATGGTAACCCGCGCGTTGCGGCGGGATGTTGATACCTTATTTCGTAAGGCGCGGGCAATTAAAAGTAACCATTCGACTTAAAAACATTGGACACAGACAGTAAAAAATGTTACATTGTAAGTAGAATGGTTACTTTTTGAAAAAAAAATTAGACTACGATGAAATTGGTCGAAACTTATTCAAAATGTATATAAATCATTTAAACTATTTGACCAATTAATCAGTTGTTCATTTTGTCATATTTGCATGCCATTACAATGCATTAGAGTATATAAGAGTATTAAAAATTAAAATGTCTATTTTGTTAATCAAACAATAAGCCTTTACGCACTTAAAAATGGTCAATTGAGGGATAAAACTTAAAAGGAAGCATATCAAAAGATGGGACTATAGCAAGTGACTGGCTTAGGCAGGTTTTGTTGCTAACAAAACCCGGATGACCGAGTGACCGTACCAGTGATTATTTTTCTATTTTAATCCATTAAAAAAATCAATTGCACACAAATGGGTCACACATACTAATTATCACCATTGTTTTTGTTCATATCTCTCATTTCGACTATAGTAAATTGAAGTTTCTAAGTTTCTAATCATTTGACTCCAATTTTATAAAAAAGTTAGCAGTCTCATGGATTTTAAAAGAACAATCTCATTTTCGGATTTTAAAAGAACAATCTCATTTTCTTCTTCTGTGTTGAGTTGAATTTACTTTTTTCTTCATTTGAACAAAGCTATATAATTACTCTATCTTCAACGGATATATTTTGTATACATGGCCCATAGTCAGCCAACTTCTCGTCTTTCTATCGTCTACAACAACAATCAACTCAAAAATCATAATAAGAGATTAAAAAAACTTACAAATGAAAAGAGTGAGAGATCCGAAATACAAACACAACAAATGGGTCATAAGCCCTGAAACAAACAATGAAAAAACATGTTACAAATGCGCAAACAAAGAATAATATAACCAATATAATCAAGGTGAGAGATTATAAAAGTGGTTACTTCGTTTTCAATCTCCTTGCATCCAACATCCCACCAATAATAATTACATATAGTTGATGGAATTGTAGGCCAATAACACCACATCATGTCTGAGATGTACCACTAATGACTCAAACTTTTAACGCTTAGTATCCAGTGAGCAATATTACTAAATAAAAAAAACACAAATCAATATTACTAAATAAAAAAACATAAATTTGCGAGTGAGAAAAAAGAAGCATATAATTTTCTTTATGAGAATTACAAACCACTAATTGGGAGTTATGATTAGGGGTTTGATGTCCCGAACTCAAATGCATCTTTGGACTTAGATTATGGGTTGAATTATTGGTCAATCTATATATCAGTACCAGTACCCTATGTATGAGAATAAAAAACTATTAAATCCATACTAATATGCATCAATTCATCAAATCAGTACTAATAGTAAACTAACATACATCATTTCATCAAATCGTTACTGACCATATCTAATACACGGAAAGCCGCTCTTTGCGGCGGCGGCGTCAAAATGTGGAAAAATAACATCGAAAATAAGACAATATAAAGGATTTGACATATTTCATCAAAAGGAAGGATAAGAGAATCGAACCAAAGGACCTCCGTAATTAAAGTAACTAATGTAGTGTGTAATGGTTAACGCTTCTTTGTGTGTGCTATCCAACATGGCAACCATTTCTGGGCATCAAGGACGCTATACACTGCGTCGATGGTGTGTGAGAGTCGCGAAGGGCGCTCAAGCGTGAGGCGAATGACAGGCGCGAAGACAAAAGTGAGCAAATCTTCCTATGTGGCATTTTTTAGATTGATCACTCTCATGGGCGTAAAACTTTACAAACAGCGTCACAACCTAAGTAAACGAAAACAACAAAGAAGTAAAATATTGTTTATGTATATGTATATAAAAATTAAAACTACGTAAAGTAAAACGAATTAAAAAAGAAAAGAAAGAATGAAAAAAACATCACATGAAAGAAACCATGTACAGGTTTGGAAATGGTAAAAACGTAAAACTCGTTTATTCATTCATTTTTATGTAATAAATGAATAAATCATCAGATTCACATCCCAAAGTCTTCACACTCTCTCGGCCATTACCCTAAAACGAACTGCAAAAGATCTACGGGTTTCATATCCGGATCTGTAAAGATCGGTGCGTCAACGCTCCTGTCCTTCGTGGTTGTCGCCGACAACTACTCTCCGGTGCACCACCGCTAGCATTTAACATACTTGATCACCGGTAACTGAAATGTCCGTGGCAGAACGGTGGGACAACGGCGGTGTTTAGTAAGATTACGTTGTTGGTGGAGGGTTCACACTCATCGTTGACATTATTCTTGTTCTTCCTTGGTACCATTTTTAATAAGAGGTTGAGAAATTAAGTGGTAAATGATTGTGTTACCATGTATGTGGTGGTGGCTTTGAGGATTATAAAAGGTGTGAAACGATGACGGGAAATGGTGCTGACTATCGGTGGCGACGCGCCGGAGTACATCGTAATTGAATAACTTGCAACGGAATTGATCCAATAATATTTTGGAAAACTTTCAATAACAATCGTGTCAGTTACCATTCAATTAATAATTAATGCATATGTCCAATAATAATACTTTGTAAATAGCATTGAATCAAGTTGAAGATGATAACATCAATGATTCGGTGGGATTAGTGAAATCAATTGAAACGGTGGGATAATACGTGGACCTATGATACGGTGTGATAATTGCATTAGTTGAAACGGTGGCGCTGTAATTTGACGGGTATTTTTTTGGACGCATCGGTTGGGTAGCGGGTAGGTTTTTAGTTAGTAATTGTATAACGGTATAATACCAAAAAATAAATCAGACCAATTGAAATTACTGTTTATATAGCAACAATCATTAAAGTAAACACAAATTAAGTAACAACCAACCTTAATTCACAAGCCTGAAAATATAAAGTTGCCACATGAATAATCAAGTAGAACACGCTGCAAAAATAATAAAGTGTGAAAACAATTTCAAAAACTTCTCTGTAATTGAGTAGTAAATCAACTCAATTTAGTTAACTACATAAACAATCCAACAACGAATTTACCGTCCTTCTCCTTGTCTTTCACATTTCCAACTCCTCAACAACCATCCGGCAGAGGTTACTTCTAATCAACAAATAGATTGTGAAAAACAGAGGATCAAGAAATATAGGTGCATCCAACAGTACTAACATGGGTGAATAAATGAACAAAACATATTGTGAAAAACAAAAACTACAAACATATCAAAATCAATCTACTTGTAATCACATGATACAACAAAGCAAGCATCTGAATAAACATAAACAATAAAAAATAAAAGACAAAAATCAAAAGCTACAAAAAGTTATTCATATAAACAATAATAAAAACATTATTACAACATACCATGGTCACCGATTAACAGGAGCTTGTACAAAAGGGTTCATTGTGCAAGATAAGAAACCTATAGGAGAGCTTCTTCTTCTTCTGAAGGTACAAAAGGGTTCATCGTGTTCAGTATAAGAAAATAGATAAAACCAAAAAAAATTCTGAATGAGAAAATAGATCTTAGATGATTATTCTGTTCTTCAACTACTCGACGGTACAACAAAGCAAGCATCTGAATAAACAATAAAAAATAAAAGACAAAAATCAAAAGCTACAAAAAGTTATTGATATAAACAATAATAAAAACATTATTACAACATACCAGGGTCACCGATAAACAGGAGCTTGTACAAAAGGGTTCATTGTGTACGATAAGAAACCCTATGAGAGCTTCTTCTACTTCTGAAGGTACAAAAGGGTTCATCGTGTTCAGTATATGAAAATAGATAAAACCAAATAAAATTTTTGAATGAGAAAATAGATCTTACATGATTATTTTGTACTTCAACTACTCGACGGTACATGATTTAGGGTTTCAAACGCAGATGTATCCAATAGATGTAACCTCTGCCGGACGTTGTTGATGAGATGAAAATGTGAAGAAGGAGAAGGATGAACAACAGAGAGAAAAGGGATCTTGAATGGAAATGTGAAGGAGAAGAATGAAATAGGGTTTGTGAAAATGTGAGAATAAAGGGCAGTGGTTACTGTTGGGCGGGAAAAGGGGAAAAACGATGCCCTAATCAAGTGACACGTGGCCCAAATCACTTTCATTTATTATATATAATAGATATTTTCAATCCAATGGGATTTTTAATTTTTTTTAGGATACGAGATATATTAACTTCATTGGATTTGCTATTTTGTTTTGTTATAATTGACCTATATATTAAAAATTGAAATCCATGAACAGTATCATAATTGAATTTACAGTAATAAAAAAAGAATTAAATGGTAACATCACTAACGAATTAGTAAATGGTATCGGGTACCGGTACTGGTATCAAATTTACCAAACCGAGTGTGTTTTTGGTACCGGTTTGACACCGGTATTCATCGGTTTTTACCCTCAAATACCGGTGTCGTACCAGTACCGACCGTATCGAGCCGTCCTGTACCAGGTATATTCGGTACCGGTACTCACTTTTGGGGATTTCGGTAACGATATTACTGTTTTTGTTTATTGTTTATAAATATTTGCAAGTTCTGTAATCACAAATTTTTACAAGTAATATTTTAAATATTTAAAAGTCTAATCTAATTATGGAACAACATTGTATCCAGTTAATGATAATATTGTATTGAATTTTTACTAAAATAGTAAACGAAAATTTAGTTTCTAAATATATGATACTATGCTTATTTTTTGCAATACTACATGTTAAGAATATTACATTTTATTTTTAAAAGATTCATGATAAATACCATAGTAAAAATGTTATTAAAATATAAGAAGTAATCAATTTATGGATACTCTTAAATCTTTTTAAAAACAAAGTTGTAAAATTTCTTTTCTTTGTAAATAAAACGATTTTTTTTTAATTATAGATTTCTACTTAATTTTCGGAAACTGTTTTTAATAAACTGTTATGGAAACTATTAAATAGATAGTCAATTTATATATTTGTACTTAATAAAACTGTTTTTAAAATATATAATATAATCAATTTATGGAAACTATTAAATACATTGAAAAACAATTTTCTAAAATATTTAATGTTTATAAACAATCCGGAAAACAAAAATATTTATAAATATATCCGTACCCTACAATATTTCCTAAAAATTATGTAATAAAATATATAGCCGTTTATTTTTTTTAACATATTTACAATATATAAGATAATAAATATTGTTTTTAAGTAAAAAATATAAACGGAAATTGCATATTATATGATTTATTACCAATTTAATAAATTTATTTAATTACAATTTTGCAACTTATCTATTTTAGTACAATATCTTCTTTTTTACAATCATATTATTTGTGCAAACAATAAACAATTCAGAACTCTAACTATAACCTAAATAATTTTGTCTTATAAATATACATAATACCTCATCATCTGCATCCAGTTCAAAATTCATATATCATATATCATTGAAGATGTTTAATTGTTTTTTACGTTATCTATCAAACAACAAGATGAATTCTTGGGTAGTTCTATGTTATTATCAACTTTCTTTCTATATTATACGTTTTGTATTAATTTTCATTGTGTATACAGATTTTACCGAGGAGTTACCACAATTGGGTAGCTGATTACAAGTTAGCTCCTGATGGTTTGGTTGGAATCATTACGATGGATGGAAGAGTTTTTACTGTCATAATTAGGAAAGCAGGTTCTTCATACTTTTTCCACGACGGATGGTTCAATATGATTCAGTCATTAATATTACCAAAGGATTCACTGCTTTTGTTTCAGTATGAAGGTAGTCTAACTTTTAGATTGATATACTTTTATCAAGATTTGGCACTTGCTCAAGATGATTTCTTATATTTCCAAACCAGCCAGTTATCTGAACATAAAGATCATTTATGTCACACCTTGATATTTCCACGTATTACCGGTGGGCCCGGTGGGGAGTATCGTGACGTGGTTGGTAACATTACAGTCAAATAACACAATATTTAATATGCACAGCGGAAGCAAAAAGGTAGATATAATTCAACCGAATATAATTGTAATATCAAGTATCACAACAGTTGAAAGTAATCCACAGGTGGATCAAAATAAATAGGAAACATTGTTCAACAGTTTTGACATCCAAGCTTGCGAGACTTATTGTGGACGCTAGGAGAAAGCCAGCCTAGTTTGCGTAGTACCTGCACTTAACCTCTTTGGGAAAATACGTCAGTTTACACAGGTAAATACATTCAACCGACTCATTTTGAAAAGTTTAATAAAATTGATTTGAATGCACGTGGCACAAACTCTTTATAACTTGGGATAATTATTTGAATATAATCTTGTAAAAGAATTACATGTTCCTTATGCGTTCAGTAGCCCGATCCGTAGACCGGGTTAAAGATCAATAGACACACCACATTATGTATTTTGGCACTGACGGGTGTACGCCTACACCCCGTGCATAGGTCGTGGCCATCTCGTAAGATGATGCCAAGGATATCCGGGACATGGTCATTAACCCCCCAAAGGCTTTAAGCAAACAAAACATTTCAAAATGGATCATATCAACGATTTAACCTTTACTCGATTAAAGATTCAATACCCGACCAAGCGGTATTTTATATACCTTACCCCAAGCCCGTATAAGGGAAAATAAGTTAAAAGTATTTACCTTTGCAAAGTAATAATCACAATAAGCAAGTGCGTGTAGCTTTTACCGGGTCTCCTATTCTGGAACGAAGGTTTATAATAACCTATTAGAATCCTAATGGGTCTTTAATTAAGCCTAAACTTATACCGGTTAGTTTTAAAGAAAGATACGGTTCGAACGCGTGATTAAGCGAAGACCGGAATAGAATGTGATTTAGACCCGACAAGTTTGAAGACTTGTATAATATGGGTAATCTAACCACATTCTGGATTTTGAGATAAAAACGATAAGGTTTGACCCGTTTTGGCTAATTTATGCAAACTAGTTACATAAACCGAACCAAACGCGTAAGAAGCGTAACGGTAACCATAAGAGTCATTTACAGGTTTCCTAAGTTAATATTCCTTAAATAGGTTGTGATATCAGTAGGATACCTTCCATTACGAGTTTAATCTAAATTTAAGCCCCGTAGGGGTATTTTGGTCATTTTAAAGATTATAAAAGAGGTTAAATGAAATTCTGAGATTCGGGTCCGAATACATCAGTAAAATAACTTATTTTAATAGGTCATATCAGTTGTGATAAGTCTTATATGACAAAAATGGTTTTAAACATAAACTATGTGTTTAATACGCTTAAAAAGCCATTTTTAAGCGATTTCCGGGTTATACAATAAATCTGAGTTTTCTGATCAGGTTATAAAGTTCAAAATACTTCATTTATTATATAAAATCAGTAGCAATTGGATTTGTGTCAAAATACTATGTAGAACTCATTTTATAACCAAAAAGGGTATATTTGGTATTTACCGAATCAACGCCATAACCTTAGGTTATGAGCAGGTTAAAAATAATTAAAAATCTTTAAAAATCCCAAAATATTATATTACATCAGTGGGTAAAAGGTTTGGTGTCAAAAAATGGGTTTAGATGGGCTTTATGCTAATGACGCCGTTTAATTACTAAAAAGCGTTCTAATTACGTCATTGAGCATAACTCCTAATCTAGACCTCAAACTGATGTGAAAATTTAGGGACATGTTTATAAATCAGTAATAAAGATTATTTTCCTTTCACATTTCTTAAATTCTCGTTTTATGGTCAAAAGGACATATTGGTCAACATTAGGCAATTAACGAAAATATGTAAACGAATCGGACAATCAACGAACCAACCACAGAGGGTTATACTAGCATGTAACCTGGTCCTAAGGAAGCTCTAAGGCATTTCCAAAACATACTAAATCGGGTCAGAACTGAAGTCAAAGCAAAAGTCAAAGTTTTGCGACTTTCGGTTCCGAACCGGGTCTAAACAGAAAATTGTCGGATCAAACAAGCTTAGACCATTTCTTATACTTATTACCAAGTTATATGAGTGATAAAATAGGTTACACACCTTCAGCATTGCTAATTATGCGTTAATCCGAAAATTATGGTTCTGTTGACTTTTTATAAACAACTTTGACCCGACATAAGTCCTAGGTAGAGTGGGAATCAGAGGGTGCCCTTTTAAGGGTTTAATGCCCACATAATTACCAACTTATAACTACCTTCAATTCGACTAATCACTAGACCATTAATGATTAATCGCTAAGTCAAACGTTAATTACAACGGTTTGACTTTTAAGCTAATAACTAAGTAAAACTCAATTAAGGAAGGTCAAGTGTACTTACAAAAGTCCTATGCACGATTTGTGATCCTTAGAAAGTGGCCTTGAGCTCCAGAATTGATCAGAAGTTGAGTGGTGATGGTATGATCAAAGTTGTAACTAATGGCCCTTTATATAGTGCTTTAATCTCACTAGATTATTGACAACTAAGTCTACCATTGGTCATGGATCATCCACAGATGTTCCCTAAGGTCTAAAAAGCATGTAGGGGTCGCCCATTGAAGGGGTATGGTCCCAGATCTCGCGTCAGCATGACCGCGAATGACCATTACCCTCATCAAAAACCTCCAACAGCAATAAACTCACCTGTGTCCGCGTGGGCACACGCGAACACAGCGGTCCAATCTGTCCAGTGATGAGAAGACTTACCTTAAGGACGGAAACTAATGTTACGCATAGCGATGCGGCCCCGCACCGCATCCTATGAACATTTTTGTCACGACAAGGGATCTGGACAACAGTAACAGTCACTCAGCAGGCAATGCGGCATAAACACCGCATCCCACGTAAATCATGGATGGAACAACCAACGCGGGAACAACATCAATGACCGCAAGCAGCGATGCGGCTTGGCACCGCATCCTGCCTACAAGGCAAGTGGGTCTGACACCACAGTGCAAGTGGCACTGGGAACAGTCGCCTACCGGCCCACGTGTATACAACAGTCTGACACCACAGCAGGACGTGGCATCACCACAGTAACCGACAGGTCTGACACACCTGCAAATAGCTGTGCGATGTCAGGCTAGCTACTCAACTACCCTCCTCCACTCCTCGGCTATAAATACTAACCCCAAACCAGGTTTGAGGTATCACTTCTCAACTCTCTCAATACTACTACTATCACACTTTGCTTCCCAAGCAAACTACTGATTCTCACGCCGGAGAGTGGTAACAAGGAGCACCCCCCACCCCATCCTCCTTGTTACGAGTCACGGTTTGTTTCCTTGTGCAGGAAACCCTCCACCAGACGATCCAGCCGGCGATCCTCGGAAAGAAGGGATTAACTCTCTTGACGAGACCAGTGAGTTAACCCACCTGGTTAACCATTGTTTCATCATTGGCGCCCACCGCTACTCCTAGCACTTTTTCCAACCATCCCTTTCTCTCCAAAGATCATGTCTGATCGTCAAAACAACACTACCGGGGATAACCTAAACCCCGCAAACCAAGGGCCTGCGGGAACCATTCCCCTGGCCCCAAATGCTGAACACATTGGCACATCAGCGCAAGGGGGCGCATCCCTTACGTTTGGACACGATTTATCACAGTACGCTCCTGTCATACCTACAGGCATGAACCTTCATGCCTGGTACGACCAACAAGCAGCTATGTTGGCTGCAACATACAACAGAGCTTGCGCAGAAGCGCAAGTATCTGCGGGGCCCACCCCAGCACCACACACCCCTGCGGGTCGTACTTTACAGTACGACGGCAGGGCCCCAACACATCCGGCCTCCAAAAGCAGGCACGAAGATCGCGGTTCCTCTTACTGCGACGTCCGCACACTTGATGAGGACGACTCCACATATGGGTCCCGCCACAGGAGCCATATACAAAGTCGCCTAGGCCCACATGGCGAAACTAGGCGACTGTCTACAGCCCACCACGGCTTAGGCATTCATTGCCGACTGGGACCCCAGTCCCACCTTGAAGGGCAAGGCCATACAGATCCGGACGATGGTACATACCGTGCGGAATCCCATGCCACCAGCAGCAGACCGGGAGGACGCAACTACGTTCCTCCCACTCACCCCCGCACTACGTACCTCCGTGCTGCAAAGCATCACCGCGGCCAACCCTACAGGCCGAAATCTGCGGCCGAAAACTCCAAGTTCGTCCCAGAAATCGCCCACGCCGATGTCACCACCACAAAATTCCCATTAAACATTGGGAAATACAACGGTTCGACCGACCCAGATGATCACAACAATATCTTCGTCGGCGCCGGGTGCAACGGTAGGTGGGATGAACCCACCTGGTGTCATTTTATCCCACAAACCCTAACAGGTCTGGCCAGGGCATGGTTCGATTCTCTACCACCAGGGTCAGTGACCTCATTCGAGGACTTACAAGAAAAATTCCTCGCACACTTTAGCCAGCAACGACGCCATGAACGTGATTCCATGGACGTCATGAACATCTGGCGCAGGGATAACGAATCGCTCGAAGCGTTCGTTGTCCATTACAATAAAGAATGCCTAGAGATAGGCGATGTCGCCGACCAAATGGCACGTAACCATTTCATTGTTGCCGTTAAAGACGAGCAAATGGTCATGAATATCTCTGGCAAAGATGGTTTGCCTAAAAAGTGGGAAGATGTCATGGCTGCGGTCAAGACATACGCCCAGACTCAGCGGTCCTTAAGACCGCACATGTCAAAGGCACAACCCCAATCGGAAGGCCAGTCTTCCCGCCAAGAGCCCAAGCGCAGCAATAAGCGCAACCGGGACACATGGAATCGTGGCAGCGATTCCAGACCATATGCCCCACGAAGCAACCAGCCCGACGCAATGGCTACAATCAACGCCCAGTGTGAAAACCGGGCGTCAAAAAAGGAGTCTCGGGACCGCAGCTGGACCGAGATTAACCAGTCGCCAAGCGACGTTCTTCTCACGGACGCACAATTCCTGCGACCGGCCCAACCGATGAAGTCCAAAAAGAACCAGGATCTCGCACTCTACTGCGCGTATCACAAGGACAACGGCCACACAACAAACAGCTGCATCAGTCTCCGACTGGAGATCGAGCGAGCCCTAAAAGAGGGAAAACTGCAACATCTGTTGACAGGCGCACAAAAAGCTACCAAGCGCATCACTCCCCACAACGAGGGCACCTCCACGGGAAAGAGGACCATGTACATAGCCTCTACCCACATGATCAACGGAGGAAAAGGAAGGTCGCGCAAGGCGGCAAGAAGACCGGACAATGACTGGAAAGACGAGCAAGTCGTCTTTCCAAAAGTCCGAGGCGGCCCGCACAATAGACGCACCGTGGTTATCACAGGCCACCTGGCTCACTACTGCACCGAGCGATTGTTCATCGACCTGGGCAGTACATCCGATATTATATACGAGCAATGCTTCAACCAGTTCGATCAAGAAGACAAAGACCGACTGCAGCCAGCGGACTACCCGTTGGCCGGGTTTGCAGGGGAAACCGTATTCCCCCTGGGCCAGATTACCTTTCCTGTGCGCCTCACCAACGGGAGGCACACAAGAACGGAGGAGGTAAACTTCATGGTTTTACCGCACACCTCCAAGTACGACGTACTTCTCGGGAGAGAGTCCCAGGGCGACTTCAACATGATCACATCCGTCCCTCACTCTGCCATTGGTTTCCCAACCGAGACGGGGGTCGCGATAATATACGCCCGAAAAGAAGTTATGTCTACAGACGACCTGCGTCCAGCTAAGGTCGCAAGGCCCACCCCCAACACGCAACCAGAAAAATGGGTGCTTAACGCAAGACACCCAGAGCAAACGGTCACGTTAGGCCATGCCTTGACACCTACCATCAGAGCGCGCTTAAAGCAACTTCTCTTCAGGAACCAAGATATTTTTGCTTGGACACCCGCAGACATGACAGGGGTGCCACGCGAAATCGCGCAACATTTCTTGAATACCATGCCAGGTATCAAGCCGGTGATCCAAGGCCAACGCCACCTTGGATCAGCAAAAAATGCGGCGATGGAAGAGCAGGTACAGGAACTGCTCTCCGCAGGTATCCTGCGGGAAGTCAAATACCAGACTTGGCTGTCCAACCCAGTCATGGTAGAAAAACCAAGCGGGGGCTGGCGCATGTGTGTCGATTACAAAGACCTCAATAAGGCCTGCCCCAAGGATTGTTACGCACTTCCAGAGATCGACGAAAAGGTCGATAACCTCGCACCATTTCGATGGAAGTGCTTCCTCGATTGTTACAAAGGCTACCACCAGGTACAGATGGCAATCGAAGATGAAGACAAAACGGCATTCCGCACTCCTACAGGGAACTACTGCTACACCAAAATGCCGTTCGGGTTGCGCAACGCTGGCGCAACCTATCAAAAGTTGATGAACGACACTTTTCATGGTCAAATCAGCAAAAGTGTCGAAATCTATATGGACGACCTGGTCGTCATGAGCATGGAGGAAGACACCATGCTCAACGATATCGAAAGAACATTCCAAACTCTGCGAAGCATCAACATGAAGCTTAATCCAGGGAAATGCTCGTTTGGAATGGAAGAAGGCAAATTCCTTGGATTCATCGTAACCAAAGATGGATTCAAGGTAAACCCGGAAAAAGTTCAGGCGATCGAACGCATGCCATCGCCCTCAACGATGAACGAAATGCAACGACTAGCCGGCAGGCTAGCCGCACTAAACAGATTCTTAGCCAACCACGCAGCTAAGTCATACCCTTTCATCAAGACCCTGCGGAGCTGCCTAAAAAAGGAACAATTCCAATGGACCGCAGATGCCGAAAAAGCTTTCCAGGAGATGACAGAGTGTTTGATCCAGCTCCCAACTTTAACCGCACCACGAAAAGATGAGCCACTTATTCTATACCTATCTGCTGCGGACAACGCGGTAGGCACGGTACTCATAGTGGAGCGGGAAGGAGTCCAAACACCCATCTACTACATCAGCAAAATGCTTAACGACCCAGAGACAAGGTACTCCATCATGGAGAAACTGGTACTGGCACTAGTGCACGCATCGAGACGTTTACGACGTTACTTTGCAAACCACGTCATAACAGTGTTAACCAACTACAGGATCGGCCCGATCCTATCCAAACCCGACATCTCTGGGAGGTTAGCAAAATGGGCAATCGAGCTGGGCGCACTTTCACTGAACTATAAGCCGCGCCCCGCAATCAAAGGCCAAGTCTTGGCTGATTTCGTTGCTGAAGTACCAGCAAACCGCATTCAAGAATGCGAAGAAGAACAAAACCCTACATCACCACCATCCTCCGCAGAAACCTGGGCACTGTATACAGATGGTGCATCCAACGAAGATGGTGCTGGTGCAGGTCTGCGACTCGTCAGCCCCGATGGCCAAGAGCTAACCTATGCAATCCGCCTCGATTTCAAAAGCACGAATAATGAAGCGGAGTACGAGGCTCTATTGGCAGGGCTATGGTTGGCAGTCAAACTCGACGTCAAACATTTGGAAGCACACGTCGACTCACTACTGGTTGCAGGGCAGATACGCGGTGACTATGCCGCAAAAGGGGACATCGTGATCCTCTACCTCGAACAAGCCTTGCAACTGAAATCAAGGTTCACCTCCTTCAATATTCGCCATATCAACAGGAGTGATAACAAACCTACGGATGCACTATCAAAACTTGCATCCACCAGCTTCCAACACCTGGCAAAAGAGGTACGCATCGAGATTCTGCAAAATCCTTCAGTACCCCTGCGCCAAGTCAATGTCATCTAGTACGGTACAACATCCTAGATGACACCGATAATTGCATACTTACAATCAGGTGTTACTCCCGAAAGCAAGGCAGAAGCACGCAAGCTACAATACAAAGCGTGTCATTACCAAATGGGAGACGGTATCTTATACCGTAAATCATACCTGGGGCCACTCCTACGATGCGTCAACCCCGAAGATGCCATATACCTTATCAAAGAAATTCACGAGGGAATATGTGGCATACATGCAGGCCCACGCATGGTCGTGGCCAAAATCTTGAACGCCGGGTACTATTGGCCCGGCATGCACCTTGACGCAGTCAAAGTCTTACGCAAGTGTTTCAATTGTCAGTGGCATGCTCCCAAGACCTTACGTCCCAAGAACAACCTGATCCCCGTCACAACTGCATGGCCATTCCAAAAATGGGCAATCGATGTACTGGGGCCATTTCCAGACGCACCCGGTGCAGTAAAATTTATCATAGTGGCTGTTGATTACTTTACAAAATGGGTAGAGGCAAAGCCACTTGCATCAACCACCGCTATGATAACAAGGAAATTCGTGTGGGAACATATCATCTGTCGTTTTGGTCTACCAATGTGCATCGTCACCGATAATGGTACCAACTTCGCCGCAGATGACTTTCAGAAATGGCTAAAAGAGCTAAACATTGAACACATATTCTCCTCAGTGGCGCATCCGCAAGGGAACGGCCAAGTCGAAAGTATCAATAAAAGCTTAGTGGAAGGCATCAAAGCACGGTTGGGAACAGCCAGACGCGGCTGGGTTGATGAACTCCCAAGTATTTTATGGGCTCACAGGACAAGCCCAAAAACAAGCAACAGTGAGACACCCTTCAGCCTGGTCTATGGCACTGATGCGATGATCCCCGTGGAAGTAGGCCTCCCCTCACCTAGAATGTTGGCTATCAACAAGATAGACAACAATGAGGAACGCAGGGTTGACTTGGACCTCTTGGAAGAAAGGCGCGAAAACGCTGCCATCAACGAGGCCAAGTACAAAACCAAACTTGAGAAGTATTACAATGCACGCGTCCGCATTTGTACTTTCAACCCGGGAGACTACGTCCTTCGTGACAATGAAGCATCTAACGCGGAACGACCAGGGAAACTTGCCCCCAAGTGGGAAGGACCCTACCTCATCCAAGAGGTCATGGGCAAAGGCGCGTATAAACTGCAAACATTAGAGGGCGAAACTATCGCACGTACATGGAATGCACAACAGCTTCGACGCTGTTATATGTAAGCCATGTTTTTACATGCACCATGTAACCTATCAGGCCACGGGCCATTTGCAAATAAATAAATAGACGATTCAATGCAATATTGTTTATTTATTTATATTACAAATGCGTGTCCCACTCTGAGGTATACACAAAAACAGATTAGCAAAATTTTCATTCGTGATACCCACACAGAGTGGTAACCACACGCAACTATTATAATAGGCCAGCAATGGCAACACTGTTTGTCCGACCAGAGACAATTCTTCATACTTTCATATCACCTAGATATGCAAAAGGCAATTACAGATTTAGTGTCACTCACAGTAACATTAAACTCTTACAAATTCAAACATGCAAGTAGTAAAAACACTTGTACAAATTGAACAGAACAATTCTTTATATTCAAAAAAATCCTACACCTGCGCGGTGCACAAGGAATTTACATAAAGTTTTTTAAACAATTACATGAGGAAACAAAAAAAGGCACGCAGGCCAGTCTAGTCTTTCTTTGTGCCGCTGGAACCCTCACCATCCTTACTCACCACTGTAGGTTTTTCCTCATCTTCTTCGTCAGCGTATAACACTCGCAAGCGGTCCACATAGTCCTCCGCTTCTAGACACTTTTCAAGATCCTCAAGACCGGAAAGGGTTGTGTTATTATACGCCTCAACCGCATCATCAAGAAGCGCTTCAGTATCCACACCGTGGAACCCGGATCGCTCATCAGTATATCCGCCCTGGGCTACAACATTCATATGGCCAATACAGTGATTATAGCCAGCTTTAAAACCAGCATCCCGGGCACGCTCCTTAATCTCATTAACACCTGATACATTCTCAGGTGCGTCAAGGATGGCAGTAACAATCTGTGAAACAAGAATACAAAGGTTATCAAAGGCAAACCTATAAGAAAAATAACAAAAGCAACGAATGCTTACATGCCCGATCCCGCGCATACGCATCCATTCATGGTCAGCCTTGAGCAGCTTAAGTGACGAATCAAGGCTATCTCTAGCCTCCTCAGCCTCTCTTGCCCGCGCTTCAACCTCATCAACGCGGGCAGAGACCTCCTCAATAGTGGCCCCCCGGGTCCGCACTTCAGCCTGTTAACAAAACAAAAACAAGTATACAAAAATAATCAAACATACTTGTGAGATGGACAAATTCAAAAGCAAGAAACTTATACCTGGAGGCCCAAGATAGTTTTGGTTAAATTGGTGCGGTCAACATTCGCCCCTTCAAGAGCCTTTGCAGTGCGGGCCTCCGCCTCCTTGGCCTCTTCAAGAGCCTTGGCGAGGCGAGCTTCCGCCTCTTTGGCCTCTTGGGCAGCTGCAACAGCTGCTGATTTCTCTTTAGCCAGCGCAGCATTTGCTGCCTTAGCATTGACAAGCTCCTGGCGAACACGAAAGAGAGTTTCATTCTGTTTGGCCCAAGAGTCTTTCCAAGCCTTGCGCTCATTAGAAAGTTTCTCGTGCTCATTAGAAAGAGATTCTTTCCAACTCTGGCGCTCAGTGGAAAGCAGTTTTGCAAGGGTACGAACCTGTTTAAGCTCAGCAGTTGCAGCCCACTCTTCAGTCTGCTTACGCTTTTCAAACGCAGCCCTATCCCTTTCAAGCTGCTCGGCACCCTCACGTGCAGCCTTCACCAACTCCTCAGCCTCAGCACGCAAGCGCACATTCTCCTCCTCCCTGCGACCCAACACCTTATACTTTTCCATAATGGCATTGGCCATTACGGAACTCCCCACAAGCATATAGGAGAGTTGGTTAATCTGGGCCTCACTTGACAGAGAACGGGTCCGGTTGACCTCAAAAGGGGTGCCCAAACCACCCAAAATCTCCCTACTCGCGGAGGGGTCAGCAGTAATGTCATCACCTTGCATTACGGTCCAGGGGGGGCGGTGGTAAGCCATGGCCCGATCTTCCATATAGGTGCGGTAATAATACTCCAATTCAGACTCTTCAGGCTGAATGGGAGTCTCTACGAAACCCGCACCCCCAGAAACGGAACCAGAAGCCTTCCCACCAGCAGGTGACTTTGGCCTTTCAGTATAAGCAAATTTCAGGTTCACGTCATCAGCATCCTCTGGGGTAATGACATTGTCATGAGAATCCACCGTGTCATGGATCTGGGCCGCAGGCCCCTTCCCAGTGTCCTCCTCCCGCATAGAGGGCTCAGGTGTAACAACCTTATGAACCCCCACATCCGCAGCAGTGTCATGCGGGGGAGGAGGAGGAGCATCAAAGATGGAGAACCCTTCATCTTGGGGTTCTGCAATCAAAACAGAAATACGTTAAACTACAAGTACAAATACAAAAATATTTGTCCAAGTTATGCATCACGTACCAGGAACGACCGCAGGCTTCCTTTGTCCCACAAAAGCCCTGCGTCTGGTCTGAATCTTCGGTTTCTTTTTCTCACCAACATCAACAGCTTTCCCTGCTTTCCTCTTCTTCTCATCAGCAGCCTTAACACCCGCAATGGTTCCACCTGTGGCCGCACCAGCACCTGGAACACCCAAGCCCTCAAGGGTGTCAGATACTACCACGTAATCGGTATATCTGCGGAAATGAGATCGAGAGATACCTGCTGCATGCGGAACCAAAGGCGGAACAACAGGAGCTTCAGTTTTCTTCTTGCCACGACCCCGCACGGATTTATCTACTTGCTTCTTCTCTGCATGCTTCTTGGGAGCACCCTTTGACTCAAACTTACCAAGGGCCCCAAGAGTACCTGCATGTAGAATATCAGCAACATGAAAATTATAAGGCAAGAAAAGCATGCTATGAATTATACCTTTGCCCTGCGGCAGGGGTGCATTCATCGCCTCGCGTGTAGGAACGCGAAAGTTATGAAGAATGGTCAAATTAAAACCTGCACCTTCAGCAGTCTTGACAATATCAACCTTGCCAGTAAAGGTTGGATCAAATATCTTCCACAGCTCAACAACTTCTTCTGATAATACACGTTCAAATTAAATAAGCAAACAAGGGAATAATGAAACCGCACAAGAGTAAGAACACTTACCACCAGTTTTCTCCCGCACAATGGGCCTTGCATGCTTATCGGCCCTAGTCAATAACATCCGTAGCATCCACAATTCAGTGTTCTTCAACAGCCTATGCTCAATAGTCCTCAACCGCGGGAACCACTCCGCATTCTCCGCATTAGGAATGGCAGTATCCTCCGCAGGGATAGGCTCATTAACATTCCTCAAGGTCAGGTTGAGAACAACCGCGGCAGCTTTAACATAGAAGAACTTGCTTTTCTACTTTGTAATACCCTTGGGAGGGGTCATCAACTTGATACTTCCGTACCGTTCCCGGAAAGAGAAGAAACCTGTGTTCACCGTCAACTGATAAAACCCCCGGAAATTGTCAACGGTAACCGGCAAACCAAGGGCACGAAAAGTCGATTCAAAGTGTCTAATACAAATAAACCCAAAAGGACTCATTTGGGAGACATGGACCTTGTAATACTCCAACAACTCAGCAACAAAAACGGTCAATGGTAAACGAAGATTACCATCGATGAAAGAATCGGCCCACAGGGTCACGTGACCGGCTGGAGCACAAGCACCTGTGTCACCGTCTTGGGGATAAACAGCCCCAAACTCGGAGGGCATCTGTGTACTGATCATCAGTTGGTCGAACGACGCTTTCGACCACTTCAAGGGTGGCAAGCCACCACCAGGGACACTACCACCATCATCATCTTCTTCCCCGGCCACCGGAGAAGAGGTTTCAGGGTTTTCACCCTCCACATTGTGTGGGTTCGATGGTTCAGCCATCAGAAATATGAAGAAGAAAATGATTGAGTTGCACAGGAAAACTCAGAAGATCACCGGAAGTACAGGCGGATTGATCGGAGAAGATGAAGAGTATCGTCTCTTTTCACCGGAGAATTTTTTTGAATTTTGAACAAAGTGAGGAGAAATCAAACGGTTTCCCCTTATATACTCATCGCAATTAATGCGATGCAGTAACCGACTTACCACGTTCAAAAAAGGGCCACTGACGTATCGCCACGTGTTCAGCGGCTTTTCAGCTGACGGTTATCACGCGCGCGTGGCCGCCCACCCGCCTGACAGACAAGACCTTTGCACTACTTGCTACAGTGCAGTTATGACCTCGGTCAGTGCAAACGTCCTTTCAGATCATCACATGTTAGAATCCTACCAACTTTCAACAACCCACACGTGCCATTAGCCACGTAGACAACACAAAAGCGACAAACATTATCCAAACTTAAGCGGCATGCGGTTTTTCTGGTTTACCGCACCATAACCCATACCGCATGTCGTTTTTTACATACCCCTCAAAAAAGGCAAAAATATATATCTTTAAATTATATAAGGGGGTATAAGCAATAACCGCACATACCCACACGCACACGTGGAATATGCGGAGAGGACACACACCAACCCGCACACGTGCGTCAGATACTCAGAACCAGCATGGTTCTTTGGATTGCGAAAACCGCTTCTCAGGATGAGGTAAACCGCACTCCATGTAAGCTTCTTCAAGCTTCAAAACCCTCATTTCCGGTTCACAACCACGGAGGGAACGCAAACAGCTTCTCCTTAAGGAAAAGGACAAGTATGCTGATCAACCGCACATCAGCAACCCTGTCTCCTGAACCTTCAAGAGCTACGTCCAGGCTACAAGACTTCTAGAAGCGAGTTCTTTGCTGCAAACCGCAACCACTCGTGAGTAGTTACTACAAACCGCAACTATGCGAACGGTAGCTACGGAAGAGCCACGACTAAAGCACCATGCGGAGGAGCAAAGCTACTTCAAGAAAAACTGCTTTTCAACAAAGCATTAAGGAAAGTGGCTACAAAACGAATGCGGAAGAGTTTCAACCAACTTCCCAAGTATCTAAGGTGATCTCCTCCGGTAAACACTACTTAAAGAAAAGTTACTTTCCCCCAAAAGCGTGAAGGAAAGTAGCTCCAGAACAGTGGTAACAAGTCTGCTTATGACTAGTTACCCACCTATGGACCGCATAGAATAAACAATGGTGGGCACTGACGGGTGGTCCACGGGACAACCCTTAAGTGTGTTAAAAGATAAGTTAATCCCCCATTTGATCATGTAATTGTCTTGAATTAGATGACTACGTTTGCTTGTGTTTCAGGTACATTTGGGGCTTAAAAGTGTGGAAATTAAGCTTCGAATAGGCGCGACTTAATTAGAGGATTGAAGACGGAGAATAAATGAAAAAAATAAAATTTTGGAATTGAAGAATTAAGAAGACAACATGATAGAGGATGAAATTACGAGAACGTAGGCGAAAACGGTGAAGAAAACGGAGTTGAAACGAGAAAGTTATGAAGAAAACAAAAATTGATTGCTGAAGCCTACCGTAACTTACGGTGGTACCGTAATTTACGGTAGACTCTGACAAAAATTGATGCCGTAACTCAGTTTAACTCCACCGTAAACCATTTTAAGCCACCGTAACTTACGGTGGTACCGTAATTTACGGTGGAGGCCAGCGTGAAACTTGTAACTCCCTCATTTAAGGTTGTTTATGGTGCCTTTTCATCATCTAATCATTCCCATTCATTTTGTAACTCCTAAGGGGCGAATTTGGGGTGTTCTAAGGTGTTCTTGAGTGATCTAAACATGAAGACTTTGTTTTTGATTCCAATGGACAAAGGTTCGATTGTGATGATGGTTCATAACACTATGAGCGGCTAGGTTTGCTTGGTGATCGTCTCGGATGTAAGGTTTTATTTGTGACAATTATGCTTGTTCTTTAATTTCTGGAATATTAGACTGTGCATGTGTTGTTAGTTTATTATGGTGTTTGATTGGTTGTTTGTAAATTGTTGATGTATGTTTGATCATAGTTCTAAACCATACGTTCTTGGTGCCGTTGGCAATCGAGATATCATGGGAGGGATTAGGATTGGATATGTGTTGATTGGTCATCGGGTAACAACCTCGCGTTCTAGGAATCCGAGTACTTAGTTCCCTTTCATCACAAACAATTGATCTTACATGAGCCATGTCTATGTGGTTCTTTCCAGTTGAACATGAACGTTAGTTGTCACTTAAAACTTGAAACTCGGGATGATCACTATCCTCTTATCTGTTACAAAACTTGACTTTGATTTGTATTCTAATTTAGTAATTCTAGATAATTAAAACCAATCAACCCAAACATTGAAATTTACATTTCTTGCAATTTAGATTAATCTAGTTAGTTAGACATACATTGAGATAACATATATTCCACAAACTCCCTGTGTTCGATACCCACTTACCGCTAGCTAATTAGTTGTAACTGGATTAAATTTGATTGTGACCACGACATCACGTCAAATTTTGGCGCCGTTGCCAGGTAGTAGTGCGCAACGTGTGTTATCTTGTGTATTAGTTTGAAAAAAAAATTAATCAAAATTAAAAAAAAAAACCAAAAAGATTTCTTTTATGTTCATGATTTACACTTGGTAGTTGAGTTGTGTTGTGTAGGATGACAGGGCATTACACAAATTTCAGCTTATTTACGTGTAGATTGTGCGGGGGTCCACGACATCCATGTATTGGTTGCCACGAGGCTCACTACAGGAGGGCACATGGAAAACCGGTGTCTTATGTTTCACAGCTTCCACCTCCATCATACGTTGACGATTATGAATCAGAAATGGAAGATGACTATTATTCATATGGATACGATCGGGACGAGGAAGTTTATTATGAGGCAAGGATGGATGGTCTATGTTTTTGTTGCGGTCGCGATCACACTTATGATTATGATGTGTGCCCGGTGTATTCGGAAAACCCGAAGTATTGGAATAAAAAGATGATGGAAGCGCGCATCTATAGACCGTATCAGGGATATCGACAATATCATCCCGAAGAATATTCTGAGCCCGAGGGTGTTTATGTTTATGAGACCGAGGAGGAAAAAGAGCTTGCTGTATTGGAAGTAACTTTGTCCAAACTCGAGCAATTTTTAGCAACACCCAACCTGTCCGATGAAGACCGAATCAGCTGCTTAGTCTCTAAGTGTCATACTTTAAAATTGAAGATAGAGATAGAAGAACGCCTCTCACCATTACCTGACGATATTAGAGATTATTCTCACATGAAGGAGGAGGTTGTGGAGGATAATACCACACCAATGAGTCCTTTATCTGATGAAGAGTCACTTGTAGATCAGATGATGTGTGCAGATTATGAGGTAGAGCAGGCTGATGGGATGGATATGTGTACCGAACCTCTTCCCATATCAATGATTCAAATTAACAAGTGTGGGGAAGAGGGTTCGAGGAACAAGATGAGAAGGGTTAAACTACCATACATTAACGTATGTGTCATGAAGTGGACTAGCAAAGCCCGTAGGAGCAGCTTTAACATGCCAAATATACTGACAAATCTATGGAGATGGCATGTAAATTTCCGGGCATTTGTTGGAAATGTTGCGGGTAAGTGTGCATTAAGACCACCATAACGCATATCAGGTATGGTCTAGCTGAAGACCTTTAAACTTAGCGCTCTCGGGAAGCAGCCCGAGGATGTAGAGTATTGTATTTGTGTTTTGTTTTGTTTTGTTTTGCTTTGTTTGGTTTTGTTTTGGTGTTGTGTTTGTGTTTTGGCAGGTTATTACGTTTCAACCCTCGTGGATGCAATGATTCAAGTGTGGGGATGTTTGGCAACATCCCTGTTGAGATATCAGCGAATCTAAGAGATGTTTTTGAATCGGTCCGATTACCGCAGCTGCATCACTACCAACACTGCTAATTTACTAATCAGGTCGTGTCTTGTTCTCATCTTTTGCACCTTTGTATATATTCATGTTTAAGTTTTTGGTTAGGCGATTGGGTGGTGTTTTGATGTGTTTGTTTGATGGGTTGTGAAAGTTGGTGGTGTTTTTAGTTATATATATAAAAAAAACAAAAAGAAAGTTGTGGTTTGAGATGATGAGCTTTTGGTTAAGGTTGAAGGGTTTAGCGATCAAGTCTTTCCAAAACCATACATTGGGGTCAATGTATCCCAAGTGTGGGGATGGGGGGAAATTTTGAGGTTTTTAAAATTTTTTAAATCAAGCAAAACATTGTGAGAATTTGAACACCTTGGATTACACCCGAATGATGCACCGGCAACCCTTGATACCCTTTTATTCTTGGTGAGAGTTGAAGCCACACATGTAAATAAATAAATAATACTTGTCTTTGATGAGAGTGGCAACGGGTGGGGATGCATTAGAACTTGTGCCTTAATACGGTTTGAGTCCTTAGTTGGATATGAATGCGAAAAGGATAAGGGCATTTAGGTAGCCTCGTCTTTAGCGTGTGTGAGTGTGGGATTGGACCTCATAAGATATATATATATATGAGCATGGTTGCGAGAGGGGTGGGGGTTTGGACATTTAGTTGCCCATTTTGTGCTTAAAGCCGATCATTTGTTACCCCTTACCTAGTTCCTCAAAAATTTACCCGACTTGACCCGGTCTTATAGTGTTAGTAGTTGTTATAGTGGTGTTTAGATTTGTTATGTTGAATGTTTCGTTGTTGCTATGTTATGTTTGCGATGTTGTTAAAAAATATATAAAAAAAAGAAAAGAAAAGAAAAGAAAAAGAAAAAAAAAGCAATGAAAAAAAAATGAAAAAGAAGGATGTGTGAGTTATCTTGTATATAGTAGTTATGTGTTATTTATTTCATTGTGTAATAAAAAGACCGGGTAAAGTCCTTCGCTACTACATATATATTCCATTTCCTACCCGTACACCTAGCCACGTTACAACCTTAAAGCCCCTTTGATTTGCATTCATGTTTGGCGCTTGTTAGGAGGAGGACCGATTTACGTATAAGCATATAGTTGTGCAATCACCCATTTGCCTTTTGTGTGTCTAGCTCACAATTGCTAGTGCTTACTTGTTGCCGAGATATAGAGAGGGGTGTGTTATTTTGGGTGTTAAGAAAGGGTTAGTAAAAGGACTACATGTTTATGCTTGGTTTACGTTGATCACTTGTGAACTTGGAAATGGTTTTTGATGGGTTGCTTGGGGGCAAGCAACGGTTAAGTGTGGGGATGTGACGGGTGGTCCACGGGACAACCCTTAAGTGTGTTAAAAGATAAGTTAATCCCCCATTTGATCATGTAATTGTCTTGAATTAGATGACTACGTTTGCTTGTGTTTCAGGTACATTTGGGGCTTAAAAGTGTGGAAATTAAGCTTCGAATAGGCGCGACTTAATTAGAGGATTGAAGACGGAGAATAAATGAAAAAATAAAATTTTGGAATTGAAGAATTAAGAAGACAACATGATAGAGGATGAAATTACGAGAACGTAGGCGAAAACGGAGTTGAAACGAGAAAGTTATGAAGAAAACAAAAATTGATTGCTGAAGCCTACCGTAACTTACGGTGGTACCGTAATTTACGGTAGACTCTGACAAAAATTGATGCCGTAACTCAGTTTAACTCCACCGTAAACCATTTTAAGCCACCGTAACTTACGGTGGTACCGTAATTTACGGTGGAGGCCAGCGTGAAACTTGTAACTCCCTCATTTAAGGTTGTTTATGGTGCCTTTTCATCATCTAATCATTCCCATTCATTTTGTAACTCCTAAGGGGCGAATTTGGGGTGTTCTAAGGTGTTCTTGAGTGATCTAAACATGAAGACTTTGTTTTTGATTCCAATGGACAAAGGTTCGATTGTGATGATGGTTCATAACACTATGAGCGGCTAGGTTTGCTTGGTGATCGTCTCGGATGTAAGGTTTTATTTGTGACAATTATGCTTGTTCTTTAATTTCTGGAATATTAGACTGTGCATGTGTTGTTAGTTTATTATGGTGTTTGATTGGTTGTTTGTAAATTGTTGATGTATGTTTGATCATAGTTCTAAACCATACGTTCTTGGTGCCGTTGGCAATCGAGATATCATGGGAGGGATTAGGGTTGGATATGTGTTGATTGGTCATCGGGTAACAACCTCGCGTTCTAGGAATCCGAGTACTTAGTTCCCTTTCATCACAAACAATTGATCTTACATGAGCCATGTCTATGTGGTTCTTTCCAGTTGAACATGAACGTTAGTTGTCACTTAAAACTTGAAACTCGGGATGATCACTATCCTCTTATCTGTTACAAAACTTGACTTTGATTTGTATTCTAATTTAGTAATTCTAGATAATTAAAACCAATCAACCCAAACATTGAAATTTACATTTCTTGCAATTTAGATTAATCTAGTTAGTTAGACATACATTGAGATAACACATATTCCACAAACTCCCTGTGTTCGATACCCACTTACCGCTAGCTAATTAGTTGTAACTGGATTAAATTTGATTGTGACCACGACATCACGTCAAATCGAGATATCGACCAAATAGTTTACAAAGCATATGAGATTAACAAGTATCACACATAGCATCATGTTAATCATGGATAGAGTATGTTTAAAATAGTTTAAGTGTCATGTGATTTTGTATAATATACATGTTGCATCCCAAAGTGTTAAAGAGTAAAAAGGGATCGAGTATACTCACGGTTTTGCAAGCTTTCCTACTTGAAATCCCGCTAGAGATGTTGGTGGATGGATTAGTTTGGAGCACCTTGTCCTTCTACACGAAGAAAACATAGGTGTGTGAGTTTGGGGAATAACGGAAGATTATAGATTCGGAATTTAAAATATATGAACATAGACATAGGAAAATAATCATCCATCACATATGATGCTTAGATGATATACTTACTAACTTGACAATGTCCACTTGTTCATCATCAAGAGTTCGGTTTGTTTGAATGTTACATAAGTATTACATAGAGTAAACTATATCATATATTTCAAGCATAAGGTAGAAGATTAAAGTCTTCATTTAGGCACCTCTAAGTATATAAAATTCATACATGAGGTAGGAAGAACAAAGCTTCCATTTAGGTACCTCTATTGTTCACCACTACACTTATTGTAAACAACAAGGAGGGTCATGAACTTACAAGTAATAGGGAAATAATAACAACTATTCTAAGAGGAAAACATCAAGCAACGTGTGGATTTTCAAGTAGTATAGTCCAAGCTAATCCTAAATCACACAATCATCAAACCTTAGGCTAGAACATCACTTGTGGGTTAAACCCTTGAATAAAACAGAAAGTTTGTGAGGTTTTAACCTCTGATTTTACATGTCTCAACCTTGTTTTTAAGCCTAACTAACCATAGATGAGTTTATAAGCATAAGGACATAGGTTTGAGATGAGTTAGACTCAAGTTCAACTAAGTTTAACAAAGATTGAAACACAAACAGAAAGATCAGTCCACTTTGGAACCCTCTTGGCGACGTTCCAGACTCTGTTTTTTCAGGGAAAACCTATGGAAACATTCCTAAGGTTAATCCAAGTAAGTGGGAAGAATAATGGATGAAAAACGTTAAGAATTGAGTGAGTTATGCTCACTTTAGTGAAGGGTGCTGAATCTGCTCGAAATTCTGTTTGCAACAACTTTCTGGCTGAATTGAAAGAGTTGTGAGGGTGTTTGTAAAGTGAAAATGGCTTGGAGGCACTTGGGTTTATATAGGGAAGAGTTTGGTTAGGTGTTAGGTGTGTAATTAATGCTCAAAACTCGTTTAAAACTCAAATAAACTCGAAATCCCGCTAAAAAACGAAGCTGGTTAAGTGATTATGCGTGCTGGGCTGCTCTCGCGGGCCGCGAAGCCCAAACCCATTTCTCTCGCGGGCCGTGAGAAGGTCTGATGGACCAAAGTTTGATTTTTGTACAATTTAGCCCCTTAACTTCCAAGTTTCGATGTTTTGAGTGTATTTTGGGGTATTTTAGGTACAAGAAACAGGTTTAAGGGTGTGTTATGTAATTACATCATAAATCCAATATAAAATAAGTATAAACACGTATATTTGTCATAACCGAGTGTCGGAATTGTGTAAACGTAGCATATAGTTTACAAGTTTGCAAGTTTAACACATTTAGCACAAAATATGAATAAAGTGCACATGAATAATGTTTTTGAGCGTATGAACATGCATAAGACGTATTTAACACAAACGTAACGAAAATACGGATTTTATTATGATTCAAGTCTCAAAGATTACAACGATACGACAATTACAAGAATACAAAGTTTCCAAAAATATAATAACAAGCGAAGGTTTCCAAATATAGAAAGTATAAAATAGCAGGGCGTTACATTTAAAGTAGGATAAGATTTAATTAATTTTTTATTTAGTTAATATAAGATAGAAAAAATATATATAATTGAATAGTTGGGGTAAAAGAAAACTAAAAATTGTAGGTAATATAAACAATGAAGATAATATGATACAGATATCATATAAATGATATTATAATGAGTAGTATACATTAAATTTAAACTAAATAATAATTATCTATAATTAAGTAGAATATATTAAATGAAATAATATTTAGTAGGAGAGTTATCTATAATTAATTAGAGGAGATTAAAATAAATAATAATTATCCATAAGAGATTAAACTAAATAATATTTAGTAGGAGGGTTATCCATAATTAATTAGAAGAGATTAAACTAAATAATAATTATCCATAAGAGACGACCTAATATAATGACAAGTGTCCCCAAAATGGTTTCTTTTAGAAAAATATATATATGATTGAATAGTTTAGGGTAAAAGAAAACTAAAAATTGTAGCTGTTATATAACACATTAGGTAATATAAACAATGAAGATAATATGATAGAGAAAATCAAATAAATGATATTAAAATGAGTACTATACATTAAATTTAAACTAAATAATAATTATCTATAATTAAGTAGAAGAGTTATCTATAATTAATTATAAGAGATTAAACTAAATAATAATTATCCATAATAGATTAAACTAAATAATATTTAGTAGGAGAGTTATTCATAATTAATTAGAAGAGATTAAACTAAATAATAATTATCCATAAGAGACGACATAATATAACGATAAGTGTCCCCAAAATAGTTTCCTTTATTATATAGTATAGATACATAGTATGTTTAAGCTCAATATCTATATCTAATTATTTCTTAATAAAAATGCATAGTATGTTTAAGCCCAATTTCTATATCTAATTATTTCGTACCACTTTATCCTTAAATAAAAGTTATAATAAAATTAATTCTTATTCATATATAGGGTGAGAATCAAATAGGAAGTTTATTTTGGCTAGGAAGGATTGGAATCAATAGGATTAGGACATGTGGCAAAATTTAAAATAAAGAGGAAGGGTATTTTAGTCAATCTTATCCTTTATTCTTCCTTCTTCTCCCCAGTAACTTCAAAACCCACAATTTTCAAAACTCACCATCTTCAACCATTTCTTCACTTTCTATTAGGGGTGCAAACGAGCCGAACGGCTCACGAGCTACTCGAGATCGGCTCGAGAAAAAGCTCGAAACGAGCCGAGCCTTATCGAGCCCGAGCCGAGCTTGAGCCTCAAAACAAAGCTCGTTTGTTTATCGAGCTCGAGCCTCACATGTGAAGCTCGTTAGGCTCGTCGAGCCTTATCGAGCCTTAGTGTAAACGAGCCGAGTCGAGCCGAGCTTATTTAAACTTGTTTACAAGCCGACCTCGAACCTAAAAAAAGCTTATTTAGTAAACGAGCCCGAGCCCGAGCTTTACTTATCGAGCTCGCAAGCCTAAAAAGTCTATTATTTATATTGCTTTTATTTAATATACTAATTAATAGATAATAAACGAGCCGAGCCCCAGCTGAGCTCGAGTTTGATAAAATACAAACGAGCCGAGCTCGAGCTTTGAAAACAAAGCTCGAATCGAGCCGAGCTCGAGCCTGGCCGAGCTCGAGCCTGGCCGAGCTCGGGCTCGGCTCGGCTCGTTTGCACCCCTACTTTCTATCTCAATAATCACTACATTATAGTGCGATTTTCGTCACCAATCAATGATTCAAACACCCGATCAACGTGTTCTTCAGCTTTTTTTGAAGAAAACCCAGTTTAATTTCATACAAAATTTCGTTTTTTCCTGTGTTTTTGAAGATAATCACTCGATCCGTTCGATTCGATCGCTGATAAGTGTTTCTATCATTCAAATTTCATCAATCGTTGAAGAAACCGACTTCGATCCATGTAAGAAATTCTTTAATTTCATTTTTACGATCTGGGTTTTTGATTTAGTCATTGCATTTTACGATCTTGGCGGGGTCCGGGGGCAGCGCCCCTGGTAGCAGGGTCCCAGGGGCGGCGGCCCCTGGCGGGGTCCAAGGGGCAGAGCCCCTGGCTGGGGTTGAGCTGCATCAGAAAATTTAATTTTCTGTAAATTGCCTCTGGAAAACTGCATTCGTAGACAACCTTTTGATCTACTACTTCTTGGTTCAGACAATTCACATACATTTTTAGGCCATTGCGTTTTAGAACTAAGACATTTTTATGTGTTTTCTGGCCATTGCGCTTTAGAAAAACACATTTTTGAAGTGTTTTAGTCATTGCGTTTTAGGTAAAACACATTTTTAGGTGTTTTCAGTCCATTGCGTTTTAGAGAGAACACTTTCTTTTGTTTTTTTAGGCCATTGCGTTTTAGAAAGGAGACAATTTTAAGTGTTTTCTGGCCATTGCGTTTTAGAAATAAGACATTTCTTTGTGTTTTTTGTGCATTGCGTTTTAGGTAAAACACATTTTTATGTGTTTTCAGTCCATTGCGTTTTAGAAAGTACACTTTCTTTTGTGTTTTTAGGCTATTGCGTTTTAGAAATAACACATTTCTTTGTGTTTTCTGGCCATTGCATTTTACAAATAAGACATTTTTTTGTGTTTTTTGTGCATTGCGTTTTAGAAAAATGTCATTTTTTAGGTTTTTTTTTTCCATTGCGTTTTACGCAACTGGGTTTTTTCCATTTCGTTTTACGCAACTGGGTTTTCAAAAAACAATTTCGAAAATATAGCAATAGTATACTCGTTTTAAAGATAAAAAACGCTCGTTTTTTTGGTGTAATTTTTATAAAAAAAATAATGTCGTATGAAAGAGTTATTAACGTTTAAAAAATAGGGGGAGTTGGAGGAGAGAGAAACTATTGCCTTGGATTGACTAGAATGCCCCTAAACAAACTCACGCGCCTCTTTTCTTACTTTCAATTTTCATCATTTAATCTTAGCCCTTTGATTAACTAAATGGATGGTCAAGATCACTTCCTAGCATTCTTAGCCAAATAAACTTCCTATTATATCATAACCCTTCATATATAATATTAAAACTAGAGTATAATGCAAAAATATCCTTGAGTTTAGACCACTTTAGTACAAAAATGAAACCTTTTTATCTGGGTCCCTAAGGTTTCATTTTTGTTGCCATTTTCATCCAACTGGTAAACTGGGTTAGAATATTCTGTTAACTTCTTCCTTTTCTTTCCGTTTTTTCTCAATAAATTAAAATATATTACAAAATAAAATGATGATTATATCTTTCATTTAAATGAGAAAAATGATAAAAAGGGGAGAAGATAACTGAAAATTCTAACACACTTTGCCAATTGGATGAAACTGGCAACAAAAATAAAACCTTAGGGACCCAGATATTTAAAGTTTCGTTTTTTGACAGAAGTGGCAAATGTGATCTAAACTCAGGAACCATTTTTGCATTTTACTCTTAAAATTAAGAAAGAAGATTTATTATATTAAAACTGAGAGAAAATATTCGATAATGACATTAGGTATTATTTGAAATAATTATTAGAATAAGGATAAGGACTAAGATAAGAGATATATGTGTATTAATTATTAATAAAAATTAAGTCATTAAAACGATATATAAATAAAAGAATTGATGTTGAATGAGAAAATGTTATGTGAGATTAATTGGAATCCTTTATTAGAATTTAGATAATATATCTAATAATACATAAATACAAATAATTGTTATACATTATCCCGATTTATCTTTGCGTCAATTTCTTAAACTTTCTTTTTTAAAGATTACATGGATTTTGTCTTTGTTTTCATTTTTTATTAAAATATTTAAATTAAAATTAGATAAATAATTAAATGAGTATTTAAGTTAAATTTTATATAATCCTTAATTTATATTTTAATTTATTATCAATAATATTTAAGTTATTTCTAATTATTGTAGACAATTATTATATAGAATCTTGAGTTTACATTTGATCAGCGGGATAAACTAACGGGAAGGGTTTGATTTGCTTTAGTTATTAACAATAATAAATATATAATTTGAAGTAATAACTACTGAAATCCCATGTGTGATTCGCATGAATTCAATTTTGATCGTTATTGGTTTGGTTCATTACGATAATCACACTCTATATAACAACTCAAAGAAAAAAACCAAAGAAATAACATCATGAAACTTCAGAGCATAAAAATTTTCTGGTCATTTCAAAAAATGGTTAAACTTTAATATTACTGTCACAATAGCTGCTAAAAAGAAAAGAAAACATTTTTTTAAAGTGAAAAACCGTTAATGAAATCTATGCCCAAGCTAATGTTTAACATTTAAAGTACTGGCATGTTATTCATATTAGTGTTAATTTCAAATATTTATAATTTAAGTTGTCTAAATTGTAAGTTTTAACTTATATATTTAATGATAATTAGCAATAATTATCTGATATATATTGGCCTCTTAATATGTGTAATTTATTTCAAAATATTATATTTTCTCTAGATTTCAAAGAAAAAACTTTGATAATTTCTTGATTATAGGTGGTTTTAAGCAATTTTTGTATGGTATTTATTATTTTTTTACTTACGTAAGATATTTTATTTATTCAATCAGTATAATAACGAGTCTATAACCTACTTCTTTACTTCTTGAATACAATTCCATGGTTCCTGTTTTGAGTCTGTATCTAGCATCATTCACTTTTTCAAACTTATTTTCATCATTTCTATGGCGTTGCGCTTGGAGTTTTAGATTCTCAACCTCCCTTTTTCCTATTTCAACATATGATTATTTTAGATACTAATTACTTAATTAAGAGTAAATTACAAAAATCGTCCTTTATGTATGTCAATTATTGCAAACTGTGTCCTTTGTCTTCAATAATTACAGAAAACGTACTCGATGTTTACAAACCCTTGCAAGTTATGTCATTTAGCCCTAACTCAGTTAATTTTTATGGTTAAATCTGACCAAATGGACCCCACATGAGGGTATTTTTGTGGTTAAATCTGACCAAATGAACTCCACATAATAGTAAAATGACCAAAATACCCTCATGTGGGCTCCATTTGGTTAGATTTAACCACAAAAAATTAAAAGAGTTAGGGCTAAAGGACATAACTTGCAAGGGTTTTCAAACATCGAGTACGTTTTCTGTAATTATTGAAGATAAAGGACACAGTTTCCAATAAGCGACATACATAAAGGACGATTTTTGTAATTTACTCCTTAATTAATGACCACTAACTACAACCTCTATAAAATAACTAGATTATTAGATGGGTGTACACAGGTTTAAAGATATAAAATTATAAGTTATTTAATTTTATATTGTCTTCATAAATTTACATAAATGAACTTTTTTACTACAGATGACGTGACAATTGGTCATGTGTAAAAAACCGATTCTTTTAGAAACAAGCCAATTTTATATAGAAATTGTCCTATACTTTTATTTATCGTAATGGCAACATATAGGACGAGAGGAAATTGTCTTTTTTTCAATTTAAACGGAATTCTTCTATTTGGCGGTATTAAACAAAATCTAGGGATAAACGTTCGAGTGCCAGTATTACTTTCGAATAATATGAGTGCCTCAATAACCTGATCATCCAGTGATAGGATCTGTAGTCGAGTTCCATTACATAAACCATTCATTCGATCAATATTTCTTGATAATGTCATGTAACACCCCAAAAATATAAAACTTTGCGTTTAATATGTAATGTTAATTTAACAAGAATTAACTAACTAGGAAACTATAACCCAGTTAGTTGATAGTCTTGAAATAACTTACTCTAAAGTTAAAACACTTAAACTTAAAGTTAAATGATAAGTTGAGGGACTAAACTAGTCAAAACTGAAAGTTTAGTACTAAAATAATAAACAAAACACAAAAACCACTCAATGTGGGTGGGCATCGATCGAACAGAGAGAGAGGGCGACCAGGAGAACTCACCAAACCCTAACTTCACATAAAATTCACAAATCAAAGCCCTCTATCCACTCTAAATCAAGTTCTGAACACGAATTCGAGATCACTTTGATGTAGGGATCAAAAGGTATGTAAAATTTTAGTACTTTGATTCGAGTTCAGTTTTAGGTTAAATGAGAAAATCAAGAATTTAGCTTGAATATGTGATGCATGGTTGAATCTTGAAGTTATATGATGTCTAGAGTTAAACCCTAGAGGATTCTTGTGAAAAACATTGCATGATGATTGTAGAGCTTCATAATCACCATTTAGGGTGATTGATGAGCTTGAAGAGAACTTGATAAATGCTAAAATTATAATTTTGTTCTAGCACAATCTGAATTTAAGAAGTAATTTCAGAAGTAATGAAATTAAGAAAGGTATAAAGTTGACTAATTGAAGTGAAATTTGATAATAATTACAAGTCATAAACTTGGTGATGATTATGTGATTATCCAACCCGATAGGTGTTTGTGGAAATGCCTGAGTGAGAATTAAAATGTTGAAAGTTGGGCAAAAAAACGCAGATTTGATTATTATAGAGAATTATGCGTTGAAAACTTACGAAAGAGTTCTAAACTTGTGAAATTGAACTCTTTAGGTAAAGAATCCGGAACGTCCAGCGGACACGCCGGGGGAGATACTCGCTTGAAGGGTGTGCTATAAAGGTATGTAACTTGGTTTGTTACATTTGAGTTAATTTTTGTTGTCTAGTATGTATGTAATTGTTTGGTGAATAAAAGTCGAGTTGGAATTAAGCGATGGTGTTCGCTAGTTCGAATAATAGGCCAAGAAATTGGTTAGACCTCATTGGTTGTCATCAAAATTGGAGGATCCCTTAGATGAGCTAAATGGGTCAAATAACCAATTAAGGCATGGAATGTATTGTAGTACGTTTATTCGGTCTTTGTTAACAATTATAAAAGACCTATTTGATTATGAAAAATCAGTGTATTGGTTGGTTAGAATGAGGAAATTGAGAAAAGGGTTTGGGCAAAACAAACAAGATAACAAAACAGAATGTTACAGCGATTACCGTAAGTTACGGTGTCACCGTAACTTACGGTAGATGTCAGGAACTTACGGTATGAGTCTACTGCTTTACGGTGGATCATTATTGAGAATTGACCACCGTAACTTACGGTGGAACCGTAAGTTACGGTAAGGTCTGAAATTTTATAAAATTTGTTAAATTGTAAAATTTCAAATTCACTTCGATCGTAGTATTCAATCAAGTATTATTTCCAACTATTCTAACATAAGTGTTTATGTAAACATTGCAGTTTTAGGTACTCAAAGATTCACGGATGTCGATCAAGCAACTTTTGGAGAACCGAACACATACTTTTGAAGCTTCCGCATATATATTGACTCGGTTTAAACAATGTTTATGATGTGAACTGTTTGTTAAACAACCTTTGAAATGTTTTAAATTAGTCACTAGAAAACTAATGTTGATACTTTAATACTCTACTTTTGGATCTTATTATATAAAATGATCGTAGAATTTACATATATCTTATATTTACATTAAATAAAATATGGGTGTTACATGTCACTGGAACACTTACCTTTGGTAATTGTTAATGGTTTTGCAAGTCTAAATATATAACTCCATTTAGGACATCCGGTGAGTATAGACTTGCATCAGAATTATTATTATTATGAAGATATTTTATCCTTAAACTCGTGTATTACACAAGTCTAATAACACTAAAAGTGTTTTCAAAGCATGGAAGTAAACCGATTTTCAAGTAACGGGTTAACATATTCTTTACCATTTTTATTATTATAATATAAAATAACAATTTATTTAATAGATGTTTTAAACATATGGTAAAAAAATCTTTTTAAAGAACAAGAATGTATTGTCACATTAGCATTATTTGAAATTGTTTATTATAAGTAGAATTGTTACTAATAACTAATTATATATTTTAGATAAATCAAAAGTAAATGATCAATATCTAAGTAAACAATAAAACATGTATTGGTATTAAGTTGTTAAGGATTTTTTCATTGTTTTTGTAGTAAATAATAAGAATTGAAGGAGAGAATGTCATGTGACATTAAGTAGACTCTTTTATTAGTATGAGAATATTATGTATCACTAAATAGACTCTTTTATTAGTATTAGATAATGTTGGGACTATAATATTTCATTAACTTAGCGAGATATTATTATATCGATAAATTAATAATTTATTGATTTAAAGTGGTTTTATGTGTGACCTTTAAATTTCCAAGTTCAACGTACATTCGCAAATTAATTGAATTTGTCAAGTTCATTGTTTTTTAATACATAAAGTAAGTTCATGGTACCAAAAAAATAAATTACAAAAACAAGTTTCAATGCACATTTCTTCTCCATGACGAAGTTGAGGATGATTCAATAGCTTTGGAACCGCTCACTCGGAAGGAAGCTTTGCAAACGGAAAACAAGTCTTCACAACCTTTTCTTGCAATACAAGAATACACTGCCCCAACTCTTAAGCGCAATGAGGAGATTTAAAGATGAACTCAGTTTATATTTGAATTTCAACAAAAAAACAAGTGGCTGTAGATTATTTTTCTTAGACAATCTTAGAATTTAGAATCTTTTAGTAATTATTAATTTATAGTTTCGTTGGGACTAGTGTATAGACGCTAGGATTTAAAAAAGTTATTATCTTATTGTTTTATCGATTGAGGTCCAATTTTATACTGGTCCCAAGTTGGGACTAGACAAACTATTAATTTTATCAAGATTGTTAATTTACCGAGTATTAATTTATTGAGATTTTACTATAGTCTAACCGATTTGCTTAGCTCCTGTATTCATTTTTGTCTATGTGTATCATAACATTACAATTATATAATATATGAGATAAGATAAGATCAGATAAAGAGTTTATTTTGCCTAAATAGAATGAGAAGAAATCTTAACCATTAATTTTTAAATCAATGGTTAAAATAAAAATGTAGGAAAAAAGAGGAGTGTAAGAGTATCTTGGAAAATCCTATTTATTGACTTTCTGTATCCACATGCAAGACACATACATATTCCACCTCTTTTTTCAAACATTCATAACTTTTTATACGACATTATTATCACCCTAAAATCGAGCGTTTTTTATTTTTAATTTGAGTACCATATTGCTTATGATGACTAAAAAAACCCACAAAAATATGCTGTATAATATTTTTTGTGCTGGATTTTTGTACTAAAATTTTTGTGCTAAATTTTTTTGTTTTAAATTTTTTTCTCAAGTTTTACGCTGGATCTTTTGTACTATATTTTTTTGTGCTGGATTTTTTTGTGCTATATTTTTTTGTACTAGATTTTTTATGCTATATTTTCTTGTACTGGATTTTTTGTGCTAGATTTTTTGTACTAGATTTTTTAGAAAACAAAAGGGGTGACGCATGTTATTTTTACACTCCTATTTATAAGGAACAAAATATTTTAGTACCAAAATGTCTTTCTTCCTATTTATAGTATAGTATTGTATGGATCATTCCCCTATAATGTAGTGATGAAACAATGATTAACCGGGCAGGGTTAACTCACTGGTCTCGTCAAGAGGGTTAACCCCTTCTTTCCGAGGATCGTTAGCTGGATCGTCTGGTGGTGGGTTTCCTGCACAAGGAAACAAACCGTGACTCGTAACAAGGAGGATGGGGTGGGGGGTGCTCCTTGTTACCACTCTCCGGTGTGAGAATCAGTAATTTGCTTGAGAAGCAAAGTATGATAGTAGTAGTAGTGAGAGAGTTCGAAAGTGATACCTCAAACCTGGTTTGGGGTGAGTATTTATAGCCGAGGAGTGAAGGAGGGTAGTTGAGTAGCTAGTCTGACCTCGCACAGCTATTTGCAGGTGTGTCAGACCTGTCGGATGCTGTGGTAATGCCACGTCCGGCTGTGGTGTCAGACTGTTGTTCTTACGTGGGCTAGTAGGTGACTGTTCCCAGTGCCATTTGCACTGTGGTGTCAGACCCACTTGCTTTGTAGGCAGGATGCGGTGCCAGGCCGCATCGCTGCTTGCGGTTATTGATGTTGTTCCCGCATTGGTTGTTCCATCCATGATTTATGAGGGATGCGGTGTTGTGCCGCATCACCTGTTGAGTGACTGTTACTGTTCGTCCAGATCCCTTGTCGTGACGAAAAATGTTCATAGGATGCGGTGCGAGGCCGCATCGCTATGCGTAACATTAGTTTCCGTCCTTAAGGTAAGTCTTCTCATCACTGGACAGATTGGACCGCAGTGTTCGCGTGTATCTTACGCGGACACTGGATGGTTAATTGCTTGTTGGGGGTTTTTAATGAGGGTAATGGGCATTCGCGGTCGTGCTGACGCGATATTTGGGACCATACCCCTTCAAGTCCCCCCAGTCTAGTGTTCCTTCCGTATGCGAGTCGCATGTGGGAGGGATACTGGACTATGTTGTTTAGAAGGTTAATATTATGCCATGCAGATGGCATCTTCTTTAGCAGTAGGCCCTTTCTAGTGGATTGTTTCTTCCTTTGAGAAGGGTGCATGGTGAGCAAGTTCCGTCTGATGCGGAATTCTCAGCCAAAGACTTGACTCTGTCTACGTTTTGCTGATGTCATCAGCCACCTGTTGGTGTTTCGGACCAACCTTTGAGATGGTGACTGATGGTATTAGCGGATTTCGAACCAACCTTTGAGATCGTGACTGAAGATGTCTTCTTCAGTGTAGTTGGAATCTCTGCGTCAGTTGGTGCAAAGTTGTAAGTACTTTGCTCAAGCTCTATGTTCAGCAACTGGACATGTAACGATAATCCCTGTTTTGTGGGGTGTTCGTGTTCTCCAGTTAGGCTTTCTAGTAACCGCACGTCTTTTGCGGTTTATCTCTCAAGTAACCGCACATCCTCAGAGGTGTAGCTCTTTTGGTAACCGTTCGTTGAGGGCACGGATGGTGCGGGCCCTAGTTTTACGAAGGAAGATTAGATTGGCCTGCGTGCCTCTTTTGCTCCCTTATGTAAATGTTACAAAACTTAATGTAAATTCCTTGTGCACCGCGCAGGTGTAGGAATTTTTTGAATATAAAGAATTGTTTTTACTACTTGTATGTTTGAATTTGTACGCGTTTAGTGTTACTGTGAGTAATACTAAATTTGTAATTGCCTTTTGCATGTCTGGGTGATATGCAAGTATAAATATTTGTCTCTTGTTAGACAAACAGTGTTACCATTGCTGGCCTATTACAATAGTTGCGTGTGGTTACCATTCTGTGCGGGTATCACGAATGAAGATTTTGCTAATCTGTTTTTGTGTATACCTCAGAGTGGAACACGCATTTGTAATAGAAATAAATCAATATTGCATTGAACCGTCTATTTATTTATTTGCAAATGGCCTGCGGCCCGATAGATTACATGCAGAAAACATGGCTTACATATAACAGCGTCGAAGTTGCTGTGCGTTCCATGTGCGTGCGATAGTTTCGCCTGCTAATGTTTGCAGTTTATACGCGCCTTTGCCCAGGACCTCTTGGATGAGGTACGGTCCTTCCCACTTGGGGGCAAGTTTCCCAGGGCGTTCCGCGTTGGATGCTTCGTTGTCACGAAGGACGTAGTCTCCAGGGTTGAAAGTACAAATGCGAACGCGTGCATTGTAGTACTTTTCCAACTTGGTTTTGTACTTGGCCTCGTTGATGGCAGCGTTTTCGCGCCTTTCTTCCAAGAGGTCCAAGTCAACCCTGCGTTCCTCATTGTTGTCCATCTTGTTGATGGCCAACATTCTAGGTGAGGGGAGGCCTACTTCCGCGGGGATCACCGCTTCAGTACCGTAGACCAGGCTGAAGGGGGTCTCGCCGTTGCTTGTTTTTGGGCTTGTTCTGTGAGCCCATAGAATACTTGGGAGTTCATCAACCCAGCCGCGTCTGGCTGTTCCCAACCGTGCTTTGATGCCTTCGACTAAGCTTTTATTGATACTCTCGACTTGGCCGTTCCCTTGCGGATGCGCCACAGACGAGAATATGTGTTCAATATTGAGCTCTTTTAGCCATTTTTGAAAGTCGTCGGCAGCGAAGTTGGTACCGTTGTCGGTGACGATACACATTGGTAGACCGAAACGGCAGATGATATGTTCCCACACGAATTTCCTTGTTATCATAGCGGTAGTTGATGCAAGTGGCTTTGCTTCTACCCATTTTGTAAAGTAATCAACCGCTACTATGATAAATTTCACTGCTCCTGGTGCGTCTGGAAATGGTCCCACCACGTCGATTGCCCATTTTTGGAATGGCCATGCGGTGGTGACGGGGATCAAGTTGTTCTTGGGACGCAAGGTCTTGGGAGCATGTCGCTGACAATTTAAACACTTGCGTAAGACTGTGACTGCATCTAGGTGCATGCCCGGCCAATAGTAGCCGGCATTCATGATTTTGGCCACCAGCATGCGTGGTCCTGCGTGAATGCCGCATATGCCCTCGTGAATTTCTTTGATAAGGTATGTGGCATCTTGGGGGTTGACGCATCGTAGGAGTGGCCCCAGGTACGATTTACGGTATAAGATACCGTCTGCCATTTGGTAATGACACGCTTTGTATTGCAACTTGCGTGCCTCTGCTTTGCTTTCGGGAGTAACCCCTGATTGTAAGTATGCAATGAGTGGTGTCATCCAGGATGATGTACCGAATTGGATGACATTGACTTGGCGCAGGGGTACTGAAGGATTTTGCAGGACTTCGATGCGTACCTCTTTTGCCAGGTGTTGGAAGCTGGTGGACGCAAGTTTTGATAGTGCGTCCGCGGGTTTATTTTCACTCCTGTTGATGTGGCGAATATTGAAGGAGGTAAACTTTGACTTCAGTTGCAGGGCTTGTTCGAGATAGAGGATCATGGTATCCCCCTTTGCGGTATAGTCACCGCGTATCTGCCCTGCAACTAGTAGTGAATCGACGTGTGCTTCCAAATGTTTGACGTCGAGTTTAACTGCTAAACGCAAACCTGCCAGTAGAGCCTCATACTCCGCTTCATTATTTGTACTTTCGAAATCGAGGCGTATTGCGTAGGTTAGCTCTTGGCCATCGGGACTGACAAGTCGCAAACCTGCGCCGGAACCATCTTCGTTGGATGCACCATCTGTGAATAGTGCCCAGGTTTCCGTGGGTGATGGTTGTGAAACAGGGTTTTGTTCTTCTTCGCATTCTTGGATGCGGTTAGCTGGTATTTCAGCGACAAAGTCAGCCAAGACCTGGCCTTTGATTGCGGGGCGCGGCTTATAGTTCAGTGAAAGCGCGCCCAGCTCGATTGCCCATTTTGCTAACCTCCCAGAGATGTCGGGTTTCGATAGGATCGGGCCGATCCTATAGTTGGTTAACACTGTGATGACGTGGTTTGCAAAGTAACGCCGTAAACGTCTCGATGCGTGCACTAGTGCCAGTACCAATTTTTCCATGATGGAGTACCTTGTCTCTGGGTCGTTGAGCATTTTGCTGATGTAGTAGATGGGTGTTTGGACTCCTTCCCGCTCCACTATAAGTACCGCGCCTACCGCGTTGTCCGCGGCAGACAGGTATAAGATAAGTGGCTCATCTTTTCGTGGTGCGGTTAAGGTTGGGAGTTGGATCAAACACTCTTTCATTTCTCGGAAAGCTTTTTCGGCCTCTGCGGTCCATTGGAATTGTTCCTTTTTTAGACAGCTCCGCAGTGTCTTGATGAAAGGGTAAGACTTAGCTGCGTGGTTGGCTAAGAATCTATTGAGTGCGGCTAGCCTACCGGCTAGTCGTTGCATTTCCTTCATCGTAGAAGGCGATGGCATGCGCTCGATCGCCTGAACTTTTTCCGGGTTTACCTTGAATCCCTCTTTGGTTACAATGAATCCAAGGAATTTGCCTTCTTCCATTCCAAACGAGCATTTCCCTGGATTGAGCTTCATGTTAACGCTTCGCAGAGTTTGGAATGTTCTTTCGATGTCGTCGAGCATGGTGTTTTCCTCCATGCTCATGACGACCAAGTCGTCCATATAGATTTCGACACTTTTGCTGATTTGACCGCGAAAGGTGTCGTTCATCAATTTTTGATAGGTTGCGCCCGCATTGCGCAACCCGAACGGCATTTTGGTGTAGCAGTAATTCCCGATGGGGGTGCGGAATGCCGTTTTATCTTCATCGTCGATTGCCATTTGTACTTGGTGATAGCCCTTGTAACAATCGAGGAAGCACTTCCATCGAAATGGTGCGAGGTTATCGACCTTCTCGTCGATCTCTGGAAGTGCGTAACAATCTTTGGGGCAGGCCTTATTGAGGTCTTTGTAATCGACACACATGCGCCAGCCCCCGCTTGGTTTTTCCACCATGACTGGGTTGGACAGCCAAGTCTGGTACTTCACTTCCCGCAGGATGCCTGCGGAGAGCAGTTCCTGTACCTGCTCTTCCATCGCCGCGTTTTTTGCTGATCCAAGGTGGCGCTGGCCTTGGATCACGGGCTTGATACCTGGCATGGTATTCAAGAAGTGTTGCGCAATTTCGCGTGGTACCCCTGTCATATCTGCGGGTTTCCACGCGAAAATATCTTGGTTTCTGAAGAGGAGTTGCTTCAGGCGCGCTCTGATGGTAGGTGTCAAGGCATGGCCCAACGTGACTGTTTGTTCTGGGTGTCTTGCATTAAGGACCCATTTTTCTGGTTGAGTGTTGGGGGTAGGCCTTGCTACCTTTGTCGGACGCAGTTCGTCCGTAGCCATGACTTCTCTTTGGGCGTATATTATCGCGATCCCCGTTTCGGTTGGAAAACCGATGGCAGAGTGGGGGACGGATGTTATCATGTTGAAGTCGCCTTGGGACTCCCTCCCGAGAATCACGTCATACTTTGAGGTGTGAGGTAAAACCATGAAGTTTACCTCCTCCGTCCTTGTGTGCCTTCCGTTGGTGAGGCGCACAGGGAAAGTAATTTGTCCCAGGGGGAACACGGTTTCCCCTGAAAATCCAGCCAGCGGGTAGTCTGCTGGCTGCAGTCGATCTTTGTCTTCTTGATCGAACTGGTTGAAGCACTGCTCGTATATAATATCGGACGTACTGCCCGGATCGATGAACAATCGCTCGGTGCAGTAGTGAGCCAGGTGCCCAGTGATAACCACGGCGCGCCTATCGCGCGGTCCGCCTCGGACTTTTGGAAAGACAACTTGCTCGTCCTTCCAGTCATTGTCCGGTCTTCTCGCCGCCTTACGCGGTCTTCCTTTCCCTCCATTGATCATGTGGGTAGAGGCCACGTACATGGCCTTTTTACCCGAGGAGGTGCCCTCGTTGTGGGGAGTGATGCGCTTTGTGGCTTTTTGTGCGCCTGTCAAAAGGTGTTGTAGTTTCCCCTCTTTTAGGGCTCGCTCAATCTCCAGTCGGAGACTGATGCAGTTGTTCGTGGTGTGGCCCGAGTCCTTGTGATACTCGCACCAGAGTGCGGGATCTTGGTTCTTTTTGGACTTCATTGGTTGGGCCGGTCTCAGGAACTGTGCATCCGCGAGGAGAACGTCGCTTGGCGACTGGTTGATCTCGGTCCAGTTGCGGTCCCGAGACTCTTTCTTGGACGCCCGGTTTTCTCGTTGGGCGTTGATTGTAGCCCTTGCGTCGGGTTGGTTGTTCCGGGGGACATATGTTTTGGGATCGCTGCCGCGATTCCATGTGTCCCTGTTGCGCTTATTGTTGCGCTTGGATTCTTGTCGGGAAGACTGGCCTTCCGCCGGGGGTTGTGCCTTTGACATGTGCGGTCTGAGAGACCGCTGCGTTTGGGCATAGGTTTTGACCTTAGCCATGACATCTTCCCACTTCTTAGGCAAGCCGTTGCCGCCTGAAATGTTCATAACCATTTGTTCGTCTTTGACTGCAACAATGAAATGGTTACGTGCCATCTGGTTGTCAACGTCGCCTATTTCTAGGATTTCTTTATTGTAACGGATAACGAACGCGTCGAGCGATTCGTTGTCTCTACGCCAGATGTTCATGACGTCCATTGAATCACGTTCATGGCGTCGTTGCTGGCTGAAGTGTGCGAGGAACTTTTGTTGTAGGTCCTCGAATGAGGTCAGTGACGCTGGTGGGAGAGAATCGAACCATGCCCTGGCCAGACCCGTTAGGGTCTGTGGGAAAAAATGGCACCAGGTAGGTTCGTCCCACCGACCGTTACATCCGGCACCGACGAAGATGTTGTTGTGATCATCTGGGTCGGTCGAGCCGTTGTATTTCCCAATGTTTAATGGGAATTTTGTGGTTGTGACATCGGCGTTGGCGATCTCTGGGACAAATTTAGAGTTTTCGGCCGCAGATTTCGGCCTGTAAGGTTTGCCCTGGTTGCGCTTCGCAGCGCGGAGGTATGTAGTGCGGGGTTGAGTGGGAGGGACATAATCGCGTCCTCCTGGTCTGCTGTTAGTGGCATGGGACTCCCCGCGGTATGTACTGTCATCTGGATCAGTATGGCCATACCCTTCATGGTGGGACTGTGGTCCCAAACGGCTATGAATGTTTGTGTTGCGGCGTATTGTAGACTGCCGCCTTCTTTCATCTTGAGAGCCTAAACGGCTATGTACGGAGTCCCTGCGGCGGGACCCGTATGAGGAATCGTCCTCATTGATTGTGCGGACATCACAATAGGAGGAGCCGCGGTCCTCTTGCCTGCTTCTGGAGGCTGGATGTGTTGGTGCCCTGTCGTCGTATCGTAAAATACGACCGGCAGGTGTACGCGGTATCGGGGTAGGTCCGATACCTCCTTGTTCGTCGGCGCAAGCCCTGTTGTACGTTGCGGCTAGAAGGGCCGCTTGTTGGTCATACCAGGTATGAGGGTTCATGCCTGGAGGTATGACCGCAGCGTATTGTGAAAGATCATGCCCAAACGTAAGGGATACGCCCCCTTGCGTTGATGGGCCAATGTGTTCGGCATTTGGGCCTAGGGGAATGGTACCCGCAGGTCCTTGGTTTGCGGGGTTTAGGTTATCCCCGGTAGTGTTGTTTTGACGATCAGACATCTTTGGAAAGAAAAGGATGATTGGAAAAAAGTGCTAAGAGTAGCGGTGGGCGCCAATGATGAAACAATGATTAACCGGGCAGAGTTAACTCACTGGTCTCGTCAAGAGGGTTAACCCCTTCTTTCCGAGGATCGTTAGCTGGATCGTCTGGTGGTGGGTTTCCTGCACAAGGAAACAAACCGTGACTCGTAACAAGGAGGATGGGGTGGGGGGTGCTCCTTGTTACCACTCTCCGGTGTGAGAATCAGTAATTTGCTTGAGAAGCAAAGTATGATAGTAGTAGTAGTGAGAGAGTTCGAAAGTGATACCTCAAACCTGGTTTGGGGTGAGTATTTATAGCCGAGGAGTGAAGGAGGGTAGTTGAGTAGCTAGTCTGACCTCGCACAGCTATTTGCAGGTGTGTCAGACCTGTCGGATGCTGTGGTAATGCCACGTCCGGCTGTGGTGTCAGACTGTTGTTCTTACGTGGGCTAGTAGGTGACTGTTCCCAGTGCCATTTGCACTGTGGTGTCAGACCCACTTGCTTTGTAGGCAGGATGCGGTGCCAGGCCGCATCGCTGCTTGCGGTTATTGATGTTGTTCCCGCATTGGTTGTTCCATCCATGATTTATGAGGGATGCGGTGTTGTGCCGCATCACCTGTTGAGTGACTGTTACTGTTCGTCCAGATCCCTTGTCGTGACGAAAAATGTTCATAGGATGCGGTGCGAGGCCGCATCGCTATGCGTAACATTAGTTTCCGTCCTTAAGGTAAGTCTTCTCATCACTGGACAGATTGGACCGCAGTGTTCGCGTGTATCTTACGCGGACACTGGATGGTTAATTGCTTGTTGGGGGTTTTTAATGAGGGTAATGGGCATTCGCGGTCGTGCTGACGCGATATTTGGGACCATACCCCTTCATGTAGTATTGTACATTTTATTACCGAGTACGATATCATGTTACATTAATACTTTTAAGATTAATACAAAACAGACAACATAACACAAAGTTCCGATCCAAGCTTTTTCCACTATACATATACATCCACCCAGCCACTTTCTTTTATAAATAAATACTTAATAGGAAGTGTTTGAATATATGAACGCATATAAAGGCTAACAAATCTCCAACATTTTCTAACATGCACCAACCTGCAAAACCTGTATATCACCAATAACACTAATCAGTAATCACTCGATCCCTGATAACATATAACATCACCATGAGCACCTCCACTAAAACCCCCAGTCCTTCCGCCACCAGGAAACACCCATTATACCGCGGAGTACGCTGTCGTAGCAGAAAATGGGTGTCCGAGATACGTGAACCGCGTAAAACCACCCGTATATGGCTTGGGACATACGCGACACCTGAGATGGCTGCAGCCGCATACGACGTGGCAGCCTTGTCACTCAAAGGCTGCCACGCGGAGCTAAATTTCCCGGACCTTGCGGGATCTTATCCAATGCCTGCGTCGCTCGAGCCAGCCTTCATAAGGAGCGCGGCCGAGGCAGCAGCCGAGCTGGTGAAATGTTCGGATGTGGTCAGGCCCACTGATGGTGTAGAGTTTGTGGATGAAGAGGCAATTTTCGGTATGCCGAATTTGTTGATCGATATGGCGGATGGTATGATGATTAGCCCACCGCCGGAGGTAGGTAACGATGGTCCGTCGGTCGTGGATTCTTCCGATTCTGATAATCTATGGAGCTATTAGTTATTTCAATAATAGCGGAACCAAAACTTCTTTATCATGGTAGGCTCGTTTCACTACTAGCTATGACTAGAGGGTCCTAACAAATTCTTGTGGTTGGAGAATCAGCGGACCCTCTTGATCCCTCTGGTTGCGTTTATGGTTTTAGTTATTTCAGTAAAGGATTTGATGTTTAAAACAGTTATTTATTTATTTATTTTGTATAAGCATGAACAAATTAGTATGCATGCATGATCAAATTAAATGATTTGCGTACGAGGATTTAGAATGTTGATTGTGTGGAGTGTGTTACTGTGTATATAATATATAAATATCTTGTATCCATGTATGTGTGGAGGGAGTGTACTTTGTGAATGTGTGGTGTTTGGTTGGATGAAATAAAGTAAACTAGAGTTTTATGCATGTCTCTAATAGTACAAAAGAGTATTATTAAATATAACGTGTTGACTGACTAATTGACTTATCTAATAATTTAGTATATTATAAATCTTGTATTATATCTGAGAATAAAAAATATATAACTTAATAAAAGGGATGAGGTCGGTACTGACCGGTATCGAAAGCATCGGTACCGAAAATCCCTAAAATTGGGTACTGGTACCGAATATGCCCGGTTCGGTGTACGGTTCGGTACCGGTATTTGAGGGTAAATACCGGTACCGTACCGGACTGATACCGAACCGGTACCAAAAATCTCATAAGTCGATACCGAATCGGTACCGAAAGTGTACCCGGTTCGGTAAATTCGGTACTGGTAACGGTTCGGTACCGGTACCGGGTACCATTTGCTCATCCATACTTAATAACAACGTATATACAGGGCCGTTCTAACGTTTTTAGAGACCCTAAGCGAACTATGAAGTGGGGGCTCTAATATCACCCATAAACTCTCCTCCAATCCCGATGGACCCGTCGCCATGGGTGATTACGGTTACTTTTCCGTCTAGTGATAGCCGATAGCCGACAGCCTAAAATTTGAAACAAGGTTGCGATTGGAAGTGAGAACGATGATTGCGGCTGTATTCTAGGGGCTTTTGGCTACTGAATAATGATAATTAGGTCGATGGTTGTTGTGTTGTAATAGCTGGAAATTAATGTGAAATAGGCTTTGAAACTGCACCTTTTTTTTTTGCTAAACAATATTTACTTTGGGCTCCTTCAATGAAAAAATACTTTAGTTTTGAAATAAATGTATTTATTTTGGTATAATACATATACAATATATAAAACTTTCTAAAAACTTGAAAGCACTTATTTTTTGATGGCCCTAAGCCCATACTTAAATTGGCAAGCCTATAGAGCCGACCCTATGTATATACAAAATATAAAGCTGATAACTTATACAATAATATATCTACTTTTTTGAAAATGATTTGGTTTGTATTTAATAAAACGTAAACATTTTTTATATAAGGTCTATGTTTACATAAATCTTATATTATTGATACTAGTAGTAAGCCTCGTGTGCAAACACGGGTGGTTTTTAAAAAACCATGAATAACATATTATATATATATATATATATATATATATTAAAGAGAAAGGTCGGTGATACCTTTCTCTTTTAAGCCCCATGTTTTTTTGACTTTTTGACTTCATATTGCAATTTATTCTTCACAAACCTCTGTCCAGAGTTAGAGAACAACCAGGATCCAAACGTGTATATCTTCTTCTACACTAACCCTAAATAGACCCTTCAAAACAGACTTTTCCTTGCATCAGCCTCTACAAACCATGAACGGCGAAAAAATCAGTCTTTGGTTTGTGAAAATCAGCATCGGATCATGGAGATGGAGCGAATTACTGATTTTCCGATGAGTATTGATCACATCGGACCGAGAAAACTATAGCGATTTGCCGGGACGTTGTTCATAAGGCATCTAAGGTATTAGATCTGTTTCGGCAGAGGCGGATCTTACGGCGGAAACTGTGGCGGGGGTGGAGGTTATGGTGGCGGCGGTGGTGGTGGAGGATACAGTGGTAATACACAAAATCAAGGTTAGTACGTCACTAGAATTTCATCTCTAATTTTCATTTTTGAACAGTTGGTTGAGTTGGTCGAAACTTCCGACGTAACTTTGGGACGATGGGTTTCATCGGAGATCAGATCGATTCTTTGAAGTCGCTAAAAGTCAGACAAGCCTTAGAGCAAGTCATCACTTTGGGTACAATCATCTTTTAATCTTTATATATATTCACAATTCAATCCATTTATTTCATGAATCTTCAATCTTCCGTCTTCAACCTTCTGATCATATGTTTGTGTTTCTTAATTTCTTGATCCAATGTAAGTTATTTAATTATGTTTTAGATTCGTAGGATTCATAGATGTAAACTGTTTATACCAATCTATCACTGACTTGGTTATTAGTTGCTAAATCACACCAACATAATTTGAAATTAGTCGTCGAAGAGTTGTTTTTATTTCTTTGTTTGTTATTTTTTTGGGCTTTTCAAATTAACTTTAGTTTGTATTATTGTGTATTGAATCAGCTTGCAAAGCTAGGATGGGATCGCAGGTGTCACTTCAAGGTATTTTTTGGTTTATTTGACGTGATGTCGCCGCCGCAACGCGCGGCGCAGACAAAAATCTAGTTTTAATAGAAAGTAAAGATAGGTATATAGAAATTGTATCAAAACGTGTTATTTATTATAGCTCTGCATCAGTGGTTTCCTTAGTGATCACACCAGTGGATAACTTGGTAGACACAACAGTGGTTGCCTTTAAGGGAATCTGACTGATGAAACTACTGTCCAAATGTAGATCAGTGGATTTGACATTTGTAGTAGCTGCTCCACTTGAAATACCATCAAGAATTTCGTGAAATTCAAGAGGTGTAGCATCCTCAGCTGTTTGTGGGTTAGCTAATTGAACAGGTTCAGACACAGCTATTGTTGAAGTTAAACTCTCAGTAATGTGTTCGTGAGAGAGGCTGTTATGACTCTGAATGTCAATAGCTTCAAATAGTGTTACAAAGGTTGGTGGAATAGAAGATGAAGGGATTGGTGTGTAAAGAGACATTGCCCCGGAAGAAAGGCTTTTAAGCATACTCTCAAATTAGGGTGTCATATTGTGGTGTCCATGTGAATAAAACATGTTCCTTTTGTGAGGAATCATGAGAAGTTTGGTTTAAGGGTTGAGATTTTTCCACATGTTGTGAGGAAGTAGCAACAATGGTTTCTAGTGACATTTGTGTTGTCACAGGGTTAACCTCTGGGATCTCATCTTCCAGAGGACCTGTTTTGTGGTTTCGGTGGGCTTTTTAGATTTTGTTTTGATCTTTTTGAGTTTTATTGGTAGGGGTACTTTCACAGCAGTGGTTGTAGTGCTGTGATCACCAAGAGCAATGGGCTCAGCAACAGAGGTTTGAGGAGCAGTTTTAGACTTATCTAAAATTTCCTCATTCCTCTCTGCTTGTGTTTTGGAAACATTTGACTCTTTAGCTATAAGATGAGTAAAAGTTTCAGATGTTAGACTATTCATTTTAAAAGTTGTACCTTGTTCAAAAGATTTTTGAGAAACATGTTTTTGTAGGTAGTAGGTTAATAGTCTAGGAAACATAAGAAAAGCAGCATTTTTCCCGTTTTTAATGTTTTTCAAATTTGTAACCAAGTCAGCAAACAGTGCATGGGAGTAGTTAAAATCAATATTTGTCAATATTGCATACCCCAAGTACTGAATTTTCAAATGTATTTCATTAAAAGAAGTAATTTTATTTGAGAGACAGGTTAAGAGAGTATGGAACAGGAATTTCATTGGTGGTGGAAAATTTGCCTTAAACATAGTTTCCTTATTCAACTGCCAATCATATCCCCTCTCAATCAACTCGGTTTGAATATCATTTTTCGGGAAAGATGTCTTACCTGCCAAGTCGTTTACCCCAAATGTTGTTGATATGGTAGTGGGGGTAATAGCAACCGATTCACCTCCAACTTTTGAAGTTATACTGAATGGCTCATTGTTTTGTTCCTCAATATTCGCATTTGCCCAGAAATCGGGGAGTGTTTCTTGGTAAATGGGTGCATCGGCAGTATGTAACACCCCGAAAACGGGTTTGGTAATTAAACCCCGTTAATACTAAAGATGGGGAAAGTACTGTTAGTGGTAAAAGTAAACTGGCAAGTATTAGGAATTAATTGAATAATCCTAATATTTATTTAAAGTGAATAAGAGCTTTCAAAAAAATAGGAAGATAAAAGGCCCAATTTAACGGGACTTAAAATAAAACGGGTTACGACTTCCCGAACCTACTAAGCTAACTAGGAATAATTCTAACCTAGTTAGATAGTGACTTATGAGTGGAACACTTAAATTATGAACTAAGGAAAATGGAGGGGCCAAAGATGTTAAAATTGAAACTTATGTTGCTAGTTTTAATCAAAACAAAAACCAAACACCCCATTTGGGGATGTCTGGTCGTACAAAGAAGCAGGGGGGCGACCTGGGTTTCTTCAAACCCTAAAATCCTCACAAAACTCACAAATTGGAGCCTCTAATCAAGTCTAAATCGAATTTCAAGCACAAATTCATGAACACCTAGTTGAAAGGATCATAAGGTATGTAAAATTGTGATATTTTGATCCATCTCAAATTCTAGGTTATGTGTAAGAAACTGAAATTGAGCTTGATTATGTCATGCATGGATGAATCTTGAAGTAATATTATGTCTAGGAGTAAACCCTAGTCATTTATTTGTTAAATTGATGTTCATGATTGTGAATTCATGATCATACTCTTATGTGTCAAGTGGGTTTTGGAGAATTATGTTAAACACTAGGATTATCCTTGTTAACATAGTGTATTAGAGCTCTATATGCAATTAGTATACTAATGGGCATTTGACTTTTAAAAAGTCAAACTGACCTATGATGTGATGAATGATAATTAGACATAGAAAATAAATGAGGTGGAATGGTCGTGATTGTTAATGACTAATTTAACCGCCTTGTAAATGATTGACAATAGTTTGACGCGTAACAAGCTAGGTGAAAGCTTGGAGGAGGGAGCGGGTCAAACGGAGTAAGTACGGAAAGAAAGGCGTGGTGTGAATGTGAGGTAAGTGTAATTTACACACTTATGTAGAATACTCATTTACTCGATACATTGTAAACGTGAAAATGATAATATTGGAAATACGGAAATTTATCAAATGTCGACAAATGTAAATTAAGGTTAAAAGGATACCCATGGCATAAGCCGAAATGGGTTGAACTTGTAAGAAAAGAGTGTAAAAGAAAAGGGGTATGGAAATAAAATCCGGGATGGGATGGATGTATGAATTGGAAATCAAAAACGATATTTTTGATTAAATAGATAACGTTGGGCATATAGTCTAAATGGGTCGAATGGTGGTGACAACACCATTTGACAATATCGACTAATGTGGTTGTCAAGTTTTATGATAACAGGACCGATTAGCAAATCGGATAATTGCGTCACCATTGATGGTGTGATAATGAAAATGAGGTATAAATCGGGTCTACTTGTTGATCCGGACCAGGTACGTATAATTACGTTGTAGTTAAAAATGCTATTTTGGTCGAATAATTTGAGAGAGAGTCCTTCGTCGTAAAAGGACCAAAATCGACCAAAACGCCCTTGTAGACTAAATTGAACAAACAACCCTTAAAGGTTGTTTGTAAACAAGTTTTATGATTAGGTAAATATTTAGAATAAGTATAGAATCTGAAAGAGGTATTGTAGTAGTCAAATGGCACTATTTGAGTTTTGCCGTAAAATAATGATTCGAGAGGTAAAATTTGGTGTATATTGATCACTACATTAAACCCACCATAAATACAGTTGTGGTGGGATATTATAGGATAAGAAATGTGGTGATGGAATGCTAGAAGCAAATGAAAGCGATTTCAAGTTTTAAAGTGCTTAAATACCCTTAACGGGTCAAGATAAGTAATTAAGTAAAAACGGGTTTAAGAATGTATGTAAACCCGAGATTTTGAATCTCTTATGATAAACAACAATGACTTTTTAGAATTTATGAGAAATTAGAGTCAATCAAACATGTTTGTTTGATAAATACCCGAATGGGTCAAAATTGGGAAAAAGGGTAATAATCCGAAGACTTAAAAGTCAGAAATTTTGCTAATCCGGATGTTGGGTTTTAACTCCATAAGATGGAGAATTAAATTACGGACGCGTAGGAAAAAGAATCGGGTAAAACGGATTAAAAACGAGAGAGTTATGCTCGTTTCCGTGAAATTGGGTTAAGCTGGGAACGTACAGCAACTGTTAAAGCATCAGGCTGTGAAAACAGGGGCTTGGCGTCACGCGAAGCCCTTGTTCCGGAGAAAAAAATTATTTTGTTGTTGTTTGACCCATGTAACTTGTTTATACTGATTATTTAACTATCAAAACTAACTTTTAAGTTGGTTTTGATTATAGGTGATCGTTAAGAGTGCCCGGATGAAGATCAAGCTAGAAGAAGAACCTAACACGATAAAGTTAAAAGCTTCCGCACGGCGTTTCGTCGTATCTTTTAAACGACGAACTTATTTATATTATGTTGAAAACTTTTAAGTTGTAAAAGTTTTAAATTACTCGTATTTTCTAAGGATACTTAATCGTAATTACATGTTTATTTTCGTTATTTATACGAAAACCTATAAAATAATAACGAGGGTGTTACACAGTAAGAATGGCCTTATATTTTGATGATGTTATAACATCAATCATTGAATGATAGAGAGTATTTTTCTCGGTTTTCTCAAAAATAGCCAGGTAGTTATGGTGGTTTTTCATTTCCAGAGCCATGGTCGGGGTTGAAACTTGCGAGAGGTTGACGAAGAAGTATTGAAGAAGAAGATGGAAACCGCTTTGATAAATTTTAAATTCGAGACGGCTGTAAAACCTCTGTTTGGGGATGAAACAGGGTTTTATAAAGTTAAAAAATGAATACTGACGTGGCAGAAGTTACAAAGATCTGATGGCTAACATCTGTCCACGTCAGAACCTCTGTTGTAATAATGGATGACAGTTGTTTGGAAACCTCTGTTGGGCAACAACAGATGTTGGCAACGGTGGCAAGTCAACAGTCGTTAGATTAAACAGAACTTATGAGAACAGACAATACCCTTCAGCAGTGGATGGATTTTTAGCCAAACAGAGGTTTGAAAAACAGTTGTTTTCAACAAACTTTTAATATAAACATATAAATTCATATTTAAAATATAAATTAAACATCAACAGCCATTTAAAAACAGCAGTCATTTAATGCAAAACATTTCAAAAATAAATTTTAATGGGAAAACTTTAAAATTAAATATCAAGAAACCGAAAGGACAAATTTCAAACCTCAGGCATAAAAAAATAATAAAAAAAATCTCTTCATTTAAACACCAACAATACTCTACATGACAAACACATGCTTCTACCACTTCATCGGACACAGATGTTAGAAACCTTTGTTGGGCAACAACAGATGTTGGGAACAGTGGTAAGTCAACAGTCGCTAGGATAAACAGAACTTATGAAAACAGAAAATACCTTTCAGCAGTGGATGAATTTTCAGCCAAACAGAGGCTGATTCAAAACATCAACAAATACTATAAAAGACTGATGATTAGTTTCATTCAAAACATCAACAAATGTCTTTTAAAAACATGTCCTCTCAAAAAACAAATCAAAATCTGCAACACAAACAATACTCTACATACAATACCTTTTAGCAGAGGATGAATTTTTAGACAAGCAGAGGTTTGAAAAGAGTTGTTTTCCAAAGGTTGCATATATCTACGTACATTCTTGTGAAATAATAACTCTTAGTTATATTTTATGTAAGGATATAATTATGGTTTTAAAAGCTAGAAGGTTTTATGGAATTTTAGTAAAACAATTGTAAAATTGTAGTTTAACTTGAGTAAATCAGTCTAGTGACCAGTTGCATATAGCAGTACTTTAGTGAAACTACATCATCATTTATGTATATAAAACAACACTTCAAAGACAGTTCAGCAGCGCTTCAGTTGCATAGAATTGTAGATTAGTGATAGTTCAGCAGCGTACAGATGAGGGTTCAACCGGGTACAAATTAAAGACTTTTATATTGTGTATATGATTACAGGGCCGTCTTTGAGGGGTGGGCGACGGCCCAGGGCCTAGTCTTCCGAGGGCCCGGATACATATTTTTATTAAAATTTTATTATATATATATATACACTGAATGAATGAATAAACTAATAACAATACCGTAAATGAGTGAAATGATATAAATAAAACAAGTCTTCTCATATGACTCTAGCCCAAATCTAACATAACATGTTGTAGGCATCAACCACATAAATAATCATATCATTTGATCCATGACAAAAAGCAATTCTATCATATGCATTAAATCTATTATAAATTACAATTTTTCTTCTTAATATTTGATTTTTCCGAAAGAGCTGGTTGAACCTATATAAGAGACATTTTCATATCCATACATAGTATTTGTTTTGTCTTTGAGTTCATAACAATTATTGTCGCATTATAGTCTGTTAGAAAATAAAAAAATAATACATCATATTATTACTTCAAACTCTTAATACCCAATTTTGTTACTTTCAACAAACCACAAAGACCAACCTCGTAATCATACAGGGCCGTCTTCGAAATTTTTGAAAAGTTTTTGCGCCCAAGGCAAGAAAAAAAATCGGGCCCCTAGAATATAACACCAATAACTCATGTGGGGGGGGGGGGTATTCCACTGTCCTCCCAACCGCTGGAGTGATCACACTCCACAAAACTAAAGTATTAAGGTTAACTCCAGTTAAAAACTTTTAACTAAGAACTAAAGATATTTTCAGCATTTCATATCTTAGTATCCAACCATGTTCGTTTTGAGAAACCACATGGACTTACCGTGTAATTAATTTTTATCATTTAAAACACATTTTTCTTTTATTATCTAACTATTTAACTAAATAATTTTTTATTATACATTCTAAAAGATTCTATCTACGTAACGACGTATTTATTTATCTACATTTTGTTGTATGAAACCGATCCAAACTCACCATGTAATTTTTTTTATCGACGTTTCGTTGTGTGATACCAAGCCAAACCCACAACGTGTTTTTTTTATCTAAGTTTCATTGTGTGATATCAAGCTAAACTCATGACGTATCTTTTATCTATGCTTCAATACTTCATTGTGTGAAAAGTTATATAATCTAAAAGATTTTATCTTTCTCACCACGTATTTTTTATCTACGTTTCTTTGTGTGAGCCGAGCCGAACTCATGATGTATTTTTTATCTACGTTTCATTTTGTGAAAGGTTATATATATTTAAAAGATTTTATTTACGTCACGCCATATCGCTGTATGAAACTGAGCCGAACTCAAGACGTACTTTTTTTCTACGTTTCTTTGTGCGAAAAGTTATGTATTCTAAAATATTTTAGCTATGCCACGACATATTTTTTATCTACTTTTGTTCCGTGAAACTGAACTGAACTCCCGAAGTATTTTTTTAATCTACATTTCGTTGTGTGAAAAGTTATATATTCTAAAAGATTTTATCCACATTATGACGTGTTTTTTATCTACATTTCATTGTGTGAAACCAAGGCTAACTCACTACGTACATTTTTTCTACGTTTCGTTGTGTGAAAAGCTATATATTCTAAAAGATTTTGTCTGCATCAGGATGTTTTTTTATCTACATTTCGTTGTATAAAACCGAGCCGAATTCGCGACGTATTTTTTATCTACATTTCGTTGTGTGAAAGGTTATATATTCTAAAAGATTTTATTTATATCATGGCATATTTTTTAGGAGCAATTACATTTTTTTTTTAAGGGTGACTTTCAATATGTACATGGACCATTGGTCACCGGGTCCCCGTCAAGGACGGTTACCCGTCAGCCCAGCTTTCGCAGACGCGATGTTCAATCGGGCCCCGGCTGCCGCTCTGACTGACCTTCGCCCAGAAACCATACTACCCCCACACGAGAGACTCGCTGGGGTAACAGCTGGATGAAAACCAGGTTGCCCTCAGGACCGAACCATGCCTCGGTAGGAACGATCCATCATTGGGACGTCATCCCCCATAACGCCGCAGCCGTGGATCGAACCGGTGACCTCCAAGGAGGAACCGGCCCAACCCCACCACATGGGACCAACTGGGCTAGGGGTTCGGATAGGAGCAATTACATATACCCCATATAAACTTTATTAATTTCATATATACCTAACCCAGCCCAACCCAAAATCAAAATTACATATACTACTTCCTTAAAGATAAAAATATCAGATTACCCATTTTGATTTATTTTATTAAAATTAATTTTTAGAATAACTATTTTACCTCTATTTCCAATAAAAATTTTAAATTTACCCACTTTTAACATATTTTTTAACGACTAGTTCATCATTAATTTTACTAAAGCTTGAGAATTTCATATTTACCCATTTGTTTTTAGCTAGATTAATCGAAAATTATTGAATCTGTAACTGATTAAACTACCTAGTTACATTGAAATAATATTCAATAACTTGAAAACTTGAAATTGCCTATAAAAAAAGAGTAAAAATACCAAAATCATCTCTGATATTTATTCATATTTGCTTATTGTGTCCAATTTTTTTTTTTTTGTTGCATTTAAGTCCTTTATGTTTGTGTTTTATTGTCATTTCCATCAAAATCACCAACTTAATTTATTTTTTCTGTTAAGGTGAAGGGACGGTTTTGACATTTTACTCTTACATTTTTGTTTTATATTATTTTGATTACTTGTTTCCCTTTTATATAGCGTAATGTTTATTATTTTTAATATATGTTACACTTAAGGCGCATTTTAATTAAAAAATTATATTATTTATCACAAATGCATTGAAATACTCATTAAAATTTTATAAACATGGTTTAGACCTGTCAATCTGTTACACAACCGGCCATTAAAATACCCATTTAAATTTTATGAACATGTATTTTTGAGTCTTTTTGTGTATTTGTTATAAACTATGGCCATGTTTGGCTTAACTTTTCAAAACAACTTATGACTTTTTGGAAAAATTAATAAGTCACAGTGAAGTGAGTTATTAAGACCACCCGTAGTGGGGCATTATTTTTAAAAAAATTTGAAAAAAAGGCCCCAAAACGCCCCCTCCCCCACTACACTAGGCGTTTTGGGGAGTTACTTTTGGAAAAAATTGTTTTTGGCGTTATGTTTAAAACGCCGAATTGCAAAAATTGTTTCTGACACATTTGATGTTGGTAGCTTGGACCACTAAGACCCACCAATCAAATTACCCATGCTCTGACACACCCACATGCTTTTTTTTCCATTAAAAATAATATGGGGGTTATTGGCATAATGCCCCACTACGCCACTTTTGCTATAATGCCCCATCGCTGACTAGGACGCCACGTGTCGGATAATGCCCCATGGTGGGGGCATTATAACACATTACCACTACACATGGTCTAACTTTTCTCCTCACATAAAAATTTCATGCCAAACATCTTTTAACTTTTTAAAAAGTCAATAAGCTAATAAGTCACTAAAATAAACAATTCCAAACACCCCCTATGATTTAGGTGGTATTATACTATTATCTTATCTTTTTTCTTTAGCTTTTTTGTATCCAAAATTTTAGAATACTTTGCTTGTGTATCCTTTGGTATTCAACTTAGACTATCAGCTTAATAGGATTTATCTCTTCATTCAACTTAAACTATCATATTAGTAAGATTTATCTATTCATTCACATTTTGTTTCTTACACATTATTAAAAACTATGACATTAAAGATGCCCATGCAGATATCACTAGTAATGGACCCCAGGAGCGGAAATTTTTAGGTGTCGTTTTTCAATCACTATGTAATAATATTTTTTCGGTCTGGTTCGAGTCGGTCGTATTAAATTTTAATGGGTATTTCAATGGATTTTGATAAATGACATAACCTTTTTTATCAAAATTATCCTCAATTATCATCAATTCTTAATTAGTCCCCATGTGGTTTCTTATGATTAACATGGTTGTGTACTAAGATATGAAATGATGAAATTATCCTCAATTCTTAATAAGTTTTTAGTTGTTTACTGATGTTAGACTTAATAGCTTAGGATGTTACAAAATTAAAAGTTAATACCTTAAATTAATACTATAAATTCTTAACATCCAACATTGTTACTTTTTACAAACAAAGAGTATTTTAGATTAAGAAGGGTTCACATCGATAACATTTGAATTATATTCTAATTTTAAGGTTGTATTATTTTTTAAAAGCCTTTAGGAAAAAAAAATTAATATATATGAAAAAATCTTAGTTAAAAAGGAATAAAAACAAAAATAGTTGTTTGTCATTTAATATGTGAAAATGAAACTTATGACGAAATGCATTAATTTGCTATGATACACTACCACTTTTTGTGAGTGGTTTCTTTGTTCACATGCAAATTTTTGGTTTCATGTGCATGTCGTTCACCAATATGTTTTCCACTATATATCGAAAATCGAATTTGTTTGATGCCAATCTATCCATCAATTTGTTTGCGCTAATAGGTTCAAGTGTGAGTTATTACTATGTTGTCGTGAACACATAAATCTATAAAGTACAAATTGGTTCAAATTTACTTTGCCACACGCAAACATGCATGTCACATGTGCAGGTGTAAACATTTTGTCATAAGCTTTGTTATAAAGTACTAGTAGGTACCTGCGTGTTGCGGCAGAAACACAACACTTAGGCAATGTTTTCATAATCGGAGGAAAAATCTAACCGTACGATTTGAATGTTAACTTAAGCCGTAGTGATGTTATCAGCCTTACACATCTCAATTAAATAATAATTTGATATAAAAAGTATTAAGTACGTATGAAAACCATTGTTGCATCTCAACAAATGTACACACAAATACGAAAATAGTACATAACAATTTAAACTAAAAATTCAGTTGTCAATTGCATCGTGATGTGTTGAAATTTAGTTGTAAGCCTTACACATTTCAATTATCGCATCTAGATTTTCCGACCACTATTCTTCATGACCAAGTCTGTTATAAAAGTAGTTACTAGGAGTTCTTGTTCTTCTTTTACCACTGCATCTATTGGAGAACGAGTTTCTTGAATCTTCACTTCTTTGATTGTTACATATATTTGAGCAAGTTTAGCCACCAATAAAAAATAATATTAACTATCTTATTTACATGTGCTTTAACATTTTTAATATTTAGTATAGATACCTGACAGTCTGACACATTTTTCATTTTGTTCTTTGTAACATCCATAATAACTTTCTAATTTTCTGTATAAGAAAAAAATGAACAAGTGCGTAAAAGTGACAAAAGTGTGTGAACTAATAACATAAACATGTGTTGTAAATATATATTTATAATATCAATGCTTAAACACAAAATGCATTAAAAATCATTACGTTTCGATTAAAAGTCATCTAACATACCATTTTCTAATGAAGAAAACTATAGCAATACTAAACTCATATTAAGTAGAATAAAATACTCGTTTTTATGGTGTATTTAAAAAAAATAACGTGAGGAAAAGTTACAGCTGTTTAAAAATCACGGGGGTAATTAGTTTTTATAAGATGAATAAATGTAACTACTAATTAATTAACCAAAATTTGGTTAAGATGAAATATTAAAGTATAACTAACGAGAAGATTAAAGTGTAATTAGCGTTTGAAATACTAATTTATCCTGTTTTAATGTTGTATTTTATACATTAAATTCTAAAAGAGTTTTAACTTTTGGGAATTTGAAAATGAGCTTTTACAATGTATTATAATAATAATAAGAGTAAACTGCAATTTTACCCCCTGAAGTTAGGGGTCATTGGTACTCTTACCCCCCCCCCCCCTAAGGAAAATTGCAATTTTACCCCCCACTGTTCACTGTTATGTCACAACCTTACCCCCTAAGCTCAATTTTGTTGACTGATCTGTTGACTTGGTGGTGAAATGACTATTTTACCCTTTTATTTTACTCCCTGTGTTTTGTTTACTCTGTAATTTTACCCCCTGCCACCACTGCCACCGCCATTCACCACCACTGCCACCTCCAGGCACCACCCTCAACCACCACTGCCACCGCCATTCACCACCACAACCACCACTGCCATCTTCTTCCTCCCCCTCTCTCTCTCTCTCTAAAAAACCCACCACCCCCGCCTTCATCTTCAACAATCACCACCGTCATCTCCACACCCCAGCCACCAATCATACACATACATACAACCAAACCATTCATAATCACCACTGTAAGACAACAACCACCTCCGCCACTCTAAACCCACATACATGCTCTGTTTTATTCCACCACCAAAAACCCTTAATTCAATCATAAATTTCTTCATAAACTAAACCCATCATCACAACCACCACTGCCACCCTATTTAACATCTGTTTGATGGGAAAGAACAAGGAGAAAAAGAAGCCAAGACCATACTTTTTCAGGATTAAAAAAAAAGTACCAGCTCTTTACCTTTTTGGACAAGAAATGAAGAGCAAATGCTATGCTGGTTAAATTTACACACATACAACCTCTCGTTTACCTCTACAAACACACACAAACTTCTGTCTTTTGAAGCCTGAATCATCAGCCTTAGAATAGCCCCTTTCTCGGCTCTCTTTCAGTCCCAAAACCAACTACCAGCAACCCAAAACAGCCCTATAATTCACTCTTTTGGCAGCCTTTCTGTTCCAGCTTTGCAGGCCTGTTGCAACCTCAAAACAGGTCACGTTTGGTGCCAAAATCAAGTTCCTCTCAAGCTAAATTCATCTCTTGCTGGTTGCTGGTTATTGTATTTACTATTCAGTTTGATCTTAAGCTGTCATAATATGTCCGATCGAGTTGGGCATAGATTCCCGTTCCGGCTCCCTCCCGTTCCGGCCCCTTTCCAGTCTTTTGCTGTTTCTTTTGCACCAAAATTGTGTGTTTCTAGTTGTGGCGGCAGTGGTGGTTGTGGCGGTTCAGATGGCGACGGTGATGGTTGAAGATGACGATGATGGAGGTTCAGATCTAGACTTATCAATAACGAAGAAGACAAGACTGGTTGTGGCGGGGGTGGTGATGATGGCAACGGTGATGGTTGTGGCGGCAGTAGTGGTTGTGGCGGTTCAGATGGCGACAGTGATGGTTGAAGATGATGATGATGATGATGATGGAGGTTCAGATCTAGATATAACAATAATAATTGCAGTTTACTCTATATATAATAAAAATAATAATAAAAATAAATATAGGGTAAGATTACCAAAATACCCTTGCATATAATGGTCAAACTACCGTTGACTGAGCTTAGGGGGTAAGGTTGCGACATAACAGTGAACAGTGGGGGGTAAAATTGCAATTATTTCCTTAGGGGGGGTAAGAGTGCCAATGACCCCTAACCTCAGGGGGTAAAATTGCAGTTTACTCTAATAATAATAATAAGGGTAAATTACATTTTACGTTCTTTAAGTTTAAGCAAAATTTCAGGCGTTGTCTTTAACTAACGAAATTACAACGGATGTTCTTTATGTCTAATTTCCTTACAGGCGATGCCTTTTCTTTCTAAAATAATTACAATAATAAAAGACATCTTCGGTAAAGATACTAAAACGTAAAGGACATCTCTTGTAAAGAGATTAAAATATAAAGGACATTTGTTGTAATTTCGTTAGTTAAATGTCAACGTCTGAACTTTTGCCGATACTTACCATAATTATCTATATTAATCCAAACTCTTGATGAATAGTAAATTAAAGTTTTAATAATATTATATTTATTTTGATTTATTCTAATTTGATTTGTTTTTTAAATTGAAAAAGAGTAGTAATTTATTTATTTTATCGCAATGTGCCCATAAGAATATTAAAAAAACACATATTTTTTGTATCATAAACTATACGAGTATTTGATATGTCACTAACCGAAGCGATTTCATAATATTATATTAGAGTAAATTGCCATTTTGGTCCCTGTGGTTTTGTCACTTTTGCCACTTTAGTTCAAAACTCAAAACTTTTTGCATCTGGGTCCCTGTGTTTTCAGTTTTATTGCCATTTTGGTCCAAAAATGAAATCAGGCCATATTTGTCTTATAAAATCCTGCTATTTTGTCATTTTCCGCAGGGGCAAAATGATCATTTCTTTTTTATAAATAAATACCATATTTTATAAGACAAATATAACCTGATTTGCCCTGAGGAAAATGACAAAATTGCAGGATTTTATAAGATAAATATGACCTAATTTCATTTTTGGACCAAAATGGCAATAAAACTGAAACCCTAGGGACCCAGATGCAAAAGGTTTGAGTTTTGGACTAAAGTGGCAAAAGTGATCAAACCTTAGGGACCAAAATGGTAGTTTACTCATTATATTATAATTATTTTGATTTATTCTAATTTGATTTGTTTTTTATAATTGAAAATGAATAGTAATTTATTTATTTTATCATAAAGTGCCCATAAAAATATTAAAAAACATATATTTTTCGTACCATAAACTATACAAGTATCTGACATGTCACTAACTGAACCGATTTCAATAGAACAACATCGGCACTACCATTAGTAGTATCAAAACCAATAGTCTTTTTTATGGTTTTCAATTGATATAAAACATGTATCATTTTCAGCAGATCACGACTTTATTTTTTTAGATTTCTCTTTCAGTTGTTGTAGTGAATCTCGGTACTGGAACGAACTGAACCGATACCAATTGAGTTCTCGCCGCATAGCGTGGGAGGAAACCACTAGTAATATAATGAAATAAGAGTGTAACACAAATGAGGTAAAGCTTTTTAATTTGTTTTATCAGATCTGTTGCAAAACGTTGTGTGATAATTATGATCTGCACAGGGGCGGTTCTTAGAAGGGTTCTGGCAGGGCCACGGCCCGGGCAAGTTTTTCGGCCGTAGTGCTAATTTTCCGCATTTCGATCGAAATTTTTTATAAATACTATGTTTGGCCCGGGCTTGCCCAGGCTTTTTTTAGTGTCCGTGTCTTTCGGCCCTGGCACGTTCAACGGGCAAGATCCGCCACTGGATCTGCATGCATTACTATAGGATAATTTAGTATTCTATATATTTGCATGCAAGACTTTTTTTAAGCTGCAAGTGTAAAACGCGAATCAACAAACCAAAAAAAAAAATCAAAAAATAACCAACACAATAACGAATGGTCACTATATATTATTTTATTATTTTGATTTTGGTATATCATTAAGAACTTAGTATAAAGTTCTTTTCTTATAAACACTTAGCATGAATTAATCAAGTTGAAAAATATGCCATCCATTTATAACTTTTTATGAAAAATGTAAAGTATTTATTCAATACATTCTAAGACTATAATCCAACATGCACTTACTCTTGTTTTATATTGGGTTATTGGTTGAAAACAAACTTATTGTTTTAGACTAAACCTAAAGTTTCATCCGACAACTTTGAGTGTGTTTTTATAACTATGACCCTGTGAGAACCTGTTTCAGGAAAACTTTGGACCCGTCCATACCTTACACATGTTCCATTGGGAGAAAACAAAATTATTGTTTTAGACTAAACCTAAAGTTGCATCCGACAACTTTGAGTGTGTTTTTATAATTGTGACACCGTGGGAACCTGTTTTAGAAAAAACTTTGGACCTGTCCATACCTTACACATCAATGAGATCAAGTAAAACACATCTCGAATTGATCGCTTCGAGTGTTTGTGGATGATAAGTAAAATAGTTTAGTAATACCTTCCTTGCGACATACGAGTAAGGAGAATGAGTTTCATCTAGGCTATCAATCATATTAGGGAACGTACGGCTTATGCTTATGTAATGAACAAAAACAGCCCAGGCCCATTATATGCGACCCAACTGGTTTCAAGTTAATAGGCTCCTCAGCTGACACCATAACTAATTCAGTTATTCATTTCAGGCCCATTATATAGAGTCGAGGACCAGAGTCACAGACCAGCATATCAACCCAACGCTGGGTTCTTTTTATTTTTAAATAGAAAGTTACGATTTTTTTTATTTTATCTGCTTTTTGAAGTTATTTTTAATTTAGTCTTTTTTTTTTAATTCATATTTAGGATACCAATAAGAATTGAAGTTTTACGGAAAAAAAAACCCAGAAATATTTGGATGGGTGTTGAAAAAAATTCACATGTTGGTTTAACATGCTAATTATAACGTTATATACCTAATGTAAGATCAAATACAAATGAATTTAAACATATAAAATGTCCTTAGGAATAATGTTTAATTGCAAAATATATATAAAAAAAATTCGTGGTTTTACAGTAGTAGAGTAGTTATAATTATTCTATAATTTTGTAGAGTAATTATAAGTACTCTACAAAATTACATAATTACTCTATTAGTGTAAAATCCTGATTTTTTTTAATTCTAGGACTAAAATACATTATTAATAAGATGGGGAAAAATTCAAAAAAAAAAAATCTCTCCTTCATTTTTCACGTTAAAGGTTTTTTTTTTTTTTTTTTTTTTCTTTTTGTATGTTAAGACTATTAAAATAACTTAACCCTATATATATACTAAATAGTTTTTATTCTATGACTAAAATACTAAAGATTTTTTTTTATTCTACGACTAAAATACATTATTAATAAGATGGGGAAAAAATTCAAAAAAAAATATATCTCCTTATTTTTTACGTTAATGGTTTTTTGTGTGTTAAGACTATTTGTAATATAACTTAACCCTATATATATACTAAATAGTTTTAGTGTGTCATTAGTATTACCACTTTGGTGGGGTGGTAGAGACTTTCAATTATTGTCATGAGGTAAACTTTGTGTAACTTAGGAGTAGTGAATTTGTAATTACCTTTGCCGTTAAAAAAATAGTTTTAGTGTAATGATGAAACTAACCTTGTTTTATTGGTAGTTTTTAACTAGTATTTTCCTTATTACCCAACATTATTAATAAAACCAAACCATAAAACTCGTTGCAAACTTGAAAGAAAAATGTTACAACCCAATTTTATTATTTTGAAACCCAATTTTATTATTTTGAGAAAAAACACTGAGAGTAATACTAACTAAAACTTAAAATAAAATATAGATAAATGAAAAAATAAATCATCTTATGTATTTAAGCTATAAATAAAGGCATAATGCTACAACAACATATTAAAAAATATGCCCACTTTTTTATAAGCTGCTATTAAGATGTTGCATGATTTATCAAGCAAAACTACTTACAAAAGCTATTATAAACAATACATAAATTAAAAATAGTTACATGACAGATGGATTGAGTTAGAGTTGTAAAGATCATGTAGTTTAAAACGAGTCAAACTTTAGTTCTGTTAACTTAAATTAGTCGGGCTCAAGATTAGTCAGCTCAACTTGACTCGTTTTCACTGTCTACAAATTATATTTGTTTTTGTAAATTCATACTTTAAACCCGTGACCGTATAATATTTAACTAATTTGTGGAAGCAAGAAGACGTGGGACAAGAGATTTAAAGAAATAGAATTCCTTTGAAACGAATATAACATGGCATATACCTCTCAAAAGTCCAAACACCATATCCATCTTTAAAGCATCTCCTTTATCTTGTTCTTCACAAACATATCGAATTACTACTCATCAAGAACCTTTGCATACCCACAAGTATATTCATGGCATAAACCCACTAAACCACTATATATAATTACTACTCTTTGTTTCTTCAAACGGTAAGAGCTTTTGAACCATAGGCGAGTGAGTAATAAACAAAACAGTTGTAGGGCTTCTCTCCTTTGGTAGACGATTATTGAAACCCTAATTCGAGCTTTCAATTGCATTGTATGCACGAATGAAGGGTTCAAAGAGTTATCTGCCAAAGGAGAGTTGCCCTGCAACTACTTTGTTTAATTTTTTAGACCACAAATGCTCATGAAGGGTTGGACTTGTTCATTAATTAGTTAAGGTATCATATTAGAAACGAAAATAGTGTCATTTTACTGTTGTAAGGTTTCTTTATTATTTTTATGTTTTACGTACTAAATCATCATAAATCAATCAATCACATTTTATATATCCATCATCATTATTTCAGAGGCTATTGATAATAAGATGTAGTCTGTTTGCCTTAAACAAACACAAAGTACTTTCTAGCATATGTTTTTACGGTTTAGTTTGCTCCGGGGTGATCAGTTTCAGTATATTTTTTTTGGGTTTTTTTGAATTGCTTACGGCAAAATTGTAAAAGTTTATTTTAGAAAGAGAGTGCTATTCGTACACGCTTGACTAGGGTCGTAAACGAAACGAACGAACACGAGCAAGGTTTTGTTCGTGTTCGTTCGTTAAGGAAATAAATGTGTTTATGAACAGTTCATGAACACTTACCAAACGAGATATTATGTTCGTGTTCGTTCATTAAGGAAATGAACGTGTTCACAAACACACATAAAATCAGCGAAAGCGACGGAGGCTAGCGGTGGATGGCGGATGGAGCAGCGCTTGAACTTGAATCCATAATTGTGAAATTGAGATTAATAGTGTTCGTCGATGTGAATATAGAGGAAGGAAATGCGAATACTCCATAAACAAGGTGAGAATAGGGTTTCCTATTTTAAATGTTAGGGTAATATATAAATAAAAACAAGATCCCGACTACTCTCCCGTATTGTCTGAGCCGTTGGATCTCATCGTCGTTAGCACCAGCTAGAAGTCCTCCACAAACTTTAACTCCCATTCACACATCTAGAGATCATTTTTTACGGTCTAAAAAAAGTAATTACATAACCAAATTTTGAGGATTGCTGGTCGGTCTAGCAGCTGACCCGAGGCCTGGATTGTGAGTAACAACTACAGTCTACAAAAACTTTTAGATCAGTTATAAAACAACAAACGGGTCATTTGACGTTAGGCTTTATTTCTGACTCAACAAAGCCCATCTTGACCCGTTCTAAAAATGTAAACAGGTTGATTTGGCTTCAGTTTTATTCCCGACCTGACCAAACCCATTTCGACCGGATAAAAACTGAAGTTGTCCGTCCACACCGAAACCAAAACCATTTTGACCCACTAAAAAAACGCAAAGGGTCGATTTAATCGTCTTCTACTTCTGACCCGGCCAAAAAAGGGTTTTGCACAAAGACTTTAAAAAATTGGTACAGAGAAACAAGTTTTAGGCTGAATAACGAAAGGTTATTCTTTTTATTTCACTCACAGCAAGAGTACATCAATGATCAACATTAAATAGGAACTAGAAAACAACTACCAATACTACAAAATAGGATCAAATAGATTGGACGTTAGCAGATAAAAAGGAAAACTTGGTAAATCATAGTTATCTCCAATACTCCCCCTCAAGTTGGCGCATGTAGGTTCGCAATGCCCAACTTGCCGAGTAAATAAGCCAAGTGTTGTCCACCAATAGGTTTAGTAAACAAATCTGCGACTTGTTGATGTGACTGAATAAACACCGGGTTGATTTCTTTGGACTCCACGCGTTCACGAACAAAATAACATGCTTAGTTCGTTCATGAAAAACCGGATTATGAGCAATGTGACGAGCGGATTCATTATCACAAAACAATGTAGTTGGTTCCTTTTGGACTGCGTTCAACTCCATAAGTAACCAACGAAACCATAAGACCTCACTAACGGTTGCAGCCATAGCACGATACTCTGCTTCAGCAGACGAACGAGAAACCACGGATTGCTTCTTGGATTTCCAGGACACGGGAGCTCCACCCAGGTTAAGTAGATAACCAGTACGAGAGCGCCGAGTAAACGGGCAGCCCATCCAATCGGCATCACAGTATGCAACGAGTTCTGTCCCATCCATCGATGGTAACAATATCCCTTGTCCCAAAGTGTGTTTGAGATAGCGCACAACGCGTATGGCTGCATCGAGATGAGGTTGGCGCGGATCTCCTACAAACTGACTCAACAAATTAACTGAATACGCGATGTCTGGACGTGTGGCTTGTAAGTACAAAAGACGACCCACTAATCGTCGATATTGACCTGCATCCACTCGGTGATCATTTGCTGCTGTGTCAAGTTTTAGTCCTTGTTCCATTGGAAATGAACTAGGTCTGCACCCTTCTAAACCCATATCATGCAAGATATCCAATGTGTATTTCCTTTGACTAAGAACGAGACCCTCTTTAGTTCGAGCAACTTCGATGCCAAGAAAATATTTAAGATTGCCAAGGTCTTTTATGGTGAACCGATCATGCAATTCCAATTTAGTAGCTTGAATCTTGTTCATATCATTGCCTGCCAAGATCACATCGTCTACGTATATGAGAGCAGCCACTTGAATCTTCTAATAGGTATAGATAAACAAGGATGGATCAGCCACTGATTGTTTGTAACCCAGTTCAAGTAAGACCTTGGTAAATTTATAATACCAGTTACGAGAGGCCTGCTTAAGACCATAAATAGACTTCCGTAACTGACAAACGCGATGCTTTGCTTTGTCTTGAAAACCTTGTGGCAACTTCATGTACACCTCCTCGTCCAAATCTCCATGCAAAAAGGCATTGTTCACATCGAGTTGATGTATAATCCAATCTCGTTTGACAGCCAAAGTTAACAATGTGCGCATTGTTACCAATTTTGCAACCGGAGCAAACGTGTCATGATAATCGATCCCTTCAAGTTGAGTGAATCCCTTGGCGACGAGTCGTGCTTTGTACCTTTCAACTTCTCCATTAGGTTTGTATTTAATTTTATATACCCATTTCGAATCAATTGTCTTCTTTCCAACGGGTAATTCTTCTAGAGACCACGTTCCGTTTTGTTCGAGTGCTTTGATTTTTTTCATCATAGCGTCTCGCCATTGTTCATGCTGGACAGCTTGCTGGAAAGACTTTGGCTCATCGTGTGTATCGATGGTGGAAAGAAAAGCTTTATGATTAGCACTAAATTTATCATACGAAATGTAATGGGCAAAAGGATGTACCGTAGAGGATGATTGATCAGGAGACGGGGCTGCATGGTCTATCGAAGGTGGGAGATTCACTGCATAGTCTTGTAAATGCTTCGGCCGAGATCGAACACGTGTAGGACGTGATTGTTCGGTATGAACATGTGCCTGGTCAATGTTTTCATGCAACTCATTAGGTAAATTAAAATGGATTTCTTCATCCACATCACCTTGGACTTGTGTGTCGTTAATGCCTGTTGGTGGGTCCACATTATCCCCAGTAGCTTGGTTATTTTCATCCATATGAGCATATTCTTCATGCACATGACTTTCACTATTATTAGGCACCACTCCCCCTTTCAACCAATCCTCACACTCTTGACTTTGTTCTAAGTGTTCATTTATTTTAAAAGGAATATGTTCACCTTCATAACTGTTAGTAGAAAAAAGGGAATACATTCTCGACAAACCTCACATGTCGAGAGATAACAATTTTATTTTCTTCAAGATCAAAAATTCGATATCCTTTTGTGCCATAAGGGTAACCAAGAAAAACCCCTCTTCGTCCACGTGCCTCAAACTTGTCTCCCTCTGTATTAGTATTCCAAAAATATGCAAGACAACCGAAGACCCGCATGTGATCATAACCGGGTGTTTTTCCAAATAAGACCTCATATGGAGTTTTATCTTGTAAAGCCGTGGTAGGCACCCGGTTTATTATATACGTGGCAGTCATTATGCATTCACCCCAGAATTTAATTGGTAAGTTTGCTTCAAATCGAAGTGCACGAGCCATTTCAAGGAGATGTCGATGCTTACGCTCCACCACCCCATTTTGTTGTGGGGTATGTGGACACGTTGTTTCTAAAATAATGCCTTGTTCCCCATAAAACTCTTTCATTTTATTAGATATAAACTCTCCTCCATTGTCACATCTAAAACGTTTAATTTTCTTTCCAAATTGCCTTTCTACCAAATTATGAAAATTCATTAAGCACGTGTTCGCTTCACTTTTGCGTTTAATCAAATACACCCAAACGGATCTACTATAGTCATCCACCAATGTAAGGAAATAATGTGCTCGTGTTAAAGACGGTGTTCGATAACCCCCCCAAATATCACAATGAACCATGTCAAAACATTCACTTGTCTTAATGAAGGCAGTTGGAAAGGGTAACTTTGTAAACTTTGCTTGAAAACAAGAGTCACAGAAATTATTCTTTGAATTGAAATTAACATTCATGTTAGGAAACTTTACACATGATGAATGTCCTAGTCTCCTATGCCATGTGATTGAACTAACTGCCATGGCTTGTCTTTCTTTCTTCAACATTCCCATTCGATAAAGACCATTGATGCAATTACCCGCTCCAATCAAGCTCCTCGTTTTCAAGCCCTGTATGACAAAAAAGTCGGGAAAGAACGTAATTGCACAATGCAAATCTTTGGTTAGTTTCCTTACAGAAAGAAGGTTGCATTTTAGATTAGGAACAAATAAGACATCTTTTATTTTGATTCCCCCTTGCAGGAGGGCTTCGCCATTCCCCATTACAGGAACACTTTTGCCATTTGCAACGGTGACTGGGATTTCGCTTGAATTGGTGACAACATCTACGAGCACTTCTTTTTGGCAAATCATGTGCTCGGTTGCCCCCGAATCCAGAGCTCCACAGTCATCATCGTTAGTAAACATACCTGCCATGTTGGCTTATGGCGACGACTCTTCTTTTAACCGATCCTTGTTATCCCCAAGAAGCTTCAGAAACATACCATACTGTTCGTTTGTTAACCCTTGGATCGGACTAGTGGTTGTTTCTGCCAGCGCCGCTTGTGGCTTGAAACCGTCTTTCTTTGCTTTCCCGGGCCACCACTCGGGATATCCTATACGTTTGAAACATCCTTCTCGATTGTGTCCATCGCGTCCACAATGAGTGCAATGCTCAGCTTTGTTAAGAGAGCCTGATTTTTCATTCTTCTGCCATGGTTTCTTTTGCACATGCCCTTCCTTTCGGTTACCTTGAGAGGTTTGAAACGCAGCCGCCTCGATGGTTGTCTTCTTCTTGGTCGCAACATTTCTTTGTTGTTCATCCTCCGCCACCATATGATAAGCATTACTCAGAGTTGGCATGGGATGAATGGCCAATATTTGAGTACGTATGACAGCAAACTCGTCATCAAGACCAAGTAGGAACTCATACAGTTGTTCCTTTTCTTTCAGTTTGACCAGTTTCTTTCCTACCTCACACTTACATCCATTGCAGGTGCAATATGGAGTTGCAAGAACAGTTGTAATTTCATCCCAGATTCTTCTCAGTCTCGTGTAGTATGCTGATACGGTTGCTCCATCTTGCTTAGTGACATTAAGCATTTGTTTTAATTCATAAGCTCTTGGTGCACTCTCCTTTCCAAATCGTTCCTTTAAGTCTTTCCAGATTTCAGCAGTCGTGTTAGCGTACTTCACACTAGCTCGTATGTCTTTGTCCATGGCTGTTGTGAGCCATCCCTTCACCATCGCGTCGCACCGCATCCAGGCCATGTAAGTTTCATCTGCTTGTTCGGGTTTTGGAATTGTTCCATCAACAAATCCAATTTTGTTTTTGGCAAACAAGAAATTTGTCATTTCTTGTAACCAATCATTGAAGTTGGCATCCGTCAAGCCATCTGCCGAGGATAGTCGGAGGGGTGTAGATATAGGGGTGAGTTCGGACCGGTGTGATCCTTAGCTTTCGATCCTTCTCCGCCGGCCATTAGGGTTTTAGAATTGATGATCTTAATTTTGGATCTTGTGCTCTGATACCATAAAAAATTGGTACAGAGAAACAAGTTTTAGGCTGAATAACGAAAGGTTATTCTTTTTATTTCACTCACAGCAAGAGTACATCAATGATCAACATTAAATAGGAACTAGAAAACAACTACCAATACTACAAAATAGGATCAAATAGATTGGACGTTAGCAGATAAAAAGGAAAACTTGGTAAATCATAGTTATCTCCAATAGACTTTGACAATATAGAGGGCTCAAGCAACCATTACAGCGCCTGAAAATGAGTCAGAGTCATAAACATATAATTTTGCAAAGGATACCAAAGCTTCATGCACAGAGAGTTCTATGAGGCTCAGGATTAAAAAAAATCAACAAATTCACCTGTTTCTATGGAAAACTCACATGAACCATCATAGGTGATGATCTCGGTTCCACCACTTAAGCATCGCAGTCTTCATGCACATCTGATTTGTCCGAAGCGCAGATCTGGCAACAGAAACTTCAGATCTGAAACTCCTTTAGATTATCATCGTTTCCATCTTTATTTACTTCTTCTAGCTAGAACCCCCATCCGGCAACGGAAATGACTTTTCGGTGACCGTTTAGGCTTACGACGAGTTGTTAGGCGGCGACGATGAGTTTGCATGCAACGAAGGAGGCGATTTAGTAGAGAACCGCCCGCTGCCGAAGCCGTTTGGCACTTAAACCACCGCTAAACCTATAGTGAATGTGATGATGCTTGCTTGCTTGTGTTTTGTATTGTGAGAAACCCTAGCCGGTGGCCTACGTCATCGACGTTCTTTCTCCATCGTCGAGCTCTCCTCTCTCAACAGTACCTGATTGCAAGATGCCAGTGGATTGAGAAGAAACTGAAGCCAGAGAAACTAATGTAAAGCTTACCTCATAAGCCACATAGAAAGACAAAGCAAAGTACAACAAATAATACACATTATATAACTTTCATATGCATAAATAAGCAACAATGCAAAAGGTACAACATGTTATTGCATAACAATGTTGTAAATTAGACTATATATAAATTAAAAAAATATAAACGGTTTAGATAAAATAAATAAAAGCACAAAAATCTTTTATGAACATATACAAACGAATGTTCACAAACACGTTGCCGAACGTTCACGAACGCAATTGAATAAACGAGACCTCTGTCCATGTTCATTTATTTAACTTATCGAACGAAAATTCTTGTTCGTGTTCATTCATTTATAACATGATATGAATCTCGTACATACGTTTCACCCGCAATGGTTCCCCGACAAACTCGATTGTGAATCTTGTTGGACCAGTACATGACTCGAGAACACCTCATCGTTACAATAATAGTTTTTCTTACATGATATTGTATATAAATGTTTAGAGAATCAACTAGAAAAATAGTATATCATCTAATATTGTTTATGTATCTTACTAAGGTTATTAAGTTATAGACCAAGTTACGAGATTGAGTATAAAATATGATACAATAAAAAAGTTAATAAAATAATTACATGTTACATTACTTTTAATGATAAAAAATTACAAATGAATGTTACATTAATAATTTACAAATATATAAAAACTTCTTTGTAGACTACATTAACAATTTACAAATTAACTGATAATTTTAATTGAGTTAGAGGCGGGGAACCAACTGACAATAAAATAGAAACTTCAGGAAGGAAAATGGTAGTTTTTAAACTATTGGAGCAAAATCATTAAAATGGTTAAACATAGATTTCTTCTTCTCGAGGAACAAGAATACTGTAGAGATCTTGCAAGCTCGTGTTTCCCAGCTCTAGGGTGGATGCTAACGTCATTGTTAGACTTCTTCATTCCCTTGGTAGAGCATCTAGAAATTTTACATTTCTCTCATCATTGGATTTCTCAACACCGAATTTTTTGAGGTCGTTTAATAGCTTAGCAAATCTATTATATGTTTCAGAAAGACTTTCTGTAGGAAGACTTTTGAACTTCTCATAGGAGGAGACACAATTTGTACGTTTGTTTCTTTTCGTTCTCTCCCCTTCTTCACAAAGATTTTCCAACTGATCTCATATTTCCTTAGCAGGTGTACATATATCTACCTGAGAGAATATGTCATTAAGAAGTGCCATAATCAAAAGTCATTTGGCCCTTTCATCAGCTTCCACCTTATCCTTGTCTTCTTTGCTCCAATTTCTTTCTTGTTTTGGAGCCAAAGAAGCAGGAATTTCTGGTGTTTGCTCAGTTGCTAGAACAGCTGGGATTTCAATACTGGGTATATGTGGCCCACTCTCAATGGATTGAAACAGGGGTCGATCATGTTCATTTAGGAAGTTGATCATTCTGATTCTCCACTAGGGTACTCCTCTCTGACAGGCTTTGGCATAGGCCCAATATTGAAAGCATTGTTCCATGTTTGAATGTCTGCCATATTTAGTTTAGAGAAAAAAAAACTTTGAACAATTGATCGTTTGAAAATAGTTTATTCAATCTGCTCTGATACCAATTGTTGATCCCAGATAACAATGCTCTTTAACTAAATTTGGCAAATGATTTCAACAAGTATGAAAATAATATGCAGAAACATAAATCAAACTTTCAAGAAACACAACTACATAATTTTGAAGTTTATATCACTTTGAAACAAGGTTTACAAGATGATTGTGAGGTTATTGGCTAATACAAACAAATACTTTAAGAATTATGTAATAAAGGGCAATGGAGTTTTTGTTGTATGCAATGAATTCCTGGCTTAACTCATTCTCCCTTTGGTGTTGAATTCTCTATTTATAGAGAATGTTTGACATGAATAAACATTTGTTTATTCATGCACTTGTCTGCATAAAGTAGCTTTTTGGCATATTCATTAAATCCATCCAAGATCAACTTGCTACTTTACTATGGTGGCAGAGCCTTATCTTTTAGACAAGTTGGTTCATTAGATTTTCTGATGAATAACTTACTAGAAATCTGTTGAATTGATCACCAGATTTTTTATGAACATAATTCACCAGATTCTGATGATAAGCATCAGATTTATCATCAGACTTATCAGATTGGTCCTTTCTGATCGTCATTTTGTGCTTGTGATCAAATTCTGATATTTGCTGAAGGTGATGTTCGGCTTTCTGCTTTGTCTTGTTATCTTGCATCTTATTCTTGTGTGATCTCTTGACTTTATCATCTTCAGGACATATGATCAGATCGATCATATTTTTCTTCAATACTTACAAAAAGTTTCCTAACAATAAAACCTATCTCTCTCTACTTCTCTCTACATAATTAAAACATATATCTCTCTCTACAACCCTTCTCTCTCTGCTTCTCTCTACCACATATGACCACCATCAGCCATCATCACCTGCCGAGCGCTGCCACATCACCACCACCCCACCATCTGGTGACCACCACCGGCCCGCCATCACCATCCTCCATCATCATCCCTGGATTTCAGATCCAAACATTCACCACCATAAAAACACCACCCCCGCCATCAGAGACCACCCATCACCCACCTGTTTTGCACAGATCCAAACAACGGTTCAAGCACCACCAACCTACCCTAGCCACCTAGTGGTTCATGTACCAAATGGTGGCGATTACGTTTTAGGGATTTCATGAAGAAACCCGACGATGGCGACGGTTAAAGCTCAAATCGAGCAGATCGGAGAAGTGTTGGTGCTAGTGGTGGTGGTATCCACCTGTTTCTCTTATATCTTTGCTTCAATCTATGTTTGGCAGGTGGTTGTAACAGGTGCAGTCGGTGGTGGGCTTCGATGGTGGTGGGTTTTTTTGGGGAAGATGTCGGCGGTGGATGTGGTACAATGGTGGTTGTTGGTGTTGATGGTAGGTTGTGGTGGTTGATTAGGTGGTGCTGGTTGTAGGTGTTAGTGGTGGCGGCAAGTTGGTGTTGGTGGCTAGTTGTGGTGGCTGTCGGTGCAGGTAGGCGGTGGTGGTGGCTATTAGGGGTGATGGTGAGTACTGATGACGGTTGGTGGTGGTGGTTGTTGGTGATGGAGAGGAGATGAGAGAAAGAGAGAAATAGAGAAAGAGAGAAAGAGAGATAGAGAGAGAGAAGAGAGGGTATAGAGAAAGAATAGATGATCAGATTGTTTATGGGCTTTGATATATTATTATTATTATTATTATTATATAATCTTTATTTGTAGTTTTACTAAAATACCCTTAGTTTTATACTTGAAGGTACCAAAATATCCTTTGAGTTAACAAACAATTTGAATGGAGTTAGAGGCGGGGAGCAAAATGGGAAAAACATAGTGAACTATTGGAGGAAAATAGTTGTTTTTAAATGATTGAGGCAAAACCGTTAAAATAACCAAACCACAGGGAGCAAAACGGAAGTTTACTCTAGTAAATTTGTTATTAAAGGATGATTATATAAGGAGGAATTTAAATCATAAAATTAAAATTATAGATGATAATAAAAATTAATTTGGGGATAATTCAGGTAGACTTTAAATTTGAAATTATTTCTACATTTATCATAAATAACTGATATTTGACTTACCAAAAATTTGAGTATTCATTGTTATAGATCAGGAATGAATTATTTCTACATTTGTAATAAATGATATCCATGTATTCATTATTAATATATATATATATATATATATATATATAGGGAACCGCTAGAATGAGAACCACCTCCAGTTGTAAGAACCGCAAGAACCACTTTCAACCAATCAGACTCTGTCACCTTTACACTATTATTTTAAATCATAAGGGTTATTATGGTAATTTGCTCTCAGTGTCTTATCTCTCTGCCTTTAAAGTCTCATCAGACTTTAATTATCTCATTTTTCTCTCTCCTTTGTCTCTCTCCTCAAATAAACCCTCATCTTCATCATCTTCATCTGATGATGAAGAATCTCAATGTTGGAGAAGAAAATCAACCACACCTCCTCCTACACCACGAGCATCGAACCACCGCCTTTACCTCCGCCGCTACCCCGATCCTCAACGGTGGTGGTGGGTCACCGACACCCACCTGATCACCTGTGATGGTGCCCCCTCGTTGCGACGGCCCACCTCGGTTCTCCGGCTACCCTTAAACACCACACCAAACAATCGATTTTCTCCGGCCACCCTCGTTTCTCCGGCGACGGTGGTGAAGGTGGTAGGTCGGCGGTGGTGGCGGCGAATGATGGTGGTGCGACTGTGATACGGACGATTGGTGTTCTTGAATTTTGGGTCTTTGATATATTATTATTATTATTATTATTATTATATAATCTTTATTTGTAGTTTTACTAAAATACCCTTAGTTTTATACTTGAAGGTACCAAAATATCCTTTGAGTTAACAAACAATTTGAATGGAGTTAGAGGCGGGGAGCAAAATGGGAAAAACATAGTGAACTATTGGAGGAAAATAGTTGTTTTTAAATGATTGAGGCAAAACCGTTAAAATAACCAAACCACAGGGAGCAAAACGGAAGTTTACTCTAGTAAATTTGTTATTAAAGGATGATTATATAAGGAGGAATTTAAATCATAAAATTAAAATTATAGATGATAATAAAAATTAATTTGGGGATAATTCAGGTAGACTTTAAATTTGAAATTATTTCTACATTTATCATAAATAACTGATATTTGACTTACCAAAAATTTGAGTATTCATTGTTATAGATCAGGAATGAATTATTTCTACATTTGTAATAAATGATATCCATGTATTCATTATTAAAATATATATATATATATAGGGAACCGCTAGAATGAGAACCACCTCCAGTTGTAAGAACCGCAAGAACCACTTTCAACCAATCAGACTCTGTCACCTTTACACTATTATTTTAAATCATAAGGGTTACTATGGTAATTTGCTCTCAGTGTCTTATCTCTCTGCCTTTAAAGTCTCATCAGACTTTAATTATCTCATTTTTCTCTCTCCTTTGTTTCTCTCCTCAAATAAACCCTCATCTTCATCATCTTCATCTGATGATGAAGAATCTCAATGTTGGAGAAGAAAATCAACCACACCTCCTCCTCCACCACGAGCATCGAACCACCGCCTTTACCTCCGCCGCTACCCCGATCCTCAACGGTGGTGGTGGGTCACCGACACCCACCTGATCACCTGTGATGGTGCCCCCTCGTTGTGACGGCCCACCTCGGTTCTCCGGCTACCCTTAAACACCACACCAAACAATCGATTTTCTCCGGCCACCCTCGTTTCTCCGGCGACGGTGGTGAAGGTGGTAGGTCGGCGGTGGTGGCGGCGAATGATGGTGGTGCGACTGTGATACGGACGATTGGTGTTCTTGAATTTTGGGTCTTTGTGATTCTTGATGATTGGCCCAAAGGTTCGATTTGTTTCTGTTTTGTTGAATCTGGGTTTAAAACTGGGTTTGAATCTTGTGGGTTTGTCTTGTGGGTTTGAATCTTGTGGGTTTGATTCTGTTGAATCTGTTGAATCTGGGGTTAAAACATCGGAGATAAAACTCTGTTTTTGATGCGGGGTTGATTCTGTTGAATCTGGGTGAATCTTGTGGGTTTGTCTTTCTTGATGGTTTGTTTTATCTGCTTCAATCTGGGGGTTGATTCACATGAATCTGTTGATTTTTTTTTGAAACTGTTTGAATGATGTTCTTGTTCCTTTTGAATGTTTAAATCGGTTGAATATGGTGCCTTATTGAATCGGCTGTGATGATGCAAAAAAAAAAAAAAAAAACTAACGATGGCGTGGCAAGGATGGCGGAGGGTAGGGTTTTGAACCTGCAACCCCACTTTGCAGCCTCTGATTATCGGAAAATCTGAGCCAAAACTTTGTTTTTTTTTTTTCAAGAATCCTCTCGTTCTTTTGATTTTTTTGAGGCGTCGATGATGATAACAAAGTATCTGGGACACATCCCAAGTGTGCGATTTTCTAGGTGCGTTTGTTTTTGCGTAAAAACGTTTTTGAAAAAAAAAAGTTAAACCGTAAACGTTTTAACGTAAAACGTAAAAAGTTTTCCGTAAAACGTTAAAAGTTTTAGGTAAATCGAAAAACGTAAATTTTTTTTAGTAAAACGTAAAAACGTAAAAAACGTTAACGTAAAAAAACCGGCGCGTAAAACATAAAAAACGTTAACGTAAAAAACCGGGGCGTAAAACGTAAAAAAACGTTAACGTAAAAAACCAGGGCATAAAACGTAAAAAACCGACGCGTAAAACGTAAAAAACCGACGCGTAAAACGTAAATAACGTTAACGTAAAAAACCGGGGCGTAAAACGTAAAAATGGCGCGTTGAAAAAACGACGCGTGAAAAAAGTCGGGCGTAAAAACGGCGCGTCAAAAAACGAGGCGTGAAAAGGTCGGGCGTAAAAACGTAAAACGTAAAAATCTGTAAATAAATCTGAATTTGATAATGCTTAATAAAAAAACTATGTTTAAAAAATAAAAATCTAATATAATAATACCGAAAAGTAATAAAAAAAAATAAAGACAAAAAGACAAAATATAGTAATTTACTTAAATACCCTTTTGGATTAAAATATTAAAGACATAATAAGACAAAAAATAGTTAATATTATTTTTAAATACTTTTAATTTCATCTATCCATCTTCTTGATCTAATGGCCAGAAAGTGGTTCTCGCGGTTCTTACAACTGGAGGTGGTTCTCATTCTAGCGGACACTTATATATATATATATATAGGGCAAGGCTATATAGAAAATCCTATATATATAGAAAACCCAACCTCCCGACATTTTTTTTTGAAAAAAATAACACATGTAATATACATGTTTTTAAGAGTTTTGTGCCAAAAAAATCAAAAAAGCGCCGAAGGGATGATTTAAAAAAAAAAAAATTCAGCAATTTCTGTCTTTTGTGCCTAACGCATGTTAGGCAACCGGACATTGCTGAAATTTGTTTATTTTTTTAAAAAAAATCCCTTCGGCGCTTTTTTGTTTTTTTTTTTGCCCAAAACACTTTAAAACATGTATATTACATGTGTTATTTTTTTCAAAAAAAAAAATGTCGGGAGGTTGGGTAAAAATGGGAGGAGATTTGAGTTTCCATAGTTTTCTAAAAATTTAAGGATTTTCTGTCTAGCCTTCTCTTATATATATATATATATACATATAATTAAAGTTAAATATAACTAAAAAGTGTGATGTTGAAAGAGAGAGCATCATATGACATTAACTGAAATCCTTTATTAAAAGTAAAATTTGTATCAATGTAGGTCGGGTAAATATCTATCTAAAAACTAAATCCGATATCTAAGTATTATTTATTGTGGTTTAAAAAAATCTATGTATTATTATAAAAACATAATAATAATAATAATAATAATAATAAAATAATATAATACCTATTAGCAACAAGAGAAAACTAGTAGTAATTTTCTTAAGTGTGATATAACTTTGTAGTATGACATATCGACCCTAATGTCATTTATCAGTTATTTGCTCATGTATCGCACTTTAATCTATCATATATGTGATTATTGTAAACGATTCGCATTGTAACGTCTCGCGTTTTGTAACTTTCTTTATTTAGCAAGTCTTTTGTACTTTCCTTTTATGGAAACTTGTAAATTCTTGTATTCATATTTCTTTTCATACCTTGTAATCCGAGACGTGGATCATAATGAAAAACGTTATCTTTTATATACTTGTGTTATCCATTATTCTTACATGCTTGGTGTTTATTCATACTTCATACATACTTGATACGTGATTCAATGCAAATTCATACGTCCTCATACTTAATTTACATGCAAAATACGTTTTTACACTCTTTTATACTTGCACAACGCTTGTACATTGCCTAACTATACTTAAAATGGTCTAAAATCAGCTTAAACCTCAAAGCCCAACATTTTTGGCACATATGCCGTAGCTTCGTACGAAGGGACCAAGCCCGCTTCATACGAAGCCCAGCCCAGCCCAATTCAGCCCATTATAACCCTAAACCCTAATTCTTTCCTATTTATACAACGCATCCTCCTTTATTTTCAAACTTCCACTCCCTCTACTTGCACTCTCAAGTTCCTGATTTGAGATCCCACTTCAAACCTTTCAACAAGTGAGAATTGCTCCATCTTCTCCTTCCTTTCCTTAAATTTTTTTCAGACTTTTTCTTAAACATAGATTCTTCCCGAATTCGTTGGTACATCACCCTTGCATAGGCAGCTGATAAAACTCTCAATCAAATTGAGGACCAACTTAAGTGGAAATAATCTATCTTAAAACCTATTTCTCAAACTTTTGAACTTAAACAGAACTGAAACCAAGTCCCACTGAGTTCACAAGCTGAGAAAGTAGTTGTGGAGTCATGTTAGGACTGATTTCAGTTGATTAGTGGTTCAGTTCGAGCAAAACCGAGCTGTTTTACCTGAAGAACGGTAGCTTCGTACGAAGCCACATCCTGCCTTCGTACGAACCCACTGCTTCCAATCAATTTCCAACGACTTTTTTCATCAGCTGTTGCTACATTTGATGTTGTTAGTTCTGGGAACAACTGACATTTGTTATTACTGTAATTTCCTTTCTGTAAACATGACCAACCGATCAGTTCTACTGATTTGTGCTTTGGTGTTAAATAACGAGATGAAATAACCTCCATGTGTGACAACCCGAGATCCCATGAGGAGTTTCATCATGAGGAGTTTCACCATGAGGAGTTTTGTGACAACTCGTATTTCAAACCTTTCGTAGTGCATTGATGTAACTTGTTTGAACAATATGTGATCATGTGATAGGTGGTTTCAACGGAATGTATATTTTAGTTTGTTATGTGTTATGTGTATGTGAGTGTATTGTAAATGTGTATGCACACCACCTAAGTTGGATCGGCCCATTCAGACCATATTCCTTGTACTCGAAACCAAAGGGGCAACCCAAGTATGGGTTCTGCCCACTACTTTATTGCGCATAACATTATGGGAAATGGGGTATACTCCTCAGAAATCACAAAACACAACACACACAAAACCCTACTCCCTCTTCCTCTCTCTCGAAGCCGACGGCATCAACATCCCCTCTCCCTCGAAGCTTTCTTGCTCGGATCGATCCTATCCTTCTCTCAACCGGTTAGTGTTTGTAGTTATTGGTTGTATGTTAGATGATGTTGTGATCTATTTGTATTACATGATGATTTAGTGATATCTTGTGATTGATTATGATGAAAGTTGTTGAGTTTTGGTGTATGTAAATCGACTCACATGTATAGTATCTTAGATCAATATAGAGTTTGTTAATCATATGATGTTGATGATGAGCTAGAATCGATTGCATGTTAATCGGCTGTTAGACGAGTATATGTGGATGATGTGTTGGATTGTTATGTTAGTATGCATGCTAGGGATCGAGATCATGAATCATGTTAATATGACTAAGTGTTAGGATTATTGCTCGTGTTTTGTTCATGCTTGAATGTGATTAGGGTTCATATGAATCAATAGATAAAACCTTGATTTAATCGATTGTTGGTATGATTGGAAACTGTTAAGTGTTGCTTTGATTGATTAAATTCAAAGTAGGAAACTGTTAGCTTTGATTGATCGAATGAAAACAGGAAACTATTCGAATTGATTGTAACTGATTGCATGAATCATGGAATGATTAAAACCGATCGTACAAGGCCAGTCGCACAAGCTAAAATATGTTAGGGTACAACAGTTAATGCACAACGTATAACTCCTTAAAGCTCAGTCGCACAACATCTGGTGGATCGCACAAGATTGTGCAGATCGCACAAGATGTTGGGCCATTCAGGTGTTCAAACTTTGTATGTTATTGGGCAGAGCGCACTATATGAACCACACGAGTTAACTGTTTGTTTAATTTAATTGGGCTGCACAAGCTGATTGGACTTAGGATGTTTTGGGTTGGGTTTGGACTCCGTCGCACAACCCGTAGTGAGTCGCGCAAGATTGTGTTAAACGCATAACAGGTTGGGCCGCCCATTTATTGGGCTTTATCACTCGGTTCGCACAAGTTTGGACATGACGAGTACTTGACTGTTACTGTTAATGTGTTAACGTGTGTTACGTGATTGCCATGATCGTTATATGTTGCAATTTGTTAGCTTATGTGTAAACCTACGTGCACTACTTGAACCTAGACCTGACTTGTATGGTAACCATGCTAGGACGTGGTTAACCACTTATAGCTCAAGTGACCTTTTCGTGTATCTGCCGAGCTAACTTAAGGTGAGTTCACACTTTCTACAAAGCATGGTAATTCCCAGTGGGTTGGGAATGGGTTAAGGAATATGGATTCCTCGTCCTTCTTGGGCAGGACAGTACGGGTTAAGGAATGTAATTCCTCGTCCTCTTGGACAGTTTAAATTTCACTAGACCAAAACTCTATCACGAAGTCCCACCTTTTATATCGACTTAATCGTCGGGCCAATGGCGAGTGGGTCATTAGTTAGATAGCGCTATTTAGGTCTGACAAGCCTCACACCGTGCCGCAGAGGACGGGCGTGAACTAATGGATCTGGGCACGTCAATGATGATAGACATTGACGCTAAGGGCACATAAACATGACTAAAGTCAGTGGTCGATATGGTAACGAGTCTAGTAGTGTAAACATGGGGTAGCCCCCACGGCTGGATTTCCAGAGTAAATGGGATTAAACAAAACACGTTTTCAACTATGGGGTAGCCCCCACGGCAAGGGTGCCAGTTAAAGGAAACTATGTTTTTGGTATAACTTAAACAAACACCCAACTGTGAACTCGCTCAACTTTGTTGTTGACTCGTTACTACATGCTTTGCAGGTCATTAGGTTTAACAAGAGCTTGCATGGGGAAGAGTCGTTGTGGAGCATGGACATTGAGTGTTCATGATAAACTTAAATACTCTGAATTTATGATTTGGGTTTTGAACTATTTGCTTCCGCTAATAACTTAGACTTATTAAATTGTTTTTGGACACCAATTATTTTGTGTGGTTGAACTTTTAATTACGTTACTATATTGTTCAATATGATTGGTGGCTCGATCCTGGTCAGTCACGCTTCCAAGCGGTGATACTCCGCATGTGGATTTTGGGGGTGTGACGGATTGGTATCAGAGCCATTGGTTATAGTGAACTTGGTTTTAAAAGGGGGAAAAGTTTTTTGGTAAAACCAGACTATAACCTGTACAGTGCTCAACGACCCACAACGACGCTTCGCTCCACTTGCAAGGCTCAACACTATAGGTGATATGATTTATGTTTATATTGCCTACTTGCTAGTTACATAGTACATTGCTCATGGTATGCTTAGTTAGTATAACAACTGTTGCTTGAACTCTGTGTGCTTACTCTCTTCTGTCACTCCACATTTACACACATGCGCGACACTTTTCTTACTTGTGTTTTCTTCGATGTGAAGATCATGAGTGGACGTCTGAACTTGACTCAAGCCCAGATGACGGCTCTAATCAATGAACGAGTTGCTGAGGCACTCGCAGCTGTCCCTGCAGGAGGTATAACCTGCCATTTTGACCTAACCTAGGATGTTTAGATCCTACTCTCACTAACCAACCCTCGTGCTTAATCTTGTCTTTTCTTTCTCGCGCGACAGGTCAGCCTGCTCAGCCTCCCGCGTGTACGTTCAAGACCTTTATGGACTGTAGACCTAGTACCTTCAGTGGTACAGAAGGAGCTGTAGGTCTCCTCCACTGGTTTGAGAAGCTCGAATCTGTCTTCGAGATGTGTGAATGCCCTGAGGCTCGTAGGGTAAAGTTTGCTACTGGAACACTTGAAGGTGTTGCGTTAACCTGGTGGAAAGCACAAGTCCAACTGCTAGGGCTGGCGATTGCTAACGCCACCCCATGGAACGGTTTCAAAGAACTGATCAAAGAAGATTACTGTAGTCGTGACGACATTCACAAGCTGGAGGTAGAGTTCTTCAACGAAAAGATCGAACGAGTTGGCTATCTTGTGTCCTACTATGGTAGACCCTCCCATCAAACGTATCGAACTGTACCTTAAGGGTTTGGTGCCAGAAATTCAAAGTCACATGACCTCAGCTAATCTTGGCACCATTCAGCAAATCATCAAGTTGGCTCATCATCTCACTGATCAGGCGGTGGAGCAGAACAGGTTACCAAAGCGTATTAGTGCTACTACTTCTGATACTCCCAGCGACAACAAGCGTAAATGGGATGGAACTTCAAGCAAAGGTTCAACTTATGTTCAGTCCCAGTCTCAGCAGAGAAGGACTAACGACTACAAGAGCCCTAGTCAGCAATCACCTGGTAGCCAAAGTCAAGGTGGGTACAGGGGAATTCACCCCAAATGCAATCACTGTAACCTACACCACAGCGGGCCATGCACCAGGAGTAACTGTCATCGGTGCAACAAGCCAGGCCACGCTGCAAAGGATTGCAGAAGTTTACGCCCCGTGAATCAGAATCGTCAGCAACAACAAGCCCCACAGAATCAACGTCAGCAGCATCAACAACAACAGGGCAACAACAAAGGGTGCTTTCAGTGTGGTGCTGAAGGCCACTTCAAGAGAGACTGCCCACAGCTAAACCGGAACCAGAACAACAACAATAATCAGGGGAATGGTAACAATGGGGGCAACAACGATGGCAATGGTGCCAGGGGGCGTGTATTCGTGATTGGGCAGGGTGAAGCGAGGAATGATCCCAATGTTGTGACGGGTAAGTTCCTACTGGACGACTTTTATGTTACTGTTTTATTTGATTCGGGTGCCGATACTAGCTACGTGTCCTTAAAAGTTAGTCAAATGCTTAAGCGTACCCCAACACTTTTGAACACCAAGCACACTGTAGAGCTAGCTAATGGTAAGAGTTTAGAGGCCACACACGTAGTCAAGGGTTGTAATCTTGTTCTTGCTAATCAAACCTTCTCTATCGACCTCATTCCTATCGTTATGGGTAGTTTCGACGTTGCCATTGGGATGGATTGGTTATCCCAACACCAAGCATAGATTCTTTGCAACGAGAAGATTGTCCGTATTCCCCGTTCAGGTGATGAACCTCTCGTGATTCGTGGCGAGAAGAGTGGTACGGTCGTGAGTATCATCTCTTTCCTTAAGGCCCAGAAGTGTTTGCGGAAGGGCCACACTGCTATTTTGGCTCTCGTTACTGATACCTCGACAAAGGAGAAGAAGATAGAAGATATTCCTATTGTACGCGACTATCCTGAGGAACTACCTGGTCTCCCGCCTCATCGCCAAGTCGAGTTTCAAATCGAGTTAGCTCCTGGAGCAGCACCAATAGCTCGTGCACCTTATCGTTTAGCTCCATCAGAACTAGAAGAGCTGTCTACGCAACTACAAGAGCTTTTGGACAAGGGTTTCATTCGTCCTAGCTCTTCGCCCTGGGGAGCTTCAGTCTTGTTTGCGAAGAAGAAAGACGGTACCTTCAGAATGTGTATTGACTACCGCGAACTCAACAAGGTGACGGTGAAGAATCGCTACCCTCTACCACGCATTGATGACTTATTCGACCAGTTGCAAGGGTCGAGTTTCTACTCAAAGATTGACCTGAGGTCAGGCTACCATCAACTGAGAGTCCGAGACGAGGATATCTCTAAAACAGCATTCAGGACTCGTTATGGGCGTTACGAGTTTCTGGTTATGCCTTTTGGATTGACAAACGCACCTGCGGTCTTCATGGATCTTATGAATCGAGTGTGCAAGCCTTACCTGGATAAGTTCGTTATAGTTTTCATCGACAACATCCTGATCTATTCTAAGAGTTAGGAGGAACACGAGCAGCATCTACGACTTATTTTGGAACTCCTTCGAATAGAGCAGCTTTACGCCAAGTTCTCGAAATGTGACTTCTGGCTTCGTGAAGTCCATTTTCTAGGCCATGTGGTAAACAAGGATGGGATTCATGTTGATCCGTCCAAGGTAGACTCGATCAAGAATTGGTCTGCACCCAGTACACTAACAGAAATCCGAAATTCTTGGGTTTGGCAGGTTAGTACAGAAGGTTTATCAAGGATTTCTCCAAGATTGCGCAACCTCTCACTTTGCTAACTCAGAAGGGTGTCACCTATCGTTGGGGTGATGCACAGGAAACTGCGTTTCAGCACTTAAAGGATAGACTATGTAGCGCACCTATTCTCTCATTGCCTGAAGGTACGGATGATTTTGTGGTTTATTGCGACGTGTCCATCCAAGGACTTGGTTGCGTTTTGATGCAACGTGACAAGGTCATTGCTTATCACGCCAACTTAAAGTTCACGAAAGGAACTACACTACGCATGACTTGGAATTGGGAGAAGTGGTTTTTGCTCTCAACATATGGAGACATTACCTGTACGGTACCAAGTGCACCATTTACACCGATCACAGGAGTCTCGAGCATATCTTCAAGCAAAAGGAGTTAAACATGCGACAGCGTCGATGGGTTGAGCTCCTGAATGATTACGAATGCGCGATCAAGTACCATCCAGGCAAGGCCAATGTTGTGGCCGACGCCCTCAGTCAAAAGGATACTACACCTAAGCGGGTGCGCGCGTTACAACTTACCATCCAATCTAGTCTTCCTACTCAAATACTAAATGCTCAGGTTGAAGCATTGAAGGCAGAGAACGTCAGGGTGGAGTCCCTGCGAGGATCAAGGAAACGGTTAGAACAAAAGGAAGACGGCGCATACTACGTAATAGGGCGCATCTGGGTTCCACTTTATGGAAACTTACGTGAACTTGTGATGGATGAAGCACATAAGTCTCGTTACTCAGTACATCCTGGTTCGGATAAGATGTACCATGATTTAAAGACCACGTATTGGTGGCCTAGCATGAAAGCCCATATAGCAACTTACGTCAGTAAATGTTTGACTTGTGCGAGAGTCAAAGTCGAATACCAGAAACCATCAGGCCTACTTCAACAACCAGAGATACCAAAATGGAAATGGGAGCAAATTTCCATGGATTTCGTTACTGGTCTGCCTAGATCACAACGCGGAAATGACACTATTTGGGTGATAGTGGATCGATTAACTAAGTCTGCACACTTCTTGGCTATCAAAGAAACTGACAAGTTCTCTACTTTAGCAGACGTTTACTTGAAGGAAGTGGTTTCGAGGTACGGGGTGCCAACCTCCATTATCTCTGATCGTGATGCGCATTTTACCTCTGAACTGTGGCAAGCAATGCACAAGTCCTTTGGCTCACGTCTAGACATGAGCACCGCTTATCATCCACAGACAGATGGGCAGTCTGAGCGCACCATCCAAACCCTTGAAGACATGCTTCGAGCATGTGTAATCGATTTTGGCAATGGCTGGGAAAAGCATCCCCCGTTAGTGGAGTTCTCGTATAATAACAGTTACCACACCAGTATTCAGGCCGCTCCGTTTGAGGCATTGTACGGGCGTAAATGCCGATCACCTCTTTGTTGGGCAGAGATTGGAGACAGCCAGATCACTGGCCCAGAACTTGTGGTAGACACAACAGAAAGGATTGCTCAGATACGGCAACGAATGGCGGCAGCTCGTGACCGACAGAAAAGCTACGCTGATAAGCGCAGAAAACCACTCGAGTTCCAGGTTGGGGATCGAGTGCTACTCAAAGTCTCGCCATGGAAAGGTGTTGTTCGTTTTGGCAAACGAGGCAAACTTAACCCGCGATACGTTGGACCATTCGACATCATAGAAAAAATAGGCAAGGTGGCCTACAAACTAAACATTCCAGCAGAACTCAGTGGAGTTCACAACGTTTTCCATGTGTCGAATCTGAAGAAGTGTCTGTCAGATGAGACCCTCATAGTTCCTTTGAAGGAGCTCACTATCAACGATCAGCTACGATTCGTTGAGGAACCAGTAGAGATTACTGACCGAGATGTTAAGGTTCTCAAGCGTACCAGAATACCTCTTGTTCGAGTTCGTTGGAACTCCCGTCGTGGCCTAGAGTTCACCTGGGAACGTGAAGACTAAATGAAACACAAGTATCCCCAGTTGTTCGCGAACAGTGAAACAACTACTGAGGCTGAAGCTACTGCGGAATTTCGGGATGAAATTCCAAACCAACGGGGGAAGGATGTGACACCCCAGGAAAACCAGGAAACCATACAACCAAACTAGCTTCCTCAGTGAGTACGTGCTAAATTTCGGGACGAAATTTCTTTCAACTTGGGGATAATGTGACAACTCGTATTTCAAACCTTTCGTAGTGCATTGATGTAACTTGTTTGAACAATATGTGATCATGTGATAGGTGGTTTCAACGGAATGTATATTTTATTTTGTTATGTGTTATGTGTATGTGAGTGTATTGTAAATGTGTATGCACACCACCTAAGTTGGATCGCCCCATTCAGACCATATTCCTTGTACTCGAAACCAAAGGGGCAACCCAAGTATGGGTTCGGCCCACTCCTTTATTGGGCATAACATTATGGAAAAAGGTGTATACTCCTCAGAAATCACAATACACAACACACACAAAACCCTACTCCCTCTTCTTCTCTCTCGAAGCCGACGATATCAACATCCCCTCTCCCTCGAAGCTTTCTTGCTTGGATCGATCCTATCCTTCTCTCAACCGGTTAATGTTTGTAGTTATTGGTTGTATGTTAGATGATGTTGTGATCTATTTGTATTACATGATGATTTAGTGATATCTTGTGATTGATTATGATGAAAGTTGTTGAGTTTTGGTGTATGTAAATCGACTCACATGTATAGTATCTTAGATCAATATAGAGTTTGTTAATCATATGATGTTGATGATGAGCTAGAATCGATTGCATGTTAATCGGCTGTTAGACGAGTATATGTGGATGATGTGTTGGATTGTTATGTTAGTATGCATGCTAGGGATCGAGATCATGAATCATGTTAATATGACTAAGTGTTAGGATTATTGCTCGAGTTTTGTTCATGCTTGAATGTGATTAGGGTTCAAATGAATCAATAGATAAAACCTTGATTTAATCGATTGTTGGTATGATTGGAAACTGTTAAGTGTTGCTTTGATTGAGTAAATTCAAAGTAGGAAACTGTTAGCTTTGATTGATCGAATGAAAACAGGAAACTATTCGAATTAATTGTAATTGATTGCATGAATCATGGAATGATTAAAACCGATCGTACAAGGCTAGTCGCACAAGCTGGTCGCACAAGCTAAAATATGTTAGGGTACAACAGTTAATGCACAACGTATAACTCCTTAAAGCTCAGTCGCACAACATCTGGTGGAACGCACAAGATTGTGCAGATCGCACAAGATGTTGGGCCATTCAGGTGTTCAAACTTTGTATGTTATTGGGCCGTACAGCCCAAACCCCAATCGCACAAGTTATCAGTAATCGCACAAGACTATATGAACCACACGAGTTAACTGTTAGTTTAATTTAATTGGGCCGCACAAGCTGATTGGACTTAGGATGTTTTGGGTTGGGTTTGGACTCCGTCGCACAACCTGCAGTGAGTCGCACAAGATTGTGTTGGACGCACAACAGGTTGGGCCGCCTGTTTATTGGGCTTTATCACTCGGGTCGCACAAGTTTGGACATGATGAGTACTTGACTGCTACTGTTAATGTGTTAACGTGTGTTACGTGATTGCAATGATCGTTATATGTTGCAATTTGTTAGTTCTCACGGTTCTTACAACTCGAGGTGGTTCTCATTTTAGCGGACACTTATATATATATATAAAATTAAAGTAAAATATAACTAAAAAGTGTGATGTTGAAAGAGAGAGCATCATATGACATTAACTGAAATCCTTTATTAAAAGTAAAATTTGTATAAATGTAGGTCGGGTAAATATCTATCTAAAACTAAATCCGATATCTAAGTATTATTTATTGTGGTTTAAAAAAATCTATGTATTATTATAAAAACATAATAATAATAATAATAATAATAATAAAATAATATAATACCTATTAGCAACAAGAGAAAACTAGTAGTAATTTTCTTAAGTGTGATATAACTTTGTAGTATGACATATCGATCCTAATGTCATTTATCACTTATTTGCCCATGTATCGCACTTTAATCTATCATATATGTGATTATTGTAAACGATTCGCATTGTAACGTCTCGCGTTTTGTAACTTTCTTTATTTAGCAAGTCTTTTGTACTTTCCTTTTATGGAAACTTGTAAATTCTTGTATTCATATTTCTTTTCATACCTTGTAATCCGAGACGTGGATCATAATGAAAAACGTTATCTTTTATATACTTGTGTTATCCATTATTCTTACATGCTTGGTGTTTATTCATACTTCATGCATACTTGATACATGATTCTATGCAAATTCATACGTCCTCATACTTAATTTACATGCAAAATACGTTTTTACACTCTTTTATACTTGCACAACACTTGTACATTGCCTAACTATACTTAAAATGGTCTAAAATCAGCTTAAACCTCAAAGCCCAACATATTTGGCACATATGCCATAGCTTCGTACGAAGGGACCAAGCCGGCTTCATACGAAGCCCAACCCAATTCAGCCCATTATAACCCTAAACCCTAATTCTTTCCTATTTATACAACCCCTCCTCCTTTATTTTCAAACTTCCACTCCCTCTACTTGCACTCTCAAGTTCCAGATTTGAGATCCCACTTCAAACCTTTCAACAAGTGAGAATTGTTCCATCTTCTCCTTCCTTTCTTTAAATTTTTTTTAAACTTTTTCTTAAACATAGATTCTTCCCGAATTCGTTGGTACATCACCCTTGCATAGGCAGCTGATACAAACTCTCAATCAAATTGAGGACCAACTTAAGTGGAAATAATCTATCTTAAAACCTATTTCTCAAACTTTTGAACTTAAACAGAACCGAAACCAAGTCCCACTGAGTTCACAAGCTGAGTAAGTAGTTGTAGAGTCATGTTAGGACTGATTTCAGTCGATTAGTGGTTCAGTTCGAGCAAAACCGAGCTGTTTTACCTCAAGAACGGTAGCTTCGTACGAAGCCACCTCCTGCCTTCGTACGAACCCACTGCTTCCAATCAATTTCCAACGACTTTCGTCATCAGCTGTTGCTACATTTGATGCTGTTAGTTCTGGGAACAACTGACATTTATTATTACTGTAATTTCCTTTATGTAAACATGACCAACCGATCAGTTCTACTGATTTGTGCTTTGGTGTTAAATAACGAGATGAAATAACCTCCATGTGTGACAACCTGAGATCCCATGAGGAGTTTCACCATGAGGAGTTTTGTGACAACTCGTATTTCAAACCTTTCGTAGTGCATTGATGTAACTTGTTTGAACAATATGTGATCATGTGATAGGTGGTTTCAACGGAATGTATATTTTATTTTGTTATGTGTTATGTGTATGTGAGTGTATTGTAAATGTGTATGCACACCACCTAAGTTGGATCGGCCCATTAGACCATATTCCTCGTACTCGAAACCAAAGGGGCAACCCAAGTATGGGTTCGGCCCACTCCTTTATTGCGTATAACATTATGGGAAAAGGGGTATACTCCTCAGAAATCACAAAACACAACACACACAAAACCCTACTCCCTCTTCCTCTCTCTCGAAGCCGACGACATCAACATCCCCTCTCCCTCGAAGCTTTCTTGCTCGGATCGATCCTATCCTTCTCTCAACCGGTTAGTGTTTGTAGTTATTGGTTGTATGTTAGATGATGTTGTGATCTATTTGTATTACATGATGATTTAGTGATATCTTGTGATTGATTATGATGAAAGTTGTTGAGTTTTGGTGTATGTAAATCGACTCACATGTATAGTATCTTAGATCAATATAGAGTTTATTAATCATATGATGTTGATGATGATCTAGAATCGATTGCATGTTAATCGGCTGTTAGACGAGTATATGTGGATGATGAATCATGTTAGACGAGTATATGTTAGACGAGTATATGATGTGTTGGATTGTTATGTTAGTATGCATGCTAGGGATCGAGATCATGAATCATGTTAATATGACTAAGTGTTAGGATTATTGCTCGTGTTTTGTTCATGCTTGAATGTGATTAGGGTTCATATGAATCAATAGATAAAACCTTGATTTAATCGATTGTTGGTATGATTGGAAACTGTTAAGTGTTGCTTTGATTGAGTAAATTCAAAGTAGGAAACTGTTAGCTTTGATTGATCGAATGAAAACAGGAAACTATTCGAATTGATTGTAACTGATTGCATGAATCATGGAATGATTAAAACCGATCGTACAAGGCCAGTCGCACAAGCTAAAATATGTTAGGGTACAACAGTTAATGCACAACGTATAACTCCTTAAAGCTCAGTCGCACAACATCTGGTGGATCGCACAAGATTGTGCAGATCGCACAAGATGTTCGGCCATTCAGGTGTTCAAACTTTGTATGTTATTGGGCCGTACAGCCCAAACCCCAATCGCACAAGTTATCAGTAATCGCACAAGACTATATGAACCACACGAGTTAACTGTTTGTTTAATTTAATTGGGCCGCACAAGCTGATTGGACTTAGGATGTTTTGGGTTGGGTTTGGACTCCGTCGCACAACCCGTAGTGAGTCGCACAAGATTGTGTTGGACGCACAACAGGTTCGGCCGCCTGTTTATTGGGCTTTATCACTCGGGTCGCATAAGTTTGGACATGATGAGTACTTGACTGCTACTGTTAATGTGTTAACGTGTATTACGTGATTGCCATGATCGTTATATGTTGCAATTTGTTAGCTTATGTGTAAACCTACGTGCACTACTTGAACCTATAATTGACTTGTATGGTAACCATGTTAGGACGTGGTTGACCACTTATAGCTCAAGTGACCTTTTCGTGTATCTGCCGAGCTAACCTAAGGTGAGTTCACACTTTCTACAAAGCATGGTAATTCCCGGTGGGTTGGGAATGGGTTAAGGAATATGGATTCCTCGTCCTTCTTGGGCAGGACAGTACGGGTTAAGGAATGTAATTCCTCGTCCTCTTGGACAGTTTAAATTTCACTAGACCAAAACTCTATCACGAAGTCCCTCCTTTTATATCGACTTAATCGCCAGGACAATGGCGAGCGGGTCATTAGTTAGATAGCGCTATTTAGGTCTGACAAGCCTCACACCGTGCCACAGAGGACGGGCGTGAACTAATGGATCTGGGCACGTCAATGATGATAGACATTGACGCTAAGGGCACATAAACATGACTAAAGTCAGTGGTCGATATGGTAACGAGTCTAGTAGTGTAAACATGGGGTAGCCCCCATGGCTGGATTGCCAGAGTAAATGGGATTAAACAAAACACATTTTCAACTATGGGGTAGCCCCCACGGCAAGGGTGCCAGTTAAAGGAAACTATGTTTTTGGTATAACTTAAACAAACACCCAACGGTGAACTCGCTCAACTTTGTTGTTGACTCGTTACTACATGCTTTGCAGGTCATTAGGTTTAACAGGAGCTTGCATAGGGAAGAGTCGTTGTGGAGCATGGACATTGAGTGTTCATGATAAACTTAAATACTCTGAATTTATGATTTGGGTTTTGAACTATTTGCTTCCGCTGATAACTTAGACTTATTAAATTGTTTTTGGACACCAATTATTTTTGTTTCGTCGTATGGGCTTTTGGCCCAGGTGAGGCCCACATCTGGCTCTGTTTTAAACACTTTATATTTGCATAACTGTACATAACGTAATAATTAGCGAAACCCTAGCTCGTCCTCTCCCTCAACAAACCGACTGCAGCCATAGCTTTTCTTGAAGGATCGTCTTGATTTCTCAATCTTATTCTCTCGGTTAGTATGTCCGATTATTACTCATTTGTGATCCTCTCATTGTGAAAGATTGTATGGTTACGTGTTAATTTGTAGAATTGTAGAGTTTTTGCTAGAAACTCTACATTTATATTGTGATTGATTAGGGTTTCGAATGTTAATTGTTTAAGCATAGAGATGGTTTGCACTCTCATGATCACCACACGGTTCTGTAATTCTGATTTCTAAACTTTGTTATGCTATATGTTGTATTTGATAGTCGGAGTCTTGATATGTTACTATTAAAACATTAAGATTGGAATATAGCATGATGACTGTAAAACAAATGTTAATAAACTGATGAATTGTTAAAGGATGAGGTGGTTATTATTTAGGGTTCATACAATAACAGATTTTATCTATGCTGAGAGTCGAATAATATTGATTGTTGTTGTTAAGTGTTAGGAGTATGATTAGGGTTTTATGTGCGTCTTTGGTTATCTGGTAAGGCCAACGAAACATGTGAAGTTTCGTCACTTCCAAGGCCGATGAAACATGTGAAGTTTCGTCACTCCCATGCCGACGAAACATGTGCCGACGAAACATGTGAAGTTTCGTCACCTTAAGGTTTCATCGTAGGCTAGAATCTCACAAACAGAATGTAGTTGGAACGAATACAATAAGATATGGTTATATGTGTTGATCCTTTCCTGTTAACGAGGTCAGTTATGTCTAGGAAAACCTAATTTGGATTTTGATTATCAAACTGAACTGTTCAACGTTGTTAACGATAATTAATTATGACCAAGGGGACATGATTTGGTTCTTACGCGCAGCACACTTAACTGTTGAGCATTGTTACGAAGCATACATGTGGGTTCAGATATACATGAGTAGAATATCTGTTATGCGACTTTACGACGAACGTTATAGATTAATGGATTGCATGATTAACCGTTATGACTTGTGTAAACACGTGTGTCTTACTTGCTACTCGCGTAACGTGTATGTTAGATACGTGATATATGTGAACAACGTGAATGTAAACTAATTTCGTGTACTTGAACATCATAGGCTTTGACTGATTAGGTGTGATCAAGTAACTAATCATACCGAGCAAACCAAGGTGAGTTCACACTTTCTATAAGGCATGGGATTCCCGGTGGTTTGGGAATGGGTTAAGAAACTAATACGGAACCTACATATTCTCCTTGGGTAGAATATGTACCTCCCTCCTCCATGGGAAGGATGACAACATTAAACCTACGTATTCTCCATGGGTAGATTACGTACCTCCATCCTCCGTAGGAAGGATGACAACATACAACTTACTAGACAAAACTCTATCATGAAGTCCCTCATTTTTATATCGACTTAATCGCCGGGCCAATGGCGAGCGGGTCATTAGTTAAATAGCGCTATTAGGTTTGACAAGCCTCACACCGTGCCGCAGAGGACGGGAGTGGACTAATGGATCTGGGCACTTAGTTAATGATGATAGACATTAACGTAGGGCACATAAACATGACTCCAGTCAGTTGTCGATATGGTATTGGGTCTAGTGGTTAACATGGGGTAGCCCCCCACTGGTTATGGTTTGGGAAACAAGGAACTGATTAACTCTTGGTTTTCGAAAGAACTTATGGTTTTTGGAACAACTTCAAAATGGACAACCAACTGTGAACTCGCTCAACTTTGTTGTTGACTCGTCGTTACATGCCTTGCAGGTCGTAGATTCCTGATATGGACTTGCTATCTGGGAGTGCTAGAGTGGTCAGGGGTCGAGACTCTTGGATACTTGCTTCGTTGATTATGAACACTTGTTTTGAAACAATTAATTTACAGTTTACATTATGCTTCCGCTGAATAACTACTTTGGTTTAACTTATGACTTGGATTTATATCTTGAAATCAATGGAATGTTTTATTTAAATATTATTATATTATGAGTAGTTCAATGTGATTGGTGGCTTGGATCCTGGTACGTCACACGCCCCGTGATGATTCCGCATGTGGTATTTTGGGGGTGTGACAGTTTGGTATCAGAGCCACTGGTTATAGTGAACTTGGTTTTTAAAACGTTTTTATAAAACCAGACTATAACCGAACAATTCTGAAAACGTGAATATGACCATGACACTCAGCTCCAGATTGCAAGGTTCGTCTCTTGTATACTCATTGTACTGCGTAACTAGTGAACACTTACATATGATATTGCATGTGATTGCACGTTTAGCACAACAGTATGAATTCACGTATTACTTGCATGTGTTATATGACTGATAGGGTGGTATTTCCCTAAACATTCGTGACTCACGTTTCGTGATGCTTTTTGTGTGCTACTCGAGTTTGAGGAACCATTTGACATGAGTTAGGAGGAGCTGAGATGAGCATGCAAAACACAATATTATTGTGGGTGCACACATAATAATAATGTGGGGTGCATGCGAGTCCCAGTGTGGCTTAACAAGTGAAAAGGGGGGTTCCGTTCCGTTATTTGATCGATGTGAAACATAACAAGCCTATAGGGGTCATAGCAGTGATTGTCCCCTACTCGAACATGAACTTTTCATTCCTCTCTGAATCCTTTCGAATCTCGATGCTATCGAGTATTACCAGAACACCCATCTGAACACCTAGCGAACCGTGTAGAATGTTAGGTGCTTATACGAACGTCCCTGAGTTGGATGTCGCAGCGTCAAATGATTGATCGATACCTCTCTCACTCCTCTTCGTTTGCTGGAACTCATGTATTGACGTCTTAAATCCCGAAGTGCGATCACTTCTACAACACCTTGGAAACATATCGTGTATTACTCAGTCAACTTGCAAGGACGATGGACAAGAGGGTAAACGTAGTACTTTACCGACCCCAGTATTTGGACGACCCTGATTTCCGGCAGCGAACATCAACAATTTGACTCCAATTGAATTTTTAACCCTAGTCAGCGACTCATGGAAGTCAACTCTTAAGAATCAATCAGGACACGGAATGTGTAACTTGCCACGCAGTTAGTAGTGTCTTAGGACGCGACACGGAATGAGACAAGATTGACCCCGTTGTTGAAAGATCGTAGGGCCCCATTTTAAGCAGCGATAGTAGAGGCAACAGTCACGAAAACATCAAGGAACTCGTAACCGTAGCTTACAGTATGGAGACGAAGGTGACCTCGACAAGGATTGACTGTGGTAAAGCAAAGTGTCCACACCCAAGGGAATAAATACGGTATTAGGAATTCTCGCAACGACAACAACAACACTGGAAATGATACCCACGTAAGGGCATTTAGGATTGGTGTGGGCGACTCCAGGTTTATAGCAACATGGTAGCTTGAATGGGAAGCTAAACGCTTCATCTCTGTCCTATTTAACCCCGATGTTTCTTGAAACCGAACCTGTTGTGGAATCGGCTGATGACAAGACAAATGGAACCTCATATGTTTGTGGGATGCAAACTCGACCTCGTGGGACATGTGCTTGACATCGACCTTCCTACTACTATCCTTAATGGTTTTGATGCAGTAGTTAGTGTGGATTGGTTATCCAGAGATCGCGTAGATAGACCCTGTAAGGAGAAGATTCTGCATATCCTTCTCCTTAGTGGAGGATCGCTGTCTGTTCTAAAGCATTTGAGGGGTGCAAGGGTTGGCGCCATTCCAGCTATGTAGGCCCAGAAGTGTCTACGGAAGGATTATTCTGCTATATTAGCACTCGTTACTGATGTTAAGGCTAAGGAAAAGAGGATCGAGGATCCACCAATTGTTCGTGATTTCTTCCTAAGTGCTACCAGAAGAACTATCAGGTTTACCTTCACATCGTCAGGTGGAATATCAGATCGGTATCATGTCAGAAGCAGCCCTTGTTACTAGTATTCCTTATTGTCTTACACCAGGAAGGTTGCAGGAACTGCCTAATCAACTTCAGGAACTATTGGACATGAGTTTTATTGGATCTAGTTTTTCGCTTTGGGGAGCCCCAGTTATACCAGTAAGGATAAGCCATTTCGTATGTGTACCGATTATCAAGAACGTAACAAGGTGACAGTTAGGAACCGCTTGTTCCGACCATGTATTGGCCACCTGTCGACCAGTTGTGAGGAACGAGCTTTCATTCGAGGATTGATTTACGAGAGAACTATTATCAGATGGAAGTCCAAGGGGAGAATGTTCTTAAAGTGGCTTATCAGACGCGACTCGGTCATATGACTTTGTATTCCATGACCTTTGGGGCAATCATCACACCAGCAGCTTTATGGATCATGTGAACTGACCATGCTATTGGGTGACGTTTTGAATCCTTTCCAGGAGAAAAGAACATCATGGATAGCTTTGTATCTTATTTGAGAGCTCCTGAGGGAGGAGCCACACCGCGCGAAGTCTTGATGAATGTAACTTTTGGGTTCGAGAGGTACCCTTTTTGGGTCATATAATCAACGAAGTGGGAATGCACGTGGATCTCGCTAAGACCCGTTTTGGTTGGAAACTGGTCGACACCAAAGAGTCCTTCGAGGATATAAAAATTTCTTGTTCTCGCTTGATACTATCGCAGATTAATCACAGGATTTTCGAAGGTTGCACAGCTTAAATCTCTTTAGCACAGCCGGGTGCTGTGTTCGTGAAAGACGAAACAGGAGGACGTCTCTTCGGCTTTCGAATTCCAACTCTGCAATGCACTGAGCATCGTCTTTACCTGAGGGTGCGGGTGATTTAGTGGTATACCATGATAGTCCGAATCAGAGTCCTAGTTACGCACCGACGCAACACGAGAGAGTGATGACTTACGTGATGGAGTTACAAAGAGGAACTGCACGACACATAACTGGCGGTGAAAACCGTGGTCTTGGGATTTTAGATGGAGGCATTACTTGGACGGTACCAGATGTGTTATTTAGACCGATCACAAGGGCCTCCTGTGCACATTGGCTTCGACAGAGCTAAATCAGTTAATGGCATCGCTGGAAGGAACTTTTGGAAGATTACAACTATGAAACTTGAACGTCCATGAGCTTTGCAGCTCACTAACGACTCTAACTTACCTGATCCAACTCGCCCTGTTTAAACTGGAGAACTGAAGGAAGAGGATTTTCAAGTTGAACCCATGCGGGGCATGGAGAAGCAACCTTGGCAGGTCATACGATATTCGCTACCTCATGGAACGAGTGTGGATCTCATTATACAGTAACCGTAGGAAATTTATGTTGAGCAAAGCACACCGGCCTCGATATTCCAGTCGTCTGGGTTTTGATGAGAGACATTAGGATTTATAAACCTTGTACTGGTGATCGGGCATGAAGGCCCACCTAGCTAGGTATGGGAATGATGTTTGACTTGTGGGAAAGTCAAGGTGAAGTATTAGAAACCAGAAACACCCATATGGAAATGAGAACAGACTGCCATGGATTTTGTCACTGGGCTACCTAGAACTCGAACCGGAAACAATATCACCTGGGTGATCGTTGATTGTCTCACATTACCAGGACACTTTCTTGCAATTAAGGAAACTGACGAGTCTTCACAGCTGTGAATATACCTCTGAGAGAGGCGGCTATTAGGCACGAGGTGCCAACTCATGTTACCTCCAATTTCGAACTATATATGATTCATGACAGGCAATACACAACACCCTTGGCTCACGCCTAGACATCAGCATTACTTATCACTAAAGGACAACCGGACAGAGTATTGGACCATCCTAATGCACGAAGGCATGCTGCGAGCATGTGCGTGGTTGACTTTAGTAAAACATTTGGAAGAACACACATCTTTGGGTGAGATATGCTGCAGCCGTTACCATATTAGTATGCATACAGCTCTGTGTGAGGCATTGCATGGATGATAATACCAATATTCTTTTTGGACTAAGGTGGGTGATAACCTAATCACCGATCCAGGATTTGTACTCGAAACTCTTGGGAAGAGTGCTTAAATCGGAAATTGTTGACGGCAACACGTGACTGTCAGGAGAGCTGATAAGCTTAGGAAACACTGGGAGTTCGCTGTAGGCGAATGTGCCATAATCAAAAGTCTCACCCTGGGAGGGTGCGGTACGCTATCGAAAACGTGGCAAGCTTAGCTTACGATGCATTGGGACATTCGGATTTCTGGAACGAATCGGTGACATGGCTCACAAACTCGAGTTACCTGGTGAATTGGGTAACGTTCACGATGACAGTATGACTCGAACCTATAGAAACGTTTGACCAAGAAAACATTTGTGATACCTACTACCCTCGAGTTATCCCGTGGGAGTTCGTTGGAGTTCGTTGGAACTCAAAATGTGGACCGGAGTTCACGAGGGAACGAAATGATCGGAGTAAGCCCTACTACCCTCAGCAGTTCAATCGGTTGTATCAACTTCTGGCATCATTGGCGAATTTCAGGACGAAATTCCCTTTCAAGTTGGGGATGATGTGGCACCCGAGGAAAAATCCACAGTCATCCTAATCTAGCACTTTGCCGCCTTGTGTTACTTTTGAGTTACCGTGTCACTTTTGGTTTGCTTATCAAATTTCGGGACGAAATTTCTTTCAAGTTGGGGATGATGTGACAACCCGAGATCCCATGAGGAGTTTCATCATGAGGAGTTTCACCATGAGGAGTTTCATCATGACGAGTTTCACCATGAGGAGTTTCATCATGGGGAGTTTCGCCATGAGGAGTTTCATCGTGAGGAGTTTCACCAGGGGCGTTTCACCAGGGGAGTTTCACCAGTGGAGTTTCACCAGAGGAGTTTCACCAGGGGAGTTTCACCATGGAAGTTTCGCCACCACCTTGAGGGTGTTTCGTCGTATGGGCTTTTGGCCCAGGTGAGGCCCACATGTGGCTCCGTTTTAAACACTTTATATTTGCATAACTGTACATAACGTAATAACTAGCGAAACCCTAGCTCGCCCTCTCCCTCAACAGACCGACGGTAGCCATAGCTTTTCTTGAAGGATCGTCTTGATTTCTCGATCTTATTCTCTCGGTTAGTATGTCCGATTATTACTCATTTGTGATCCTCTCATTGTGCAAGATTGTATGGTTACATGTTAATTTGTAGAATCATAGAGTTTTTGCTAGAAACTGTACATTTATATTGTGATTGATTAGGGTTTCGAATGTTCATTGTTTAAGCATAGAGATGGTTTGCACTCTCATGATCACCACACGGTTCTGTAATTCTGATTTCTAAACTTTGTTATTCTATATGTTGTATTTGGTAGTCGGAGTCTTGATATACTGTTAAAACAATAAGATTGGAATATAGCATGATGACTGTAAAACAAATGTTAATAAACTGATGAATTGTTAAAGGATGTGGTGGTTATTATTTAGGGTTCATACAATAACAGATTTGATCTATGCTGAGAGTCGAATAATTGTGATTGTTGTTGTTAAGTGTTAGGAGTATGATTAGGGTTTTCTGTGCGTGTTTGGTTATCTGGTAAGGCCAACGAAACATGTGAAGTTTCATCACTCCCATGCCGACGAAACATGTACCGACGAAACATGTGCAGTTTCGTCACCTTAAGGTTTCGTCGTAGGCCAGAATCTCACAAACAGAATGTAGTTGGAACGAATACAATAAGATATGGTTATATATGTTGATCCTTGCCTGCTAACGAGGTCAGTTATGTCTGGGAAAACCTAATTCAGATTTTGATTATCACTCTGAACTGTTGAACGCTATTAACGATAATTAATTATGACCAAGGGGACATGATTTGGTTCTTACGCGCACCACACTAAACTGTTGAGCATTGTTACGAAACATACATGTGGGTTCGGATATACATGAGTAGAATATATGTTATGTGACTTTACGACGAACATTATAGATTAATGGATTGCATGATTAACCGTTACGACTTGTGTAAACACGTGTGTCTTACTTGCTACTCGCGTAACGTGTATGTTGGATACGTGATATATGTGAACAACGTGAATGTAAACTGATTTCGTGTACCTGAACATCATAGGCTTTGACTGATTAAGTGTGATCAAGTAACTAATCATACCGAGCAAACCAAGGTGAGTTCACACTTTCTATAAGGCATGGGATTCCCGGTGGTTTGGGAATGGGTTAAGAAACTAATACGGAACCTACATATTCTCCTTGGGTAGAATATGTACCTCCATCCTCCATGGGAAGGATGACAACATTAAACCTACGTATTCTCCTTGGGTAGATTGCGTACCTCCATCCTCCGTAGGAAGGATGACAATATACAACTTACTAGACAAAACTCTATCATGAAGTCCCTCATTTTTATATCGACTTAATCGCCGGGCCAATGGCGAGCGGGTCATTAGTTAAATAGCGCTATTAGGTTTGACAAGCCTCACACCGTGCCGCAGAGGACGGGAGTGGACTAATGGATCCGGGCACTTAGTCAATGATGATAGACATTGACATAGGGCACATAAACATGACTCCAGTCAGTTGTCGATATGGTATTGGGTCTAGTGGTTAACATGGGGTAGCCCCCCACTGGTTATGGTTTGGGAAACAAGGAACTGATTAACTCTTGGTTTTCGAAAGAACTTATGGTTTTTGGAACAACTTCAAAATGGACAACCAACTGTGAACTCGCTCAACTTTATTGTTGACTCGTCGTTACATGCCTTGCAGGTCGTAGATTCCTGATATGGACTTGCTATCTGGGAGTGCTAGAGTGGTCATGTGTCGAGACTCTTGGATACTTGCTTCGTTGATTATGAACACTTGTTTTGAAACAATTAATTTACAGTTTACATTATGCTTCCGCTAAACAACTACTTTGGTTTAACTTATGACTTGGATTTATATCTTGAAATCAATGGAATGTTTTATTTAAATATTATTATATTATAAGTTGTTCATTGTGATTGGTGGCTTGGATCCTGGTACGTCACACGCCCCGCGGTGATTCCGCATGTGGTATTTTGGGGGTGTGACACCATGCATGACTTCTATGATACCTCTGAGTTATATTATACGTTTAACTTTAACAACAGACTAACAGAATCATCGAACATAACTAACAGATAGTTAAAAGTTCAAAAACAAAGGTTGACGAACAAACAGACACTTCGTACGAAGCCACCAGTCCCTTCGTACGAACCCACCAGTCCCTTTGTACGAAGCCACCAGTCCCCTCGTACTAAGCCACTGTTTATGAACTGTTCGAGGTTCTGAGTTGTATTCTGATCCAGTGTTATTCATCGCTAATAGTCAGAATATACTTCTGTTACCTACTGTTAATTCTGTTTACATTCTGTCCTCTAACTCTGTTCGATTCTAACTCTAACTCATGCCTTCGTTTGCCCTATAGGGTAACCTTGGTGATTCCGTGCTACTTCCAACTACTCCAACTTAGCTCACAGGACTCTCTGAAGAATTAACGCAAAACTGTGAGTACACTTAACCCGTTTTACTTTTAAAACACTTTGGGTTGTAACATGTAATTATACAAACTTCACTATCACACACTTAAACATACTTTATACTCTCAATCCTTTATACATGCTACTTGTTACATAGGTTCATGCTAGATTATACATGATTTATGTCATTAACTTTGCTAAGCCCTCAACTTGACATATATAAAGCTATAGGCGTAGCACACCGCCTGTCGGGGTCTTGTTCAGTCTTTATTCTATAACGGTCTCGTCACTTTTGTGGCGAGGGATGCTAAATACTAGTGGATACTTGGGTTTGACATATTATGATGCATGCTAGTTACCTTATTTACAAATTGCCATGTGGATTTGAGAAAATGCTTTATACTTATGCTATATTTATTTAAACCTTGTGTACTCGCCAATGCTTTCGCATTGACACTTTATTTTAAACATGTTACAGGTTGATGATGATGATGCTATGAAATCAAAGTAGCGTTGATGCCTAGATACACCTATAGACGTTTTAGGTTTTAATATGTTGTATCAATTTTGTACTTGTTGTTGTATTGATCCTTGTATTGAACTTGTTGTATTTCAATTTTCATGTATTGCAACATTTATGGTATGAATGAAATTGGTTATCTTTAATTCTATTGTCACAATTAGATTTATGTGTGATGAGCAATCTATCTCCGTCCCACTCCGATGATTCCGCCATTGGTTGGGGTGTAACATGCATACCTCAAACAAGAGGTTTCAATCCTTAAATAGATAACAGAGTTACAAGTAGTATAAAACAATTTACAAAAAATACACTCAAGACTTTATACATTAACACCCCCCTCAAGTGAAACGTTGGTGGACGAATGCCCAGATTATCACATCACGGAAGAACTCAAATTGATGACTTGAGAGACCTGTGTAACATTTGCTTTAAATAGGGTTTCATGGATTTTGATATTTGTTACGTGGGTGGGTTGTGGGTTTAGATAACGTTTAAAAATGTGACCGCGTGTAACGATTTTAAACAAAATGATGAAGTCAAAGAGGTCTCAGATCTTACACCTATAACTAACAATTTCATTTTAATAGACTCTATGGTATGGCTACAATTTGAAGGCTTACAATTCCCAGATTTATTGGGTTTCCTTCTGAATTGGTGTATAGGCATTAATGCCTAGTGGAGATGGATATGATCGGGTGGTTCTGCTGGTGACACGATGATACTCCAGTGGTCCGTCAGTGATCCTAATTAGCCGTTCAAAAAAAAAAATTAAAAAAAAAATAACAATTGAATGACAACAAAAAGTTTCAGAAGGGTAGCGGAAATCTTGGGTGAACAGATGTTCTTTGATGAAGATTAATATGCATGCTTATGAATGAGAATGTCGAAGTAAGGTGGGGTAATATCATGGTTACAAAAGTCACGGGGCACTGACAGGTTGGTCGATTAAGGAATTGCGAGTACTCGAACATGGTAAATTATAAAGAAATAAGTTTTCGGAAAATTATATATATGTCAATTATCGTAAGTTTTGTAATATTTGTTACATAATACGTGAATTTCAATATAAATAAAAAGCTACATGTTCAAATTCTAAAGTATTTCAAAAATTGATATTTATTCTTTATATTATAGACATATTAATCATTTAATTCTCGTCTTCCAAGTTATCTCCGTGAAAATTCAACAAGAACCGATGAAAAACAACAAAAAATAGTGACAAATAGTGAAAAACAGCGAAAAATCCGACTAGTCCGACTTTGACCAAGGTCGATTATATTTGGCCGACGTCGTCTCAGTAAGGTTTTGAGGTCCGCTTAGGCCCGACTTAACCAACACCGGGTAATATAGATGTGGAAGCAGGTGGAATCAAAAGGCAAGCTGTAGATGGTGAATGAGATATAGGATCTTTAAACAAAACAGATGATTACGCTTTCGTTTTGGAATCTAAGGCTGACAAGAGACCAACGCGAACTTGTGACTGATTCTGATTCTGATTCTCCGGTTCCTAGTAAACGTCGCATTGAATAAAATTACGAGGACATAATTTCTTCAAAGGCCACAGTTTCGATTATTGGTGGTGATTCAAAGCCGGTTGATTCCCATATGCCGGTTCATAATAATCCTCTGAAGCTACAATTTTGGATTATGGAGCGTCACAACCGTCGAAAGAAAAACCAGATGCCATCTAGAAGCTTGAGGGTATTTTAAACGGCAGAGATGTCATCTCAGCTTGATTAAGACGGTCAGAATTTAGTCAAATTTCAGTTTTTTTTTTTTTTCCTAAAGGGAACATAAGAATATATAATAAGGCAAACTAATCAATCAACATCCACCAAAGCATGACTCATGACTGGTACAACTCATAACACAGGGTACACATGCCTGGGCCAGCTCGAGCTAATTCTAAACAGCCCTAGTTGCAGGTCTTTTGGGTGAGTCTCCCTTATGTGGCAGGGGTGGTGAAGGCTTAAGGGGGATTATTTTTTTGAGAGAAAAGTCCACGGCTATGGATCGCCACCTACGACAAATAAGACGGGTGAAGAGAGAGGATCCGTTCAGGTTCCCTTCCTGCGACCGACATAGAGGTCGGTCGCCTTCTCGACTGCAAATGCTCTAAAGTTCCATCATACATTCATAAATAAATCAACTACATAAAAATGATGGAAGATATTTAACATGTCCAAATGATCATAAACCTATATCAATTCCAACAACAATATTATTCTTAATCAAAACAATCCAGAAAACACAACAGGAAAAATCCACTATATCGTAAAGAAATCGAATCCTCGGCGTACCCATGATATTTGAATTTGAACATACAACAATAATACCATCACGAGAAAGAGCCAGACCAAAGCAACTCGAATTCGCTTAGGCTGCAACGGGTGTCTTTCGGTTTGGCTCAAACACATACTTCACAAGCGATTCTTTGATGGACAGGAGCTCGGGAAACTCGGTTTTCAACTTGGTTGTATCAAGCTCGTTGTTGCTTCTTGGTGCAACGATGACTTTTGCTTGCTCCTCAAGATTGAAGTTCTTCCAGGTGTAAGCAGAGTCAATGTACTCGCGGTACAGCTCCAAGACCTCGTTGTGGCTAACACAGCCGGGGTTGGTGAAGTTGTAGATCCCGGTTAGGTTTCTTTTAGCCATTTCAATGGAGATTGGGAGGAGTTCATCGAGAATGGTCATGGAGTTTGGGATGTTGACCACTTTCTCGTAACGGCTGATTTTAGTGATGAAGTTTCGGGGGTTTGTAAGATCGGAAGAGATGGGCATACGCACGCGTAAAGTGCATACGTTATCATAGTTTTTGAGCAATTCCTCTACCTGCAGACATTACAAACTTATATCAAGATCTTGGATCTACCACATTTTTACAAGATCACACAAAGTTCTGTACTTTGTTGTTCCTAAATTTGTGTAGAATTTACCATAGCTTTAGCTAAAAACATGTTTGTTACATACATGTAGATTGACATAAAACCATATCAATTAAAAAATATATATATAAAATAAAGAATGTTTGGCATTTTCTTTTAAAATACACATCAGATCTCAGATCTGTCAATTTCTTGTGAACAAATTCACACACAATGACACAAGCATCATAAAAATACAAAATCATCAAAAAATCATTGGCCAACTCGTTAAAATTGCACAAAAGTCTAGTAAAATAAAATCTTGAAATAGAAGTACCACGTTGTTAGAGAGTTTTATCATAGTTCAACCATAGTAGTCAAAAGCGCACAAGGTGCAAGCCTACGCATTCAGGCGGGGTGAAATAGTAGCTAGAGGGAACCTTGCGTTAGGTGCAACAAAGGCCGTGCACGCCTTCGGCCAGGCGCAAGCAAAAGTTCAAAATTATTATTATTTTTTTAATTTTCAGGCCTATTATATAATTTCTTACTTTTCTTATGATTGCAGGCGTGCCCCTTTTCTGCACCTCGTGCCCAAACGAGCCCATTGCTTCTCGAGTGTGCCTTGCGACTTACTAATGGTTTTGCAGTTTTATAGTGTGTGTTGTTGTCTAAGTAAAGGTATTGCTGTAGGCTCATCTAGCTAAAGCAGAAACGGATAAACTGAAGCACAAAAGGGACTTTTTCTATCCAAATCACACATGTCTAAGATGTTTTAGCACATTAATAAACAAGTTCAAATAAAGTATCACTAAATCTTCATCAAAAAAAAAAAGAAGCATTGCATAAATCTTCAAAATGTGTGATAAAATTCATTAAAAAGAAACAAAAAACAAAGTCATGTAATTTTAGTTTTTATCATCTACTTTATCATCTACTTGGTCTATATTAAATTATTAATAATTCTCATTTCATGAGAATCTTGTAATTAAGTGTCCAACTACAATTGTAGCTTCACTTAAACCAATGAACATGTGTCCCACAAACATAGATACAATTTTTTAATTAACAATCAGATTTTCTTTAAAATGCACATCAAGATCTTAGATCTACCAATTCCATAAGGATCCAGATCACAATTAAAAAAACTGAGTACGGCACAAAATAAAATAAAATAAAATAAACCAAATACCAAGTTGTCTTGACAGTTTTGTCACATGCTCACATACATACTTTCATTTCATGGGTCCAAGTCCAAATTATAGGTCTCATGTAAGTAAAAAGTAGGAGCCCCGCTTGCGGTCTGCTCATATAATGTAATATATGTGTGGGCGCTCCGGGGGGCAAAAGCAAAAGTGCACTAATTTTTAACGTTATTTTACTAATTTCGTGAAAATAACGTTAAAAAGAGGGGATCGTTAATCAGGCATCATGTGGTGGCGTTGATAGCCGAAAGACAAGGGGGTACATGCACCAATTGGCGTTTGTCTCAATTGCTGAGTGTTATGTGCCTTATGTCCAAGGCTTGATGCAAAACCACAATCGAGCCGGGGGTCTCATTGGAAGCAGCCTCTCTATTCCTACGGGGTAGAGGTAAGGCTGTCTACATCCCACCCTCCTCAGACCCTACCTTAGCTTTGCTATAGGTGGGATATACTGAGTACGATGATGATGATGATGATGATGTAAGTAAAAAGTAGAACAAACCATTATAGACCAACTAAAGTTAAGAATTTTCTTTAAAATGCAAAAAATACTTTAGGCCCACCAAATTTAATAACAAATCCGTAAAAAAAACATACAAACACAAAATCATCAAATGGGTACCAATCTTTAAGATAAATGGATGGTTGAAGTAGATAGTTGGTCTTTTACAACTTATATTAGCCATATCATTTGTTTAAACAAACTTTTTGTAAAAAAAAAAAAGGTATATATTTCACTCTAGTAAAAAAAAGCATGGACCCATGATATGACACACAAAATAGTATAGACCAACAAAAGCCTAGCTCTTTCTCCTTCACACTTCATGAACCTAGACCCACCACATTTATGTCAATAAATTCACATAAAAGTACCATTAGACAAAATCATATCACAAGGGTGGTCATTGCATAGCTATTCTTGTACTGAAGTACAAAGAAAAAATGGAATCTTGAAGTAAATATCAAGTCAATTTACAATGTTATAATACTTGCATTTCATGAGTTCCAAATTACATGTCTTATTGAGGTAAAATATAGCATATAGTAAGGATCATGTAACGAGACACATCACACAAGTGTGAAAACCGACCGATGAAAGCTTACATTTTTCTTTATAATGCACATCAAGATCTTATATCCACCACATATTCACACAAAATTACCACAAGGGTCATTGCACATATCTTCAACATTGTCTTAAAGTTCAAGAAATCTTGAAGCATACATCATGTTTTCCTACACTATGGGTAAAAGACACAAAATGGCCTCATGAAATGACACACAAAGAATATCAAAGCTTATAGAATATTTTTTAAAATGTACACCTTAGATCCACCACATTTTTATCAACAATCACACAAAAAAAAAAATCACTAAAGCACAAAAACTAACAACTATGTACCCTCGCACAAATCTTCAAGATTATACTAAAACCTTAATTAAAAGTATCTCTTAAAATAAAAAACAAAATCTTTGACTTTTTCCAATAATTATGCGGGTCCCATTGTTATAAAATAATCCATATACCCTAAAGACCCAAAAAATTAGGCATAGTATTCTATTCTATTATTCTACAACCCAATGAAAGCTAAGGTTTGTCCTCAAATGCACATCAAGATCTAAAGATCTTTAGATCCACACCAAATTTCAACATTTTCACAAACAAAACATCACAAAATCACTCAACCATCAAAAGGGTCATTGCAAAAACCACCAAACTTCACTAAAATAAACAAAAATTCAAATCTTTAACCAACATTTTCACACAAAAACACTCAACCATCAAAAGGGTCATTGCAAAAACCACCAAACTGAACTAAAATAAACAAAAAATCAAATCTTGAACTAAAATTTTCACACAAAAACACTCAACCATCAAAAGGGTCATTGCAAAAACCACCAAACTTAACTAAAATAAACTAAAAATGTAATCTTTAACTAAAAACTTCAAAGAAACAAACTTTTCTTGAAAAATTAAAACCTTACCATAGCTTTAGTCTTGGAGTAAAAAGACCCAGTGAAATTCGGACTATCCTCTTCCTTAAACCCGACACCCGACCCAAGCGGATGCTCCGAATCATACTCAAATATACACCCAGTAGCATAGTTAATCAAGATCAACCCCTTCTCACGGCAGACGTCAGCAAGAGTTAGGGTTCCAACAACATTGGTACGGATAGTCTCCACCTTGTGCGACTCACACCAGTCAACGTTGGGTCGTCCGGTGACTCCGGCGGCGTTGAACACGTGGGTGGGGTTCACGGCGGCGATGTCGGCGATCAGGGTGTCTCGGGATTCGAGCCTGCCGGAGCCGTAGGTGTAATTGATCCCCTGAGATTCGCAGATTTTGCCCAGTAGACCCCCGATCCAGCCTGTACGGCCGTAGATCAAGAAGTTTAGTGGGGTTGCCGGAGAGCCGTTGGATTGGGAAACCATTGTTGTTGTTGTTGATGAGTGAGAGAGATGGGGTGGAGTTGTTTGTGAGTTGGTGTGGAGTTTATTATAGAGTGGAGGTGTGAGATTAGATTAGTGGGGAAGGAGATTCGCCAGCTGTTTTTAGATTTTATTTGTGTAATGATGTTTTGATGGATTTAGGATGGCCCCGTTGTTTCCACACCCCCTAAATTTTATTTTCACATTCCTAGTGTATAAGGTCTTTATAGAATGTTTTTTAATAGGAAAATGCTCAGAGAATGTTTTTTATTTTACTATATACGGGCCGTATATAGTTATACGAGCCGTATACATGCTTATACGATTTATAAAACGTATACGGCTCAATGGAATTATTTTGGTAGGTTTTTTATGTTACCAAATGTATACGGGTTGTATAACTGTATACGGGTCGTATATAAGGATGTTTTTTCAAGTATAACTTTTTTTTCCGGTAAAAACACCATCATTCTAGGGTTTCTAAACTCTTCATCACCTTTAACAACATTGATCGGAACACGCCGCTTAAATCGGAGCACAATTAGAGTAACGTTACCGATCAGTCCGTTGATCGAGTAACTAGCAGAAGAACCCGACACAAACAAGTTCTCCACAGTTTGTTATTCAGATCTCTATTCGGTCATCTTTCCAAACTACAACACACGATAACTTTAAACTTTATAGTGTGTGATTTGATCAGGAAATGATTGGAGGTGATTGCTACTTTTAATAAGCTGTCAAATTCGATTTCAACAAATCTTTTCCTTCAATTTCTAGAACATTCTCCGTAACATGAAGACGTGTCGGGTTCTTCTACTGGTATTTTAATGAAGTATTGAAGATTGAATGTGCAAACCTAACCGTTTTTTACTACGTAAACGGTGGTTATGCGAAATACAAACCGCAATCTTTTGTGACTATGGGAAACACAAGTTTTCTTTTTGAGCTTGATGGATGTCCGTTATCTCAGTTGAGGCGGGCATTGTTTAAATCTGAATATAACTAGATGTTACGTGTATCAGCGTTGTTTATCACCCTGTGTGAGCATTGGAAACCCGACAAACAGTCTTGACAACTGTGACAGTTTATCTATCTATGTGTGTCACATCCATCCTGTTATAGCAATCGATATGATTAATTTTACAGATTTTTTTCTAATTAACGTTGTTAACTACCAAAAGAATGCATACACAAATAGTTCTAGTGGACGAAGCAAAGAGACCGTTGTGTATCTGAATCAGGTTCTCAAACAAACACTACTAAAGATGAGTTGGTGATAAATACTGGAGCTGTTATCTCGGTTGTTCAGTACTTTCGTGATAATAAAACAAGCAGGCATTGATTTTGCCAAGATTGAAGGAAAGAATCTGGCCATAAGCGTTGTGGATTCTCAGCGTTATCCGAATGTAAGTGGATCGAGTGATACGCTTATCTATTCTGGTCAAGGTGAGCATGGTTTGTTCGGGAGTAAATCACCACCCAAAGATCAACAACTTGTGATTGTTGGGTTCTGCTAGTTATTCGGAATGTTTCGAATCATCACAGAAGACGTGTCGGGTTCTGCTAGTTATTCGGAATGTTTCGAATCATAATAGAAGACGGATGTGGTTTGCATATTCAATCTTCATTGCTTCATTAAAATTACAACACACTATAAAATGCTTGGAAAATTGCATCAACTCTCCTATATCAACAACTCTCCTATATCAACATAGTAAAATGTGAGCTTTTACACCAACCATATCGAAATCCACAAATTCCAACAGTTTCTTCGTAGATTCCAACAAATTGCATCAGGAAGCTCAACTTGAACGGACGATATGTGTCTTCTATCATGCGACGGACCCAATTCGTAGATTCCGTCCGGTTTCAAAGTCGGTTGAGGATTACGAGTGTTCTACACTCGTTCAAAGCCGGTTGATGATTACAAGGATCGTTCTAATAGATTAAAGAGAATAAACCATTTTTTACCAATTTTTACCCATAGTATATGGACCGTATAACATTATACGGGCCGTATACAGTCATCGTATACATTGTATACGATCGGTTAAAAAAAATTCACATGGTGTATACGGGCCGTATAATAGTATACGACCCGTATTCTCAAGGTAAAAAACTGGTTTACTCTCTTTAATCTATTACAACGATCCAAAAACGAAGAACAAAGTCAAATGTGATCAAACTTGGACATCAGACGTAAATCTTGATTCAGTTATTTCTGTTGATCCACAAATTCCAACAAATATTTCACTCCAGTAGTTGAAACTTGAGCGCAGGAATCAATTCAAAACCCTCACCCTCAAAATCAACCAGAAACCAAAGGAAAAAGGGCTGATAATGGCTGATGGTTCTTCGTTGAGGAAACCAAACGTAGACGGAGATGATAGGCCTGGTAACTGGAAGAGAAAAAACCCCAGTGACGTCGTCGACGATTATGAACGGATTATTAGCCATTATTCGACCGAGTAATCAATTGTATTTTTTTAGTTGCTTCTCTTGTTAAGTTTCTGAACCAACCAAAATCCACAAATTCCAACAGTTTCTTCGTATATTCCGTCCGGTTTCCAAACTCTTTCACTCAAAGTTAATATTCACTGTGGTGGATGCAAGCATAAAGTTAGAAAAATACTCAAGAAGATTGAAGGGTACACAACTGAAGGTTCAGTGCATGAAAAGTTTCTTACGAACGATATGTATCAGGAAGCTCAACTTGAACGGACAATATGTATCAACAACTTGTGAGTGGGAATATGGCTATGAAGAATAGTATGGATAAACAATCACCGGTACGGGTTTTGGTGTTTTGGTAGGTTGAAAGAGGTGAATGGCCCTTGTTTTTCCATGTATGTGACAAAACAAGGATCATTCTAATCATCACATAAGACGTGTCGGGTTCTTCTACTTGTTATTCGGAATGTTTCGAATCATCACAGAAGACGTGTCGGGTTCTTCTGCTAGTACTTCTGAGATCTGAACCAACAGAAATCAACAATTTCAACAAATTGTCAGATCAGGAAGCTCAACTTGAACATGCGATATGTATCTTCTATCATGCGACGGACACAATTCTTGCAAGTTAAATCCACAATCAACGTATACAGGTGCAAGAGAATGGCGAGTTATTTTCAGTTATTTCTGTTGATCCACAAATTCCATTGTTTAAATCAGAATCAGGTTCTCAAGACAAGGATCGTTCTAATAGATTAAAGAGAATAAACCATTTTTTACCATTTTTTACCCATAGTATACGAGTCGTATAACAATATACGGCCCGTATACAATCATCGTATACATTGTATACGATCGGTAAATTTGTTTTTTACCGAGAGTATACGGCCGTATAAACCGTATACGGCCCGTATACATATGGTAAAAAATGGTAAAAACCTCTTTAATCAATTAGAACGATCCAATAAACGAAGAACAAAGCCTATTTTCAAAACACAAGTTCATACAGTGCTGTAATAGGTTGTGGTTCAGCCAAAATGACATCTAGCATTACTAACGGTTCAAGTAAGTGTCTAAAAATCTGAAAATTCAGGTTTACCTTGTTAGTTTCTCAAACAAACACTACAAAATCATCTGCTTCCTGAACCTGAATCAGAATGTTAACTCTAAAAAAATGTGTTTCTTTCCTTTTCATGAGGTAAAACCGGTTTCAACATATGTATCTTGCGCAACTCTTGTGGGCCCGTATCAGAATCAGGCGTTGGAAGGATTGTAGTAGTAGGACATTGGCACCACTGTATACAAGTTCGTGCATTATTTAAATCAGAATGAGCTTCTCAAGACAAGGATCGTTCTAATAGATTAAAGAGAATAAACCCTCGTTTCTTCATCTTCATCTTCAAGAACAATGATGAACAGATGATGTCAGATAATACTTCATTTGTCGAGAAACCATACTGTCAAGAAACTAACATCTTTTAATTCTTCATTTGTGAGATAATACTTCATTTGTCAAGAAACTAACATCTTTTAATACTTCATTTGTAACCGTAAGGATGATGCAAATTTGTACGTAAAGATCTCTACACAAACTCTTCTACATCTTTTAACCAATTGTCCATCACTTAAGACCTTGAAAGATTTGTTGAAATCAAAGAAAATAGTAACTAACAGAAGACGTGTCGGGTTCTTCCAACAAATTGTGTATGTGCTTGTGCTGTAGAAACCGGTGATGAATTTGTGTATCTAAATCAGGTTCTCTGCCTTAGATCGGTCATTCCTTGTGATACATGAACATTGTATTCTCGTCTTTCAGAAGAGTTGGTATTGAACCAAGAATACTTCAAACATTCTAAACCCTACCTGGAAACAAACCAACAAAATCCTGATAGTCTTCTAGCAGAACCCGACACGTCTTCTATGATGATTCGAAACATTCACAAACCACAATGGACTCAGACTAATACTACTCACCCTCCCCTGAGGAAAATTTTTCCCGACGACTCAAGAAAAAGGATTGTATAATAGTATACAACCATTTTTTTCTTTTCCTTCAATTTCGAGAACGTTCTCCCTGTGTATGTGATTGTGTTGTAGAAACGGTGATGAATTTGTATACACAACTGAACGTTCATTATTGTTCTGAAATTGGAGAACCGTTGTGTATTTGCTTACTCTGGAATTGGAGAACCATTGTTTATATTGAATCAGGTTGTAAACCCTACTTGGAAACCGGTGTATGTGCTTGTGCTGTAGAAACCGGTGGTGAATTTGCGTACACAACTGAAAGTTCAGTGCACGAAAAGTTTCTTACGAAATGTACGTAACAAAACAAGGGTGTTGGGAATTAAACGCATGTATGTGACAAAACAATGATCGTTCTAATAGATTAAAGAGAATAAACCAAGTACAAAATCATCTGCTTTCTGAATCTAAATCTGAATGTTAACTTTGACTCATAAACCCTTGAATCCCAACGCTTCTCTAAAAGAGCCTGTATTAGAAACCATCCTATCTCTTTTACCAACCGAAGAGGCAGCGAGGACAGATAATACTTCATTTGGCGAGAAACCATACTGTCAAGAAACTAACATCGTTTAATACTTCATTTGTCGAGAAACCATACTGTCAAGAAACTAACATCTTTTAATACTTTCACAATGGACTCAGACTCATACTACTCACCCTCCCCTGAGGAAAAGTTTTCCCGACGACTCAAGATAAAGCAGTTGGTTTGTGTTCATATCAGCGTTTTTTATCACCCTGTGTGAGCATTGGAAGCCCGACCACTAGCAGAAGAACCCGACACGTCTTCTATGATGATTCGAAACATTCACGAACAACAATGGACTCAGACTCATTGTTGCGAATTTGGTTTCTTCGGTACAGGCTGATGAAACCGAAGACTCAGACTCCTTACAACTCTCATCAAATGCCTCACCCTTCCTTTTATTCTGTAAATACTAAATAAAGAATAACACCATGCCCGTAATCCCGCGTTGATAGCTTCCGTTTTATTACAGTCATACGACACGTTTTTTTGTTCTTCAATCTTTGTTACTTGTTAATGTTTTATTTTTTTTTCTACTTTTAGAAAGGTTTGAGCACCTCACGACTGTAAAATGTCTCGTGTGATTAACACCTTAAATCCTTTAAATACTTTGAGAAAAATCTAATTTTCGAAGAATACGAGCTGTATAAAGGTATACGTCCCGTATACACGTTCGTATACATTGTATACGACCAGGAAAATTATTCTCACATGGTGTATACGGGCCATATACTGTTATACGGCCCATATGGCACAGACTTTGTTAGTTTTTTAAATTCCATACGGGCCGTATAACAGTATACGGCCCGTATACACCATGTGTGAATAAGTTTTTGGCATGTGTTAATATTAGGACCCTTTAGCATAAGGGTTCGTGACCAATAGATAGTTGGTTTGATTTTTATAAGGAGTGTTTTCTTATATTTGTTGCGTCTTTTTTTTTAATTGGTGTATAGAGATTATTGTCAAGTGGAGATAGATATGATCGGATGGTTCCGTTGGTGGTATGATGATACTCCAGTAGTCCGTCAGTGATCCAAATTTGTCATTAAAAAAAGTAATATAAGATAATTAAAGTTATGTACTTAGGTTGTGTGATGGTTACATACATATATAATCCTTGTGGTTTAGTTATGGTTATGTTTAAGAATAACGAAAGGTGTGTGGTGGTAGTGGTTTGGTTCTTAGCAACACCCATCAGTCGAAAACTCAAAATCGAAACGAATCTGGTGTAAAAATGGAACCTGTTGTTCCAAACCTTCCTCAGTCAGCTTTAGAAGTTAAGAGAAGGGACTGGGGTGATTGACAAAGAATAAGCCTAGATAATGAGGGGTAATTAAATTTTATTTTTGTAAAGAAGTATTGATGAGATATGATACAAAATTTGGGAAAGTGGGTCAGATGTGACCCATAATATATTGAAATCTTAAATGTGGATCACAATCGGACAACTCAAGGAGCCCCGCGTACATGGCATGGTGCATGAAGTGTGTTGTTATGTGACTGGCAATCATGTTGCAGTAGAGAGATCCTCTACCAAAACGCTTATGCCCTAGTGGGCCCATTCGTTATTCAACAATGATAGGTGATAACACATAGTATATATATTGGTGACCTCTCACAAATGAGGTATGCAATCTCTCACTGTCTCTTTTACATACTAATCTTATTGATTAAGTCACGGTTACTGATTCTCACGTTGGATGGTGGTCACGAGGAGATTTTCTTTCTTGTGGTGAGGCTAACGATGGCTTGTTTTGCAGTTCTTAGGAGTAAACTACTATTTACGTCCCTGTGTTTTGCTGAAACTTACCATTCGGGTCCATTCTTTTGTGCATTTTTCGTCCTTGATGTTTCTAAAACATGGCAGATTCATCCAACTTTTTAACCCCCATTATATATGTCTGTTGAATGAGGATTAAATATGTCATTCCACTTATTTATTTAATTTTTATTTCTTTCCACCTCATTTAAACAACACACCTATAATCCCTCCAAAAACCTTAATCAAACTAATAATGCATGCGTGGTTATCATCCCTAAACGGCGTATGCATGAACAATCATAATCCCCAATTTTAATTAAAATCCTGATAAAATTTTCATTCAATGATCAATGGATAATGGAAATGACGCCATGTGGAGTGTTCGAGCACTTGATAAACCCTTCATCCCAGAAATCGATTATGGTATGTCGGCTTAATATTTTGTTGAGTTTGTTCTAGAAATCGAATGTGATTTTTGTACTAGTGCATTTTTTTACACTTTTCAGTCAACCATCTTCATTTATTTACATTGGAATTTCAATGGAAGTGAATGCACTATGTTTCCAATAGTAAGTTACCAAAGAGGAACAATCACGTATGTTGATAAGGTTAACGAAGACTTTTTTAATCACAATAATGAATGATGTGATGATATCACTTGGTTATGAGGAAGCTAATTTTGATAATCCGAGATACCATTTTAGGGTACTAGGAGAAGAAATGAATTTTGGGTTAAGACCACTAGGCAATTATTATGATGTTCATAGATTGCTAAAGCATGCTCTAATCACTAATGTCTTAGATGTATATGTTGAGAAAGCTTAAAAAGTTATTGACTTATAACCAAATGTTTCTTTAAGAGAGCTTACACAAGTGACAAGACCATTTGCTGAATAGTTCCAGAAAGCTGATAACAAGGATGTTTTGGATGATGAGGGAAGTTATGAGGGTAGTTATGAGGAAGGTGATGAGAGGACTAATGAGGAAAATGTTGACAGAACAACTTATGAGGGAAGTTATCATAGAACTAATTAGGGTGGGTACTGAGAGAACTGTGGAGGGAAGTGAGGATGATAACGATTCTGAATTCTTAGTTGATGAGGGCAATTTAGTAGAAGACTATGATGTAGATAAGGATGAATTTAGAGCAGTTATAGACTTTGATATTAGTGATGAAGGGGAGGACAATGTTAATGAAGAAGATTTAGGTGATGCTCAAGTTGATTTTGACGACTCTGATAGTTTTAGTGACCTTAATGATGACACTAAATAGCAGGGGGCTGTAAGATGTAACACCTCGTAAAATCACGTCCAATGGTGTATTGACACGTGTAATAAACCCTAATGAAGTCAAAGGTTGAATTTAAGGGACTAACTTTTTGAAAAATCAAAAACCTTGATTATAAAAGGACTGGAAGTGTTATCATACCAAAAATAAGTTTCTGAATAACCTTTCACAATGATTATATTCACAAATGAGCCACTTGTCAATCGAGTGTAGCGGCTTGCGTAATTAATTGAAAGTTTGCGCAATAAAGGGTTAAAAGCGTCAACATATTAATTCTTACCTCTGAGTGACCTTTTAACAAAACGGGAGCTTCATGATATTTGATTATTCTCTCGGGAATGCCAACTATTGGCCGACTAAGGTTTTCATGCCTATAAGTAAAGTTACGCGCAACTTTGCAAGTTAGAGGGGCTAAAAGCGTCAATATGTTTAATTATACCTCTGAATGACCTTTTAGCAAACCCGAAGCATTGTGATGTTTATTAATACTTTCAAGAAAGCCTAATATGGATTAGATGAGGCTTCAATGCTAGTAAATGATGAGATGCGCAAGTTTGCGCAATAGAGGGACCTAAAGCGTCAACTTTTGAATCTACGCCTTTCAGTGACCATTTAAGCAAACATGAGTGTAGTAATATTTAAGTATATGCTTGGGAATGCCCATTATGGGCCATGGAAAGCTTGGATATCAGTAAATGACATCTCGCGCTACTTTGCGCAATTAAAGGACTAATTGCGTCAAACTGCAAAAGTATGTCGATTCGTATGGTAACGGACCTTCCGGAATATGAACATGAGTTAAACATACTCTATTTATCCTTTATATAGCTTAGATATAGCCTTAGAGGTGTTGGGTGCGCAAAAATAAACTTTTAAGTCATGCAGGGACTAAAAGTGTCAAAAAGTGCACAAGTTTGCACTTTCGCGCATATCTCAGATTCTGGATATCTCCGGACACCCAAAAAATTTATGTAAGCACTAAAATATTTTTATTTTAGTGTTTGGCTTGATAAAATTCCATTCGTCGCGTAATTTGGTTCGTTTTTCGCGTCCGTCCGTGTTTCGTCGTAAATAGCCGAACAACGTGACCGTACGACCAAACGAACCGACATCCGTCATGTTTTTTAGCATGTTTCATGATCCCTATACTTAGACATCATTTTAGAGCCTTGAAAATGGTTTAACGGGTGTTAGTAGTGCCAAAAACTCATCTATACAAATGCAGGGGCTAAACATGTCAACATTTGAAACTTTGTTTTGCTGACCAAGTCCTTACGGACCGTATACACTGGACCTTACGGTCCGTAAGCATGTTCCAGATACGAATTTTTTCTTGGTCACTACTCTATTCCATTCTCATCCAATCAAAACCGAATCCTTGGGCTTCAAGACAATTATACAGCTGTCCTAACCGGTGTAGTGATCTGATTAACCCTTCAAACACTTGTCTCAATCCTAATCATGTCCAAAAACTATAAATAGGATGAGAACCCAACACTTTCATTTGCTCTTTTCATCCCATCTTGCTATCTTCTCATTTCTGGAGGATCCTGAGTATTTGGAACTTCCTTGAAGTTCTTTTCAGTAATAAGGACCCATTTGTAAGTGTCATTAACCTCCTAATTTCAGCTTTGATTAGTTTAATGGTCAAAAGTCAAACTTATCATAGTTAAGGTTTGACTTAGTGATTAAACACTAATGATCCAGTCATTAGTCAAATTAAGAGTAGTTATAAGTTGGTAATTGTGTAGGTAATAAACCCCTAAGAGGGCACCTACTGATTATCACCCTAACTTGGTCAAATGTCGGTTCAAACCTAATAATAAAAAGTCAACAGAAAGCTATTTTACAAATAAATTCATAATTAGCAATATAGAAGCTATGAAACATGTTTTAACACTTGTATAACCTGGTAATTAGTATAAGAACATGTCTAAGCATGTTCAACCCGACAATTTCAAGTTTAGGGTCGGTTCGCAACCGAAAGTCGCAAAAGTTGACTATTGCTTTGACTTTCAGTTCTGACCCGAATTAGCTTAGTTTAGATATGTCTTAGGATTCCTTTAGGACCATGTTATGGGTTAGTATAACCCTCTGAGGTTATACAACTTGGATCCTTAGTTATCCTATTCATTTACATGTTTCCGTTATATGCTTAAATGTTGACCATTATGCCCTTTTGACCCTAAAACGAGAATTTTGAAACTGTGAGAGGACAATAATCTTTATTACTGATTTATAAACTTATCCCTAAAATTTGACATCAGTTTGTGGTCTAGATTAGGAGTTATGCTCATTAGCGTAAATAAAAAGCTTTTTATTAATTAAACGGCATAATTAGCGTATAGCCTATCTAAACCTAATTTTTTATACCAAACTTTTTACCTACTGATATAAAATAATATTTTGGGATTTTTGAAGATTTTTATTTATTTTTAGGTTGAGCATAACATAGGGTTCTAGGCTTGATTCGGTAATTGTCGGTTTTGCCCTTTTGGCTTATAAATTGAGTTTTACAAAACATTTTGACCCCAAACCTTTTGCTACTAATTTTATAAGATAAATAAACTATTTTAAGCTTTCTGGAATGATAAAAATATCAGCTTCTCTTTAAAAACCCGTAAATCGCTTAAAACCGCTTTTTTACGCGTTTTTAACGCATAGTATAAGGTAAAACTATTTTTAACGTATAAGGTTTGATACCTACTGATGTTTTAAGTAAATTTTTATAATTAAACAGTAGGAAAAAGTTTTAAACTCAGATTTCCAAATTTGAGCTTTAAACCTTATGTGAAATTACCAAAATGCCCCTTCGGTGCATAGTTTGGTTATAAATGATAAAATTCACATATGTGTAATACCCTACTGATATAACTTATTAAATTAAGTATTTTTACTGATTAAATCAGACCCGAAACTCAGATTTATATTAAACCTCTTTTATAACCTTTTAAATGACCAAAATACCCCTACGGGGCATAAATTGGTTTTAAATTCGTTTTGGGCATAATGGAAGGTATCCTACTGATATCACAACATACTTAAGGCATATTGACTTAGGAAACCTGTTCATGACTCTTTTGGTTACCCGTTACGCACTTTTCGCGTTCGGATCGGCTTAGGTAACTAGCTTGCATAAATTAGCCGAAACGAGTCAAACCTTATCATTTTTATCTCAAAATCCAGAATGTGTTTAGTTTACCCTTATTACACAAGTATACAAGCTTGTCGGGTCTAAACCACATTCTAATCCGGTTCTCGCTTAATCATGCATTTTGAACCGTATCCTCTTTTAAAAACTAACTGGTCTAAGCATAGGCTTAATTAAGACCCGTTAGGAATCTAATAGGTTATTAAAAACCTTCATTCCAGATTTAGGAGCCCAGTAAAAGCTATCTGTACTTGCTTGGTGGTATACGGCTGGGATAAATTGTATAAATTTGCTCAGGTAAATACTTTTAACTTATTTTCCCTATACGGGCTAGGAGTACGGTATATAAAATACCGCTTGGTCGGGCATTGAATCTTTAATTGCATGAAGGTTAAATCATTTAAATGTCCTGTTTAAAAATGTTTTGTTTGCTTAAAGCCTTTGGGGGGTTAATGACCATGTCCCGGATATCCTTGGCATCATTTTTACGAAATGGCCACGACCTAAGCACGGGGTGTAGGCGTACACCCGACAGTGCATAAATAAATAATGTGGTGTGTCAATTAATCTTTAACCCGGCATTCAATCCGGGCTACTGAACGCATAAGGAACATGTAATTCTTTTACAAGTTTATATATAAATAATTATCCCAAGTTATAAAAAAGTTTTGTGCCATGCGCACTCAAATCAAATTTCTTAAACATTTTCAAAATGAGTCAGTTAAATTGTATTTACCAGTGTAAACTGATGTATTTTCCAAAAAGGCTAAGTGCAGGTACTAATCGGAATAAGCTGGCTACTCCTAGCATCAATAAAGAGTCTCGCAAGCTTAGATGTCTAAAGTCTGTTGAACAATGTTTCATTTTATTTTCGATCCGCCTGTGGATCCTCTACTTTCCGTTTGTAATACTTTGATATTACTTTATATCGGTTTGTAATATTTTATCTTTTGCTTCCGCTGTGCATTTAAAATTGTGTTGTTTGACTATGATGATATCAACTACGTCACGATACTCCCCATCGGGCCCACCGGTAGTACGTGGAAATATCGGGGTGTGACAGGCTGTAAGGAGTATTAGAAAAGTAAGAGAAAAGCAAAACAATATCCGGGTTGCTCTTTTTATGTAGGTCAAGCATTTAGTGATTGATAAGCCATAAAAGGAACTTGTAAAAAAATATGTAGTAGAATCAAGAAGGCAATTAGTTAGTCAATCAGTCCTGGTGTTCAGAATTCTCCGTGTGGAAGTCGATGTCTCAGCCCTTTGGAGATTGGTGCTTGCTTTTTCAAGTATATTTATCATTTTTATAAAGTTAATTGTTTTTTAAGGAAGTTAATGTACACAAAACTAAAATTTCATAACCTACACATACAGTTTTTAAATCTTAAAAATTGTGAGAGAACCAAACTGGAAAGACCATTCATTGTACTAAACTCTTTTTTAAGTCATGGTGTTTATTTCATAAGCAACTTTATAGTGTGGAATCATTCCCTTATGGCAAGGCAACTTTAAATTGCATCAATGATTCTTGAGCCCTTTTATTGTTGTTGTTTCTTAATGTTTTTAACATTTTGGTCGTGTTTGGTTTGGCCTTTCTATGTGGTCGTCATGATGCTTATTTGATATGTAACTTTAAAATGTGGCCAACGATGATCATTGACTTATGATGATGTAGCTTTAAATTGCATCTACAAGTCTTGAGTTCATCTGTAGTTATTATTTCTTTATGTTTTTAACATTTTGGTCATGTTTGGTTTCAGCCTCTATATAGCTGTTATTGTGATTACCTTATAGGTTATTGTAAAATGTGGGCAATAATAATCATTCACTCATGGTGAGACAACTTTAAATTGCATCCATAAGTCTTGAGCCAATCTGTTATTGTGTAACGCCCCAAAAACCCAAATGTTAAAATTTCAAGAATGATTTATTTTACATGGTGTGATATTGAGGTAACTAAGTTAGTGAAATTGGTATTAAATACAAGTTAGTATGTGAAATGAAATAAATCACAAGTTTTAAAAGATTGAGGGGTTAAAAGGGAAAAGTGTTAAATAAAACACTTCACAAAAAAAAAAAATAAGTCAGTGTTTTGGGGGTTCTGGGCGTGCGATCGAGAGCAGGGCCGAGGGAAGAGCCAAAAACCCTAACAACCTAAAATCTCCAAATTAACAAGGGAATTGAAGGATTTTAGGATGCATATATCAAGATTATCGATCTCCTAAGTGTTCTTCACTATCAAGTAAGTTAAATTTTATGATTTGGTGATGTTGGGTGAAGTGGGTGTTGATGAATTTGTGAATCTAAGTGAAGTTAGGATGGATATGTGATAGAAAGGCCTTATGAAACTTGAATTATGCTTAAATTTCTAACTGTTATGTATGTTTATGAAAAACCCACTTGTAGTGGCTCTTGCATAGAATGATGATGATCTATTTTAGGTTAATTTGATGATACTTGATGTTTATGACAATGGATGTTATAGGTTATTGATTTGAATCTAAATTAAAGTGAAGGTTATGTGAAGAATTAGTCGGAATAATGCTTTAAAAACTTGTAAATAATGTCTTACAAATGCGAAACCCGCCAAGTGTTCGATGAAATGCCTAAGAGAGCAAATATGTGGAATTGTATGCAAGTTGTAAGTTTATATGTATAGAAAGTGATTATGATGAAATTGTTAGCAAACTAATACATGAAGTGTGTTTTAGATGGAGTTCATGTGGATTTCTAGTAAGAATCATGTCCGGTTCTAGGATAGTAACAAATTAGATAATCTCAAATGATGATGTTGTTAGTTATGAAATTATGAGAATCCTAGTATGAACGGAATGGAATGTGTGTATATAATCAAACGATCTTGTAAGCTTACATATTATACAATATGAGTGTGAAATGCGAATGATGTTTATACTATTGTCTCCTACATTAAGATGAATTAATATTCTTAATTTGAATGAAATTATATAAGCTGAATATTCAACTATTGAAAGTCAACTATGTACTAATGCCATGAATGAGCTTGTGGACATAGTTGAATGGGTGTATGTATGCTAATTATGTTGTGAATGTGACTGCTTGTATGGATAGGAGCCATGTTATCATGGATACAAGCACGGAAGGACAACAAGTCGAAAAGTAAACACATGATCAATGCTTAAATTCGGACGCATGAGGTAAGTAATTTCCCGGACTCCCTCTTTAATTGTAAAGTGATTAATGGCATGATTAATGTTAGTAGATATGGTGAAACGTAATTTAGATGATGATATTTAGTATTTGTACCACATGAGTGATCACCCGGAATCACTCCTTAATGTAGTAAAGTATGGCTATGTTTTAGTTATTCAAGTATGTATTGGAATTTAGAAAGATATGGCATGTAGAAGTAAAGATTTGCGTTAAGTCGATCAAACGGGTCAAAATGAGAGTTTACTCATTTCGGTATGTTGTGCATAGGTAACAATGAAGGTATTATAATTGCGTAAAGGATAGAAGTCCCTAAAAGTGTGTTAACTGAGAAACGGGGGCTTGGGTTAATGGTCGCAATACTTAGCCTTGCCCTTAGATAAAAGAATTGTTTAACAAAATACGAACGGGTTGAATAAATGTGCATAAGTTTCGTAATGCTAATGAAACGCGTAAAGACTAAGGACCCGGGTAAGGATGTTTAGCCAATAATGTAAGGGCAAGTCTTACGGATAATTAAAAATAAGTTTTAAGCAAATTGATTGAGGAATGTTCGAGTAATGCAAGTTTTAGTAATAACATATGAGTGGGTTGAATAATTGAAACGAGTATGTAGAGCCGAAGGCTTTAAGTTAATATTGTTCTTTGTATGGATGTTATATTACAAGCTCATATGTTAGAAAATTGATTTACCAATGCATAGGAAAAAGAATCGTGTTAATCGGATTCGTAGATCAAAAGTTATGCAAATTGTAGTCGAACATACACTTGTAATTCATAGCTGGGAATTTGCAGCAGCAAAATGGAAGTTTCTGTCGTTTTGGGGCTGTCGCGCTACGTGACAACATGACTGTTTCTCCGTCGCAATACGTGATCTCGGTCGCGGCCGACGAAAGATCGAGGGCTGGCCCTCGCGCCCCGCCAGAGACCTTTCAGTTGGCCTTTTTGGTTTGATGTCGTTGGTTATGTACATGGAACTTGTTTAAACCTTTATTTAAACGACCAAAACTAACCTTTTGTTGGTTTTGGATTTTAGGAGAATAATTACCTTCCGTTAGTCGGGATCGCTAGGTAATTATGAATAGAAGAGAGAATGTACGTAGGTTCGTATGTATGCGATCTTTTTATTTGGAAGCTTGTATTTAGGATGTCTTAGCAAACCCTTTTGGGATGTTTTATTTAGCGTGTATGTTTATATAGTTTGTACATTGTTTATGTGTACATAATCATGTACGTAAGTATGTGTTCTAGATTACATGTAGGATTTCGCCTGAGTACGAAACGGGATTTATTGCTTACGAATGAATGGGATCTGTGTGTATGTTTGTATAACTTAATTAAGTTTGTGTGTTAAGTTATTAAACTGGGATCTTGAGTATGAATTGAGAATACGGGTACACTAATAAGGACCTTGTGAAGGTTTAAGGAAACGGAATGCATGATCATACATGGAAGGCTTATTCGAAAAGACTGGCACGAGAAGAAGGAATATGGAGTGGTTATTGATTACGTATGTTTAGTGTAGAAATGACGTCACCAAATCTAATCGATACATATGTATGTGGTGAATGCAGGTTGTGCGGACTTAGCATCGGTATGAAGAATAGAAGGAATGAAGATCGAGTTAAGAGCAAGGATTGTACAAAAGAATAGTCACGTAGTTTTAGTTATGTAATGTCTTAAAATGGAAGTAATGTAAACATTTTCTTTTAGAAAATGTTTAACAGTTTGAAATTAGATCTTCATGCATGTATTGTGTTTAATTTATAAAGAAATTTTGAAACTCGTTATTTCGCTGCGTCGTTTTTAAGATGTTGCGTGTTAGGGTCTTACAAGTTGGTATCAGAGCCCTGGTTTGAGAGAAATCAAGTAGAAGGAGGTAAATACTTGAACTCAAACCTGTGTGCTCTTGTGGCCAGGAACCCGTATAATCCAAGACTTGATCAAGACCTAAAGGTAAAAGCGAATGTAAGTATGTATTAAATTATGTATATGAAGGAAACTAATAGTATGTTATGTGTAAGGTAAGCATAATTTCTTGGAAAGGATGATCCGTGAATACGGTCTAGAACCGGCACCAAGGCATGTAATAAGACGTATTGACCCAGGTACGTAAATTTAACATGTGGGTGCATGTAATGGTAAAATCTATCAAATGAAGGAAAATTTTTAAATGAAATATAATAATAGAATGGAAATGAAGTTATGAAAATGTTACACGTGCCGAAAGCTAATTCTTCGGACATAAGGTGACGATTGCACGAAGACACGAAACTAGTATGTGGATTGTGTACCTTGCCAGTACACAAGAAACATATGACGTTCGTGAGACCGTGATAATTGTTACAGGTATGTCCGTTAGAATTAGGTAGTAGGTGGACGTGAGGGTGAAGGGAAATGTAAGACTCTTAGGGATTTGAAAGTACCAAATACACATGAGAAGTATGAATGATATGTTTGAATCCGCGAGACGGATTCGAAACATGAAAGGAATGAAAGTATGAATAATATGTTAGAATCCGCAAGTCGGATTCGAAACATGAAAGGAATGAAAGTATGAATGATATGTTAGAATCTGCGAGTCAGGATTCGAAACATGAAAGGAATGAAAGTATGAATGATATGTTAGAATCAATGAAAGGAATGAAAGTATGAATGATATGTTAGAATCAATGAAAGGAATGAAAGTATGAATGATATGTTAGAATCCGCGAGACGGATTCGAAACATAGAAGGGAATGAATGATAAGAATGAAATGTTCGAATGTGTAAGTAATTACAGACTAAGCAAGTAAATATTCTTTAAAAAGCGGATATTATCCAAGTTATGTCTTAAACTTATATATATATATATATATATATATATATATATATATATATATGTTTGTATGCAAGAATGGTAAAAGGGACGAATGAGTTATGCGGGTCAAATGGTAATCGCCATTTAAATCTTGTATTTAATGTTTTGTTCTGACAAGTTTTATGCTTATAGGTAAGCGTAATGAATGGGCATGCATTGCCACAAATTGGAAAGAAATAACCAACACAAGGTATGGATAATGAGTCAGTGGTTTTGACTTTCGCCAGGTATGTATGAAAGATTGTGCTTTCGGTAATAGCTTATGGCTCGACAAGAGGGATTCAAACACGAAAGAATGAAAGGTTTGAATCCATTGATGGATTTAAACACAAAGGAATACAAAGAATGAGAGAAAGGTAATATGTGTAGGGAAATACAGACCTAATACAAGAAAGTAATATGTAAGAATGAAAAGACTGAAATCCTTAAGTAAGTATAACATAGTGGTTAGGCGATGAAAATAGCATTGTCGGGATAACCATATCGTTTGACTAACGAAATGCATATGTATGTGTAAGTGCATGAATGAACATGTAAAGGGTATGTCATAGTTGGTTAAAAAAACGTAAATAAGAGTACATTAATAGCTTGACTTTCTATAAGTCCAAACAGAGTTGGGATAATTAACTAGAAAGCAAGTAATAGCAAATAATATGAAAGGTTCGGTTTATTAACAAGCAAAAACTGACAAAAGTTGTAGTAGCAAGAAAAACATTGGATGAGAAGGGTATTGAATAAAGTTACGTGATAGACATACTTGAAATTAACTCATAAGAGAGTACTACGTAAGCAATAAAATGTATAATGTAGTATGTCTGGTAAGTTAAGAATTTATGGAAATAATATGGGTGAACTAACACAGAATAAACTGAATAACTGAATGAAAATGATATGCTAAGGAATGGTCATGTATTGACCCATTATGAATGGGTCGAACGAACTATTGTCTTAAAAAGAATCAAGAAAGGGCTAGTATGTAAACCAAATGATTTAATAACGCCATACTCGAAGGAATACGAAAGAAATGTGCTAACCTTCCATTTTATAGATAAGAACGGTAGGACTCTTGGTGAGTAAAAACTAGTAGATTTGGAAAAGTATGTGCACGAGCGGAAGCTCGTCACATGAATGGGTGAAGTTAGTTCAGTTCAGTCATGGACTCATGAAGAAGGGGACCAATCCGGATCGCGAATTGATGATTTATGCAAGAAAACCAAGGTTAGGAAAATGCTAACTCATGAAACATAAATGTGAGATTCTAGATTGAATACGAACTAAGGAAATGAAGGATAGGAACTTATGTGACTAATGCTAGAATGAAATGTCATGAATAACGTGTGTGTGAGAAGGAAAATTATTGAACCACCATGATTGGTAATGTATAAAAGTCTTATGCTTAATTAGAAAGGTAGAAGCAAACCTTAAACTTGATATGACCGCGAGTATGTTCTTGCAATAAGTATACACCTTGAATGAATTCAACGAATGAACCGCTAGCGATGAAGTGTGCTAGTAGCTGGCATTATAAAATGAAGGCGACACTATTAAGAGCTTTTGATAAGACTCCGACTTTTATGTGATTATAAAAGTATATTGCTTAACTTAAGAAGGTAGGTACAATATGTAACAATCCTCAATGAACCGACACCTTTATAAATTTTTCCAACACCCTAATATATTTTAAAATATCTTTATATGTATTTAAATATACCCCGTATGTGAAAACCGAGCCCGAAATACAGTATAGCATTAAAAATAAATGAAAAACAAGAAATATTAAGTTGAGGCGGGCCGCGTAGACCCCACCTCAACCCTTACGTGGGTGGTTTAAAGGTTAAAACCTGATTTCATTGATTATTAAGTTTAGGCGGGCCGCGTAAGACCCCCGTTAGTTAACGCGGGCCGCGTAAGATCGGAAAGATGGCGCAGCCCGGTGATGACACGTGTCATCATCGTGGCAAGTCTAGACGCTGACCAGGATCAGCTACGCTTTGACCGGGGATTGACGCGGGCCGCGTAAACCCCTGTCTTGTTTTACGCGGGCCGCGAGAAAGACAGATTTCAGCACTATATAAGCAGGCCATCGGATCTTCAGTCGAATCGTTCAAAGTTTCTTTCTTTCTCTCAAAAATTAAATTGTAGGCATAATCTACGGGTATTATACCCCCTAATTAGCTAAGTTCTGCTCCGTTGTAAGTATCATAACCCCTGGATACGTATTAGATACGTTGCCCGATTGATCTAGGGTTCCGTAACGGCTGTCGTGGTTCTACCCGACGTAGTCGTTGGAATGCCGTCTCGGGGAGGGTATTACTAATGTTAAAATGGGTTATTATACTAACGCGTGTGCATTTGTGTCAATTATAGAATGTCACCAGGAAACCCTTACGGAAAATCTAAGACAACAATGTGAGTTGATCCACTTTTGTAAACCTTTTGTTAACTGTTTTTACAAAACCTTAAATACTTTTCCATGCGAATGACAGTTATTGAGTATTTGTAAGAATACAATTATCATGAGTATGTTGGAGTTTTGTATACAAAATTTGTTACCACCTGGTCAAGGAGTAACGTTTCCACAAGTCGGGTTTGACAGTACCATGGATGTTAATTGTTATGTCTTGGAAACAAATGTAATTGCGAGATCGCCCTCAATACTGTACACTGGGTTTTTATTTAAACTTGATTAAACTGGGATTCACTCACCAGTATTTCCACTGACAAATGTTTTTAAAACGCGTTTCAGGTAACAAACTGTGAAAGCCAAATAGAAGCCAGCTGGACAGCACTGAAGGCTTGGAAAAGTGGCAATAAAGTTACCTAAAATAAAATAGATGTTTTTATTAAATAAAATAGGATTTATTCCTATTGAAATGTGTGTACTAAGAACTGGGGTTTTAACCCTTTTGTTTAATGTTAGTAAAATGTGGTATTTTACTCTGATCAATGTTTCTAACTACGGTCCTGATGAAAATTCCGCTGCCAAATTAGACAATACACGATACCACTGAAACTGGCTCGCGACCGCCAGTTCCCGGGGATTTGGGATCGAGGGTTGCGACAGAAGGTGGTATCAGAGCTAAGCCACTGATTCAGCCACAGAGGTGTTATGCTGACATCAAAATGTAAAGTGTTAGGAAATAAATTACGGAAATACGTGCATAACTGTATTTAATTGTTATGTGTTATTTGACTATTTGTTAGTTTACAATACGAGCGACCAAGGACCAGCTGACGCGTACCGTCAATTGTCTGGTTCGCCTAGAAGCGAAGGCACCTATTCTTCTCATCCTGCCCTCTCAGGGTACTCTGCTGATACGGAAGAAGGAATCTTTGTGTTTAAGGCTCAGTCCGAGGAGCCATTTCTTCAGAAAAAGAGGGGATGGTTCAGTCGAGGGGCACACTAGCGTAGAAAGCGTATGAAAAAGTTACAAGACCAGAGGGTACTAGCATCAACCAAGAGAGAGACATTTGCCTATGCCCAGGATATGATAAATAGGGGTATAGCTAATATTCACATCTTAGCAACCACTACAGCTGACCCTAATCTGGAACAGATAATAGCACCCCAACCACAGCCACCAATCCCTGACCAACCAATGGAGATAGAAAACCCTGAAAACCAAGTAGAGATGCATAACTTCAACCGAGAGGAAATACCTAGGGTACCAGCACCAAACCCCCTAGACCCAAATTACAATCCCTGGTGGGATGATGTTAGGGACTATGTGCAACGCTACCCGATACATGAAGACACACCCATGCAAAACATTGGAGCCTACCTAGGTTTGGACCCTTCAGATCCCTATTTCCACGATGAATACATTAGGGAGATTTTAGAAGATCCTTACCAATTCCAGGCACCTACACCCCCATATCAGGAACCCGCACCCCAGATTCTGAACCCAGTCCTAGAACCTGCACCCCCAATAAGTGCAGAAAACATACAAGAACTTAGGACATTTGGTGAGGAAATTCTAGAAAGTAGTGAGAGAATGCGACAGGTGGGAGAGCGACTCGTCTGGAAGTATGACGAGCGCAATATGGATTTTTGGATGAATCCATATCCGTGAATGTGATAATGGAGACGGTAATAGTAATAATAATAATAAAATAAAATAAAATATGTGTGTACGGATGCCTACTATTATTAGTGTAATTTTACTTCAGTCGGTATTGTAATTTTTATTTCAGTGCTTGTTTGTAATAGATGCCTAAAATATGAATATAGTAAAGTCGCAATGATCGACGCTTTTGGCTAAATTGTGTGTCATATGATTGACTATATTAACTATTATTTTGTGATATTAATACGGGGTAAATTTTTAAAATTCAGATGGCCGATGAAGGAAATCAAGGAAATCTGAATAATGATAACCAGAGTAACATTAATGTGGTTAATGAAAATCCAAGCATCAATAATAATGGAAACCAAGTGGATAATAGTGCTATCCAACACATAGTGGCACAAGGAATCATAGATGCAATGCCATTTATTATTCAAACGGTTCAAGAAGCGAATAATAAAAGTAAGCATAGCAGTAAGCGACCAACTGAACCAGAAAACAGCGTAAACAATGGACCCGTACTTCAAGTGCCCATTCCCAAAAGAAGAAGAACCACGCCTTATGGTTGTTCTTACAAAGAATTATGGTCCTGTAAACCAATAGAATTCTCAGGCAATGAAGGACCCATTGCAGCCCAACGCTGGATAGAGAAAACTGAGGTTGTTTTAAAAATAAGCAAGTGTGCTGAAGAAGACAAAATAATGTTTGCTTCTAATCTGTTTAAGAACTCAGCCTTAGAATGGTGGAACACTATCCTCCAGTCAAGAGGAAGTGATAGGGTATACAACATGGAATGGGAAGAATTTAAAAATACGGTAGAAAGGAAATTCTGCCCTCCTAATCAAAAGGAACAGATAGCTAATAAGTTCCTAAACTTAAGAATGACCGGAGTAGATAGTAAGGGTTATACTACTACATTCTTTAAATATGCTAGAATAGTACCAACCCTTGCATCACCTGAACCAGTTTTAATCTCCTGTTACATTTGGGGATTAATTGGAGAGATTAGACATGTAGTCAAGGCAGCTAGACCTCAAACGATAGAAGAAGCTGTAGAACTAACAAATACCTTGACAGATGAATTAATCCGTACTAGGGAAGAAGACCAGAGGAGAAACCTAACCCAAAGGCTTACTTAAGAATTCCATTATGGGAATTACAACCGTAGGAATATAGGTTCTACCTCTGCACCCTTCTGCAAGGTCTGTAAGAAAAAGCATTCGGGAAAATGCTCCACTCTTTGCAATTTCTGCAAGATGCCAGGACACAAGGAAGAAGATTGCAGGAGAAAATCCAGTAATGGACTATGCTACAACTGTGGAGAAAAAGGTCACATCAAGCTAAATTGTCCGAAATTGGCTCCAGCTGTGAACAGCAAGAACACTAAAAATGCTAGAGCATTCGTTCTGACTGCAGATGAAGCCAAGATGATTCCGGATGTCATAGCTGGTACGTTTTTAGTTAATGATGTTTTTGCTAAAGTATTATTTGACTCTGATGCAAACCAAAGTTTTATTAATACTTCGTTTTGCAAACTTCTAAATCAGTCATTAACTAAACTACCACAAGAATGTCTAGTAGAGACAGCTAATGGAGAAACAGTTAGGATTTCTAAAATCTTGCACGGAGCAAGAGTAGATCTTGCAGGGAGCAAGAGTAGAAATTTTAAATCGAAAATTTATGGCAAACCTCTATCCCATGAATCTAGCAGGATTTGATATTGTTTTAGGAATGGATTGGTTAATAGCCAATAAAACTAGTATTTTATGTGATCAAAAGTCAATCCAAGTAAATTCACAAAAAGGAGAAAAGATCACAATTAAAGGAGATAAACCCTCTAGATCCACGAAATTCATCTATGTGATGAAAATTGTAAGTTATATAAGAAAAGGATCTATAGTGTATTTGATTTCTATAATCACTAACACTAAAGGAAAAGAACTAAAAGACATTCCAGTAGTGTATCGGTTTTCAGATGAATTTCCAGAAGAATTACCAGGACTACCTCCAGACAGAGAAGTTGAATTCCGAATTCATCTACTACCAGGAACAGCAGCGATTGCCAAAGCACCTTACCGTTTGGCACCTGCCGAGATGCAAGAACTAAAGAAACAGTTAGACGAGTTATTGGTGAAAGGATTTATACAACCAAGTTCGTCGCCATAGGGAGCGCCGGTACTATTCATTAAAAAGAAGGACGGATCAATGCGTATGTGCATTGACTACCGTTAATTGAACAAGGTCACAATTAAGAATCGGTACCCATTACCAAGAATCGATGATCTGTTTGATCAATTGCAAGGAGCTCGATTTTTCTCTAAAATCGATTTAAGGTCAGGATATCATCAATTAAAGGTATAGGAAGAGGACATTCCTAAGACCGCATTTAGAACGAGGTATGGCCATTATGAATTTACTATCATGTCATTTGGTTTAACCAATGCCCCAGCTGCATTTATGGACATGATGAACCAAATATGTAAGCCATATTTGGATAAATTCATAATTGTTTTTATAGATGATATTCTAATTTACTTTAAGAGTAAAGAAGAACATGCAAAGCATTTGCACGCACTTCTAAGTTTATTAAGGAAGGAAAAGCTTTATGCTAAATTTTCCAAGTGCGAGTTTTGGTTAAAACAAGTACAATTTCTTGGACACTTAGTGAACCATGAAGGAATTCATGTAGATCCAACTAAGATCGAAGCGATTACCAAATGGAAAACCCCTGAGTCACCAACTGAGGTTAGAAGTTTCTTAGGATTGGCTGGTTACTATAGGAGATTTATTCGAGATTTTTCTAGAATAGCCATTCCTTTAACTAAGTTAACCTATAAATCCATTAAGTTTGAATGGGGACCAAAACAGGAAGAAGCTTTTAGAATTCTTAAGCAAAGATTAACCCATACACCCATACTAGCGTTACCAGAAGGAACTGAAGATTTTGTAATCTATTGTGACGCTTCTAAATTAGGTTATGGATGTGTATTAATGCAACGCCAGAAGGTTATAGCTTATGCGTCTAGGCAACTTAAGAATCATGAAGAAAATTACTCAACCCATGACTTGGAATTAGGAGCTATAATTTTTGCCCTTAAGATTTGGAGACATTACCTTTATGGTAGTAAGTTTACCATATTCACCGACCATAAGAGTTTAAGGTATGTTTTCGGGCAAAAGGAATTGAATATGAGACAAAGACGCTGGATGGAGATGCTTAGTGACTATGATTGTGATATCCAGTATCATGAAGGAAAAGCAAATGTAATGGCAGATGCTTTAAGCCGAAAGTATCATGAAAAGCCAAAAAGGGTATGTTCTCTTAAGTTAAATCTGCAAGTAGATTTAAATGATCAGATAAGAGAAGCATAAGAATAAATAATCAAGGATGATACTGAAAAATTAAAAGGGATGATTAAGAAATTAGAACAAGGAACATATGGAATTTGGAGATTCCATAAGAAGAGAATGTGGATACCCAAATTAGGAAACCTACGTCATCGTATATTAGAAGAAGCCCATAAGTCTAAGTATACGATGCATCCAGGAAATGATAAAATGTACCAGGATTTAAGAAAAAATTTCTGGTGGATAGGGATGAAAAAGGACATAGCAGCCTATGTTTCTAAATGTTTAACTTGTTCACAAGTTAAAGCTGAACATAAAAAACCCTCAGGTTTGTTACAACAATTAGAAATGCCAGTGTGGAAATGGGAATTAATAACAATGGATTTTGTTACTAAATTACCCAAAACAAAGAAAGGTAATAATAAAATCTGGGTGATTGTAGATAGGCTAACCAAGTCAGCTCATTTCCTACCAATGAAGGAAACTTTCAGTATGGAACAGCTAGCCAAATTATATGTAAATGAAATTGTTTCATTACATGGAATTCCTTTATCAATCGTTTCTGATAGGGATAGCCGATTTACCTCTCATTTTTGGTCAAGTTTCCAAAAGGCAATGGGAACCAAGTTAAATATGAGCACAGCTTATCATCCTCAAACAGACGGACAAAGCGAAAGGACAATCCAGACAATGGAGGACATGCTTAGAGCCTGTGTAATTGATTTCGGAGGTAATTGGGACGATCATTTACCTTTAATAGAATTTTCTTATAATAATAGTTATCACACTAGTATCAATGCTGCACCATTCGAAGCACTTTATGGACGAAAGTGCCGAACCCAAGTCTGTCGGGCAGAAATTGGGGAAAAGCAACTATCTGGACCTGTGATAGTGCAAGAAACCACCGACAAGATTATTCAAGTCAAGGAACGACTGAAAGCAGCACGTGATCGGCAAAAGAGTTATATTGATAACCGACGCAAACCGTTGGAATTTCAAGTAGGGGATAAAGTATTGTTAAAAGTTTCTCCTTGGAAAGGAGTGGTAAGATTCATCAAACGGGGAAAGCTAAGTCCCAGGTATATTGGACCCTTTGAGATTATTAGAAGAATATGACCTGTAGCCTATCAGCTACAACTGCCAGAGGAAATGGCAGGAATACATGATGTATTTCATGTATCAAATCTCAAGAAATGCTTAGCAGATGAATCGTTAATAGTACCTCTTAAGGATATAGAGGTAAATGAACAACTCAAGTTTGTAGAAAGACCTTTACAGATTGAAGACAGGAAAATCAAGAATCTCAAACATAAGAGATTAGTTCTAGTCAAAGTGAAGTGGGACTCCAAAAGAGGACCTGAGTATACATGGGAGCTTGAATCTGAAATGCAAAAGAAATATCCGCACTTGTTCCAGTAGATCTCGAGGATGAGCTCTAAAACAAGGTGGGGAGGATGTAACAATCCTCAATGAACCGACACCTTTATAAATTTTTCCGACACCCTAATATATTTTAAAATATCTCTATATGTATTTAAATATACCTCGTATGTGAAAACCGAGCCCGAAATACAGTATAGCATTAAAAATAAATGAAAAACAAGAAATATTAAGTTGAGGCGGGCCGTGTAGACCCCACCTCAACCCTTACGCGGGCGGTTTAAAGGTTAAAACCTGATTTCTTTGAGTATTAAGTTTAGGCGGGCCGCGTAAGACCCCCGTTAGTTAACGCAGGTCGCGTAAGATCAGAAAGATGGCGCAGCCCGGTGATGATACGTGTCATCATCGTGGCAAGTCTAGACGCTGACCAGGATCAGCTACGCTTCGACCGGGGATTGACGCGGGCCGCGTAAACCCCTGTCTTGTTTTACGCGGGCTGCGAGAAAGACAGATTTCAGCACTATATAAGAAGGCCATCGGATCTTCAGTCGAATCGTTCAAAGTTTCTTTCTTCCTCTCAAAAATTAAATTGTAGGCATAATCTACGGGTATTATACCCCCCTAATTAGCGAAGTTCTGCTCCGTTGTAAGTATTATAATCCCTGGATACGTATTAGATACGCTGCCCGATTGATCTAGGGTTCCGTAACGGCTGTCGTGGTTCTGCCCGACGTAGTCGTTGGAATGCCGTCTCGGGGAGGGTATTACTAATGTTAAAATGGGTTATTATACTAACGCGTGTGCATTTGTGTAAATTATATATTGTCACCAGGAAACCCTTACGGAAAATCTAAGACAGCAATGTGAGTTGATCCACTTTTGTAAACCTTTTGTTAACTGTTTTTACAAAACCTTAAATACTTTTCCATGCGAATGACAGTTATTGAGTATTTGTAAGAATACAATTATCATGAGTATGTTGGAGTTTTGTATACAAAATTTGTTACCACCTGGTCAAGGAGTAACATTTCTACAAGTCGGGTTTGACAGTACCATGGATGTTAATTGTTATGTCTTGGAAACAAATGTAATTGCGATATCGCCCTCAATACTGTACACTGGGTTTTTATTTAAACTTGATTAAACTGGGATTCACTCACCAGTATTTCCACTGACAAATGTTTTTAAAACGCGTTTCAGGTAACAAACTGTGAAAGCCAAATAGAAGCCAGCAGGACAGCACTGAAGGCTTGGAAAAGTGGCAATATAGTTACCTAAAATAAAATAGATGTTTTTATTAAATAAAATAGGATTTATTCCTATGGAAACGTGTGTACTAAGAACTGGGGTTTTAACCCTTTTGTTTAATGTTAGTAAAATGTAGTATTTTACTCTGATCAATGTTTCCTAACTACGGTCCTGATGAAAATTCCGCGGCCAAATTAGACAATACACGATACCACTGAAACTGGCTCGCGGTCGCCCGTTCCCGGGTATTTGGGATCGGGGGTTGTGACACAATACCTGCCATTATGTCTAGTTAGGAATAAGACAGTTACCCAAGATCCCGAATGTATGCGTATTGTAGTATGCCCCTTGAATGAGTACAGTGAAATGGTAGGAGAACAAATGTGAAAGGTTTCAGGGACAAAACCTTCTTTAAGGGGGGTAGACTTGTAACGCCCCAAAAACCCAAATGTTAAAATTTCAAGAATGATTTATTTTACATGGTGTGATATTGAGGTAACTGAGTTAGTGAACTTGGTATTAAATACAAGTTAGTATGTGAAATGAAATAAATCACAAGTTTTATTGAGGGGTTAAAAGGGAAAAATGTTAAATAAAACACTTCACAAAAAAAATAAGTCAGTGTTTTGGGGGTTCTGGGCGTGCGATCGAGAGCAGGGCCAAGGGAAGAGCCAAAAACCCTAACAACCTAAAATCTCCAAATTGAAAGGGAATTGAAGGATTTTAGGATGCATATATCAAGATTATCGATCTCCTAAGTGTTCTTCACTATCAAGTAAGTTAAATTTTATGATTTGGTGATGTTGGGTGAAGTGGGTGTTGATGAATTTGTGAATCTAAGTGAAGTTAGGATGGATATGTGATAGAAAGGCCTTATGAAACTTGAATTATGCTTAAATTTCTGATTGTTATATATGTTTATGAAAAACCCACTTGTAGTGGCTCTTGTACAGAATGATGATGATGTATTTTAGGTTAATTTGATGATACTTGATGTTTATGACAACGGATGTTATAGGTTATTGATTTGAATCTAAATTAAAGTGAAAGTTATGTGAAGAATTTGTAGGAATAATGCTTTAAAAACTTGTAAATAATGTCTTACAAATGCGAAACCCGCCAAGCGTTCGATGAAATGCCTAAGAGAGCAAATATGTGGAATTGTATGCAAGTTGTAAGTTTATATGTATAGAAAATGATTATGATGAAATTGTTAGCAAACTAACACGTCAAGTGTGTTTTAGATGGAGTTCATGTGGATTTCTAGTAAGAATCATGTCCGGTTCTAGGATAGTGTAACACCTCGAAAAATCATGTCCAATGATGTGTTGACACGTGTACTAAACTCTAATGAAGTCAAACGTTGACTATTAGGGACTAATTTTGTGAAAAATAAAAAACTTTTGATTATGAAAGGACTGAAAGTTTTAACATGCTTAAACTAAGCCTCTGAATAACAATACACGGTATTCATATTCACAAATGAGCCACTTGTCGGTCTAAAGGAGCCGTTTGCATAATTATTTGAAAGTTTATGCGTCGAAGGGTTAAAAGCGTCAACATGTTAATTCTTACCTCTGAGTGACCTTTTAACAAACCGAGAGCTTCATGATAATTGATTACACTATCAGGAATGCATAATATTGGCCATTTAAGGCTTTTTACGTCAATAAGTAAAATTACGCGCAAGTTTGCAAGTTAAAGGGGTTAAAAGCGTCAACATGTTTAATTATACCTCTGAATGAGATTTTAACGAACCCGAAGCATTATAATATGCAATCATACTCTCGAGAATGCTTAATATGGATTGCACAGGGCTTTGATGCCATTAAAATTTAATACGCGCAAGATTATGCGTTAAAGGGACCAAAAGCGACAACGTAAAAAACTACAACCTTGGATGACTATTTAAGTAAACTGGAGCATCGCAATATTCAAGCATACGCTCAGGAATGCTTAATATGGGCCATGAAAGGCCTTGTTATTGTTAAACAAAAATACGCACACCTTTGTGCGTCACAAGGACTAAAAGTGACGGCGAGCGTATGTACGTCTTGAGTGACATTTTTAAACTAGCCAAGAACTCCGTAATGTTCGGTCACGCTCCTAGGTATGCCGGAGTTGGGCCACTAATTATTTTTAACTTATCTCAACATAACATATTAGATATACATAGTTTTGGGCCAAAAATGTAATACTTGAAACTTAAAAATACATATAAAAGATACAAGGACCGAAATGGACGATCTGCCAAACCTGTATTGGGCCGAACACCGGCTCGCGGGCCGCTTAGGCTTAGGCTTGGGCCAAGGGTTATTGTTCTTTGATTGTTTTCCACTCATACAACTCATACTCACATAAAATCGATACAAGTGGCTCTTAGATGATTTTTAAACCTGGTATTACACTTGTAACAATCTTATAATCCCCCTCAAACACTTGGCAACCATCCATAACCTTTCAAAAACTATAAATAGGTGGTTTTTCACCACTTTCCATTGCTCATTCACTCAAATCCTTCTCTCTTTCTCTAAAGTGGAAGTTCCTGGATTTTTGGAGCATCCTTTGAGTTCTATTCAGTCCCTAGGACCATTTGTAAGTGTCCTTTCGTGACTAGTTTATATTATTTGGTTCAAAAAGCCAAAAAGTCAAGCGTTTACGATAAACGCTTTGATTTTAGTTAGACTGTAGACGGTCAAGCCATTGTTCGCAACGAACATGGCTACGTGATCGTAATTAGCTAGGTGTTAAACCCTTAAAAGGGCACCTCCTAAAAATCATGTTTGCTTGGTCAATTGACGAGTCAACCTAATATTGTTTTGAAAAGTCAATGGGTCAGTTTTTGAAATAATTGCGATATGAGTTTAGAAATATTCTAAAATACGTTTTATCACTTAAACAACTTGGTAATAATTATTACAACATGTGTAAACATGTTCGGCTCATCAATTCCAGTTTTAGTGTCGGTTCGCAACCGAAAGTCGTGAAGTTTGACTTCTGCGTTGACTTTCGATTATGAACCGAATAAGATTAGTTTGCTACTGATTTTAGGTTCCGTTATGATCGTAATATAATGTAGCATAACCCTATAAGGTTATATTACACGATCATATTAGAAATCTGAGTTTTTACACATGTTCCGTTATTATGCTTAACTTTGACTATTATGCCCTTATATAATGTAAAAACGAGATTTTTGGATATATGAGTATACCAATAGCTTTGTTACTGATATATAAGCATGTCAAATTAATTTGACGTCATATTCTGCTCTCAAACTAAAGCTATGCACGATATCGTAAAACTTAACTTTTTATTCATTAAAATAAGCTTTTGCGCATAAAACATATTTAAACCCAAATTTTGGCACCAAACTCATTACCTACTGTTATGATATTATTTTTAGGGATTTTTGAAATGTTGGGTCAGATTAGATACTGACCATATCATTGAGTTCTCGTATAAATTATATAATTGACGATAATGCCCCTTTTGCTAATAAAATGTGCTTTACATATGATTAACATGCCAACACATTTTTCTACTGATTTAAATATGCAAAATAAAATATTTTAATCATTCAAGGCTGGTTAAAACCTCAGAATCACATAAACATCGCAAATATCGTCAATTATCGATTTTTACGCTAATTAGGTGCATAGTATGGTTTAAAACCATATTTAGCACCCAAGACTTGTTACCTACTGAATTTATAACTAAATTTGAATACTTTTACAGTATGTATAAGTCATGAACTCAGACTTCCAATTTTGTCCCTAAAAGCATATGTGAAATGACCAAAATGCCCCTACGGTGCATAGTTTGGCCATAAATGGTAAACCACACATATGTATGATATCCTACTGTTATAACTTTATAAAATAAATATTTTTACTAAATATTATAGACCAGAACCTCAGTTACTATTAAACCTCTCTTATAAATCTTAAAATGACCAAAATGCCCTTACGAGACTTAATTTAGCTTAAAAATCTATTTGGGCATAATTGTTGGTATTCTACTGATATCATAACATATTCGAAGCATAATAACTTATGGAACTTGTAAATGACTCATCCGGTTACCCGTTTATGCTTATACGCGTGCGGTACGGTTTATGTAACTAGTTTGCCTAAATTAGCCGAAACGGGTCAAACCTTATCATTTTTACTTCAAAATCCAGAATGTATTTAGTTTACCCATATTATACAAGCCTTCATACTTGTTGGGTCTAAATTACATTTTATTCTGGTCATCGCTTAATCTAGCGTATCGTACCGTTTTTAATATTTCCAGCTAGCCGGTTTAAGTCTATGACCTAAATAAAACCCGTTAGCATTCTAATTGGTTATTTATACCATCATTCCAGACTAGAGCCTTCCGGTAAATTGTATCTATGCTTACTTAATTGAATACGGCTGAGTTATTATAAATCTTGCAATTTAAGATAGGAGCTAGCTCAGGTAAATACTTTTAACCTATTTTCCCTTATACGGGCTTGGGATACGGTAATATAATTACCGCATGGTCAGGTATGGGATTCGAAGACCAATATGTCGGGAAATTCAAATAACCTATTTCAGTTCGTATTGTTTGACTGAAACATTGGGGGTTATTGCAACCGTGTCCTGGATATCCTTGACTCATTAATTGCAAATGGCCACGACCTAAGCACGGTGTGTAGGCATACACCCGACAGATACGATATGGTTTATTAAATAAATTTTATACCCAATATGGGTTCCCAATAAGGGAATAAGTGATGTGTCAGTTAATCATGAACCGGCATAGTACCGGGCCCCGTATGTGGAGCAAGTTATGTAAAACTGATAACATGAGATATAGTTTGTCCCAAGTATAAATTATTTCCGTGCCTTGTGCACCTAAACCAATTTTCAAAAACATTTTCAAATGTGTCGGTTGATTGTATTTACCAGTGAAAACTGACGTATTTTCAAAAGTCTAAGTGATAGGTACAAATACGTAAATAGGCTGGAAGCTGCTCGGAATTGTTAGACGAGGAATTTACAACTCCTTCGCATAAGCCATTAGTCTGATAAACTCCTTTTGTTTTAATGATCCGCCTGTGGATTATAACAAGCTTGTCTGTACTAAATACTTTGATATATTTTAGACATTTGTGTTTGTAATAATATTTTATATTCCAAGACTTCCGCTGTACTATTCTGTGTATGTTTGACTATGATGATACAAATATTACGTCACGATACTCCCCACCGGGCTGAGCTGTAAATATCGGGGTGTGACAGGTTGGTATCAGAGCCAACGTTTGAGTGATTTAAACACTTGCCTTTAGTGTTTAATCTCAAATGACACAGTAGCATATTCCTTAGACCTTTCGAGTCTAGACTTAACACATGAATTCTCTCATCCCTATTAAGTAAACATTGCTTTCGATTTTATGTGTTTTGAATCTGACGCAAGGAAAATAAGCCGTTGATGGAAATTCTCCACATCCGAAGCCTAGAAATGCTAAGCTTCGTACCACGGCTAGGATAAGCGTGCAACCAGTTGGAGGAAAGACCTTTATGGACCTATTCCCAAAATCAAACCTATTTAAACTCTTAACCAGACTTCGGAGTCCATACCAGAAGGTCCCTTAGGCTCCCATATTGAAGATGATACATGTGGATGCTATTAATCCCTATTTCCTATCTCCGAGTTTTGGAATTCCAGACTTGGACTATACCAGTCAAAACCCAATCTGTGATCCATGTCATTTCTTTAACCATTGAATCCTTGGATCCTACTCCTAGCAACAAATCCTGAACTAGAATGCTTATTTAATTCACTGAAATCTTCAGTGTCGCTATAGCATACGATAAATAAAGAAGAAGAAACAATCAGGTTAAAGCAAGGAAGACGTTAGAAACCCCTTCTTCCATCATATTTAAATTTTTACCTTTAAGTCCCTGTATGGGCATTTGATTACTAAAGTCCTTTGTAGACATATTATTTCATCATAGTCCTTGTGGACTTATAATATTTTATAGTCCTTATACGAACATGTATCTTCCTTTTAGCCCTCTGAGAAAAAATAGGATACAAAAAGTCCTGATAGGCACTATTGTAGATTTCTTAATGATTTACGGAAAATTTTGAAAATTTTATATAGGTATTCATTACGTCCTTTATCAAGCAATAGTATCAATTTTATTCAAATTTTATCGATCTGCTAAATAATTTCAAAAGATCTTCTTAATGGTATAGCCTAGCCAATATGTCAATACAGACATGCTATGATGGTAAAACCCTCTTAAGATAATTAATCCCTATTAACATCTAAGAACATGTTAACACTCCTGGCAGTGTGACTTGAGAAACCAAACCAGCTGTCAAGGTATTTGGACTATGTCCAAGCCTTAAAGCTTATATGATCGAGTTAGATCATGGCAAGTATCATCAATGTGATGATCATAATATAAACATCCGTTAAGTGATGAAGTGCCTACGAGCTAAACTTGTTGTCCAATAAGACAACGACAGTTGTGGTCTACGACCCCCTGTCTAAAAATGCTGGACTATGTCCAAGCCTTATAGTCTAAAATGTCAATATGAACGTGACTAATATCATCTAATACGATGATCACATTATTTAACATCCTTTAGTGATGTTTCGCCTATGGGCCATATACTATATTGTCCATTAGTGACATTGACAATTGTGACCGTTATGGTTATTGTCCAAGGTGATGGGCAATGCCCAAGCCTCATACTATATAAGATCGATAAGATCTTGACAGATATCTTAAATTACGATAATTATATGTATATATATATATAAACATCCATTAATGATGTCCATTGATTGGCCTATATGCCAAAATGAATCATCTTTTAAAACGAAGACAGTGGTAGTCTATGACTCCCTGTCCAAAGGTGAAGAACTATGTTCAAGCCTTAAAGCCCCTGATCTAAGAAGATTGTGGTTTATAAACTAATTTCCTTTGTGACAAGGCTTTTATGCCATATGATTACTTATGTCCTTCATTAATAGGCTTTATAACATATCGTTTTACGTCCCTGTGACGGGCCTCTGTACCATATATATATTAAAGTCCTTTAAGGCTAGCCTTCGAGCTACTCATAATCGTCTATATGACATAGACAGTTGTGACATTATGATCCCCTGTCATAAAGGCAATGGACTCGGTCCAACCCTTAAATGCCATTAGTGGTCCCTTTTGAGACCTAGGCCAAATATAATTAATATAATTTCTCGTAACATACTATAAGGAAGTTAAAACCTAATAGTCGATATGGTTTAATGATACCATAGTTTGATAATCATCAAATACGACGATTCACTATTATTTTGTAACTAAGCAATTGTTATTATTGGTGTTTAGTACCAAAGCTTCAAAATGGTGGATTCTAATGAAGCATATAGCAGTACTGCCAACAGAAACAATGATGCAAATGTAAATGTTAATGGCGCTGATCTTCGGGCCATGATTGACGCAATAGTTAATAAAGTTGTGGGTAAAATTCTTGAGAAAAATAAGGAATCAAGCGCTACTCGCTCAAAGTCCCATACAAAACCAAATACATCAGCTCGCAAGGAGAGCTCCGTTCACTCTTCAAATGCAAAGAGCGAACCTCAGAAGTTAGTGCTCCATGATAAGCCTCGTTCAACTGAAGACGGGTGCTCATACAAATACTTCGTCTCATGCAAACCAAGGATTTCAATGGGGAAAAGGGGGCGATCGATGCCATGAAATGGCTTGATGAAATGGAAACTGTTGTGGACATCAGCAATTGTGCTGATAAGGATGTAGTGAAATTCGTTTCACAATCTTTCAAAGGCGAGGCCCTCGCATGGTGGAAGGCCATGGTACATTCCACGGGGAAAATTCCCCTATACAATATGGGATGGTCCAAGTTTGTGGATTTTATCAGAGAAAACTACTGTCCACAACACGAAGTGGAAAAAGTGGAGACATATTTTCTGACTCTCACAATGAAAAACCTAGATTGTTAGCCATATGTTACCGACTTCAGCTCCCTGTCTAGATTGGCACCCTATCTAATTACCCCTGAACCTAAACGCATTGCGCGTTTCATCGGTGGTTTGGCACCGGAATAAAAGGGAATGTTAAGGCTTCAAGTCCAAGCACATCCAGATCAACTGTGGATCTATCCTTGTCTCTCACTCTAGATATAGTGAGACTAAAGTCGGTCAAGACTGAGACTAATGAGAAAAGACAGAGGGAGGAGGATAACTCCCAGAATCCTAAGAAGAAGGGCAAATCCGAGTTCGAAAGGAACCAACAAGATTCCAATAAAAAACCTACATGCAAAACTTGCAAAAGAAGACACTGGGGACAGTGTCGATCAAACCAAAAGCCAAAGCAATGTGGCATTTGTAAAAGAACTGGTAATCAGTCCCATGAATGTAGGGACATAAAGAATGCAGTCTGTTTCAGTTGTGGCGAGAAGGTCCACATTAGTACTAACTGCCCTAAAGCTGCCAAAGAAGGTACAGCTAAGCCTGGAGAGGCTAAGAAAGGAAACGCCTGAACTACCGGATGAATGCCAGAGACAGTGCATATCAATAATAGCATCAGGTACATTCCTTATCATTTATCAATAACTTTTCTGCTAAGTGATTTGTTTTAATTCAGGGAATAATAAGTCTTAGATAGACAATAAGCTTAGCAAAATTTTGATTATACTCATAAGAACTCCAGATATTAAGTTTACCAATGAAAACTATTAAGACCGTTTATTCCATTCTCGACGATGATCATCTCGTAAGAATCTAGAGTACTCTTTCTCCATGATAAAGTACGACGATATACGTTATTTTAATATTATCTCATTGATTTCTATCAACTGCGAATGCCAAACTATGTTTGATAAAGGTGCCATATGAGGATTGGCGTATCCTAATGTGTCCCATAGATTGCTTCCATGCCTGATCAGTATGGAAGTTTAATGCATGGAACCACTGAGATATTCCAATGGTCATATTGTACTAAAGTCAGCTAATGGTATTCAAAGAAGATATCCAATATATAAATTTCCAAATAAGTGTCACTAATCAAGGCATCCATGCATTCGTAAAGAAAATGTGTCATTTATATGACACAGGTAACGATAGATGAACTGAAGCCTGAAGATTTAGAATATCTCTGTCATCTCGGTGTGTCTTAATTGTCTTCTCTGAAGAACTATCCCGTTTACCTCTTGATAGGCATATAGAGTTAAGATTAACATCCCACCTAGGGCTGCATTTATTGTATAGGCTCCATATCGGTTAGTGCCGACAGTAATGGAAGGATTGAAACCCCCAATCCAATGAGTTTTAAGAATAAAGGTTCATAAGGCCTAGCTCACCATTCTAAGAGCTCTGGTATTATTATTTTTGAAAGACGGTTCAGTGTGCTTATGCATTGATTACCGCAACCCTATTTAGGAAACAATCAAGAACCGCCATCAGCTGCCCAGGATCGTCGATTTGTTCAACTAACCGTGAGGTTAGCTATTCTTTAAAGATTGGATTAAGCAGTTGTTGGAATGACTATCTCGACTTAAATAAGCTTTCCTATAACTAATAGTTAGTATATAAGCATCAAGGATGCTCCTTTGGAGACCATGTATAAAAAGGAATGTCAAACGTCCGTTTGATATACAGAAGTTTAGTAAGTCCAATTATCAGGATCTGAAATTACCCTGGAGAAAACGGATAGGATCATGCGAATCTGTGATCGTCTGAAAGCTGCCAGTAATCAGCAGAAAATCAATATTGATGAGAGTCGCAAATCTCTTGAGTTCTCCATAAGGAGCAAGATTCAACAGAAAGTACCACCATAGAAAGGTGTGCTGCATTTTGATATAACGGAAAAGTTAAACTCTAAAATATATTGGACCATTCGAGAAAATCGAATATATCAAGATCGGTATCCTATAAGCTAAAACTTACCTAAGGAAGTTGATGGTATTCAATGTGTTCCACACTGGTGATTTAAGGATATGTCTCGCCGATAAGTCAATAGCATTATCACAAAATGATATGTAGATTAATGAAAACTTATGGTTTGATGAGAAACCGGTATCGATTAAGGATCGACAGGATTAGAAGCTCCGAAAGAAAACATGTACCTATTATAAAGGTCAACTAGGGTGCCCTTAGAGGCCCGAATATGTTGTGGAGGTTAAGTCCATTATACGACAGAAAGTACTTCCAACATTTGAGCAAATCTCTAGGTAGAGATTTCTTTTAAGGGGGTGAGGATGTAACACCTCGAAAAATCACGTCCAATGATGTGTTGACACGTGTACTAAACTCTAATGAAGTCAAACGTTGACTATTATAGACTAATTTTGCGAAAAATAAAAAACTTTTGATTATCAAAGGACTGAAAGTGTTAACATGCTTAAACTAAGCCTCTGAATAACAATACACGGTATTCATATTCACAAATGAGCCACTTGTTGGTCGAGAGGAGCCGTTTGCATAATTATTTAAAAGTTTGCGTGTCGAAGGGTTAAAAGCGTCAACATGTTAATTCTTACCTCTGAGTGACCTTTTAACAAACCGAGAGCTTCATGATAATTGATTACACTCTCGGGAATGCCTAATATTAGCCATTTAAGGCTTTTTACGCTAATAAGTAAAATTACGCGCAAGTTTGCAAGTTAAAGGGGTTAAAAGCGTCAACATGTTTAATTATACCTCTGAATGACCTTTTAACGAACCTGAAGCATTATAATATGCAATCATACTCTCGAGAATGCTTAATATGGATTGCACAGGTCTTTGATGCTATTAAATGTTAATACGCGCAAGATTGTGCGTTAAAGGGACCAAAAGCGACAACGTCAAAAACTACAACCTTGGATGACCATTTAAGTAAACTGGAGCATCGTAATATTCAATCATACGCTCGGGAATGCTTAATATAGGCCATGAAAGGCCTTGTTATCGTTAAACGAAAATACGCACACCTTTGTGCGTCACAAGGACTAAAAGTGACGGCGAGGGTATGTACATCTTGAGTGACATTTTTAAAATAGCCAAGAACTCCGTAATGTTCAGTCACGCTCCTAGGTATGCCGGAGTTGGGCCACTAATTATTTTTAACTTATCTCAACATAACATATTAGATATACATAGTTTTGTGCCAAAAATATAATACTTGAAACTTAAAAATACATATAAAAGATACAAGGACTGAAATGGACGATCTGCCAAACCTGTATTGGGCCGGACACCGGCTCGCGGGCCACGTAGGCTTGGGCCAAGGGTTGTCGTGGGCCGCCAGGATCTTCATCTGCAGATTTTTTTTTATATTTAATTGTTCTTTGATTGTTTTCCACTCATACAACTCATACTCACATAAAATCGATACAAGGGGCTCTTAGATGGTTTTTAAACCTGGTATTACACTTGTAACAATCTTATAATCCCCCCCAAACACTAGGCAACCATCCATAACCTTTCAAAAACTATAAATAGGTGGTTTTTCACCACTTTCCATTGCTCATTCACTCAAATCCTTCTTTCTTTCTCTAAAGTGGAAGTTCATGAATTTTTGGAGCATCCTTTAAGTTCTATTCAGTCCATAGGACCATTTGTAAGTGTCATTTCGTGACTAGTTTATATTATTTGGCTCAAAAAGCTGAAAAGTCAAGCGTTTACGATAAACGCTTTGACTTTTAGTTAGACCGTAGACGGTCAAGCCATTGTTCGCAATGAACATGGCAATGTGATCATAATTAGGTAGGTGTTAAACCCTTAAAAGGGCACCTCCTAAGAATCACGTTTGCTTGGTCAATTGACGAGTCAACCTAATATGGTTTTAAAAAGTCAACGGGTCAGTTTTTGAAATAATTGCGATATGAGTTTAGAAATATTCTAAAATACGTTTTATAACTTAAACTACTTGGTAATAATTATTAGAACATGTGTAAACATGTTCGGCTCGTCAATTCCAGTTTTAGGGTCGGTTCGCAACCGAAAGTCGCGAAGTTTGACTTCTGCGTTGACTTTCGATTATGAACCGAATTAGATTAGTTTGATACTGATTTTAGGTTCCGTTATGATCATAATATAATGTAGCATAACCCTATAAGGTTATATTACACGATCATATTAGAAATATGAGTTTTTACACATGTTCCGTTATTATGCTTAACTTTGACTATTATGCCCTTATAATGTAAAAATGAGATTTTTGGATATATGAGTATACCAATAGCTTTGTTACTGATATATAAGCATGTCAAATTAATTTGACGTCATTTTCTGGTCTCAACTAAAGTTATGAACGATATCATAAAACTTAACTTTTTATTAATTTAAATACGCTTTTGGGCATAAAACATATTTAAACCCAAATTTTGGCACCAAACTCATTACCTACTATTATGATATTATTTTTAAGGATTTTTGGAATGTTGGGTCAGATTAGATACTGACCATATCATTGAGTTCTCGTATAAATTATATAATTGACGATAATGCCCCTTTTGCTAATAAAATGTGTTTTACATATGATTAACATGCCAAACCTTTTTCTACTGATTTAATTATGTAAAATAAAATATTTTAATCATTCAAGGCTGGTCAAAACCTCAGAATCACCTAAACATTGCAAGTGTCGTCAATTATCGATTTTTACGCTAATTAGGTGCATAGTATGGTTTAAAACCATATTTAGCACCCAAGACTTGTTACCTACTGAATTTATAACTAAATTTGAATACTTTTACAGTAGGTATAAGTCATGAACTCAAACTTCCAATTTTGTCCCTAAAAGCATATGTGAAATGACCAATGCATAGGAAAAAGAATCGTGTTAATCGGATTCGTAGATCAAAAGTTATGCAAATTGTAAGTCGAACATACACTTGTAATTCATAGCTGGGAATTTGCAGCAGCAAAATGGAGGTTTGTATCGTTTTGGGGCTGTCGCACTACGCGACAACATGACTGTTTCTCCGTCGCGCTACGTGACCTCGGTCACGGCCAGCGAAAGATCGAGGGCTGGCCCTCGCGCCCCGCCAGAGACCTTTCAGCTGGCCTTTTTGGTTTGATGTCGTTGGTTATGTACATGGAACTTGTTTGAACCTTTATTTAAACGATCAAAACTAACCTTTTTGTTGGGAGTGAACCCTACCAGAGGAACATATAATGTAAAGCCAAAATCGGATCACATCAGTGGACTATCAATAAGCAGCAGTTTACACTTTGCTCTCCCCTTGACAGTGGTTATCTATCTGCTGATACACTCTAAGTACTGCTCTGAAGAACAACTGATGAACTAAACACTGATGAAACAGCTAAAGATTGCTAAAAGGCAAAACACTGAGCTCTATCTACTGCTGACACTTAAGTACTGCTGAAGATTCAAGCACTGCTCATTCAAAGACTGATCACCTTTTGAAGAAAGCACTGATGATCATGTAATCAGTGCTTAGGCCACAGCAGTCGAACGTGAACAGTGTTAGACTTGTTTTGTATTTTATTATCAATCAGTTGTTAGACATCAGTAGTTTGTATAGAACAGTGTTTATAGGTTGTTAGGCTGTTAGATGTCACTATCATGGTGACGTCAGCTGAGGTACATCAGTAGTTTGGTTTGCCTATAAATATGACAGTACTCTGTACTGTTATATTTGATTCGTTTTGAGTGAGTTCTTCTCCTCAATTCAATCCTTTCATCTTGTGCAACCAACTCTGGAGTATCAGGCTGAGGGGGAGTTTAGTTTGTAAGCATATCTGTAATCTTTTGCTTCGATTTGTAAATCTTTTGACTCTATGAGAAGCAATTGTGTATCAAACTATCTTCTCCTTTGATTGTGTTTGTAAAGTTTATTATCATTTCCGATGCACTTAATCTCTGTTCATCTCTATTGATTATACAATTTTCACAAACTAACACAATCATGTGAGCCTCCGATCTTAACACTTTTGTTGGTTTTGGATTTTAGGAGAATAATTACCTTCCGTTAGTCGGGATCGCTAGGTAATTATGAATAGAAGAGAGAATGTACGTAGGTTCGTATGTATGCGATCTTTTTATTTGGAAGCTTGTATTTAGGATGTCTTAGCAAACCCTTTTGGGATGTTTTATGTAGCGTGTATGTTTATATAGTTTGTACATTGTTTATGTGTACATAATCACGTACGTAAGTATGTGTTCTAGATTACATGTAGGATTTCGCCTGAGTACGAAGCGGGATTTATTGCTTACGAATGAATGGGATCTGTGTGTATGTTTGTATAACTTAATTAAGTTTGTGTGTTAAGTTATTAAACTGGGATCTTGAGTATGAATTAAGAATGCGGGTACACTAATAAGGACCTTGTGAAGGTTTAAGGAAATGGAATGCATGATCATACATGTAAGGCTTATTCGAAAAGACTGGCACGAGAAGAAGGAATATGGAGTGGTTATTGATTACATATGTTTAGTGTAGAAATGACGTCACCAAATCTAATCGATACATATGTATGTGGTGAATGCAGGTTGATCCACTTAGCATCGGTATGAAGAATAGAAGGAATGAAGACCGTGTCAAGAGCAAGGATTGTACGGAAGAATAGTCACGTAGTTTTAATTATGTAATGTCTTAAAATGGAAGTAATGTAAACATTTTCTTTTAGCAAATGTTTAACAGTTTGAAATTGGATCTTCATGTATGTATTGTGTTTAATTTATAAAGAAATTTGAAACTCGTTATTTCGCTGCGTCGTTTTTAAGATGTTGCGTGTTAGGGTCTTACATATTGTTGTTGTTTCTTTAGGTTTTTAACATGTCTATGAAGACAAGACAGCTCTCATCTGAGATGTTGGTGTTTGATACCTTGGTCTGTTTTCACGATTGGACAAATAATTGATAATTTTCATTGACATATTGGTGTTTCATATTTTGGTATTTTGGTATTTTCATATGAATGGATTTACAGTTTCTTTCTTAGGGTTTTAGACCCTTAACGTCTCTTTTGATAATTTGATATGTTAAAAGTAACATTCAGTGCTCTTTGGTTTGGGGTTCAATGCGGTTTTCATGGTGCTTATTTGATAGGTAACTTTAAAATGTGGGCAATGATGATCAATCACTCATGGCAAGGCAAATTTAAATTGCATGCATGAGTTTTTAGCCCATTTGTTGTTGTTGCTACTTTTGGCTTGACTAGTTATTGTCTACAATCTTAAGAAACTTGTCGGTGCTTTTTTACTTTTTCATCCTTTAAAGTCAATATTTTTTAGCCATTTACATTTTTATTGTGTATTGATTTATATTTGTACTTACCAAATATGATATGTATGAGCGAACGTTGGATGAGGTCACGATGTTCGATCGTAGGATGTCGCTAAGGTTGGTGAATGACGTGCAGTCAAAGTCTCACTCAAGTTTAATCCTATTACAACTAAATAGATAGCGGTAAGTGGGTATCGAACACAAGGAGTTTGTGGAATGCATGTTTACTAAGTAGCTTTGCTAATTGATTAAATTAAACCAAGTTACAGAAAATATAAATTCAGAGTTTTGATTGATTGGTTTTGTTTAACTAATTGTAACTAAATTAAATCTCAAATCACTATTAAGTTTTTAAACAGATTAAGAGGAAGCAATCATCCCAAGTTTCAGGTTTTAAGTGACACTAATGTTCATGCTAAACTGGAAAGAACCACATAGACATGACTCATGTTTGATTAATCATTTGTGATGAAAGGGAACTAAGTACTCGAATTCCTAGAACGCGAGGTTGTTACCCGATGACCAATTAATATATATCCAACCCTAATCCCTCCCACGATATCTAGATTGCCAACGGCACCAAGAACGTATGTTTTAGAACTATGATCAAACACAAGTTAACAATTTGCAAACAATTATCCAAACACCATAACAAACTAAACAACACGTGCAAAGTTCATTATTCCAGAAATCAAAGCATAAAACATAAGTGTCTCAAGCAAACCTTACATTTGGGATGATCACCAATCGAATTAGCCACTCATGGTTTGGTGAATCACCATAACAATCAAATACTTGTTCATGGAAATCAAACACAAATACTCAATGTTTATAATCTTCAAGAACACCCAAGAACACCAGAAATTCGCCTCCAAAATGTTGCAAAATGGAACTAATGATAAGGATGATCAAAAGCCACACATAATTGTCTTTAAAAGCATGAGTTACACTTTTGGTCTGGGCGCCACCATAAGCTACGGTACCTACCGTAGCTTACGATAGGTTTTAAATTCATTACGCCAAGTAGAAACTGTGTTACGGTATCAATTTTTGTCAGGGTCTACCGTAAATTACGCTAGCTACCGTAAGCTACGGTAGGCTTCAGCAAGCAATTTTGTTTTCTTCGTAGCTTTCTCATTTCAACTCCGTTTTCTTCGCTGTTTTCGCCCACGTTCTCGTAATTTCATCCTCTATCAAGGTATCTTCTTAATTTTGCAGTTCCAATAAATTATTTTCTTCATTTATGCTCCGTATTTCTTCCATTTTAAGCTCCATTTGTACCTGAAACATAAACAACCGTAGTTATCTAATTCTAGACAATTACCCGATTAAATGTAGGATTTTATTATCGTTTATATCACTTAAGGGTTGCCTACAGACTACCTGTCTGTGAACATCATGAATAGGATGGCTAGTATTCGTCAAATTCAAATGGAGCTAGGTGGCTATCAACAAGCTCTATGCGCGATATGAGGCTTCAAAGGATGCTTGTAAATTTTGTTGTGTTATTATATACAATCATCATCATATTGGCCTATTTAAACTAATTTTTTTTCTGATCTTTCAATTTTCTGTTCATTTTATGGAGAACTAGGATAAGGAAGGAGGCTATCATGAATTTTATTTAGTTTAGTTGTTTCTGTGCAATTTTCTATCAAAGTTTCATTCATGATTGAAGAGGACAATTTCTTCATTCTTCCACGATACATCCCATTCAAAAAGGGATCATACATTTTAACTAAGCAATTGTTTTTGTTTTAAGTCTCAACATTAGACAATCTAGTCTTTGTTTCAAGTATATTTAGAGAAAGAAATATCGGCTCTAAGTCTTCAGTTCTATTTATAAATTCATTATTTGAGTTGACAAACTCGGAGGATATATAAAAGATATTATTTGTTTTCCCTCAATTCGGCATGTATAAAAAAATATTGTGAGGCTTTGTTTCTTAGAGAGCCTTTCAATTTTCTATTTATCTTTCTTATGTATCGTTATGGATGATTCCATCAGTTATAATCGAAAACAAAATCAGAATAGTTTAAAAAAAATATTTTTCTTCGTCTTTTTGCTTTTTTCCATGTATTTTGGACTTCAAAGTTTCTTGATTTCTATACATACAATCAACCATTTTATTGTTATCAAATTCTTCTTTTTCTTCCGTTTTGTCAAGCTTGTTCAGTTTGTTATTAAAGGGGTGGTCTGCCAAATTAGTAGACACGGGTAACTAATAAGAAAATACTAAAGATACCAGCCATAGACATAGAATTTTTCAATTCTGACCCAAGGTATTTATTAACTCGAATGTACTTCAGAAAGATCCATTTTGCCGTATCCGAGATGTCAAGCGACCGTTTTCATATAGTTAACATAACTCTGCCGTATTTGCAAGGGGCATGCGGATATGATACATGTGCAAATGAACATATATCAGAGCAAGGAATCCCTATATGAATAAATCGCTTAAAGTATCTATTATTATAAATTATTGCGTATAATTATCGGGTGACACGTGTGAGACAACGACTATGTATTGTTCAGTAATGTGCCTAGGATTTGTGTTGCAATCGTGGAGGAGGTGGGTGTCATCGGCAACATGAGTAGTACGATCTGATTTTGTCGACATCTGTCCAGTATTTATGTTATAATTTGAAAACTAATATGTGTAGTAGTTTATGTATTGGATGAGTTCAGGTAAACTCAGACTATAGTAGATGTGGGTTACAAATTTGTGTTGGTTTGATTTTGTGATTCACACAACTCAATAGTCATGTGAAATATAAACGTTGAACAAATATGACCCATAATGAACTGTTTTTTTGTCCCTTTAACACGTGTCCCTTCATATAATTTAATTAGTTGCTATGGTGGTGTTTGTTTCGGATGCAAAAGGTCTGTAGTCTGCGGACCGCATACGCAAACGTCTGCACTAGAAGAGGTGGACCAAATGTCTGCGGAGTGTAATAAAAAGAGTGTTTGATTATCTCACATCTTTACCTCACATCTGCAAACTTTTTTTTCCTTTCTCTTCTCCCAACCCCCTTTCTCTTAAACATTTTAGATCTGCAAACCACCCACCCAAACACACCATTAACACCAGACCTTCAAAACACTTCAACTGTTTCTCAAATCACACACGTACTCCATGACCAGACCTTCAAAACACTTCAACGTAATCGTCTTCATCAAATTCTAGATCTGGAACTTCAATTTAATCGTTCATCATACATACTCAGCACTGTTCACTGTTCACTATTCGCAATGAAGAAGCTCAGATCAAACATACCTCGCCGAAAATGCTCGAACTTTTCTCCGATTTTCATACCTTCTGTTGCACGAAAACTATATTCAACTTCGTTCGCTTCTTCTTCTTCTTCTTCGAATTTGACGCGAGATGTTGCGTTCTTGTGCGATGATTCCTCCAGTATATCGACGAACAACAAATCGCTGAAGAAGAGAAGCTTTACCGACAGAAATGACGTCGGATTCGGTGAGTTTCGGAGGATTACTAGGTCGTATAGCCAGAAAGAGGTTACAAATGGAAGAGATTGATGGCTTTGCACATAAACACATAAACAAGGGGAAAAGGAGAAAGAACTGAGGGTTGGAAGAAGTGGGAAGACATTGCATCATGTCTGTGTGGGGAATAGGACGCACAGAGGTTTGAAAACATTTTTTTTAATGAAACGTCTTCTAAAAAAACAAACGGGCCGCAGAGCTAAACGTTTGCGCGTGGTCTGCGCGGCGCAGACATAAGAGGCCAGAATAGGTTTTTTCTGAAAAAACAAACATCCCCTATATGTTTCAATATAGCATAATGGAACTACATGACAATCTTTTTATTATCTTTTTTTAACTTTAGTATAATCTTATAACTTATAAGGTATATGTCTTACAAAATTTTCCTACGTGGTTGAGGCACGTTTACTTTTATCTATGTTTCAATATAAATTTTATTTGAAACTGGCTCCGGTCAAATATTACATATTTTTAACAAAATATATTCTTTCTGTAGCGTTTTATATACAATGTTTTAAGAAAATCTAAATATGCCGTGACGACTTATTTACTTTTATCTATATTTTAATATAAATTTTGTTCAAAACGGAGCCACATTACCATGTGGCTATAAACTCCATTCTAACAAATGCGTAACAACTTCTTACCAACAACACATGTTCTCATGTTCGTTAAAATATTGACCCTACAAAGAAAAAAATTACAACCTGAAGTTTAACATTTATTTACACAGTAATTTTGTAAGTTACAAATTTATATTTGTGCTTTCACAAGATACTAAATATAGTAATATTATAAATAATATTTTATGTTTTGCAATTTTATTCTTTTTATGTTAAGTAAATTTGAGACAATTAGGTTTTGGGTTCGATTTCCATAAGGGAGTTTTTTCCAGATTTATTGGGTTTCCTTCTGAATTAGTGTATAACCATTATTGACTAGTGGAGACGGCTATAATCGGATAGTTCCGCTGATTGCACATCCAAATTTGCCTTTCAAAAAGAAGTAAATTTGAAAGCGCTGTCATTTTTTTTATATATTTTCAGATGTTTTGCAATATTATATCTTTTTACGTTAAGTAAATGCGAAATGGCTACATTTTATATTCAGATATATCAACCAAAGTTTCTATTTGAATTTATTCTCTAGTTTATTTATTCTTATTAATTTAAAATCTTGTAGTAATTATATAATGAAATTCTAAACTTCCATCCATACACGTTAGTATGGAGTAACGGTGATTTGAAGCAAGTATTTTAAATACTGCAGGATTAGATAAATTTGTCATGAATGAGTACGTTTTATTACTAATGGTTTAATTTAATTAATCGTGTTTAAGTAATCAAAACAAACTCTGAATAATATTTTAATTTTAATTTAACAATTATTTATCAAAGATGTAGTGGGAACGGTATATGATGCATGCTTCACGCACGTTTGAATATTCGTGTTCCTTTTAAAAATGCAATTTAATAATGAGATTTACAGATTGCACTAGTAGATCAGGGCTCACAATATAAGATTTGTTTGATATTTATATGTTCAAATTTTTTATTTTTAAAACCTTTCACTATAAAAATTAGAATTAATTACATGGTTAGTACCTGTATTTTATCTATTAATTACATGGTTAGTACCTGAATTGCAAACCCTAATCTGCCAAACACAAAACCTCGTCCACCTGATGCTGAGCAATTGTTGTGGATGACCCGTTGGACCCTAGTCAGGAATTGGATAGCTTCTGGCACTAGGGAGCCAAATGTGTCAAAGGCAAAAGGGACAAAAACATGCTGGTTCTCTGCACAAGCTTTAGCGTGCTTATCAACTTTCTTCGATTCTGCCTTTCTTGCTGCTTGTCCAGCTACAAATCCGTTTTCCCTTAAACCAACCAGAGGGGAAACCCCCGTGAGGTCAACACAAGCATGTTTCCCCCTAGCCCAACCAAAGACGAGCATATCCGCTGGTCGCAGAGTAGATCTCCCTTCCATAGGGTCCGTAAGGAAATTCACAAGAGCCTCTTTCTTAGCCGAAATCCCAGCTCTTCTCAGGATGTCCCACAAAACATCTCGCACCCAGTCATGCCGATATTTAAACCCAGGGAGCTGTTTACAATGCACTGCGTGCTCTCCGTATTTATCCATACAAGCTTTACGACATACCGGGCACGTTTCATCTTCTGGGTACATAGGGATCATCAGCCGGTATTTAAGGATTGCTCTGTATTCTACTGCTGACATACATTGTCCCAGCCCCTCAATTGGGATAACGGTCAAAAAATCCTGGGCATGGGGACCCTTCAGGCACTCCCACACCGCCTTCTGGCGGGATGACAAATCAAAATTTTCTCCCAGTCTTTGAGCGATTTTGCTAAACAGAGCATTCGCCAAAGTTGTTTGTGGTTTCGAGGGGGCGGTGTCCTTTTTAGAGAAACCGCCGATATCAAAGTCTGGGAGAGAGACATTTAAGCGTTCAAGCGCCTGCAGATAGTCCCCGTCGAGCCCGACAACCCCTCTATTAGGAAATAATCTGTATTTATTGTAAATTATCTTATTTCCTTGTATGGGTTGTAATTATTGTGTATATAATTTATTCTCTCAATCCTCAAAATCATTGAGGTTGATTTTTTACCAAACTCTACATGGTATCAGCCTAACAATCCTCTTCCTTTCCTTCCTGCGACCTTCTTCCACTTCGTTCTTCTCTCTTCCTTCAGCCGATCATCACTGTTATTTCCTCATGGCCTCTGATTCCCTTACCAATCTTAATTCTGTTCCACATCTATCTCCCATCAAATTGTCAGCCGACAATTATTTAGTTTGGCGTAATCATATGACAATCCTTGTTGGTCTCCATCAGTTATCGCATCACATTGACGGTTCGTCCTCTTCGCCATCAGAAACCATCAAGTCAGACGATAAAGATATCCCAAATCCCAAATATCTTTCCTGGCTCCAAAATGATCGCAAGGCATCGCTGCTTCTTCTCTCCGCCTTAACCGAAGAAGCCGCCGCCGAAGTTCTCGGCTTAACAACCGCGAGACAGATTTGGTGTGCTCTCGAAGCGGCGTATAGTAACGCCTCTGTGGAACGGGTTCAGTCCCTTCGGGACTCTCTTCGACAACTGTCCAAAGGTACATCTCCTGTTACAGTTTTCGCACGTCGTTTCAAACTTATTTGTGAACAGCTTGCAGCTATTGGCCATCCTGTTACCGACATTGATAAACTTCATTGGTTTTTATGCGGACTTGGTCCCTCCTATGAGGTGTTCTCTACAGCCTTACGGGCCACGAAACCGGCTCCATTGTTTCGTGATCTTGTCGCTCAGGCAGAGAGCCATGAACTTTTTCTTCAGTCAATTCATGGTTCTGTCACACCTCCTGCTGCGTTTCATGCTCAGCAACAGCGTGAATCTTCAACGTCTAGCAGGGGTCGTGGTTCTCACCGTGGAAATTCTTCTCGCGGATCTTATGGCAGGGGCCGTGGCAACACGCGTCGCCCTCCTCACTGTCAGCTTTGCCGTACCAAGGGTCATTATGCTTCTGCATGTCCAAATCTGCACACCTTTGCTAGTCAAGCTCCATCCTCTGATGAGTCCTTAGCTAAAGCTTTTCATGCTAAGTGTCATGTTACAGATGATTCTCCAGATTGGACTGGCGATTCGGGCGCCACTGATCATATGACTCCTGCCAAGGAATGTCTTCATCACTCGGCTCCCTACAAAGGTAATAATAAGGTTATTATTGGTGATGGAAAGCATCTTCCAATCACTCACACAGGAACTCACAAACTGTGCAATAATATTCATCTTCGGAACGTACTTGTAGTTCCGAATCTCACTAAAAAATTATTATCCATTAGTAAACTAACTTCAGATCATCCGGTTGATGTATTGTTTTCTCAACACTACTTTGATATTCAGGATCGGAAAACTAAACAGGTTCTTGCTCGTGGGTCATGCATTGATGGACTTTATGTGCTCAAGAATGGACCACAAGCCCTTGTTGCTGATGTCTCGAATAAAGCGTCTTATGAACTTTGGCATGCTCGTTTACGGCATATTTCATTTGATGTTATTTCAAAGTTGAACAAATGTGGTGTTTTAAATGTTACTTCTTTATTACCTAAACCGGATATTTGCACTTCGTGCCAACTTACAAGAGGACATCGTTTGTCTTTTAATTTGAATGAAAAACGTGCTTTATTTCCTTTGGATTTAGTCCATTGTGATTTGTGGGGTCCTGCACCTATGACTTCGCCATAAGGTTTTCGCTACTATGTTATTTTTATTGATGATTTTTCCAGATTCACGTGGTTTTATCCACTCAAGACAAAAACAGGTTTCTACGCGGTTCTATCCGCTTTTATTAAACTTGTCCAAAATCAATGCTCGCGGAAAATAAAAACTTTTCAAAGCGATGGAGGCACCGAATTTGTAAACCATACTGTTCAAAAAATCTTTGAAGAAAATGGAACTTTCCACCGGTATTCTTGTCCATACACGCCTCAACAAAATGGGCGTGCCGAAAGGAAACATCGCCATATTGTAGAAACAGGACTTGCTATGCTATTCAATGCTCATGTTCCCGCTCAATATTGGGTTGACGCCTTTACTTCGGCTACATACATCATTAATCGTGTGCCATCACCGCTCCTTGATCACAAATCGCCATTTGAGCTTCTGTTTGGACATGTACCAAATTATTCAAATTTTCGGGTCTATGGATGCCAAGTTTTTCCTTATCTTCGCGATTATGCTAAGCATAAACTCGAACCACGGAGTCTTCCATGTATTTTTATGGGGTATAACCCCTCTCATAAAGGTTTTCGGTGCTTGGAACCTTCCACAAATCGGATATTCATCTCGCGACATGCCCGATTTAATGAGTCTCTATATCCCTTTATCAACCAAAATGTCAACATGGATTCTCAAAAATTAGTGCTTACAACTTTCTGTGAAGAACTCCCTTTATCCCAACCTCACAATAACTTGTCTCCACCCTCATCAAAATCTCGCCCCACTTCATCTACAGGCCCAAATATCCCCTGCCCACTATGTGATCCACCCCAAACTTCCACTTCTCCAATAGGCCCATCACCCCAAACTTCCTTACACCCAACTGCCTCCCCATCTCATGAGTCCAACACTTCAACTGGTCCACCTACTTCTCCAATAGGCCCATCACACCAACCCCAGCCCACCACTGAGCCCAACACTTCAACTGGTCCACCTACACCAACCGAGCCCAACACTCCACTCGGTTCACCTATACCACCCGATCCACTCACCCCTTTCTTAACCAGTCCTCTCGGTTCACCTACAACAACCGAATCACCTACAACAACCGACCCATCCATACTTCAGCCCACCCCGATGCCACCATCTGCAACCACCACATCCAACCTTCACCCTATGACGACCCGTGCTAAGGCCGGCGTCTTTAAACCCAAACACCAAGCCGACCTTGCTGCCTTAACTTCACATGCTTTACATGTTGCCTTATCGTCTGTGCTCGAACCGCGGGGATTTAAATCGGCATCTAAAGACCCGAAATGGATGGCAGCTATGTTGGTCGTTGGATGAACTTGAGGCTCTAAAACAAAACGATACGTGGACTCTTGTTCCACGTCCTACCTCATCGAATGTTGTCGGCTCTAAATGGGTGTTTCGAGTTAAGTATCATGCTGATGGATCCATTGAACGCTATAAAGCTCGCTTGGTCGCTCAAGGTTTCACTCAAATTCCTGGGTTAGATTACTCTCATAAGTTTAGTCCTGTTGTCAAAGTATCCACTGTCCGCATTGTGCTCTCTCTTGCGGTTCTCAACAACTGGAAATTGCATCAGCTCGATGTGAAAAATGCTTTTCTAAATGGCAATTTGAATGAAACTGTCTTCATGGAGCAACCACCTGGATTTGTAAGCACTCAATTTCCTAACTATGTTTGTAAATTATCCAAGGCTCTTTATGGACTTAAGCAGGCCCCTCGTGCTTGGTTTCAACGATTAAGCACGTTTCTTTTATCTTATGGGTTCACTTGCAGTCGTGCCGATACATCTCTCTTTGTTCTTCGAAGAGACTCTCACATTATGTATCTTTTGGTCTATGTGGATGATCTTATTCTCACAGGTAACGATGAAAACATTATTCAGTCATTTGTTTCTCGTCTTCACCGTGAGTTTGCCATTAAAGACCTTGGGGACTTAAATTATTTTTTGGGCTTAGAGGTTATTCACACCACTACAGGTCTCTTTCTTACACAAGCCAAGTATGCTAAGGATATCCTCCTACGGGCGGCAATGTTAGACTCTAAACCTGTTGACACACCTCTTTCACCTCATGAGTCTTTCACCGCTTCCGGTGAGCCTTATTCGGATCCCACTTTCTATCGTTCCTTAGTTGGTGCATTACAATACTTGACGATTACCCGCCCTGACTTATCTTATGCGGTTAATCAGCTTTCACAGTTTCTCCATAGTCCCACTGTTGACCACTTTCGCGCTGTAAAACGTCTCTTACGCTATGTCAAAGGCACGTTATCCTTTGGGCTTACGTATAGTCGCTCTAACAGGTCATCTATCCTTGGCTACTCTGATGCTGACTGGGCTCGGTGTCTTGATACACGACGCTCTACTTATGGCTATTCTATTTTTTTGGGGGGTAATCTTGTATCCTGGAGTGCTAAGAAACAGCCTACTGTGTCCAGATCCAGCTGTGAATCGGAATATCGTGCTATGGCAAACACTGCTGCTGAATTAGTCTGGCTAACTCATCTTTTACGAGAGCTGCATGCTTTACCACCGGATCGTCCCACTTTGTTATGTGATAACAAGAGTGCTTTGTTTATGACTCAGAATCCTATTTCACATAAACGTGCTAAACACATTGACTTGGACTATCACTTTATTCGTGAGTTAGTCAACTCGGGTAAACTTTATACTAAGTTCGTTCCAACCAATCTACAGGTGGCTGATATTTTCACCAAGAGTCTTCCGCGCGGTCAATTTGATGTATTTCGTAAGATGCTTCGTCTCGGACCGCCACCGTTTCGATTAAAGGGGGTATTAGGAAATAATCTGTATTTATTGTAAATTATCTTATTTCCTTGTATGGGTTGTAATTATTGTGTATATAATTTATTCTCTCAATCCTCAAAATCATTGAGGTTGTTTTTTTACCAAACTCTACACCCACTGTTTTGAAGGATATGATCCTGTAGTTCCCAAGACTGAGCTCTGGACGCCACAAAAGCATAAACCCCAACATCTCGAGCTGAGAGGAGGCCCAAACCACCTAGACGCATTGGCAGAGATGCCAAACGCCATTGGAGGTCCCCAAAGAATGGGCCACCACCCACGACTATGTCTTCTATAGCCTCCCGGAGGCCATCATCGACCCGGGATGCTGCATCCTCCATCAAATAAGGTTGACAAGTTCGCAGTCCGAAAAGTAACTTAGCAACCCCCATGCAAGACCTTAGCAGAAGGAGTTCACATTGAGGGCACGTTTGAGTATTCGTGTTCCTTTTAAAAATGCAATTTAATAATGAGATTTACAGATTGCACTAGTAGATCAGGGCTCAGAATATAAGATTTGTTTGATATTTATATGTTCAATTTTTTTATTTTTAAAACCTTTCACCATAAAAATTAAAATTAATTACATGGTTAGTACCTGTATTTTATCTATTTTGTCATTTTCATGCTTATTTTTTAAAAGTTACATCATTGGTACGAGCTTTACACATTTGTTTCACCATTAATACTAGTGGTTGTAGAATTAATTACATGGTTAGTATCTTTGATGTACCAACCGTGAACTCAATGTGTAAAAGTTGGTACCAATGGTGTAATTTTCAAAAAATAGGTATGAAAATGCCAAAATAGGTAAACTATAGGTACAAACCATGTAATTAATTCTAAAAATTATATTATATCTCGACCCTCTTATCTAATTTTTTTTCGTTCCAGCACTACTTCTGTGATCTCAAATTATGATCCGAAACATAATGATTCATTATTGTAATAGTATTTATAAATCTCGAGTTTAGTAGTGAACTACAAATACATGCGTAATTCTTTACCCTAATAACAAGGTGATGTGTTGGCATCTATGGACCGAAGTAGAGGGGGGGGGGGGGGGGTTGATGGATGCGGAAAACTTGACGAGGAGAGAGAATTGGTGAAGTCCGTCTACACAATTGGTTCGTAAAGAGAGAAAAAGAAAATCTATATCTGGCATACCAATATAAAATTACGAGGGTGGCTACTCTAATTAAAACTATAAACATAGAATAATGGGTAAAGATACGAGTACCCAACATGTCATTCCTCATATTCAGACCTTTCGTTCGTTCTCTATTAAATAATTATATTATTGCTTTCACTTATTTTATTTATCTTATCTTTATTATGTATAATAATATTGATACCACGTTTTGCCCACGTGAAATCTCCAAATATATTATCGTTTTCTATACGTATTTATTGTTACAGAATTATGAACTTTGTGATACTTTTTTATACTATATTTTTTATATTATACAACGATAACTAAAATATTGTGATACTTTTTATATTACATAACGATAACTAAAATATATTTTCGTTACGGTCGGTAACCGTATACCATCTAATATTTTAGTCCGTTTAAAAACTACCATGTCAAAAATTCAAGTACTTACCAATAGAAAGAAACAAAAAATGCGAATTTACGCCACAACGGTTTCGTTTTGATTGTAATGAAGTTTATATTTGCATTTGCAGTCAAAACGGACGTGTTGAACAAAACGCAAACCATAAACTGAGATTTGTTTTTCGGGTGTTGACCGGTTGGGGTCATGTGTGATCGGGTTGGAACCGATTTCAAATCATAGGGTATGAAACCAATATATAAATGTAGGGTGTGGTTTGGTATGGAAATTGTTTTTTTTTTTTCAACTCTAGTTTGGACCATGTCATTTAACCTTTTATAATTAAAGAGGTAAAGAATCCAAATATTAAACAATAGCTCGTTGGGTCCATCAGATACTCTTCAAGTATTCAACAGCCCAATAAGTCACCAAAATCAAGAATTTTAGCAGCCCAGTAACTTTATCTTGCGTAGCCCATATTATATGACACCACAAAAAAGATAATTATCTAAACTAGATGGGTATGTTTGGCAAAAGTACCTGGTGGCTGATATCTAGTGGCTGGAAGCTGGTAGTTATAGCTGGTAGCTAGTAGCTTTTTAGATATATTTGGAGTCTGGCAGAGTAGCTGGAGCTTTTAATAAAATGTATAAAATGACCAAAATGGACATAACTAAAATTTTAAAAAGTTTATGCATTAAAAAGTTCATTATCTTTAGAGGTTAAAATAGTCATTTTTTCCCTAAAAGCTTGTAGCTCCTTCTAAACGCTACTAGTAGGAGCGTTCAACCAAAAGCTTCAAGCTCCTAACCTAAAAGCTTCAAACTCCTTTAACCAAACAAGACTTTTTTTATTGAATAGGAGCTGTTTCTTAAAAGCTTAAAGCTAGAAGCTCCTAAAAGCTCATGCCAAACATACCTCTGAAATTAGAGGTATACTATATGTACTATTTGAACCTATTATTTGAGTGCTTATCACACTAAAGATAATTTACAATAATTATGTTTTCTTATCCACAGTTTGTCAGTATATTGATTACCTTGTAGGCTTGTATTATCCAAGGCCGGTCCATTAGGCTTATCAACCTAGGCTAAGCTAAGGCCTAGAGCCAGCCTCCAATTTTTTCTCTTTTCATATATTTGACTTGTTTTTTGCCGATTTAAACAACATTTGTAGGCCCAAGATTTTAGGATTTTATTCCAATGGTCCACACTAGTTTCGTGAAAATAACGTTAAAAGCGGCGGATGGTTAATCGTTCATCATGTGGTGACGTTGATAGCTGAAAGACACCGGAGTACATGCACCAATCAGTCTTTGTCCCGATTGATTGAGTGTTATGTGTCTTAGGTCCAAGGCTTGATACAAAACTACAATCGAGCCGGGGGTCTCACTGGAAGCAGCCTCTCTATTCCTACTGGGTAGAGGTAAGGCTGTCTACATCTACCCTCCTCAGACCCTACCTTAGCTTTGCTATTGGTGGGATTTACTGAGCATGATGATGATGATTCCAATGGTCCACACTATATGCGTACGCTTCATTCCAGAATCCAAAAACAGCGCCGCAACACACCAACCCTCGTTAATTGCGATGTCTTTTGAGTAATTAACCAATGTAAAACTGATTGCGGATTGGGCGAAATTAGGGTCGACATTAGGAAAAATCATCGCTGTGGTTACTCAATGTGTCAAATCTCAATTGCCGATTTTCTATATACCAATTCAATAGGGCCCCGACTTTGTAGTTAGCTTAGAGCCTCCAAAACAGTTGGAACAGCCTGGTATTATATCTATACATTATGAGATACCAGCGGAGTTATTTCTATATACAAAAAAATTGTCTCAATACTAAAAAGTATAGTCTTTCTTTTCAAGTTTATCCTTAATCCTTAAACATGCGAAAAATGACCCACAATGCTGCCCCCCTTATCTGAATAATTTGGCCAGGCATCGGTTCACTTGACCCTTGGCATCAACATTTAACACTCATCGGGTAGTTAAGAAGATTAACCGCCATGTCACTTGGTTCACTGGCTGCATACTTGTTCCTGTTCTTTTCTACCAGCCACCTCACCCTTCTCACGCGCGTCATAGCGTCTGATTGCTCGTAACACCTCTCTATTCTACCCATGTGATCTGCGCAAAGTGACCCTGCACCCGAAAGAAATCACAAAACTTACTCTCCAAATACGAGTAACACCAAAACTTACTCTCCAAATACGAGTAACACCTTTAAATACTTCAACACAAACTCTCACAAATCATATCAAGTGAGCTGAATCGACAGTTAATTAATCCATACAGGTCCCACCCTCAAACTGAAACAAATGCTAGACTGCTTTTATGAACTACAGTGCAGGTATTTTGTAGGTGGTCAATATGAGCTATGCATTTTTTTTTTTTCATGAGCAAAAATGAAAGATCTAGTGGTGTAAATATGAGCGGGTCGGGTAATGACTCAAAGCAAGTTTGTGTTTTTAATAAGCATATGTTAAATATTATTATAAAAGTTATAAAAATGCAATAAAAATTTAAACTTCTGAATAAAAATTACAAAGCAGAAAGCTATATGCATTAAAATTACTCTTTAGTATATAAACAGCAACAATTACATCCGACTCTTGGCAATGCCGTTATAGAAGAAGAAGAAGATAGTATTTCACAGTAGATGGCTTCCATGAGAGAAGCTTATACAAGCAGCAGCGGTTACAACTGACTCTTGGCAACGATCGATAAAAGTGATTGTTACTCACGGGCCATTTTTGTATTATACTATAAAACATCAAACAATAACTAGAAAAACCAACAACCTTAAACGTATACCCAACCCCATAAACTCCAACTTTGTGTGTTATTTCAGGACTAAAGGTTCAACTATTTCCATAAAACCCGTAAGGAAAATGATCTTCGTTTTCAAATATTCCCGTTAAGCTTTGGTTTCTTGAATATTGTGACATGTATCCAAAATGATTAAGATCGTCGAGTTGTTCAACTTCCTCTGTAAAATTCGAGTATGAAGAACTTGGTGAGATCTCAAATTGGTGATATGGCTGCCATGGACTCATTGGGTTTGGAATTTCGTTTGGTGTGAAATACCCGAAGTGCCCTTCTTGTTCTTTCGAGTGTTCCTGCATTTTCATGAAAATCATGTTGGAATGTCGCCCTTGAACATAGCTTAAAAATCCGTTTAGTGATACTAGAGGTGCCAACCATGACCTATATACTTATTTATAAATACGTTGTGTTCTATTTTTAACGGGTCAAATAAAAAATATGAGCTGAAAGGAGAACGGGCCCCACATGTTTAAAGTTGTCAAAAGTAAAGATTCAGTTCATTATTTTAATAATAGTGTGTTTTCAATCATAAAATTTAGAAAAAAATCAAAAAATACAAAAAAGTGTTTGTAGGTTGATCAAATCAACCCGACCTATTTTCCTGTTTTGATCCGTGCTAAAAGTGATTTGTTACCTTACTCGCCCAACCTGCTCATCTTGCCACCGTTAAATAATATTATCACTAAGCATTAACCATATGACATAAAGCTTACTAATCATTACCTTCGAAGAATCAAGAATCAAATCAGGCGAGACCCAAAACATCGAAGGATTGCTAAGGCCCGTTGATGAAGATGGTTCTTTCTCTGAAGTAGACATTTTCTCAAAAGAGGTAAGAGGACTCGATAAGTTACTCTCATTACCCATACGCGCGCTTTTTTGAAGAACCACGGGCTCACTGATAATTCCATTATAACGACTTCCAACGTCCTTGGTAGACGGTTCACTAGTCACATAGCTCACTTTTGACTCATTCTTTTTCATCACACGACACAAAGCAAACGGTCCCTGCAAAGTCAACTCGTTGTTAAACAAAATTGCCAAAGGAATCAAGATGCACTTTTTAAAAAATTCTTACTTGAAAACTCGGTGTCCCTCCGGAAACATCATCACATAACCGATACTCATGCATCATCCAATCAGTTCGATCACCTAGTGGTGCTCTACCGCGATAAAAAACAAGGGTCTTGCGATACCCTACTAAAGAAGACTGGCAAGAGACTTTTCGGTCTTTTCCTGTGGCTTTCCAGTAACCGGCTTTTGTAGCTCTATTTGTGCGCGATCCATTTGGGTATTTGCGATCACGTGGAACAAAAAAGAACCACTCCATATCGCGACTAGGAAGGAAAGATTTATCTGTAATTAACACACCAATCAGAAAAGCATCCTATGATTAAAGAATTCCTCAGATGCTTTAATGATAAAAAGAAAGATTCTATAACAAGATTATGGTCTGAAAAGTTCATGATCTCAGATTCTCAGTTACTAATCTTTACAATAAAGAAAAAAGAACCACTTAAAGCTTTAAAACGAATCAATTCAACCGCGTGTGAAGTGAATTTTTTCATTAAGGCATAAAAACAACAATTTGCATACATTAAAACCATTAATTTTTTTTTTCAAAAACTAAGCTCACCAGGCAACTCCCATGGATCAAATTTATACAATTCAACAACCGGAATCACTTCAAGTTCGATTTCAAGCCCTTGGACCTTCCTTTTAAGGTAATAACCGATCAATTCTTCATCCGTCGGATGAAATCGAAACCCTGGTGGCAGTGTTGCCCCACCCATAACTAGAATTCAAAAATTATAACAAAAATATTTCGCAAAAAAAAATTAAAAAAAAACAAGCGAAATTATAACCAACGATGTCAAAGTTCCGATTAAGTGCCTCTATTACACCTATTAAAAATCTGAAAAATCCAAAAATAAAAACTTTTTTCAACACAGAATTTGTTTTCAAGAATTGCAATCAAGTTCCATAAAATCTTTCCGTTGTTCAACACGATCATCTTCTTCAAAACCTTAATGAATTCGGTCCGATCAAACCTCTCCCCAACACCCAACACCCAAAACCCAACTTATCAAATTCTTTAAAAACTTTGAAAATAAAAAATAAAAACTGGATTTTTACAACTGAAGCCAAAAAGATTTGAAATGTGTGAAAAAATTGGAACTTTGTTGGTGGGGGTAGAGGGGAGGTGAAAGAATGGTGATTGAGTTGGGTTTTATAGAGGGTTTTGGGGGCAAAAAGTTGAGTTTTTTGAAATAAAAAATATGAAAAACAATGAAAGGAACATAAACACCGAAAGTGGGATGGGGTATGTCTGAAGTTAAAACAAAATTCCACAAAAAGGGCCAAAGAAGAATAAGACTCAACCGTTCACACCTAAACCGTTATTCCCGCCAAAAAGGTTTGCTTGGTGGCCGTTGAGTTTGTGGTACAAGTTTTAAAGGATAATGTACAACCAGTTTATCGTGATTTATAACGTTGTCGGGGGATGGTTAATCATGCATCATGTGGTGGCTTTGATAGCCGAATGACAAGTGGATACATGAACTAATCGGCCTTTGCTGAGTGTTATGTGTCTTATGTCCAAGGCTTGATGCAAAACTACTGACGAGTCGGGGTCTCACTGAAAGCAGTATCTCTGTTCCTACGGGTAAATGTAAGACTGTTTACATCTTACCCTCCTCAGACTCTACCTTAGTTTTGCTATTGATGGGATTTAATGATTATGATGATGTTGTTTTGACACAATATAAGGCATAGGAAGTAGATTTAATAGTGTTTGTAAAAGAAGTGTTTATATGATATAAAAAAAATAAACACAATTAATATCTTTTTATGCAACTCGTATAATACAATTCAATTGTATATTCTTCAAACGTAACATGTCACTCTTTTATACAAGTTGTTGAAAAACTTTTGCCTGAAATGTTAAGAGAATAAGCCTGATTAGAATTCATTTAACAACCGTCAATAACGTCATATTTTGATTGACCACGTGCAAAAAAATATTTTTGACGAAATGTATTTAATTATGTCTCTTTTAATATGTTTTTTTCTTTTGAATGACAAAGCTTACATCTCCTAAATTATACATCATAGTCTACTCCTTGTTTAGGATTGAACCCAATACCTCCTACTAACAGACAAAAGTCTCTACCAAGTGAGCTACCCCCACATCCCGATACACTTAATATGATACTTTGTGATCAAAACTACGCTAAATACTTTAACCCTCATAATATTTGTTCAATTTAATTATATAGTATTCTCAAAAACTTTTTAGATAATTATATATTTTCAATTACTACACATGATTCGAGCACAATACATGTTTTCCTATTACCTATATCTATGATTGAAGCGAACTCTAATAAATATATGAAGCAACAATTTTTGCCAGACATGTAAGATGTCAATATATTTATGTCGTTTAAAGGTAAAATGTCTTGTAATAATCAATTCTTGTTTTACATCCCTGGATGTACTGATCAACTTATGTCCAAACACTTTTCATTCCCATGTTGTTAAAGAAGTTTGCATATTCTTATACTAAGTTTAGATTAGAATTTTTACTTAGAAAAATATTATATCATTATAAACTAAAGAAACAACTAAAATTTCGTTATAAATACATGATTTAAAGTTACTCTAGTAAATAAACTTTTGTAACTATGAAATAGCTAAAACACTTTTTGATTAAAAAAAACTAAAAGAACATAAAAACTACAATGATTCTTATAACAAATTGGTACATTATTCTAAAAAACGATTTATTTGATTAATGAAAATAAATTATATCATACGCTTTCACAAGAAAAAAAAATGCTATATTTAGTTTGTAAATAATGGTATAACTTTAGAGAGACGATTCATTTAATTACACGTCAGCTTGAGTAAGACAAAATCTCTTTTTGACCTTTTTACTGTGTGTTGTCGTCAGCATCAACTCATAATCGAACCAAAAAGTGCTTCTTCAGTTTATTTGCCACTTTTATGGACCAATAAATCTTTATTCCAGACCCATGATATCCAACTATAGGCCACAACAATATAGGATGGTCATGTTCCCATACAATTAATAAAATTATTATCATTGATAATAAATTGTAGCGGTGTTTACAGTGGCGAGTTCTTTAACAGAAAATTCTAACCGAGTTAGAGCTAAAGAATATAATATGTAAGATTTTAAAATATTAAGTACAAAACTTATCAATTTTGAAGATAAATGACACCGTTTAAAGTTGAGTATAAAGATAAAGAACAAAGTTTGCAATTCACTCTCGATTTTATCTGACATGCATGTTTGTTGGGACGAACTGGTAATCTATGGTTTTTAGATAAACTAAACCAAATCGTCTAGACTGGCTAAAATGATTTGGTTTTTACAGTTTGACAATCTAGACCTGGTTTTTTACGGACCCATACCATTTTCAATGATTTCAACGATTTCGAAAGCCAGCTGAAATGATAGACTTAAATATAAAGGAGAACTGGCGTTTTGTCTTATATGTGTCAATTGGTTTATGAAAATAAGTGAAGAAAAAACATAAGAGTACAAAATCAATTAAACTAATAATCTATATGTATGTATCATAATTATAAATGCACTTGAAAAGAATATTTTATTTAATTTTATAAAAAATGTACAAAATAAAAATAAAACAATTTGTTGTTAATGTTTATTGAGTTAACTGCCATTTTCGTCCCTGTGGTTTGGTCACTTTGGCCATTTCAGTCCATTTTTCAAAAATGCGTCATTTTCGTCCCCCACGTTCTGGAAAGGTGCCAATTCAGTCCAAAAATCATAACCCAGTTAAGTCAGTTTGTAAATAAGGACTGATTGCGTAAATTTGTAACATAAAGGACTGATTGTGTAAATTTGAAAAATGGACTGAAATGGCAGTTAACACCACCACCACCACTTCGCTGCCACCACCGCCACCACCGACACCACCGCCACCACCGCCACCACAGCCACTGCCACAACCATCGCCACCACCGCCACCACCGCCGCCGCCGGAACCACCACCATCAACGTCATGGCAAGACCCATATTTTCAGACGTTTGTATGTAATATAAAGTCAGAATTTATTGTATTTAATCCGAAAAGTAAACGAGCAAAACAAAGGAACGAGAACGGTATACCGAAACGAAAAGCTTGCGGGTTACGTGGACGTCTTCGTCTTCTCCGGTCGTCTTCTCCGATGAACTCCGAACTCCGGCGAGTTGCAGAAATGAGCAGGGGTGGAACTAGATGTTTGTGGGGATCTGCGGAACTTTTATAATCCATCGGAGAAGACGACCGGAGAAGACTAAGCGTCTCATATACTCACGTCCTTCATCATCCTCCACAGCCTTCGCGTCAGCTGACGTCATTCTCCGAGCCAATACGTAGTACAACAGCACCATCGGTATAATGCTCGATTGTTGTTAGTGTTGTGATAGATCAGTGAAGATTGAATCAAATAGATGTTGTTTAGCGAAGATCGAGAGAGTTTGTTTGCGAGAATACGTTGAATCTAGAGAGAGAAAGTTGCGAACAGATGAGCAACGGAGACGAAACAGGAGAAAGAGAGAGAGAGAGAGAGAGAGAGAGAGAGGTTAAGGGAGTTGAGAGTTGAGACGAGAAAGTGAAATTACGTTCTTGACCTTTGATGCGTATAATAGGTTTTTTTTAACGGACAAAATCAATCCCGAGCACTCTAACAGAGTACTCCGAGAGTAACTCAGGTCTAGGGGTGTAAACGAGCCGGACCGAGCCCGAGCTCGACCAGGCTCGAGCTTGGCTCGTTAGGTTTTTATGAACTCCGAACGGTGACTGTTGATGAACAATGATGGATGGATTGGCTGTGGTGGCGGTGGTGGCGGTGGTGGCTGTGGTGGCGGTGGTGGCTGTGGTGGCGGTGGTGGCGGTGGTGGTGGCCGTGGCAGTGGCTGTGGTGGCTGTGGTGGCGGTGGTGGCGGTGGTGGCTGTGGTGGCGGTGGTGGTGGTGGCAGCGGAGTGGTGGTGGTGGCAGGGCTAGTGGTGGTGGTGTTAACTGCCATTTCAGTTCATTTTTCAAATTTACACAATCAGTCCTTTATGTTACAAATTTACACAATCAGTCCTTATTTACAAACTGACTTAACTGGGTTATGATTTTTGGACTGAATTGGCACCTTTCCAGAACGTGGGGGACGAAAATGGCGCATTTTTGAAAAATGGACTGAAATGGCCAAAGTGACCAAACCACAGGGACGAAAATGGCAGTTAACTCATGTTTATTAATACTTCGGCCATTTCGGTTTACTCGTTGATTTCAAAACAAAACCGGAAACCAAATTGTAAAACTTGGTTTTCAAAATGTAAGGGGAGGTGGGCCACTTAGTCCAGAGGCAACAGGTACCCTATACCTATACCCACCCGGGTTACACTGCCGCCGGTCCGGCGGGTAGGGTGTGTGTTGGATGGTTGCCTCTTGAGTTTGATGATTTTCAAAACCTGTTGACCGTCAACGGTCATATTGGTTTAATTATTATTTTTTTTGAACGGCCGACAAAAATTATTTATTACTTGTAGCAAGAAGCTACCCGTCAAAACTTACAAACATTTATGAACACCAAACAAACATAACTACAAAAAACTACACAAACTACCCACTAATTTCAAACCGACACCAACTCTCCCATGTTAAAGTCACCATCTTTGATCGATTCTTAACCCATAGGTATGCCATAGCTTTTATTTCGTCTAATAGCTTCGTAGTATTCGGGCTCGCTTGCCTGAAAACCGTCTCGTTTCTCAACTTCCAAAGGCTACAAAACGTCACTAGTATTATGGCGTGTAACGCTTTCCTTTTCTTCCTTGCACTCGAAGATACACCGTATGGGCTCAGTAAATCGCTAACGCCAAATGCAAATATAGGAAGGATCTTGCACCAATCCGCTATATTTTGCCAAACCATTTGAGCAAATTGGCACGTTACAAAGATATGCTCACACGTTTTCGCATAATCACCACAAAGAACGCAAAGATTATTGTGTACCGTAATATTCCGACGTATCAACGCACACTTCGACGGAAGCCTATCCATTTCTGCCCTCCAAGCTACAATCGTGACCTTCTTCGGGACCAAATTATTCAACTCGAACGTTCTTGTAGGAATTACTCGATCAACCATCCCCAAAAGTTTTTTAATAGAGGCGACATTAAATTAACCATTCGATTCATATTTCCAATTCCAACAGTCCATACCTGGACCTATATACACCCCACATACTAAAGTAATAAGTTGCTGTAACTGATTATGCTCACAACCACTAAGAGTTGGACGAGCCCAGGCCCAAGAGAAGACAGGCCCAGATCCATCAAAATCCAAGCGGTCCGCCACCAAGCAATCCTTAATCCTCTCAACTCTGAATAGATCCGGAAACTTGATAAAGAAGGGCGCTGGATCAGCCCATATGTCTAACCAAAACTGGATGTTTTTCCCGTTCACCACAGTCGCACGAGAGGATTCCTTTAGATCGATTCCAGCGGATAACAGAGGTTGCCGAATGCTAGTGATGCTTTTCCACGGCCCAGAAATAGAAACTTTAGCCGGAATGTCATTCCAAGCTCTAGAGTTATGGTGTATTGCCCAAACTACCCTCCGCCACAAACTATCTTTTTCCGTTTTAAACCTCCACCACCACTTAGCCAGCATAGCTAAGTTAGCATCTCTGATAGAACCAAACCCCAACCCCCCCCCCCCATATTCAACCGGAGCAATTGCTTTATCCCAAGCTGCCCAATTCATTGGAAACAGTTTGCAGCACCCTCTTCCACAATAATCTGCTCAGTTTCCTCGACAAAACCGTTCAGGTTAATACCAATAACAGAACCCACCTGTACTGTAGCTTCAATTTCTTCCCTAAGAATCCACTGGAGGTCAGACACATCCTGATCACCAAAGCCACCTGGATCCGGTGCTGAGTCATCGACATCGTTAACCGGCGAACGAATCACAGGGTTATCAGCGACATCACCAGGTGAGTCTATGATACCATCCTCGGTTCCAGAACCATCCCCCACAGGTGTATTCAGGTCCAGGGAAATTGAATCTGACCTTTCAGACTGACCAAACAATCTTTGAGAGGGCCCTTGTAAAGAGCCCAACGAAGGTGGGCTACGATCAGCTCTATTTCTTTTACCCAGACAATTAACTGCAGTTGGGCCATCATTTCCACCCAATGGATTGGGCTTCTCGCTTACCACATTAGGCCCACAGTTCTTTTCCCCACTAATCCGGTCTACTATAGTAATTGTATTAACAGGCCCACCATCCTTAGGCCCGTAATTCATATTCACATTTGAATCCGGATCAGACAAACTATCCGTATCCACCTCGTGATTACTAACGTGAGCCGACTTGTTCACCTCCCCATGCAGATTATGATTTCCCATGCTAGAATGAACATTATGAGCCTTTTGAGGAACCGGAGACCGTTCACCTTCCTGAGACTGTTCGTATGTCACCGGAGCTCCTGTACCATCACCGGGCTGTCCTTCCCCTTCCACCACCGTTGTCAGAATGTCTCCGATAGCCTGACCCGCCTTATCAGAGGGCACATTAGGCCAGATCTCACCCTCCTCCAGGTCCTCCACATCTACCAGGTCCTCATCAGACTCAGATTCCGAGTCAGACTCTAACTCAGATTCAGTATTGACATTCATAGGCTCATCTTCCAAATTCTGCATACTTAACCCAATGTATTCCGATGCCCAAGCGACCAAAGTTTTTTCATTCCACTTTATAACCACAGCTTCCTCAATTCTAGAAATCTGATTTGTCAGCACCATAACAGAACCAGTCGAGTTATCCTCATTTTGCCAGGAAAAAGACGATGGTTGAATCACGGTTCCAAATAATCCACCAATTCTATCAAACAAAGTATAATCCCGAATAACAAACGACACCCCAGAAATGTTGATCGTTGTAATCCTACTAAATGGAATATCCTCGCCGTTCCAAAGGTAGAACTTTGAGAATATGTTATGAAAGAAAGCAGAATGGGCATCCATACACCCCGTAGCCGACGCCTTATCACTAAAAGTTAACATAAAAGACATTCCTCCAACATACGACAAACCCAATTCAGCAAGGCCCACTTCCTCCAAATCAGTCTGACCTTTCTTACAGACATGACCTCCTTAGTGCAGCCAAGGATAGATCTGCCTATGCAATGAATAGGGTATAATGAGCCTTTTCCATCCACATTAACCACTTTAGCCCCATGCCCATGCACACCCACATTATCTCTCAACAAGTCAGCATATGTCCGCCTTTCTTGAACAAACGACGGACCAGACTTACCAATGTCAGGCGGTTGTTCCTCCGTAAAAGCTTGTCCTCTGATGTTAACACCAGCCAGTTGGTAGTTGTTAGCCTGATTATTGTCCTTTGGTCTCCAAACGCTTCGGCCCAGAAAATCCGGCGCATAATTGATCCTTTTATGATCCTTATCATACTTGGCTAGGGAGACTGAAACTTTCATGTCAAACATCTTTATCATATTGAGTTTCACTAGAGTCCCCTTCATATCCTCAATCCCCACAAAACGGACGAAACCAAAACAACAACCCCTTGTATCCCGCTTTCGAGCCACATACGCATCAGAAATGAAACCAAACGGTTGAAAGGACCTCCATAATACGTTTCTTGTTACCCTGTCTGAGATATTCTGCACCAGGAACGTCCATTCTATTCCATCTCCTTTACTCTTACGATTTTTCCGGTACTGCACGTTTGACCACGGACCACCACTATCATACTCTCCCCCCCAATCATTCCGGGAAGCCATTTATGAAACCACAAGAAACCAAAGCGGCGAATGGATGACACAGGAACCCAGATAGGGAGCACGGTTAGATCTAGATGGCTACAATGAACCAATCGATTAAACCCCACTCACTATACAGCTTCAAGCAACCATCGTCGAGCACACTTTACGAATTCCGGGCGGCGAGAAGACGGGAGAGAGAGGACAGGTTTATTCGTGGTCCATTCCAAAGGTTGTGGACTAAAATAAAGCTATTTATTGGTTTAATTATTAGGTAGTGTTTGGTATGCAGGAATGAGAGGTGGAATAGAATAAACTATAACGAGGGAATGAAAAAAAGTGTGTTTGGTTGGTCAACGTAATAGAATCACCCATTACATAAGTCATTCCATTCCCTCAAATTCATTCCATCCATTCCCCCTATTTTTTTTCCATTCCATGCCCTCTCTCAGCTTACGTCACAAACACTGCCCATCACCTCCATCATCTACCACCAGCACCTGCCGTCATCACCACCCGCCACCAACCTCCGCCGACCACCACCACCGTCCTCCGCCGCCAATGCCGCCCGCCGCCACCGCCATCGCAAACCATCGCCACCCCGACCGCCACCACCATCCTCCGCTGCCACCACCCGCTACCGTCGACCACCACCACCCATTGTCGTCGCCGCCACCACCACCCGTCGCCACCACCATCGACCACCATCGCCGCCACCCACCACCACCGACCACTACCGCCACCCTCCGCCGGCCACCACTACCATCCTTCGCGGCTACCTCCCGCTACTGTAGACCACCACCACCCACAGTTGTCGTCGCCACCACCATCGACCACCATTGCCGCCACCTGCATCCACCGACAACTGCCACCCCGACCACTACCGCCACCCTCCGCCGACCACCACCATCCTCCGCAGCCACCACCCGCTACCGCCAACCACCACCACCCACCGTCGTTGCCGCCACCTGCCACCGCAGACCACCGCTAACCCCGACCATCGCCGCCTCCACCACTAACAACCATCACCCACCAACCACCGCCACCGACCACTGCTACCACCGACCACCGCCACCCATTTCTGCCACCGCCACTAGCCGCCACCGACCACCGCCACCACCCATCGCCGATTTAATTCATTTCTCTTTTCTTACCTACCAAACAACACAATGTAATGATTTATTACTTTCCTGCATGGTAACCAAACAAAACTATGGAATGTAATGATCTATTTCATTCCTTTGTCCATTCCATTACCTCGTCTATTCCATTCCCTCATCTATTCTATTACGCCCTACCAAACAGACCCTTACTTTTTACATAGTACCTATAAATACATACATAAATCACATCAAATTACAAAAAAAAAAATCAACCACATACTCTCTTCTACATACACTCATAAAAAAATGGCAAGAAGACCTTGGACCGAAGATGAAGACATAGCTTTGGTCACCTCTTGGTTGGACATGTCCGAAAACAGATGAAGAGCCCTTGCATTTAGAACAACCTTATTTGAAGAAATCCACTAACGTGTAGGTGAAACCAATCGCTCTTTGCACCAAGCTCTGTCAAGGTTTCGTACTATATTCGTGGCGGTTTGCAAATTTCATTAACTCTTCAACATCATGATGGCTCACGGTGACGACATAACAGGTGCACAAGCGATTGCCCAGGCCCATCATGAATACCAAATTAAACACAATGGAATATTTATTCACATCTCGTCTTGCCAGTTACTAAGAAACCATCCTCGTAAGCCACCAGCTATGCATCCGGATGCCGACTCCGACGGTTTAGAGGTTGATGATTTATTTGTTTAATTATCTAGTTTGTTTAGATTTAATTATCTAGCTTGTTTACTTGTAATTATCTAGTTTGTGTAATGTTTTTTTTTATTTTAATTAATTAATGTGTGTTTTAAATTTATTTTATTTAAAATGTTTTACATATTTTAAATTAAAACGCTTTATTTATTTTGTAAATAAAAAAAGGAAGAGGGTAGGAAGAGCAAGTGATACCTCCAAAGAGAATAGTTTAGTGTAGTGGATGAACTGAGGAATGTGTCGAGACAAGATCGGAAATTGTTAGGGTATGAAGTGTAAGGGACCCTTCCCCCCCAAGCCAAACAGTATTACACATCCGAACCAACTGATTTTTTGATCGGTTTAGATGATTTTATTGATTTGAACGTTTTTTTAACATTCCTAATCAAATGTATATCATTCTGGATTTAGTAATAATGTTTCTGGAATGAGACAAAATCTTGGGAATAACATGAAGCTTGTCATCAGAGCATATAGCTTTTGTTAGTTGTTAAACTTTTTTTCCGTTTCACACATGCTTTCAAGTCATCAAAGTGTTTAAAACTCGTAGGCGGGACCAACTTGACGTGTCCATTTATATCAGTTAATATTATTAGTATAGTACCAATCACAAGTTACGAATTTATTTTTGTTACATGAATAGAAACTTCTCTCATGAGGTTATCTGATCCCGGTCTGCGAACATCCAAATATTTGAGGTTGAATATTTTTTTGTTTCGGTATCTTCTATTAATTGAAAATGTGAGAGTGTCGAACGTGTCAATGCACCTATCCCTTATGGGGACTCATTGACCTCGACAAATTTTGCCCCGCTATCTTAAACGTGACAATGACTAGGATTGCTCTGATACAATTTGTGACATCAACACTTCATATTAACCAATATTGTTTGATTTGCGTAAGAGAAGTTTACGAATTAGTTTTTTTTAGAGTTCTTTTCTCATCTAAAAGTATTGCCTAAGATTAAATATCTTGGGTTATACTTATAACCCTCAAGATTCATATTAAAGAGAAAAAGGTCATAACCAAGGACATTGGAGATAAACTAAAGGGTACAAAAAGGTAAATAAAGAGAAAAAAGGGACCGGAGCTGAGGGCTTTATGGTAAAGAATTTGGGGGATTGGTTACAAGCCAATGATATGGACTTCCAACTATAAATCTTTTTTACATCTAAAGGACACAACTTTAATAAATAACAAATTTAATATGCTATTATAATAAATAAATTACGTTATAGGACCCGTGATCATTAAAGATAATTATATAATAATTACAATACATTTCTACTATTTGCATCTCAAAGTTGTATTTGTTAGTTTTCTAGTGGTGTGATTTGAATGTTATATACACTTCTTTTTATATTTTACACACAAGTGTAATATAAGCGAATAAGTTAATATAGCAACAAGTTTACTTAAATAACAAATCATAATTATAAAGAATACACATGTCAATTGCGTCATGTGTTTTTAATGTAACTTACAGCTTCGACTTAGCTAGGTCGACTCAATTACACCTACATACGTACAAAAGAATTTCATAAAAACATCATAATCGATAAGCTTTATAAATGCTGCCACATAAGTTGTCTGGATTACTTTAACTCCTTTTTCCCCATTCCCTCTCTCCTATCACAAAACACGATCGAGGGAGTTCTTCTCCTAAAACACCTAACCTCCATCTATCCTTCACGAGTTCACGTCAGTGTCATCTCTTCCCTCATTTAAATCAACACAAAAGCAGAATGTTGTGGGTTCTCTAACTATTCATAGTTCATGCTCTTAAATGTATTTTTTTCATCTTACGAAATGATTATATAATAAATAATTTTATCCATATAGACATATAGTCGTAACAAGTTAACATTTTTACATGTGAGACTTAGAATTGAAAAATAAATTGCTATACATCGTATAATTACTTAATTATACAATATCAACATATAATTTGTATAGTTATATTATAGTGATATCATTTGGTATTTTTCTAATGTCATCATGATATACCTTTATACAATATCAACATATAATTTATATAGTTATATTATATTGATGGGATAAGATCAAATAAAAAGTTAATTTTTCCTAAGTAGGATGAGAATGAATCTTAACCATTCATTTTTCAAATCAATGGTTAAGATGAAAGGGTATGAGAAAGGAGGAGTGCAAGGGTATCTTGGGAAAATCTTATGTATGAACTTTCTCTCTCCACATGCATATTCCACCCCCATTTTTTAAACGTTCATAACTTTTTTATACGACATTATTTTTTCATAAAAATTTCACCGTAAAATCGAGCGTCTTTTTATCTTTAATTTGAGTACCATATTGCTATATAAAATATGAAGACTAAAAAAACCCACTTAAATGTGTTGTATTTCTATGTTGTATAACATTTTTTTGTGCTGAATTTTTGTACTATATTTTGTGTTAAATTTTTCGTGCTATATTTTTTGTGCTAGATTTTTTGTACTAGATTTTTTTGTACTAGATTTTTTTTATTGTATTTTAAAAAAATAAAAGAGGTGCCACATGTCATTTTCACTCCTATTTATAAGGACCAAAATGCCCTTTATTCCTACTTATTAGGAGTGCCACATGTCATCATCACAATCCTTCTTAGGCTACTTAGGCAAAATCCACTTTTTAGTGGATCCTTCCCCGTTCATGAGTTCTTACAGAAATACATTGGTTTACTATAGAACAGATTTTCCTGTGAATCATTGAACAACTTTATGTACTTACAAAAAAGAATAAAAAAAACTAGAGAGTAGATTTAATGTAGAATAGACGCCATCCCCCCTCTCAGTGGCGAATCCATAAAATTTTTCCAGATGTTCCTTTTTGTAGATTCTCACTATTTTTTCTCAAATCATCCAAGGTTTCCACTACTTTTATCCAAACCGAGAGGGTTTCCGGAAACACAGGAACCCTCTTGATCCGCCACTGCCTCTCTCCTACACATCAGTTAGAAAACGACACAAAATTAGGACGTAGGTGCTCGAATTATTCATAGTACATGCTCTTATATATGTTTTTTTATCTTATTAAAGTTATATAATAAATTATTAGTTTTATCAATATAACCGCAGTCGGTAAACATTTTTACATGCAGACTAGAATGGAAAATTAAATTACCATACATCATTACTTAATTAGGGTGGAGATACAATAGGAAGTTAATTTGGTTAGGAAGGCTAGGAAGTGATCTTGACCATCCATTTAGTTAATCAAGGGCTAAGATTAAATCAGGGAAATTGAAAAGAAAAAAAGAGGCGCGTGAGTTTGTTTAGGGGCATTCTAGTCAATCCAAGCCAATAGTTTCTCTATCCTCCAATTCCCCCCCCCCCCCATTTTTTAAACGTTAATAACTCTTTCATACGACATTACTTTTTTATAAAAATTGCACCAAAAAAAACGAGTGTTTTTTTATCTTTAAAACGAGTATACTATCGCTATATTTAAAAAAAAAAAATTAAAACCCAGTTGCGTAAAACGCAATAGAAAAACCCCCAGTTACGTAAAACGCAATGAAAAAAAAACCTAAAAAATGACATTTTTCTAAAACGCAATGCACCAAAAACACAAATAAATGACTTATTTGTAAAACGCAATGGCCAGAAAACACAAAGAAATGTTTTATTTCTAAAACACAATAGCCTAAAAACTCAAAAGAAAATGTACTTTATAAAACGCAATGGATTAAAAACCCATAAAAATGTGTTTTACCTAAAACGCAATGCACCAAAAACACATAAAAATGTGTTTTACCTAAAACGCAATGCACCAAAAACACAAAGAAATGTCTTATTTGTAAAACGCAAAGGCCAGAAAACACTTAAAAATTACTCATTCTAAAACGCAATGGACTGAAAACACCTAAAAATGTCTGGGAACTGTCTGTGACTGTGTTTTACCTAAAACGCAATGACTAAAAACACTTAAAATGTGTTTTTTCTAAAACGCAATAGATAGAAAACACATAAAACTCTCTTATTTCTAAAACGCAATGGACACATAAAACTGTCTGGGAACTGTCTGTGACTATGAACTGTCTGAATTGTCTACGAATTACTGTCTTTGAAATGAGCCAATTTCTGGAAAATTAATTTTTCTGATGCATTTTTATTACAGCAATTTAATCAGAAAAAAAAAATTTCCGAGCTGACCCCAGCCAGGGGCTGCCGCCCCTGGGACCCCGCTACCGGGGGCGCTGCCCCCGGACCCCCGCCAAGATCGTAAAACGCAATGACTAAATCAAAAACCCAGATCGTAAAAATGAAATTAAAGAATTTCTTACCTGGATCAAAGTGATTTCTTCAACAATTGACGAATTTTGAATGATTGAAACACTTATCAGCGCTCGAATCGAACGGATCGAGTGATTATCTTCAAAATCACCGGAAAAAACGAGATTTTGTATGAAATTAAACTGGGTTTTCTTCAAAAAAAAGCTGAAGAACACGTTGATCGGGTGTTTGAATCATTGATTGGTGATGAAAATCGTACTATAATGTAGTGATTATTGAGATAGAAAGTGAAGAAATGGTTGAAGATGGTGAGTTTTGAAAATGGTGGGTTTTGAAGTTACTGGGTTTTGAAAAGGAAGAAGAACGGGTTGGATTGACTAAAATACCCTTTTTCTTTATTTTAAATGTTACCACATGTCATCCTCTTATTGCTTCCTATACTTTCTAGTGAAATTAATCTTCCTATTTGATCTTTTCCTTACTTAATTATATAATATCAACTTATAACTTTATTATATCATTTGGTATTTTTCTAATGTCATCATGATATACCTTTTGACCATAAATACAAGTCAAGAATAATCATGTGTTCTTACATAATTATATTGGTTAGTATAAAATTCATTTTCTTGTGAATCATTGAGCAACTTTTATGTACTTCATCAGACTAGAAGGTATGGGGGCCGGCTGAGGCCCGGCTAGGACCGGCGCCGGTCCCCCACACCGCCCCCCTCCCTTCCGTTCTGGCCTCACCAGCAGCCCACAGCCGAACTCGCCGGGCCTCCTTCTCCTTCCTTCTCTCACATATACCTATACATACATACATACATACATACATACATACATACATATATATACACAAAGGGGTTCATCCCCCACCCCCCTAAGTCCATCCCCTCCAAGCCACTCCTACGTGGCGGTGACGTGACGGCCCATCCTTGGAGGACTTGCATCCTCCATACCTTCCGGTCTCAAAAACAAAATGGAGGGTAGATTTAGTGTAGAATTTGTTGGTATAAAAGGCAAAAGGCAAAATGCAATTACTTTACCCAACCATTAGCTACAAGTAGTCAAGCCTTCCATATGGCTAACACTCTTTTTGTCAATTTGTCTGTAGTTAATATGTTAAATTATCTTACTTTGTCATTTTAATTGAGAATTATCACAATCCCACAATTGTTATAAAATGATTATAATTGATGGTAAAGATTATTACAAGTAAATTTGATATCGGTTAAAAATGGATTATATTAAGTTATGTTTACAGGCAGCACTATTTATTATTTTCGGTTTTTGTAATTTTATATACATACTTGATACGTTCCTACATTAGTTTTCATTTTTATGTTATAATACTCACTCTTGTTTCTAAGTGAAACTTAACATGTTATAACTCTCACACTTGTTTCTAAGTGAAACTTAACTTAAAAGGAGTTGATCTTAAAGTGATATTTCTCACACTTGTTACAAACTGAACTGAGCCGATCGGCTCGTCCACAGTCGAGTGAAAAATCGAGCGAGCATTTTCCGAGCAAGTGGCGAGTAATTAGTGTTGTGGATGCTCTAAGAATTGTTACAACTCACAACCATCCAAATCTTCTCATTTTTACCAATGTGTATGCTAAGTTTCTGACGTTATCTCATTTAGAGTATGATATAACTATTTATATATACATGTTTATATTTTAGATCAATAAACATTGCATTGATTTGTATTAGTGACGGAGACAAAGTATTAAGAGGGGTAGCCCAGGGGTAGTCCGGGCTACCCCTTAACTCCGTGTTCGTAGTGTAAAAATATCTTTCAACTTCGTCTATGTAGGGTAAATTTTTTATCTTTTTATATAAAGGATACACCTAATCCTCCAAAAAAAATTTGGGATACCCCTGAATTTTGTGCTATCTCCGCCACTGATTTGTATTGTTTGCATATAGATTGTTTTATGGGGAAAATTACCAAAATGTTGGTTGACCAAGGGTGTTTTCAAATTTGTCACCCTCCTGCGTCCTTGGAATGACTACTCAGCCTCGGAAGCGTCCGCCTGTCACGTTAAAGCGTCCGTTTCCTTTCAAGCGACACGTGTCCGATGTTGAAGCGTCCGCCTCAGTTGCTAACGCGTCCGTGAAGCTTCGGAAGCGTCGGCCAAAGACGCAATTTTGTATCTTTGTCCAATTTTTTTTTTATAACTTATAAACATTTCTAAAATGGGATCCGGTTAAGATGTATGTTAACGGAGCAAATTTTAAACGATATAAAACATATTTTTTAGTCAAAAATTTTTATATTAAACACTAATTAAACATCAAAACATAACATAATAAAAATAAAATAAAAAACCAAACAACACATAATATTATATCTAAAACCATATCCTAATAGCCTCCCACTCCGAGACATGTTTGAAATCATGTCTCTCTTCATGACGGTAGTTGATGAGGGCCACCTCCTTCTGATCGTCCTCCCCAAGGTCCGGCATTTTTGTCTCCACTTTCTTGAAATATCGATCAAATCTCTCACATTCCAACCGCAGGACACGGAACCTGGAGGATAGTGCGTCAACGGTCCGGTTGTGGTCCGGACCACGTAGTTGGGCGAAATTCTGTTGAACACGGACCCAGAGCCCACTGTGTCCTCGACGTGGAGGATCGATCATGGCCTTCTCCCATGCTTCGCACAGAGCAATGTCTTCAACGTCAGTCCAGGAGGTGGCCATTGTCGGGTCGTTGACGGCGTCGGAGTTATAGTGAAAATGGCTGATTTTTGTTTGCAAAGTTTTTGAAAACGGCGGGTGTTTTATAAGTGATAAGTGAACTGGTTATATAGTGGGGTAAATGTGTGCAACGGTAAAAGTTAAACGTCTTTTGAGTTTCCAAATTTTTTTTCCGTAAGCGTCGGGAAGCGTCGGTCAAGCCTCGGGGGAGCATCGGTCAAGCCTTGGGAAACGTCGGCCAAACCTCGGGGAGCGTCGGTCAAGCCTAGGGAAGCGTCGGAAGCGTCGGCAAGCCTCGGAAGCGTCCGCCAAGCCTCGGAAACGTACACAGGGACGCATTAAAAAAATTATGGTTATGAAGCGTCGGTGACTGCCGCAATTTCGTAATGGAACGGACGCTTCAACGTGGCGGACACGTGTCGCTTGAAAGGAAACGGACGCTTCAACGTGACAGGCGGACACTTCCGAGGCTGAGTAGTCATTCCAAAGACGCAGGAGGGTGACAAATTTGAAAACACTCTTGGTCAACCAACATTTTGATAATTTTCCATTGTTTTATGTCGCTTTTCTAGGTTTGTTGCTTTGGTGTTATACGGCCTTAGGGGTGTTCATCGAATCGAATATCGAATTTTCGAATTATTCGAATCGAATTAATCGAATAATTTTTTTTTTCTCTTGAATTCGAATTCGATTCGAATTCGAATAAGACACATACTATTCGATTCGAATTCGAATAAAAACTTCAATTCGTATTCGCTTCGTATTCGAATAAAAATTCGAATTCGAATCGAACTCGAATAAATTCGCTACCATAAACATTTAAAAAACTATTAAAATGAAACATAAATTTTAACGCTACCATAAACATTTAAAAAACTATTAAAATGAAACATAAATTTTATAAGTTAGAAATCTTTTAAAAGATTTTAATAGATCTGGTATTTGGTTGATGGTTCATCATGTCATGGGCCATATGCCCATATCATATGTAATGGGCTTAGTAATAACTTAAATGGGTAATTTTATATAGCCCAATTATTTTATATATGTATTAAATTTTAAATTATATATATTATATATATAAAAATAAAAATACATGTATAATTCTTATTCGAATTTCGAATCGAATCGAATTTAAAATTGTAAATTTGTATTCGATTAACTTGACTCGAATCGAATCGAATTCGAATTCGAATTCTTGTGACTCGAAACGAATTCTTGATAATCGAATCGAATTCTAATTCGAATCGAATTTCGAATTTTTCGAATCGAAACGAATTCTGAACACCCCTATACGGCCTCCAGTGTCCTCGTTTTTTTTTTTAAATTAATTTTGCATGTTTAAAATATAAAAGACACTTCAAAAACTAGATATGATTACATGCTTAAACAATTCGTGATAAACAACAGTTTTGACTAATGGTTAAAGGTGATGTTAGCAGGGTTGTGTTCATGAACATGCCTACATCTTCATGTCGTTACAAAAGTACACATATTTTTTTTGAAAGGTGAACTTCTTAATGGTGACCATTGTTTATTAATATAGTTTCTAGTCTACCTTTTGTGGTGAAAAATAGAAAAAGATGGTTGTTAGAAATTTTTATATATTAGATGAATAAAAGAGGGTTCATATCATGTACATACTAAAATATTTTATTATTTACATAAAAAATTTAAACCCAACAGTAAAATATTTAAGGATTCTTAACTTATTAAAATACACGTGTGTAATGTACATATCGTACCAGCATTCGACGGGGCTCGAACCCTAGACTACAAGGAGAGCAACACCTTAATTTCAATGACTTTGTCAATTAAACCCAACCCTCCATCCTCCTAGCGTTTATTAATGTATGCTATAGGTCACTTTAGTGTTTAAGAAAATTTAGTTATACTAAAATGATATTGAAGATACTAAAATCACCAATATGATTCTTAACTTATTAAAATACACATGTGTGTGTAATGTATGTGTTATAACATGTTAGGGTCCAAATGTCTCTAATTATTGTGTGTAGATCCGTATTAGATCTAAATACGTCAATTGTATTCTTGAAAACTTTTCGACCCCTCAGGGGCGAGGTTTTGTTTTTAGTAGGTTAGGGTTTTCTATTCAGAAAGGTATGGCGGCGCAGTTTGTTGCTCGTCTACCTGCTATCCTTATGTAATTTGCCCTGATGAATTATTAATGAAGATATATTTCCTTTAAAAAGCAAAAAAAATAAAATAAAATAAAAAAATCAGAGAATTCAATAAAAGAAAACACATTAATATGCATTGTTATGAAAACACACAAACACCGCTTACTAATACAATTATTATTACGTACGTCGACACGATGAATATCATATTGTTGATATAGATGTCATGTAGAACTTTTTTATACTCGTAATACAACCTTATCAATTTTTAGCCATACAAATTTCATCTATATGATAAAAAAAAATTATTTCATTAGTATTTTTATACGCTAGGAGTTTAAAAGAAAAGTTTGTAAGTACATATATTTTCTATAAGTATAAGGAGTTTAAAATGCAAAAATTGAGTTGTATAATTTTGAATATTTGATATGCAAAATAAGGTATTTTAGTTATTTACTCATAAAGATGCTATTTGAAATCTATAATTAGTACAGCAGTATTAAGATGTTGGATAAGTCCTTATTTTTTCAAATAATGAGGGATCAATCCATGTGATGTATAAAAATGTGTAATTACGAATTAGATTAGAGTGTGTGTGAGTTATCGTTAAAAAAATAATAATAATAAATCGTTGGTGTGAAAGGGGTAGGAAAAAGAGGATTTAATTGAGAATGAAAAAGGTGGAGATAAGCTTATCCTTGTGTTAAGTTGTCTCTTGCGGGGTCCAATGCTTTTCGGCTCATTGTCTCCGAACCACAACAAACCCATGGGTCTCACCCTCCCAATTAACGGCTGGTTTTTGGTCGCTCATCTTCAAAATTCAACCATTGTCTGGTCTCGTTTTCCAACTTATCATCTTCCTCTTATTATACACATGCAAATTGGGATTTTTATTATTAATTTTTTTGAAACAAGTATAAAGACAAAAAAATCAAATACAAAGTATTTTAGCGTACAAAACATACAAATGGAGTAGAAAAGTAAAAAAAAAAAACGTGGTGACATTTTCGTAATTATTTTATTTGCGGATAACTATCAAAATTACTATACAATTGATCTTGTATGATAATCTTATTGGGTAATTTTGATTTTATAGAGTGTCATAATTACTCTACAAATGATCTTGTAGGGTAATTTTGATCTTCATATGATAATTACGAGTAAAATAATTATGAAAATGTGAGTTCTTTTACTTTTCTATGCCTTTCGTACGTTTTGTACGATGATATACTTTGAACGGGATGCTGGGTCAGTTATGTTTTAAGCATAATGGAAAACATGAAAACATACCTGTTACAGCAGACAGTGCAGTGGAGAATCCAGTCAGAGATGATGCCATCGAGTTACACATGTTTGTCAGTGTGATCTGGTTCCTCCTTAGGGTGCAAACTAATGATGGTGATGATGAAAACCGAAAGGGTATCGGTTATCGAGAAGAGGGCCGATTTTGATGTTATGAGAATTAGGTTATGTGTCTAACCTTATAACCTCTACATAAGTCTCCTTATATAAGCACCCAAGAGGAAACCTACTTAGTTAATAAGGGTAATATGGTCCATCAACAATTACCAACTAATTATTTAATAGGTTATTATATATTTTGATCTATATTATGTAAATGATTATAATGGCTACTAGATTAAATATTAAAACATAACATATTTAATCTTACATTCTCCCACTTAGCCGAGTAATCATTTACTATGAGTATTAGATAAGCCTGATCAGGAGTTAACACTCATTTTAGCCTTAAACAAGAACTATAGTAGAGAAATACAGCCGTTGAATCATTATGCGACTCAGGACCCCCATTAGTCATACTATAGCCTTAATTTAAAACCTAATCGTTATGATCAAAATACGCATAAGCCCTTTGTTTGATTTGTAACTTTATTTGTCTATATGCCATTATACCGGTTGAACATATTCTAAGATACATACAAAATCAAACTGAGGAAATTCCATTAATCATAAAACATAAGCTAGTACAATATGCTAAACAAGGTCTTTACTAAATCCCATATTTCGAACATGTTCTTCGTAAACCTTAGGAGGGAGACTTTTAGTTATCGGATCCGCAAGCGTATCTTTAGTACTAATATACTCAATACAAAGATTATTTTCCTCAACTCGTTCACGTACGAACATATATTTTGTATCGAGATATAAACCAGCTCCAGTCGAACTGTTACTGTTCGAGAAACTAACGGCAGCTGAATTATCATAGTAAAGCTTCAATGGTCTAGAAATGGAATTAACGATTTTGAGTCCAGTGATCAAATTTCTAAGCAACATTCCATGACAGGTTGCGTTATAAACAGCAATGTACTCTGCCATCATTGTGGAAGTTGTGGTCAACTGTTGTTTATGACTCTTCCATGAGATGGGTCCGCCTGCTAACATAAAGATATAGCCCGAAGTGGATTTCTTGTCATCTTTTCATTTGGCAAAGTCAGAATCAGAATAGCCTACCACTTCTAAATGATCACTTCTTCTATAAGTCAGTTTATAGTCTTTCGTCCCTTGCAGATATCGAAGTACCTTCTTAGCTGCTTTCCAGTGATCTAGGCCAGGATTAGTCAGATAACGACCTAGCATTCCAGCAATATAAGCGATATCGGCGAGTACAGACTTGAGCATACATCAGGCTCCCGACTACTGACGCGTAAGGTATCTGGCTCATTTGCTCCTTTTCAACCTCTGTTGTCGGACACTGGAATGAACCGAAAACATCCCCCTTAACTACGGGAGCGACGGAGGGTTTGCACTGTTGCATGTTATAACGTGTAAGGACACGATCTATGTAAGCCTTTTGAGACAATCCTAAGATCCCTTTGTGTCTATCTCGGTGGATTTCGATGCCAATGATGTAAGAAGCATCTCCGAGATCCTTTATGTCAAAGTTATGCGAGAGTAACCGCTTCGACTCATGCAACATGTCTAAACTATTACTTGCCAATAGAATATCATCTACGTAAAGGACAAGTATAGTAAAGTTGCTCCCACTCATCTTGAGGTAGGTGCATTGATCCACTTGATTCTTTATAAAACCTTGTTTCTTCATGACTTCATCAAACTTGAGGTACCATTGACGTGATGCTTGTTTTAACCCGTAAATGGATTTCTTCAACTTACAAACTAGATGCTCCTGACTTTTAGGTTTAAAGCCTTCAGGTTGTTTCATGTAAACATCTTCGTCTAAGTCTCCGTTAAGGAAAACGGTTTTAATGTCCATCTGATGCAACTCTAAATCAAAATGAGCTACTAGAGCCATGACGATCCTTAATGAATCTTTACGAGAGACAGGTGAAAACGTCTCTTGATAATCAATTCCCTCTTTCTGAGTGTAGCGCTTTGCAACCAATCTCGCTTTGTAGCGTTCAACGTTCCCATTCGGATCCAGTTTTGTTTTGAACACCCATTTACATCCTACGGGTTTGACACCATTGGATAATTCTACCAAATCCCAAATGTCATTTTTCTTCATGGATTCAAGCTCATCAATCATTGCTTTATTCCATTCAGAAGACTGATCACTTCTAATGGCTTCATTGTAAGAGATAGGATCATTGAGCTTTCCGGGATCCATTTCAGTCAGGTAGGTAACATAATCATCCCAATTAGTAGGCCTTCTTTGCCTAGATGACCTCCTAAGTGGATTATCGGGTTCAACGTTGTCTTGGTTTTGAGCGTTTGATGTGCCTTCGTCATGAGGTATAACGGGTTCTGATTATAGAGGTAAATTTGGAGTTGGTGTAGTAGCTTCAGGTGCAGTAAATGCATTGGGTACAAGAGGAGTAACTGGAGTAATGATAAGCGACGAGTCCCCCCCCCCCCCGCGTCTTGTACTTCTTGAAATTCTTCGTAAGGGTTGGTACTGCTCCCACTGACATTGAAATCCTCCCAGAACGCAGCACGCTTGGTTTCAACAATACGGGTGACGTGGGAAGGACAATAGAAACGATAACCCTTTGAATTATCAGGATACCTGATAAAGAAACAGGTAACTGTTTTAGGGTCAAGTTTTCTTAGGAAAGGATTGTAAAGTTTTGCTTCAGCAATGCAGCCCCATACTTTCATATATTTAAGACTCGGTTTCCTTTCTGTCCAAAGTTCATAAGGAGTTTTAAGGACAGACTTAGAAGGAACTCTATTGAGTATATGAACAACTGCTTTTAACGCTTCAGTCCAGAGGAATAATGGTAAATTAGTGTTGGCTAACATACTGCGCACCATGTTCATAAGGGTACATTTTCTTCTTTCAGCGACACCGTTCTGCTGAGGTGTACCAGGCATGGTGTATTGGTTCACAATCCCCTGGCCCTTACAAAACTCATTAAATGGACCAGGAGCTTGACCCACATCAGTATGTCTTCCATAATATTCACCGCCTCTATCTGATCTCACAACTTTAATCTGACGATCTAATTGATTTTCAACTTCAGCTTTATAATCTTTAAAAGTTGTAAGAGATTCAGACTTCTCCTTAATAAGATACAAGTACATGTAACGAGAATAATCATCAATGAAAGTGATAAATGAAGTATGTCCAGTTATGCCAGCGATTTTGTAGGGACCACTAATGTCAGTATGAATGAGTTCTAATAAATTAGAGCTCCTAGTGGCACCTTTCTTATTCGCTAATGTCATTTTACCTTTAAGACATTTGACACATGTTCCAAAATCAGAGAAATCGAGAGGAGGTAAGACTTCATCCTTTACGAGACGATTTAATCGTTCTCTTGAGATGTGGCCTAAACGTTGATGCCACAACATGGATGAAGTCTCTAAGTCTCATTTCTCTTTCATCTTTGTGAGTGATTCATTAATGTTATATGACAACAAAGATTTGGAAAAGTCATCATCTAGTTCTAATCTATAGAGACCACCATCCAGAATACCAGTACCATAAAGAACAGAATCATAGAGGATAGAGAGTTTGCGATGACCATGGGAAACAATAAAACCGTCCATGTCTAACTTTGGTCCTGATACTAGGTTCCGAGTTACCTCATGAACATATAAGGTATCATAAAGTTTAATACATAAACCAATTTTCATAAATAATTGTAATGTTCCAATGGCCTTCACTTCAAATTCTTGATCATCCTCAACCTTAAGCGTTCTTTGGTTTCTTCCCAGCTTCCGGATTGTAAAGAATCCCTGAGTTGAATTTGTAACATGAACCATAGAACCAGAATCAAACCACCAAGAATTAGCAGGAACATTTAAATTATAGGACTCAAGTATCATAAAATAATCGTTACCTTTCTTAGCCAGCCACTCCTTAAAGTCAGGGCATTCCTTCTGCATATGTCCTGCCTTTTTACAGAACTTGCAGTGGATTTTGCCTAAGGAGTTCTTAGAGCTGGAAGGTGCACTTGTATTAGGATTGGGCCTTTGGACTTTTGAAGCATCCTTTCTTTGATGATTGTTCTTCCTCTTCTTAGAGTTGGAGGTGGTGAAGTTAGCAACATCAGTAGTGCGATCCATCCTCATACGCTCTTCCTCATGTACGCACATAGCGAGCAACTCACTCATCGTCCATTTGTCCTTCTGAGTGTTGTAATTGATCTTGAATGCTTCAAAGGACGAAGGAAGCGAAGTAATGATGAAATGAACGAGGAAACCATCACTGATTTCCATTTCTAGCCCCTTCAGCTTATTGGCCATGTCATTCATCCTCATGATGTGCTCGCAAATGCCGCTCCTCCCATCATACTTAGTTGTCACCAGCTTGAGGATAAGAGTACTAGCGTGTGCTTTAGACGTCCCCTTGAATTGTGCCTCCACAGAAGCCAAGTAGGTTTTAGCATCTTCAGAATCAGGAATGGCTCCTCTGATTGCATTGCTTATGGACTGCTTCATAAACATGAGAGACATGCGGTTACACCTAGTCCACTTTTCATGAGTCAACTGCTCAGCAGCAGTAATTTGAGGAGTAAGGTCCGCTGGCTTATTCTCTCTTAGAGCATAATCAAAGTCCAGCAATCCAAGCGTAAGCATGAGAGCATCCTTCCATGTAGCAAAGTTATCACCAGTCAAAGGTGAAATCCCGCAATTGGGTGCTGATAGTGGAAATAAGATGAGCGAATTATGATACTAAGAAAGAAGTCTTAACGTGATCTAAGGGCATGTTATACTAAGGCAGGCATAAATAATGACCATTTTAATTATGAAGCTGTGATATTGTCTATTACTAACATCAAAATAATAGACTTGGTTAAAATTCTACTTAAACGAAGACAAATCAGCTTTGGCCAGAAGTGTAATCATTTAAGCATGTGTGCAGAGTGATTGTAACAAATCAGGTTTGGCCAGAAATGAGACAATCACTTTAGTTATGCACTTGTTAAGCATGCTATACATGAAAGAATTAAATCAGCTTTGGCCAGATATTAAGACATTCACGTTTGTAATGCACACTTAACATAGCTTTCGTAATACTTGAACGATAAGTAGATGTATCAAATCAGCTTTGACTAGAAATGATACATCAGAAGCTCATTCAAGTTAAGCTATTTTGGTTTTGTAAAACATTATCTGATTATGATTAATTAACTAAGTATTTACAAAAACCAATTATTTAATAGCAAACCACCTGTTAGCGCGGATCGAGTGAGATCTCGTCTTAGTTATGAGATCTCGGGTGAGATCTCGACTCAGAAATGATACTCAGTTATTATTTAATAGTAAAGAGGTATGTTGTGTTACTACTCGAGGCATGTTGCATTAGTGTATTGGTTGCGAAGTTTTGAGTTTGTGAAGCTTCTTGTTTAAAGTTATTTTTAGGACCACTTTCTTACTTGAAGAAGGTGAAACGTGTCGCAACCCCCGTCCCCTAATTACCCTGGGAACGAGCGGCCGCGGCCAGTCTTGGTGGTATCGGGTATTTAATCATTTTGGCAGCGGAAATTACATCAGGACCGTAGTTAGGAAATATTTTATCAGAGTAAAATACCACGTTTTTATAATATTAAACACTGGGGAAATTCCCAAGTTTCAAGTACACGCATTTTCATAGGGATAAACCCTATTTTATTCAAATAAAACATCTCTTTATTTAGGTAACTTTTATAGCCACTTTTCCAAGCCTTCAGTGCTATCCAGCTGCCTTCTATTTGGCTTTCACATTTTGTTACTTGAAACGCGTTTAAAAACATTTTGTCAGTGAGAAATACTGGTGAGTGAATCCCAGTTTAATCAAGTTTGGCAAAACCAGTCTACATTATTGAGGGCGATCTCGCAATTACATTTGTTTCCATCTACTTTAATTACCACCCAGGGTACTGTCAACCCGACTTGTGGTCATGTTACTACTCACAATGTAGTAACAAATTTTGTATACAAAACCCCAACATACCGATGATAATTTTAGAATACAAATACTCAATCGCTGTTTAATATAATGTTAATTATGTGAGGTTTTGTAAAAACAATTTGCAAAAAGGAGATTACTCACATTGCTGTCTTAGAGTTTTCCTTAAGGATTTCCTGGTGATTATCTATTAATTACACAAATGCACACGCGTTAGTATAATAACCCAATATTTACATTAGTAATACCCTCCCCGAGACGTCATTCCAACGACTACGTCGGGCAGAACCACGACAGCCGTTACGGAACCCTGGATCAATCGGGCAGCGTATCTAATACGTAACCGGGGGTTATGATACTTACAACGAGGCAGAACTTCGTTATTTAAGGGGGTATTATGCCCGAGTATAGTGCCTACTATATAGAAATATTGAGAGAGAGATCGAGAAAGGAGCGACGAAAACTGAAGCTCGAGGCCCCTATTTATAGTTCTGGTCGACAGGTCTCTCGCGCCCCGCGATGAAGTCAAGGCGGGCTGTCGCGGCCCGCGAGCTAGGTCAGGTAGGCCCTAGGGTTGGCCAGTCACCGGTATAGGCTCGACGCGTGTTTGACACGTGGCAGCCCAGGGCTGCGCCTCGTAGCCATGCTGTCATGGCCCGCGACGGAGGTAGCTAGGGGGCGTCGCGCCCCGCGAGGACCCACTAAAGTTTGGTTTTTGTTTTATTTTTAATTGTAAAACGTATTTAGGGCTAGGTTTTCGCATGCGGGATGTACTTTAAGACGTATAGGGATATTTTAAATATATTAGGGGTGTCGGAAAATATTTAGGAGGGTTGTTATATCCTCCCCACCTTGTTTTAGAACTCGTCCTCGAGGTCTACTGGAATAAGTGTAGATATTTCCTTTGCATCTCTGATTCAAGTTCCCATGTGTACTCTGGTCCTCGTTTGGAATCCCATTTTACTTTGACTAGAACTAATCTCTTGTGTTTGAGATTCTTGACCTTCCTGTCTTCAATCTGTAGAGGCTTTTCTACAAATTTTAACTTTTCATTTACCTCTATATCCTTAAGAGGCACGACTAAAGATTCATCAGCTAAGCATTTCTTGAGATTAGATACATGAAATACGTCATGTATTCCTACCATTTCCTCTGGCAGTTGTAGCTGATAAGCTACAGGTCCTATTCTTCTAATAATTTCAAAAGGTCCGACATACCTGGGGCTTAGCTTTCCCCTTTTGATGAATCTTACCACTCCTTTCCAAGGAGAGACTTTTAATAACACCTTGTCTCCTACCTGAAATTCCAATGGTTTCCGCCTGTTATCAGCATAACTTTCTGACGATCGCGTGCTACTTTTAGTCGTTCCTTGACTCGAATGATCTTGTCTGTTGTTTCTTGTATTATCTCAGGTCCGGATAGTTGCTTTTCTCCAATTTCTGCCCAACAGACTGGGGTTCGGCACTTTCGTCCATAAAGTGCTTCGAATGGTGCAGCATTAATACTTGTGTGATAGCTGTTATTATAAGAGAATTCTATTAATGGTAAGTGATCGTCCCAATTACCTCCGAAATCAATTACGCAAGCTCTAAGCATATCCTCCATCGTCTGAATTGTCCTTTCGCTTTGTCCGTCCATTTGTGGATGATAGGTTGTGCTTAGATTTAGTTTGGTTCCCATTGCCTTTTGGAAACTTGTCCAAAAATGAGAGGTAAAACGGCTATCTCTATCAGAAACAATTGATAAAGGAATTCCATGTAATGAAACTATTTCATTTACATACAACTTAGCTAATTGTTCCATACTGAAAGTTTCCTTCATTGGTAGAAAATGAACTGACTTAGTTAGCTTGTCTACAATCACCCAGATTGTATCATTACCTTTTCTTGTTTTGGGTAATTTGGTAACAAAATCCATTGTTATCAATTCTCATTTCCAAACTGGCATTTCTAACTGCTGCAATAAACCTGAGGGTTTCTGATGTTCAGCTTTGACTTGCGAACAGGTTAAACATTTAGAAACATAAGCTGCTATATCTTTCTTTATTCCTATCCACCAAAAATTCTTTCTTAAGTCCTGATACATCTTATCACTTCCAGGATGCATCGTATACTTAGACTTATGGGCTTCTTCTAGTATACGGTGGCGTAGATTTCCTAATTTTGGTATCCACATCCTTTTCTTATGGAATCTCCATATTCCATCTGTTCCCTGTTCTAATTCCTTAATCATACCTTTCAATTTTTCAGTATCGTCCTTGATTACTGATTCTTGTGCTTTCTTGATCTGTTCATTTAAATCTACTTGTAGATTTAATTTAAGAGAACGTACTCTTTTTGGCTTTTCGTGATACTTTCGACTAAAAGCATCAGCTACTACGTTAGTTTTTCCTGCATGATACTGGATATTACAATCGTAATCACTTAATATTTCCATCCAGCGTCTTTGTCTCATATTTAACTCTTTTTGCCCGAAGACATATCTTAAACTCTTATGATCTATGAAAATGGTAAACTTACTACCGTAAAGATAATGTCTCCAAATCTTAAGGGAAAAAAATTATCGCTCCTAATTCTAAATCATGGGTTGAATAGTTCTCTTCATGATTCTTAAGTTTTCTAGATGCGTAAGCTATAACCTTTTGACGTTGCATTAACACACATCCATAACCTAACTTAGAAGCGTCACAATAGATTACAAAATCTTCAGTTCCTTCTGGTAATGCTAATATAGGTGCGTTGGTTAGTCTTTGCTTAATAATTCTAAAGGCTTCTTCTTGTCTTGGTCCCCATTCAAACTTAACAGATTTACAGGTTAACTTAGTTAAGGGAATGGATATTCTAGAAAAATCTCGAATACACCTTCTAAAATAACCGGCCAATCCTAAGAAACTTCTAACCTCAGTTGGTGACTCAGGGGTTTTCCATTTGGTAATTGCCTCAATCTTGGTGGGATCTACATGAATTCCTTCATGATTAACTAAATGTCCAAGAAATTGTACCTGTTTTAACCAAAACTCGCACTTAGAAAACTTGGCATAAAGCTTTTCTTTTCTTAATAAACTTAGAAGTGCATGCAGATGCGCTGCGTGTTCCTCTTTACTCTTGGAGTAAATGAGAATATCATCTATGAAGACAATTATGAATTTATCCAAATATGGCTTACATATTTGGTTCATCATGTCCATAAATGCAGCTGGGGCATTGGTTACACCAAATGGCATGATTGTAAATTCATAATGGCCATACCTTGTTCTAAATGCGGTCTTAGGAATGTCCTCTTCATGTACCTGTAGTTGATGATATCCTGAGCGCAAATCGATTTTAGAGAAAAATCGAGCTCCTTGTAATTGTTCGAACAAATTATCGATCCTCGGTAATAGATACCGATTTTTAATCATGACTTTGTTCAATTCACGGTAATCAATGCACATACGCATTGATCCGTCTTTCTTCTTAACAAATAAGATTGGTGCTCCCCACGGCGATGAACTTGGCTGTATGAATCCTTTCTCCAACAATTCGTCTAATTGTTTCTTTAATTCGTGCATTTCGGCGGGTGCCAAATGATAAGGTGCTTTGGCAATTGGTGTTGTCCCTGGTAGCAGGTGGATTCTGAATTCAACTTCCCTGTCCGGCGGTAGTCCTGGTAATTCTTCGGGATACACGTCTGGAAACTGAGATACTAAAGGAATATCTTTCAGTTCTTTTTCCTTAGTGTTAATGATTATAGAAATCAAATACACTAATGATCCTTTTCTTACATAACTTGCAGTTCTTATCACAGAGATGAATTTTGTGGATCTAGATGGCTTATCTCCTTTAATTGTGATCTTTTCACCTCTTGGTGAATTTACTTGGATTGGCTTTTGATCACATAGAATATTGGCTTTATTGGCTATTAACCAATCCATTCGTAGTACAACATCGAATCATGCCAGATTCATTGAATAAAGGTTTGCTATAAACTTTTGATTTAGAAATTCTATTCTTGCTCCCTGCAAGATTTCAGAAATCTTAATGGTTTCCCCATTTGCTGTTTATACTAGACATTCTTGAGGAATTTTAGTTAATGGCTGATTAAGAAGTTTGCAAAATGAAGTATTAACAAAACTTTGGTTCGCACCAGAGTCAAATAATACTTTAGCAAAAACATCATTAACTAAAAACGTACCGGCTATCACGTCCGGAATCATCTTGGCTTCTCCTGTAGTCAGAACAAATGCTCCCGCATTCTTAGTAGTCTTGTTATTCATGGCAGGAGCAATTTTTGGACAGTTCGGTTTGATGTGACCTTTTTCTCCAAAGTTGAAGCACATTCCATTATTAGGTTTTTTCCTACAATCTTCTTCCTTGTGTCCTGGTAGCTTGCAAAAATTACAGTAAGTGGAGCATCTTCCTGAATGCTTCCTCTTGCAGGCCTTACAATAAGGTGTAGAGGTAGAACCTACATTTTTCCCACGGTTGGAATTTCCATAACGAAATTCTTGGGTAAGCCTTTGAGCTAAGTTCCTCCTCTGGTCTTCTTCTCGTGTATGTATTAACTCATCAGTCAAGGTGTTTGCTAGTTCTACTGCTTCTTCTATAGTTTGAGGTCTAGCTGACTTGACTACATGCCTAATCTCACTAATTAATCCCCAGATGTAACGGGAGATTAACACTGGTTCTGGTGATGCGAGGGTTAGCACTATTCTAGCATATTCGAAGAATAACGTAGTGTAACCCTTACTATCCACTCCACTCATTCTAAGATTTAAGAACTTGTTTGCTATCTGTTCCTTTTCATTGGGAGGGCAGCATTTCCTTTCCACCATGTTCTTAAATTCCTCCCATTCAATATTGTAAATCCTATCACTTCCTCTAGATTGGAGGATAGTGTTCCACCATTCTAAGGCTGAGTTCTTAAACAGATTGGAAACAAACATTATCTTATCATCTTCCGCGCACTTGCTTATTTTTAAGACTGCCTCAGTCTTTTCTATCCAACGTAAAGCTGCAATGGCTCCTTCATTTCCCGGGAATTCTATTGGTTTACAAGACCAGAATTCCTTGTAAGAACAACCATAAGACATGGTTCTTCTTCTTTTGGGAATGAGCACTTGAAGTATGGGTCCATTGTTTACGCTGTGACTGAGTTCATTGGTTGGTCGTTTACTGTCATGATTACTTTTATTATCAGCTTCCCTAACCGTTTGGATAATAAATGGCATTGCATCTATAATTCCTTGCGCCACTATGTGTTGGATAGCATTGTTATCCACTTGGTTTCCATTGTTATTGTTATTCTAGTTATCATTATCCTGGTCATCATTATTCTGGTTTTCCTGGTTCACTTCGTTGTCCATCTGAATTGTAAACATTTGTCACATATTAATATCACAAAATAATATGTAATGCAAACAATCATGTCACACGCATATTGATCAAAATTGTCGAACATTGCGACTTTTACTCTTTCTTATATATTATGCGTCTAGTACAAACTAGAACTGAAATAAAAAATTACAATACTATTAGGCATCTGTAGCTATTATCTAGATTATTTTTTTTCAAACATACACACGTATTATATATATATATATATATATAGAAACGGGATCAGGAGAAAACGCTCAAAAGTGTGAGAACGGTGAGAACGCATCCTGGCCGAACACGTGGCGCGGGGCATGATCAGGGTCCGGGTTTTTTTTTTTGTCTTTTTAGTATTCTTCTCCTTTGACGATTTTCGCGTTTGACATGCTTCTTTATTTTTTGCGTGCAAGATAATTTTGGCGTTATGTATAATTATTAATTTTTTGGCGTTTTCGTGTTTTTTTCTCAGATTTCTTCTCGTTGAATTAATTCTTTTTGTGTCACATAGTTAATTTTTTGGCGTTATGGCTTTTTCCATGTTATTTTTGGCGTTTTGTATCTTTTTTGTTAATAATTGATTACCATAGATTAATATTTTATAAAACTACAATAACACGAAAATCAAAACAAACTAATAGTCTTCCGTAGGTGGGATTACATCAGAGATGTACCCATCGCTTTGTTCATCACTTTCTTCAGATTCTTCATCATCAAATTTATTTTTTGCGTATAACGCCATTAGCTCGTCTCTTCTTTGCTGCAGCCTATTCTTAAATATCAATGCATCCTTAGATTTTGGATCGTTTGAAGGTGTTAAATCACAGAGTTGTTCAATGATAGATAGCAACCCTGTCTTTAACATTTCTTCCATTGGCCTTGAATATTACACCCCGTTTTTATAAGTCACTTCAAGTGTTCCTTCTTCCTCATGCAATACCCAACTGCTAAGTTTTGGTATATGAGTATCTTCATTATCATCATCATCATCATCATCATCTTCATCACCTTCTGCTGGAAAATTTATCTTTAGTCTTTTTATTACAGTTCTCGTTCTTTCACAATCGTTGTCTATTGGAACCCCAAGGGCCAGGATATCCTTCTGAACATTTTCATTCATTCCCAGCATGGCTTTGATTGTCCTTACCTTTACCCTTCTCCTGTTAGAGAACTTTATGATGAATCGTTTCTCTTTCCTTTCAAACCTCCATGCAATAACTGTAACACCCATAGTAATTTTTAACATTACTATAACATTAAAGTAAGCATTTTATATGAAAAATGCCACTTAACAAAAACTTTTATATCATAAGTATTTAAACATGTTTTACAACAACCAAAAACATAATCAAAAGTGTTTACATAATCCACTTTTATTAAACAAAACAAAATCAAATGCAGAAGCTTCATTGAGAGGTGTGTTCGGTTCTTATTCATCGATTGATCTTCGTCCGGAGGCATATAATATTAACCTAAAATCAAAACCAACATAAAAGTTAGTTTTGATAGTTTATTAACAAGTTACTACAAGTCCCATGGGTCAAACAAACAAAATAACAAGGATTAGCAGGTTATACACCCGTCGCGTGCCGCGACGAGTCTGGCGTTCCCTTGTCGCGCGCCGCGACGGTGAAACCCTCCCACTTGTCGCGCGACGCTAGCACCTATTTTCGACAGAAGCTTGTTTTTCTTGAGCTGCACATGCCCAGCTCAGTTTTAGCTTTCAAACATAAATTTGCCATAACTTTGGATCTAGACATCCGTTTTGTGTATTTCTTGTTTCTATGCGTCCGTAATTTAATTACGGATCCGTTTATCATCTTACTTCGCATCAAAGGCTGAATTATAAGAAAAACGCTTATAATTCCTTCATGTCATTATTCGACCCATTTCATTTGTCTACATATTATGTGTTTACCAACAATGATAGTTTACCCATCCCCGGGCTTATCAACATTAGTGTTTTCGCTACGTTTACATGATTTGCACGCACATCTTCATTCGCCGGTTTATTTTGTAACTTTCTTACACTAGAACCAACATTTTACCACCTAATTTATTTTGACCCATTTAGAGGATTTAAACCTTTAAGTTTAAATCTTTCCTTTTCTATACATACATTCGTCTCTATGTTAACACCGCAGTTACCCGCCACCACAACTATAATTGTGGTGATTTAATAACATAGATTTCGTATCCCAATTTGCACCATTTCGGATTGTCAATTTACGACGGAGACCATTTTGATACATCTAGCCCAAAAAGGATTATGCCTAAAACTTTGATGCTTATTTAACACTTACATGATCATATTACATATTCCTAAACAACCTCTAAGGGTCGTTTACCCGTTTTACCCATCAAGGGCGTTTTGGTCAACTTTAGCCCCTCATTTACGATGACGGGCTTCCACTAAATATTTGACCCAAAATCGCGCATATAGCTAATATCTTATTTATGCGTACCTGGCTCGGTCAACATATAGACCCGTTTCATTTTTATACCTTGCTTTTATTAGCCGTTACTCCAAAGCGACACAATTATTCAATTTCTGTTCAATCCTGTGAACATATAACTTGACAACCAAATGTTAGTCGATATTGCCAAATGGTGTTATCATCACCATTTGGCCCATTTGGCCTATATGACCAAACGTTTACATACACAACAAAACATGGTTTTTAACTACCAATTCGCCCATCCGACCCATTTCGGATTTTACCATTAGATCCCTTTTTCCATTAACCAAGGATTTTCATCATTTTATATGTTCCGATCCGTATTATTTCGTGTCGGAAACATATTTCGGATACAGCTTTTGTCATATTTACAATCTATGAATAAATACATGTCTTATAAAAAGGGTGTAAGCTTTTACTTACCTCACATCCAAACCTTGCTCTTTTCCCGCGTACTCGATTCGTTTGACCCGCTTCTTTCCCAAGCCTCCACCTAGCTTGTCAAGCGTCAAACTATCATTATAATTTGTAAGACGGTTAGATTAGCCATTATCACATACGACTATTCCATCTTACGAATTTTATGTTGAAACTACTATTCGACTTCATCATTGGTTAATTTGGCTTTTAAACGTCAATTACCCTTAATCGTATGAAATGCATATTTGCGTTCAATAACTCATTTAGGCGATCTCATTCATTATCCGGTAGACATTATAATGATGCTAAAGTTCTAAACTATTTGTCTATCCATGTTAATGCTATTATTAACATCAAGTTAACCTAGCTCCCAACTATCCAAGACACTTTATTCATTCATTACTCAAAATCTTATGGGTTTTCATCTATAAATGAAACCCTTTTATCATGTTATTAAGCATTCCTACGGATACCTAATCAAATCAAGTTCTACTTACAACCGAGTAGACGCGCGATTTCACTTAGGCATTTTAACAAGCACCTAGTGGGCATATTTTTTTTACACTTTTACAAACTAGTTCATAACTAGTTATTTCTACCAAGTTTCACATTTTTTTTCCAATTTTTGTGTCTAATCAACATTTAAATCCCAAATCTAACTTCAGGGAGTTCTATTAACACAATTTAACCATTATGATTCTAGGGTTCATCATGCTTCTACAAAACCCATTTAGCACATAATCGGGTGATCATAAATTCACAATTATGAACATCAATTCAACAAGTAAATGACTAGGGTTTACTCCTAGACATAAAATCATTCCTAATTTCATCTAAACTTCGATCATGCAAGCTAAAATTTCGATTTCATGTTTTCACCTAGAACTCAAGGTGAAACTAAATAGCAAAATTAGGCATACCTTATGATCCTTTCACGAAGGTGATCACTAATCTTTGCTTGGATTTCGTTTTGGAACTGATTTAGGCCTTCAATTTGATCAAATTGCATGAACTAGGGTTTGAGAGCAAGCTTTGTCTCCCCCCTGTGTTCTGTACGATCCCCACACACACAAGTGTGTGTTTGGAAATTAAATTTTGTTTTAATTAAAAACTAGTTTGCTTTTTAACACCTTTGGCCCCTCAACTGTTATCAGATTCTTATTTTAGGTGTTTTTAACCCATTCACATATCATTACGAGACTCTTAACTAACTAAGTTGATTATTCCTAGTTAACTTAGTTAGTTCCGGGAGTTATAACCCGTTTATTTTATGTCCCGTTAACTCGGGTCCCTTTTTATAAACTTTGTCTTATCAAGTCGTTTGCTCTCTTTTTATTTATCATTAGGCTTATTTATTTAAATCCTAATAATTTCCGGGTAAGCCTTTACCGCTATCGGTATTTTACCCGCTCTTTAATATTAACGGGGTTTAATTACCAAACTCGTTTTCGGGGTGTTACAAGTCTACCCCCCTTAAAGTGGTTTCGTCCCCGAAACCTTTCTTACGTACTTTATTAGTTTAGATCACTTGAACCTTAGTTTCGGTGATTACTTGAGCACTGTTCGCATATAATAGTCTTACCAGGAAAGTATGGTAATGTCCTTTTGGTTTCAAAGCGTATGCGCCTTTTACGCGTATGGCCTCATAGGCCGATACTTTCATCTTGTACTTCTCATTTTGGTCACTTATTTGACCGAGTTATCTTCTGATCACTCAGTTGTATTTATTTTACTGTTTTCCGTCGTTTCATCTTACTGTTTTTTTGCAGTTTACCGTGTTTTGTTTTCAGACTCAACTGTTTTAATGGTGTAACACATCAAATCTTTTGACGGCTGTAATTATGGCGTTTTGTTTTCCAATGGCGGTTAGATAACTATTGGACTTCTTTTGTTTTTATATTTTTTGCACATTGTTTCACGCTTTTTTATTTATTTATTTTTTATAATATTAGTTGTTCAAATTAATTTTATTATAGTTTGGTAGTTTTTTTGGGGCGTTTTGATGGCATTATGGCGTTTTACACGTATTTGCTAATTTTGGCGTTTTATTATATTTTTCATTATAGCATTAATATTCTTTTGTTGTTTATTAACTGATATTACAAAACAAACAATAGATAAAGAGAATAAAAAAAAACAAAGTAGAAGCAATTTATGATTTTAAATCTTCAGTGTCATCAGTCTCTTTTTTCTTTTGAAACGAGAAGAAATGTGACAAATAAATGGCGTTTTGGGTTTGGCGTTGTTTATTTTCTTTGTTCATGTGTTGAAGTGTCTTTGTGGATGTTAGAGACATAGATCGACCCCGTGTGGGTGGATGCTATCTGCCTGTCGTCATCATTATAATCATCGAGGCCAAAGTAGCATTTACACTGGTATAGGTCTCTTCTTATCATCCAAACCTTCTTCAGGAACAAAGATGACAGTATGAGATATGGGTGTCGTCAGTCCCTCTTTTTTCAATTTTGTCCATCTCATGCCGCAAAATCTTACTACACTCACGTAACAAATCATTAAATGAAGCTGCATGCAGAACATTACTGAGGATCAAAGAGAAAGATGTTTGCTATCGTTGTATTTTTTGGCGTTTTACATTGAGTTGTAAATTTTTTTAGCAACCACTGTGTGTTTTTTTGTTGTGATAAATGGAAGGTGGTGAGACGTTTCTATTTATCGAATTTTTTTTAGCGCGTAGTTTAGGCGGGATGTTATTTTTATAACAAAAAATATAATTAACATTTTTCCGGATGTAAGCTTTGGCGTTATATATAATGGCGTTTCATATTTTTTGGCGTTTTTGTAGCCAGAGAGCTTGAATAAAAACACAGAAAAAAGTACGCAGTGATAAAATTGGCGTTTTGTATTTATTTGGCGTTTTATTTTTCAATGGCGTTTTATGTGATAAATGGTTTTTTTACTTTTTTACCCTTAATGAAGCGCGTCCACGTAATAAAATTGGTGTTATTTACTAAAATGCCATCGCGCCAATCTAGTCCATAGATTGTTTTGATCGGACGATCAATAAGCGTTCTCACCGTTCTCACACTTTCTACCGTTTTCTCTAAATCCTGACCCTATATATATATATATATATTATTACTATTACGGGTATGGGTTTATCCAGAACTCCATATTACGCTCGTCATACTTTCAGACGAGTCGTTCTCCTATCTGCCTCATCCTTTCACTTCCTTCTAAAATCTCCTCACCAAAGGTTCGGAGTTCTTGCACATTCTCAGTGCTCATTGGTGGTGCACGGGCTGGTACTGGGTTTGGAAACTGGGGCATGGGTTCTTGGTAAGGATACGGATTCTCTAGAATCTCCCTGATGTATGGGTCGTTATCGTAGTAGGGATCTAGAGGGTTCAAGTCTGGGTAAGCTGCTAGGTTTGGCATGGGTTCGTTTTCAGGTATTGGGTAGCGTTGCTGGTAATCCCTATGGTCATCAAACAACGGGTCATAGTCTGGTTCAGAGGGATTGAGTGCTGGTATCCTAGGTATCTCAGCTGGGTTAATGTCAAGCATTGGGATTTGGTTTTTTGGGTTGGCTTCAATTTCCATTGGCTGTGTGGGAAACAGTGGTAAGGGCTAGGATGCTATGAGTTGCTCTAGATTAGGGTCTGCAGCTGTAGTTGCTAAGATATGGAAATTTGCTAGACTCCTATTAAGCATATCCTGAGTGTGGGCATCTGTTTCTTTCTTAACGGCTGCTTAGGCTCGCTGCTGTTGTAACTTTTTCATCCTTTTCCTACGTTCATGCGCTCTTCTGCTGAACCATCCTATTTTCTTGGAAGGGAATGGCTCTTCAGATTTGGCCTTGAACACGAATATCCCATCTTCATTGTCAGCCGAATACCCTGAGAGGGATGACTGTGAAGAGGTGCCTTCGTCCCTAGGTGAGCTGGACAACTGACGGTAAGCGTCTGAAGGTCCTTGGTCGTTCATATTGTAAACTAACAAATAGTCAAATAACACACAACAATAAAATGCAGATATGCAGGTATTTCCATAGTTTATTTCCTAACACTTTGAATAATATCTTGGTGTCAGCGGAACACTTCTGTGACTGAATCAGTGGCTTAGCTCTGATACCACCTTCTATCGCAACCCCCGTCCCCTAATTACCCTGGGAACGAGCGGCCGCGGCCAGTCTTGGTGGTATCGGGTATTTAATCATTTTGGCAGCGGAAATTACATCAGGACCGTAGTTAGGAAATATTTTATCAGAGTAAAATACCACGCTTTTATAATATTAAACACAGGGGAAATTCCCAAGTTTCAAGTACACGTATTTTCATAGGGATAAACCCTATTTTATTCAAATAAAACATCTCTTTATTTAGGTAACTTTTATAGCCACTTTTCACTTTTCCAAGCCTTCAGTGCTATCCAGCTGGCTTCTATTTGGTTTTCACATTTTGTTACCTGAAACGCGTTTAAAAACATTTTGTCAGTGGGAAATACTGGTGAGTGAATCCCAGTTTAATCAAGTTTGGTAAAACCAGTCTACAGTATTGAGGGCGATCTCGCAATTACATTTGTTTCCATCTACTTTAATTACCACCCACGGTACTGTCAACCCGACTTGTGGTCATGTTACTTCTCACAATGTAGTAACAAATTTTGTATACAAAACCCCAACATACCGACGATAATTGTAGAATACAAATACTCAATCACTGTTTAATATAATGTTAATTATGTGAGGTTTTGTAAAAACAATTCGCAAAAAGGAGATTACTCACATTGCTGTCTTAGAGTTTTCCTTAAGGATTTCTTGGTGATTGTCTATTAATTACACAAATGCACACGCGTTAGTATAATAACCCAATATTTACATTAGTAATACCCTCCCCGAGACGGCATTCCAACGACTACGTCGGGCAGAACCACGACAGCCGTTACAGAACTTTGGATCAATCGGGCAGCGTATCTAATACGTAACCGGGGGTTATGATACTTACAACGAGGCAGAACTTCGTTATTTAGGGGGGTATTATGCCCGAGTATAGTGCCTACTATATAGAAATATTGAGAGAGAGATCGAGAAATGAGCGACGAAAACTGAAGCTCGAGGCCCCTATTTATAGTTCTGGTCGACAGGTCTCTCGCGCCCCGCGACGAAGTCAAGGCGGGCTATCACGGCCCGCGAGCTAGGTCATGTAGGCCCTAGGGTTGGCCAGTCACCGGTGTAGGCTCGACGCGTGTTTGACAAGTGGCAGCCCAGGGCTGCGCCTCGTAGCCATGCGGTCGCGGCCCGCGACGGAGGTAGCTAGGGGGCGTCGAGCCCCGCGAGGACCCACTAAATTTTGGTTTTTGTTTTATTTGTAATTGTAAAATGTATTTAGGGCTCAGTTTTCGCATGCATGATGCACTTTAAGACGTATAGGGATATTTTAAATATATTAGGGGTGTCGGAAAATATTTAGGAGGGTTGTTATAAAACGAGACATGTTTTTATAGGCATCTTGATTTACATCGTTATTATTAGAAATTATTTAAAATTTGAATTGTTGTTCTACTGACTAATGTGAGATGAAGTTATTTTAAGAATTCTATTACGAATAATCTCCTAGAGATTTCATCTGAAATTATGCAATTATACACAATATAATTTCATTTTAACTTATTCACCAACATTTAAAAGAATAACTTATTTCACATCAACCCCCAACATAAATTGAGCCACCACTTATGGATCTATCCAACTCATGTAAAATTATCAACTAACCAGCAAGTTTTCTATATATAAAACTAGTATTAAATCCATGCGTTGCAGCGGTTGTCATAAAACTGTGTTAAGTAGTAGCAATACTATACCATTGTCAGCGACCACCAACACAGGAAAAGCTTGTAAAAACAAAATAAATAAAAATGGGAAAAAAATAACACCGAGCGAAAAGCAGACGTAAAATCTTTAAATCACGCACGTTCGTTGCTGAGAAATTAAACCGAAACGTAAAATATAGAAAAAAATAACTAAGTCCATCCAGGACCCGCGTGTTGGACGAACTTGCCAAACGCAGAAAAATAGATGTGACGCGACGGGCCAGTCAAACGGGAATAAAATATACGAAAAAATGTTGAACCCCACACGCACGTTGCGGTGCGTTAACTCACAAAATTTAGAACGTATTGAAAAACTTGGGAAAGATGAAAAGTATGGTGGACCAAAATTGAAAATAAAAAAGAGTTGAGATTAAATTGCAAAATATGAAAAACTTTAGGTTAAAAGTAAAAAAAACAAAGGTCTAAATTGAAAAATTGATGTTATTTATTAATTTTAGATAAAGATAAGAATAAAAATAAGTGATATAGATAAAAATATAAATAAAATTTATGAGATTGAAGGAGAGAATAAGATGTGTCATTATTTTATTTGAAGCATGCGTTACACTGTAGAGAGTTGCCGGGGTTTAAGTATCGCCATGACTTTGTGCGAGATGCGTTAATGGATATTCTCAGACGAGCAGGGATCTCGGCAAAGAAAGAGGCACCGGTTAATTTTCTTACAGACCCGTCGGAGGGGAGATCCACCCTACGCCCAGCTGACGTGCTAGTTTTTGGTTGGGAGGGCGGGAAACATGCTTGTGTCGATCTCACAGGTGTATCCCCACTAGCCGGGTTCCGAGAAAATGGGTTTGTGGCGGGGCAAGCGGTACTGAAAGCAGAGTCAAAGAAGGTGGAAAAGCACGCGAAAGCTTGTGAGGATAATCAGCATGCCTTTGTCCCCATGGCGTTTGACACGTTCGGCTCCTTGGCGCCGGAGGCAGTTCGGTTCTTGTCTAGAGTTCAGCGTGTGGTCCATAGCAACTTTTCGACCCCTCAGGGGCGGGGCTTTGTTTTTAGTAGATTAGGGTTTTCTATTCAGAAAGGGATGGCGGCGCAGTTTGTTGCTCGTCTACCTGCTATCCTTATGTAATTTGCCCTGATGATTGAAATGAAATTCGCACAAATTTCAAGGAAAAAAAAATTTGAAGTCTTTTATTATAAGTTAGATTAGATATAAATTCATTTTAATAGATACATCAACGGTTAAAAGAATAACTTATTTCACATCAACACCCCCAACATAAATTGAGCCACTACTTATTTAAAATTTTCAACTAACCCCCAAGTTTTTCTATTAAAAAATCTGCTAACTCATACACTAAATAATCTCATTCATAAATCTACTACTGAAATTCTCAACCACTTAAAAATAAACACCTTTACAACACACATTGATACCGCTAGGTTAGACTGTTCATAAGAGAGCGTACGACGTACCTTTGCTCGGGCTTGGATCGTTTATAGACCGTACCAAGCCGAAATCGAACGGGTGTATTTTTGTTCGAACGAGTTCTGAGTGTCGAACTATTTGTAAAACCCTATAATAGGTACCAATGATTTCTTGTGAATCGAGATGTTTACATGATAGTGACCTTTGAATCTTCGTTTGTCAAGTCCTAATGCATAGGGGTGTTCTAGCATTTTTGGAGACCCCAACCGAACTACAAGGTGGAGGCTCTTTTGCAAAATTATTATTTTCAACATATTTAGTAACAAAACTCTCATCCTTTACCCGCGCTCAGGACCGACAATTATACACTTAAAAGTTTATAATTGACGAAGTTAATTTTTTTGAAGTTACGTATTTTGTATAGATCTTAAGTTATTTTTTATTAGTTTTAATTTGGAAAAGTCATGCTAGACAGAATGATAAATTTCGTGAATATCATAATATATATATATATATATATATATAGATTAATAGATAAATTAGTCGTTAAAGTTAACCTATCTTTAGTAATTAGCCCTAATTTCGCCCATAAGTTCTCCTCCAATCCCGACGCCATGAGTGATTATCGACAAAGTAGGTTGTGATGGAAGTGGGAACGATAATTGTGGCTTTATTTTAGGGATTTTAGGCATTGATTCTGTGATTTTCTAAATTTGGATGAAGGATTGAAGTCAATTGTCGACTATTGCTGCACTTCTGCAGGTGTGGTGATGCATACAATTAACTAGGCTAGATTGTGAAAATCCTTAAGTGATGAGTAACAGTGGCGGATCTAGAAAATCTTCCTAGCGGTAACATTTTATAAAAAGTGGTAACAAAATCGAAAAAACGTCAAATTTTTCCGAAATTTACACTACCGCCAGAGCACCAAGCGGTAGCGGAGGCCAGTGGCGGATACAAATTTTTTTTCCTATGGGTTCACTTTTTTTCTGTGGTCAGATTTTTTACAACCAAACGTTAAGATATTCGGGGTCAGGTCGGGTCGGTCAGGGAAAAAATACAGTATAATGATGCAAGAAAAAAAATATTTTCATCACTATCTACTATGTTATTTGATTTATTGATGCCTTGATAGTGTCCTAAGTAATATTGACAATGCACAACTCACCTCTTAGTTTCTCTATAGCCTATGGGGCCCAAGTAGTAGTCCTCTTCAACATGAACCAGATGAAATTTATGTGTTTGTCATAGCTACTCGAGGCGTTATACTTAACAAACTATAACAACCCTCCAAAATAAATTTCGACACCCCTAATATATTTAAAATATCCCAATATGTTTTAAAAGGCACCCCGTATACGAAAACCGGCCCCGAATACCTTTATTTTATTAAATTTAATTAAAAAAACAAGAATTTGGGTCGCTCGCGGGCCGCGAAGACCTTAGTCGTCTTCTACGCGGGCCGCGACAGCTAATTGTAACACCCTAGTTTCTATTTAACGGTTTTACATGTAAATACCAACAATTAGATGTGTAGTTAAGACTACACTTACTATAAAAATATGGATTTATTAAAACTTTTCGCAAATCAAAAGTTATTCGACATAACGTGATCAGATTCGTCGTTTAAAAATTAAGACGATGCAATGTGCGGAAGCATGTATTTATATCGTGTTCGGTTCTTCGTTGAGCTTGATCGTCTTCCGGCATCCAAAGAGTACCTACATTTCATAAACATGAAATGCTTTAGTCATACGGGGTTTAAAACGTATCTAAACGCGTTCGGTAACGATAATGGAAGGAAAAAATCCCAACGTTAATCTCTTGATCTCGAAACAAAATTTTCAACCTGGCATCCACCACCGTAAGTTACGGTGGCCCCTGATTTAATGTGTACCTACCGTACTTCAGTAGGTATCCACCGTAACAAAATCCACCCCACCGTAACTTACGGTGGCACCGTAAGTTACGGTGGTCCCTGCATTCAATCTTTCCTTTTTGCCGTTTATTGACGCGAAAACTTTCGTATCTTTCAATCCGCTCGTCCGTTTGACCTACCGTTTCTTCATACGTGTTTGTAATTTGATCCCCCATCATATGGAGTTAAAATCCAACATCCGGATTAACAAAATTTAAGACTTTTAAGTCTTCGGCTTATTACCCTTTTTACCAAATTTTGACCCGTTCGTGATTTCATCTAACAAACTTGTTTGTGGCCCTTGTTTCTTTTGTAAACATATTATTATGATTATTTCCTATTGCACAATGTTCAAATCACGGGTTATCACACATTCTTAACCCGTTTCGCTAATACTTCTATTTTGACCCGTTATGGGTATTTAAGCACTTTCGAGCCTAAAATCGCTTTCGATTGCTTCTAGCATTCCATCACCACATTTCTTATCCTATAATCTCCCACCACAACTGTATTTATGGTGGGTTTAATGTGGTGATCTATAAAAACCAAATTTTACCTCTCGAATCATTATTTTACGGCAAAAACTCAAATAGTGCCATTTGACTAATATAATACCTCTTTCAGCTTCTATACTTATTATAAGTATTTATCTAATCATAAAACTCGTTTCCAAACAACCTTTAAAGGTTGTTTGTTCGAATTAGCTAACAAGGGCGTTTTGGTCCTTTTTAGTCTTTCAATTACGACAAGGTCTTTTGAGAGCATGTTTGACCCATAATTCTTCTTTTGAGTTATGATCTTGTTCGAAAAGTCATTATGCTTTTCGAACGCCACGACCCTCTTTTAAAACATTCGGTTTACCCATTTAAGTAACCCATTGTCTATCTAAGACTTCATTTAATACTCATTGAACCTTACGTTCTAAATGAATAATTACTCTATTACACATACCTGGCTCGGGTCAATGTATTGACCTGTTTTAATGCCTTGCTATAATATTCGCTAAATAATAGCGATGCAAATATCATTTCTACATTTATTCCTGAAATCATATAACTCGACAAGAATCATTAGTCGCTATTATCAAAAGGTGGTATCTTCACCCCTTAACCCGTTTGGTCTAAATGACCGATTATATTGGCGAGATGACATGTGTTTTCATCTCGACTATATGACTCGCTCCGATTTACATCGTGCGGTCGTTTTACTTATAATTCATTTCTTAACACTTTTCGGCCTATTAAGGCTTACTTCATAAGTATCTTTTAAAACCAATAGTTATGGTTGACGCATGACCAATTTACCGTTTTACCCTTATTATTTGTTTTGGTTTACCCTATAAGGTAACCATTCCAAAGTTCATTTTCCATTTGTCATAAAATGATCGAATTACCGATTTAACTCCTTTTAAACCATCAACATGGTTTCTTGTCATGCTCGACTATCTTGTTCCGTACGTTTACATGCCGGAACATCATACCTCAATTATGTATTTATCTTATTCGTAACTAATACGATAAGAGAATATTCTAAAATATAAGACTAGTGTAAGCTATACTTACCTTGCATCCGAAATATGCTTTTTCCTTCATTCTTGATTCGTTTGACCCGCTTCCTTCCTCAAGCTTTCACCTAGCTCGTTAAGCGTCAACTATTATCAACATTTACAAGGTGGTTAGATTAGTCATTAACAATCACGACTATTCCACCTTACTTATTTTCTTTGTCGAAACTACTATTCGACTTCATCACTAGTTAATTTGACTTTCTAAAGTCAACTACCTTTAATCATATGATATGCACAATTAAGGCAAATCAACATTATGATTAGAACCTGTTTTATCCCATGTCTCATGTAATTAGTCAAGCTTTCCAATTACGCGTTTCACTTGAATTCCAACACTTTACTTCTCATTTAGGCATTTTAACAAACACCTAATGTGCATGATTTCATATAATTCATTAACAAGCTCATAACTTGTCATATAACCCGAATTTTCATAAATCAAACTATTTAACACAAATACTTGCCTTTAAAATTCTGAAATAACTTCACATACGTCAAATTACACTAGAACAACCCCAAATTTCCTAGTGCTTATCAAGTTCTACATAACCCACTAGTCACCTACAATGGTGACCATGGATTTCACTAGAATCTAGCAAAATTTCAACATGTACTTGTCTAGGGTTTACTTCTAGACATTTTAATGTTCCTATTTCATCTACAATTCATACATGCATCATCAGATTTCAAGTTCTCTAAATTCATGAGAATTTCAAGTAGAGAATTTTTGTCAAATTTTACATACCTTATGATCTCCTTGCAATGGGGATCATTAATCTATGCTCGATTTTCGTTTTGGACTTGATTTGCCCCTTCAATTTGATGAATTTCTTGAAGTTTAGGGTTGAGTAGGAGAGCTCTTGGCTCATGTGATTGTATCGACCAGAACACACACTTAGAGTGTGTGTTTTGGTGTTGGCATTTTTATTAAATTAAAACTAGTTTCTAGTTTATCAACTTTAGTCCCTCTACTTCACACAAGTTATTTAAAGGGTATTTTAACCATACTTGTTCTATTATGTCAAGATACTAACTAACTAGGTTAATATTCCTAGTTACTTGGTGGGTCCCGGGAGTTATAACCCGTTCCATTTAAAGTCCCGTTAAATCTCGGGCCTTTTATATACTTTGCTTTCTCAAAGTATTTCTCATCCTTTTAATAAATATTAGATTTATTTATTTAAATCCTAAAATTTACCGGGTAAGTTTTACCACTAATTGTATTTTACCCGTCCTGTAGTATTAACGTGGTTTGATTACCAAACCCGTTTTCGGGGTGTTACACTAATAGATCAGCTGATACCACAAGCTGCCACGTGTCGATGACTCAGCAACCTTATGCCGCCCTAGGGGTCCTCGCGGGCCGCGTAAAACCTCACCTTGTCCTTCGCGGGGCGCGACAAGGTGCTGTATCAGCACTATAAATAGCCTCTATCGGATTCAATAGAATTCGTTCATATTTTCTTTCTCTCTCAATTTCTATAGTGTAGGCATTATACCAGGTATAATCCCCCCCCCCATAAATAGCGAAGCTCTGCCTCGTTGTAAGTATTATAACCCCGGTTACGTATTAGATACGCTGCCCGATTGATCTAGGACTCCGTAACAGCTGTCGTGGTTCTGCCCGACATAGTCATTGGAGTTTCTGTCTCGGGGAGGGTATTACTAATGTAAAATGGGTTATTATACTAACGCATGTGCATTGTTTAATTAATAGATCATAACCAGGAAGTCACAAGGAAATACCAAAAATAGCAATGTAAGTAATCTCCTTTTTGTGTCAACTGTTTTTATAAAACCTCAATTGTTTTATATTATATTGCCAGTATGTGAGTCTTGTAATTCTTCAATTATCGCCGGTATTATGGGGTTTTGTATACACTACTTGATAATCTTCACAATTGGACAACGGGTTGCCAATGTGTGATATGACCATAGCCATAGATGCGGTCGAGTGGCAAGTACTGAATGGGTAATTGTGTAGATATAAACATTGTAATCGCTCTCAATACTGCGAATGATAAAACCTGTTTTTATTAAACTGGGATTAACTCACCAGTATTTCTTGCTGATAAAATATTTTAAACACATGTTTCAGGTAACACAGTGTGAAAGCCAATTAGAAGCCAGCTTGAGAGCACTGAAGGCTTAGAAAAATGGCTATAAAAGTTACCTAAGTAAAAAGGAGAATTGTTTTCAATAATTGGGGTTATTCCCTATAAATGTATCAAAATGAAAAATCAGGTTTTGTCCCATTTATAAATATATTATCAGAGAAACTTGGGTTTTACCCATGTGATTATTAATATAAAATATGGTGGTTTTACTCTGATAAACATTTCTTAACTACGGTCCTGATGTACTTTCCGCTGCCTAATTAATAAATGATACCACCACAAACGAATGTTCGCGGTCGCCCGTTCCCGGGACAGATAAGAGATCGGGGGTTGCGACAGAAGGTGGTATCAGAGCTATGCCACTGGTTTAAGCCTTTTAGGTGTTCTTTTAATGCCTAAAACCTTAACCATTTGTGTTAGGAAATTAATATCTTATGTGTTATTCTATAAACATAATATGTTTATCATGATTTTCATGCCATTTAACAAATTTTGAATTCCCAATATGTGTTACCCCTATCTGTATCTTACAATTATGCTATATTATATATATATATAAATGATATATAATATCATATTTTAATAAATTTTGCGATACCTTATATATATATATGCTATATCCATATGTATATATAAGGATATGATGCAATCTAAATTTCAATACAATGTTAGTATAAATATTTTAATATTCATATAAAATAAATATAATTCATATATGATACTTTGAAAATATTATGAAATAAATATTTAGATAATATGTATTGTACCTGAATGATTTTATATTATTTAAATTCAAAATATGTAATGAGAATATATTCTTAAAATAATATTCAAAGTTGTGATATATCATACCCACATATTTATGTAAATACATAAATCATAATGATATTGATATTAGATATAAAATCATACCTTTAGGTATAATATCACTGAAATATCATAATATATAATATTATTAGATGAAAGCGGTATATTTTATGATTTATGATATAATCCAGAAAGTTTTACTCAAATTTAAAGATATGTATTTATTAAACTTTTGATAAAACTTATAATTATAATAATTTTGTTGAAATATAATGTTTTAAGCATTATACAATCATTAAAAATACTTTGTAAATCACTTTATAATTATTTATTACTTCTTAACAAATTATTAAATATGTAAAAATTTTCATCAAAATTTGATAAGTTATATAATATTCAGAAATTTTATGCATAATCACTATTGATGATAATTAACATGTTAGTAGAAATTTGCATACACAAAAATCGTTAATATATAATGTTATCATCATCATTAAATAATATTAAATTCTGTTTTAAAATTTAAAACTAATAATAATACTTTGGGAAAATAAAATATTTGGCTCTTGAATAAAGTTATATTGAAATAATTTTTTTTATAAGACAAGAATATGTATAACAACCTAGTATTACGTAATTAAATGATTTTAATACATAATACCTATACCTCGACAGAAAATAGCTTAAACTTATTTCTTAAAATTATGTGTAAATCAGATATATATATATTTTATATATGATTGGTATCAATCTTATAAGAAATATTTCCTCCATGCAATAAATATGTGTACAAAAACATTTGGTACGATATAACTATGTGATTTAAAATATGTACATCTCAAGAAAAACACAATTTTATCATTTGAGAAGTTTAATTCATTTCTTAAACCATATTTAAATCACATGTGTATATATTCTTATATAAGAATAATACTTCATTACTTAAGATATTAAGAATCAAATTTAGAAACATTAGACTTTGTATTATCTATTTTGATTCTTCAAATAAATAGATACAATAAAATTTCGAATTAAGTCCTAAGTATGTTGTAGTTAAAATAAATCAACCTCTCATTAAAGATTTAATTTTTTTCTAAAAGAATCCAGAAAATTTACATCTTTATTAAATTTAGAGTTAATTACTGTTTTCGTCCCTGTGGTTTGTCAAAAATTACTATTTCGGTCAATTAGTTTAAAAATTATGATTTCAGTCCCTGTAGTTTCATTTTCGTAACTATTTCAGTCCACCTCGTAACCATTTCAGTCCCTGTACTTACAGAATAAATGGATTGAAATGGTTACGAAAGTGAAACCACAGGGACTGAAATGGTTACGAAAGTGAAACCACATGGACTAAAATAGCAATTTTTAAACTAATGGACTGAAATAGTAATTTTTGACAAACCATAGGGACGAAAACAGTAATTAACTCTTAAATTTATTCCTTTTGATGAATTTCCTTTTCATTCCAAAATATTATGATTAATAAATCTAATAGAAATTATTCTGTTAATATAAAGGAATAAACAAAATTTTGGTATAACTAATACAAACTAGTTATGTAATTGAAATTCTATGAATTGGTATTATATGTATGGATTACAGAATATTTTAAAACTTTATATTGATATATATATGCAAGACACGATTTTCTTGATAGTATCTACAAAAAAATATCTTCTGTAAAAGGACAAGTTTTTATATAAAGAAGCAAACCTACATGTTTATTCAAAACCTATTTCACCCAGCTTTAATTTAGAAAATACCTTAAGGATATATGTAATAACACCACCTTTTAAAGATTAACAAAGGGTCAAGAACGGATTTCATATAAAGCTCTTACTTTTATTTTTTAAATACTTATCCAGTCATGAGTTCTGGAAATATAATTAGATTAAGGTAATATAGAGGAAAAGCCATCCCACTAAAGGGAGAAACAATACATATAATATATGCATTTTCCTTATATTTTGGTAAATTATAATATATATATATATATATACATATTTTGTATCTACCAACATGTAATACGAATAGTTATAACTATAAGTGTGCTAAACAAAATGTGCATGCATAATTGCTTAATTCTGTGATAATTATATCTGAACATGTTTGTAATTCAGATGTCAAAGGAAATGACCTCTAATCAAGAAATTCAGGCTGGTAATGAAAATTCTTGGGATAAAAACACTCTAGAAAATATAATAGCTCAAAGAATAGCAAATGCCATACCCTTAATCATTGAAGCTATTAAGATTTATATGCCTATAAACAAGAATCCTACTATACACTGTAAGCATACCCATCACTTCAAACCTAACTCTAGTACCAATGGAAGTTACGATATTCGTATCAAAACTCCATCTTCCAAACGAAAGAAAACCACAACCTATGGCTACTCATATAAGGAATTCCGTTCCGACAAATCCTGTAAGGACAAAGATATGGAACCAGCAATACCGCAACCTACTTGCAACAACCACAACAAGAAAAACGCAAGAAAACGCCATTCTAAGAAAATACTTCGCTGTAACTACTGTAAAAAGACTGGACACATAGAGGAAGAATGTAGAAAGAAAACTAATGTATGTTACAAATGCGGAGAACCAGGTCACATCCGTCCCTACTGCCCAAAACTATCTAAGGCACCCAGCAACGAGGACAGAAACCCAGATGAAGCTAAGGAGAACGCATAAACACCAGAGACCATAGTAACTTTTAAAATAAACACCCTTACGTTTTGTCTGTACTAAGATATTAAGTTAACTTTTAATTTCGATCAAAGTTTTACAATAAAGGTCTTTATTTCTCTTTCATAAAGCCAACACTTATTTGTCTCATTTCTTGACAAATCCATATGCTGCTCGTACATTGCTTGGCATGCATTAGAATTCATTTCAAAAGATCATTTATTCTTGAATTTTAATATTTCCTTACATTCGTTCTGATAATCTATGTGATTACATAATGTTGACTTTTGATAATCAAGCCAACAAATTTCTTGGAAAACTCCTTTTCTTTTCAAAATTACTTATCGGATTTTCATTAAAACTATTCTTATCACTACATATATCCATTGTTGGAATATATCCACACCAAGCTCAAATTGTTTGAACTTGCTCCTCTACATTCAATTCAAAATCCCATATGATGAATTGAGATAATCATATTCAATGTAATTTTATTGTTTAAATCATAGTAAACCTATTCGAAAATCTACAACTCCAATCCATCATCTGTTAATACATGACACCTTGCGGTGGCAATTTCTTTGAAACTTGGACCCATTTCATTTTCTCATCTGAGGTACGAATTTTTCTATTTTATTGATTCATTATCCTAAACCAGTCTTAATACAATTTTGTGTTAAGATGAAAGTACTTAAATTCTTAATCCAACGTACCTCCAACATTGCTTTCATTTTTGAATTAATCCTATAATATTTATTTCTTTTGAACATCCTATCTTTTGAATATCCAGATTCACTTCATTTGAAACTTTCAGTTAATTTCGAAAACGGTGGATTCATTTGGTCACCATAATCATTGAATTTCTCCAATCATTACAGTACCTTGCGGTGTCTGTATAAATTTGTAGCCTGTGCTAATAATAAGCCCTAATCATACGTCATTCGTTTGACTCATCATTTAAATAATCTTGATACAATTATGTGTTAAGACCATGATACACTAAATTCTATGGTATTATCCGGTGTATTCTTGCCATTTAAATAAACATCACTGATTTCTGGTTTGATTATTGACAAATCATTTTTCATACTTCTATTATTGATTCAGAATTCTTTTTAAACGAACAAAGTAAGTTCTCTTTTGGCATTGAATTCTATTATCCCTAAAAATCGTTTACATCCAAATCATATGTCTCTAGTGATCTTGTGAACCTTAAAGTGTATCACGTTCAGTATAATCAAAACAATTATGTTTCTCATCTTCTTCAATGTCCTTATGAAAAATCTCACTAAGGATTCGTTATTAAAGCATTTTTGTAAGATTCCATGCGTCATTTCTGTCAGTTATAGCTGATAAGCTACGAGGCTCTACTTGGTTAATAGATGGTCCAAACATAACTGGAACTTGACTCCCTTTTGTAACAAATCTGACTACCCTTTCCATAAAGATACTTTTAACAAAACCACTTGAAAGACTTTCATTTATTATTTACATAACTCTTTTGACAATCTCGTATTGCTTTAATCATCTTGTCTATTATTCTTACACTACCTTAAAGACTAGATAAGTTGTTTTTCTGCTCAGAAGACAGTGGCTCGGAACTTTCACTATATGCTTCCCAAGACGTTTTAACACTGTTGTTGCTAGCTACAAGACTTGATGTACCTCCAAGGGAATACAGTAGCTTGAATCTCGAGGACGAGATTTAAATAAGGTGGGGAGGATATAACAACCCTCCAAAATAAATTTCGACACCCCTAATATATTTAAAATATCCCAATATGTTTTAAAAGGCACCCCGTATACGAAAACCGGCCCCGAATACCTTTATTTTATTAAATTTAATTAAAAAAACAAGAATTTGGGTCGCTCGCGGGCCGCAAAGACCTTAGTCGTCTTCTACGCGGGCCGGACAGCTAATAGATCAGGTGATACCACAAGCTGCCACGTGTCGATGACTCAGCAACCTTATGCCGCCCTAGGGGTCCTCGCGGGCCGCGTAAAACCTCACCTCGTCCTTCGCGGGGCGCGACAAGGTGCTGTATCAGCACTATAAATAGCCTCTATCGGATTCAATAGAATTCGTTCATATTTTCTTTCTCTCTCTCAATTTCTATAGTGTAGGCATTATACCGGGTATAATACCCCCTAAATAGCGAAGCTCTGCCTCGTTGTAAGTATTATAACCCCGGTTACGTATTAGATACGCTGCCCGATTGATCTAGGACTCCGTAACGGCAGTCGTGGTTCTGCCCGATGTAGTCATTGGAGTTTCTGTCTCGGGGAGGGTATTACTAATGTAAAATGGGTTATTATACTAACACATGTGCATTGTTTAATTAATATATCATAACCAGGAAGTCACAAGGAAAATACCAAAAATAGCAATGTGAGTAATCTCCTTTTTGTGTCAACTGTTTTTATAAAACCTCAATTGTTTTATATTATATTACCAGTATGTGAGTCTTGTAATTCTTCAATTATCGCCGGTATTATGGGGTTTTGTATACACTACTTGATAATCTTCACAATTGGACAACAGGTTGCCAATGTGTGATATGACCATAGCCATAGATGTGGTCGAGTGGCAAGTACTGAATGGGTAATTGTGTAGATATAAACATTGTAATCGCTCTCAATACTGCGAATGATAAAACCTGTTTTTATTAAACTGGGATTAACTCACCAGTATTTCTTGCTGATAAAATATTTTAAACACATGTTTCAGGTAACACAATGTGAAAGCCAATTAGAAGCCGGCTTGAGAGCACTGAAGGCTTAGAAAAGTGGCTATAAAAGTTACCTAAGTAAAAAGGAGAATTGTTTTCAATAATTGGGGTTATTCCCTATAAATGTATCAAAATGAAAAATCGGGTTTTGTCCCATTTATAAATATATTATCAGAGAAACTTGGGTTTTACCCATGTGATTATTAATATAAAATATGGTGGTTTTACTCTGATAAACATTTCTTAACTACGGTCTTGATGTACTTTCCGCTGCCTAATTAATAAATGATACCACCACAAACGAATGTTCGCGGCCGCCCGTTCCCGGGACAGATAAGGGATCAGGGGTTGCAACACAAACGACTCTTGTTAAACCCTTAATGATGTTGCTTAGATGCGGTTTGCTCATAATCCATATTATTGCAAAACTGTCATATAAGAGCTTTTTTTTTATCTTGTTTTAAATAGTTTCCCATTTTGAAAATTGTGGACTCTTATTTTCCTTTTGGTAAAAGAAGTACAAGACTCTAAATGTCCCTTTGATTAGTGAACCCTTGGTCACTAATCAACAATACCAAGTCTCTAGATATCCATGTTATTTAAGAACTTGCGGCTAACTATTGATTATAAACTACCTTTTACATCTAAGAATCATAAATCACTACATAGTTGAATGGTAAGAACTCAATCCAGTCAATTCTTATTAGTCTTGATAACTGGTTAATGCATTTCATCTAAGAATCATAAATCACTACACGATTGAATGGTAAGAACTCAATCAAGCCAATTCTTATTAGCTTTGATAACTGGTTCAAGTTTTAACAGGATTAAAATCACAAATCACATATTCACAACAAATTCATATTCACATACAAGATTCAAGAGAAAGCGATTGAAATTTGAAAGAAATAGAAAGTTCATCTCAAAAAGGCATAGTTTAAAGCATATTTTAAGATAACAAATTGAAAATTAACATGATAAACATCAATAATTTATAACAAACCTGAGAGTTTGAGAAAGATTAGGAGTGGTGGAACCGACGGCTGGAATTGGAAAGGTTGAGAGGGTTTAGGGAGCTCAGACAAGGGATTTACGAATGGGGCCATGGGGGCGCTGTTATGCATGTAAAACCCTAGGGGCTGATTAGTTTTTTTTTTTTTTTAAGGAAAAACTACAAAAAAAATGTCGCAAGCATGAGTCGAACCGGTAACCTTTAGGCTGGAAGGGGAGGCCGTCACCATTTAGCCATCCCTAAATCTTACCTATGGGTTCATCCCAAAATTCTTTTATGGATTCATTTAGAAATTTCTATTAACACTACTACAAAAAATTTGAAATCGAATGGGTTCGGGCGAACCCGTAACCTTCAATGTGGATCCGCCCCTGTCGGAGGCTACCCCTTCCCCTAAGGTAATCCGTCCCTGAATCCTGATGAGTAATGAGAGCGTCTGCTAATAGTCAAGAGACGTGAAAACTCAAAAACATAGTGTACTTATGAGTATTTTTTCGATCAAGCGTTGAACAAGTTTCGAATGTCAAGTAAAAATGCATGTCCGCATGGAATTTCGTATATTTAGTATTTAATTCACATGTAAACGCATGGAATTTCGAACGTATAATAGTTGAATGAAGATTGAAGCATGTGGGCCTTTGTGTGTTGGGTGGTCGCAGATAAGGGTCACGAGAGTATTATTTCTTTCTTAATTTGTTTGGTTGAATAAAATATTTTGCTATACGTAATAAGACGAAATTTTGAACACTTGTGACGGCTGTGAGTAAAAGCGGAAAAAAAAAAAAACAAACGTCATATATTATATTATTATAATCTATACCATGGGTTATATACAAATTCTTCTAAAAATAAGAAGTCTTAAGAGGGTATTAAACAGACTCCGATTGACCTCATCAAGCGGCATTGGAACCGTCTCATCGAACTCTACGATGTGAGATTTTAGGTTTTTGTTTTTAGATGTTTAGTTTGTAGATTGTAGATTTTTGTTTACATCATTGTGTTTTATTTATCATTATGTATTTTCTGTATTTGCGTCATTGTGTATTTTTTGCGACTCATCGTGTCTTTTTTCTTTGACACTGTGTTATATTTTGCTCAACATTTTTTTATATTTTGCGATCTATTGTGTTTTTATACACTTTTATTTTTAAATGTCTTTGTACATAACTTTACCCTCTATACTATATATGAATCTAAAATATTTTAAAGGAAAATTGGTTTTTAATAAACCAACCTTTGCCCCATTGGTAATTAATAATCCTACCTACAGAATTGGTAATTAATAATCCTACGTTTCAATATGTTGGTATTCAATAGACCTCCGTTAGTTTTTTTTAACTGAAGTTAGTTTTTAAATTTTATTTGTTACACAAACAGTCCCTGTAGTTATAATTTACTAGTTTTAAGTTTTATTTATTACACAAACAGTCCCTGTAGTTATAAAAAAATCATAAAAATAAAAAAAAAATCTAAAAAATCAAAAAAATTCTAAAAAATCATAAAAATTCTAAAAAAATCAAAAAAATTCTAAAAAAATCATAAAAATTCAAAAAAATCATAAAAATTCAAAAAAATCATAAAAAATCATAAAAATTCAAAAAAAGCAAACGTTTCGACGCGAACCGTTTCGAACCGTACCACCACCACCACCACCACCGCCGCCACCACCACCACCACCACCACCACCGTTTTTGAAACGGTCCGGGTCGAAACGGTACGCGTCGAAACGGTACGGGTCGAAACGGTACGGGTCGAAACGGTACGCGTCGAAACGGTACGGGTCGAAACGGTACGGGTCGAAACGGTACGGGTCGAAACGGTACGCGTCGAAACGGTCCGGGTCGAAACGGTCCGGGTCGAAACGGTCCGGGTCGAAAACGGTTCGGGTCGAAACGGTACGCGTCGAAACGGTACGGGTCGAAACGGTACGGGTCGAAACGGTCCGGGTCGAAACGTTTGCTTTTTTTGAATTTTTTGAATTTTTATGACTTTTTATGATTTTTTATGATTTTTTTGATTTTTTTTTTGAATTTTTATGATTTTTTTGAATTTTTTTGATTTTTTTAGAATTTTTATGATTTTTTTGAATTTTTTTGATTTTTTAGATTTTTTTTTTATTTTTATGATTTTTTTTTATAACTACAGGGACTGTTTGTGTAATAAATAAAACTTAAAACTAGTAAATTATAACTACAGGGACTGTTTGTGTAACAAATAAAACTTAAAAACTAACTTCAGTTAAAAAAAACTAACGGAGGTCTATTGAGTACCAACATATTGAAACGTAGGATTATTAATTACCAATTCTGTAGGTAGGATTATTAATTACCAATGGGGCAAATGTTGGTTTATTAAAAACCAATTTTCCTATTTTAAATAGTCAATACTTTTTTCTATGCAAAATACAAAAGAAACTCACTCATGTCAACCTGATTTATAAGTCTCAATAAGATATAGAAAAAACCTTTTCTCTATCCTAAGAAAAACAAAGTGGTGTTATATCCAAAATGATGTCAGCATGTGTTTTGCATCGTTCGAAAACCATAAAAAACAAATACCGTTACCAATTCCAATAATACAAGGTACTGATGTTAATATTGGTTCGGTTCGTCATAGTACCGACACTTGTTATAGCTTACGATACATAAAAGATACTCTATTTTGAATATAATTTTATTTTAAACAAAATTTAAACCAAAATGTCGAGAGAGAAAAAGCCACTATTTATGTCCACCTTTTAAAATAATGATATATATAATATTATTGAGAAAATACAAGCTTTGTTATCTAAAATGGATTAAAAAAGTAATTATACAGTAAGTCTTGATTTTCGGTGTTGTTATTTTTATGATTAACTTCATATCTTGTAACAATTGTTATAGAATAAAGAAATTCCAAAGGAATCTACAAAAGAAATATTTTATATTTATAAAGAGAATAATATATTTTTTTTAGTAACAACTATACAAAAATATATAGAAAAGACGTAGCTAACAGGAAACTGGAAATCCCAAACAAACAAATATATAAAAAAGACGGAGCTAACAGGAAACTAGAAATCCCAAAGAAACAAACATTACATAATTACTATACAAATAGTCAAATATTTACAACTTACATTTGTTTTGTGTTTTCATAATAATCTTTAACCCATGTTCCGTAACTTAGGGTTACCATGGATGTAGTTAACTTTTTTTTTTCCTTCTTTTTAATGTAAACTATTGTTTTTCCCTTGAACATAGAAATTCGTCTATTATTATTACATAAAATTTGTTTCATACCTTATTCATAGTTTAAACAAAAGATAGATATCATATAAAGGTGTTGGTAATAATGCTAAAGACAAAAATAAAGTTTTGACTAATTAACGAGCCTTTTAAGATGATCAAATAGACTTCTTTGATACATTGAATCAAAAGTCATATGACATGAACATGTGTTTTATGAGGTAGTTAACTAGTTATCATGTTAATTATCTACATGTTAAAGAAATGCTTTTCTACATAGAGTTTGGATTATTTATATTATTTTTTCACAAGCTTATTTGCTCTAGGTACTACAGTATGTGAAATTGTGAATTCGAGTTGATGACAAAAAGATTGTTAATATAATAAACATGTGGTCGACTACTTAAAAATTGCGGTATGTACACGTCCAGCTTGAAATTACGGCTTTGCCCTTAGTTAAAAATTGTGCTTTTGCCCCCTAGCTAAAAATTACGATTTTGCCCTCAGTTTAAAATATGATTTTCCCCCATTTCAAAATTACGATTTTGCCCCCAATTCAAAATTGTAATCTTGCCATCGTTTTTTTGGACAAAACTATGGCAGTGGTTTATTTTACTTGGTTGACTCAGTGTAGTTTTTATTCGTGCTAAGCAGCTGCCTAGCACTTGCTCATTGGTCCTGACAAATTGAAAGGATCATACTATAAGTATAACTACTCTACATATTAACTTCAAACGCAACGATGAATAGTGGATGAACGGTAACATCGTCAACTTGAACGCTACCTTAGCTCTTTTCTCTTCCTTCGCCTTTTCCTTCTGCTAATTCACCGCCTAAATCACCTTCTAGATCTGGAAGAGTTATAATGTTGGAGTTTTAAGTACACCCAATCTCCAATGTTGAACTCTTTAAGTACCATGGACCATTATTATACAGATAGTACATAGATGGAAGGAAGAAGGGGGCGGGGTTCAGTGGCGAAGCTTGACAAAACAAAAGGATGCAACATATTAATAATAGGGTACAAAGTTTCATACACCACATAACTTTAGACATAATACAATCAATATAGGGAAACAAAATTCATAAGCAGATTGAATCTAGAGACATGTCTTCAATATAATCATTGTATCAAGCTTCATTCTCCCTTTTATTAAGCTCTCCTAAGACTTCCCATAGTTTCGGGTCTTCATAATTTTCAATGAGAAAGAAGTGTAGGATTTGCTTTCATGAGCATGTGTTTGGGATTTCTAGTCGTTAATCCAATAACTGGCATTCCAGCTGTCACACCCGCCTTTATCGCCGAAACTGAATACTAAAACATTAATCAGGTCGATTAAACAAAACATTTGGTTACTATTATAGAATCGATAATTATGACCTGCTTATTTATAAATGGGTTGACACAGACTACGTTTAAATTATCATTATTATAGTTAAAAAGAGAATACAAATTAAAAATCAACCAAACTACATATACAACTCTGAAATCACATTCCAAAGGAATAATATAACTAAAATAAATTAACTCTTGTAATCATTTATTGACCCACCCATACAAAATTGTATCTATCATAGTGCAGGGTTCAAATGAGAAGAAATTTTTTGTAAAAATAAAAAATAAGAAATTTCAACCAATAAGAATCCTTCATTTTACTTCATTTAATTTTTGTATTTAATATTAGTGTAAGGGTATATTGATAAACTTAGATAGATCATTAATTGCTAGTCTTCCTTTTTAATAGCTAGTACATTAAATTTGTAACTTATTTTCAAAAAATATATGTTTTTTCAAAGAAGAAAAACAATTAATTTAAAGTGTAGGATAAATTACGAGGTGTGTATGATGAATTACCAGGTGTGTAGAATAAATTTCAATATATGTAGGATAAATTTTCAAAACGTGTAGGATAAATTTTGATGTGTGTAGGTAAAAAATTTAGTGTGAAGGACGATAGTCTTTATGACTAATTAATTAGTCAAAGATAATAACAAACGAGATGTGAGAAAAACTATTTAATGTTTTATAATTATACCCTTTATTCTATTTGTTCTCAATTTAATTTTCTTCTCAAATAAACCTCCACATCTATCATAATTGTGAAATGTTTACAGTAAAAGAAAGTTATGGAAAAAACGATTGCATCAAGTTGTTTTCAGTTATAAAATATTAAAAAAGGGGTTAAAGATAATAATAATAATAAGAGTAAATTACTTTTTGAGTCCCTGTATTTTAGTGGTTTTAACTAACCACTTGAGTCCAAAATCAAAAAGTTTAACGTCCAGAGTCTCTAGCGATTTATTTTATAACGTTTTGAGTCCAATTTTGTTCATTTTATAACGACTTGAGTCCAAAATATTGGACTCAAAAGGTTAAAATTTGGACCCAAAAGGACCCAAATGGTTAATGAAAATGCTTATAGGGACTCAGGTCGTTAAGCATTTTGCTTTTAGACTCAACTAGTTAAAACCACTAAAACACAGGGACTCAAAAAGTAATTTACCCTAATAATAATAATAATAATTATAATAATAGCAATAATAATAATAATAATAATAATAATAATAACAAGGGATATTGGCCTCTAATAATACCGACGTCATTAGCCAGTGGCAGTCTTACCTTTTTTTATTCCCCCTAACAGTTACACCTTTAAATTATTTTTCTGCCACCGGTCCCCAGTTAAAAAAACTCCGTTAATTTTTTTTCGAATTACAAACTGACATTTTAGGGCTTTTGATCAGAACGAGTATACGAGTCGAATGATTTAAAACTTACCTTGAAATTGTGCTCCAAACGACGAAAATGGTGCTTCAATTCGGGTGTTTAAACTTCCAGTTAACAAAAATTAAGTCGTTTGTAGCACCGTTTTGAGGTAAGTTTTACATCAATAGACTCGTATCCTTGTTCTGATCAAAAGCCCTAAAACGTTACTAGTAATTCGGAAAAAAAAAAACTTAATGGAATTAAGTTTTTTTTTAACTGAGGACCGGTGGAGAAAAATAGTTGACAAGTGGGACCGTCAAGGGGAATAAAAAAGATAGAACTGTCAATGGCCAATGACGTCTAGTAGTAATTATCAGAGGCCAATATCCCTAGTAATAGTAACAGTAATAGTATGAGTAACAGTAATAGTAATAATACCTCACAAATGAAAGTATGGACTTTTGAAACATTGTGTAATACCCATAAATTTGTTTTGAGATTTTCATAAATAAATCTCAATTACTGAGTATTTATATTTAAATGTTCATGCTAAATACTGGTTTATTAAAAACTTTTACAATTTAAGGTGATACATCGTAATGTGGTTTAGTTCATCGTTTTAGAATAACGGCGAAACTACATTTGCGGAAGCTTTGTTTAACGTGTGTTCGGTTCTTGCTCGATGCTTGATCTTCATCCGGGACCCTCGACATTCACCTGTGATCAAAACCAACTTAAAAGTCAGTTTTGATAATTAAATAACTAATATAATAAGGAAATTAGGAAAATCCAACATTGATATCTTGATCCAAAAACAATATACTTGAATCTGGCCTCCACCGTAACTTACGGTGGACACCGTAAGTTACGGTGGCCCCTGAATTAAAAACCTTCCCACCGTAACACAGGTGGCAATCACCGTAACGATTTCAGCCCCACCGTAACTTACGGTGGGCACCGTAAGTTACGGTGGCCCCTGTATCATACCTTTCCATTTTGCCGTTTTTGACACGAAAACTTCCGTATCTTTCAATCCGCTTGTCCGTTTGACCTACCGTTTCTTCCTACATGATTGTAATTTGATTCTCCACATCATGGAGTCAAAATCCAACATTTGATTTAACAAAATTTCAGACTTTTAAGTCTTCGGCTTATTACCCCTTTTTACCAAATTTTGACCCTTTCGATATTTATCAAACAGACATGTTTATTTAACCTTTAAACTCATGAAATTCATTATTTCAATATCTCCTATCATATTAATCTCAATTCACGGGTTTCTTACATAATAAAATCCCTTTTACGCTTAAATGCTTGTTTTGACCCGTTAAGGGTATTTATGTACTTTTAAGCTTAATTTACGCTCGTCCCTTGTATGCAACATAAGTCCACCCATTTATATTGAATAGTCTTCCGCCACAATTATAATTGTGGTGGATTTAACGTACTTAAATACTTATTCCAAATTTTATCCCTCGGATATGTCATTCTACGGCAAGACGCACTTTAAGGCGTTTAACCCTAGAAAGTTTATTCCTACAACTTTTATGCGCATCCGAGGGTTGAATGGTCATAATATAAGTTTCTAAACAACCTCTAAGGGTCGTTTGCCCGGTTGACCCATCAAGGGCTTTTTAGTCGATTTTAGTCCTTCAACTTGCGATGAAGGACTTTCACTAAATACTTGACCAAATCTTTGCACCTTTAACTATAAGACTATATATGCGTACCTGGCCCGGGTCAACAAATAGACCCGACTTATACCTTGCTTTAATTAACCAATATTCTATGGCATCGCGATTATCCAAATTGCTAATCGCTCCTGATAACATAAGACTTAACAATCACATTAGTCGATATTGTCAAATGGTGTTATCATCACCATTTGACCCGTTTGGACTATATGCTCAACGTTATCTATTTAATCAAAAACATCGTTTTTGATTTCCAATTCATACATCCATCCCATCCCGGATTTTATTACCATACCCTTTTTCTTTTACACTCTTTTCTTACAAATTCAACCCAATTCGGCTTACGCCATGGGTATCCTTTTAACCTTGATTTACATTAGTCGACACTTGACCAATTTCCATTTTTGCCCTTTTTCCTCATTATTAGTTTACACTACAAGGTAATCTTAACAAAATCCATATTTCCAATATTATCGTTATCACTTTTACAACGTATCAAATAAACGAGTATTCTACATAAGTGTGTAAATTACACTTACCTCGCATCCACGCCACGCTTTTCCTTCCGTACTTGCTCCGTTTGACCCGCTCCCTCCTCCAAGCTTTCACCTAGCTTGTTACGCGTCAAACTATTGTCAATCATTTACAAGGCGGTTAAATTAGTCATTAACAATTACGACTATTCCACCTCACGTATTTTCTATGTCTAATTATCATTCATCACATCGTAGGCCAGTTTGACTTTTTAAAAGTCAAATGCCCATTAGTATACTAATTGCATATTCGAGTTCATCAACTAGTTTTAGCATTCTTTAATTACCCGGTAGGCGTTATCTTTAGACCACCGTTTTAACCAAAGTTCTAACCACGTTTATCACATTTTAATCACTTTAGTTAGTTCAAGCGATTATCAAGACTAACTTATTCATTCATTTCACAAGAACTATGGGTTCTCATCTTTAAGTGAGACCCGTTTATCATATCACTAGCATTCATCATGACACCTTATATAATCAAGTTCTTCATATGAACTAGTAGGTACCCAATTTCACTTAGGCATTACATCGAACACCTTATGAGCATGACATTTTACTACTAGAAATCAAGCTCATGACTAACTACTTAACCAAGATTTAAACATTCTCTTTTTTTTTTACATGATCATGACAAATCTTCATACCAACAAATCTGGATTTGCTTCATAGAGCTCTAATACACTAAGTTAACAAGGATAATCCTAGTGTTTAACATAATTCTCCAAAACCCACTTGACACATGAGAGTATGATCACGAATTCACAATCATGAACATCAATTTAACAAATAAATGACTAGGGTTTACTCCTAGACATAATATTACGTCAAGATTCATCCATGCATGACATAATCAAGCTCAATTTCAGTTTCTTACAAATAACCTAGAATTTAAGATGGATCAAAACATCACAATTTTACATACCTTATGATCCTTTCAACTAGGTGTTCATGAATTTGTGCTTGAAATTCGATTTAGACTTGATTAGAGGCTCCAATTTGTGAGTTTTGTGAGGATTTTAGGGTTTGAAGAAACCCATGTCGCCCCCCTGCTTCTTTGTTCGACCAGACACCCCCAAAGTGGGTGTTTGGTTTGTTTTAATTCTTGTTTTTAATAAATCAAGTTTCAAGTTTAACAAGTTTGGCCCCTCCATTTTCCTTAGTTCATAATTTAAGTGTTTTAACCCACTCATAAGTCACTATCTAACTAGGTTAGAATTATTCCTAGTTAGGTTAGTAGGTTCGGGAAGCCGTAACCCGTTTTACTTTAAGTCCCGTTAAATCGGGCCTTTTATCATCCTATTTTCTTGAAAGCTATTATTCACTTTAAATAAATATTAGGATTATTAAATTAATTCCTAATACTTGCCAGTTTACTTTTACCACTAACGGTATTTTCCCCGTCTTTAGTATTAACGGGGTTTAATTACCAAACTCGTTTTCGGGGTGTTACAAGTCTACCCCCCTTAAAGAGGTTTCGTCCTCGAAACCTTTTCTTACATAATTCATTGAGTTTTAACTCAATGTATTTGAGCCGAGAATTCTTTTAAACATTACTTATACTTTTATCCAATTGTTAGTATTACAAGAAAAATATGGTAACATCTTTTTTTTTTTTTTATTATTCGTCTACATATCTCCTACGACATAGTGCAACTCGAAATAACGTAATCTCGTTATTTCCACTAGTTTAGTTACTTAGCGATATTCATCACTTTCATATACTATCGAATCCCTTATGGATCCGTTACTTTGACCCGTTTAAAGGTCTTTAGTGAAATCTTTCACTTTTAGCAACAATTTCTTTTGTTTTCAAATTCATTTATTCGGTTCAGTTATACCGAATCCACCGCTTACAAACAACCAAATTTACTTAAATGACCTTAACCGGTCTCACTAACTAGACTTATTAGTCCAGTTACTTTTTACCGCTCGCTTGGTTATAATGTGATTCCATTTCACATTGCATTTCTTGACCGTGATCGTGTCACGTCATGTTTAATTTATATCAACCTTTCATTTTCGAAAAGATCACTTTTTGAATATATCGTCTTGCGTCTATCAGCGTCAAGACTTGAATCTTTCATGCTAACTATTCAATTTCCTATCAGAGTTTATATTTGTAAAAATGTTATTTCTTACTAAAACTGAATTTTAGTCTAACGTTTTTCTCTTTAACTATGTCAATTACTCATATCAAGGAAATTGACAACCCATAATTTATTGTTTTCCGTTCTCGTTTTACGCGGGGAATCGTAACAAGTTCCCTCACCTTACACTATTGACCCGTAGGTTCCTTCACTTAACCTCGTAGGCTATTTCCTTAAGCTTTCATCTCTTTAAGACGAGGCCCTTATGATCCCTTTGCTTCAATTCATGACCCGTGGGTCATTTTGGCCCCGTAGACCTTTACACTATTTAATATCCCGTAGGTTATGATGATCCCGTAGATCATCTTTTATTCTAGTCTTTATTCCATTGTCTATTTATACATATATAGCTTTAAAGCATCCTCTGTTATGTTTGGAATCATTTAATTTTGCTTTTGAACTTTAGTTGACCTTGACCGTAGTCTAAGGTTTCATTTGTTTACTTTCGGACTATCCTTTCCGACTTTACGACTTCTAGCGTCATTTACACGTCGGTTTGTCTTACGCTTACCATTACCCGGTTCATACTTATACTCCTTTACAACCCATTACCCGGGTCCTTCTATCTTATTGTTTTAGCTTTCCGGTTTCACCGGTTTGCGTTTTCCTATTATATTAAGCGTTATTCCTTAATTGACTCATTTGACTCACTTTGGGTGAATTTTCATCACTTATGAATGTCAAACTTCGTTCTTTATTTGACCCGTCCAACTTTGAAATGGTTGAACGTAATTACCAAAATTTATGTTTGCGAAAATTCTCGTCATCTTTTAGTCATGACTCATATTCCGAGTCTTTTGACTTTCTATTTCGCGTTCCTGTTTCTTAGTCTACGCATGCGTTTAAATCCTTACCCACCAACCGGGTGTTTTACCGAAGTCGTTATTATTGCAACCCTTACGGTATGCATTATAACTTCGTTTCGCTTTTATATTCCTACTTTGTTCTCAAATTTGGTGTTTTACAAAATCGGCCCGTTAAGTGTCATATTTGCATTCTTCGGGTTCGAGTGTAAGCACACCCCTCCCAATTGCATACCTTAATCGTTTTACATTAATCTTTGTCCCTTCACTCGGGCTCATCATCCTAATGTAATACGCTTCCGTCACCCGGCTGTGCGTTTACATTATTATCAAATATTTTGCTCATTTGATTCATTTGGGTACTTTTTAAGTTAGTCCCATTCACCCCACCCTTACTACATCGGACATAAATGTGTCCATCATAAGAAGTTCATGGTACCACGTGTTCACTACTTACTTGGCCAGAGTAAGCGATCAACACCTGGTATACATGACCTTTTTATAATTTTCACATTACACCCCATGTAAGTAATGCCTCTATTTGTTTTTCTTGGAAACAATATCCCGGATAGGTTTTCTATTCAGTTTTTTTTCCAAGTTTCCAATCTACATATGCAACTTTCAATCTCTACATATTTGTTGCATATTACTCTTTATGCAATAATTTAAAACGTGCACCTGATAATGCTTGCTCTAACAAGCTCCCCTTGCCATTAACTTATTCGCAATCGTTGCGCGATTTAGGTCCTTAGTGATCGTGCTCTATTTGTCATACTTTGGACCGTTCCTCTGTCAAATCCATGATTTGTTAAACTCTCGCTATCTTCATATGCGAGTGTCCTTCAATCAAAAACATATACAACAGTTAGTAATTTTCAACATTAAAGGATGCCCGTATTATAATACAAGGCTTTTCTACTATACGCATCAACGCGTGTAATTTCGTTGACTATATCTATTCTATATCGTTTTTATTGGTGTAACGTGTATTACACGATAACCATATGTGTTGTTCTCAATACTTTAATCATACTAAACCTTTGATATACATGTACTTACCGGATTTGCGATCAAGCCTCGAACCGAACACCAATCTTTATTAAGAGCATAAGGTTTAAGTCCAAGCATAGTTTTCCCACCATACTTGAATCTCTTAAACCAAGGCTCTGATACCAACTTGTAACACCCATAAATTTGTTTTGAGATTTTCATAAATAAATCTCAATTACTGAGTATTTATATTTAAATGTTCATGCTAAATACTGGTTTATTAAAAACTTTTACAATTTAAGGTGATACATCGTAATGTGGTTTAGTTCATCGTTTTAGAATAATGGCGAAACTACATTTGCGGAAGCTTTGTTTAACGTGTGTTCGGTTCTTGCTCGATGCTTGATCTTCATCCGGGACCCTCGACATTCACCTGTGATTAAAACCAACTTAAAAGTCAGTTTTGATAATTAAATAACTAATATAATAAGGAAATTAGGAAAATCCAACATTGATATCTTGATCCAAAAACAATATACTTGAATCTGGCCTCCACCGTAACTTACGGTGGACACCGTAAGTTACGGTGGCCCCTGAATTAAAAACCTTCCCACCGTAACACAGGTGGCAATCACCGTAACGATTTCAGCCCCACCGTAACTTACGGTGGGCACCGTAAGTTACGGTGGCCCCTGTATCATACCTTTCCATTTTGCCGTTTTTGACACGAAAACTTCCGTATCTTTCAATCCGCTTGTCCGTTTGACCTACCGTTTCTTCCTACATGATTGTAATTTGATTCTCCACATCATGGAGTCAAAATCCAACATTTTATTTAACAAAATTTCAGACTTTTAAGTCTTCGGCTTATTACCCCTTTTTACCAAATTTTGACCCGTTCGATATTTATCAAACATACATGTTTATTTAACCTTTAAACTCATGAAATTCATTATTTCAATATCTCCTATCATATTAATCTCAATTCACGGGTTTCTTACATAATAAAATCCCTTATACGCTTAAATGCTTGTTTTGACCCGTTAAGGGTATTTATGTACTTTTAAGCTTAATTTACGCTCGTCCCTTGTATGCAACATAAGTCTACCCATTTATATTGAATAGTCTTCCGCCACAATTATAATTGTGGTGGATTTAACGTACTTAAATACTTATTCCAAATTTTATCCCTCGGATATGTCATTCTACGGCAAGACGCACTTTAAGGCGTTTAACCCTAGAAAGTTTATTCCTACAACTTTTATGCACATCCGAGGGTTGAATGGTCATAATATAAGTTTCTAAACAACCTCTAAGGGTCGTTTGCCCGGTTGACCCATCAAGGGCTTTTTGGTCGATTTTAGTCCTTCAACTTGCGATGAAGGACTTTCACTAAATACTTGACCAAATCTTTGCACCTTTAACTATAAGACTATATATGCGTACCTGGCCCGGGTCAACAAATAGACCCAACTTATACCTTGCTTTAATTAACCAATATTCTATGGCGTCGCGATTATCCAAATTGCTAATCGCTCCTGATAACATAAGACTTAACAATCACATTAGTCGATATTGTCAAATGGTGTTATCATCACCATTTGAACCGTTTGGACTATATGCCCAACGTTATCTATTTAATCAAAAACATCGTTTTTGATTTCCAATTCATACATCCATCCCATCCCGGATTTTATTACCATACCCTTTTTCTTTTACACTATTTTCTTACAAATTCAACCCAATTCGGCTTACGCCATGGGTATCCTTTTAACCTTGATTTACATTAGTCGACACTTGACCAATTTCCATTTTTGCCCTTTTCCCTCATTATTAGATTACACTACAAGGTAATCTTAACAAAATCCATATTTCCAATATTATCGTTATCACTTTACAACGTATCGAATAAACCAGTATTCTACATAAGTGTGTAAATTACACTTACCTCGCATCCACGCCACGCTTTTCCTTCCGTACTTGCTCCGTTTGACCCGCTCCCTCCTCCAATTTTGTTCATTTTATAACGTTTTGAGTCCAACTTATACCTTGCTTTAATTAACCAATATTCTATGGCGTCGCGATTATCCAAATTGCTAATCGCTCCTGATAACATAAGACTTAACAATCACATTAGTCGATATTGTCAAATGGTGTTATCATCACCATTTGAACCGTTTGGACTATATGCCCAACGTTATCTATTTAATCAAAAACATCGTTTTTGATTTCCAATTCATACATCCATCCCATCCCGGATTTTATTACCATACCCTTTTTCTTTTACACTATTTTCTTACAAATTCAACCCAATTCGGCTTACGCCATGGGTATCCTTTTAACCTTGATTTACATTAGTCGACACTTGACCAATTTCCATTTTTGCCCTTTTCCCTCATTATTAGATTACACTACAAGGTAATCTTAACAAAATCCATATTTCCAATATTATCGTTATCACTTTACAACGTATCGAATAAACGAGTATTCTACATAAGTGTGTAAATTACACTTACCTCGCATCCACGCCACGCGATTTATTTTATAACGTTTTGAGTCCAATTTTGTTCATTTTATAACGACTTGAGTCCAAAAAATTGGACTCAAAAGGTTAAAATTTGGACCCAAAAGGACCCAAATGGTTAATGAAAATGCTTATAGGGACTCAGGTCGTTAAGCATTTTGCTTTTAGACTCAACTAGTTAAAACCACTAAAACACAGGGACTCAAAAAGTAATTTACCCTAATAATAATAATAATAATTATAATAATAGCAATAATAATAATAATAATAATAATAATAACAAGGGATATTGGCCTCTAATAATACCGACGTCATTAGCCAGTGGCAGTCTTACCTTTTTTTATTCCCCCTAACAGTTACACCTTTAAATTATTTTTCTGCCACCGGTCCCCAGTTAAAAAAACTCCGTTAATTTTTTTTCGAATTACAAACTGACATTTTAGGGCTTTTGATCAGAACGAGTATACGAGTCGAATGATTTAAAACTTACCTTGAAATTGTGCTCCAAACGACGAAAATGGTGCTTCAATTCGGGTGTTTAAACTTCCAGTTAACAAAAATTAAGTCGTTTGTAGCACCGTTTTGAGGTAAGTTTTACATCAATAGACTCGTATCCTTGTTCTGATCAAAAGCCCTAAAACGTTACTAGTAATTCGGAAAAAAAAAAACTTAATGGAATTAAGTTTTTTTTTAACTGAGGACCGGTGGAGAAAAATAGTTGACAAGTGGGACCGTCAAGGGGAATAAAAAAGATAGAACTGTCAATGGCCAATGACGTCTAGTAGTAATTATCAGAGGCCAATATCCCTAGTAATAGTAACAGTAATAGTATGAGTAACAGTAATAGTAATAATACCTCACAAATGAAAGTATGGACTTTTGAAACATTGTGTAATACCCATAAATTTGTTTTGAGATTTTCATAAATAAATCTCAATTACTGAGTATTTATATTTAAATGTTCATGCTAAATACTGGTTTATTAAAAACTTTTACAATTTAAGGTGATACATCGTAATGTGGTTTAGTTCATCGTTTTAGAATAACGGCGAAACTACATTTGCGGAAGCTTTGTTTAACGTGTGTTCGGTTCTTGCTCGATGCTTGATCTTCATCCGGGACCCTCGACATTCACCTGTGATCAAAACCAACTTAAAAGTCAGTTTTGATAATTAAATAACTAATATAATAAGGAAATTAGGAAAATCCAACATTGATATCTTGATCCAAAAACAATATACTTGAATCTGGCCTCCACCGTAACTTACGGTGGACACCGTAAGTTACGGTGGCCCCTGAATTAAAAACCTTCCCACCGTAACACAGGTGGCAATCACCGTAACGATTTCAGCCCCACCGTAACTTACGGTGGGCACCGTAAGTTACGGTGGCCCCTGTATCATACCTTTCCATTTTGCCGTTTTTGACACGAAAACTTCCGTATCTTTCAATCCGCTTGTCCGTTTGACCTACCGTTTCTTCCTACATGATTGTAATTTGATTCTCCACATCATGGAGTCAAAATCCAACATTTGATTTAACAAAATTTCAGACTTTTAAGTCTTCGGCTTATTACCCCTTTTTACCAAATTTTGACCCTTTCGATATTTATCAAACAGACATGTTTATTTAACCTTTAAACTCATGAAATTCATTATTTCAATATCTCCTATCATATTAATCTCAATTCACGGGTTTCTTACATAATAAAATCCCTTTTACGCTTAAATGCTTGTTTTGACCCGTTAAGGGTATTTATGTACTTTTAAGCTTAATTTACGCTCGTCCCTTGTATGCAACATAAGTCCACCCATTTATATTGAATAGTCTTCCGCCACAATTATAATTGTGGTGGATTTAACGTACTTAAATACTTATTCCAAATTTTATCCCTCGGATATGTCATTCTACGGCAAGACGCACTTTAAGGCGTTTAACCCTAGAAAGTTTATTCCTACAACTTTTATGCGCATCCGAGGGTTGAATGGTCATAATATAAGTTTCTAAACAACCTCTAAGGGTCGTTTGCCCGGTTGACCCATCAAGGGCTTTTTAGTCGATTTTAGTCCTTCAACTTGCGATGAAGGACTTTCACTAAATACTTGACCAAATCTTTGCACCTTTAACTATAAGACTATATATGCGTACCTGGCCCGGGTCAACAAATAGACCCGACTTATACCTTGCTTTAATTAACCAATATTCTATGGCATCGCGATTATCCAAATTGCTAATCGCTCCTGATAACATAAGACTTAACAATCACATTAGTCGATATTGTCAAATGGTGTTATCATCACCATTTGACCCGTTTGGACTATATGCTCAACGTTATCTATTTAATCAAAAACATCGTTTTTGATTTCCAATTCATACATCCATCCCATCCCGGATTTTATTACCATACCCTTTTTCTTTTACACTCTTTTCTTACAAATTCAACCCAATTCGGCTTACGCCATGGGTATCCTTTTAACCTTGATTTACATTAGTCGACACTTGACCAATTTCCATTTTTGCCCTTTTTCCTCATTATTAGTTTACACTACAAGGTAATCTTAACAAAATCCATATTTCCAATATTATCGTTATCACTTTTACAACGTATCAAATAAACGAGTATTCTACATAAGTGTGTAAATTACACTTACCTCGCATCCACGCCACGCTTTTCCTTCCGTACTTGCTCCGTTTGACCCGCTCCCTCCTCCAAGCTTTCACCTAGCTTGTTACGCGTCAAACTATTGTCAATCATTTACAAGGCGGTTAAATTAGTCATTAACAATTACGACTATTCCACCTCACGTATTTTCTATGTCTAATTATCATTCATCACATCGTAGGCCAGTTTGACTTTTTAAAAGTCAAATGCCCATTAGTATACTAATTGCATATTCGAGTTCATCAACTAGTTTTAGCATTCTTTAATTACCCGGTAGGCGTTATCTTTAGACCACCGTTTTAACCAAAGTTCTAACCACGTTTATCACATTTTAATCACTTTAGTTAGTTCAAGCGATTATCAAGACTAACTTATTCATTCATTTCACAAGAACTATGGGTTCTCATCTTTAAGTGAGACCCGTTTATCATATCACTAGCATTCATCATGACACCTTATATAATCAAGTTCTTCATATGAACTAGTAGGTACCCAATTTCACTTAGGCATTACATCGAACACCTTATGAGCATGACATTTTACTACTAGAAATCAAGCTCATGACTAACTACTTAACCAAGATTTAAACATTCTCTTTTTTTTTACATGATCATGACAAATCTTCATACCAACAAATCTGGATTTGCTTCATAGAGCTCTAATACACTAAGTTAACAAGGATAATCCTAGTGTTTAACATAATTCTCCAAAACCCACTTGACACATGAGAGTATGATCACGAATTCACAATCATGAACATCAATTTAACAAATAAATGACTAGGGTTTACTCCTAGACATAATATTACTTCAAGATTCATCCATGCATGACATAATCAAGCTCAATTTCAGTTTCTTACAAATAACCTAGAATTTAAGATGGATCAAAACATCACAATTTTACATACCTTATGATCCTTTCAACTAGGTGTTCATGAATTTGTGCTTGAAATTCGATTTAGACTTGATTAGAGGCTCCAATTTGTGAGTTTTGTGAGGATTTTAGGGTTTGAAGAAACCCATGTCGCCCCCCTGCTTCTTTGTTCGACCAGACACCCCCAAAGTGGGTGTTTGGTTTGTTTTAATTCTTGTTTTTAATAAATCAAGTTTAACAAGTTTGGCCCCTCCATTTTCCTTAGTTCATAATTTAAGTGTTTTAACCCACTCATAAGTCACTATCTAACTAGGTTAGAATTATTCCTAGTTAGGTTAGTAGGTTCGGGAAGCCGTAACCCGTTTTACTTTAAGTCCCGTTAAATCGGGCCTTTTATCATCCTATTTTCTTGAAAGCTATTATTCACTTTAAATAAATATTAGGATTATTAAATTAATTCCTAATACTTGCCAGTTTACTTTTACCACTAACGGTATTTTCCCCGTCTTTAGTATTAACGGGGTTTAATTACCAAACTCGTTTTCGGGGTGTTACAAGTCTACCCCCCTTAAAGAGGTTTCGTCCTCGAAACCTTTTCTTACATAATTCATTGAGTTTTAACTCAATGTATTTGAGCCGAGAATTCTTTTAAACATTACTTATACTTTTATCCAATTGTTAGTATTACAAGAAAAATATGGTAACATCTTTTTTTTTTTTTTATTATTCGTCTACATATCTCCTACGACATAGTGCAACTCGAAATAACGTAATCTCGTTATTTCCACTAGTTTAGTTACTTAGCGATATTCATCACTTTCATATACTATCGAATCCCTTATGGATCCGTTACTTTGACCCGTTTAAAGGTCTTTAGTGAAATCTTTCACTTTTAGCAACAATTTCTTTTGTTTTCAAATTCATTTATTCGGTTCAGTTATACCGAATCCACCGCTTACAAACAACCAAATTTACTTAAATGACCTTAACCGGTCTCACTAACTAGACTTATTAGTCCAGTTACTTTTTACCGCTCGCTTGGTTATAATGTGATTCCATTTCACATTGCATTTCTTGACCGTGATCGTGTCACGTCATGTTTAATTTATATCAACCTTTCATTTTCGAAAAGATCACTTTTTGAATATATCGTCTTGCGTCTATCAGCGTCAAGACTTGAATCTTTCATGCTAACTATTCAATTTCCTATCAGAGTTTATATTTGTAAAAATGTTATTTCTTACTAAAACTGAATTTTAGTCTAACGTTTTTCTCTTTAACTATGTCAATTACTCATATCAAGGAAATTGACAACCCATAATTTATTGTTTTCCGTTCTCGTTTTACGCGGGGAATCGTAACAAGTTCCCTCACCTTACACTATTGACCCGTAGGTTCCTTCACTTAACCTCGTAGGCTATTTCCTTAAGCTTTCATCTCTTTAAGACGAGGCCCTTATGATCCCTTTGCTTCAATTCATGACCCGTGGGTCATTTTGGCCCCGTAGACCTTTACACTATTTAATATCCCGTAGGTTATGATGATCCCGTAGATCATCTTTTATTCTAGTCTTTATTCCATTGTCTATTTATACATATATAGCTTTAAAGCATCCTCTGTTATGTTTGGAATCATTTAATTTTGCTTTTGAACTTTAGTTGACCTTGACCGTAGTCTAAGGTTTCATTTGTTTACTTTCGGACTATCCTTTCCGACTTTACGACTTCTAGCGTCATTTACACGTCGGTTTGTCTTACGCTTACCATTACCCGGTTCATACTTATACTCCTTTACAACCCATTACCCGGGTCCTTCTATCTTATTGTTTTAGCTTTCCGGTTTCACCGGTTTGCGTTTTCCTATTATATTAAGCGTTATTCCTTAATTGACTCATTTGACTCACTTTGGGTGAATTTTCATCACTTATGAATGTCAAACTTCGTTCTTTATTTGACCCGTCCAACTTTGAAATGGTTGAACGTAATTACCAAAATTTATGTTTGCGAAAATTCTTGTCATCTTTTAGTCATGACTCATATTCCGAGTCTTTTGACTTTCTATTTCGCGTTCCTGTTTCTTAGTCTACGCATGCGTTTAAATCCTTACCCACCAACCGGGTGTTTTACCGAAGTCGTTATTATTGCAACCCTTACGGTATGCATTATAACTTCGTTTCGCTTTTATATTCCTACTTTGTTCTCAAATTTGGTGTTTTACAAAATCGGCCCGTTAAGTGTCATATTTGCATTCTTCGGGTTCGAGTGTAAGCACACCCCTCCCAATTGCATACCTTAATCGTTTTACATTAATCTTTGTCCCTTCACTCGGGCTCATCATCCTAATGTAATACGCTTCCGTCACCCGGCTGTGCGTTTACATTATTATCAAATATTTTGCTCATTTGATTCATTTGGGTACTTTTTAAGTTAGTCCCATTCACCCCACCCTTACTACATCGGACATAAATGTGTCCATCATAAGAAGTTCATGGTACCACGTGTTCACTACTTACTTGGCCAGAGTAAGCGATCAACACCTGGTATACATGACCTTTTTATAATTTTCACATTACACCCCATGTAAGTAATGCCTCTATTTGTTTTTCTTGGAAACAATATCCCGGATAGGTTTTCTATTCAGTTTTTTTTCCAAGTTTCCAATCTACATATGCAACTTTCAATCTCTACATATTTGTTGCATATTACTCTTTATGCAATAATTTAAAACGTGCACCTGATAATGCTTGCTCTAACAAGCTCCCCTTGCCATTAACTTATTCGCAATCGTTGCGCGATTTAGGTCCTTAGTGATCGTGCTCTATTTGTCATACTTTGGACCGTTCCTCTGTCAAATCCATGATTTGTTAAACTCTCGCTATCTTCATATGCGAGTGTCCTTCAATCAAAAACATATACAACAGTTAGTAATTTTCAACATTAAAGGATGCCCGTATTATAATACAAGGCTTTTCTACTATACGCATCAACGCGTGTAATTTCGTTGACTATATCTATTCTATATCGTTTTTATTGGTGTAACGTGTATTACACGATAACCATATGTGTTGTTCTCAATACTTTAATCATACTAAACCTTTGATATACATGTACTTACCGGATTTGCGATCAAGCCTCGAACCGAACACCAATCTTTATTAAGAGCATAAGGTTTAAGTCCAAGCATAGTTTTCCCACCATACTTGAATCTCTTAAACCAAGGCTCTGATACCAACTTGTAACACCCATAAATTTGTTTTGAGATTTTCATAAATAAATCTCAATTACTGAGTATTTATATTTAAATGTTCATGCTAAATACTGGTTTATTAAAAACTTTTACAATTTAAGGTGATACATCGTAATGTGGTTTAGTTCATCGTTTTAGAATAATGGCGAAACTACATTTGCGGAAGCTTTGTTTAACGTGTGTTCGGTTCTTGCTCGATGCTTGATCTTCATCCGGGACCCTCGACATTCACCTGTGATTAAAACCAACTTAAAAGTCAGTTTTGATAATTAAATAACTAATATAATAAGGAAATTAGGAAAATCCAACATTGATATCTTGATCCAAAAACAATATACTTGAATCTGGCCTCCACCGTAACTTACGGTGGACACCGTAAGTTACGGTGGCCCCTGAATTAAAAACCTTCCCACCGTAACACAGGTGGCAATCACCGTAACGATTTCAGCCCCACCGTAACTTACGGTGGGCACCGTAAGTTACGGTGGCCCCTGTATCATACCTTTCCATTTTGCCGTTTTTGACACGAAAACTTCCGTATCTTTCAATCCGCTTGTCCGTTTGACCTACCGTTTCTTCCTACATGATTGTAATTTGATTCTCCACATCATGGAGTCAAAATCCAACATTTTATTTAACAAAATTTCAGACTTTTAAGTCTTCGGCTTATTACCCCTTTTTACCAAATTTTGACCCGTTCGATATTTATCAAACATACATGTTTATTTAACCTTTAAACTCATGAAATTCATTATTTCAATATCTCCTATCATATTAATCTCAATTCACGGGTTTCTTACATAATAAAATCCCTTATACGCTTAAATGCTTGTTTTGACCCGTTAAGGGTATTTATGTACTTTTAAGCTTAATTTACGCTCGTCCCTTGTATGCAACATAAGTCTACCCATTTATATTGAATAGTCTTCCGCCACAATTATAATTGTGGTGGATTTAACGTACTTAAATACTTATTCCAAATTTTATCCCTCGGATATGTCATTCTACGGCAAGACGCACTTTAAGGCGTTTAACCCTAGAAAGTTTATTCCTACAACTTTTATGCACATCCGAGGGTTGAATGGTCATAATATAAGTTTCTAAACAACCTCTAAGGGTCGTTTGCCCGGTTGACCCATCAAGGGCTTTTTGGTCGATTTTAGTCCTTCAACTTGCGATGAAGGACTTTCACTAAATACTTGACCAAATCTTTGCACCTTTAACTATAAGACTATATATGCGTACCTGGCCCGGGTCAACAAATAGACCCAACTTATACCTTGCTTTAATTAACCAATATTCTATGGCGTCGCGATTATCCAAATTGCTAATCGCTCCTGATAACATAAGACTTAACAATCACATTAGTCGATATTGTCAAATGGTGTTATCATCACCATTTGAACCGTTTGGACTATATGCCCAACGTTATCTATTTAATCAAAAACATCGTTTTTGATTTCCAATTCATACATCCATCCCATCCCGGATTTTATTACCATACCCTTTTTCTTTTACACTATTTTCTTACAAATTCAACCCAATTCGGCTTACGCCATGGGTATCCTTTTAACCTTGATTTACATTAGTCGACACTTGACCAATTTCCATTTTTGCCCTTTTCCCTCATTATTAGATTACACTACAAGGTAATCTTAACAAAATCCATATTTCCAATATTATCGTTATCACTTTACAACGTATCGAATAAACGAGTATTCTACATAAGTGTGTAAATTACACTTACCTCGCATCCACGCCACGCTTTTCCTTCCGTACTTGCTCCGTTTGACCCGCTCCCTCCTCCAAGCTTTCACCTAGCTTGTTACGCGTCAAACTATTGTCAATCATTTACAAGGCGGTTAAATTAGTTATTAACAATTACGACTATTCCACCTCACTTATTTTCTATGTCTAATTATCATTCATCACATCGTAGGTTAGTTTGACTTTTTAAAAGTCAAATGCCCATTAGTATACCAATTGCATATTCGAGTTCATCAACTAGTTTTAGCATTCTTTAATTACCCGGTAGGCGTTATCTTTAGACCACCGTTTTAACCAAAGTTCTAACCACGTTTATCACATTTTAATCACTTTAGTTAGTTCAAGCGATTATCAAGACTAATTTATTCATTCATTTCAGAAGAACTATGGGTTCTCATCTTTAAGTGAGACCCGTTTATCATATCACTAGCATTCATCATGACACCTTATATAATCAAGTTCTTCATATGAACTAGTAGGTACCCAATTTCACTTAGGCATTACATCGAACACCTTATGAGCATGACATTTTACTACTAGAAATCAAGCTCATGACTAACTACTTAACCAAGATTTAAACATTCTCTTCTTTTTTTTTACATGATCATGACAAATCTTCATACCAACAAATCTGGATTTGCTTCATAGAGCTCTAATACACTAAGTTAACAAGGATAATCCTAGTGTTTAACATAATTCTCCAAAACCCACTTGACACATGTGAGTATGATCATGAATTCACAATCATGAACATCAATTTAACAAATAAATGACTAGGGTTTACTCCTAGACATAATATTACTTCAAGATTCATCCATGCATGACATAATCAAGCTCAATTTCAGTTTCTTACAAATAACCTAGAATTTAAGATGGATAAAAACATCACAATTTTACATACCTTATGATCCTTTCAACTAGGTGTTCATGAATTTGTGCTTGAAATTCGATTTAGACTTGATTAGAGGCTCCAATTTGTGAGTTTTGTGAGGATTTTAGGGATTGAAGAAACCCATGTCGCCTCCCTGCTTCTTTGTTCGACCAGACACCCCCAAAGTGGGTGTTTGGTTTGTTTTAATTCTTGTTTTTAATAAATCAAGTTTAACAAGTTTGGCCCCTCCATTTTCCTTAGTTCATAATTTAAGTGTTTTAACCCACTCATAAGTCACTATCTAACTAGGTTAGAATTATTCCTAGTTAGCTTAGTAGGTTCGGGAAGCCGTAACCCGTTTTACTTTAAGTCCCGTTAAATCGGGCCTTTTATCATCCTATTTTCTTGAAAGCTCTTATTCACTTTAAATAAATATTAGGATTATTCAATTAATTCCTAATACTTGCCGGTTTACTTTTACCACTAACGGTATTTTCCCCGTCTTTAGTATTAACGGGGTTTAATTACCAAACCCGTTTTCGAGGTGTTACACATTGAGAGGCTGTTTGGCAACTTCTGAATAGGTAAGTGTTGAACCAATAAGAGGTCTGAACCATTAAGTGCTGAACCAGTAAGAGGTCTAGATGTCTGAACTATTAAGAGAAAGACAAATGTCTGACCAATTCAGATCAGAGGTCTTAACCATTTAGACTCAGTATAATGCTTAACCATTCAAATGAAATTGTCTGAATCATTCGACATCTGCTCACGAAACAAACAGTTTGAACCATTAAGTGCTGAACCAGTAAGAGGTCTCAACCATTAACAACCTCATTAAAAGCTAAACAAACAGCCCCTGAGAAGTTTAAGAGCGTTTAGATAAGGATCGGGTGCCGGTTTGGCATGCTCACACTCATTAGGGGTGTTCAAAAAAATCCGAATCCGAAACCGAATCCGAAATATCCGAAAACCCGTATCCGAAATATCCGAATTTTCGGATATCCGAAAACCGGATAATCCGAAAATCGGATAATCCGAAAATTCGGATTCGGATTCGGATAGTGATTTTGAGAATTTTCGGATAATCGGATTATCCGAAAATATCCGAAATTTAATTTTTATTTTTTTCGGATATCCGAAAATATCCGAAGTATCCGAAAAATATCCGAAATATCCGAAAAAATATCCGAAGTATCCGAAAAATATCCGAAATTTATATTCGGATATCCTAAACTATCCGAAAAATCTGGTTCCAAATATTAAAAAATAATAAAAAAATAAAAATTAAATAAAAAATTGGATATTCGGATATCCGATTAGATATCCGAACCCGAATCCAAAATTTCGGATATCCGAAATCGGATATCCGAAATTTCGGATTTGGGTTCGGATGTCAATATTTCACTATCTGAAATTTCGGATATCCGATTTTCGGATATCCGAAAACCGGATTATCCGATCTTGAACACCCCTAATCACTCATCACCAATGATATGATTATGATGGAAGAAATCAGTTAGGCCAAGAGTTGGGATCATGAGCTCAGCATTGGGCCTAGGGGAATTAGTAACAGCAGCCCCTTTCAGCCCATGATCTTCAACACATTTAGTTAATTTGTATAGACCCTTTATGGGCACAGCTTTTTCCTTCACCAACCCACTCATAATAAGTAAGAAAGATTAAATACAAGTGAGAAAATGTAGAGAGTAATGCTCCATTCTTCTAGATATATATTATAAAGAAATATGACTACTTTCGTGATTTTAAAAGGGTTTACTTCCTAAAACGTTCTTCTTTTTCTTCACATAATCTAAACCTCTTTCGATATCATCAGGAAAAAGAACAGTTGCAATGTCATCATCAAGCTTTCCGGAAATATTTTGAGCAAAAAAATCTTCATCTATTGGAATCCCACCATTGAAACCAGTCTGTTAAACAAAATTAAAATGTACATTGTTTAAAAAGAATTTCATAAATTGTTTGAAGAAGAAAAAAAAATCAACCCCTTTAAGCAATTCTCGAAGAACAACGAAGTGGATGGGATCTGAATCACAAAGAGTTTCATCAATATCGAACAGTACCGCTTCAAGTGGAACAAGTGCTATAAATGCAGATTTGCTGTTGCAAAGAATCAAATACACATATATTGGCATATCGCTTTCATTTCATAACTAAGACCATGCGTAGTGGGCTTGATCCGGCGTTTTCTCCCCCCCCCCCCCCCCCAAAACGCCTTCCCCCCACCCCCTCCGGCGTGATCCGGCGTTTTTCGCAAAAAAACCCCCACCGGCGTGCTTTGAATCACGCTAAAATGGCAAATTGTTGGCCAATTAGATAAGAGCACGTGGGTTTAAAGAGATAAGGATGGATTTTTTTGCCGGAGTTCGAGTGGGTTTGGGTTTTGTGGTTAGCCGGAATTTTCGCCGGAAGTTTTCGCGGGTGGTTTGATTTGAAAGTTTGGTCAACTTGTCACATTAGGCCCTTGTAATTTAGTTATTCCTAAAATAAGTTTAATACTAAAAACTTGAACTTCAATAGTTACAAAACTAACAACTTGAAAATTAACGTGTTTTTTTTTAAGTATGATAGTTTTTATTTTTTAATACTAGTATTGTAATTTTTTTTTATTTAATGAAATATTATTAGTTTTTAATTTAAAAAATTAATAATTGTGTAATGGTTGTTTGGGGCATTATTGGGCATTATTCCACTACGCCTTTTTTGTAAAAACGCCCAATAATGCCCCCTTGCTGACTGGACTGCCACGTGGCAGAAAAGGCCCAAGGGTGGGGGCATTATTCACAAAACCACTACACATGGTCTAATATTTATGTCGCTTAATGAAAATAATACATATAAAAAATGGCTTATGTCTCCCTCTAGCTACTTTGTCTTTTATTTTATCTCTATCTCTTTGAGTTTTAAAGTAAAATATGTTTACATATATGCATATTAATTTTTATTTTTAATTTTTGTCATCGTTTATGGTACTTGAACCCAAAATCTCCCCCTCCCAAACCTAGGCATTTAAAGATTTTATCTTTGCCAATGAACCACCATCCCATTGGTATATATGCAACTAGCTATAAACCGCGTGAAACGCGGTTTTAACAAATGAAGATAAATTTATTTGTTGAAAATTAAAATCGTGTAAAAAACAAATACATTGGAAGAAACAAATAACAAATCATTAAATTTCAGTAAGAATTTCCTTGTAGATTACATTGGTTGTTTTATTTGTAGGGTTATTGGATTTTAATAATCCTAAGTTTCACCTGTTGGCCGATAATAATTCAAACTTTAAAAATTCTCTCCAATAATCCCAACTTGTAAAAGTTTGACCGCCATTGATCTTTTTCAAATATATAAGAATTTGGTCTCCTCAATAGATTCAATTACACCTAAAGACTCCTTAATTGATTTAAGTGCACCTATGTTAGAAAAGGATCAATGGAGGCCAAACTTTTACAAGTTGGGATTATTGGAGGGAATTTTTAATGTTGGGATTATTATCGGCCAACAGGAGAAACTTAGGATTATTAAAATTCAATAACCCTTATTTGTAACATTTCTATCTTTATCTAGTATAAATAACTTTGTAATATGCAAGCACAGTAGATCATCACAACACCATTCTAATAAAAATAAAGGGTTATTGGATTTTAATAATCTCAAGTTTCACCTGTTGGCCGATAATAATCCCAACTCTAAAAATTTTCCCAAACGATCCCAACTTGTAAGAATTTGGCTCCAATTGATCCTTTTCAAACTGCAGGTGCAATTAATTCAATTAAGGATGCCGCATATGCACATGAATCTATTGGGGCGACTAAATTCTTATATGTTATAAAGGATTAATGTGGGTCAATTTCTTACAAGTCGGGATCGTTGGAGGGAATTTTTAAAGTTGAGATTATTATCGACCAACAGGTGAAACTTGAGATTATTGAAATCCAATAACCCAAAAATAAAATACTTTACACAAATACAAGATATCATAGAATATGAACCAAATAGAAAATAAATCCTCAAGAAAAAAAATGGGAGAAGGACATAAACAATTTAATCATCAGTCTACATAAGAAAATGAAAATGTTGGTTCAAAACACATTTAGATCAAACCAGAATAATTATGATGAAACCACCTATGGCACCATTGGGAACCGACTCCAAAATACCAGATTAGAGCCAACAATACCAGCAAAGAGAGCATGGCACCACCATCTGCAATCCCAACACGAAAAGAGAAATAGAAACTTGGTGAACCGTAAACAAATTGAAAAAAGGAAAAAGAAATATAAGATTGCTAACCTATCAAAGAAATTCTTTTGATTTTATAACAATTTCACCTTGGCTTTGATCTTAAGAAGCACATCATTTACTCGCATCGGTCAAATACATTGTGTGAGAGGTCGAAAGTCGGCTAGACATTTTTTTTTCTTCCATGCACCTTAAAACAAAGAAATGTAAAAATAGGTTTGAGTCAGCCATGTAACTTCTGATACAGGTCAACTCTAGTCACATTTTGGTGCTCTGATGTTCGGTTTTCCAGCTTTATGTTTATAGTCTTATATAACCAAAGCAACATTCTGATACGGGTCAACTGTAGTCACAATTAGGGATGAGCATTTGGCACCGGGTACCGATACCGAACTGGTACCGTACCAGGTATATTCGGTACTGGTACTGGTACCGGTTCCCATTTTCCCGTTTTGCGGTACCTGTACCAACCCCGTATTTTGTAATGAAATATGTTTCGCAAAGAAAGAAATAAACCAATCCACATAAAAAATGTTTGCAAAATCACTGCAAAGTTAATAATATAAATCAGATAAATGAGTGAACACCACACTACTAACTCAAGACATCTTTTAGTAATGAGATCTCAACTCACCTATCGTCTTTCCAAAACGAATGATGATCCAACTCAGGAACAACCAATGTAGCATTCAATATGCGTGCAACAACATCATCATCAGTTATCTGCACAGAAAAGATTGCAAAAAGACAAATGATTAACAAACATATAAAATTATCATCTCTAAATTGATTTAAATCTCATGACCTAATTAGAACTGTATAGATCCACAAATACCACTGGATCAAACACCTCGTAATAATCATCATCACGATGATCGTTGATTCACTTACCGGCAACTACTAGATCAATGATTAGCCATAAACGATTTTCCATTGGGTGTTGGAAGAGTCTTCTTGGAAAACAGTAGATAAATCGGAAAGCAATTACCGGTTAATTTCTGGTTCGAGATTTAGGGCTTCCAAGTGTTACCATCTTGAAAAGAGACCTGAGTATTCTTTCACAGTACTGTATTACATTCACATCAGAACAAATAGCTACTTAACTTAAAGTCAACGTCTATCAAATTCTAGCAATTAGGGTTTTATATCAGGAAGATGAAACATAAAGAATGAAATCTAAAAGAAGGGGTGAGGTTATGGAATAAACGGGCTGATCTAACCATATAGAAACCCTAACAATTCCTAATCATGAAAATAACCCCTAAATAAAAAAAATCATTAAACTAAACAACCTGGTAATAGAAAACACATCGAATTCAAAAAAGAAACAGAGAGTGTTTACCCGATCAGAGGTGTCATTAAGGGAAGAAGACGGTTCTTTGTCTATTTTAAAAGTTTGTCTTGCTCAATAGCTGCTTCTCTGGCACTCCAAGCAGACCAGTAAGATGCGAACAGAATGGTACCAATAGCCATAAGCCATAAAAACACCTCAGCAACATCAACCAATGGGCATTTTGGAGAGTATATGATAGGAACTGAAAATATGATTAAATTGAAACAAGAACAAACACGATAGTCGGCCCGATTCGAGAGGGGCTGGTCTCCTAAATTCTGATCAGAGATCACAATACAAATAAAATATCTCATACCCCTAAAAAAACTAAACAAAACCTGAATATAAAGACTCTAAATCTAATGGCAGTTAATCGGAGGTTATGCCCCACTTCCCTCAATTTCTGGATCAGCCAAACTTCCTGAATTTTTTAATACTTTCCCTCCAACCCGTTTACCTCTATCCAGCAATAATTCTGACCCAACAACTCTGGGTTTGTATCAGTATAGCTGCACAGAAACTGTGGAAAAACATAGGAGTTTCCAATTAATTTAAGGTTTGTTCTTCTCAATTAATAATTCAATAAAGCGTTCAATGAACTGTGCCATTTATTTTTTCCTGGAGACTCTGTTTCAAACTTTCACCAGCATCTTGTGGAAGCATGACTACAGGGATGCCAATATTAACGTCTGGTTCATCTGCTTCACACACCATCTTGAATAGTTCTGTAAAAAAATAAAGATTATTATATTTGTATAACCATCATAATAACCTAAAGTGGCAAAGTAGAGAGAGGGGAGCTCATGTCGGGTAACAGGTTAAAACATGTTTGAATCAAAGCAATTAAAACTTGTGTTCTATGTTAAAACGGGCCAATTGACCCGTTTCTTTATAGGCTGGTACTTATATTGGAACTATGTAACCTGTTTCAGATTCAAAACATAGGGAAAGGTTAAGGTACAATAGCCCCTTAACGTGCAAAGCATACGCGACTTAATCAGACATATTAGCTTGTAATCACGCATAGGTTAAACACAAAATCATGCATGAACAAAATACAAAAAACATACTTGCGAAACCCCTAATTACGCATGTGGTCACATAATTCACGCATGAATAAAACCTAATTACGCATGTTATATGCATAACTATGCACGTTATTTGGTGGTCACATACGCTATGCACGTTAAGTGACTTTTGTATTTTAAACTCTCACAAGACATGAGTTAATAATGTACCTGTGCGATTGTAAATAATAAGGATTGCTGATGCACCAGCCGCTTCAGCAACATTTGCCTTGGTTGTAAACTACAGTTCCCTCGATGCACAAGGACATGTGTCGAATGTTGGTCATCAACAACAACCTTACAGTTGACACGGTAGCTGTGGTGCCAACGTTGTTCTGCAAATTGATTTGTCGAACGCTGGTCAACACCAACAGCCTTACAATTAACTCAAACACTTTAAAAGTAGACTTATTTTTAGTTTTTTTTAACCGATTACCTTACACACTTTCTAAACCTACTTTTAAATCTACGCTTTTGTTCACTGAAATCAAAACCCTTTAGAAATATTTCAAAGAAGAGTATATTTTCACATGTCTTGATAGTGCTAACCTACAAAACATTTAGATTCTGGATCAGATATAACAAAATTCATTAACATATTTCTTATTAATCAAATGTGTCTAATTTAGCAAATGTATTTGAAATAATCACCAAGAGTATGAAATTAAAAAATAAACCTAAATGTAATTCAAGTTGAGCGAGTGTGATTCGAATTAAGTGGTATTAAAGAAGGAAAGATCGATATGGCAAACATATAATTGTTAAATCATAATTAACAAACCATACTACTGGGATTAACAATAATGTGGGGTATGGGGCATCCCCCTCTACACCCATTAGTCACACACTTAACTAAATAGTTAACAAACCATACTACTGGGATTAACAATAACGTGGGGTATGGGGCATCCCCCTCTACACCCATTAGTCACACACTTAACTAAAAGAAACAAAACAAATAATAAAAGATACGACCCAACCCCATGCATGCCGAAACTGAACACGCCTATCAAACATGAGCCGTCTGGTCATGTTTATCGCAAATTTCATCAGATGTTTTGATAGCAATAACCTGGTCGTTGCAATTTGTCTCGGACTCTTTACCCAATATTTGGTTTTTGGGTGTTGTATGCTCATCCATAGAACTGGACGGATCTTTGTGCTCCTTGCTTTTACCCCAAACGACCATATAAAGCCCCACAACTATGACAACTGCTCCTAGAACCCTGGAGAACATAAAGTTAGCGGTTTGGGTAAAATAGTAAATAATTAATAACTGTTATATTTTTTTACCTTCCTAGGTATGTTTTCTCGGCTAGAAAAATCGATCCCATGAAAGCTACGATTATCATACACAATGGGTTAAATGCAGTCACAAAAACCGGACCTCTTTCTCTCATAATGATCCCTTGGACGTAGTAAACAACACCTGAACATATCATCCCCTGCATAGACACGAGTAAAATTTGGAGTTCACACCATAATTACCTGTTTTCAATTTTCTTCCTTTTTTGGCCTTGTTATACGCCTGATATATTTAGAGATGGCAGATCCCACCCATGTACTAATTATACCAAGTTAAACCGCCAATTTAGGGCTAAATGTGTTTAACAGGTCAAAAGTTACTAATTACAACATAAACCATCTAAATCATTTTCTAAAAAATGTAGTTAGAGTTGGTTACACAATAGAGTGTTGCTAGAAGTGTGGTGTTCCACTTTATAGCCCAAACTGCAGGGTTCCCCCTCTCCATGATCAACGCCGCTATAGCACCGACGATTGTCGCCAATAAGCATATCCAAGCGGTCATAGCTAGCTCGTCCGGATATGACTTTAGTGTAATTGCCTACACATTACAAATAAACACATTAATTAATTATTAATAATATTTATATTAAACATATATATTCTTACTTGTAGAATATATATGTTTATGATTGTTTGTGTCAAGACATGAAGAGGACGATCCAATTCAACTCCTGATCTCAATCGATGAAAATTCTTTTTGTGAGTTTATAAGAAATCAATATCAATTCAAACAACCATTGCCAAAATAAACCCTAAATCCTAACAACGGATAGTTGTGAAAACATAAAATTTTAATCAACATCCGAATTAAACAACGGATTTCATGTCTTGACACAAACAATCATAAACAATCCAAGCAACAACAATATGTGAACAGATTAAAGGCACCACACGAACTGCAAGTACATTTGCATGTATTAGTGGCTTTAGTTAGAAGAAGAGAAAAGTGCCCGGATAGTCCCTATGGTTTGCTCCGATTTCACCTTTAGTCCCTACATTTTCAAAATTACAGCTATAGTCCCCAACTTTGGCAAATTCATTCTCAGATAGTCCCTAGCGTGGATGGGGGTTAGTTTTCTTAGTTAAGTGGATGTCCCCACCCTTACCTTTCTCTCTCATTCTCTCTATTTCTTCTCGATTGCTTCTCTCTGTTTCTTCTCCGACGACATTTACACTTTGTTCCCGAGTCTCATTTAACAGGGGAGGGGAAGGAAAATGAATTAAGAGAGAAAAGGAGGGAAAATATGTGATTTTTTCGTGTTCCCGAGTTTAATGAAATGTAAAGGAAAAGAGAAGAAAACAAGCATTTTATGTGTTCCCGAGTTAGGAGGAAAAGAAAAGAAAATAACAATGTTACCATTATACCCTTTAAACATAAAACATTTTAATATTAGATTGGAGGGTAATTTAGTAATTTATAGGATTTTCTCTCATAATCTCTCCAATTTGGGAGGATGAATATATGGACAAATTTTCTTCCATTTTCCCCCCTTTTCCCTCCCCTCTCCCTGTTAAATGAAACTCGGGAACATGGTTTTTCATACTTTCATCTCTTTTCTCTCCCCTCCCCTCCCCTGTTAAATGAGACTCAGGAATAGAGTGTTAGGCTACCGTCGGTCAAACGAAATCCCAAATGAAACCCATCTCTAGCCCTCTCCACCCACATCTGTGCTAATATTCCAAACCCTCTGGTCACCAAAACCACCAAACTCGACTTCACAGTCCCTTTCGTGACATCTCCAGCAACATGTAACCACTCCGGTCATCGTTTCCGACCCTTTGTTAAATAATCCAGCCTTGTTAAATCTTTAACAATGAAAACGAGCAAGAAGCACACAAAAACACATACCTAAAGAGCTCGGCAAGAACAAATCGGAGTATGGCCAGAGTTTACATAGAACCACAAAATTCATTTTCTTTGGATTCATCAACATGAACTCAAAGAGACACAAAGAAATAATTTAGTTCCGTACTCTTCCCGTCACAAAATTCCGTACCATTCCCGTCGCAATCTCCGACAAACAAAAAATCGACATGTCGGGGTCCAAATCGAACTCCAAACCAGCAACTACCAGATCCTAAACAATCATCGGATCCTAAAAATCGCCGTCTTTGTCACCGCTGTCTCTGTAAACACGGATCCTAAACAATCGTCAGAAGCCATGCCGACCGGAAGCAATGCCGGCGCCTCCTTCACCGGCGCGCTCTATCTCTTTCGTTTTCTCTCTTTCTCACTCCATCTGCACTCTCTCTAATCTGTTGTTTGGGTCTTGGAGGAAGAGTTGGGGAAATAATGGTGATTTGGGTTTTTTAAGTTCAGGTGTGTTGGGGAAGATATTGGGGGTGTTTGGGATTCCTTCTCAAAATGACTTATTAACTTATATAAGTCCTAATTGAGAAGTTAGAAATTCTAACTTCTCATAAATGACTTCTCATACACACAAAACTCTCTAAAATAAATAAGGTAACCCAAACACTTAAAAAACAACTTATTAACTTTTATAAATCAATAAGTCATAAGTTGCTCCAAAATAAGCTAACCCAAACACCCCCATTATAATTTAGAGAAAAGTAAGGGTCTTTTTGTCATTTCACATCCACTTAACTGAGAAAACTAACCCCCATCCACACCAGGGACCATCCGAGAACGAATTTGTCAAAGTTGGGGACTATAGCTGTAATTTTGAAAATATAGGGACTAAAGATGAAATCAGAGCAAACCATAGGGACTATCCGACAGTTTTCTCTTAGAAGAATGAACTGAAAAGCATAGATTCGTCAATTTCGAATTAACTAAAAACCCTAATTTTATCTTCGATATCAAAGAAATCCAAGGAAAAAAAATAGATATAACAAACAAAAACGTACCAAGAAGATGTAGTTTAATCCCCCACAAGAGTGTAAACCCTTAACCAAGTTGATCTGGTCTCGATTCATTACCTGTGATGTCGTACGGGAGAAGGAGGAAGATGATTGAATAACGTATAGTGTTTGCCAGAGAGAGTTAGGGTTTGTGTTTTGAAACGTATAGTGGAAAGGGAGTAATGAGATTTCGGACTATTCGTTGCAAATCGGAGGATCCATTTAGGGGTTTTCATTTAGGTGGGAAAATTTAGCTGAGGTTAAACCACAGGGTGACACGTGTCTCCCAATGGTTTCTTTTATATAATATATATATATATATATATAGATCTAGATTTAACGTGGATATAGTGTTTGTGTCTTTAAACCAAATAGCATGTATACCATACTTTTACCTTTTCTCTGAAATTATGGGCCATTGTGTTGGTTCAGGCCCTTATATACACACTCACGTATGTAATTTGTTTATGTGCCCATGACATTATAGCATAATGGTATCTTGGGGTGGGATAAGACTTAGGAACTATTAGGTCCTGGATTCGATTCTCACAAAGGGAGATTTTCCAAGATTTATTTATTGGGTTTTCTCCTGAATTATTAGTGTATAGGCATTATAGCCTAGTGGGGATGGATATAATCGGGTAGTTCTGCTGGTAGCACGATGATACACCAGTAGTTCGTCAGTGATCCAAATTTGACGTTCAAAAAAAATTGTTTATGTGATTTGAAAGAAGTGAACAAAGGCAAAGATATGGAGAGAATACTTATGTTAAAATGGTGAACAAATGAAGGCTTTAAATAGAGCCAACGATGGAATAACAAAAAAAAAAACAATAAAAATAACTAATTAATCGTACTATCATCGAGAACATGAGCCAACAACCTCCTTTTCTTTTGCATCACACCATCGATCACATACCATATATTTCGGTCCCCCATTTTAAAATGCCATATACTAGATATACTAGGTTATAACCCCGTGTATTATACGGGTTAAATAAATATAACTTTATATATTATGGGGTAACTTTGTAGAATAGTAACCAAGTTTTAAAAGTGTTCCAGTTAGGTCACCCAAGTTTCAAAAGTGTTCCAATCAAGTCACTCAACATTCATTTTTCAATAAAATTAAGGGTCTTTTCATCAATTTCATAGGTAACCGTGGTGATGTGGATTTTTATTTCTTTTTCCCTTTTATTTGATGCTAACTCGAGTGATGTGGATTGTAACTTGTTTTTTTAATTTTTAATGTAATTAATGTGTTTTTATTTTTAATAAATATAAATTCATATATTAAAATAATCCGAGCCAACATCTTATGCTCCATTTTTTTCTTGATACATGGAAAAAAGGACATGACTCGATTTGAATATTAAGTTATCTAATTGGGACAAAAACGATACAAATGACCTAATTAGAACACTTTTAAAACTTGGTTCTATTATAGATAATAAAAAAATTATATCTTTAAAAACGTGTATTGCATGGGTTGAATAAACACGTGCATAACACGAGTTGATTAAATATAATATAGTCGGTTAACACTTATGGCCGTCAAGATATGTTTTTGAAAAAAAATGAACTTTGATGTATCATAACATTTTACTTTGTTTTTTATTTGTTTATTATTAGGTTAGAAACTTGTGTATTACACAAGTTAACATTTTACTTTATTTTTTATTTATTTATAAATAGGTTAGAAACTTAAGTATTACGAATTGTTAAATCGATGAAATGTTAAATTTAAATAGTTATTAATAAGCGGAAAAAGTAAAAGAAAACGTTAAAAGAAAAAAAATGTTATTTTTTTTTTAATTTTCATTACCCGTCGGTTATTAGATAGTAAATAAAGATAAAGATTATAAACTTTTATATAAACAGTTAAAACTGTCTTTATCTTTATAAATAATAAAAACGTTAATATATAGTTTTTAATTTTATTAATTAATATATGGTTATCAGTTATCCTTATTCTTATCATCAAAATCTTTTAATTTTAATAATTAATATATGGTTATCACTTATCTTTATCATCAAATCTTTTCTACAAATTTTAATTAAGACCACCCCATAAAGCGACATGTGTCCCAAAGTGGTTTATTTTATTATATAGTATAGATTGGAGTATATTTTTTCATTTTGTAAACACCTTTAAGTTAGGGATGAGCATTTGGTATCAGGTATTGGTACCGAATCGTACCGGGTATATTCGAGTACCAGTACCGGTACCCACGTTCTCTGTTTTTCGGTACCGGTATTCACGGGTAAAACACCGGTAAATACCCATACTGAACCGGTGTATTCTACCTGTACCGGTACCCACTTTTCCCTTTTTTCGGTTTCAGTACCGAACGGGTGCCGTGTTCATCTCTACTTCAAGTTGTTGCTTATCTTATTTTTGCTTGCTTAATAATATTATTTTTTCTTCTGCAACCATTTCAAAAGAGTAGTTTTGCTTTAGTATTACTATGTATATTTGTTATATAAGAACTTCAGGGACGAATCTAGAGCTATTTAGGGGGTTTTAGGAAACCCGTTCGATTCGTATTTTATAGTTCTAAAGGAATCCTTTAATATTTTGTAGGGGAACCTTGTAAACAGATGTATAGACTGGTCTACTGGTTGGTATGAGCGCTTTTGTAGTTTGCAAGTCGTTATCTCTGTTGATATCATATGGTGTATGATATCTCTATTAGTTCACAAATCGTTATCTCTATTAGTTTGCAAGTCGTTATCTCAAAAGAAATGTAAAGTTTAATCTATTTGCAAAAGATAAAAATAGCTGTGAATCTTTCATTATTGTATTTTTATTATGAGATGAACCTTACCCGACTCGTATTTTTTTATGTTCGAACATATGATATTGAAACATTTAAAAAAATAAACCCCTTATAAAAAATTCTTGAATCTTTCATAACAAGTATATTTTGTTACATAGAAGTGACATCCTTTCTTCTATAATCTTGTATTCTTGTATAATATTTTAATAATATTTGGAGCATTGTAGACAAGCTCATGTGCATGCACGCCATATACATACATACATACAAAAACACTACAAATAAACTGTGAAATCGAGAAATGTGATCCTTTCATCACAGAAATTGATATTTTGAAATCGGGAGTCTTCATGTTGTTTGCGTCAAGATAAGATAGCTAGATTCCACCAACTCATTTAACAGTGTGCGTCTGCGCACAACGTCATTAATATTGAAATTTGTAAGTTATGATTTCCTTGTACATTACTATTGATTCCCTTGGTTTCAAATTAAATTTACATCCATAAACTCGGTTTAAATAGTTCACGACGAAAAGTTGATAAATGTAAGCATGTCGCAAAGACATATTATAATATTATAAAACATCACATTTTCAAAGTTGTAAGATTTAACAAAAAAAAAAAAAAACTTTGCAAAAAAAGAAAATTCGAAACCATAACGCAGCTTTTGTGACTTGTATACATTTGTGATTCGATAGCTTGTATATTATTACGCACAACTCCATTTTGATTAAAATTTACACTGAAACATAGGTAAAAACAAGCACATTACAACGATATATTCAATTTTAGTAAACAACTGATCTTGAAAACTATAAAATAAATAAAAACGTAAAACAGAAAGATTGGGAGTGGATCATATGTCAAAAGATAGTTGGAAAGAAAACAAAAGAAAAAACAAGAGCAAAAGTGTATAGTATATGTTATGTAGTATAGAGAACAAACACAGTGATTGGGGTTTGAATTGTATTGAGATTGTATTGTACAAAGAATTAGGGTTACAAAGAATGGTGTTTATATAGAACACCAAGTTACATATTTAGCCCCTACACTACGACACATCATTCACTTTCCGACACTCCCCCTCAAGTTGAGTAGTGGGATCACTGATGTGTGCAAAATGCAACATATAAATTTCATCAAATGAGGCATAAACTAACCCTTTTTTTAGTACTAATGTTGGAAAAAGTGTGTTTTTGTCTTCCTTTTGTATTTTCAGGACCAAATGAGCTTAAATGAACAAAAGAAACAAATATGCAGCAAAAACTAACATAAATACAAAGAAAAGGAATAAACGTGGCATGCCCGACCCCTCGACAGCATCTTCCCAAGCAAAAACAGGAAACAGAAGGCTGACCATGGCCACATGCCCACTGAGCATAGGGGCGTGTCCAGATGTCTGCAAAAGACAAAGCTGTAGAAGCTTCTACTGCTCACCACAGGGGCGTGCCCACTGAGCACGGGGCGTGGTTAACGCTAAGATTCGCAAAATCTAGCAAATCTTGGTAGTACAGATACGCTTCTGCACACGGGCCGTGCCCAGCGAATACGGGGCCGTGTGGAGCCTAATGCAGACAAGAACAATTAATGAAGTAAGAGAAAGAGGATGGCCACGGGGCCGTGTCCAGCGGACACGGGGCCGTGGCCGGGCTTCTGTTCAGTCTATAAATAGAGGTGCTTGGTTCACTTCAAAGGCATCCCTTGACAAACCACCTCTCTCCCACTTCACCACCACTCCACCACCACTACAACACCCACATCCACCACCATCATCCATCATCCACCTTAGAGTGTGTGTAGTAGTCTCGGGATCCAAGATTGATCGTAAAAGTTCTTGTCAATCAAAGGCCATGTTTGGCTAAGTCTCTTACATCACTTGGTGAAGACAAGCATTTAATGTATTACTTTTGATTTTTAATCTTTTCGCACTTTTTATTTGGTTTTGTGTTAATGACTTTAATAACTAGTTTCTTATGTTGAAGGTGGAACTTCTTTATCATTTGTCCGTGGTGTCTTGGCATTACTTTACTGTCTATATAAAGTAAAAGATTTTCACCATTCATATCTCTACGGTCTATATAGAGATATGTTGGCTACCTGGTCGGGGGTTAAGGGAATGGCTTGGTAAGGTTCTTGCCTTGTTCAGTGTATAGATCCTGCAAGGACCTGGGTCAAGCTTACTAGAACCTCCTTCAATACCCACTGGTATTGGATGGCGGGGGTGCGAATAGCTTGATCCCCTAATATGTAAACTACTATTAATACATTAAACCGGCTACTTGGGATTGTATCCCTGCTGACTCAAACCACTTAGCCGAGGGTAACGTCACCTTCAAAAGAGGGGCCTACCACTTTTTGCATTAATAACTTAATTAATTATCTTTCAATATTCCGACCCTTTGGGATTGTATCCTTGCTGACTCAAACCACTGGGTTGAGGGTAACGTCACTTTCAAAAGAGGGGCCTACTACTATAACTAAGATAGTCTCTTAAAAAGTGCAAAAGTGCGGAAATCATCAAAGGATACATTAAAGGCAAGTCGGATACAAGTGATTCATCTTGTCTATCTGTTTTATTTTTATTTTCAGCATTTTTAGTTTTTATTTTCAAGTTTAAAACCTTTTCTAAAATTTTTTGATTTGATTAGACGTTGAGGATAAACCGGTACTAAAAGCTCTTGTGTCCTTAGACGACCTCGGTATCTTACCAACACTATACTACGCTCACGATGGGTGCACTTGCCCATGTGTGTGTTTAGTATTAGTAGAATATCGTGTTTTATAAATTTAAAACTTGAATAATGTGTTAAAAAGGGCTTAAAATATTAATAAAAACATATCAAACGCAACACACACCAAGTTTTTGGCGCCGTTGCCGGGGACACAAGGATTTTAAGAAAGTTAGGAATCAACGGTCTAATCGTTTTTCTTGTTTTTCATTTTTTTTAGAAATTTTTTAGATTTTTCAGCTTCTGCAGAGCTCAGCACGGTGTCGTGTCTGTAACGCCCGCGTCCTTAGACTTTAGCTAATTGTCACTTTTAGCCCCTATACTATGAGCTATATGATACTTTTAATACTTGGTAAAACTTATACAGTCAAACTATGGCACTTGGTGAAACTTATGCAATCAAACTATGATTCTTGATACTTGGAAACTATTGATACTATGATTCTAGAAGATTTAATTCTATGATTCTTGATACTTAGGTGCTTGACTCTTGAGGCTCGCGAAACTTGAGACTTGGTTGAACGAGGGACTAGAGTCTTGTCACTGGCTGAAACTATGAAACTATGGATACGGTTGTGTTAATATAGTTATGTGATACATTTACCTAATAATACGCAACGCAAACGCTCAATCTAACACGCAAAACGAATCCAAGACGGAACACGGAAAGGATGGAATTGACCAAGTGGCCATCCGATCGGATGGCAATCTGAACGGATAGCCACTCGATCGGACCACCATCCGATCCATGCCACACCGCCTTACCCACTCATCTAACACTATAAATAGGCCTGTCACATCACTCATTGATGTGACAGCCTCCCCACTCGAACCAGACGCACGCACTCCTCTTTTCTTCCATTTCTTGGCGATTTTGGTACGTTTTACACTAGATTCTTGTACAACATTGATCTACACATCATTCTCTACATGATGCTCTTTTGAAATCTTACTTTTCACCATGAAATCTCTAAGATTTGAGCTCTTGAAGGTGATGTCATCAGGGTAGTTTGTACAAACTAGGTGTGGTGTCATTTCTGCCAAAATCTAACTTAGATCTAAGGAATTTCATGTATTTCATGCTTGATCTTAACTAAATCTAGACTTTTTCAGCAAAAACTTATGTTTTCTTTCATCTCGTTTAAACTTTTCACTTAAAACGGTAGAATCCGGATCTGAACAGACTAAAGACTTGATGATTAGTCTTGAGTCAGCTTAGAAAATGGATTGTTGCCGGAAAGGATGACCGGAGTACGGATTCCGACATGAACACCGACAAGGACAGACACCTGAATGAACTGTGGTGATTCCCGTTCGATCTGACAGGCTGTGCTTTGATGTGTTTATCGTTGTCTCAATACGTACGATGCCGTCACCTGAAACTTAGAAACTTTACAAGTTTGGGAACGGGATAAGGATAACCCGATCGAATGGCAATCCGATCGGATAGCCATCTGATCGAGTGACACTTGCCCCATAACATTAGAACATCTTGATACTTAAACTATTTTGAATCAGAAACTTAAAATTTGAAACTTGAAACTAAACACACGGTCCGAACGACCATTCTATCGAAGGGCCATCCGAATGGATGACCATCCGATCGGATGGCGATTCGTCTCCCACTCACAACAGTCACATCCATCAAGTGGCAATCCGATCGGACAGACATCCGATCGAACTGCCATTCGATCCAGTGACTGATTCGACACTTTGCGCAATCTCGTTATTCTGCCCGACTCTTATTTATGGTACTCTAATCAGGCTAATTCCAAACGAGCTCCCTTTGATCCAATAACAGTGGTACTGTTAAGCAATCACTGTGAGTATACTCGACACCTTTTTGTTTTAAACTTTGGGATGCAACATGTATTCTATCAAACTATCATACTTGAGACTTTTGGAAACTAAACTCTATCCTATGTATATGTGAAACTTGTGATTCTTGTATTCTATTTTGTGCTATGTGGACGTTTAATCCAGGGTGTGTAGTTCCGCCTTAACAATAGTAGCGCTATAGGAGATGCACCTCCCCATTATTCTCGGGGGTATTGTTAGGAGGATTCTAGTTTTCCTTGAGACTTGGGAAAACAACAAAGCATGGGGATACTTGGGCTATCACTGGTTGGACTGCGAACACTAGCATGGCTGAAACTATTTTGTTAACATTTACACGATGGATATGAGTTGTTTTTAATCTATTATGCTATTACTCAAACTTTTATACTCGCCAGTACGTTTTTGTACTGACTTTATTTTAATACATGTTGCAGGCTGACAGGATGCTAGGAAATGTGAAACAAGCTAGGATGGAACTTAGATACTCCATGTAGCTAAATCTAGAAACTTTGAAACAATGACTATATTTGTTTTGTTGACACTATGTTTAGTGGTTGTTGAAGTTTTAGACAATTTGCCATGAATCAATCTAATTACTATTGAAACTATCAGTGTTATGGAAATCTCATGAGCAATCTGAACGCTTAGTGCTCGCACCCCGATGTTTCCGCCATCGGTTGGGGTGTGACAGATTGGTATCAGAGCCATAACTATAGGGAATTAGGATAAGTAGGAATACTTGCCCTAGTCTATAGTTCTAGGAATCTTGACTCTTATTTGTTGTTTAAGACTTATGCATTCTACCATACCTGCTTCCTAGCAACACATATTCCTGCTAAATTTACAAGCCTTTCCTAAGGCTGATACAATATACACTTGATACTTTTAAAACACTAGTAGGCAGTGTTTGTACTTTGCACGAGATTGCCCTCAAGTCAGGAGTGACATCCGAACCTTGATGGGAAATTTCCTTATTACATTCTAGTAGGTCTTATCTATTGATAAGCACCGACGCTATTAGGGTACGATGTTGTCAAGATAGAGGTGAAACTCAAACCTTGATAACTAGTCCCACTCTTTGATTTTATGTCTCGCCAAAGTCCCGAAATTCCCAATCAAATGGGAACGTGAAATGACCAAAAGGACAAATATCGTAGGCCTAACATCGATGACGTATTTGTCTAAGTAAGTCAAGACGCGTTGCTTCAATTCGAAAGGGGTTCGAAACACTTTGGTTAGTCACCGTTCTTCTACCCAGAACAATTGTATGTTTTATGAGCCTATCTTTTATGTCATTGCGAATTTTATGTGTGGTTTTAAACCCGACTCTTCGTTTACTTTGAGGCTTTTACACTAAACACACGTTTGTCCGCAATCTACAACAATAATAACCTCTCAGGATCAAACCAAATTTATGACGCTTTACTCAAGGTTGTGCTATCACGAAACACTGTGCATGACACCGAAGTACGGGATATAAGTAGTATGGCCGAAACATGGTGGATACGCCGCTGGTACTTCCTATATATAAGTGTTTCTGCCATGATTGCCAAGTTTCGTACCACGTGCCATGAGGAATCGGTGTTTTGGTGACACGGAGATGATTTGTTCGATTAGACTTGATTCATGCTACGAAAGACTTTTGGTATGCTATGTGAAACTATTTGTGTAATCTATGCGTAATCCATATGTAATCTATGTGTAATCTATGTATGTGTTGTTTTGAGAAACAAAATGTGAAACATAGCCTAGCGCCGAAGACGAGGAGGACGTGGTATGCCCGAAACATGGTGGATACGCCGCTGGTACTTCCTATATATAAGTGTTTCTGGCATGTTACCGAATCTTTGTACCACGCGCTAAGTGAAATTCGTAGTTTTGTAGGCTCGGACTGAAGCTGTGGAATCTATTTGGTTAAACTATGTTAATCTATATGGAACCTATTTGAGTAATCTATGATACGAAAAATGGTGAAATCTAATGTTGGGGTTAACGAAGCATGACACCGATGACGAGACGAACGTGACATGGTTGAAGCATGGTGGATACGCCGCTGGTACTTCCTATATATAAGTGCTTCCGTCATGTTGCCGAACTTTCGTAGCACGTGCCATGCGGGATTTCGTTGTTTGAGGATTGTCTACGGTAATCTATTGGAATCTACTGAAATCTAACTAATATATTGAAATCCATCTATGGTAATCTATGTGAGTCTATTGGAAGCTATTGGAAATATATGTGAATCTATGATGATTAAGATGAGTGTGTTGTGCAATTGCGACACGTAACATGACACTGAGTACGAGGCAAAAGCGATGTGCCCGAAGCGTGGAGGATACGCCGCTGGTACTTCCTATATATAAGCGTTTCTGACATGTTGCCAAACTTCGTACAACATGCCATGCGAAGGTCGTGGGTTTTGCGGTGTGGAGTTTATTGGAACCTATGTGAAACTAGAATCTTAATCTATGTGAATCTTGTTGAATCTTGAGACTTAATCTATCGTGTGTAAATCTATACTGTGAGACTTCGTAATCTAGACTTATACGATCCTTTTCTTCAGATGTCTTCTCGAAAGATGTCTGATACTCTCAAAAGATCCAGGGAGAAGTCTCAGAAAAAGATGATATCCTTTATGGCCGACCAAATTGCTCGCGTCGTGCCAAAGATCGTCTCTGAGATCCAAGGATCAAGCACTCCTCCATCCTCTGCTGACTCTAAAGCTGAACAACCAAAGCCTACAAAGTTCAACTATAAACACTTTGTCTCTTGCAACCCTAAGTCCTTCACGGGCAGTGATGGGGTGACCGCTATGCTCGAGTGGTTTGACAGCATCGAGGTTACTTTCATTAACAGCGAGTGGCCAGAGCATTTGAAGACTAGGAGTGCAACGGGAATGTTTCAAGGCAGAGCTCTGGAGTGGTGGTCGAATGAGAGGAATATCCGTTCAAATGAAGAAGCCTATGCTCTTCCATGGGCTGAGGTGTGTGAATTAATGATGCTTGAGTTCTGCCCTCCTCATGAGCAGTTGAAGCTTGAGGAAGAGTTTTGGAACTTGAAGCAGATTGGTGATGACAATCTGGCTTATACTACCCGTTTCAAGCAGCTCAACTTGATTGTTCCTCACTTGGTTTCTACACCTAAGCGCATGATAACCAAGTACATCAACGGTCTGCCTTCTGCTATGCGTGATTCAATCGAAGCAGCTCAACTGGGAACTATTGAGGGAGTCTACCGTCTTGCAGCTAGTCTCAACAACAACCGAGTTCGTGATAAACAGTTTGGAAACTCTGCTCCCTCCAAGTCTGCAAACCACGTTACTTAGCAGCTAAGTGGCAGCAAGAACAAGAAAAGGAAGTCTCAGGGTTCAGGATGCAATGCCATTGTTCCTGTTGTGAACCCTACTGCTAAGCCTGCCACTGCTGCTGCTGTACCAAACCCTCCTGCTCCCAAAATCAAGAAGCCGTACACTAGGCCTCATCCTAAGTGTGCTACTTGCAACTATCATCATCCCGCCACCGCTCCTTGTTGTTTGTGTACCAACTGCAATCGTTATGGTCACACGACTCCCTACTGTCGCCAAACTAACCCTGCCCAACCAGCCCAGCAAGCTCCAGCTCAGGCAGCTGTACCAGCTCTACCAGCTCCTCCACAGAATCCAAAGCTAATCAACTCTGTTAGTGCATGCTACAAGTGTGGAGATACTACTCATCTTCGTAATCACTGCCCTCAGTTGAACCAGGAGTAACAGCAAGCCCCGAGGGGTCGTGCTTTCAACCTCAATGCAAACCAAGCTTGTAATGACAACGATGTCGTGAATGGTACGTTTCTCGTCAATAACTGTTGGTGCATGCGTCTGTCGACTTCGTCTTGTATCGAGTCTTGTATATGTATAGATAAATCAGGGCACGGAAAATGAGAAAATAGGTTATCAGGCAAGTTCAAATGAAATTACATGATGTAATTCCGCTTGAAAGTGTCAAGTTATTTCAAACGAAATTAGCTTTGCTAATTTCGCTTGAACCTGTAATTCCGTATGAAGCTAATTCCGTTTGAGCAGGTTCAAACGGAATTAGGTGGCCTATATATAGATGTTAGTCCGTGTCATTTGAAACAGAATTAGCAAGGTTGTTTCTGACAGCGAAGCTCTGTCGAAGTGTCTTCAGATTTGTAATCGTATCAGAATCAATATAAAAGACAGTTTAAGTGAAGATCTTGCTGAATCACACACAATATGTTTATTTCCGCCTTTCATATTGTGTAGAACGCCTCTGATTGACTCGTTTCGGGTCAGGACACGATCCTACATGTGGTATCAGAACTCAGGAGGAGGAGTTCTGTCAAATTCAGCCTGATTTCATCTCATTTTTTTTTACTTCTACACCTTCTTTTCTCAATTGAACAAGATTTAACGGTTAAAATGGCCTGATTTTCACACATCATTAACGAAACAGTGTATTAACAAAGCCTTGAGAGAATTGGACCATGATTCAATCTTAATCTGATAAAACTTGTAATTCCGCTTGAAAAGTTTGATCGAAATGATGACATCAGCTTAATTTCGCTTGAAAGTTGCTGTTAATTCCGCTTGAAAACGTTATTTCACTTGGTTGATTCCGCTTCAGATAGGTATTCCGCTTGAAATATTTCAAACAAAATCATATATTTCGTTTGAGGAGGTGATTCCGTTTGAAATCAGTAATTCCGCTTCAAATTTTAATTCCGGTTGAGTTGGGATTTTGTTTGAAATTATCTTCCAAGGTAATTCCGTTTGAAAGTTATTCCGGTTGAAGAAGTAATTTCGTATGAAAATATCAGATTTTGAAATTTTGTTGCCGAAACATGGAAGAAGAATTCTACAACGCGTTTGCCACATCTCCGACTACTCCAGCTGCCATTGCTCAAAACATGAACATGGAAAATGAAACTGGAACAATGCAAAAACCCCTTAAACTAATGAGCATTGAGGAGTATTATGGTTGGAAAGATAGGTTTGAAAACTGGGTCCAAGCCAATCATTTGAGATCATGGGAATGTGTTGAGAAAAAGTATGTGCTACCATGTACTGAGCTGGGAGTTGATAAGAAGATTTTTGAATTCACAGATAAGGAACGAGACATGTACAAAGCAGAGAAAATGATGATCAGTTTACTCCAGCAAGCTATTAAAGAAGATATCTTCATATTGCTTCAACATGATAAAACTTCACGTTCTATTTGGGAAGCACTCAGAATTAAGTTTGAGGGAAGTGAGAAGATGATTAAGAGTAAAAAGGCATTGCTTAAGAAATAATTTGATCTATTCACAAGTCTGCCAGTAGAAGATACAAAGAAGTTGATTGAAAGGTACTGCCACTTAGTTCGTTCAATGTCTTTGTTGAGTATCAATAAAGAATGAGAGGAATGGGTAGACAAATTACCTGATGCTTTACCTCAGAAAGAATGGGGTACATTTTTGATGATCTTAAAGAACACCGGAGAATATGATGGTTTGACGATTTCTCAGTTCATCAAAAAGATTGAAGGTTAAGATCTTGAACAACAAAAGATTGCAAGGATGAACAATCCAAGTAATCAACAAGATGTGAAAATGTATTACAAAGGCAGTGTTCAAGAGGTTGAAATGAGTCCAAAAATTCAAACTGCTTTTAGTGCAGGAAACTCATCTGGAACTGTTGATCAAAATTCAAACAGTAGTAGTTGATTTTCTTCATATCCGAGTGTTAATCCAAAGACTTCAACTTCAAGTTTTCAGTCACAAAGTTCAAAAAGTGGAAATGGTTGTGTGATACAGTGCAACATTGCATTGAATCTTTCGAATGGTCAAAGTTTTTCTGAAGAAGTTGCTAAAGATCACATGGCATTACTTGCAACTGTGCTGGAATCCTATGAGGGATTGGTTGCTGGAAGGATCGGAAATCCTATGCTGACAAAAGAGGATTACGATCAGATAGATGCTGAAGAAATGGAGCTCATGGACATCAAATTGTGCTTAGCAAGTGTTTTGAGAAGAGCAGAAAAGTTTAAGATGATTACAGGAAGAAAAGATTTTTTGAATGCACATGTTTCTACTTTGGGTTTTGATAAATCTAAAGTTACTTGTTTTAGATGCAGGGAGAAAGACCATTTCAAGAGAGAATGCAAAAATCAGGAAGCTAGTGGAGCAAAGAATCCTTTTGGAAAAGATGATTACTATCAAAAAGCCATATATCAACAGGTTGCTCATCAACCGCATCAACAAAAGGAACCACAAACTGCACATGCTAGAATGATCGAAGATGCAAATAAGAGGGCTTATTATGGTATCATTGATCAAGATGATGAAAAAGTAGCAGAAGGTTTCAGCTGGGATAAATATATTCCACCTGATTCAAAAACTGTAGCACTCATTGCACAGATAGTTCAAAAGCCTGATTTGTTTACAGAATGGATGAAAGTGATTGGTGTTGATAATTCGAGTCAAGAAGAAGAATCTGTTTCATCAGATGAAAGTTCAGAAAGAACAACGGTTTTTGATCAAACACCATCTGATTCTTCAGATGATAGTTCTGAAAAGACTATAGATTTTGATCAATCACCAACTGATGAGAGTAGTGATGATGAGGAAGAAAAGCATATTAATGTTGCAAAAACTCAACTATCTCCTGAAAGTTTTCAATTTTATTTTGCAGATCGCTTGGAGAAGTTGAAGAAGAAACAAACAGCAAAAGAATTGAAAAAAGTGAAAGTTGAAGATGTTTCGGAGACAAAGAAAAATGAAGAAAGTTGTTGGATCTGAGTTTCTTTTTGATTGTATTTTCGTTTGAAATTAAGATGGAAATGAAAGAGTTGTGCAGCGGAATTAAGATGAAAACAAACTTTGCATACAATCAAATGAGAGTAATACTTTAATCAAACATCTTTACACAATGAATCGAAAGATTAAATTTGTTTCAACAACGATTACAATGATTGATGAATGAATGCAAACTCCCCCTCAGCCAGAGCTCAGTAGTTTGTTCGTGCAAAGAAGACGATGTTGTAAAAGAGCTGATAGAACAGTACAAAGTACTGAACTATTTATAGGCACTTGCAAACCACTGAGCATCTTAGCTGACGTCACCATGAAAGTGACATCTAACCTCCTAACAAACTCTAACCTCTGATCAATACAAACACTGATGTACTAACTACTGCTATTACAAATCATTACACAAAAGACACTTAAAACAGCTGCTGCATCCTTCCACTGCTGTGAACCCAGCAGTGCTTGTCCGGATCAGCAGTACTTAACTCAAGGCAGTAGATTGACTCAGCAGAGCTTTGTTCTTCCATCAGTCTTTGACATTGGGCAGTAGATGTAAGCCAGCAGATGTAGGTCAGCACTTAGTAAGATCAGCAGATAGGAGGTCAGCAGATATGAAACCACTTTCAAGGGGAGAGATTTGCATGAACCAACTGTAATCGTCTGCTTATTCTGGATCCACTGCTCTGATCCAGTTTTGGCTTTAATTATCTGTTCCTCTGATAGGGTTCAATCCCAACAATCTCCCCCTGGAACAGATAATGCCAAAACTCTTCATTATTTGTGGAATTCTTTATTGCCTCATCAGCAGCTCCCTTATCTGACCTTTAAATTGTAATTCAAAGTCTAGGGCATCTGTATCTTCATCATCCCTGCTAAGTGGAAGATCAAGGAGATCCTGCAAATCTTCAAGACTCAGGCCAAGAGCTTGTTCCCTTGATATTTTCTCCACTACTCCACCAGACCTGAGCAAAGTCAATACGCAGGTCTGTTTGTCAGTTTCCCACTTTTGTATTTTTGAGCCTGGTGGGTTTCTTGGGAGATGTTTATTTGCAGAAGTATTTGGAGAGGCTGGCCTGTTCATAGCTGGCTGAGCAGCACTTGCAGATTGTTCCAATTCAAGATCTTCTTTTATCATTACTTCCGTGCCTGCTTTTACAATGGCATCTCCAGCTAATAGATCTTGAATTGTTTCCATGCTAAACTGGTTTTTGCTCCTTCTTTTGTAGATGGCAGCACCAGCTGGAGCAGTGGTTCTTTTGACTTGCAGCTTTGGTGGTCTTTTTGAGACCTCTGCTTTGGAATAGTCAGGCTTTTGTCGAACTCTTGGATCTTTCTTTCTAAGTTCCTCTAATCTTTTATAGGTTGCCCTGACTCTATCTTCTCCCCACTTTGTCACAGAGTTCTTTGACCCATAATCAGCTGCAATCAGCTCCTCTTTCATTCTCCTCAACTCTAACATCTTCTTAGCTTCAAATTGTTTGAATTTTTCAGGAGGAGTCTGCTTGACCTTATTTTTTATCATGTCTTGAATCCTGGCTGCTTCCTTTTCAAGCTCAGGAATGGTCCAGTTCTTGTACATGTGTTTCTCCCCCTTGTATTTCTTGTAGGTCATGATGTTTTCAATGTAGTCTTTTCTTAAGGACTCATCTGCCCTTTCTGAAATTTTCTGACATACATTTTTAGCAAAACGCTCCATAGCATTGACCTGTGAGAGTAAAAACTGATAGTTTTGTTGAAATTCTCTATCAGATTTCCCTTTTCTGTTTTTTATTGCAATATCCTCTGCTTGTTTGGCTTTGAGTTTCAAGAATTCTTCAATATTGTTAGGCCTGGGATAATTTGCAATTGATGGCAAACTCCTTTTGGCTGGGTCATCTTCATAATAAAAAGATTTGATTTCTTCTCTGACTGCAATGAGTTCCAGAGGAAATGAGACACCAGCAGGAGGTAGTGATTGTATAATTTGAGCTGAAGAGAGAGGTATGGGTTTTGGAATAGTGACAAGTGACAGGGATTTTGAAGATGTTGGTGATGGAGATGTGTCATCATCTTTTAAAATTAGCCTTCTCCTTTTTGTAGGAGGGACTGATGATGTTTTGGATGGAACAGTGGTGGTAGATGTAGTGGCAGTGGATTGTGATTGACTAACAGCTGTTGAAACAACTGGTGTTTCAACCACTGTTGTCATTACAACAGATGTTATAACATCTGCTGTCTTCTGCTGTATGTCAGCAGGTGTTGTTTTTGATGGTGATGAGGGTAAAGCAGTGGATGTTGTGTGTGTTGATGGAACAACTGTTTGGCAAGCAGTAGTTTTTGTAACTCCTGTTGCATCAGCTGTTTTGTATGGTGGTTTTTTAGCAGACTTTGAACGTCTGGTTGGAATGGATTTGGGTTGCCTCACTTTTCTAGTAGGCTTCTTCTTTTCCTCAACAGGATTTTCATGATCCTTTGACCCAGAAGTACCCTGATCTGGATGATCCATTCTGTCCACCCTGGCTTTCCTTTTGGCCTCTCTATCCCTTTTTACACTTGCAACTACTTCTGCTAGTGCATTTGTTGTCACATTAATTTTCTTGCTGCCATCTGGCAAAGGGATCTTTTTGGTCATGTTTGAATTTTCTGGTTCACGATAGAGACCATCCTCTATACCCTTCTTTTTCCACTCCTTGATTTTCTCCCCCTTTTTGGCATTATCTTCTGGGAATTGATAAATGTAGCGTACTTTTGGAGGAGCAGTGCCAGTGGTGTGCAAGATCTGAGTTTTGAGAGCCTTTAAATCAGCCTGAGTGTTCTTGAACCTTGACTCCATTGCATTTCTCAGCTGTTGAACATGTTTTTCATGTTGCTGATCTGCTAGTTTTGCTTGTTGATGGAGAAAAGGTTGAAATAGATTCCAGAGCTCATTTGTAGCAGGTGCCCTTTGTGGAGCAGGTGCTTGAGGTGGAACAACAGTTGATTGTACTTTCTGAACTTGTAACACCTGTTTTAGAATATCTTTGAGTTCTGCAACAGAGTTATCAAGCTTTGCAATACGATCCGTCAATTGCTGGTACTTTAAACCATCACCCAAGTTAATGGGATCATCTGATTTCCCACTAGTAGTGGTTTTATCAGTGGTAGATATAGGGAGTATACTCCAAACATTAACCACTGATGCCCCTTTTTCTTGGTACTGGGGTCTTCTTCCTTCAACACTTGACAACCTTTTGATGTTGCCAGTAGGATAAATAAATCCACTGGTGGTTGGCAGAGGTGTTATAAAAGGAATTGCCTCCAAGGAAGTCTTATTAATGTAACCACTGTCCAAATGTAACCCAGTGGGTGTAACACTTGTAGTGGCTGCTTCACTTGGATTACCACCAAGAGTTACTTGTAACTCAAGGGGTGTAACCTCCTCAGGTTGTGTTGGTGGGTTAGCAAAGATTGATACAGCAGACCCAGTCAGTGGTTGAGGCATATTCTCATTGATAGGTGATTGAGAAGGACTGGTTAATGCCTGGTTCAAATCAATTGCATCCAACAGTGGTTTTATTGGTGAGGGAATTGTGGATGTGATGATTGGTGTAGAAAAAGGATGTGTCCCGGGCATTGGACTGTGGATGATAGAAACGAGTGTTTCCAGAGCATCATGATGTGGAGACCCTATTTGTACAACCTGTTCTTTTTGTGAAGAAGCAGGAGGAGTTGTGGTTATGGGTTGAGATATTTGTACCAACTGCTGTGAGGAAGTAGCAGCAGTGGTTTCTTGTGACTTTTGTGTTGTCACTGGCAGGAGCTCTGGTATCTCATCCTCCAGAGATGCCTTTTTGATGGTTTTTGTGGGCTTTTGAGTTTTTCTTTTTGGCCTTTTGGAGATAGTAGGTGTGGGTTTCAGAGCAGTTGTGCTGCTGCTTTGATCACCTTGAGCAGTGGGCTCAGCAGCAGATACCTGAGGAGCAGTTGTAACTGCTAAAATCTGCTCAGGCACCTCTGCTTGTGTTTTGCAAGGTGCTAACATTCTTGAAAAAGTTTCAGTTGTTAAACTGTTTATTTGAGTAGAATCACCTTGGTTTATTATAGCTAAATCATCCTTACTGAATTTCTTTGAAAAATAGTAACTTAAAAATCTTGGAAACAGTAAGAATGATTTTGTTTCAACATTATTAACCAAATCTTTAAAAATTTCCTGAGAATAGTTAAAATTTTCTCCTTGAAGAATTGCATATCCCAGATTTTGAATCTTTAAAGGGATTTCATTGAAAGAAGTGGTTTTGTTTGAAACACATAGTAGGAGGGTATGAAATAAAAATCTGGTTGCAGACGGAAAATAACCTTTTTCTAAGGTAATTTTCTTCATCATTGTGGCTTCATACCCTCTCTCAATAAAGTCAGTTTGTAACTCGTTTTTAGTGAAAGAAATTTTACCTTCCTGATCACCGAGTAGAAAGACCTCTGAAATGGATTGTGGCGTGATTTGGACAACTTTACCCTTTATCGAAGAGTTTATGGTGATTGCAGTGTCTCCTTGTTTTTCAAGGGTTGCATTTTTCCAGAACTCCCTTTGGGTTGCCAAATAGATTGGTGCATCGGCAATGAACAAAGTTTTGTACTTTGATTTTGCCATGAGATCAATGATGGAATCGAAAACTTTGGTGGTTCCTGGTTTTGTGAGAAGACCCAGGAGATTGTGAGATGGTTTATGTGGAATTTCAGTGGAGATTGCCTTTTGAGAGGCTGTTTTCGATGATGATTTGGATGAGGGTTTTGCAGATTTCTTTGATTTTGTCATTTTGAAGATGATTGATCGAAGAAATTTGTGAAGAAATGAGATGAAAAACTGCTTTGAGAAGAGAATTTTTAAGAATTCAATTCGACAGTAAAACCCTGTTTTGGTGGTGAGTGGGGGATTTTATAGGGAAGAAAGTGAATGCTGAGGTGGCAGCCGTTACAAAAGGTCTGACCAATATGTACTGCCCACGTGACAACCCCTGTTGAAAGTGAAGGACAGTACTTGTGTGATAGGGACAGATGAAAGCAGTGGTATGAAAGCAGTGGATGATTTTTACTATCAGTGGATAGCATATCAGTGGATAAGACACTGCTTTTGAACAACAGAGTTTATCAAAGGAATGAGTGAGCAGGGGTTGACTTTCAGCAGTGGACAGACTTTTGAAGTAGAGCAGACTTTTGAATGATCAGTGGTTAATGGCAGACTTTTAAGGATTTAATGAAAAATTTCATTTTTAGCTATTTTTAAGGATGGAGTTTTGATTTTCTGAAAACATTTTGTTGCTTTTATTCATAGAAACAAGATGTTGCTTGTTATTCCATGTTCAGCATCCCAATTCTAGAGACCAAGTGTTGATGCATATTTTGTGGACACGACTCGGCTCGGTTCAACTCAGCTCAGTTCGACTTGGTTTCGACTCGAAGACACGAAGCTCAAGACGAAGACTTGTGTCTGTACTTTGTCTGTAATGTGTCATGATACAAAACGATGTCTTATGTTAGATTTGTTATGTGCGTTCGATGTAAGTTTGACCAAGTCAACCATCCTCCGGTTTGACTTGGCCAAACCGTTAGCACATTGATTGAAACATGCTTGTGTCGAAGGATGTCATCGAAGGATGGATTGTATCCTTCGATGACCTCGAAAGATAATGTCTTCGATAGATACAGATGGACCTCGAAGGATATCATCCTTCGAGGTATGTATGGATCCTTCGGTAGATGGTCTGGTCGATAGATGATCCTTCGACCAGATTACCCTATCCTTCGAGCATGTTAGCTGTGTCGGGTATAAATACCCATGTGTTGTGTTCATTTCAAGTAGAACACACAAGGGAGATTGGAGAGAACACTGGGAGCATTCTGCTGAAAACACACACACACACGAGAGAGAGTTTATAGAGTACATCTGTAAACATTGAGCTTGTAACTGGAACCTTCATTCGTATTAATACATGTGGTGTTAATCGGTGAACTTTGTGTGTCGTGCTTTTGCGTGTTCTAACTCGGTTGCATGCTAGCTTGGATTCCGCACTCGCTAGTGTGTTAATATAACAAGGATAAGGTTTGACCTCATCCGAAGAGGGACCTACAAGTGGTATCAGAGCCTTGGCTCTTTTTCTTGTTAAAACCGAGTGTTTTAAGAGTGTGTTTCGGACTTTTGAAGTTTATATTTTCTGGAAATTTTGTGTTTAAAACTTCGAAAATCTGCTTGTTTTGCTGAAATTTTTATAAAAACTTTGTTGTTTATCTCTTTCACATGTTAAAGGGTGGTTTTTATTGAATTTTCGGCCAAAACTCGTGTTCGGCAGTTGTCGGTTCATCAGAAAATTCAATTTTTTCTGGGTTTGTTCTTGATATCTTCATCATACATTCAAGTGTTCTTCAAAGTGTTAAATATTTTGATCTTGTTTAATTGATTTCGAAAGTTGTTTGTGCATTGGGAAAGGACAACTGGTTAAAATATTCAAACCAAATCTGGTTTTGGCAGAAAGCACGTCTGAACATACCTTCTGCCGAAAGTTTCTACCAACTTGTCACCTTTCTCACCAACCTGTCAACATTTGTCAACTGTGTCAGAGCTCATCGAAAGATATCCTTCGGAATCGAAAGATCATCTTTCGATCAAGGAGGTTCGACAGATACCCATCCTTCGAACATCTTTCGAAGTCAGTGAGTTATCTTTCGAGCCAAGGAATCTTTTCGAAGGATATATTGTTCGAGCTTCTGTTACATTTCGAAAGATAAGGATCCTTCGTCTTGGAGAATCTTTCGAAGTCATCGTTCGAAACTCAACAGTGATCCTTCGAACACTGTTGATCCTTCGAACAAGTGTTGATCTTTCGACCCTAATCTGTTTAAGTTTAACAGTTTGTGTTTTTCAGGTCTTTCGAACAGGGATCCTTCGGCTGGTTGTTATCATTCGAAAAATTAACATAGTTTGTGAAAATTAATTTTTTTTAAAATCAATTTTCACTTAATATATTAATTTTTATAAAATGGGAACAAACGGTGAGTGGTGGAATCAATTGATTTCGACTTCACAATCATCAGCTACACAACCTGAGCCAGAATTCGACAAAAATGCATTCTTGCGAGCTATTGCCCCAACTCAAGCCGCAATGATAACTGCAAATCAATGGGCATTGGTCACAAATCAAAGCAGCAGTATTCAATCTATGATGCAGAACGACAGTGAAACTGGTACAAGCACAAAACCGCCAAAGTTAAATCACATAAATGATTGGGGATGGTGGAAAGAAAGGCTGAGAACTTATGTTCAGGGGCAAGGTTAAGATCTATGGATGTGTTTCTTCACTCCATTTGAAAATGATTTGGAAGTTGCAGGATCTAATCCACAAACTTACAGCACTCTGTCTGATGATGATAAGAAGAAAATTGAGTTAGAAAAGAAAGCATTCATGATTCTCACACAAGCTCTTCACAGAGACATTTACCACCAGTTTGTTTACTGCACGACAACTAAAAGCTTGTGGGATATGCTCACGTTACGATGTGAAGGTAATGCTCAATCTAGAAAGATTAAGCAAGATTTACTGAAGAAAGAGTTTGAAGGTTTCACGTGTATGGAGAATGAGACTTTGGCAGATTTATCTACAAGGTTCCATCACTTGTTGAGTGAGATGTTTGCTTTTAAAATCACTGCCGCTCAACAAGAAATAGTGAAGAGATTTGCTGATAGCTTACCAGCAAAGTGGAGCAGTTATCTGGAAATTCTCAAAGAAACTGGTGCTTTAGACACAATCACCATTTATGATTTAATTCAAAAATTGGAGAACAAGGATGTGGAAGAAAAACTTAAGGCAAAAAGAACACTCACTCCTCAAAGTCCAGAGATGTATTTTGGGATTGCTGGAGGTATTGGTGGAGAAAAACCAGCTTCTCAACACGCGAAGCTTCAAACAGCTTTCATCTCAAACACTGGACCTTTAACAACAGATAAGTTTGATCCTTCAGCATACTTGATGTATCCAAGACCAGATGTGAAACCGACACCGACAGCTCCGCAGCAACAACCGCAACAGCAAGGGTTTTATGGAAACTCTTCAAACATTCAAGCCACTTCTAATCCAAACACAGTCAGATTAGACACTTCCAACTTTTCCAAAGTCAGTGTCGAGATAGCCAAGGAGCATATGGAGATGTTGAATACCTTGGTTAGTGCTTATTGTGGATTGATCGCAGGTCAGATTGGGAATATCAATCTAACCAATGAAGATTATCAGCAAGTGGATAGAGACGAGTTTGAAATGATGGATATCAAATGGGCTCTTGCTAGTGCCATTCGAAGAGCAAAGGAGTTTATGGAAAGGACCGGGAGAACCAACTTGGAAAGCAAGAAAGACACCAAGTATGGATTCGACAAGCAAGCTGTAACGTGCTTTAACTGTGGTGAACGAGGTCATTTCAAAAGGGAATGCACAAGACCAGCTCAGCATGGAAACCAAAATCCCTTCAGAAACCAAGGCAACCAGCAGAACCAGAACAGGAACAATGTTCGTACATTGATACCTGTCAACAACCAAAGCCAACCAGGGTCATCAAATGCCAACCGGGGACTCGTGGTTCAAATAGATGAAGGTTGTGATTGGTCGCTTCAGCTTGGAGAAGGAGGAAATGGTGGAACAGCTTGTTATGCTAAAGTAACAGAGAAGGTAGTAGAACCCGCGTCTGCTGGTGAATCTTCAGAAGATGAAGATAGTTCGGGTTATAGTGGGAGCACAGATGGGGAATCACTTGATACTGGTGATTTATCAGGTGATGATTTGAATTTGAAGGTTGATGAACTTCTGGCTGAAGCTGAAGTATTATGCAAGAGGAGATCTATTCTTTGCCAGAAATCTGCTGGAACTTCCGAGAAGCTTGCTAAGTTCTTCTCTGAAGATGGATCTTTTTCTTTCCATTCAGCCTTTACGGCTAATGTCGACAGTTCATCAGGTCAGGTAAGTATCGATGAACCCACTGTAGTTAGCTGTGAAAATTGTGATAGTTTAAAGGTTAAATATGCTGAACAGGAAAAGCAGTTTGAAGTCACAAACAAACACAATCAAGAATTGATTGTTGATCTCTCTAAAGCAACTGAAGCTAACTTGTTTTTAACCAGAAATGAAAAGGAATTTAAAGCTACAATTGCGTCATTAAAACATGATGTTTCTGAATTACAAAGGGCTGTTTTGAGAAAACAACATGCTAACAATGATTTAATTGACACAATTGAAAAGCAAATGGTAGAGTTAGCAACAGCTAGATGTGAATGTGAGACAATTAAGCAGAAATTGGAAAGCTATTCCAATTCCCGCTATGTTTTGGATCACATTATTGATGTTCAAAAGAAAAAGGGGGATAGGAAGTGTAATGGATTCAAATCATGTCCTCCCCCAATGAATCACAATTACTCCAAATTGCCTGATGACGAGTATATGCCCCGTTTTGAACCTACTGTGCCACTCGGTCTAGATGACTTTGCAGCAGGCCTCGGGTTCACAACTGGTACATCATCCTCGGGTCAATCAGAATCTGAGTCTGAGAATGTGACAGATTCATCGTGTGTTAAGGAACAGAATCCTCTCATTGTTGAGGATGCTGATTCTACGGACGATGAATCTGAAGAAATTGTGAATCAACAGTCTAACTCGGTTACAACAGATATTCCAATCGAGAATCACATCTTGTGTGATCCACCAGTGGAACCGAGTAAGACTGAAATGTCAAAAGGAATGGAGTCCCTTGTATCTAGTTGTGAAGGGAATAACTTGTTGTACACGCTCAAAGGAGATGACAAAATCTACTCTAACAAAGATTTTCCAATTAAAAATGTAAATCAAGATTTAATTGAACAAATTTTTGAAGGATGTATTGATAAGTTTTTGGGAAACAAAAGTGACAAAGTTACCGTCACTCAATGTGATCCAATTCCGTGTGAACAAATTAGAAAACAATACGGAAACCAAAAACAACCAATTGAGCGAAAACAACAAGTCAACTCCGGAAAGGGTAAAGCACAGGGAAAGAAGGCTCAGAACAAGAATGTTCAAGCACCTAAGGTTCAACAGCCAAAGGTGCAAAACAAAAGAGCTCCTGTTAAGAAAAGAGAACCGAAAGTGAACTTTGTTGGATCCAAGGGTACGGATAAACTTGAAACATTTCAGGATAAATCTAACATTGATTTTATAAAACAAGTTAGAATTTTAAAACGAAATGATCAGAATAATTACACCCAACACTCCAACGGATGTGATTTAGGTCCAAGTACATCTAGATCACAAAGTTCATTGTCTGGTTCTCCGTCTGGTCATCAACATGTTTCTCCGAGGTTTGTAGAGCGGAGAATGTGTTTTGAGTGTGGCACAATTGGGCATATTGTAAGATACTGCCCATACCTGCAAAAGTTGAAGGCTCCCCAAGAAACCAATTACCAAAAACGACCTGTTTCCCCGAAACAAGACCCACGTGTCTTGAAAGAAAGGGAAAAGAAGTTAAAACAAAAGAATCAAAAGGTAATTGAAAAGGCCTTAAAATCAGAGGTCAAAGAAGAAAAACCTGTTCAAGCAAAACCTAAAACTGCAAAACCAGTAAATGCTAAAACAATTAATACAAATACTGGTAAAGGACAAACAGCTTGGAAACCAAAGCAGGTAATTCAATCAGGGGGAGCACCTGAGGTTCTGTTTCCTAATCATCAAGTGATTGAAATCACTTTTATTGATGATCAAGGACGACCCAAGTCCACAAAGGCTTGGGTCCCCCTCTCCGTCTAATCTTTAAATGAGTGTGTAGGATATTCCAGGAGGAACTTTCAATAGTCGTAAGATTGTTGATAGTGGAGTGTCCATGCACAAAATAGGCGACAGAAGAAATTGTTGCCTTTGATGGAGAGAAAGAGAAAGGGAAACAGAATTGTCTGTTGAAAGAGTTTGAAAAGCTTCGACAAAAATGCAAATCATTCCAAAAGTGTGATTGTTAAAAGCTTTGATCGGGTCCCCAGGGTAGATTCAAATCAAAATGTACGCACCTGCAGCACGTTTGAAGTTCACAATCAATAAGTTGAACGTGCAGTGTACATTTCTTCGCGGTGTGATTGAAGAAAATGTGTTTGTTGAACAAACCAACCGGGTGTGCGGATGCCTTGGCATGGGTTGAAAAACCGCACACTACTTCTCAAGAGAAAGACAAAAACCTTCGCTGGTGAAATGTGGAAGACCAGCCGGACCCAAAGGTTTATGATCTTGTTGCTGTCAAGAGACTTCTCAGTAGCTACAAAGAATCGACTTTGAAATCCACACCGGGTGGATATCCAGTTTGGGAAAGCACTCAGATTCCTTGCAATGCACGAAGCAGTTGCAGGATACGGTTTTAAAATTCTAATCTCTCCTTTACTTGTAGTCATTTAAGCTACTTTATGAATTTGTATTATCTCGCAGCACTCTTTGGCCAGACACTGTTGTCATGGTCCGCACCGCAAACCGACATGCCAACTGATTTTTCCAAAAATTTGATAAATCTTTTCAGATTAAAAATTAATTTTGGTAAACGGCATTGAGGTAAAACATGAGTTAACCAACATCGGAAAGTCATTTTTGTAAATATCTTTGTGTTTTAAATTTATCTTAGTTTGTTGATTTTAGGGGGAGTAAATCCAAAATTTGAAAATCCAAAAACATTGAAAAATTTCAAAAGCACAAAAACAATAGAAAAACAAAAATGAGTTTCCTGGCGAGAAAAAGAGAAAATGATAGTACATCAGTGGTCTGTCTAAACCTCTTTAAACCTTAAATGAAAAAGCGATAAGCAGCTCTATATAAGATGTATCGGTAGGCTCACAATCATTTTGAAACAGCTGCTTGCTTTTTGCTTTGCCATGATACTAGGCAATCACCTAGAAACTGGCACCCTCCTGATGTGGACTTCCTTGTGGTGTGACATCCAGCAAAGTCATTGTCTGAGAAACCTGAAAGCTTGATGTTCCCATTAGCTGGATACCAGATAAAAAGTGTGGGAGCACCTTTTATGTATCTGAAGATCCTTTTTACAGTAATGAGATTTGATTTTCTGGGAGCTGATTGACTTCTTGCACAGACACATGTTGCAAACATGATGTCTGGTCTAGATGCAGTTAGGTACAATAAAGACCCAATCATGCTTCTATAAAGTGTTTGGTCAATCAGCTCATCCTTTTCATCAGACATGACCAGCTTATTTGTTGCCATGGGTGTGCTGCATGGTTTACAATCATTCATATCAAATTTGGTTAAAAGTTCTTTAGCATATTTGCTTTGATGAATGAAAGTTCCATTTTGCAATTGCTGTACTTGGAGACCAAGAAAGCATTGCAGCTCACCCATAGCACTCATTTCAAACTCAGCTGTCATGAGTTCTCTAAACTCTTCACACATTGAGTTACATGTGCTTCCAAAAATAATGTCATCCACATAAATCTGGACAATCATTAAATCCTTCCCTCTCCATTTTAAAAACAGTGTTTTATCAATGGTACCTCTTTTGAAACCATTTGAGAGTAGGAAGTTGGAAAGAGTTTCATACCAGGCCCTTGGTGCTTGTTTCAAGCCATACAAGGCTTTGTTTAGCCTGTAGACATGATCTGGATAAAATGGATCCTCAAAGCCTGGAGGTTGACAAACATACACCTCTTCTTGAATTGTACCATAGAGGAAAGCACTTTTGATATCCATTTGAAACACCTTCATATTGTGGTTGACAGCAAAGGCCAGGAACAGTCTAATGGCTTCCAATCTTGCAACAGGGGCAAATGTTTCATCATAATCAATCCCCTCTTCCTGTCTGTAACCTTGAACCACAAGCCTGGCTTTATTCTTGACAACAATACCCCTTTCATCAGTTTTGTTCTTGAAGACCCACTTTGTGCCAATGGGACTAACCTCTTCTGGCAGTGGTACAAGCTCCCATACTTGTTGTCTTTTAAACTGTTGGAGCTCCTCTTGCATGGCTTCTACCCAGCTGTTGTCTTTCAGTGCCTCTTGGTACTTGACTGGCTGATGGAGTGATAGAAAACCAGCAAAAAGACAAATGTTTTGGGTTTGAATTCTTGTGAGCACCCCTTCATTTATGTTGCCAATGATTTGATCAGGTGGATGAGATCTCAAGAAGATTAAATCTCCTTGGTATGGTATGATGGCATTTGTTGGTGAAGGCTGCAAATGTGTATCATCTGAGCTAACCACTGCTGGGGACTTTGATGATCCAGCAGTGGCTTCAAAAGGTGGTGGTATAGGAGGTAATGAAGTGGACAACTGCTGACTTTTATCCACTGTTTGAGGACTTTTGTCAGCAGTGTTTGAGGATGTGGAAGCAGTGGTTGATGGGCTACTTTGGTCAACAACTGTTGAGGTAGCAGTGGTTGAGCTTTGACAACTGTTTTGAACAGCTGGTGCTTTTCCTTTTGTGGCAGACCTTTGAGGGATGATGATTTCATACCCATAGTCTGGTGTTGTATCCTCTGATGGACCTGCACTGTTAGTCTTTACAGCAGTATTTTCAAAAGTGAATTTTTCAAGATCAAACAGATCTGCAGGGTTTGCTGGGATCTTCATTGATGAGAGTTCATTGAACTTAACATTCAAAGTCTCCTCCACTGCCTTGGTCCGTGTATTGAACACTTTGTAGGCCTTGGCAGTGGTTGAGTATCCCATATGAGATCAGTGGTTTAATTTTATACAGAATTTCATAGGCAGTCTTTTTGTGCCTGGGGTTTATTAAAACTCTGTTCTGAACATAGCAAGCAGTGTTTACTGCCTCTGCCCAGAAAGTTAATGGCAAACCTGAATCTGCAAGCATGGTTCTGGCAGCCTCAATCAGAGTTCTGTTCTTCCTTTCCACTACCCCATTCTGCTCTGGTGTTCTTGGGATGCTGTACTGCCTTACAATCCCTTTCTTCACACAGAAGGCATCCAACTCCCTATTTTTGAATTCTGTGCCATTGTCACTCCTGAAGCTTTTCACTGGAAGGTCAAATTGCTTTTCAACCTGTATTACAAAGTCTTGCAAAATGCCTGCAGTTTCATCTTTTGAGTGCAAAAAGAAAGTCCATGTGAACCTAGAAAAGTCATCAACAATAACCAAACAATATCTTTTCTTTTTGAGGCTCATGACTTGAACTGGGCCAAACAGATCCATGTGTAGCATTTGCAAACACTGGGTTGTTTTGGACTCTTCAATGGACTTGTAAGAACTTTTATGCTGTTTTCCTTTTAAACAGGAAATGCAATGTTCAGGACATGAAAACAATTTTTGTGGTAGGCCTCTCACCAAACCATTTTTTGAAATTTCTGTGATTGTCTTAAGATTTGTGTGTCCCAGCCTTCTGTGCCAAAGTTCTGTCTCTTTGTTAGAGGCAGCTGAGAACAGACAGGCATCAGCTCTGGGACACTCTTTTGACATGTCAACAACATAAACATTGCCACTTCTTTGAGCAACAAGTTTAGTTTGACCAGAGTTGATTATTGCTTCAATCTTTTTGACCATTTCTGGTCCAACAATCCTACAACAGTCTTTTGTGAAGAATGACCCAAATCCCTTGTCACTCATTTGGGACACACTCAGAAGGTTGAATTTTAGATTGTCTATTAGATTGACATTTTCAAATTTTACTTTTCCAGACTCCACTGTACCCGACCCCAGAACTTTTCCTTTACTTTTATTCCCAAAGGATATATCACCCCCTCCATGGATTTTAAAGTCTTTGAGGAGGGCTTTACATCCTGTCATGTGCCTGGAGCCTCCACTATCTACATACCAAAGATTATCAAAGCATGCAGAAACTCCCTGCACATGAAGTAAAAGGATTAGTTCATTAAGGTCTCCAAAGCCAACAAGGCTTTGGATGGGGTCTCAATAGTGTCTGGGATGGATGCAGAATGATGGACAGTGGTTAGGTCAGGAGTTTGAACTGTTTTAGGACAGTGTTTCTCTAACCACTGTTGTGGGTCCTGACCAATCATCTGCTGGTAACCAAAAGGATGCTTGTTCACTTTGGGTTTAGAGGGCCTTTTGTAGGCCTCATAAACGTGAGGAATCCTTTGGTAAGACTGTTTTTCTCTGCCTTTTCTGAACTGATTGGCAGGGGGTGCATCAGTAACCTGAACATCTCTTTTGCCAGATGTTTGGTTCAGCTGCTTTGTAACAGCTGTTTGAACTGGCACAAACAGTGGTTGTTTCTTGGTGAATTTGACAGATAATGAGGATGATGATGATGGACTCAAGGATGTTTTAGCCATGTACTCATTCTTTTTCACATCAAAGTTTTTGAGGTACACACATGCTTGAGTTTTGTGGTTTGTTTTACCACAAACAATGCAACTTTCTGCTGAAACAATGACACTTGTCTTGTTTAAATCATAAGCTTTCAAGTGGAAACAGTCTTTTGTTAGATGATTCCTTTTCTCACAGAATTCACAAAACAAGTTGTCAATTTTTTCTTTCTTCTTTCTCTTTTCAGACTCCTTTGCAGCAGAGGTTTTAACCACTGCTGGGATGTCCTTGAGAGGTATGACTTTAGCTTTTGGAGCTTTAACACCATCAGTTGATGTAAAGTCCATTGGCTTGAAATTTTCAAGAATATCACACTCGTCAGACCAGGTAGGTTTAAACTGATATTTTTCAAGTTCTTCAAAAGTTAAGGAACTCCTTGTTCTGCCAAGTGTGATTTTGTTACCAAGTTTGTCAGTGATTTTCACTTCTTGGCCATTCTTGTTTGTGGGGATGAACTCAGTGGTTACATCAGAGTTTTGAACAGATTTTTCACAAGTAATGTGTTCATCATCATATTTTCTATACCCAACCCCAAATTTCACATTACTTTCAATCTGTTTAGCAAGCATCACCTCATATCCTCTGCAGGATTCCACCCATCTTTCACAAGTAATCTGGGTGGATTCCAACTCCTTGTTACAACTTTGGTATTTTTCTACCATAGTTTGAAGTTGGGTTTTGGTGATGCTTTGCTCTTCTTTTAGACAGCTGATTTCTTTTTCCTTTTCAGTCAATTTGTTTTTAAGTTCTTTTAAAGACTTTTCAAATTTGACCTCATCAGTCAAGATTTTATCCCTAAGGTTCTCATTCACCTCTTTGATGTTAGCAAAAGCAATTATGCAATTGTCAGAACACAGTTTTTCAAGAACTTGAGGTGATACCTTGGCAGCTGCCATCATTACACAATCACATTGATGATCTTCTTCATCATCAGCTTTCACCTTCTTTTCACCAACCTTTTCTTCTTTCTCTTCTTCTTTGTCCTCTAAGGACCATGGATCTGTCATTGGTTCAATCAGGGTACCTGAACTTTCTCCCAACAGTAGTTCACCAGCCACAGCAGTAACCACTGCTTCAGTCACCTCTTCCACTGTTTCAAAGCTCTGCTGTTCCTCCTCAGTTTCAACCCCCTCCTGTATTGACTCTAATGCCATCAAACAAAACTCATCATGAGAAGAATCATTAGAAGCATAGAGTGCAAAATTTTCATCATTAAGGTCTTCAGGCATACTGCTCCAGTCAACAAACCCTTGAGTGAAAAAACTTTGTTGATCTGGTTGTGCTGCTGCTGGAGCAGTGGTTTGAGGTGCAACAGGTTGCACTTGTACCTGTGGACCAGGGGTTTGAACATATTGGATTTGTGGAACAGTAGTTTGGACATAATGTACTGGCACAGGGGCAGCAACATAGTGAGCAGTGTTCACTTGAGCTGCTGGGGCATATTGGGCATAGTGCACAGTGTTTTGGTTTTGAGGTCTAGGATTTGAGCTAGGATGAGTAATTATGGGACCAGTAGTTTGACTCCTACATTCCCTAGCGAAATGTCCCAACCTATTACACTTGTAGCACTTGATTTTCGATTTATCCAACCCAACCCTTAGATTCCCATGCAAACCTGGGAATTTTCGCCCTGTTCTTTTGTAGAACTTGCTAGTTCTAACACTTAGCAAAGCCAGTTAGTGCAGGATGTCCATTTCCTCTAAATCAGTGGGATCAAAATGTTGCAAATCATTTAGTTCAAAACATAAATTGTCTGACATCTGGTTTTCATTTGCAGTGAATGCATAACTAGCAGAGTGAGGATCAGGGTTGTTAAAATATGCACCAGCAGTTATGTCAATGAAGTGATCATAACCCTGATCCTTACCACTTCTCCCAGATTCTTCTTGACCCAGAAGAGCAGTATTACCAAAAGTGTAATCATCGGTAACTTTTCCTGACTCTTGTAACCTCCTTTTCTGGTTCAACTCCCTTTCGTAGGTCAGGAGTCGACCATGGAGTTGGGTCAAGGTCAGATCCTTGAATTCAGGTGAGTTTCGGGTGACAAAAGCTATAGTGTCCCATTTTTCTGGCAGTGACCTGAGGAACCTGCTATTTTGAGTTGAGTTTGTAAAAGTGGTGTTAACAAGCCTCAGTTCACTGATGAGACAACTAAAACGCTCAAATTGCTGCGTTAGTGATTCACCTTTAACGTAGCAAAATGTTTCATACTGTTGGTTCAGGATTTCCCTATTGTTTTCTATGACTTCTTCAGTTCCCCCAAACTGTTCCTTAAGTGCGTCCCATAACTCCTTGGCACTGTTACAGTCTAACAGTCCAGCATATATCTCATTGGGCAGCGCTGATGCTATGATGCTAAAAGCCTTAGCATCTAGTTCGATCTTTTGAAAGTCGGTTTCGGTATAATTTTCAACTGGTTTAGGAACGAACTTTTTAGCATCTTCAGCGCTTGGCACTGAAGGAACATGGGGACCATAAATGACAGACCTCCAACAACCTGTGCTTTGTTGAGCGAGGATGTGACCCATCCTCCTCTGCCAGATGTTGTACTCATTTCTTTTTAGCATAGGTGGTTTAAAAAGCGAGCCGATGTTGTTTTTATTATCCTGAGATTGTGACGTCATTCTTGTTGTTTTACAGACACTGAGAAATCAACTTTAATGGTGATTAATCCTTGCTCTGTTTTTCAACGGACGAACAAACGATCAGTATCAACTGTTATGAGCTGAACTATTTACGTCAAAATGATTGTTAAATCAAATTTGACTGTCCAAGCTCTGATACCAATTGTTGGATCTGAGTTTCTTTTTGATTGTATTTTCGTTTGAAATTAAGATGGAAATGAAAGAGTTGTGCAGCGGAATTAAGATGAAAACAAACTTTGGATACAATCAAATGAGAGTAATACTTTAATCAAACATCTTTACACAATGAATCGAAAGATTGAATTTGTTTCAACAACGATTACAATGATTGATGAATGAATGCAAACTCCCCCTCAGCCAGAGCTCAGTAGTTTGTTCGTGCAAAGAAGACGATGTTGTAAAAGAGCTGATAGAACAGTACAAAGTACTGAACTATTTATAGGCACTTGCAAACCACTGAGCATCTTAGCTGACGTCACCATGAAAGTGACATCTAACCTCCTAACAAACTCTAACCTCTGATCAATACAAACACTGATGTACTAACTACTGCTATTACAAATCATTACACAAAAGACACTTAAAACAGCTGCTGCATCCTTCCACTGCTGTGAACCCAGCAGTGCTTGTCCGGATCAGCAGTACTTAACTCAAGGCAGTAGATTGACTCAGCAGAGCTTTGTTCTTCCATCAGTCTTTGACATTGGGCAGTAGATGTAAGCCAGCAGATGTAGGTCAGCACTTAGTAAGATCAGCAGATAGGAGGTCAGCAGATATGAAACCACTTTCAAGGGGAGAGATTTGCATGAACCAACTGTAATCGTCTGCTTATTCTGGATCCACTGCTCTGATCCAGTTTTGGCTTTAATTATCTGTTCCTCTGATAGGGTTCAATCCCAACAATCTCCCCCTGGAACAGATAATGCCAAAACTCTTCATTATTTGTGGAATTCTTTATTGCCTCATCAGCAGCTCCCTTATCTGACCTTTAAATTGTAATTCAAAGTCTAGGGCATCTGTATCTTCATCATCCCTGCTAAGTGGAAGATCAAGGAGATCCTGCAAATCTTCAAGACTCAGGCCAAGAGCTTGTTCCCTTGATATTTTCTCCACTACTCCACCAGACCTGAGCAAAGTCAATACGCAGGTCTGTTTGTCAGTTTCCCACTTTTGTATTTTTGAGCCTGGTGGGTTTCTTGGGAGATGTTTATTTGCAGAAGTATTTGGAGAGGCTGGCCTGTTCATAGCTGGCTGAGCAGCACTTGCAGATTGTTCCAATTCAAGATCTTCTTTTATCATTACTTCCGTGCCTGCTTTTACAATGGCATCTCCAGCTAATAGATCTTGAATTGTTTCCATGCTAAACTGGTTTTTGCTCCTTCTTTTGTAGATGGCAGCACCAGCTGGAGCAGTGGTTCTTTTGACTTGCAGCTTTGGTGGTCTTTTTGAGACCTCTGCTTTGGAATAGTCAGGCTTTTGTCGAACTCTTGGATCTTTCTTTCTAAGTTCCTCTAATCTTTTATAGGTTGCCCTGACTCTATCTTCTCCCCACTTTGTCACAGAGTTCTTTGACCCATAATCAGCTGCAATCAGCTCCTCTTTCATTCTCCTCAACTCTAACATCTTCTTAGCTTCAAATTGTTTGAATTTTTCAGGAGGAGTCTGCTTGACCTTATTTTTGATCATGTCTTGAATCCTGGCTGCTTCCTTTTCAAGCTCAGGAATGGTCCAGTTCTTGTACATGTGTTTCTCCCCCTTGTATTTCTTGTAGGTCATGATGTTTTCAATGTAGTCTTTTCTTAAGGACTCATCTGCCCTTTCTGAAATTTTCTGACATACATTTTTAGCAAAACGCTCCATAGCATTGACCTGTGAGAGTAAAAACTGATAGTTTTGTTGAAATTCTCTATCAGATTTCCCTTTTCTGTTTTTGATTGCAATATCCTCTGCTTGTTTGGCTTTGAGTTTCAAGTATTCTTCAATATTGTTAGGCCTGGGATAATTTGCAATTGATGGCAAACTCCTTTTGGCTGGGTCATCTTCATAATAAAAAGATTTGATTTCTTCTCTGACTGCAATGAGTTCCAGAGGAAATGAGACACCAGCAGGAGGTAGTGATTGTATAATTTGAGCTGAAGAGAGAGGTATGGGTTTTGGAATAGTGACAAGTGACAGGGATTTTGAAGATGTTGGTGATGGAGATGTGTCATCATCTTTTAAAATTAGCCTTCTCCTTTTTGTAGGAGGGACTGATGATGTTTTGGATGGAACAGTGGTGGTAGATGTAGTGGCAGTGGATTGTGATTGACTAACAGCTGTTGAAACAACTGGTGTTTCAACCACTGTTGTCATTACAACAGATGTTATAACATCTGCTGTCTTCTGCTGTATGTCAGCAGGTGTTGTTTTTGATGGTGATGAGGGTAAAGCAGTGGATGTTGTGTGTGTTGAAGTGGTGTGTGTTGATGGAACAACTGTTTGGCAAGCAGTAGTTTTTGTAACTCCTGTTGCATCAGCTGTTTTGTATGGTGGTTTTTGAGCAGACTTTGAACGTCTGGTTGGAATGGATTTGGGTTGCCTCACTTTTCTAGTAGGCTTCTTCTTTTCCTCAACAGGATTTTCATGATCCTTTGACCCAGAAGTACCCTGATCTGGATGATCCATTCTGTCCACCCTGGCTTTCCTTTTGGCCTCTCTATCCCTTTTTACACTTGCAACTACTTCTGCTAGTGCATTTGTTGTCACATTAATTTTCTTGCTGCCATCTGGCAAAGGGATCTTTTTGGTCATGTTTGAATTTTCTGGTTCACGATAGAGACCATCCTCTATACCCTTCTTTTTCCACTCCTTAATTTTCTCCCCCTTTTTGGCATTATCTTCTGGGAGTTGATAAATGTAGCGTACTTTTGGAGGAGCAGTGCCAGTGGTGTGCAAGATCTGAGTTTTGAGAGCCTTTAAATCAGCCTGAGTGTTCTTGAACCTTGACTCCATTGCATTTCTCAGCTGTTGAACATGTTTTTCATGTTGCTGATCTGCTAGTTTTGCTTGTTGATGGAGAAAAGGTTGAAATAGATTCCAGAGCTCATTTGTAGCAGGTGCCCTTTGTGGAGCAGGTGCTTGAGGTGGAACAACAGTTGATTGTACTTTCTGAACTTGTAACACCTGTTTTAGAATATCTTTGAGTTCTGCAACAGAGTTATCAAGCTTTGCAATACGATCCGTCAATTGCTGGTACTTTAAACCATCACCCAAGTTAATGGGATCATCTGATTTCCCACTAGTAGTGGTTTTATCAGTGGTAGATATAGGGAGTATACTCCAAACATTAACCACTGATGCCCCTTTTTCTTGGTACTGGGGTCTTCTTCCTTCAACACTTGACAACCTTTTGATGTTGCCAGTAGGATAAATAAATCCACTGGTGGTTGGCAGAGGTGTTATAAAAGGAATTGCCTCCAAGGAAGTCTTATTAATGTAACCACTGTCCAAATGTAACCCAGTGGGTGTAACACTTGTAGTGGCTGCTTCACTTGGATTACCACCAAGAGTTACTTGTAACTCAAGGGGTGTAACCTCCTCAGGTTGTGTTGGTGGGTTAGCAAAGATTGATACAGCAGACCCAGTCAGTGGTTGAGGCATATTCTCATTGATAGGTGATTGAGAAGGACTGGTTAATGCCTGGTTCAAATCAATTGCATCCAACAGTGGTTTTATTGGTGAGGGAATTGTGGATGTGATGATTGGTGTAGAAAAAGGATGTGTCCCGGGCATTGGACTGTGGATGATAGAAACGAGTGTTTCCAGAGCATCATGATGTGGAGACCCTATTTGTACAACCTGTTCTTTTTGTGAAGAAGCAGGAGGAGTTGTGGTTATGGGTTGAGATATTTGTACCAACTGCTGTGAGGAAGTAGCAGCAGTGGTTTCTTGTGACTTTTGTGTTGTCACTGGCAGGAGCTCTGGTATCTCATCCTCCAGAGATGCCTTTTTGATGGTTTTTGTGGGCTTTTGAGTTTTTCTTTTTGGCCTTTTGGAGATAGTAGGTGTGGGTTTCAGAGCAGTTGTGCTGCTGCTTTGATCACCTTGAGCAGTGGGCTCAGCAGCAGATACCTGAGGAGCAGTTGTAACTGCTAAAATCTGCTCAGGCACCTCTGCTTGTGTTTTGCAAGGTGCTAACATTCTTGAAAAAGTTTCAGTTGTTAAACTGTTTATTTGAGTAGAATCACCTTGGTTTATTATAGCTAAATCATCCTTACTGAATTTCTTTGAAAAATAGTAACTTAAAAATCTTGGAAACAGTAAGAATGATTTTGTTTCAACATTATTAACCAAATCTTTAAAAATTTCCTGAGAATAGTTAAAATTTTCTCCTTGAAGAATTGCATATCCCAGATTTTGAATCTTTAAAGGGATTTCATTGAAAGAAGTGGTTTTGTTTGAAACACATAGTAGGAGGGTATGAAATAAAAATCTGGTTGCAGACGGAAAATAACCTTTTTCTAAGGTAATTTTCTTCATCATTGTGGCTTCATACCCTCTCTCAATAAAGTCAGTTTGTAACTCGTTTTTAGTGAAAGAAATTTTACCTTCCTGATCACCGAGTAGAAAGACCTCTGAAATGGATTGTGGCGTGATTTGGACAACTTTACCCTTTATCGAAGAGTTTATGGTGATTGCAGTGTCTCCTTGTTTTTCAAGGGTTGCATTTTTTCAGAACTCCCTTTGGGTTGCCAAATAGATTGGTGCATCGGCAATGAACAAAGTTTTGTACTTTGATTTTGCCATGAGATCAATGATGGAATCGAAAACTTTGGTGGTTCCTGGTTTTGTGAGAAGACCCAGGAGATTGTGAGATGGTTTATGTGGAATTTCAGTGGAGATTGCCTTTTGAGAGGCTGTTTTCGATGATGATTTGGATGAGGGTTTTGCAGATTTCTTTGATTTTGTCATTTTGAAGATGATTGATCGAAGAAATTTGTGAAGAAATGAGATGAAAAACTGCTTTGAGAAGAGAATTTTTAAGAATTCAATTCGACAGTAAAACCCTGTTTTGGTGGTGAGTGGGGGATTTTATAGGGAAGAAAGTGAATGCTGAGGTGGCAGCCGTTACAAAAGGTCTGACCAATATGTACTGCCCACGTGACAACCCCTGTTGAAAGTGAAGGACAGTACTTGTGTGATAGGGACAGATGAAAGCAGTGGTATGAAAGCAGTGGATGATTTTTACTATCAGTGGATAGCATATCAGTGGATAAGACACTGCTTTTGAACAACAGAGTTTATCAAAGGAATGAGTGAGCAGGGGTTGACTTTCAGCAGTGGACAGACTTTTGAAGTAGAGCAGACTTTTGAATGATCAGTGGTTAATGGCAGACTTTTAAGGATTTAATGAAAAATTTCATTTTTAGCTATTTTTAAGGATGGAGTTTTGATTTTCTGAAAACATTTTGTTGCTTTTATTCATAGAAACAAGATGTTGCTTGTTATTCCATGTTCAGCATCCCAATTCTAGAGACCAAGCTTTCAAAAGTGGCTGTATCAAGTGCTTTTGTGAGCACATCAGCCAGCTGGTCTTTAGTTGGGACATGATGCAGAGAAATCAAACCTTTTTCATAGCAATCCCTCACAAAGTGATGTCTGATGTCGATGTGTTTGGTGGTTGAATGGGAAACTGGATTTTTGATGATATTTTCTGCTGCCTGACTGTCCAACATGAGTGGTGTCTTTAAGGCAGTGATACCAAAATCCAGCAACTGATTTTGAAGCCACAGGAGTTGGGCTGTACAGCTTGCAGCAGCAATGTATTCAGCTTCAGCAGTGGATGTTGAAACAGCTGCTTGCTTTTTGCTTTGCCATGATACTAGGCAATCACCTAGAAACTGGCACCCTCCTGATGTGGACTTCCTTGTGGTGTGACATCCAGCAAAGTCATTGTCTGAGAAACCTGAAAGCTTGATGTTCCCATTAGCTGGATACCAGATAAAAAGTGTGGGAGCACCTTTTATGTATCTGAAGATCCTTTTTACAGTAATGAGATTTGATTTTCTGGGAGCTGATTGACTTCTTGCACAGACACATGTTGCAAACATGATGTCTGGTCTAGATGCAGTTAGGTACAATAAAGACCCAATCATGCTTCTATAAAGTGTTTGGTCAATCAGCTCATCCTTTTCATCAGACATGACCAGCTTATTTGTTGCCATGGGTGTGCTGCATGGTTTACAATCATTCATATCAAATTTGGTTAAAAGTTCTTTAGCATATTTGCTTTGATGAATGAAAGTTCCATTTTGCAATTGCTGTACTTGGAGACCAAGAAAGCATTGCAGCTCACCCATAGCACTCATTTCAAACTCAGCTGTCATGAGTTCTCTAAACTCTTCACACATTGAGTTACATGTGCTTCCAAAAATAATGTCATCCACATAAATCTGGACAATCATTAAATCCTTCCCTCTCCATTTTAAAAACAGTGTTTTATCAATGGTACCTCTTTTGAAACCATTTGAGAGTAGGAAGTTGGAAAGAGTTTCATACCAGGCCCTTGGTGCTTGTTTCAAGCCATACAAGGCTTTGTTTAGCCTGTAGACATGATCTGGATAAAATGGATCCTCAAAGCCTGGAGGTTGACAAACATACACCTCTTCTTGAATTGTACCATAGAGGAAAGCACTTTTGATATCCATTTGAAACACCTTCATATTGTGGTTGACAGCAAAGGCCAGGAACAGTCTAATGGCTTCCAATCTTGCAACAGGGGCAAATGTTTCATCATAATCAATCCCCTCTTCCTGTCTGTAACCTTGAACCACAAGCCTGGCTTTATTCTTGACAACAATACCCCTTTCATCAGTTTTGTTCTTGAAGACCCACTTTGTGCCAATGGGACTAACCTCTTCTGGCAGTGGTACAAGCTCCCATACTTGTTGTCTTTTAAACTGTTGGAGCTCCTCTTGCATGGCTTCTACCCAGCTGTTGTCTTTCAGTGCCTCTTGGTACTTGACTGGCTGATGGAGTGATAGAAAACCAGCAAAAAGACAAATGTTTTGGGTTTGAATTCTTGTGAGCACCCCTTCATTTATGTTGCCAATGATTTGATCAGGTGGATGAGATCTCAAGAAGATTAAATCTCCTTGGTATGGTATGATGGCATTTGTTGGTGAAGGCTGCAAATGTGTATCATCTGAGCTAACCACTGCTGGGGACTTTGATGATCCAGCAGTGGCTTCAAAAGGTGGTGGTATAGGAGGTAATGAAGTGGACAACTGCTGACTTTTATCCACTGTTTGAGGACTTTTGTCAGCAGTGTTTGAGGATGTGGAAGCAGTGGTTGATGGGCTACTTTGGTCAACAACTGTTGAGGTAGCAGTGGTTGAGCTTTGACAACTGTTTTGAACAGCTGGTGCTTTTCCTTTTGTGGCAGACCTTTGAGGGATGATGATTTCATACCCATAGTCTGGTGTTGTATCCTCTGATGGACCTGCACTGTTAGTCTTTACAGCAGTATTTTCAAAAGTGAATTTTTCAAGATCAAACAGATCTGCAGGGTTTGCTGGGATCTTCATTGATGAGAGTTCATTGAACTTAACATTCAAAGTCTCCTCCACTGCCTTGGTCCGTGTATTGAACACTTTGTAGGCCTTGGCAGTGGTTGAGTATCCCATATGAGATCAGTGGTTTAATTTTATACAGAATTTCATAGGCAGTCTTTTTGTGCCTGGGGTTTATTAAAACTCTGTTCTGAACATAGCAAGCAGTGTTTACTGCCTCTGCCCAGAAAGTTAATGGCAAACCTGAATCTGCAAGCATGGTTCTGGCAGCCTCAATCAGAGTTCTGTTCTTCCTTTCCACTACCCCATTCTGCTCTGGTGTTCTTGGGATGCTGTACTGCCTTACAATCCCTTTCTTCACACAGAAGGCATCCAACTCCCTATTTTTGAATTCTGTGCCATTGTCACTCCTGAAGCTTTTCACTGGAAGGTCAAATTGCTTTTCAACCTGTATTACAAAGTCTTGCAAAATGCCTGCAGTTTCATCTTTTGAGTGCAAAAAGAAAGTCCATGTGAACCTAGAAAAGTCATCAACAATAACCAAACAATATCTTTTCTTTTTGAGGCTCATGACTTGAACTGGGCCAAACAGATCCATGTGTAGCATTTGCAAACACTGGGTTGTTTTGGACTCTTCAATGGACTTGTAAGAACTTTTATGCTGTTTTCCTTTTAAACAGGAAATGCAATGTTCAGGACATGAAAACAATTTTTGTGGTAGGCCTCTCACCAAACCATTTTTTGAAATTTCTGTGATTGTCTTAAGATTTGTGTGTCCCAGCCTTCTGTGCCAAAGTTCTGTCTCTTTGTTAGAGGCAGCTGAGAACAGACAGGCATCAGCTCTGGGACACTCTTTTGACATGTCAACAACATAAACATTGCCACTTCTTTGAGCAACAAGTTTAGTTTGACCAGAGTTGATTATTGCTTCAATCTTTTTGACCATTTCTGGTCCAACAATCCTACAACAGTCTTTTGTGAAGAATGACCCAAATCCCTTGTCACTCATTTGGGACACACTCAGAAGGTTGAATTTTAGATTGTCTATTAGATTGACATTTTCAAATTTTACTTTTCCAGACTCCACTGTACCCGACCCCAGAACTTTTCCTTTACTTTTATTCCCAAAGGATATATCACCCCCTCCATGGATTTTAAAGTCTTTGAGGAGGGCTTTACATCCTGTCATGTGCCTGGAGCCTCCACTATTTACATACCAAAGATTATCAAAGCATGCAGAAACTCCCTGCACATGAAGTAAAAGGATTAGTTCATTAAGGTCTCCAAAGCCAACAAGGCTTTGGATGGGGTCTCAACAGTGTCTGGGATGGATGCAGAATGATGGACAGTGGTTAGGTCAGGAGTTTGAACTGTTTTAGGACAGTGTTTCTCTAACCACTGTTGTGGGTCCTGACCAATCATCTGCTGGTAACCAAAAGGATGCTTGTTCACTTTGGGTTTAGAGGGCCTTTTGTAGGCCTCATAAACGTGAGGAATCCTTTGGTAAGACTGTTTTTCTCTGCCTTTTCTGAACTGATTGGCAGGGGGTGCATCAGTAACCTGAACATCTCTTTTGCCAGATGTTTGGTTCAGCTGCTTTGTAACAGCTGTTTGAACTGGCACAAACAGTGGTTGTTTCTTGGTGAATTTGACAGATAATGAGGATGATGATGATGGACTCAAGGATGATTTAGCCATGTACTCATTCTTTTTCACATCAAATACGTCGGTTAAACGGGTTTACAATAAAGAATTTCTTCTATCAAAATCTAATTTGAATGATGAATTATTCAAAGTTGCATATACTTTGAAAGATTCTGACAAATTATATTCTGATGAAGAGTTTCCAATAAGAAGTGTCAAATCTGAAATGATCAAACAGGTTTTCAAATTAACAGAAATTAATATTTCTGAAATAAAAGATATAAATCTTTCTGAAAAACATAAAAAATACACTTCAAGAGTTCAACAGAGATTAAATAAGAAAAAAAGGTTACAGTTCTGGTTCTGGTTTTCAAAAGAAACCAAACCATAACAGTAATTTCAAAAGAAAAGGATTAGGTTTTATTCTACCAGAAAATTATAAAAATGATAAAATTTCTAAAACAAACACAAAATTTGTTTCAGGGACAAGCTATGAAGAAGAATCAAAGAGCTCTTTCTGGAAGCAATCAAACAGAGAATTCCTTGCCAAGAAGCAAGAGAGAATGAAGAATGGAGATTTTCAAAGAAAGGAGACAAGAACCTGTTACAAGTGCAATGAAGTTGGTCACATTGCATGGAATTGTTTTCAAGCTATAAAAACAAAACAGGGAGTCTCTGAAAAACTCAAAGAAAAAGTTGTTGATAAGAATGAACCACCAACTGAAAAATTCAAAATTTTTGAAAATTCAACATATGAAGTTGGTGAGTGTTCAAAGACAAGTTTTTATAAAAAGAGAGCTGAGCATGACAACCAAATGTGGGTTGTTAAAAAGTTTTATGAGAAATCTGGCGATGAATCTGATTCCACAAAATCAGAGGAGCCACAGGTTGTTCAAAAGGAAGAAAATTCAGTTCCGCCTTTGGATAATGTCAATTTTCCACCATTGAGGTCTGAAAATTTTAAACTTGGAAAGATTGAGATTTCGAATCAATTTTATTCTGACAAGAAAGAAATTGATGTCGAAAAAGTTTTTAATGGAAATGTGAAAAGGATTTTTGGAAAAATGGTTGAGGGTAAAGTTCAAGGGGTTAAAGAATTTTATGAAACAAAGAAAGCAACTTTTTTACCTAAGTGAAGTTGAGGAGGAAACATCCAAGTTTGGTCAGGCTTGGATGGCAGTTTTCACAAATAAAATCCTGACTTGCCGGAGCTCCCAAGTGGGTAAATGCGGAGCATGAATCGGCATCTTTCTCGAAATTTAAAAAAAAATGGATAAGTGTGACTTGCCGGAGCTTCCAGGTTGGTAAGAGTGGAGCAGGAATCGGCATTATTCTTTATATCTGGTTTGATTGTGCAAGTGGTAATTGGTTTAAATTACAAGTGATAAATCAGGGACATTAGGTTGTATCTGATTTTCTTCATATGTTTATTGTTTGAGCAAGATGATGAACTCCTATCCTACATGTGGTTAAAAACAAAACTTATTTTCCGGAAAAACCATTTTGATTAAAATAAACTTAAGTGTTTTGAAATCTAAATGGGAAAATAGTTTGTTGTGAGGGGGAGTTCTGATTGTTTATGCCAAGTGGATGGCGAATTGAAGTGATTTGATATCAGTTGTCATTTTATTTGTACAGATTGTTTTTAAAATTTCTTTAAATGTGTTTGAATTTTAGGGGGAGTAAGAATTTCTGAAAATCCAAAAACATTTGAAAATTTGAAAAAGTCAAAAACATGATAAAATCAAAAATGAGTTTTGTTGTGAAAAAGAGGAAATGATAGTACATCAGTGGACTTTCACAGCATGCTAAAGAATTGGAAAGTCAAAATGTGATAAACGGTCTCACTGATGATGTGCCAGTAGGTTTTTACACATTTAGTAGATTGTGACGAGATATAAACCTAAATTTCAAACTTACTTATATCGTGGGGAACATCTCTCGGATATATGGGTAACCCCCGAAATCTTGTTTGAAAGGTCCCTCTTTCTGAGATACTAGGTCTTTATACTTAGTGATATCTGGGGTATTATCCCGGGACTTCTGATTTTGCGGAAGCAATGGCCTAGTCCCCGTATAATACTTTCTGCTTGCTTGAAATATAGCATCGCCCTCAGTACAAAAAATGATGAAACATTGAAAAATGTTAATCATGGGCTATTAAAGAAAAGATTCTCTAAAGGGAACACACCTAAAGACGAGCCGTCATCTCTCTGCTGAACGGTAGTTCTGACCTGAGCTCTCACGGTTTCACATTTAACCCTTTACAGATATCATCTGTGGTATACTCACCTGTAAGACTGAATATTGGGATCTGGATACGGGAGTATATTCAAGTGGTGGGACACGCGAATAAGTTTAATTGCTTAAAACATTAATCTCGTATCTCGAAACAGTTGAATTTTGTGTGAAAATTTAAGTGGATCAGTATACTGACAATCTAAGTGAACTGTTTAAAACTTAAAATGTTTAAAGCTTAACGGTGTTAGTGATTTGTCTCATAAACTGATATAATCCTCTTACACAAGCTCACAAAAATATTGTATGTAAATATTTCTTTACTGCATTTCTTAATTTCTAAAATCCAAAAAGATTTTTAGTGTGTTTTAGCATAATTTTTGAAAAATACAAAAAGATTTTCGACAACTGGTGTTGGAAAGCTGATTTTCAAAATTCCAAGTGCTAAACATGATGACAACTTGTGAGGGTGAGTCTGTTTGAAACAAGAATAGATTTTAAAAAGAAAATGTTTTTCATACAAGTGGTTCATCAGAAATTAAAAATGTAAAATTATTTGTCAATAGCTTGATTTGTGATAGTGATAGATAAATTTATCAAATTTTAAATTTGTGAAATTTATTGTGGGGTAGAGATTGTGCAGGATAGTAGGTTTCAGATCTTGATTCTGAGTGATAGAGAGCCAGGTTCCAATACCTGAAGATTCGGTGATTTCAAAAAGCCAGACTACGATCCTAGCATATCAAAAGGGGGAGTCTGAAGACATCCGAGGAAAGATTATTTGTTCGAGGAGAGTCTGATGGTGCTGAAGAAAAGAAAAGAGAAGAGAAAATTGATAAAGACTGAAGACGTTGAAGACTCGACACTTAAGACTCGTCAACATTCGAGGGGGAGTCTGTTGGTGCATGCGTCTGTCGACTTCGTCTTGTATCGAGTCTTGTATATGTATAGATAAATCAGGGCACGGAAAATGAGAAAATAGGTTATCAGGCAAGTTCAAACGAAATTACATGATGTAATTCCGCTTGAAAGTGTCAAGTTATTTCAAACGAAATTAGCTTTGCTAATTTCACTTGAACCTGTAATTCCGTATGAAGGTGATTCCGTTTGAGCAGGTTCAAACGGAATTAGGTGGCCTATATATAGATGTTAGTCCGTGTCATTTGAAACGGAATTAGCAAGGTTGTTTCCGACGGCTAAGCTCTGTCGAAGTGTCTTCAGATTTGTAATCGTATCAGAATCAATATAAAAGACAGTTTAAGTGAAGATCTTGCTGAATCACACACAATATGTCTGTTTCCGCCTTTCATATTGTGTAGAACGCCTTTGATTGACTCGTTTCAGGTCAGGACACGATCCTACAATAACCTTTACGCTTCGATTTTATTTGATACTGGTGCCGACAGAAGCTTTGTGTCCGTAGAATTTGAATCTTTGTTAACCTATGCACGCTCTAAGTTACCTAAGTCGTTCTCGCTGGAGATTGCCGATGGGAAGTCTATTCTAGTTGACTCAATTCTTTGTGGTTGTTACTTGACTCTTAACGACCACGTGTTTACTATTGATCTAATACCCATGCAATTGGGTAGTTTCGATGTCATTATCGGCATGGATTGGTTGCGTAGGAACCATGCCGAGATTGCTTGTCACGAGAAGTTTGTTTGCCTAGCTCTGCCGTTCGGTGATGTTTTGCACGTCTACGGAGACCGACCTTCTGGAGGACTGAAGTTGATGTCATGCACTCAAGCGAATAGATGCTTACGAAAACAGAACTTTGCCTTCTTGGCCCACGTGGTGGAACAAAGGGGCAAAGGGAAGAACATAAGGGATGTTCCAGTAGTGTGTGATTTCCCGGATGTCTTTCCTGAAGATCTTCCTGGTCTTCCTCCTCCTAGATCTGTTGACTTTCGTATTGATCTTATACCAGGTGCGACCCCTGTCGCCAAGGCTCCTTATCGTCTTGCACCCTCTGAGATGCAAGAATTATCAAGCCAACTTCAAGAACTACTCGACAAGGGATTCATTCGTCTGAGTACCTCTCCATGGGGTGCTCCTGTGCTATTCGTCAAGAAGAAAGATGGTTCGTTTTGTATGTGTATCGACTACCGTGAACTTAATAAGCTTACCATTAAGAATCGTTATCCTCTTCCTCGAATTGATGATCTATTTGACCAACTACAAGGTGCGTCCTGTTTCTCAAAAATCGATCTCCGCTCTGGTTATCATCAGCTTCGTGTACTCGAGGATGATGTACCCAAAACCGCATTTTGTACTCGTTATGGACACTACGAGTTCGTCGTCATGCCTTTTGGATTGACCAACGCACCCGCTGTGTTCATGGATCTCATGAATCGTGTGTGTAAACCTTATCTGGATCGTTTTGTGATAGTCTTTCTTGATGATATTCTCATTTATTCTAAAACTAAGGTTGATCATGCTCGTCACTTGCGCTTGATACTTGAACTCCTACGTGGGGAACACTTGTATGCTAAATTTTCTAAGTGTGAGTTTTGGATTAACGAACTACAATTTCTTGGTCACGTCGTTAGTAAGCAAGGTATTCATGTTGACCCGTCAAAAATCGAAGCTGTGAAGAATTGGAGTACGCCTAAATCTGCATCTGAGATTCGTTCATTCTTAGGATTGGCAGGTTATTATCGCCGATTCATTTCGGACTTCTCTAAGATCGTTGTTCCTCTTACTTCGTTGACTCAGAAAGAGAGACCTTTTACTTGGGGTCCCGAGCAAGTGGAATTTTTTCAAACTCTTAAGACTCTTTTGTGTAATGCTCCTGTTCTAACTCTCCCCGATGGGAATGACGATTTTGTGGTATATTGTGATGCCTCGAACCGTGGATTGGGTTGTGTGCTCATGCAGCGGGACAAGGTTATTGCTTATGCCTCTCGTCAACTTAAGGTACATGAGAAAAACTACACTACTCACGATCTGGAGCTTGGTGCAGTCATATTTGCGTTAAAGATCTGGCGACACTACCTGTATGGTACTAAGTGTGTGGTTTTCATCGACCATAAGAGCCTTCAACATATCTTTGACCAAAAGGAACTGAACATGCGACAGAGACGTTGGGTGGAATTACTTAACGACTACGACTGCGAAATTCGCTATTATCCTGGCAAGGCGAATGTAGTGGCCGACGCTCTTAGTCGTAAAAGCCATTTTAAGGCTATTCGTATCTCTAGTGATCTGCATGCTTGTATTCGTGAAGCTCAGTATTCGTCAGCTAATGAAGGAAGTCTATCTGTTGAGGTTCTTGGCGCTAACGTGAATCAGCTCGAAACTAAATCTGATGGTCTTCAGTACTATCTCAATCGCATCTGGGTGCCAGATCACGATAACCTCCGCGAGCTCATCATGAATGAGGCTCACAAATCTCGTTACTCTATACATCCAGGTGCCGATAAGATGTACCATGATCAGCGTATGACTTATTGGTGGCCTGGTATGAAGAAGGACATTGCTGTATATGTATCTAAATGCCTTACCTGCTCGAAGGTTAAGGCTGAACATCAGCGTCCTTCTGGACTCTTAGTACAACCCGAAATCCCAGTTTGGAAGTGGGATAGCATTGCTATGGACTTTATTACTAAACTGCCCCGTACACCATTTTGTCACGATAGTATCTGGGTGATTGTTGATCGTTTGACCAAATCAGCCCACTTTCTTCCTATCCGTTAAGATTATAAAGTGGAGAAACTTGCTCGAATCTATACTGATGAGATTATATGTCGTCATGGCATCCCTCTTGACATAATCTCTGACCGTGATGGTTGTTTTACTTCACGTCTTTGGTAAACCTTTCAATCCGCTATGGGTTCTCATTTGAATCTTAGCACGGCCTTTCATCCTCAAACGGATGGACAGACCGAGCGTACTATTCAGAACCTAGAGGATATGCTCCGTTCTTGTGTCATCGACTTTGGTGGTAACTGGGATGTACATTTACCATTTATTGAGTTCTCGTACAACAACAGCTATCATTCCAGTATTCAAATGGCTCATTTCGAAGCTATGTATGGCCGCAAGTGCCGATCTCCTCTCAGCTGGCATGAGGTTGGTGACAAGCAGTTTACTGGCCCTGAAATCATTCAAGAGACAATGGATAAGATTCTTCAGATCCGTGATAACTTGATTAAGGCTAGAAGCAGACAAAAGAGCTATGCGGATCAAAGGCGTAAACCTCTAGAATTTGATGTTGGTGATCGAGTTCTTCTCAAGGTATCTCCCTGGAAGGGGGTAGTTCGTTTTGGTAAGAAGGGAAAACTCGTTCCTCGCTATGTGGGTCCTTTCAAGATACTCGAAAGGATTGGCAAGGTGGCGTACAGACTCGACATGCCACAAGAACTAAACAACGTGCATCCAGTGTTCCACGTATCCAATCTACGTAAATGCTTAGTAGACGAGGAACTGCAGGTTCCCCTCGAAGACTTACAAATAAATGAGACGCTACACATTGTGGAGAAACCGGTCGAAATTGTGGACCAGGGTGTCAAGCGACTGAGGCGCAACAAATTTCCATTGTCAAGTTTCGATGGGAAGGAAAGCGTGGCGCCGAGTTCACTTGGGAACTGAAAAGCGAGATGAAGACCAAGTACCCACATTTATTTCCAGAATCTTCCTCCTAGATTTTAGGGACGAAATCTCCTAAAGGAGGGGAGACTGTAACGCCCGCGTCCCTAGACTTTAGCTAATTGTCACTTTTAGCCCCTATACTATGAGCTATATGATACTTTTAATACTTGGTAAAACTTATACAGTCAAACTATGGCACTTTGTGAAACTTATGCAATCAAACTATGATTCTTGATACTTGGAAACTATTGATACTATGATTCTAGAAGATTTGATTCTATGATTCTTGATACTTTGGTGCTTGACTCTTGAGGCTCGCGAAACTTGAGACTTGGTTGAATGAGGGACTGGAGTCTTGTCACTGACTGAAACTATGAAACTATGGATACGGTTGTGTTAATCTAGTTATGTGATACAATTACCCAATAATACGCAATGCAAACGCTCAATCTAACATGCAAAACGAATCCAAGACGGAACACGGAAAGGATGGAATTGACCAAGTGGCCATCCGATTGGATGGTAATCCGATCGGACCACCATCCGATCCGTTCCACACCGCCTTACCGACTCCTCTGACAATATAAATAGGCTTGTCACATCACTCATTGATGTGACAGCCTCCCCACTCGAACCAGACGCACGCACTCCTCTTTTCTTCCATTTCTTGGCGATTTCGGGACGTTTTACACTAGATTCTTGTACAACATTGATCTACACATCATTCTCTACACGATGCTCTTTTGAAATCTTACTTTTCACCATGAAATCTCTAAGATTTGAGCTCTTGAAGGTGATGTCATCAGGGTAGTTTGTACAAACTATGGTGTGGTGTCATTTCTGCCAAAATCTAACTCAGATCTAAGGAATTTCATGTGTTTCAAGCTAGATCTTAACTAAATCTAGACTTTTTCAGCTAAAACTTATGTTTTCTTTCATCTCCTTTAAACTTTTCACTTAAAACGGTAGAATCCGGATCTGAACGGACTAAAGACTTGATGATTAGTCTTGAGTCAGCTTAGAAAACGGATTGTTGCCGGAAAGGATGACCGGAGTACGGATTCCGACATGAACACCGACAAGGACAGACACCTGAGCGAACTGGGGTGATTCTCGTTCGATCGGACAGGCTGTGCTTTGATGTGTTTATCGTTGTCTCAATACGTACGATGCCGTCACTTGAAACTTAGAAACTTTACAAGTTTGGGAACGGGACAAGGATAACCCGATCGAATGGCAATCCGATCGGATAGCCATCCGATCGAGTGACACTTGCCCCATAACATTAGAATAACTTGATAATTTAACTATTTTGAATTAGAAACTTAAACTTTGAAACTTGAAACTTGAAACTAAACACACGGTCCGAACGACTATTCGATCGAAGGGCCATCCGAACGGATGACCATCCGATCGGATGGCGATTCGTCTCCCACTCACAACAGTCACATACATCAAGTGGCAATCCGATTGGACAGACATCCGATCGAACTGCCATTCGATCCAGTGACTGATTCAACACTTTGCGCAATCTCGTTATTCTGCCCAGCTCTTATTTATGGTACTCTAATCAGGCTAATTCCAAACGAGCTCCCTTTGATCCAATAACAGTGGTACTGTTAAGCCAACAACTTCGAATTTCGGCCGCATTTGATACAAATGCTCCAAAACTCCGCAACTTTTCATGGGCTTGCGGACGAAGATCCCTACTTACATATTACCAACTTTTTGGAAATATGTGATAACTTTCGGATCAACGGGGCATCAAACGACGCCATCTGCCTCCGAATGTTCCTATTTTCACTAAAAGACCGAGCTAAGGCTTGGCTTAACACCCTCCCAAGTGGTTCGGTAAACACTTGGGATGAACTAGCCCAAAAGTTTCTATATAAGTATTTCCTTCCTTCTAAAACGGCTAAATTAATGACTGAAATTAATACATACTCACAAGAGGACGGGGAATCCTTATATGAAACTTGGGAAAGATTCAAAGAGCTATTAAGAAAATTCCCTCATCATGGTCTTGCAATATGGCAACAAGTATCCACTTTCTATAATGGATTGTTGCCACACACAAGACAGACACTCGACTCTAGCTCCGGGGGACTTTTAGGTAATCGTCGCCCAAATGAAATTTATAATCAAATTGAGGAAATTGTTCAAAACAATTTTCAATGGCACACTCCCCGAGCCACTAAATCTGTCGCCCGGGCGCCCATAAGGTAGATGAGAACACCTCTTTACAAGCCCAAATCGAGGCCCTCTCTTCGAAAATCAAAAAGTTAGAAATGGCAAAAATGGCCTCGGTTATGGCTTGCGAAGGGTGTGGTGGGCTACATGAAAATTGGAGTTGTATGAAAGAAATGGATAATCAAACGGAAATGGTAAACTACATTGATAATAGACCTAGGCCGTCAGGTCCTCCAACGGGTACCTACAAACATGGATGGCGTAACCACCCTAACCTTGGTTGGAGAGAACCCAGCAATAGTAGTAACTAACAAAACCAAAGAATAAACTTTCAACAACCAAGAAACGAGTCACAAAATTTCTCTCAACAACAGCAAGGGGGACGAGAGAGGCTTGAAGATACTATCTCACGCCTCATCTCCGACACCGAAAAGAAAAACTCGGATCGATTTCAACAAATGGAATCGAGCTTTAGAAATCAACAAGCTAGTATTCAAAACATTGAAAAACAACTAAATCAACTAGCTCAAAATTTCTCCGAGAGACCACAAGGCGCGTTACCCAGCAATACCGAAACCAACCCAAAAGCACCAGTATATCTCATCACATTGAGAAACCGTACCGTAGGTCCCGAGGAGGCTCCACTACCTCCATCCGACAAGAGTCCATCCAGTCAACCCACAACTTCACCAACACCCCAAAAGGAAACGACTCCTCCAAATCACGAGCCTACTAAGAATCCCCCGGTACCCTACCTCGGATGGTTACTTCGCCAAAAGACCGATGAACAATTCACAAAATTCGTAAACTTACTAAAACAATTGCACATCAATCTTCCATTTGTGGAAGTCCTCACTCAAATGCCTAAATATTCAAAATTTATGAGAGACTTTCTCACTCATAAAAGGAAAATTGAAACATTGCAATTAGTTAATTTAAGTGAAGAATGCTCTGCCTTACTACTCAATAAACTCCCACAAAAGAAAATCGATCCCGGAAGTTTCACCATCCCTTGCTCCATTGGGGATCACCTATACGCAATGCGCTAGCCGATCTCGGGGATAGCATCAATCCCATGCCCGCATCAATGTTCGACCGACTCGGACTAGGTAAAACAAGCCCCACAAAAATGAGCATACAACTCGCCGATAGGTCTATCAAATATCCACAAGGTGTCGCTGAAAATCTATTGGTGAAAGTCGGAGACTTTGTCTTCCCGGCCGACTTTGTCATACTCGATATGGAGGAGGACACCAAAGTACCACTCATTCTAGGAAGACCATTCCTGGCCATCGCTCACGCAATGGTGGATATGAGTGGAGGGAAGTTAACATTGAGGGTCGGAGACAAAGAGATGGAGTTCGGGGTTGGGAAAAGAGTAGAAGACGACGACCCGGTCAAATACATGGACGTCATAGACTCAAGTTTGGATGATACCCTCCGACGGTGCAACATGGGATGCAAAACATCCCACTTGGGTATCATATGACTGACTCGGGGTCTAGCCAAGGACCCTTATAAACGTGGCGCACCACAGAGGCATTCCGCGTAACTATCCTTAGTTTTAATTTAGATTAACCTTTATGTTTTCTAGTTTAGCTTTACTTTTCAGGAATAAAACACACTCGAAATGGTGGAGGTTACTAAGGGATATTTGAAACCACACCCCATGCACAAAAACAGAGCCTCCCGATAATTTTCTTTCATTACAGCAAGTTCAGCACGGGGCCATGCTCAGCCCAACACGCCCCCGTGTGCAAGGATCTGCAGAAAACGCCCAGTTCAGGTAACTGAACACGGGGCCGTGCTCACTGAACACGCCTCCGTGCCCAGCCTTCTGTTAAATATGTTACTGGCAATTTGAGCACAGGGCCGTGCCCGGACCAACACGGGCCCGTGTCCAGATGCCCAGTAACATAAAAATTTGTTTTGGAACACCTTTTTACACATTCAATCAACCTAAAAACTTATTTTTAGGACACATTGAGGACAATGTGTAATTTAAGTGTGGGGGGATGCTAAAACCTTGAATTTTGCAAGTCCTAATAACAAGCCTTACACAAAACTCTATTGGAACTGCTAATCACCCCAATTTTTTTTCAAAAATTTTTCATTTTAAACTTGTCTTGGTTTAATTTAGGAATAACAAGTTCCAAAAGGTTTTATTTTTGCAAATTTACAACCGACAGCGTCGTGATAAAAAGAACCAACATAAGAAAATTATGAAACGGCATAACAAATCTAGTTAAAATTTGATTATATATACTTGATCATATTATAAACCCATTCCCACAACAAGTGAGTTTTGAGCCTTTATTGAGCATACAAGCATACACCTTTAAATTAAATGCTCATTTTTCGTTTCTTATGTGAATAGCCGCTTGGTTCTTACGACTCTAGAACTTGCCACGACGATACATTCCCGGTCCTTACCAACTCAAACCCAAGTAAGTAAATGATGGAGGCATTAGGACTAACCCATTTTCTTTTCAACAACATTCTTTTTCATTTTCTTTTATCACCTACCCAAAATCCCCCTAGTTAACCCCTTTGAGCCTAAACCTTTTCATTTTCATACCCACAAACACAAACACCCTTTACCCACCAAAACATTTTTTCTTTTCAACCTTTTATTTTAGTAAAAAGCTCGGTTTTCTTGTGACGTCTTATAAAAAAAATGAAGTCTTGCAATAAACAAACAAAGTCCTCAATGAAACTTTGTTTGAAAAGGCTTAGTTTGAATAAAAGTCACAAAAACAAAACGTTTTACGACGACCAACGCTTTTTACACTTTTAGCCCTTTTTACTAACCACTAACCCAAAACCACCTACCTTTAGCCCAAGCCTAACCCTTCCAAAAGTCCTCTTAATATTTACAAAGGTTTATAGTTAAAAAGGAGGAGGAATGATTGCTTGGCAAGCATATGGTAGAAATAAGTTCCATGCCGGTCTCGAGTGTTTCACTAAAATACATCTTCGGTCGAGTGTTGAGTGATCTCCCGTGAGGTATGTGAACTTGTATATAAATGGAATTTTAAAAAGGCATGTTATGCCCAAATAAGTAATTTCGCTTATGAAACGTTCTAAATAAATCATAATGAATAGGATTGTAAATAATATAAAAATAAAACCTAATAAAGATCTTGGATTCCCGACACTCAAGACAAGCCCAAAACTTCTCTTCTACCCATTCCATTTGGGTGTGTAACCCACAAAATAAAGAGTTTTGCTTGAGGACAAGCAAAGATTCAAGTGTGGGAGTATTTGATGTGTGCAAAATGCAACATATAAATTTCATCAAATGAAGCATAAAACTAACCTTTTTTTAGTACTAATGTTGGAAAAAGTGTGCTTTTGTCTTCCTTTTGTATTTTCAGGACCAAATGAGCTTAAATGAACAAAAGGAACAAATATGCAGCAAAAACTAACATAAATACAAAGAAAAGGAATAAACGTGGCATGCCCGACCCCTCGAAAGCATCTTCCCAAGCAAAAACAGGAAACAGAAGGCTGACCACGGCCCCGTGCCCACTGAGCACGGGGGCGTGGCCAGATGTATGTAGAAAAGACAAAGCTATAGAAGCTTCTACTGCTCACCACGGGGGCGTGCCAACTAAGCACGAGGCGTTGTCAACGCTAAGATTCACAAAATCTAGCAAATCTTGGTAGTACAGATACGCTTCTGCACACGGGGCCGTGCCCAGCGAACACGGGGCCGTGAGGAGCCTAATGTAGACAAGTGCAATTAATGAAGGAAGAGAAAGAGGATGGCCACGGGTCCGTGTCCAGCGGACACGGGGCCGTGGTCGGGCTTCTGTTCAGGCTATAAATAGAGGTGCTTGGTTCACTTCAAAAGCATCGCTTGGCAAACCACCTCTCTCCCATTTCACCACCACTCCACCACCACTACAACACCCACATCCACAACCATCATCCATCATCCACCTTAGAGTGTGTGTAGTAGTCTCGGGATCCAAGATTGATCGTAAGAGTTCTTGTCAATCAAAGGCCATGTTTGGCTAAGTCTCTTACATCACTTGGTGAAGACAAGCATTTAATGTATTTTTTTATTTTTAATCTTTTCGCACTTTTTATTTGGTTTTGTATTAATGACTTTAATAACTATTTTCTGATGTTGAAGGTGAAACTTCTTTATCATTTATCCGTGGTGTCTTGGCATTACTTTACTATCTATATAATGTAAAAGATTTTCACCATTCATATCTCTACGGTCTATATAGAGATATGTTGGCTACCTGGTTGGGGGTTAAGGGAATGGTTTGATAAGGTTCTTGCCTTGTTCAGTGTATAGATCCTACAAGGACCTGGGTCAAGCTTACTAGAACCTCCTTCAATACCCACTGGTATTGGATGGCGGGGGTGCGAATAGCTTGATCCCCTCATATGTAAACTACTATTAATACATTATGTCACACCCTGGCTTTGCGGAAGCGTGGTTAATTTTGGTGTGACTTCTTAATACCATAGCTTAATCATAACAAAGCTATATGAAATAAAATCATGCAAGATCATCCATAGATTTAAGTTTTAAAACCAGAGTAACATAACATTATCTTAGAGACTTACAACATCATAACATAAAATATTGTTTGAAAGACATAAACATCGACATGAAATAAACGCAGTTTAAGATTTGTGACTCGTCCAGGAAAAAGTCACATTTCCTAAATTGGGATGACCTCGGAACCCTTATGCAGCGGGAAAACATTACATACCGCGCCAGATCTTTAATTTCCTGAAATACATGTAAGTTGAAAAATCAACAATAATGTTGAGCGAGTTCATGTGTAAGTGAGTAAATAAACCTTGTGAGTATAAAAATCCTGGTATGTAGCAAATAAGGAAAAAGAGATCACCAACGGTTTGCAAGGCCATTGATATGTGTGAAGTGCAAGTAGGAAGACTCAAACCTTGCGATTTTGCGTCGGGGCACAAAGTCACCCCGAGGTCCGTACTGTTGGACCTGGGGTTGGGCTCGCTACACCCAGATAGATCTACCGCTTACGTCCCTCGGTCCTATAATGAGGATTAATGGCCTCCAGTTCACGCCTACCCACTCACATGATCTAAGTAGTAAACCTCCTTACGCTAACCATACCATGTATAAAGTACTTGTAATCAAAGTAACATGTATTTCACCCCCGTAGTTTAGAAAACTGAAAACAGTTAAAAGAAAAGGGGGACATGAACTCACCGTGGTGCGTCTCTACCAAGTATGCCTCCAAATCGATAAGCTGTATGACGACCTACACGTGCTAACTCTATTAGACGGATGGTCGTGCCTTAGCTTTATGGTTTAAGTTCTTGGGAAATAGTTAGGCAACTATTTCGTGTTTACATTCTGTATACTTGGTAGTTATTCTCCTTCCCAAGGATGGGGGATTTAATACATGTGTGTTCGTAACATTCGGATTTCACTATTAAGTCTCACTTAATATATTTTATTTCCAACTTCAAAATATAAGTATTCTTCCCAAAAATATTATATTTTAATACATGTGATTTTCCCAAAATAATACTTAGTAATATTATTTTTACCCTAACAATAATATTTATGTAGTTCACAAAATAATCATAAACACTTATACAAGTGATGTTGTGAAAAATATATACTAAATATATTTATGTATCACGTTTTATTTTGTGAAATCCCACCTCCGATATTTTATAAATAAGTCGTGGCGAAATCTATATTTTGAAAACAAGTCAAAATGTATTTCTAACACTTATAGTGAAAATAATCCTAAGTGTTAGGTTTTAGAAAAATTTCGCCAGAGTTTCCTCTGTAACTGGAGGTGGCCACGCTTTCAAGCGTATCATTTTCTTTTATAAATCAAACCAACCATTTTTATTATTCAATCAAAACAATGTTCAAACCACAAACTAGTCAAAATATATATAAATCGCATAAATGTATGAACTTGTGGTTTATCCAAAAATATGTAGTAAAGATTCTTACTTTTAGTGTATCTTTATATAAATCAATCCGGTTTCGTAAAAACCTCGTTTTTAGAGAAGTTCCGTCTTTACAACTTCTCGTCATCTTTTTCAAAAATAGTTATTTTGTCGAAACTTTGTGTTACACAAGTGTTTACACACTTGTGTGTTCTAAAAACCATTCTTGTTAGTGTAAGATCCGTCTTTAAAAATATGTTTTCTCTTGACACGTGGTCCTTTGAAAATACCGCTTGTGGATACGTAGATCTACTAGTTTTAAACACTATTGTACAAAGTAAAACACTTTTACACAAGTTCATGATTCGTGTGTGGTAGAGTTTCACCTTCTAACCCTTGTTATACTTAAACAAGCTTTATGTCATAATCCAAGATCATGACTAAACCGGGTTAAATGATGATCCGAGCTACCACAACATAGATCGGGTCCAAATAATCACACAAATCAAATACTACATGATTTACACAACATATGAGCTATTAACCAACATTTTAGTGTTTTAAGTAGACTTTTGTGCTTCAACTTGCATGTTCATAAATTTTAACCGTCATATATCGTTTTAACCACTTTAGAATAGTTCAAGATGGTGATTTAAGCAACTTACCACTAGTTCGAGGCTAGGGAAGAATCTAGACGTAAATCGGGTGGATAAAAGCAAGATAAAGAGGTCCTTCGCCTTCCGATTGCACCAAGCTTCTTCGTATGAGATCCTTATCACTTGTAGATGATTGGAATGGCTTGCATGGAATCGAAAATGGATGGATGGGGGGTGGGTGCTCTCGGCCGAAAGTTCAAAGAGAGGGAGAGAGTGTGTGTGAGTTGTGGTGTTAAGTGTGTGATCATGTGTGTTAAGTCATGATCTTATAGGCAAATTCTAATGTGTTTAACCAATGGATTTTGTGTCTAATTGATTTTAGACAAGTTAGATTATTATAATCTACAAAGTACAAGGGGTGTCCCCCTCATGGGGACGGTTTCTAAAGGGGGGGGGGGGTCTTGGTCCGATTCCAACTAGTTAGCTAGGATATTAGTTAGGTTAAGTAAGTAAGTTAGTTAAGTGCTTAACCCGGTTAGTTGTGTGTCGTGTGTTATGACGGGCGTTAGGGTATTCAGGGACCCTAACTGGCTCAGAAAAAGATAAATAATGTTATTAACTATATTTTCATGTTCCGGGTATAGTCCGGTTGTTCGGTTGGATAGTAATCCGATAAAGTGCTTAACAAAGCTTTAAAGTGTCGTTAATACCCTTTTTAGTGACACAACTCATGTCTGACACTTTGGAAAGTGTCTAGTAATATTCTTCTCATGTTTTGGCACTTTATTAGGTAGCTTAATGCTGAATTATTATGTAAAGTGCTGAATTTTTGTACTTAAAGTACGTTTTAGGCACATCCAGTCATTGTAACTTATTCCTAGAGACGCAGTTCTACAACCCTTATATCCCTACACTCACCACTAGTGTAGCAAAATATTTCTGGCTCATACAGGCCTTAGAGGCAGTGTCTGCCTGATGCTGGCTTTATCAGCATGTTCAATAGGTTATCCGCTATAGTGCTACTGTGCTTTTTGTGCATCATGTTTGTCACTAAGGTTCAGTCATGTAAATAATGTAGTGACAGCAAGTAAAGTATGATGCAAGTAAGTACATGTATCAGTATTCAAGTAGCAGTTTATTCACAAGTTCAAGCAAGCACAGTAATTAAGCAGTAGTTAATTATTAATTAAGTTGTACGGATACCTGGTTTGGTGAGGGTTGTCACATTCTCCCCCCGTTAGAAAATTTTCGTCCCGAAATTTTAAGTTCTGCTTGTAGACGCAGGGTTCTTAGGAATTAGGTGGGGGTATTTCTCTTTCATCCGGTCCTCACGCTCCCAGGTGTATTCAGGACCATGTCTGGCATTCCAACGAACTTTGACGAGCTTGACACTGCTCCGGCGGGTCTTGTTTACTTTCCAATCCGTAACCTCAACCGGTTCTTCAACGAAATGGAGCGTGTCGTCAACATGAATTTGGTCGATGGGAATGGCAATGTCATCTTGAGTTGGACTTTTCTTCAGGTTGGATACATGAAATGTATCGTGTACTGAATGGAGTTCAGCAGGTAAGTCCAGCTTGTATGCTACTAGTCCTATTCTTTCCAAAATTCTGAAAGGACCAATGTAGCGCGGATTTAACTTCCCACGCTTTCCGAAGCGTGCCACACCCTTCCAGGGTGAAACTTTCAATAACACCATTTCTCCAACTTGGAATTCCAAGTGTTTTCGGTTTGGATCCGCATAGGCCTTCTGTCTGTGGTGAGCTGCTTCGATGCGTTTAAGAATCTGCGCAATCTTGTCTGTCGTCTCTTGGATGATTTCAGGACCAGCAAGCTGCCTATCACCTGCGTCAGCCCAGCATAGGGGTGATCGGCACTTGCGTCCGTAAAGAGCTTCAAATGGCGCGACACCAATACTGGTGTGGTAGCTGTTGTTGTATGAAAATTCGACCAAAGGCAAATGCTTGTCCCAGCTACCGCCCAAATCCATAACACACGCTCTCAGCATGTCTTCCAAAGTCTGTATCGTTCGCTCGCTTTGACCGTCAGTTTGCGGGTGAAACGCAGTGCTCAGATTCAATTGCGATCCAAACGCTTCTTGGAAGGATTGCCATATCCTTGACACAAACCTTCCGTCTCTATCAGAGATGATCGAGAGAGGCACTCCATGACGTGCGACGATCTCTCTCATGTAAATTTCAGCCAATTTGCTCGTATTATCCTTCTCTCTGATAGGTAAGAAGTGTGCTGACTTTGTTAATCGATCCACTATTACCCAAATAGTGTCATGGCCTCTTGGCGTTCTTGGCAACTTCGTAATGAAATCCATGGAGATTTGTTCCCATTTCCACTTGGGAATCTCAGGTTGTTGCAGAAGTCCTGAAGGCTTCTGGTATTCCGCTTTAACCTTAGCGCATGTTAAACATTTGCTCACATAAACAGCAACATCGCCTTTCATCCTAGGCCACCAATAATAATCTTTGAGATCTTGGTACATCTTATCCGCTCCTGGATGGATAGAGTACCGCGATTTGTGAGCTTCATCGAAAATAACCTTCTTTAAACCACCAAACAGAGGAACCCAAATCCTTTTCTCAAAACATAACGTTCCTTCCTCGTTTGGTACCAAAAGCTTCTCCATCCCACGGAGGTATTCCTCTTCAAGGTTTCCTTCCTTGAGAGCTTCTTTCTGCGCGGCACGAATGCGCAAGGAAAGATCGGTTCGGATAATCATTTCTAAAGCCCTAACCCTTATGGGCTTGATCCTCTCCTTTCGACTTAGGGCATCGGCGACTACATTCGCCTTCCCTGGATGATACTTTATCTCGCAGTCGTAATCGTTCAGCAACTCAACCCATCGTCTCTGCCTCATATTCAGCTCCTTCTGATTGAATATGTGTTGTAGGCTCTTGTGATCTGTAAAAATTGTACACTTCGTACCATAAAGGTAGTGTCTCCAGATCTTTAATGCAAAAACCACTGCGCCAAGTTCCAAATCATGTGTGGTATAGTTCTTTTCGTGCACTTTTAATTGACGCGATGCGTAAGCAATAACCTTTTGGCGTTGCATCAACACACAACCCAATCCTTGACGTGAGGCGTCACAGTATACCACAAAATCATCTGTACCTTCCGGTAGTGCTAAGATTGGCGCATTGCAGAGCTTATCCTTCAATATTTGGAACGCTTCTTCCTGTTTGATTCCCCAATCAAACTTCTTATCTTTCTGTGTGAGGAGCGTCAACGGTTGAGCGATTTTTGAAAAATCCTCAATGAATCTTCGATAGTAGCCAGCCAAACCCAAGAATTGTCGAATCTCGGTTGGCGTCTTTGGCGTTTCCCAATTCTTGATCGCTTTGGTCTTGGTTGGATCCACATGGATTCCATCTCCATTCACCACATGTCCAAGAAATTGGACTTCACGTAGCCAAAACTCGCACTTAGAGAATTTGGCATACAACTGTTCTTTCTTTAGCAGCTCCAAAATAGCTCTTAGATGCTGTTCGTGCTCAGCCTTTGTCCTTGAATAAATCAAGATGTCGTCGATAAACACAATCACGAACTTGTCCAAGTACGGCTTGCAAACTCTATTCATCAAGTCCATAAACACTGCAGGTGCGTTTGTCAGACCAAACGGCATAACAAGGAACTCGTAGTGTCCATAACGAGTTCTGAAGGCTGTCTTCGGGATACTTCCCTCTTGTATCCTTAACTGATGGTATCCAGATCGAAGATCGATCTTTGAATAAAAGCTTGAGCCTTGCAGTTGGTCAAACAGATCATCAATCCTTGGCAGAGGATACCTATTCTTGATCGTCAGCTTGTTCAATTCTCTGTAGTCGATGCACATACGAAAACTACTGTCCTTCTTCTTGACAAACAGGACTGGAGCTCCCCAAGGAGAGAAGCTTGGTCGGATAAATCCCTTGTCTAACAACTCTTGAAGTTGTGTCGACAATTCTTGCATCTCAGACGGAGCGAGTCTATAAGGTGCCTTAGCCACAGGCGCGGCGCCTGGAACTAAGTCAATGTGGAACTCTACTTGTCTCTGAGGTGGCAGTCCAGGTAAGTCCTCTGGGAAGACTTCTGGATACTCCCTCACGACAGGGATGTCTTCGATTCTCGGCTCAGCAGCCTTCTTATCCACAATGTGTGCCAGGAAGGCAACACATCCCTTCTGCAAACACTTTCGCGCTTTCAGGCAGCTGATAATCCTTAACGGCGTATCACGCTTTTCGCCATGTACCACAATTGTTTCGCCATCTTCGGTTGGGATACGAACAACCTTTTCGTGACAAACTATCTCAGCCTTGTTGCCTGATAACCAATCCATTCCTACTACTACGTCAAAGCTCCCCAGCTGGACTGGTAGTAGATCCAAAGCAAACTCACGCTCTCCCAATTCGATCACACAACCTCTGATAACTTCATTGGCTTCTACTAACTTCCCGTTGGCCAATTCGATTGAGTAGGGAATATCTAACTTATTAGCGGCTAAACCAAGCATATTCTTAAACTCTAACGACACAAAGCTATAATCGGCACCAGTATCAAATAAAACGGATGCATAGCGTTGGTTTACAGGGAACGTACCAGTAACGACATTGGGGTCCTGGCGCGCTTCCCTTGCTTCGATTTGGAACACTCTTCCATGGGCTTGGTTCAACTCTGGGCAATTCCGTTTAAAGTGCCCGATATCACCGCAGTTAAAGTATCCAAGTCTTTGCCCGTTTCCACCTCCATTTCCAGCTTGGTTGTTGTTTTGGTTCGCATTACCAACTTGATTCGCATCGATGCCTCGATTCCCGTTTCCTCCATTGTTTCCTTGTGGGCGATTCCCAATACCGCCACGATTATTATTTCTATTCCCAATTCCTCCCTGGCCTCCCCGGCCAGCACTAGCCCAACAAGAATCCTTCAAGTGACCAGTCCTTCCACAAGCTTCACATACTTTTGGCCCGCATCGGCCAGAATGGTGGCGTTGGCAGGTATTGCACTTGGGATGTGCACCCATATATCCTTTACCTTTCCTCCTACCACCAGCTGTATCCTGAGCTGGCGCGTTTTGCTCTCCTTTCTTAACAACCACACTGGCGCCCTGCTTGAAGTTCGAGAACTTCCGTTTGTTACCTCCTGATGACTCGACGTGAGTCTCTTTCTTCTTTTGCTCAACATCACCAAACTTGTTCAGGCGAATAGCCTCCTCCGTGAGAGCCACGCTCAAATCAATTGCCTCAGTAATGGTCGCAGGCTTGGATGAGGTCACCAAGCTTATGATTTGAGGAGCTAATCCCCAAATGAAACGTTCAATCCGCTTGAACTCCGGAGTGACCATGTAGGGTACCACATGCGATAAGTCATGGAACCTTTGAACGTACTCTGCGATCTTTGGACCGTCCATTTTCAAATGCCAGAACTCGGTTTCCAATCTTTGGATTTCCGCGCGAGAGCAGTACTTCCTGCGCATAAGTTCCTTCAGTTCGGTCCAGGTTAGCGCGTAGGCAGCAGCTTCACCAAGTGTCTGTACTTGCAAATTCCACCAAGAGAGGGCTCCATCCAAGAATAGCCCTGAGATATAGGTGACTTGCTGGTCTGGTGCGCATTTGCTCATGCGAAGAACAGATTCAGTTTTCTCGGCCCAACGAACAAAGGCGACAACACCTCCTGTGCCATCAAAGTTGACCGGTTTGCAGTCTAGAAACTGCTTGTAGGTGCACCCTGCACATACATTATAACATACGATCGGCATTAGCATCATTGCAAAGATATCCAATTAGGTCATGGTATGTCTAAATGTCTTAGTATTACCATGAGGTGGATTATTGTTGTTGCCAGTGTTGCCAGAGTTGCTTCCACTAGTCCCTCCTTGAGAGGCGGCGTATTGTGCGATGGCAGCAGCGATAATTTGCTGGAGTTCCGCCTCATTGGTAGGCATGCGTGTCTCACGTCTCGGCGGCATCTTCTAAGAGATGTGTTTACGTCGGTCAGGCCATAGTTATAATACATACGCTTTATGATAGTAATAGTACATAACATCTCATGTTATAATCATATTAATCACACAACATCCCATGTCACAAACATCAATCACACAACATCCCATGTCATAGAATACAAATAACCAAATCAAGTATGATGAGAATACTGCGATTGCCATATATTGAGACCACATAGTAAGCGTACAAGTATATCACAGTGTCATACAACATCAGTCGACTAAGGGCTACATCACCCTAGTCCAAAAACTATATCAAATCAGTGTCAATACATCAAATACATGTCAACAAAAGTTGGAAATAATAATGTAGTCTCCAAAAATGCTGTGCAGTCAAAAGCATTCGCCGTCTTCTCACCAATGTCTACCTATACGGTACTGAAGAGCTCTACACGGATGGCGGTGGAGGAGGGGGAAAGTGAGTGTAAAACAAGCGGCGCAAATGGAGCCAGTCCTCCTCCATGGCTCTCTGGGTACGCAAGAATGAAGCAACCTGCTGCTCAAGTGCCAAAAGGCGTGCAGCGTAGTCTGGTGGTAAAGGTCGAGAGGGCTGCAAAGGAGAGTGGGTCTGACCCTGGCACGGACACGGCGGCGGCTGAGCTCTCTCAAGCTCCTGAATGCGCTGCGTGTGTGCCTCGTGCTGGGAGACAAAAGACATCAAAACGTCCTCAATAGTATACCCCATGTGGAAAGAATGGTAGGGGTCAGTCGGTGGCATAGCAGAAGATGACGCCCAGAGAAACGGCTCACTGGTGGGATCAAAAGGTGCCACATGAAATGGAGAAACAGGGGGAAAAGTAGCAGACGGTGGTACAGCAGGGATAGATACCGGTATATGTCCAAAAGGGTGAGCCGAAGAACCTTCTCCAGGTCGTGCTGGAGGTGTAAACCGAGGAAAAGAAAAGGAGGTATCAATGTGACGGGTATCAGTGATCTGAGGGGGAATAGGTGGAACCTCATCATCAGCAGGAATCCACCCATGCTGGGCGTGCTCATCTCGTGGGTCAATCTGTGCCTCAAAAAGTGCTCGATCAAACTGAACTGGCATAGGATCATGGTGAGGTGCAACAAGGGGGTCAACTGGTGCATCAGCAATAAGTGGGGGATCAACATGATCAGCAGCAATGACATGATCGCCCTCCAACAACGGAGCATCTATAGGGTGATCATCAAGAGGTAGGTCAGCAATGACAGGCTCTATAAACATGCCAGCATGAGCAGGGTCATGCTCAAGCACAGGGTCAGGAGCAGGGTCGAGTGGCTGCTCGGGCTCATCAAAGGCCATCTCAAAATCAAACTCAGGGTCGATGGGATCAACTGGGTCAACTGGGTCGACTGGATCCTCCATAGGCTGATCCATGGGTATAAACTCTATATCCTCATCCGGGTCGAATCCTGGGGCAAAGTCAGGATCGGAATCCTCCAAATCATCATGGTCGAAAGCAAAGCTAGGAATAGGGGCAACAGAGGATGCCTGGTCGGGATCTGATCCATGAGAAAAGTGCTGCGCACTCTGAGTGTGTGAAGGTGCGGAGGCCACAGACTCGAAAGAGCCTGGGACCGGTGAGTGTGCAGGTGACTCCTCAGCGGGAGCATCTGCGATCAATAAGAGATCTCCAGCAGCAAGAAGGGCCTCGCCCTGAACCTCATCCTCCACGGGCTCGTCATCAAAAAGATCGACGTCGTCGTCAGCGTCGGCGTCGAGGAGTAAATCGTAAGCAGGATATGAAGCAAGCGGTATGGGTGCAGGGATCTCCACTAACGGTAGGTCCCTGGCCAAAGGGCCATCAGCGAGCTCATCAGCACCATCAGGTAAAGCGAAGGGCTGGAAATCGTCCTCGTCCGTGCTCGTAACGTCGGATGTGTGAACCTCGCGCTCAGAAGACTCTAGGTCGTCCGATACTATAGGTCTAGGTCCTGTGGTGTCCGAGTCACCTGTGCCAGAGGTGTCCATGGTGTCTGTAACATAAACACAAATATGCACAAACAGTCAATCATACAATCAAATAATCACATAAGTCACCAAGTAAGCATTCAAATTGTTCTCCTAGTCCCACTAGCCTCCCAGCCTCTCAGACTGCTCTTCCTAGTCCCACTAGCCAATCCTCCTAGTCCCACTAGCCAATTCTCCTAGTCCCACTAGCCAATTCTCCTAGTCCCACTAGCCAACTACCTCGATCTCCCAGACCAAGCCTCGGCCTCTCAGACCGAGCCTCAGCCTTTCTAGACTGAGCCTATAAATAATAAATCAAATGTGCTCAACATTTGTTTGTAAAAATTTTTGGATCTGGACTTAAGTGGTATGCAGTAAAAATGTTTTCGTGAGAGCCCTAGTGATCATAGTCTAGACTCGAGAAAGAATCCTAGTTCGCTATGATCAGAGCTCTGATACCAAGCTGTCACACCCTGGCTTTGCGGAAGCGTGGTTAATTTTGGTGTGACTTCTTAATACCATAGCTTAATCATAACAAAGCTATATGAAATAAAATCATGCAAGATCATCCATAGATTTAAGTTTTAAAACCAGAGTAACATAACATTGTCTTAGAGACTTACAACATCATAACATAAAATATTGTTTGAAAGACATAAACATCGACATGAAATAAACGCAGTTTAAGATTTGTGACTCGTCCAGGAAAAAGTCACATTTCCTAAACTGGGATGACCTCGGAACCCTTATGCAGCGGGAAAACATTACATACCGCGCCAGATCTTTAATTTCCTGAAATACATGTAAGTTGAAAAATCAACAATAATGTTGAGCGAGTTCATGTGTAAGTGAGTAAATAAACCTTGTGAGTATAAAAATCCTGGTATGTAGCAAATAAGGAAAAAGAGATCACCAACGGTTTGCAAGGCCATTGATATGTGTGAAGTGCAAGTAGGAAGACTTAAACCTTGCGATTTTGCGTCGGGGCACAAAGTCACCCCGAGGTCCGTACTGTTGGACCTGGGGTTGGGCTCGCTACACCCAGATAGATCTACCGCTTACGTCCCTCGGTCCTATAATGAGGATTAATGGCCTCCAGTTCACGCCTACCCACTCACATGATCTAAGTAGTAAACCTCCTTACGCTAACCATACCATGTATAAAGTACTTGTAATCAAAGTAACATGTATTTCACCCCCGTAGTTTAGAAAACTGAAAACAGTTAAAAGAAAAGGGGAACATGAACTCACTGTGGTGCGTCTCTACCAAGTATGCCTCCAAATCGATCAGCTGTATGACGACCTACACGTGCTAACTCTATTAGACGGATGCCCGTGCCTTAGATTTATGGTTTAAGTTCTTGGGAAATAGTTAGGCAACTATTTCGTGTTTACATTCTGTATACTTGGTAGTTATTCTCCTTCCCAAGGATGGGGGATTTAATACATGTGTGTTCGTAACATTCGGATTTCACTATTAAGTCTCACTTAATATATTTTATTTCCAACTTCAAAATATAAGTATTCTTCCCAAAAATATTATATTTTAATACATGTGATTTTCCCAAAATAATACTTAGTAATATTATTTTTACCCTAACAATAATATTTATGTAGTTCACAAAATAATCATAAACACTTATACAAGTGATGTTGTGAAAAATATATACTAAATATATTTATGTATCACGTTTTATTTTGTGAAATCCCACCTCCGATATTTTATAAATAAGTCGTGGCGAAATCTATATTTTGAAAACAAGTCAAAATGTATTTCTAACACTTATAGTGAAAATAATCCTAAGTGTTAGGTTTTAGAAAAATTTCGCCAGAGTTTCCTCTGTAACTGGAGGTGGCCACGCTTTCAAGCGTATCATTTTCTTTTATAAATCAAACCAACCATTTTTATTATTCAATCAAAACAATGTTCAAACCACAAACTAGTCAAAATATATATAAATCGCATAAATGTATGAACTTGTGGTTTATCCAAAAATATGTAGTAAAGATTCTTACTTTTAGTGTATCTTTATATAAATCAATCCGGTTTCGTAAAAACCTCGTTTTTAGAGAAGTTCCGTCTTTACAACTTCTCGTCATCTTTTTCAAAAATAGTTATTTTGTCGAAACTTTGTGTTACACAAGTGTTTACACACTTGTGTGTTCTAAAAACCATTCTTGTTAGTGTAAGATCCGTCTTTAAAAATATGTTTTCTCTTGACACGTGGTCCTTTGAAAATACCTCTTGTAGATACGTAGATCTACTAGTTTTAAACACTATTGTACAAACTAAAACACTTTTACACAAGTTCATGATTCGTGTGTGGTAGAGTTTCACCTTCTAACCCTTGTTATACTTAAACAAGCTTTATGTCATAATCCAAGATCATGACTAAACCGGGTTAAATGATGATCCGAGCTACCACAACATAGATCGGGTCCAAATAATCACACAAATCAAATACTACATGATTTACACAACATATGAGCTATTAACCAACATTTTAGTGTTTTAAGTAGACTTTTGTGCTTCAACTTGCATGTTCATAAATTTTAACCGTCATATATCGTTTTAACCACTTTAGAATAGTTCAAGATGGTGATTTAAGCAACTTACCACTAGTTCGAGGCTAGGGAAGAATCTAGATGTAAATCGGGTGGATAAAAGCAAGATAAAGAGGTCCTTCGCCTTCCGATTGCACCAAGCTTCTTCGTATGAGATCCTTATCACTTGTAGATGATTGGAATGGCTTGCATGGAATCGAAAATGGATGGATGGGGGGTGGGTGCTCTCGGCCGAAAGTTCAAAGAGAGGGAGAGAGTGTGTGTGAGTTGTGGTGTTAAGTGTGTGATCATGTGTGTTAAGTCATGATCTTATAGACAAATTCTAATGTGTTTAACCAATGGATTTTGTGTCTAATTGATTTTAGACAAGTTAGATTATTATAATCTACAAAGTACAAGGGGTGTCCCCCTCATGGGGACGGTTTCTAAAGGGGGGGGGGGTCTTGGTCCGATTCCAACTAGTTAGCTAGGATATTAGTTAGGTTAAGTAAGTTAGTTAAGTGCTTAACCCGGTTAGTTGTGTGTCGTGTGTTATGACGGGCGTTAGGGTATTCAGGGACCCTAACTGGCTCAGAAAAAGATAAATAATGTTATTAACAATATTTTCATGTTCCGGGTATAGTCCGGTTGTTCGGTTGGATAGTAATCCGATAAAGTGCTTAACAAAGCTTTAAAGTGTCGTTAATACCCTTTTAGTGACACAACTCATGTCTGACACTTTGGAAAGTGTCTAGTAATATTCTTCTCATGTTTTGGCACTTTATTAGGTAGCTTAATGTTGAATTATTATGTAAAGTGCTGAATTTTTGTACTTAAAGTACGTTTTAGGCACATCCAGTCATTGTAACTTATTCCTAGAGACGCAGTTCTACAACCCTTATATCCCTACACTCACCACTAGTGTAGCAAAATATTTCTGGCTCATACAGGCCTTAGAGGCAGTGTCTGCCTGATGCTGGCTTTATCAGCATGTTCAATAGGTTATCCGCTATAGTGCTACTGTGCTTTTTGTGCATCATGTTTGTCACTAAGGTTCAGTCATGTAAATAATGTAGTGACAGCAAGTAAAGTATGATGCAAGTAAGTACATGTATCAGTATTCAAGTAGCAGTTTATTCACAAGTTCAAGCAAGCACAGTAATTAAGCAGTAGTTAATTATTAATTAAGTTGTACGGATACCTGGTTTGGTGAGGGTTGTCACACATTAAACCGGCTACTTGGGATTGTATCCCTGCTGACTCAAACCACTTAGCCGAGGGTAACGTCACCTTCAAAAGATGGGCCTACCACTTTTCGCATTAATAACTTAATTAATTATCTTCCAATATCCCGACCCTTTGGGATTGTATCATTGCTGACTCAAACCACTGGGTTGAGGGTAACGTCACCTTCAAAAGAGGGGCATACTACTATAACTAAGATAATCTCTTAAAAAGTGCAAAAATGCGGAAATCATCAAAGGATACATTAAAGGCGAGTCGGATCCAAGTGATTCATCTTGTCTATCTGTTTTATTTTTATTTTCGGCATTTTTAGTTTTTATTTTCATGTTTAAAACCTTTTCTAAAATTTTTTGATTTGATTGGACGTTGAGGATAAACCGGTACTAAAAGCTCTTGTGTCCTTGGACGACCTCGGTATCTTACCAACACTATACTACGCTCACGATGTGTGCACTTGCCCATGTGTGTGTTTAGTGTTAGTAGAGTATCGTGTTTTATAAATTTAAAACTTGAATAATGTGTTAAAAAGGGCTTAAAATATTAATAAAAACATATCACACCCAATACACACCAATCACCGATACTTAACTTGCTCAAGCAACTACTAAACACGTTTCCGTTGACAGCTTTTGTAAGAATATCTGCGAGTTGATCTTTTGACTGTACATATGGGAGCTCTGTGATACCTTCCTCCAATTTCTCCTTGATGAAGTGTCGATCTACCTCCACATGTTTTGTTCGATCATGTTGGACTGGATTTTCTGAGATCTGTATAGCAGCTTTATTGTCGCACATGATTTTGGTTGCTATAGTAGGAAGAAAGCCAATCTCAGTTAGGAGCTTGCGAATCCACAGAATCTATGCTTGGCCACGTGCAACCCCTTGGAATTCGGCTTCTGCACTAGATAGGGCGACTACCTTTTGTTTTTTACTTCTCCAGTTAACTAGATTTCCTCCGACCATGGTGAAGTATCCTGAGGTTGACCTTCTCGTTCCTTTATCCCCTGCCTAGTCAGCGTCTGTATAAGCATGGATTTCTAAGTGCCCATTTGATTTAAATAGTATACCATGACCTGTTGTTCCCTTGAGATACCTGATGATTCTTAATACTGCTTCCATGTGGCTCGCTTGGGGCTGGTGCATAAACTGACTCACCACTCCTTCTGCATAAGCTATATCTGGACGTGTGTGGGAGAGGTATATCAGTTTTCCCACCATTCGTTGATATCTCTCCTTATCTGCTAGTTCCGCTCCATCTTCCATGTGTAGGCCGTGATTAACCACCATTGGGGTATCCAACGGTTTGCACTCAATCATTCCGGTTTCGGCTAGCAGATCAAGGGTATATTTCTTTTAACAGATAAAAATCCCTTGTTTAGATCTTAGAACTTCAATTCCAAGAAAGTACTTCAATCTTCCCAGATCTTTCATCTCAAATTCTGAAAAAAGTTTATCTCTTAACATTGACATTTCCTCTTCATTGTTTCCCGTAAGTATCATGTCATCAACGTAGATAATTAAGCAGGTCACAAGACTGCCCCTACATTTCAAAAATTGGGTATGATCAGAGTTTCTTTGTTTGAAGCCATATTTCTTCATAGCAAGGGTAAACCTTCCAAACCAAGCTCTAGGAGACTGCTTAAGCCCATACAGAGATTTCTTCAACCGACATGTTTCTCCAGCCTTGAAATTCTCATTGAATCCTGGTGGAGCGTCCATATAGACCTCCTCGTTCAATTCTCCATGAAGGAAGGCATTTTTTACATCAAATTGATGAAGAGGCCAACCTTTATTGGCAGCTATTGAAAAAAGGACTCTGATTGTATCGATTTTGGCTACTGGGGAGAAGGTATCAGAGTAGTCGATTCCATAAGTCTGAGTATAACCCTTTGCAACCAACCGTGCTTTGTATCTTTCAATCGTGCCATCAGGTCTATGTTTGACTGAAAACACCCACCAACATCCCACCGGTTTCTTTCCTGGTGGAAGGGTGCTTTTCTCCCACGTGTTATTCTTCTTGAGTGCTTCCATTTCGGTCTCCATGGCCTTTTTTCATTCTTCAGATTTCAAGGTTTCCTGTGTTGTAGATGGGCTTTGTTCAGAGCACAAGGCAGTGGCAAAAGCTTTAGCTTCCTTAGACAAGTTTCCAGTGGCAATGTTTGCCACATGATACCTAGACCTTGGAGCCACCTTTTCTGGAGAGTATCTCTTAGGAGGAACTCCTCTATTTTCTCTTGGAGGGAGGGAATATCTTCTGGTTGTCTCTGCAGTACCTGGTTCAACATTTCCAATAACTGGTTCCACCTCTTCAATAATTGGTTCAACCTGTTCAATGTGTTCAACATCTGGTTCAACATGTTTTGTAGGTTCGGTTGTTGTCGGTTATGTGTGTTCCCCTGCTGTCTCATAGTTATAAGACGTAGTACATTCAGAGTTCTCGTTATTTCATACCTCTGGTATCACGTTGGATGGACTTTCTTCAGTGGTACTGCGCTCCGCAGATTGTGTGGCTATGTTTGAAGGTGACTAACTCGGAGTACTGTGATGGTTTTCTGTTGTTACTTCTTCAGATGAGGGAATTTGGGTTAGTCAACTCAGAGTGTCTATACATTCATTCTCCCCCTGACCACTGAGTTGGGTGTTATAAAAGTATTTTGTTTCACGAAAGTCAACAATCATTGTGGTGAACATTTGATGAGTTTTTGGATTATAACACCGGTAACCTATTTGATCGATCCCATAGCCAACAAATACAAATTTCTCAGCACATGGGCCAAGCTTGTTTCGGTTGGTTTTGGGTATGTGAACAAATGTTGTACACCCGAAGATTCGAGGTTCAAGTGTAAGAGGATGGGGATTACTGGCAGACTTAGATAGACAATCTAAGGGAGTCATAAATTTAAGAGCTTTTGTGGGGAGCCGATTTAGGAGATACACGGAGGTTGCAACCGCCTCTGGCCAGAAAGATTTAGGTACCTGAGATTCAATTAAAAGTGCTCGAGTCATTTCAAGAATAATACGGTTTTTCTGTTCGGAAACACCGTTTTGTTCGGGGGTATGAGCACAAGAGGTTTGATGAATTAATCCTTTGATTTTAAATAATTGTTTCATGGATGTATTGACAAATTCCCCCCATTGTCGGATCGAAGGATTTGAATTTGAGTTTGGAATTAAGTTTGAATCATAGCATAAAACGTGAAAAATTTCTCGTAAACTTTGGCTTTGTTTTTAAAAAATATTCCCATGTCATGCGAGTGCAATCATCCACGAATAGTATAAAGTACCGAAGACCCTTCCCCCCATCACAGGAGCAGGACCCCATTTGAAGGGAAGAGTTTTGGAAACAAAAGGTGCGAATAGCCAACGGATGGGTGTCCCAAACGTCTATGCCATAGCCAGGCTTGCCGGTTTTCGGTTCCAATATGCCAACATCACAGTAACCTGTTGAGCCACTTCATCCACATAATATAATTCTTGGCGCTCAGTACCACGTCCAATAATCACACCCGTCCTGATATCCTGTAGAAGGCAAAAAGTAGGGTGCATTAGCACCGTGCAATTCATAGAGACAATTTGATAATTTCATAGTTTGTGAAATTTCAGTAGTCCCTCCTCCTTTTACTTGCATCATTCCATCGTTTGCGGTATGGATTTGAGTTTTTTGAGGATTGGACATTGACTGTATGTCCAACGGTTCAAATGTCATGGTGTCAGTGGTACCAGAATCGAATATCCAAGAACTGTTTTTTCCATGATTGATTTCCATCTTGTTTTTTTTTCTCTTTTTTTTGGTAAATAAGTTGTCGCTACGGATAAGACAGCAGACCAGTGTATTTAATAAATATGCTGGACACTTGAACTCGCGTTCAAGATTTATCAATTACGCCGGGAACAAATATGCTGGACCACTTAAATCCGCCAGAATTACGACGCTCGAGAAAGGCGTTATCTTACCGGCGTATTTATCAAATACGCCAGGCAACTTGAACTCGCGTTCAAGATTTAAAGTCGCCCACAATCAACAAATCCGCTGTGAGAGCGTGTAAATCCGCTGGTTGTATTTGTTTAGGACACCTGTACCAATAAGGGTTTAAATACGCAGTCAATCCCCCTTTATTAATCAGCAACAATCTAGAGAGAGACACTCAAAAAACAGGCGGCGTATTTGGAAAGGAAATCACTGGTGCTCCGATCGACAAACACTCCTCCGATGGCGGTGAAATAGATCCGGCGGCGATGACGATGACTCTTTAGTTGCGTACTGGGTTTGCTGAATCAGAGGACGCGGCAACGGATCCGGCAGTAGCGGCAAAAGATCCGGCGGTTTTAGGATTTTAGGGTTTTGATGGGCGGCGGCTACCAGTTGTTGCGATCTGTTTACAAAATATTAGGGTTGTCTTGGTTGAGAGCTTCGCCGAAACTTCACCGGAACTGAGTGAAGATCTGAGTTGAGCGGATTGAATAACTGATTCGTCGGAACTGTCGGTGGGAACTTTTAGGATTTTGTGCGGCGGCGGCGCTACTGGTTTGTTATCGGCGGCTGATGCTGTTGTTGTTTGATGGATTGAACAGAAACTTGCAGGTTCGATTTTGGAACTTTGATTTTGATTTTGGTTTTGTTTTTTTTCTGGTTTGAGGTTGGATTGATGATGAGCAAAGTGTTCAAGAATCAACACTGCTCTGATACCATGTTGTCTAGTATAGAGAACAAACACAGTGATTGGGGTTTGAATTGTATTGAGATTGTATTGTACAAAGAATTAGGGTTACAAAGAATGATGTTTATATAGAACACAAAGTTACATATTTAGCCCCTACACTACGACACATCATTCACTTTCCGACAGTATAGAGGGTCACCGTAAGTATAGGTGTAGTTGAAAGCGAAAGGATCGTACTATAAGTATAATTACTCTATGTATTAACTTCGAACACAACTACTCTATGTATTAATTTCAATCACAACGATGAATAGTGGATAAACGGTAACGGTGTCAACTTGAACGCTACCTTAGCTCTTTTCTCTTCTTCCTACCAATTCACCGCCTTTTCCTTCTACTAATTCACCGCCTAAATCACCTTCCAGATCTGGAAGAGTTATACTTTGTAGATTTGGCTATATGAGTATTTGCTTTAAAGGTTATAATTGAGCCGGGGGTCTCATCGGAAGCAGCCTCTCTATTCCTAACGGGTAGAGGTAAGGCTGTCTACATCTTACCCTCCTCAGACCCTACCTTAGCTTTGCTGTTGGTGTGATTTACTGAGTATGATGATGATGATGTTATAATTGGTTTCAAAAATCCAACTCATCTATATTTTTTTAGAAAATATATGCTTCTACAAGACATTATTACATACATGCAATTCATGTTATATTGGGTTATTACGATCTTGCATCGATTTTTGACGATAATGTTGGAATTTTAAGTACACCTAATCTCCAATGTTGAACTCTTTATCCGATCGTTTCTTGTTTGCCTGATGGACCATGCGCGAACGTGCTCGTTCCAGTGTACCCTTTAAGACTTTCAAAAGTTGTTCATGAGTGGTCAAAGATGTATCAATTGACACTATTCCAATGAATCCTTCGAATCGAATTTCAAGTTTTTTGATTCTGATTCTAATAGTGAACACCCTTATCACGTGGCTCCAAGCTGGCAAACAAAAGGAGACGTACGACACCTTTTCTCACACAAAAGTTTGTGGCTATGCAGTGGCGGAACTAGAATATCAACTCAGAGGTATCAAAAAAAAAAAAAATCACCGTGCAATTATACAATATTAAAAAAACGACAATAAATAAAGTAAAAAAATACCTAATAGACTTGTCCTCTTTTTTTTTTCATAGCTTGAAATCGTTCCATTACATCTTCGTCTTTTACATCATGTAAAAAATCCTTTTCGACCGCACAAACCATAAATTGTTCAAAAATTTCGGGCCCATTCGATTGCGTAAAAGTCTCTAACAGGAAAGTATGACTACGCGGTTGAAAAACCCCTTTAACAAGATATGACATTCTTATGTCATCTATTTGATTTGGGTGATAACTAGCAATAGGTGGCCTATCATATGGATCCGAAGAAAGATCATTCAAATCAATAATACCTCGTGTTGTTGGAATTGAAGTTGTAGGATTATCATTGTCAACATTTAGACTTGCATCAACGTCATCATTTGCTTGGATATTATCATTATCAATATTTGGAGGAGTTGTTTCATTCGGAATTGTATCATCATCACCAACCCGATTTTCATTAAGTTCTTATTTTCTTTTGAAAATTTTCCAAATAAAATATTGTTTTTTTAGATTGTGGTTTCATCATCACTTCAAATAATTCAAGATTGAACAACAATCCCTAGTTTAACAACAATCAACGTTTGGTATCCCTGCGACATATAACATTATAACTGGGCTAACATATAACACTATAACTGGTTTGGGCTAACATATAACATTATAACTGGGCTTTAATAACAATTAGTTGGGCTTATTATATACAATCTTCATTATTGAATGCTTACTCTTCATAACTAGACTTTAATAAAATGATTTGGGCTTATCATTTACAACTGCAATTTGGGCTTACAATTTTTTAGGGGTGACCTTTGTATAAAAATCGGGAAAAAAAAATGGCACTACCGGTACAAAGTTGAGCCGTAGCCCGTGCTACGGCTAATTAATCTACAGGTCCGCCTCTGTGGCTATGGACTAGTAGCATGGACCATTTTTATACAAATAGTACATAGATGGAAGGAAGAAGGGGGCGGGGTTCGTGGAGGGATTCCTGGTCGTCTTCCTAAATCCGATGTGACGGTCATCATCCCTGACTACATATGCTCTAAGAAGTAATGATTCCATCCATGAGTACTTGACAAAACAAAAGGATGCAACATATTGATAATAGGGTACAAGTTTCATACACCACATAACTTTAGACATAATACAATCAATATAGGGAAACAAATTTCATAAGCAGATTGAATCTAGAGACATGTCTTCAATATAATCATTGTATCAAGCTTCATTCTCCCTTTTTTATTAAGCTCTCCTAAGACTTCCCATAGTTTTGGATCTTCATAGTTTTCAATGAGAAGTGTAGGATTGGCTTTCATGAGCATGTGTTTGGGATTTCTAGTCGTTAATCCAATAACTGGCATTCCAGCTGCCACACCCGCCTTTATCCCCGAAACTGAATCCTAAAACATTAATCACGTCGATTAAACAAAACATTTGGTTACTATTATAGAATCAATAATTATGAAATGTTTGGGTTGACACATACCACGTTTAAATGTTTAAATTAAATTATCATTATAGTTAAAAGAGAAAACAAGTAAAACAAATTAAAAATGGAATATTAGATTTTAATAAGGCTGATTCTAAACACACCCTCCCCTCCTGATTATACCCCCTTGTGAGAGGAAAACTACCGGTCCCACGCGGGCCCCACCTGTAAGTATGTGAGAGGAGGGGGGTGTAAAAAGTAATTAGGGGGGGTGTAGAAAGTAGCACTTTAATAATCCCAACTATTCGCCGTTGGCCGTCAACAGTCCCAACTTTAAAAATAACCGCTCGCAGTCCCAAGTATTGACATATTGGCCACAAATGGACCCTGACTAACAGAACTCTATCGCCGTTAGTCTCCGGTCACCGGAAAACCGTTTTTGTCTAGAAAAAAGTTTCTAAAGGTCCAATCTAAGGTTACAAAGAGGTTTGGGACGAAAATGTTGAGTTTTCCGGCAAAAAAGTTGAGTTTTCCAGCGAAAAAAAAGTTTTCCGGTGAAAAGGGAGTTTTTCGGCGACTTTAATAATTGGGCTTTTACTAGAAAAAGGTTCCCAAAGGTCCATAATAAAGGTTACAAAGAGGTTCGGGACGAAAATGTTGAGTTTTCCTGCCAAAAATGAGTTTTCCGGCCAAAAAACGTTTTTCCGGCGACCGGAGACTAACGGCGTTAGGGTTCTGTTAGTCAGGATCCATTGGAGACCAATATGTTAAAAGTTAGGACTACTAGTGGTTATTTTTAAAGTTGGGACTGTTGACGGCCAACGACAAATAGTTGGAATTATTAAAATCCAATATTCCATTAAAAATCAACCAAACTATATATTTAACACATACAACTCAGAAATCACATTCCAAAGGAATAGTATAACTAAAATAAGTTAACTCTTGTAATCATTTATTGACCCACTCATACATAAGTGACCCGTTGTAAATATCTATCAAAATTGTGAAAACAAACAATTGCATCAAGCTGTTTTCAGTTGTAAAATATTAGAAAAAAAAAAGTTAAAAATAATAATAATACCTCACAAATGAAAGTATGGTCTTTAGAAACATTGAGAAGTTTAAGAGCCTTTAGGTAAGGATCTGGTGCCGGTTTGGCATGCTCACACTCATCACCAATGATAATATTATGATGGAAGAAATCAGTTAGGCCAAGAGTTTAGATCATGAGCACAGCATTGGGCCTAAGGGAATTAGTAACAGCGGCCCGTTTCAGCCCATGATCTTCAACCCATTTAGTTAATTTATATAGACCCTTTATGGGCACAGCTTTTTCCTTCACCAACCTATTTAAAAAAAAAAAAGATTAAAGATCAAGTGAGAAATCATTGAGAAAATCTAGAGAGTAATGTTTCATTCTTCTATATATATCATATAAATAAAATGACTACTTTCGTGATTTTATTGTGTGTTTAAAAGGGCGTACTTACTTCCTAAAACGTTCTTCTTTTTTCTTCACATAATTTTAAACCTCTTTCGATATCATCAGGGAAAAGAACAGCTGCAATGTCATCATCAAGCTTTCCGGAAATATTTTGAGTAGGGCTGCAAACGAACCGAACGAACACGAACAAGGCCTTGTTCGTGTTCGATCGTTAAGGAAATAAATGTGTTCACGAACGGTTCATGAACACTTACCGAACGATATTTTATATTCGTGTTCGTTCATTAAGGAAATGAGCGTGTTCGCGAACGGTTCACGAACACAAACGAATTTGGCGAACGCGACGAAGGATAAAGATAGATGGCCCAGAGAGTAGCACTCGAACTTGAATCCCTTAATGTGGAACGGAGGTCGATCGTATTCGTGGATGTAAATAATGAGAAATGAAAGGGAAATGATGCATAAACAAGGTGAATTAAAGTGAGTTTCCTAGTTTAATTGTTAGAGAAATAAAATAACTAAAAGTTTAATAACATAAAAAGTACAAATAAAATATAAGAAAGTACAAAGATCTTTAATTAAAACACAAACATACGAACATAAACGAACGTAAATCAACGAATGTTCACGAACACCTTACCGAACGTTCACGAACACAATCGAACGAACGAGACCTCTGTTCATGTTAGTTCATTTAACTAATCGAACGGAATTTCTTGTTCATGTTCGTTCGTTTATTAAACGAACGAACATAAACAAACTTCCCGCCGAACGGTTCACGAACTGTTCGCTGAACGTTCGGTTCGTTTACAGCCCTAATTTTGAGCAAAAAAATCTTCATCTATTGGAATCCCACATTGAAACCAGTCTGTTAAACAAAATTAAAATGTACATTGTTTAAAAAGAATTTCATAAATTGTTTGAAGAAGAAAAAAAAATCAACCCCTTGAAGCAATTCTCGAAGAACAACGAAGTGGATGGGATCTGAATCACAAAGAGTTTCATCAATATCGAATAGTACCGTTTCAAGTGGAACAAGTGCTGTAAATGCAGATTTTCTGTTGCAAAGAACCAAATAGTTAGGATGCACATATATATATTGGTATATCGCTTTCATTTCATAACTAATATTATGTTAAGAATCCTGAGAACCGTATAAACCCGTATGAATTGCGCTTTAATAAAAATGATACATATAAAAATGGTTTCTCCTCTACTCTTTCTTTTATTTTATCTATATCTCTTTGATTATTTAAAGTAAAATATGTTTACATTTGCATATTAATGTGCATATAGTGTTTGTCTTTAAAGTTTAAACCAAGTAGTATGAATACCATATTTTTACCTTTTCTCTGAAATTTCATGGGGCATTGTACAAGAATGTGCTGCTGAGGCTGAGAGTGGCTACAAAACACACACAACTATAAAAGAACTCACTCACTTGTGATATATATAAGCGGTTTTATTTTTATTACATATTATGTGCATTAGTTAATATTTACGTACTGTTTACAGTGCAACATTCTCTTACCTTTTCTTTTTCTAAAATTTATTAAATTTTTAGTATAGTTTTTTTTTTATATTTATCTATATATTGCATTTAGAGTAGGATGTTACCCAGGGGTGGAGCCAATGTATTAGGAGGTGTAGCACGGGCTCCATTTCGTCTTCTAGAAAGATGGATAATGGAAGCCATTTAATATATGAACAAGTCAGATATACATGCCATACAAACAGTTTATGGTTTCTGACTTTAGGGACATGCCTATCATCATGATGTCATTACTTGACATTCTTGAGGGACACATGTTCTGTCCTCAAAATCAATTTAACAATTATGTTAAATATAAACCATGGGCAAACATGTTTTTATAGCTCTTTTCGAAAACCATGCCGTATACACGTTACTTGAGGTGTGTTTATATAATATACATCCGTTGCTTATCAATATCATTACAGTGCTATTAACATCTATTTAGCCGCAACAAACTGAATGACTAGCATGGTGCAACGCCATTTGCAGGGTCAATTGTGCTTTCACATATTACGGAGTATGGATGTATAGAACGAGTACCTCCTAAGGACAGCGTTTCGATACAATGTTTTCCATATATCAGACTCGTTATTACGACTTACCTTGTCAACTTATTTGCAGGACTGGCAATACATTCAATCCGTAAAACGCAACGAGTGATCCTCATGCACGCCGATGAAAGCCTAAAAAGCGCCTTTACATACGAGCACGCCAGTCTCCATACGAATCTGATGCTCTACATACGAGCATCTCAGCCTTCATGCGAGCCTGTTGCTCCACATACGAGCACGTAAGTCGCCATACGCGCATGCTCCTTTACTTATGAGCACGTAAGTCTCCATACGCGCATGCTCCTTCACATACGAGCACACCGGTCTCCATACGAGTCTGCTGCTCTACATACGAGCATCTCAACCTCCATGCGAGCCTGCTGCTCCACATATGAGCACATAAGTCACCATACGCGCATGCTCCTTTACATACGAGCGAGCACACATGCGCTAGAAGTCGCATGCTCCTCTACATACGAGAACGTAAGTCACCATGCGCGCATGCTCCTTTACTTATGAGCATATAAGTCGCCATACGCGCATGCTCCTTTACATACGAGCGAGCACACATGCGCTAGAAGTCGCATGCTCCTCTGCATACGAGCACGTAAGTCGCCACCGCGCATGCTCCTTTACATACGAGCACGTAAGTCGCCATGCGTGCATGCTCCTTTACATACGAGCACGTAAGTCGCCACGCGCGCATGCTCCTTTACTTACGAGCACGTAAGTCGCCATACGCGCATGCTCCTTTACATATGAGTGAGCACACATGTGCTAGAACTCGCATGCTCCTCTACATACGAGCACGTAAGTCGCCACACACGCATGCTCCTTTACATACGAGCACCTAAGTCGCCACGCGTGCATGCTCCTTTACATACGAGCACGTAAGTCGACAAACGTGCATTCTCCTTTACAAACGAGCGAGCACACATGCGCTAGCATTCGCATGCTCCTCTACATACGAGCACATAAGTCGCCACGCGCGCATGCTCCTTTACATACGAGCAAGCACACATGCGTTACCAGTCGCATGCTCCTCTACATACGAGCACGTAAGTCGCTATACGCGCATTCTCCTTTAGTTATGAGCACGCCAGTCTCCAGGCAACCCTGCTGGTCCACATGCAAGCACGCTAGTCTCCAAGCGACTCTGCTGCTTCACACACGAGCGCGTAAGTCGCCCGCGCGTTCATGCTTAGTTACATACGAAAACGCTTACAAAATATAAACTGTACAACAAATGCACACACCACTTTGGGTATACGCAAAAACACATTGGCTAAAACAAAGTTTCGTTTACACCTACAATCTTCAAGGCAAGCCGCATCTCCTTGCTTCACGCTACATTGATTGTGGCACACCGGAGGATCAGCGCAAGCTCGGGTTTCCACTCCATTATCCTAACGCAGCTTTACACCAATTCTCATTTGCGATAACCTGCATAAAGTGGATTAACACGTGCAAATATTGTAGACAACAGTTTACAAAGATTCAAACACCAGGTATACGTATTCCTCAAGGCTAATGACACGCGCACCATACGCTAACCAACAGAAACCACACCAAAGGGTGAATATTTTATAGTAACCCACACGACTGTGTGCGCACCGCTAATGCTGGGCCACACTCATAAAATCATCATCTAGTCCAGAATTCCACCCACTTGCCATCCGCCCATGGGAGCAACACTGGATTGGGGAGACCTGAAGGGGTATGGCCCCAAATGCTGTATAAGTCATGCATGAGACCTAACCGCGTACGCGAAACCTTGACAAGCTCATGGCAATGCGCCAATACAAATAGCAAATGTCTGTAATCAATTAGCGTGCGGCAGGTTTGCCCAACTAGTTTCCAAGATCGTGTGATATTCACCGCTCCATTATCTCTACTCACAGCTAAAGACAGACGTAACAAGCATGGCCAGTAACTTTCCCGCACTCGGGCGAGAGGTAAGCCTAAAACTCACATTATTAACTTCCGAGCACTCTTAATAAGTCTAGTGCTCCTCCCACGCTTGCACGTGGGAGCAACACTAGACTGGGGACATGATGGGGTATGGTATTGGACCCGACTCGAGCGGTCGGACATTCCTGTTACTTATAGCTTTTATATTAATTATTTATTATTGTTGCTTACTAACCCAACCGCGAGGCCCAACGCGATGTAGTTTACACTACTTTGGGCTGGGGACTTGTAGAGATAATCCCTAAATGGGCCTGGCCCATTGAGGTTATGGGAGCCCCATATCTCCTATATAAAGAAGTGTTCACCTCATTATTAGGGCATAAGATATGGAGCCGTCACACTTTTGTTGCTGGAAATAAGAGATTCTTCTCTTACCGGCCATCTCTACATCCCCATGTTTCTCTCTTCTTCATTGCAGATCTAGGTTCAAGAGGAAGAACAAGGTGTGATTCTCTATCCACTCAGAGAAAGCGGTCCAATCATCCCGGCGGTGATTCCGTGTTTCTTCACCTTTAATTCCGTCTCCGTACTGTTTTCGTAGTGTAATTTTTTTCCCTGTTTCATACAAAGGATATCCCTGATCCCAAAAAAAATTAGGATACTCCTGAATTTTTGGGCTAGATCCACCACTGATGTTACCTACAGTAATTGCATCTTAGTGTTCCACATGGACTCATCTTAATTGTCAGGGGCAGAGCTTTTAAGGGGCAAAGGGTGCACCCGCCCCCGCCGATGTTTCGGTTGGTAGTGTAATTTTTTTCGATTTTTCGTCCGGAATTTTTAAAATTATATAGGTCCGCGCAGCCAATTATTTTGCCGAAAAATTTTCTGCCCCTACCAAGTTTATTGTCAAAAAAATTTATACATATTTTCGTATTGAGTTAAAAAAAAAAAACGTGAAGAGTTGGGCTATTAATAATTTTTTATAATTGTTTTTAAACTTGAAGTGAATTTATATAATGTCTTAAACCAGTTTTTATATAAATGAAACTTGAGGGTTCAATTTTTTTGTGTCTGAAAACAGGTCCTTTGAATGAATGAATGAAGATTATTTAGGGGATGTTTGGCAATTTCTAAATGGTTAAGTGTTGAACCAATAAGAGGTCTAAACCATTAAGTTCTGAACCACTAAGAGGTCTGAACCATTAAGAGCCAGTATAATTCTTAACTATTCAGAGGCAAACGTCTGAACCATTCAGACATCTGCTCGCAAAACAAATAGTCTGAACAATTAAGTGCTGAACCAGTAAGAGGTCTGAACTATTAAGAGCCCCATTAAGAGCTAAACAAACAGACCCTTAGTTTTATTTGGAGTTATTATTGTTTGAGCGGACCCAAATCGAATACCGATCCGTACATATAACCTGAAACATACTGATATTTTTTTGAGTCCCATGACTTTCCGCCCCTGTGAAACTTTTAGTCAAGCTCCACCACTATTAATTTTCCATTTTTTTGTCATTCGTTTTTATTTTGAACCACTGCAAAAAAATGAAATATTTTTTTTTTTTAATTTTTGTTATATGTTGTTGCTTATCTTATTTGCGTGCTTAAGAATATTAGGTTTTTTCTTATGCAACCACTTCAAAAGAATAGCTTTGCATTGGTATTACTATATAGTTGTTATATAAGAAGTATATTTTGTTGTGTAGAGGTCACCTCCTTTCTTCTATAATCTTCTATTCTTGTATAATATTATTTGGAGCATTGTAGACAAGCTCATGTGAATGCACACCATATACATACAAAAACTAGGACAAACAAACTGTGAAATCAGGAAATGTTATTTCAACCTTTCCCCACAACAATCACTATTTTGAATGCTCAACCACTTAGGTTGCTTGCATCAAGATAAGATAGCTAGATTGTCACCAAAAGTAAAAAAAATGAAAAAAGAAAAAGACCCCAGGATTATAAAGTACATATTTTATTCTTATTTGCATTTACAATCATTTTCAATAATCTCTTCTTTTCTTTTTTTTTTTAACAAACAAGGAGAGCTATTTATTAAACCAAAACCAACACCCTTAGCAAGAAGCTAAGAGACAAGAGAGCCATTACAAACAACACAGAACATTGGATATTTTTACCATTTGAATTGGATGATACCTAAAACCTTTACTAATTGTTAACATTTTTATTTCATTAAAGTAAGCATTTTATAATAAAATACCACTTACTAAAAACTTTTACATCATAAGTATTCAGACATGAACATTCAAAAACCATGTTATAAGTATTTACATAATTCACTTTTGATAAAACAAAACAAGATCAATGCGGAAGTTTCATTTATATGTGTGTTCGGTTCTTATTTGTCGCAACCCCCGCCCCCTATCTGTCCCGGGAACGGGCGGCCGCGAGACCAGTTGTGGTGGTATCATTTTGTTTATTATTTTGGCAGCGGAAATTTCATCAGGACCGTAGTTAGGAAATGTTTATCAGAGTAAAACCACCATATTTTATATTAATAACCACATGGGTAAAACCCAAGTTTCTCATTACAACATAGGGATAAACCCTATTTTATTGAATTTAAAACATCGTCTTTTAGGTAACTTTTATAGCCACATTTTTCCAAGTCGTCAGTGCTCTCAAGCTGGCTTTCTTCTAATTTGGCTTTCACATTTTGTTACCTGAATCGCGTTTTAAAAAACATTTGTCAGTGGAAAATACTGGTGAGTGAATTCCAGTTTAATCAAGAAGAGTTTTATCAATTAACACAGTATTGAGAGCTATCACATTGTTTATTTCTACACAATTACTTATTCAGTATTGTCAATCCTAACTGGTGGGTCATATTACCCATTGGCTAATTCGTTGTCCAATGGTAACGTGTTCCATATTTTGTATACAAAACCCCAACATACCTGCAGTAATTGAAGAACTACAAAGACTAAATCACTGCTTAATCACATTGTAAAGCATTTAAGGTTTTGTAAAAACAATTTACAAAAAGGTTTACAAAAAGAGGATAATTGTTGTCTTAGATTTCTTCTAAGGTTTCCTGGTGATTTATCTATAATTTACACAAATGTACATATGTTAGTATAATAACCCTTTATTTATATTAACGATACCCTCCCCGAGACGGCATTCCAACGACTACGTCGGGCAGAACCACGACAGTCGTTACGGAACCCTGGATCAATCGGGCAGCGTATCTAATACGTAACTGGGGTTATAATACTTACAACGGAGCAAAACTTCGTTAATTAGGGGGATATTATACCCAATTATAGTGTCTACTATCAGAAATTCGAGATAAAGAAAAAGAAATGAGCGAGTTTCAACTGAAGGCTTGATGCACTCTTATATAGGGCCTGAAATTGGTTTCCTCGCGGCCCGCGTAAGGTTAGACCTCGGGCTACGTGGCCCGCGTAGTAGGGGGTCTAGGCCGTAGCTGATCCGGGTCACGAATAGGTCCAACATGTGTTGCCACGTGTCATCACCGGGTGAGGCCTCGTTGTTGATCGCTCACGGCCCGCGTAGGCAGTAGCCAAAGGCTACGCGCCCCGCGACAGCCTTAATTGTCTTGTTTTTATTTTATTTTTATAAAAATAAAGGTATTCGGGGTCCGTTTTCGCGTACAGGGTGTCTTTTAAGACATATGTGAATATTTTAAAATATATTAGGGTGTTAGAAAAAAATTTCAGGAGGGTTGTTATATCCTCCCCACCTTGTTTTAGAGCTCGTCCTCGAGGTCTACTGGAACAAGTGTGGATATTTCCTTTGCATTTCTGATTCATGCTCCCATGTGTATTATGTTCCTCTTTTGGAGTCCCACTTCACTTTGACCAGAACTAATCTCTTATGCTTGAGGTTCTTAACTTTCCTATCTTCAATTTGTAGAGGTCTTTCTACAAATTTTAACTGTTCAATTACCTCTATATCCTTAAGAGGTACTATCAGTGATTCATCAGCTAAGCATTTCTTGAGATTAGATACATGAAATACATCATGTATTCCTACCATTTCCTCTGGCAGTTGTAGCTGATAGGCTACAGGTCCTATTCTTCTAATAATCTCAAAAGGTCCAACATACCTAGGGCTTAGCTTTCCCCTCTTGATGAATCTTACCACTCCTTTCCAAGGAGAGACTTTTAATAATACTTTATCTCCTACTTGAAATTCCAACGGCTTTCGTCTGTTATCAGCATAACTCTTTTGTCGATCACGTGCTGCTTTCAGTCGTTCCTTGACTTGAATGATTTTGTCTGTTGTTTCTTGTACTATCCCAGGTCCAGATAGTTGTTTTTCTCCAATTTCTGCCCAACAGACTTGAGTTCGGCACTTTCGTCCATAAAGTGCTTCGAATGGTGCAGCATTGATACTTGTGTGATAACTATTATTATAAGAAAATTCTATCACTGGTAAGTGATCGTCCCAATTACCTCCGAAATCAATTACACAAGCTCTAAGCATGTCTTCCATGGTCTGAATTGTCCTTTCGCTTTGCCCGTCCGTTTGAGGATGATAGGCTGTGCTTAGATTTAACTTGGTTCCCATTGCTTTTTGGAAACTTATCCAAAAATGAGAGGTAAAACGACTATCTCTGTCAGAAACAATTGATAGAGGAATTCCATGTAAAGAAACTACTTCATTTACATATAATTTAGCTAATTGTTCCATACTGAAAGTTTCCTTCATTGGTAGGAAATGAGCTGACTTGGTTAGCCTGTCTACAATCACCCAGATTGTATCATTACCTTTTCTTGTTTTGGGTAATTTAGTAACAAAATCCATTGTTATTAATTCCCATTTCCAAACAGGCATTTCTAACTGTTGCAGTAAACCTGAAGGTTTCTGATGTTCAGCTTTGACTTGTGAACAGGTTAAACACTTTGCAACGTATGCTGCTATATCCTTTTTCATTCCTATCCACCAAAAATTCTTTCTTAAATCCTGATACATCTTATCACTTCCAGGATGCATCGTATACTTAGACCTATGGGCTTCTTCTAATATACGGTGGCGTAGGTTTCCTAATTTAGGTATCCACATCCTTTTCTTATGGAATCTCCAAATTCCATCTGTTCCTTGTTCCAATTCCTTAATCATTGCTTTCAACTTTTCAGTATCATCCTTGATTACTGATTCTTGTGCCTTTCTAATCTGTTCATTTAAATCTACTTGTAGATTTAATTTAAAAGAACGTACTCTTTTTGGCTTTTGATGATACTTTCGGCTTAAAGCATCAGCAACTACATTTGCCTTTCCTGCATGATACTGGATATCACAATCATAATCACTAAGCATTTCCATCCAGCGTCTTTGTCTCATATTCAATTCCTTTTGCCCAAATACATACCTTAAACTCTTATGGTCTGTGAAAAAGGTAAACTTACTACCATATAGGTAATGTCTCCAAATCTTAAGGGCGAAAACTATAGCTCCTAAATCTAGATCATGGGTTGAATAATTCTCTTCACGATTCTTAAGCTGTCTAGAAGCGTAAGCTATATCATTTTGACGTTGCATCAATACACATCCATAACCTAACTTAGAAGCGTCACAATAGATTACAAAATCTTCAGTTCCTTCTGGTAACACTAGTATGGGTGCATGGGTTAATTTTTGCTTAAGGATTCTAAAGGCTTCTTCTTGTTTTGGTCCCCATTCAAACTTAACGGATTTACAGGTCAGCTTAGTTAAGGGAATGGCTATTCTTAGAAAAATCTCGAATAAATCTTCTATAATAACCGGCCAATCCTAAGAAACTTCTAACCTCGGTTGGTGATTCAGGGGTTTTCCATTTGGTTATCGCCTCGATCTTGGTAGGATCTACATGAATTCCTTCATGATCAACTAGATGTCCAAGAAATTGTACCTGTTCTAACCAAAACTCACACTTCGAAAATTTAGCATAAAGCTTTTCTTTTCTCAATAAACTTAGAAGTGTGTGTAAATGCTTTGCATGTTCCTCTTTACTCTTAGAGTAAATGAGAATATCATCTATAAAGACAATTATGAATTTGTCCAAATATGGCTTACATATTCGGTTCATCATGTCCATGAATGCGGCTGGGGCATTGGTTAAACCAAATGGCATGACAGTAAATTCATAATGGCCATACCTTGTTCTGAAAGTGGTCTTAGGAATGTCCTCTTCCTATACCTTTAATTGATGATATCCTGACCTTAAATCGATTTTAGAGAAAAATCGTGCTCCTTGAAACTGATCAAACAGATCATCAATTCTTGGTAATGGATACCGATTCTTAATTGTGACCTTGTTCAATTCACGGTAGTCAATGCACATACGAATTGATCCATCCTTCTTTTTAATGAATAGGATCGGCGCTCCCCAGGGTGATGAACTTGGCTGTATGAATCCTTTCTCTAACAATTCATCTAATTGTTTCTTTAGTTCCTGCATTTTTGCGGGTGCCAAACGGTAAGGTGCTTTGGCAATTGGTGCTGTCCCTGGTTTAGGTGGATTCTGAATTCAACTTCTCTGTCTGGAGGTTGCCCTGGTAGCTCTTCTGGAAATACATCTGAAAACTGGGATACTACTGGAATATCCTTTAATTCTTTCCCTTTAGTGTTAGTGATTATAGAAATCAAATACACTAATGATCCTTTTCTTATATAACTTGTTGTTTTCATCGCAGAGATGAATTTAGTGGATCTAGAAGTTTTATTTCCTTTAATTGTGATCTTTTCACCCCTTGGTGAATTTACTTGAATTGACTTTTGATCATATAAAATACTGGCTTTATTGGTTATTAACCAATCCATTCCTAACACAACATCAAATCCTGCCAGATTCATGGGGTAAAGATTTGCAATAAATTTCTGATTTAGAATTTCTATTCTTGCTCCCAGCAAGATCTCAGAAATCTTAATGGTTTCTGAAACGGCCCCCGTCCCGGTTTTACCCAGTTCAGAAGCCGCGGGACAGAAAACCCGTGGTATTGGTGTTTAATTTGGCTGCGGAAAGTTTAACAGGATCATGAAAACTGAAAATGCCCAATTATTTTATTTTACATTTTTGGGACAAACCCCGTGGTTTACAATAAAGGAATTTCACCGGGAAATTCCCTGTTTACAAAAACATGTTTATTTATTTACTGGCCACTTTATCCAAGATGGTAGTGCTACTCTGCGCTTTTCCTTGTTCACAGTAATTCACCTGAAACATGTTTAAAAAGATTTTATCAGCGGGGAAATACTGGCGAGTCACTCAATTTATATAAAACGACACATTTGTTATAGATTACAGCATAAGAGCGATTACAATGGCCACTATCTTATAATTATCTGGCCCTGTGTCACACCCTGGTGACGATGGTTATACCACCATTGGGTCCTTTCACCCAATAGTGATGATTATCACTTGTTAAAAGTGAGAAACAATAGTAATGTGCACAATACCCCACTTGCCAGTAATTTAAGATAATCAAGATTAATCCCTATAACATATAACTGGAAAACATTTGGGTATTGTAAAACACTGTTGATAAAAAGAGAATGACTCACCTTGCAAGTTTAGTTGGGCAGAGTTTAGCCTACTGATTAAGCCTGGAAACCTAGTTTAATAACAATGCACACGAAACTAGGTCAGTAACTTAATACAACTTTTACGATAAACTCACGAAATCAAAACCCTCACGACGAATGACAAAGTATAGCCCGAATTCGGGCAGCACTTAAACATCCATCGGATCGGTTTCAATCGATCGGATATTGTATCATAGCAGTGATCGAGTTATTACCCTGTAATCGTAGCAGCGTTTCAACATCTAAATACTCGAAAACAAGCAGAAAGTTTGTTGTTTTGAAAAAGTTTTCGAACACAACCGAAAGCCCCATGCACGTCCCATTTATACAAAATTTTTGAGTCTCTCGCGGCCCGCATAAACATTGATAAAACCTTACGCGGCCCGCGAGGGCCACCCTAGCTACGGCTAGGGCTGCCGTGTCATGCCGTAGGTCTGCCACGTGTCAGACACGTGGCATGAAGCTGATCCGAGTCATCCGTTGTGCTGTCGCGGCCCGCGTAAGCTCAACTTAAATCTTACGCGGCCCGCGAGAAGTCCAAAAATTTTGAATTTCTTGGTTTTTCATGAGAACTAGGGTTTTAGAGGTCCGGGTTTTCACTTACGGGGTGTTGTGGGGCATTTTTGCAGGTCCTTACATCCTCCCCACCTTATTTAAAATCTCGTCCTCGAGATTTACTGAAGTAAGTGAGGATACTTCCGTTTCATTTCCGATTCCAGTTCCCAGGTGTACTCAGGTCCTCTTTTCGAATCCCACTTTACCTTGACTAGCACCAATCTTTTGTGCTTGAGAAATTTTATCTTTCTGTCTTCTATTCGGAGCGGTTTCTCAACAAATTTCAAATTTTCATTTACCTCTATATCTTGAAGAGGTACTACCAGTGACTCGTCAGACAAACATTTCTTAAGATTGGATACATGAAATACGTCATGTACCCCGGCTAACTCTTCAGGTAGTTGTAAGTGGTAGGCAACTGGTCCTAATCGTTGGATCACTGGGAATGGTCCTATGTATCTTGGACTTAGTTTTCCTTTCTTACCGAACCGAACTATTCCTTTCCAAGGAGAAACTTTTAAGAGTACCTTGTCTCCAACTTGAAATTCCAACGGCTTACGTCGATTGTCTGCATAACTTTTCTGGCGTTCTCGAGCCGTTTTTAGTCTTTCCTTGATTTAAGTTATCTTGTCGGTGGTTTCCTGTACAATTTCAGGACCCGATAATTGACTTTCTCCTATTTCTGCCCAGCAAATTGGAGTTCTACACTTTCGTCCATATAGTGCTTCAAACGGGGCAGCCTCGATGCTTGCATGATAACTATTGTTATAGGAGAATTCAACTAATGGTAAGTGGTCGTCCCAATTTCCACCGAAATCTATTACATATGCCCTGAGCATGTCTTCTAGGGTTTGAATTGTCCTTTCACTTTGCCCATCAGTCTGAAGATGATAGGCAGTACTTAAATTTAATCGCGTCCCCATTGCTTGCTGGAAACTGGTCCAGAAGTGTGAAGTGAAACGACTATCTCTATCTGATATAATAGAGAGTGGAACTCCATGTAGTGATACTACCTCGTCTACGTACAACTTTGCTAATCTTTCCATGCTAAAGGTTTCCCTCATGGGTAGGAAATGGGCTGATTTGGTTAATCGATCTACAATCACCCAGATTGCGTCGTTACCTTTTCTGGTCTTGAGTAACTTAGTAACAAAGTCCATTGTTATTAGTTCCCATTTCCATACGGGCATTTCTAATTGTTGAAGTAGACCTGAAGGTTTTTGATGTCATGCCTTAACTTGTGAACAAGTTAGGCACTTAGAAACATACCTAGCTATGTCCTTTTTCATTCTGATCCACCAGAAGTTGTTTCTTAAATCTTGGTACATCTTATTATTACCAGGATGCATGGTATACCTAGATTTATGGGCCTCCTCTAAAATCTTATTTCTTAAGTCTCCCTACTTAGGTACCCAAATCCTTTTCTTATGGAATCTCCAAATTCCATCAGCCCCTTGCTCTAGTTCCTTTATCCGTCCTTTCATTCCTTCAGCATTATCCTGAATTGCTGTTTCCTGAATGCTCTTCAGTTGTTCCATTAAATCCAATTGGATATTTAATCTAAGAGCACGAACTCGTCTTTGTTTCTCATGATACTTACGACTTAGGGCATCTACTACTACATTTTCCTTTCCTTCGTGATATTGGATATCACAGTCGTAGTCACTTAGAATTTCCATCCATCTTCTTTGCCTCATGTTTAATTCTTTTTGCCCGAATATATGCCTTAAACTCTTATGATCTGTATAGACTGTAAACTTACTTCCGTACAGATAATGCCTCCAAATCTTAAGGGCAAAAATTATCGCTCCTAATTCTAATTGATGAGTTGTATAATTCTCCTCGTGCTTTTTCAATTGTCTTGAGGCATACGCAATTACCTTTTTGCGTTGCATCAGTACACATCCTAATCCTAGTTTAGAAGGGTCAAAGTAAACTTCAAAATCTTCTGTTCCTTCTGGTAAGGCAAGGATCGGGGCATTTGTTAATCTTTGCTTTAAAATCCTAAAGGCCTCTTCTTGCTTGGGTCGCCATTCAAACTTAACTGTTTTACAGGTTAGCTTAGTTAATGGCACAACTATCTTAGAAAAATCCTTAATGAATCGCCTATAGTAACCAGCTAATCCTAGAAAACTTCTAACTTCAGTGGCTGATTGCGGGGCCTTCCATTTTATGATTGCTTCTATCTTAGAGGGATCTACGTGAATACCTTCATGATTCACCATGTGTCCTAAAAATTGCACCTCCTTTAGCCAAAATTCACACTTTGAGAACTTGGCATAAAGCTTTTCCTTTCTTAACAAAGTTAAGAGTGTACGTAGATGTTCACAATGTTCGTCCTGACTTTTGGAATAAATAAGTATATCTTCGATGAAGACAATTACAAATTTATCCAAATATAGTTTACAGATCCTATTCATCATGTCCATGAATGCTGCATGGGCATTCGTTAACCCAAAGGGCATGACTGTAAACTCGTAGTGACCATACCTAGTCCTGAAAGCAGTTTTAGGTATATCTTCTTCTTGTACCTTTAACTGGTGATATCCGTAGCGCAAATCTATTTTAGAAAAATATCTAGCCCCGTGAAGTTGATCAAAAAGGTCATCAATCCTAAGTAACGGGTATCGATTCTTAATTGTAACTTTATTCAGTTCCCTGTAATCGATACACATTCGCATCGAACCATCTTTCTTTTTCACAAACAACACAGGTGCTCCCCAAGGGGATGAACTAGGTTGTATGAATCCTTTGCTTAATAACTCATCTAACTGCTTTTTCAATTCTAACATTTCGGTGGGTGCTAACCGATAAGGTGCCTTAGCTATCGGTGTAGTTCCAGGAATTAGATGAATTCTAAATTCTACTTCCCTATCGGAAGGTAACCCAGGTAGTTCTTCTGGGAATACATCCGGGTATTCTGACACTACTGGGATTTCCTTAAGTTCCTTACTTTTAGTGTTAATGATTACCGAAATCATATACACTATTCCTTGTTTTCGTTCATAACTAGCAATTTTCATTACTGAAATGAACTTCATTGGTTTACGTGGCTTATCTCCTGTAATCATGATTACTTCTCCCATTGGCGTATGTATCTCTATGGAATTCTTATCACAGAGGATTCGAGCATGGTTGGCTACTAACCAATCCATTCCTAGCACGACATCGAATCCAGCTAAATTCATAGGTAAAAGATTGGCAGAAAATTTATGGCCTGAGAGTTCTATCTTTCCATCTTGCAAAACCTTATCTATATTAACGGAATTTCCATTTGCCGTTTCTCCCGTATAAATCTGCCTAAGCTTGGTTAAAGGGAGGTTAAGAGCTTGGCAGAATGAAGTATTTATGAAACTTTGGTTTGCACCAGATTCAAATAATACTTTTGCGTAAACGTCATGAAACTAGGAACGTACCAGCTATCACGTCCGGGATCAGATCCGCTTCCTGGGTTGTTAGCTGAAAGGCTCTTACGTTCTTCTTATTAGTTCCTTCAGCAGGTTTGGCCTTGTTGTCAGCTGGTTTGACCAGTTTAGGGCAGTCTGGTCTAAAATGTCCAACTTCTCCACAGTTAAAGCAAATTGTTGATTTCTTTCTCCTGCATTCTTCTTCTTGGTGCCTTGGAATTTTGCAGAAGTTACAGTACCCCTTACATTTTCCAAAGTACTTTCTTTTACAGGTACTGCAAAATGGAGCAGTGGATGTAACAACCCGCACGTTCGTGCGTTGTTACTACTCGTTATACTCGTTACGCCTAGCACTAGTGATTCGGATCATAATGTAGCTATATCGCATATATCGCAGTGTTTTCGCATAATTTCGCATAATTTATCGCTATCACATCACATTTCACTTGCTGACAACCACGATGATGTCGAGTGAGGACCAATTCTACCCTCCTTGATAGCCGTGATGTGTCGCAGTGCAAGTCAATACTAAAAAAAACGCACTCGCAAGCACGCGTAACTCAATTATAACAGGATTTGAAATACGGATATGTATATACGACCCAACGTGACTAATTATAATAAATATATGAAAATGCGGATGAAAATGTGTAACCAAACTATCGCAACGCTTAACGATCGAAACGAAACATCGAAACGCAACACGCCAGAGACCACCGATCGAGTGACTGATCGATCGAGTGGCCACCCGATCGGATTGCCACCCGATTGGACAGCCATCCGATCGGACTGCCATCCGATCCGTTGCACTTCTTCACCTTCACTCCACTTCACCTATAAATAGCACTTGTCACATCACTTGAACAGTGATGTGACAGCTCTCACTCGACCAGCACGCTTTGGGTCTATTTCCTCTTGATTTCTAGCGATTCTTATAAGTTTTCAACCTAAAACTTGTACTTCTATAATCTATACGCACTTCTCCATCATCTTCTCTTTCGAACTTAAATTTTAACCGTGAAATCAATGGATTTGAGGTATTCTAGGATGATGTCATCATGGAGTCCTTATGAACTTCAAGTGTTGGCTTCATTCCACCAAGAACAACTTAGATCTGAATGATTTCCACACAAATGAACAAAGATCTTGCATAGATCTGAACATATTCATGGTGAAAAGGGATTGAAAGATGGTTTCTAACTTTCTTTCAACTCTTTTACACTCAATACACTCAAAACCGATGGAATCGAAGCTTGTTCTGACCCTCTACTCATACTTAGTGTTGTGTTGGTTCAAGATCTGGATTCTATCCAAGAGATTACTGATTTCGGGTTTAAACATGAACAACCGACTCGAACCATGAACCGTTCGGACTAGGGTGATTCCTGTTCAATCGGGTCACTTGGGACGAGACGAGGGTCCTGTTGTTCAAGCAAGATATCAAAACGTCTCGTTCAAAGCTACAACACTTCAAACAGAAAACAAGTGATAGGACGATCAGACCGTCGGAACGGGTTGCCGTCCGATCGGGTTGCCACCCGAACGGATTGCCACCCGATTGACCGGTCGTCCGATCGGGCTGCACTTGGTTCCATACTTAAACTATTTCTCCAATTGTTCAAGGGATCTGAACGTTGAAACGGACTACCGCCCGATTGGATTTCCGTCCGATCGAGCGATCGTCCGATCGTTTGGGACTTAAACAATTTTCAACATGCATTACCAGTTCGAACGGATTGCCACCCGATCGGATTGCAATCCGATCGAGTGACAATCTGCTATGAACGTGTTCTCACTGAAGTGTCATACTAATCGGATTGCCGTCCGACCGAGCCGCCATTTGCTCGACCGACCTGAAAGGTTGAGATACTTCTCTATTTTCAAAATGCTACAACGAAAACTTCAAAAGTCAAGCCATCATACACAACACATCCATCCCAAACGAGATAACAACCTAATCGAGTGGCCACCCGATCGGGCGACCACCCGAACGGATTGTCATCCGATCGACCGGCCACCCGATCGGATTGCCATCCGATCGGATTACCGTCTGATCCTTTGACACTTTGCACCGATTACGCGTTGTTCGACGCTTACGCTATCAATCTGTAATCAGGCTAATTTTAGACGCGCTCCCTTCAATCCAACCAAGTTGTGTTTACTTGCTGAACACCGACTGTGAGTATACTCGAACCCTTTTTATCGCATTTTGAGTGTAACAACGTTTCTATCAAATCAAACTTATCAAACGAATTATTCAATCAAATTGTTTATCACTTGTGAATAACTGTTATGCATATTTATACGTGATGCTAGTTACATATGTGTTAGGACTCATACTCGCAAGGTCCCGCCTTAACTAGTATAGTACTATAGAACCCGACGGGGTCTAGTTAGGATGAATAGCAATCGCAATCGCAGCTCGAGTGACTTAGCTGGTAGTATCTGTCTTATATGCATGTATGTTAAGGTATCTCGTTTATGTATTTGGTAATTCGCAACACTTTTATCTATTTCTCGCTACTATCAAAACTTGTATACTCGCCAATACTTTTGTATTGACGTTGTTTTAACGTATGTTGCAGGTTTAGTCGCAGTCTACATCAAATCAAGCTAGGAAGTCTAGAAACTCACCTAAAATATATGTTGTCGGATTTGTATTGTTCGAGAGGACAAGAAATCTGTGATAACTTATGTGAATGTATTGTTTATTAGTATGGGATAATGAACGTATTAAATACTGTCGCAATTAAGTTGTTATGGATTCTCTTGAGCAATCTGATTCGCCTAGCGCCGCGCCCCGATAATTCCGCCAATCGGTTGGGGTGTGACAGTGGAGGATTGCCTGGTTCCCTTTTTCTTGAAATTATTACCCCCACGAAATCCTTGGGTAATCTTTTGGGCCAACTCCTTCTTCCTGTTTTCCTCTCGCGTACGTACCAGACCGTCTGTCAAAGTGTTGGCCAATTCGACCACATCATCAATTGTGCGGGGTCTCGCAGCTTTGACGATATCACTAATCTCGCTAATCAAACCCCAAATATAGCGAGAAATAAGTACCGGTTTTGGCGAAGCCAGGGTTGGTACAACTCTAGCATATTCAAAGAATGTCGAAGTATATCCTCGACAGCCAACATCCACCATCCGGTGGTTTAGGAACTTATTTGTCATTTGTTCCTTTTCATATTCGGGACAGAATTTTCTTTCCACCAATCTCTTAAATTCTTCCTAATTCATGGCATAAGCCACATCACTTCCTTTGGCCTGTAGCACCGTGTTCCACCATTCTAACGCCCCTTCTTTAAAAGATGCGACGCGTACATAACCTTGTCTTCCTCGGCACATTTACTTATTTTAATTACTGCTTCGGTTTTCTCTAACCAACGCAGTGCAGCAGTTGCCCCTTCGTTGCCTGCAAATTCGATCGGTTTACAGGCAAGAAATTCCTTATAAGTGCAACCAGGCGTTGCAGCTTTCATTTTCTTAAGAAGTGGCGTTTGCACCACATCATTATTATTATTGCCGCCTCCATTTACACTGTTACTAAAATTGTCGTCGCGAGTACGTTTGCTGTGACTAACTTATGGAGGTTCAACGGGATTTCTAGCAGCAGCGATGATTGCGGGGATAGCATTGGCTATTCCCTGGGCAACGATATTTTCTATGTCTTGCCTATTAAGGAAGTGATCTTCATTGTTTTGTTCAGATTGATTAACTTCATTGACTGGTTGGTTTTCCGCATTTTCCATCTGAATAATTAACAATATATGAAATTTAATTATCACAAAATAGATAACAGCCAAACAATAATGCAATCACACATAATCACGCCAATACGTATAGCTCAAAATTGTCGACTTTGCGACTTTTATATTTTATATATTTTAATATGCATCGATACACACCATTTATTTTACAAAAGTTTTATTTTTATTATTCTACAATATTATATTATTACTATTATTATTATATTGTTTTTATATTATTATTATTATACAACCACACCACCACAGTCCGCTGGCCTTTCAGAAACGATGCTCCCTCTCGTTGTATTTCCATGAGATCTTCTCCCCCACATCCCGAATCCTATTTCCTGCGTCCACTTGTTCCTCGCCATAACGGCGGAGTTCAGCTAAGTTTTCCATGCTCATAGGTGGGTGTGGTGCCGGTTCAGGATCAAACTAGGGAAAATAAACGTTAGGGTTATTCATGAAGTTCTAAAATTGCCAGTCACTTGTCCACCATTCCTCCAATTCTCCGGGTAGAAGCTGGTGGTTGACAATAGGGTCCGGAATTGCAGGTGCCAAATTAATTGGAAGTTCAGATTGGGCTGGGAAACTGAAGAGGTTTTCATCGGCATGTCCGATGAGATCACAATTTGCAAGTTTTCGATCAAGCTCCTCCCAGGGCGGCATTTTCTGGGCCTGACCCGAGCTTTCCCCTACCTCCTTTCCTTTCCCTTTGGGATCCTCAGTCTTTTTAACCTTCTGGGCGGCTGGCTTCTTCCTACGTCTGCGTTTCCAGTCCAGGATTCTCCTCCTCTTTTTCGGTTTTGGTTTCTCCTGCGGCTGGGCCTGGAATTCCATTGGTTCTTCAGTGTCGGCCTGATAACCGGAAAGGCCCCCGGGAACTTCCATGTCAGCAAAATAGATAGTGAGGTTCTGAAGAGCTTCAGACAACTCATTCATGCTGTTAATATATATGAAGAAAACACAAAAATCCTAGTTAAAATGTTAATTTATTGCAAATTAAATTTTCACAGAATCACAGAATGGTAATTTAAAAAATTAAGTATTTCTAAATACTTAATTGGCTTAGATCAGTGGCTCTGATACCACCTTTTTCTGTCACGGCCCCCGTCCCGGTTTTACCCGGTTCAGAAGCCGTGGGACAGAAAACCCGTGGTATTGGTGTTTAATTTGGCAGCGGAAAGTTTAACAGGATCATGAAAACTGAAAATGCCCAATTATTTTATTTTACATTTTTGGGAGAAACCCCGTGGTTTACAACAAAGGAATTTCACCGGGAAATTCCCTGTTTACAAAAACATGTTTATTTGTTTACTGGCCACTTTATCCAAGCTGGTAGTGCTACTCTGCACTTTTCCTTGTTCACAGTAATTCACCTGAAACATGTTTAAAAAGATTTTATCAGCGGGGAAATACTGGTGAGTCACTCAATTTATATAAAACGACACATTTGTTATAGATTACAGCATAAGAGCGATTACAATGGCCACTATCTTATAATTATCTGGCTCCGTGTCACACCCTGGTGACGATGGTCATACCACCATTGGGTCCTTTCACCCAATAGTGATGATTATCACTTGTTAAAAGTGAGAAACAATGGTAATGTGCACAATACCCCACTTGCCAGTAATTTAAGATAACCAAGACTTAATCCCTGTAACATATAACTGGAAAACATTTGGGTATTGTAAAACACTGTTGATAAAAAGAGAATGACTCACCTTGCAAATTTAGTTGGGCAGAGTTTAGCCTACTTATTAAGCCTGGAAACCTAGTTTAATAACAATGCACACGAAACTAGGTCAGTAACTTAATACAACTTTTACGATAAACTCACGAAATCAAAACCCTCACGACGAATGACAAAGTATAGCCTGAATTCGGGCTCAATCGATCGGACATTGTATCATAGCAGTGATCGAGTTATTACCCTGTAATTGTAGCAGCGTTTCAACCTCTAAATACTCGAAAACAAGCAGAAAGTTTGATGTTTTGAAAAAGTTTTCGAACACAACTGAAATCCCCATGCACGTCCCATTTATACAAAATTTTTTAGTCTCTCGCGGCCCGCGTAAACATTGATAAAACCTTACGCGGCCCGCGAGGGCCACCCTAGCTACGGCTAGGGCTGCCGTGTCACGCCGTAGGTCTGCCACGTGTCAGACACGTGGCATGAAGCTGATCCGAGTCGTTCGTTGTGCTGTCGCGGCCCACGTAAGCTTAACTTAAATCTTACGCGGCCCGCGAGAAGTCTAAAAATTTTGAATTTCTTGGTTTTTCATGAGAACTAGGGTTTTAGAGGTCCGGGTTTTCACTTACGGAGTGTTTTGGGCCATTTTTGCAGGTCCTTACAGTTTCCCCATTTGCTGTCTCTACCAGACATTCTTGTGGAAGTTTAGTTAATGATTGATTAAGAATTTTGCAAAATGAAGTATTAATAAAACTTTGGTTTACACCAGAGTCAAATAATACTTTAGCAAAAACATCATTAACTAAAAACGTACCGATGATCACATCCGGGATCATCTTTGCTTCATCTGCAGTCAGAACAAATGCTCTAGCATTTTTAGTATTCTTGGTGTTCGTAGCTGGAGCTAGCTTTGGACAATTAGGCTTGATGTGTCCTTGTTCTCCGCAGTTGTAGCATATCCCGTTGCTAATCTTTTTCCTGAAATCTTCCTCCTTGTGTCCCGATATTTTGCAGAAGTTACAGTATATGGAGCATCTTCCGGAATGCTTCCTTTTGCAATACTTACAGTAGGGTGCAGAGGTAGAACCTACATTTCTCCCACGGTTAGAATTTCCAGAACGAAATTCTTGTGTAAGCTTATGGGTTAGGTTCCTCCTTTGATCCTCTTCTCGTGTACGTACTAATTCATCTGTCAAGGTATTAGCTAGTTCTACAGCTTCTTCTATAGTTAGGGGTCTAGCTACCTTGACTACATGCCTTATCTCTCCAATTAATCCCCAGATGTAACGGGAGATTAATACTGGTTCAGGTGAAGCAAGGGTTGGCACTATTCTAGCATATTCAAAGAATAACTTAGTGTACTCCTTACTATCCACACCAGTCATTCTAAGGTTTAAGAACTTGTTTGCTATCTGTTCTTTTTCATTAGGAGGGCAGAATTTCCTTTCTACCATGTTTTTAAATTCCTCCCATTCCATATTATAAGTTCTATCACTTCCTCTAGTCTGGAGGATAGTATTCCACCATTCTAGTGCTGAATTCTTAAACAGATTGGAAGCAAACATTATCTTATCCTCTTCCGCACATTTACTTATTCTTAAGACTGCCTCAGTCTTTTCTATCCAGCGTAGAACTGCAACGGCCCCTTCATTGCCCGAGAATTCTATTGGTTTACAAGACCAGAATTCTTTGTAAGAACAACCGTAAGACACGGTTCTTCTTCTTTTGGGAATGGGCACTTGAAGTATAGGTCCATTGCTCACGCTGTGTTCAGGTTCAGAGGGTCGCTTACTGCTATGCTTACTTTTATTATCTGCTTCCCTAACCGTTTGAATAATATATGGCATTGCATCTATTATTCCTTGTGCCACTACGTGTTGGATTGCACTGTTATCCACTTGGTTTCCATTGTTGTTGTTCGGATTTTCGTTACCCGGGTTATTGTTACTCTGGTTATCGTTATTCAGATTTTCCTGATTCACTTCGTCGTTCATCTGAATTTTAAACAATTATCACGTATTAATATCACAAGATAATATTTTAATACGATCAATCACATGACACGCATTTTGATAAAAAAAACGTGGAGCATTGCGACTTTACTCTTTTCTATTATAGTATGCGTCAAATACACACTAAAACTGGAATTAAAATTACAACATTATTATGCATCGTTAACCACAAAGTGGTCTATACTACAACATATATTACACATATTATTATTATTATATAATTTTTTTTTCATAAAAACATATTATATATTATTATATTATTATTATTATTACCAACTCCACCATCATCTTTACTGGTCTGGATTCATCCAGTAATCCATATTGCGCTCGTCATATTTCCAGATGAGTCGCTCTCCTACCTGCCTCATCCTCTCACTACTCTCCAAGATTTCTTCTCTGAAAGTTCGGAGCTCATGCACATTTTCTGCACTCATTGGGGGTGTAGGTGCTGGTACTGGGTCTGGGTACTGGGGCATGGGATTCTCCTGAGGGTACGAATTCTCTAAGATCTCCCTAATGTATTCATCATTGTCATAGTAGGGATCTAGAGGGTCCAGACCTGGATATGCTGCTAAGTTCGGCATGGTTTCGTCGTTTAGGTGATAGCGTGGCACATAATCCCTATGATCATTGAACCATGGATCATAATTTGGATCTAAGGGATTAGGGGCTGGTATCCTAGGTATCTCCTCAGGGTTGAAATCATGCATTTATATCTCCTTCGGCTGAGTGGGGAACAAAGGTAAGGGTTGTGGGGCTACTAGTTGTTCCAGATTTGGGTCGGCAGCAGTTGTTGCTAGGATATGAAAATTGGCTAAGCTCCTATTAAGCATATCCTGTGTATGGGCATCTGACTCTCACTTAGCGGCTGCTAGGACTCTTTGCTGTTGCAACTTTCGCATTCTTTTCCTACGCTCGAATGCTCCCTTGCTGAACCATCCTCTCTTTTCTGAGGGAATGGCTCTTCAGACTGAGCCTTAAAGATAAACATCCCTTCTTCCTGATTAGCAGAATACCCAGAGAGGGTAGGCAGGGAAGAAGTACCTTCACTCCTAGGTGAATCAGACAACTGACGATACACGTCCGAGGGTCCTTGATCACTCATACTGTAAACTAACAAATAGTCAAATAACACATAACAATAAAATACAGATATGCATGTATTTTCATAATTTATTTCCTAACAATTTGGATAATATATTGATGTCAGCAGAACACTTCTGTGGCTGAATCAGTGGCTTAGCTCTGATACCACCTTCTGTCGCAACCCCTGCCCCCTATCTGTCCGGGGAACGAGCGGCCGCGAGACCAGTTGTGGTGGTATTATTTTGTTAATTATTTTGGCAGCGGAAATTTCATCAGGACCGTAGTTAGGAAATGTTTATCAGAGTAAAACCACCATATTTTATATTAATAACCACATGGGTAAAACCCAAGTTTCTCACTACAACATAGGGATAAACCCTATTTTATTGAATTTAAAACATCGTCTTTTAGGTAACTTTTATAGCCACATTTTTCCAAGCCGTCAGTGCTCTCAAGCTGGCTTTCTTCTAATTTGGCTTTCACATTTTGTAACCTGAAACGTGTTTTAAAAACATTTGTCAGTGGGAAATACTGGTGAGTGAATCCCAGTTTAATCAAGAAGAGTTTTATCAAGTAACACAGTATTGAGAGCTATCACATTGTTTATTTCTACGCAATTACTCATTCAGTATTGTCAATCATGATTGGTAGGTCATATTAGCCATTGGCTAACTCGGTGTCCAATGGTAACGTGTTCCACATTTTGCATACAAAACCCCAACATACCGGCAGTAATTGAAGAACTACAAAGACTCAATCACTGCTTAATCACATTGTAAAGCATTTAAGGTTTTGTAAAAACAATTTACAAAAAGGTTTACAAAAAAAGGATAAACTCACATTGTTGTCTTAGATTTCTTCAAAGGTTTCCTGGTGATTTATCTATAATTTACACAAATGTACATATGTTAGTATAATAACCCTTTATTTATATTAACGATACCCTCCCTGAGAGGGCATTCCAACGACTACGTCGGGCAGAACCACGACAGTCGTTACGGAACCCTGGATCAATCGGGCATCGTATCTAATACGTAACTGGGGTTATAATACTTACAACGGAGCAGAACTTCATTAATTAGGGGGATATTATACCCGATTATAGTGTCTACTATCAGAAATTCGAGATAAAGAAAAGGAAATGAGCGAGTTTCAACTGAAGGCCCGATGCCCTCTTATATAGGGCCTGAAATTGGTTTCCTCGCGGCCCGCGTAAGGTTAGACCTCGGGCTACGTGACCCGCGTAGTAGGGGGTCTAGGCCGTAGCTGATCCGGGTCACGAATAGGTCCAACACGTGTTGCCACGTGTCATCACCGGGTGAGGCCTCGTTGTTGATTGCTCGCGGCCCGCGTAGGCAGTAGCCAAAGGCTACGACATGCGACAGCCTTAATTTTATTGTTTTTATTTTATTTTTATAAAAATAAAGGTATTCGGGGTCCGTTTTCGTGTACGGGGTGTCTTTTAAGACATATGGGAATATTTTAAAATATATTAGGGTGTCAGAAAAAAATTTCAGGAGGGTTGTTATATTATTCGTCGCTTGATCTTCGTCCGGAGGCCTATGTCATCCACCTAGAATCAAAACCGACATAAACTTTAGTTATGAAGGTCTTGAAGCACTTTAAAACAAGGGTAAATTACACTTTTCGTCCTTTATGTTTGTACCGGATTGCAAAGGATAGCCTTTAACTTCAATAATTACAGTCACAATCCTTTATTTGGAAAACTTATTACACCTTTCGTCCTTTAGCACTAACAAGGTTAATAATTTCAGTTAAGTCTATTTATATAAGGGTACTTTGGTCTTTTTACCAATCTACTTAAAATATGTTATAAATAAAACAAAAACAAAATTAAAAACTTATAAATATCATAATTTCATCTCTCTTTCTCTCTAGAAACAGAGAAACTCAGTCCCCTCCTCCTTCTCTCTACAAATCACTGCATTCACCCAGATCCTATTTTCCAATCAACGGCAATGTCTGCTCACGTGATGAATCTACAGATCTAACGGTAAATCGGACCGTTGTGAAGACGGAAAAAGAAATGAAGGTTATTAAACGGTAAATCGGACCATTGCCGGAAAAGGGTTGGTGCTCCGGTTGCGATGTTCCGATAGAAACCCAAGATCTGGAAAAGCTAACGCTACCGGTTGCAATGTTCCGACGGGGGTGATGGTTTTAGAATTCAGGAATTTCAAGATTTGAGGGTGTTTTTTTGGGAGTACCAGACTAAAAACTATCAAGTGGTTTTTTTGGGAGTATCGGACTAAAAACTATTAAGTGGTTTACGATTTTGAGGTAAGATGGCTTGAATTCATGGGTGAAAGAGGAAAGAGAGAGATGGGTTTTTGTTGAAGAGAGTTGTGATTAGATAAATGAAGGTGAAATAATACTGAAATTAGTAGTAAATGGTTGTTTTAAGTTGCATTGCTTAAAGTTTTTGTTGAAGAAGTTTACCAATTCGTCACATGATTTTGTTCTTTACGTGAAAATTGTGACTTAAGGGTGATTGCAGGTGAATTGTGTTATTGATTGCAGGAAATTGTGTTAGTGATTGCAGATTTGCAGGTGAATTGTGGGTGGTGGTGGGTTTGATGGTGCTGGTTGGTGTTTGTTTATAGAGAGAGAGAGATTCAAAATGTGAGAGAGAGTGTGTGAAAGAGAAAAAGGTATTTATATTTGATTTTTCTAATTTTATTTATACTATAAATAATTAAGTAGAAAGACTAAACTGCCTTTAAGTGAATAAATTTAACTGAAAATTTTAACCTTGTTAGTGCTAAAGGACGAAAGATTCACTGAGTTTTCCAAATAAAGGATCATGACTGTAATTATTGAAGTTAAAGGCTATCAATTGCAATCCGATACAAACATAAAGGACGAAAAGTGTAATTTATCCTTGTGTTATTGATTGCAGGAAATTGTGTTAGTGATTGCAGATTTGCAGGTGAATTGTGGGTGGTGGTGGGTTTGATGGTGCTGGTTGGTGTTTGTTTATAGAGAGAGAGAGAGAGATTCAAAGTGTTAGAGAAAGAGTGTGAAAGAGAAAAAGGTATTTATATTTGATTTTTTTTAATTTTATTTATACTATAAATAATTAAGTAGAAAGACTAAACTGCCCTTAAGTGAATAAATTTAACTGAAAATTTTAACCTTGTTAGTGCTAAAGGACGAAAGATGCACCGAGTTTTCCAAATAAAGGATCGCGACTGTAATTATTGAAGTTAAAGGCTATCCATTGCAATCTGATACAAACATAAAGGACGAAAAGTGTAATTTATCCTTAAAACAAATTCCATAAGCAAAACAACAAAATTAAATTTTTTTGCCACTTATAAGGCTTCTCGCAGGCCGCGAGAGCCTTGGCCCTTTTCTGTCGCGGGCCGCGACAACTGTCGCGTAACTCGACAGTGAGGCTGGGTTGTGGTCGCGTAGCGCGACAAGCCAGTTTCGACAGAAGGTTTCCTTCTTTTTGAGCTGCATATTAGGGTTTAAGTGCTGCCCACATTAGGGTTTATGCTTTGTCATTCGTCGTTAATTCGATGGATGTTTAAGTATCGCACTTTGTCATTCATTGTGAAGGTTTGAATCTCGCGAGTTATCGTAAATGCTGTATTAAGTTACTAACCGAATTGTGTGCCTGTTATTAATTTAGGTTAAAAGGCTAATCAGTAGGCTAGGCTCTGCTCAAATTAAATCTGCAATGTGAGTCATTCTCTTTTTATCAAATTACTTTACAAAACCCTATTTATTTCAAAGTTATAGTTACAGGGATTAAGTCTTGTTATCTGAAATTACTGCCAGTATGTGGGGGGATGTGCACATAGCTACTAATTATTTATCACTTGTGGGTGAAAGGACCCAGTAAGTGATATGTCCACAGTCACAAGTCCGGTCAAGTGACAACTGGGTCAGTTAATTCAAAAGAGAGAGACATTGTAATCGCTCTTAATACTGTAAATTATAACAAACAGGTCATTTTAGTAAAATGAATGATTCACTCAGTATTTCCCGCTGACAAAACCTTTTTCAAACATGTTTCAGGTGATCTGTTGTGATCCAGGAAAAGTGCAGAGAAGCACTACAAGCTTAAAGAAGTGGCTCAGTATAAAATAAAGAAACATGTTTTGTAAAAATAAAAGATTTCTCCGTGAAATCTTATGATTGTAAATTACCGGGTTTTATCCCGAATTGTGAAATAAAAATAATCGGGAAATATTTCAGTTTTAAAAGATCCTGAAGAAAACTTCCGCTGTTAAATAAATACCACGGGATTTTCTGTTCCGCGGCTCTTGAAACGGGTCAAACCGGGCCGGGGGCCGTGACAGAAAAAGGTGGTATCAGAGCCACTGATTTAAGCCAACTAAGTATTTAGAAAATACTTAATTTTACTAATTGCCATTTTGTGATTATGTGTTTTATTAATTGAAAATTTGTGTACAGTATGGGTAAACAAAAGCTGTCAAACATCTATCTTAAATTAGATAGGTCATCCAACGAGAAGGGAAGTTCATCCCAAACCAAATCCTCAAATCACTTTGCAATCCCTGAAGAATGGATATTTGTGCGAAAGGTACGCTATGAGGAACCACTTTCTCCTAGTAAAAGAAGTCTGATTATTAGAAAAAGTAAAGAGAAAATAAAGAAAATCCGAGAAAAGAAAGTTAAACAGGAAACCCAGGAATTTACCAGTAAAACACCTTGGGAGGACAAGTTAGATGAGAAATGGGCAGATCTTTATATGCTAGCTACAGTAGCAGTTAATGCAAATCTTTAAATAATTTAACCCAAGTTTTAGCACCTTATCAATTTCAGTCTAGAAACCTTATTTCCATAAATAAATAAATTTACAACAAAACCTAGTGTATTTTAACTTTTTCAGTTATTTTGTAATTAACCAGTATGAAATAATATTTAAAGGTTTTCTATGAAATTTGGTATAAATTTTTAACTTAGTATTTATGTGTATTTTGTTAAACAGCATGAACGACTTGTCCGACGCCCTTCAGAATTTAAATCTCTATCTAGTAAAAATAGAGGTTTCCAGAGATTTTAATAGGTATATACCAGACATAGAAGAACCTGTTGAATTTAATGCTCCACCTCCGGAGAAACCCAAGCCCAAGAAAAGAAGGAGATTTGTAGGATGGAGACGTGTGCGTAGAAGGAAGCCTACAACAAGAAAGATCCCTAAAATAGAAAATCCTTTAGACAAAGGAAAGGGGGTGGAAGTCAGTGAAGGTTATAGGCCACTAGAAATGGAATTGGGAGAAGATTTTAGACCACCAGGAATGGAATATGGAGAAGGTTCTACGCAAACTCAGAAGGAAGTTGGGGAAAGTTCTAGGCAGGTTGGGAAGTTACCTTTTCAGGAGGAATTAGATCGGGCATTGGCGAGCTGTGATGTCGTTAGGCCAATTAATAATAATCTATACCCTACTCTTGAAACACAACTACCAATGAACTTGGACCCCGCAATCCCAGAACCTATTATCCACACCCAGCCTCTAGGGATAGATGAGTGGTGGACAAATGATTGGCAGTTCCAAAACCTGATCAACAGTCCTTATTCCTTTCTCCCTCAGTTCGACCCGGAACCATTACCAAATCCACCCATGAGTAACGAGAATTTAGCAAAACTTCGCCATTTTGGCGAAGAGTTAATGGATGCGGGAAATAGAATCCGGGAGATAGGGGGACAAATTGCCTGGAAATATGATGAAAGGGAGCTTCGTTTTTAGGAAAACAAATGATGAAAGATAGTAGGTTTATGAAACTGTTGTTGTGTAATAGTAATAGTAAAATCAGTATGTGTAAAATAAATAATAAAACGGTTGTATATAGAAGCATGATATAATCTATAAAACAAATGGAATTTTAGAAAAAAATTTACAATTTTGTTTGTATATTCGTTTTCGTGATTATGTGCAATTAATTGTGACATTGGATTATTTCTTTTATACTAATTATTTATCTATAAATTAATTATCAGATGGCAAACATTGGTAATGAACCAGTAAATGAAGTTAATCAATCTGAGCTACACCCGGGGGATCAATATATGACTAGACAAGATATAGAAAATATTGTTGCTCAAGGAATAGCTAATGCTATTCCAGCAATCGTTGCTGCTGTTAAAAGTCCAATAGAACCGCAACCAATCGTTCCTAGCAAACGTATTTCTGAAGATAATTTCAGTAATAGCGTAAACGGAGGCAATGATCATGTTAATCATGATAATGAACCACGGCAAGCTCCGCTCCTTAAGAAAATGAAAGCAGCAACACCTGGTTGCACTTATAAAGAATTTCTTGCTTGTAAACCCACTGAGTTTGCAGGCAATGAAGGAGCGACTGCGGCACTGCGTTGGTTAGAGAAAACTGAGGCAGTGATCACTATAAGTAAATGTGACAAGGATGATCAGGTCATGTATGCGTCAAATCTTTTCAAAGAAGGGGCGCTCGAATGGTGGAACACGGTGTTACAAGCTAAAGGAAGAAATAGGGCTTATGCTATGATTTGGGAAGAATTTAAGAATCTTGTAGAAAGAAAATTCTGTCCCGAATATGAAAAAGATCAAATGGCGAATAAACTCTTAAACCATCGTATGACGGGTGTAGATTGTCGCGGTTATACTTCGACATTCTTTGAATATGCTAGAGTGGTACCAACACTGGCTTCGCCAGAACCGGTACTCATTTCTTGCTATATTTGGGGATTGATTGGTGAAATCCGCAATATCGTTAAAGCTGCGAGACCTCGCACTATTGACGATGCAGTGGAATTAGCCAACACCCTAACTGATGAGCTGGTACGCACAAGAGATGATAATAAGAAAAAGGAACTGGCCAGAAAATTACCCAAGGATTTCGTACGGGTAATAATAACAGCTTCAAGAAAAGAGGAACAGGGCAATCTTCAACTTTGCCGTTATGTCAAAATTGCAAAAAGAAACATTTTGGAAGATGCAAGGTATATTGCAATTTTTGCAAAACTGTAGGACATCGTGAAGAAAATTGCAGGAAGAAATCCATAATTTGTTACAATTGTGGAGAAGCAGGACATTTCAAAATAGAATGTCCTAAAGTGGTCAAACCAGCAGACAACAAAGCCAAGATAGCCGACGGAGCTACTAAGAAGAATGTCAGAGCATTCCAGCAAACCACTCAAGAAGCAGAACTCATTCCAGATGTGATAGCTGGTACGTTCTTAGTTCACAACATTTACGCCAAAGTATTATTTGACTCTGGTGCAAACCAAAGTTTTATCAATACTTCATTTTGCCAAGCTCTTAATATACCCTTAACCAACATTAGGCAAATTTTTACAGTAGAAACGGCTGATGGGAATTCAGTTAAAATAGATAAAGTTCTGCAAAATGTAGAAATAGAATTTTTAAGTCATAAATTTTCTGCAACCCTATTGCCTATGAAATTAGCTGAATTCGATGTTGTGTTAGGAATGGATTGGTTAATAGCCAACCATGCTCGAATTCTTTGTGATAAGAATTCCATAGAAATTCAAATACCTACCGGAGAAGTAATTATGATTACCGGAGATAAACCACGTAAACCCATGAAGTTCATATCAGTAATGAAAGTTGCTAGTTATGAACGAAAGCAAGGAATAGTATATATGATTTCAGTAATCATTAATACTAAGAATAAAGAACTTAAGGAGATTCCTGTAGTCTCAGAATACCCAGAGGTATTTCCAGAAGAATTACCAGGATTACCATCAGATAGGGAGGTAGAATTTAGGATTCATCTAATTCCAGGAACTATACCGATAGCTAAGGCACCTTATCGGTTAGCTCCCACAGAAATGTTAGAACTAAAAAAGCAATTAGATGAATTACTAAGTAAAGGTTTCATACAACCTAGTTCATCCCCTTGGGGAGCACCAGTGTTGTTTGTTAAGAAGAAGGATGGTTCAATGAGAATGTGTATTGATTATAGAGAATTGAATAAAGTTACAATTAAGAATCGATACCCATTACCTAGGATTGATGATCTTTTCGATCAACTTCAAGGAGCTAGATATTTTTCTAAGATCGACTTACGTTCCGGATATCATCAATTGAAGGTACAAGAAGAAGACATACCTAAAACTGCTTTCAGAACTAGGTATGGTCATTACGAGTTTACAGTCATGCCCTTCGGGTTAACGAATGCACCTGCAGCATTCATGGACATGATGAATAGAATCTGTAAACCGTATTTGGATAAATTTGTAATTGTCTTTATAGACGATATACTTATTTATTCCAAAAGTCAGGACGAACATTGTCAACACTTGCATGCACTCTTAACTTTGTTAAGAAAAGAAAAGCTTTATGCCAAATTTTCGAAGTGTGAATTTTGGCTAAAGGAAGTGCAATTTTTAGGACATATGGTGAATCATGAAGGTATTCATGTAGATCCTGCTAAGATAGAGGCAATTACCAATTGGAAGGTTCCGCAAACTGCAATGGAAATTAGAAGTTTTATAGGTTTAGCTGGGTATTATAGACGGTTTATTAAGGATTTTTCCAAAATAGTTGTACCATTAACTAAGCTAACCTGTAAAGCCATTAAGTTTGAATGGGGACCTAAGCAAGAAGAAGCCTTTAGAATATTGAAGCAGAAATTAACAAATGCTCCAATCCTAGCTTTACCGGAAAGGACTGAAGATTTTGAAGTTTACTGTGATGCTTCAAAACTAGGATTAGGATGTGTGCTAATGCAACGCAAGAAAGTAATTGCGTATGCTTCAAGGCAATTGAAAACGCACGAAGAAAATTATACGACTCATGACTTAGAGTTAGGAGCCGTAATTTTTGCCCTTAAGATTTGGAGACATTATCTTTACGGAAGTAAATTTACTGTCTATACAGACCACAAAAGTTTAAAATATATTTTTGGGCAAAAAGAGTTAAACATGAGACAAAGAAGATGGATGGAAATCCTAAGTGATTACGACTGTGATATTCAGTATCACGAAGGAAAGGCAAATGTAGTTGCAGATGCCTTAAGTCGTAAGTATCATGAAAAACAACGACGAGTTCGTGCTCTCAGGTTAAATCTACAATTAGATTTAATGGAACAAATAAAGAATGTTCAGGAAACAGCAATCAAGGAAGATGCTGAAGGAATGAAAGGAAGAATAAAAGAGTTAGAACAAGGATCTGATGGAATTTGGAGATTCCATAAGAAAAGGATTTGGGTACCAAAGCAGGGAGAATTAAGAAATAAGATCGTAGAGGAAGCTCATAAATCTAGGTATACCATGCACCCAGGAAACAATAAGATGTACCAAGATTTAAGAAACAATTTCTGGTGGATAGGCATGAAAAAGGATATAGCTAGATATGTTTCTAAGTGTCTTACTTGTTCACAAGTTAAGGCAGAACACCAGAAACCTTCAGGTCTACTACAACAACTAGAAATGCCTGTATGGAAATGGGAACTCATAACAATGGATTTTGTTACTAAGTTACCCAAAACCAAAAAAGGTAATGATGCAATTTGGGTAATTGTGGATCGATTAACCAAATCTGCTCATTTTCTACCTATGAAAGAAACCTTTAGCATGGAAAGATTGGCAAAGTAATATGTAGATGAAGTCGTATCTCTACATGGAGTTCCACTCTCCATTGTATCAGATAGAGATAGTCGTTTCACTTCTCATTTTTGGAAAAGTTTCTAAGAAGCAATGGGAACTCGACTAAACCTAAGCACTGCATATCATCCTCAAACAGACGGGCAAAGTGAAAGGACGATCCAAACTCTAGAAGACATGCTCCGAGCATGTGTGATAGATTTTGGTGGAAATTGGGACGATCACTTACCTTTGATCGAATTTTCCTATAATAATAGTTATCATTCAAGTATTGAAACTGCCCCATTCGAGGAACTGTATGGAAGAAAGTGCAGAACTCCAGTTTGTTGGGCAGAAATAGGAGAAAGTCAATTATCAGGTTCTGAGATAGTACAAGAGACGACCGACAAGATTAATCAAATCAAGGAAAGGCTGAAGACGGCTCGAGATCGCCAGAAAAGTTATGCAGACAATAGACGAAAGCCGTTGGAGTTTCAAATTGGAGACAAAGTATTATTGAAAGTTTCTCCTTGGAAAGGAGTTGTTAGATTCGGTAAGAAAGGAAAGCTAAGTCCCAGATACGTAGGACCATTTCCAGTGATCCAACGTATAGGACCAGTTGCTTATCGTTTACAACTACCAGAAGAATTAGCTGGAGTACATGATGTATTTCATGTATCCAATCTCAAGAAATGTCTATCAGACGAATCTTTAGTAGTACCTCTCCAAGATATAGAGGTAAAAGAAAAGCTAAAATTTGTTGAGAAACCTCTTCAGATAGAAGATAGAAAAGTGAAATTCCTCAAGCACAAACGATTAGTATTGGTCAAAGTCAAGTGGGATTCAAGGAGAGGACCTGAATACACTTGGGAGCTGGAATCTGAAATGAAGAGAAAGTATCCTCAATTATTCCAGTAAATCTCGAGGACGAGATTTTTATTAAGGTGGGTAGGATGTAACAACTCGTATCAAAAGTCATATTTATTTAATTAATTTGTCCAATAGGAAACCTTAATTGAGACACCCAAGTGATTCTGCACAAACCCTAAAATTTTCAGAACAATCGGAATCAGGATCAGGGCCCCTAAAACTCAGGGGGGGGTAAACCCTAGTTACAATTATCCTGAAATCTCGTTGTCAAAAAACGAATTTTAAGAAACAGTCAGGTCAGCAAGGCTAGTCCCAGACGTGGCTACTCTATAACCTATTTTCGACCCTTACGGACCGTAACGTTATTAGGCTTACGGTCCGTAAGCTAAGCAAATTTCGTGTATAAATAGAGGGCCTTGGGACTTGAATTCAGGAGTTAAAACGACGTAAATTCTCGCTACATGCACTGAGTTACGTTCAATTTACTATCACATCACACACGGATCACTAATCGCCGCCGCAATACAGGGTAATAACTCGATCGCTGCTACGATTCAATGTCCGGTCGATTAAACTATCCAATGGATGTTTAAGTGCTGCCCACATTAGGGTTTATGCTTTGTCATTCGTCGTTAATTCGATGGATGTTTAAGTATCTGTAACAACTCTCATCAAAAGTTATATTTATTTAATTAAATTGACCAATAGGAAACCCTAATTAAGAAACCCAAGTAATTTTGTATAATCCCTAAAATTTTCAGAACATTTGGAATCAGGATTAGGGCCCCTAAAACTTAAGGGGGGTAAACCCTAACTAACGATTATCTCTAAAATGCGTTGTACAAACTGAGAATTAACGAACTAGCAACTCAGCAGGCCTATACTAGTGACAAGGCTACCCTAGGGTAGGTTGTCACCCCAGGCAAGTCGCGACAGGAGTCACGACATCTCCCGCGACACGCGGGGGAACCCAATTTCACGTATAAATAGGACGGCCTGTTTCATGCAATAGGGTGTTCTTTCGACGTTCAAATTCGAATTGTACGCTGAGTTATAGTATAATCACTACAAAAACACACACTGATCACGAAGTGCTGCCACAATTCAGGGTAATAACTCGATCGCTGCTACGATTCAATGTCCGATCGATTAAACTATCCAATGGATGTTTAAGTGCTGCCCACATTAGGGTTTATGCTTTGTCATTCGTCGTTAAATCGATGGATGTTTAAGTATCGCACTTTGTCATTTGTTGTGAAGGTTTTAATCTCGTGAGTTATCGTAAATGCTGTATTAAGTTACTAACCTAGTTTGTGTGCCTGATTATTTAAACTAGGTTATCAAGGCTAATCAGTAGAATAAGCTCTGTTAAATCTGCAATGTGAGTCATTCTCTTTTTATCAAATCTATTTACAAAAGCATGTTTATTTCAAAGTTATAATTACGGGGATTAAGTCTTTGTAATCACCAAGTTACAGCCGGTATGTGGGGTTTTGTATACATTACTTGATAATCGTCACCATTGGGGCAGCCAATGGGGGATATGACCATAGTCACAGATCCGGTCGAGTGACAAATACCGTGGGTAGTTGGTTTGATATCAGAAACATTGTAATCGCTCTTAATACTGTAAATTATAACAAACGAGTCGTTTTACAAATTAGAATGATTCACTCAGTATTTCCCGCTGACAAAATCTTTTTCAAACATGTTTCAGGTGATCTGTTGTGATCCAGGAAAAGTGCCGTGAATCACTATCAGCTTAAGGAAGTGGCTCAGAAATAAAATAAAGAAAACATGTTTTGTAAAATAAAAGATTTCCTTGTGAAATCTCAAGATTGTAAATTATCGGGTTTTATCCCGAATTGTGAAATAAAATAATCGGGAAATATTTCAGTTTTAAAAGATCCTGAAGAAACTTCCGCTGTTAATTAAAATACCACGGGATTTCTGTCCTGCGGCTCCTAAAACGGGTCAAACCGGGTCGGGGGCCGTGACAGAAATAAGGTGGTATCAGAGCCACTGATTTAAGCCTATTAAGTATTTAGAAATACTTAATTTTTTTACTGATTGCCAATTATGTGATTATGTGTTTTATTAACTGATTATTTGTTAATTACAGTATGGGTAAACAAAAGCTGTCAAACATCTACCTAAAACTAGATAGGTCAACCAACGAGAAGGGAAGTTCATCCCAAACAAAACCTTACGTAATTCCTGAAGAAGGAATATTTGTCTGTATGGCACATTACGAGGAACCACTTTCTCCTAATAAAAGAAGTTTGATTATTAGGAAAAGTCAGGAGGAAATAAGGAAAAACCGAGAGAAGAAAGTTAAACAAGAAACCCAGGATTTAATCAATAAATCACCTTGGGAGGACAAATTAGATGAGAAATGGGCAAATCTTTACATGCTAGCCACAGTAGCAGAAAATGCAAATCTCTAAATACTCAAAAGTTTTAGCACTTTTATTTCCAGAAACCTTATTTAGTAAATAAATAAGTTACAGTAAATCGTAGTATAATTTACTTGTCAGTTGTTTCATGTATGCAATAATATTTAGGGGTTATCTATAAAATGTTGTTTTAACATTTGGTATGTATTTTGCATATCTGCTAAACAGCATGAATGGGATATCAGAAGGTTTAGAAAATCTTAACCTCTATCCCGTTAAGATAAAAGTTTCCAAGGAATTCACTAGTTACTTCGCTGATAAAGAAGAACCCCTGGAATTTCAATCCAAACCACTGGCAAAACCTAAACCCAAGAAAAGAAGCAGATTTGTGGGCTGGAGGCGTGTACGAAGGAAAAAGCCAGCAACAAGAAAGGTTACCAAAACTGAAGAACCAAAAGACAAAGGAAAGGGGGTAGAAATTGAGGAAAATATTAATCAAATAGAGATAGAAACTGAGAATAGTTTTAAGCAAATAGAAAGAGAAGTCGGAGAGAGTTCTAGACAGAAACAGAAAATGACTCCTTGGGAAGTTTTAGATCATAAACTAGTAATGAGTGACCTCATCGGACCTGCCGATGGAAACCTTGAAGCAGCTAATCCAAACCTTATATTTACTGAAGAAGATCTTTTCAGTTACCCACTAGAAGCTCCAATCCCAATCAATCTGGAACCTGCTATTCCAGATCCTGTTGTCCAACCTCAACCACTACCAGTAGAATTAGATGAATGGTGGACAACTGATTGGCAATACCAAAATCTTTTAAATAACCCTGATACATTTTTCCCACAAGTTGACCCAGAACCTCCACTATATCCAACTATGAGCCCGGAGAATCTGACTGAACTTCGCCTCTGGGGCGAAGAGTTAATTGATGCAGGAAATCGGATTAGGGATGTGGGAGAAAGAGTTACTTGGAAGTATGACGAAAGGGAGCGTCGTTTTTAAGAAATTAGCTGACCAGATAATGAAAGTTTGCAGGAATATGTGTAAATAAATAATCATAATAACTAATATGTGTAATAACTTAACAATAAAACGTTGTATGATAATCGTGTGTACGAGGCATAATATAATATATAAAAAAATGAAACTTGTGAAATCAATAATTTTGATTATACATGTTAATGTGATTATGTGCAAACTGTTTTATTATATTTATAATTATACTAATTATTTATATAAAATTTATTATCAGATGGCAAACAGTGGTAATGAACCAGTAAATGAGGTTAATCAGTCTGAGCAACATCCAGGAGATCAATATATGACTAGACAAGATATCGAAAATATTGTTGCTCAAGGGATAGCCAATGCTATTCCAGCATTCGTTGCTGCTATAAAGAATCCAATCGAACCGCAACAAATTGTCCCTAGTAAACGTATTACTGAAGATAACTTCAGTAATAGTGTAAACGGAGGCAATGATAATGTTAATCATAATAGGGAACCTCATCAAGCTCCATTACCCAAGAAAATGAAAACTGCAACACCTGGTTGCACTTTCAAAGAATTCCTTGCTTGTAAACCCACTGAATTTGCAGGCAATGAAGGAGCAACTGCATCACTGCGTTGGTTAGAGAAAACCGAAGCAGTCATTGCAATAAGTAAATGTGCTAAAGATGATCAGGTCATGTACGCATCAAATCTCTTCAAAGAAGGAGCACTCGAATGGTGGAACACTGTGTTACAATCAAAAGGAAGAATAATAGCTTATGCTATGACTTGGGAAGAATTTAAGGGTTTTGTAGAAAGAAAATTCTGTCCCGAATATGAAAAGGAACAGATGACGAATAAGTTTCTAAATCATCGGATGACAGGTGTAGATTGTCGCGGTTATACTTCGACATTCTTTGAATATGCTAGAGTGGTACCAACACTGGCTTCGCCAGAACCGGTACTCATTTCTCGCTACATTTGGGGACTGATTAGTGAAATCCGCAACATTGTTAAAGCTGCGAGACCACGCACTATTGACGATGCTGTGGAATTAGCTAATACCCTAACCGATGAACTAGTACGCACCCAAGATGAAAACAGAAAGAAAGAATTAGCTCAGAAAATTACTCAAGGATTTCGTGCGGGTAACAGTAGTAATTTCAAAAGAAAAGGAACTGGGCAATTCTCAACTCCGTCATTCTGCAGGAAGTGCAAGAAGAAACATTATGGAAGATGTGATATAACCTGCAATTTTTGCAAAGTTGTAGGACATCGTGAAGAAAATTGCAGAAAGAAAACAATAGTTTGCTATAACTGTGGAGAAAATGGACATTATAAAACAGAATGTCCTAAATTGGGCAAATCAGCAGACAACAAAACCAAGGCGACCGATGGAACTATTAAGAAGAATGCTAGGGCATTTCAGTTAACCACTCAAGAAGCCGAACTCATCCCATATGTGATAGCGGGTACGTTCTTAGTTCACAACATTTACGCCAAAGTATTATTTGACTCTGGTGCGAACCAAAGTTTTATAAATACTTCATTCTGCAAGCTCTTAATTTACCTTTAACCAATATTAGGCAGATTTTTACAGTTGAAACAGCAGATGGAAATTCGGTTAAAATAGATAAAGTTTTGCAGGAAGAAAATATAGAACTTTTAGGACATAAATTTTCTGCAAAACTATTGCCGATGAATTTAGCTGAATTTTATGTTGTATTAGGAATGGATTGGTTAGTAGCCAACCATGCTAGAATCCTTTGTGATCAGAATTCCATAGAAATTCAATCACCCACCGGAGAAGTGATTAGGATTACAGGAGATAAACCACGTAAACCCATGAAGTTCATATCAGTAATGAAAGTTGCTAATTATGAACGAAAACAAGGAATAGTGTATATGATTTCGGTAATCATTAGTACTAAAGGAAAAGATCTTAAGGAAATACCAGTAGTCTCAGAATACCCAGATGTATTTCCAGAGGAATTACCGGGATTACCTCCAGATAGGGAAGTAGAATTTAGGATTCATCTAATTCCAGGGACTACACCGATCGCCAAGGCACCTTATCGGTTAGCACCCACAGAAATGTTAGAATTGAAAAAGCAATTAGATGAATTACTAAGTAAAGGATTCATACAACCTAGCTCATCCCCTTGGGGAGCGCCAGTGTTGTTTGTAAAGAAAAAGGATGGTTCAATGAGAATGTGTATCGATTATAGAGAATTGAATAAGGTTACAATTAAGAATCGATATCCATTACCTAGGATTGATGATCTGTTTGATCAACTTCAGGGGGCTAGATATTTCTCTAAGATAGATTTACGCTCCGGATATCATCAATTGAAGGTACAAGAAGAGGACATACCTAAAACTGCTTTCAGAACTAGGTATGGTCATTATGAGTTTACAGTCATGCCTTTTGGGTTAACGAATGCACCTGCTGCATTCATGGACATGATGAATAGGATCTGTAAACCATATTTGGATAAATTTGTAATTGTCTTCATAGACGATATACTTATTTATTCCAAAAGTCAGACAGAGCATTGTGAACACCTTCATGCACTCTTAACTTTGTTAAGAAAAGAAAAGTTTTATGCCAAATTCTCGAAGTGTGAATTTTGGTTGCAAGAAGTACAATTCTTAGGACACATGGTGAATCACGAAGGTATTCATGTAGATCCTGCTAAGATAAAGGCAATTACCAAATGGAAGGTTCCACAAACAGCAATGGAAATAAGAAGTTTTATAGGTGTAGCTGGATATTATAGACGGTTTATTAAGGATTTTTCCAAGATAGCCGTACCATTAACTAAGCTAACCTGTAAAGCGGTTAAGTTTGAATGGGGACCTAAGCAACAAGAAGCCTTTAGAATATTGAAGCAGAAATTAACAAATGCACCAATCTTAGCCTTACCAGAAGGAACTGAAGATTTTGAAGTATATTGTGATGCTTCAAAACTAGGATATGGATGTGTGCTTATGCAACGCAAAAAGGTGATTGCATATGCTTCTAGGCAATTGAAAAAGCACGAAGAAAATTATACGACTCATGATTTAGAATTAGGAGCCGTAATTTTTGCCCTTAAGATTTGGAGACATTATCTTTACGGAAGTAAATTTACTGTCTACACAGACCACAAAAGTTTAAGATATATATTTGGGCAAAAAGAATTAAACATGAGGCAAAGGAGATGGATGGAAATCCTAAGTGACTACGACTGTGATATTCAGTATCATGAAGGAAAGGCAAATGTAGTTGCAGATGCTTTAAGTCGTAAGTATTATGAGAAACAACGAAGAGTTCGTGCTCTCAGATTAAATCTACAAATAGATTTAATGGAACAATTGAAGAATGTTCAAGCTACAGCAATCAAGGATAATGCTGAAGGAATGAAAGGACGAATTAAGGAATTAGAACAAGGAATAGATGGAATTTGGAGATTTCACAAAAGTAGAATTTGGGTACCTAAGCAGGGAGACTTAAGACCTAAGATTTTAGAAGAAGCTCATAAATCTAGGTATACTATGCACCCAGGAAACAATAAGATGTACCAAGATTTAAGAAAGAACTTTTGGTGGATAGGTATGAAAAAGGATATAGCACGATATGTTTCTAAATGTCTCACTTGTTCACAAGTTAAGGCAGAACATCAAAAACCCTCAGGTCTACTACAACAATTAGAAATGCCGGTATGGAAATGGGAACTTATAACAATGGATTTTGTTACTAAGTTACCCAAAACCAGAAAAGGTAATGATGCGATTTGGGTAATTGTGGATCGATTAACCAAATCAGCTCACTTTTTACCAATGAAAGAAACCTTTAATATGGAAAGGTTGGCAAAATTGTATGTAGATGAAGTTGTATCCTTACATGGAGTTCCACTCTCCATTGTTTCGGATAGGGATAGTCGTTTTACTTCTCATTTCTGGAAAAGTTTCCAGCAAGCTATGGGAACTCGATTAAATCTGAGCACTGCATATCATCCCCAAACAGACGGACAAAGTGAAAGGACAATCCAAACTCTAGAAGACATGCTTCGAGCATGTGTGATAGATTTTGGTGGAAATTGGGATGATCATTTACCATTAATTGAATTCTCCTATAACAATAGCTATCATTCAAGTATTGAAACCGCCCCATTTGAAGCACTGTATGGAAGAAAGTGCAGAACTCCAGTCTGTTGGGCAGAAATAGGAGAAAATCAATTATCAGGTCCTGAAATAGTGCAAGAAACGACTGATAAGATTACTCAAATCAAGGAAAGACTAAAGACGGCTAGAGATCGCCAGAAAAGTTATGCAGACAATAGATGCAAGCCACTTGAATTCCAAGTTGGAGACAAAGTACTATTGAAAGTTTCTCCTTGGAAGGGAGTAGTCAGATTTGGAAAGAAAGGAAAGTTAAGTCCCAGGTACGTAGGACCATTTTCAGTGATCCAACGTATAGGACCAGTCGCTTATCGTTTACGACTACCAGAAGAATTAGCAGGAGTACATGATGTATTTCATGTATCCAATCTCAAGAAATGTCTATCAGACGAATCTTTGGTAGTACCTCTTCGAAATATAGAGGTAAACGAAAAGTTAAAATTTGTTGAGAAACCTCTTCAAATTGAGGATCGAAAGATCAAGTTTCTCAAACACAAACGACTAGTTTTAGTCAAAGTCAGATGGGATTCAAAGAGAGGAGCTGAATATACTTGGGAGCTGGAATCAGAAATGAAGCGAAAGTATCCTCACTTATTCCAATAAATCTCGAGGACGAGATTTTTATTAAGGTGGGGAGAATGTAACAACTCTCATCAAAAGTTATATTTATTTAATTAAATTGACCAATAGGAAACCCTAATTAAGAAACCCAAGTAATTTTGTATAATCCCTAAAATTTTCAGAACATTTGGAATCAGGATTAGGGCCCCTAAAACTTAAGGGGGGTAAACCCTAACTAACGATTATCTCTAAAATGCGTTGTACAAACTGAGAATTAACGAACTAGCAACTCAGCAGGCCTATACTAGTGACAAGGCTACCCTAGGGTAGGTTGTCACCCCAGGCGAGTCGCGACAGGAGTCACGACATCTCCCGCGACACGCGGGGGAACCCAATTTCACGTATAAATAGGACGGCCTGTTTCATGCAATAGGGTGTTCTTTCGACGTTCAAATTCGAATTGTACGCTGAGTTATAGTATAATCACTACAAAAACACACACTGATCACGAAGTGCTGCCACAATTCAGGGTAATAACTCGATCGCTGCTACGATTCAATGTCCGATCGATTAAACTATCCAATGGATGTTTAAGTGCTGCCCACATTAGGGTTTATGCTTTGTCATTCGTCGTTAAATCGATGGATGTTTAAGTATCGCACTTTGTCATTTGTTGTGAAGGTTTTAATCTCGTGAGTTATCGTAAATGCTGTATTAAGTTACTAACCTAGTTTGTGTGCCTGATTATTTAAACTAGGTTATCAAGGCTAATCAGTAGAATAAGCTCTGTTAAATCTGCAATGTGAGTCATTCTCTTTTTATCAAATCTATTTACAAAAGCATGTTTATTTCAAAGTTAGAATTACGGGGATTAAGTCTTTGTAATCACCAAGTTACAGCTGGTATGTGGGGTTTTGTATACATTACTTGATAATCGTCACCATTGGGGCAGCCAATGGGGGATATGACCATAGTCACAGATCCGGTCGAGTGACAAATACCGTGGGTAGTTGGTTTGATATCAGAAACATTGTAATCGCTCTTAATACTGTAAATTATAACAAACGAGTCGTTTTACAAATTAGAATGATTCACTCAGTATTTCCCGCTGACAAAATCTTTTTCAAACATGTTTCAGGTGATCTGTTGTGATCCAGGAAAAGTGCCGTGAAGCACTATCAGCTTAAGGAAGTGGCTCAGAAATAAAATAAAGAAAACATGTTTTGTAAAATAAAAGATTTCCTTGTGAAATCTCAAGATTGTAAATTATCGGGTTTTATCCCGAATTGTGAAATAAAATAATCGGAAAATATTTCAGTTTTAAAAGATCCTGAAGAAACTTCCGCTGTTAATTAAAATACCACGGGATTTCTGTCCTGCGGCTCCTAAAACGGGTCAAACCGGGTCGGGGGCCGTGACAGTATCGCACTTTGTCATTCGTTGTGAAGGTTTGAATCTCGTGAGTTATTGTAAATGCTGTATTAAGTTACTAACCGAATTGTGTGCCTGTTATTAATTTAGGTTAAAAGGCTAATCAGTAGGCTAGGCTCTGCTCAAATTAAATCTGCAATGTGAGTCATTCTCTTTTTATCAAATTACTTTACAAAACCCTATTTATTTCAAAGTTATAGTTACAGGGATTAAGTCTTGTTATCTGAAATTACTGCCAGTATGTGGGGGGATGTGCACATAGCTACTAATTATTTATCACTTGTGGGTGAAAGGACCCAGTAAGTGATATGTCCACAGTCACAAGTCCGGTCAAGTGACAACTGGGTCAGTTAATTCAAAAGAGAGAGACATTGTAATCGCTCTTAATACTGTAAATTATAACAAACAGGTCATTTTAGTAAAATGAATGATTCACTCAGTATTTCCCGCTGACAAAACCTTTTTCAAACATGTTTCAGGTGATCTGTTGTGATCCAGGAAAAGTGCAGAGAAGCACTACAAGCTTAAAGAAGTGGCTCAGTATAAAATAAAGAAACATGTTTTGTAAAAATAAAAGATTTCTCCGTGAAATCTTATGATTGTAAATTACCGGGTTTTATCCCGAATTGTGAAATAAAAATAATCGGGAAATATTTCAGTTTTAAAAGATCCTGAAGAAAACTTCCGCTGTTAAATAAATACCACGGGATTTTCTGTTCCGCGGCTCCTGAAACGGGTCAAACCGGGTCGGGGGCCGTGACAAAAACACTTTCCATACTTAACCCTTTTAGTCCCTCTAATTTACTAAGGTTATAAAAAGGTTGCTAAATCAAGTTTCTTTATTGTTTGGCAATTATTATTAACTAGGTTAGTAAATCCTAGTTACATTATTCTTCGATTAAAACCATCATATATACCATATGTAAATAAATATTAATTTCTAATATTTTCGGGGTGTTACATGATAATGTTAATTGAAACGAACAAAAGTAATGATTATTGGATCTTTTTTAACCAATTTTAAAAGGAGAATTGGCCTGTAATAATCCCACCTAGACATTATTGGCCATTAATAATCCCACCTCATAATATTTCCCCCACCAGTCCCACCTTTCACCTATTTTTCCTACAATAGCCCCCCGTTAAAAAAACTTAACGTAGTTAAGCTTTTTCCCAAATTACAAACAGATTTTTAGGGCTTTTTATCAGAACGATGATACGAGTCCATTGATGTAAAATTTACTTCGAAATGGTGCTCCAAGTGACTTGATTTTGGTTAATTGGAAATTTAAACACCCGAATTGAAGCGTCGTTTCCATCGCTTGGAGCACCGTTTCGAGGCAAGTTTTACATCAATGGACTCGTATCGTCGTTCTAATCAAAAGCCCTAAAAATATGTTTGTAATTTGGAAAAAAGCTTAACTTCGTTAAGTTTTTTTAACGGGGGACCATTGTAGGAAAAATAGGTGAAAGGTGGGACTGGTGGGGGGAATATTCTGAGATGGGATTATTAATGACCAATAAGGTCTAGGTGGGATCATTACAGGCCAATTTCCCATTTTAAAAAGTTATAGGGTGTTAAATATTTTATTTTTGAGGAGTTGCATATTTTTTATTGATATTTCAAGATTCTGTGAGGAGATTTCTTTCCAAATGGAAGATATTTGTATGAATTGGCTGGTTTTGTAGGAGAGACACCTAGTTGTCATGTATAGCAACTGGATCAAATACAAACTATATTTCATATACAAGCAGTAAAAACAATTTAAAAAGTGTCATGTAACATAAAACTAATTATAAAAAAAATGGTAAAATAATCACCTAAATGGTTTTGTAAGAGGGACACCTACTTGTCATATATATGAAAGTAATTTCTTTTATTCACTGATTGGTGGGTGCTCAAGTTATGTGACAAAGAAGATGCTAAAGTACCTTTTTAATTCTATTATATGTGTAAACTGAATTTGTCAATTAAAACGTTTGACACGTGATTCAAATGCACCGGTAGGTGCAATCATAGTTATCAAAATGGGGCCATCAAAGGCGCGTTTCTGGTAAGTTCCCGATGACTTTTCCGGCCAAATACATGCCAGTTTCCAACGAACTTTTGCAAATTACTGCCAAATTCTGTTTGGAATAGATCTGTGGTTGTGTTTGCTATTACAGGAGAGCAGAAACATGTTGAGGAAGAGAAAGAAGAAGATGAAAAATGAAAAATACTACTTTGACTTAAAAACTTAACCTTAATAGTGTTTTGCACAAACAGAGCGCACTGTTTTGCGGAAAGAAACTCGTTTCAACAGTGACACCACATAATTAACAAAATACATTTTTTTTTCAAAATATTCTCAACTATTATAGCAAATACAAATTATATATGTGTTTAAACTTGTTTTGAAACTAGTTAGATGATTTTATCTAATTATATTAGTTTTATAAATATATGTTTTAAGTAAAATTATTATTTTTATATATTAACAAGATATATTTATTATTTTCTTCAATCCATAATATATTTTATTTTTCATTTTTCATTTGAGTGCGTTTTTTTTTTCTCGGGCCCTCGCTTTTTTTGCCTTTTGCACCTAGGCTCTAGGCGAGACCTATGCGCCTCAAGTGCGGTTAGCGCCTTTGATAACTCTGAGTGCAATGCATTTAATATAAAATCAACCCTTTTATCACCTCTGAGATTAGGGTTGTGGTGAGCTAAACAAAGTTAACTAATGGTTAAGCATTTTGTAAATTTTAGAAAAAAAAAATAGTTCGGTGGGTATGTGTGTATGGTAAAACTACTGTTCGGATATATTATTTGCATTATGATTCAGACTACTAAATATTTAGATGTGGTCTTGGTCGTCATTCGGTTAGCACCATTTTACGCACCACCTCAACGCTGGTAGAACGATTTTATGCCCAATGCCCCGCAACGCGGGGCTTAACACTAGTTAATATTATAACCATGGACACAATGCTTGCTTCAACTCCTTTGCTAATATGAAGAACATGGGAGGCTTTGATGGTGTGCGGGGAGGACCTCCGCACAAGGCCCGCGATTTCGAGGGGCATGCGATCTAAAAAAAATCCGATACGTATATGTTATTTTTTTTTAAATAGTAAACACATACCACTTCCAATATAGTCCCATTTACAAATCATTTTTTATGGTTTAGAATTTAGCCAACTTGGAAATAGGTTTATTGGACCCAATACTAATTTGATTTTTTAAAATAATAACAAAACATAACGGAAGGGCACATTTTTTCAAGCTCGAACAGGGTATGTGAATTCTCAGAGACGCCTCTGATGAAAAAGATATTGATGTTAGGATAAATACAAGAGTTAAATAAGAGAGTGAAGCTTCTGAGACCGACACTCAACAAGAACATGTTATGCTTGATAAAACATACACACAGACCAAATATTAATCAAACAAAAAATTGGTTTTTATGCTAAAACCGGTGTTACATGATTGAGCACCCACTTTTCTCCTCGGTTGGTTGAACATTGCCTTGCGGATACCTGTTTGGCTCGTTCGGGTTGTATGTGAACTCAGTCGTATCAAGCCCATACTGTTCCACATATAAGAAATCAAGGCTCAATTGTTGAATAGGTCGATTTGGGCTATGTTTTATCAAACACGTCAAATCAAAATGTTTAGCAAGGGATATGGTCAAACACGTTGTATCACGTCACGTGTACTTTTAGTGCATATAACCTTTTATATAGAGATTTGGTATGTTAGTGTAATAATATGGTAGAATACACACCTTTTCCCGCATTCGTGCACTCCATGCATCATTTCTGCTTGGACGGCTATCAAGGGGTCCGGTAACAGGAATACCTGTAGCAGGAACTGGTTGTCGGATGATCAACGGTTGCCGTTGCTGCCTGGGGCCCGCTATGTATTCATCATCACTATCATAATCTGGTGGAGCATTTGCAGCCCGTACCATACAAGCTAACAAGAATACAAGAGCCTGCAAATCCATATTTAATTAACATAGAAATATAATGTGACTGATAACTTTATTACATACTGGTGGCAAAAAAAAAGATGGGTTGGATAACAGGTCAAAACGAGCCAAGGCGGCCCACGACCCCGATAACATTTTGTCCAAAATTTGCACACTTTGTTACAGATTTAATTACAGAAGTTATATCATAGTTGTTAATAGTGAATAGCGACAAGGGACCTATATGCTACATAGCGAATAGCGACCGCTATTTTATAAATAGCGATACACTAGAAAAAGAATTTTGAAAATTTTATATGTATATTATATCAAAATACCTTGGTATATTTTATAGCTATATCTAATTGCTACTTACATCAAAAAAAAAAAAAAAACTGTCGCTATTCACGCTATTGGTTTATCATGTCAATAACCCGGCTCGGTTCGAGCTTTGTTTTCAAAGCTCGAGCTCAGCTCGTTGGTAGTTTCTCAAGCCCGAGCTCGGGCTCGGCTCGTTTATTAACTATTGATTGATATATTAAATAAAAATAATATAAATAACAGACTCGTTTAGGCTCGTGAGCTCGATAAGTGAAGCTCGAGCTCATTTACTAAACAGGCTTCTTTTGGGTTCAGACTCCCCTCATAAACAAGTTTAAATAAGCTCGGTTCGGCTCGTTTATTAGACAACTTTAAATAAGAGGTAAATGTTATTAAATATTAATAAAAATTAATATTACACTAAGGCTCGATGTGCCTGACGAGCTTCACATGCCAGGCTCAAGCTCGGGCTCGATAAATAAACGAGCTTTATTTTAGGCTCAAGCTCGGCTCGGCTCGTTTCAAGCTTTTTCTCGAGCCGATCTCGAGCAGCTCAGCTCGTTTGCACCCTTAGTCGCTTTATGCATTAAAAATCCACTTTCGGCGTGTTTCGACCCGTTTGACATGTTCCGCCTATTCGATACATTTCCTCTTAAGCTATTCTTTTGAAAGCGTTGAAGATAATTTAATATAAAATTCACAAGTAAACGGGCTGAAATTGGCACTTCTAGTTAATACCATTTGTATGATGTTTTTCAGTTTTCTGAAATATATTCACAAGGTCAATATTACTGATGTACCTCAAATATAACAGCCCCAAGAGCAACCCATCTGCATATTTCCCAATTCTTCTCCAGAAATCTATAAATCATTTCAAAATCTCCAGTTTTGTCTGGGGGGATCTCCTGATGACATAATTATGTTTAGCTAATCAACTAAATACGATACATCATATTGAATATCAAAGCAGTCGGTGAAAGCAAACTCACCGCTCTCCAGCTTTTGTCAAAGAAGATAAAAGAAGCACCACCCAATTCCACCAGAATTAACAAGAACACAAGGACAGAATACTACATTAGCTTAAGGAAAGCAAAAATATAATATATATATATATATATACACAGGGTGATTTTAAGTTTTTAACCCCCTTACGTGAAAATGGATCACTTTGGCCTTTGGGTAACTTTTCTTATACACAGGTAAATTAAACAGGACTTGCGTTTACAGCTGCCTAATTTGCTTATAAAGAAACTATAGATCATACTTTAATAATAGTTCTGTAACCATACTTGATATATTGAATAATTTATAAAATTAATTTAAAATTAGACCAAAAAAAAGTATTGGCAGGTCAATCAAACCCGGCCAAGCATGTTTTGACACACCATAAAGATTTACCAGTTTTGACATCCCGATTTGCCACCTACCTATAAAGACAGGAATGATTTTGATTGTATGAGCTTCAAGATTAACTATCCCCTTGTAAGTTTTAGCGAACACTTCATAGGGCTGCAAACGAACTGAACTTTTAGCAAACGCTTCATGAACCGTTCAAGGGAAAATTCATTTGTGTTCTTTCGTTTAATAAATGAACGAACACGAACAAGAAATTTTGTTCGTTCAGTTAAACGACCGAACATGAACAAAGGCCACGTTCATTCATTTATGTTCGTGAACATTCGGTAACGTGTTCATTTGTGTTCTGAACCTAAAATTAGGTTATGATGGTTTTTTGAGACACTATTTTATCTTAATAATGTTTATCAATATTATGTTTAGTACTCAAGTATGTCTGAATAATTAGGTTAGTATATTTTGAGTGGATCTACTTAATGTCTGTGATGAAAGATGCTGATTTTATTCGAAATTTAATATATGTTTGTGTTCGTTTCTGTATATGAAAGCTTGTTTGTGTTCGTCTGTATTCATTTGTGTTCATGTACGTTCGTTTGTGTTTGTTTCTGTTCATGAACGTTTATTTGTGTTCGTTTGTTTTCATTTGTGTTTATGAACGTTCGTTTGCGTTTGGTACCTAAAATTAACGAACAAACATGAACAAGTCCATTTCCTTATTGAACGGACACGAGCAAAAAAAACATGTTCGGTAAGTGTTCATGAACACATTATTTCCTTAACAAATGAACACGAACAAGGCCGTTCGGTTCGTTTGCAGCCCTGCTCCTTTATATTATACGATGACTATAGGAGCCATAAAGTAGAAGGATACACAACTTAGGCAACATCCACTTCGGGTTGCGACTCCAATGCAACCAAAACAAGATATGATAAACAAAGCTGCACCAATGCCAATAAATAGATAAATGAACCTGCACAGAACAAACAACAGCAATCAGCTACTTTAATAAAACTGTTTTGGTTACTATAATAAAAATGAGTATAGGAAGCAAAGGTTGATGCCAATATGCATTTATATTATATTCTTATATCTGGAGATGCATACAACCAGGGGAGGCTTTAAGGAGGGGCAATATGGACGCCCGGCCGGGACACGTTTTTTTTTTCGGGGCACAAAATTTTTAAAAATTCCCAGTTATATATAGATACGAATGATTGTCTTGTAAAACTTAGGCAATTTTCTTTTGTATCTAACATGTTCAAAGTGAAAAAGAAATATAAAAATATGATAGGTTGATTCTTGATTAACTGTGACATATAAATGAAAAATACAAGTAATAAAAATGGCATCATGTTATTAATTGCATTTGAGTTGTAATATCTAAATACGATGGTATAGGACATATTTTTTTGGCTCGGTCGGGGCAACTGAATCCTCATGACCACCTCTGCATACAACTATGCATTGATAAAATAAGCATTATGAAGTACGCCAGGAAGTAAGGATGATTAATCATGTTTATCACATAATCAAACTATTATGTACACAAAGTAATTGTTGCCCCAAATCAAAATTCTCATTTGGCCGAGAGTAACGGTTTTTTATCCTTTATAACTTGATTATTTTGAGCCCAAATTATATCATTCAGACATAGCCATAGGTCTAAACGCAAATCATGTGACTTTTCGTTTATTGCCCTTTCAATATACGGATTATTAAGTAGGTGTGGTAGATGGTAGAGATGGTTTATGAGTTTATCATCTAGTAGATAACTTTGGTTCAACTCCCTTCAAGTATAAATGCAATTTTAATGAGTACACGTTTAGCTTACAGATTGATTAGCTTGAAAAGATTGACAAAGGGAAAAAAAATTAAAACGGACATATTTCAACAAAGGTTATTCCCCTTATCATTCTTTTTTGCCTTTTGGCCAGCTAGTCTGGATGCTAATAGTCTATCCCTTGATATATTAATTTAATTTTTAAACGGAGTTTAACCAAAGTTATCGTCTACACGATTAACCATCTTAGCCTCATACCGAATACATAGCAGCTAAGCAGTCAATAGCGCTGCTATAGCGGTTAGCGGACCTCAGGGTGTGTAGCGGTCCAAATAGCGGTGGCCTATAGCGGTTCCGCTATTAGCGGCGCTAAATACCGCTATAGTGGTGCTATAGCGGTGGCCTATAGCGGTTATAGCAGTAACGGCGTTTGATTGTGTTAATTCTTAAATTAAATACTTTAAAGTTAATATTAGTATTTGATTTGCAACAGGTTTTTGATAATGGAATGATATTACTATGAATTTTGATATTACTATTAATATTTTTCAAAGATATATTTATATATATATAAAAATACATAAATTATGCATGGTATAAAAATTACAGTTATATCACCGCTATACCACCGCTATAACCTATATATCATATAGCGGACCTTGACCGCTATTCGATTTTTGACCACTTTAACTGCATAGCATAGCAGTAACTTTACCCACCAATTTCCTGAAAAACATTATATCATGTGACTCTCAAACACTCACTTCTAATATTTTTAAATCATGTTAACAACATAACATGTAGCTGAAATTATATATTGATGACAGCAACTTTTGCTTTTCAAGACCATTATACATGATCTTTAACCTAAAACGGGAAATCAAAGGAAAAGTGTCTCGGATAACAAAACATGATAAACACAAAACATCATATGGAAGCATACCAAGCAGTAGGCAGGTTATCAAATATGCTGAGGTGAGACAGTGAGACAGCCATTAACATAGGGCGACCAAGTTGAATAAGTTTTCCATGCGGTGGTTCGAAATCATGATCCTTTGCATCTTTGTACATAACGAACATGTAAACCCCGTATCCGATCATAGCTAGACCAATAAGTGTCAACAAGAAGTTCAGGAGCTTCAACAAACACTCCAAAAACCCCTTACAAGCCATACTTGTATTATTTGTTGTGAATCCGCTCAAACCAACAATGTTATGATCTTATCAATTACTTCAATCCTACATTACAAAAGCCAAAAAGAAAGAATTGAATTCAATATCAGTTACAGTAATAGTAACATACAAGAAGAGAAAATAAGCACATTTACATAAAATATAGGAAACCAGAGATGATTTTTGTTACAAAAACATCCATGTAGACCTTTAAACGAACCGAACGTTCAGTCAACCGTGAACTGCTCGGTGGAAAGTTTGTTTATTTAATAAACGAACGAACATGAAAACATATTTATGTTTATTTAAAAACGAACGAACATGACCGCATATCATGTTCATTTAACTAAACGAACAAACATAAACACATGTTTCGTTCGTTGATTTACGTTCATGAATATCCATTTATGTTGTTTCGTTTATATTAATACAAAAGTTCAATATATTTATATTTTATATTTTTTCGATACAAAAGTTCATTTATGTTCGCTCATACATTTCGTCTGTGTTTGTTTATGTTCATGAACTGTTATTTTAGAATGTTAACTAACGAACATAAACAAACACGAACATTTTTATTTTTCTTAACGAACGAACATGAACAAGAAAATCCGTTCGTTTCATTGTTCGTGTTCAGTTAAAGTAAAATGAACGAACATGAACATGCCGCAGGTAGTGTTGGTTCGACTCATGCCTACATCTATGTGCAAATTGAACAATCAATCACTCCACAAATACTTTCATTACTAACTATTATCAAAACCGAGGGTTAAATCGGAATCACTACCTTACTTTTCAGTCAAGCAAAGAGATTCGATCACACACACACATACACACTCTAAACCTAAACATCACGCATGATTTACGAGCTTATAAGTAACAAAATCGGCGAAATCATCTTCCGAAACACGTAAACATGAAATTGACCTAAAATCAAACAAGTTCTTCGTAAATTTCACAAACATAATTCAACGTATTCACAATACAAAATGTATAGATCATCAAATACAACCAGATTCATTAAAAACTGGATTGAATTCACGATAAATTCAAAATTTGACAGAAATAAATGATGGAAAACCTAGTTTGGATTCATAAATGAGGAGAAAAGATGATTGTTTACAGATTGAGGATAATCGGATCAAGCACTTACAGTGATTATTGAGATTTCGAAGTGAAAATTGAGAGGAAAAGTGACCGGAGAGAGCATGGATTGGTGGAATTGAAAAGTGGGGGTGGAAATAAATTGAAAGAAAATAATAATAACAAGAATAATAATAAATGAATGAAAAATCTGGTTATTTAATTTAATTGAGTAAACTGCCATTTTGGTCCCTGTGGTTTGGCCAGTTTTGCCACTTTAGTCCAAATCTCAAACTTATTACATCTGGGTCCCTGTAGTTTGCATTTTGTTGCCATTTTAGTCCAAAATCCAAAAACCCTTATTTTTTACTATTCCAACATCCATATTTTGTCCTTTAGTGCAAGGGTATTTTGGTCATTTCAATTATTATACAATTATTATAACATATTAAACTGTTATATATATAACAGGTCATCATCTTCATCATCATCTGGGACCAAACCACAGGCACCAAACCACAGGGACCAAAACCACAGGGACCAACCATCACCGCCACACCGCAGATGACCAACCATCACCGCCATCACCTATCTCTCTCTCTCTCTCTCTCTCTCTCTCTCTCTTTCATCTCTCTCTCATCTGCAGATGACCGCCATCACCGCCACACCGCCACCGCCTACCTTTCACAAACCCTAGAACGAGTTTAGAGAGAGAATGAGAGTGTAAAAGCTAGGGTTTTAGGTTTTAGAGAGAGAAAGAGGGGGGAAAAGAACGGGGGTCGTTGTGCTCTGAAGAGAGGAGAGAGATGGGAGGCGAAGAGTAGTGGTTGTTCCGGTGGGAGGTATAAAGAGGTGGAACATATCTGAAATTGGCGGTGGGAGGTGTAAAGAGGTGGAACAGATCTGTTTTCCGATCTGATATTGGAACAGATCTGTTTTCCGATCTGATATTGGAACAGATCTGAAATATGAACAATCGAAAGAACAGATGCAGAAAAGGAGATCGGAAGCGAGGAGGATCAAGAATAGATCGGAAAAGTTACCGGAAAACATATCGGAGCACAGTCGCCGGTCAATCTTAATTACCTGAAATATGAACAATCGGAAGAACAGATGCAGAAAAGGAAATCTTAATGCATCTGCAGATGAATCGAATAGATGCGAGGAAGCCTTCGCAGAGATTTCAGGGTTTGATCATGATGAAATTCAGACCACTGATATCGATCTCCTTCAGTTTATTTCTCTCTCTATTGCTTTCTCTCTCTATAACTGTCTCTCTCTAGATGTATATGTGTTGATTTGTGGTGTGAATGAGTTTGTTTGTTGCTTATTTGGATGAATAGGCGACTTTTTGTTGTTGATAATCGGTAGTAATTAGCGCTTTTGGGGAGGAGATGTGCCGATCTCCTGTGGGTGCGGGTGGAGGAGTGGTGGCGGGTGTTTGTGGTGGCTAGGATAGAAAGAGGGGAGAGGAGTGATGGTTGTGGCACTGCAGATCTGGTATGGGTGTGACGAAGATGATGTTTTATTAAGAAATGATAAAGGGATTATTTATTTTAATTTAATTAATAATTTGTTATAATAATTCATAGATGACCATTTTGCCCCTGAAGATAAGGACAAAACAGGGGGGTTGAAATTGGGGATTCTGGTCAAATTTCACTTTTGGACTAAAATGGCAACAAAATGCAAACCACAGGGACCCAGATGTAATAAGTTTGAGATTTGGACTAAAATGGCAAAACTGGCCAAACCACAGGGACCAAAATGGCAGTTTACTCAATTTAATTGCTGGACCTAATTGTTTTGTGTGTGTGGACCAAGGTAATGACATCGGTGATTACCGTTGGAAAACTTTTTTTTTGAACGGCAAGGGACGACGTGTCAATCATCGTGACGCCGGGCACTGTGGCCAATGTCGATTACTCGACCGCCGCCAGCCCCTTGGCTCTCACAGATGCGGAGAAACCAGACCTCCACCCGCCCAAAGACACAACAGTGGAATAATCGGTAAAAGCTCGCCTCCCATCTAAGACAATAATAGAGAGAGTGAGAGTCAAACTTAGGTCACAAGAAACACCAAGTCTTTCCTCAACCACTCCACCACTAACTCATTGCACCGTTGAAAAACTTTACAGCAAAAAGCAAGTTTTTACATTGTATTTTATAATTAAAAGTATTTATTATTGTGTTCGATTAGTTTACAAAGTTAGATATCAAGTAAAGAATGGTAAAGTGATGCATAAAGATAATCAGATACATTGATGGGAGGACACATGCGGTAAATAGTGGTGTTAGATGTCACATTTAAAGCAATAAATGTATAAGATCGCACAAAAAATGCTACCATCGTCGAATAATTAGCTTTTAGACATAATGAAGGGCTATGGTCCCAAAAAACCGCGCAGACCATTCTGGTCACACGCAAGACCATACTCCTAATACATTAATCTGACTAATCTACAGACCCCGCGCGGACTACTTAGGCACAGCCTAAGCCGCGCGCGAGGCTTAAGCAAGGATAAAGCTCAGATTATACACTTAGCATCCTGAATGAAAGCCCTCGAGCTCTAGACCTCGCGTCGGCTGACTGGACATACGCCAAAGGCCGCGCGAGGGTAGCGGCGCAGGATCATTCCAGTAAGCACGAAAGGTACGAATGGCAGAGAAGTAAGTCAATAAGCTTACAACAGGCTGTATTCTATCATGCTCCACGATCAACAATCGTGCAGGAGACAAAAAGTACACAAGGACGCATACGTGGCACCAATCAGGGGGCGGCGACAACAGCCCCATGATCTCTACTCACCTGCTGATGTCAGAGAGACAACAAGTACGACAACCTGGACACGTGGCTCCAATCAAGGTGCACCAGCATCGAAGATCTTCTAGAAGCACTAACGGTCGTCACAGGAGAGACAAGACGGATATTCCTTGTTGTCGTCTCCAGGTCCAAGCAGTGGCGAAGCTTGAAGTTTTTATCGGGGGGGTCGAAAACGTATATACCCAAAGAATTCTATAGAACCGGGGGGTCGAAAACGTATATACCCAAAAATTTCTATACGAAAACTACATGTACAACACTACTGAGCGAAAATTTCGGGGGGTCAGGCGCCCCACCCGGCCCCTTAAATGCTACGCCCTTGGGTCCAAGACCCATCAGTCCATCTCCTTCTACACTACTCCGGCTATAAATAGAGACCTTACACAGGTTGATTCATTCTGCTCTATATTTTCACTCTTAACACACACTTATTTCCTTAAAACAAGTACTTATTCTCATGTCGGAGAGTGGTTAAGACGGAAACCCCCATATTTCCCTCTTAACGAGCTTAACGGGGTGTTGATTGTTTTGCAGGAAGGATCACAACTGAGCTCAGGAAGGATTAAGAAGATTAATCCTTATGGTTGACACATAAACCAAACTAATAAACCTAAAATTAGTTCAGTGTTTCTTCACATATGGTGTCATTGGTTGACGAGTCTGCTAACAACCTAGCACTATTCAATTCTTAAACTGACAAAACCAATTCAGATTCACCTTCTTGTCCATTAGACTGCGGAGTGTGGGGCTTGGGTTTGGGCGTGGAAAACCCACCCAAGCCTGGCACACCATCCCCTATGGGCTTGGTTTTGGCGTTGCCCCTCTAGTGTTGGTATTGTGCCTGGCGTGGGGTGCTGGCTGGGTTGAGATGGCTAGATGTGATTGACTGATTAATTAAATGAAATTTTTAATAGGGCTAGCCATGCCCAGCTAAAAAAAAGCCACGCCACCCCACATCCAAAAAAAGCCACACCCAGCCAAGTCACACCATGTAAAGCCCACCTCCGCCACATGTCAACCCAAACCCCCCACACCCCACAGTCTTACCTGTTAAGAGAGGTTAAAAACAGCTCCAAATATATATTAGACTTTAACCATCATCATCATCACCATGGCTTTAATTGCTACTTTTTACCACAACTAAAAAACGGGTCAAGACTCTGACAAGCTTAACTTTTAACCTAACTTCTAGGATAAAAAATAATGGGAGTTGATTAATAATCATTTTTTTTTTACAAAGTCAATGTTAAACTCGTAGTTTATTTCTTTAGGGTGGTAGGGTGGAGTGGTTGAGGGTAGTGGGTACCCTTGAGGGTACACCGTCGCCAGTTTCTAAGGTAGTGGTTTGAGGTTAGTAGTCATCGGTTAGGGTAGAAGAGAGAGGGAGATGGTAGGGCTCTCAATCTTGACCTACCAATTATGAGTTAGCTTTAGGTTGCACGGTATGGGCGCCACTGGGTTCTCCACCTCAGCAATGCTATACTCAATAGCGCCCCCTACACCGGGCGCTATTGATGCTTCGCCATTGCAATAGCGAGGGATAACTGAGGTTATCTGGGGCAAATTGGCCAAAGCAATTTAATATCAAGAAAAGGGGACACAATTGGTGGATGGGGGCTTTTATCCCATTTCTTGTTTATTAAAGGGGGACGCTATTGGTTGGTGTTGGATGATGTGACGTATATGTGGTGCTGAGGTGGTACAATGGAGCCCCTGAGAGCTCCATTCCATACCCTGTAGTGTAGCCTTATAATTGTTATTTTTTAAATGGTTTTAGGATACATGAGACTCCGACGAGAAGTTTTAGGATAATTGATGGTATAAATAACATAGCAGTGCATGATTGGTGGAATTCATGGCATTGTGTAAGAGCACACCACCCACCCTTACAATCGAACAATCCAAGCTACATGTCATTCTTCGTCAAAACCTTGCACAAACATATTAGACTACTTATGTATCAAACTATAACCATCGGTCTAGAAAGTTGTAGTAAATAATACCAAACTCTACATATAAACACATCATATAATCACTCGATGCACGCAATTAATGTCGAATACCCAACCTCCGGCTGACGTTAGTTGGATCTTCGGTGACGTCAAGAGCCTTTATCCTGGCTTACTACAAAAGAATAAACCGTTAGCCTCGTCACGGGGGACCCCGGGAAGGGGATCCGTGACCAAGCTCCGGCGTGAGAGTAAGTAAACTTGCCGGAAATGAGAGGAGCTTCTTCCGATGAGTATAATCACCGGAAGGTTTCCTCTTTGGTGTGAATCTTATTAATGTGCGTGTGTAGTAAATGTGAGAGAATGTTGGTCGGAAGTTAATGAGAGGAGAGTAAATGAAGGTGTAGTAAATGAGAGAAAACCGGAGATGATACCTGCCCTTGTTTCCTTTGTGTTTGCTCTTATATAACAGCTTGGCCTTATCTCACTAGATATTTCCCTTGCATGATCCAACGGTTTTTAGGAGTTCTCGGGAGGTGCAGACACGTGTCTGACCCCCAGCGGTGAGATGTCTTCCTCCATTAATGCTTCAGCCGGAGAAGTACAGTATTTTCAGGCGAGATCCCATTCTTGTCGATCATTAAATGAGGCCTGTCCTTCTGCTAACTGTTTTCCCGCTTATAACAAAGGAGGAGAAAACTTAATGGGCAAGGTGACTCTTCTTGATGGGCTTTTTATACGATTGGGCTTCTAGAGAAAAAGGCCCAAAGCGGGTGAAGTGGGTTTCCCCACTGGCCCGTCGTCAAGTCATCTTTAGTCCCTGGTTCTGAGACCCGAGGCTCATGATCCGGGGCTGAATCACAACTGCTTGAGAGAGGTGGTTTTTCCTTTGATGGGCCCACTCCGGGTCAGTTACTACCTGCCATTCCCATTAATAATGACATCGCCGAATAACTGTTAGCGGGAGTTAATCCCCTAGTAGCACGTGCCCATTTTTGAATTTTGAAGAGACCGCTGATGTGACGGTTACTTGCATGTCAGCGATATCTCTTTAAAAACCCTATTTGGCCTTTCCGATTTCTCATTTAAACTTTCTAACCCCCTTTTCTTCCCTGCAACTATCTCCCTTCATTACAATTTCTTATAACCATGAGTCGCGGTGGCCGGTCCTCGATAAGGTCTGTGTTGATGGCGAAGGATTTGAGATCCTTCGTTGAGGCATATAACATCCCGGATCGATTTTCTCCTTCCTTGCCCGGCCCTAGTGAGTCGGCAGAATGTACGCCGGACAGGATACCTATTTACACCCTTGCCTTTTCTTCCTGTGGGGTCCGATACCCCCTTTCTGCTTTCAAAGTTTCTCTGCTCCGTCACTTTGGCGTCCATTTCTCACAGATTCACCCTCTAGGGTTCATGAGGGTGGTTCATTTTGAACTATCCTGTGCTGCTATCTCAGGGGAGCCCTCTGTTCCTCTGTTTTGCATGTTTTATCGGCTTGTCTCTGACGGAGATTGGTTTACCTTCGCGAAACGACAGAACAATGTTTCGAGGCCTTGTTACAGTTTTATGCCCACCTCTACTTATCCAAAGGACTGGAAGTGTAGATTCATCTTTGTTTCAGCCGCTATGCTGCCGGAATCCCCTTCGCCAAAGGATCTTGACGCTGCTATCGAAGACACTATTCCTACCCTTTCTGCAGCCGAGACCATTCAGTGGAAAAGGATGTGTGACAACCCTACGAGGGCGTTCACTTTCTCCGAAGGGATGCTTGCTATGGGGGGGCTGAGTCCCTCTTATCCGGTCCGCCCGAGAGCTTTTTTCGGCAAGAAAGGTACCTCTTTGTTCTTGGTTTGTTTCTTATAGCCATTCTCTTTTTTACGTCTTTGGGGGTCCCGTAGTCATCTTTAGCGTTTCTTTTTTATGTAGAGATGACTTTGTGGAGGTTACTTCAGGGTGATTCTAAAGATGTTAAGTACGTGGTTGACAACGAGATTGACCCTAGGTTGAATGTGGAGGTACCGGCTACTGGGGGATCCCTCCAGGCCGGGGGTTCTATTGCTGTGGGTGGTGACGAGGAGAATTCCTCTGATGAGGAGGAGAGCTCTCCTGACTTTCCCCCTGTTCATCCCTCCGTCCAGAGTGATGACGAAGGTGTAGAAATTCAGCTAGTTCGTAAGAGAAAGTCCACCAGTCCTCGGCCAGCCCCTGCTCCCCGCAATATTCGTCAAAGGCTCCGGAGTGCCAGTGGTCAAAAACTTCCTCCCTTATCGAAAGCTGCTTCTGATCTCCCTCCTGCTGGGGCCAAAGGTTCCTTGTCTAAACATCTGAGGTCTTCGAGCTTAGTGAGTGCCCCTCTGCTGGTGAGCTTTATCTTGGTCTCATTTTTTCTGTCTTTTGTCTTGCCTTTGATGTTCTTTTTCTTGCTTCTCAGGGTAGTTCCCAGGATCCCATAGAGGTTCCTACTGGTCCCTCTTCTTCCCGTGTCCGGGATAAGGCCTCTGAGGTGGGGGTAGCTCGCTTTACCTCAGCTTTCGAGCTCTCCCCCTCCCGTGCTACTGGGACTAGCAGGCCCACTCTCCTCGAAGGTCCTGCTCATCGGTCTCCTCTTGCCCCTCTGTTTGCCGATGCCCTCCCTTTTGCTTATGTCCCTAAGTGGAAGGTAACTAGCTCCTCAGTGATAGGGACTCCCGAAGCTGCTAGGGACTTTCTGAACCATGCTGTTCCTCCCTCACACAAGTTTGTAAAATCTGCTCTGAGGGACGACCTCTTCGAGGATCAGTACAGCATGTCCCTGTGTGAAAGCTTTTTTAGGGGTGCTGGGATGTTGCAGAGGATTGATGATCTAAGGAGGGCGAATGAAGGGCTTAAAGCTGAGCTTAAGGCTTCCCAGTCTGTTGTTGCTGGGCTTAGGAGCCAAGTAGTTGATGCTGAGAGGAAGTTGTAGGAGGGGAAGGTACATAGCCTTCTCCTCTCCTCCCCCCCCCCCCCCCCTTTTTTTTTGTACTTATTGCTCTTTTATCCAGGGAGCTGGAGCTATGCTCGAAAAGAAAGAACAGGCTTGGGAGCGGGAGATGGCAGTGCTGGTTGAAGAGAAGGAAGAGCTTGCTGCTGAGCTGAAGCATGCGAAGGAAGTTGGTTCTGTTTCCCAGGAGCAATTCAATGCTATGTATGTAGAGTATGGGATAACTTCCGATGACAACCAACGATTGGCGGGGGAAAAGCATTGGCTAATTACTGAAGGTTTTGGGGCCTTCCTTGCTGTTGTTGCTCAGTCAGAGGACTTTAAGAGCGGTTTGGAGGAGGTGTACAGGGCCTATAGGGATGTTGGGTACCAGTCGGGATTGAAGAATGGCTATAAATACTCCGCTCAAGGCTTGGATAGGAAGGAGACTCCTCTGTATGACTCCAAGGCTAAGAAGAAGTTGTCCAAGCTGAATGAGGAGTTTGGGCATAGGACCCCGGCCATCCTTGAGAAAATCCTGGAGCATCCCTTGATTTCTATTGATGAATTGAAGACCCTGTTCTCCTCTGCCGGTCCTTCGTCTCCACCGTCTCTTTCCGGGGGTGATCCCCAATGAATTCCAAACATTTGATACACTTCGATATGGTTGTAATAACTTTAACTTACTTTAGGATACTTGTGTGTTTTGCTTGACTATCTTGGGTGGTCTTTTGTGTTGGGGACCACTTTGACCTTTAACCGTATGGCTTATAGTTATGTATAGCCTTTTTGCTTTGTAGCCTGTTTCTTGTCTTGCCTGTTTTGTTTTGCAGGGGTTCTTTCCGGAGGTCAGTTTGGTGATCTCCTGGGGATTTTTAGGCTGTTTTGGCGAGGAGCTATGTTTTCGTTTTACCCTGCTGTGTTTGCAATCTTGTATATTGCTAATTCTTGCCCAAGTTATTAGGGCTTTTCCTTGTATACGTATTTTGTATTAAATAAAGCAGATTCCCTTTCGTAGTTTTGTACATACGGGTGTGCTTGCATTATTTGTTTTTTTTTCTTTTTGTTGTTTGCTTCGTTAAACTGTGATTGTCTGTTCGAGGCCAATCGGTGGACAAGTTTATAACGCGGTGTTATGTTTTTAACTTGCTTTGTCCGTTTTAGGTTAGCTAGACCCTTATTAGCCCCACGGCCGGGCTTTTGGCATGCTTTGAATGCCTCGTACACGTGTGTTTGTTTGTTCTAGTTTAGATTTAATGGTGTTCCTAGACACGTCTGCCTGGGTGCAATTGTCCATTGTTTTCTCAAAATGGGACGTTTTCGTCCGTCTTTCATTTAATCTTTGGGGGTTTATACTTCCCGTCATAGATTGTTTACAAAAGGTTTACTTTCTTGGGGGAAAGGTCCCCGTACATATAGTTATCTATTACAAAAGTGGCCCTTGGCCGTTTTCCCTGGGGGTACACCCCTTACATGTAATTCTTCCTGAGCTGCATGAGGTTCCAGGTTCTGGGAACCTCCTTGCCTTCCAGCGTTTCCAACTTGCAAGTCCCTTTGCCATTCGCCCATGTGACTCTGTAGGGTCCTTCCCAGTTGGGACCTAGCTTCCCGGTGTTTTCTTGCAGACTAGCCTCGTTGGCTCTAAGAACTAGATCCCCTGGGACGATGTTGAGCTTCTTCATCCTGGCGTTGTAATAACTTCCCAGGAGCTTTTTGTATTGGGCCTCCTTAACTTCTGCTATTTCCCTTCTTTCCTCCAACAAGTTTAGGTTCATCCTGAGGTCCTGTTCATTCTCCTCATCCCGAAGCTTCATTCGGGCAGTTGGGGATCCGATCTCAGCAGGGATGACAGCCTCCGTCCCATAGGTAAGGCTGAACGGGGTTTCCCCGTTGCAACTTTTGGGTGTGGTTCTGTATGCCCACAACACAAATGGAAGTTCTTCCAGCCAGCCTTTCTGTTTCCTCCCAAGCCTACCCTTCATTCCTTTGATGACGCTTTGGTTGGCTCTCTCCACTAACCCGTTACTCTGGGCATAGTTAACGGAAGTAAACACTTGCTGGATCCGCATCTGCTCGCACCACGGTTTGAAGGGTCTTCCAGCAAACTGGACCCCGTTGTCACTCACCAACTCCTTTGGAACCCCATATCTGCATATGATGTTATCCAGCACGAACCTTCTCATCTGGTCTCCAGTAATCTTTGCTAAGGGCTTCGCTTCAATCCATTTAGTGAAGTAGTCAATGGCTACCACCACGTATTTGACCCCTCCCGGACCCTCCGGGAAAGGCCCAATTATGTCGATGGCCTATTTCTGGAAGGGCCACGACGTCGAAACTGGTACCATAGGGTGTTTGTGCCGGTGGGTCATCGGTGCGTGCACTTGGCAGTTGTCACACTTCTTGATTTCCTCAGATGCCATTTCGTACATCCGTGGCCAGTAAAACCCCGCATTCATTGCCTTTCTTACTATTGTTCTTGGTCCTGAGTGCATTCCGCAAATCCCCTCATGCATCTCCCTAACCACATATTCGGCTTCTTCCATATCAACGCACTTCAGGGACGGGCCCAAATATGACCTCCGGTATAGCTCTCCTTCGATCAGTTCATACTGTAGGGCCCTGACCCTTATCTTTCGGGCAGCCCATTCCCCCTCGGGTAGAGTTCCATCCCGGAGAAATCTGACTATTGGGGTCATCCATGTTTCTTGGGGACCTTCGATCGTGGCAACCTCTGCTGTGTTAAGGGAGGGGGATGTCAGGACCTCCACTTTAACTTCTTTCGCGAGATGGTCGAATGCTACCGAGGCTAATTTGCTAAGTGCATCAGATTTCCTGTTCCTTCCACGAGGGATGTATTCCAGTTTGAAAGTTTTGAATGCCTTAGCCGTCTCCTTAACTTTCTCCACGTATCGAGCCATGGTGCTATCCTTAGCTTCATATTCTCCTTGGTACTGTTTTACTACTAGCTGTGAATCGGTGCTGGCTTCTACATGTTTTGCCATTTTTTGTGCCAGCCTCATCCCTGCTAGGAGGGCCTCGTATTCTGCGGTATTGTTGGTGTTATCGAAATCCAGTCTTACGGCATATGTCAGCTCGACCCCCTCGGGACTTATCAATGTGATTCCGGCTCCACTTCCCTCTTCACTGGATGCTCCATCAGTGAGCAACTTCCACACCGCCTCATCTTCCTTCTCTCTTTCTTCTTTCTCTAAGGCCTCCCATTTTAACAGTTCCTTCTCTTCATCCTCAGGGACTTCTGCTAAGAAGTCGGCCAGTATCTGTCCCTTCATGGCTGTCCTGGGCTTAAACTCCAGAGAATGTTCCCCTAACTCCACAGCCCATTTAGCTAACTGTCCTGACAGTTCTGGCCTCCTGAGTACCTTCTGAAGGGGTTGATCGGTCATTAAGGTAATCTTGTGCTCGTGGAAATACCTCCTGAGTCTTCGGGATGCGAAGACAAGAGCTAGTGCGAGCTTCTCCAGGGGCATGTATCGTTCTTCAGGCCCTTTAAGCGTTCTGCTGATGAAATATATGGGGATCTGTCTCCCTTTCCGCTCTACCATCATGACCGCACTTATGGTCGTTTTTGAGGCGGACAGATACAGGAGCAATGGGTCCCCGGGTACTGGGGTGGCCAGCATCGGGAGCTTGCAGATGTATGCTTTCATTTCTTGAAAGGCCGCCTCAGCCTCCGTGGTCCATTTAAACTTGTTTGTTTGGAGGCAGTCTTTCAATACTTTCATAAAGGGAAGGGTCTTGTCAGCTACTTTTGATAAAAAAACGGTTTAGTGCTATTAGCCTTCCGTTTAGTTGCTGGATGTCCTTCAGGGACCTGGGGGATCGCATCTCAGCCACCGCCCGGGTTTTCTCCGGGTTTGCCTTGATCCCGCCCTTGGTGACCACTACTCCCAGGAAATTCCCTTCTTCTACTCCAAAACAACACTTCCCAGGGTTTAACTTCATGTTCACATCTTGCATGGTGTGGAGAGTCTCGGCTACATCGCTTATCATGGCCGTCTCCATCAAGCTTTTGATAACAATATCATCAACATACACCTCCAAGTTCCTTCCTCGTTGCTCCCTAAACAGGGTGTTCATGAACCTCTGATATGTGGCCCCAACATTCTTGAGGCCGAAAGGCATCTTGGTGTAGCAGAACGTCCCTTCGTCTGTGATGAAGGCGGTTTTCTCCTCGTCTTCTATTGACATCTGGATTTGATGGTATCCCTTGTAGGCGTCCAGGAAACATTTCAGGGGGTATTGAGACAAAGAGTCCACCTGGGTGTCTATCTCCGGAAGAGGATAACAGTCCTTGGGACATGCTTTGTTTAGGTCTTGGAAATCGATGCACATCCTCCATCCCCCGTCTTTTTTCTGAACCATGACTGGGTTGGCAACCCAGGATGGGTATTTAACTTCCCTGACTATCCCCGCTTTGAGTAGTTTCCGAATTTCTTCACAAGCAGCCCTTCTTTTATTAGGTCCCATACTCCGCTTCTTTTGTTTCACTGGCTTTGCCCATGTAAAGGTGTTAAGCCGGTGCTCTGTTAGACTCCTTGGGATCCCCGTCATGTCTCCATGTTGAAATGCAAACACATCTATGTTATGGAGGAGCAACTCCTTCAGGGCACTCTTGCATTTGTCACTCAAGTGACTTCCCACCTTGACTGTCTGTTCTGGGAACCTATCACAGAGGATCCACTCTTCCACCTTCTTTCCCTGGGATTTCCCTGGTTCTTCCCCTTTGGATACGGAAGAAACTACTTCGTAGGCGGACTTAACCCATGCAAGGCCTTTTGGCGTTTGAAATACCAAAGCTCCGTGGGGGGTGGATGCTTGTGCCTGCAGATCTCCAATTCCGGGTCTCCCCAAGATCGCATTGTACTTAGAGGGTGCCCTGACTACTGTGAAGGTCAGATCCACCGTTCGGACCCGATTCCCTACACCAACTGTGAACGGGAGCCTGATCTTTCCCAGGGGATGTGACACACTGTTGTTGAATCCTACCAATGGGATGGAATCCTCTTCCAACCTATCCCTTATGTCTCTATTGAACCTAAGAAAGCAGTGTTCGTATATTACCTCGACGCCTGACCCTCCATCCACATGTATCCTGGACACCTTGTGTCCAGCTATTACAGCTGAGATATTCAGCGGGAGTCGTTGTACCTCACTTTCTTCTAAATATGGCATAAGGATGGGAGCTTTCATGCAGTTCGGGGAGCCTAGGATTCTGGCCTTTACACTTCGGGTGGTATCGAACTCGTTTCTCCTTCTAATCATATCAACATCTGCCCTCCCTGGCTCCCTTGCATCTCTTCCCTTGCGATCCCCTCCCCCCTCCTTGATTTCCTTGACCAAATGGGCCAGTCTCCCCGTTTTCACTGCAGCCTCTATTTCTCTTTTCAGGTACATACAGTCATCGGTTTTGTGCCCGAAACCCTTGTGGAATTCACAGTATTCGTTTGGTAGTGCCTTTGGTCCCGGTTTTATGGGGGGGTGGCCTCGGGAAGGAACTCTTTACCCTCTCTGTGGCTAGTATCTCGCTTGGAGTCTTAATGAGAGGGGTGAAGCTATCGGAGTAAGGAGGGGGACCTCTTCCTCGGGGTCTATAGGGGGAGTATGAGGGCCTTACTCTGTCATACAACATTCTATCAAAGGCAGATTTCCGGGAATAGGGTGTACCTTTATCAGGAGGTCTTGCAATCGGGGCGGTCCTTCGAGGTGTGGCGTCCGTCTCCTTTGCTTTGCTGACCGTATCTTTTCCCCGGACAAAGGCCCGGACTCTATCCATGAGATTGTCAAAGGAGGGTGGAAACTCCTCTCCCAGCTTCTCACACAACTGTGCATGTTTCAGCCCATTTATGAAACCACTAATCTTCATGACCTCTGGGACGTCCTTGATGTTCATACTTTCTTTAACAAACCTCTCCATGTATTGGTCTATTCGCTCGTTATCCCTTTGTCTGATGTGAAGGATTTCGTTTGGATTTTTGACCACATTCCTCTGCTGGCCAAAGTTCCTGAGGAATTTCTCACTCAGTTCTTCATAGCTGTCTATACTCCCCGGGGGTAGACTATCAAACCAAAGCCGGGCTCCCTCCGTTAGGGTTTGCACAAACATGTGGCACCATACTGGCATGGGCCATCTTCCCAGCTGCCCCGCTCCTCGGAAGGCGTGCAGGTGATCTTCTGGATCTCTCGTTCCATCATATCGATCAAAGCCTGGGGGTAGCTTTGTCTTGGGAGGCATAGGTGCTTCTGAGATTCTCCTCGTGAATTTTGAGACCTCGGCTAAATCTCGTGGCAAGTATGGTTGGTCCAAGCCACCGTCACCAAAGTTGTCTTTCCCTTTTTCTTTCTCCTTGGACTTCTGACCTGTGATCAGATCCTCTCTTTCCTCAGAGGACATCTGCCTTAGGGCAGACATGAACGTTTCCAGCTAGCCATCGCTGTTGTTCTTGTTTTGAAGGTTCGTTCCTTCCTGGCTGGAGGGTGTGTCAAAAGAAAGCCTGGCCCTGAGGCTGTCGAGTTTTTCCTGTCTCTTTAAGTCTTCAAGATACTTGGTTATCTTTTCCCTGTGCATGGCCACGAAATCAGGAGTGATATGTTCCGTTTCTCCCGGATTTTCTACCTGGTTCTCGTTATCTTCTTCATGAGTAATATCTTCTACGGTGACCTTATCCAAATTGTTTTGTGCCGTCTGAGTGACACGCGAGTTATGTGGGGTTGCCATGCTGTTTCTGACAGGATAAGCTGCTCTTTGGACGTCGAGTGTTGGTGTGGGAACACCGGGCAAGCTGATGTCCCACGGATGGCGCCAATGTCGAATACCCAACCTCCGGCTGACGTTAGCTGGATCTTCGGTGACGTCAAGAGCCTTTATCCTGGCTTACTACAAAAGAATAAACCGTTAGCCTCGTCACGGGGGACCCCGGGAGGGGGATCCGTGACCAAGCTCCGGCGTGAGAGTAAGTAAACTTGCCGGAAATGAGAGGAGCTTCTTCCGATGAGTATAATCACCGGAAGGTTTCCTCTTTGGTGTGAATCTTATTAATGTGCGTGTGTAGTAAATGTGAGAGAATGTTGGTCGGAAGTTAATGAGAGGAGAGTAAATGAAGGTGTAGTAAATGAGAGAAAGCCAGAGATGATACCTGCCCTTGTTTCCTTTGTGTTTGCTCTTATATAACAGCTTGGCCTTATCTCACTAGATATTTCCCTTGCATGATCCAACGGTTTTTAGGAGTTCTCGGGAGGTGCAGACACGTGTCTGACCCCCAGCGGTGAGATGTCTTCCTCCATTAATGCTTCAGCCGGAGAAGTACAGTATTTTCAGGCGAGATCCCATTCTTGTCGATCATTAAATGAGGCATGTCCTTCTGCTAGCTGTTTTCCCGCTTATAACAAAGGAGGAGAAAACTTAATGGGCAAGGTGACTCTTCTTGATGGGCTTTTTATACGATTGGGCTTCTAGAGAAAAAGGCCCAAAGCGGGTGAAGTGGGTTTCCCCACTGGCCCGTCGTCAATTAATATACTTTTATGATTCAATTAGAGGTAGCTATTACATCCTTATATATGCTTAGGATTTTGCTTTTGTGAAAAAAATTATACATGTTATTTTAATAAGACTAAAGGGTATGGGGAGGGTCATCCCCATGAGGATGAGCCGCCACGTAGGACGCCACATCACCATCCTCTAAGGGATGACCCTCAAAGGGGGTGGAGGATGGGCCTACCCCACACAATTATTTTATAATTTTTTAACTTTTTTTGGTTAACTTGATACAAACTTCTTAAAAATTAAATAAAATTAAAACATAAAACAACATAATTAAATTCATTTCATAACATAAAAAAAATTACATTTCCTAAAAATTAAAATTACTAATCCTAGAAACGGAAAAAATAAAAGCGAAAAAAAAATAAATAACGATACGACTAAAAAAATAAATTACTCTACGACGTCCATTTTTTCTTAACTTCCTCTTTCATCCTCCGGAACCGAGTCGAGATCCAACCTCATAATCCTAAAATCCTCCGCTCGAGTATAGTCGGCCGACAAGTTTTTCTTATAACTATATTTTTCCGCCGTGAGCTCTTTGAACGAACGGAATTCGGATATCAACTCTTCCATTTTCGAACCCACCCCGGAAGACGTTTGGCTCTAGCCGCCCCCTTTTCTCTTTCCGGCCGCCTCTTTTTTTGCTTTGTCCATTTCGGGCCTTGCTCCATAAGACCGTTAAATCTTTCCGTTATTGCCTTCCAAAAACCGGTACCCGTTTGGTTGTTCCCTAAATTTAAAAAAAATGTCTTAGTAAAAATAAAAAATAAATCTTTTTAAATTTAAATTAAAAAAAATAAACTTTGGTTCATACCGACAATCGGGCAAGTTGAGGACTTAACCCACGCAATTGCTAGCGCTTCCTCCTCTATTTTTGTCCAAGATCTCGCCTTTGGTTTCAAACCGCCTTTGGTTTCGACTACGGTTTCAACCGCCTTCCCCTTGTTTTTTTTTTTTTTTTTTGCGCTAGAGATTTTGAGGTGGCGATTCGGGGACGACTTCTTCATCATCGTCAAGTGGAACCGGGGGGTTGCGATTGGGATGTTGGCAGTTGCGATTGGAATTGCGCTTGAGATTCAAACGAGTTGCGTAGCATCATTTGTTGGAGTGCTTGGTAATGTTGCATTTGTTGAACTTGAGACATTTGTTTGAACGCGTTGGGTGATTGTTGGAAACCCGAAAACGTAAATTGCGGAGACACCCATGAAGGATCGATAGTCGGAGTGTAAGCGGGAGTCGAAAACAGTTAGCTTGATTCGGGTTCGGGTTGGGATTGTTTGGGTTGAAAGGACTCATGATTTTATAAAAAAAGATTGAGTTTTTTTTTTTTATAAAAATGGATGAGAGAAGGGAGAAGTTGGAGATTTTGGATATAAAAAATGGATTGAGGTGGGGTATTTATTTAAATTCAAAAAACTTTTTTTTAATAAAGTAGTCTTTACAAACGGCTATAATTTTGACCATGGGCCCGTCGAGCACGTCGCTGGGGAGACGGAGAAGTCGGGACGCGCCTAAGGGGGGCGGTGTGGGGGTGCGACGCCGGGCCAAGGCCGACCCCCATACCCTCCAGTCTAACATGTACAAGCAAATATTTTAGAATGAACTAGTGGGCACGGCTTTTCAGTGAAAAGAACAATCATCATGTTTCTATGACAGAAAGAATATTAAACATGAAAGATGTTAATGCTCCTAGTCATCTAAGTGGGTGGCGCCCCTTAAACCATCTTAGCCAAAAGGGGCGTCATACGCCTCCACTAAAGGCGTGAGAAGAAGAAAGGGCCCACCTATCTAAACCAATCAGATTTGTTCTTTTTTCTTTTTCTTAATATAGTTAAAGTGGGTTTTATAGGAGTGCGTTATTTCACACCGTGTAAGTTAACGATAAAGCCCCCCACTTATGTGTCGCCTACGTGGTGCTGATGTGACGTGACACCACCCAACCTTATAAGGGGAGACGGGGCGCTACGTAGTGGCACAGTGACCATGCGTCGAACTGTAACACCCGTCTCATTTGTTTAATGTTTTTCCATAAAATACGCATTTTTATAAGAAATGCATCATTTCAAAAGTTATACAAAATGATAAGGTTTCATGACGATAGTATCTTAGTTAACTGTCACCTAGTTTGAAACACCTAAAAACGACAAGTTAAAGGTTTACAACATGAACATTGTTTACACCATGGGGCTAATCATCACCATGTATACACCATGGGGCTAATCATCACCAAGTAGTACACACTTGCACATGCTTTTAGTTCCAACATCTAGTAACCAACGTCTAAAAAGTGTTCCATTTATCGATGCACTGGTTTATATTATACACCTTTTTAACGAACAGTGGCACCGTGATAGCAAGTGCTTCATACATACAAGATCATTAATAACCGTTACATTTACTCTTTTTTAACGGCCAACGAAATAAAGGCCCGGCTACCCGGGTAACCCACTAGCAAAAGACAACCCCATACGCCCGTGAACACAGACAACGTTGGGTACCCAAGCCCACCATCACCAGTTTCGGGGAAAACCCGCCGCCTGAAGGCCCACTGCGATAAAACCCGGTTGGAATCGGATTCGAAGTTTCAAACTTGTGACCTCTAGCCTCAAACCCAATGCCAGTTGAGCTACAAGTCATTGGCACCGTTACATTAACTGGTTGATTTGAAGACTATATACCCCCGTATGCTAGTGCTATATGCCTGTATACCATGGTACCAGGGATATATGCTCGCATACCATATGGAATGACTGTGTGACATGTAGCGGGTACATTCAGCAGACACCCTAAACGGCAGTGGCGAAGCTTGACCCGAATGGCAGGGGTAAAAAAACGTATATACCAAAAAAATTCTATAGAACCGGGGGTCGAACATGTATATACCCAAAAATTTCTATAAGTAAACTACATACATAACACTAATGAGCGAAAAGTTCGGGGGTCTCCCCCCCCCCCCCCCCCCCTTTCTATACTTCGCCCCATCAGTATGTTATCACATACTAGACACTATTGTAAGATTGTTTTTACATTGACTAGTGCCTATAATTACTGCTTTTTATTTCTGCATTTTGTTAGTCCTTCAGTAAAAAGAAAACAGACATATACACAAATGCATGGTCCAAATCCAATAATGCAAAATAATTATAAATCTAAACAATAAAAATAACCCTGCTAGTGGAGGTAAACAGTTTACAAACACTTGAAATAATTTATGATCATCTACAATAACAGACCCATAAAGATATGCAAGTTCCATTTTGAACCTAACGCAAATCTTAATTTTGTTGACTTTGACTTATATAAAAAGACTAGTTTGTTGACTAAAATGACGGATTAATTAATAAATTACTCGCTTGACGTGTCGTTGCCAACCCAGTATTGTTTAGAGGCGACAAAGATTTTCTTGGGGACAAAGGGTCCGTCTTCATGATCCAACAACTTAACATCCCATCTCATGCCGGATGCAATCTTCATCACCTTCGTTAACACATCTACTTCATCTCTCAGGAGCACTACACCTTCCGGTCTCAATATTCGATCCATTTCTAGAAGGATGCCTTCCAGATCACATCTGTTTAAATAGTGGGTTGGATTAAATGTCAAAACGGGTCTAGTGAAAACAGGTCGTTTTTTTTTACATCTGTCACACATATACTAATACTTCTAATTAACGATCAATATACTTACTTGTTTTCATACAAGCTGAATACGCCATTGCCATGAATAAGGTCATATGTCCTCGGGTAAGTTGAGAAGCCTTCACACCTACAAGACCGACAACAACAATTCGGTAACATCGCACACAACAAATTTAACAATGATTGTATCAATATGTAAAATATTGTACAGATTAAGCAAATAGTATCATATGTAAAGGTGGCAATTTCGAACAATTTACTATCGGAGGGTCTATTTGGGTTTTGTTTTTTTTCTATCTCAAACGGGGTTAATTGAGTCTAGAATATTTTAAGAATATTGTTTTTTTTCCTCATTCATAACCAACACATTGGTTATTTTTAAAAATAGAGTAAACTACACGGATGGTCCTTGTGGTTTACCAAACTTTTGGATTTAGTCCCTAGCTTTCCAAAAGTAGACGGATGGTCCCTGTGGGTTGCACTTTGTAACACTTTAGTCCCCAGCCAACAAATCTAAAGGTTTCAGCAAGTCCGAGTTAGGGACTAAATGCGTTACAAAGTGCAAAACACAGGGACCATCCTTGTACTTTTGGCTAAGTCGAGAACTAAATGTGTTACAAAGTGCAAACCACTAGGACCATCCGTGTACTTTTGGAAAGTTAGGGACCAAATCCAAAATTTTGGTAAAACACAGGACCATCCGTGTATTTTACTCTTAAAAATATCATAAAAATGGAAAAAAAGTGTATATGGGTCAACCCAACCCGGCCAACTACAACCCGTATTAAAAAACATAAGATTTACTATTTTACGATACTCACCAGTCATGATATATACCGATAAGACCTCGTTCATAAACAACACCCAATGTGTCCGGAGCAATGGTAGGTACCACATTCATCACCCATAATTTATTCGAGTCAAGTGCTGCAGCAAAACTTCCAAGACCAGCATTCATGTCCATAATGTTTCTATATCTTGAAGTGCCAATTAACCGATTTGCCTTTTTGTAAGTACTAACGTACGTTTTCCAAAGTTTGCTATCTTCTTGATAAGATTCAACAGAAATATCTGGAACTAGTCCTTTAGATACCCGAGGTGGCACTGCTTGTAGCCTTGCTGGGAATTTCTTCAACTCCCCTCCTGCCACTTCATTCACGTTCTTGACTTTAGGGTACGGAGTTACACATGTGTCCATTTCCTTGTACCTAAATTATATGTAACACAAGTTAACAATTTCTTTGTGCTATATTTTTTTAGTTAACTACTAAACAGAAAAAGAAAATCTAAGAAGCATGGCGACTCACCAGACGCTATCACCATCACTAGATTCACAGAAATCCGCTGAATTCATTTGGCAGGATTCAGCATTCACCTTTTTTCTCCAAATAGCAATATCTCCCTTCTCGTATTTCTTCTCCCAGCAAAGAGATTCCGCGAGTTTTTCAATCTTTCTTTGCTCTGCCTTCAAATCCTCTTTTGTCCGTTTCCATGTCTGATAATACGTCTTCCAATTGATTGGAGGACCCGACAAAATCCAAAATCCACCAGGTCTAAGAACTCGATCAACTTCCATTAAATACTTCCCATCTGCCCATAATTTAAAATTCATCATTATAATGTGTATTAAGTGACTTGCATACTTTTAATTAGTATACTCTTGGAATTTTCTTTATAACTGCTAATAAGGCCCGGGCGCGTTGCGCCACGGGTACATCGCAAATATTGAATGGATTAGTCCAAGCGTTAACTATACGAAAACGTGTGTTTCAACGTATTCGATTGAACTCAATGTAATGTACTGCGATTGCATCAAAACGTAAGGTAAATCAAATTTATACCGTCCAATCATAATGTATTATATGGGGTTAATTAGAGCTTTTTTTAAAAAAGAAAAAAAAAAGAAACCACAATTTGACTTCACTCAGTTTGGAACAAAATTTACGAAAACGTACATAAAATAAGCACGAAAACGTATTATAATTGACCTCGCTCGTTTCCCAAAAAAAGTTTACGTCAAAACGTAGACCAACTTGAACTGATACAGACACGTACATAAAAATATACACGTAAAATACTAGTTTTTTAAGAGAAAACGTATTATATTTGTCCTGACTAGTTTCCAGAAAAAGTTGACGTCGAAACGTAGACACTCAAATTCATACTGACGCGTATATAAAAATATGCACATAAAAAATAATTTTTTAAAGTAAAAGAACGATAGTGGTAAACGAAAGAAATTAACGAACGGAAGTTATTCAAGGAAAGTTGAATTATTAAAAAGCTAGGGGCTAAAAATGCCAATTGCTACAGTAGAGGGGTAGTAAAAATGGAGAAGGACTAAAGTTGATCCAAAAGTGTAAGGGCAACCAAATTCGGTGGGAAACCCCACCGACTTTGGTTTTTAAGATAGTATAAATATAAATGTCAACAATTTAAAACTGTATATTAGATGTGCAATAAGGAACAGTTAAATTACTCACTGCTCTCGCCCCATGGTATTAAACATCGTGAACACTGAGCCATATCAAATGCTCTTGACGGAAACGGAAGTTTTATTGATCCAAGAACACCGATAATAGCAGGCACGCCACGTTCTAAAGCAAACTGCACTTGTGCTTCATGGTTATCCCTTGGTGCAAATGACATTGCCAACACATTTCTTTTCATCAAGTAAGCACCCCAGCTTGCAACCTATGTTAACATTGTAAATTCAGAACTGGTAGCAAGAAAACAAACCCGTAAAAAGAAATTATGTCGAAACAGATGATGAATAACCTACCCCACAACCAGTATCCAAAGCTGTTCTGACAGAGCCATCTTTAATCGGAATCACTGATGCAAGCTCATCGATATACGCATCTGCTCCTTGAGGGAACATCGTTCCACCACCAGGAAACTTAAAAACGTTGCCCTGATACTCAACCCAATGCTGATTTGCCTTCTCAACAGCTAAATGTTTAAAAGGCACATTAGCAAAGTGAACATAATCGCGCCCTTTTGGCCATGGGAACGGAGTTGTATACCCTTTTGGAGCTGGAATTAGACACTTTAACTTTTCCTCTTGGGGAGGACAGTGTCTTTCTCTATACACCATGTTTTCTCTTGGAAACTTCATGGCACGGTCTTGTTCATGGCAAGGTGTGTAGTAAGAGTATTTCATATCACATGGTTTGAACATTTTGGCTTTTGGTTTGGAAGAATCGGGAATTGGAATGCTGTGATGAGAACTGAAATCAAGGGTGGAAAAGTCTTCTTCACATTCGGTTTTCTTAGTTATGTCCATCGCTATACTGTCTCCCTTTCCGAAACCACTTTTCTGCCATGTTCCTAGCAAGTAAAAGAAACAGCAGAGCCCAAAAACAATGATTATAGATAACGGACTTCTTCGTCTATGCGCTGGATTGTTCTTAGACCCCATTATGTGCTTCAGGACCCTAAAATAAAATCAACCGTCAAAAAACATAGATGACAACATGATTTAATGACACATATGATATCAAGCTAGGTTTCTAAATTCTAACGATATGCGTGTCAAACCAAGCTTGTATACTATGCAGTTAATATCGGCGAATCGGTGATATATCGGTTATATCAGTCATATCGGTCCTCTAGTAAAATATCGGTGTCAAATATCGGTACCGATATTATTGGCGATATTGACCGATATAACCGATATATCACTGAATTATTAGTGTTAAATTGCTATATATATATAAATTCTGCATTATATTAAAATTACCGATATCTCACCGAGATAACCTATATCTCAAAATCGGTCCTTGACCGATATCCGATATTTTACCGCATTAACTGCATAGCTTGTATATAGTCTTAATATTATTCTCTCCAATCTCCATCCTAATGCAAATAAAATGTTTGACTAGAAGTGCAGTAGTTTTGATACACGGTCACATAAAAACATTACAGTTAGTTCATCATCATCATCATCATCATCGTACTCAGTATATCCCACCTATAGCAAAGCTAAGGTAGGGTCTGAGGAGGGTGGGATGTAGACAGCCTTACCTCTACCCCGTAGGAATAGAGAGGCTGCTTCCAATGAGACCCCCGGCTCGATTGTGGTTTTGCATCAAGCCTTGGACATAAGGCACATAACACTCAGCAATTGAGACAAACGCCAATTGGTGCATGTACCCCCTTGTCTTTCGGCTATCAACGCCACCACATGATGCCTGATTAACGATCCCCTCTTTTTAACGTTATTTTCACGAAATTAGTAAAATAACGTTAAAAATTAGTGCACTTTTGCTTTTGCCCCCCCGAGCGCCCACACATATATTACATTATATGAGCAGACCGCAAGCGGGGCGTTAAATATCTGAAATCTCCTTATAAAAAATAACAAAACATAACACAAACATTGCATTCACAAACCGAAATCAATCGTGCAAATGCACAGTAAACATTACTAATGCAAATTTAAATCTTACCATAAACAAAAACATTACATTCATTACAACAGACCTAAACCTAACAGTGCATTTATTTTAAAAGCATAATTTAAACCTATCAATCTCTAACATACTTTGCTATACTGCATGCTAAAACAAAAACAGAGATCCAGATGACAAGTGGTAACAATAGTAGATCCAGACGAAAAACAACTCAATTTAGATTACAGATCAAGCTGAACAAACCGATTTAGATCCTCCTACTACAGTTTAACCTAATCCTAATTCCAAAAATCTCATCACAAACCACCATTGATGAATCAGAATATCAGATCACAACAATTGAAAACAAAAACTATTCAAAAAATATCACAAAATCAAATCAACAAACAAACACATAGCAACAACATATTACATAAGCAATTGATTGATTAGTATATGCAATCAGAAAGTACCTGAGAGATTAGAAACACACAGATCTAAGTATGTAAAGGTTGAATCGAACTTTTGAGCATCAGAAAAAGATATTTTGAGAAAGAAGTAGCTCAGTAGGAGTGTGAAAGATTTGGAGATTTTATATTGTTTAGATGAATTGAGAAGTTGTATATAATAATAATAATATTGGGGAAGAAAGTGAGGGAGTTGACGGAATCCGGAGACGGCGGTCGGTGGCGGTGGGAGATCTGGTGGACAGGCTGGACGTTTATATACTGCTTTTTGACGACGTTATTATCGCGGCCGTTATAACTATTTTGGACTCGTTACCCTTTTACAGAGTTTTATCCATCTGTTTGGATGTACCTTTTTTATTGTAATAAACGATCTCAAGTTTATATGTTTAGTTTTATATAAAGTTTAGAAAAATGGGTTTTAAAAACCGGTTCAAACTGGCACGTATTATTGGCTGAAGAGGTTTCTGAGCTCAACCTGATGCGGTATAAAAACTGGTTCTTAAAACATTGTCTCAATCGTTCCATCAACTCAAATTGCTTTTTACGATGGTATACGTATTTTCAAAAGTTTCATTCGGTTGTATACATAGAAGTGTATTATAAGCAAATAGATTTGTATGATTAGCCAGAGCCAGAATATTTAACGTCAAAATGAGGTTAGCACACTTCATGGAGGGCATATGCATTTTAGGGGAGAGATCCTTGGTTCAATTCTTGACAAAGGTGAATCATTTAGAATTATTGGTGTAATAGAATAAGAACAAGTGTTGTCCTTCAAACAAAAAAGAAGAAAGATTTAATTAATATTAATATATTTGATCTTAAGTATATATCAACAATAAATTTTCACTCTTTATAAGAGGTGTATGATTTATAGTTACTTTTCTAAATTGTCTATTTATTATATATTATATTTATTATATATAATAAATTTGTGCTCAAATCCCTATTTTTGTTATGACCTTGTAAATTTAGATTGTGATTCTATAACCTTGTTGGATTATTGAGTGCTATATAAAGAAACCATACCATATTCTAAATAGGTAACTATATTATTTTTATTTAATATTCTGACTGATAATAAGATTAGAAGTATTATCTAACAATATATCTGACTGATAATAATATTAGAAGTATATCTAACGATAAAACGTGTATCGCCAATGAAGGGTACTATGAATAGCGGCCGGGGGGGGGGGGGGGGGTAATAGAACAAGGGCACTAAGGATATTTGGTAACCAATCCAACCTATAGACTTGGTACCGAATGTTGTTAGAAAATGCGTATCATTTTTCTCTAACTGATATAGAAGAATAATAATAATAATAATAATAATAATAATAATAATAAAAAAACGTGTACCATTATCAAATACTAGACTATATAAAAATGGTTGCATTTTTCTCAACCGACATCATGGGCACATGGACATGAGAAATATTGAATTTATGAGGTAACACGGTCCACATAAAGTGATGCTCCACCATTCCCATTAATTGCATGTGACTTTCCCACAAATGGGTTTAAACGTCAAAGTCAATTGAAAACTTCTTATTATGCTTTGATCTAAGATATTTGTGAACTAATATAATTTTTTATTTATGGGTAAAGGTGTTACAAAATTAATCATGATTCGTTTCTTGAGATTTAAGAAAACTAACATTTTTTTCTTTTATCTAGTTGTGCTTTGATTTTACCTTGATTAACGATAAGAATAATAACTTATGAGAATGTTACATGTGTGTTCAACTTTTTTAATTTATGTTTTTACTAGGTTAGAACCCGTGTATTACACGAATTGAATAAATGTAATTTTATATATTAAATAATAAAAAGTTATATCTTTACGAACCCCGTATATTGTACGGGTTAAATAAATGTAATTTTATATATCAAATAATAAAAAAGTTATATCTTTAAAAACCATGTGTATTACACAGATTAAATAAATGTAATTTTGTATACTAAATGCTAAAAAACGTCGTATCTTTAAAAAATCCGTGTATAATCAGGTTGAATAAATCTACTAAATAATTAAAAAATTACATCCTTAAAAACTCCGTATATTACACGTGTTGAATAGATCTAAAAAAAGTTATATCTTTAAAAACCATGTGTATTACACAGATTAAATAAATGTAATTTTGTATACTAAATGCTAAAAACGTCGTATCTTTAAAAAACTCGTGTATAGTTGGGTTAAAAAATCTAACAAATAAAAAAAATTATATCCTTAAAAAACCTCGTGTATTACACGTGTTGAATAAATTTAATTTTACATAGCAAATGATAAAAAGTTATATCTTTAAAAACTTCGTGTATTACACGGGTTATATAAATGTAACTTTGAATAGTAAATAATAAAAAAAATATTGTTAAAAACCCCACGTTTTACACGAGTTGAATAAATATAATTTTGTATACCAAATAATAAAATATATATTTTTAATAAATTAGGATAACATTTAATATTAATTTATTATTTATATATTTAATATAAGATAAGTAGGGAAGAGAGGTATTTGTTTTAAAAATATATTAAATTAATAATTTAGATTTGAGGATAATATTTTATTAAAGTATGATAAGATTTAATATTAATTTATAATTTATTTAGTTAATATAAGGGGAGTGGGGGTGGTCACTAGTGATAGAATTCCATCACTCACAAACATCCAATCAAGTTCCGCCATGTCATCAACCACTATTCTATCACCCACAAGCCTTTTTTAGTGGCGGTGGTCATCACTAGTGATGGAATTCCATCACTCACAACTTTTTATTTTTATTTTTTAAATTAGAAATTAACAATAAAACACTAAATTATAAATTTCATTAAAATTAAAAAATAAATTACATAGCAAAATAAAAAACAACTAAACATTGTAAAAAAAACTTAAATTAAACGGGTGGCATCTCCCAACCCCACATTTCGCAAATCTCGCGCTTTTGTTGAATTACAACGGACTTAAACGGTTCGTCGAGATGGGCGTGCGGCTTGCACAAGATTTTTAAATCATTTTGTCTTTCTACCGTTTTCAAGTGTCCCATGTACGCGTGCTCGCGTTCAACTTTTTCGGACATAATTTTTTATTTTCTTTGTTTGGCCTCGTTGTATTGCGCCAATTTCGCCTCTTTGATTATGAAGATCGACTCCGCCACCGCTTCCTTTCCTTTGGTTGACGATTCACCCCTTTTCCTGCGGCGTGGCCTTGTAGGTGTATCTTCTTCAACGGGGTCATCAACGGGTTGATCGGGTTCGTCAAGGGGGTCTTCGTTTAAATTCATTTGGGGCAAGTTATCCGACGCGGAAGTCGTGTAGTTCCCCGAATCGGATGCCTTTGATCTTTTCGGACCTCCTCTTTTTTTTTTTTGCAGCCGTAGGACCACGCATGTCGACCAACTCAACCGGGACCCACTTCGGGTGACGTCTTGCAACGTCCCATGCCGCCACATGTGGAAAACTCCTCTTTTTGTAGACTTGGCAATACTGTTCGGTGGCTTTTTGCATGATTGTCGCATCGCTCGCTCCACTTTGTGGATTTCGGTTCTACAAAAAAATATAAAAAGTTATGTATTTTTAAAAAAAAAAATTCTGTTTTCTGTTTTTAAAAAAAAACTGTTTCTGTATTTTATTAAAAATAACTGTTTCCTGTTTTAAAAAAAAAACTGTTTTTGTTTTTTATAAAAAATTACTGTTTTCTGTTTTTTTTAAATAACAGTTTTTGTTAAAAAAAAAAACTGTTTCTGTTTTTTATAAAAAAAATATGTTTTCTGTTTTTTTTTAAAACTGTTTCTGTTTAAAAAAAAACTGTTTTCTGTTTTAAAAAAAATAACAGTTTCTGTTTTTTTTTTTTAAATAACAGTTTTCTGTATTTTTTAAAAAACTGTTTCTGTTTTTTTTTTAAATAACAGTTTTCTGTTTTTTTTAAATAAGAGTTTAAAAAAAGATTTAAACTTTATAAAAAACATACCTTTTGAATGAAACAACCGTTGAACTTACTAATTTTCCCATTCAAATCCGTCCATTTCGAAGTCATTTGGTCCATGTTTCGTTCCTTTGCACCGGGAAGTTGGCTAAAATGATTAATGACCCGTCTCCAAAACATATCCTTTCTTTGCTCGTTGGTATGTTTCTTGTTCTCGGAGATGTGCAAGTACGCCTTCACCAATGCCACCTCCTCCTCGCTCGTCCAATGTTTTCGGACGGTTGACGGGACAATTTCTTGAACGTCATCATTTTCTTCTTCTTCCTCTTCCTCTTCTTCTTTTTCTTCTTCTTCTTCTTGTTCTTGAACGTAATAATCATCTTCATCGTCGTCGAGACTTGGTTGTGGTTTACGATACACATTTGCAAATTGACGGATGAGGGTGTTATCTTCTAGTAGTGGGTCGAGTTGGTGGGGTTGGGTTTGAAAGTGTGGAAACAATTGGGGTTGAAATTGGTGAGGTTGAAACGGTGGAACGAACGGTTGGTTTTGATACGTTTGAGATTGAAAGGGTGGATATTGTTGGGTTTGAAAATGTGGGACTTGCTCGGGTTCGTCTTGCAACCTAAAGCGCGTCGGCTCGCCAAGATTCGCTCGAACCTTGGGTCTTACGGGATTTTTCTTCGTACCCGAACCTCTTTTTTTCGAACCCCCACATCTCTTGCTTGAACCTTCCATGTTGTAATTTTTTTGAGTTGAATTGGAGAATTTTTTAGTTGAATTGGAGAGTTTTTTGATTTTTTTGAAGTGAGTGGGGGGAATGGTTTGTGGATTTATATAAAAACATTCAAAAAAAAAATAAAATAAAATCCCAACGTTCATATATTGTGCCAAACGGTCAAAAAAGCAAACGGTCATCTCATTCTCCACGCGTGATGCTTTCCACGCGTTGAATTGTTCACGCGTTATATTAGGGGGTGGCGGCGGTGTGCAATGTTGATCAACGCGTGATGGGGGTGTCATCACGGACCACCCCCAGTCCCCTAAGATAAGTATAGATTTAAGGATACCTTCAATGGATGACACGTGTACAAAAGTTGGTTTCTTTTATTACAGTAGATAGAAGATTATTATACTTATATTAATGATTTATAGTTTGTTGTTTATTTGCCTTGTATTTTGATGTATTAAATTTTCCATTTAGATGCTGTAATCTAATCGTTATCAAACAGTTTGGATAGTGTAACACCCCAAAAATGGGTTTGGTAATTTAAACCCGGTTAATACAAAGGAACGGGTAAAAATACTGCTAGGGGTAAAAGTGAACCCGTTAATGAATATTGACTAGGAATAATTAACCTAGTTGAATATTAGTATCGTTAGTATTAAACGAAGGGTTGTAGCCTTATTTAAATAAAACGAAACATGAGGGACCAAAGTAAACAACTTGAAAGTTGTTTTATTAAATAGAAAACAACACACACACAAACACACACATCGTGTGTGTGTGTGTTCTTCATCAACGAGCAGGGAAGGCTCCCTTGGAGCCAAAACCCTAAACTTCACAAATTCTCCAAATTGAAAGGCTAAACGAAGTCCAAATTCACAACCGAACATGAATTAACGATCACCTTCACAAGGAGATCGTAAAGTATGTCTTCAAACTTAGATTTGATGATCTTGTTTGAAGTGGGTTATGATCAATACATGAATTTGTATGCAATTAAGCTTGTAGAGGTGTTAGAAACACCAAATAGAACTTGTGTTATGAATAATTTCAAGTAATTGGGTGATTTAGAATGAAAACCCATTGCATGAGTATGAAGATGATGATCATGATGAACTTGTAGATGTATTAGTGTGATCTTGTGATGTATAAGGTGTTATATGATAGACTTAGATAGATAAACTTGATGTGGAAATTATGATTATGAGATTTTGCTTGAATGTGATGGTTCATAAGATGAATTAGGGAAGAACATGTTTAAAGCACTTGTACATTATGCTTAAAAAGTGATACGCACACCAAGTGTTTGATGAAATGTCTAAATGACAATAATATGGGAAATTGTATGCAATTAATGGGTAAACATGTATAGAAAGTGGTATTAATGAAATTGATAGTAAACTAACATGAGGAATGTATTTTAGATATAGTTCATGTGAAGATTATGTTAGGTTGATGTTGAGTATGCTTTATGCTTGTTTGAACTGATTAATGAAAGTCATACGTGAGATATGAAATTGATATGATCGTTCATACGCACAATCATATATGCTAACAAGAATGTGAATGTAATGACATGTACGGTTAGGAGTCATGTCAACGCGGACACAAGCATGGAAGGGCAACGGGCCAAGGATAAACACGGAAGCTATGCTCGAACTCGGACGTACAAGGTAAGTGAACTCCAAACTTACCCTTTTGTTTAGTAATGTAATTATGACATATGGTAATTATTGAATGTAATATAAGAAAATATGAATTGTTGTTATTACTAAGTTAAGTTATAGTGGAACTGAGACGGAAGTGGTTAAGAAAGAGATTCGATTAAGTTTGGGTAAGAAACGGAACTTATTTAATGAATTATACATAAAGATGAATTAAGGAGTATATATGTAGGATGTAAATTGTAGGTACGAGTGTGAATAGAAAATGAATACTTGCTTGAGAGAGGTATTTAATTATATGCTTGAATGAATAAGACGAGTTATGCGTATTTGAGGACACGTCCATATGAAAGGAAGTTAATGATACTAACCGTTTTTCTATTAAGAATTAATGTAGAACATAGGCAGGTTATTAATGGAAGTAAAGGTTGACTCTGCAATCCGATGCGACTAATGGAATGGATGGATGAAGGAGCTAGTATAAGAGGAAGCATGATATGTGGACGCTTACTATGCATGTGTTAATATTTTGTATTATGTTACCGGTTACTAATGATGAGATTAAATGTGGTGACTGCAGGTTGTTCAGGATTTTGGATGTTTCACCAAGAATTGTACGCGGTTGAAGATCGAGTCAAGACATGGATTGTACGTGGGTGTGTATGTGGTCACTTAATTCGATATATGTATGATAGTTGTCAATCAAATTTTCTAAAGGAACTAATGTATTTAAGTGAAAGAAAGGATGTCATTAAAGAAATTTTTAATTATGTGTTTTCCGCTGCGAATTTTGGTTTTAAACATTTAGGGCGTTACAGATAGAAATTATCTATTTATCTAATTTTGTTCACGCATAAAATTATGGAAATTCGGTCAATTTTTTTTTGAAAAAATAGGATTATTGTATCAAGCTATGAATAAGCACAGAATTTATCTAAAAACACGTATTTTCCACTTAATTTGGTGGAGAATGCATTCATTGAAAAATTATATGTATGTTTCATATATTGTCTGTGCACAAATTTCGGTTGACTATATGAAATGTGGATGGGTTTTTAGTTTTTCTTCCTCATGTGTAAGAAAGATGAATTACAAGCAAATCATGTGATTCCACTTTGACGCTAAGGTGCTGTTTGTTTTTTTGCTAGAAGTACTTCTGGCCACTTATGTCTGCGCCGCGCAGACGCGGGCAGACGTTTGGATGCTGCAGATTGTTTGTTTTCTCGTAGACCTTTCATTAAAAAAAGGTCTGCGAGAACTCTTCACCACACAGACATGTTCCATCCTCTTCCAACCTCTTCTCCTCTTCTCCCTCTGCCACCACCACCTCCTCTGCCACCACCATCTCCACCTCCGACCTCCTCTGCCACCACCATCTCCACTCCGACACCATCTCCACCTCCGCTCCAGCCCCAAATCGACATCACAAACAAAACCCCCAAATCTGCTCCAAACCAAACATCCAAAACTTAAAACCCACAAACACCTGCATCTTATTCAAACCAAAAAACATCATTTCGGTACCGAAGATTGAACAACAAGATGAGCAAGCTGTTGTTGTTGATCAACAAACCTTCGTTTAAGATAACTTTCAAGAATCTCCAGCCGCACCCCCACCACCTCGAGAACTCCACCATCTCTCGCACATATCCAGGTATGAAATTAGGGATTTTTTTTTTGTGAAATTTCATCTTCTGTTCTCGTTCTCTCTCTCGATGTTCTCTGATTTCGCCGCTGCCACTGTTACCGGTGTCGGAGAAGACGACCGGAGCTTCTCCGGTGACTGTGTTGTAGAAAGGGAGAAGGGGGAAACAGGTGGGTGCAGTGGGTGTTCGTCGGAGGACAAAAAGGAAGCCGGTAACCGGCGTCACTCCGGTTGCCGGAGCCGGAGAGGAGAGGCGAGAGGAGAGCAGGTGGTTGTTTGGGGTTTCTAGTGAACAAAAATGAGGGAACAGGATGGTTGTGGTGGTGGTGGTAAATCAGCAGAGAGAGAGAAGTGTGGTGTGAGTTGTGTGTGTGTTAGAAGAGTTTTTGTATAAAAAAACAAACAAACCCTCTTCTCCTTGCAGACTGCAGACATTTGGTCAACCTCTTCTCTGCAGATGTGGTCCGCAGACTGCAGACCTTTTCCTGCAGAAAAAACAAACAGCACCTAAGTAAATCATTAATATGAATCATAATGTTTTGAATCTCAAGGAATATGTTAATGCAAAAAGGGCAGTTATTTATAGGTGACATATGGTAATGAAATCACATAATACTAGTGCAACATAACCATGGTAATTGAAGAGATATGGTGTCGGACTTTCTGCGGGTTCGGGCAAAACTCATATTCAACCTGCAACATAGATAGTTGGCCATAACAAGTCATCGACGGGCCACACCCTCCACGTGGAGATATGCCAGCATGTATGAGACAAAAGGGACAATATGAAAGCGACGTGTAGCCAGTGACGGTCCGCAGACCACTGTAACATGGGATCTCCTCTAGCGGCAATCGTAGGAGAGACAAGAAGTACAAGTGACAAAAACATCTGGCTAATCACACACCGTGGACACCCTCTGAAACCTTCATTAGCGGTTGACAAGAGATATTAAGGATATCCTGAAAGCGACATGTGGCCAATGAGAGGCCGCGGACACACACCCTATGCATGTTTATTAAGTCTATGAGTATCAATAAACTGATTTTGTTAAATTGACCTAATACAATGAGATCCTTAAATCTGACTAAATATTAACGAGTTGATTGAAATCTAAGAGTTTCATGTCCTTTGTTTAGAGTAAGTTATGTGACCTTGATTATGTGAGATACCATGATCTTGAAAGTTTAGCATAATTGTTGATGGATGGGCTTTGGAATGTGATTTGTATATGTTAAATCTTATGAATGTTAAGTGTGTGGAATTAGGGATGAACTCGGTACCGACCGGTACCGGTACCAAAAATCCCCAAAAGTAGGTACCGGTACCGAATATACCCGGTACGGTACGGTTCGGTACCGGTATTTGAGGGTAAAAATCGGTAAATACGGTAAAAATCGGTAAATACCGGTACTGAACCGGTACCGAAAATGTCAAAAGTCGGTACCGAATCGGTACTGAAAATGTACCCGGTTCGGTAAATTCGGTACCGGTACGGTACCGGGTACCATTTGCTCATCCCTATGTGGAATAAGTTGACTATGAGATATTGATGTTCTGTAGGCTAAACGCGAAGATTGGATGCATTTTGGAAGACACAAGCAGGTTGGAAGTTAAGAGAAGAGAAGAATCAAGAGTGGAAGATTAAACACGAAGTTATGGAAGCTTGGATGAAACTACAAGAGGTTGGAATGCAAGAAAAACAAGATTGCAATCTAAACATGGACTTGTTGCATACGTATTTTATAGAATGGTTGTAAACTTTTGATTTTTAATTGAAACTTTGTTCTTGCGTCTTTCAACTCCCAAGATTTCTAGCTTTTTTTTTTTTTTTTTTTTTTTTTTTTTTTTTTTGCAACCGAGGTAAATTATCATTGTCTATCACAATCAATTAATTTTCTTAATCATGTCTGTAAATTTTCCCACTTGAACCTAACAATTGAATACACTTTGAATCCAAAACCTGGAAGGATCACTTTGCATTCACGTGATAAACTTTTTCGTTTTTATTTATTTATTTATTTTTTATTTTTTTTTGCAACCGAGTTAAATTATCATTGTCTATCACAATCAATTAATTTTCTTAATCAGGTCTATGTAAATTTTCCCACTTGAACCTAACAATTGAATACACTTTGAATCCAAAATCTGGAAGGATCACTTTTTAGTTCAAACAACTCTTAAAAAATCAATTTTCCTTTCGTACAATTTCATAATTACAAAAGAAGCAATTGAACAACAACCATTTCCATAGTAATCAATGTGGTTCGATACCCACTTTACCTTATCTAATAAGGTAGTTGGGATTGAGTTTTAACTCTTATTTTTGACTAGACATCGGCAATTGTATGTAATACGTTAATGTGAATATGTTATATGGATTATAAATATCTTAAAGTTTGCATATAATAATAAATATCTCTTATTTGATGTCTTAGAACATCACTCAACATAATTAGGATGTCGTTATATTGAAACCATGAGTGTGAAGATGGGGACAATGGTTTGAAAATTACTTTTTTTTTTTTGGCTGGCTTAACGGTACACATGGCGCAACGGAACTGCCACCGCCCGAGTTCGAGCCCCGAGCCCCCCCTAAGGTCCAGCCCTCACCAGCATGGCGACCGGTTAGTACTCGAACCCGTTTAGCCACCCGAGCAGGAACCCGCCACAGACTTTGGAATAATCTCAAAGCTATGTGGAAAACCTTCTCCCACTCAGGATCGAACCCGCGACCTTGTGGTCACGTTTCCAAACCATCACTGTGGTGGCCACTGGGACAAGTCCCCGTGGTTTTGAAATACTCCATCAGTTTACTAGTCAGAATGGTTTTAAATGATTTAATAAAAAGATAGAAACTTTAAATGCAACTTGAATGAAAAATAATGCATTGCAATGGTAACGCATAACTATTTTAGTGTGCTAACTTTACACTCATAAATACAACTTGAAAATGGTGTTTTTTAATCTTTTTTTCATCACTCTTTAAAATTGATATATTCTTTATTTCCTTTAGTATGAAGTTTGAACATCTTTTTTTTAAACGGCAAATTTGGATCACTGACGGACCACTGGAGTATCATCGTGCCACCAGCAGAACCACCCGATCATATCCATCTCCACTAGGCAATAATGCCTATACACCAATTCAGGAGGAAACCCAATAAATATGGGAAAAAACCCCTGTCATATCCATCTCCACTGAAGTTTGAACATCTGAAGAAAAACAAAACAAACGTTGGATATCATTAAACCTCTAACCAAATGAGAGGGAGGGCGTTTCATAGTTTTTTTAAACGTCAATAACTTTTCATATGTTTTTTTCCTTCTAAACAAACAAGAGACTCTATTGAATCTTCATATGATCAATTAGACACTTGCCATCAAGTTTGCTGTTAATGATTAACTTCACATACTCGTGTGCATCAACCGTCTTATACTTTGGTGTCTTCCCCTTAACGAGCTTGGGCAATGGTCCGACCATGGCTTCAAGGCCCGGACTATGAAAAGCCGCAATCGAGAGCCGCTCTTTTTCAAAGTCAACTACAGCCCTATGCTCGATACTACTGTACTCTCCATTACTCATTATCTGTTTTAATACAAAAATATAACCCCATTAAAATTCCATTTAAACTTGGTTCCACTTTGTCTTGATTTTCATAAAAACAACATGGAGAATTAACATACTTAAATCGATTATATGACACGCTTTTGGTGATCTTTCGATTAATTACCTCCATGACATCACCAACGTTGACGATAATCGATCCAGGAATGGGCTTGATAGGCACCCATTTTGAGTTCTTCTTGATTTGTAGCCCTTGCAGGGGCGGACCTAGTGTGGTACTAGGCGTAGCCCGGGCTACGGCTCAACTTTTACCCGCTAGTGTAAAAATTTTTTTTTTTCGTTTTTTATACTAAGGACACCCCTCAACAATTACTAGGACACCCCTCAATAAAATTTACAAACTGAAATTAAGCCCAATATATTATGATTATATTGGCCCAAATAATCAAATGATAGCCCAATACTAGTTAACCCAAATAACAAAATAATAACCCAATTGAACAGAATTATGATTTGGGCAGCAGATTATTATGCGGGGATAATCAAAGGTCACGAACAACAAACAGGCGGAACACGGGAACAGTCGAACAGAATTGGGCAATTCGCTGAAGTGCTGAACTGTTGTTGTCGAACAAGAAGTCACGAAGTCAGTCTCGCAGTCGCAGATTAGGGAATGCGAAAAAGAACAATAAATTGACATCGCCAAAGATACAAAAGGAGATTATTGAATGCTTTTCAAAGGAAGTAACAAAAAGCATTTGTGCACAAATTAAAGATGACGTGTTTGGGTTGAAACGGGAACGCATAGTTCTTGTCCTACAGTTTATCGGGTAGTTAAGCTAGCTTTGCTTTTACCGGTGGCAACCGCAACCGTTGAAAGATGTTTTTCGAAATTGAAGCTTGTGAAGACGGATTTACGCAATCGAATCGGTCCGGAATTCTTGAACAATGCTATGGTTTGTGCGGTCGAAAATGATTTTTTAAGTGAAGTAAAAGACGACGATGTGATGGAACGATTTCAAGCTATGAAAAAAAGAAGAGGACAAATCTATTAGGTATTTGTTTTACTTTATTTTATGTATTGTTTTTTTTTTAATATTGTATGATTGCACGGTAAAAAAAAAAAATTTGGGATACCCCTGAATTTTTGTTCTAGTTCCGCCACTGAGCCCTGGGACTTCATTGACTTGAACCAAGAGGGTAAGACCGGTTGCATCTGAGTGTGGAGCCAATCCTAAAACCTTTCGTGCCTCGGGACATGGTGGATAGTAGTTCATTCTAATACCTTGTGTGCAGTTCTCTAAGTCAAACTTTTTGCCCATTACTTCGGGTTCAATTCCAAGGTTTATAGATATTAACTTAAATAGCTTCATTGAAACGCCACATAACTTGTTCGAGTATACGTCTAAGGTTTCCCTGATCAACATGAATACATTCCAAGATTTATAGATATTAACTTGAACAATTTCATTGAGACAACATATAACTTGTTCAAGTATTCGTCTAAGATTTTTTTTTTTTTTTTTTTGTTTCTTCCAGAAATGATTATTTTGAAAATGCTTGATGACAAATAGGGTCATTTGTTTGTTTTCAATCCTGGGATATATAGGCATTGTGCTTTAGAGTTCACAAAACTTAAGACATTATACAAAAAAGGGGGCATTTTGTCTTAGCAACTTCGTGGTATCATCTAGTGGTGGACCCAGGATTTTTTCATTAGGGGGAATCGCGGTGAAGTGGTTATCTAATATTAACTATCAAGGTGAAGTGGTTATCTAAAAATCTGATCTCTTGTTTGATATTAGGCAATTGCATCATCATCATACTCAGTAAATTCAACCAATGACAAAGCCAAGATAGGGTCTGAGGAGGGTAAGATGTAGACATCCTTACCTCTACTCCGTAGGAATAGAGAGGTTGCTTCTAATGAGACCCCGGCTCAAATGGAAAACAAAAAGACATAGACCATTTAAAAGAAAAATATGTAGATCATTTAGAAAAATCCAAAAATAATTAGACTTTATTATGAATTTGAACATTTTAGGGTCAAGAAAATGAAATTTACCTGAAGGAATTGGGATTTTGAGGCCAAAATCTGAGGTTCCTTAGAGAGACTGGTAATGGCAAAAGGAAGAGCATGTCTCCCCAATCAAGTTTTTGCTCTTCAGAAAGAACAAAAGCTTGACCGTAACCTTCAATGGTGCTTGGAATCTGTGCATATTTCATCTTCTCCTCTAATGGCAGCTTGAAGAACTCCTCTGTAACCTTCTTTATTGCATCTATAGCTTCTGATATCCCATGATTCACCAACTGTTCACATTTTTTTTAAACTGTTGATTAGTAACAATACTCATAATAATCACACCGATATTTATTGGTCAAGGGCGGAACCTGAGGGGGGCAAGAGAGTCCGTGGGGCGTGGACCCTAGTCACCGGAATTGGTTGGATCATTTAATATAAAATCATTGTTTATAACAAAACATAAGTTGAACCCCTAGTTACTACAAGTAGAAAACAAAATAAAAACATTATGATGAACCCGACTAAAAAGTACTGTTTTCGCCACTTGTAATACTCGTTACCTGGAAGAACCCCCAATCTCTACAAGCGACATTATTAGATTGTATATATAGAGTTGGTTCACTGAGTTAGTTAGTTTCTGGTAGGGTGGTTAGTTAGTTACACCTCTAGTTTGTTATATATAGAGGTGAGGTTTATGTTGTAAAGATTGATTCTGAGTTCTATGTGAGATTACCGTTTCATGCTTTACTTCATGGTATCAGAGCAGATGCTCCTGACTCTGATGGCCTGATTCCGGTGAGTTGTTAGATCTCCGATCAACTTTCCGGTAATCCTCCATTCTTTCCGATCTTCACTCTGTTCAATCATCTCCAGATCTCCTTCTTCTATTCTCCTTCCTTTCTTCCAGTTTTCTTCATCACTTTCTTCCAGATCTTCATTTTATTTCTGTGATAATCATCAATTTCGTCCAGATCTTCATTCTTTGTCTGAGATAATCATCAATTTTTCACAGTTGAGAGCAAAATTGTTGACATTTGAATCTCGATTAAAACAAACAGAAACGAACTATCAAACCTCTATACCTGTTTCTGCTATGGCGGCCATGAATGATCAAACCCTACCAGAAATGTTGAATCTCGCATCAATCAACTTCCCTCACAACATCTCCGACTCCTATTCTCGAATCAAAACCAACACCGCCTACTTCCGCATGAACTATGCGACAATCGTGCTAATAATACTGTTTTTAAGCTTGTTATGGCATCCGATCTCGTTAATCGTGTTAGTTGTGTTGATGGCGGCGTGGTTGTTTCTGTATTTTCTTCGTGATGAGCCGCTGATGATATTTCACCGTGTGATTGATAATCGTGTTGCTATGGCGGCCATGAATGTTCAAACCCTACCTCATGAGACTTCAAATAAGTCAGTGATTTGTCAGATTGTTGATGGAACACAAGTTGGACCACGTGATGGGTTATTGGGCTCAAGCCCAAGTCAGATTGTTGTTATGAATAACTCACAGAATGCTATTTCTGGGCAAACTGATGGATTTGGGCCAGCACATTTAGCAAATTGGGCCAGTACAGTGCAAACGTCACATTTTGGATTGATGGCTGATTTATCGGGTACATGTGAGCGTGTTGATTCTTGGATACCCGATTCCGGTGCCACTGCGCATATGACTGCTGATTTTTCTATTGTATTTGATGCTGCTCCTTACACCGGCTCTGAGCGAGTCGTTGTAGGCAATGGTATGGCTCTTACTATTTCTCACATTGGCACTGCCTTGCTTCATTTATCTGATCGTACTCTCACTCTTAGACATGTTCTTGTGGTTCCTGGCTTAGCCAAGAACCTTTTATCGATTACGCAGTTAGTGATTGATCATCCTATAGCTGTTATTTTTTCACATCTAGGTCTGTCCATTCAGACTCTTGATGGACAGCTCCTCCATCACACACGTGGTAGTCCACATCAGCTATATTCACTTGCTGCTTTCACTTCTGTTTCTCGTGAGACTTGGCATTCTCGGTTGGGTCATCCGTCTGATGATGTTTTGTCTAGATGTTCGTTTTTACATCTGACAAACAAAACCCAACACACACATTGTACCGCTTGTAGTATTTCAAAATCAACTAGATTGCCTTTTACATCAGTTGTATCTCATTCTACTTCACCTTTACATATTATACATTGTGACATTTGGGGTGCCTCGCCTGTTATGTCTAGAGATGGATACAGATATTTCATTACTTTCATTGATGATTTCAGTCGATTTACATGGATGTATCCTTTGACTTGTCGTTCTCAAGCGGTTGATTGCTTTCGGCACTTCAAACCGCTTGTTGAGAACCTTTTCTCCTGCACCATCAAGCATCTTCAGTGTGATGGTGCTCCTGAGCTCATTCGTGGATCTATGGCTCGTTTTCTTTCAGATTCTGGCATCGCTTATCGCATTTCATGTCCCTATACTCCCCAACAAAATGGGGTTGCTGAGCGGAAAAACCGCCATCTTTCTGAGGTAGCTCGAGCTTTATTGTTTCATGCTCAGTTACCAAAGAAATTCTGGTATGATGCATATGCCACTGCAGCCTTCCTTATTAACCGGTTACCGTCATCGGTTCTTCATCACTCATCTCCTTATGAGGTTCTTTTTGGATCTCGTCCCGATTACTCTCTTCTTCGTACTTTTGGGTGTTTGTGTTATCCGTTTCTAGGTGATACTCGAGCGGATAAACTTTCACCCAAGTCTACTTCTTGTATCTTTGTTGGCTATGCCCCATCTCATCTTGGTTATCTTTGTTATGATCCTCATACGTCTCGGACGTATACTTCTCGACATGTTCGGTTCCATGAGTCGATTTTTGACATTCCGGGGAGTTCTACTACTCTCACAGCTTCTTCAGATTCTATTCCTTTCTCCATTCCTCCTCCTTCGCTTTCTACTTCTGTTTCTTCTCTTTCTTCTTCATCCTCTCCTATTATTCCTTCCTCATCTTCTCCTATTATTCCTTCCTCATCTTCTCATGCTATTCCCTCTCCTGATATTACTTCACCTTCTTTTCCTCCTCCTCCTCCTACTACTACTACTTTTGTTCCGACTCACCCGATGGTTACACGATCTCGTGATCATACACGGCAGCCGCGTCAGTTTCCTGATCATGTTCTTTTTCATGTCTCTACTACTCCTACCACTGAGCCTTCCACATTTCGGCAGGCTCAACAGTATTCTGTTTGGTGGGATGCGATGCGTGCTGAGATTGATGCTCTTCATGCCAACCAGACTTGGCGTCTGGTTCAGGCTCCCACTGACGCCAACATTGTTGGTTGTAAGTGGGTTTACAGGATTAAACATAATCCTGATGGATCAGTGAGTCGTTATAAAGCCCGGCTTGTTGCCAAGGGCTTTCATCAGACTGAGGGTATTGACTACACTGAGACTTTTAGTCCTGTGGTCAAACCTACTACTATTCGTATTGTTCTTTCAGTCGCTTTCTCTCGAGGGTGGTCTATTCGTCAGGTTGATGTCAACAATGCGTTCTTACATGGGGATCTTTCTGAGACTGTGTATATGACCCAGCCCCCAGGCTTTGTTGACTCATCTAGACCACATTATGTTTGTCGCCTGCAGAAGGCTCTTTATGGCCTAAAGCAAGCTCCTAGAGCTTGGTTTTCCAAGCTATCCACCGCTCTGCTTGCTGATGGTTTTACCCAGTGTCTTTCAGATGTATCTCTCTTTGTTTACAGTCGAGATTCGATACTCTGTTATGTCTTGATCTATGTTGATGACATCATTATTACTGGGAGCTCATCTGATTTTGTTACTGGTTTGATTGGGCGCTTGCACTCTCAGTTTGCGCTCAAGGATTTGGGACAGTTATCATATTTTCTGGGTATTCAGGCTACATTTTCTGAGGATGTCTTACATTTATCACAGCAGCGCTACTTACTTGATTTGTTACAGCGTACGGGTCTTGCCGATTGTCGTCCATTATCTACACCTGTCTCTTCTGGTAGACAGCTTTCTCGGCACACTGGTGACCCTTTGTCTGATCCTACTATGTATCGGAGCACTGTTGGTGCATTACAGTATCTTGTGTTGACACGACCAGAGATTGCGTATGCGGTCAGTAAGGTGTCGCAGTTTCTTCAGACACCTACTGATCGACACTGGGTCGCTGTCAAGCGGATTTTGCGGTATCTTAAGGGTACCATCTCTCATGGATTATGTATACGTCGGTCTACTTGTGTTGATTTACATGCGTATAGTGATGCTGATTGGGCTGGATGTCCTGATGATCGACGTTCTACCACAGGTTATTGTGTTTTTCTTGGGCCCAACCTCATTAGTTGGAGCTCCAAGAAACAACATACGGTTGCTAGATCGAGCACAGAGGCTGAGTATCGTGCTCTTGCTCATACCGCTGCTGAGTTACGATGGATTACATCTATATTGCATGAGCTACATATTACGATGACTTGTCCACCATCTCTTTGGTGTGACAATATTGGAGCTACATATCTTGCAGTCAACCCGGTGTTTCATCAGCGTACGAAACACTTGGAGATTGACTTACATTTTATTCGTGACATGGTATTGGCAGGTGTTTTGTATGTTCGGTATGTTTCTACTATATTTCAGATTGCAGACATTTTGACCAAAGGGTTGTCTTCGGTTCGTTTTGACACTCTGCGGTCCAAGCTTCACGTGGATGCTCCCCGTTCAGCTTGAGGGGGCATATTAGATTGTATATATAGAGTTGGTTCACTGAGTTAGTTAGTTTCTGGTAGGGTGGTTAGTTAGTTACACCTCTAGTTTGTTATATATAGAGGTGAGGTTTATGTTGTAAAGATTGATTCTGAGTTCTATGTGAGATTACCGTTTCATGCTTTACTTCAGACATGAAGTTTAGCGAGTTCATCATCATAGCCAAGTTGTCCATCCGTGGCGAGTCTGCTGATGTCAATAACCGGAATCTGCAGTGACTCGTCGGCTAAAACCTCTTCCGATTCAATATCTGGTCGAATATATCGAACCGGAACGTCTTTGAGGTCCTTGGAAGCAAGCGCTTGCACGTTATCGACAGGAATTGAACCGCCATACTCGGTTCTGTTGATTATTTCTTCAGTATTATCTTCCATGGCTATTGCTGGAACCTGTGATATGTGTTTACTTTCTTCATTTTGAAACGTAGATATATTCGTAGTAAAATATTTTGTTTATTGCATTGTTTGTTGTTGTGTCAATTTTGTTTCATTGATGTGACGTTTGGTTTGGAAATATTCAGAAAACAATGCTTGCACAAGCAGCAGGCCGGTACGTAACTTTGCATAGTTTGCTACTTGACAAACGTAACAAACAAACATAGAATCCGTGATGTCACACCCCCACCTGCAGCGGAATGGTACGGGGGATATGATGGTTGCCCAAAGTTTATGGCACTATTAAAATTTCATAATTAAACATGTCATGATTAAATGTCACACTTTTCATATAAGTTTCAAATATTCAAATAATACATCAGACTTGTCTTTTTAATTACTAAGGCAAAGCTCCTACGTGATCTTGATCCAGTCTAGTTTTCAATGCTATACACCTGTATCATGTGTAAAATAGTATTTTTAGATCAGCTACAAGAGCTGGTGAGTAAACCTTGGTTAAGTAAAGCAGGTTTACCATTTTAAAATTTAAAACTCAAAGTAATTTGTTTCACCTTTTTAATTCTAAATATTAGTTTAAATATTAAGCATGCAATCAATCATATAGAACCAATGCACAAGTGTCAAGTAATATGAACATATAATGGTAATTGAGTAATGACTAAGACTAAGACCGACACCAAAATCAAAACCAAAACCAACTCCTTGCGTCCCACACCCATAAAGGGTGTGACTGTGGCCCACCACTTTTTGCATTAATAACTTACTTAATTATCTTTCAATATTCCGACCTAGTGGGATTGTATCCTTGCTGACTCAAACCACTAGGTTGAGGGTAACGTCGCATTCACAAGAGAGGCCTACTACTATAACTAAGATAATGTCTTAAAATGCCCAAAGTGTGGAAATCATCAAAATGGTACATGAAAGATAAGTTGGATCCAAGTGATTCTTTCTTGTCTATCTGTTTTTTATTTTATTTTTATTTTCTATTTTTAATTTATCTTTTATTAAGTTTAAAAATCTTTTCACAATGTTTGATTCGATTAGACGTTGACGATAAGCCGGTATTAAAAGCTCTTGTGTCCTTGGAGGACCTCGGTATTTTGCCATCACTATACTACGTCCGCGATGGGTGCACTTGCCATAACGTGTGTATAGAGTGATAGTAGAATGTCGTGTTTTATAAATTTAAAACTTGAATTGGCAAGTAAAAAGAGCTAAAAATATACTAAAAAATATATACACACCTGCACACGTCAATGCCATTACGAAAATATACAAGGAACAACTGTTAGTTAAGTTATGAAAATAATAAGGATCCGTGATCCTCAGACTTCTTGTATAAGACTTTAAGGATCAGTGATCCAGGCGGGTCTAAGGATAAGTGATCCATAAGTACTAAAATTTAACCCCTAACAGGAATCGAAACCAGAATTTACTGGTCCCTAAGTCTTATCCTACGCTAAGATGCCACTAGTCTATAATGGTGTTTGTAAGTTAAAGGAAATAAGTGTATGTTTGGTATGGGGTAATGGAATAGACGAAGGAATGGAATGGACGAGGGAATGCAATGGATCATTACCATTTCATGTCTTGTTTGGTTACCATGTGTGAATGGAATGAATTATTATTGTGTATTGTTCGGTAGGCAAGAAAACGGAGTAATAAAATAAGTGGTGAGTGGTGGTGGTGGTCGGTGGTAGTAATTGTGGGTGGTTATAGGTGGCGGTTGTGGGTGTCAGCGGTGGTGGCGGCGATGGGTGGTGGTGGTGGCGGCAAGTGGCGGTGTGGCAGTGCCGACGAGTGGTGGTGGTGGCAAGGTGGCCGTTGGTGGTGGGTGGCAGCAGAGGTGGCGGTGGGTGGCGGCGGCGACGGCGGTTGGTGGTTGCGTTGACGATGGTGGTGGGTGGCGGCGACTAGTGGCGTTGGTGGTTGGTCGCGGCTGTGGGTGATAACAGCGGCGAGTGGGTGGCGACAGCGACGGTGGCTATCGGGGTGAGGTGGTGGCGGGTGGCGGCGATGGCGCGGTGGTGGTGGTGGGTTTTGGCGAAGGTGGTGGGTTGTGGTGTTGTTGATGAATGGTGTAAGAGGGGATGGAATGGAAAAAAACATGGGGGTGGAATGAATGATTTTGAGGGAATGGAATGCCTTTTGGAATAGGTGATTCCATTCCATTGACCAACCAAACACTCTTTTCTTCATTCCCTCGTAATCATCCATTCCATTCCACCTCTCATTCCTGCATATCAAACACTACCCAAATAATATATCAATTTATTAGCTGTCAATTTATTTGTTTCCTCTTTGTCATGATTTGTTTCCTCTCTTTTGCTCCTTCTACTGTATTTATCCTCTGTTTCGTGAGGTTTTGTTTCACAATGAAAACCAAAAAGTTGAATACCAGTTTCTATATGGTATCAGAGCAAGGTTCTCAAGAACCAACGGTCATAATCCAAGATGGTCGGAGCGAAACCCAGTGGTAGTGGCAAAAATGATGCCACTGACGTTTACTCACCCTATTATCTATCCCCTTCTGATTTACCCAAACAAATGCACGTCAACGAAGTCTTAATCGACAGAAACTATAGCGATTGGGCCAAGGAGATGGCTAACTTTCTGTTTGCGAAGAACAAGATGGGATTTGTGGACCGGAAGATTCCTAAACTAGAAAAGGCGGCGGATAAACTATATGTAGTGGATGCATTGTGACACCATGATCATCGGATGGCTCACGATGGCGATGGATAAAAACATCATGGCTAGCGTAAAATACGCTAACGCCTCCTCTGAAATATGGAAACAAATCATGACAAAGAGTGATGAAGGAGCAAAAAAGAGAAAACAAATCATATATTAGCTGTCAATTTATTTGTTTCCTCTTTGTCATGATTTGTTTCCTCTCTTTTGCTCCTTCTCCTGTATTGTTCCTCTGTTTCGTGAGTTTCACGAAACAGAGGAACAATATATGAGAAGGAGCAAAAGAGAGGAAACAAATCATGACAAAGAGGAAACAAATAAATTGATAGCTAATAAATTGATATATTATTTATTTCCGTTACATACTAGACCATATGTAATGGTTAATACCCCTTAGCGGCATTTCCATCACATTAATATCAAAACATCCTTTCAAAAAAATTATATAATGGTTAACGCCCCTAATGCCCTTTCAATTATTAATTTCCAGATTTTTTTTCTCATTTGGCATTATGCTAGAAACATCCATCCCTCTTCATACCCCTATAACACTCAGACGGCTTTGTTGGGGATGTTATGCAAGCCCCTTCACGCCTTTATAACGCCAATTACACATGATCTTATCGCTTACATTTTTTTCAAAATATTCTTGAAGATTCAGATGTTCAAACTTTATACACTTGTGACAATTTTTAATAATTATGATAAATGGTATAAGAGTAAATCAGACAATTCTTCATTTATGGTAAAGATAATGCAGTTACTTGCAAAATAAAACACCATGAATCATTTGTTATCTGCAAACAAAACACCATGTACCTTTTGTTCTGCAAAATAAAATACCATATATCTTCTACAAAGAAAACACCGCATAATGAACCCTTTCATACCTGCAAAATAAATACCATGTACATGTTACGTATAAAACACCATTATATAAACAGAATAAAAAACACAATAGACTAATAACACCTAGTTGAAAACGTAATACACACACATACCAATATGGCACTCATACTAAAAATAAAGAACACTCGTTACCGTGATGTAATTTTTTAAATAAAATACATATAAAAAGTTATTGACGTTTAAAAGGAAGGGAAAGAAAAGAAGAAAGAGGAAGGGAAGGGAAGTTTAAGGCGAAATTCAACCTTCTAAATTAGAAGGAAGTAGAGGAAGAGAAGAAAAGATAATATGAAAGATAAGAGGAAAGAAAAGGAAAATAGAATATTTCTCTTCTCTTTGAAGTAGAAACGTGTAGCAATCAAATGGCCAACAACACTCAAAGGATTCAAAAGCTTAAAAAACCTAAGGTTTATTCATAAACAATCAACTAACCAAAATGTTTACAAGCCAACCCTATTTATAGTTTTCAAAACCAAATAGATAAACAAACTAATAAAAGACAAATAGTAATCAAACAGATAAAAGAAATAATTTTAACATTTCAAACTCATAGATAAACCCTGCATCACTCTTCCTTTGTTAAGTAAACTCGGAACACAACGTAAGTAAATCATTTAGGTGATACTTAAGCAAACCAACTTGAAGGAATATGGATGTTTGGCGACTATATAGGGCACACTCTTCCGAGACCCAAAATTTTTTATTTCTTTAAATATATTGTATATAAGTATAAAAAAACAAAAGCTCGTAGCTAAATCTAAATGTAACACCCCGTGTTTCGAAAGTCAAAGTCAAGATTGAAGTCAAAGGAAGAAAAGATTGCTAATTGCGATCTGTCACTCCTTGCTCAACTACTGTTTTGACTTCTTTGACTTGTAATCGAATTTATTTACTTTATCGCTTTAGTTGTAATATGTGGAGTATCTATTAATAATCGATGTTTAATCTCTATTTAATCGCAAGTTTAATCGATTTATCGCTTATCGCTATCGCTATCGCAACTCGAATTATGCGTTCTGGATTTTGTTTTACGTGTGTGTGCTACTTATGTGTTATTTGTGCATGTTATGTTTATGTTGAAGTGTTAATCGCAATCGCAATCTATCGCATCGCAATCGAATCGAAAACGCTAAACGCAAGTTAATTATAGTGATTGTATGTTAGATATAGTAGTTATGCTATTTGTGTAACTAATGGGTAATACTATCGCACCGCTCTCTCGAATCGCAACCCTCAACACGCGAACCGAAACGACAAAACTCATCGCGCCAAACACTTGGATCGAGTGGCCATCCGATCGGATCGATCGAGTTGTCACCCGATCGGGTTGCCACCCGATCGGACTGCCACCCGATCAACCAGCCACTTTCCCCACTTTCCTTTTTGGGAAACCCTATAAATACCCACCTGTCATATCATTATGATGTGACAGCTCTCTTGTTCGACCAGCCGACCTTCAGCCTTCATTTCCCTCGATTTCTCTCGATTCTTGTAAGTTTTCAACCTAAATCTTGTACTTCTATGATCTACACGCACTTCTACATCATTTTCACCTTTGAATCTTGACTTTTAACCGTGAAATCACCGGATTTGAGGTGTTCTAGGATGATGTCATCATGGAGTTCTTATGAACTTTAATGTTTGGTTTCATTCTGTCGCAACCCCCGATCCCTGTTTCCCGAGAACGGGCGGACGCGAACTCAGTAGTGGTGGTATCAGCTAATTAATCTTGCAGCGGAATTTTCATCAGGACCGTAGTTAGGAAATGTTTATCAGAGTAAAACCACCATATTTGATATTAATAATCACATGGGTAAAACCCAAGTTTCTTAATACAATACATTCATAGGGATAGACCCTATTTTATTGAATTTAAAACATCATCTTTTAGGTAACTTTTATAGCCACATTTTTCCCAAGCCTTCAGTGCTCTCCAGCTGGCTTTTTACTAATTGGCTGTCACATTTTGTTACCTGAAACATGTTTTAAAAACATTTGTCAGCGGGAAATACTGGTGAGTGAATCCCAGTTTAATCAAGAAATATTTTATCAATTAAAACAGTATTGAGAGCGATCACATTGTTTATTTCTACACAATTACTCATTCAGTACTGTCAATCCTGACTTGTGGGTCATATTACTCATTGGCTAACTCGTCGTCCAATGGTAACGTCCTGTCATCCCTGACTTACTACTCACAAGGTAGTAAATTTTGTATACAAAACCCCAACATACCGGCAGTAATTGAAGAACTATAAAGACTCAATCACCGCTTAATCACATTGTAAAACAATTAAGGTTTTGTAAAGCATTCCAAAAAGGTTAACAAAAAGAGGATAAACTCACATTGCTATCTTATACTTTGCGTAAGGATTTCCTGGATATAATCTATAATTTATACAAATGTACATTGGTTAGTATCATAACCCTTTGAAAATATTAATGATACCCTCCCCGAGACGGCATTCCAACAACTACGTCGGGCAGAACCACGACAGTTGTTACGGAACCCTAAATCAATCGGGCAGCGTAACTATTATGAAACTGGGGTTATAATACTTACAACGGAGCATAACTTCGCTAATTAGGGGGATATAATACCCGCGTATAATAACACTACTACAGATTTTGAGATTGAGAATGAAATTGTGAGCGAGTTCGACTGAGATCCAATGCCATCTATTTATAGGTGCTGAATTCGACTTTCAGGCGGCCGCGTAAGGTAAGGCAAAGCCTTACGCGGCCCGCGTCAACACCCGGTCAACATATAGCTTGTCCCGGTCATGATCTAGACCCGCCACGATGTCGACACGTGTCAACTCAGGGTGTCTCCGCGTTGTTGATCTCTCGCGGCCCGCGTTAGATTAAGATGGGGTCTACGCGGCCCGTTTGAACTAAAGAAATCAATGATATCCGGTATCCACCTTGATACCGCCCGCGTAAGCTTGAGGTGAGATCCTACGCGGCCCGCCTCAGCTTAATTTTTATTGTTTTTAATTTATTTTATATGTTATAACATAATTTGAGCTTGGTTTTCACATACGGGGTGTATTTAAAGACATATAAGGATATTTAAAATATACTAGGGTGACAGAAATATTATAAGGGTGTTGGTTTTACCGAGGGTTGTTACATTCTCCCCACCTTGTTTTAGAGCTCGTCCTCGAGATCTACTGGAATAAATGCGGATATTTCCTTTGCATTTCTGATTCAAGCTCCCATGTGTACTCAGGTCCTCTTTTGGAGTTTGTCACACCCCGGATTTTCCACGTGTCACCGGTGGGCCCGGTAGGGTAGTATCGTGACGTGGTTGGCAACATAATAGTCAAACAACACAATATTTAAATGCACAGCGGAAGCAAAGTATAGATTTATTTCAACTATACAATATTGTAATATTTAGTATCACAAGTAGTCGAATATAAATCCACAGGTAGATCAAAATAAAAGGAAACAGTGTTCAACAGTCTATGACATCCAAGCTTGCGAGACTTATTGTGGATGCTAGGAGACACGCCAGCCTATTACGCGTAGTACTTGCACTTAACCTTTTTAAGAAAAATACGTCAGTTTACACTGGTAAATACAATCAACCGACTCATTTTGAAAAGAGTTTATGAAAATGCATTTAAGGCACAAGGCACAAATAATATTTTATAACTTGGGATAATTATTTGAATATAATACTCGTAAAAGATTTACATGTTTCTTATGCGTTCAGTAGCCGGATCGAGCCGGGTTATAGATCAATAGACACACCACATTAAGTAAATGAGACACTATCAGGTGTACGCCTACACCTGTGTGCTAAGGTCGTGGCCATTTCGTAAAATGATGCCATGGATATCCGGGACATGGTCATTAACCTCCCAAAGGCTTTAAGCAACAAAACAATTTAAACGGTCATCTCGATAATACTTAATCCCCAAAACGATTAAGGTCGAAATGCCCGACCAAGCGGTATTTTATATACCTTACCCCAAGCCCGTATAGGGAAAATAAGTTAAGAGTATTTACCTGAGCAAGTATAAATCAAAATCAACGAGTGCAAGTAGCTTTTACCGGTTCTCCTAATCTGGAACGAAGGTTTATAATAACCTATTAGAATCCTAACGGGTCTTTTAGTTAAGCTTAAGCTTAGACCGGTTAGTTTTAAAGATACGGTTCGTACGCACGATTAAGCGAAGACCGGATATAATGTGATTTAGACCCGACAAGTTTGAAGACTTGCTTAATATGGGTATATTATACACATTCTGGATTTTGAGATAAAACCGATAAGGTTTGACCCGTTTCGGCTAATTTATGTAAACTAGTTACATAAACCGAACCGAACGCGTATGAAGCGTAACGGGTAACCATAAGAGTCCTAAACAGGTTTCCTAAGTTAACATGCCTTAAATATGTTGTGATATCAGTAAGATACCTTCCGTTATGCCCAAAACGAGTTTAAACCCTAACTATGCGTTTAATACGCGTATAACGTCGTTTTAAGCGATTAACGGGTTAAAATAGGATTCTGAGTTTTCTGATCAATTTAACAGGTTCAAAATACTTCATTTATTATTTAAAATCAGTAGCAATTGGATTGGCGTCAAAAGGATTTGTAAAACTCATTTTATGGCCGAAAAGGGTATATTCGGTATTAACCGAATTAAGACGCTAATCCTAGCTTATGATCAGTTTAAAAATAATTAAAAATCTTCAAAAATCCCAAAATATTATATTACATCAGTGGGTAAAAGGTTTGGTGTCAAAAATTGGGTTTAGATAGGCTTTATGCTAATGACGCCATTTAATCACTAAGGATCGTTCTAATTACGTCATTGAGCATAACTCCCAATCTATATGTCCAACTGATGTAAAAATTTACAGACATGTTTAATAATCAGTAACTAATATTATTTTACTTTCATATTTCCAAAATTCTTGTTTTATGGTCATAAGGGCATTACGGTCAATATTTAGGCGATTAACGGAATCGTCGGACAATTAAGGATTTATGTGGTATAAACGCAGAGGGTTATACACACATGTAACTAGGTCCTAATGGAACTTTAAGGCATGTCTAAACCTATCTAAACCGGGTCAGAACTGAGGTCAAAGCAAAAGTCAAACTTTTGCGTCTTTCGGTTCCGAATCGGTTCAAAACAGAAAGTTGTCGAATCAAACAAGCGTAGGCAAGTTTTTATACCTATTATCAGGTTAGATGAATGATAAAATAGGTTACACGCCTTTTATATTGTTAATTACATGATTAATGATTCGGTTGACTTTTCGAAAGAAGTTTGACTCGACAAACAACCTAGTTAGGAATGGAATCAGTGGGTGCCCGTTTAAGGGTTTAAAGCCCACATGATTACCAACTTATAACAACTTTCGTTTTGACAAACCCCTGGACCGTTTGTGTTTTATCGCTAAGTCAAACCGTAGTTACGACGGTTTGATTTCTAGGCTATAAACTAAGCATAACTGAAATAGAGAAGATTAAGCATACTTACACAAGTCTAATGAACGATTTGGAAAGCTTGGAAGATGGTCTTGAGTTCCAGAAATGCTCAGAGATGAAGTATGGAATGAATGTTCAAAGTTTTCAATATTAGGAACTTTATAAATTGATCCAAACTCCTTAGATGGTTGACAAATGAGTCTACAATTGATCAAGGATGAATACAAGTGCCCTCTACAGCCTATAAACCACTTTAGGGAAGCCCATGGTATGCCAAAATTCGATCTAAGTCGGTTAACAAACATGCAGGACATCTGTGCATGTTTTCTGTTCAGACAAGGCAGTCGCGTAGCGCGACTGCCGAGGTCTTTCAAGCTCGCGCTACGCGAGGGTGTGGATGACCAGCTCAGCAAGTTTTTGTTATTTGCATTTCAGTCCCTGGTCCCCCGAAAGGTCGTTTTCAATGTAATTCTTGCATTTTAAGACCTTATATTTGACATATGGGGGCTTTAGGGCTTATACCATCTTTGTTAAGTCCTCGGGTAACTTTGTGATCACCCGAAAAGCCCTAATTTTCAACGTTAACGATTCTAACCCTCACACACGAATTTTATCATAACTTTCTCAAACGGTAACGAAACTTGGTGAAATTTTTATGGTACATTCTAGTGAGCATATTTAATCTTTACAAGGCTTCGGGTTTGCTAAAAGGTCACTCAGAGGTATATCTTAACATGTTGACACATTTAACCCCTGTAGTTTGTAATCTCTCACTTTCTTTCACAATTCGATTCGTATGATCCATGACCCATTCGTTTTAAGGTTATAAACATTATGTAGGGTTATTGTACAATATAATTATTCACTGTTGACATTCAAAACCTGTATATTCACATACTTTCCAGGTTTGTCAACTTTAGTCCTTCAAGAATATTCCTACACACGTTCAACTTATGACACGTGTCAACACCATATAGGACGTGAATTTTCGAGGTGTTACATCCTCACCCCCTTAAAAGAAATCTCGGCCTCGAGATTTACTGAAATAGATAAGGGTATTTTTCTTTCATTGTGGACTCAACCTCCCACGTATACTCGGGACCTCTACGGGCATCCCATTTGACCTTTACAATCGGTACGTGCTTCCTTCGAAGCTTCTTAACCTGTCGGTCCTCGATCGACAATGGTTTTTCCACAAATTTCAAGCTCTCATCTATATGCACATCTGTATGTGGTATGACCAGTGATTCGTCAGCGAAACACTTCTTCAGATTGCAGATGTGGAACACATTGTGTATACTACTGAGCTCTTCAGGTAAGTTTAACTTATAGGCAACTGACCCGACACGTTCGATAACCTCGAAAGGTCCTATGTATCTCGGGCTTAGCTTGCCTTTCTTACCAAACCGCATCACTCCCTTCCAGGGTGATACTTTAAGTAAGACTTTATCGCCTACCTCGAAATTAAAAGCTTTACGCTTTGGATCTGCGTAACATTTCTGCCTATCTCGAGCAGCTTTGAGACGGTCACGAATCTGGACAATCTTGTCCGTCGTTTCGAACACTATCTCTGGTCCCGATAATTGGACATCTCCAACTTCCGCCCAACAAACCGGCGTTCTACACTTTCTACCATATAAGGCCTCGAAAGGCGCAGCCTTAATGCTGGTGTGGTAGCTATTGTTGTAGGAGAACTCAATTAGTGGTAGGTGGTTATCCCAACTACCACCCAAATCAATCACACATGCACGAAGCATGTCTTCCAACGTTTGAATGGTACGCTCACTCTGACCGTCTGTCTGTGGATGGTAAGCCGTACTAAAATTCAAACGTGTGCCCAAAGATTGTTGGAAGCTTTTCCAAAAATGTGACGTGTATCTAGTATCTCGGTCAGAGATAATAGACACAGGTATGCCATGTAAGGCTACAATCTTATCAACGTATAACTGGGCTAGCATGTCGGAGCTATAAGTCTCCTTGATGGGTAAGAAATGGGCTGACTTAGTCAGTCTGTCTACGATCACCCATATAGTATCATTGCCTTTCCTTGTCTTTGGCAGCTTGGTGATGAAATCCATCGTCACCATCTCCCACTTCCATGTGGGAAGTTCAGGCTGTTGCAGCAAGCCTGACGGTTTTTGATGTTCTGCCTTGACTTGCGCACACGTCAAGCATTTAGCTACATAAGTAGCTACAGACTTCTTCAAGCCTATCCACCAATAATTTGTCCTTAAATCCTGGTACATCTTATCTGCTCCAGGATGAACAGAATATTTGGAACTATGGGCTTCCTGGAGGATAACATCTCGGAGTCCTCCATAAATTGGAACCCATATCCGCCCATTCAATCTTAGTATTCCGTCCTTGCTAAGTGTTAACTGCTCCTCAGTTACCCCTAGCTTTTCGTTAGGATAGTTAGCTTCCAACACAACTTCCTTCTGTGCAGCTAACAACCTTTCAATCAAATTGTTCTTTATTTCCATGCGCTTGGCATTGATTCGTATCGGTTTCACCTTCTCCTTCCTACTCAAGGCATCGGTGACTACATTCGCCTTGCCGGGATGGTATCTTATTTCACAATCGTAATCATTCAGAGTTTCCATCCAACGGCGTTGCCTCATGTTCAAATCCTTCTGATTGAACAGATGTTGAAGGCTCTTGTGATCAGAATAGATCACACATTTGATTCCATATAAGTAGTGCCTCCACAGTTTTAGTGCAAACACAACGGCACCCAATTCCAAATCATGGGTGGTGTAATTCTTTTCGTGCACCTTTAACTGGCGTGAAGCATAGGCAATGACTTTGCCTTTCTGCATAAGCACACACCCCATCCCGGTGTGTGATGCATCACAATATACTACAAACTCCTCTATTCCATCAGGCAATGTCAGTACCAGAGCATTGCTCAACTTTTGTTTCAAAATATCAAAGGATTCCTGCTGCTTAGGACCCCAGTCAAACTTAATCTTCTTACGTGTCAGCGAAGTCAGGGGTGCAGCAATCCTTGAGAAGTTTTCAATGAATCGCCTATAGTATCCTGCCAAACCTAGGAAGCTACGAATTTCTGTAGGCGTCTTTGGCTCATGCCAATTCATGACAGCTTCAACTTTAGCGGGATCTACTTGGATACCATGCTCACTAACAACATGCCCAAGAAATTGGACTGCTCGAAGCCAGAATTCACACTTCGAGAACTTGGCATAGAGCTTTTCTTTATGAAGTAGTTCCAAAATGCAGTGAAGATGCTTCTCATGGTCAGCTTGGTTCTTCGAGTAGATGAGGATATCATCGATGAAAACGATGACGAACTTATCTAAGTGCGGCTTGCAAACGCGATTCATAAGATCCATGAACGCGGCCGGTGCATTAGTGAGCCCAAAAGGCATCACTAGGAACTCGTAATGACCATAACGAGTCCTAAATGCAGTCTTGTGTACGTCTTCATCTCTAACCTTCAGTTGGTGATAGCCTGACCTCAAGTCAATCTTCGAGAAGAAACTTGCCCCTTGAAGTTGATCGAACAGATCGTCGATTCTGGGCAAAGGATACCTATTCTTGATAGTGACCTTATTAAGCTCACGGTAGTCGATGCACAGACGCATCGATCCATCCTTCTTCTTGACAAATAAAACTGGTGCTCCCCAAGGAGACGAACTAGGTTTGATGAAACCTTTGGCTAGCAAATAATCTAGCTGCGTTCTCAATTCCTTCATCTCTGTTGGTGCCAATCTATAAGGCGCTCTTGCTACCGGTGCTGATCCAGGAATAATGTCAATTCTGAATTCTACTTGTCTATCTGGTGGCAAACCAGGTAGTTCTTCAGGAAAAACACCAGGGTATTCAGAAATGACGGGGATATCCCCAATCTTGGGCTTCGGCTCATCAATAATCACTTGGGCCATGTAGATGACACAACCCTTCTTCAAACACTTAGAGTCTTTGAGTATAGACATTTTCTCGGGTAGCCCATACTGGGTATCTCCCTGGATAGTAAGTGATTCACTAGACGAAGTCTTGATCATCACTTGCTTCTTATTGCAAATAATCTGGGCCTGGTTATGAGATAACCAGTCCATACCCAAAACTATGTCAAAACCGGCTAGTTTTAAAGGAAGTAGGGACAAAGGAAAAGAGTGGTTCTTAATGGATATGAAACATCCATCTAATAAGGTTGAAGCGGTTTCTAAAGTGCCATCTGCTAGTTCCACCTCATACTTCACACTTAAGTTCTTAACAGGTAGTTTCAATAATTCACAAAACTTATTATCTACGAACGACTTATCAGCGCCTGAATCAAATAACACTCTCGTATAAACATCATTTACGAGAAAGGTACCTGTTATCACATTGTCGTCCTTGACGGCTTCCTTAGCATCCATCCTGAAGACCCTAGCATTGGTCTTCTTAGCCTCTTCAGGCTTCTTGGCATATTTTGGGCAATTGCTCTTGATGTGCCCCTTTTCATTGCAACCGTAGCAGGTCGCATCCTTTATCTTTTTGCAATCCAAGGTTTTGTGTTCCTTGGACTTGCACAAGCCACATGCAAAAGCTTTCGATTGTGAATTCGAATTCGATTCAAACCTGCACTTCCCAAAGTGCTGTCTCTTGCAGATTTTACATCTGGGTTTTTCACCCGTCTGCTGACCATCCTTCCTAAATCCTGACCCCTTCCTGTGGTCATTGTTTCCTTTCTGTTTCTTGTCTGAACGTCGTGAGTTGTCATCCTCACGCTTCCTCTTTTCGGTATCAGTGTTTCTCTGCGATTTCAGCCTAACCGCATCCAAGGTAAGAGACAATGATATGTCTGCTACAGACCGAAAAGTAGCTGGTCTGGAGGCCTTCACACTTGCCTTGATCTCCGGGGCTAAACCCCCGATAAAACGAGCTATACGTTTGAGTTCCGGGGTTACCAAATATGGAACCAATCTTGACAAAGTGTTAAAACTGGTAAGGTAGGCCTGACAGTCTAGGTTTCTCATGACCAGCGACAAGAAGTCAGATTCAATTTTCTCAACCTCGTGTTGAGGGCAGTAGTTTTCCTTGATCAGTGCCATGAACTGTTCCCAGGTCATATTATACAACGGGACTTTCCCCGTAGCTTGGATCAAAGATCTCCACCAAGCTAATGCTTCCCCCTTAAAAGAATGAGACACGAATTTCACAATATCCCTATCATCACAACCACTGATATCCACAACCGTATCCATCTCGTCCAACCAGGTCATGCAATCTACTGCTCCTTTTTCCCCAGTGAAATCCCTGGGTTTGCACGACACGAAGTACTTATAGGAGCAACCCTTATTACGGGGTTCTTGATTCCTTATGACTCTTTGGGATGGAGCACTCCTCTGGTTTGATGAGTGGTGAGAATTACTGTTGTGGGCAGTGTGGGTCCTGGAGGGTGTTCTAGAGTGTGGTGCAGATTGGGTCCTTGCACGGGTACCACTGGATTCATGGAGCTGTCTATCCATAGCTCGATTAACGGCATTATCTATCATTGCCTGTAATTCTGCACCCGCTATATTTACTCGGGCATTATCAGGCTCTCTCCCTGGGTGACTATTGACCTCGTTTGAGTCTGCCATGTGGCTTGAACTGTTACATATCGATAATAATTTATTGGTGAGTTTATTATAGAATTGTCTTTTATGGCAATTTATTAACCGTGGTAAACGTAGACCATATATGGTTAATTTATTACTCACATTTATTTAGGATTTCTAATATAAATTATCCTAATTATAAAACAATAACAGTTTTATTAGCACATAAGGCCTAGTCACAGGGACAATTTAAATCATAAGCTATGATTTCAGAGAATCAAAGCATGAAGGTTTGAACAAAATTCATTACCTTTTTCAGACAGGGTCACAGACTATTACTGTCTTTTGTCTCATATGAAAATGAGAAGGGCCCGTAGGCATTCTATTACCAATGGATGGTAAAAAGAACTGATCATATATATTAATGATTTAACCCATGATTCAGAGATCATTTAGTTGGGTTTGGAATCCTTGAAAAGATCCATATATAATAATAACACGTGTGTTTTTAACCAATCATGTCTGCCAGGAGTGTTAACATGTTTTCAGATGTTAACTGGGATTTGAATCTTTTTAACGGGTTTTACCATCTTGGCCAGGTCTTAAAATGACATGCAGGCTAGGTTATACCTTTAAGATCCTTAATTAATAATTAGAATAGGCAGATAGATTTTTAAAAGGAATGATTCCGATTTATTTATTTCATATATAATTTAATTATGCATATCATAGCAAAGATGAAATTTATAAACTTACATTCCATTTAAAACTTAAAAGTAGTACACTTTGCCCTAAACGGGACTTTTCACAGAAACACTTGCCCACGCAGGAGCTATACAGATAATACATGTCCTCACAGGGACGGTTTACAAAAGTAAATGTCCACGCAGGGACTAATAGAGATAAATAAATAAATGTCCACGTAGGGACTAAGTACAAAGATAGATGTCCACGTAGGGACTTGATTAAACAAGGAAATACAATAATATATATTGGGATTTAGCGATCCCGTTTCTTCTTTCCCTTTAGCAAACTTGCCAAACCACTCATGAATCCCTCATTCTTCTTACGCTCTCTCTGGAGGTCTCGCTCAACCTTGCCCAGTCTTTGACGGAGATCCTCCTGCTCTGGTGGAGAAAACCGTGGTGGCTGGTGCTGTAGTGGTGGCTGAACAGGTACTTGATACCCACGAGCTGGGTATCCCACTCCCCAGGGTGTTCCATAAGGTCCTTCTGGGTGAAGGGCATTGTAGTCTGCTGCCACTCGGTATGGGTCGGCCTCGGCATAGTTATAGTTAGTGTATGCCGGCGGTCCGTATGGGTTGTAGGCTGCCGGAGCAGTATAAGCAGGGATAGGGTTGCCAAAACCCGGTGATGGCGGTGCAATAGGTGCTGAATTCACCTCTGAAACTGGAACTGAAGGTCCACCCATTTGTGGGTCTTCATATATTGGCGGGTAGTGGCTGCCGCTAGAGTGTTGAGGGGTACTGAAATGAAACTCCCCTCCTCGTGCTGACATCCTTGCGCCAGTCCTCCTATGTCTTGGTGGTTCTGGAGGCTCTAGATGAACTGGCGGCGGTGGTGGCGGTGGCGTGACTGCCACGAAAGGTGGATCCCCAGAGGGATCTTGCTGCTGATGAGGCGAAGAATGGTGAGATGGTGTAAAGTACCACTCACACCGTTCGAACCGTGCCTGATGACTATCCGGACCTTGGTAAGGTGTTCCGTGAAAAGACGAACCATCAGAGATCACATAAGGATGGTTCGGGGTTCCGGTTGAAGCCTCGACGGGATCTGTGTCCTCGTCCATGTCCATCGCTTGATCATCTGAAAAATGATCCTCCGGTCCTAGTGGGTTAAAACCCCCTTGTTCTGGTAGATAGTCTGCCGGGTTAAACTGGCCCCGAAAGACAGGAGTAGGGTCGTCGAAGGAACGCTGCGATATGGATCGCTGTAGAGGTATGCATGAAGGTGGCGAATTGTTGGGCTCATTCTCGGACTGAGGCCCATAGGAGTGATTATATGGAGGCGTTGAGCTATACGACGTAGATCGTCTGGAAGGCTCCTCGTAAATCCTCCAAGGTTCTCTTGGATCTGCACTCCTTGCAGAAGAAGGAGTTCGCCGGCCCGAAGGCCCGGCCTCGTGGTCGTTTGGGGCGCTCATTGGCTCCTTTCCTCGACTTCCTCGCCTGAATCTTGGCGGCATTGTTAAACCTGTCCATATAAACAAAGGTAACAACAAGGAAAAATAAAGGACAAAGTTAAAAGTAAAATAAAAACATTTTGGATTATTCCTAAGTTCTTTGTCTAGACTCGAAGATTTAGGAATGTGCAATTGTGTCATTGAGATTAAACACATAAAGGCTAGTGTTTAATTCACTCAACGTTGGCTCTGATACCAACCTGTCACACCCCGGATTTTCCATGTGTCACCTGTGGGCCCGGTAGGGGAGTATCGTGACGTGGTTGGCAACATAATAGTCAAACAACACAATATTTAAATGCACAGCGGAAGCAAAGTATAGATTTATTTCAACTATACAATATTGTAATATTAAGTATCACAAGTAGTCGAATATAAATCCACAGGTAGATCAAAATAAAAGGAAACAGTGTTCAACAGTCTATGACATCCAAGCTTGCGAGACTTATTGTGGATGCTAGGAGACAAGCCAGCCTATTACGCGTAGTACCTGCACTTAACCTTTTTAAGAAAAATACATCAGTTTACACTGGTAAATATAATCAACCGACTCATTTTGAAAAGAGTTTATGAAAATGCATTTAAGGCACAAGGCACAAATAATATTTTATAACTTGGGATAATTATTTGAATATAATACTCGTAAAAGATTTACATGTTTCTTATGCGTTCAGTAGCCGGATCGAGCCGGGTTAAAGATCAATAGACACACCACATTAAGTAAATGAGACACTATCAGGTGTACGCCTACACCTGTGTGCTAAGGTCGTGGCCATTTCGTAAAATGATGCCAGGGATATCCGGGACATGGTCATTAACCTCCCAAAGGCTTTAAGCAACAAAACAATTTAAACGGTCATCTCGATAATACTTAATCCCCAAAACGATTAAGGTCGAAATGCCCGACCAAGCGGTATTTTATATACCTTACCCCAAGCCCGTATAGGGAAAATAAGTTAAGAGTATTTACCTGAGCAAGTATAAATCAAAATCAGCGAGTGCAAGTATCTTTTATCGGTTCTCCTAATCTGGAACGAAGGTTTATAATAACCTATTAGAATCCTAACGGGTCTTTTAGTTAAGCTTAAGCTTAGACCGGTTAGTTTTAAAGATACGGTTCGTACGCACGATTAAGCGAAGACCGGATAGAATGTGATTTAGACCCGAAAAGTTTGAAGACTTGCTTAATATGGGTATATTATACACATTCTGGATTTTGAGATAAAACCGATAAGGTTTGACCCGTTTCGGCTAATTTATGTAAACTAGTTACATAAACCGAACCGAACGCGTATGAAGCGTAACGGGTAACCATAAGAGTCCTAAACAGGTTTCCTAAGTTAACATGCCTTAAATATGTTGTGATATCAGTAAGATACCTTCCGTTATGCCCAAAACGAGTTTAAACCCTAACTATGCGTTTAATACGCGTATAACGTCGTTTTAAGCGATTAACGGGTTAAATTAGGATTCTGAGTTTTCTGATCAATTTAACAGGTTCAAAATACTTCATTTATTATTTAAAATCAGTAGCAATTGGATTGGCGTCAAAAGGATTTGTAAAACTCATTTTATGGCCGAAAAGGGTATATTCGGTATTAACCGAATTAAGACGCTAATCCTAGCTTATGATCAGTTTAAAAATAATTAAAAATCTTCAAAAATCCCAAAATATTATATTACATCAGTGGGTAAAAGGTTTGGTGTCAAAAATTGGGTTTAGATAGGCTTTATGCTAATGACGCCATTTAATCACTAAGGATCGTTCTAATTACGTCATTGAGCATAACTCCCAATCTATATGTCCAACTGATGTAAAAATTTACAGACATGTTTAATAATCAGTAACTAATATTATTTTACTTTCATATTTCCAAAATTCTTGTTTTATGGTCATAAGGGCATTACGGTCAATATTTAGGCGATTAACGGAATCGTCGGACAATTAAGGATTTATGTGGTATAAACGCAGAGGGTTATACACACATGTAACTAGGTCCTAATGGAACTTTAAGGCATGTCTAAACCTATCTAAACCGGGTCAGAACTGAGGTCAAAGCAAAAGTCAAACTTTTGCGTCTTTCGGTTCCGAATCGGTTCAAAACAGAAAGTTGTCGAATCAAACAAGCGTAGGCAAGTTTTTATACCTATTATCAGGTTAGATGAATGATAAAATAGGTTACACGCCTTTTATATTGTTAATTACATGATTAATGATTCGGTTGACTTTTCGAAAGAAGTTTGACTCGACAAACAACCTAGTTAGGAATGGAATCAGTGGGTGCCCGTTTAAGGGTTTAAAGCCCACATGATTACCAACTTATAACAACTTTCGTTTTGACAAACCCCTGGACCGTTTGTGTTTTATCGCTAAGTCAAACCGTAGTTACGACGGTTTGATTTCTAGGCTATAAACTAAGCATAACTGAAATAGAGAAGATTAAGCATACTTACACAAGTCTAATGAACGATTTGGAAAGCTTGGAAGATGGTCTTGAGTTCCAGAAATGCTCAGAGATGAAGTATGGAATGAATGTTCAAAGTTGTCAATATTAGGAACTTTATAAATTGATCCAAACTCCTTAGATGGTTGACAAATGAGTCTACAATTGATCAAGGATGAATACAAGTGCCCTCTACAGCCTATAAACCACTTTAGGGAAGCCCATGGTATGCCAAAATTCGATCTAAGTCGGTTAACAAACATGCAGGACATCTGTGCATGTTTTCTGTTCAGACAAGGCAGTCGCGTAGCGCGACTGCCGAGGTCTTTCAAGCTCGCGCTACGCGAGGGTGTGGATGACCAGCTCAGCAAGTTTTTGTTATTTGCATTTCAGTCCCTGGTCCCCCGAAAGGTCGTTTTCAATGTAATTCTTGCAGTTTAAGACCTTATATTTGACATATGGGGGCCTTAGGGCTTATACCATCTTTGTTAAGTCCTCGGGTAACTTTGTGATCACCCGAAAAACCCTAATTTTCAACGTTAACGATTCTAACCCTCACACACGAATTTTATCATAACTTTCTCAAACGGTAACGAAACTTGGTGAAATTTTTATGGTACATTCTAGTGAGCATATTTAATCTTTACAAGGCTTCGGGTTTGCTAAAAGGTCACTCAGAGGTATATCTTAACATGTTGACACATTTAACCCCTGTAGTTTGTAATCTCTCACTTTCTTTCACAATTCGATTCGTATGATCCATGACCCATTCGTTTTAAGGTTATAAACATTATGTAGGGTTATTGTACAATATAATTATTCACTGTTGACATTCAAAACCTGTATATTCACATACTTTCCAGGTTTGTCAACTTTAGTCCTTCAAGAATATTCCTACACACGTTCAACTTATGACACGTGTCAACACCATATAGGACGTGAATTTTCGAGGTGTTATAGAGTCCCACTTTACTTTGACTAGAACTAATCTCTTATGCTTGAGATTCTTGACTTTCCTATCTTCAATTTGTAGAGGTCTTTCTACAAACTTGAGTTGTTCATTTACCTCTATATCCTTAAGAGGTACTATCAAAGATTCATCGGCTAAACATTTCTTGAGATTAGATACATGAAACACATCATGTATTCCTTCCATTTCCTCTGGCAGTTGTAGCTGATAAGCTACAGGTCCTATCCTTCTAATAATCTCAAAAGGTCCAATATACCTGGGACTTAGCTTTCCCCGTTTGATGAATCTTACTACTCCTTTCCAAGGAGAGACCTTCAATAATACTTTTTCTCCTACTTGAAACTCCAAGGGTTTGCGTCGGTTATCAGCATAACTTTTCTGTCGATCGCGTGCTGCTTTCAGTCGTTCCTTGACTTGAATAATTTTATCGGTTGTTTCTTGCATAATCTCAAGTCCAGATAGTTGCTTTTTCCCAATTTCTGCCCAACAGACTAGGGTTCGACACTTTCGTCCATAAAGTGCTTCGAATGGTGCAGCATTGATACTTGTGTGATAACTATTATTATAAGAAAATTTTACTAAAGGTAAGTGATCGTCCCAATTACCTCCGAAGTCAATTACACAAGCTCTAAGCATGTCCTCCATTGTTTGAATTGTCCTTTCGCTTTGTCCGTCCGTTTGAGGATGATAAGCTGTGCTTAATTTTAACTTGGTTCCCATTGCCTTTTGGAAACTTGACCAAAAATGAGAGGTAAATCGACTATCCCTATCAGAAACAATTGATAAAGGAATGCCATGTAAAGAAACAATTTCATTTACGTATAATTTAGCTAATTTTTCCATACTGACAGTTTCTTTCATTGGTAGGAAATGAGCTGACTTGGTTAGTCTATCTACAATCACCCAGATTTTATCATTTTCTTTCTTGGTTTTGGGTAATTTAGTAACAAAATCTATTGTTATCAATTCCCATTTCCACACTGGCATTTCTAATTGTTGTAGAAATCCTGAGGGTTTCTGGTGTTCAGCCTTAACTTGTGAGCAAGTTAAACATTTAGAAACATAGGCTGCTATGTCTTTCTTCATTCCTATCCACCAGAAATTTTTCCTTAAATCCTGGTACATTTTATCACTTCCTGGATGCATCGTATATTTAGACTTATGGGCCTCTTCTAGTATACGATAACGTAAGTTTCCTAATTTAGGTATCCACATTCTCTTTTCATGGAATCTCCAAATTCCATCTGTTCCTTGTTCTAATTCTTTTAGCATACCTTTTAATTTTTCAGCATCATCCTTGATTACTGATTCTTGTGCTTCTCTTATCTGTTCATTTAAATCTACTTGTAGATTTAATTTAAGAGAACGTACCCTTTTTGGTTTTTCATGATACTTTCGACTTAAAGCATCTGCCACTACATTTGCTCTTCCTTCATGATACTGGATATCACAATCATAATCACTAAGCATCTCCATCCAACGTCTTTGTCTCATATTCAATTCCTTTTGCTTGAAGATATATCTTAGATTCTTATGATCAGTGAATATGGTAAATTTACTACCATAAAGGTAATGTCTCCAAATTTTAAGAGCAAAAATTATAGCTCCTAATTCTAAATCATTAGTGGAATAATTCTCTTCATGATTCTTAAGTTGTCTTGATGCATAAGCTATAACCTTTTGTCGTTGCATCAATACACATCCATAACCTAATTTAGAAGCATCACAATAGACTACAAAGTCTTCAGCTCCTTCTGGTAATGCTAATATGGGTTAATTTATGCTTAAGAATTCTAAAGGCTTCTTCTTGTTTTAATCCCCATTCAAACTTAACAGATTTACAGGTTAACTTAGTTAAAGGAATGGCTATTCTAGAAAAATCTTGAATAAACTTTCTATAATAACCGGCCAATCCTAAGAAACTTCTAAGCTCGGTTGGAGACTCAGAGGTTTTCCATTTAATAATTGCCTCGATTTTTGTTGGATCTACATGAATTCCTTCATGATTGACTAGGTGTCCAAGAAATTGTACCTGTTCTAACCAAAACTCGCACTTTGAAAATTTAGCGTAAAGCTTTTCCTTTCTTAATAAACTTAAAAGTGCGTGCAAATGCTTTGCATGACCTTCTTTACTCTTAGAGTAAATGAGAATATCATCTATAAAAACAATTATGAATTTATCCAAATATGGCTTACATATTCGGTTCATCATGTCTATAAATGCAGCTGGGGCATTGGTTAAACCAAATGGCATGACAGTAAATTCATAATGGCCATACCTCGTTCTGAAAGCGGTTTTAGGAATGTCCTCTTCCTGTACCTTTAACTGATGATATCCTGACCTTAAATCGATTTTTGAGAAAAATCGAGCTCCTTGTAGTTGATCAAACAGATCATCGATTCTCGGTAATGGGTACCGATTCTTAATCGTGACCTTGTTTAATTCATGGTAATCAATACACATACGCATTGATCCGTCCTTCTTTTTAACAAACAGTATCGGCGCTCCCCATGGCGACGAACTTGGTTGTATAAATCCTTTATCTAACAATTCATCTAATTGTTTCTTCAGTTCCTGCATTTCGGCGGGTACCAAACGGTAAGGTGCTTTGGCAATTGGTGATGTTCCTGGTAGCAGGTGAATTCTGAATTCAACTTTTCTGTCTGGAGGTAGTCCTGGTAATTCTTCTGGAAAGACATCTGAAAACTGAGACACTACTGGAATGTCCTTTAGTTCTTTTCCTTTAGTGTTAGTGATTATAGAAATCAAATACACTATAGAACCTTTTCTTATAGAACTTGCAGTTTTCATCACAGAGATGAATTTTGTGGATCTAGATGGCTTATTTCCTTTAATTGTGATCGTTTTACCTTTTGGTGAATTTACTTGAATTGACTTTTGATCACATAATATACTGGCTTTGTTGGCTATTAACCAATCCATTCCTAAAACAACATCAAATCCTGCCAGATTCATGGGATATAGGTTTGCTATAAATTTCTGATTTAAAATTTCTATTCTTGCTCCCTGCAAGATTTCAGAAATCCTAACAGTTTCTCCATTAGCTGTTTCTACTACGCATTCTAGTGGTAGTTTAGTTAATGATTGATTTAAAAATTTGAAAAATGATGTATTAATAAAACTTTGGTTTGCACCAGAGTCAAATAATACTTTAGCAAAGACATCATTAACTAAAAACATACCAGCTATGACATCTGGAATCATCTTAGCTTCATCTCCAGTCAGAACAAATGCTCTAGCATTTTTGGTATTCTTGTTGTCTGTAGCTGGAGCTAATTTTGGGCAATTGAGCTTGATATGACCTTGTTCTCCGCAGTTGTAACATATCTTGTTGTTAGCTTTCTTCCTGCAGTCTTCTTCCTTGTGTCCCGATATTTTTCAAAAGTTACAGTATATGGAGCATCTTCCTGAATGCTTTCTTTTGCAATGCCTACAGTAGGGTGCAGAGGTAGAACCAACATTTCTTCCACGGTTAGAACTTCCAGAACGAAATTCTTGAGTCAACTTCTGGGTTAGGTTCCTCCTTTGATCCTCTTCTCGGGTACGGACTAATTCATCTGTCAAGGTATTGGCTAGTTCTACAGCTTCTTCTATGGTTTGAGGTCTAGTTGCCTTGACTACATGTCTAATCTCCCCGATTAATCCCCAGATATAACGGGAGATTAACACTGGTTCTGGTGAAGCAAGAGTTGGCACTATTCTGGCATATTCAAAGAATATTTTAGTGTACCCCTTACTATCCACACCAGTCATCCTAAGGTTTAGGAATTTGTTTGCTATCTGTTCTTTTTCATTGGGTGGGCAGAACTTCCTTTCTACCTTGTTCTTAAATTCTTCCCATTCCATATTATAGGTTCTATCACTTCCTCTTGATTGAAGGATATTGTTCCACCATTCTAGTGCTGCATTCTTAAATAGATTAGAAGCAAACAATATCTTATCTTCTTCAGCACACTTACTTATCCTTAAGACTGCCTCAGTCTTTTCTGTCCAGCGTAGGGTTGCAATGGCCCCTTCGTTGCCCGAGAATTCCATTGGTTTACAAGACCAGAATTCTTTATAAGAACAACCGTTAGGCATAGTTCTTCTTCTTTTAGGAATAGGCATTTGAAGTATAGGTCCATTGTTCACGCTGTTTTCGGGTTCGATCGGTCGCTTACTACTATGCTTACTTTTATTATTCGCTTCTTGAATAGTTTGAATAATAAATGGCATGGCATCTATGATTCCTTGTGCCACTATATGTTGAACGACACTATTATCCATTTGGTTTTCGTTGTTATGGATGCTCGGATTCTCGTTAACCACGTTAATATTACTCTGGTTATCATTATTCAGATTTCCTTGATTTCCCTCATCGACCATCTGAATTTTAAAAATTTATCCCATATTAATATCACAAGATAATAAGTAATATAGTAAATCACATGACACGCAATTTAACCAAAAGCGTCGATAATTGCGACTTGTACTCTATTTTCATATACTATGTGTCTATTACACACTAGTACTGAAATAAAGATTACAATACCAACAGAAAGAAAATTACACTAATAGTACTATGCATCCGTACACACATAATTTTATTTTATTTTTATTTTATTATTATTACTACCATTTCCTCCATTCTCACATTCACGGATATGGATTTATCCAAAAATCCATATTGCGTTCATCGTATTTCCATACGAGACGCTCTCCCACCTGACGCATTCTCTCACTGCTCTCTAAAATTTCCTTCCCGAAAGTCCTAAGTTCTTGCACGTTTTCTGCACTCATTGGGGGTGCAGGTTCTCGGACTGGGTTTGGAATCTGGGGTGCGGTTTCCTGATATGGGGTGAAAGTGCCTGAAATTGGTAAGGATCTTCTAAAATCTCCCTAATATATTCATCATGATAATAGGGATCTAAAGGGTCCATACCTGGATAGGCTTTTATGTTCTGTATGGGTGGGTATTCCTGGATAGGGTAACGTTGCATAAAGTCCCTATTGTCGTCCCACCAGGGGTCGTAATTTGGGTCTAGGGGGTTTGGTGCAGGTATCCTAGGGATTTCCTCTGGGTTAAAGTCATGCATCTCCACTTGGTTGTCAGAATTTTCTATCTCCATGGGTTGTTCTGGGTTTTGTGGTTGTGGGGCTACTAGTTGTTCCAGACTCGGGTCAGCAGCAGTTGTAGCTAGGATATGGAAATTAGCTAGGCTTCTATTAAGCATATCTTGCGTATGGGCATCTGTTTTTCGCTTAGCGGTTGCTAAAACTCTTTGCTGTTGCAACTTTCGCATTCTCTTCCTACGAGCAAAAGCTTCCTTACTGAACCATCCTCTCCTTTTGTGAGGGAATGGCTCTTCCGATTGAGCTTTAAAGGCAAACATTCCATCTTCCTGATCAGCAGTATACCCAGAGAGGGCAGGCTGTGAAGAGGTACCTTCACTCCTAGGTGATTCAGACAACTGACGATTTATGTCTGAGGGTCCTTGATCACTCATACTGTAAACTAACAAATAGTCAAATAACACATAACAAATAAATACAGTTATGCACATTTTTCCATTATTTCCTAACACAAAATTTAAAATTTAAGTGTCAGCAGAACACTTCTTTGGCTCAGACCAGTGGCTAGGCTCTGATACCACCTCCTGTCGCAACCCCCGATCCCTGTTTCCCGGGAACGGGAGGACGTGAACTCAGTAGTGGTGGTATCAGCTAATTAATCTTACAGCGGAATTTTCATCAGGACCGTAGTTAGGAAATGTTTATCAGAGTAAAACCACCATATTTGATATTAATAATCACATGGGTAAACCCCAAGTTTCTTATTACAATACATTCATAGGGATAGACCCTATTTTATTGAATTTAAAACATCATCTTTTAGGTAACTTTTATAGCCACATTTTTCCCAAGCCTTCAGTGCTCTCCAGCTGGCTTTTTACTAATTGGCTGTCACATTTTGTTACCTGAAACATGTTTTAAAAACATTTGTCAGCGGGAAATACTGGTGAGTGAATCCCAGTTTAATCAAGAAATATTTTATCAATTAAAACAGTATTGAGAGCGATCACATTGTTTATTTCTACACAATTACTCATTCAGTACTGTCAATCCTGACTTGTGGGTCATATTACTCATTGGTTAACTCGACGTCCAATGGTAACGTCCTGTCATCCCCGACTTACTACTCACAAGGTAGTAAATTTTGTATACAAAACCCCAACATACCGGCAGTAATTGAAGAACAAGACTCAATCACCGCTTAATCACATTGTAAAACAATTAAGGTTTTGTAAAACATTCCAAAAAGGTTAGCAAAAAGAGGATAAACTCGCATTGCTATCTTAGACTTTGCGTAAGGATTTCCTGGATATAATCTATAATTTATACAAATGTACATTGGTTAGTATCATAACCCTTTGAAAATATTAATGATACCCTCCCCGAGACGGCATTCCAACAACTACGTCGGGCAGAACCACAACAGTTGTTACAGAACCCTAAATCAATCGGGCAGCGTAACTATTATGAAACTGGGGTTATAATACTTACAACGGAGCAGAACTTCGCTAATTAGGGGGATATAATACCCGCGTATAATAACACTACTACAGATTTTGAGATTGAGAATGAAATTGTGAATGAGTTCGACTGAGATCCAATGCCATCTATTTATAGGTGCTGAATTCGACTTTCAGGCGGCTAGCGTAAGGTAAGGCAAAGCCTTACACGGCCCGCGTCAACACCCGGTCAACATGTAGCTTGTCCCGGTCATGATCTAGACCCGCCACGATGTCGACACGTGTCAGCTCAGGGTGTCTCTGCGTTGTTGATCTCTCGCGGCCCGCGTTAGATTAAGATGGGGTCTACGCAGCCGTTTGAACTAAAGAAATCAACGATATCCGGTATCCACCTTGATACCGCCCGCGTAAGCTTGAGGTGAGGTCCTACGCGGCCCGCCTCAGCTTAATTTTTATTGTTTTTAATTTATTTTATATGTTATAACATAATTTGAGCTTGGTTTTCACATACGGGGTGTATTTAGAGACATATAAGGATAATTTAAAATATACTAGGGTGTCGGAAATATTATAAGGGTGTTGGTTTTACCGAGGGTTGTTATACATTCCACCAAGAACAACTTAGATCTGAAGAATTTCCACAACATTAATCAATGTTTTCATTTAGATCTACACGAATCCATGGTTAAAAGGATTAAGAGAAGGTTTCCAACTTTCTTTCAACTCTTTTACACTCAACGCACTCAAAACCGATAGAATCGGAGCTTGATCTAATCTTCTACTCATTCTTAGTGATGTATTAGTTCCAGAACTAAATTCTATCCAAGAGATATTGATTTCGGGTTTGAACATGAACCACCGTCTCGAACCTTGAACCGGTCGGACTAGGGTGATCCTTTTCGATCGGGTCACTAGGGTCGAGATAAGGTTTCTGTTGTTCAAGCAAGATATCAAAACGTATCGTTCAAAACTACAAACGAAATCAAGTGACAAGACGATCTGACCGTTGGGACGGATTGCCGTCCGATCGGATTGCCATCCCGGCCATCCGATCGGGTTGCACTTGGTTCCATACTTAAACTTTTCATTCAACTTTTCAAAGAGCTGAACGTTGAACGGATTGCCACCCGATCGGATAGCCATCCAATCGAGCGACCGTCTGATCGTTTGACGTTTAGGACTTTGGTACTTAAACAATTTTCAACATGTTCAGTACGTACGGATTGCCATCCAATCGAGTGACCGTCCTGCTGTGAACTTGTTTTCACTAAGTGTCCTACCAATCGGATTGCTGTCCGATCGAACCGTCGTTCGATCGACCGACCTTAAGGGTAGAGATACTTCTCTATTTGTAAAATGCTACAATGAAAACTTCAAAGTACAAACCATCATACACAAACACATCCTCACCAAACAAGGTGACAATCCAATCGAATGGCCATCCGATCGGATGACCATCCAAACGGATTGCTACCCGATCGACTGGCCATCCGATCGGATTGCCATCCGATCGGATTGCCATCCGATCGGATTGCCATCCGATCCTTGGTACACTGCATCGTTTTACGCGCCGCTCATCGTTTATGCTATCGTAACTGTTCAGGCTAATCTCCCTCAGTGCTCCCTTCAATCCAAGAGAGTGTTTACTTGTTAAACACAATCTGTGAGTATACTCGATCCCTTTTTGCTTTTTGCACTTTTGGGTGTTACATACGTTACTTATTCAAAATCACATCAAACACACAACGCAACACTATTTATACGCTGACCTCTAATGCATGTTATACTTGACTCGATGAATGCCTGTTTTTTATGTTAACACATTGATTGTTATCTACATGCCTTAGCAACGATAGTACAATAGTTTGGACTCAGCACCTGTTCACTCAGGGGTTGTTAAGGACAATCACTTCACGTGTTCACAGTGGTGAATATGTGTTGCGCACTCGCTGCTCGCAGTAAACTCGCAGTCATTGGTATTGATAGGATCTTTGTCGATAACTTACATGCTTCACATTATACGTTGTACATGCTGGTTAAGCGTTAACGATTTCGAACTCTATTATGCTATTATCAAACTTGTATGCTCACCTTTACACTATGTGTATTGACCTCTATTTTAACGTATGTGACAGGTGTTTAGGATGCTATCTGCTAGGATGCATGCTATGTGGAATCAAGTTAGGATGAGTCTAGAAACCAAAAAAGACAATTTATTTTTATTTGAAATCTGAGTTGTCGGAACATTTGACTTGTCTTTGAGATATTTGGTCTGTAATAATTATTTACTTTGGTATGATTATGGTATGGGACATAATAATTAAATATCTGGTAAAATAGTTGTTATGGATTTCTCCGGGACAATCTGTTTCGCTCAGTGCCGCGCCCCGATGTTTCCGTCATCGGTTGGGGTGTGACAGATTGGTATCAGAGCCATAACAATAGGGAATTAAGCAAGACTCGACCTAGTCCAGGTCGATGTCTTAGAATTGACCTAGTCTATAGTCTAAGTACCAACAAACCGACTTGTGCATGCCCAGTATGGGTCTCGCACGAGCATACTTGCTATTCTCGCAATTTCTCGCTCGAATTCGCTGTACACTACACACTTGTGCGAACATCGCATACTACAGTTCTGCGCAAGATCAGCCTTTCCTATGGCTGATTACTTACACAAACGAATGATCTGGCTAAGATTAGGTGTGAAAATCGCAAACTCTCGACCAGATTACTCGTTCGAATTGCTATTTGTCACAGTCCCCGACCCCACCCTAGGAGCGAGAGCCGTGAACCAGCCAAATGGTATCGGTGTTTATTAATTATGCAGCGGAAAATTTTTCATCAGGATCGAATTTAGGAAATGATTTCAGAGTTTATAAAACACCAAACTTTTAATATTAAACAAATGGGCTAAAACCCATATTTAATTCAATTGTTTTTATAGTGATAAACCCAAATAAATAAAAGATAAATTTCTTCTTTTATTCAGGTATTTATAGCCACGTTATTTAAACCTTCAGTGCTCCATAGCTGGCTTCTATTATCTTTACAACAATTTACCTGAAACACGTTTTGAAAACATTTTATCAGTAATAAATACTGACGAGTTCATTCCATTTAAAAAATATATTGTTATACTTTACAACATCAAGGTTTTTATAGTTGTTTATATTTACCCAAAAACTCAATCAGTATTTGTCACATGGTGGCAGTTCAGATGTGACAGACGTCATATCACTCATTGGCTCACTTTCGTCCAATAGTGAAGTTTATCAAGTAATTATATTTTACTATTATTCAAAGGATCTGTCACTAGGCGATTCCCGTGACGTGGTCAAATCACTGTTGATCATTCTCTCAACTAGTGACTGGGGTCGTATCACTGTTGATCATTCTTTCAACTAGTGACTGGGGTCGTATCACCGTTGATCATTCTCTCAACTAGTGACTCTAGTCATATCACTGTTGATCATTCTTTCAACTAGTGATTCTGGTCATATCACTGTTGATCATTCTTTCAACAAGTGACTCTGAACTAAGTAGTGTCCCATGACATTACTTTGTCAAATATATTTTCTATGGCACAAATCCAATTAGCCCAGAAAATGAAATATATCATTTTTTGTTAAATTAATAGCTATAACTTTATCAAATATAATATATTAACTAAATATTATTATTTAATATATTAACATGACTAAGATTAAAATAAAATCTTAGTATATTAAAAGTTAAATATATAATTAACATATATTGTTTAAGACATACATTAAAATATACTATTTTAAATATCAAATATAATATTTAGATCTCCCGATGTATATTAAAGTTAAATAATATATATCGTTTAATTTCATTATGATAGACATTAAAGTTTATACATTATAATATATTAAATATTAATCATAAAGGTGGTGTCGGCTTCGATGTTTCAATACTTCTTTTGTGATACTTTAGAGGAAAAGGGGCTTTAATTGCCTTAGAGAAAAATGATAATGTTTTAGTCATCCTATCCTCAACTACTAATTAAAAATGAAAATTTTGAAGGTCCTACCTATGCTCTTAGTGATGGAATTTAGTCTGAAACATGACTGCAGCCGATCACATGCATTCATATGCAAAGTAACAACTATTACTACTACTCTTTTAATTAATAACTAATAGCTATAAATAATCTTTTTGTTTTGTATAATCATATCTGAATGCAAGATTCATAAATATTTAAACCATAATATACTATATTAAATATAATATTTAAACCTTAAATATAACACTTTTTTTTTAAATAACAAAGCCATAAATAAAGGTTTAAATATATTATTAATAATATATGGCATTGAATGTTCATGCTCTCATTAAACCATATTTAATCATATTTGTGCTACTATTGGCTAACTCTTTTGGTCAATAGTAACGGGTGTCAAGTCATGTATAAAACCCCCCATACTGACAGCTATTTAATCACTGTAAGTATAATTGATAAACATTTAGGATTTTGAAAAACCATTTTTTAAAATATAATTGTATCACAAAAAGGTGATAAAAAAAAAGAATGACTCACAAACTGTGAGAAAAGAGAATGTACTCACCTTGTAACTTTAGAATTCAACTAGAAAGCCTCCTGGTAAAATCTTGGGTATAACTCCTGAGCTATTTTAATATATATATATATATATATATATACGCACTCGTGTTAAGTATAGTAACCCTAATTCAACCTTATCCCTACGTCACGAGACAGAACCCCAACGAACTTAGTCGGGCAGAGCCTTGACATGCGTTATGGGGCTCCAGATCAATTGGAAAGGGTATCTGTAACACCTCGTAAATTCATGACCAATATTATATCGACACGTGTCATGAGCTTTAAACGTGTAATGAATTACTTTAGAGGGACTAAAGTTGACAAACAAAGATAGTATGTGGATAAAAGGATTCAAAATGTCAACATCAGATAAATATACCTTTCAACGATCCTACACGATGTTTATACCCTTAAACAAATGAATTATGAAGCGTATGAAGCCGTTTGTGAAAGAAAGTGAGAGTTTACAAACCGCAAGGGTTAAAAGTGTCAACATGTTTAATTTATACCTCTGAGTGACCTTTTAGTGAACTCGAAGCTTTGTAACAATTAATTATGCTCACTAGAATAAGTGATAAAAATTTCACAAGGTTTCGATTTCGTATGAGAAAGTTATGCTAACATTCGTATGTAAGGGGTTAAAAGCGTCAACGTTGAAATTCAGGGCTTTTCGGGTGATCATAAAGTTAACCAAGGAGTTAACAAAGTTTGGTTATGTCTTGGAGCCCTTAAAAATCAAGTTGGAGGGTTGAAAGTGCAAAATAAAAGGTTAAAACCACTTTAAAAAGGACCAGGGACCTAAAGTTTGGTTATGTCTTGGAGCCCTCATACCGGCCGCGTAAGACCCTTGTGATCACTTACGCAGGCCGCCTCAACCTGCCAGCGACAGAAACATTGCACAGGTGTCTGTTTCAGCATGTTAACCGACTTATATGCATGGTTTTTGGATTCTAGGAGCGTGGACAGTAGTTTTACAAGCATAGGGACACTTGGGGGTGATCCAACCTCAGTTATAGACTTGTTTGGCACCATCTTGTTGCATTTAATCCCCTATATAAGAAATTCTAAGTTGCAACATTGAACTTGCACTTTGAAAACTTTCATAACTCAAATTCTGGAGATCCCTGGAGCTCAAGACCAATTCCTAGTGATCATTAGTCGTACATAGGACTTCAGTAAGTGTCCTTAATCTTTCTTAATTCAGTTTTATTAGTGTAATAGCCTAAAGTCAAACCTGTCGTAATTTAGGTTTGACTTCGTGATTAATCACAAATTGTCCAGTCAAATCTCAAATTGAAAGTAGCTTTGAGTTGGTAATTATATGGGTAACAAACCCTTAAAAGGGAACCCGTGATTCCCACTCTAACTAGGTCAATTGTCGGGTCAAAGTTAATTATAAAAAGTCAACAGAAAGCAATTTTTTCAAATAAACACATAATTAACAATGTAGAAGCCATGCAACCTGTTTTATCACTCATATAACTTGGTAATTAATGCAAGAACATGTCTAAACATGTTCAACCCGACAATTTTCAGTTTAAGCTCGGTTCGGAACCGAAAGTCGCAAAAGTAGACTTTTGCTTTGACTTTCAGTTCTGACCCAATGTAGCATGTTTTAGAAATGCCTTAGAGCTCTATTAGGACTAGGTTATAAATTAGTGTAACCCTCTGAGGTTATACAACTTTGTTCATTAGTTATTTGATTCATATGCATGTTTCCATTATATGCCTAAATATTGACCATAATGCCCTTTTGACCTTAAAATGAGATTTTTGAAAATGTGAGAGGAAAAAAACCTTTATTACTGATTTATAAACTTGTCCTAAAAATTTGACATCAGTTCGAGGTCTAGATTAAGAGTTATGCTTAATAGTGTAATTAGAAGGCTTTTTATTAATTAAACGGCGTAATTAGCATAAAGCCTATCTAAACCCAATTTTTTATACCAAAATTTTTACCCACTGATGTAAAATAATATTTTGGGATTTTTGAAGATTTTTATTTATTTTTAGGCTGAGCATAACATAGGGTTATAGCTTTGATTCGGTAATTGTCGGTTTTGCCCTTTTGGCCTATAAAATGAGTTTTACATAATATTTTGATGCCAAAGCTTTTGGTACTGATTTTATATAATAAATAAAATATTTTGAGTCTTCTGGAATGATAAAAATATAAGCTTTTCTTTAAAAACCCAGAAATCACTTAAAACCGTCTTTTTACGCGTTTAAAACGCATAGTATGTATTAAAACATTTTTCTCATATAAGACTTAATACCTACTGATGTTTTAAGTAAATTTATTTATTTTAACACTAGAGAAAAGTTTTAAACTCAGATTTCAAATGTTGACCTTTAAAGCTTATGTGAAATTACCAAAAAGCCCCTACGGTGCATAGTTTGGTTATAAAAGGTAAATTTCACATATATACAAAGTTTGTTTTATAAAATCCATTTTGGGAATTATGGAAGGTATCTTACTGATATCACAACATATTTAAGGCATATTAACTTAGGAAACCTGTTCGTAACTCATTTGGTTACCCGTTACGCATTATTCGCGTTCGGTGCGGTTTATGTAACTAGTTTGCATAAATTAGCCGAAACGGGTCAAACCTTATCGTTTTTATCTCAAATTCCAGAATGTGTTTAGTTTACCCATATTATACAAGTCTTCAAACTTGTCGGGTCTAAACCACACTCTAATCCGGTCTCCGCTTAATCGTGCGTTTGAATCGTATATCTTCCTTTAAAACTAACCGGTCTAAGCATAGGCTTAATTAAGAACCGTTAGGAATCTAATAGGTTATTAAAAAACCTTCGTTCCAGATTAGGAGCCCGGTAAAAGCTACTTTCACTTGCTGATTGAATACGGTTGAGATAAATTTGAATATTTGCTCAAGTAAATACTTTTAACTTATTTTCCCTATACGGGCTTGGGATACAGTATTATAATAACACCGCTTGGTCGGGTACGTGACATTAAATCGGATTGCGATTAATAAAGTTACATAACCTGTTTCAATCTGTTGTGTTTGGTATATGGCTTTTGGGGGGTTAATGACCATGTCCCGGATATCCTTGGCATCATTCATTGAAATGGCCACGACCTAAGCACGGGGTGTAGGCATACACCTGACAGTTGCATATGTAAAAACTGGTAATCCACTTAAAGGAATCAACCTTGTGGGCATTATACCTGTGGCGTGTCAGTTAATCTTGTCCGGCTCTTCTAACCGGCCTTGACGGACGGCAAACATATAAATCTGTATACAAGATTATCTTAAATAATTGTCTCAAGTTATAAAATATATTTTGTGCCTTGTGCATTCAAATTAATTTTCTTAAACTCTTTTCAAAATGAGTCGGTTAATTGTATTTACCAGTGTAAACTGACGTATTTTCCCAAAGGTTAAAGTGCAGGTACTAAACGGAATAGGCTGGCTACTCCAGAGTGAATAAATAAAAGTCTTGCAAGCTTGGTCACTTAGAATCTATTGAACACGTTATCTTTTTAATTTTTGATCCGCCTGTGGACCCTTTACAGTCCGTTTGTAATACTTTGATATTACTTTTTATTCGGTTTGTAATGTGATTCATCTTTTGCTTCCGCTGTGCATTAAATTGTGTTGTTTGACTATGATGATATCAACTACGTCACGATACTCCCCACCGGGCCCACCGGTCATATGTTGTAGGATCGATTTCGGATCCGAACGAGTCGGTTAGAAGAGTTTTTCACCAAAACAAGAGGCGGAAACAAGTGTTTCGGCGTAATTCAGCACGTATTCACCTTTAACTGTTGTTTATATTGATATGCAATCGATTACAGACCTGACAACACTTCGGCAGCACTTCGTGGCTCACCGGAAGACAATCACCTAGTACTCTCTCTATGTGTGTGTATGTGGATCGCTTGAACAAATATATATAGGCGATCAGGTTCATAAAAGCGAACCTGATGAGCGAACCTATCAAGTACACATAAGCGGACTAGACTATGACCAAATAAGCGGACCTCACACAATTACACATGAGCGAACCTGATCTATGACATATGAGCGGACCTAGAATTAATACAAATATCTCATGCACATACAATCCTATTTTGTCATCTTGTAAGATGATGTCATTGATGACTTCATCATTATGATGTCATCATCAAAGATGGTGACATCATCCTCTTTCATATCCGCAACGAGACTGAGACTCGACATAAGACGAAGACAACAGATGAATGCACCAACAGACTCCCCCTTAGATGTTGACGAGTCTTAAGTGTCGAGTCTTTGCATCTTCAGTCTTTATCGGTCTTCAATCTTCCTCTGAAGTATTTGTCATTACAAGAATCCTCATTCTCTATCTTTATCTTCAACAAACTTCTCTCTCTCAAATGTTGAATATCATGGTGTCTTCAGACTCCCCCTCTCAATCTGCTGGGATCGTAGTCTGGAATTCACAAGATCATAACCTGGCTTTCATCCTGCTCTGGATCGAAACTTAGCCAACCTGCAAAAACTCTACCCAAAAATAAATTTTCTGATAACCATTTGTGGATAAGTTTTTCAAAACTAATTTACCACTTGCAGGAATAACGTTTTATTGCAAAAACTTTTCTCAATTCATTTCACCAAACTTCAAACACTTTCACCCAAATCATTTGTTCATCATGTTTAGCACTCGGAATTTTGAAAATCAGCTTTTCAACATCAGTCGTTGAAAATCTTTTTGAATTTTCCAAACTTTTATGCTAAAACACACAAAAATCTTTTTGGATTTTCTAAAAGAAAATAAATGCAGAAATGAAATATTTACAGACAATATTTTTGTGAGTTCGTGCAAGAGGATCATATCAGTTTTTGAGACAAATCACCAACACCGTTAAGCTTCATTTCATTTTAAGTTCTAAACAATTCACCTAGATTGTCAGTATATTGATCCACTTAAATTTTCACACAAAGTTCAATTGATCCGAGATACGAGGTTAATGTTTTAAGCTCTTGAACTTATTCGTGTGTCCCACTACTTGAATATACTCCCGTATCCAGATCCCAATATTCAGTCTTACAGGTGAGTATACCACAGATGATATATGTCAGGGGAATAAATTATAGTACGAGGGCCGTGAGAGCTCAGGTCGATCTTTCGATACGCAGAGAGATGACGGCTTCGACTTTTGGTGTGTCCCCTTTAGAGGATCTTTTGCATTACAACAGCAGTGACTATCAATTTTATTGTTTCATCAGCTTGCTGAGGGCGATGCTATGTTTCAAGCATTTGCAGAAAGCATTATCCGGGGACTAGGTCAGAAATTTCTTTCAGCAGAAGTCCCGGGATAATACCCCAGATATCACTGAGCATAAAGACCTAGTATCTCAGAATAAGGGACCTTTCAAACAAGATTTCAGGGGTTACCTATATATCCAAGTTTGTGTTAACCCACAGAACAAGCAAGTTTGAAATTTAGGTTTATATCTCATCACAATCTACTAAATGTGTAAAAACCTACTGACACATCATCAGTGAGACCGTTTATCACTTTTTTATCTTACCAAATCTTTAGCATGTTGTGATCGTCCACTGATGTACTATCATTTCCTCTTTTATGCAACAAAACTCATTTTTCATTTTATCATGTTTTTGGCTTTTTCAAAATTTTCAAATGTTTTTGGATTTTCTAAAAATTCTTACTCCCCCTAAAATGCAAAAACATTTTAGGAAATTTGAAAATAAACTGTACAACAACTTGACAACTGATATCGAATTGCCTCAATTCTCCATCCACTTGGCATAAACAATCAGAACTCCCCCTCACAACAAACTATTTTCCCATCTATTTCAAAACACTTAAGTTTGTTTTAATCAAATGGTTTTTCCGGAAAATAAGTTTTGTTGATTTTACCACTTGTAAAATTGGGAATCAAATCATCACATTGTTTTTCAACCACTTGTAGAAAATCAGATACAACTTAATGTCCCTGATTTACCACTTGTAAGATCAATCCAATCAAACATTTTCAACCAATCATCATCTGTCAGTTGAATTCTCAAGGTGCCGATTCCTACTCCTCGCTTACAAACCTGGGATTTCCGGCAATTCCTGCAATATAAATTTCCAAAAATTTTCAATTTTCAAATAAACAACATAAGAATGATGCCGATTCATGCTCCACGATTACCAACTTGGGAGCTCCGGCAAGTCAGGTTTTACTGTTTGAAAAATATATCCACCCAAGCCTGACCTTCCTTGGGTGTAACAACATCTTCTTCATATTTACTTTCCACCGACCTGTGACCTCCTCTTTTGGCAGCGTAAAATTCTTTAACACCTTTAGCCTTACCATTGACCATTTTGCCAAAAATATGTTTCACAGTTCCGTTGAAAGCCTTATCAACATCAAATTTTTTCTTGTCAGAATAAAATTGATTTGAAATTTCTACTTTTCCAACTTTCTTTTTAAAATTTTCAGCTCGTAGAGATGGAAAATTTTCATCGTTCATAGTTGGAACTGATTTTTCAACCCTTTTCTCAACACGTGGCTCCTCTGATTTTGTGGAATCAGATTCATCACCAGAACTGTTACCTGAACATTTCACAACCCATTTCTGATTTTTTACATTTTCTTTTCCTTTAATCACATTCTTTGAACATTCTCCCTTCTCAAAGGTTGAATTTTCAAAACCTGTAAACTTTCGGGTTGAAAGTTCAGTTTTCTCAATCACTTTTTCTTTTAGTTTACCAGAGACTTCCTGTTTTGGTTTGAATGTCTTCGGACAGTCCCTAGCAACATGACCAACAGTTTTACACTGAAAACATGTTCTCTTTTCAATCTTCTTTGGAACAACATTCTTCTTCAGTTCTTCTTGCTTCTTGGCAAGGAATTCTTGATTTGTCTGCTTCCAAAATGAACTCTTTTGTTCTTTCTCAGCACTTGTTCCTGAAACAAAAACAGTTTTTGATTTATAAATTTTCTCATTTTTATAGTTTTTCGGTGGTATAAAACCTAGACCATTCTTTTTGAAATTACGGTTTTGGTTTGGTTTCTTTTGAAAACCAGAACCAGAACTGTAACCCTTTTTCTTGTTTAATCTTTGTTGAACTCTTGAGGTGTAAGGTTTAGGTTTTTCAGAAAGATTTACATCTTTTATTTCAGAAATATTAATTTCTGTCAGTTTGAAAACCTTTTTAATCATTTCAATTTTAACACCTCTTATTGGAAAAACTTCATCAGAATATAATTTGTCAGAATCTTTCAAAGTATATGCCACTTTGAATGATTCATCGTTCAAATTAGATTTTGATATCAAAAACTCTTTATCATAAACCCGTTTGTCCTTTTTGACTGTCGACTTTGACGCATCGGACTCAGACTTTGACTTTGATTTGAACTTCGGTTTTAACTCCTCACAGTCATCTTTATCTAACACCTGATCGACCACACTTTTTATCAACTTTGACTCATGATCAGTGTCGGACGACGTGTACATGACATCAATATTTTCTGGCAAGTTATCTGACGGCCCATACTCCCATTGTAAGTTTATTGCCTTTTCGACTCTTTCGGAATTTGGATTTCGAGGTAAAAATCCATTTTCGACCGGGGGCGGACATCTAGTGTAGACCACACTTGATTTCTTACCAGAAATCTTCACTTTATCTTCATCTTTTGTCACAGATTTCTTTTCTTCGGACGTCTTCACTTCTTCAAACGTCTTCAGATTCTCCACAACCGGATAAATCCTGTCAACAACAAAAGTAGAACATGAGTAACTTTCTAATAACTTGTTGACTCTTTCAGTTTCTATCTTTTGTGTTGCCAACTTCAACTCCAGATCAGCACACTTCTTTATGTGAAAGTTGACATCATCAAGCTGTCTCAAATATGCTTTCTTTAGCGTATTCATCGCCACAACTTGTTCACCATTTGAATCACTATACTTGTTGATTTCTCTGTTCATTGTATCATAAGATTCTTTCAATCTGTTTATGTTGTGCAGCAACTCATTGTTCTGCTTGATTAAAGAATCACAGTTCATGCACTTTTCAGGAACTTTAACAGGTTCTACATCAACTTTGATTTCAAATTCAGGAACCTCTTTGACTGTTCGGTTTGATTGTAAAAATTCAGCTCTTCTCTTTTTCTCAACTTTAGCTTCAGCTTTTAATCTCTCTTCCTCTTCTTCCTCTTCTTCAAGCTTTCTTCTTCTTGCTTCAGCAGCTTCCATGACTTTTCTGCATCTTTCAGCACATTTCAAATCATAAGCATTTGCAATGAAAGCGTTAACATTTGAAGTGTCTTTGGACATCTCTTTGGCCATAAAATCTTGATCTGGGCAAAAATTGTCCCAATTGAAACCTTCAGCCAGTTTTTCATCATCTTGTTCTGCCAAACACACTTTGCTGTTTGTTGGAATGTAATTATCCCAACTGAATCTACCATCCTTTCCCAGACAAGCTTTCTTTGAATCTTTAATCTCCATCATTCCATGTGCAGTTTGTGCCTGATGCAGTGCTGGTGGTGTAATTTGATGATAAATTGCCTTTTTGTGATAATCGTTGTTTCCAAACGGATTCTGGGCTCCGGTAGCTTCACGATTTTTGCACTCCCTCTTGAAATGCCCCTTTTCCCTGCAACGGAAACATGTAACTTTAGATTTATCAAAGCCTAAAGTTGAAACATGAGCATTAAGAAAATCATCTCGGCCTGTAATTTGTTTAAATTTTTCAGCTCGTCTCAACACACTGGCCATGCACCATTTAATATCCATCAATTCCATTTCCTCAGCATCGATTTGATCGTAATCCTCTTTCGTGAGCATTGGATTACCGATCTTTCCGGCCACAAAACTACTATAAGACTCTAGAACCATTCCCAACAAAGACATTTGATTTTTAGCTACTTCTTCAGAATAATCTTGATCACTTTCAAGATTTAATACAATATTGCATTGAAGTTTTCTTCCATTCTTTGTTGCAGAAATGTTTGGATCGAATGATGAAAATCTTGTGCTGCTTGATCCCTGGGATGATTTCTTTTCAGAAGAATCTTTCACACTGTAAGCAGTTTCAATTTTTGGAGAAAATTTTGACTTTTCGTTGACACCACCTTTGTAATACAAACTGATATCCTGTTCTCCATCGTAGTTCTTCATCCTGGCAATCTTCCTTTGCTCCATCTCTTGAGCTTCCAGGTGTTTGATGAAGTCTCCCAGTGTCATGTTTTTATAATCTTTTCTGTTGGATCTCAGCATCATCAGAAACGTTCCCCAAGTTTCATGAGGTAGTGCATCTGCAAGTTTTTCAATCAATTCATCAGTATCTTTCTTAATTCCAAGTTTTTTCATATTTCTCACCAAGTTACAATATCTATCAATTATTTGTTTGGTGTTTTCAGATCTCAAACCATGAAACAAATCGAATTCTTTCTTCATGAGAGACATTTTGTTTTTGAGCATATCATCACTTCCAACAAATTTTGCTTCCAATTCTGTCCAGATTGAGTAAGCAGTTCCATCATGTTGAAGCAGTATCAAGATATCTTCTTTTATCGCTTGCTGAAGCAGACTCACCATCAATTTCTCATCACGATATTTCTTTTTATCTTCCGTACTCATTTCTCGAATTGTTTGCTGCACACCATTTGTTGTGGGTTTAACGTAAGGTTCTTCAGTGTGTTCCCACGCATCCAAATGATACGCCTCAACCCAATTTCCAAACCGTTCAGACCACCCATTGTAATCATCAATATCCAAAAGCTTGGGTGGTTTCTGAGACGTCCCGGTTTCATTTTCATGCAACGCACTCTGAGTGATTGTAATTGGACTAGCAAAAGCATTGTAGAACTCGTTCTCCATGTTTCGAATTTTCAAATGAGCTGTATCTCTTTGTAAAATACCTGACAAACAACACACAACCAAAAACACAATCAGTTTTAAGATTTATCAATTAACAAAATAAGACTGGTACTCGAACTGATGAAAATTCTGTGCGGACTGAAAGTTGACACACTGTACAGATTGCTATGACCCGGTATCAAATTCAAAACGACCACATCCTTTGAAACCTTTGAACTCCAAACTGTACGAACTAAAACTAATCTTTCAAGCAAATTGATGACTTTCAAACGATTTGGACTTTTTCACGCGACCTGTTTAAACCTTCAAAAAATTTGGCTGAACCAATTTAGCAAACAAACCAGGTCTACCTTGACTGTAAATGAAGCCGCAAATTCTAACAAATGTAGTTATAAAATTGGGTCAAGAACTTTAATTCAAGTTACATGGGCCAATGCTATGTCAAACTGTTTAGAATACAAGGCACTTTAATTGGGCTTGAACGATCCGACGACTTTATGTATAATAAAATCTGATTTGGGCCTTTAATTCACTTACAAAGAAACCATTAACATATCATTTGATTCATTGGACCTCAACTTTGATTATGGCAGACACACTTTATCAAATATGACACTCTAATATGATTGTTATCACATGCAAACAGACACACTTTATCAAATATGTAAATCCACTTCACATGCAACACTGATAAACCAACAAACAACTTTTGCTACACTTATCTCATTGGACCAAACAAAATATGTTTCCAGACAAATTCTTTAGTCAAAGCACATGGATCGATAATGTTCAAACTATATGTCCCTAATCTCAATTCACATGTACATTTTTAAATTCATAAGCTGTCGACAAGTTTAATTCTCATAACAATTCGATTGGACCTTTAGTTTTAATGATCAGATACACATGTGCAACTTTCTTGGATTTATACAAATCGACAACTTTAATGCATCACATGTACACCTACACAAACCACATGATCTCTTATCCCAAATATCAATGACCTGACATCCTCGTTCAGAATTTTATACACAATTCGATTAACTTTTCAAACGGTTCACGCAACTCAATGTACACAAAATTCTAAGTGTCACAATAAGCGGATCTCAAATGTCACAAAAACGGATCAGCTGATGACACTAAAAGCGGACCTCAAATTGTTCAAATGAGCGGATCCAAAAGTTGTTCAAATGAGCGGACCAGATGAGCGGACCTTACTGCTGATGTCATTTTTGAACGTGACCGTAAAAGCGAAACCTCAAAATTTCAATGTTTTAGGTCGACTCAAGCTTTGAAACTTTCAAGGATTTACTTATACATGATTATGAACACACTGTGTGAATTTAAAGCGATTCTGACCGTAAAAATTTTTGTTTTTCGAAAAAGAAAGGTGTAGAAACAGAAATAATCGGCTGAAATCGTATAGAACTCTTCTTCACTGGCTCTGATACCAATTGTAGGATCGATGTCGGATCCGAACGAGTCGGTTAGAAGAGTTTTTCACCAAAACAAGAGGCGGAAACAAGTGTTTCGGCGTAATTCAGCACGTATTCACCTTTAACTGTTGTTTATATTGATATGCAATCGATTACAGACCTGACAACACTTCGGCAGCACTTCGTGGCTCACCGGAAGACAATCACCTAGTACTCTCTCTATGTGTGTGTATGTGGATCGCTTGAACAACTATATATAGGCGATCAGGTTCATAAAAGCGAACCTGATGAGCGAACCTATCAAGTACACACAAGCGGACTAGACTATGACCAAATAAGCGGACCTCACACAATTACACATGAGCGAACCTGATCTATGACATATGAGCGGACCTAGAATTAATACAAATATCTCATGCACATACAATCCTATTTTGTCATCTTGTAAGATGATGTCATTGATGACTTCATCATTATGATGTCATCATCAAAGATGGTGACATCATCCTCTTTCATATCCGCAACGAGACTGAGACTCGACATAAGACGAAGACAACAGATGAATGCACCAACATATGTGAAAATATCAGGGTGTGACAGTATCAGTGATCGGGAGTTAAAACACTTAAAACGGGGCAGAGCTTTATTATTATTATTATTTAATATTTTAAAGAAAGAAAAAAATAAGAAAAGAATTGAGGGAGGGCGACAGAAAGAACGAAGCAAATGTGAAAGTTTGCTTTGATTCCTTATTTATAGTAGATGTTAATGTTAATTTGGAGTCTACTCCAAGTTTTCTTTTGTTCTGATCCTTTGCGCCACGTACACAAGAATGAATTCTCAAATTGTAAATTTTATTTATTATTATTTTATTACTATAATTAATTCAGCAGCTTCACTTATTTGGCGCTTATAACTTCTAAAATATGACGTTTTATAAAACAATGAATATGTCATTAGAATGAGAATATTTGTATCTACATTTTGAACCAAGTTTCATTAAAAACGGAGTAGGTTCAAATATAATGTATTTTTATAATTTAATTATTAAATGGTTTCTAGGCCCGACTAGATACTTCATATTTCTAACAGTCAACTTACCCGTAGCCTACCCGTTGAATAATATAAGTTTTATATACTTTATTTTAATATAGAAAATAGAAATGTCACGCATATACAAGCCAATTAATTAGTATAACATTCCAACCAATTATATATAAAATAGTTTTTAAAGCTATATGGGTCGAAAAATAAAACTAGTTACTAGTGGTTAATAAATTTAAACAACCCTATAACTCTTATATGATAAAAATGGAGATGTTACATCCTCCCCACCTTGTTTTAATGCTCGTCCTCGAGATTTGGGCTACGATATCTCTTTTAGAGTTATGTCACGTCTTAGTCAATAAGAACAGTATTAAGGTAAATGACACAGAATCAAGATATGTTCAAATGAATACGAGGGTATCATATAACAATTTAGAAAGCAATGGTTTAACTGAATTAGATCTAGAAATCGATGTCAAACGAACGAGATGAAATGATATAGTTTTCAAGGTGATTAGGTTCAAGCCAAAAGAGATTTATGATCAATAGACATCTAAATCGAATGTTTACAATTTGTGAATGACTTTTAGAAACAATAGAATTCATTGTAAAAGGAAACTTACTTTGATTATCAACTGAAGAAGATTTAGAATCAACAAGCTCAAAATGAAATAGAAGCACGAAAATAATTTGTCAACTATCAAACCATGATATGAGAAAAATTAATGTGTTGACATTTATTGAATTGCAAGGATACACCGAAATACAACAGAGTTTAGTGTATCATTGTCTTAATACATAATTGTATTAAGACTATTTTTAATGACGAGTCAAATGAAAGACATACGTGGTTTTGAATGATTCGTATGATTATGATTAGCCCAAGCTACAAGTTTATATCGACGCCGCAAGGTGTCGTAATGTTTGAAATAGTTCAATGATTATGGTGACCGAACAAATTCACTGTGTAATCAACTGAAAGTTTTAATGAAGTGAATTTCAAATAAATATTATAGGATTTTCAACTGATGATGAAAGACCAAATGAATATCATAAAATTTTCGATCAATGATGAAAGAATCTTTAGATGTACACCGAAATATAATACGAATTTGTGTACTCTTATCTTAACACATAACTGTATTAAGACTGTTTAAGATAATGAACCAACAGAAATTAAATAAATAAATCCGTACATCAGGTGTGAAAATGAGATTAGCGCAAGCTTCAAATTAAAGAAAACGCCACCACAATGTGTCGTAACCAATTAAATGATTCAATGAAAGTGAAGACCAAACAAGCCTGTTATGGTTTTGAATAGATGAAGTACTTGACATAATACATTTATTTATAAACTTTTATTTGTACTAGGGTCAAATAATAACTTAACTTAGATGTTACATATCAGCTATTACGTCTGGAATCATTTCTGCTTCTTGCGTAGTAAGTACGAATGCTCGCGTGTTCTTCTTAGCTCCGTCTGCTGTTTTTGCCTGGTTGTCGAGTGCTTTGGTCAGTTTCGGGCAATATAGTTTGATGTGTCCCGTTTCTCCGCAATTGAAACAAATGTTAGTTTTCCTTCTACACTCTTCCTCTATATGCCCGGTCATCTTGCAAAAGTTACAGTAGGGTGCTCTCCTAAAACGGCATCTTCCTGAATGCTTTTTTGTTACAGCTTCTGCAGGTAGATTGCTCCAATGACGGTTCAGTTCCTTTCTTCTTGAATTCTTGGGAGATTTTATGGGCTAACTCTTTCTTCTTGTTTTCTTCTCTTGTGCGGATTAGTCCATCTGTCAGGATGTTAGCTAGTTCAACTGCTTCCTCAATAGTCTGTGGCCTAGCTGCCTTGACCATGTCTCGGATTTCACTAACTAATCCCCAAATATAACGAGAAATTAGTACGGGTTATGGCGAAGCCAGAGTTGGTACCATTCTTGCATATTCGAAGAACGTTGTCGTATATTCACGACAATTCACATCGATCATTTTATGATTTAGGAACACGTTAGCCATTCGTTCCTTTTCATAAGGGGGACAAAAGTTTCTTTCTATCATTTCCTTGAATTTTTCCCAGTTCATGGCATAAGCCATGTCACTTCCTTTTGCTTGAAGAATTGTATTCCACCATTCTAAGGCTTCTTCCTTAAAGAGGTTGGAAGCATACATCACCTTATCTTCTTTGGCACATTTGCTGATTTTAAGCACAGCTTCCGTCTTTTCCAACCATCGCAGAGCAGCCGTGGCGCCTTCACTGCCTGCGAACTCAGTTGGTTTACAAGATAGAAATTCTTTGTAGTCATCATCTTCATTTTCTTGGGATATGGGGTTTTGATAATATCATCATTATCTCCATTGACACTATGGCTAAAACTGTCGTCGCGAGTATGCTTGTTACTCATAACTTTGGTGGGTTTTACGGGGTTTTTAACGGCTTTAATTATTAAAGGTAAAGCATTAGCTATTCCTTGGGCTATTAGATTTTCTATAGCATTTTTATCCAAAGGATTTTCATTATTAGCATGAACTTCTGGATTATGTGATACTTCATTCGACATCTGAATGGCAAACATTTTCAATTATTAATATCACAGAATAATAAAAACAAAACAATACTTCCAGGAATCATATGTGCAGATCTACATATATATATATTCATATATTTAAATCTACAAATGTAACACATATGTTACTTTGTATTAATTTCCTAACTTTATTGTTTTAGATTAGGTATTAAAAGAACACCTAAGCAGCTTAAACAAGTGGCTCTGATACCACCTTCTGTCACAGCCCCCGACCCCACCCTGGGAGCGAGAGCCGTGAACCAGCCAGATGGTATCGGTGTTTATTAATTATGCAGCGGAAAATTTTTCATCAGGATCGTATTTAGGAAATGATTTCAGAGTTTATAAAACACCAAACTTTTAATATTAAACAAATGGGCTAAAACCCATATTTAATTCAATTGTTTTTATATGGATAAACCCAAATAAATAAAAGATAAATTTCTTCTTTTATTCAGATATTTATAGCCACTTTATTTAAACCTTCAGTGCTCCATAGCTGGCTTCTATTATCTTTACAACAATTTACCTGAAACACGTTTTGAAAACATTTTATCAGTAATAAATACTGGCGAGTTCATTCCATTTAAAAAAACATATTGTTATACTTTACAGCATCAAGGTTTTTATAGTTGTTTATATTTACCCAAAAACTCAATCAGTATTTGTCACATGGAGGCAGCTCAGATGTGACAGTGGTCATATCACTCATTGGCTCACTTTCGTCCAATAGTGAAGTTTATCAAGTAATTATATTTTACTATTATTCAAAGGATCTGTCACTAGGCGATTCCCGTGACGTGGTCAAATCACTATTGATCATTCTTTCAACTAGTGACTGGGGTCGTATCACTGTTGATCATTCTCTCAACTAGTGACTCTGGTCATATCACTGTTGATCATTCTTTCAACTATTGACTCTGGTCAAATTTCTGGTCATATCACTATTGATCATTCTTTTAACTAGTGATTCTGGTCATATCACTGTTGATCATTCTTTCAACATCTGACTCTGAACTAAGTAGTGTCCCATGACATTACTTTGTCAAATATATTTTCTATGGCACAAATCCAATTAGCCCAGAAAATGAAATATATCATTTTCTGTTAAATTAATAGTTATAACTTTATCAAATATAATATATTAATTAAATATTATTATTTAATATATTAACGTGACTAAGATTAAAATAAAATAAAATCTTAGTATATTAAAAGTTAAATATATAATTAACATATATTGTTTAAGACATACATTAAAATGTACTATTTTAGATATCAAATATAATATTTAGATCTCCCGATGTATATTAAAGTTAAATAATATATATCGTTTAATTTCATTATGATAGACATCAAAGTTTATACTTTATAATATATTAAATATTAATCATAAAGGTGGTGTCGGCTTTGATGTTTCAATACTTCTTTTGTGATACTTTAGAGGAAAAGGGGCTTTAATTGCCTTAGGAAAAGGTACCCTGAGGATGAACCGTGCCCTGTTTGTCGGAAGGTGTGTCTTGATAGCTTCGGGGAACATGCCCTTCACTGCAAAGAGCTTCCTGGCTTCAAGTACAGACACGATCTGGTTAGAGATGTGTTGTTTGACGTTCTCAAGCGAGCTGGTATCGCTGCCAAAAAAGAGGCTCCGGTTAATTTCCTAACGGACCCGAAGGAGGGGAGGTCTTCCCTTCGACCAGCCGATGTGCTGGTTTTTGGATGGTCCGGGGGTAAACATGCTTGCATTGATCTCACGGGGGTGTCGCCTCTTGCCGGTTTCAGGGGCAGTGGTTTTGTTTCAGGGCAAGCGGCGCGGAAGGCTGAGGCGGGGAAAATATCCAAGCACGAGCAGGCCTGCATAGATAATCAACATGCCTTCCTTCCTTTCGCGTTCGATACCTTTGGTTGTCTGGCCCCTGTGGCGTCCGGTTTCTTGAAGCGGGTTCAAAAGGCAGCACTTGCGCATGCGACAGTGTCTGTAGGCCATAGTTATGTGTTTAGCCGAGTAGGATTTGCAATTCAAAAGGGGGTGGCGGCGCAGCTTGTTGCCCGTCTACCAACCCATGATTTGTAATTTGCTATAACCTTTAAAATCTACTTATATATATTAAAAATTTTCTTAATGAACAAACATAAACAAGATTTTTTTTAATTAAAAATGAAAATTTTGAAGGTCCTACCTATGCTCTTAGTGATGGAATTTAGTCTGAAACATAACTTTAGCCGATCACATGCATTCATATGCAAAGTAACAACTATTACTACTACTTTTTTAATTAATAACTAATAGCCATAAATAATCTTTTTGTTTTGTATAATCATATCTGAATGCAAGATTCATAAATATTTAAATCATAATATACTATATTAAATATAATATTTAAACCTTAAACATAACACTTTTTTTTAAATAACAAAGCCATAAATAAAGGTTTAAATATATTATTAATAATATATGGCATTGAATGTTAATGCTCTCATTAAACCATATTTAATCATATTTGTGCTACTATTTGCTAACTTTTTTGGTCAATAGTAACGGGTGTCAATTCATGTATAAAACCCCCCATACTAACAGCTATTTAATCACTGTAAGTATAATTGATAAACATTTAGGATTTTGAAAAACCATTTTTTTAAATATAACTGTATCACAAAAAGGTGATAAAAAGAAAAAGAATGACTCACAAACTGTGAGAAAAGAGAATGTACTCACCTTGTAACTTTAGAATTCAACTAGAAAGCCTCCTGGTAAAATCTTGGGTATAACTCCCGAGCTATTTTTAAATATATATATATATATATATATATATATATATATAGGGGACCGCTAAAATGAAAACCACCTCTAGTTGTAAGAACCATGAGAACTTTTTGATTCGGGGCGAGGTGGACCAAATTTTTTTTTCATAAACGTAGATGCGTGTATTATAAACACATTTGTAAAAAAATCACAAAAAATTGTCGTGTGTGTAGTTTTGAGCACCACAAGTTTGTGTTTACGGGTACCGTAAATTTACGGTACCCGTAAACACAAACTAATTTACAGTACCCGTAAACACAAACTTGTGGTGCTCAAAACTACACACACGACATTTTTTGTGAATTTTTTTTACAAATGTGTTTATAATACACGCATCTACGTTTATGAAAAAAAATTTTGGTCCAACTCGCCCCGTACGGTGTAGTTCTCATGGTTCTTACAACTGGAGGTGGTTTTCATTTTAGCGGTCCCCTATATATATATATATATATATATATATATATATATATATATATATATATGCACTCGTGTTAATTATAATAACCCTAATTCAACCTTGTCCCTACGTCACGAGACAGAACCCCAACGAACTTAGTCGGGCAGAGCCTTGACATGCGTTATGGGGCTCCAGATCAATCGGAAAGGGTATCAGTGATCGGGAGTTAAAACACTTAAAACGGGGCAGAGCTTTATTATTATTATTTAATATTTTAAAGAAAGAAAAATATGAGAAAAGAATTGAGGGATGGCGACAGAAAGAACGAAGCAAATGTGAAAGTTTGCTTTGATTCCTTATTTATAGTAGATGTTAATTTGGAGTCTACTCCAAGTTTTCTTTTGTTCTGATCCTTTGCGACACGCTTCACTTATTTGGCGCTTATAACGTCTAAAATGTGACGTTTTATAAAACAATGAATATGTCATTAGAATGGGAATATTTTTATCTACATTTTGAACCAAGTTTCATTAAAAACAGTGTATGTTCAAATATAATGTATTTTTATAATTTAATTATTAAATGGTTCCTTGGCCCGACTAGATGCTTCATATTTCTAACAGTCAACTTACCCGTAGCCTACCCGTTGAATAATATAAGTTTTATATACTTTATTTTAATATAGAAAATAGAAATGTCACGCATATACAAGCCAATTAATTAGTATAACATTCCAACCAATTATATATAAAATAGTTTTTAAAACTATATGGGTCGAAAAATAAAACTAGTTACTAGTGGTTAATAAATTTAAACAACCCTATAACTCTTATATGATAAAAATGGAGATGTTACACTATTTTTACTATAAAACAAGAGAATTTGTGTTGAATTAGGAGTGAAATCCATACTTCGACGCAAAATCTTCTTATCTATCTCGTGGTTTTACCACACAAACAGGAATGTAGTCACTAAGTTAGGGGTGAAACCCGAACCTTGATGACTCGTTCTACTCTCTAATGTGGTTTTACAAAACTCTCACCAAAGTCTCAACGGACTCCAACGACTTGAAGTCACACCATAGCTAGAAGAATGCGTGCCGATCGCTCGAATCGAAGCAAGAGCACAGTTCAGAAGGCCAAAGTGTGCACTTGAAGTCCTTGTGAATAGTTGAATCACCTTGGGTAGTCGACGTCTATCTAGCCGAAGACAATATATTCTCGATTTCTATGTGTTTCGATTCCGAGCCCGCAACTGTTGACTCTGATATTTGTCGATTTTATGTGGATCTGATGTGATTTATGTGGTTTTGTTTATTTGTTAGCGTGTTGAGATATTGATGGTTTCGATTTAACACTTCTTGCTCCGCTTATCACACAACACACTACACAATCGCTAACAAATCGTTGGTCATTATTCGTAATCGCTGCTTGATACTCGCAATTGCTATATTTAGTCGCTATACGTGCTGTGAAGAATAGGGAATACGTGCAACATATAGCTAGGTTTCTGTATTCTGACTACCTCATGTGCCTCTGTGCCTTACGTGCTTATGTGTTTCTAAGCCCTACGTGCTTATGTGCTTATGTGTTTATATGTCTGTGTGATCTTGTGTTTATGTGGATACGTGTTCCTGAGCTTTATGATGAATCGCTAGACTATACTAGGAATAATCGAAATTTGTGTTGAGTCCTGTGACGATGTATGTTGCAGAGAATGTCGTCATCTGGATCTCGCGCTACTCAAGTTGCTCGCCGAAAGTAGGCAGATAAACGCCTCGCCTCTATGATTACTAAGCAAATTGCGAAGGTTATCCCTCAGATCGTGAGTGAACTACATGAGAATGCGAGCAAATCTTCTGAAGAGTCCAGGACCGATACCCCCAAAGCTGCTTTTAGCTTTAAACAGTTCAAAGCCTGTGGACTGAAAGAGTTTACTGGTGAAGATGGTCCTACGGCCATGTTCCAATGGTTTGACTCTATCGAAGTCACCCTGCGCCAGAGTGGTTGTCCTAATGATCTCGGTACTCTCAACGCAACTGGCGTCTTCCAGTCCCGCACTATAGACTGGTGGATAGCCAAGAGAAACAAACACGGAAATGATGCAGCTTACGGGCTATCATGGGATGAGTTGAAGGACGTGATGATGGAAGAGTTCTGCCCTCCCCATGAGCGCCAAAAGTTGGAGGATGAATTCTGGCATATTAAGCAGAAGGATGGTGACAACGCTGGTTTGACTGCACGCTTCAAGCAGTTGAGTATTATCTGTCCGGATCAAGTCAAGACGCCCGAAATCGCCATCAAAAAGTATATCCGTGCTCTTCCGGATTGTGTGGTTGATTTTGTTCAAGCCGCAAAGACGTCAACGATTGAAGAAACATACTTGCTCGCTGCTGAGATCAATGACAAGCGAGTCAAGTTCGGTGTCTGGGATAAAGCTCCCAAGAATCTGCATCAAGCTACCACTGCTTCAACCACTGAGACCACCGCCGTTCCTCAGTTATCCAAGCTTTCGAGACGCAAGAGAAAGAACAACAGCAGTTCCAGCAACAAGAACTGTGCTGTGACCAATGTTGCCCCACTTCAAGCTGTTCCAGCTCCTCAGCAACATCAACACCGCCAATTAGCGGCCCCGGTTACCAACGCACCGCCGGCAAAGCATGCGTATACTGGTCCTCACCCGACATGCCCTACTTGTACTTATCATCATCCAGTGGGAATCGCCTGCAGATACTGTGCTCATTGCAACATGTACGGCCATTTCACCGCCAACTGCCGTATAGGTCCACGTCAAAACCCTGCTCTAACTCAAGGTCAAGTTCCTGCTCATCAAGCTCTACTTGCTGCTCCACAAGGCCATCAAGCGGCTCCTGCACCCGCGGTCAATGCTAGAGCTTGCTATGCGTGTGGTGATCCCAACCACTTCGCCAACATGTGCCGAACCGAGTGGTCAAGCAAGAGCCACAACAGCAGCAGCCTCAGCAACAACATCAACCACCTCCACCCCGCGGACGTACTTTCAACATTAACGTTCGTCAAGCTCAAGCCGATAACAACGTGGTGAATGGTACGTTTCTTGTGAATGGTATATATGCTTCGTGTTTGTTTGATACAGGAGCAGATAACTGTTTTGTATCGCTTGAATTCGAAAAGCTCCTCAATCGTAAGCGCACTCATCTCCCCCTCAACGTTCGATGTTAAAGTCGCCACCGGAAAAATCGTCGCTGTCAACTCTGTCCTTCGTGATAGTACTCTCGAGCTCAACAATCACATCTTCCCTATCGATCTTATTCCGATGCAGCTCGGTAGTTTTGATGTCATAGTAGGCATGGACTTTCTTCGTGAAAACCATGCTAAAGTTGTTTGCTTCGATAAGATGATTCGATTCTCGCTCGCTAATGGTGATCAATTATGTGTTTACGGTGAAGTCGCGTCGAAGAAACTCCAACTCATGTCATGTGTCCAGGCTAGCAAGAATCTCTGCAAGGAATACCAAGCTTTCTTGGTACACATTGTAGTAGCGGAGAAAATGGAAGTTAAAGAGGTGAAAGACGTCCCCGTTGTTCGTGAGTTTCCTAACATTTTTCCTGATGACTTACCGGGATTACCTCCCGCTCGAGATATCGATTTTCGAATCGACCTCATTCCCGGAGCCAACCCTGTTGTGAAAGCGCCATACCGTCTCGCTCCTTCTGAAATGCACGAACTCTCTAGTCAACTCCAGGAACTTCTTGATAAAGGCTTTATTCACCCCAACACCTCTCCATGGGGCGCGCCTATCCTTTTCGTCAAAAAGAAGGATGGTTCGTTCAGGATGTGTATCGACTATAGGGAATTGAATAAGTTGACAATCAAGAATCACTATCCCTTGCCTCGAATCGATGACTTATTTGATCAGCTACAAGGTGCTACGTGTTTTTCGAAGATCGATCTACGTTCAGGTTATCATCAACTACGCATTCAAGAGGAGGATATACCCAAAACCGCTTTTCGAACCCGCTATGGTCACAATGAGTTCGTTGTCATGCCTTTTGGTTTGACCAACGCTCCCGCAGTCTTCATGGATTTGATGAATCGAGTGTGCAAACCCTTCCTTGGTCGCTTCGTAATCGTATTCATCGACGATATCCTGATCTATTCTAAATCAAAGGCCGAACACTCGCAGCATCTATGTTTGGTTCTTGAGTTACTCCAGGGAAACCGTCTCTATGCCAAGTTCTCCAAGTGTGAATTTTGGCTGGAGGAGGTCAAATTCTTGGGTCACATTGTCAATAGTCAAGGTATCCACGTTGACCCTGCGAAGATCGAAGCTGTTAAGAGTTGGCTTACACACAAGAATCCGTCTGAAGTCCGCTCTTTTCTCGGACTGGCAGGCTATTATCATCGTTTTATCGAAGGTTTCTCCAAAATCGTCGTGCCGCTAACCTCTCTTACGCATAAAGACAAACCTTTTGTTTAGGGAACTAAACAGGAGGAAGCCTTTCAAGCTCTCAAAAGAATGCTTTGCAATGCTCCCATGCTCTCACTGCCTGACGGAAATGACAACTTCGTAGTCTACTGCGATGCCTCTAACCTTGGTCTTGGTTGTGTTCTCATGCAACGAGATAAGGTTATCGCGTACGTGTAACACCCGTCTCATTGTTTTAAGATTTTAAACTAAAAACACGCATTTTTTTCTTTTAATTTCAAAGTGCATCATTTCAAAACTTAGTTATAAAAACTAAGTTTACATGGTTATGGTATTCTAGTTTACAAACTAACTAGTTTAAACATACAACATTGAGTTTAGTGTTTACAAATAAACATTGTCTCAAACAAGATTAGGTTAGCGCGGAAGCTTCAAAACTTTGTGTTCGGTTCTTGAATTCTTGCTTGATCGGCATCCGAAATGAGACGAACATCACCTAAGGTCAAAACAACATCAATTGTTAGTTTTGACAACTTTATAACATGTAAAAACAAGTTCCGGTATCATTCAAATAACAAAAAAATAAAATTTCAAATTTTTTTTATCTGTCGCGCCGCGACAGATTCCTTTCAATCCTTCACGGGCCGCGAGCGCGCCCGCGTGTCGCGCCAGAACAAGTGACTCCCTTTGCGTGTCGCGGGGGAGACCGTTTTCCAGCGGGTGCAGGTTAAAATCCTGCACTTTTGCCCAGCACCATTTTCTTTCAATTTTTCAACTTCTAAGGTGCATAATTTTCATTCTACAAGTCCGTTTTTCGCGATCCTTTTTCCAACGCGTTCGTAATTTAATACTCCATCTTACGGAGTGAAAACCCGACATCTAAATTCACAAAATTTTAACTTTCAAGCTCTCGGCTTGAAATTCAATTATGACACTTTTTGACCCGTTCGTGATTATCAAACAAACTTGTTTATTACCTTTTCAAAATATCATGCATATCACGTTATATCAATTTACTAATGTGCAAGGTTTAAATTACGGGTTTCTTATGAATTCTTAACCCGTTTTACCTATCTACTCCTTTTGACCCGTTAAGGGAAGTTAAACACTTTTAACTATAAATCTATATATAAGCGTACCTGGCTCGCGTCAACGTATAGACCCGTTTATACCTTGCTATTGTTAATTCAATATTCTATGATGACGCAATTATCCAAATTGCTATTCGTTCCTGTAAACATATGACTTAACAACCAACATTAGTCGATATGGTCATATGATGTTATCACCATCATTTGACCCATTTGGTCTGTACGACCAAACAATTATATTTATTACAAATCATGGTTTCTAATACTCAATCACGCATCTGACCCATTACAGATTTTACCACAAAAATTTCCCTTTTTTTTTTACATATTTGACCCAGTTCGGCTTACGCCGTGGGTATCCTTTTAATCTCGATTACAATTAGTCATCACGTGACTAAATTACCATTTTGCACCTTTTTCCATTATTAGTTAAGCTATGAGGTAACTTTAAGAAAACTCATAAATTCTTAGTCGATTTATGACTAAATTACCATTTTACCTCTTTCACCATTAATCATGATTTTAAACGTTTTTATTCGTTCCGACCCATTTCGTTTCGTGTCGGAACCCATAATTCGAACATGATCTATTGTTGTGTTTATCACCTATAGAATAAATACGTATGCTAAAAAAATAGGTGTAAACTTTACTTGCCTCGCATCCAAATTACGCTTTCCTTTTCGTACTTGCTCCGTTTGACCCGCTTCATTCCCAAGCCTCCATCTAGCTTGTCAAGAGTCAAACTATCATCATAATTCACAAGGTGGTTAGATTAGTCATTATAACCACGACTATTCCACCTTACGTATTTTCTATGTCAAAACTACTATTCGACTCTGTCCATGGTTAGTTTAACTTTTCAAAAGTTAACTACCCTTAATTATATGTGCATATAAGCTAAATCGACTTCATAATTAAAATTTGTATTACCCCAGATTGCACGTAATTAGTCGAACTAGGAAATTACGCGTTTGATTGATAATTTCAACATATGAACATTGTGGGCATAATTTATAACATCAACAATCAAGTTTCGTAACACTGAAAATAGGCTGTTTTTGGTGACCTGTTTAACCTGTTTACAAGTCTTCAAAAATTATGATTTTTTCATGTGGCGTACCTCTTGGAGGGTTAGACCTTGTGTTAAAATTTCAAGATCTAACTATTTACCAAAAATTCGTAAAAATTCATCTACTAAGCTGCAATCAGATTCGTCACTTCTGACTGCAGCTTACGAAAAAATTCATTAAAAATTGCTCGTTTATCCGATTGACGAAATTCCAATTAGCGATTCTTTTAATCACTTAAATTTTTCTACAGTAAGAATTTGAGATCATAACTCAATTCCTAAATCGAGTTATGACATTCGTAATGGGCTGCAAATTCTGCCAGAAAACGCAGCTTGAACCTTTGATACGGAAAAATTCATAAAACGCTCAATTTTCGTCGAAAAATGCGATTCAAGTGGGGTTTAAAGATATTTCCTAGAATTACATTTTAGACTCATGAAACACATGTTTTTGTTATGTTTTGTCCAGGTTACATCCAATACAAGTCGGCTGTAAATTCTGATCAAGAGCCGTTTGAATTCAGCTTTCAATTTAAGCATGTTCTTGACATCATAACACTATTTTTTTTAGCAATCAAAACCCTAAAAGCATCTCATACACGAATTTAGCATCAACAAAATCTGAATTTACTTGAGCTAGGCATGATTTCAATATATACTTGTCTAGGGTTTACTCCTAAACACTATGTTAGGATCGGAGGCTCTCATGATAGTGTTTGTTTGTTTGAAATGAATGATCAATGAATATGAAAACATGTTAGGTGCAGCGGAAATGAAAACAAACTTTGTAAACACAATCAAAGGAGAAAATAGTTTGATAAACAATTGCTTCACATAGAGTCAAAAGATTACAAATCAAAGCAAAAGATTACAGTCATGCTTACAAACTATACTCCCCCTCAGCCTGATGCCCCAAGGTTGTTTGCACACAAGATGAAAGGATTAGACATGAGGAGAATAACCCACTCAGTCAATCAAATGTAACAGTACAGGGTACTGTTACATTTATAGGCAAACCAAACCACTGAGGTATCTCAGCTGACGTCACCATGAAAGCGACGTCTAACAGCCTAACAACCTGGATCTACTGACCTTACACAAACACTGCTAACCTAACCACTGACTATACATAAGACAAACAATTTACTAAACAACTGCTCTCCCTTTATGTCAGTGCTTTCCTCAAGGTTGATCAGTCCTTGACTGGGCAGTGCTTTAACATCAGTAGATAGGACCAGCAGTGTTGAATACTTCAGGGTTTTCATCAGCAGTTGAAAGGACAGCAACAGTTGAATATGAGCAGCAGATAGAGACCATCAGTTGTTATAAATCACTTTCAAGGGGAGAGCAAAGTGTAAACCGCTGCTTATTGTGAATCCACTGTTGTGACCTGGTTTTGGCTTTACATTATCTGTTCCTCTGGTAGGGTTCAATCCCAACAATCTCCCCCTGGAACAGATAATGCCAAAACCTTTCATTATTCAGGACCTTTATTACTCATCAAGAGTGCCTTAGCTTGTTCTTTGAATTCAGCTTCAAATTCCTTTGCACTCTGGTCATCCTCATCCCTACACAGTGAAAGCCCAAGGAGATCCTGCAAATCTTGAACACTAAGGCCTAGTGCTTCTTTCCTTGATATGTGCTTCACATCGCCATTGGCTCTGACCAAGGTCAATACGTGAGTCTTTTGATCAGACATCCACTTTAGTATTTTTAAGCCAAGTGGGTTTCTTGGGAGAGACTTATTTGAAGATGAGTTGAGGGATAATGGCCTTGAAAACAACTGCAGACTTTCAGACATTCTTTTGAAAGCTTCTTCAAAGACTTTGTCAGCTGCAGCTATATCTTCTGCAGTTTCTTGCTCAATAAGTTCTTGTCGTTCAGCTTCTGTCTTGTCTTTAGCAGTGTTTGGAGACGCAGGTTTGTTTAATGCCTTAAAAAGGCTTTGAAGCTTTGTTGAAGTTTCTTCTTTTAGACCCATTTTCGTGATGGTATCTTTGAAGTACTCTGCTTCCTTTTCTATTACCTCTTCTTCAGTCAGCTGTTCTCCCTCTTCTTGATTTGTTACAAAAGTAGACCGAAACAGTGTGTCGAGGTTCCCCATCTTCTGTTCAAGCTTCATCATTTTTTCTTGCTTCTTAGAAGTGCTTGAAGCAGTTATATTTCTTTTCTTTAGCCTTTCATAGGCTTCATCGGTCTGCTGTTTTGACCATTTTGATATGGCTTCAGCAGTATCCATTTTTGCATCCACTAGCTCCTTTTTCTTTCTTTTATACTCAGCAGTGAAGTCAGCAATGAGCTTTTTGAATTTGTTCCAGTTTGGAGCATTCTTCTTCTTTGTAGGATCTTTCTTAATTCTGTCAATCCTCTCAGCCTCATGCTTTAGAGCGATTATTGGCCATTCTTCAAACTGTTTTTCTTCAGCAGGATATAATTTCTCTTTCATAATGTAGGCAAGATATTGTTTTCTAAGCTCTTTGCGTTGTTCAGCCTTTTCTTTGATTAGTTCCTGTGCGAAATCTTCCATCTGCTTTACCTTTTCAAGGAAGAAATCCAGTCTTTTAGCAATGCCTTCTTCGCTTAGACGTTCACGTTCACTTTCAAATTTAGCTCTTGTTTTAGCCTGTCTTGCCTTGAGTTTGAGGTAATCATCCATATCCTCTGGTGGCATGTAGCCTATGAGTGAGGAGAATCTCCTTTTTGAAGGATCTTCTTCTATATAGAATTGCCTCATTTCATTTTTGATAGCTTCAAGTTCCAGTGGATATTTTGCAGCATTAGGATCATGTGTACCCTCATCGACAGAGATTGGCTTTCTTATTCTGTTGAAGAGCTTTGGTTGTGATGTAGAAAGGATGAGAGCAGTGATGGATGCCTGACTATCAGCTGTTGAAACAACTGGTGTCTCAACATCTGTTGTCATTACAACTGCTGATATGTCAGCAGTTGTCTTCTGCTTTTGAGCAGGGGATGGAAGTGGTGATGTTGGTGGTGATGGTGGTGAATCATCATCTGATATGAGATTTCTTCTCCATTTTAATGAAGAAGAAGCAGATGATGTTTTGGGTGGATCAGTGGTAGTAGATTGGTTAGCAGTGGTTTGTGGCAGTGATTGACTGACAGTGGTTGAAACAACTTGTGTTTCAATCACTGCTGTCCTTACAACAGATGTTGTAACATCTGTTGTCTTCTGTTTTATGACAGGAGGCAGTGGTGATGGTATGATTGTAGATGATGGTGGTGGAGCAGTAGTTGTAGTGGTGTGTGGTGAAGATGTGTGTGTTGATGTCATGGCAGCTGTTTGGCTACTGGCAGCAGTTTTTGTAACTACTGCTGTATCAGCTGTTTGGCTAACAGGTTTTGAGACCTGTTTTTCTTTTTCTTTTTCAGTTTCAATGAAGACACCATCCTCTAATCCCTTTTTCTTCAACTTGATTTTCTCCCCCTTTTTGGCATTATCTGCCAGGGGTGTATCCATGAAGAGGATAGAAGATGGAACTTTTCCACCATGGGCAGTCTGTTGTATGCTAGCCTTTATAGCCTTTATATCTGCTTGAGTGTCTTTGAATCTTGATTCCACCATGTTGGTCAGCATTTGTACTTGAATAGCATGCTTTTTATCAGCCATTTGTTGCTGTGCTTCAAGCATGGGTTGAAATATATTCCATAGCTCATTTGCAGCAAATGCATGTTGTGCAGGTGCTTGAGCAGGAATAGCAGTGGCTTGTGCTTTCTGAGCTTTTAAAATCTCTTGCACCATCTCCTTTATTTCAGCAACTGATTCTTCAAGTTTGTCAACTCTGCCCGTCAATTCTTGATATTTTGAATCATCACCTACTTTAGTAGGATCATCTGAATCCCCACCAGCAGTGGTTATATCAATGTTTGACTTAGGAACTGAGTCCCAAAAGTCACCCATTGATGCCCCTTGTTCTTGGTACTGGGGACTTCTTTCTTCAGCACTTGATAAACCTTTGATGGTGCCAGTGGTTAGATCCAACTCACTGGTGGTTATCGAAGTTGCCATGGAAGAAATTGCCTTCAAGGGAGTCTGATTTATGAAACAACTGGCCAACTGGAGACCTGTTGGTCCACCAGTTGTAGTTGCTGCTCCACTTGAACTACCACCGAGAGTTACTTGTAACTCAGGGGGTGTAACCTCCTCAATTGTTGCTGGGATAGCAGAAGTAGTAGCATCAGACCCAGTCACTTGTGGATGTATGCTCTCAGTGATAGGTGATAGAGAGGAACTGGTTTGTGTCTGAGCTATAGCAGCTGCATGCAACAAAGGTAGCATGGATTGTGGCATTATGATTGGTGAGGGGATGGGAGTTGAAAGAGACATGTCCTTGGGATCAGGACTGAGGAAGATGGATCCAAGTGGATTCAGAGCTTCATATTGTGGTGTCCCTGTGCTTACAACCTGATCCTTTTGTGAGGATGCAGGAGGAGTTTTAGGCATGGGTTGAGATCTTTCTTCCAACTGCTGTGAGGAAGTAGCAGCAGTGGTTTGTGGTGACTTTTGTGTTGTCACAGGCATTTCCTCTGGGATCTCATCTTCCAGAGTTGCCTTTGTTTTGGGTTTGGTGGGTTTTCTGGATGTTTTTCTTTTTGGCTTTTTGGTAATATCAGGTGTGGGTTTCAGAGCAGTGGTTGTGCTGCTATGATCACCTGGAGCAGTGGGCTCAGCAGCTGATACCTGAGGAGCAGTTGTAACCGCTGAAATCTGCTCAGGTACCCCTGCTTTTGTTTTTATTGGTGCCATCATCCTTGAAAATGTTTCTTTTGTTAAGCTTTTTATTTGACAATGAACACCTTGTTTTGGCAAATTTTCATTTTCCTTTACAAATTTTTGTTTAAAGTAATAACTCAAAAATCTTGGAAAAAGTAAAAATGCTTTATTGTCAACATTTTTCACTAAGTCATTGAAGATTTCCTGGGAATAGTTGTAATCTTTGTTATTCAAAATGGCATACCCCAGGCATTGAATCTTCAATGGTATTTCGTTAAAAGATGTTGTTTTATTCGAAGCACACATCAGAAGTGTGTGAAATAAAAATCTGGGTGCAGATGGAAAATAACCCTTTTGTAGGGTATCTACCTTTGCCTGTTCTGCATAGCCCCTTTTCAGAAAATCAGTTTTTAACTCGTTTTTATCAAAGGAGAGTTTACCTTCTTGATCATTGAGATTAAAAACTTCGGAGATCGACTGTGGGGTTATTTGAACTGCTTTACCCTGTATTGAGGAGTTAATGGCTATGACTTTTCCGTCTTGTTTTTCAAGCGACGCCTTTTCCAAAACTCTCTCTGGGTTTGCAGATATATGGGAGCATTTACTGTCAACAAAGTTTTGTACTTTGATGCAGATAATGTATCAATGATGGTGTCAAAGGTGTGATTATCAGTAGGTTTTGTGAGTAACCCCAGGTAGTTATGAGATTGTTTGAATGGTATTTCGATGGTTTCTTCAGCCGTTTGAGCGACCTCTTTGGAAGGTGGTGGTGATGTAGGTTTTGATTTTGATTTTGTCATTTTTGCGGAGAAGAACGAAGGAGGATTTTGGAGATTTTGAGAAGAAGGGTTGGAAACTGCTATGAGAAAAGAATTTTGGAATTCAATTCGACAGTGTAAAACCCTGTTTGGGGTTTAGGGCAGGTTTTATTTTTAAAAAAAAAATGATCGCTGAAGTGGCAGCGGTTATTAAGATCTGAGGGCTAAAAACTGACCACGTGTCAAACACTGATGAAGTGGATGAAGTATGGGGAACAGTTGTTTTAAGGGCCACTGACGTATCAAGCATCAGTGGTTACAACGGTAAAAATTATGGGCAGTGGATGATTTTTACTATCAGTGGATAGCATATCAGTGGATAAGACACTGATTTTGAGCATCAGTGCTTTTCAAGAAAATGAGGGATCAGTGATTAACTTTCAGCAGTGGACAGTGTTTAGAGATCAGACGTTGGAACAAAACAGTGGTTAGGGTAAATGGTGCAAATCTGAAGAACAGGTGTTTCAGCAACAGTTTTGAGGATTTTCATTCAAGGTTTTGCCACATGTCAATTTTGAAAGACAGTGGTTTAGTACCCCAGATGATGAAAACTTTTTACTAAGGCAACTCATTTTCGTTTAATATTCAATTAACACATGAGTACCCTAGTAATTTAATCACAGTTTGCAATCAACCTTTGATAAAAATTTAGGAGCAAACCTGAGTATGACATGATCATGACATATGTACCATTTCCTTTTGACCCATTTCTGAGGACACAAATACCATGCAAAAATAAGGTATTACATCCTGACAGGAGCTGAAACTATTGTCAACAAAAACAAGCAAAAGTTCCAAATATATTATATAAAAAATGAATAATATATCCTGGTTATTCGAGAGAATCCTTTGAACACAACAAAAAAAATGGTTAAAGGATTTTCTAAGAATAGTGTCAAAAAGATCTGGTATAATTTCAATAGAGAATGTAATCACATCACTCACAGGTTTTTGAAAATGGTCAGTGGTAGGACAACAGTGGTAGGAAACTTTTGGATACATTTTGACCACTATTTGGAACCATTTTCTTTGTCAGTTGATTGCAAACATGAGGACACGTGGATAAATTTTTGAACATTTGTCTAGTCCTCTTTGGAGTTCATTCACTGGAATCAAAACCTTTCCCTGAACAAATGAATGCACATAGTTGCTTAATGACCATTATTACCCCAAACTTTGACTCATAAGTGTTTTATGTTTATACTCTTTTTCTTTTGACAACAATAGTTTTGAGATAAACACACTTCTGAGTTTTTGTGAATTTTAGTCCAAAATCACTTTGCAGTAATGTTTTGAGAGACTTGGTCATGTTCTCATCACTTTTTCAACCAATCTCACACTACTTATGATACGGACTCTGATGACCCTTGATTTTCTTAATGTATTTTTACATAGTTGATTTTGTCCTTTTGAGGAACTCAACCTGTTTTCAACACATAAGATCAAATGACTAAAGTTTTAATTTCCCTCTTTTTGTGTTAGCAAAACAACAATGTTTTTATGAACATAGGTTTTGTTAATCTGAGGTTCACACTTTAGTATTTGTGAAAAACATCACAGATTACACATCAACAATTGAAATTAACTTAGAAAATAAGAAGTATTCTCATAGTTTAACAGATATTGTTTTCAGATCTAGAAACCATGAGTGTTTTGTGTATAACTTCACTTGTTGTGTGAAATTTGTGTGTCGTATGACATCTTGGTTGATTTACAGAGTTTTTGAATAACCACTTTGAGCATGCTCTACTCGTTACTCTGTTTTTCAACTGAATACAACCAACCTTAGTATCAATGAATTTTGAGCCGAACTGTTATGTCAAATTGATTGTTAGATCGAATTTGACAGTCCAAGCTCTGATACCAATGGTTAGGATCGGAGGCTCTCATGATAGTGTTTGTTTGTTTGAAATGAATGATCAATGAATATGAAAACATGTTAGGTGCAGCGGAAATGAAAACAAACTTTGTAAACACAATCAAAGGAGAAAATAGTTTGATAAACAATTGCTTCACATAGAGTCAAAAGATTACAAATCTAAGCAAAAGATTACAGTCATGCTTACAAACTATACTCCCCCTCAGCCTGATGCCCCAAGGTTGTTTGCACACAAGATGAAAGGATTAGACATGAGGAGAATAACCCACTCAGTCAATCAAATGTAACAGTACAGGGTACTGTTACATTTATAGGCAAACCAAACCACTGAGGTATCTCAGCTGACGTCACCATGAAAGCGACGTCTAACAGCCTAACAACCTGGATCTACCGACCTTACACAAACACTGCTAACCTAACCACTGACTATACATAAGACAAACAATTTACTAAACAGCTGCTCTCCCTTTATGTCAGTGCTTTCCTCAAGGTTGATCAGTCCTTGACTGGGCAGTGCTTTAACATCAGTAGATAGGACCAGCAGTGTTGAATACTTCAGGGTTTTCATCAGCAGTTGAAAGGACAGCAGCAGTTGAATATGAGCAGCAGATAGAGACCATCAGTTGTTATAAATCACTTTCAAGGGGAGAGCAAAGTGTAAACCGCTGCTTATTGTGAATCCACTGTTGTGACCTGGTTTTGGCTTTACATTATCTGTTCCTCTGGTAGGGTTCAATCCCAACAATCTCCCCCTGGAACAGATAATGCCAAAACCTTTCATTATTCAGGACCTTTATTACTCATCAAGAGTGCCTTAGCTTGTTCTTTGAATTCAGCTTCAAATTCCTTTGCACTCTGGTCATCCTCATCCCTACACAGTGAAAGCCCAAGGAGATCCTGCAAATCTTGAACACTAAGGCCTAGTGCTTCTTTCCTTGATATGTGCTTCACATCGCCATTGGCTCTGACCAAGGTCAATACGTGAGTCTTTTGATCAGACATCCACTTTAGTATTTTTAAGCCAAGTGGGTTTCTTGGGAGAGACTTATTTGAAGATGAGTTGAGGGATAATGGCCTTGAAAACAACTGCAGACTTTCAGACATTCTTTTGAAAGCTTCTTCAAAGACTTTGTCAGCTGCAGCTATATCTTCTGCAGTTTCTTGCTCAATAAGTTCTTGTCGTTCAGCTTCTGTCTTGTCTTTAGCAGTGTTTGGAGACGCAGGTTTGTTTAATGCCTTAAAAAGGCTTTGAAGCTTTGTTGAAGTTTCTTCTTTTAGACCCATTTTCGTGATGGTATCTTTGAAGTACTCTGCTTCCTTTTCTATTACCTCTTCTTCAGTCAGCTGTTCTCCCTCTTCTTGATTTGTTACAAAAGTAGACCGAAACAGTGTGTCGAGGTTCCCCATCTTCTGTTCAAGCTTCATCATTTGTTCTTGCTTCTTAGAAGTGCTTGAAGCAGTTATATTTCTTTTCTTTAGCCTTTCATAGGCTTCATCGGTCTGCTGTTTTGACCATTTTGATATGGCTTCAGCAGTATCCATTTTTGCATCCACTAGCTCCTTTTTCTTTCTTTTATACTCAGCAGTGAAGTCAGCAATGAGCTTTTTGAATTTGTTCCAGTTTGGAGCATTCTTCTTCTTTGTAGGATCTTTCTTAATTCTGTCAATCCTCTCAGCCTCATGCTTTAGAGCGATTATTGGCCATTCTTCAAACTGTTTTTCTTCAGCAGGATATAATTTCTCTTTCATAATGTAGGCAAGATATTGTTTTCTAAGCTCTTTGCGTTGTTCAGCCTTTTCTTTGATTAGTTCCTGTGCGAAATCTTCCATCTGCTTTACCTTTTCAAGGAAGAAATCCAGTCTTTTAGCAATGCCTTCTTCGCTTAGACGTTCACGTTCACTTTCAAATTTAGCTCTTGTTTTAGCCTGTCTTGCCTTGAGTTTGAGGTAATCATCCATATCCTCTGGTGGCATGTAGCCTATGAGTGAGGAGAATCTCCTTTTTGAAGGATCTTCTTCTATATAGAATTGCCTCATTTCATTTTTGATAGCTTCAAGTTCCAGTGGATATTTTGCAGCATTAGGATCATGTGTACCCTCATCGACAGAGATTGGCTTTCTTATTCTGTTGAAGAGCTTTGGTTGTGATGTAGAAAGGATGAGAGCAGTGATGGATGCCTGACTATCAGCTGTTGAAACAACTGGTGTCTCAACATCTGTTGTCATTACAACTGCTGATATGTCAGCAGTTGTCTTCTGCTTTTGAGCAGGGGATGGAAGTGGTGATGTTGGTGGTGATGGTGGTGAATCATCATCTGATATGAGATTTCTTCTCCATTTTAATGAAGAAGAAGCAGATGATGTTTTGGGTGGATCAGTGGTAGTAGATTGGTTAGCAGTGGTTTGTGGCAGTGATTGACTGACAGTGGTTGAAACAACTTGTGTTTCAATCACTGCTGTCCTTACAACAGATGTTGTAACATCTGTTGTCTTCTGTTTTATGACAGGAGGCAGTGGTGATGGTATGATTGTAGATGATGGTGGTGGAGCAGTAGTTGTAGTGGTGTGTGGTAGAGTGGTGTGTGTTGAAGATGTGTGTGTTGATGTCATGGCAGCTGTTTGGCTACTGGCAGCAGTTTTTGTAACTACTGCTGTATCAGCTGTTTGGCTAACAGGTTTTGAGACCTGTTTTTCTTTTTCTTTTTCAGTTTCAATGAAGACACCATCCTCTAATCCCTTTTTCTTCAACTTGATTTTCTCCCCCTTTTTGGCATTATCTGCCAGGGGTGTATCCAAGAAGAGGATAGAAGATGGAACTTTTCCACCATGGGCAGTCTGTTGTATGCTAGCCTTTATAGCCTTTATATCTGCTTGAGTGTCTTTGAATCTTGATTCCACCATGTTGGTCAGCATTTGTACTTGAATAGCATGCTTTTTATCAGCCATTTGTTGCTGTGCTTCAAGCATGGGTTGAAATATATTCCATAGCTCATTTGCAGCAAATGCATGTTGTGCAGGTGCTTGAGCAGGAATAGCAGTGGCTTGTGCTTTCTGAGCTTTTAAAATCTCTTGCACCATCTCCTTTATTTCAGCAACTGATTCTTCAAGTTTGTCAACTCTGCCCGTCAATTCTTGATATTTTGAATCATCACCTACTTTAGTAGGATCATCTGAATCCCCACCAGCAGTGGTTATATCAATGTTTGACTTAGGAACTGAGTCCCAAAAGTCACCCATTGATGCCCCTTGTTCTTGGTACTGGGGACTTCTTTCTTCAGCACTTGATAAACCTTTGATGGTGCCAGTGGTTAGATCCAACTCACTGGTGGTTATCGAAGTTGCCATGGAAGAAATTGCCTTCAAGGGAGTCTGATTTATGAAACAACTGGCCAACTGGAGACCTGTTGGTCCACCAGTTGTAGTTGCTGCTCCACTTGAACTACCACCGAGAGTTACTTGTAACTCAGGGGGTGTAACCTCCTCAATTGTTGCTGGGATAGCAGAAGTAGTAGCATCAGACCCAGTCACTTGTGGATGTATGCTCTCAGTGATAGGTGATAGAGAGGAACTGGTTTGTGTCTGAGCTATAGCAGCTGCATGCAACAAAGGTAGCATGGATTGTGGCATTATGATTGGTGAGGGGATGGGAGTTGAAAGAGACATGTCCTTGGGATCAGGACTGAGGAAGATGGATCCAAGTGGATTCAGAGCTTCATATTGTGGTGTCCCTGTGCTTACAACCTGATCCTTTTGTGAGGATGCAGGAGGAGTTTTAGGCATGGGTTGAGATCTTTCTTCCAACTGCTGTGAGGAAGTAGCAGCAGTGGTTTGTGGTGACTTTTGTGTTGTCACAGGCATTTCCTCTGGGATCTCATCTTCCAGAGTTGCCTTTGTTTTGGGTTTGGTGGGTTTTCTGGATGTTTTTCTTTTTGGCTTTTTGGTAATATCAGGTGTGGGTTTCAGAGCAGTGGTTGTGCTGCTATGATCACCTGGAGCAGTGGGCTCAGCAGCTGATACCTGAGGAGCAGTTGTAACCGCTGAAATCTGCTCAGGTACCCCTGCTTTTGTTTTTATTGGTGCCATCATCCTTGAAAATGTTTCTTTTGTTAAGCTTTTTATTTGACAATGAACACCTTGTTTTGGCAAATTTTCATTTTCCTTTACAAATTTTTGTTTAAAGTAATAACTCAAAAATCTTGGAAAAAGTAAAAATGCTTTATTGTCAACATTTTTCACTAAGTCATTGAAGATTTCCTGGGAATAGTTGTAATCTTTGTTATTCAAAATGGCATACCCCAGGCATTGAATCTTCAATGGTATTTCGTTAAAAGATGTTGTTTTATTCGAAGCACACATCAGAAGTGTGTGAAATAAAAATCTGGGTGCAGATGGAAAATAACCCTTTTGTAGGGTATCTACCTTTGCCTGTTCTGCATAGCCCCTTTTCAGAAAATCAGTTTTTAACTCGTTTTTATCAAAGGAGAGTTTACCTTCTTGATCATTGAGATTAAAAACTTCGGAGATCGACTGTGGGGTTATTTGAACTGCTTTACCCTGTATTGAGGAGTTAATGGCTATGACTTTTCCGTCTTGTTTTTCAAGCGACGCCTTTTCCAAAACTCTCTCTGGGTTTGCAGATATATGGGAGCATTTACTGTCAACAAAGTTTTGTACTTTGATGCAGATAATGTATCAATGATGGTGTCAAAGGTGTGATTATCAGTAGGTTTTGTGAGTAACCCCAGGTAGTTATGAGATTGTTTGAATGGTATTTCGATGGTTTCTTCAGCCGTTTGAGCGACCTCTTTGGAAGGTGGTGGTGATGTAGGTTTTGATTTTGATTTTGTCATTTTTGCGGAGAAGAACGAAGGAGGATTTTGGAGATTTTGAGAAGAAGGGTTGGAAACTGCTATGAGAAAAGAATTTTGGAATTCAATTCGACAGTGTAAAACCCTGTTTGGGGTTTAGGGCAGGTTTTATTTTTAAAAAAAAAATGATCGCTGAAGTGGCAGCGGTTATTAAGATCTGAGGGCTAAAAACTGACCACGTGTCAAACACTGATGAAGTGGATGAAGTATGGGGAACAGTTGTTTTAAGGGCCACTGACGTATCAAGCATCAGTGGTTACAACGGTAAAAATTATGGGCAGTGGATGATTTTTACTATCAGTGGATAGCATATCAGTGGATAAGACACTGATTTTGAGCATCAGTGCTTTTCAAGAAAATGAGGGATCAGTGATTAACTTTCAGCAGTGGACAGTGTTTAGAGATCAGACGTTGGAACAAAACAGTGGTTAGGGTAAATGGTGCAAATCTGAAGAACAGGTGTTTCAGCAACAGTTTTGAGGATTTTCATTCAAGGTTTTGCCACATGTCAATTTTGAAAGACAGTGGTTTAGTACCCCAGATGATGAAAACTTTTTACTAAGGCAACTCATTTTCGTTTAATATTCAATTAACACATGAGTACCCTAGTAATTTAATCACAGTTTGCAATCAACCTTTGATAAAAATTTAGGAGCAAACCTGAGTATGACATGATCATGACATATGTACCATTTCCTTTTGACCCATTTCTGAGGACACAAATACCATGCAAAAATAAGGTATTACATCCTGACAGGAGCTGAAACTATTGTCAACAAAAACAAGCAAAAGTTCCAAATATATTATATAAAAAATGAATAATATATCCTGGTTATTCGAGAGAATCCTTTGAACACAACAAAAAAAATGGTTAAAGGATTTTCTAAGAATAGTGTCAAAAAGATCTGGTATAATTTCAATAGAGAATGTAATCACATCACTCACAGGTTTTTGAAAATGGTCAGTGGTAGGAAACTTTTGGATACATTTTGACCACTATTTGGAACCATTTTCTTTGTCAGTTGATTGCAAACATGAGGACACATGGATAAATTTTTGAACATTTGTCTAGTCCTCTTTGGAGTTCATTCACTGGAATCAAAACCTTTCCCTGAACAAATGAATGCACATAGTTGCTTAATGACCATTATTACCCCAAACTTTGACTCATAAGTGTTTTATGTTTATACTCTTTTTCTTTTGACAACAATAGTTTTGAGATAAACACACTTCTGAGTTTTTGTGAATTTTAGTCCAAAATCACTTTGCAGTAATGTTTTGAGAGACTTGGTCATGTTCTCATCACTTTTTCAACCAATCTCACACTACTTATGATACGGACTCTGATGACCCTTGATTTTCTTAATGTATTTTTACATAGTTGATTTTGTCCTTTTGAGGAACTCAACCTGTTTTCAACACATAAGATCAAATGACTAAAGTTTTAATTTCCCTCTTTTTGTGTTAGCAAAACAACAATGTTTTTATGAACATAGGTTTTGTTAATCTGAGGTTCACACTTTAGTATTTGTGAAAAACATCACAGATTACACATCAACAATTGAAATTAACTTAGAAAATAAGAAGTATTCTCATAGTTTAACAGATATTGTTTTCAGATCTAGAAACCATGAGTGTTTTGTGTATAACTTCACTTGTTGTGTGAAATTTGTGTGTCGTATGACATCTTGGTTGATTTACAGAGTTTTTGAATAACCACTTTGAGCATGCTCTACTCGTTACTCTGTTTTTCAACTGAATACAACCAACCTTAGTATCAATGAATTTTGAGCCGAACTGTTATGTCAAATTGATTGTTAGATCGAATTTGACAGTCCAAGCTCTGATACCAATGGTTAGGATCGGAGGCTCTCATGATAGTGTTTGTTTGTTTGAAATGAATGATCAATGAATATGAAAACATGTTAGGTGCAGCGGAAATGAAAACAAACTTTGTAAACACAATCAAAGGAGAAAATAGTTTGATAAACAATTGCTTCACATAGAGTCAAAAGATTACAAATCTAAGCAAAAGATTACAGTCATGCTTACAAACTATACTCCCCCTCAGCCTGATGCCCCAAGGTTGTTTGCACACAAGATGAAAGGATTAGACATGAGGAGAATAACCCACTCAGTCAATCAAATGTAACAGTACAGGGTACTGTTACATTTATAGGCAAACCAAACCACTGAGGTATCTCAGCTGACGTCACCATGAAAGCGACGTCTAACAGCCTAACAACCTGGATCTACCGACCTTACACAAACACTGCTAACCTAACCACTGACTATACATAAGACAAACAATTTACTAAACAGCTGCTCTCCCTTTATGTCAGTGCTTTCCTCAAGGTTGATCAGTCCTTGACTGGGCAGTGCTTTAACATCAGTAGATAGGACCAGCAGTGTTGAATACTTCAGGGTTTTCATCAGCAGTTGAAAGGACAGCAGTAGTTGAATATGAGCAGCAGATAGAGACCATCAGTTGTTATAAATCACTTTCAAGGGGAGAGCAAAGTGTAAACCGCTGCTTATTGTGAATCCACTGTTGTGACCTGGTTTTGGCTTTACATTATCTGTTCCTCTGGTAGGGTTCAATCCCAACACACTACAATGTTCCTATTTCATCCATATAACAAGCATGCATCAACAATTTTTGAATTCTCTAGGTTTACTCAGAAATTCAACTAGAGATTTCTCATGAAATTTACATACCTTGTGACTCCTTTTTCAGTGCAGATCACTAATTCGTGCTCGGATTTTGATTTGGGATTGATTTGGACCTTTAATTTGGACAGTTTGCATGAACTAGGGTTTGGTGGAGGATGTTTGGTCGCCCCTGTGTTTTTGATCGAACCAGAAATGTGTGTTTGGTGTTTTTTTTTGTTTTAATAATAGTAGTTTCAAACTTAACACCTTTGGTCCCCAAACTATTATTAGGTTCTTATTTTAGGTGTTTTTTTTTAACCTTCTAACATATTACTACAAGGCTTCTTTCTAACTAGGTTATTTTTATTCCTAGTTATTTTAATGGGTTCGGGAAATTATAACCCGTTTTATTTTAAGTTCCGTCAACTCGGGCCTTATAAACTTTGTCTTCTCAAGTCGTTTGCTCTCTTTTTATTTATTATTAGGCTTATTTATTTTAATCCTAATAATTTCCGGGTTAATCTTTTCTGCTAACGGTATTCTACCCGCTCTTTAGTATTAACGGGGTTTAATTACCAAACCCATTTTCGGGGTGTTACAGTACGCCTCTCGACAGCTCAAGATCCACGAGAAGAACTACACCACACACGACCTCGAGCTTGTCGCAGTTGTTTTTGCGTTAAAGATCTGGAGACACTACCTATATGGTACCAAGTGTACAATCTTCACCGATCATAGGAGCCTACAACATATCTTTGACCAGAAAGAACTGAACATGCGTCAATGTCGGTGGGTATAACTGCTCAACGATTACGACTGTGAAATCCGTTACCATCCAGGCAAAGCAAACGTTGTTGCCGATGCCCTCAGTCGACGAAGCTACTTGCTTAGCATTCGTAATTCTCAAGCCCAATATCATCTCGAAACCCTTATCCGTGACGCGCAGCATGCTTGTTTTACCGAGCGAACTTTGAAGAAGGAAAGAATTCTAAACGATAGCGCCCAACTCGAGAATAAAGCGAATGGTATATTTCATTATTTGGACCGAATTTGGATTCCCAAGCGTACGGACCTACGACAATTACTGATGGATGAAGCCCACAAATCTCGATACTCTATTCATCCCGGTGCTGACAAGATGTACCAGGACATGCGCTACAAGTACTGGTGGCCGGACATGAAGAAGGATATCGCAATCTATGTTTCGAAATGCCTGACCTGTTCCAAGGTTAAGGCTGAGCATCAAAGACCCTCTGGCTTACTCGTTCAGCCCGAAATCCCGATGTGGAAATGGGAGAGTATAGCTATGGATTTCATAACGAAACTTCCGCGTACTCAATCTGGTCATGATAGCATTGACCGTTTGACTAAGTCAGCTCACTTCCTGCCGATACGAGAAGACTACAAGGTAGAAAAATTAGCCCGAATCTACACCAACGAGATCATTAGTCGACATGGGACGCCTCGCGTCATCATCTCTGACCGCGATGGTCGGTTTACCTTGCGTTTTTGGGAAACATTTCAATCTGCTCTCGGTACTACTCTTAATCTAAGTACCGCTTTCCATCCCCAAACCGACGGTCAGACTGAAAGAACGATTCGTACTCTTGAACATGCTCCGTTCGTGTGTCATAGATTTCGGTGGTAATTGGGACGCGTACTTACCTTTGGTCGAATTCTCGTACAATAACAATTATCATTCCAGCATACAAATGGCACCGTTTGAGGCTCTATACGGAAGGAAATGTCGATCGCCTATTGTATAGCATGAGATCGGAGACGCGCAAATTACCGGTCCCGAGCTGTTGCAAGAAACGACAGACAAAATCCTCCAAATTCGAGACAATCTGTTGAAAGCTCGGAGCCGATAGAAAAGTTACGCTGATAGACGCCGCAAGCCCCTTGAATTTGATGTTGGCGATCACGTACTCCTAAAGGTTGCACCTTGGAAGGGGGTGATCAGATTCGGCAAGAAAGGAAAGCTCGCGCCTCGATATGTTGGACCCTTTAAAATCCTGGAAAGGATTGGAAAAGTGGCCTACAAACTCGAACTACCAGATGAACTGAGTAACGTCCACCCTACTTTCCATGTTTCGAACCTCAGAAAGTGCCTAGCCGACCTTGAATTACATGTCCCTCTTGAGGACTTGCAAGTGGACGAAACACTACACTTCGTGGAAAAGCCTGTCGAGATCGTAGAACTCGAAACCAAGGTGCTCAGACGCTCGCGCATTCCCATTGTGAAAGTTCGCTGGGAAGGCAAACGAGGCGCAGAGTTCACCTGGGAACTCGAAAGCGACATGAAGGCAAAGTACCCACAGTTGTTTGTTACGGCTGAATCCTAATTTCGGGACGAAATTCCCTTAAGTAGGGCAGGCTGTAACACCCCGTGTTTCGAAAGTCAAAGTCAAAGTCAAGATTGAAGTCAAAGGAAGAAAAGATTGCTAATTGCGATCTGTCACTCCTTGCTCAACTACTGTTTTGACTTCTTTGACTTGTAATCGAATTTATTTACTTTATCACTTTGGTTGTATTATGTGGAGTATCTATTAATAATCGATGTTTAATCGCTATTTAATCGCATGTTTAATCGATTTATCGCTTATCGCTATCGTTATCGCAACTCGAATTATGCGTTCTGGATATTGTTTTACGTGTGTGTGCTACTTATGTGTTATTTGTGCTGTTATGTTTATGTTGAAGTGTTAATCGCAATCTATCGCATCGCAATCGAATCGAAAACGCTAAACGCAAGTTAATTATAGTGATTGTATGTTAGATATAGTATTTATGTTATTTGTGTAACTAATGGGTAATACTATCGCACCGCTCTCTCGAATCGCATCGCAATGCTCAACACGCGAACCGAAAAGACAAAACTCATCGCGCCGAACACTTGGATCGAGTGGCCAACCGATCGAGTGGCCATCCGATCGGATTGCCATCCGATTGAGTTGTCACCCGATCGGGTTGCCACCCGATCGGACTGCCACCCGACCGACCAGCCACTTTCCCCACTTTCCTTTTTGGGAAACCCTATAAATACCCACCTGTCACATCATTATGATGTGACAACTCTCTTGTTCGACCAGCCGACCTTCAGCCTTCATTTCCCTCGATTTCTCTCGATTCTTGTAAGTTTTCAACCTAAATCTTGTACTTCTATGATCTACACGCACTTCTACATCATTTTCACCTTTGAATCTTGACTTTTAACCGTGAAATCACCGGATTTGAGGTGTTCTTGGATGATGTCATCATGGAGTTCTTATGAACTTCAATGTTTGGCTTCATTCCACCAAGAACATCTTAGATCTGAAGAATTTCCACAACATTAATCAGTGTTTTCACTTAGATCTACACGAATCCATGGTTAAAAGGATTGAGAGAAGGTTTTCCAACTTTCTTTCAACTCTTTTACACTCAATGCACTCAAAACCGATAGAATCGGATCTTGATCTAATCTTCTACTCATTCTTAGTGATGTATTAGCTCCAGAACTGAATTCTATCCGAGAGATATTGATTTCGGGTTTGAACATGAACCACCGTCTCGAACCTTGAACCGATCGGACTAGGGTGATCCTATTCGATCGGGTTACTTGGGTCGAGATAAGGTTTCTGTTGTTCAAGCAAGATATCAAAACGTCTCGTACAAAACTACAAACGAAATCAACTGACAAGACGATCTGATAGCTGGGATGGATTGCCGTCCGATCGGATTGCCATCCAATCGACCGGCCATCCGATCAGGTTGCACTTGGTTCCATACTTAAACTTTTCATTCAAACTTTTCAAAGAGCTGAACGTTGAACGGATTGCTGTCACGACCCCCGACCCACCCTGGACGGAATCGGGAGTCGCGAACAGCCCAGTGGTACCGGTGATTATTTTGAAAATGTTGCAGCGGAAATTTCATCAGGACCGTGAGTTAGGAAAAATATCAGAGTTTAGAAACACCGGATTTTATTTATTAAATAGATGGGATAAACCCATGTTTTACAAAGGTAGCTTTAATAAAGATAAATTTAATTATATAAAACAATATTTCTTAATTTGATTTAATTAATAAATAAGCCACTTCTTGATGCCTTTCAGTGTCGTATCCATCTCTTATTCCAATCTACTATAATTACCTGAAACGCGTTTTAAAAAGGTTTTGTCAGCGGGAAATACTGAGTGAATCATTCTATTTACATAAAATGATGCATAGTTATTAATTACAGCATAAGAGCGATTACAATGGCTTCTATCTTATTTTTATCTGGCGCCCTGTCACAATCACTATTAGGTCAATGAACATAAATAGTGATGATTATCCCTAGTAGGTCAATGAACCTAATTGGGAGAAAATCAGTAATGTGCACAATACCCCACTAGCCAGTGATTCAAGATATCCACGACTTAGTCCCTGTAATTATAACTTTTTGAAAATAATTTGAGGTATTGTAAAATAGTTGATAAAAAGAGAATGACTCACATTATAACATGCAGATTCATACGGCAAAGTTTAGTCTACAGATAAGCCTTGATATATTGCAGATTTATACAGGCAGAGCTTAGCTTATTGATTTAGCCTTATAACCTAGTGCACACGAACTAGGTAATTAACTAATACAGCTCTTACGATAACTCACGAGATTAAAACCCTCACAACGAATGACAAAGTGCAATCACTTAAACATCCATCGGATTCACAACGAATGACAGAGTATTCCCCGAGTTCGGGTGGTACTCAAACATCCTGTCGGAATCACGACTAATGACAAAGGATAGCGCTTAAACATCCATCGGATAGTTTCAATCGATCGGACATTGAATCGTAGCAGCGATCGAGTTAATACCCGGTATCGTAGCAGAATTCGAGCTAGTGTGTGTTTGGTAATAAACGGATTATATCTCGAAGCATAAAACGAATTTGTTCGTCGCTCCAACGCAGGAATTCAAGTCCCACAGCCTACTATTTATAGCTGGAAAATCGACCCCCTCGCGTGGCGCGAGGGGTCCATGGGGTTGCGTCGCGTGGCGCGACGGGTTGGTTTTAACATAAGGTTGCCACGCGTCTTGGTAGCCTAGCTGAGTCGACCGTTCGAGAAAATTCATTTTCGATAACAAACTGTGTAGATAATACTGACTAGGAAATACCCCCCCTGAGTTTTAGGGGCCCTGATCCTGATTCTGATTGTTCTGAAATTTGTAGGGTTTGTGCAGAATCACTTGGGTCTTGGGTGTTTCAATTAGGGTTTCCTTTTGGATAAAATAATAAAATAAATAGGACTTTTAATGAGGGTTGTTACATTCTCCCCACCTTAATAAAAATCTCGTCCTCGAGATTTGGGTTATGATATTTCTTTTAGACTTTTGTCATATCTTAGTTAATAAAAACAATATTACGGTAGATGACACAGAATCAAATTTTGTGAATACTAGTTGTACAATAAATAGGATTCAATGGTTCAATTGAATTAGTTCAAGAAATTGATGACAAACGAATGAGATGAAATGATATAATTTCCAAGGTGACTAGGTTTATGCCAAAAGATATATGATCAATAGATATTTAAAATGAATGTGAAGGATTTTTAGAATCAATAAAAATTCTTTGTCAAAAGAAAGCTTACTTTGATTGGTAACTGAGGAAGACTTAGAATTGATAGTTTCCAAATAAAATAAAAGCATGAAAAATGATTTGTCAAATATTAAATTATGATATGAGAAAATTAATGTGCTGAGATGAGTGAATTGTAAAGATACACCAAAAGACAATAGAGTTAGTGTATCATTATTTAAAGTTCCAAGTTGTTTTAATTGTGAAACAATGTGATAGTATATTATTAGTGACTATATTTTTCATACTATATCCTAAAGATCGAAATATAATAAGAACAAGTTGTTTTGGCATGACCAATTTATATTATATTTGTAAAGCAAATGTAATATATATTATTTGTATATTTGTCTTAACCGTATCTTATATATCAAATATAAATACTATGTAATATATATTATTTATTACACATGTAAATGGTCACCCCTTTTAAATAAATGTTATTTTAGTATTTTACTATACTATGTAAAATAACTTATATTTACTATGTAATATATATTACAAAACACCGTAATGAAGTTATTACATTACAAAATATTTTAGTATTTATTATTTTGTAAAAGAAATCACTATTATTTATAACGTTAAATAAAAATTAAAGATGTAAAAATATTTATTGTACAAAAATATTTGTAAAATATTTTGTAAATATATAACATTTAATGGGTTGATTCTATGTGATTACTTATTTTTATTTTGAAACCATATAACGTTGTGAATGTATTTACAATTGTTGTAAATAAGTGAAAACGAAAATTATTCTTATATATTTATAATGTATCCCTTAACCTAACGTAGTTGATGAATATCATATTATTCTTATATAGTTATTTTCATGTCAGAACGTTACTGTAAATAGTTATCACAAAATATATAATTATTTATATAATTTTATTTGTCCCTCTCATTCTTGTTTTGTTTTTATGAAAATATATCTTTACAGTACAATAGTAAAATATATATATAATTAAAATTTACTAAATAAGTATGTTGACTTAATTTATATATATTAACTAGTCATTATCATGGTTGGATATTGGTTTGTGCTGCCTTGTTTAAGCATAGGTGGCCAGTCCATGCCTAACTAAGGCTAGACTATTCAATACCTGCCCTTGACAATAATCCTAGTATCTGAAAATAATACTAACACTTCTGTTATTTATTAATAATAAAATTATTAATAATAAATAATTTAAACATAAACTTAAATGAGAGTATACCTCAACATAATTTTTATACATATATATATAAAAATATAAATTTTTCACCTCAATGGTTTAACAAAATTTATTGACTCGATATCAAAGAATCATCGTTTTACAATAATGTAGTTCACAGTGCAAAAAGCAGAATGATATTTGAGTTTAGATAAAACAACAAATCGGAATGAAGCTCTCCAGTGGTCTTCATAAAAAAAATTAAACGAACCACATGCGCAACAAACAATGCATGTGTAATGTGTGGATTTACCAAGAATTGAAATAGATCAATATTTGCTATTATGAAAGAAATCCTCATGGTATGATGACCATTAAGGGAAGTAGAAACACGAAAGTCAACTTATTATATGCAGAAGTCAAAATTTCAACGAAAGAAATATAAGAACTTTTATCTGGAATTTCGGGTGATAACTGTTTAAATGACATTATCAATGAATGTTGAATAAAATGAAATAGGGAATTTGCAAAGGTATGTGACTCCTTTTGCAGTGATAATAATTATGACTCTGTTTAGACTGTGTACCGATGGTTGTGAAATATCGTTCCAACGTACCTCAGTGAGATTCAGGTAGTTTGTAGGATCACGTGGCAAAGTGTTTCTTTTTGTTTAGTAGTTCTTCTACTGACAGAATTAGCATTGGTGTCATCGTGCCTAATTTATATTTTCCAAAGGTCATGTGTGATATACTTCGACGTCTGTGGATGTATAAATTAAGTTTCATGTGTTTTCTTGTGCATTAGCACAACTTTACATACTTCTTACTTTCGTTAATAGTTTATGGTAACGCATTGGAAATTCTTATACTGTTAATGGTGTCTCAACTTAAAGGGTTTCCATTGTTTATATTTTCACATGAAATAAGGTTTGATATCGGAAAAGAGATTCTTAATAAAGAAATCTAGACACAGATGCTTGTGCTTTATTCAAAATTGTCAATCCTTATGGTTTTTGGATTTTCTTATAGATATACCTATCTATATAATCACATATTTCACATACTGTATTATACATACCCTTTATAAGGTCAATGTATTTAACAGATTCATATTTCCAAAATAAGTCAGATATCTGGTCATAATACTATTTAGGGAAATCTTGTTACTTGTTTGACATATTATATACCCCGTCTTACCCGGTTCGCGCCGGAGAGGTAACCTCAGTATATCCGGACAAACTGGAGAGTCTGCTACACCATACCCAGTCTTGCCGGAGAAAATGTTCTATTTCCCATAAATAGTATCTTTTCAAGATTTTAAAAGTGCCTTTTTCATTAGGACTTTTATCCAGAATCAAGGAATTTTGTATTTCCATAACATATCTTATTTTAGACCAAGTAATATTAATAAGCAATAATTACTATTAATTCTTGCTTATTTATCATATCTTGCAATATTAGAAAATTACCATTCTTATGGTATATCAGAACCCATCATACTTTATTTATACAAGTACTTAGCTTATCTCGAAGCTTATACTAAGGCATCTTTTCTTAAGTTCAAGTCTAAATACTATCCTGTGTGCTACCATAAAATATCAAGTTCCTAACTCTTCGTTTTTAAATTTAGGTATTTTATTACAACACCTAATGGCTTAAACAAGTGGCTCTGATACCACCTTCTGTCACGACCCCCGACCCACCCTGGACAGAATCGGGAGTCGCGAACAGCCCAGTGGTACCGGTGATTATTTTGAAAATGTTGCAGCGGAAATTTCATCAGGACCGTGAGTTAGGAAAAATATCAGAGTTTAGAAACACCGGATTTTAAATAGATGGGATAAACTCATGTTTTACAAAGGTAGCTTTAATAAAGATAAATTTAATTACATAAAACAATATTTCTTAATTTGATTTAATTAATAAATAAGCCACTTCTTGATGCCTTTCAGTGCCGTATCCATCTCTTATTCCAATCTACTATAATTACCTGAAACGCGTTTTAAAAAGGTTTTGTCAGCGGGAAATACTGAGTGAATCATTCTATTTACATAAAATGATGCATAGTTATTAATTACAGCATAAGAGCGATTACAATGGCTTCTATCTTATTTTTATCTGGCGCCCTGTCACAATCACTATTAGGTCAATGAACATAAATAGTGATGATTATCCCTAGTAGGTCAATGAACCTAATTGGGAGAAAATCAGTAATGTGCACAATACCCCACTAGCCAGTGATTCAAGATATCCACGACTTAGTCCCTGTAATTATAACTTTTTGAAAATAATTTGAGGTATTGTAAAATAGTTGATAAAAAGAGAATGACTCACATTATAACATGCAGATTCATACGGCAAAGTTTAGTCTACAGATAAGCCTTGATATATTGCAGATTTATACAGGCAGAGCTTAGCTTATTGATTTAGCCTTATAACCTAGTGCACACGAACTAGGTAATTAACTAATACAGCTCTTACGATAACTCACGAGATTAAAACCCTCACAACGAATGACAAAGTGCAATCACTTAAACATCCATCGGATTCACAACGAATGACAGAGTATTCCCCGAGTTCGGGTGGTACTCAAACATCCTGTCGGAATCACGACTAATGACAAAGGATAGCGCTTAAACATCCATCGGATAGTTTCAATCGATCGGACATTGAATCGTAGCAGCGATCGAGTTAATACCCGGTATCGTAGCAGAATTCGAGCTAGTGTGTGTTTGGTAGTAAACGGATTATATCTCGAAGCATAAAACGAATTTGTTCGTCGCTCCAACGCAGGAATTCAAGTCCCACAGCCTACTATTTATAGCTGGAAAATCGACCCCCTCGCGTGGCGCGAGGGGTCCATGGGGTTGCGTCGCATGGCGCGACGGGTTGGTTTTAACATAAGGTTGCCACGCGTCTTGGTAGCCTAGCTGAGTCGACCGTTCGAGAAAATTCATTTTCGATAACAAACTGTGTAGATAATACTGACTAGGAAATACCCCCTGAGTTTTAGGGGCCCTGATCCTGATTCTGATTGTTCTGAAATTTGTAGGGTTTGTGCAGAATCACTTGGGTGTTTCAATTAGGGTTTCCTTTTGGATAAAATAATAAAATAAATAGGACTTTTAATGAGGGTTGTTACAATTGCCACCTGATCGGATAGCCATCCGATCAAGCGACCGTCCGATCGTTTGACGTTTAGGACTTTGGTACTTAAACAATTTTCAACGTGTTCAGTACGTACGGATTGCCACCCGATCGGATAGCCACCCGATCGGATAGCCATCCGATCGAGTGACCGTCCTGCTGTGAACTTGTTTTCACTAAGTGTCCTACCAATCGGATTGCTGTCTGATCGAACCGCCCTTCGACCGACCGACCTGAAGGGTAGAGATACTTCTCTATTTTTAAAATGCTACAACGAAAACTTCAAAGTACAAACCATCATACACAAACACATCCTCACCAAACGAGATGACAATCCAATTGAATGGCCATCCGATAGGATGACCATCCGAACGGATTGCCACCCGATCGACTGGCCATCCGATCGGATTGCCATCCGATCCTTGGTACACTGCGTCGTTTTACGCGCTGCTCATCGTTTATGCTATCGTAACTGTTCAGGCTAATCTCCCTCAGCGCTCCCTTCAATCCAAGAGAGTGTTTACTTGTTAAACACAATCTGTGAGTATACTCGATCCCCTTTTGCTTTATGCACTTTTGGGTGTTACATACGTTACTTATTCAAAATCACATCAAACACACAACGCAACACTATTTATACGCTGACCTCTAATGCATGTTATACGTGACTCGATGAATGCGTGTTTGTTATGTTAACACATTGATTGCTGTCTACCTACCTTAGCAACGATAATACTATAGTTTGGACTCAACACCTGTTCACTCAGGGGTTGTTAAGGACAATCACTTCACGTGTTCACAGTGGTGAATATGTGTTGCGCACTCGCTACTTGCAGTCAACTCGCAGTCATTGGTATTGATAGGATCTTTGTCGATAACTTACATGCTTCACATTATACGTTGTACATGCTGGTTATGCGTAAACGATTTCGAGCTCTATTATGCTATTATCAAACTTGTATGCTCACCTTTACACTATGTGTATTGACCTCTATTTTAACGTATGTGACATGTGTTTAGGATGCTATCTGCTAGGATGCATGCTATGTGGAATCAAGTATGGATGAGTCTAGAAACCAACAAAGACAATTTATTTTTATTTGAAATCTGAGTTGTCGGAACATTTGACTTGTCTTTGAGATATTTGGTCTGTAATAATTATTTACTTTGGTATGATTATGGTATGAGACATAATAATTAAATATCTGGTAAAATAGTTGTTATGGATTTCTCCTGGACAATCTGTTTCGCTCAGTGTCGCGCCCCGATGTTTCCGTCATCGGTTGGGTGTGACACTAAAACCCAATTAAAATTAGTAAAACAATAGCCTATTTAGTTTTGGTCCATTTAGAGGCCCATGTATCGCCGTATAATTACTTTCTTTGTGTATAGGTTTATGTTCAGGAGCTTATGTTATCTTCTCGCACAGATTTTTAAAGACGGCTGTATCGACTAAGAGTATCACTAGAATCATTTTGTTAAATATTAACAAGTCAAGTTTTGTTGATTGATTGAAATCCAAAACATTCACGTGTCATTTGTTTAGACTAAATTATGTGACTATGATTACCAGAATCTAATATATATACCTAAATGCCATATGATTTGAAAAAGTGTACAATACTTGTATGTAATATGAATGTGGATGTGTTCATTGGTTTATATATATCTTAAAATTTGTATAATCATAAATATCTCTTAGTTGATGTCTTATAACATTGCTTAAGTTAGGTAGGATGCAATTATTATATTGAAACCACAAATTTCACTAGAATTGTGTAATTATGTTGATCCACATGAGATTAATTCTTCATATATTTCTTAAATAGGTTTAACTTATGTAAGAAGTTCGAAGTGCTTGAATTTCATGAAATTTGTTCGGAAGATTAGGTTATACATATTGCCTTCACAAATACATATATTGAAGTAATGATTACATGTAAAAGCGCTATCTTATTTTAAATTAGATTAGAATTAAGTTATGCAACAATCACGTCCAAAAGTTGTTGTTGGCGGTGTACCAGGCACCAATAGGTGCCGGAAGAAAAGGTGCACATTGAAAGTTGCTGCGGCATAACATACGACGACGTCGGCGTATGGTATGGCGAGTATGAAATTTTTGAACAAGTTTGGTAATAAAAAATGTTTTTTTTTCAAGTAAGTTGACATTTATTTTTATTCGAATAAAGTCCAGAAAACTTGTTAAGTTACATCAAAACAGAAGGTAGGCGGACAACAAGCTGCGCCGCCAATCCTTTCTGAATTGCAAACCCCAACCTCCCGAACACAAACCCCTGCCCCCCTGGGGTAGAACAATTGCTGTGGATAACCCGTTGAACCCTCATCAAGAAGTTGATGGCTTCTGGCGCTAGGGAGCCAAAAGTATCAAAGGCAAAAGGGATAAAGACATGTTGGTTCTCTGCGCAAGCTTTAGCGTGCTTATCCACTTTCTTTGATTCTGCTTTTCTTGCTGCTAGTCCAGCTACAAACCCGTTTTCCCTTAAACCAACCAAAGGGGAAACCCCCGTGAGGTCTACACAAGCATGTTTCCCCCCAGCCCAGCCAAATACGAGCAGATCCGCTGGTCGCAAAGTAGATCTCCCTTCCATAGGGTCCGTGAGGAAATTCACAGGGGCCTCTTTCTTAGCAGAAATCCCAGCTCTTCTTAATATGTCCCCCAAAACATCTCGCACCCAGTCATGCCGATATTTAAACCCAGGGAGCTCTTTACAGTGAACTGCGTGCTCCCCATATTTATCCATACAAGCTTTACGACATATCGGGCAGGTTTCATCTTCTGGGTACATAGGGATCATTAGCCGGTATTTGAGAATGGTTCTATATTCTACTGCCGACATGCATTGTCCTAACCCCTCAATCGGGATAACGGTCAAAAATTCCTGAGCGTGGGGACCCTTCAGACACTCAAAAATGTTTTGAAGGAGTTTTTAAATATGGTTTGTGGATAATGCTTATGTGAACTCACTTAAAATTACGATAATCTTTTAAAATAAACGTTTTTCAAATAATTACGAATTGATAAATTACTTCTCAAGCTTCTTAGGAGTCAAGATTGACTATGAGCACATTTTGGGTTTATTTTGTAAGGTCACCTAAGCCTTTAAGTCAGGATCGAATCAATAAACATTAGGTATCGTGATGAGCGGAATCCAACACGATACATGTATGTACTGTAAACACTAACAGAAAGGAGTAGAAACAGAAGATTCTCTCAAATAAACTAACAAAAAGGAGTAAAAACATAAGATTCTCTCAAACAAGGGCGGACCTAGTAAGAAGCCAGGGTGGGCGGGCGCACCCCCTGAAAAAAAAAATTTAGTGTATTTTATAAGGTAAAATTCTCCCCGCACCCCTTGAAAATTTGGTTAAACCCCTTATCCGCACCCCTTGAACCCTTGAAAATTTGGTTAAACCCCTTATCCGCACCCCATGAAAATTTTTTCTGGGTCCGCCACTGCTCTCAAATATTGCACTTGTATTCAAACAGGTAAACACATAGTTCAACTCGATCGATTACAAAATGCCAAAAAGTCTACTAAATACATTGCCTATCTCGTATTAATATAGATAATTGACAAATCCGCAACTTCTACAAAGTTCCGGATAACATCCCTATACTACGAAACTTTAGAGTTCAGGGAAACATGTTCCTCTAAACACACATAATAACCCGGAAGTACTTTAGGGGTTATAAGAGCCCCTAAAGTTTACATACTCGGAAACATACAAAAACATTAATAAATATTACATTTTAAACCGTAAACATTCTGAGAGTTGTAATAGCCAGCACTTCATCATATTCAGTGCATTTACATATTTACTTATGTAAAGCACATTTTAGGTTTATTTACTTATGTAAGTGTCATGACACCAATACTCAACCTCTCACTTATGGTTTTAGTTTTCAGGTAAAACGATGCTATGTAAATGTTTAATAACACGATTCCGTGGGTTTTGCTTTCAATTTTGATTTTATGGTATTTAGTGACTTAAATATAAGTTTTTAAATAAAAAAATAGATTTAAAAAATTATAATTAATTTCATATCAATTGTTAATAAATATAATAACTACCAGTAATTAAATAATGATTGTCAATAATTAAATAGGAGAGAAAGACTAGAAAATAAAAAAGTAAACGGTCTAAAATGGTGATAAGTGCCCTCTAAAATTTGTTTTTTTTATATAGATATAGATATAGATCAGGTGTTGCACAATGTTAGAGCATTCATATCTATCCATTATTTTCATCTCTATAATTACACTAAAAAACACTAATTTTTTTCTCTCCCTTTCAGTTAAATATTTTTATACATTTATTATTACATTTTCTCTCTTCTCTATTCACAACCACTTTCTAAAAATATTAAAAAAAATATATAGGGGTGAACAATTTTTTTTCATATATTTAAAGATTAACTATAATATTTTCTCTCTTTTTTTTTTCTTGAAGGTATAATATTTTCTCTCTCACAACCCCTCATAACCACTATCTATAATATTTATAATATTGAGAAATCTCTCACAGAATTTGGTGTACATGATGTGAATGCTCTTAGTTTGCTACCTTTTTTCTCATTACTCTTTTTATGGCGTTATGAGTTTTAGCTTAATGTTAATGTGAAGTTATCTGTTGTGGTTGAGAATCATCTAATGTGCTTTGGAGGTTAATCATGGCCTATATGCATCTAATCTGCTTTGCATACTCCATATATCAAATATACACTTGATGTTATCATTCTACTAGTCAGCGGTCACTAATGTCTGTCAAATATAAGTGCCAATATGGGGACAATTGTTTGAAAATTGATTGTTTCACCGGTTTACTTTTCGAATTGGTTTTAAAAACCAAAAACTATTCTGACTGGGTTAATTTTTTAGGCAAACTGGATTTAAATAATCGTAATTTAGTTATTTGACGATAATAATGCGAACTAGTCCATTTTTTGCCGATAATAGTCCACCATTAAAAATAACTTAACAGAGTTAAGTTTTTTTTCGAATTACAAACCGATGTTTTAGGGATTTTGATCACAACGAGGATACGAGTCAATTTATGTAAAACTTACCTCGAAACGGCTTGATTTTTGTTAATTGGAAGTTTAAACACCCGAATTGAAGCACCGTTTTCATCGTTTGGGGCAGTATTTCGAGGTAAAATTTACATCAATCAACTCGTATCATCGTTCTATATAAAAGCCCTAAAACATCGGTTTGTAATTCGGAAAAAAAAAACTTAACTCTAGTAAGCTATTTTTAACCTAGACTATTATCGGCGTTCTATATAAAAGCCCTAAAACATCGGTTTGTAATTCGGAAAAAAAACTTAACTCTAGTAAACTATTTTTAACATAGACTATTATCGGCCAAAAGTGGACCAGTTCGGATTATTATCCGCAAATAACTGAGGTGAGATTATTATCGGCATAGTTGTTAAAAGCTATCGCCTGTTGCGCCTTGGCCCATTTTCTAAGCGAGGCAAGGCAATTGCGCCTTAAGTCAATGCAATTGCGGTTTAATTCTCCTGGTGATGATTCCGAAATAGATTCCAGTGAGATTCTAGATTCTGGAGAGTTTCCGGGCAAATTCTCTATATTCCAACAAGTTTCCAACTAGATTTATACTTGGGTAAATTACACTTTTCGTCCTTTATGTTTGTATCAGATTGCAATAATTGTCCTTTAACTTCAATAATTACAGTCACGGTCCTTTATTTGGAAAACCCATTACACCCTAGGTCCTTTAGTACAAACCAGGTTAAAATTTTCAGTTAAGTATGACATATGGGTTGCACATAAGGGTATGTTAGTAATTTTACTAATATATCTAAAATATATTTAAGCAAATAAACAAAAATAGAATTAAAAAAATAAAACAATTAATTGAAGAATATAAAATAGCCCAAACACAAATCTCCATTTCTTTTTCTCTTCGTCATCATCCCTTTCGATTCTACTGTTATGTTTTTTTTCACAATTTACAATCACTATACTATAGTATATGTATATCCCAAATCTTGGTCACACTCAAATCTTGGTCAATAAATTGTATCTTGGTCACACTCCAGCAACTCAACCCTGCAATACTCCAGTTCAAGCCTCAAGATCATTTAATTTGATGGCCTCTGATGTAGCGCATGAAACGGAAAAAATGAAGATTACACGTTGATTTTACGAATACCCGTGCAGTTTCTTCCCCAACCCCCAAATTGTAACCCCAAAGGCCACGGAATTTGAAGTGAAAAAACAGTTTTCTCAAAATTCAATTCTGAACTTCTCATTAGCTTTAGCAACATATAAATAGAGACTGAAATTCGAAACGGGCCTAAAAAAGATAACGGGCCAAACACACGGCCTAAAACAAAAAGCCCAAAATAGTTCAAAAAACATAAAAATGCAAATAAGTAATATAAATAAGCGTTTTTTGGCCCGGACGATGACCCAAACCGCCGTAGGCGTTTGCAGCAAGATGGAGCTCGTTCTCACGTTCGAATCGCCTGGTCGCACGTCCAAAACGGACCCCCGTAGCCCAAGTTAGAGCCATTTTAGTGAAGCCCCTTTTGTTACGCGGTCTTGGGCCTCCAAATACAAAATAGCCCGTTCCTCCACACTTGGGCCCACATCAGCCTCTCTTCAGATCTGGGTAAGTATATCTCAGATCTGTTACATCGAGAAGGTTGTGATTTTCGTTGAGGGTGGTGGTGGCTGTTGGAACGGGTGGTGGTGGTTGTCGAAGATGATGTTTCTTGCCGGTGATGGTGGTTCTTGCCGGTGACGGTTGTGTTTGTTGTTACGGAGGTTGAGGTGGGGTGGTGGTTTCCCGAGAGAGAAAGAGAAGAGAGTTGTGAGAAGAGACTTGACACCGACGACATTGTGGGGTGGCGCTTCCGCCGTAGCTCCGTCACAAGGGTGGTGGTGGCCGGCCGTTTTCTAGAGAGTGACATGAGAGAGAAGAACAGGGGATAAGGGTTTGCTTGTGTGAGGCTCTGAATATGACTGAAGAAAAAGATCTTTTATATATAGAAGTAAAATTACTAAGATACCCTCATATGCAACTCATATGTCATACTTAACTGAAAAATTTAACCTGGTTTGTGCTAAAGGACCTAGGGTGTAATGGGTTTTCCTAATAAAGGACCGTGGCTGTAATTATTGAAGTTAAAGGTCAACCATTGCAATCTGATACAAACATAAAGGACGAAAAGCGTAATTTACCCTTTATACTTTTATCTAACGAAAACCACTTTTCTCCACTAATATTTTAGAACTTTTGGTAAATAAATTATATTAAATAAATGTTATATAATAGCTTTAATCTATTTTATTTGAAGAATAGTGTTAATTTTCTAATACATAAAATATTTTTTATTTTTTCCGTTGTGCGCTTTTATGAGAAAGGTTAACATACAAAAAGCCTTATCATACATTACGTAGGAGACAATGGTAACCGTTGGATCAGGGGTATAATCACGCATGGGACCACATAATCACGCATGGGACTATAATCACGCACGTTCTATGATAATAACGCACGTTATATTTTTTGTCATGTATGTTAATGTAGGTTAAGCCCTGAAGTACATTATACTTTCTCGCGCTTTTATTTTCTCAGGCCCTCGCTTTTCTTGCGCCTTGTGCCTAGGCCCCAAGCGAGGCCTATGCTCCTTGAATGCGTCTGACACCTTTAATAACTATGATTATCGGCCAAATTGAAAAAATTGAGATTATTTAAATCCAATTTGCCAACTATAAAAGTACAACACCATTTTTTTAAAGATTTAATATAAAGATAAAAACTTTGAATGCAACTTGAATGAAAATAATGCATTGCAATAATGATGAGTTAGCAACTATGCAAAGTTAGTGCATATATATACCATGCCGGCTGCCGCTAGTGCAATCATAATTTTTTAAATGTTTCCAAACCAAACGTCACTTGAATGAAACACAATTGACAAAACAACAAACAACAAAGCAATAAACAAAACATTTTATTACGAATATATCTACGTTTCAAAATGAAGAAAGTAAACGCATATCACAAGTTCCAGCAATGGCCATGAAAGATAATACCGACGAGGTGATCAACAGAAGCGAGTATGGCGGTTCGATTCCTGTCGATAACGTTCAGGCGCTTTCTTCCAAGGACCTCAAAGACGTTCCGGTTCGATATATTCGACCAGAGATTGAATCGGAAGAGGTTTTAGCTGATGAGTCGCTGCAGATTCCGGTTATCGATATTAGCAAACTCGCCGCGTCTGGACAACCTGGCTATGATGAAGAGCTAGCTAAACTTCATGTCGCTTGTAAAGATTGGGGGTTCTTCCAGGTGGTGGCGAAATCAGAACTTTTTAGTCGGGGTCATTATAAGACTCTTTTCTCCACCGGTTATTATTACGGTCAAACTCAAGTTTTTGTTAAAAAAATGATTTTATATTTAAAAATCAAACAAAGTCCGGTGATCAGGGTCAACGGACCCTCTTGACCCCCTCTCTGGTTCTGTCTTTGACCAATGCATATTAGCGGGATTATTATGAGTTTTGTTATTAATCAAAGGTTTGAAAAATGTGAACAGTTGGTGAATCATGGGATATCAGAAGCCATAGATGCAATGAAGAAGGTTACAGAGGAATTCTTCAAGCTGCCATTAGATGAGAAGATGAAATATGCACAGCTTCCAAACACCATTGAAGGTTATGGTCAAGCTTTTGTTCTTTCTGAAGAACAAAAGCTTGATTGGGGAGACATGCTCTTCCTTATACCCTTGCCAGTTCCTTTAAGGAACCTCAGATTTTGGCCTCAAAATCCCAATTCTTTCAGGTAAGTTCCATTTTCTTGATCCTAAAATCACTTTTTTTGGGAAAAAAATTTGACCACTTCTTTTTGTTTTCCTTTCTAGGTTACTCGTTATCTAAGATGATGACGTCTTATGTGTTTTTGATTTGCCGAATATCAAATAAGCGTTTTAGATTTTTAAATAGCGACTTCACTTGATAGTTCATTTTAATAGTAAGGGCATTATAGTCATTTCACACCAACTTAACTGAGAAAATTAACCCTCATCCGTGCCAAGGACTATCCGGGAACGAAATTGCAAAAGTTGGGGACTATAGTTGTAATTTTAGAAAGTTATGGACTAAAGGTGAAAAAAGGGCAAACCACAGGGACTATCCGGGCATTTAACTCTAGTTTTATATTAGGGTTATCAGTTATCAATACAATAAACACTTTACTCGTGATGGTGGAATATTCGCCATCGATGTGGTCAAGCACTTTCATGGGCGAAGCTTTTAAGGGGCGGGAGGGGGCGGCCGACCCCCTGAACTTTTCGCTTAGTAGTGGAGAGTATGTAGTTTTCGTATAGAAATTTTGTGTATATACGTTTTCGACCCCCCGGTTTTATGGAAATTTTTAGGTCCGGTGATTTACGCCCCCTCGGTCGAAAATCTCAAGCTTCGCCACTGATGTCACTTTATATCTGCGTGCTTGACGCTCATGAGTAGGTAACTTTGGTTACGTCTAGGATTCGAACTTTTTTTGAATGTTCGTATTCGTGCGGCGAATGCAGCTTATAAGGTTTTAGGTTATTAGGCTCTGATACCATAAAAGTGTTAATATAACATTTATAAGGTATTTGAGTTAATATGGTTAGAGATAGTTATAATGATATAAATATTATAGATCCCAGGCTTTAAAACAAAAAATACCCTATTTGTCATCAAGCATTTTCAAAATAACTAATTTTTGGAAGAAAAAAATGTCCTTTTGTACTCATTTTATCCATGGTGACCAGGGAAACCTTCGAGGAATACTCGAACAAGTTATATGGCATTTCAAAGAAACTATTCGAGTTAATATCTATAAACCTTGGAATCGAACCCGAAACAATTTGCAAAATGATTGACTTTGAGAACTGCACACAAGGTATCAGAATGAACTACTATCCACCATGTCCTGAAGCGCGAAAGGTTTTAGGATTGACACCGCACTCAGATGCAACCGGACTGACCCTCTTGGTTCAAGTGAATGAAGTTCAAGGGCTACAAATGAAGAAGAACTCACAATGGGTGCCTATTAAACCCATTCCCGGATCGATTATCGTCAACATTGGTGATGTCCTAGAGGTAATATTTAATCAATTACCAAAAACATGTAGTATAAACGAATTAAGTTTGTTACTTCTGGATGGGTTAGGTTGGGTTGACCCAAAATACTTTTAAAATAAAGCAATTCTAGAGGTTTTTATGCAAGAAAAATACAGTTTCAACAAATTTTGACTACAAAGTATAAAAGATAACTAGAAATTTGTAAACATTTGATGGAGTTATATTGTACTAAAACAGATAATGAGTAATGGAGAGTACAGTAGCATCGAGCATAGGGCGGTAGTTGACTTTGAAAAAGAGCGACTCTCGATTGCGGCTTTCCATAGCCCGGGCCTTGAAGCCGTGGTAGGACCATTGGCCGAGCTTGTTAAGGAGAAGACGCCGAAGTATAAGACGATCGACTTTCATGAGTATTTGAAGTTAATCATTAACAGCAAACTTGATGGCAAGTGTCTAATTGATCATATGAAGATTCAATAGTCTCTTGCTAGTGGATAAAAGTTTGATTGAAAATTAAGGTATTGTTTGTTTTAAAAAAGGAAAAACTTTGAAACCCCTTTAACTCGTATGTTTTGTATTTCTTGAAGATTCAGATGTTCAAACTTCATACCACTGCACATGTTTTTTTTTAAATATTACTTTACATTTTAAGATAATAAAAGACCACTTTGCTCCTAGATGTTGTATACTGTCTAGAATACATGTTAATAACAAGTTTTGTGTTGCAAAGCAAATCTCAATCTGACCTTGCAAAGGATTCTATAAATCAGCAAGCAAGTTAGACTATCTCCATGCTAAGGGCCCCTTAGACGTCCTTACTTGCCTAATCAGCTGTCACGTCATATTCTTACAAATCCTTAGACCATCTCCAATGGGCCCTTAGAGATTAAATCCTTGGAGACCCTTACCATTGGAGCTCTACCAACCTTAGAAGCCCTTAGGTGAGAGGCCCTTGCACAAGGGCATGAGTATGCCTCGGTTTATGCGATGTTGTGGGCCCAAAGTAGAAAAAAAAAAGTTTTATTCAAATATTGTGTGTAATTGGTAGGTAATGAGGTGGAAATTAAGGAGTGTAAGGATATTATGTGGGCAGATGACATGCCCTTACCAGGATAGTGAAGTTATGTATGGTGTAACCCTTACCCAAAAAAAAATGTGAACAAAATGGTTTACAATGAATTTTATGTCAATCAGTTTGTGGAGTCAAGGACTAGAGGAAAGTAGATTGGGTTAGGGGTTAAAAACATCTTAAAGTGTACACTTTTTTGTAGTTCAAGAAACGAAGTTGGGGGGGGGGGGGGGTGGGGGGCGTTTTGGAAACAAGTGGGCGACGATTCTACGCGCCCACGCGCGTTTTGGAAACAAGTGGGCGACGATTGCATGGTTGTTGAATGGCCGGACTGATAAGGCGATTAAAAACCACTGGAACTCGACGTTGAAGAGGAAGTGTTGTTCGGTGACGAACGAAGAGTTTAACGACGTTAAAAAGTGAGATGGTTTGAACATATTAGAAAAGGAGGCAAGCAAAGACGTTGGTTAGGGGGTAGGGGTGCTTCACTTTCCATCACTCACCACACTCAATCATGTTCCACCACGTCATCGAACTTGGTTCCATCTCTAGTGATGGATTTTAGTGGGGTGCCCATTACTCACCACACACAATCACACCCAACAATTTCCCTCAAAGGTAGCATTCTGCAACTTTTCACGCGTTATGGCTACAACTTCTTATGAGTTTAACGAGTGATGTAATTAAGTGGCAGCGGTGTTCCACGTTCTTCGATGTGTGGCTCGTCTACCACCACGTAGTGCCTCATCTCCCCTTAGGTCTAACCTTATGTGTCTATATATTCAACTCAACATCCTCATATATCTCCAAAATGACGGTTTTCCATCACTCACAACATCCAATCAAGTTCCGCCATGTTATCAAGCTTTATTCTATCACTAGTGATGGATATTACTAGGGGTGCCCATCATTAGTGATAGTTTTTTTTTCTATTAAATAAAAAACAATTTTATAGCATATCTGCACCCAATATTGAGATTCCAATGTGTTGAACATCCACCACACGTTCGGCCATGTTTTCCCCTTTTGCTCTCCCTCTGTAACAACAACTGTGTGAAAACAAAAGGGTTTCACAATCAGTAATCAAACTTCAAACCACATGAAGGAGATGATGAAGCACAAGATGATGAACATGTTTCACCGCCGCAACTATTTGTAGTTGTTTTAATTTCAATTTGTTTTACGGCCATTTTCAATACATTCTGGATTCAAGAAACTCATTTTTTCATCTTATACAAAGCCAAATTCGTCAAATAAATAAGATTGATTACATAAGGGGAATAATCCACTAAAAAGTGGATTTTGCCTAAGTAGCTTAAAAAAGATTGTGATGATGACATGTGACACTCCTAATAAATAGGAATGAAAGGCATTTTGGACCTTATAAATATGAGTGAAAGGCATTTCACCCTTTTGTTTTTTAAAAATACAACAAAAAAAATCTAGTACAAAAAAACAATCTAGCACAAAAAATATAGTACAAAAAAATCTAGCACGAAAAATCTAGTACAAAAAAATCTAGCACAAAAATGTATTACAAAAAAATATAGCAAAAAAAAATCTAGTACAAAAAAATAGCACGAAAAAATTCCGCAAAAAAATGTAGTACAAAAAATCTAGCACAAAAAATTGAGAAAAAAAAAATTTAAGACAAAAAAATTCAGCACAAAAAAATTAACACAAAATATAGTACAAAAAATCAGCACAAAAAATGTTATACAACATAGAAATACAACACATTTCAGTGTGTTTTTTAGTCTTCATATTTTATATAGCAATATGGTACTTAAATTAAAAATAAAAAGACGCTTGATTTTATGGTGAAATTTTTATGAAAAAATAATGTCGTATAAAAAAGTTATAAACGTTTAAAAAATTGGGGTGAAATATGCATGTGCCTTGCATGTGGAGACAGAAAGTCTATAAATATGATTTTCTCAAGATACCCTTACACTCCTCATTTCTCCTACATTTTCATCTTAACCATTGATTTGAAAAATAAATGGTTAATATTCCTTCTCATCCTACTTGTGAAAAATTAACTTTTTATTTGATTTTACCTCGATTACATAATGTCAATTATACTAGTATTATCGTTTCAAAAAAAAATTCTTCAAATAAATAAGATTGATTACATAATGTCAATTATACTAGTATTATAGTTTAAAAAAAAATTGGTAGTGATACAGCACGTATAGTTTGTTCTAGCATAACTCGTATAGTTTGTTCTAGCATAACTGTTATTTTAGCATATTTAAACACTAACGAGTGTATGTTTGCTTCTTAATGAAGTTCTTAATAATTTAAACCTCTTCCGAGTTCAAAACTTAATGGTTTAGACTGTTTCTTTCGCAAACAAATGTCTGAATGATTCAAACATTTGACTTTAAATGATTAAGCATTATACTAAGTCTGAAGAGTTAAGACCTCTAATCTAAATTGATCAAACATTTAACAGTTAGACAATATATTGACTCTTAATGGTTACCTTTTACTGGTTCAATACTTTAAGCATTATACTAAGTCTGAAGAGTTAAGACCTCTAATCTAAATTGATCAAACATTTAACAGTTAGACAATATATTGACTCTTAATGGTTACCTTTTACTGGTTCAATACTTTAATGCTTCAAAAGTTGTCAAACATCCCCTAAAATTTGTGCTAACTTATTCACCCAATTGTGATTTCTATAGTTCATTATTTTAAAATTTTAATTTTTTTGGCATCAGTTCTCCAAGGTGATTTAGCATCAAAGAAAAAATTCAGCCTTTGTTAATAGAGATTCATCATATGCCAAGTGAACTTCAAAAATCTGTGTACATCACAAGGTTAAACCTAAAAATTAAGTTAAATAAATGCACTAAAAATAAAAACTTACCAATTTTAACAAACTTGATAAAACATCAAAAACTTAATGAACATGTCACAAAACCTTACTTAAAAAATTGCAAAAATAATTTTTTTGGCATCAGTTCTCCAAGGTGATGTAGCATCAAGGAAATGCATTCAGACGCAAATTACCCATTTGTTTATATAGATTCATCATATGCCATTTGTTAATTAAAATTAAAAAAAATAATTCAAGAAAATTTAATTAAAAAAAAAGAAGAAAGCGATCAGAACCTGTCGGGATTCAATGTATAACATCAATCAAAATTTGTCAGTGGATTGACAGACCATTGAATTTTATCGTCACCTCGCTTTTATTCATTGATTTCTAATATTTTGTATCAATCAAAACAAAAAAAATAAAATAAAAAAAAAACGTTTAAAAATAAGATAAAAGTGGTTTAAAAAGATCACTCAGAACTTCTTAGAGGTTTGCTGCCATCACCGACAGAATTAGATCCTGTATCTGGAGCAGTTATATTTTCCTCATAATGATCTTAATATTTGAAAAGAAAAAAAAAACAGATGCAGAACAGCAGTGAAGTTTGCAGAAAAACTTAACTTAAAGTCGATAGTGGAATTAGAGTTTGAAGCCGTGGAGTTTGAGATGAATTACTCAACATAAGATGAGACATAAATAGAGGCAACATGATGGTCGGCAAAACCCTAAATTCCTCATTTGATAACATGTGTGTTGTTTGGGCCGAATTAGGGTACACGGCCCATTAAGGATTTTCCATTTGATCTATACTACTAAAAACCTTGTCAAGTGTGTGTTTTTTTTTTCATCGATTTTTTTTTCAATTGACTATAAAAAGTTGGATCACTTTAGTTTTAGGTTTGTTTTAAAAAATGATTTGGAACACAAATACAAATGCATGGAAATAATTTATTTTTGTGTTAATAAATGTAATATGTTGTGTTTTAGTTTTATATAGGCTTGTAAACGAACCGAACATTAAATGTTTATAAACTGTTCGTGAACTTTTTTGGCTGGAAGTTCGTTTATGTTCGTTTGTTTGATAAATGAACGAACATGAACACATTTTTTGTTCATTTAATTAAAAGAAATAACATGAACACACGTTTTGTTCGTTCATTTATGTTCGTGAACGTTCGTTTATGTTGTTCATTTGTGTTCATTTATGTTTGTTTGTTTACGTTTGTTTATGTTCGTTCGCTCATTTATATTTGTTCGTTTATATTCATTTCAATTTAAATACACTAGTAGTTATGTTTATATAAATATCAATCATAAAAGAACTTTCTAACCACTTATATAAATACAACTAATTATTAATTAAGCTTTCTAGTAATAAAAATTGGGTTTCCAATGGAATTTATCGTAACTAATCACTCATTTATGTAAATAAAATTTCTTCATGTTTGTTTATGTTTAGTAAAATATGCTCATTTATATTTCTTCAGTTATGTTCGTTTACGTTCGTGAATTGTTCATTTAGGTTTTTAATGAACAAACATAAACGAACACAAAAATGCCCATATTCTTAATAAATGGACATGAACATGCCTCCGTTCATGTTCGTTGGGTTCATTTATAGGCCTATATGTCTACCTCATTTAATAGTTGGTTTTGTATAGTCTGTATGTATTGTGTTGTACTGAATTACTGATATTGTGTAGGATTTTGTTTCTTATTCTAAAGGAATCTCTTTAGTATGTCAAGGGATTATCAAAGGCATGAGCACTCTTGGTATGGTATGATCCCCATATTCAGATCATCATCATCATCATACTCAGTAAATCCCACCAATAGCAAAGCAAAGGTAGGGTCTGAGGAGGGTAAGGTGTAGACAGCCTTACCTCTACCCCGGAGGAATAGAGAGGCTGCTTCCAGTGAGACCCCCGGCTCGATAGTAGTTTTGCATCAAGCCTTGGACATAAGGCACATAACACTCAGCAATCGGGACAAAGACCGATTAGTGCATGTACCCTTTTGTCTTTCAGCTATCAACGCCACCACATGATGCATGATTAACCGTCCTCAGCTTTTAACGTTATTTTCACGAACTTAGTAAAATAACGTTAAAATTAGTGCACTTTCACTTTTGCCCCCCGATGGCCCACACATATATACATTATATGCGCATACCGCAAGCGGGGCGTAGATCCCCATATTCAGAGATATACATAAATGTTACATTATTATATGAATGATTGCTTGAGGTTATTTTTATGAATGTTTACTTGATGATTCACCAATTAGCGGATTTCTCAATTTATAGGATACAAATGACTACATGAAAGGATTACATATATGTACACATAAATGAATACATAAATGAAATATATACACGAACGAAAGAATTAATGTCTAGAAAGGTAAAGCGTTGATATCCCCCCTCAAGCGATACGGTGGTGGTCGGAAACGAAGCCCGTTTCGAAAAAAGTCGAACTGCGAGCGAGGTAGACTCTTATTGAAGATGTTTGCTACTTGGAGCTTTGTTGGTACAAACTTGGTGTGAAGTTTCCCTAATGTAACAAGTTCACGAACAAAGTGATAGTTGAGATCAATGTGTTTTGCACGTTTGTGTGAGACAAAGGTTTTGAGTAAGAAATACGGCACTACGGTTATCACATAGAATAGTGGGGTGATCCAGGCGTGAGACATGGAGTTTACATAAGTGTGTGATCCAAATGATCTATGTTGCAATGTTGGCTATGACACGATAATCAAACTCACAACTAGAACAAGAGACTATAGGTTGCTTCTTGGCCCTGCACGAAACAAGATTACCTCCCTAAAAGATATAGTAGCCATGTGTTGACTATCGTGTTTCAAGACCACCGCCAAACATCCCAAGTGGATGGACGCCTTGCACAAAGAAATTACCGCCCTTCGTCAAAATAACACTTGGAGCTCTGATACGATATTATGATTGAATACTTGACGATCCATCAATTAGTGGATATCTCAATCTGTAGGATACAAATGAGTAAATGAAAAGATTACATAAATGTATACGTAAATGAATACATAACTCAATCTGTAGGATACAAATGAGTAAATGAAAAGATTACATAAATGTATAAGTAAATGAATACATAAGTAAAATATATAAATTAATGAACTAAAGATTTATTGTCTAGAAAAGTGAAGCATAGGTAGATATAACTTTGAAATGAGTGTCAATATATGTTATTCGGATTAATGATGCTTTTTCCTTGCATGAGTTATGCTAGGCTATGGCGGGAATGCATATCTCTTTTGTGACTTTCTTTGTAATATTCAATCCTCGTACCAACCATAATTGTACGTTTTACCACCCCACAAACTCAGTATATTTGTGTTTGGCAGGTCAAGACTTCTCATGAGGTTACTCACCCAAAAGTTTTCCTTACGCAATCAAGTGTAAAGTTTTCCTTTTATTCGAATTCTATGCGTCCAAAACATGATAATGGTATATTCGAACGTTGTATGATTTACCTAAGGTGGCACAACCACCTCTTTTAGAGACTCGCCATACTATATGAGGTTTCCCCACCATATCAAACATGATAGTAGCGGTTATCAGGGCTGGGCTGGCCCCGGGGACCGGGGTGGGCCCAAACGTGAAGGACTATATTGTATAAAAAAATTGTTTTGGATGAAAATGACAAATATGCCCAAACCTCAGGGACGATTTTGGCAATTTACTCTTATTATTATTATTATTATTATTATTATTATTATTATTATTATTATTATTATTATTATTATAACTATAAATAAAACGTTCATGATATTAGAATGTGACATGGACATATGTAGAATATAAGTACCACTAAATTATACATAAACATATTTTCTCTTGACATTATTTTTTCTCCCTAGATGGCCTTTACCAAGGTTTTTCAAACAAGCCTTATAATACAAAGACTAAAACCACATATTAACTTTCTTATAAAAAAGACTTGTTACAAACAATTAGCACAAACATCCAAATTCATCACCCACCATAGTCCATACCTACTCCACATCTTCATTTCTTAGTTTACCAATTAAAAAACTAGCACATCCACTTAAAACTTACAACCAAAAAAAACAAAATAAGAAGTACCACATATTTTATTTTTCTATCTTTTTCAATAAAAACCCTAAAAAAATCAGTCATTTGGACCATATTCGAATTATTCGCATCCAGTACAAGACTAGAAACTTCACAGTTCACCACAAGGTTCCGAAAATTAGGGCCGGGCCCAGTCAAAGTCCAATTCTGTGGACACAGCCGTTGAGCCCTTGTAGTACAACAAACAAAACCGCCAATCACCACCATTCTCCGTCACACATTCCGATCAACCTCCACCCTCCCGTAACCGTTGCGACCTGCAATGGCGACGATCAATTTACGCACTCCTGGAATCTCACCGGCGCTGAAACCGGACGCCGACCGTCGCCTTTCGTCCGCGAAAAGCCTCAACGGATCGTCGCAATCGGTTCACGAATTCGTTAATTTGAATCTGCAACAACAACGTGTTCGGAAATCGGTGAGTTCGGTTGCGGTTAAGTCGATGAAGATCGTTGGACAGAGTTATGAACCGGTGTTTTCTCCCAATGGTCCTGTTTCTCTGGTGACGTCATCGTTTTCTACTGTTTTATTTGTTGTTACTGGTTTGCTTATGGTTTGACGATTGTTAGTGTGTTTTAGGTTTTAATTTGTGTATATGTTTGGGAGTTATTGATGTACACTGGTTGAGTTACTGTGAGGATTGGAATATTGTAGTTTTGTTTGATGAAAATTAAGATTGATTGAATTGTTAGTTGATTAGGAATATATGATAAAATTAAGGTTAGTTAAACTGCAATAGTGTTATTGTTACAGCAATAGACATTATTCATTCAGTCATTGTTTGGGAGGCTATGATGCACACTGGTTAACTTATTGTAGTGATGAAAATTAAGATTAAGTGAGCTTGTTAGTTGATTACGAATAAATAATAAAATTTCGGTTAGTTAAACTGTAATAGTATCATTATGTTACTTCTGCTTAGTATAGTAATAAACTTTACTCATTCAGTCATTGATATGATTGTACAGATTTAGGTTGCAGGTAAGAGAAAAACATGTTAATGATTTTTGACATCTTAACCTAATGTAATAAAGCCCTTTGTGGGGCGTTATGCGACAAGTGGCAAAACGCGTAAGAGAGGGGCTTTATATAACTCGAGTGTGTAGTGGGGATATATATGAATGGGGCTTTATATATATGTATGTATATATATGTGTGCGAGTGGGGAAGAATAGGCAACGCCGTGAAAATTTTCGCGAGGAGGAGGGATTTTCAGCACATGGCGCCCCCGTAATGGTGTTCAGGGGCGCCATGGGGCGCTACGGGAGGGGTAGGCGTGATATAGAGCCCCATTACGGATGGTCTTAGTACTGGTAGGTGAGATTAGGTTTATTATATATGATTAAAGCTGGCTTCTGGTTTGTGTACTAGATTAGCGTGTTGTGCTTGGGAAGATAAACTTCTGTTCAGCGTTAACCAGAAACAATTGTTGTATATGATGTTAGTGTATGATTGTGAGATGTTTAATATGTATTTTTTTTTTTTAAATTTAGTTGGGTCTTATAAGGTTGTGATTATTCTATGAGATCGTGAACCACTACCTGTTTATATATCTGGATTATGATGTGTAAAAGAGGAGATGAAAGGTTAGTTTAACAATTAGTTATGGATTCTTCTTTTGCAGTCTAGTGATAGCAGTTTAAGGCCATCTCAAATTTCTCCAGATGCTCAAAGGAAAACAAAGATCGTGTGCACAATCGGTCCTTCAACAAGCTCACGTGAAATGATATGGAAGTTGGCTGAAACAGGGATGAATGTGGCGCGTCTAAATATGTCACATGGGGATCATGCATCACATCAAGAAACCATTAATCTTGTCAAAGAATACAATGCTCAATTTAATGAAAAAGTTATAGCAATAATGTTGGATACCAAGGTATGGCTTTGTGTTAGGTGTTCATTTTAATTTAATACTTTCATGTGATATAGAATAATCTCACTATTGGTTGATTATATTTATCGTGACGCTTCAGGGACCTGAGGTCAGAAGTGGAGATGTACCTAAACCAATTTTTCTTCAAGAAGGACAAGAGTTCAATTTCACTATTAAAAGAGGAGTCAGCACAAATGACACTGTTAGTGTTAATTACGATGATTTTATAAACGATGTCGACCCTGGAGATATACTATTGGTTGACGGTAAGACTTCCTTCAGCACACTTGTCCTTTGCAATTATCAACTCACATTAGGGGTATTCAAAAAGCTTGCCCAGGAAAAGCTCGGTTGTAAAGAGCCGGCTCAGCTTGATTTGTAAACGAGCCAAGCTCGAGCTAGGCCTAGCTCGGCTCGTGAGCTCGCTAGCCAGCTCGAATTATTTCATTTTATATACATTAATATTAAGTTTAAATGTATTAAAATAAAAATTACGTAGGAGGGTTTGAAGTGTTAACGTTTTAAGTTTAATTAGTCACTAACATATAAAGATATGAGAAAGAGTTAATTACTGTTTTCGTCCCTGTGGTTTGTCAAAAATCACTATTTCAGTCCATTAGTTTAAAAGTTGTGATTTTAGTCCCTGTGGTTTCACTTTCGTAACCATTTCAGTCCCTGTGGTTTCACTTTCGTAACCATTTCAATCCATTTATTCTGTTAGTACAGGGACTGAAATGGTTACGAAAGTGAAACCACAGGGACTGAAATCGTAATTTTTAAACTAATGGACTGAAATAGTGATTTTTGACAAACCACAGGGACGAAAACAGTAATTAACTCTATGAGAAAATAAACAAAAATTATACATATAATACTTTTAATATGTCTTTTGGTCTTTAAAATATTTAATATTTAATTAATGAAAATAAAATATATGTGTATTTTTTTTTGTTCTTTATGGCATCGGTATATGTAAAAAAAATTTAAAAATAAAAAAATCTAACGAGCTGGCTCAAGCATTTTACTAGCCGAGCTTGATTTCGACTTTTCAGCTCGATAAAATTAACGACGAGCCGAGCTGGCTTGTTTAAGTTTCAGCTCGAGCTCAACCTGGCTCGGTTCGACTCGGCCCGATTACAGCCCTAACTCACATGCATTTTACTTTGCCTTTTTTGTAGGTGGAATGATGTCATTGGGTGTTAAATCGAAGACCAAAGATGTAGTAAAATGTGAAGTAATTGATGGTGGAGAACTGAAATCAAGGAGGCATCTTAACGTGCGTGGGAAAAGTGCCACTTTGCCTTCAATAACAGGTTTCCTTGCATCTTATATTACAATTATGTCATGATTTTTTTATCGTTTTCTTTTGTCACATCTAAATTGATTTTAATTTACAGATAAAGACTGGGAAGATATAAAGTTTGGAGTAGATAACCAGGTTGATTTCTATGCTGTTTCATTTGTGAAGAATGCTGAAGTGGTTCGTGAGCTGAAAGATTATCTCAAAAGTAAGGCTCTTTATATTTTACCATGGTACAACTAATTGTAGTAATTTTTTTGCACGTCTTTTTTCTTCCCTTGTATTATATCTCTCTTATTTATTTATAGTTGATTGAGCTTAATCTTTTCTGTAGGCTGCAATGCTGACATCCATGTGATTGTCAAAATTGAAAGTGCAGACTCAATAGCTAACCTTCCTTCTATACTTGCTGCATCTGATGGGGTTAGCATTTATTGACTACCGTCATATTTTATTAACATCATAAGCATCATCTATTAACTTTATTTATCATTCTTTTTAAGGCAATGGTTGCACGTGGTGACCTTGGTGCAGAGCTTCCAATTGAAGAAGTTCCTTTACTGCAGGTAAATTTGATCTCAACATCCGAGGCTTGGCCACCATTAAACATATCGCTCGCACTGTTAATATTTCGTTTGGAATTTTTTATAACTTGTAAATCATCATTAATATTAATATCGTAAATGCCTATTGATTAATCAGGAAGATATCATAAGAAGGTGCCAAAACTTGCAGAAACCAGTTATAGTAGCAACAAACATGCTAGAAAGCATGATTGGTCATCCGACCCCAACAAGAGCCGAGGTTTCTGACATTGCAATAGCCGTACGACAAGGTGCTGATGCTGTCATGCTTTCTGGAGAAACTGCCCATGGCAAGTAAGTATTATTATTATTTTTATTGTTTTTAGTTATTCTATTAATCATTTTTATATTCATATTATTTGCATTAACTACTGTTTACATGTTGATATATATAGGTTTCCACTGAAAGCTGTGAAAGTAATGCACACTGTGGCATTAAGGACTGAATCAAGTTCAATCAACATGGTTCCCCTTGCTCGGAAATCTGCTAAAAAGGTGTGTGCTAAACTGCTAATCAATGCAATTTCTTAGAGGTTATAAGTTCAACCCACAATTTGGGTTTTGTTTTGTCTCTAACGGATCAAATTGGATGACTTAAAAGATTTACCAAAAAAGAAACGTGGGGTCAAACAGGTCAAAAGTCATCCAAAGTGTATACATATGCACAAAAACCTCTTTATTAGAAAACATTACATTATTATATTAATAACCACTAAAATTTTGACCTGTGCCACGCGCTGCGGCGGCAAAATCACTTCGTTACACGCGTAAGGATGATGACATTACTATGTGGTGCGCGCACGTGATGTTACGCATTTTTTACTTTGTTTCACACGTTACGTTCGTATAATTAACGTCATTAGACATAGATAAAAAAGAGTATGTATAATAATGTGTCGCACGCTGCGGTGTAAAGCTGTAAAAGTAATTTAAATAAAAGGAGGTGTTAAGTTATTAAGTAGAAAAGGTTGGAGGGTCAAAGCTGTCAATTACCAAAAGTTAGAAGTGAAGAGGTTTGTAAAAGTAGTTTAAACAAAAGGAGGTGTCAAGTGATTAAGTAGAAAAGGTTGGAGGGTCAAAGTTGTCAATTACCAAAAGTTAGAAGTGAATGTGTAACTTACTTAAAGTTGAGGGTTAATAGTGTTTCATGTCAAATGTTTGAGGGTTAATAGTGAATGTTGTCAAAAGTTGGAGGGTTAATAGTGAATCTTGTCAAAAGTTTGAGGGTTAATAGTTATACTGAATGTTGTCAAAAGTTTGAGGGTTAATAGAGAGGTCCTCCGACCTTTCTCTTAAAGATATAGTAAATAAATGTACTTTTTGTGGGTCATATTTAACACATGAGTTTTATTTTTGTAAAGTTCAAAAAAATGAACAGAAACCTAACCTTATTTTGACCGCCGTGCACATGTTGCAACCTCACTTATTTTGATACATGATTTATAATTTCTTAACATATATAGCTTTTACAAAAAATATTTCATGTTGGTTAATCTGGCACCTTTTACAGAGCCATATGGGTGAGATTTTTGGCTACCATGCTGCAACAATAGCCAACACTCTCAATACTCCTATCATCGTGTTTACAAGAACTGGGTCCATGGCTGTAATTTTAAGCCATTACCGTCCGTTTTCAACCATCTTTGCCTTCACAAATGTGTGAGTACTGTACAAACAATTACTTACACACTCTATTCTTAGTTTCTTACCCTTTTTGGTCATGAATGATGATTTAATATGATAACCGGATGCTTTTTGCAGAAAAAGAGTTCAACAAAGATTGATGCTTTATCATGGTGTTATGCCAATATACATGGAGTTCTCTGATGATGCTGAGGAGACCTTTTCTAGAGCTCTTAATATTATAGTGGTTAGTATGTTCATAAAGTGGAAAAAAACGTTATTTCGTAATATGTATTATATTAACTTTATACCTTTATATATATAGAATGGAAGCATGTTCTTAGTTGATCACATTTATATAATTTTAATATCTTTATCAGGACAAGAGTTTGGTGAAGGAAGGGCAGTATGTTACTCTTGTTCAAAGCGGAGCCCAACCAATTTGGCGTCAAGAGTCTACTCACCACATACAAGTTCGTATGGTTCAAGGTTGACTCGCGAGTTTTCTGAAGGCCAGAGTAACTTGCAATAACTATTCAGTTCTTCTTTCTGGATATTAGATTTTGTTGTACATTTATTCATTAGAAAGTGTTTTTGGCCTCCATCAAAGAACAAAAGAGAAGACAAGATAGTTTTTTTCTTTTTCTTTTTGAGTTTATACTTGTTGAAACCAACCAGTTGTCATTTTCGACGTTGATCTTTATCCTGTTTTTTGTTATATATAATGCAGTTCAATCATCTTTGTTTTTTAATTAAATTCCTCTCTCTATCTCACACACACACACACACAATCAATGGCGAAGTTTGAAAATTTCCACCGGTGGGTCGGAAGTCACCGAAGCTAAAAATTCTATACAAGTAAATTTCTTTTTTATAAAAACGGGGGGTCGAAAACGTTTCTTCAAGTGGCATTTTTATTTTCCACTCAACTCTCGTTTACTTATAATGTAATACATGTAATGTAATAGTTGTAACACCATCAGGGCCGGCCAGCTCAATGTTTATAGGGGCCTAAAACGAAATAAAATTTTGCGGCCCTTTCTTGAATCAAGTGCTCAACTTAAAGTCTAGCTTTTATAAAATCAACAAAATCAAAACTATTATTATATACTTATACAAAAAAACCAACTGGCGTCGGTTAAAAACAATACTCGCTGAACTCGCGTCGGTAAGAAATGGTATATACAATTAGCAAATTAGGGGTGGAAATAATCATTCAAAATCAATAGTCCTAACGATTAGGCGTAAACTATTACCTTCAAGCACAATCAACTAATAGTATAACAAGCAAATTAGGCGAAACCAAACGTACTAATAAACAATGATAAACTAAGTTATAGGATGATAAACTAAAAGACTAACGGGTAAAACAAAATAATCAAACGGAAGTTAAGAATAACGAACAATCAATGAAGAGTAATTAACCAAAAAATATAAGATAATAACTAATAATCAAATATAATATAATAGATAGATTCTTTTGACTTTGGAGCTTAAATAAAATTCAACGACCAGTGCTACTCAGTACAAATACCCCAGACTAATATATATAATATATAAAATGAATTCTCAATATGAAGGCCCTAAAATATGGTGGCTCTAAGCTGGTGCTTCACTATAATTGCCCTTAAGCCGGCCTTGAACACTATGAACGTTTGTTCACAGCGGTTAACGCTAGAGTTCAAATGTACCGCAATACTCAACGTAATGTTCACATGTATATTTGTTGATGAAGGGTGAACCTATGTATACATAGACTGGTTTTACATTCCATCACATTTGCATATCAACATACTAATATTATTTAATAATGTTTTTGTGTTCGGATTTATCGTGTAAATAGACTAGATGTTAAATTTATATATTTTTATTTTTTACATTTATATTTGTTGATTTGTTCTGTTAAATTCATACCTAAAATAAGGGTTGTGTTAAATACACCCCAAAGTCAACTTTTTTTTTGTTACTTTTTTCTCACAAGTCAACTTTTCAAGTTTCCATAAACTAATAAATTCTCATTGCACTTTTCAAGTTTCCATATATCTTTTAATTTAAATTTATTTTGATAGTTTTTTACATTAGTAATTAAACATTATAAAGAAGCAACATCTTTATGCATACATGTGTTGTAACTTTAGCTTAGGGTGTTTTAAAAAAAATGGATTTTTTCTTTTTAACCTTAAAGTTTTAATCTTTGACAATTTAATTTAAAGTTTTAATATTTATTTCCTTTTTAACCCTAAAGTTTTAATCTTTGACAATTTAAGTTTAAAGTTTTAATCTTTGGTAATTTAACCCCTTTGATTAATTTGATTTTTCACTTCTAATTCAAAAATTTCCATCTTTTGCGATTTAACCACTTTGATTTTTTTACTTATGTGTTGTAATATTGGCTTTGGGGGGTTTTTAAAGAAAAAATGGTTATGTATATGTTTGTAACCTTGGCTTTGGAGGGTTTTCACAAAAAAAAAATTGATTTTTTTTTACTTTTCACCCAAAAGTATTTCATAAATTACTTTTAACACAAAACTATTTGTTTTTTTTTACTTTTAACACAAAACTTTTTATCTTTTGCAATCTATCCTCACAACTTTTTTTACTTTCAACTTTGGTCCTTTATAGTTTTCATTTTCCGCAAATTTTTCGCTTTATGCTTCGTTCTAAATTTTGTGACTTAACACATCGCAACGTGCGTCTTTGGTTTAACGTTTTTACGTTTCGTTCTAAATTTTGCGAGTTAACACAACACAACGTGCGTGTGTGGGTGAACGTTTTTACATCGTATATTTTTTCCAGTTTGACAGGTTCAACATAACGTGCACGTCCTAAAGCGACTTAGTTATAACTAAAGAATCCCCGCCGCATTGCGGCGGATCGTAATTCTAGTTCTGATAATTAATGAACCAAATATATACGATTAGCTACATACTAAATTCTTATTGAGGTTATTTATTAAAGCATGAATATTTCAATAATGTACATAAAAAGATAGATTTGTTGTTTTTTTTATTGATTTAACATATATATATATATATATATATATATATATATATATATATATTGCATCAAGCGTTGTAAATGAGTAAAAAAGAATTAAAAGTGATACATATAATAACCGTTAATAATTGATTCTCATGAAAAGACTAAAAAATGTAAATTAAATAGCAAAACAAACTAGTAATTAAATATTTTGATAAGTTAAATTAATATTTCATACGTTAAAGTACTATGTAGTAAATGCATAATCTCTAAAATATAAATTAAAATATTATGTGTAAATGATAAGTTATGCGTTAAATACTACATCACAAAATATTATACCAATGATCAAAATAAACACATAAAACTAGTTTAGCCTGCTTATTTTCCATAATTCCTTCACACTATATATTTAATAATTTTCATTCCAACTATACATTTACTTTTTCTTATCAAAATAAAACCAGAAATAAAAATATCTAATATTTTTCATTCAAACTATATATTCGATAATTTTAATTTACACTATATATTTACTTGTTCTTTTCCTAATAAAAACAAGAAATGTAGGTTGGCTTTATATTGGAAAGAGTCCACTTGACTAGTAGTCCAAAAAAGTATTGATAGGATCCAACTGTAATCCACGTCAGAATTCGGTGTACGGAATCAAATCCACCTCTATAACTACCAAAGAATCACTCCTCTTCTTTAACCCTCTTGCAATTCTTCAGGTATGCTTTCCAATTCATTGATGTTGTTTCTGTTTCCGAAAAATGTATTTATTTTGTTTTTGTTTTTGTTTATGCATACTATGGGTACCCTTTTCTCGTGAGAGGGAAATATTTCTTAATGGTGGGGCCTTCCCTTAAGTCTGTGAGGGGCAAGTTTTTTTTTAAGGGTGACTTTCAATATGTACATGGACCATTGGTAACCGGGTCTACGTCAAGGACGGTTACCCGTCAGCCCAGCATTCACAGACGCGATATTCTATCGGGCCCCGGCTGTCGCGCTCTGACTGACCTTCGCCCGGAAACCATACTGCCCCCACACGAGAGACTCGCTGGGGTAACAGCTGGGTAAAACCGGGTTTAATTGGTTTTGATTGGTTGATAGAACGTGAGGGGCACGTTTAGCAGCACGAAAAAAATATTTGGTTTTGATTGGTTGATTGATTTGGTTTCGGTTTTCTGTTTTTGTTTATAGAAGGTTATATGGATTACGGACATCTTGTAACAAAGGAAGGTGCGAGGGAATCACTCATCGCCATTTCTTACGGTGTTGTTGAAGAGATTCGTGCTTTTTTACCAGAGACTGAGAATGCGAATGGTGTAACGAACAATGCGATTACGAATACTAGAAACAAGACGCTTGAGGAATTAAGATCAGAACTGATTTCTCTGGCTTCTTTTGACCCATCAAAAGACTCTAAGAAGGTTTAGAGGTTATGGTAGATTTGAACATCTTTGGCATTATTGTTAACTGATTTTACCCTTTTGATCTACTATTATTGTGATGGTATTATTTCAATTTAATGTTTCATTAAATATGAAATTATTTACCAGTTTAATATGTTTTTTTTTTTCGAACCGCAACTATTTTATTGATAAACATAAAATAGAACACAGGGGCCAGCAGGAAACTGGAAAACCCAAACAAACAAAAACATTAGATAATTATATCACGTACATTGAAATCTCTCCATCTCTCCCAATCAAGGCTCACATAAGGGGATCTATATTTTATCCATTGAAACGACTCCTCTTTAATCTTGTCCACCATAACCTCCACCCGACTTTGCTTTCCGTCAAAAGTCCATTCGTTTCTCGTTTTCCAAATAATCCACAAAGTCGCGAAAGAAATAACTACGATAACTTTTTTCCAAATAGCTGACCCATTTAAATTATATATCCACTCGAGCAGATCCATAGTTGAAACAATTTGCACATTTGTAGGAATTTTAATCCACACCCATATGTTCCACCATACAGCAGATCCAGTAGGACATAAAAACATCAGATGTTCCATTGATTCAATACTATATCCACATAAAACACACATTTTATCTTTTACAAATACCCCCCTCCTATCCAAATTTGTTTTAACTGCAATACCTTCATTTAAAATCCTCCACACAAAAAACAAACCTTTTGCGGCGCCCAGGCAATCCATTCGAATCGTCCCACCTCGACCTTCACACCTATCCTCTCCGCTATAGCCTCTCTGAAAGCTGCAACTGAGAATAAAACCTGCCCATTTACATTAACCAAACCCAATTTCTCTGGTTCAGTTACACCAGCCTTCGACAAATCATTTCGAGCCAAAACAAGATCCTTCCAAATACCCGTAATCTCCTTCTTTAGAGGGATGCCATCTTCATTAGAGCTGCTCCCATGAATGGCATTCACCACGTCGGCCCAAAGCTGAGAATGTTGATGTCGAAATCTCCACCGCCACTTCATAAGAAGTGCCCAGTTAAGACTTCTAATCTCTCCCAACCCAAGGCCACCCAAATGTTTCGGCGCTACAATCTTTTCCCAACCCACCCACCTTATTTTATGCCTCGATCCCGTCTTCCCCCAAACGAAATCCCTACGGACTCCTTCCAACGTTCTAATAATCTTCTTCGGAGCTTTAAACAACGATAAATAATAAGAAGGCATACTACCAAGAACTGATTTCGCAAGTGTTAGTCTCCCTCCCATGGAAAGCAACTTTGCCTTCCAACTTGATAGTTTTTTTATGATTTTATCAACAATCGGTCTCCACGCCTTCACGCGTTTCATGTTCTCACCAATAGGAAGACCAAGGAATTTGAAAGGTAACGACCCGGCTACACAATTAAACTTTTTCGCCATTCTTTCCACCGTCTCCCCGTCCACCCCCACTCCCATTAAACTGCTCTTGTTAAGATTCACCTTTAATCCCGAAACAAGGTAAAGAACCCTAAGGATCCTCTTCAAGTTTAGGATATTTTTTTCATTCCACAGCCCCATAAACATAACATCGTCTGCATAACATAGGTGGGTCAAAACCGGGCCACCATTAGGGAGCAAAACCCCATCAAATAACCCGTTCGCCGTTGCTCTCTTCATAAACCCCTCCAAAACCTCTAGCGCCAAGATAAAAAGGAAAGGTGACAAGGGGTCGCCTTGCCTAAGACCCCTTCTAAGATTAAATTCTTTAGTCGGGGACCCATTGACTAACACGGACGCCATACTAGAAGAAAGACAAGCTCTAATCCACCTCCTCCACCTCTTAGGAAACCCCATAAGTTTTAAATTATTTAACAAAAAATTCCAATTTATAGAATCATAAGCCTTTTCAAAATCAACTTTAAAAAGCAACACTTTCACATCTTGTTTCTTAGCCCACGAAATCACTTCACTCACCATTAGCGGGCCATCAAAAATGTTCCTATGTTCCACAAAAGCTGATTGGGTCGATGATGAAATCGAAGGTAAAACCCCCTTTAGCCTATTAGCAAGCGCTTTAGCAATCACTTTATACACAATTCCAATAAGAGAGATAGGTCGAAAATCACCCAACGAGATGGGGTCGCTAACTTTTGGAATAAGAGTGAAAAAAGAAGAGTTGCATCCGACATCAATCCTCCCCGATTCATAAAACTGAAACATCAACTCCATGAATTTTGGTTTTAGATACTCCCAAAACCGCTTCACAAACAAGAAAGTGAATCCATCCGGGCCGGCGCCTTGTCTCCCCCACACTCCCAAATTACATTTTTAATCTCCTCCACCGAAAACCGAGTCGTTAATTTCCTTGATTGCGTCAAAGAAATCTTATGAAAATCATTAAACATCAAGGTATAATAAACAAACCCCTTAGAATCTTCTTTTTTCCTTTTTCTTCTTGAATACTAATATGAATATTCATCAAATCTTTGAAATCGAAAGCGAATATCGGCGGAATGTTGCACCATGCGCTGATAGCCTCCCAAACACGAGACACCATCGAACATGCTGTAAATAAATGATCCACCGATTTCTCATACTCGTCACAGAAAGGGCACATCACCGATGGAATATCCACATTCCTTCTTCTCAAATTAACTCTTGTAGCAAGACGATCCAGGTTACCTCTCCAAACCATAATATTGCATTTGATAGGCACCCATTTGCTCCACTCGAGATTAGGGAGATGACTATTTCCCCTGTCAGAAATTAACGCCTTTTTCACCGAGTTTACCGAAAATCCGTCCTTTCTGTCAATGTTCCAAATCCAAGAATCCTTATCATTTGTCAATCTCACCATGTTAATCGCGTCTTTACATTCCCACTATTCCTTGCGTTCAATATCAGACTCAGGAAATCTAACCCAGCTCCAATAATATTCGCCGATAACTTCACCCGATCCTACTCTCTCCGAGATCCTGCAAGATTTATTTGAATCCAAAATAAACAAATGTGGCCATCTTTCCATGAAAGGAAGATCGCCCACCCAGGTGTCTAACCAGAAACGAATATCCTCCCCATTCCCCACTTTGCCCAGAATAACTCGATTTATACCTTTCCCGTTTAATTTCAATTTGGAAATCATTTTTGCAATATTATTCCAGCACCCCCCGTATGTTTTCCGTTTAGAGGCAGAAAGCTCCTTTGATTGTTTTTCTTGTGACATGCATCCACCACTTTCCTCCATAAATTTTGATTTTCGACTCTATATCTCCATCCCCACTTGAAAAGGAGAGATTCGTTTACTTCTTTTAATCTGTTTATACCCAACCCCCCTTTTTCCTTTGGCCACGTAATCCAATCCCAAGCCACCCAGTTCATTTTGTTTTTTTCAATAGATCCCGCCCAAAGAAACTTTCTCATCTTAGCTTCAAGACTCTTAATAATACCGACAGGAGCTTTATATAACGATAATCTTTTATCAAAAATATCAATAATCGGGTCCCAGTTTCTTATTCTATTCATATTGGCCCCCACTTTAATTCCCAAATAAGACAACGGGATGTTATCAACATTACAACCTATCATACTAGCCATGTCTTTTATGTTCACGTTATCCACCCCCAGCCCATATATGTTAGACTTGTGTTGGTTTATTTTCAAACCCGAGCATAGATAAAAAATTCTAAGACATCTAGCCACATTTTTCACATTCTCCCTATCCCAGTCCCCTAATATAATCGCGTCGTCCGCATATAAAAGATGAGAAATAACCGGGCCGTTATTAGGGGTTTGAAGGCCTTTGAATATTCCTTCAAGCCCTGATTTGCAAAAAATGCTAGACAGGGCTTCCATGACCAGAAGGAACAAAAATGGCGATAACGGATCTCCCTGTCTGATCCCTTTGGAACAACAAAATTCAAAAGTCGGGGTTCCGTTCACTAACACCGCGTATCTAGCCGAGTTTAAAACCCCTTCCACCCATTTACACCAAAGATCGGGAAATCCCATCTGACCCATGATATCCAGTAAAAAACCCCAACAAACATTGTCATAAGCCTTTTCAAAATCTATTTTTAATAAGAAAGTCTTTTTATTAACTCTTTTAATCCAAGATATTATTTCATTAACCATTAATGGACTGTCTAGGATGTACCTGCCTTTAAGGAACGCCGTTTGTTTCTCGGAAATGATACTTCCTATGACCTTTTTGAGGCGATTGGCTAGAACCATAGAAATAGTTTTACTAATCACCCCAATAAGGTTGATCGGGCGATAATCTTTCATTCCCACCGGATCCTTGTTTTTAGGAATAAGAGTTATGAAAGAAGAGCTGCATCCTTTTTCTATATAACCTTTTCTGTAAAAATCATCCAATAAGTTATAAAAATCAAACTAAAAAATATTCCAATACCTTTTTATGAAGTTGAAGTTGAAACCGTCTGGCCCAGGCGCTTTGTCAGCCCTACACTCGAACACGATTTCTTGATCTCCTCGTTCTTAAAAGGAGCTGTCAAAAACGTCGCATTGTCCTCCGAAAGCCTCTTGATACCGTGGCAAATAAGATTAGGCATGTTGTTATATTTTTCCTTGAAAGCCGCTTTAAAGAAGCCCATAATCTCTTTTTTGACTAAGGAAGGTTTAGTCGTCCATACTCCGTCGATCATAAGGCCGGGTATATTGTTAGAGGCCCGTCTACTATTAGTATACCCATGGAAAAATGCTAAATTCTCATCTCCATCCATATCCCATTTAATTCTAGCTCTTTGTTTGAGGTCTTTATTTTTGAATTCTTCCAACTCCTTTAAAACTTTTATACATTCCGCTTTGATCCACTCCTCTTCTTCAGATAATTCCCTAACTTCCGACCATTCGACCATTTTTTCAAGTTCCTCCTTTAAAATCTTCTCTTTCTCACCTTCCTTAGCTAAAACCTCCTTTTTCCAAACCTTTATACCATCCCTAATCCTTTTAAAATTTTCCATTAAACGCATGTCCGCATCTCCGGCTCCATGGAAATTACCAGTCGCCTTCTTAATCACCTCATCAAAATCTTTTCGATCCAACCAAGAGTTAAAAAATCTGAACGGCTTAGGACCAACGTTTTTATTAGAGTAAGACATAACGATAGGGCAGTGGTCTGAGTGAACCAAAGGCAAAGCTCTCAAACACGCCACCGGCCACTCAGAAAAAAAATCCTGACAAACCAACACCCTGTCGATCTTGCTATGTTTGTTACCTTTAGAGTTATGAAACGTGAACTTCCTTCCTTTCATGTCGAATTCTCTCAACCCATTCTCAAAAATAAAGTTGTTAAAATTGGAAACACATTTTTATTCAATTTAGAATTCATCCTTTCTTCCAAGCAACGAACCTGTAACACCCTTCTTTTCCGCAATTTCCCTAATTAGAAAACTTGTCGTATATTTCTACTTTCGGAAATCCGTCTCCTTTGTAATCATAATTCATTTCAAGCCATTGTAAATCCACGACTTCGGTTGTAGTAAAAAAAATTGAACTTTTATATGAAATTCATGTTGTTTATACTTAATGCATACTTACGAAGATTAACTCGCAAACAACTACCATGTGTTCGTGATTCTTAAACAAACGTTGGTCACATTTTGCAAGACGCAAATTCATGTTCTTTACGCTTATTTGATACCTCAAGTCACATGTCGTACATACTTATTATATTGGTTCGTTACACATACTTGTGCATAACATATTTTTTTTACTCTTACTTTAATTCATGTTTAATATACCTTTAGGCCTTGATACATGTTCAATACACACTAGACATTGTATGACATGTTAACCATATATAAAATACATCTTATTTACACATTTTACATCATTTAAACAAAACAAAAAAAAAATATAAAAGCTGCCAAACAGCCCTTGCAATTCAGCCATATATTGCTGAATTATCTCTTTTTTTATTGCTTAAACTCTCACATACTTGTATTAAATGCCAACCCAACTTAACCCTAATCCTCCCCCATATAAATAATTAAATACCACTTATAACCAGCCTCCCTACCACTTTTGCAACACTAAAACACTCTCAAACTCTCTCCAAATCGCAGCTGATTCCATAAGTTCGAGTAGAAATACCAACATTCACAAAAGTGAGCATAACTCACTCATTTCTTATCCGATTCACTCGATTCTTTTTCCTACTTCTTTGTATTGACCTTAGCTACATTTCCATTGGTTTTCCCTAGAAAACCAAACCCTGGAATGTCGCCAAAAGGGCTCCAAAGTTGACTGATTTTTCTGTTCTTAATTCAAACTTTGATTAACTTGATTAAACTTGAGGAAACCCATCTCAAACCTATGTCCTTATGCTTATAACCAAATCTATGGTTAGTTAGGCTTAAAAACAAGGTTGAGACATGTAAAATCTGAGGTGCAAACCTCACAAACTTTCTGTTTTGGTCAAGGGTTTAAACCCATAAGTGATGTTCAAGCCTTAAGCTTGATGAATGTGTGATTTAGGATTAGCTTGGGCTATCCTACTTGAAAATCCACACATTGCTTGATGTTTTCTCTTAGATTAGTTGTTCTTATTCCATTATTACTTGTAAGTTCATGACCCTCCTTGAATGTTCATAATATCAAGTGTAGTGGTGAACATCTGGAGGTACCTAAATGGAAGACTTGTTCTTCCTACCTCCTACATGACTTCCATGATACAAAGAGGTTCCTAAATGGTGGATTTATCCTCCTACCTCCTACTTGACCTATATGATATAATATACACTACATAGTACTTATATGTATATTCCAAATAATCGAACCTTTGATGACGAATTTGTGTTCATTTGTCAAGGTGTTTGATTACATCATCTAAAACATTATGTGTTAAAGATGATTACTTTTGCATATGTACTTTCCATATTCCTTTTAAATTTCGAATCTCGACTCTAAACATACCTTGAACTTTAACCCTTATACATTTGTCCTCCCAATCTCATGCACTCGTCAACACCTGGATAATCGGAAGAATTAGCAATATTGTGAGTATACTTGACCCGTTTTACCGTTTTCACACTTTTGGGTGTAACATGTTTTTTATATACAAAACACACTTAGTATACATATTCTTATGCAAATACACAAACAAACAATCCAATACATGCTTACTATTTGTTATGCTTAATTCGTGTTTTCTGGGTGATTCTTATGTGATGAACTTGTCATTAGCTTCGTACAAGCCTCCACTTAACATGTATAGCGCTATAGGAGTAACGCACCACCCATGAACGAGAGGTCATGTTAGGTTTATTCATTCATACTTGCGTAAACAGAGGGTTGACTTGTAAATCGCATGCCAGTTTATACGTTAATCTTGATAACTAGGTTTGCCATGTGGATTGTTCCTTATTATTTTATTACTTATATACTACGCACCAAACTTGTATGCTCGCCAATACTTTTGTATTGAACTACACTTTTAAAACCTGTTGCAGGTTTAGCGATGATGTTGGTGATGCAGGGAATCTAGTAGGATGCTTAGATACACACTTTAAACTTGTATTCTTATTGTATTTTTTTCGTTATTTATGTTGTATTTGTTTCAAATTCTTGTAATTGACACTTTAGAAATGGAATGAACTTATTATTTAAAACTTGTCACAATTATTAGCATTATGATGTCTCGGGAAATCTATTTCGTCTCACTTCGATGTTTCCGCCATCAGTTGGGGTTTGACAGATTGGTATCAGAGCCATAACTATAGTGAATTAGGAAAATTGCCATGCTTTTTTTCCTAGTCTATAGTTTTAGAGCCTTATTTTTATGTTTTGCTCGAAACTACTTGCATCATACTCTATTGATTTTTATTCATTCTCTTTTGTTCTTTTAACCATATATGCCATTTACACATGCTATTCTTGTGTGTTAATAGTTGCTTTATTATGTGTTAATACTTGTTGTATTGTCCCATTATTTATGTGCTATTCTTGATATGTTTTCTTATGTGTTTATACTTTTTTATTTATTCCTTTAACTTACGCCTTTCCTAAGTCATTTTATTCGATTTATACTAAACTCGAAAACACTCCTAATACACAAACGAGACAACTTCACCAAAATAGGCGTGAAACCCACAATTTGGTGAACGACTCTCAATCCACCTATTCTTTTTACACGAAATTCGCCATCAAGTTAGGAGTGAAATCCTCACCTTGATGTAGAATTTCCATTTCGAATTTTAGTGGACCCTCGTCTAAGTGTTGAAATTTAAAATTTTGACCTGACAAGTACCAACCACACTTAGGATACGAAATTGTCAAGTTAGGGATGAAACCCGCACCTTGTCGACTAGTTCCACTCCTTGATTTTCTCATAAATCCCGCCAAGTCTCGGAATTTTGATTGATTGGGACATGTAGTAACCAGAAGGGTAAATACCGTTAACCGACTTGTCGGCGAGAGTATTTCACCTATTAGGCCAAAGCATGCTCCTCAAATTCGAAAGACTTTTCGACCACTTTGGTTAGTCAACGTTCCGTTTTGGAACCATTCAAGTTTTAATCGAACTTACGTTTTATTGATTTCGATCTTTTATGATACAATCCTTTCTTTTCAATTTCGAACTATTTCTGAGATTTCACTTTTACACATGCATTATACTAATACTTTTCATACTATTATACGATGTAACTTTATTTATATTCCTTGTAACAAAAATGGAGACATATCATCAATATAGGAGTGATTTCCTTACCTTGACGGCTAACTCCGTTTCCTTTTTCATCTTACAATGACCTCACCAACGAGTTAGGGGTGATTTCCTCACTTAGGTGATCGTTACCAAGACCTTCTTTTAATAGACTTTATTATGTACACACTATCATATTTATACCCAAATTGATTATTATTTTAATCAAATTCTTATACATCTCAACATGCATTATTTATTTAAACTTACTTCTTAACCCACAACCTATTTTCACATTCACTCGCATCCACGAGATTCTTAATATTACCGTAAACGCTCATTTCTTGATTTTCAAAATTTCCCGAAATGCTACTTATCAATTTAGTCGGCCTAATAAACCCATTGCCCACAAAATTTCTTATTCCACGTAATTACTAAAACTCATCTCGCATCATTAAACTAAAGATCGTTATTTTTCAATTGAGGGTCAAACCAACCTTCCATACAAAATATTACAAATATTATTCGATCGTTTACCAAAACTCTTTTTCAAAATCAACAAAGTATTTTATTAAGAACATTTTTCACGATCACTAAGCTCATATACCAAATTCCTTTTTTAAGGATCAACGTTTTCATAATAACCTACAAAATTCAAAGTTCTTGTTTTGAAACAAACCCATTATTTTCGAAAACTTTTCCTACAATTCGTCATTAAAATTTCAAAACACGTGGGCAAGAAGACTTCATGGGGACCAGTGATCTTCAACTTACGTAAATTTTCTTTTTAAACAAAAGTAGCATTTCCATTCATTACAAAATACGTTATGCATAACCAACAAGTACTTTACATTCTCTTACATTTACAAACTACATTCTACCTTCCAAATCAAACTCAATCTATTTTCGATTTCTATAAACTCAACATTTCGCTTGAACAACTATACATGTATATCATCATACACGTTTTAGTCGATATCTCACGACAATTTCATTTATATCGTTCGTATTTACATACTCAACCTTTTAAACGCTTTTATACGCTTAAATCCGTTATGTTCCAACATATACTACATACGTAATCCTTATTATTCGTACTTGCACTCATACACATACCCATGACAATACATTTTATGCTTATACTTATACCCATACTCCTACTGCTCATACGTTTTATGTTTATACTCATACTTACATGCATATTCATACTTAAACTTATACTTATGCTCATACTTTCATTCATACTCATACATTGGTACCCGTACGCGAGTGAAATCCGAGGGATTCGCTCACGTGGGTCCCATACATACTTAAGCATGGACTTGCTTATATACTACATTCGTATACGTACTCATTCTTATTTTCAAATACCTTAATTCATAAGCAACTAGTACAAGCTATGCGGATCATGCGACGATCGGTATAATAGCGGGTGCACACGGGATTATAGTGATAGGCGTATGAAAACCATAGAGTGTACTACTGTGTATGGTAAGACACGGAATGTAACATGACGAGAATAACGAAACGGACGTAACGTGGTCAAAACATGGTGGATACGCCGCTGGTACTTCCTATATGTAAGTGTTTTCACCATGTTACCAAACATTCGTAAAACGTCCCATGAGAAATTCGGTGTTTTGTAGACCTTTTAGACCTAATACAAACTTTAACAACTCACAAACGCATTATATCCAATTATCCATGACGAGACCTTATTCTCAACACTCATATTCACATTGTATCCAACCTTCAAACCATTCTTGTACTCGCATTCACCTACTAGATCGTTCGTCCACTCTCATACCTCCGTTGTTCCCAGTTGTGATAGGTCCGTAACGATCCTATTTCAGTCTCGGTTCGGCATAAAATATGGAGACGGGTGATTCGAGCCAAGAACAATCAATAATAAACAAGAAAGATAGAAACTTTAATGATTGGAACAAAGATATTTTGATTGATAATATGAAAGAGATACAAAGATAATCATCCATCCCGGGTGAGCTCCCCCGAGGTGGTGGCTCACAAATGCACCCTTAACAAATGAGGTGTAGTTCCCTATTTATAGACCCTTGAGCTTTGTCCTCCAAGTAAGCCGCCTCTTGCTTGGAAAACCTACTAAAAACACTAAAATATCCAACTAAAAACGCCATCCTATACAAAACAATAAATACGCTAAATAACGCCGGCGTAATTGATAACATCATTCTTCATTTTGATCCAACAATATTTTTTTAATAATAAAAAAATTGCTGAATGACTATTTAAAGTCGCTAGATCTGGAAACACATCATCACATCATATCCGAATTATTTTTACGTCTCCGACGGTTTTCCGATGTAAATCCGACCAAACCGAAACTGAAACGAGCCACCGAGGCTCTGATACCAAATGATAGGTCCAAATCGAGCCAAAAATCTAACTTTATATAATAAATCAAGATGAACACACTCAAAATCAAGCTTTAAAACCCACTACATTGATTTGCACAAATGATGATACAATTAGCCCCCAAATCTCTAGATTGTGTCTTGCCTAAAACCCTAATCATCTCTTTCTCTATATAGCCTAAACAACTTTGGCTAATTACACTTAGGACCCTAGAGATAATAACTTGTCAAAACTAGTAATAAACATGAAAACTAATTATATAAGATAATAAATATATTTTGTCTAAACAAAATATATTTAATTATCCAAAGCAGTATAACTATCAAATCTCGAACGTTCACACGCCATATCTTTCTTCGATCTTCTCGTGTCGACTTGTGCGTTAACTTTGACTTGTTGGCGTTGACTTTGTTGACTTGATTCGTTGATAACATTAGACTACACGTTTTAGACCCAACAAGTTATTCTTCGGTTTTTATACAAACCTCATTTACAAGAAATTGGTTTAAACGCTTAAAACCTAAAATACTTTTGCTTTTAAAGCTTTCTTACAAACTACGAAGCGACCACACTTTTCATCAAAATATATACCATTTTATACGAAAGTTTTCTTTCTTAGATAGCATATTTTAAAATACCTCTCCATTTGGATTATTTAAACTTGTTTAAGCCCACTTTGCCTATACACACATACACGTTTTACTTATGATTAATGTCTCAAAACTTATTTTGAACAAACTCTTTTCACAACCCTATCCCTTCATTCCTCAACGATTTTATACATCCTTCCCAACACGTCTCAAACTTCAAAATCTCAATTTTAGTCAATCATTCTTTTTAACCAAAATGCCTTTTTTCAAAGTCTTCCTCTTGAATAAATTTCAGGACGAAATTTCCTAAAGGAGGGGAGACTGTAACGCCCTGCTTTTCCGCACTTTCCCTAATTAGAAAACTTGTCGTATATTTCTACTTTCAGAAATCCGTCTCCTTTGTAATCGTAATTCATTTCAAGCCATTGTAAATCCGAGACTTCGGTTGTAGTAAAAAAAATGAACTTTTATATGAAATTCATGTTGTTTATACTTAATGCATACTTACAAAGATTAACTCGCAAACAACTACCATGTGTTCGTGATTCTTAAACAAACATTGATCACATTTTGCAAGACGCAAATTCATGTTCTTTATGCTTATTTGATACCTCAAGTCACATATCGTACATACTTATTATATTGGTTCGTTACACATACTTATGCATAACATATTATTTTTACTCTTACTTTAATTCATGTTTAATATACCTTTAGGCCTTGATACATGTTCAATACACACTAGACATTGTAGGACATGTTAACCATATATAAAATACATCTTATTTACACATTTTACATCATTTAAACAACAAAAATAAAATAAAATATAAAAGCTGCCAAACAGCCCTTGCAATTCAGCCATATATTGCTGAATTATCTCTTTTTTATTGCTTAAACTCTCACCTACTTGTATTAAATGCCAACCCAACTTAACCCTATTCCTTCCCCCTATAAATACCACTTATAACCAGCCTCCCTACCACTTTTGCAACACTAAAACACTCTCAAACTCTCTCCAAATCGCAGCTGATTCCATAAGTTCGAGTAGAAATACCAACATTCACAAAAGTGAGCATAACTCACTCATTTCTTATTCGATTCACTCGATTCTTTTTCCTACTTCTTTGTATTGACCTTAGCTACGTTTCCATTAGTTTTCCCTGAAAACCAGGCCTCGAATGTCGCCAAAAGGGCTCCAAAGTTGACTGATTTTTCTGTTCTTGATTCAAACTTTGATAAACTTGAGGAAACTCATCTCAAACCTATGTCCTTATGCTTATAACCACGTCTATGGTTAGTTAGGCTTAAAAACATGGTTGAGACATGTAAAATCTGAGGTACAAACCTCACAAACTTTCTGTTTTGGTCAAGGGTTTAAACCCATAAGTGATGTTCAAGCCTTAAGCTTGATGAATGTATGATTTAGTATTAGCTTGGGCTATCCTACTTGAAAATCCACACATTGCTTGATGTTTTCTCTTAGATTAGTTGTTATTATTCCATTATTACTTGTAAGTTTATGACCCTCCTTGAATGTTCATAACATCAAGTGTAGTGGTGAACATCTAGAGGTACCTAAAGGGAAGACTTGTTCTTCCTACCTCCTACATGACTTCCATGATACAAAGAGGTTCCTAAATGGTGGATTTATCCTCCTACCTCCTACTTGACCTATATGATATAATATACACTACATACTACTTATATGTATATTCCAAATAATTGAACCTTTGATGACGAATTTGTGTTCATTTGTCAAGGTGTTTGATTACATCATCTAAAACATTATGTGTTAAAGATGATTACTTTTGCATATGTACTTTCCATATTCCTTTTAAATTCCGAATCTTGACTCTAAACATACCTTGAACTTTAACCCTTATAAATTTGTCCTCCCAATCTCATACACTCGTCAACACTTGGATAATCGGAAGAATTGGCAATATTGTGAGCATACTTGACCCGTTTTACCGTTTTCACACTTTTGGGTGTAACATGCTTTTTATATACAAAACACACTTAGTATACATATTCTTATGAAAATACACAAACAAACAATCCAATACATGCTTACTATTTGTTATGCTTGATTCGTGTTTTCTGGGTGATTCTTATGTGATGAACTTGTCATTAGCTTCGTACAAGCCTCCACTTAACATGTATAGCGCTATAGGAGTAACGCACCACCCGTGAACGAGAGGTCATGTTAGGTTTATTCATTCATACTTGCGTAAACAGAGGGTTGACTTGTAAATCGCATGCCAGTTTATACGTTAATCTTGATAACTAGGTTTGCCATGTGGATTGTTCCTTATTATTTTATTACTTATATACTACGCACCAAACTTGTATGCTCGCCAATACTTTTGTATTGAACTACACTTTTAAAACATGTTGCAGGTTTAGCGATGATGTTGGTGATGCAGGGAATCTAGTAGGATGCTTAGATACACACTTTAAACTTGTATTCTTATTGTATTATTTTTTGTTATTTATGTTGTATTTGTTTCAAATCCTTGTAATTGACACTTTAGAAATGGAATGAACTTATTATTTAAATACTTGTCACAATTATTAGCGTTAGGATGTCTCGAGCAATCTATTTTGTCTCACTTCGATGTTTCCGCCATCGGTTAGGGTGTGACAGAACCACGCTAAAATCTACCAATATAACCCACCGACCCGACATACTACCCATTATACCCCCAATGACATCCCACAAGGATTTCTTTTGTGTCACATTTTGAGGAGCATACACGTTAATAACATTAACAGTTATATTGCTCCCCTTCAAAACCCCCACAGATAAAAGAAAATTAGGGTGTTTAAAAGAATCGTGTACCTTAAAGATGTTAGGATCCCATAAACTTACCACTCCCCCGGATCTTCCAACAGCTGGAACATGGTCCATTTCAAATTTACATGTGCCCCAGAATTTCTCAAATTCGATACCTGTAATATCATTAAACTGAATTTCTTGTAAAGCAATAAAATCAATCCCATTCTCTTTTCTTAAATCTTTTACCCAGCCCGCTTTATTCCCCCCCTCCTAGCCCTCTAATATTTAGGGAAAGAAAATTCATCTAAAAACATTTTTGGATTCCTTCTTCCCTAATCGCTTCTCTGATCATATGCTCATGATGTTGAAGATTAACCCCCACAGTGTCCCCCAAAGTAGCTGTCAGTTGTGTCTCTACATTAAAAATATCATTCTCTTTGTTGTAACACTCGTTAACCTTTTCTGCTGACATTCCGTTGCTGTTCCTTTCTACTTCATCAACACCTTCCTTCCTAGGAACATTTGTATTCCTCTTTTCCTGTTCCCTGTCTATTTCACTATTCTCAAGAATTCCAATAATTTCATTTAAATCAAATGGATCATTATGTCTATTTCTCTTTTTGGGTCTTTGAATCCCACTTGTTTCCTCCACTAAAACTGTTTTACTTCTTGGTTTTTTACTAAACTTCTTTTTGCCTTTCCTGGGCCCAGCTGAATCAAGGATAACATTGAAACCCATACTGATGGGTCTGAAAACTTCCTTCTCATTTACCTTTTCATGTATCCCTCCTCTTTTGTCCTTTTCTATATTAATATAATTCACCTTATTAATCGTTCCATTGACCAAATAGCTTTTTAATTTAAAGAATTCTCCACTTTCTTCATCAAAACTGCCAAACCTAGGGGATAGCACTGTTGCCGTCACTTTATGACCTATCCCCATTTTTCTCACATTTAAAGCATCGATTTCTTCATTAGAATTAATGTAATCCGCCTTTTCCAATTCTTGCCCGTTATCTTTCATCGTTGATGAATTTGTGCCGACCGCCGGAAAAACTTCCGATGACTTATCGGCGTCGGCATTAACCGAAGACACCGTCGTACCGTCTGTCTTCTCCTCTGAAGATACACTGACGACATCCTCTTTATCCATCATCGATTTATCACTGCCGTCGCCCGCCATGTTTTCCGGTGTACCTAAAAAATTATGACAAACAAAATTATCATCTTTATTCTTACCTGTACTGTCGCCGTTCCCCATTTCAGAGTTGTTAATTTCCACTTCCGTATTTAGGACCGGAATATTAATATCCTGTACGGCAACGGTTTCTTCCTCTATTATAAAATTCTGATTCTCAATTGAATCCAGGATCCATTCTCCTCTTTCTTCTTCCACCAACACCTTGAAGCGCTTGCCTTCCTCAACGATAGTAACTACTTCTTCAATCCTCTACACATAGTCTGTCAATACGTAAACACAATCCGAAGAAAGACAATTGTCTTCCGGTTGCCGTTGTGAGGCATGTAAGATTTTGCCGAAACACCTACCAACCGAATCAAAAGTCTCATTACCAGATAGATGGAGCGGAACACCGTGAATGTTCAACCAAGCAATTCTCTCAAAGGTGACCGATTGTCCCTTCCATGTATCCACGCTGGAAAACCATCCGAAGCCGGGAGCCTCGGATCTGAAACAATCAGCCTCAAAATCTGATTTAAACACAATCAAAGCACACAGCCTACCCGGGTATTTAATATCCGAATCTCCGAAACAAGCTTCTTTTAGGAGAAAGTCCAGCTTCCTGAGTGTCCATATGTCTTTAGTCTTTCCGATTATAGCTTTACCGTGTAATTCCACGTAAGCTTTTGCAAATTCTAAAACACCGACTTCTTTTGAGTTTATAATCGGTATGTTTATAATCGGGGTATGTTTTCGAGTTTATAATTGGACAAACTGGACAAGGGCTATGGATTATAAATACATATATATTCAAGAAATAAATTCATAACTCGACAAATATGACAAACGGTATTTCGGAAACCAAAGAAACGGAAAGTATGACTTTTACAAGTATTATACAATATATCATATTTTGTCAAATAGAAAATATATTATTTTTGAGTGATTAAAAATATATATTTTCTTAAACAAGTTAAAAATATGTTATTTTGGATGAAAGGTAGAAATATATTCTCTAAAGTTAACCTTAAAAACATATATTATTTTTGAGATACATATCAAGGTATATTATGTTTGCCAAGAAAGATTTATAGACATTTTTCTATAAAAATTCTCTTAAAATATACATATTTGAGAATATAAGTTGGTGATTTTTAGTTGATTAAATATAATATTCCGGAAAATTAAATACAAAATTAAGTATAAAATACTTAATAAATACAAGAAAATACGTATTTTCATACGTACAAATACACACCGGAATACGCCACCAATACTTGGCAATATACACAGGTATAATTATACCTATACTTGGGAAATATTCATGTAGGAATCACAAAATGAAGTAAGTCAAAAATGTATTATTTTAACAAATATTTCACATAATTGATGAATATAATTTAAGTTAAAATAATATTATTTTAACTAATAATTATATACTTTGGAATTATAAAATGTACATCAAAGACGTAACTCAAAGTACACCAAGAAGTCCAAAATAAGTCTTAATGAACTAAGACTAAGAGTCGTTACAGGACCTAAGCGGCTAATGAAACATAACACCTATGTAGGTAGTGGTACGACATCAGGAAGTGATCTTTGTGTTACAGGATACAGGACGCAAATCAGTGAGTTCATGTCCCCCTTTTCTTTTAACTGTTTTCAGTTTTATAACTTCAGGGGTGAAATGCATGTTACAAATGTTTACAAATGGTATGGTTAGCTAAGGAATGAACTGTTAGATCATGTGAATGGGTAGGCCACACTTAAGACAATTAATCCTTGTATAAGGACCGCGGGGCATGAGTGATAGATCTATTTGGGTGTTGTGAGCCCCACCCCTGGGCCGGAAGTGGCCGAAGGTGGTGAATATGTCTTCCAGCCGGAGGCCCGGTGTAACATATCCATTTTTTTTAACCATATAAGAATTATAGATTGTTTAAATTTATTAACCACTAGTAACTAGTTTTATTTTTAATATAACTATTCGACCCAAATAGTTTTAAAAAACTATTTTATATATAGATGGTTGGAATATTAGACTAATTAATTGGCTTATATATCTGTGACATTTTATTTTCTATATTAAAATAAAGTATATAAAACTTATATTATTAGACGGGTAGATTACGAGTAAGTTGACTGTAACAAATATGAAGTACCTAAACGAGCCCATGAACCGTTTAATAATTAAATTATAAAAATACATTATATTTGAACCTACTCTGTTTTTAATGAAACTTGGTTCAAAATGTAGATAAGATTATTCTCGTTCTAATGACATATTCATTGTTTTATAAAACGTCATATTTTATAAGTTATAAGCGCCAATTAACTGAAGCAGCTAAATTAATTATAATATTAAAATAATAAAAAAACTTCATTTAGTGTTGCTATGTCTACGTGTAATGAGATTTGAAATCTCATACATGAGATAATGATATTAAGTGTACGTGTGTCAACTTAGGATCAGAATGAATCCTTTCTTTTTCGTAAGCATCAAGGGATCAATTCAACTATAAATAAGCCAAACAATTTTCAAAAGAAACCTGTTCACCTTTTTCTCCTTCTCTCGTCTACCGTTTGGTCGATTCATATATATATATATATATATATATATATATATTTCACCCCATAATAATAATAAAGTATTGCCCCGTTTTAAGTGTTTTAACTCCCGATCACCGCTACCCTTTCCGATTGATCTGGAGCCCCATAACGCATGTCAAGGCTCTGCCCGACTAAGTTCGTTGGGGTTCTGTCTCGTGACATAGGGATAAGGTTGAATTAGGATTACTATACTTAACATGAGTGCAAATATATATATATATATATATATATATTTTAAATAGCTCGGGAGTTATACCCAAGATTTATACCAGAAGGCTTTCTAGTTGAACCCTAAAGTTACAAAGTGAGTCCATTCTCTTTTCTCACAGTTTTATCACCTTTTTGTGATACAATTATATTTAAAAATGCTTTCCAAAATCTTAAATGTTTACCAGTTATACTTACAGTGATTAAATTTTTATATTCTATAATAACTGCCGGTATAGGAGGTTTTATACATTACTTGACCCTCGTTACTATTGGCCAAAAAGTTAGCCAATAGTAACATGACCACAATCACAGGGGGAATTGTGCCCCAGTAGCCATAGCCTATAACTAATATTATTTTAACATTAAATCATTTATAAATTTAATGTATGATTGAGATAAATCTAAATGGTGTATATATAAAATAGAATTTTATTAATCATTATTACAATAAATATTAAAGAAAATATATTTAATAAACCTAAATTACTATTTACATTATAAAATAATGTTTAGTCTATAAATGTATACCATAATAAAATAGTCAAAAATAATAGATTCTACTATACTAAGATTATATTTTTAGTCTTAGTCATGTTAATATAATAAATATTACAATTATTTAATTAATATATTATATTTGATAAGTTATAGCTATTAGTTTGACAGAAAATGATATATATTTCATTTTCTGGGCTAAGTGGTTTTGTGCCATAGAAAATATATTTGATAAGGTAATGTCACGGGACACTACTAAGTTCAGAGTCACTAGTTGAGAGAATGATCAACAGTGATATGACCAGAGTCTCTAGTTGAGAGAATGATCAACAGTGACATGACCGAAGGCACTAGTTGAGAGAATGATCAACAGTGTTATGACCGAAGGCACTAGTTGAGAGAATGATCAACAGTGTTATGACCACAGGCACTAGTTGAGAGAATGATCAACAGTGTTATGACCAGAGTCACTAGTTGAAAGAATGATCAACAGTGATTTGACCACCGTCACGGGAATCGCCTAGTAACAAATACATTTGAATCGTAATAAAATATAATATATATTAATTGATAAACTTCACTATTGGACGAAAGTTAGCCAATGAGTGATATGGCCACCGTCACATCGGAATTGCCACCGGGTGACAAATACTGATTGAGTTTTGGGTAGTTATAAACAAATATAAAAACTTTAATGCTGTAAAGTATAACAATATATTTTATAAAAATGGAATGAACTCGCCAGTATTTATTACTGATAAAATATTTTCAAAACATGTTTCAGGTAATTTGCTAGAAGCTAGCTATGGAGCACTGAAGGCTTAAATAAAGTGGCTATAAATACCTGAATAAAAGAAGAAATTTATGTTTTATTTATTTGGGTTTATCCCTATAAAAACAATTGAATGGAATATGGGTTTTAGCCCATTTGTTTAATATTAAAAGTTCGGTGTTTTACAAACTCTGAAATTATTTCCTAACTACGATCCTGATGAAAAAAAAAATTTTCGCTGCGTAATTAATAAACACCGATACCATCTGGCTGGTTCACGGCTCTCGCTCCCAGGGTGGGGTCGGGGGCTGTGACAGAAGGTGGTATCAGAGCCACTTGTTTAAGCTATTTAGGTGTTCTTTTAATACCTAATCTGAAACAATAAAGTTAGGAAATTAATACAAAGTAACATATGTGTTATTTTTGTAGATTTAAATATATGAATATATATATGTAGATATGCACATATGATTCCTAGAAGTATTATTTTGTTTTCATTATTTTTGGATATTAATAATTGAAAATGTTTATAATTCAGATGTCGAATGAAGTATCACATAATCCAGAAGTTTATGCTAATCATGAAAATACTTTGGATAAAAATGCTATAGAAAATCTAATAACCCAAGGAATAGCTAATGCTTTACCTTTAATAATTAAAGCTGTTAAAAACCCCGTAGAACCCACCAAAGTTGTGAGTAGCAAGCATACTCGTGACGACAGTTTTAGCCATAGTGTCAACGGAGACAATGATGATATTATCAAAACCCCATTTCCCAAGAAAATGAAGGCGATGACTGTCGGGTGTACCTACAAAGAATTTCTAGCTTGTAAACCAACTGAGTTCGCAGGCAGTGAAGGAGCCACGGTTGCTCTGCGGTGGTTGGAAAAGACGGAAGCTGTTCTGAAGATCGGCAAATGTGCCGAAGAAGATAAGGTGATGTATGCTTCCAATCTCTATAAGGAAGAAACCTTAGAATGGTGGAATACAATTCTTTAGGCAAAAGGAAGTGACATGGCTTATGCCATGAATTGGGAAAAATTCAAGGAAATGGCAGAAAGGAAATTTTGTCTTCCTTATGAAAAGGAACGAATGGCTAATGAGTTCCTAAATCATAAAATGGTAGATGTGAATTGTCGTGAGTATACGACAACGTTCTTCGAATACGCAAGAATGGTACCAACCCTGGCTTCGCCAGAACCCGTACTAATTTCTCGTTATATTTGGGGATTAGTTAGTGAAATCCGAGACCTGGTGAAGGCCGCTAGACCATAGACTATTGAAGAAGCTGTTGAACTAGCTAACACCCTGACAGATGGAGCAACCTACGTGCAGAAGCTGTAACAAAAAGCATTCAGGAAGATGTCGTTTTAGGAGAACACCCTACTGTGACTTCTGCAAGATAACTGGGCATATAGAGGAAGAGTGTAGAAGGAAGATGAATATTTGTTACAATTGCGGAGAGATGGGACACATCAAACCATATTGCCCGTAACTGACCAAAGCACCCGACAACCAGGCAAAAACAACGGACGGAGCTAAGAAGAACGCGCGAGCATTCGTACTTACTACGCAAGAAGCAGAAATGATTCCAGACGTAATCGCTGATATGTAAAGTTAAGTTATTATTTGACCCTAGTATAAATAAAAGTTTTTAAATAAACACATCCTGTCAAATACTTCATCTATTCAGAACCATAACATTGTTTGGTCTTCACCTTCCTTGAATCATTTATTTGGTTACGACACCTTGTGGTGGCATTTTCTTTAAATTGAAACTTGAGCTAATCTCATTTTCACACCTGATATACGGATTTATTTATTTAATTTATGTTGGTTCATTATCTTCAACAGTCTTAATACAATTATGTGTTAAGATAAGAGTAGACAAATTCATATTATATTTCGGTGTACCTCTAAAGATTCTTTCATCATTGATCAAAAAATTCTATGATATTCATTTGGTCTTTTCATCATCAATTGAAAATCCTATTCGAAATAAATATCCAAATTTACTTCATTAAAGCTTTCAGTTGATTACACAGTGAATTTGTTCGGTCACCGTAATTATTGAACTATTTCAATCACTACGACACCTTGCGGCGTCGGTATAAACTTGTAGCTTGGGCTAATCATAATCGTACGAATCATTCAAAACCACGTATGTCTTTCGTTTGACTCATCATTGAACATAGTCTTAATGCAATTATGTATTAAGACAATGGTACACTAAACTCTGTTGTATTTCGGTGTATCCTTGCAAATTCAATAATGTCAACACGTTGATTTTTCTCATGTCATGATTCAATAGTTGACAAATCATTTTCGTGCTTCTATGTCATTTGATCTTGTTGATTCTAAGTCTTTCTCAGTTGACAATCGAAGTAAGTTTTCCTTTGGCAAGTGAATTCTATTGATTCTAAAGTCATTCACAACTTGTAAACGTTCAACTTAGACATCTATTGATCATATATCTCGTTTGGCTTGAACCTAGTCACCTTGGAATTATATCATTTCATCTCATTCGTTTGACATCGATTTCTTGAATTAATTCAGTTAAACCATTGAGCCTTGTTTATTGTAAAATACGTATTCATTTGAACTTGTCTTGATTCTGTTTCATTTACCTTAATACTGTTCTTATCGACTAAGACGTGACATAACTTTAAGAAGACATCGTAGTCTAAATCTCGAGGACGAGATTTAAAACAAGGTGGGGAGGATGTAACATATCCATTTTTTTTACCATATAAGAATTATAGATTGTTTAAATTTATTAACCACTTGTAACTAGTTTTATTTTTAACATAATTATTCGACCCAAATAGTTGGTTGAAATATTAGACTAATTAATTGGCTTATATATCTGTGACATTTTATTTTCTATATTAAAATAAAGTATATAAAACTTATATTATTAGACGGGTAGATTACGGGTAAGTTGACTGTTACAAATATGAAGTACCTAAACGAGCCCAGGAACCGTTTAATAATTAAATTATAAAAATACATTATATTTGAACCTACTCTATTTTTAATGAAACTTGGTTCAAAATGTAGATAAGATTATTCTCGTTCTAATGACATATTCATTGTTTTACAAAACGTCATATTTTATAAGTTATAAGCGCCAATTAAGTGAAGCAGCTAAATTAATTATAATATTAAAATAATAAAAAAAACTTCATTTAGTGTTGCTATGTCTACGTGTAATGAGATTTGAAATCTCATACATGAGATAATGATATTAAGTGTACGTGTGTCCTTTAGGATCAGAATGAATCCTTTCTTTTTCGTAAGCAGCAAGGGATCAATTCAACTATAAATAAGCCAAACAATTTTCAAGAGAAACCTGTTCACCTTTTTCTCCTTCTCTCGTCTACCGCTTGGTCGATTCATATATGTATATATATTTATATATTTCACCCCATAATAATAATAAAGTATTGCCCCGTTTTAAGTGTTTTAACTCCCGATCACCGCTACCCTTTCCAATTGATCTGGAGCCCCATAATGCATGTCAAGGCTTTGCCCGACTAAGTTCGTTGGGGTTCTGTCTCGGGACATAGGGTTAAGGTTGAATTAGGATTACTATACTTAACACGATTGCAAATATATATATATATATATATATATATATATATATATATAGATAGCTCGGGAGTTATACCCAAGATTTATACCAGAAGACTTTCTAGTTGAACCCTAAAGTTACAAAGTGAGTCAATTCTCTTTTCTCACAGTTTTATCACCTTTTTGTGATACAATTATATTTAAAAATGCTTTCCAAATTCCTAAATGTTTACCAGTTATACTTACAGTGATTAAATTTTTATATTCTATAATAACTGCCGATATGGGAGGTTTTATACATTACTTGACCCTCGTTACTATTGGCCAAAAAGTTAGCCAATAGTAACATGACCACAATCACAGGGGGAATTGTGCCCCAGTAGCCATAGCCTATAACTAATATTATTTTAACATTAAATCATTTATAAATTTAATGTATGATTGAGATAAATCTAAATGGTGTGTATATAAAATAGAATTTTATTAATCATTATTACAATAAAGATTAAAGAAAATATATTTAATAAACCTAAATTACTATTTACATTATAAAATAATGTTTAGTCCATGAATGTATACCATAATAAAATAGTAAAAAATAATAGATTCTACTATACTAAGATTATATTTTTAGTCTTAGTCATGTTAATATATTAAATAATAAATATTACAATTATTTAATTAATATATTATATTTGATAAGTTATAGCTATTAGTTTGACAGAAAATGATATATATTTCATTTTCTGGGCTAAGTGGTTTTGTGCCATAGAAAATATATTTGATAAGGTAATGTCACGGGACACTACTAAGTTCAGAGTCATTAGTTGAGAGAATGATCAACAGTGATATGACCAGAGTCTCTAGTTGAGAGAATGATCAACAGTGACATGACCGAAGTCACTAGTTGAGAGAATGATTAACAGTGTTATGACCACAGGCACTAGTTGAGAGAATGATCAACAGTGTTATGACCAGAGTCACTAGTTGAAAGAATGATCAACAGTGATTTGACCACCGTCACGGGAATCGCCTAGTAACAAATACCTTTGAATCGTAATAAAATATAATATATATTAATTGATAAACTTCACTATTGGACGAAAGTTAGCCAATGAGTGATATGACCACCGTCACATCGGAATTGCCACCGTGTGACAAATACTGATTGAGTTTTGGGTAATTATAAACAAATATAAAAACTTTAATGCTGTAAAGTATAACAATATATTTTATAAAAATGGAATGAACTCACCAGTATTTATTACTGATAAAATATTTTCAAAACATGTTTCAGGTAATTTGCTAGAAGCCATCTATGGAGCACTGAAGGCTTAAATAAAGTGGCTATAAATACCTGAATAAAAGAAGAAATTTATGTTTATTTATTTGGGTTTATCCCTATAAAAACAATTGAATGGAATATGGGTTTTAGCCCATTTGTTTAATATTAAAAGTTCGGTGTTTTACAAACTCTGAAATTATTTCCTAACTACGATCCTGATGAAAAAAAAATTCCGCTGCGTAATTAATAAACACCGATACCATCTGGCTGGTTCACGGCTCTTGCTCCCAGGGTGGGGTCGGGGGCTGTGACACCCGGTACAAAATCCGCTAGGTTTGAGCCTTCCTATGCCATTGCACACATATTTTATGTATTAGCTACACATTAATTGATCTGTTCATAGATGCTATCATACCGGATTACAAAGGCATACATACAAATGTTTACAAGATTATTCGAACTCATACAGAATCACATGAACTCACTCAACTTTTGTTGATGTTTTCAAAATTACATGTATGTCAGGAAACAAGACGGATCTTGGGCGCTGGTGTTGTTTTCAAGACATAAATTTCAAGTTTTGATGTCATCCACTTTTGATTTGTAACATAACTTGAGGATATGTTGGTTGAAACTTAATGACACGCGTTTGTAACATTTTAAACTTATGAATGGATGAACATCATGTTTTAATCATATAGTTATTTATTATAATTGAATGCAATGATATTGAACAAGTCACACATCATACGCTTCCGTAAAAGTCAGGGTGTGACACGATGCATGTCCTCTAAAGTTTAGATAGTATGCTCGGTTTGACCATCTGACTGAGGATGGAAAGCGGTGCTAAGGTTAAGAATGGTGCCCATAGCAGATTGAAAAGTTTGCCAAAGACGTGACGTAAAACGAGCATCCCAATCGGAAATGTTGTCAATGGGGATACCATGACGACAGATGATCTCATTAGTGTAGATTCTAGCCAATTTCTCGACTTTGAAATCTTCACGAATGGGAAGAAAACGAGCTGATTTGGTCAATCGATCAACGATTACCCAAATACTGTCGTGACCAGAAGAAGTACGGGGAAGCTTAGTGATAAAATCCATAGAAATGCTCTCCTATTTCCAGACAGGAATCTCTGGTTGTTCGAGTAAACCAGAGGGACGTTGATGTTCAGCTTTTACCTTCGAACAAGTGAGACATCTTGCAACGTAGGAGGCGATATCCCTCTTCATCCCAGGCCACCAATAGGACGTAGGCATATTGTGGTGCATCTTATCGGCACCAGGATGGACAGAGTATTTCGATTTATGCGCCTCGTTCATCAGAAAGTCTCGAAGGTTTTCACGATTGGGAATCCAGATACGATTGCAATAGTACAAAATACCATCAGGTTTAGACATAGATAATGCTCAACAGCGCCTCGTATCTCGACATAGAGGCTACCCTAGTTAATAGAGGCATATTGAGCTTCACGAATGCGGCTTTGAAGATCGTACACGAGTTGGAGACAACGAACACTCTTCACATGAGTTTTTCGACTAAGAGCGTCGGCTACTACATTCGCTTTGCCTGGATTGTAGCGAATTTCGAAGTCGTAGTCGTAGTCATTTAACAGTTCCACCCAACGACGTTGACGCATGTTCAGTTCCTTTTGGATGAAAATATGTTGAAGGCTCTTATGATCGGTGAAGACCACACACTTAGTACCATATAGGTAGTGTCGCCAAATATTCAACACAAAAACAACTGCGCCAAGTTCAAGGTCGTGAGTAGTGCAATTTTTCTCATGTATCTTGAGTTGTCTTGACGCGTAAGTGATAACCTTGTCGCGTTGCATAAGGACACAACCAAGTCCAAGGTTTGAAGCATCGGAACACACGACAAAGTCGTCATTACCATCGGGAAGTGCTAGGATAGGAGCATTACAAAGTATGTCCTTGAGAGTTTGAAAAGATTCCTCTTGTTCGGGACCCCAAACAAAAGGTTTCTCTTTTTGAGTCAAGGAGGTCAAAGGAACGACGATTTTGGAAAAGTTGGAGATAAAACGACGATAATAACCAGCAAGAACAAGGAAAGAATGAATTTCGGACGGGGATTTTGGTGCAATCCAATTCTTCACCGCTTCAATTTTAGCGGGGTCAACGTGAATACGAAGTTCGTTGACTGTATGACCAAGAAATTGAACCTCTTTTAACCAAAGCTCGCACTTGGAGAATTTGGCGTATAGACTCTTAGCGCGAAGAAGTTAAAGGATAATCGCTCATTCTCTCCTTAAGTCTTGGAGTAGATAAGAACATCGTCGATGAAGACGATCACGAAATGGTCCAAGTACGCTTTGCACACGCGGTTCATCAAATCCATGAAAACAGCAGGTGCATTGGTCAACCCAAAGGGCATGACTTCGAACTCGTAATAACCATAACGTGTACGAAAAACGGTCTTAGGTATATCTTCTTCGAGGACTCGAAGTTGATGATACCTAGAACGAAGGTCGATCTTTGAAAAGCAGGTCGCGCCTTGCAATTGATCGAAGAGGTCATCGATGCGAGGAAGAGGGTATCGGTTCTTAACAGTAAGCTTGTTTAGCTCACGATAATCAATACACATTCAGAATGACCCATCTTTCTTTTTGACGAACAAAAAAGGAGCGCCCCAAGGAGAAGTACTAGGACGTATAAAGCGTTTATCAAGAAGCTCTTGAAGTTGACTCGAGAGCTCTTGCATCTCAGAGGGTGCTAAACGGTAAGGAGACTTAGCGACATGCGTAGCGCCAGGCACTAAATCGATACGAAAGTCGACAGAACGAGCAGGAGGCAGACCAGGAAGATCATCGGGAAATACATCAGGAAATTCACGTACGTCGGGGACGTCGCTTATGCTTGGGCCCTATCCTTCTTTTCCACGATGTGGGCGAGAAAGGTTAAAGTTCCCTTGCGTAAGCAGTTGTTCGCTTGGATGCATGACATAAGCTTGAGACCTTGAGAAGGTTTCTCGCCATACACGTGTAGAGAATCACCGTTTGGAAGAGGAAGGCGGATAAACTTTTCAGAACAAACGACTTCAGCACGAACTTGCCTAAGCCAGTCCAAGCCTACTATGATGTCAAAGCTATCCATTTGCATATGTATAAGATCAATTGAGAACGTATGATCGTTAAGAATCAAGGAACACTGGGAAAGAACGGAATCGACAGTGACAGATTTACCATCAGCGACTTCGATAGCGAAAGATCTTGGCAACTTAGAGCGTTTACACTTAAGCAAAGGTTCGAATTCTAACGACACAAAACTTTTATCGGCACCAGTATCAAATAAACATGAAGCATAAACATGGTTCACAAGAAACGTACCAGTAATGACGTCATTTGCATTTTGAGCCTGGGCGGCAATGATAACAAACGCTCGGCCTCGAGCTTGCTGTTGAGGCTGCTGCTGTGGTTGTTACTGCTGCTGCTGTTGCTGTGGAGGTTGATTACGCTGAGGACACACGTTGGCTAAATGATTAAGATCACCACACTTAAAGCATGCTTGCACAGGAGCAGTTTGAGGTTGAACCTGATTAGGAGCAGGGTTGGCAACAATAGCTTGGGGTTGGTTGTTTTGAGGTTGAGGGATGTTGCGGCATCGGTCGGCAAGATGCCCAAATCTAAGACAGATGGCGCATTTGCAGCATGGTGCATTGGTAGGATGATGATACAAACAGGTAGCACACTTGGGATGAGATCCAGTGTAGGCTCGTTTTGGTAGTTCGGTGTTCGCAGGGGTAACGGAGGCTACAGTTTGTAGAGGTTGAGGGTTTGGTGGAGTGACGACCGCACAATTCTGGCTTGAAGCCTTCCGCTTCTTGCCTCAGATTTTCTTGGATTGGGAGGATGAAGGTTCAACAGTGGTGGTGGTGGTATCAGTAACGGCTTGGTGAGCACTCTTTGATGAACCCTTATCGTAGGTTCCATGGAGAACGCAGTTGTTGTTGAGTTTGGTGGCTATACGAAAGGCATCCTCTATGGTTTTGGGGCAAGCAGAGGTAACATGGTTAACCAAGGAAGGTGCAAGACAACGAATGAACTTGGCTATGGTTTTGGGGACGGAGTCGACCTGTCCAGGGCAAAGGACACTGAGCTGTTTGAAGCGCGTAATCAGACCATCCATGTTGCTCCCCTTCTGCGTTAGGTTCCAAAATTCGTTCTCTAACTTTTGGAGTTCGTGAGGAGGACATAAGTGGTCTTTCATAACCTGCTTAAGCTCGTCCCAAGGTAAGGCATGTGCATCATCGTTTCCCCTCTTGTTGCGTTCGGTGGTCCACCATTCAAGTGCCCTCGAACGGAAAACTCCAGTTGCGTTCAAGGTTCTTAGCTCATCAGGACAACCACTTTGCAAGAAAGTAAGCTCAATCGTGTTAAACCAATTCATCATGGCTGTAGCGCCATCTTTACCAGTAAACTCTAGAGGTTTACAAGCCATAAATTGCTTGAATTGGAACGTTGGCTTGGGTTTTTCTGCCTTTGAATCGACAGAGCCATGCGGTGAATCGGTGTTTGGCTGAATTCGACTGACACTAATGGGTATAACCTTAGCCATTTGCTTGGCCATGAATTTCATACAATCCTTCTTTGACATGGAGTCGGATTTGGCGTTGGAGGTTGAATCCCTCTTTGACTTGGTCCTCTTTGGTGCGGAGTTGGACGACATCTAGGAATCGAAAGAGAAGGAAAAGGGTGAGACTTGATCATAAATTCAAAATAAGTTTGCAAGTATAAGCATGTATGTATGATGTATCACGTATGGTTCACATAGTTAGCATGAGTTCAACGAACATTTACAAAACATAAACACGTATGAGTGCGTAAAAGAGTATAATTTAGTTTGTTCACGAGATTTATTATTGTTTTTTATTGCGAGAGACTTGCAAATTGTGTAACGGTTTTGAAACGAACAAGGTAACAAGTATAAAATCACATATAAATTGAATCACATAAAAGAGAGGCTCATAAAACATAGGATTGTTTCGGGTAGAGAAACGTCGACTATTCCAAAGTGAATCGAAAGTCCTTTCAAATTAGAGAAACGTGCTTTGGCCTATAGGTAAGATACTCTCGTCGAGAAGCGATTAACGGTATCTTACCCTTCCAGTTACTACACGTCTCTAATCGATTGAAACAATCGAAACTTTGGTGAGATTGAAAATCGAGGAATGGGAGTTAATCGACAAAGTGCGGGTTTCATCCCTAACTTGACGATTTCATACCCTAATGTGGTTGGTACTCGTCGGGTCAAAATATAATTTCAACACTTTGACGAGGGTCCACTAGAGTTTGAGTTGGAAATTCACCATTAAGATGTGGATTTCACTCCTAGCTTAATGGCGTAATTTCGTGCAAAATAAGAATAAGCAGAATGAGAGTCGTTCACCAAATTGTGGGTTTCACATCTATTTTGATAAACTTGTCTCTTTTGTATAAAGAGTGTCTTCAAATCTTCAAGTGTATTGTGTAAAATGTCTTAGGAAAGACATTATGTAAATATTAAGACCAAAAAGAAGAGAAAGAAGCAAGGTAGGAAGATTAACATTTTAAGCAAGAATCAAGAATGGTAAAAAATATGGTTCCTACTATAGACTAGGTCGAACATGGTAATTCTACCTAATTCTCTATAGTTATGGCTCTGATACCAATCTGTCACACCCCAACCAATGGTGGAATCATCAGATTGGGACTTGTTCGAGATTGCAAGAGACTTCATAACACTATTTGTGACAATATTTAATTCAACCGATTTCATTTCATAAACAATTCGTCAAACATTACAAAGAAATTCAAATAACAACATTGTTCATAACATAAACATAACAAAATTGATACAACACTTTAAACCTAACGTCTAAGTGAGTATCTAGGTATCTTTGCTAATCCGTTTCATAGTATCATCAATCCTCAACATGTAACATGTTTAAAATACAATTCAATGCAAAATCAAAGGCGAGCATACAAGTTTAAGAATAAGTATAGTATAAGTTTAAAGTTTAAAAACGAATCCACATGGCAACTTAGTTTATATAAGAGCATCATACAAGGCATACAATATTTCTAGTCAACCCTCTGTTTACGCAAAATAATATAATTCAACATGACCTCTCGTTCACGGGTGGTGCGTTACTCCTATAGCGCTATACATGTCAAATGGAGGCTAGCAATAAGCTAATGACTATTGTATCACATAAGAATCACCCAAGTATAAGCATCAAATTTAACAACAAAGCATTCATGTATAAGGATTGTTTTCGTGCATTTGCATAAATAATAAGTTTAAGTGTGATTTTATAATTTAACATGTTACACCCCAAAAGTGGTAAACATAAAAAGGGGTTTTGCGAGTATACTCACAGTTTTGCAAGTCTTCAACTTGTGAATCCGCGAGTGAGTTTTTGTTGGAGGAACACCAAGTCCTTCTACACGAAGAAACAAAGTGTACGAGTATTGGGAATTTGGAAGATTTAAAGATTCGGAGTTTTAAAACATAAGAATATAAACATATGAATGTAATCATCTTTTAACACATATGATGTTGGTAGATGATGTAACTTTAACATTTGACAAATAACCATTAGGTCATTATCAAAGCTTGGTTACTAGTATATTATGTAGTAGATATTATAATATCAAGAATATCATGTATGTCAAGCATGAGGTAGGAGGATGAATCCTCCATTTAGGAACCTCTTAAGTGTCATAGAATTTATGTAGGAGGTAGGAAGAAAGTCTTCCATTTAGGCACCTCTAATTATTCACCACTACACTTGATGTAAGAACATTCAAGGAGGGTCATGAACTTACAAGTAAATATTGGATATGAACAACTAATCTATGAGAAATCATCAAGCAATGTGTGGATTTTTTAAGTGGGTTAGCCCCAGCTAATCCTAAATCACACAAATATCAAGTCTTGAACTTGAACCCCACTTGTGGGTTAAACCCTTGAACAAAAACAGAAAGTTTGTGAGGTTATACCTATGATTTTGAATGTCTCAACCATGTTTTTAAGCCTAACTAACCATAGAAGTGGTTATAAGCATAAGGACATAGGTTTGAGATGAGTTAGACTCAAGTTGCATCATGTTTAGAAAGGTTTGAACCAAAACAAAGAAATCAGTGAACTTTGGAGCCCCTTTGGCAACGTTCCAAGGACTAGTTTTTTTGTGAAAAACCTATGGAATCAAAGATAAGGTTAATCCAAGCATGTAGGAAAAATAATGGAGTAAATCGGACAAGAATTGAGTGAGTTATGCTCACTTTAGTGAAGTAGTACCAATTTGCTCGAACTTCTGATGTTGCAACGAATTCCAGCTGATTTAGAGAGATTAGAGAGTGTTTGCAAAGTGAAAATAGCTTGGACAACACTTGGGTTTTATAGGGGGAGGTCGTGGTTGGGTTAGTTGGGGTTTAAATGCAAGAAACACAAGTTAAACCACTCAAAATGCATCAAAATTCGACCAACCAGCGAGCTGGTTGTGTTTTTCTCTGGATCAGACTGTCTCGCGGCCAGCGTAATATTTTGGGGGTCTTTCGTGGCCAGCGACACTCCTCCAAACAACTTTTGGTTTTTGACACTTTAGGCCCCTCTAGTTTGTATTTTAGGGTTTTTAAGTGTTTTAAGGGCCTTTTTCGTCGTATAAGCATATTATAAGGGTAAAACAAGCATGATGAACATAATTCAAGTATAATTAAGTATATGAATGTCGTATTTAAGTTTCGTACACGTTCAAAAGACGTTTTATGCATAAGTTTCACGTATTTGCAAGATTAACACAAAGTTTCCAAGAATTACGAATAAGCATCAATTGTTTCATGAAATTAAATGTATGAGCATGTATAAAGTATGTATAACACGAAATTAAAGAAATATGAGTTTTATTTATGATCCAAGTCTCGGATTTTACAACGATTACGAAGAAAGGACGATTTCAAGAACACAAGATTTCCAAAGATAGAAATACAAACAAGACTTTCTAATTATGGAAAGTATGAAAGAGCAGGGCGTTACATCCGGTCACCGAACCGGTGTAAGTTTTATCACCGGACACAAAGGAATTAAAGTTCGCCCCCTACACCTTGTCCCCTTTCTGTTTGTCACCATGGACTTTATCAAACTGAAACTTGTTTTTGCCCTTAACTTCCTTCTTACCCATATCTTCTTCATTTTCTAAGGAAAATTTTGCTAGATTTATGAACAATTTGTAGTTGCCCATCCAAACGTTTTGCATAGATCTTTCCAATCTAGTCACGCCTTTCACCCCGGTAAAGCTTACAAAACCAAAACGGAAACCGTTTTTATCCCCTTTCCTAGCCACATACACCCCTTTGTTCGACCTGAAAACTTCTAATGTTTTTTCGATGTCTTTCGAGCTACATCTTTCTGGAAATCTAGCCACATATAACTTCTTATCCCTTCCGATCTCTTCGCGTTCCCTTCTTCAACCCCTTGTCCCTTATTCCGGTCGTCCATTTTTGCCGGTTGAGAGAGCTTTGCACCGTTTGATGATGGTGGTCTCTGGATTCACGTGTACAACGCTTCCATTGGAACGTCTCCCTCTAGTGGGACGGCTTGAACGGCCTGGAGAAGCCGGAGAGGACGCCAACAAGAGGGGGGGGGGGCGAAATGACTGGAGGAGCGGCGCCGGTGGGGGACGGTCCAAAGCCGATCCCCATACCGAGCAGCCTCAATGACACACCTTTACGACACGCTTTAATGACACACCTTTATGACACGCCTTTATGACACGCCTTTATGACACGCCTTAATGACACACACTAATAACACGCGTTTATGATACATCTTAGTGACACATTTATGACATGCATTGCGTGTCATGGTTTTAAAATTTTATTTTATTATTTTATTAATTTTTTAGTAGAATTTATAATTTTCCTCATAGAACCAAAACAATATATAAATCCATATCATAACAAAATACACATATACAAAAACAATTCATTTCATAGTCATATGTCAAACATAATACAAATATCTTAAGTTAACAAAAAAATATTATTTGGCGTACATACTTCGACATCTAAAATAGTCAGTTAAAAACAAACGCTGCCCCATAACTCGAACACCCTTCACGTATCTCATCAATATCCTCATCCGTGTATACCACTTTTCCTCCCCCAACCTGAGAACAAAATTAAAGAACCTAAATACATGCACTTTTATATGAAAAAAATTTATGACATAAACAAAATTAGAAAACATAAATACATGCACTTTGACATGATAAACAAAGATGATATCCACACAATTAGGCAAAATTGCAATTTTCGTCCTTTATGTTTCAGATTTTCGATAGGCGCTGTCCTTTAATGTTTACAATTACACTCTATGTCCTTTATGTTTGCAACCTATTACAGGCGGTGTCCTTTCTTGTCAACCCAGTTAACTTTTGTTGTTAACTTTTGTACATAACAGGTCCCTCATGTTCAAACATTTTTTAATTTCGAATCAGATCAGATCGGACAATTTGTTCAGAACTCTACCAAAAACAATTTGTTCAGAACTCAACCAAAAAAAATCATAAACAACATTTTTAATTTCGAATCAGATCCGGAACGAAATTCAACTTGATGCGTTTTTACCCTCATCGGCATCGCCACCGTTATCATCACCATCATCGGCATCGCCACCGTTATCATCACCATCATCTCATCGTCATCATCATTATCACCTGAAACATCACCACTATCACCTGAAACATCACCACTCGACGGAGAGAGCTCGAATCTATAAAAAAAAAAAAACTAAACTAAGAGGAAGAGAGGATTTGAGGGGTTTACCAGAGAAACATCAAGAAATTCAGGATGAACGAAATTCACTGCTGTGAAACCCACCGGAGCCGCTCCTCCATCATCGTATCGCCATCATCTTCATCGCCGGCGGTCAACACCGGCTCTCTCTCTCACCCTCGTTCTTCTTTGTCTCTTTCTCTCCCATCCTCACTCTCTCTTGATCCAGATCGGAGGTGCTTTTCGGAGAAGAAACAGACGCCGGAGCGCCGGCCGTACCCCGGCTCCGGTCGGATCTGACGGAGTGGGAGAAGGATGTGTGCAGGTGTGCGGCTGTGGATATTTCAAGTAGTTTTATACACCCGGCTCCGTCGTCACACCTTTCTTCCTCTCCTGCCTCTATCTATCTCGACCCACGACTGAAGCCATCCACTCCGCCACCACCGATGGACTCACCGGTGACGAAACAGACAGGAGGGTGTCTGATCGGAGGACCGCCGGAGAAGACGAAGGGGTGTGGTGGTGTCGCGTCGGAGAAGGAGAGGGAAAAAGGGATCGAGGTGTAGGTGAGTGTGTTGTGGAGATGATTTAGGGCTCAGCTGAAGAAGAAGGGGTTTTAACAACAAAAGTTTCACTTTTGTACATAACAGGTCCCTCATGTTTGAAGTTGAGAGAGACAAGGGGTTTTAACAACAAAAGTTAACTGGGTTGACAAGAAAGGACACCGCCTGTAATAGGTTGCAAACATAAAGGACATAGAGTGTAATTGTAAACATTAAAGGACAGCGCCTGTCAAAAATCTGAAACATAAAGGACGAAAAATGCAATTTTGCCACACAATTATATTCTCATTCCATCATGTTATTTAGTTATCTTTTTTACCTCGTTTCTTTTATATGCAAATCAAACACACATGTCTCATCAAAATCCCCAATATTATAAACTAAATTTAGTGATCTAATAAAAGTTTTCCAGCTAGTTAGCTAACAAACTAATAATACTCCAAAAGTAATCATTTAAAAAATAGTACTTACATTGTCATTGGCAAGTAGTTCAATTCCTTCTTCAACCACCTCTTTCATGAACTTCAATACATAGTAGCCACATTCAGTACCTCCCATCTGATATGGACACTACATAATCAAAAATTATGATTCAGTCGATGGAGTTAAAGCTTCAATTTCAACACAAGGACACTACACAACTAAAAATATTGATATATTTCTATCAATAAGAATTAAGTGCTCACTTTAGCATTAACCCAATTGACTTTAACCCTGGTCTTGGTTCCACTTTGTACAACATACAAGGTCATTTCCCTACAAAAAATTAAGAAATAAATCATAATAATATAATATATTTTTTCAATAATTTATATTGTACAACATACAAGGCTATTGCCCTATAATAATTTATATTACTTACGCATCGATAATTTGTCTCAACACTGGATTTATTGTGCTATTCCTTATAAAATCAAGATAATAGCAAGTATTTGTTTTCATGTCTAAAACTGCCAACACCCAATGTCTTCTACAAAAATCAAAAACCAAATTAAGTCAAATAATATCAAGATAATAGTTTTTTTCTTTATGAATAGTTATTTAAATGGATAATCATACCCATGATTGTAGGGCACTAAGACGATGTCATTATCCTTTCTTGTAGACAACCGATCTGCAATCATTCTACTTTCATCATCAATATGTTTGAGTTTTGATTTACGTTCACTTGGTGAGATTGCACTCGGGCTCACAAAACAAATACTGTGATCATGTTTTGGCCCATTCTTTATTTGCTCATACAAAAACTAAATGGATTAAATAAATTGTGTTTTTAAAAAAATTATTGAAATTGAAGTACTTACATCATATAAGTCGTAATGACAGAACCGGTCAACTGATCTAATGTAAAAACTGCTTCAAAATCCTTCCTGTTTAAATATGTGAAACTTTCGTACCCAAATAGATCGTCCACACATTGCAATTTTATGAAATCGGCCTTTAACATTTGTGCATCAACCACCGTTACAGTCATCGTCAAAACAACATTGTTTTCAACTCTTATCCTTGGCCTCCTTTGTGCTCTTGTCATCTTCCTTTTTCCTTCATTCAATTGTACATGGTGATTGTTTATTATTTAATTATTAAGTAGTTGGATCCCCCACACTTTGCGGCGAGAATTCAGTCGATATTTGTTCGATTTGTTACGGTGCTGGTACGACATAATCACACAAAAAAATATTAATTTACGGTATCGGTACCATACCAATGTCCAAATGAGTTGGTTCATACTGCACACAAAAGCTGTATAATACAAATTTAAACAAATGAACAAACAAAAAACTTTTATAAGTTGCAAAGTTATCCATGGATTTACAGCGCTATCGACTCTCTCACAAAATTAGCGAAGAAAATTAAATTTATCGCTAGTTTTGTGATAGGAATTACTTATTAAAATCCGTTATGAAATTTTGTGATAGTTTTTTTTAACGGCAAAACTTCTATATAAAATATAGAAAAACGGGCCAACAAGCAATTGTGACCCGAAGTTACAAGATTACATCACTAACATTGAAATTGTTCCACCTCTTCCAAATAAGGTTACAAAATTTAGATCTACAACTAATAAAAAGAAAAGAGCATTCTTTGATGATGTCTGTTATAATGAATTTGGATATCATTAAAAGTTTTCTCGTTTCTCGTCTTCCAAATCTCCTAAGCCGCCACTTGCAACATGGTCTCAATAACTTTCTTCCAATTCTTTGACTCTTTCATCTCCAACGCTAAACACAAAATCTCTTGAACTGAGTGAACTTGCTTCGGAAAAGGGATTTTTAGCCAAGTAAGAATCGTCCACCAAACTGACTTAGCATAAAGACAATCCCAAAGAATGTACAAAACCAACTCTTCTCTTATGTCGCATCTCGGACAAAGACAATCTCCCACCGCTACACCTCTTCTTGCAAGGCCCAATATATATGGTATACGGTTCAAAGATTCCCTCCTACAAAATATATTTATTTTGGGAGGGAAGGCCTGCCTACTGTTGGTATTAGCAAAGTCATTGAGTTTAGCTCTAATTCCAACAACCAAAATAGGATATGCTTCCGCCCCTTTCCAGCCATAAAGATCTGGATTGCAAGACAAAGAATATCCAGAAATCATATTTTTTAGATCGCTAAGCTATTGAAGTTCCGTTCCAGAGACTGGGTCGCGAATCCAAGAACCTGGATTGTCACACCCCAACCGATGGCGGAAACAACGGAGTGAGACGAAAACGAGATTGTTCATTACTCATAACACTAAATTGCAATAAGTATATAAATAATGAATTTCATTTCATTGCTAAAAAATCAATTACATGGTTTGAAATCAAAGTACAACAACTTGAAACAAAAGAATTACGTTACAACAAGTTTATAAAGTCTAAATGTGTTTCTAGGTATCCTTACTAAGTTCCATGCATCCTCATAATCCTCATAAACCTGCAACATGTTTTAAAAGCATAGTTCAATACAACGCATTGGCGAGTACACTAGTTTTAGACACATGACATAAGTATAAAAAGTATTTCTCAAATCCAACATGGCAATTTGGTATACAAGGTTAAACTAGCATGCATAACTAAAAGTCAAACCCGAGTGTCCACGAGAATAATGAGCATCCCTCGCCACAAAAGTGAACGAGACGGTTATGTATAATAATGTGCATCCCTCGATACCGATGTAATCGAGACCGTAAAGTATATAACTTAACAAAACCCCATCGGGTGGTGTGCTACTCCTATAGCACTATAATTGTTAAGATGGGCTAGCTAAGTTAATGACAAGTAGCATGTATGAATTCTAGTATCACAACGTAAGCGTATCAAATAGCATGTATAACGGATTGAGTGAATAAATAAGTTTGTGTGAATCGTGTATTTGACAAATTAAACATGTTACACCCAAAGTGTGTTTGTTACACCCAAAGTGTGTTTGTCACACCCTCAAATCCACACACGGAGTACTACCGCGAGACGTGTCACTGACCAGGATCTTAACCATTAATCATGTGGAACCGATTACTTATGTTATAAAATTTCCAAATAAAAGTTAGTCTATATACTTAAATGTCCGAAAACACAGTTTAATTTAGCAGCAGAAATTTATTTAAAGCCCGCATTTATTTAAAAGCACAAGTTTTAAATGTATATTAATATGATACTTACAAACCACGCGCTCTAGGCGATTGCAATGTCCGTCCAAAGCTATAACGAGCAACCTGCAAAGCATGCAGTAGGGTTTCGACATAAAGTTGGTGAGTTCACGAGTTCACAGTTTTCCAGTTTTATTTCCAAAAACTTTTGTTTTTAATTACTCATTTATACCATGCCATGGGGAGCTACCCCATATGTAAGCTACTAAACTGTGCAGTACCAAAACTAGCGCACTTGTTGTATCGTTGTGCCCCGTTTGTCAATGTCTATCATCATCGACGGTTGCCAAGGCCTATTAGTTCACGCCCGATCCCCCCGGTCATGGTGTGAGGTTAGTGAAACCTAGTTAGCACTACCAACTAATAATCCGTTCGCCAGGCCAGGTGATTAATCGGTATAGTAAGTGGGGACTTCCGTGATAGAGTTTCGTTTAGTACACTTGTTGCATATAATATAAATAGTAATTATTTTAAACGTCCCACACAAGGGAAAAATATTACCCGTATCCCACACAAGGAGATAGTAATACCTGTATCCCACACAAGAAGATAGTAAGCAATCCCAAACCAGGGCAGGTGTTGTTTGTACCGTTCAGCGTGTTCCAAACTAGGAATAGTAAGCAACCCCAAATCAGGGAAAGTGTTTTTCATTCCGTTTCCCAACCACCGGGAACGCATCCTTTAAGTAAAAAGTTGTGAACTCACCTTTGCTTTGCTCTGCTCGGTAGATAAAGCATGTCCTAAGTTGGTCAACCACATCCTATTATGGTTACCAATATTTGTTAGGTTTCTGGTTATGCAAATAGTTCACGTATTCGTACACATAATTAACAAATAGCACGTAAGCATCATGTATTACATATCAAAGCGTACTGATTCGTTTTTAAGTCCAATAGCTAAACAGTACATGAACAGTCCAAGTGCATTAGTAGTGTACGGCCCAACAAGCTAAGTGGCCTGTCGAAGTCATGAGGATGAGTCCGAAGCAGTGCTTATGTTGTCAAAAGGCTTCCACATAAGGTAATGAAAACATGTCTGAAAGGATACGATTAGATCACACGTCACAATTTTTAGGATTCAAGAAGTTTATTGACTGGAAGTCGAGCTTGTTGAGTTTTCCAAACTAGAGGGAAATATGGTCAGGGTTTCGGTATGAAGAAGTGAGGACATCGTGGTATCCCTATAAAGAAATGATAGACTCGCTCGAGTTAGTAATAGAGGATAGGCATCGCCTTCGAATCTGTAAAACATCGGTTCGTATGGATGCTAGCGAAAGGATTCACATAACCAGAAAGTTATTATAAGATAGCGGTTTTTGCAAACAAGGGATAAGGTAAACGTTTAGATTATCGTGCTCGTCAGTGAGTTAACTAATCCGTGTCTTCGTTCTCCTATGTCTCCGAATCCGTCGATTCAATTTAGAAAGATAACAATTTGCTGAGCTAGTGCATGCGGAGGTACAAGGTTAGGTCTGCCTAAGTATTATCCATGTAGCAGGGAATTCAAATAAATAGCTTCGTGATCGATGGGAATGCGATGCGATCGTTAGTGTTGCCATGAGAAGTATATATACCGCGTACACTTTTCGTATTCGAGGCATGCAAACAAGGAATAGAGTAGTGTGGACTTACTAGGACATTTCTAGACAGTTGTCAAGAATCCAGATCATTAGTTGGATGAGGGAACGAGCCTCAATACCCAAGTTAGGAAAAGAAATGCGCGAATAAAAAGGATGTGAATGACATCGTCGATCCTACTAATCATTGCTAGTTGCTTCACGTCCTGCTTCTTACTCTTGGTTTCGCGCGTGGATGCATTGTAAACTACTCCGCATTTCGAGCACTAGTGCCTTTAGCTGCTTCATATGTGAAACCAAGTCATCGTGTTGTTGTGCCATAGCAGCTCGTTCCTCCAATGACCTGTGGTTTAGGATTGGCACTCCTTTTTAGGATCCGAAGCGGCCTCCTAAATGTCCATCATGTCGGTTTGTTCTAGCCTAGATATGAAATTGGGAAATGTGCGGATGAGGGTTAGGAATAACTGGTTCCTCACCCTTAGCGTGTCGTGGTTTCGTGCTAGGGTTAGGAGAATCCACTCTTGCTTAGCGTATACCAGGTTTGCATAGTTTTCGTAGGAATTCATAGCATTGATTACTAAACATACCCTTATATACTTACACATATATGCTAAATATATACATACACATTTACACATATATGTCATGAACAAGTAATTGTCGATAACTACAATTACCAGGTGAGCATCTGAGTCTGACGAACCTTGAAATCTGGAGTGTGGTGTCGTTGTGGTTTTCATTAAAGAACGGTTATAGTCTGGTTTTCATATAAAAACATTTTACGTCTCAAAAATATTTTATATCTTAAACCTAGTTCACTATAACCAATGGCTCTGATACCAATCACACCCTCAAATCCACACACGGAGTACTACTACGAGGCGTGTGATTGACCAGGATCTTAACCATTAATCATGTTGAACCGATTAGTTACGTTATAAATTTTTCAAATAAAAGTTAGTCTATATACTCAAATGTCCGAAAAAACAGTTTAATTTAGCAGCGGAAATTTATTTAAAGCCCACATTTATTTAAAACCACAAGTTTTAAATGTATATTGAGTAAAATGTTTGGATAGTCCCTGTGGTTTTGTAAAATAACACCTATAGTCCCCAACTTTTGGAAATTACACCGATGCTCCCTGTTGTTTGACAGTTTGTTACTCGGATAGTCCCTGGGATGGATGCCCGTTAGTTTTCTCTATTAAGTCCATCTGAAATTACGAAGACGGGCAAGGCCTTCGCGCCCCGCGACGAAGACGGGCAAGGCCTTCGCGGCCCGGAGGGTCAAAAAGGCGGCCATAGGCCTGCCGAGTCATCGAGTAGGGTTGCTGAGTCATGTGCCACGTGGCACCATGACTTGTCCGGCACACAAGGGCAGTCGTGGCCCGTGACAGACCAAGGGGGTCTCGGTCTCACCCCGAGAGCGACTGCTGAGTTTTGTTTTTGTTGATTTTTATAATTATAAAGGTATATTATTCCTGTTTTTCGTATTCAGGGTATATTTTAGGACATATAGGACATGTTTAAGGGTTTTGGGTGAGTTGTTATATCCTCCCCACCTTGTTTCAGAACTCGTCCTCGAGGTCTACTAGAACAGGTGTGGATAATTCTTTCGCATCTCTGATTCGAGTTCCCATGTGTATTCTGATCCTCTCTTGGTGTGACAACTGTACTCTGTAATCGATGTACGATGTAAAACAATGATGAATATTAATAGAACAATGTGATTTGGTGTTACTATATGTGTTTTGATGTTGTTATGTGTGTATTTGTGTTTGGTGAATTTTTAATTAGATTCGACTCCAATTTCAAGCTTTAAATCGCTTTCTGGAAGGCTATACGCAAACTGGTGCGTAAACGCAGTCAGTATAACACGAAAAACACTCCGGAATAGTGATATAGGCTTAAAATACCTTAAATAACCTCCACATAACTTAGAAATAAGTTTTGAATGGTTTGGTGTGTTGAAATCAACTTTGTTCGATCGCATGGACTATTTGTGTCAAACTACAAAACTATACTGATTTGTATAGTAACGAACACTCCGGAACTTGATCATAAGTTAAACATACCCTAAATATCCTTTACATAGCTTAGAAATAGGCTTTGAGGGGTTCGGTATGCTAAAACAAACTTTATTGGTCATTCAGGGACTAAAAGCGTCAAAAAGTGCACAAGTTTGCATTTTCGCGCATATCTTACGTTCTGAATATATCCAGACATCCAAAAATTTATGTAATCATTAAAATATTTTATTTTAGTGATTGGCATGATAAAATTCCATTCGTCGCTTAATTTGGATCGTTTTTGCGTTCGTTACGACTTCGGTCGTAATTAATCGAACAACGCAACTGTACGACCAAACGAGCAGATATCTGAGATATTTTTGAGCATGTTTTAAGTTCCCTATACTTTAACTTCATTTTAGAGCCTTGAAATGAGGTTAACGGGGCTTAAACGTGTCAAAAATGAGCCGAAATGCAAGTTTCTGATGTGCAGGGACCTGTTTTGACAATCTGCCAAAGATGGCCCAGGCGGGGCGCGTAAGCCCAAGCCACATCTTACGTGGTCCGCATGGCCTTGTCTGACAGAAACTTCAGAAATAGCAATCTGGGCCAAATTCAGTGGTTTTAATGTAATATTTGCAATACCTGGAGCTGGTTTTCGGCCCCCATTGTATTTTAATACCATTAACCCAAATGTATGGCCAAGATCACTCCCTCAAACCACTTGGAATCATCCTATTGATCCTAACTTACTATAAATAGCAACCCCCACTTCACTTCATTCTCACACTTGATCTGAATTCAGCTCTAAGTTGGGGTGTTTGCACTTTATACCTGAGCTATTTTATATCAAACATCCTTCTTGGACCCTTTGTAAGTCCTCTTCTTGCTTGTTCTTATATTTCAAGCATGAAAGTTAAACAAGTTTGACTTTCAGCTTTGACCAAGTCAATGGTCAACACAAAGTTCCGTTGAACTTTGCAACGTGAGCGTAATCACGATGGTTATAGTCCATTGTGACTATGCCTACTGATTACCACGTTGACTAGGCGTAGTGACGAGTCGTAGTTTTGGCCAAAATGCGTGTTTATGCGTATTTTGTAACCAAACTACTCTAGGGTATCAAAACCGTTTGTTTTGATATCAAAACCTGTTTTCTAACTTAACTAAACATGTTCTAGCATGTTTAGCTCGTCACTTTTAGTTTGGTGCTTGTGTAGAGTCGTAAGTCAAGCGGACTAAACACCCGCTTAGACTTTCGAACTCGACCCGTTTGATCGATCATTAGGATCCGACCAAACATGTTTAGTGACCATAGTAGCATAGGGAATAACCTTTCGAGGTTATACCTTATGGTCACCTAGTTTAGGTAGTTGTATGATAAGTAGTTTATATGCCTTAGGTAAATGACCAAAATGCCTTTTTCATGCATAATTGGTAATTAAGCATATGTAACATAAACTTTTGTCACGTAACTGATTATGCAACATATTTAAACATGTTTAGGCATATAACACTTGTCATAGGACTAGTTAGACGTCTCGAATGCGCTTTTGCGCGCACGACGCGTTAAAGTAGCGTAAGCTATCTTAATGGGTCGCAACGGGTCGAAAGCACTTAGGTTAGGTTCCGATTTAGGATGTAGGCTTTGTTAAACCATATCACATGAGTTCCAACACTCATTTGGTTTACAAGACCTCATCCTATCCGATCTTCCGATTTAGGTGTCTATTGTTTAACTAGTGATTCGATTACTAGGTGCTGTTTGATTTCTCTGGTTGCTCGAGTTTGTTGAAGTTCTATTGATTGAGGATACTTTGCACTCCAAGTGAGTACATAGTTCCCCTATTTTACTGTTTTCAATTGTTTTGGGGTGATTCATATGTGCTAAATGTTTTCAAGGTTTTAACGATGGTTTTCAAAACGATTTTCGATATTATAACGATGATTTCAAAAACGATTAAGATGGTTTATATTAAAATAAGAACGATTTCAATAAAGTGAATAAACTAGTTGGTTGTAATTACATAACGAATGGCATTCATTAGCATTGACCAAGCCGACCAGTATTAGGTTATGGTACCATAGGATCTGACAAATCCCATTATCGTACTGCACCCATGGTTATGTGTGGGTTAGGTGGGTAATGACTGAATCTGAATGTTAATTTACCCTTTGGTGGTTTATTAATGCGAGAGCGATGTAGTCGAGTCACGAAGGTTTGAATGTTATTAGCGAGGCGACCATAAATAGTTTTCACACTTAAAACGAGGATGATTTAAACGATTTAAACGAATTAACGATTTGGGAACGATTCATACAAGATTAAACGAGTTGGATAAACGATTGGTTTTTGGCTAAGTGTTTAGATAATGGGACGGGGGTAATGTGGTGAAAACATGGTAGATACGCCGCCGGTACTTCTTATATAAGTGTTTTCATCGCATTACATACCGTGGCGTTATTTAGTTCACTTGGGTAAACGATTTTGAAACGATGTCACACAAACGAGGTTTTCGAGATGATATAAACCATACGAGTTTTATTAACGAGATTTATTAACAATTTAATACGAGATGTTCTACAAATTGCTTTACTAAAACAAATGTTTTTGGGTTAAGAATCATGGCTACGAGGTTTTATAAACTATAAACCGCTTTATTTGAGTTGGTTAATTAAGTTGCAATATTATACTCTTTTCAAAACAAGGTTTTCAATAAAGTATTGCAACATTCAAACTAGCCATGAATCTGACACTCCTATAAAACCTATGTACTCGCCAGCATTTCTTTGCTGACTTTGTTTTCACATATGTTTCAGGTGTTGATGCTTGATGATGAATACTAGGATGCATGAGTCACATAGGATCTGGACGAGGCCTTAGTGACTTAATAATAATATTATTCGATATGTAACTTGTTATTTTGTGTTAAGACAATGTTAATGTTTAATATTATCAATAAAACGAAACACTTTTTGTATCCATGGTTATGAAACGATAATTCTGCCACGACACTCCCCGACGTTTCCGCCGCGGTTTTGTTGTTTTAACGCAGTCGGGGTGTGACAGAAGAGTTCGTATCAGAGCCAATGGTTATAGGGAATTACGTTATTAGTAATGCTTTGACCTAGACTATAACTTTTAGGACCCTAACGCAAATTTCTTTGCGTTTAGATTTTTAAAACAAAACTGTCACCTACCCTTAGGTGATAATCACAACGAGAACACAATTTTCGAGTCCGCTTTGAAAACTAATCATCTGTTCTAGGATGATTGATTACTAGGTTTTGAACCCTTTGTTGTAAGGTTTTGAACCCTTTAAGTTTTCAAAATCTCGTCAAAGTTTGGGTCTAAATAATGTGAACACGTGCAAACTGGAAGGGTGAATGCCTGTACCCTGAGTTTTCTGTCTAAGGCTAGAGTATTCGTATAAATCCACATAATCGGACCCGTCACTCTTACCTGGGAACTCTTGGGGTGAGTGTTCATTTATAGGCGAGCATGTCTTCGGCGATACATTATATTGACCTGTTTACTTTGATTAGTCACTGCGTGTCGTTTGTTTGTTCGAGGTAACGAACAAATGATCGCCTTCCTTGTGTTTTGTCGGTACCTCTTTTGCTTTTCCTAATTATCAACCTCACTCGTTTCTCATATCTCCTTGTTAGACCATGCCTCCTCGACGTGAAGCACAATCTTTTACTATTGAAGAAATCGCAGCCCTGGTCTCTCAGCAAGTGGCTGCTGTGCTTCCCGGTGTTGTGACCCAAGTCCACGAGATATATAACAACAACAATAATAACAACAACAATAATGCACAGTGTAATTTCAAGAATTTCAATTCTGCTAAGCCGCTTAAGTTTTCTGGGTCGCAAGGAGCAACTGCGCTCCTGCAGTGGTTTGAGAGTATCGAGAGCACATTCAGACATGTGCAGTGTCCGAATGCGCGTAAGGTTGAATTTGCTTCAAGCGTGTTTGAGAAGCGAGCGCTTACCTGGTGGAATGGTATTATGCACGATAGGGGTGCCGAAGTGGCGTTGGCACAAACATGGGAAGAGCTTCGGGCTCTCATGATGAAGGAGTTTTGTCCCCATCACGAAATTCGAGCTTTGGAACGAGAGTTTGACGATTTAAAGCAAGATGGGGCTGAGCACCGTGCGTACACGGATCATTTTGAGGAACTCAGTCTATTGTGTCCCACCATGGTTACCCCACCAGAGAAAGCAATCGAGAGATATATCGATGGTCTACCCGATTCTATGCTGGATATTGTGACCGGTGTTAATCCTACTACCCTTCGTCAAGCAATCGAGTTGTCTACTACCCTGACTGAGACTCAAGTCAGGAAGGGTAAACTCACCCGCAAGGGTGATAAAAAGAAGGCGACTGATTCTGTGAAGGACAAGAAAAAGGGTAAGGGTAAAGAAGGTGAGTCATCGAAGAAATCGAGGAAGCGAAAGGGTGCCCAGAATTTTGCTGTTACGGCACAGACTGATCAGAACCCACCGGCTCAACCTCCTGTGAAGAAGGCGTATGCTGGTACCGCACCTCATTGTACTCGCTGCAACGGTCATCATGTTGCACAACAAGCTTGTAAGCAGTGCACGACGTGTGGTAAACTTGGGCACTTGGCCAATGTTTGTCGTATGGGACAGAATCAGGTTGCCCAGGTTCAAGCTCTGGTACAAGGGAATGCTGCTAGATTCCCACCAGGTTTATGTTTCAATTGTGGAGAGTTTGGTCACTTCCGCAACAACTGTCCGAGGCTGGTGAATGCAAATGCGAATGCTAATGCAAACCCGAATGCGAACGTCAACGCCAATGTGAATCCTGCTCGAGGGCGAGCATACAATTTGAATGCAAACGAAGCAAGGGCTGACAACGAGGTGGTGAATGGTACGTTTCTTGTTAATAATCGACCTACATTTATTCTCTTTGATTCTGGTGCCGATAGAAGTTTTGTTTCATTATCTTTTGAACCTTTGCTTGTGATACCTAGAACTAAATTGAGGAAACCCCTATCTGTCGAAGTTGCTACTGGTAAACCTCTTGTTCTCGATTCTGTTATTTGTGGTTGTCAGTTAAACCTTGATAACCATCTTTTTCCTATTGACCTCACGCCAATGCAACTTGGGAGCTTCGACGTTATCATTGGAATGGATTGGTTAACCAAACACCACGCTGAGGTGGTTTGCTTCGATAAGATTATTCGTATCCCTTTGTCTTCTGGCGAAATTTTAGAAGTTCGTGGCGAGAAACCTTCAGGTGGACTGAAGCTTATGTCGTATACAAAGGCCCAAAGTTATTTGAGAAAAGGATATGTTGCTTTTCTAGCACATGTCACCGAGGAGAAAGGCAAGAGCAAGAGTATTCAGGATATTCCGATTGTTCAGGATTATCCAGAGGTGTTTCCCGATGAACTGCCTGGTTTGCCTCCAGTTCGTCAAGTTGAGTTTCATATTGACCTTGTACTCAATGCCAACCCGATCGCGAAAGCACCTTATCGTCTTGCACCGTCAGAGATGCAAGAGTTATCGAAACAGCTTCAAGAGTTATCTGATAAAGGATTCATCCGTCCAAGTTATTCACCTTGGGGAGCTCCTGTCCTCTTTGTGAAAGAGAAAGATGGGTCTTTTCGAATGTGTATCGATTATCGTGAGCTTAATAAGCTTACCATCAAGAATCGATATCCCCTACCTCGAATTGATGATCTCTTTGACCAGCTGCAAGGTGCTTCATGTTTTTCTAAGATCGATCTACGTTCTGGGTATCATCAACTTCGTGTTCTCGAAGAAGATATTCCCAAAACTGCTTTCCACACAAGATATGGGCATTACGAGTTCACTGTCATGCCTTTTGGTTTGACAAATGCCCCAGCTATCTTTATGGACTTAATGAATAGGGTCTGTAAACCTTATTTAGACAAGTTCATTATTGTGTTCATCGACGATATTCTCATTTATTCGAAGACTCGAGCCGATCACGAGCAACACCTTCGCTTAACGTTGGAACTCCTTAAGAAGGAACAACTTTTCGCTAAATTCTCCAAGTGTGAATTCTGGCTTAAAGAAGTTCAGTTTCTGGGTCATATAGTCAACGAGCAGGGTATTCATGCGGATCCATCCAAGATTGTTGCTATTAATGATTGGAGTACGCCAACGACACCTACAGAGATTCGATATTTTCTTGGTCTTGTGGTTATTATCGTCGATTCATTTCTAATTTCTCGAAGATTGCGGTTCCACTCACTGCTTTGACTCAGAAGAATAAGCCTTTTGAGTGGGGACCCAAGCAAGAAGAAGCGTTCCAAACGCTAAAGCAGAAATTATGTAATGCTCCTGTTCTATCTCTGCCCGAGGGAAGCGATGATTTCGTTGTCTATTGCGATGCGTCCAACTTAGGCCTTGGTTACGTCCTCATGCAACGAGGTAAGGTTATAGCATATGCATCTAGACAATTGAAAGTTCACGAAAAGAACTATACGACTCATGATCTTGAGTTAGGAGCTGTGGTTTTCGCGCTTAAAATCTGGAGACACTACCTCTATGGAACGAAGTGTGTGGTTTTCACAGACCACAAAAGTCTCCAGCATATTCTTAATCAGAAGGAGCTGAACATGAGGCAACGACGTTGGGTTGAACTCTTGAACGATTACGATTGCGAGATTCGCTACCATCCTGGTAAGGCGAACGTCGTAGCCGATGCGCTTAGTCGAAAAGAGCGAGTCAAGCTTCACTCCGTCCAAGCCCTATCCGACATCCAATCTCGTGTTCTTCAAGCTCAACGATCCTGTGTGATCAAAGGTTTGTTGAAAGATGAGCTACCGCTTCAACTTGAGCTTAAGCTCGAAAGGAAAGACGATGGTTTACTCTACTTCAAGGATCGTTTGTGGATTCCGAAACAAGACGATCTTCGCACCCTAGTGATGGACGAATCTCACAAGTCTCGATATTCTATCCATCCTGGTGCTGATAAAATGTACAAGGATCTTCGTACTCAGTACTGGTGGCCTGGTATGAAGAAGGATGTTGCCTTGTATGTATCAAAATGCCTAACTTGTCTCAAAGTCAAGGCTGAACATCAACGACCTTCTGGTTTGGAAGTGGGAGAACATTGCTATGGATCTCATCACTAAGTTACCGCGTACGTCTAAAGGTCATGATGCTATGTGGGTTGTTATCGATCGATTAACGAAATCAGCTTATTTTATTCCGATTCGCGAGGATCTATCTGCTGATAAACGTGCAAAGATTTATGTTGATGAGATAGTATCTAGACATGGTGTTCCTTTGGATATCATTTCTGATCGTGATGCTCGATTTTCATCTCATTTCTGGAAGACCATGCAATCTGCTTTGGGAACCCAACTGAATCTAAGCACTGCTTATCATCCCCAAACAGATGGTCAATCTGAGAGGATGATTCAAACTTTGGAGGATATGCTTAGAGCATGCGTGATCGACTTTGGTGGTAATTGGGATTCTCATCTGCCATTGATCGAGTTCTCTTACAACAATAGTTATCATGCTAGCATTAAAATGGCACCATTCGAAGCTCTCTACAGTCGAAAATGTCGTTCACCTGTCTGTTGGAACGAGACCGGTGAAGCTCAGCTTACTGGACCTGAGCTTGTTCTGGAAACAACAGACAAAATCAAGAAAATTCGCGATAATCTTGTGACAGCTCGATGCCGTCAAAAGAGTTATGCGGATTTAGGACGCAAGCCCTTAGAATTTCACGTCGGAGACCGTGTCCTACTCAAGGTGTCACCTTGGAAGGGAGTGGTGAGATTTGGAAGGAAAGGAAAACTTGCACCTCGATATGTGGGACCATTTAAGATTGTGGAAAGAATTGGGAAGGTTGCCTATCGACTAGAGCTACCTCCAGAGCTTGGAAATATTCACCTGACTTTTCACGTGTCCAATTTGCGAAAGTGTTTAGCTGACGCTGATCTTTACATTCCTCTCGACGAGGTCCAAATCGATGAAACGATGCACTTTGTCGAGAAATCCGTGGAGATCGTGGACCGTACTTTCAAACAGTTGAAGAACAAACGGATTCATTTGGTTAAAGTTCGTTGGGAGTCCAAACGTGGCCCAGAGTTTACTTGGGAACGTAAGGACCAAATGAAGGCGAAATATCCGTATTTGTTTTCACAAGCTTCCTCTAAATAAAATTTCGGGACGAAATTTCCTGAAGTAGGGGAGACTGTGACAACTGTACTCTGTAATCGATGTACGATGTAAAACAATGATGAATATTAATAAAACAATGTGATTTGGTGTTACTATATGTGTTTTGATGTTGTTATGTGTGTATTTGTGTTTGGTGAATTTTCAATTAGATTCGACTCCAATTTCAAGCTTTAAATCGCTTTCTGGAAGGCTATACGCAAACTGGTGCGTAAACGCAGTCAGTATAACGCGACAAACACTCCGTAATAGTGACATAGGCTTAAAATACCTTAAATAACCTCCACATAACTTAGAAATAAGTTTTGAATGGTTTGGTGTGTTGAAATCAACTTTGTTCGATCGCAGGGACTATTTGTGTCAAACTGCAAAACTATACTGATTTGTATAGTAACAAACACTCCGGAACTTGATCATAAGTTAAACATACCCTAAATATCCTTTACATAGCTTAGAAATAGGCTTTGAGGGGTTCGGTATGCTAAAACGAACTTTATTGGTCATTCAGGGACTAAAAGCGTCAAAAAGGGCACAAGTTTGCATTTTCGCCCATATCTTACGTGCTGAATATATCCGGACATCCAAAAATTTATGTAATCATTAAAATATTTTATTTTAGTGATTGGCACGATAAAATTCCATTCGTCGCTAAATTTGGATCGTTTTTGCGTTCGTTACGACTTCCGTCGTAATTAACCGAACAACGCAACCGTACGACCAAACGAGCCGACATCCGAGATATTTTTGAGCATGTTTTAAGTTCCCTATACTTTAACTTCATTTTAGAGCCTTGAAATGAGGTTAACGGGGCTTAAACGTGTCCAAAATGAGCCGAAATGCAAGTTTCTGATGTGCAGGGACCTGTTTTGACAATCTGCCAAAGATGGCCCAGGCGGGGCGCGTAAGCCCAAGCCACATCTTACGCGGGCCGTGTGGCCTTGTCAGACAGAAACTCCAGAAACATCAATCTGGGCCAAATTCAGGGGTTTTAATGTAATATTTGCAATACCTGGAGCTGGTTTTCGGCCCCCATTGTATTCTAATACCATTAACCCAAATGTATGGCCAAGATCACTCCCTCAAACCACTTGGAATCATCCTATTGATCCTAACTTACTATAAATAGCAACCCCCACTTCACTTCATTCTCACACTTGATCTGAATTCAGCTCTAAGTTGGGGTGTTTGCACTTCATACCTGAGCTATTTTAGATCAAACATCCTTCTTGGACCCTTTGTAAGTCCTCTTCTTGCTTGTTCTTATATTTCAAGCATGAAAGTCAAACAAGTTTGACTTTCAGCTTTGACCAAGTCAATGGTCAACACAAAGTTCCGTTGAACTTTGCAACGTGAGCGTAATCACGATGGTTATAGTCCCTTGTGACTATGCCTACTGATTACCACGTTGACTAGGCGTAGTGATGAGTCGTAGTTTCGGCCAAAATGCGTGTTTATGTGTATTTTGTAACCAAACTACTCTAGGGTATCAAAACCGTTTGTTTTGATATCAAAACCTGTTTTCTAACTTAACTAAACATGTTATAGCATGTTTAGCTCGTCACTTTTAGTTTGGTGCCTGTGTAGAGTCGTAAGTCAAGCGGACTAAACACCCGCTTAGACTTTCGAACTCGACTCGTTTGATCGATCATTAGGATCCGACCAAACATGTTTAGTGACCATAGTAGCATATGGAATAACCTTTCGAGGTTATACCTTATGGTCACCTAGTTTAGGTAGTTGTATGATAAGTAGTTTATATGCCTTAGGTAAATGACCAAAATGCCCTTTTCATGCATAATTGGTAATTAAGCATATGTAACATAAACTTTTGTCACGTAACTGATTATGCAACATATTTAAACATGTTTAGGCATATAACACTTGTCATAGGACTAGTTAGACGTCTCGAATGCGCTTTTGCGCGCACGACGCGTTAAAGTAGCGTAAGCTATCTTAATGGGTCGCAACGAGTCGAAAGCACTTAGGTTAGGTTCCGATTTAGGATGTAGGCTTTGTTAAACCATATCACATGAGTTCCAACACTCATTTGGTTTACAAGACCTCATCCTATCCGATCTTCCGATTTAGGTGTCTATTGTTTGACTAGTGATTTGATTACTAGGTGCTGTTTGATTTCTCTGGTTGCTCGAGTTTGTTGAAGTTCTATTGATTGAGGATACTTTGCACTCCAAGTGAGTACATAGTTCCCCTATTTTACTGTTTTCAATTGTTTTGGGGTGATTCATATGTGCTAAATGTTTTCAAGGTTTTAACGATGGTTTTCAAAACGATTTTCGATATTATAACGATGATTTCAAAAACGATTAAGATGGTTTATATTAAACTAAGAACGATTTCAATAAAGTGAATAAACTAGTTGGTTGTAATTACATAACGAATGGCATTCATTAGCATTGATCAAGCCGACCAGTATTAGGTTATGGTACCATAGGATCTGACAGATCCCATTATCGTACTGCACCCATGGTTATGTGTGGGTTAGGTGGGTAATGACTGAATCTGAATGTTAATTTACCCTTTGGTGGTTTATTAATGCGAGAGCAATGTAGTCGAGTCACGAAGGTTTGAATGTTATTAGCGAGGCGACCATAAATAGTTTTCACACTTAAAACGAGGATGATTTAAACGATTTAAACGAATTAACGATTTGGGAACGATTCATACAAGATTAAACGAGTTGGATAAACTATTGGTTTTTGGTTAAGTGTTTAGATAACGGGACGGGGGTAATGTGGTGAAAACATGGTAGATACGCCGCCGGTACTTCTTATATAAGTGTTTTCATCGCATTACATACCGTGGCGTTATTTAGTTCACTTGGGTAAACGATTTTGAATCGATGTCACACAAACGAGGTTTTCGAGATGATATAAACCATACGAGTTTTATTAACGAGATTTATTAACGAGTTTTATTAACGATTTAATACGAGATGTTCTACAAATTGCTTTACTTAAACAAATGTTTTTGGGTTAAGAATCATGGCTACGAGGTTTTATAAACTATAAACCGCTTGATTTGAGTTGGTTAATTAAGTTGCAATAGTATACTCTTTTCAAAACAAGGTTTTCAATAAAGTATTGCAACATTCAAACTAGCCATGAATCCGACACTCCTATAAAACCTATGTACTCGCCAGCATTTCTTTGCTGACTTTGTTTTCACATATGTTTCTGGTGTTGATGCTTGATGATGAATACTAGGATGCATGAGTGACATAGGATCTGGATGAGGCCTTAGTGACTTAATAACAATATTAGTCGATATGTAACTTGTTATTTTATGTTAAGACAATGTTAATGTTTAATATTATCAATAAAATGAAACACTTTTTGTATCCATGGTTATGAAACGATAATTCTGTCACCACACTCCCCGACGTTTCCGCTGCGGTTTTGTTGTTTTAACGCGGTCGGGGTGTGACACTTGGAATCCCATTTCACTTTGACCAGAACTAATCTCTTGTGTTTGAGATTTTTGATCTTTCTATCTACAATCTGTAGCGGTCTTTCTACAAACTTAAGCTTCTCATTTACCTCTTTGTCCTTAAGAGGTACTACTAATGTTTCGCCTGCTAAGCATTTCTTGAGATTACATACATGAAATACATCATGTATTCTTGCCATTTACTCTGGCAGTTGTAGCTGATAAGCTACTGGTCCTATTCTCTTAATAATCTCAAAAGGTCCAACATTCCTGGGGCTTAGCTTTCCCATCTTAACGAATCTAACCACTCCTTTCCATGGAGAAACTTTTAATAATACCTTATCTCTTACCTGAAATTCCAACAGTTTTTGCCTGTTATCAGTATAATTCTTTTGACGATCGCGTGCTGCTTTTAGTCTTTCCTTGACTTGAATAATCTTGTCCGTTGTTTCTTGTACTATCTCTGGTCCAGACAGTTGCTTTTCTCCAATTTCTTCCCAACAGATTAGAGTTCGGCACTTTTGTCCATAAAGTGCTTCAAATGGTGCAACATTGATACTGGTATGATAGCTGTTATTGTAGGAAAAATCTATGAATGGTAAATGACCGTCCCAATTTCCTCCGAAATCAATTACACAAGCTCTAAGCATATCCTCCATTGTCTGAATTGTCCTTTCGCTTTGTCTGTCCATTTGAAGATGATAAGTTGTGCTTAGATTTAACTTGGTTCCCATTGCTTTCTGAAACTAGTCCAAAAATGAGAAGTAAAACGGCTATCTCTATCAGAAACAATAGATAAAGGAATTCCATGTAATGAAACAATTTCATTTACATATAACTTGGCTAATTGTTCCATACTAAAAGTTTCCTTCATTGGTAAGAAATGAGCAGATTTGGTTAATCTGTCTACAATCACCCAGATTGCATCATTACTTTTTCGTGTCTTGGGTAATTTAGTAACAATGTCCATTGTTATCAATTCCCATTTCCATATAGGCATTTCTAATTGCTGTAATAAGCCTGAAGGTTTCTGATGTTCAGCTTTAACCTGTGAACAGGTTAAACACTTAGCCACATAGGCTGCTATATCCTTTTTCATTCCTATCCACCAAAAATTCTTTCGTAAGTCTTGATACATTTTATCATTACCAGGATGTATCGTATACTTAGATTTATGGGCTTCTTCTAGAATTCGGTGGCGTAGGTTTTCTCGTTTAGGTATCTAGATTCTTTTCTTATGGAATCTCCAAATTCCATCTATTCCCTGTTCTAATTCCTTAATCATTCCTTTTAACTTTTCAGTATCGTTATTGATTACTGATTCCTGTATTTTTTTAATTTTTTCATTTAAATCTATCTGCAGATTCAATTTGAGAGAACGTACTCGTCTTGGCTTCTTATGATACTTTCAACTTAAAGCATCAGCTACTACATTAGCCTTTTCTGCATGATACTGGATATTGCAATCATAATCACTAAGAATCTCCATCCAGCGTCTCTGTCTCATATTCAACTCCTTTTGCCCAAAAACATATCTTAGACTCTTATGATCGGTGAAAACAGTAAACTTATTACCATACAGATAGTGTCTCCAAATTTTAAGAGCAAAAATTATAGCTCCTAACTCTAAATCATGAGTTGTATAATTCTCTTCATGATTCTTAAGTTGTCTAGAAGCATAGGCTATAACCTTTTGACGTTGCATCAACACACATCCATAACCTAACTTAGAAGCGTTACAATAGACTATAAAGTCTTCAGTTCCTTCTGGTAATGCTAGTATGGGTGCATTGGTCAACTTTTGCTTTAGAATCCTAAAAGCTTCCTCTTGTTTTGGTCCCCATTCAAACTTAATTGATTTACAGGTCAATTTTGTTAAGGGAATGGCTATTCCAGAAAAATCCTGAATGAAACGTCTATAATAACCTGCTAGTCCAAGAAAACTTTTCACCTCCGTCGGTGATTCAGGGACTTTCCATTTAGTAATCGCCTCGATTTTGGTAGGATCCACATGAATTTCTTCATGATTAACCAGGTGTCCAAGGAATTGCACTTCTTTTAACCAAAATTCGCATTTTGAAAATTTAGCGTAAAGCTTTTATTTTCTCAGCAAATTTAAAAGTGTATGCAGATGCGCTGCATGTTCCTCTTTACTCTTAGAGTAGATAAGAATATCATCTATAAAGACAATTATGAATTTATCCAGACAGGGTTTACATATTCTGTTCATCATGTCCATAAATGCGGCTGGGGCATTGGTTAAACCAAAAGGCATGACTGTAAATTCATAATGACCATACCTTGTTCTGAAAGCAGTCTTAGGAATGTCCTCTTTCTGTACTTTCAGTTGATGATATCTTGAGCGTAAGTCAATCTTAGAAAAGAATCGAGCTCCTTGCAGCTGATCGAATAGATCATCGATTCTCGGTAGTGGGTACCGATTCTTAATTGTAACCTTGTTCAATTCTCGGTAATCAATGCACATACGCATTGATCCATCCTTTTTCTTGACAAACAAGATTGGTGCTCGTGCTCCCCATGGTGATGAACTTGGCTGTATGAAACCTTTCTCCAGAAGTTCGTCAAACTGTTTCTTCAGCTCCTGCATCTCTGCTGGTGCTAAACGATAAGGTGCCTTGGCAATCGGTGTTGTCCCTAGTAATAGGTGAATTCTGAATTCAACCTCTCTATCTGGTGGTAATCCGACCAACTCTTCTGGAAAAACATCTGAGAATTTAGATACTACAGGAATATCTTTTAATTCTTTTCCTTTAGTCTTAATGATTATAGAAATCATATACACTAGTGATCCTTTCCTTGCATAACTTGCAGTTTTCATTACAGAGATGAATTTCGTAGATCTGGTTGACTTATCTCCTTTAATTGTGATCTTTTCACCCTTTGGTGAATTTACTTGGATTGATTTTTGATCACATAGAATACTGGCATGGTTGGCTACTAACTAGTCCATTCCTAATACAACATCAAATCCAGCAAGATTCATTGGGTAAAGGTTAGCAATAAAATTATGGTTTAAAATTTTTATTCTTGCTCCCTGCAAGAATTCAGTAATCTTAATGGATTCTCCATTTCCTGTTTCTACCAGGCCTTCTTGTTGAAGTTTAGTTAATGGTTAATTGAGAAGTTTGCAGAACGAAGTATTAATAAAACTTTGGTTTGCTCCAGAGTCAAATAATACTTTAGCAAAAATATCATTAACTAAAAACGTACCGGCAATCACATCCGGAATCATCTTGGCTTCTTCAACTGTTAGAACAAATGCTTTAGCATTCTTGGTAGTCTTGCTGTTCATGGCTGGAGCTAGTTTCGGAGAGTTCGGCCTAATATGTCCTTTTTCTCCACAATTGAAGCATATTCCATTACTGGGTTTCTTCCTGCAGTCTTCTTCCTTGTGTACAGATATTTTGCAGAAATTGCAGTATACCGAACATCTTCCTGAATGCTTCTTCTTACAGTACTTACAGTAAGGTGCAAAAGTAGAACCTGTACCTTTCCCACGATTGGAATTACCGTAGCGAAATTCTTGGGTAAGCCTTTGAGTTAGGTTCCTTCTCTGGTTCTCTTATTGTGTACGTACTAATTCATCAGTCAAGGTATTGGCTAATTCTACAGCTTCTTATATGGTTTGTGGTCTAGCTGCCTTGACTACATGTATGATTTCACTAACTAATCCCCAGATGTAACGGGAGATTAACACTGGTTTTGGTGAGGCTAAGGTTGGCACTATTCTAGCATACTCGAAGAATATGGTAGTGTAACCCTTGCAGTTTATTCCAGTCTTTCAAAGATTTAAGAACTTATTAGCAATTTATTCTTTTTCTTTGGGATGATAAAATTTCCTTTCAACCATGTCCTTGAAATCAGTGCACTCCATATTATAAACTTTGTCACGTCCTCTAGACTGGAGAATAGTATTCCACCATTCTAAGGCTGCATTCTTAAAAAGATTAGAAGCAAACAGAATCTTATCTTCATCTGCACATTTGCTTATTTTTAAGACAGCCTTTGTCTTTTCTATCCAACGTAGGGCTGCAATAGCTCCTTCATTGCCTGAGAATTCTATTGGTTTGCAAGACCAGAATTATTTGTAAGAACAACCATAAGGCATGGTTCTTCTTCTTTTTGGAATGGGAAATTGGAGTAACGGTCCATTATTCACACTGTGACTGGGTTCAGTGTGTTGACGTTTACTTCCACTTACAGATTTATTTTCTGCTTCTTTAATAGTTTTGATAATATATGGCATAGCATCTATGATTCCTTGTGCTACTACATGTTGAATGGCACTGTTATCTATTTGGTTTCCATTATTCTCATTATTCTGGTTTTCCTGATTTACTTCGTTGTCCATCTGGATTTACAAACATTTATCAGGTATTAATATCACAGAATAAGATTTAATGCAAACAATTACACAAACACATTGATCAAAATCGTCGTACATTGCGACTTACTCTTTTTCATATATATTACAAACTACAACTGGAATTTAAACACACTACTAGTTATGCATCCGTAGATATTAGATTATCTATTTTAGTTTTTTTTCACACTACACGCATTTATATATATATATATATATATATAGATATATATAGGGTCGGGATTTAGAGAAAACGGTAGAAAGTGTGAGAACGGTGAGAACGCTTATGGATCGTCCGATCAAAACAATCTATGGACTAGAATGGCGCGGTGGCGTTTTCGTAAATAACATCAATTTTATTATGTGGACGCGCTTCATTAAGGGTAAAATGGTCTTTTGACTTCTCCACACAAAACGCCATATCATGAAATAAAACGCCATACAAATAGCACACACCATTCTAACTAAAAACGCCATTAGATATAAAACGCCAAACTTAATTATAATAAAATCCCGCCTAAAAAAACCACGAAAAAAAATCCTATATACACAACATCTCATACATTCAATTAAAAACACACACAAAACCCCAAACGCCATATTTAATATATACCATTCGTCTTAGAAACGTCAAAAAACCCAAACATCAAATATCTTCTAAACCAAAACGTTTATTTGAAATTCAGTTTAGTTGTCTGTAAGCCTTCGATCAATGTAATGGACAAAATCCTTAAGTGATGATATTGTCCATTTCATTGAGTAAAATCTTATTAACTTATCATCAACTTCCATCCAATTTATAACGCCAAAACATACAAAAACATTGTTGAGGTTTGTTATCAATAAAGTTTAGCTGTATGGGGTGGACAACATTGCCAGTTATCTTTCTTAACCGAGGATTAACAATGTTGTCCATCTCATACAGCAAAACATTATTGATCTTAGCATGATCAAACTTTGAGGTTTAAAAGTGCTTTTATTTGGTGGCGTTCTTTTTATCGGTAAAAAGCCAAAATTAAAAAATAAAACATCGTTCATTGGAAAATTCAATATTCTTCTACAGGGAAAAGTTTCGCCGAATGGATTGTTAGCTCAATAAAATTTTGCTGCATGAGATGGACAAATCTTCAAGAAAAAGAGGCTGAAGATGAATAAAAACTAAAATGAATCATACGAAAGTCGAAACAGCCAGTGAAGATACTTCAAAAGAAGAAAGAGACTGCTGACAGTGAAGATTTGGAAGATCAATTGTTTATATTTTTTTTCTATTTTTCTTTTTCAGTTGATTGTTATATAAATAACAACGCCATTTATAATAAAAACGCCATACAGACAAATGTTTGTCAAAACGCCATAATGCCATAAAACGCCCCAAAAACTCCCAAGCTATAATAAAATTACTTTGGACAAGTATTATAAAAAACCCATAAAAAATTAAAAACCAAACTTGAAATGGTAACTAAAAACAGTAAAACTAAAACGCCAAACTTGAAAGATGAGACGTGTTACAGACTTCAGAGATAAAGCTTATCAAAAACAATAATTACAAACAGTAACTGAAAACGACGAAAACTTTATTATGATAATGCACCGCCTAACCTACGCGCCAAAATGACATCCTATAAAATGATACCAATCAGCAACTTCCATTTGATCAAACAAAAAAAAAAAAACAAACGCCAATACTACTAAATACCACTCACTGTAAAACGCCAAAAAATTAAAAAAAAAAATCAAAGATGGCTAATATGCTTTCTTGGATATTCAGTATTGTTCTTTGTGAAGTTTTCACTGAATGGATTTTGCTGCATGAGATGGACAAAAATTCAAGAAAAAGATACCGATGACAGTCAATGTCATTTTGTGTTCTTTGTTCTTGAAGAAGGCTTGGATGACGTGTGGGTGGGTTTTTCGTTTGGTTCTTCAACTTGATCTTCATCTTCAAAGATCTATATCCCCAAAAAACATCCATAAAAGCCGCTTCAACAGACGAGCAGACAAAAATAATCAAATCGATGGGTTTGTTAAGTTTTACATAAAACGCCATATATCTGGTGAAGATTGTGAAGAGATAGACTGATGACAGTGAAGATTGTGAAGAGAGATCCGATTAAGATTTTTTATTTTTTTTCGCATCTATTTTTTTCCCTATGGTTGTAATATAATCTTCCGATTGTAAAACACCAAGATACCACAAAACGCCAAAATGTATATAAAAAATAATAGAATAATGGGCCATCTTGTCTAAAACGCCTTTGAATCTAAGAACAAACAAGTCCTGGCCATACTTGGTATAGATGAAGCCATTCACAGAGAAATTCTGACCCCTTGGGGTTCCAATGGCATACGATTTGAATAACGCCATAAACGCCAAAATACTGATACAATGAAACCATGAAAAACGCCATATAATTATTGAATTTCGTTAACGCCAAAAAATATTAAACGCCAAAAATAAATCAATATTGTGAATAAAGAAATTGGAAAAGCGGAAGATAAAATGACCAAAAAACCCCTCGGACCCTGATCATGCCCCGCGCCACGTGTTGGGCCAGAATGCGTTCTCACCGTTCTCACACTTTTTGCCGTTTTCTCCAGAACCCGTTTATATATATATATATATATATATATAGGGTAAGGTTCATGTGAGAACCACCTTTATTGCGAGAACCAATGTGAACACAACCTAAAATAGCTAAAAAAACCTAACCCCCCCCCCCCCCCCAAAAAAAACCTAAACCCCCACCCCCCCCAAGCTAAAATGCTAAAAACTAAACCCCCAAAAAACCTAAAAAAATCTAAAAAAAAATAAAAAAAAAATCTAAATTTTTTTTAATATTTTTTATGTTAAAATCGCTACTTTTAGTAGCAAAAAAAAATTAAAAAAAAAATTTTTAAATAAATTTTTTTTGCTACTAAAAGTAGCGATTTTTTTATAAAAAATATAAATTTTTTTTGTGTGTTTTTTTAGCTATTTTTAAACATTTTTTGTTGTGTTCACATTGGTTCTCGCGGTTCTCGCAATAAAGGGTGGTTCCTAACGAATCTTTGTCCTATATATATATATATATATATATATATATATATATATATATATATATTATTACTAGTATTATGGGTTGTCCATTTGGAATTACATTTCCCGCTCGTCGTATTTCCACACGAGCTTCTCTCATATCTGTCTTATCCACTCTCCCCCCTCTATCAGTTCTTCCCTATATGTGCGGAGTTCCTACACATTCTCAGCACTCATGGGTGGCAGTGGTGCTGGTACTGGGTCAGGGTACTGAGGTAACGGTTCTCCATATTGGTACGGGTTGTTTAATATTTCTTGAACATACTGATCGTTATCCCAATATGGATCTAAAGGATTGAGGTTGGTATATTGTGCTATGGGGTTTGGTATTGGTTCTTCCTATGGATAGAGTTCCTGGTAATCCCTATGTTCATCGTTCCGTGGATCGTATGCTAGAGGATTAGGTGCTGGGATTCTAGGTATCTGGTCAGGGTCAAATGCTGGTATGGGAAATTGGTTTCCTGGGTTAAGTTCTATCTCCATTGGTTGGGTTGGAAATAGTGGCAACGGTTGTGGTTCCATCATCTGATCTAGGTTTGGATCAGCTGCAGTGGAGGCTAGTATATGGAAATTTACCAAACGTCTATTAACTAGGTCTGGTGTCTAGGCATTGACTTCCCTATTGGCTGCTGCTAATGCTCTTTGTTGTTGCAACTTTTTCATTCGCTTTCTCCTCTCGTGTGCTCCCCGACTGAACCATCCTCTCTTTTTCAGAGGGAACGGCTCTTCAGATTATGCCTTAAATATGAAAATCCCCTCTTCTGTATCAGCAGAATACCCCGAAGGAGTAGGCTGTGACGAGGTTCCTTCACTTTTGGGAGAACTATCTAGGTGACGATAGGCGTCAGACGTGCCTTGCTCTCTCATACTGTAAACTAACAGATTGTCAAATAACACAAAACAATAATATACATATTTACTCATTTTCACATAGATTATTTCCTAACAGGATTGATAAAAATCATGGTGTCAGCAGAACACTTTTGTGGCTGAAATCAGTGGTTGTAGCTCTGATACCACCTTCTGTCGCAACCCCCGACCCCTTGTCCCGGGAGCGGGCGGCCGTGACATGCTCAGAGCGGGTGGTATCGATGTTTATTAATTTTGGCAGCGGAAATTACATCAGGACTGTAGTTAGGAAATAGTTTATTAGAGTAAAACACCACATTTTTAAAAATAATAAATACATGGGAAAACCCAAGTTTCCATTGTAACATGTTTATAGGGATAAACTCTATTTTATTGAAATAAAACTTCTTTCTTATTTTAGGTAACTTTTATAGCCACTTTTCCCAAGCCTTCAGTGCTCTGCAGCTGGCTTCTATTTGGCTTTTACATTTTGTTACCCGAAACGCGTTTAAAAACATTTTTTCAGTGGGAAATACTGATGAGTGCATCCCAATTTAATCAAAACAACTTTTATCATTTACAGTATTGAGGGCATCCACAATTACATTTGTTTACATCTACTTAATTACCACCCACAGTATTGTCAATCCTGACTTGTGGTCATGTTACTATTCACAGTATTAGTAACAAGTAATGTATACAAAACCCCAACACACCGACAGTAACTGTAGAATCACAAATACTCAATCACCGCTTAAAACCATTGAGGTTTTGTTAAAACATTTTGACTCTTAAAAAGATTTACAAAATGAGAATGACTCACATTGCTGGTTTAGATATTACTACTGCTTCCTGGTGACTTCCTAGTTATAATCTATTAATTTAAACAATGCACACGTGTTAGTAAGATAACCCAATTTACATTAGCTATACCCCCGAGACAGAACTCCAACGACTAAGTCAGACAGAGCCTTGACATGCGTTACGGAGCTCTAGATCAATCGAGCAGAGTAACTAATACGTAACCGGGGTTATAATACTTACAACGAGGCAGAGATTCTCTTTTTAGTGGGTATTATGCCCGAGAATTATTTCTACTTATAAGAAATTGAGAGAGAAAATCGGATTTTGAACGAGTTGGAAATGAATCTCGATCATGCTATTTATAGGCCTGATCAGACAAGCTGTCTCGCCCCGCGACGAAGACGGGCAAGGCCTTCGTGGCCTGCGAGCGTAAAAAAGGCGGCCATAGGCCTGCCGAGTCATCGAGTAGGGTTGCTGAGTCATGTGCCACGTGGCACCATGACTTGTCCAGCACACAAGGGCAGTCGCGGCCCGCGACAGACTAAGGGGGTCTCGGTCGCGCCCCGCGAGCGACTGCTGAGTTTTGTTTTTGTTGATTTTTATAATTATAAAGGTATATTAAGCCTGTTTTTCGTATTCGGGGTATATTTTAGGACATATAGGACATGTTTAAGGGTTTCGGGAGAGTTGTTATATAAATAAGTGTCTAAATCATGAATAAGTATCGTAGATGTTCGATGATGTATAAACATGAGTGAAAAACGTAACAGTTATGTATGCACGATATGTATTTACAAGTTTAACATGCGTTTGCAAGAATCACGAATAAGGTATCAATGTATAATGAATTAATTCGTATCAGCATGAACAAATATGTGAAGTATAATTTGTAAGAAGTAACAAATTTTATTACGATCAAAGTCCCGGGTTTTACAACGGTACAACGAAAGACGATTACAATGAATACAAGTTTCAAAAAATAGAAATACAAGACAAACTTTCTATTTAAGGAAAGTTACGAAAAAGCAGAGCGTTACATGGATTACTTTGCTGAAAATAATCATTCACCATAGCCTCTTTATCAACCGCAAGTCTAAATAAATCTTTAAAGCGGTCTTTGAGCGGCCTGATGTTTAGCCAATTATCAATCCAGAACATAACAGAATGTCGCGTCCCCACCATGCCTTATAAATTTGCCTCTAATGGGAGATTAAAGCTAGAAAAATCCTTTTCAATTGACCAAATATCTTTCCAAATACCCACAAGAACAACGCATATCTTAAATAAATCAATTATTTTGAAATATGTAACAAACGATTTTTTATATATACTTTATGCAACTGATATACAATTTCTATATAAACTAGTACTTTATTAGAAACTATCATGATGCAATGTCGTGTATTCATTTCCGTATTTTAAGTTCCAGCAACAACGGTATTACGGAATAGGAACATGGAACTTCATACAAGATCTTTATATTTTTATAGAAATATTTGTGTGACATCCAAACTCACATTCACCAAATGTAGAATTTAACGAAAACTCAGTGACATGCGTCTCGGATACTCAACAGAAGTATGCATGACTTATTTCGTTTTTTAGTGGACTTTTTTTTAATGAAATTAAATTTATTAAAAGTAAAAAACACTTTAATATTAATGTTCCAAGTGAATAATAAAAACAGAGACGACTACAGACTAATGGCAGGTAGACGAGCAACAAGTTGCGCCGCTACCCCATTCTGAATAGCAAACCCTACCCTGCTAAACACAAAATTCTGCCCCTTAACATGCGCGGTGTTACTGCTTACCACCTGCTGAACCCACTTGAGGAACCGCACCGCGTCAGGGGCGAGAGCGCCAAAAGTATCGAAATTCTTCATGGTTTATGGGGTGTACAAAGAGGGTTGCAAGGTTTATGACGATTCTGTCATCTGGGATTGCGGAATTGGGTGGCAAACTGTAAATGTGGCATTCAAGGTGGTTGTTGAAGTGGATCCACCACCCGAGATGGCGGAACTAGGTGACTTGGCAAGACATCATGGCAGTGACTCAAACTTGGCGAGTGAAGTGGCAAGATGAATGGATGCGCCATTTGAGATGTAGAACTGAGCAAGGGATACATCATCATGTGACACACTGTCACAACCCCCGATCCCTTATCTGTCCCAGGAACGGGCGACCGCGAACTCAGTGGCGGTATCAGTTATTAATTTGGCAGCGGAAATTACATCAGGAGCGTAGTTAGGAAATATTTATCAGAGTAAAACCACCATATTTTATTTTTAATAATCACATGGGTAGAACCCAAGTTTATTATTACAACATGTTTACAGGGATAAACCCTACTTTATTGAATTTAAAACATCGTATTTTAGGTAACTTTTATAGCCACAATTTTCCAAGCCGTTAGTGCTCTCGAGCTGGCTTTTTACTACTTGGCTTTCACATTGTGTTACCTGAAACACGTGTTTAAAAACATTTGTCAGTGGGAAATACTGGTGAGTGAATCCCAGTTTAATCAAGAAACATTTTATCAATTAAAACAGTATTGAGAGCGATCACATTGTTTATTTCTACACAATTACTCATTCAGTACTGTCAATCCTGACTTGTGAGTCATATTACACATTGGCTAACTCGTTGTCCAATGGTAACGTACTGTCATCCCCGACTTACTACACGCGGTAGTAAATTTTGTATACAAAACCCCAACATACCGGAAGTAATTGAAGAACTACAAAGACTCAATCACTACTTAATTACATTATTAAGCATTTAAGGTTTTGTAAAACATTACAAAAAGATTAACAAAAAGAGGATAAACTCACATTGATATCTTAGACTTCGCGTAAGGGTTTCCTGGGATTAATCTATAATTTACACAAATGTACATAGGTTAGTATAATAACCCTTTTGATAATATTAATGATATCCTCCCCGAGACGGTATTCCAACAACTATGTCGGGCAGAACCACGACAGTTGTTATGGAACCCTAAATCAATCGGGCAGCGTATCTAATACGAAACTGGGGTTATAATACTTACAACGGAGCAGAACCTCACTAATTAGGGGTATAATACCCGAGTATAATAACTCTAATTCAGAATTTTGAGATTGAGAATGAATTGTGAACGAAATTTGGTTGAACCCGATGGCCTTCTTATATAGTTGCTGGACCTAGGTCTCTCGCGGCCCGAATAACATAAGCACAAAGCTTACGCGGCCCGCGTCAAAGCTGGGTCAACGCGTAGCTGGGCTGAGTCGACAACTAGCTTAGCCGGGTGTTGGGCCACGTGGCCGCACCGGGCTGCGCCACCTTTTTAGCCTCTCGCGGCCCGCGTAAGGGTTATGGGTTACCTTACGCGGCCCGCCTCAACTTAACTTTTCTTGTTTTTCATTTATTTTTAATGCTATATTGTATTATGGGCTCGGTTTTCACATACGGGCTTGGTTTTAAAAAGCGCGCCTCAGGCGCGCCTAGGCGCAAGGCGACATAAGGCGCAGGTCTTGGGGCTTTTCGCTCTCTCGCCTTGTGTTTTTACAGGAAGCGCCAGAAAAGCGCAAATTTTGATGATTTTTTGTGGGATTTTTGGCCAAAAAAGCGCGCCTCATGGACCCAAAGCATTCCACTGCATAAAAAATGGTGTACGTTGGCTGTTTTGACTTGTACATGTAAAAAAAAAAAAAAGCCTAATTAAACTGCCGCACGCGGGCCTGGGATTTCGGAGCTGCATTCGTGTCCGCAGAACGTGCGGGCACGCACGAGTTCAAGCAAATCCCAGCTGAGAAAATCATTTTTTGCACCCCCCTGCGCGCGGGTAGGACTTGTGGTAAAACATGTCATAAAGCTACAATGGAGTAGTAAATGCTTTACCTTATAAACAACCACTCACTTTGTCCCCACACCGATGTGGGACAAAGTATTTATAAAAAAAAAATTATATGGGCTCTAGATATGAATATAAATATATATATATATATGCATGATATTATAAATTAACTGCATAGATGGGATATATAAAAAAAAATTATTTAAACATCTTGCGCTTCGGGTACGAAAAGCCCACCGCTTTTGCGCTTTGCGCTTCGCGCCTCAATTTTAGACCTCGTCGCTTTTGTGCGCCTCTCGCTTTTTAAAACCAAGCATACGGGTGTATTTAAAAACATATAGGGTTATTCTAAATATATTAGGGGTGTCAGAAATATTTTGGAGGGTTGATATATCTTGGTATAACTCCTGGATTATTTAATAAAATATATAGTGCACACATATTAAGTATAGTAACCCAATTCCACTTTATCCCTACGTCACGAGACAGAACCCTAACGAATTTAGGCAGAGTCTTGATATACGTTACGGGGCCCTACGTCACTTGGACAGGGTATCAGTGATCAAGGGTTAAAACATTTAAAATGGGGCAGGGCTTTTATTATTATTATTATTATTATTATCATAGTGTAAATAAAAATTAAGAATATATATATGTGTAGAGAGTGAGATTGAGAGAAACTTAAGCAATTGAGATAGTTGCCTTTTTCTTTCTATTTATATGGAAATGTAAAGTATTAAATGCCACATATATATTGCCATATTACATATTCCTTCCACGTAATGCATGTATCCATGCACAAAAGTATGGATTTAAACTAGTGCTCGTGTATTTTCAATTTTAGTAATGTTAGTTTGAAATTATTATTGTTTTATTATTATATATATTATAATTAATTTAACTGCTTCACTCATTTGGCGCTTATAACTTTTAAAAGTATAACGTTTTATAAAATAATAAATATACCATTAAAACGAGAATAATTTTATCTATATTTTGAACCAAGTTTTATTAAAAATAAAGTAGGTTCAAATATAATGTATTTTTATAATTTAATTATTAAACGGTTCTTACTTTTGCCAAAACACCTTATATTTTTATTGGTCAACTTACCCATGATGCATCCTTTTAATAACATAAGTTTTTATATAATTTATAAAAATTTTGGGAATGTTACATCCTCCCCACCTTATTTTAAATCTCGTCCTCAAGATTCCCTGAAATATGGATGAATATTTTTAGTTAGTTTAGTTTTAAGGTATATTCTGCCATTTGTTTTGAATTTCATTTTACTTTGACCAAAACTATTCTCTATGAGATTCTTATTCTTGACTGAAATGTATTTTAACACAGCTTTTAGTTACAAGTTTCTCAATGCATCAATAATCTAAGGTAATGTAAGGGAATTCTTATAATTTCGTTAGCGTTCAACTTAAAGAGTTCCTTCCGTTCATCTTGTCACACGAATTTCGAGACGGATGATCAAACGAAATAGTGTTTGATATTGGAATTTAGAGACGTATATGAGAGATTCTTAATAAATAAATCTAAAATTATCATTGACACACATGTTCGTGATTTATTTCTAATTGTCAATCATTATGGTCTTTGGATCATACATGTCCATATAATCATACATTTTACATACTGTTATATACACACCATTCATAAGGTCAATGTATTTAACAGATTCATATTTCCAAAAACAGGTCAGACATCAGGTCATGGTACTATTTAGGGAATTCCATTATCATAACATATACCCCATCTCACCCGGTCTTACCGGAGAGGTAACCCCATCTCACCCGGACAAGCTGGAGAGTCTACCGCACCATGCCCAGTTTTACCGAAGAGGTAATTATCATGATATTTCCCATAAATAGACTGTTCTCAAATCAGGATTTTGAAAGTACATTGTTTATTATGGTTTGCAACCAGAAACAAGGAAATCAGTATTCTCATGATGAATCATATTCTAGAACCGAGTAGTACTAATAAACAAGAAATAACAGTGGCCAAGTGTTATTGCTTATTTATCGTGCTTGCACTATCCTAGTCATTATCCTCACGGCATACCGATAACCATCACACTTTATCTATGCAAGTAATTAGCTTATCTCGAAGCTTTATACTAAGGCATTTTTCTTAAGTTCAAGTCTAAATAATATTCTAAGTGTTACCGGTAATTATCAATATCCAAATTTTTAAGCATAGATATTATTATGGTTGTGGTTTTTCTTTTGTTTGGAAAATGGAGTTTTGACAAAATATCATTGTCTACATTGACTCTATGGTTTGGTTAAATGTGAAGAGTATGCTTACAGCTAACTCTATTTATGCATATAAAATCTTTAGATCCCGTTACAAGGAATATTTCATTGAGACAAATGGCATTTTAAAACATAGTAGGTTTCATGGTTTATTCTTATAATAACTTCATATTTTCATATGAATTACCAATGACATTTTCTCTTACGTTTATCTTACAGAAGATATTATATTGGGTATACCATCAAGAAATTCTATTGGGTATATGCATATATGTGTATGAAATTTCAAATCTTTAGTTAATATTAAACTTACGGAATATATACACACATATATAAAATAATAACTATACATTCGATGGTACCAATCATCAAGCTTATTTCCATGACTTGATTTTATCCTTTTATAAAGGTAGTATATTGAAATAAATTTCTGTCAAATATAATATTTTGGAATTAAAAGTTTAGGGAAATAAATTACTCAGAATATAAATTTTCTGGACTCATAAGAACAGTTTCATTTTTAACTAATGGGTTAAACTATACCAGACTCACTATTTATGTTACCTTAATAATTTCTCCTCAAGTAACCATCTATATATCTATTCCAATTATTACATTCCTACATTTTCCTTTATAAGAATCAATTATAATATACATTTAAGATTGAGAGGCATTATTTAGAAGAATATTTGCATATGTGACCCATGACATTGTATTTATGGGTTACCAAGAGATATATATACTATACATAAATTACTTTCTGTAATTCATAACAATATAGCGGATATATATATAAGATTAAATATTAATATATAGTATAAACTTAAAACACATAACATAGTAAGTAATACAAAGTTTGACGTTTCAAAAATTGATTCTAAATATATTTGAGTAATATACATGTATTGAAATATGTATGTATATCCCATACAATATTAATAGTAATTTATTTAAAGATATTACAATATTAAGATTGTAATTCTGAATTTTAAATAAAGTTATATATACAGGACAAAAGTACTAAACACACATTTGAGTCAACTATTCTTATGTGGGGCATCCATTTTTTTTAATTCTAGTGTGAGAAAAAAATGAATGTTTAGGAACATTTTAACGTGCCAGGTAAAATAAATAAATATATACTAAATCATTGATTTAAGTAGGAAAAGATGTTTTCACTGTTATAATATTTTTATTTCTAAAAATTTAATTATCCAATCTCTTTTATATGTATCGATTGTTCAAACCAAAAAAAAATTTATGGCTTCTTTTTAAATATAATATTCTAATTGATAGAGAATGAAAACCTGATTATTTATATATGATTATCATGATATATATAATGACCCTTTTTATCTTATCCTCTCTTTATAGTTTTAAATGTATAAATTTTACAGGTATCCTAATATATATAAATATATATATTTTTATGTTATATACACGTATATATTATTAAAATGTATTATAGTGTATATATATACATTTCAAATATAATAGAATTGTATTATTTAACTATTATACATTAGCCAGCTGACTGGAATATTTTTCTTTATAATTTAAGATACACAATCCTATAACTAATATGGCTAGTTAATTTTATAATCTTATATTAATTATTTCCAGGTATAAGACCTATTCTGGACATACCTTAATATTAAAGATTTGTAGAAATACTTTCAACGTTTAGTTAGATCTTTCTACGTAGTCCAACCAACCCAAATCTTTAAAAATTTTAAATGATTTTATTTAATCATGAATAATCATCATATTCATTTAACCATCTATTTTATTACTAAGTATTTGAATAGAAACTTTTAGAAGTAATTCCAACATCAATTATTTCATAAAACTATGAAAGTATGAAGTCTTATGATCAACTAGTTATAAACCAGAAGGGATAAAATAAAGTGGGAAATTGGTACACCTGGGTTTCAAAACTTGCTTTGGCTCGATCCACTAAAGCAATCTTTTAAATTTTTATTACTTCTTAAAATCCTTTCGGTTAATTTAATAGCTTTGGTTTTATTTATTTAAATATAAATTATTTTGAAATAATATTATTAAAATCACAAAGTTTTAAAGTTTTATATCATATATTTCAATATGTATTTTAAACCAAAGTAAATGATTGGTTCCAAAAGAGAGTCATAAATATGAGTGCTTTGTTAATAACCAACTTAGTTTGATGTATATTATGATATTATTTAAGTAGGTGGTATTAATTATCACAGACAAATTTCTAGTATAAATATTTGGGTACAATCATAAAATAGATTGATTAAAAATGGTGAACATTGCGACTCATATATATATATATATATATATATATATATATATATATGTATTTATTTATTACAAGCTACAACTGAAATTCAAAATATACTAGTGATTATATATCCGTAACTTATTTTAGTCTATCTAGGTTATAGGAGTATTAGGCTCAACATGCTTTTATGTAAGGTTTATTCTATCTCCTGTCTCTACTAGGTTGTTATCTAATGGGTAAAGTTCCTTTAAAGTTTCTAGCTCATAGGTGGCATGGGTGCTGGTACTTGTTTGGCGGTTCAACTATTTAATATAAGTTAGCATTTACTGCTGTAGTGGCTAACATATGGAGATTTACCCATTGTTCATCTAATTCATCTTTCCTTGGTAGGTTATTGCCTGTTTCCTGAGTTTGTGTATTTATTTCCTCAGTGATTATCACTCCCTTTGGTTGTGACTTCTTTATTTTCTCTTGACTTTTTCTAATAATCCTACTTCTCTTCTTAGTGGTAAATGGTTTCTTAGACTGTGCCTTACGAATAAATATTTATTCCTTAGTATCTGCTGAGTATCCTGAGGGATTTGGTTGAAATGAGGTTCCCTTATCTTTTGGTGAACTATCTAGTTGACGATAGATGTCTGAAATTCTTTGCTTACCCATACTGTAGACTAACAAATAGTCAAATAATATAAAACACATAATCACATAAGTTATTTCCTAACACAGAATTTAAAATTTAAGTGTCAGCAGAACACTTCTTTGGCTTGAACCAGTGGCTAGGCTCTGATACCACCTTCTGTCACAACCCCCGATCCCTTATCTATCCCGGGAACGGGCGGCCGCGAACTCAGTGGCGGTATCAGTTATTAATTTGGCAGCGGAAATTACATCAGGACCGTAGTTAGGAAATATTTATCAGAGTAAAACCACCATATTTTATTTTTAATAATCACATGGGTAGAACCCAAGTTTATTATTACAACATGTTTACAGGGATAAACCCTACTTTATTGAATTTAAAACATCGTATTTTAGGTAACTTTTATAGCCACAGTTTTCCAAGCCGCCAGTGCTCTCGAGCTGGCTTTTTACTACTTGGCTTTCACATTGTGTTACCTGAAACACGTGTTTAAAACATTTGTCAGTGGGAAATGCTGGTGAGTGAATCCCAGTTTAATCAAGAAACATTTTATCAATTAAAACAGTATTGAGAGCGATCACATTGTTTATTTCTACACAATTACTCATTCAGTACTGTCAATCCTGACTTGTGGGTCATATTACACATTGGCTAACTCGTTGTCCAATGGTAACGTACTGTCATCCCCGACTTACTACACGCGGTAGTAAATTTTGTATACAAAACCCCAACACACCAGCAGTAATTGAAGAACTACAAAGACTCAATCACTGCTTAATTACATTATTAAGCATTTAAGGTTTTGTAAAACGTTACAAAAAGATTAACAACAAGAGGATAAACTCACATTGTTATCTTAGACTTCGCGTAAGGGTTTCCTGTGATTAATCTATAATTTACACAAATGTACATAGGTTAGTATAATAACCCTTTTGATAATATTAATGATATCCTCCCCGAGACGGTATTCCAACAACTACGTCGGGCAGAACCACGACAGTTGTTACGGAACCCTAAATCAATCGGGCAACGTATCTAATACGAAACTGGGGTTATAATACTTACAATGGAGCAGAACCTCGCTAATTAGGGGTATAATACCCGAGTATAATAACTCCAATTCAGAATTTTGAGATTGAGAATGAATTGTGAACGAAATTTGGTTGAACCCGATGGCCTTCTTATATAGTTGATGGACCTGGGTCTCTCGCGGCCCGCGTAACATAAGCACAAAGCTTACGCGGCCCGCGTCAAAGCTGGGTCAACACGTAGCTGGGCTGAGTCGACAACTAGCTTAGCCGGGTGTTGGGCCACGTGGCCGCACCGGGCTGCGCCACCTTTTTAGCCTCTCGCAGCCCGCGTAAGGGTTATGGGGTACCTTACGCGGCCCGCCTCAACTTAACTTTTCTTGTTTTTCATTTATTTTTAATGCTATATTGTATTCCGGGCTCGGTTTTCACATACGGGGTGTATTTAAAAACATATAGGGTTACTCTAAATATATTAGGGGTGTCAGAAATATTTTGGAGGGTTGATATATCTTGGTACAACTCCTGGATTATTTAATAAAATATATAGTGCACACATATTAAGTATAGTAACCCAATTCCACTTTATCCCTACGTCACGAGACAGAACCCTAACGAATTTAGGCAGAGCCTTGATATACGTTACGGGGCCCTACGTCACTTGGACTGGGTATCAGTGATCAAGGGTTAAAATATTTAAAATGGGGCAGGGCTTTTATTATTATTATCATAGTGTAAATAAAAATTAAGAATATATATATGTGTAGAGAGTGAGATTTAGAGAAACTTAAGCAATTGAGATAGTTGCCTTTTTCTTTCTATTTATATGGAAATGTAAAGTATTAAATGCCACATATATATTGCCATATTACATATTCCTTCCACGTAATGCATGTATCCATGCACAAAAGTATGGATTTAAACTAGTGCACGTGTATTTTCAATTTTAGAAATGTTAGTTTGAAATTATTATTGTTTTATTATTATATATATTATAATTAATTTAACTGCTTCACTCATTTGGCGCTTATAACTTTTAAAAGTATAACGTTTTATAAAATAATAAATATACCATTAAAACGAGAATAATTTTATCTATATTTTGAACCAAGTTTTATTAAAAACAAAGTAGGTTCAAATATAATGTATTTTTATAATTATAATTTAATTATTAAACGGTTCTTACTTTTGCCAAAACACCTTATATTTTTATTGGTCAACTTACCCATGATGCATCCTTTTAATAACATAAGTTTTTATATAATTTATAAAAATTTTGGGAATGTTACACACACCAAGCAACCTATGCGTTTATGTGTGATTTTCGTTTATGAAGTACCAACTTTGATTTTATAATAACTTGCACAAAAGATTTTAATGATTTTTCATATTGTTTTATATCAATACACATGTAACATTATATAATAATCTCATTTACTTTAATTACTATGTTTGGTTAATTATAATTGTACACAGAGTCGGCCCTGAGAGTGGGAGGAGAGGACAACTGCCCAGGACCCGTGATTCCGAAGGGCACATTCATAATTTGGTGCCCTTAAATTAAAAAAAGAAGGAAAAACTTTTTCTAGAAACTTACTAATCAAAGAGTAATTAAAGTGAAGTGTAGTTAAAAAGAAGAACTATAAAAGCTTTTCACCAGAATTTTCTTCCGATCGGTTAAATAGTTGCAGCGGCAATATTGGAGGGGAAAGAGAAAAGAATATGTATTGTTTTATAGGCTGACCTAAATTTTGACTGAGCATCCTCTAAAAAACTGTGTACTCCAAATTTCTAGTCATTTTAAACTTTTTTCTTTTCTTTTTTCTCTATCAACCTAAAATAATAAAGCTAAAGCTAGCTATAATTTTATATTTCTTAGTATAATTAATTTAATTTAGCTGACTTTTGCTATTTCTTTTAGTTTACTTTTTTTAGCTCAATAAATATATTATTTCAAATATAGAAAACTTTATATTATGACCCATTTAGGTTTGACAAAATTGCAGAAAAAAACCTTTATGTATACCCCAAACTGCACTTTATACCTTTCACTATGAAATCCGCCAAAACCAACCTTTACGTTCATGTTTTGTTACACATCACAACCTTTACACCAAACCTAGTTAAAAAAGTCAGTTAAGTTGCCCCATGTGCGATGCATGTGAGGGCATATATGTCATTTCATTTAATTTTTTTATGGTTAAAAATCAAACAATAAAAAAGGTAATATATGTTGTGTTCCTGATTAAGATTCATCAATGGTGATCTTGTTGCTGTTTTAACATAACTTTCTTTCTTTCTTCCCAATTTACAGCAGCAGCAACACAACTTCATTCACCAATCACCATTTTTACAGCATCACAAGGTTTAAAGACTTACATAAAGATTCACCATTTCATTTAAACCAAAGTCAACCCCTCTTAGTCTCCCCTAGATTCAACAGCACACAGCTCCTTTCTCTCTCTATCTACAACACCAAAACATTAATTAATTTCATTTAAATTGTGGCCTTGATAATGATATCATTTATTCATTTGTGGACTCAAACTTCAAGCTCTGTTTCGAGTACAAAGTAGGAAACATCACCTCATCGTGTATCATCCAAAACCTAACAAGGCTCATCGCGCGACGGACGTTTAACAATCTGTAATTATTAAACGGAGCTGTAAATAAACGGAATTTGAACCAAGTTCGCCGGAGCCTGAACCTGCCGCTGTAAATATACAGATTTAAAACCCAGTTCGCCGGAGCTTGAACCCATCGGAGTTCCATCAGGTTGACCGGGTGGGTCACCACCACGAAAAACCACACCACCACCACGCCCTACAACCAACCACCTCCGGTCACCTCACAACCACCGTAAACCCCAAATATTCACCATCAACTTCCACCCCGTCCCAGCGTCACCACCACGAAACAACACACTCGACAACCACCTTCTCCATCCATCACCTTAACCACCTTCTCCATCCATCATCTTAATGAGCGTAAGGTAGTAGTGAGGTCAGGGATGACAGTGGTTGATCAAGGTTTTGAGCTTTTTGAAGATGTGTGCAGGTGTAAAACAGTAAAGGGTAAGAGGTTTGATATGGGTTTTGTGGTGGGTTACTGGATATGAAGATGAAGACTAATGCTGGGTTTTGTGGGTTTTTTTAAATACATATTAAAAAGACGGGTGAAAAGACATTAATACCCTCACATGCAAAGCATGTGAGGTAACTTAACCAAGAAATCTAACGGTGTTAGTGGTAAAGGTTGAACTTGTAGCAAAACATGAATGTAAAGGTTGGTTTTGGCGGATTTCATAGTGAAAGGTATAAAGTGCAGTTTAGGGTATACATAAAGGTTGTTTTCTGCAATTTTGTCTTTAGGTTTTATTGAATTGGTTTTACCTAACCCATTTTGAACAAACTTGTTTTGACCCGTATTGTTTTAACCCAATTAACTTGTTTTTGCGTTAATTGTCGATTAGTTAGGACATAGGTTTTATTTGGCATTAATTATCGGTCATTTGGGTGTTATTTGGCGTTAATTATCGATTATTTGGGTGTTATTTGGCTTGAATTGTCGATTATTTAGGCGTTAATTTGTTAGAAATTGTCTATTAGTTAGGATTGAATTGTCGATTATTTAGGCGTTAATTTGTTAGAAATTGTCTATTAGTTAGGACTAAGGGGCTCATTTTAAGATCTCGGACAAGGCACCTAAATTCTCAGGGCCGACCCTGATTGTACAATTATTATACAAGTAATGATCCTATAACAAAGTAAAATTTTCTTATTAATCTTAGTATGGTATGGTGTGGTGTACACGATTATGTAATATGATATGATATGATATGATATGATATGATATAATATAATATAATATAATATCGTATCATGTTATATAATATAATATGATACGATACGACGATAAGGTACATCATGGCATGGCATGACATGATATTATATGATATGATATGATACGATACAAAACGCTATGGTATGATATGATAGTATACGTATAAAGATGATATTAGACAATATGATATGTTATGATATACAACCGAAACACTATATCTTTCAACATCTTAGGACAACATTGAACTTAATAGTTTTATCACTTCAACATCTTAGGACAACACTGAACTTAATAGTTCTATCACATTCATCAAAATTTCTATCAATCACAACCTTTATCCATCAAAACATTGATGATAAAAAAAAACCTATAACAATGTATAACATAAGTTGAATAGCTGATTAACTAACAGCCTCTGATTCTGAACACCTGTTGTCAAAAGTCTTGCACTTCTTAGTGCTACCTGCATCATTATTCTTGTTTCTAGTTTCCACCTTGTAATCAGTGATTCTCATCATCCGTGCTAGAATAAAAAAATTCGAATTATGCTTGTAACAGAACTATAGAAATTCCAAAACTACAACTCGTATGACATTGATTTTTACAAATTTTGAGCGGATATTTGTTTTATGGTATGATTGAATCTTTAGGAACCGATAATGTAGGATATGGCATTCATCAATGGTGAAAACAAACTTATGAACAAAGAGTGAATAAAGATGCTGGTAACAATAAAAAGAAAGAAGCAGACAAAGAAGAAAACCTAAAAAATACCGTTTAATGCGGGATATTTATAAGGTTCCAGCAAGTGATGTGACTTTGGAAGCAATGACTCGACAGGAACCTTAACCCCACTGTCTTGAATGGGAACCCTATGAACTATCAACATGTTATGACCCGGTCTTGACACACTGGCCAAAGATCTGGGTATCATGTTAAGAACAGCAACAACAGATCTATCAAAAGGTTGAGGCAAGTAGCAAAAGTGAAAACGAAAAGAAGATGATTTTGAAATGTAAGAAATGATTTTTATTGGGAAATCGATATACGATTGGAATAAACTAAAAGAAAATTTCAGCCATCGAATGTGCATCTCTAATCTCTGCCCCCAACCCTATTTATAGATGGAGTGCCCAGTATCCCTACACTAACCTCACATATTTTCAAATAGACCCCAACTCTTATACGCAAATACACTTTTGGTCAAGCCTAAGAAGTACGAATATAATTTCATGATTTTTCAATGAGAACATCCAACGTTAATATTTTGGCACTAATGCAAATATTGAATTTTTAGAGCTATCTATGATTTTTAGTTTACTATTAAGTCTGTAAAAGCGACTGATGCTAAGGTCGTAAGTATTTTAAAACCAAGTATGCATTTCAAGTAGATGTTTTTTTAGTTAAATTCATTCAAATGAGTTCCATAAAGCGGTTATTGTGGTCAAATTATATGAAATTTTGATCGGAGAACTTTACTACTAAGACAATAAGGTGCAGTGTAGCATAAAAGGAGTGGGGTTTGATCGGTAAGCGTAATCATTCAAAAAAAAACTATTATGACAATATGGTACGTAACTTACTAATTATAATGTCTATCACCAATACAATAGTGCTTGCTTGTTCGAAAAGCTAACTCGAAATGGACGTAGTTTCCTTTTGGTTGCATATAACCCCTTCTTGATCCGTTTATAAGATCTCAAAATTTACACAACTAAATTAAGACTACCTAATTGTGATGGTTTTATCTTAACTTCTATATAACTCGTACTTTTTTAGAAACAATTATGACCGAACTCATTGATTTCCGTATTTTAAGTACCAGTTACGAACTTGGCACATGGACTTCGCTTGAGATCTTTATATTTTAGTGGGAATATCTGTGTTAAATCCAAAGTCACATTCACCAAAGTAGAATAATATGAGATCTAGTAACGTTCAAAACTTGTGACAGGCATCTCTAATATTCAACGGAACATATGCAAACCACATGTCGCTTTATCCCAAATTTCACAAAAAATGGAATAAAATAAGCACCATTTGTTTGATCTCAAGATTTACACAACTAAATTTAACTACATAATTGTGACGGTTTAACTTAAACTCCATATAAACTCATGCATTATTAGCAGGGGCCGATCTACGTGGAGGTGAGGGGTTGCCCGGGATGCCCCTAAACTTAATTTCTTGGCGAAATACAAAAAAATATTGTGTTTTTCGGTTTTATGTATTTGAATACTACTAAGCAATTATTAGGATACCCCTGAATATAATATTAGTGAGAAATAAAGAAGAAAAATGAAATAATATGAAGAGTGGTGAGATCTTCGCCGAAGTTGCAGAGAGACTAACGAAGAAGACACTACGGGGCTGTTTGTTTGCCTCTGAATGGCTTCATTCAGAGGTAAACCTCTGAATCGGTCAGAGGTATCCTTGTTTGGTTCACTAAAAAGCCCACCTCTGAACTGAACCATTCAGCCTGAATGGTTCAGCAACATTTAAACGCTGAATGAAAATTGGTCAGAGGTACCCTTTGCTCCTTCTTCTTCACGAGTTCTCCACAGCCACCACCTCCACCTCCGACACCACCTCCACCACCTCCGACACCATCTCCATCATCATCATCATCATCAACTCCGACACCACCTCCGACACCATCTCCATCATCATCATCATCGTCACCGACGCCACCACCTCCACCATCTCCGCCAACACCTCCACCATCTCCGCCAACACCTCCACCATCTCCGCCACCTGCACCTCCACCATCTCCGAAACCCCCAAATCGAAACCCCCAAATCAAACCCTAATCGATCCCATCATCGAACATCATCGTCATCATCTTCATCGATCATCATCATCTCATCAACATCTTCATCTTCATCGATCATCATCCGCTGTTTGTCTTGAGTCCGGTTGTTCGGATCTAGGGTTCTTGATTTGGGGATCTGGTCATCGGATTGTTCTTGGTGGTTGCAGGTAGGGAGAGAAAGGGGAAGAGATGATGATGATGATGATGATGGCGGTGGCGGTGTTGCAGGTCGGGAGAGAAAGGGGAAGAGGGGGGGGGGGGGGGTGATGAGTGAAAACTGATGAATGATGATGATGATATTGGATTTATAGAAAAAAAATTAAAACGGGTTTATTTTGTGGGGAGGGGTAAAAACGTCATTTTACACTGTCATCCAGATATGGAACCAAACAGCATTTTACTGGTTCAGCACTTACCCATTCAGACCCTCTTACCCATTCAGACCTCTTATTCATTCAGCACTTATTGGTTCAGATGTTGCCAAACAGCCCCTACCTTTTTTTGTTTTAAAACCAAAAGATTAGCAATTATTATTTGAATTTTTTCCTTCTCTTGGAATTTGGAAAGTGGGCTGGAGCTCACGTGGGTTCAATAACTTATCATTGTTTCCCTATTTTATTTATTAATATTAGTTTTAGTTATAATTTACAATTACAATTACAATTTCACTTTTTACATATTATTATTCAATTAGTTATCTATTAGTATTTAATAACTTATCTATTAGTTTATTAATCAATATATTATTTATTATTTAATCAACTTATTACGTATTAGTTTATTAAATTTTTTATTTTGTTTTATTTAAAGCTTACTACTTATAACAACCTTTTATTATAAATCATCTATTTTTTAAACTATGTAAATACCGGATAACGCGTATCGCCGTATAAAAATGCTTTGATGTCGAAATTATTTTGTATTAGAAAACCTCAAACACTTTAACAAATATACTAAATTAAAGTCCGTGATGAATTATTAGTATGTATCAAAAGATACAAAAACTTACATTAGAAATCAATCCGAAAATTTTAATGTTCACTTGTACAGTAAAAAATTTGGGACACCCCTGAGTTTTTCTTTTAGTTCCGCCACTGTTATTAGACACTATCAAGATGCAATATTGTGTGTTCATTTCCATTTTTTAAGTACCAGCAAGATGATATTACGATCTAGGGACATAGATCTTCATTTGAGATATCTATATTTTCTTTATCAGAATGTATTGAGTGTTGTACAAACTCACATCCACTAAACTAGAATTATATGAGGGTTTGTAACGTTCAAGGCTCGTGACACGCATCTCAAGTATTCAATGGAGCATATGCAAAACTGTATGTTGCTTACGTACATTCAACCTAATGTGGTGAAGCGACAAGAGGTGGGCCAACAAACCAACTTATCATCTCATGTTTCCAATCTACTTATAATCCAAACAAGAGAAACAAGCTTCCCATCCTATGTAATAATCGAAGTAAATCATGTGAGAATATTATCTGCTTTGCCCTCGGTGGGTTACCTATCAAGAAACTAATGAATTTTTTTCACCCAACGAGTTGCTCGCCCCGGCAAAACGCGTCCTAGTAGAGAAAGTTTCCACTCCATTATAAGGAAAGCTTTCATCCCCCTAAACAAATGTTAAGACTTACATCTCAACCTCGCTTACGGAACCCAACATCCGCTGGCACACAGACCTAGCCCAGGCTAGGCTATCTGAAACCATTTGTGACATCCCAAGTAAACTGGGTAACCCCGCACTAGGTTGCCCAATCAAGAACTACTTACGCTTTGTTTTCACTTTACAAATTGTTTGCCCAGGAAAAACACATCATAGTAGAGAAGGTTTTTCCACTCCTTGTATAGAACACTTCATTTTCTCCCTCAACTGATGTGGGAGTTACCTCCTATATTATGTGTGCAACTTCTAAAAACTTTCAACTGAAAATCACATTATTTTGATAACACATACGGTCTTTGAACCCAACATTTAGACAATTACTACACTATCTAAAGGTTAGCAGAATCTTCAAGGTCGAAGATATATTTTATGTCATTGAATTTAAGATCCCTTTTTCTATCTTGTTCATATGGCTTTCACAAGTCAGTTATAGTTTAAAAATTTATTGAGAATATGGAATTAGGTTTATATTTATAACTACGTGCCCTTTTGATATAAATTAATCATGGGTTCATCTTCATATGCGACTCAAGCATAACGCAAGTAATGAGTGGTTAGGGGGAATCTTGAATAAGTTTCCATATGTGATACTCATCTCACACTAATGTGACTATATTGAGATCAAACGGGTGAGCTACAAATCAGTTTTCCATTATTGGTCAATTTGGTTATTTATGGTCGATTTTAGCAAAAGTTGCCTTCCTAGTTGGCACCATGTTACAGGAGCTAAGGCAGTATATTATGCTCACGCAACATAGATGAACGTTGCCGCTTTATTCATGAACCTTTATATAGGATCAACCCTAGAAAATGAAACTAACCGAGTTTATTTTAGTAACAAATATACACATTCTCATAGTTTCTTCTTTTACATCTAGTTTATGTTTGTGTTATTTTTAAAGAAAGGAAAAATTACACGTTTTGTCCATTATCTTTATACCCTTTTTCAGGCGGTGTCCTTTTCAACGAATTTTGACAGGTTTTGCCCTTTATAGGGAATTTTGTTACGCGTTTTCTCCTTTAACCCTAACCCAGTTAGATTTTTTTGTTAAATCTGATCATGTGACTTGCATGTCAGGGTATTTTTGTCATTTCACCTTAAAGGACTAAATATGTAAATAACTTCTCTCCACCACCACCAAACACCCTCCTACCACCGTGACTGCCGGCACCAGCCACCACAAAATTAATCGATCAAATTAAATTACAGATCAATTTGTAATCAAATTACAAGGAATTGATTGAAGTTTAAGCAACACAAACAAATCTAATCAAAATACATCATAAATCACAGATCAATTTGTAAATATGTACAGAACATAACCTAACTTAAACTTTTGTAATCAATAATTAACATACTGAATCACGTCGCAAGATGTCTAATAGGTGCCGACTTCTCTTTGTCTTGTCTTCATCATCCAAAAGAAACCGTGTTGTTTAAATTGAAGGCAAGAAAATCAAGGAAGGTTTTGGATTGAATTGAAGACGATTTAACAAGAACATTCCCCACCAGCAACCACCATCCGCCACCAGCAACCACCTCACTCACTTAAGACCCTACTCCTCTTCCTTATTTTAACTCACGATCAACACAATAATTTCTCATTTGTCACAAATCACTTGGTGGAATCAACAGATCTGGAAAGAAATGGCGTTTGGGTGCGGCGACGGGGGTTCTAGGTTTCCGGTGGAATCAACAGATTTGGAAAGATAGGGCGTTTTGGGGCGGCGACGAGGGTTCCAGGGTTCCGACGGTGGTGGTTTTTGATGGGTGGTTGTAGTGGTTGTGACGGCGATGGATGTTAGGCGACGCCGGGGTTGAATGGTGGTGGAAGATTCTGAACGGGTAGTGGTGGGTTGTTGGCAGGTGGGCGGCAGGTGGTTGTGGGTTGATGGTGGTGGCGATGGCAGGTGGGTTAATGGTGGTGGTTGTTGGTTGATGGTGGTGAGAGGTGGGAGGTGGTGGTTTGAATGTGTGAGAGAGTGTGTGGCAGGGAGAGAGAGATCTGGAAAGAGAGAGTGAGTGATATAGAGAGATAAAAGATAGTGTTATTCTAATAATAATTTAAAAATGTTTTGTTTTATTTTTTAAATAATATTAAATAAAGGGATAAAAAGACTAAAATTCCCTATAAAGGGCAAAACGTGTAACAAAATTCCCTATAAAGGGCAAAAACAAACAAACATGTTATCAAACGTTCACGAACATAAATGAACTAACGCGGCCTCTGTTCGTGTTTGTTCATTTAACTACACAAACGGATTTTTTTGTTCGTGTGTTCGTTTGTTTATAATAAACGAATGTATACAAACGAACTTCCGGCCGAACGGTTCACGAACTGTTCACTGAATGTTTGTTCCGTTTGCAGCCCAACCTACCATTCTGGTTGGCACCATGTTACAGGAGCTAAGGCTGTATATTATGCTCATGCAACATAGATGAAAGTTGCCGCTTTATTCATGAACGGTTATATAGGATCAACCCAAGAAAATGCAACTAACCAAGTTTATTTTAGTAACAAATTTACACATTTTCATAGTTTCTTCTTTTACATCTAGTTTATGTTTGTGTTTTTTTTAAAGAAATATATTCATGCAGTTTCTCCAAATACAACCTTATCTACATACATGGCCTACCATTCTTCAACACTACTTCCAATTGGCTATCTGCCTCATGATATATTCCGGCTGTTATGAGCAAATATAAGTTTATATATTTAGTAACCCACACACGTATATCATATCCACTAGAATGATGTCTTCCAAAAAAAAAGTATCTTTTGATAAATAATAAATTTCATTTAATCTTTACTAATGAAGAATTTATGGTTGATATCAAACCTCGGGTTTTAAAGTTTGCTTTAAGCCTTAAAAAATGTTGAGCCGCCTCTGCTTAAAGAACAAACCAATATAAAATTTTCATCGAATTGCATATTTGGCTGACTAGAAGATTATAGATCTTTGGATGCATAGTATTTCGGGTTAGCCTGATTTTCAATTTAGTTATTATTCATGTGTCTTTTAGGGTGTTGTTAAGGTGTCTATTAGGTTGTTGATGACTTTAGTTTCTCGGTAGGTCTTTGCATCTTCCATGATGATTGAATCACTATGAGGTGGATGTTGGTTTAGAATTTTAGTATTTATAATTTACACTTATTGAACAAGTGATAATTTATGGAACGAAGCAAAACTTTTATCGGTAATCTTATAGCAATATAAACATTGTAACATACGACCTCTCGTACTAACAATATTGTTTGGTATGTTCTTTAGGAGCTCACAGATTTGTTTTTGATTGCCCATGGAGAATTCAGATGAGGTCAAGCATGCTAGTACTACTCATACATGAGGACACTTAACTGTCAAGTTCAACTCTCATACACATCCGTTGCGCCTAAGACGTGCTAGTGTTATTTGAGATAGAAAATTTCATATGGGACAGTATCTTTACAGTAAACAAAATGATGTGGATTCGCCTAAGGTTGGAGGGGGCGCTACGTGTTGGGACTATGCGATCACCGTGAAACACCGCGCTACGTGATGGTCACGTTTGTAATGGATGATGCAATAATTTAAATTTTGTTATTTTTGTATTTCTTTCTTTTCCTTTCTATTATTTTTGTTTTGACAACTGATACATTAGTTTGGAGTAAAGCTTTTGTTTTATCATGAAATAATTTTGTTATTTAAACAAATGTTTATGCCACGGTAACATGTAAGGTTAAAAGTGTTGATTCTTGTTGTTAAATTTATGAATGTCAAAACGATTAAATAAACTGCACCTTTATTCTAAAATGGCAATAAAAACATAAAAAATAGTTAATTAATGTGCACTATATATATTTTTCAATATAAATTGTAATTTAGAGTTTACTAATACACCTTAACATATACCTTTGGGTATATATTATACAAGTAGTTTAAAATAAAGACATGTTATCAAAATATGTGTTAATCACTTGCAGGAAAGATGGAAAAATCGTGACTTAAAGCTTGTAATGGAGTCTCATGAAAATGTTGAAAGCCGTGTTTGTCGATTCTACTAGAACGCAAATAGAAATGTTGTAGGAAGTGGAATTGGCACGTTAACTTTTATGTTGTTTTTCTAATCTTTTACTTATGTTGTTTTTTTCTACTTTTTATTTTTAACTTTTATATGTAATATGATACATACAATACAATACAATACGATACGATATGATTTCATATAATATGATATATATGTTGATACATATCGTGTGGATACGGCTCGACTCGGTTCGACTCGGCTACGAAGTGAAGGCCGTAGTCAAGACATCCTCCTGTCTTGACTCGGTATACGATTGACTTCGTAACATTTGATGTAATTGCGACTGCGTGTGTGCAGTATGCAATTTAGATTAAGTTTGTATTGTTTGTGTGTTTGTTGTTTTGGCCCATAATGCCCAAGCCCAACATGAAGACAGAAGCAATATCCAAGCCCATACACATATGACGAAAACACTTTACTGGGCGAAATCCCTTTTGGTGAAAACCAAATGGGATGAAAACCAAATAGGACGAAATCCCTTTTAGTGAAAACCCTTTGTGGTGAAAACCAAATAGGACGAAATCAGGTGATTTCGTCCATATCCTTGATTTCGTCCCATGTGATTTCGTGGGCTTCTGATTTCGTCGACATGTGTAGTATATAAACACAGACACAGAACAGAACATACTAGTGAAGTCTGAATAGATTTCGGAAAGAACACACACACACAACTGAGAGTTTATAGGTTTATCTTGTAAACATTGCTTTGTAACGGTTTCATACGCGTTAATACAATGGAGTGTTAATCGTTGAATCTTTGTGTTTGTGTTCGTAACTTGGTTTAACTTACCCGTTTGGATTCCGCACTTTCGGGTTTGTCGGAAAACAGGGAATAGAGGTTACTCGATCCTCCGGGTGGACCTACAATTGGTATCAGAGCATTGGCTCGATTCCTTGTTAAAACCAAGTTGTTTTCTTGTGATTTTGAAAGGTTTTTAGTTGTTTTTCTTGGTTTTTGAGTTTTTAAAGTTCATATCTTTCTGGAAAAACATTTTTAAAATCTATGATTTTCATGTTGTTTTGCTTCTAGTTCATATAAAACCTTGTTAAAACTCTTGCATACATTTAAGATTGGGTTTTATTGAACTTTAGTGCAAAAATTTGTGATCGGAATATTTTCAGGTGGCCGGAAAACTCATATTTCACCGGAGTTCTTGTGTATCTTCAAAGTGTTCTTGAGTTTGTTCATCATTTCTGGGATTTAGTTTGAATTGATTTAAATAATTGAAACTTATAATATTATTGTTTGACTATTCTATACATTAACATGATGATGTTTAACTTGAAAAATGTGAGCCGAAAGCAAGACAGTGTGTAAGGGTAAGGTGGCTTTGACAAAAGAAGTCTTGTTGTCAGAGGATAAGGATTTGATAAATATCTAATTTGTCTTCACCCTTGTCCACGAAATCACCAATCATCTATATTCAGTCAACGAAATCACCTGGTCAACAATATCATACAGCTGATCGAAATCACCAACATCTTGTGTATTGCTGGACGAAATCACATCACCTTGGGTTGGAGTCAACGGAAACACTTGTGCAATTGTATTGCTGGACGAAATCACATCAGAGTCAACGAAAACACTTGTGCAATTGTATTGTTGGACGAAAACACATATCATTCTGGATCAGTCAACGAAATCAAACATCTGGGCCGAAATCAGTTCTGGGCCCAAATCAGTCCTTGCTGAAATCACACCTGGGCCGAAAACACTCCCTGGGCCGAAATCACTTCTGAACTGAAATCCATTTCAACGAAAACCCTTGTTGCCGAAAACACCTAACACCTCTTGGCCGAAAACCCTTATGGCCGAAATCAGTTCTGGGCCTTTCATCAGTTCTGGGCCGAAAACATAACATCAACGAAATCACAATTGGATTTCGTCAAACATTCTTATGCTTGTGTTATTTTTTTTAACAGAAGACTTGCAACTCATATTTAACTGTTTGATGTGTGTGATTTGTTCAGGTATTAGTCATTAAACATCAAAAATGAATCTGAACTGGTGGGGTACTCCGTCACGTTTATCTCCATCATGGGCCGAATCTCCCGCACCCGCATCTAATACGGAAAGTAAGTATACAAACACACGTTTGTCGCCATCATGGGCTGAATCTCCCGCACCTGCATCTTCGCAAGCGAATCAAATGTCGACAGGTCAATTGGCGTTTGTTTCAAATAAAACTCCGAGTATTCAAAGTATACTCCTAAGCGAAAGCGAGACCGGAAGTCTGAATCGTCCACCGAAACTGATGCACCTAAACGAATATCCTGGTTGGGTTGATAGATTTCAGACGTATGTCAATTGGCAAAACACGGAACTGTGGTTACGTTTTACTACAGATTTCGATCAAACTCTTGAGGTTGCCGCTTCAACTACCGCTACATTTGTAGATCTTTCGGAAGACCAGAAAAAAGGTATATGATTTAGAAAAGAAAGCATATGCTATTCTGACTCAGGCGATGAGCAAGGATATATATCATCAGTTTGTCAGTTTCAAGACGTCAAAGCGATTGTGGGATGCATTGAAGACAAGAGGTCTAGGAAATGAAAAGTCACGTCAATTGCGACATGATTTACTCAAAAAGGAGTTTGATGGTTTCACTTGTATGGAAAATGAATCTTTGGGAGATATGACAAGTCGATTTCATCACTTGCTGACTGAATTGAGCAATTATGAGGTAGAAACAAATCCAACACAGGTTGTCACAAAGTTTGCCGATGCACTGCCACCTTAATGGAATAGTTTCTTGGAAATCCTGAAATACAATGGCACATTGGCTACGACAAACATCAATGACTTCTGTCAGCTCTTGGAGAACAAAGATCAGGAAGAAATCCTAAAGGCAATAAGGGTTCCAGTGCGACAAAATCCTGATATGTATTATGGAACTTCTAGCACTTCTACAATACCAGTGCGACATAATCCTGATATGTATTATGGAACTTCTAGTACTTCTGCAAGACCTGTTTCACATGCTCCACTTCAGATGGCGTTTGTCACAAGCACGGATTTATATGGCAATACGATACAAGTTCCTGTGAAGCCAGCTCCAACCACAGACTTATATGGAAATCCATTACCACCAGCTCCACAACAGCAAGCTTGTTATGGAAGTACATCATCTGCTGGTCAGCAATCAAAGTCAAATACAGTACGGCTTGACACGTCAAACTTCTCCAAAGTTAGCGTTGAAGTAGCTAAAGATCATATGGAGATACTAAACACATTGGTGAGCTCGTATTGTGGGTTGATTGCAGGGCAGATCGGAAACATCAATCTAACTCAAGAAGATTATCAGCAGATCGATAAAGAAGAGATGGATATGATGGACATCAAATGGGCTTTTGCTAGTGCTGTTAGGCGAGCTAAAGACTTCATGGAACGGACGGGTCGAACCAGCTTGGAAAGCAAGAAAGATACCAAGTATGGGTTCGACAAGCAATCCGTCAAGTGCTTTAACTGTGGTGAACGTGGTCACTTCAAGAGGGAATGCACAAAGTCAGCTCAGCATGGGAACCAGAATCCTTTCAGAGGTCAAGGAGGCAACCAACAGAATCAGAATCAACTCAGGAATGATGATCGCCCCTTGGTCCCTGCAAACAATCAAGCAGGACCATCGAACACAAATCAAGCTCTTGTGGTGCAAATAGATGAAGGTTGTGACTGGTCAATGCAATTAGGCATTGGTGATCAAGGAGGAGCAGCTTGTTTTGCTGAAGCTGCTAAGGATTTGAAGCACGCCAGTGGTGGAGAATCTTCCGCCAGTGGTGGTGAATCTTCAGATGAAGAAAGTTCTGGTTATTCAAGGAGTTCAGATGAGGAAACCTCAACCTCAGGCGATGACAATGTATCTAGTGGGAGAATTGATGAAGATATCGATGAATTGTTAGGAGAAGCTGCAGCAAGGAATGATAGAAGATCTATTCTGGTGGATCAAGCTGCTTATTCTTCTTCTTCTCTTCTTTCAGCCTTTATGGCTAATGGCAGCAGTTCATCAAGCCAGGTATGTGTCGATGAACCAACTGTTGTTAATTGTGATAATTGTGCTAGCTTAAGTATTAAATGTGCTGATTTGGATGCTAATATGTCTGAGTTGCAAAGCAAACATGATGCTTTAAATGCTAAATTGTTTGACTTGCAAAACAAACATGTTTCATTAGATACTAAGTGGTGTGATTTGCAAAGCAAACATGAGGATTTGCAAAACAAATTTGAAGTGACAAATATGCACAATCAAAAGTTGATAGTGGATCTCTCAAAATGCAAAGAGGCTAACATGTTTTACGAAAACCATGAAAAGGAATTTAAAACGATGGTTGAAAATTTAAGAAAAGATAAAACCGAATTGACAAAAATGGTTTCAAGAAAACAAACTGACATAAACTGTTATATCAATCATCTTGAGATCATGCAAAAAGAGTTAGCCTGCACAAAGTGTGAAAGTGAGGCGATCCGGCTTAAGCTAGACAGTTATTCAAACTCTAGATACGTGCTGGATCACATCATAGCCACACAAAAAGAGAAAAAGGATGTCACGTGCATTGGATATAAGAAATGTCCACCACCTGTTAGACAAAATTATGATGCAATGCCTGATGAGGAGTATAGAACTCATTATGAAGAATCTATTCCTTTAGACATTGAGGAATTTGCAACAGGACTTGGATACAAACAGGAAGTATCATCAGATTCGGATGTGTCAGCAGATACTTTTGTAACTGCTGAACAAAATCAGGATCCTCCAATCATTGTTGAGGATACTGATTCTTCAGATGATGAATCCGATGATACTGACTCTCCACAATCTGATGCGGTTATCAAAGAAGAGGACATACCTCTCGAGAATCACATTCTATGTGATCCTCCCACAAAACCTGCTAAGACTGTTCTGACCGAGTCCACGTCTACTTCCTCACAAGAGTCTGAGAGTGTGAATTTGCTATACACTCTTGTTGGTGATGATAAAATCTACTCTGACAAAGACTTTCCGATTAAAAATGTTAATCAATCTTTAATCAATAAGGTTTTTGAGGATACACCAAGTAAGTTTTTGGGAAAGACGGGTTCACACGTTGTGGTAACACAGTGTCCGCCAATTCCCAAAGCTGAAATTCGCAAACAAAATGGAAATAAAAAATTACCAACAGAGAAAAAGAAGCAAAATCACACCAAGCCAAAAGGTAAATCACCGACTCAAGGTCAAAAGAAACAGACCCAGAAAAAGGACAAGAAGGTAAACTTTGTGAAATCAAGAGGGACTGATAAAATTGAAACTTTTGAAAACAAATCCAACGTGGATTTTGTTAAACAAATTAAAATTTTGAAAAGAAACAGTCAAAACAATTACACACAACATACAAACGGTTGTGATGTAGGACCAAGTACCTCAAGATCACGAAGTTCATCATCAAGCTCATACAGTTATGATACTCCGAGGTTTGTTGAGCGGAGATCATGCTTTGAATGTTGTGAGTATGGACACATTGTTAAGAATTGTCCATATCTCACCAAGGGAAAGTCAAAGGTTGACCCCCCCCCCCCATGGTAACAGTTACCATAAAAGATCTGTTTCACCAAAACAGGACCCTCGTCTTGTTAAACAACGGGAAATGAAACAGAAAAAGAAACAACAAAAAGAAGTTGAAAAGGTTTTAAAACCGGAGGTTGTCCAAATGCAGTCTATTAAGTTAGAAATTAAAAATTAAAAACAAAAACAGATTTGGAAACCAAAACCAGTAAGTGTTTCAGGGGGAGCTACATCAATTCCGAATCATCGGGAAATGGATGTTACAATTCTCGATGATGACGGACGACCCAAGTCTGTGAAGGATTGGGTCCCCCTCTCCAACTAATCTCTGAATGAGTGTGCAGGATGTTCCAGGAGGAACTATTGATAGTCTTAGGATTGTTGATAGTGGAGCGTCCATGCACAAGATCGGCGACAGAAGGCTCCGAAATATTGTTAGATCTAGGAGAATATTGTTGCCATTGATGGAGAGGAAAAAGGAATGAAGTTGAAAAATTCGGCTAGATGAAATATGTTCCAAAGTTTGGTTGTTATGGTTTTTGATCGGGTCAACATGAAAGATTCCAATGAAAAGTACGCGCCTGTAGCACGTCTGAAACTTTTTGAAGATTCATGGATTTTTCTTCCACAAGAAGTTCAAAGTCCACAAGATGAACGTGTAGGGTACTTTTCTCTACGGTGTGATTGAAGAAAATGTGTTTGTTGAACAAACCAACCGGGTGTGCGGATGCCTTGGCGTGGATTGAATAACCGCACACTACTTCTCAAAGAGAAAGACAAAGACCTTCGCTGGTAGAATGTGGAAGACCAGCCGGATCCAGAGGTTTATGATCTTGTTGATGTGAAGAGATTTCTCAGTAGCTACAAAATCGACTTTGAAATCCACACCTGGTGGATATCCAGCTTGGGAGAGCGCTCAGATTCCTGGCAATGCACGAAGCAGTTGCAGGATACGGTTTTAAATTTCTAATCTCTCCTATACTTGTCGATATTTAAGCTGCTTTATGAATTATTGTCATCTCGGACAACACTATTTGAACTGACACGTTGATCTTGAATATCACCTCACACGTGATTGTTTCAAAATGAAACTCATCAATGTTGTCATGGTCCACACTGATGACCAACGTGCCGACCTTTTTACCAAAGCATTTGATAAATCAAGATTTGACTTTTTATTATTGGTAAACGGCATTAAGGTCAAGCAAGAGTAATCCGCATCGGAAAATCGTTTTTATAAATATCTTTGTGTTTTTAAAATTATTGTAAGTTTGTTGATTTTAGGGGGAGTAATTCCAAATTTGAAAATTCAAAAACATTGAAAAATTTCAAAACCCAAAAACAATAGAAAAGCAAAAATGAGTTTCCTGACGAGCAAAAGAGAAAATGATAGTACATCAGTGGTCTGTTGAAACCTCTTTAAACTGAAATGCAAAATGAAAAATGTTAAGCAGCTCTATATAAGATGTATCGGTAGGCTCACAATCATCTTAAAGTGTGCAGGGTGATATAAACTTAAATCGACTGAAGACCAGGTGGGAACCACTCATTGGCATATGGTCTTAGTACCAAAATTTCGTTTGAGAGATTGCCGAGGTTCTGAGATATGTGGTCTTTATCCTGTTTATCATCTGGGTATCATGGTTGTTTCTTTTACCGAAAACAAACGGAGATGAAGTCTAGATCTTCCATGATATCATACATACGTGTACATACTGCATACGACCTCAATAAGTGATCAACAATCACATGTCCACAAAACAAGTGATAATATATCACATTTATCCGGTAGTCAAGTTCGTCTCTTTGATGTACGAAAGTACTGACCTGTTCATGGACTTGCTCTTGTGCCCTCATGCATCTGAAAATCAAGTTCCTCATCAATAAGTGATTCTATCACATAGGGCTTGTTTTCAATCAAAATAAGTGAGTTTCTCACATTTTTTCATATACGGCAAAACAGATGATAAATGGTATACTCACCAGTAAGATGAATCCTCGTGCATACCTTGATACGGGAATGTGTCGTGATGTGGATGAACACCGGTCGATAAGTATAAATCATACCTTAACGTATCCCCTCGCCATGATTACATATGATAAGTTGTGCTTATGTGGATAACAATACCGATAATCGTTATAGGATGTTTATCTAGATGTTAACAAAAAGAACAACAAGAGCGTTTTGGCATGATCGTACACTGATATGATTCTCTTACCCTCGAAACTCGCAAAAAGAATGTCTGTATATATTTACTTTTCTTAGTTTCTGCAACTCTGTATATATTTATTTACTGCTTTCAGTCTTTAAGTTTGAAATATTCATGATCTGTGCTAAACAGACTATTAAAAACAAACTAAATTAGACTCTCTATTCTAGACACTATAAAGCTTTAATTCTAGACTCGACCTAAAACCACACAATCGGCAAGTGTACCGATCAATGTAGTATAACCTAGGAAGTCCGGATATCGAACCACGAGACTCTATGTATCACGTAAACTAGACTCTGACTAGACACTGAAAGAGATGACTAAAACTTGTTTATTTGTTTGGGGGGGGGGGGGGTACTGAAAAACTAGGAAATCTATATTAAACTACTAAATTAACTTAGAGCTATACTAACACGAATAAAGACTGAAGACTTTTCTTATATGAGAACAGGACCACCTAGACAAGAATCCTGGATTGTTTTTAAGAGATTACCGATTAAGTTAAGTGCACGAGTTATGGAACCGGGATCTTAAAATACTAAACCTATTAAGAACCAACGAGGCCCCTCGACCCTTCTCAAGGAGAAACCTGTGGAGCTACCTAGGCCGTTAATTCTACCGGTTATTAGGCGCCTTCCCAGTTGTCTAATTATTGTGTAAGTACCCTAATGTTGACCTATTCTTTCCCAATCCTAGATCTAGGGTAGTTTGAAGTAATTAATTTGACTTGATAGACTAATAAGACCGACAGGTAAACCAAGACATAACCTTTCCCAAGGCCTATCTAAAGCAATTCGCCGGGTAAGACCTACCAATAGCCCCTCACTTCCTAGGTATTAGGACTAGCAGAACACTAAGACTTAGCAAATTATTATCAGTTACTTCTAGGGGTTATTGGCCAATTCTCCCTAAAGAGTTAAGGTTTTCTAACGTGATATAGACACTCACCGAAACCCTAAACCCTAATATGACTCTACGTTGTGATATAGACCGTCACTAAGAATCATATGAAGCAAGTAATAACAATAAACCAATTCAAAGTACGCATACACATCAAACCATTAAATCAAACCTCTTACTAAACACAATCACCCATAACAATCATGCAAATAACAAAACCGGTAAAAACTTTATATTAATCCATTCATCAAGTCTAGGTGGTTTATGAAATTAGCCAAGCATCTCAGTAAATGAAAACAAAACAAAGATGTCTAGAACAGAATTCATTGTAACAAAGTTCCAAGAAAAGTAATCGACAAAACAAGGGATTAGAAAACCCGATTAATTCTTCGATTCTTTGCCTTCGACTCGTACCAATGATTCCCTTGCCTTGAAATCTCCGATTACTCGCCAAGAATGCTCCAAAGTTGCTCCAAAGAACTCTAAATTCGTAATTAGGGTTTCTAATCAGGTTTCTTGGGAATTAATTAAACCAAACCCTAGCTGCCAACATCAAATCAGAAATCACCCCCCTCGCGTGACGCCAAGGGGGTGTCGCGTCGCGCGGCGCCTCCAAAGGTGATTTTTCTTATTTTTTTTATTATTTCCAATTTCCAGCTTCTCCGACGCGCGTACGAATCCCGTTTTCTTCCGAACTGCTCGTTTTGACTCGTTTTTCAACACTTTAAGCTACGGGACCTGAAATCAAAGCTTAACGTCAGCAGTATCACAATTCTAACCTAAAACAGACTCGAAACGACTGAAAACTTACCAAAATATACACTATAAACATATGTACTTTACAGTACATCAAACATCCCCACACTTATTCTTTTTTCGTCCTCGAAAAAGAATTATGCAACGGAATCAGAAACAAATAATCACTCGGGTCAAAAGTATAGGTATAATTAATTAAAACCAAGACTTGCGTTAGCCGTGATTGCGAATATACTTGTCCACTTTAAACCCGAATTCAATCTTAAGCCCTTATCATGTGAATTTAATTTAAGTGCGGTCAGTCTACCTAGGGTCTCACACTAGAATCTACGGTCCACCTACTCCCACCTCAAGCTTATAGGACTAAAAGAACGATCACTGGACCAATTCCTAACCGTCTTATATCAAAACCAAAAGAGTTTACAATCAACTTTTTTTTCTTTTTTTTTTCTATTTTTGCTTTGCTTTTTGCTTTTTTTTTTCTTTTTTTCTCTCGTGAGTCTAGACGATGCTTTCCCTAACCAAGAGGTATTCCGGCTGTAGAGTCGCGATCCCCAACCACAGATTACTTAGGTTTCGGTACTTTTATTCGGCAAGTCGATTTCACACATCCCAGAGGCATTCCGGCTGTAGAGTCGCTATCCCCAACTCGGATTACATAGACCTGTGTTACTTTCATTTAGTTTCTAGCTCACTTTTTATTCAATTTTTTTTCGCAAGATCACAAACTCTAACAGTTTTAACTTATAACGATGCCCCTTATACTATTATTGGCAGTTTTAGTTTCCCATATTTCCCAGGCGAGAACCCACTAGCAGACCGACAATTAAGGTATATTAGATCAAAGGGACTTAAAACCAAACCCGGGCCTATCCACATATCCCAAACTAGACGCAAACTCGGTTTATTATAATCTCATATTATTATTATTCGAACCCGAGCAAAAATTCATTTTTTCTATCATTTTCCGTTTTAATTGCAAACTTCTTTTTTATTCGAAAGACATTTTCTGATTTTTTCAATTTTTTTGGATTTTTCAATTTTTTTTTGTGTTTTTCATATTTTTGACTCAAATATTTACAAGTATCCCATCCCCACACTTAGAGATTGCATTGTCCCTAATGCAAGAACGAAAATACGACTCAACAACTACCTAAAAATAAAAACTGCAAACGAAATAAATAAAAATATACAACAACAACAAAAAGGGAAACGACTTAGCTGAGTATGTGAGACTGTCAAAGTGCCAGTTCCACATAAGCCCTCCAATACCGAACGTGCTCAGCAAACAATACCAAACTCCCTCACACACGAACGGAAAACAGCTCCCATCATCAACCTAAAACAAACATAGCATACCAAACCAAATACCACCAAGCGTTCATCGTTCCAACAATCCAAGTTCAAATGAAAAATAAAAATATGTCCTACGGATACAACCAAATCGAACTACTGAAACAGCATAAATAAAATAAAACATGAAAGGATATATATGCTGCTGCAGTCTGCTCCATCACTCCTCATCCTCAGAATCTTCCTCTATCTGCTGGGTCCCCGATCCTCCAGCCTGCTGCCACCCGAACTGACCACTATAAGCATAACCACTCTGCCCTCCCCATTGGTCATACCCCGGGTACTGACCATAGACATATGGGGTCTGCTGCTCGCCTCCATAAACTGGTGGAGGTAATAATCCGGGAAAGGGTGGAGGTATCGGAGCATTTAGTGACATACCCGACATCATATACCTGAGCATGTCGTCCTGTCAGTGGTGGCTCTGCATCGTCCACTGGTGGTCAACCCGCAACCTATTTTCAATCTGATCAAACCTCTGTTGTGTGTAGTCAAAAGCAGCTTCAGGAGTGAACGGGTCAGGTCGCTGCTGTCTAACCGGCTGCTGTGGAGGAGGAGTCTCACGCCTCTGTCGAGGCCTCGGCTGTCGTGCCGGAGGAGCACCCACATCATAATTCCATTATGGAGGGTCCGTATTTGTCAAAACCCCCGCTAACTGTAGCTCAGCAACACCCCAATAAACCGTTGGGAAACTCAAATGCATCTGCTCCACATGATATTTTCTTAAGGCCTTTATATTCCCTGCCAACCTAGCTATGTACGGCCCAAGATCCATGGCAGCCCTTTTTCCTCCCCTACGCGGCCTACTGCACGACCATGCAAAGAAACTTGCCAAGTTCCAGTTTCTCTTCTCCACCATGCACATTAAAGCAAAAATATCCAACCAGTTTGCTTTATTTTCACCCGATTTCCTCGCCACAATCGTAGTCGCCAACATTTTCAAGAAATACCTATGTATAGGATCACGAACCGATGTAATAAGATTCATCTGGGCGAACAGTTGGGTCGCAATCTCGTCCCAAAATCTCTCCAAGTCTGCCGAATCCAAACACTTCGGCCGAGGATGATTATACACACCCCTTAAACCATTCACAAACTCATCAGTCCTCACCTCCTCATCCGTATAAAAACCCAAGGCCACACCAAATTGAGGAATACTCATTTCATACAAAATTCGGCCCAAAGAAAATGACACCACGTTATGTTCCGCAAAAGTACCCTCTTTATGATGGAAGGTACAATGGAACTCAAGTGTAAGTTCAGTGTACTGCGGCCAACGGCAATCCATTGCCGCTCTCAGTCGTGAACCTAACAACTCCGCCACCCGATCACTCGCTCCCATAGTTTGCAACCATTCCCAGTTTATCGTACGGTGCTCCAACATGTGAGTTACCGCATACTTCTTCAGTTTCTTCCTCTCCTCACTATCTTCTTCAAAGTCTAAGATCGGGTGATCAATAATCCTCTCGACACGGGAATACACTCTCTTATCAAACCCCCGATACTTGATCTTCCTCTTTCTTGGGTTTGATGATGAACCTTCACCCGACATGTTTCTGCAAAACAAGAAAGATTTGACAAGAAAACAATGCAGAAAGTTAGCAATCACAAACTATTTTTGGTGTTTTTAATTTTTTTTTTAATTTTTTTTTACGAAAATAGAATAGCCGTATAGCATTTCATTCGCGGCTAATTCTGAAAATAAAGTTAAAGAAAAACAATGGGTTACCGTTTACAAAAGCGTAAGTTAAACATCATTCTACCCGAATGGAGATTGAGTACGGGCAAAATGTTGAAAACTTGTACATGCATATAAGTAAACCCGACACTAGACTCTAAATACTACTTCTAAGACGACTACTAGGCTCACTAACTCGAACAACCTAAGACTCAATGTACACTATCTCCTCCCGGCACTTTAATTGTCCTCAATTAAGCATAAGTGCCAAAATATCCCCACACTTGAGGCGAAACACGTGAGAGTTTGACTTTTTAAACCTTAACGCAACGTTTGTGGCAACAAAATCCGTTTAGAAAACTAATCACATTTGCAAAAATCAGTTCAACAACCTATTTTTTAAGCAAAAAGTCTTTAGTTATAGCCAAACAAACTCGCAAAGCTCAAACATGTTGTCTAGTTGTTCAAACATACCTCACACGTCTCAAACAACCCCAAGCAAACCAACCCGAACCATCCGCAAGCCCCATTGTATGTAAACATCCCAAACATAACCACCCGCATACCACTAACATGACAAACGACTCAAAAATCCTAACTTTATTGACCTAAACAAACCCTAGATCTAAAATATGACTGACCCGACACTACAACTATGAAATAAAGTTACCTACTAGTGAGAAATCACAGAAATCATACCTTGGATTCGGATTAAGCAAGAAAATTGAGACCTTGAAGTTGTGGTGCACGGATTTGTCCAAAAATGCGACAATGCAGCGCGAAATCGGGTGAAATTGATGGTTAAGATTGTGGGGAATGTGATTGTGGTGATTTAGGAAGAAGAATGGAGGGATTTGGTGGAAAAACGAGTGAGTTATGGTGATTTTAGTGAATTTCGCGATTAGGGTTTTGAGATGTGGCAAAGGAATGATTTCAGCGAACAGGTTCAATTAAAAAGCTTTTAATCCGGTTCATATAGGCCTCGCGCGACGCCAGGGGTCCAGTGAGGGGCCTCGCGTCACGCGGCGGGTCAAGATTTATTTGTTTTTGAACTGCTTCTGGTCGCGCGACACTAAGGCCCTTGGCATCACGCCAAGGGCCGTTTTTCACAGAAAGATTCGTGGAATTTGGGGTCTCATGCCTTAGAAAAAATTTTGATAACTTTCCCAACATCCAAAACTCTTAGAATTTTTTCTTAGTATCAAGAAAACTTACCTGAAACCTCTTTTCTCATGCTTTTTCCTGTTCCATAGCGGTGACGAATCCTGCAAAATTCTCAACGACACCAAACACAAACCGAAAAACTACGGAAAGACGCGTTAAAACACGAAAATACTCAAATAAAGACTCTTATACAAACGATACAAAATGTACACTTGGGCTTTCACCCAAAACACTAATTGGTGGCTTTAGGTGGGATTTCGAGAGGAGTTACCTCCCTCTCATCCTTGTTTATTGCTCCTCCAATGTAATGCTTCAAACGATGGCCATTCACCTTCCAACTACGGCCATCCTTCTCATCCATGATCTCCACCGCTCCATATGGAAACACATAATGAACCATAAAAGGTCCCGACCATTTGGATTTCAACTTACCCGCAAAAAGCTTCAATCTCGAGTTGTAGAGAAGCACTTTATCGCCTTTGCTAAACTCCTTCACTTTCCTCAACCTCCTATCATGCAACAACTTCGTTTTCTCCTTTATTCCCAACGATCGAGCATACGCCGTATCCCTAAGCTCCTCAAGCTCATGAATTTGAAAGAAACGCTAACTAGCGGCTTCGGTCATATCTAAATTAACGGTTTTCAAGGCCCAAAGCGCTCTATGTTCTAACTCGACGGGGAGATGACAAGCTTTTCCGTAGACGATCATGAAAGGTGTAGTTCCTAAAGGGGTCTTGTAGGCGGTTCTAAACGCCCACAATGCATCGTCTAGCTTGTCAGACCAATCTTTCCTATTCTTACCAACTGTCTTCTCTAAGATTCGTTTAATACCGCGATTTGCATTCTCCACTTGTCCACTCGTTTGTGGATGATATGCGGTAGATAAACGATGAGTGACACCGTAGCGTGCAAGCAACTTCTCCATCAATGCATTGCAAAAGTGAGTGCCACGGTCACTAATTAAGGCTTTAGGAGTACCAAATCGTGAAAAGAGCTTTTTAAGAAACGTCAATACTACTCGGGCTTCGTTTGTGGGAAGAGCTTGAGCCTCAACCCATTTGGAAACGTAATCGATTGCCACGAGTATGTAACGGTTTCCTTTGGAGTTTGGGAAAGGTCCCATGAAATCGATGCCCCAAACGTCAAAAACCTCAACTACTTGTATGGGATTTTGAGGCATCTCATCTTTGGCAGAAATATTGCCGGTTCGTTGACATGCATCACACATCTTCACGAACTCCTCGGCATCTCTAAGAACGGTAGGCCAATAGAAACCACAATCGAATACCTTTTGGGCGGTGGTGTGTGCACCATGATGTCCTCCCGTGAGGCCTTCATGCATATGCTTAATAATGTTCCAACCCTCCTCTCTCGACACACAACGTCTAAGAACTCTATCTCCTCCTATCCTAAAGAGAAAAGGATCATCCCAAACATACTTTCTCGCTTCACTAAACAATCGCTTCCTTTGTTGCGTAGACATCCCTTTCACCACATCACCACTAGAGAGATAATTTGCTATGTCGCAAAACCATGGCAGTCCTTCTTTCTCAGCTTCAACAAACTCTATAGACTCGTGAGGGAATGTTTCTCCAATCTCCTCCTCACGAATCTCTTCCCTCTTGGGATCCTCCAACCGCGATAAGTGATCGGCCGCCACATTTTCGGCCCCTCTCTTGTCCCTAATCTCAATATCGAACTCGCTAAGCAAAAGAATCCACCGAATGAGTCGGGGTTTAGCGTCTTTCTTTTGAAAAAGAAAACGCAACGCGGAATGATCGGTGAAAACTATAGTTTTGGATCAAACGAGGTACGAACGGAATTTATCAAAGGCGAAAACTACGGCTAAAAGCTCTTTCTCCGTGGTAGTGTAGTTTTCTTGAGCATCATTGAGCGTTTTGCTCACGTAGTAGATGGGGTGGAAGTGCTTATCCTTTCTTTGTCCTAATACCGCTCCAACGGCATAGTCACTCGCATCACACATGAGCTCAAAGGGCAAGCTCCAATCGGGCGAGATAAGAATAGGTGCACTAACCAACTGTTCCTTCAAGAAGTTGAAGGCCATAAGACACTCCTCGTCAAAGACGAATGGAACATCTTTCTCTAGCAACCGGGTCATGGGGCGGGTAATTTTTGAGAAATCCCTAATAAAGCGCCTATAGAAGCCCGCATGCCCTAGAAAACTCCTAATCGACTTAACACTCGTGGGTGGAGGTAACCTACTTATGGTATCTATTTTCGCACGATCTACCTCTATACCCTCTCTCGAAATCTTATGCCCTAACACTGTACCTTCCGTCACCATGAAGTGACACTTCTCCCAGTTTAGCATAAGCTTCGTCTCTACACACCGCTTCAACATCCGCTCCAAATTCTTCAAACACACCTCAAAAGAATCACCATAAACTGAAAAATCATCCATGAAAACCTCCATGGAAGTCTCTATCATATCCTGAAATATGGCGACCATACAACGCTGAAAGGTAGCCGGAGCGTTACATAACCCGAATGGCATGCGTCGGTACGCATAGGTGTCATAGGGGCATGTGAAGGTGGTCTTATCCTGATCCTCCGGTGCAACGGGGATCTGGAAGTAACCGGAAAAGCCGTCTAGAAAACAATAAAATTGTTGACCGGCTAAACGCTCCAACATTTGATCTATGAAAGGCAATGGGAAGTGGTCTTTACGGGTGGCATCATTCAACTTTCGGTAGTCGATGCACACGCGCCAACCCGTGACAGTACGTGAAGGGATAAGCTCGTTCTTTTCGTTCATGACAACGGTCATCCCCCCCTTCTTAGGGATAACCTGTGTGGGAATAACCCAAGGTGAATCAGAAATGGGATATATCATCCCGGCATCTAAGAGTTTAAGAACCTCCTTTTTCACTACATCTTGCATGTTGGGGTTAAGCCTCCTTTGGGGTTGCACCACCGGTTTATAGTCATCCTCCATGAGTATCCGGTGGGTGCAATAAGAAGGACTTATGCCCTTAATGTCGGACAATCTCCATGCAATGGCCTCTTTGTTGGCCTTCAACACATCTAACAATCTTAGTTTCTCACTCTCCTCTAACTCGGATGAAATAATAACGGGTAGCTCGGAACCCTCCCCTAAGAAAGCATACTCTAAATGAGATGGCAGTACCTTAAGCTCTAAGGGTGGGGGTTGGGTGGTGTCATCACTAACCGCTAGCACATCGGGGATTAAAGGAATCCCCTCATCTTCAACTTCACCTACACTCTCTAACTCCTCTTCTACCTTCTCTCCTATCACTAGGTCCGCTCCACTAATGTACTCTAAGCAATGGTCAACACACGAGATAAACGAGTTCAAAAAGTAGACGGAATGACAAGGACCACTATAGTCATCCGAACCATTCGGGTGGTTCGTGGAACGCTCTATCTCAAATGTAACTCTCTCCTCTCCGACCCTAAGAGTGATCTTACCATCATGGACGTCTATAAGGGCCTTAGCGGTACGTAAGAAAGGACGACCTAAGATAATGGGAACTCTCTCATCCGCTTCCATATCTAGAATTACGAAATCGGCGGGAAACACGAATTTGTCTACCTTAACTAGCAAGTTCTCAACTATACCCCAAGGGTATTTAACGGACCGATCGGCTAAAGACAATGTCATTCGGGTAGGTGCAAGCTCTCCTAGGTCTAGCTTCTCATAAAGAGAAAAGGGCATCAAGTTGATACTAGCTCCTAAGTCGGCTAAGGCTCGAGTGTTGGTATTACTACCAAATAGACAAGGAATGGTAAAAATACCCGGATCGGTAAGCTCTTCGAGAAGCTTATTTAACACAACGGCGGAACATCCCCCATTCAACGGGACGTTAGACAACTCTCCTAATTTCTCTTTGTTCCTAAGGAGGTCTTTCAAGAACTTAGCGTACTTAGGCATTGATTGGAGTGCCTCTATGAATGGAAGGTTAATCTTCAATTGCTTGAAGATGTCCAAAAACTGCCCGTATTCCCTTGAGTATTTTTGGTTTTTAAGACGTGAGGGAAACGGGACATACGCATGGTTCACGTAGGGTGAAGGTCTAACATCTATTGGGGTTTTCTCAACTTTCTTCTCACTTTGAGACTCACCGGGCTGTGCGGTACTTGCTGGGGTTAACCTAGATTGCACTTTGCCGGGAGCCTCCATTTGGATCTCCTCATCTATAATATCTCCATCTTCATCAACTACCCTCTCCTCGACTCTAGGGTTTCCTACGGTCTTGCCAGTACGGGTGGTAATGGCTTTAGCATGGGCATTAGGGTTCGGTTGGGTGTTACCCGCGAAGTGACCGGGTAATCTCTCTTCTAGCTTTCTAGACATGTCCCCTATGACTCTTTGAAGGTATTGGAAGGATGCTTGATGGTTCTTAAGCATTAGGTCATGTTCACTAAGGGTCTTTTGAGTGGTTTGGTCCCTAACAACTAGTTGACTCATCATGGACTCCATTCTCTCTATGCTACCCCCTAAATCAAAACTTGGACCTTGACCTGTTTGACCTGGGTTATTTGACCCCCCATCCTTGACCTGCCCATTGAACCCTTTGTTGAACTGCCCACTTGAACCCCCACCAAAGAGTGAATTTTGGCCCCTATTTGGGTTTTGAGCCATTTGAAAGCCAGGGGGTCCACTTGAGCGAAAAGTGTTATTATTAAAGTTATTATTATTATTACGCCAACCCGACCCAAAATTATTATTACCCCCAAAACCGCTAGACTGACCTTTACCAAACCCTCCTCCTAAATAATCGACCTGCTCCTCACCAACAAGTAATGGACACGAACTCGTGTCGTGACCCCCACGACAAAACTCACATTTGTCTACCTTAGCCTTAATTTCCTTAAGTTCCCTAGTCACGTTTTCCAAGACAGCGGCTAAACTAGGATCCATGGTGACATGGTTCACCCCTCGGGCGGGTGCACTAGCAGTGGTACTAGAATTACCACTTTGATATCGCTGATCGGATCGTGATTGGGATTGAGACTGAGCAAATGCCTCAAAACGCTCTAGACACTCTGCAACTGTAAGAATACCCATCATATGCCCCCCCCCCCCCCCCCCCCGCGTTAGTATCGAACCTATCTCTAGTCTCTTGGGTGTGACCGTTATAGAATTTTTCACACAAAGCCTAATCAGAAAGACCGTGCTGGGAGCAACGAGCACAAAGGTTTTGGAAACGCTCCCAAGCAAGGTAGTAAGGCTCGTCGGGCTCCATGCGGAAGGAGTGGATTTGGTCCCTAAGACGTGAGGCTTTTGCGGGCGGGAAATATTTGTTCAAAAGGCTTGACGAAGCCCCGCCCAAGTGGTAAAAGTGCCGGTTGGTTGAGAGTCCAACCAAGTAGCCGCACGGCCGGCTAATGAGAATGGGAAAAGCTGTAGGTAGGTGGCATCGTTGGGTGCACCGTGAAGGTTAAAGGTGGCTAGGATGCGGGAGAAACGGTTAATGTGGGCCGGGGCATCCTCATCATCTCGGCCATGGAATTGGATGGTATTGGTGATAGCCTGCATGGCATAAGATGGAATCTGCCATGAATTGTCACTAACTATGGGTGGGACGGTGATGGGTGAAGCAAGGCCGGTGAAATCCAGAGTGGCTTGCTGATGGACGGTTTGCCTAGGGTTTGCCATTGGTTCTAAGTTAGTCGGATTGCTAGAGGCACTAGAAGTAGGGCTATTGGGTGGGGAAACCTTAGGTGAGGTTTTAGGTGAATGGTTAGGCGAAGGTGGTGGTGTAGGGGGTGGGGTGGGTAACGGGGTGGAATCGAAATTGGGGAAACGAGATGAAGATGTAGAAGTAACCTGTGGGCCTTCGCCCAATTGAGATGATGACTGCTTGACTGGTGGTGGTGGTCCGTGCGAGCGCAGATGTGGCATCCACTACGAGCAAAAACCTGAACACAAGAAAAGCAAACAATAGTTACTACGACTCAAGATGGAAAGAAAAGACACAAAACAAAGTAAACACGTAGCACGTATTTGTCAAGTAAATCTATCAAAGCTAATGAACGCAATTACCAAGAGTCCCCGGCAACGGCGCCAAAAGCTTTGATCACCACTAGAGAGATAATTTGCTATGTCGCAAAACCATGGCAGTCCTTCTTTATCAGCTTCAACAAACTCTATAGACTCGTGAGGGAACGTGTCTCCAATCTCCTCCTCACGAATCTCTTCCCCCCCGGGATCCCCGGCAACGGCGCCAAAAACTTGATGTGTGCTAAACAGACTATTAAAAACAAACTAAATTAGACTCTCTATTCTAGACACTATAAAGCTTTAATTCTAGACTCGACCTAAAACCACACAATCGGCAAGTGTACCGATCAATGTAGTATTACCTAGGAAGTCCGGGTATCGAACCACGAGACTCTATGTATCACGTAAACTAGACTCTGACTAGACACTGACAGACACGACTAAAACTTGTTTATTTGTTTGGGGGGGTATTGAAAAACTAGGAAATCTATATTAAACTACTAAATTAACTTAGAGCTATACTAACACGAATAAAGACTGAAGACTTTTCTTATATGAGAACAGGACCACCTAGACAAGAATCCTGGATTGTTTTTAAGAGATTACCGATTAAGTTAAGTGCACGAGTTATGGAACCAGGATCTTAAACTACTAAACCTATTAAGAACCAACGAGACCCCTCGACCCTTCTCAAGGAGAAACCTGTGGAGCTACCTAGGCCGTTAATTCTACCGGTTATTAGACGCCTTCCCAGTTGTCTAATTATTGTGTAAGTACCCTAATGTTGACCTATTCTTTCCCAATCCTAGATCTAGGGTAGTTTGAAGTAATTAATTTGACTTGATAGACTAATAAGACCGACAGGTAAACCAAGACATAACCTTTCCCAAGGCCTATCTAAAGCAATTCGCCGGGTAAGACCTACCAATAGCCCCTCACTTCCCAGGTATTAGGACTAGTAGAACACTAAGACTTAGCAAATTATTATCAGTTACTTCTAGGGGTTATTGGCCAATTCTCCATAAAGAGTTAAGGTTTTCTAACGTGATATAGACACTCACCGAAACCCTAAACCCTAATATGACTCTACGTTGTGATATAGACCGTCACTAAGAATCATATGAAGCAAGTAATAACAATAAACCAATTCAAAGTACGCATACACATCAAACCATTAAATCAAACCTCTTACTAAACACAATCACCCATAACAATCATGCAAATAACAAAACCGGTAAAAACTTTATATTAATCCATTCATCAAGTCTAGGTGGTTTATGAAATTAGCCAAGCATCTCAGTAAATGAAAACAAAACAAAGATGTCTAGAACAGAATTCATTGTAACAAAGTTCCAAGAAAAGTAATCGACAAAACAAGGGATTAGAAAACCCGATTAATTCTTCGATTCTTCGCCTTCGACTCGTACCAATGATTCCCTTGCCTTGAAATCTCCGATTGCTCGCCAAGAATGCTCCAAAGTTGCTCCAAAGAACTCTAAATTCGTAATTAGGGTTTCTAATCAGGTTTCTTGGGAATTAATTAAACCAAACCCTAGTTGCCAACATCAAATCAGAAATCACCCCCCTCGCGTGACGCCAAGGGGGTGTCGCGTCGCGCGGCGCCTCCAAAGGTGACTTTTCTTATTTTTTTATTATTTCCAATTTCCAGCTTCTCCGACGCGCGTACGAATCCCGTTTTCTTCCGAACTGCTCGTTTTGACTCGTTTTTCAACACTTTAAGCTACGGGACCTGAAATCAAAGCTTAACGTCAGCAGTATCACAATTCTAACCTAAAACAGACTCGAAACGACTGAAAACTGACCAAAATATACACTATAAACATATGTACTTTACAGTACATCAATTCAAAATGCCAAAAAGATTTTAGGTGTGTTTTAATATAAACTTTCTAAAAGTCAAAAAGATTTTATTTCTGCTTTAGTTTTGATCAACCGATGTTGGAACTCAAGTCTTCGTTGCCTGAAATCTGTTGAAAACCAAAACGACTGAATCTTCATAAACGGTCAGAGTTTGCAAGTTTTGAAAGTTAATAATCAAAATTGAAAAATCTGTTAACTTTTCAAACAAACTGTCGGACGGTAGTTGAAAACATGGTCACATGTGTGTCATTTGTTTAAATGTTAACTATATTCCAAGCGTTTGTTCTCATTACGTGTTTAGCTTTCTTGCATGTGCAGATGCTAAAGGCGAGGAGAACATGTTCGATAACAAGCTTCGGAATGAAGACACGACATGGAGGCACTCAAATGATAAAGATGATCGAGTTGCCGCTGATCAATCACCAACACCACAAGGATCTCAAGCATTGAAGTCGAAAGATTCCCAAGCATAATCAAAGGGGGAGTTTGTTAACACACTACCTAAATGAAAACGGGAGTTTGTTGATACACTGTCTACTTACAACACGTGAAGTCTTTGAAGATCCTTTCCGAAAATGAATGAACCATCAAGAGATGGAGAACGAGATTACGAACCTCACGAGCAGCATCCAAGGGGGAGTTTGTTGATACATATCGTGTGGATACGGCTCGACTCGGTTCGACTCGGCTACGAAGTGAAGGCCGTAGTCAAGACATCCTCCTGTCTTTACTCGGTATGCGATTGACTTCGTAACATTTGATGTAATTGCGACTGCGTGAGTGCAGTATGCAATTTAGATTAAGTTTGTATTGTTTGTGTGTTTGTTGTTTTGGCCCATAATGCCCAAGCCCAACCTGAAGACAGAAGCAATATCCAAGCCCATACACATATGACGAAAACACTTTACTGGGCGAAATCCCTTTTGGTGAAAACCAAATGGGATGAAAACCAAATAGGACGAAATCCCTTTTTGTGAAAACCCTTTGTGGTGAAAACCAAATAGGACGAAATCAGGTGATTTCGTCCATATCCTTGATTTCGTCCCATGTGATTTCGTGGGCTTCTGATTTCGTCGACATGTGTAGTATATAAACACAGACACAGAACATAACATACTAGTGAAGTCTGAATAGATTTCGGAAAGAACACACACACACAACTGAGAGTTTATAGGTTTATCTTGTAAACATTGCTTTGTAACGGTTTCATACGCGTTAATACAATGGAGTGTTAATCGTTGAATCTTTGTGTTTGTGTTCGTAACTTGGTTTAACTTACCCGTTTGGATTCCGCACTTTCGGGTTTGTCGGAAAACAGGGAATAGAGGTTACTCGATCCTCCGGGTGGACCTACAATATACCATTCAATACAATGTGATTTGATATGATATGATATGATATGATATGATATGTTATGATACCATACAAGATAATAACAAACAATGATTATGGATATTATTCATTTTTGTCAAATTGTAAATAAGACTAGAATTTATATCATAAAATTAGAAAAATGTTAGTTCCATGGCAACTCAACATAATTTGTTTTTAAAACCCACTTCAAAATTAGTTCTTTCGATCATAATTCCATTGCCTTAAGGTTTGGTCTAAATTTTTGTGTTGTTCATTAATCAAGTGTTTTTCAACGGTGCCGTTTAGGTGTCTCTTTAGTATATGAAGCTAGTTTATTTATGATATGATCGCTGTTGGAGTTGATTAAGGCCACACATAAATACGTACAACAGCGCAAAAAAAATGTTAGACTGAACACGTGAAGGCCACAAATGATATAAAGACTATTTGTACTAATTACAGTTAACACACACTATTTGTACTAATTACAGTCAGTATGGAGGGTTTAAATGAATTTCAAAATGATATAAAATAGCTATTTTAAACAAAAGTTTTAAAAACTGTAAACTACCATCAAGCTTTAAACAAAAATATTTTATGTATGATCAATGGTTTAAATTATTGTACAACAAATTGTGCAAATCATAAAGGGAAACATGTAGCTGTAGGTCCGGCTAGGGGAGGATCTAGTCGCCTAATCCTTGTTGTCAAACACACCCGGTTGTGCGGAATCCAACCGGAGATGCAAACCGAGATCGAACACGATGGACAAGAACACGAGAAGGAGACCGAGACTCAACGATTAACACCAATGTATTAATACTTGAATACGGTTACAAATCAATGTTTACAAAACAATATTTGCAAACACTCTCTAAGATCTCTCGGTTCTCTCTTGTCTTTTGTTCACTCCTCACCCTTTCTTGTCTGCCGAAATCACTAAGATTTCGGTATATATATTTGATTGGCATTGGGCTTGTGTACACTTGTGCGATTGGCTGGGTTCGGCCCATGTGAGAAATAAAGGCCCAACATGTAATCTGTAGATCATGCACGTACAAGAATCAACTTATTTCATATTTGAAGTTTAGTCAAAGTCATGACATCATCATGATGATGTGGCTGCGGGAACCGGCTCGCGGCGCTCCGTGCTTCGCGTGTCAAACTCTGGGACGCACGACGGAGGAATGTCGTGACGTCGGGCTTGAGCCGAACCTAACCGGGTCGAACCAAACCGAGTTGAACCGAACCAAGTCGCGTCCACATAATATGTATCAACAAACTCCCCCTTGGACGCTACTCGTGAGATTCAACTTCCATGTCTTCCACGTCGGAGGATCTTCAAAGTCTTCACGCGTCGAAGAAGAAAGTGTATCAACAAACTCCCCTTTTCGTTTAGGTAGGGTGTCAATAAACTCCCCCTTAAAATGAACTCTCCAATGAGTTATGCTCGTGAATCTTTTGACTTTTCAATTCTTCGGATCCTTGTGGTGTTGATGAAGGGTCGGCGGCAACTCGATCATTTTATACTTTGAGTGCCTCCACTTCGTGTCTTCATTCCAAAGCTTGTCATCGAACATGTTCTCCTCGCCTTTAGCATCTGCACACGCAAGAAAGCTAAACGCATAATGAGAACAACCGCTTGGAATATAGTTAACATTTAAACAAATGACACATATGAGATCAAATCTCAATCAAACACCGACCGACAACAGTTTGAAAGTTTAACAAAATGTTCAATTTTAGTCCTTTAACTTTCAAAACTTGTTAACTTCGACTGTTTATGAAGATACAATTGTTTTCCGGCTTACAATCAGGATTTTGGGTAGGATAGACTCGAGTTCCAACATCAGTCAATCAAAAATAAACTAGAAGCAAAATCTTTTTGGCTTTTATAAAGTTTATATTAAAACACACCTAAAATCTTTTTGGAATTTTTCATTTTTCAAATGTAAAGATGGAAAGCAATAAATAAATATATACAGAAATACAGAAACTGAAAGCAGTAAATAAATATTTACAGACATTCTTTTTGCGAGTTTCGAGGGTAAGAGAATCATATCAGTGTACGGTCACGCCAAAACTCCCTTGTTGTTCTTTTAGTTAACATTAAGATAAGCATCCTATAACAATTATCGGTATTGTTGTCCACATAAGCTCAACTTATCATTTGTAATCATGGCGAGGGGATACGTTAAGGTATGATTTTTACTTACCGACCGGTGTTCATCCACATCACGACACATTCCCGTATCAAGGTATGCACGAGGGTTCATCTTACCGGTGAGTATACCGATTATCATCTGTTTGACCGTATATGATGTGAGAAACTCACTTATTTTGATTGAAAACAAGCCCTATGTGATAGAATCACTTATTGATGAGGAACTTGATTTTCGATGCATGAAGGCACAGGAACAAGTCCGTGAACAGGTCAGTACTTTCGTACAGCAGAGAGACGAACTTGACTCCCGCAAAGAATCTGTGATATATTATCACTTATTTGTTTGGACATGTGATTGTTTATCACTTATTGAGGTCGAATGCAATATGTACACGTATGTATGGTATCATGGAAGATCTAGACTTGCGTCCCCGTTTGTTTCAGTAAAAGAAACAACCATGATACCCAGATGATAAGCAGCATAAAGACCGAATATCTCAGAACCTCGGCAATCTCTCAAACGAAATTTCGGTACTAAGACTATATGCCAATGAATGGTTCCCACCTGGTCTTCAGTCGATTTAAGGTTTATATCACCCTGCACACTTTAAAATGATTGTGAGCCTACCGATACATCTTATATAGAGCTGCTTATCGTTTTTCATTTAAGGTTTAAAGAGGTTTAGACAGACCACTGATGTACTATCATTTTCTCTTTTGCTCGCCAGGAAACTCATTTTTGTTTTTCCAATGTTTTTGTGCTTTTGAAATTTTTCGATGTTTTTGAATTTTTCAAATATGGATTTACTCCCCCTAAAATCAACAAACTAAGATAAATTTTAAAAGACACAAAGATATTTACAAAAATGATTTTCCGATGTTGGTTAACTCATGTTTTACCTCAATGCCGTTTACCAAAATTAATTTTTAATCAGAAAAGATTTCTCGAATTTTGGGAAAATGAGTTGGCATGTCGGTAAGCGGTGCGGACCATGACAACATTGACGAGTTTCATAGTGAAACAATCACGTGTGAGGTGATATTTGAGATCAACGTATCAGGTCAAAGAGTGCTGTACGAGATAATAATTCACAAAGCAGCTTAAATATCGACAAGTATAGGAGAGATTAGAAATTTAAAACCGTATCCTGCAACTGCTTCGTGCATTGCCAGGAATCTGAGTGCTCTCCCAAACTGGATATCCACCCGGTGTGGATTTCAAAGACGATTTTTGTAGCTACTAAGAAATCTCTTGACAGCAACAAGATCATAAACCTTTGGGTCCGGCGGGTCTTCCACATTGCACCAGCGAAGGTCTTTGTCTTTCTCTTGAGAAGTAGTGTGCGGTTGTTCAATCCATGCCAAGGCATCCGCACACCCGGTTGGTTTGTTCAACAAACACATTTTCTTCAATCACACCGCGAAGAAATGTACACTGCACGTTCATCTTGTTGATTTTGAACTTCAGACGTGCTGCAGGGGTGTACATTTTGATTGAATCTATCCTGGGGACCCGATTATAGCCTTGAACAATCAAACTTTGAAATGATTTTCATTTTATCGAAGCTTTTAATCTCTTTCGACAGACAATTCTGTCTTCTTTTCCTTTTTTTTTCTTCTCTCCATCAAAGGCAACAACTCTTTTGTCGCCGATCTTGTGCATGGACACTCCACTATCAACAATCCAATGACTATCGATAGTTCCTCCTGGAACATCCTACACACTCACTCAGAGATTAGTTGGAGAGGGGGACCCAAGCCTTAACAGACTTGGGTCGTCCTTCATCATCGAAGATTGTGACTTCGATTTCCTGATGATTCGGAATGGATTGAGCTTCCCCTGAAACAGTTACAGATTTTGGTTTCCAAATCTGTTTTTGTTTTTCATTTTTAATTTCTAACTTAACAGACTTTGTTTGGACAACCTCCGGTTTTAACGCCTTTTCAATCACCTTCACATTTTTACGTCGTTGTTTTGTTTCCTGTTCTTTAACAGTGCGTTTATCATGTTTTGGAGAAACAGGACGACGTTGTAAGTGACCTTGTTCAGATGGGGCTCTTTCAACAAAATTTGGTTTGGGCGAGTTTTTGCAGTCTTTAATGATGTGCCCAACCTTCCCACATTTGAAACAAATTCTCCTTTCAACAAACTTAGGAGAACCGTAGACCCAGAGGTACTTGCTCTTTCATCACACCCATTTGTATGTTGAGTGTAATTGTTTTGACTGTTACGTTTTAAAATCTTGACTTGTTGGATAAAATCGGTGTTGGATTTGTTTTCAAAAGTCTCAATTTTATCAGTACCTTTTGATGCTACAAACTTGATATCTTTGTTTTTCTTCTTGAAACGAGCTCCTTTGGTCTCAACCTTCGGTTGTGAACCTTTAGAATTTTGAACTCGCTGCTGTTGTTGTTTACCCTTAAAAGCGACAGGTTGTTGTTTAGTCGGTAATTTTTGGTTTCCAAATTGTTTCCTCACTTCAGCTTTTGGAATAGGATCACACTGAGTTACTGAAACTCTCGGGATCGCTTTTCCCAAAAACTTAGTTGTATTATCTTCAAACACTTTATCAATCAATGATTGATTGACGTTTTTGATTGGAAAAACTTTGTTTGAATAAATTTTGTTATCACCGACTAAAGTATACAACAAATTATTGCTCTTAACAGCAGACACACATTCATCGTCATCTTTGACATCCTTGACAGGATCTATCACTTGCTTGGCAACAGGTTGCACGGCAGGAGTAGGAGAATCACAAAGAATATGATTCTCAATTGGAATTTCTACTCCTTTCGTCTCATCAAGTGATTCATCCTGGTCATTCACATCTGATTCATCATCTGAAGAATCATAGTCCTCAATGGTTGGAGAACTTTGATTTGAAGCATATGATGACTTTTCTTTCCGATCAGATGAGCCCTCAGATGAATTGTCCGGTTTGAACCCTAGGCCAGTAGTAACTTCCTCATAATCAAGAGGCACACTGGGTTCATACCGAGGCATATCCTCTTCATCGGGCGACTTGGTATAATCGTGTCTCAAAGGGGGTGGACACTTCCTATAACCAACGCCTTTAACGTTTCCCTTTAGTTGTTGAACGTCAATGATGTGATCAAGCACATATCGGGAGTTAGAATAACTATCCAATTTGAGCTTGATCGCTTCATATTCACACTTGGCCGTGGCTAGCTCTTTCTTGGTTTCCTCAATGATATTAATGTAGTTATTAATACCAATTTGTTTGTTGAAAACAGTTTTTGTTAATTCGGAAACACTTTTCTTTTGGGTTTCAATAACTGTTTTAAACTCCTTTTCATTGCGAGCTAAGGCCATGTTTGCCTCTTTGCATTTAGACAGTTCAATAACCAAACTCTGATTGTGACCATGAACTGTTTCAGATTCATGTTTAAGATTAGCACATTCATGTTTTAATTCTTCAAAAGCATGTTTAACATTAGCACATTCAGTTTTCAAATCAGCACAATCACTACATATGCTAGGAGTTTCAGATTGTACCTGACTTGTAGAAGCTGTGACATTAGCCATAAAGGCAGTCTGGGAAGAGAAAGATCCATCTTCAGTGAGAATCTTCTCCATTTCTTCTGATGTAGCATCAGCTTTCTTGACAAGGTCAGATTTCTCGTTAGCATCATTCGACAAATTACCAGCTTCAGAATCCACTCCCTCCTTTATGTCCGGTTCTGAACTGTAATCACTCACACCTGAGCTATCTTCATCAGTGCCACTACATCCTGAACTGTCATCTTTTCCTGAAGATTCACCATCGCTGACATTCTTGATGATTTCGGCATAAAACGCAGTTCTTGTTTGATAACTGTTTCCCAACTGTTTGGCCGAACCACAATCGACAGTAGGTTTAGGAAAATAGGCACTTGGATCGAAGACCGGAGGAGGAGCTGATTGTGGAAACGGAAAAGAGTTTGTATTTGATACAAACGCCGTTTGTAACTTTGGTTGCTGAGCTGAACTGGAACTAGCTAACGAGTTAAAACCTCCTCCAAGATACATTTCGGTATTTTGAGGAGCAGGAATTCGTTTAGCTTTCCGAATTTCTTCTTCGTTCTTGTGCTCCAACTTCTGAATGAATTCATAGATATTAACATTGACAGCATCTAGAACGCCCGTATGCTTTAAAAGCTCAATGAAAGGGCTCCACTTTGGAGGTAGAGCATCAGTAAACCGTGCTACAATTTCCTGTTGAGATACAAGAACACCAACATAATACATTTCACTCATCAAATGATAATAACGAGTAATTATATCATTTAGGGTTTCATTCTCTAAGAAATGAAATGATTCGAATTTCTTCTTCAACAGATCATGACGTATCTTTCTAGTAGCTGCATATTCTTCTCCTCTCGCTACCAAAAGATTCTGTATGTTTTGATTTTGATTCGACACCTTTGCCCATTGACTTGCACTTATTGACTGTTGTTGTTGAGGTATGGTACGCGTCATATATTCAGCCATCGACATTTGTTTTAGATCTGGTAGTGGATCCGTACTCCAATCCCAAGGGCTAGTACAACTCATGATTGGTGTATGAAATTGATAACCTGATCACACAGAATTATGTCCACTTTGTAAGTGTCCACAACTTAATAAAACACTTATGAAAATCAGCCCAATGTCCACTTTGTTGAGGCCCAGTATGAGAATAAGTGTGGCCCAACCAGCTTAGGTATAAGCTGACACAATAGTCAACATCCTTGAATTTTATCAGCCGTGTCTGTCTCCTATCTCTCTGAGATATCAAACCCTAAACAAAACAAAACTTCTCATCTTTGAAGAAATCCTCCACAGCCACCTCTCTTTCTTCGATTAAACATCAAAGAACCAAAATTAATTCCAATCGATGATCAATTAGTACCCACTCTGTTCATCTTCGATTTAACAATCAGCAGCCAAAAACAAAGAACTTTTGTTCAGCTTCTACCATCATCTACTTCAGCCGACATACAACATCAACTTCCGATTCCACCTCCAAACTGAAATTTGAGAAGCCTTCACCCACTTTCAAGTCCCTCTCTTATCTGTCTATGGTGACGAAGATTGAAGTTGAAGAAGATTGGTATGGTTGACGAAAATGGTTATGACGAAAATGGTTATTTGTTTTTTTTTTTTTTGTGTGACTATCAGATCTTGTGCGAGTGAAAGAATGTCTTGTGCGACTGACTGTGATGTGAGTCTAACAAATCTTGTGCGATGCAAAACAAAACTTGTACGATTAAATATCTTGTGCGTCTGATATGTTATGCAATTAATGGATCTTGGGCCAGTTTATCTTGTGCAAGCCCAACTAAGTCTTGTATGATTGGGCTGAAAGTCTTGTACGACTGGAATGAGTCTTGTACGATTCAATCCTTGTGTGATTGAAACAAATGTTATGCGATTGAACCTTGTACGACTGAAATCTTGTGAAAGTAATCAATCTTGTGCGATCCCAAACAAATGTTGACTTTCTGTCCACTGACACAAAGCAGATCACTTTCGGCTCACCAACTTTTGGAAACACAATTTTCAAGTTACCAACCAATGATGATGTCTATATTATAATCAAATCACAATTTTCAAAATACTAACAACTTTCACAAACACTTGATAAGATTAAAAAGTGGTTTTTATGAACAACACTTGAAGATTATGAAGAACACTATGAACTAGATGAATTTTCCGGTAAACTAAAACTTTCCGAACACACGATTTTGCTAAAAATGTTTAATAAAAACCAATAACTAACATGTGAACATGAGAAATAACAAGGTTTTTATGAAAACACAAAGCAAAACAACAAATTTTTTGAAGATTTGACCAGATTTTTCAAGAAAAATAAAAACTTCAAACACCCGGAAAACACCCGAGAACAACTCGGTTTTAACAAGGAGAAGAGCCAAGGCTCTGATACCACTTGTAGGTCCGGCTAGGGGAGGATCTAGTCGCCTAATCCTTGTTGTCAAACACACCCGGTTGTGCGGAATCCAACCGGAGATGCAAACCGAGATCGAACACGATGGACAAGAACACGAGAAGGAGACCGAGACTCAACGATTAACACCAATGTATTAATACTTGAATACGGTTACAAATCAATGTTTACAAAACAATATTTGCAAACACTCTCTAAGATCTCTCGGTTCTCCCTTGTCTTTTGTTCACTCCTCACCCTTTCTTGTCTGCCGAAATCACTAAGATTTCGGTATATATATTTGATTGGCATTGGGCTTGTGTACACTTGTGCGATTGGCTGGGTTCGGCCCATGTGAGAAATAAAGGCCCAACATGTAATCTGTAGATCATGCACGTACAAGAATCAACTTATTTCATATTTGAAGTTTAGTCAAAGTCATGACATCATCATGATGATGTGGCTGCGGGAACCAGCTCGCGGCGCTCCGTGCTTCGCGTGTCGAACTCTGGGACGCACGACGGAGGAATGTCGTGACGTCGGGCTTGAGCCGAACCTAACCGGGTCGAACCAAACCGAGTTGAACCGAACCAAGTCGCGTCCACATAATATGTATCAACAGTAGCATTGATGATCAGAATGGTGATATGGGCTCTTGCTTGGTAGCCCAAAAGAAGAATCTGAAATTAATGAACAAAATATGCTGTAAAAATATGATGTTCTCTTGTTTGATTTAATGAAAATTTATTCTTAATTAATTAAGATTATATGTCTGATGTTCGTTTCAAATGAATAATCCGAGAAAAAAATGTCACTTAAGAACATGTTTGTATACAATCATAATCAAACAATGTAGGAATCTAATAAAATACATTCTTTTGTAAACCGAAGTGCTACAGTCCAGCATAATTTGAACAATTAGAAGACAATACCATTCACAATTAGATGCAACCTTATTCCATATCCACATAAACAAATACCCAACTAATTTTCGAACTCATCGATGTCCTTCTGAGCCTCACTGATTTTCGTGGCTATTTCCTCGAGCTTTGATTTTGCTGTAGAATAGGCTATGTCGCAACGTTGACGGGGGACAGAACGAGCGGCTTCGTACATGACGTGTTGTCGTAGTCACACGCAAATTTAATCCAAATTACAACTAATAGATAGCAGCAAATGGGTATCGAACACAAGGAGTTTGTGGAAAGTGTGTTGATTCTATAGCCTTGTGAATTAACTACAATTAAACTAATTTGCAGAAATTAAAATTCAAGAGTTTGGATTGTTTGATTTAAGAACTAAATTATTAACTAATTGCAAATCAAAATTGGATTGTTAATTAGATTACGAGAAAATGACCATCTTAGGTTCCGGTTTCCATTAACAATTGTGCATAAATCCAACTTGAAAGAGTTACATAGACATAACTCATGCATGAACATTTGTTGTGATAAAAGGGAATGAAGTACTCAGATTATATTAACGCGAGGTTGTTTTCCGATGATCAATTAATCAATATCCAACCCTAACCCTTCTCGTGATATCTCGATTGTCAATGACACCAAGAACGTACGATTTAGATTAGAATCAAAACATCAATTAACAAGTTACAATCAAACATTCATACACCATAATAAACATAGCAAACACACCAAATTTATTATTCTAGAAATAAAAGGAAACACACAAAAGTCATAGTAGAAACCTTCACCTAAGTTGATCACCGAAAGTTTAGCCGGGCATGAAAGAGTTACATAGACATAACTCATGCATGAACATTTGTTGTGATAAAAGGGAATGAAGTACTCGGATTATATTAACGCAAGGTTGTTTCCCGATGATCAATTAATCAATATCCAACCCTAACCCTTCTCGTGATATCTCGATTGTCAACGACACCAAGAACGTACGATTTAGATTAGAATCAAAACATCAATTAACAAGTTACAATCAAACATTCATACGCCATAATAAACATAGCAAACACACCAAATTTATTATTCTAGAAATAAAAGGAAACACACAAAAGTCATAGTAGAAACCTTCACCTAAGATGATCACTGAAAGTTTAGCCGGACATGGCTTGGTGAATCATCATTCTAACAAAATCAATGTTCATATGAATCAAAATACAAACCGAATTGTTTAGAAATGTTCCCAATCACTTGCACAAGCTCAATTTCGCCCAAGAACTCCAGAGAAACGTCCCCAATAATGATTGACATGAAAAGACACTTGAAAACGGTTTATTATAGGGCAGTTACACTTTTTGCGTCTGGCTCTACCGTAATTTACGGTAGGTATTACGGTAGCTTTAACATTGCTACGCTGCTCCGCTACTGCCTTACGGTGGAACTGGGGAGATTCAGGGGCTACCGTAAATTACGGTAGCCACCGTAATTTACGGTGGGCCCCTGGGTTTCGTCTTTTGTTTCTTCTTTCCATCCTTGTGTAACCCGCTCCATGCCATTCCATCCAAAGAAGCATTTTCTTCGTTTTTAAGCTCCAAACGCACCTGAAACATAAGCAACTGTAGTCATCTAATTCAAGACAATTACGTGATTAAATGGGGAATTAACTTGTATTTTAACACACTTAAGGGTTGTCCTATAGACCACCCGTCAGTACACCAGTGTACAAGTGATAAATTACGCTCATAATGACGCGTTCCACACCCAATTGCCGACTCATCACATGCAATCAAAGAGTGACACGTTGCATTAAGGACATGAAAACGCACCAGAAGTCATGCTTGCAATGACAAGCGACATCTTCTGCAACACCCAAATTAATTACCCTATGAACGATCAACATGTTATGAACCGATCCCAATACACCGACCAAAGATCAAACATATATAGATACAACAAAAACAGATTGAAAAGAAAAAATTCAGAAACTATTGTCAAGTCAGGATTTTTTTGCTTCAATAGATTAAAGATTGATCTATCAAGGTTGAGGCAAGTAGCAAAAGGGAAAACAAAAAGACTATGATTTTAAAACGATTTTGATTGAGAAATCGATATACAATTGAAATGAGCTAACAGAAAGATTCAGCCATTACAGCCGCCGCTAATGAACGAAATTGAGAGTGCATCTCTGATCCCACCCCAAACCCTATTTATAGAAAGTGGGGGGTGCCCCATAACCCTAATCTAACCTCACATATTTTGGGTTGTTAAATATACCCAAAAGTCAACCTTTTAAGAGAGTGAAAGGTGGGTAGGAGAGAGAAAAGGGCTGTCATTAATTACCCAAATCATTAATTACCTAATATTTTTATTTTTATTTTTAATTATTAATTACAATCATGTGTTTACAAGCCAAATACATATTTAGATTTTGAAGCTATTGAATTTTACTTTACTATGATAAATGTAAAACGCTACTGATATGAGGTTTGAAAATATTTTTAAAACCAAGCATCTATTTCAAGTTCTTTAGTACATGTTTTTTGTTGAATTTGATCAAATAAAATTTCATACAAGGGTAAATATGGTCAAATTATATGAGAATTTGATTGGAGACTTTTTTTTCTTATAGGACATTAAGATTGTTTGAATTCCATTATATATAAATGGTGGGGTGTTTAGGTAGCAAGCTCCTTTGGCTTGTATTCAGGTGTCCCCTCGTTAGGTTGATCGAGTGACCCTTTTTAACTTTTGTTAAAATTAATAGATGTTCCATTGGGCGTGGTAGGTCTTTTGGTTTCATAAATTACTTGGTAATAATTTCCGTCAATGGTTGTCTGTTGGCAGTAATTATCGCCTTTTGGGTTGCTTCTTTGTAGTTGTTTATTGAATGAACGTTTTTCTATATAAACTCGTGCTTTACTAGAAACTATTATGATGCAACATTGCGCGTTAATTACCGTACCAGCAACGATGATATTACGTTTAGGGACATAGACCTTCATTTGAGATCTCAATCCACTAAACTAGAATTATATGAGGGTTTGTTACACCGTCACATGAATCTCTATTATTAAATATGAAAACTTTATGTCGCTCACGTACATTCAACCTAATGTGGTGAAGCGATAAGAGGTAAAGCCAACAAAGCTAATAAACCAACTTACCATCTTTGTTTTCCTATCTACATGTAACCCAAACAAAAGAAACAAGCTTGTCATCCTATGTAACAACCTAAGTAAATTGTGTCAGGATATTATATGTTTTCCCCCATGGGTTACCCATCCAAGAACTAGCAATTTTGTTTTCACTCAATGAACGGCACTCCTTAGCAAAATGTGTCCTGGTATAGAAGGTTTCCACTCCATTATAAGGAAAGATTTATTCCCCCTAAACTGATGTGAGACTTGTATCTCCACCCCCTTAGGATTCCAGCGAAGAGGAACACGAACCTGACCCTTGGCTCGGTACCATTTGTAACATCCCAAGTAAACCATATTAGGATATTGTCTGTTTTGCCCCGGCTGGGTTGCCAAACCAGGAACTCACGTTTTGTTTTACTTGAAAAACTGTTTGCCCAGGAAAAACACATAGTAGAGAAGGTTTCCACTCCAGAAGGTTCGGTTCTCTCCCTCAACCGATGTGAGACTCGCATCCTATATTTGTGCAACTTCTTAAGACTTTCAACTGAAAGTCACCTTATTTCGGTAACACTACCGTCTTTGAACACAACATTTTGACAGTTATGACACAATAATATATGATGTCATTGTATGTAAGATCTCCCTTTTTTCTATCTTATTCATATGGCTATTACAAGTTAGTTGTAGTTTGATACTTACAAAGAATACGGAATTAGGTCTATTTTTCTAAGTACGAGCCGGTTATATATTAATTAATGACGCAGGTTCATCTTCATGTGTGGCTTAAGCATAACACATGTATTTAGTGGTCAATGGGGAATCTTGAATATAGCTTCAATTTAGTGATATTAATCTCACGTTAATGAGACTATATTAAGATCAAACGGGTAAGTTACAAATCAATTTATCATTATTGGTCATTTTGGTTATCTATGGTCAATTTAGTTAACGCTGCTTTTTTGGTAGGCACCATGTTGCAGGAGCTAAGGGTGTATATTATGCTCACGCAACATAAATGAACGTTGTCGCTTTATACATGAACCATTTATATAGGACCAGCCCAAGAAAATGCAACTAACCAAGTTTATTTAGTAACACATATACACATTTTCACGGTTTCTTCTCTAACATCTAGTTTATGTTTGTGCTATTTTTATGAAATATATTCATGCAATCTCTCTAAATAAAAAACTTATTTCCATACAGGGCCTGCTACTCTTCAACATTGTTTCCTATTGGTTATCTGCCTCATATTGCGATTCTAGTTGTATGAAGGTTGTTATGAGCAAAGATATTTTGTTTTCTTAACATACAAAAATACCTCAATGAGAACATCTAGTCTAGATATTAATATTTTGGGACCGACATTAATATGTAGCGTGTTTACTAGCAAAATACATCTTTAGATAATGATTTTTCTTTGCTAAAAAGTGTGAAGAAACTACTAACTAATACAAGTGTTGTAAGTTTAAAAAGAAGCATGTATTTTGGTAAATGTTTTTGGTTAAATTCTATCAAATAAAATCCCATAAAACGGTAATCATGGTCGATAATATGAAACTTTCAGTGGAGACTTTTGTTAATAGTACATTGAGATTATTAATCAAGTATTGCAGGAAACGAGGTCTTTTCAATGTAACATCCTTTTGCTCTGCTCGTTAGATCTCAAAATTTATGTCACACCTCGCCGAAATCAGAGTTGGCGTGACCGGACTGGTATCTTCATTGCACAGCGGAAGCTAATATGATAAGACTTCTAGAAAGCCAACGCCCGCTAAGTACTCGAATCCTCATGGTTCTCCTATTCCAATCGTGCCATAATTTGAAAAAGTAACATGAGAAAGAACATGCGAAAAATCAACATAAAGTTGGCGAGTTCATAGTTTGTTTGGAAAAAGATTAGAAATAAATCTTTTTAAATAACCGGTTTTTAAAATATTGTTTGAGAAAACGAAATAAAAATCATTTTCTTGGCAAGTTTTATAAAAACTTTGTATTTGTGAAACTTTGAATGTGTAAAGCGTTATGTTTGTAAAACTTTGTATTTGAAAAGCTTTGTGTTTGTAAAACTTGTGTAACTGTCAATGTATGCGCATGACAATGACAAAGATGCCCGCATGAGCCTGTATGTTGGACAATCCAGTCCTTAAGATGAAGGCCTTAGGATGCATGCAAGATTTAGGTTGTATGTGGGACACACTGTCCCGTTGTTCGTGTGCAGGACCAACCAGTCCTCCTGTTTGTATGTAGGACACCCCTTCCCATTGTAACTAGGACCAACCCCGTCACTAGTGTCTGTAGCTCATGCATGTTTCGTAAATGCTTATGTTTTTGTAAAAACCTGTATGTTTTGCATAAGTTTTTCGTAAACCATTTGAGTTTATTGAAAATCACAAACCATTTATGTTAGTTAAAACTTGTTGTAGAATGGTTTAAAAATATGTAATTTTTGTTCATCGAAAACCTAGTTTGTTTTTGCCAAACGTGCATGTCTAGAAACATGAAATTTTTGTTTATCAAAAACCTTGTATGTTTTTGCAAAACGTGCATCTCTTTCCACCCCGAAAACATTTATAAAAATGCAAAACCGTAAAAAGGTGGGGTTATGAACTCACCTTGATTTCCTTGTGCAAAGCTAGCTAAATGTGCATCGATAGTGTCGTTTCCAAATGTGACTCGCTAGCGTGTAAGCTAAGACATTCCTAAAACGGAATAACTTATAAGTTTCTACTAAACGATGTAGTTAAACTATGTGTCACCGAGCTCTACGGAATCGCTAACCGATCGATCCGATGGTAAGTTATTATCTCGAAAGAAACGAGAAGCTATGCGTGTTAAGTTTCGTTTAATATCGGAAACAATTAATAAGTCTTGGAAAAAACTTAGTTTTCAAGAGGTATAAAATATATAAATATTTATATTAAATATATAAATATATGGATAGAATCGCGTTAGTCGTCTCGAGAAGTCGTACATGTATGTAACGATTTTTTTAAGTGAAATTAACATATTGTAAACCCGTACGTTGATATATAGTATGTCGTTTAGGTGTTTGAAATAAATAAAAAAGTTCTATTTATCTAATGGAGTTTTCGAGTTGTGGTCGTTTATAATAAATATAATAGTTATATTTATTTTATAGAGTAAACTGCCATTTTGGTCCCTGTGGTTTGGTCAGTTTTGCCACTTTAGTCCAAATCTCAAACTTATTACATCTGGGTCCCTGTGGTTTGCATTTTGTTGCCATTTTAGTCCAAAATCCAAAAACCCTCTATTTTGAGAGTTGAAAACTGATTATTTTGTCCTTTAGTGCAGGGGCATTTTGGTCATTTTTAAATTATTTTTTTTTTTGCAAAAAAACCCAAATCAAGAACATCATCTTAGAACATCATCAAAACCCAGAAAATTCATCTTCAAACATCATCATCAAAACCTAGAAAATCAAGATCATCAAAACCGGCAGATCTGAACCACCATCTCTCACGGCGCACCACCATCATCTCCGTCCGATCACCTTCTCCAAAATCAAGAACATCATCAAAACCGGCAGATCTGAGTCATTACCGTCAGTACAACCTCCATCAACACACCTTCACCACAACCTTTATTATTCACCACAACCTCCATTACCGTCAGATCTGAGCAGGTGAAGGAGGTTGTTTGAAGAGACAGAAATGGCAGTTTACTCTAATACAAAAAAAAAGTTATACAAGGTGAATTGATAAAACTCACTTTAGACAATTCATCGGCTCTAACATAAACGATTTCTGGTTTTCTAGGGTTTTAACTTCGTGGATCCGTCGGCCGGAAAATGCTCATCTTGTTGCGTTAGGGAAGTCGAAACATGGCGATCTTCCTGCTTCTCTTCAAATTTTCACATTCGATCGGATAACTAACTCTCTCTCGCCATCTCCTTCGGTTTATTTCTCTCTCTCTATTGCTTTCTCTCTCTATAACTGTCTCTCTCTAGATGTATATGTGTTGATTTGTGGTGTGAATGAGTTTGTTTGTTGCTTGTTTGGATGAATAGGCGACTTTTTGTTGTTGATTATCGGTAGTAATTAGGGCTTTTTGGGAGGAGATGTGCCGATCTCCTGTGGGTGCGAGTGGAGGAGTGGTGGCGGGTGTGTGTGGTGGCTAGGATAGAAAGAGGGGAGAGGAGTGATGGTGGTGGCACTGCAGATCTGGTATGGGTGTGAAGAAGATGATGTTTTATTAGGAAATGATAAAGGGATTATTTATTTTAATTTAATTAATAATTTGTTATAATAATTCATAAATGACCATTTTGCCCCTGAAGATAAGGACAAAACAGGGGGGTTGAAATTGGGGATTCTGGTCAAATTTCACTTTTGGACTAAAATGGCAACAAAATGCAAACCACAGGGACCCAGATGTAATAAGTTTGAGATTTGGACTAAAGTGGCAAAACTGGCCAAACCCAGGGACCAAAATGGCAGTTTACTCTACTTTATAAAAAGGATCATCGAGTTGTTTAACTGTTTGAAATAAATATATAAACTATATTTTTTTTATAAAAGAATCCGAATTGTTTGATGTTTGAAATAAATATTCTAACTATATTTATTTTTATAAAAGAATCCGAGTTGTTTGATGTTTGAAATAAATATATAAACTATATTTATTTTTATAAACGAATTCTCGAAATTTCAATGTTTAAAACAAATATAATAACTATATTTATTGTTATAAATGATTTCCGAATCGTCGTTTTGTTTAAAACAATTGTGATAATTATTTTTATTTCATAATTTACTTCGAATCCGAATTGGTGTCGTCGAAAATAATATACGTTTGTATTTGTTTTTATTAAAAGTTACTTGATATCGATAGTTTTCGTTTTACAACAAAACACGTTTTGATTTACGGATTTTTACGAAAAATGGGCAGAGTTTCCTCTATTTTTGGACGTCCCCGACAACACAAGTTGTCGTTATTTTTCAAAATTCAATAATCAATTCACCAATATATAATTTTCGTAAAAACGACAAAACATAAACTAATCATTAATCAATACGGTGTGAGCTCGATTTCGCGTAAGTAAAATATTCGTTAAATATAATCAACATAACTATAAACGCGTCGTTATATCTTGCCCAATCTCACGTGTCGATTCGCCGAATGGTTTGAATAAGTTGACCGAGTCAACTGAGTCGGCCGGGTTTCACCGAGTTGACTCGGTTGACCCGCACCAAACTGAGTTGACTCACTGTTGACCCAAGCTGACCCGCTGACTTGTTGACCAAACCGAACCTAGACTCGAAGCGAAGCTGCTGTTGACCGGGTTTGTTTGTCTTTGACCAGGTTTGACCAAACCCGAACCATAGTGAATCTGACCCGGAACCAAAACTAATCTAACTTGAACCATCATGACCCCTAACCGAAACTGAATCAAATCACAACCACCACCACCGTGTTCCACTGCCGGTATCCCGACGGCTCCGTGTAACACCTCGAAAATTTCGGGTTCAATAATAAAACGACACGTGTCATGTCAGACAAAACGCGTTGTAAACCCGGATTTAATAAAGATGATTCGGCAGGATTTAAAGTGACGTCATGTTAAACTGTTACCTCTGAACGACCTTATTTATAAATCCCAAGACCCGATTAAATGTTATACACATCTTTTATACCCTCAATACAGAATTTTGTCTACAATAATGAATCTTGGAAAGCATGATTTGATCCCAAGAAGAAAAAGAATGATAAACCGTTGTTTTCGGGACTTGTAAGTTCATTCTATTGCAACAAAGGTTCATGGTGGGGTAATGTACAGGAGTAGACACTTATTAGAGGCCCCTCCATGTAAAAGAATGGCTAAAAATCGTGCAAGTGGATTACATGTTCGAAACACCAACAAACAACAAGGAATCAGCCTCTGGGAAGAGGTAGCGCACCGCTACAAGTGTAGCGTAACGGTGCGCTACCACGTTAAGTCAACTGGCCACATATTGCGGGCTAGCGCACCGCTACATATGTAGCGTAACGGTGCGCTAGCTGATGCCCAGCATCAGAAAACGGGCTGCAACCTGTTTCTCGCGATTATGACCGATTTAACTGGTTTTTATCATTATTTAAAGACCCCTAAACGACCCTAGAGCACTAGGACACTTGTTGAATGATTGTGGTCAGCTCTAGAGTTGGTTGTCAACCAATTGTGGTGAGCCATTGCACTATAAAAGGAACCCAAGATCACAACATTCTTCACACTTGCATTTGATCTTTGGAGCATCCTGGAGCTAAGGAACTCTCCCTTCTGATCAAAATTCGTGCATTGGACTATTGTAAGTCTCCTAGTTCTTATTTGGTTGTGTTTAGCTTAGTTAATTAGCTAAAAGTCAAACCGTCGTAATTACGGTTTGACTTCGAGATTAGTCACTAATGACTCAGTCTTATCTCGAATTAAAAGTAGTTTTAGAATGGTATTTATGTGGGTAATAAAACCCCAAAAGGGTTTCCCCTGATCACCATCCTAAGCAGGTCAAATGTCGGGTCAAACATTTACTTAAAAAGTCAACATATTGCTTAAAATGTCATTTATGCATAATTAGCTATCTAGAACATTTGTAACCTGTTTGAACATTGTTATAACTTAGAAATAAGTGTAAGAACATGTCCCAACATGTTCAACCCGACTATTTCCTGTTTAGACCCGGTTCGAAACCGAAAGTCACATAGTTTGACTTTTCGGTTGACTTTCAGTTCTGACCCGTTTGGGCATATTTTAGAAGTGCCTCAGAGCTTAAATTGGATTAGGATACATTTTAGAACAACCCTCTGTGATCATACACCTTGGTTCACTAGTTATCCAATTATTATGCAAGTTTCCGTTAAATGCTCATGCGTGGACCGTTATGCCCTTATTACCTTAAATCATGATTTATGAAAATGTAAAAATGTAAAAGTGTAGAAACCTTAGTTACTGATATAAAGACTTGTTTGCAAAGTTTGACATCAGTTTGACTTGTAGATTAAGAGTTATGCTCATTGTCGCTAAAATTAAGGCTTTATGTTAACAACATGGCGTAATTAGCGTAAAGCCTAGTTAAACATACTTTTTGATATCAAATCTTTTACCCACTGATGTTATATATTATTTTGGGATTTTTAAAGATTTTTAATTAATTTTAGGTCGAGCATAACTAGTAGTCGTAGGCTTAATCCGGTAATTGTCGGTTTTGCCCTTACGGGCCATAAAATGAGTTTTACACATCTAAACGATTCCAAACCTTTTGCTACTGATTAATTATGATAAATAAATTATATTAAGCCTTCTGGAAATATAAAAATATCAGATTTAGGTATAGAACCCGGAAATGGCCTTTAATCGCCATAATTAGCATTTTTGGCGCATAGTATGTCTTAGAATCACATTGGACATACCCGGGTCGATACCTACTGATATATGAGGCAAATTATGATAATTTAACAGTAAGCAAAGGTTGATAAACTCAGACTTCGTTTTTGAGCTTTTCGGTTTATGTGAAATTACCAAAATACCCCTACGGGGCATAGTTTGGTTAAATATGATAAATTTCACATATATGCCTTAGCCTACTGTTATAACCCATCAAAACGAGTATGTTTGCTGTTTACATCAGACCTGTAACTCAGTTGAACATATAAACGCTTTTACAAACTTTAAAATGACCAAACTACCCCTACGGGGCATAGTTTGTGTTTAAATTAGTTCGGGGCATAACGAAAGACATCCTACTGATGTTACAACATAATTGAAGCATATTAACTTAGGAAACCTGTATATGGCTCTTACGGATACCCGTTCCGCATACTACGCGTTTGGCTCGGTTTATGTAACAAGTTTACATAAATTAGCCGAAACGGGTCAAACCTTATCGGTTTTATCTCAAAATCCAGAGTGTGACTAATAAACCCATATTAAACAAGTCTTCAGACTTGTCGGGTCTGAATCACATTCTATCCGGTCTTCGCTTAATCGTGCGTACGAACCGTATCTTTGAAACTAGCCGGTCTAAGCTTAAGCATAATTAAAGACCCGCTAGGATTCTAATAGGTTATATTTAACCTTCGTTCCAGATTAGGAGAAACAGTAAAAGCTACCTGCTATTTGATTATTGTGACTATACTTTGCATCAAGGTAAATACTTTTAACTTATTTTCCCTATACGGGCTTGGGTTACGGTACATAGCGTACCGCTTGATCGAGCATCAAATCTTCCACGCTTAGTGGTTAATTGAATAATTTGATCGGCTCGTTTTAAACAGATGTGTTTACTTTACAGCCTTTGGGGGGTTAATGACCATGTCCCGGATATCCTCGGCATTATCTTACGAGATAGCCACGACCTGAGCACGGGGTGTAGGCGTACTCCCGTGTATAACTCACTTAAAGTGGTGTGTCTATTGATCTTTAACCCGGAATACGTTCCGGGCTACTGAACGCATAAGTAACATGTAAATCGTTCACAAGATTATAATATTAAATAATTCTCCCAAGTTAATAAAAATGTTTATGCCATGTGCATCCAAACCAATTTTCAATCATTTATAAAATGAGTCAGTTGAATGTATTTACCAGTGTAAACTGACGTATTTTCCCAAAAAGATTAAATGCAGGTACTAGGCGAAATAGGCTGGGATTCTCCTAAGCATCATTAGAAGTCTCGCAAACTTAAGATGCCGAAGTCTGTTGAACCATAAACAATGTTTTTAATTCGATCCTACTGTGGATAAACACCGGATAATTTGTGACTTTGTTTACAATAAATAAATTCGGTTGTATCTTATTTTAAATTTGCTTCCGCTGTGCATTATTATATTGTGTTGTTTGACTATTACGTTGCCAACCATGACGTCACGATACTCCCCCACCGGGCCCACCGGTGACACGTGGAAATCGGGGTGTGACAGGTTGGTATCAGAGCCAACTCTGAGTGAATTAAACACTAGCCTTTTGTGTTTAATCTCAGTTACACAATTGCACATATCTAAACTTTTGAGTCTAGACTTATAATATAGGACAAATTCCACTATTGATTGTGTTGTCCTTTATTTAAATTTGCATATATCTTTGTATTGTTATCTCATGCTTCACTGACAGGAATATCGATAATGCCGCCAAGATTCTTCCGAACAAGAGGACGCGGAAAGGGGCCGGCAGCCGCCCCCAACGACCATGAGGCAGGACCATCCAATACACGGGCTCCGACTGCTACGGAAAGCGAAGACCCTCGCCGAAACCGGCGAAACCATGTTGAACCGGCCAGACGGTCGGTTTCGCATAGCTCGACACCGCCCGCACTTAACCCGTATGAACCTCACAACCCACAGCCTTCATATGTACCACTACAAAGGTCTCTGTCCCATCATTCCTATGGGGACCCCACACCTATCTTTAGAGGCCAATTTAATCCGGCCGACTACCTGCCAGAACCAGTGGGTTTCAACCCACTAGGGCCAGACGACCATTTCTCTGGTGATCAAGCTGACGACATGGACGAGGATACGGACCCCGCCATGCCTGCGAGTGGCACTCCGAACCACCCGATAGAGATTTCGGACGGATCTTCGTTTCACGGATCGCCCTATGGTGGTCCAGATAGCTTCCAAGCTTTATTTGACCAACACCAATGGTACTATACGCCTTCACACCACTCGTCGTCACATGGGCAGCATCAACAGCAGCATTCTCTGCAGCGCCAGGAGCCACAACCACAGCCGCATCATCAAGATTCTTCAGAGGATCATCGATTTGTGGCAGTTACGCCACCACCTCCACCGCCACCAGTTCAGCCAGCACCTCCTCAACCGCCAAGGCGTAGGAGAACCGGTGCTCGCATATCTGTGCGATCGGGGGGCTTCACTTTTGATTCCCCACGACAGTCTAGTGCTAGTCACTACCCGCCGCACTATGAGGACCCACAAATGGGTGGGCCTTCGCAGCCAGCTTTTCAACAGCCACCGCACATGGGTTTTGATAACTAAATCCCAGCGTACACGGGTCCAAGTAATTACAACCCGTTTGAACCACCAGCTTACCACAACTACGGATACGCTGAGGCAGATCCTTATATGGAAGCAGCAAATTATAACGCCCTCAATGCCCAAGGACCCTACGGAGATCCATGGGGGGTAAGCTACCCGAATCAGGGGTACCCAATACCTCCCAGGCCTATCATTAGAACGCAGTCGCAGCCGCCACGATTTTCTCCCCCAGAACGGGAGGAAATTCTACATAGGTTGCAGCAGGTGGAACGGGAAGCACACGAGGATCGTAGGGAAAGGCAAACATTCTTCCAAGGACTGATGGGTCTGATCAAGGGGAAGAACAAGAAGGATCGTTGAATTCTTCCATCGCTGATGTATAAGCCCCTGCGTGGGAGTAGTTGATTGTTAAGCCCCTGCGTGGGCATGCTTGTTTGTTTAAACCCCTAAGTGGGTGTGTGTGGTTTGAATAAGTAGTCCCTGCGTGGACATGTATTATATTTAGCCCCTTCATGGGCATGTGTGTTATTTAACCCCTGCGAGGGTAAGTACCTGTTTAAACCCTATGAGGGTAAGTTTGAATTTGGAAGACCCGTTTAGGGCAAATGTGTAATATTCTAAATAAATTAATGGAGTGTTATTTTTATAAATTTCATGGTTGCCAATTGTGCATAAATAAATTATAAATGAAATAAATAAATTAAAATCATTCCTTTTAATCTGCCTAAGTAATTATTTAATTAAGAATCTTATAGTGTGAAACCTAGCCACGTGTCAAATATAAGACCGGGCCAAAATGGTGAGACCTGTTTAAAAGATTCAAATCCCTGTTAACATCTTAAAACATGTTAACACTCCTGGCAGAAGTGATTCGTTAAAAATCACATGTCATTCTTAAATGAATAAGGATTCTTTAGAAGATTCCTAATCCAGTTTAATGATCTCTGAATCCTGGATTTACATCATCAATTAAGATGATCATATTTAACCATACGTGGTAATATAATGCCTACGGGCCTTGCTCATTTCTACATGAGCCAAAAGACAGTGGTAGCTATAACTCCCTGTCTAATAAAGGTAATGAACTAGGTTCAAACCTCAAAAGTCTTGATTCTCTGAAATCATAGCTTATAAGTTAAATTGTCCATGTGACCAAGCCTTACGTGCTAATATATATTGTTATTGTTTATGTTTAGGATGAATTTTAATTGAAATCCTAAATTAATACGATTAATAAGTTAACCAAATATGGTCTCTGTTTACCATGGTTAACGAATTACCCTAAGAGGTAATTCCATAATAAAATCCCAAAATAAAATATTGTTCTTGTTTTCTGCAACAGTTCAATACAAATGGCTAACTCTAATGAAGTCAATAGTCATCCTGTGGAGCCGAATGAGAACGCCCAGATTACATTAACGGGTGCTGAACTAAAAGCAATCATAGACGGCGCCATCACTCAAGCTTTGGATAGACAGTACGAAGAATACAGTAGTACCCGGAGTAGGACCCACTCTGTGTCACATTCAAAGCCAAGGACACATTCTGAGGCTCATAACAAGCCTCCTCCCAAAAAGGATGAACCAAAGAAAAACGGTGATGATCGCCAGTCCACCAACCACCAAAGTAATCCATCTCAGCAGTTAGTACTGCATCAGGGACACCGTAACAAGGGTTGCACATATAAGTACTTTGTGTCTTGTAAACCCAGGGATTTTACGGGGGAGAAAGGAGCGGTAGACTGCATGACGTGGCTGGATGAAATGGACACGGTCGTGGACATCAGCGGATGCGCTGAAGGTGATGTGGTTAAATTTGTCTCACAGTCCTTCAAAGGTGAGGCGTTAGCTTGGTGGAGATCTCTGATGGAGGCCTCAGGAAAGATCCCGTTGTATAGCATGACGTGGGATCAATTTATTGCCCTGATCAAAGAAAATTTCTGCCCTCAACACGAGGTGGAAAAGATAGAATATGATTTTCTATCACTGGTGATGAAGAATCTCGATTGTCAAGCTTATCTGACGAGCTTCAATACACTATCCCGGTTGGTACCTTATCTGGTAACCCCGGAGCCTAAAAGGATCGCTCGTTTTATTGGAGGTTTAGAACCCGAAATCAAGGCCAGTGTTAAAGCTTCTCGGCCAGTTACCTTCAGGTCTGTAACTGACCTTTCCTTATCCCTCACACTGGATGCGGTCCGGCAGAGATCGCTGAGGAATAAGGATGCTGAGAAGAGAAAGCGAGAAGATGATGGTTCGCGTAGGTCGAACAAGAAACACCGAGGGAGCGGTGATCACAAGAAGGGATCAGATTCGAAGAAAGATGGGCGTCGTTCTGGAGAGAAGCCCACATGCAAAACTTGCAAGAAACAGCACTTTGGAAAGTGCAGACTCGAATCAAACTCGAATAACGAGTCAAGGTCTTTTGCTTGTGGTTTGTGCAAATCCAAGGAACACAAAACCTTGGATTGCAAGAAGATGAAAGATGCAACGTGCTACCGTTGCAATGAAAAGGGCCACATAAAGACTAACTGCCCAAAGTACAACAAGAAGCCTGAGGAGGCTAAGAAGACTAATGCCAGAGTCTTCAGGATGGATGCGAAGGAGGCTGTGCAGGATGATAACGTCATAACAGGTACTTTCCTTGTCAATGATGTTTTTGCAAGAGTACTTTTTGATTCAGGCGCAGATAAGTCCTTCGTAGATCATAAATTTTGTAAATTGTTAAATTTACCTGTCAAAACCCTAAAAGTGAACTATGAGGTAGAGTTAGCAGATGGTACCATAGAAACCGTCTCTAATGTGTTAGATGGATGTGTTATATCCATTAAGAACCATTCTTTTCCTCTGTCCCTACTTCCGTTTAAATTAGCTGGTTTTGACATAGTTCTGGGTATGGACTGGTTATCTCATAACCAGGCCCAAATCGTCTGTAACCAGAAACAGGTGGTAATAAAGACTCCGTCTGGTGAATCACTTACCATTCGGGGAGATACCCAGTACGGACTGCCTGAGCACGTGACTATGCTCAAGGCTTCAAAATGTTTGAAGAAGGGGTGTGTCATCTACATGGCACAGGTGATTATTGATGAGCCCAAACCAAAGTTAGAAGACATCCCTGTCATCTCAGAATACCCAGAAGTGTTTCCTGAAGATCTACCTGGCCTACCACCAGATAGACAAGTCGAGTTCAGGATCGATATCATCCCCGGAGCGGCACCAATTGCTAGAGCTCCATACCGATTGGCACCCACGGAAATGAAGGAGTTGCGGACGCAGCTAGATGAATTGCTGGCTAAGGGTTTCATTAGACCTAGTTCATCTCCTTGGGGAGCGCCAATCCTGTTTGTCAAGAAGAAGGATGGGTCGATGCGCCTGTGCATCGACTATCGTGAGCTTAATAAAGTCACGGTCAAGAATAGGTATCCTTTGCCCAGAATCGACGATCTGTTCGATCAATTGCAAGGGGCGAGTTACTTCTCAAAGATAGATTTGAGGTCTGGCTACCATCAGCTGAAGGTCAAAGATAAAGACGTAGACAAGACTGCATTTAGGACTCGTTACGGTCACTACGAGTTCCTAGTGATGCCTTTTGGGCTCACCAATGCACCGGCTGCGTTCATGGATCTCATGAATCGCGTTTGCAAGCCGCACTTAGATAAATTCGTCATCGTTTTCATCGACGACATTCTCATTTATTCTAAGAACAAAGCTGACCACGAGAAACATCTTCGATGTATTCTCAAACTTCTGCATAAGGAGAAGCTCTATGCCAAATTCTCCAAGTGTGAATTTTGGCTTAGGGAAGTCCAATTTCTGGGACATGTGGTCAGTGAGCGTGGTATCCAGGTGGATCCCGCTAAGGTTGAAGCAGTAATGAACTGGCAAGAGCCAAAGACGCCAACAGAAATTCGTAGCTTCCTGGGATTAGCAGGATATTACCGGCGTTTCATTGAAAATTTTTCAAGGATTGCTGCACCCCTAACCTCCTTAACTAAGAAGAAAGTTAAGTTTGTTTGGGGCCCTAAGCAGCAAGAATCCTTTGATATTCTGAAGCAAAAGCTGAGCAACGCCCCAGTACTGACATTGCCAGAAGGAATTGAAGAATTTGTGGTTTATTGCGATGCTTCGCATACTGGCATGGGGTGTGTGCTTATGCAGAAAGGCAAGGTTATTGCCTATGCATCACAACAGTTAAAGGTGCACGAAAAGAATTACACCACCCATGACTTGGAATTGGGTGCCGTTGTGTTCGCACTAAAACTGTGGAGGCATTATCTTTATGGAATCAAGTTTGTGATCTTTTCTGATCACAAGAGCCTCCAGCATCTGTTTAACCAGAAAGAATTAAACATGAGGCAACGCCGTTGGATGGAAACTTTAAATGATTATGATTGTGAAATCAAATACCATCCCGGCAAAGCGAATGTAGTCGCTGACGCCTTGAGCAGAAAGGAAAGGGTTAAACCCATTCGAATTAACGCCAGGCATATGGAGATAAAGAACAGTTTGATAGAAAGGGTGTTAGCTGCACAGAAGGAAGCTGTGTTGGAAGCTAACTATCCTAATGAAAAGTTAGGAGTAACTGAGGAGCAGTTGACTCTTAGCAAGGACGGAATCTTACGGTTAAACGGACGAATATGGGTTCCAATTTTTGGAGGACTTCGTGATGTCATCCTCCAAGAAGCCCATAGTTCCAAATACTCCGTTCATCCTGGAGCTGACAAGATGTACCAGGATTTAAAGGCAAATTATTGGTGGATAGGCTTGAAAAAGTCTGTAGCCGCCCATGTAGCAAAATGCTTGACATGTGCGCAAGTCAAAGCCGAGCATCAGAAACCGTCAGGTTTGCTACAACAGCCTGAACTTCCTACGTGGAAGTGGGAAATGGTAACTATGGACTTTATTACCAAGTTACCCAAGACAAGGAAAGGCAATGATACAATATGGGTTATAGTTGACAGACTGACTAAGTCAGCTCATTTCTTACCCATCAAGGAGACTTATAGCTCCGACATGTTAGCCCAGTTATACGTTGATAAGATTGTAGCCCTACATGGCATACCTGTAGCTATTATCTCTGACCGGGATACTAGGTACACGTCACACTTTTGGAAGAGTTTCCAACAATCTTTGGGCACACGTTTGAACTTCAGTACGGCTTACCATCCTCAGACTGACGGTCAGAGTGAGCGTACAATTCAAACGTTAGAAGACATGCTACGTGCATGTGCGATCGAATTGGAAGGTAGCTGGGATAAGAACCTACCATTGATCGAATTCTCCTACAACAATAGCTACCATACCAGCATAAAGGCTGCGCCTTTCGAGGCATTATACGGTAGAAAGTGTAGATCGCCAGTTTGTTGGGCGGAAGTTGGAGAAGTCCAGTTATCAGGACCAGAGATCGTATTCGAAACGACGGACAAGATTGTCCAGATTCGTAAAAATCTCCAAGCTGCCCGGGATAGGCAGAAGAGTTACGCGGATCCAAGTCGTAAGGATTTTCACTTCGAAGTGGGTGAAAAAGTCCTACTTAAAGTGTCACCCTGGAAAGGAGTGATGCGGTTTGGAAAGAAAGGCAAACTAAGCCCGAGATACATAGGACCTTTCGAGGTTATCGAACGTGTCGGGTCAGTTGCCTATAAGTTGAACTTACCAGAAAAGCTCAGTGGAATTCACAATGTGTTCCACATCTGCAATCTAAAGAAATGTTCCGCTGACGAATCACATGTCATGCCGCATACAGATGTGCATATTGATGAGAGCTTGAAATTCGTGGAAAAACCTGTGTCGATTGAAGATCGACAGGTAAGAAAGCTTCGGAGAAAGCATATACCTTTTGTAAAGGTCAAATGGGATGCCCGTAGAGGTCCCGATTTCACGTGGGAGGTTGAATCCACGATGAAAGAAAAGTACCCTTACTTGTTTCAGTAAATCTCGGGTCGAGATTTATTTAAGGGGGTGAGGATGTAACACCTCGAAAATTTCGGGTTCAATAATAAAACGACACGTGTCATGTCAGACAAAACGCGTTGTAAACCCGGATTTAATAAAGATGATTCGGCAGGATTTAAAGTGACGTCATGTTAAACTGTTACCTCTGAACGACCTTATTTATAAATCCCAAGACCCGATTAAATGTTATACACATCTTTTATACCCTCAATACAGAATTTTGTCTACAATAATGAATCTTGGAAAGCATGATTTGATCCCAAGAAGAAAAAGAATGATAAACCGTTGTTTTCGGGACTTGTAAGTTCATTCTATTGCAACAAAGGTTCATGGTGGGGTAATGTACAGGAGTAGACACTTATTAGAGGCCCCTCCATGTAAAAGAATGGCTAAAAATCGTGCAAGTGGATTACATGTTCGAAACACCAACAAACAACAAGGAATCAGCCTCTGGGAAGAGGTAGCGCACCGCTACAAGTGTAGCGTAACGGTGCGCTACCACGTTAAGTCAACTGGCCACATATTGCGGGCTAGCGCACCGCTACATATGTAGCGTAACGGTGCGCTAGCTGATGCCCAGCATCAGAAAACGGGCTGCAACCTGTTTCTCGCGATTATGACCGATTTAACTGGTTTTTATCATTATTTAAAGACCCCTAAACGACCCTAGAGCACTAGGACACTTGTTGAATGATTGTGGTCAGCTCTAGAGTTGGTTGTCAACCAATTGTGGTGAGCCATTGCACTATAAAAGGAACCCAAGATCACAACATTCTTCACACTTGCATTTGATCTTTGGAGCATCCTGGAGCTAAGGAACTCTCCCTTCTGATCAAAATTCGTGCATTGGACTATTGTAAGTCTCCTAGTTCTTATTTGGTTGTGTTTAGCTTAGTTAATTAGCTAAAAGTCAAACCGTCGTAATTACGGTTTGACTTCGAGATTAGTCACTAATGACTCAGTCTTATCTCGAATTAAAAGTAGTTTTAGAATGGTATTTATGTGGGTAATAAAACCCCAAAAGGGTTTCCCCTGATCACCATCCTAAGCAGGTCAAATGTCGGGTCAAACATTTACTTAAAAAGTCAACATATTGCTTAAAATGTCATTTATGCATAATTAGCTATCTAGAACATTTGTAACCTGTTTGAACATTGTTATAACTTAGAAATAAGTGTAAGAACATGTCCCAACATGTTCAACCCGACTATTTCCTGTTTAGACCCGGTTCGAAACCGAAAGTCACATAGTTTGACTTTTCGGTTGACTTTCAGTTCTGACCCGTTTGGGCATATTTTAGAAGTGCCTCAGAGCTTAAATTGGATTAGGATACATTTTAGAACAACCCTCTGTGATCATACACCTTGGTTCACTAGTTATCCAATTATTATGCAAGTTTCCGTTAAATGCTCATGCGTGGACCGTTATGCCCTTATTACCTTAAATCATGATTTATGAAAATGTAAAAGTGTAGAAACCTTAGTTACTGATATAAAGACTTGTTTGCAAAGTTTGACATCAGTTTGACTTGTAGATTAAGAGTTATGCTCATTGTCGCTAAAATTAAGGCTTTATGTTAACAACATGGCGTAATTAGCGTAAAGCCTAGTTAAACATACTTTTTGATATCAAATCTTTTACCCACTGATGTTATATATTATTTTGGGATTTTTAAAGATTTTTAATTAATTTTAGGTCGAGCATAACTAGTAGTCGTAGGCTTAATCCGGTAATTGTCGGTTTTGCCCTTACGGGCCATAAAATGAGTTTTACACATCTAAACGATTCCAAACCTTTTGCTACTGATTAATTATGATAAATAAATTATATTAAGCCTTCTGGAAATATAAAAATATCAGATTTAGGTATAGAACCCGGAAATGGCCTTTAATCGCCATAATTAGCATTTTTGGCGCATAGTATGTCTTAGAATCACATTGGACATACCCGGGTCGATACCTACTGATATATGAGGCAAATTATGATAATTTAACAGTAAGCAAAGGTTGATAAACTCAGACTTCGTTTTTGAGCTTTTCGGTTTATGTGAAATTACCAAAATACCCCTACGGGGCATAGTTTGGTTAAATATGATAAATTTCACATATATGCCTTAGCCTACTGTTATAACCCATCAAAATGAGTATGTTTGCTGTTTACATCAGACCTGTAACTCAGTTGAACATATAAACGCTTTTACAAACTTTAAAATGACCAAACTACCCCTACGGGGCATAGTTTGTGTTTAAATTAGTTCGGGGCATAACGAAAGACATCCTACTGATGTTACAACATAATTGAAGCATATTAACTTAGGAAACCTGTATATGGCTCTTACGGATACCCGTTCCGCATACTACGCGTTTGGCTCGGTTTATGTAACAAGTTTACATAAATTAGCCGAAACGGGTCAAACCTTATCGGTTTTATCTCAAAATCCAGAGTGTGACTAATAAACCCATATTAAACAAGTCTTCAGACTTGTCGGGTCTGAATCACATTCTATCCGGTCTTCGCTTAATCGTGCGTACGAACCGTATCTTTGAAACTAGCCGGTCTAAGCTTAAGCATAATTAAAGACCCGCTAGGATTCTAATAGGTTATATTTAACCTTCGTTCCAGATTAGGAGAAACAGTAAAAGCTACCTGCTATTTGATTATTGTGACTATACTTTGCATCAAGGTAAATACTTTTAACTTATTTTCCCTATACGGGCTTGGGTTACGGTACATAGCGTACCGCTTGATCGAGCATCAAATCTTCCACGCTTAGTGGTTAATTGAATAATTTGATCGGCTCGTTTTAAACAGATGTGTTTACTTTACAGCCTTTGGGGGGTTAATGACCATGTCCCGGATATCCTCGGCATTATCTTACGAGATAGCCACGACCTGAGCACGGGGTGTAGGCGTACTCCCGTGTATAACTCACTTAAAGTGGTGTGTCTATTGATCTTTAACCCGGAATACGTTCCGGGCTACTGAACGCATAAGTAACATGTAAATCGTTCACAAGATTATAATATTAAATAATTCTCCCAAGTTAATAAAAATGTTTATGCCATGTGCATCCAAACCAATTTTCAATCATTTATAAAATGAGTCAGTTGAATGTATTTACCAGTGTAAACTGACGTATTTTCCCAAAAAGATTAAATGCAGGTACTAGGCGAAATAGGCTGGGATTCTCCTAAGCATCATTAGAAGTCTCGCAAACTTAAGATGCCGAAGTCTGTTGAACCATAAACAATGTTTTTAATTCGATCCTACTGTGGATAAACACCGGATAATTTGTGACTTTGTTTACAATAAATAAATTCGGTTGTATCTTATTTTAAATTTGCTTCCGCTGTGCATTATTATATTGTGTTGTTTGACTATTACGTTGCCAACCATGACGTCACGATACTCCCCCACCGGGCCCATCGGTGACACGTGGAAATCGGGGTGTGACAGGTTGGTATCAGAGCCAACTCTGAGTGAATTAAACACTAGCCTTTTGTGTTTAATCTCAGTTACACAATTGCACATATCTAAACTTTTGAGTCTAGACTTATAACATAGGACAAATTCCACTATTGATAGTGTTGTCCTTTATTTAAATTTGCATATATCTTTGTATTGTTATCTCATGCTTCACTGACAGGAATATCGATAATGCCGCCAAGATTCTTCCGAACAAGAGGACGCGGAAAGGGGCCGGCAGCCGCCCCCAACGACCATGAGGCAGGACCATCCAATACACGGGCTCCGACTGCTACGGAAAGCGAAGACCCTCGCCGAAACCGGCGAAACCATGTTGAACCGGCCAGACGGTCGGTTTCGCATAGCTCGACACCGCCCGCACTTAACCCGTATGAACCTCACAACCCACAGCCTTCATATGTACCACTACAAAGGTCTCTGTCCCATCATTCCTATGGGGACCCCACACCTATCTTTAGAGGCCAATTTAATCCGGCCGACTACCTGCCAGAACCAGTGGGTTTCAACCCACTAGGGCCAGACGACCATTTCTCTGGTGATCAAGCTGACGACATGGACGAGGATACGGACCCCGCCATGCCTGCGAGTGGCACTCCGAACCACCCGATAGAGATTTCGGACGGATCTTCGTTTCACGGATCGCCCTATGGTGGTCCAGATAGCTTCCAAGCTTTATTTGACCAACACCAATGGTACTATACGCCTTCACACCACTCGTCGTCACATGGGCAGCATCAACAGCAGCATTCTCTGCAGCGCCAGGAGCCACAACCACAGCCGTATCATCAAGATTCTTCAGAGGATCATCGATTTGTGGCAGTTACGCCACCACCTCCACCGCCACCAGTTCAGCCAGCACCTCCTCAACCGCCAAGGCGTAGGAGAACCGGTGCTCGCATATCTGTGCGACCGGGGGGCTTCACTTTCGATTCCCCACGACAGTCTAGTGCTAGTCACTACCCGCCGCACTATGAGGACCCACAAATGGGTGGGCCTTCGCAGCCAGCTTTTCAACAGCCACCGCACATGGGTTTTGATAACCAAATCCCAGCGTACACAGGTCCAAGTAATTACAACCCGTTTGAACCACCAGCTTACCACAACTACGGATACGCTGAGGCAGATCCTTATATGGAAGCAGCAAATTATAACGCCCTCAATGCCCAAGGACCCTACGGAGATCCATGGGGGGTAAGCTACCCGAATCAGGGGTACCCAATACCTCCCAGGCCTATCATTAGAACGCAGTCGCAGCCGCCACGATTTTCTCCCCCAGAACGGGAGGAAATTCTACATAGGTTGCAGCAGGTGGAACGGGAAGCACACGAGGATCGTAGGGAAAGGCAAACATTCTTCCAAGGACTGATGGGTCTGATCAAGGGGAAGAACAAGAAGGATCGTTGAATTCTTCCATCGCTGATGTATAAGCCCCTGCGTGGGAGTAGTTGATTGTTAAGCCCCTGCGTGGGCATGCTTGTTTGTTTAAACCCCTAAGTGGGTGTGTGTGGTTTGAATAAGTAGTCCCTGCGTGGACATGTATTATATTTAGCCCCTTCATGGGCATGTGTGTTATTTAACCCCTGCGAGGGTAAGTACCTGTTTAAACCCTATGAGGGTAAGTTTGAATTTGGAAGACCCGTTTAGGGCAAATGTGTAATATTCTAAATAAATTAATGGAGTGTTATTTTTATAAATTTCATGGTTGCCAATTGTGCATAAATAAATTATAAATGAAATAAATAAATTAAAATCATTCCGTTTAATCTGCCTAAGTAATTATTTAATTAAGAATCTTATAGTGTGAAACCTAGCCACGTGTCAAATATAAGACCGGGCCAAAATGGTGAGACCTGTTTAAAAGATTCAAATCCCTGTTAACATCTTAAAACATGTTAACACTCCTGGCAGAAGTGATTCGTTAAAAATCACATGTCATTCTTAAATGAATAAGGATTCTTTAGAAGATTCCTAATCCAGTTTAATGATCTCTGAATCCTGGATTTACATCATCAATTAAGATGATCATATTTAACCATACGTGGTAATATAATGCCTACGGGCCTTGCTCATTTCTACATGAGCCAAAAGACAGTGGTAGCTATAACTCCCTGTCTAATAAAGGTAATGAACTAGGTTCAAACCTCAAAAGTCTTGATTCTCTGAAATCATAGCTTATAAGTTAAATTGTCCATGTGACCAAGCCTTACGTGCTAATATATATTGTTATTGTTTATGTTTAGGATGAATTTTAATTGAAATCCTAAATTAATACGATTAATAAGTTAACCAAATATGGTCTCTGTTTACCATGGTTAACGAATTACCCTAAGAGGTAATTCCATAATAAAATCCCAAAATAAAATATTGTTCTTGTTTTCTGCAACAGTTCAATACAAATGGCTAACTCTAATGAAGTCAATAGTCATCCTGTGGAGCCGAATGAGAACGCCCAGATTACATTAACGGGTGCTGAACTAAAAGCAATCATAGACGGCGCCATCACTCAAGCTTTGGATAGACAGTACGAAGAATACAGTAGTACCCGGAGTAGGACCCACTCTGTGTCACATTCAAAGCCAAGGACACATTCTGAGGCTCATAACAAGCTTCCTCCCAAAAAGGATGAACCAAAGAAAAACGGTGATGATCGCCAGTCCACCAACCACCAAAGTAATCCATCTCAGCAGTTAGTACTGCATCAGGGACACCGTAACAAGGGTTGCACATATAAGTACTTTGTGTCTTGTAAACCCAGGGATTTTACGGGGGAGAAAGGAGCGGTAGACTGCATGACGTGGCTGGATGAAATGGACACGGTCGTGGACATCAGCGGATGCGCTGAAGGTGATGTGGTTAAATTTGTCTCACAGTCCTTCAAAGGTGAGGCGTTAGCTTGGTGGAGATCTCTGATGGAGGCCTCAGGAAAGATCCCGTTGTATAGCATGACGTGGGATCAATTTATTGCCCTGATCAAAGAAAATTTCTGCCCTCAACACGAGGTGGAAAAGATAGAATATGATTTTCTATCACTGGTGATGAAGAATCTCGATTGTCAAGCTTATCTGACGAGCTTCAATACACTATCCCGGTTGGTACCTTATCTGGTAACCCCGGAGCCTAAAAGGATCGCTCGTTTTATTGGAGGTTTAGAACCCGAAATCAAGGCCAGTGTTAAAGGTAAATACTTTTAACTTATTTTCCCTATACGGGCTTGGGTTACGGTACATAGCGTACCGCTTGATCGAGCATCAAATCTTCCACGCTTAGTGGTTAATTGAATAATTTGATCGGCTCGTTTTAAACAGATGTGTTTACTTTACAGCCTTTGGGGGGTTAATGACCATGTCCCGGATATCCTCGGCATTATCTTACGAGATAGCCACGACCTGAGCACGGGGTGTAGGCGTACTCCCGTGTATAACTCACTTAAAGTGGTGTGTCTATTGATCTTTAACCCGGAATACGTTCCGGGCTACTGAACGCATAAGTAACATGTAAATCGTTCACAAGATTATAATATTAAATAATTCTCCCAAGTTAATAAAAATGTTTATGCCATGTGCATCCAAACCAATTTTCAATCATTTATAAAATGAGTCAGTTGAATGTATTTACCAGTGTAAACTGACGTATTTTCCCAAAAAGATTAAATGCAGGTACTAGGCGAAATAGGCTGGGATTCTCCTAAGCATCATTAGAAGTCTCGCAAACTTAAGATGCCGAAGTCTGTTGAACCATAAACAATGTTTTTAATTCGATCCTACTGTGGATAAACACCGGATAATTTGTGACTTTGTTTACAATAAATAAATTCGGTTGTATCTTATTTTAAATTTGCTTCCGCTGTGCATTATTATATTGTGTTGTTTGACTATTACGTTGCCAACCATGACGTCACGATACTCCCCCACCGGGCCCACCGGTGACACGTGGAAATCGGGGTGTGACACTCCGCCATCCTTGCCGTTGCCGGTAGCCGCCGCCCTGCGGCTCCGGTTTGTCTGCCTTGACACCCCCCTTCCATTGTCGTAGACTTTTACCACTGTCACCACCTCGAACCCACTAGTGTCGTTGTTGATGTTGCCGAAAACCACCATCATAACCACCGTCGCTGCTGAAACTGGTCACCGGGAACCTCCGTCGGCTCGTCGTCGGCCTCCGAACAATCTCCCTCTCTCTCGAACAGTCTCTCTCTCGAGTTGCTACGTGTGAAGGTGGTTGAGGGTAGTTTGCAGGTGGGAGTTGACAATCTAGGAACATGGAACTTCATATTGTTGGATATCGAGCTTGAATCACAGATTCAAACAACAAAGAAACAATACTTAATTGATCAAACAACAACACAGAAAACACAACAGGTTGATCAAATTATTGATCGACTCTTTTCATTTGATTGAATTCGAAAGGTACGATTACAAGTGAAAACTTTGCTGGAAATAAATACTAACATACGACCTATTACCCACTATCTGGTCGTATTAACCCTAAAAATCTGAGAACGTGACCCATAATTAAAAGCCCTCTACTTTACTAAACAAAACATAAAATAAACATGTGAAAAACACCCTAACTACTGGCCCAATTGACCCATTAAGCTGTTGTCCAATTGACCATTAAGTTTCTGACCCAGTTGACCCATTAAACTTTAAAACAACCGATTAAACCTAACAATCACACCCTTAATCGGTGTTTGTTCGTACCGCTTTCTTCACACAATGTCAGTTCATCATCTTCACATCGGTTCAAGTTGAGCTCTTCCTTTTTCTCCCACATTGGACACTCCGATATGTAATGCCGATCAGTTGCACTTGTAGCACTTAACACAACTCTTGTCCCGTTGAATTCGACCATCACCTCGACCTCTCCCGGACTCCCGACATTCGCCTCGGCTTGGTTTTAAAAAACATGTACTAAAGAACTTGAAATAGATGCTTGGTTTTAAAAATATTTTCAAACCTCATATCAGTAGCGTTTTACATTTGTAGTAAAGTAAAATTCATTAGCTCTAAAATCTAAATATGTGTTTGGCCTATAAACACATAATTTTAATTAATAATTAAAAAATAAATTAAAAATATTATGTAATTAATGCTTTGGGTAATTAATGCCAGCCCTTTTCTCTCTCCTACCCACCCTTCTCTCTTTTAAAAGGTTGACTTTTGGGTATATTTAACAACCCAAAATATGTGAGGTTAGATTGGGGCACCCCCACTTTCTATAAATAGGGTTTGGGGTGGGATCAGAGATGCACTCTCAATTTCGTTGTAATGGCTGAATCTTTCTATTAGTTCATTTCAATTGTATATTGATTTCTCAATCAAAATCATTTCAAAATCATAGTCTTTTTGTTTTCCCTTTTGCTACTTGCCTCAACCTTGATAGATCGATCTTTAATCTATTGAAGCAAAAAAATCCTGACTTGACAAAAGTTTCTGATTTTTTTCTTTTCAATCTGTTTTTGTTGTATCTATATATGTTTGATCTTTGGTCGGTGTATAGGGATCGGTTCATAACAAGTTGATCGTTCATAGGGTAATTAATTTGGGTGTTGTAGAAGATGTCGCATGTCATTGCAGGCATGACTTCTGGTGCGTTTTCGTGTTGTTAAAAGCACCGGATCGAAGACGAACATCAAACATTGCACTTGATTCAAGACATGAAGAACACTCATAAACACCAAAGATAGAAAGATGTAGAAGATGAATCTCTTTATTAACGAATCAGTCATCACAGATTACATACCAAAAGAGTATACATCATCTACAAGCTGGTTTAGATCACAAAGATCTAAACCCTAGCTTTCTCTCACTAACACATAGTCTCTCTCTCTAGGATGTGCACACCAGGATGAACAAGAAGTTAGGAGAGGTGCACAAAGCTTCTTGATCATTGCCCTAATCCTATACAACACATATATATAGACTAGGGACTAAACCCGGACAAAACAATCTACACAAAAACCAAACCCCTGACAAAAGTCTAGACATAAACTTGGACAAATTGTCCAAGGATAAACCTTGGACTAAGTTTCAAGACATGTACAATAAAGACCCTAACAATTGGAAAGCATGCACTTATCACCCAAAGTGCATTAACAAACTCCCCCTTGATCAGTGCATGGTCTTCATGTGGTCTTGAATTCTTCATTATCGTTGACTTTAACTTGGACTTCTGCTTTGGTTGACCAGAACTGATAAGTGACAGTTACCCTGCAGGAACTGCACTTACAGACTCCCCCTTAACTGTTGCTATCAGTTCTATTTGACATTGATATCTCCAGTCACCGAATACTGCACTTACAGACTCCCCCTTAACTGATGATATCATGCCTGTTTTCAACTTTGGCTGAGACTTGATCTTTCTGGCAGAGCACAACGATCTTCAACTCTTCTAATAAAAGACTTGCTGACGATCACTTAAGGCCGCTTTGAGAAACCCGAAGAATCCAACATCAAACACTGTAGATCATCCCCCTCAAACTACTCCCGAATCAAGTTAACGCGAACCGACCTACAACCACATGTAAGAATATCGCTCGATACATTAATCTTCAAACCTAACCGATAGCAGAAAGAAACATTGGATTTCCAATGCCCAGCCTTGAACACTTCAAATTCCACAAAGACATGAAGCTCAGTTCGATAAGTTAATAATAAACTGAACTTTGTAAAAGTACATCCACCATATTAATCAGAGTCTTCAACCGAGTGTCTGAAATCATTTCATCTCGAATCTTCAAGATCCAATCTCGTATCTTCACGAATCCACCAATTACCCGATGACTTTCGTCTCCAATCTCCCCCTCAATGTAAGAACCCCTATTTCGAGAATCTGATCTGTCACCAACTTGGAAGAGGGACCAAGAAGACTAATCTTCTCTACTCTAACCGGCATACGATAAAGGCTTGACCTTCAACTAGTTGCCAAACGAACAATTTGCTTCATCACGTCAACACTGGATTAAACCTCGAACAAACTTGACAAAACTCAATCATACACTAGCTCTAACTTGCTTCATGTTTTAAACATCGCCACCGGTAAGATTAACACTAAGTTAATCTCAAAGATAGTAAACATGAACTTGTTTCGATGTAGCACCACGGGCTTTTGATTTACAAAGAAAATAGGAACTTCAAAATATTTACTCCCCCTTTTTCTTTGTAAAAAATACAAAAGTCCAAGCAAGTCTTATTCTCTTCACCTCCTCACTTGATCCAGACAACATAAGTACCATAAAACTTTTCGACAATCCGAAACCGACTTCAAGTTTCCAAACTACACATAATTCTGACTCTTAGTTAGTTATCCGGTACCCCAGGTAACCCGGAATAACTAGAAAAACTCGGAACATGCACAACTCGAAACTTCCGAACAACACAATCTTCTAAATTTAGCTCAAAATCCGGTACCCCAGGTAACCCGGAATCTTTAGCAAATTCGGAACCCGTAAAACCCGAAAGCACTTGAAACCTCGGATCAGATCATTGAGCAGTACTTAGAATACAAAGAAATTCTGAACAAGCAAATAAATAAAGGAAACTCTGAAGAAACCCGGAGACTGCTATCCCAAAGACTAACTCGGAACAATGTACTGAAGATATAAAACTCGGACTAAAGAAGTTTGAACAGATTGATTTTGAACAAACTCGGACTAGCAGTCAAGAACAAAACTCGGACCAGCAGTCAAGAACAAAACTGTTCAATCTGTCAACCAAACTCGGAACAGAAAATTTTGCTAAAACTCGGAACAAAAAAAACAAAGCAAAAATCCGGACCTGCTGCTAAACTGATTACTAAAACCCGGACCGGTTAAAATTCATAACACTCAAGATTAAAACTCGAAACTGATTATGAAGTTTGAACATATTTGATAACAAACAGGAACTCGGAGCTGTTCAAATTTTGCCAAAACTCAGAACTAATTTTGCCAAAACTTGGAACTGATTAAAGAAGTTTGAACAAAACAGGAACTCGACACCAGGCTGAGATTGACCAAAACTCGGAACAGTGTGTAAAATTGAAGATTACAAACTCGGAACAAATCCATACCTCGGAACACATCCAACAGTTTCAACCGTCTTTAAAACACGGAATTTTAAAAACGAAACTTGTTAAAACTCGGAACTGGAAGTAAAACTCAGAATCTTAAACCTTATGAAAACTTGGAGCTTAGAAAATGAAATCTCGGAGCTTAAAACTCGGACCTCTTAAGTTCTGGATTTAAAACTCAGACTTAATTTGAAATCTAACAAGGCAATGAGACTCCACTAAACTCGGACCTGATAAGGGTGTAGAGAAACTCGGATCTGAGTGTAAAGAAACTCGGACCTAATAAGAAGTTCTAAACTCAGACCTAACAAACCCTCACCATAAACTCGGACCTAATAAGAGTGTAAAGAAAAACTCGGATCACAAGAATTTAGGGTAAAACTCGGACATCAAAGGATTTAAAATCCGGACACAATGGACTCAGTAACCAGTCTCCGGACTATCTCCCCAGTGTGACTTCACACTGGTTCAACAATACCCCGGAAACACAAACACAAAATTTAAACCACGGACAATGCTTCCAAAGATCAAACTAGGAATCTTTTTCACCCTTCAACACTGTATGAACAAAAACCAAAACCTCTGTAAAACCCAGATGAAGATCAACACTAAAAATCACCAAACTACTCAAAATCCATCACCAAATCACTAGAAATGAATGAAGAATCATGAATAAAACACAAAAACTCACTAAACCCTATCAAAGTTTGAACTTTCCTCACAAAACCTTCAAACTAAGAAACACCTACAGTAGTATGAGCACACTGCTCTGATACCACTGTTAAAAGCACCGGATCGAAGACGAACATCAAACATTGCACTTGATTCAAGACATGAAGAACACTCATAAACACCAAAGATAGAAAGATGTAGAAGATGAATCTCTTTATTAACGAATCAGTCATCACAGATTACATACCAAAAGAGTATACATTATCTACAAGCTGGTTTAGATCACAAAGATCTAAACCCTAGCTTTCTCTCACTAACACATAGTCTCTCTCTCTAGGATGTGCACACCAGGAGGAACAAGAAGTTAGGAGAGGTGCACAATACACGTGTCCTTCATGCAACGAGTCACTCTTTGATTGCATGTGATGAGTCGGTAATTGGGTGTGGAACGCGTCATTATGAGCGTAATTTATCACTTGTACACCGGTGTACGAAGCCGCTCGTTCTGTCATCCGTCAACGTTGCGACATAGCCTATTCTACAGCAAAAGGAAATAGCCCCGAAAATCAGTGAGGCTCAGAAGGACATCGATGAGTTCGAAAATTGGTTGGGTGTTTGTTTATGTGGATATGGAATAAGGTTGCATCTAATTGTGAATGGTATTGTCTTCTAATTGTTCAAATTATGTTGGACTGTAGCACCTCGGTTTACAAAAGAATGTATTTTATGAGATTCCTACATTGTTTGATTATGATTATATACAAACATGTTCTTAAGTGACATTTTTTTCTCGGATTATTCATTTGAAACGGACATCAGACATATAATCTTAATTAATTAAGAATAAATTTTCATTAAATCAAATAAGAGCACATCATATTTTTACAACATATTTTGTTCATTAATTTCAGATTCTTCTTTTAGGCTACCAAGCAAGAGCCCATATCACCATTCTGATCATCAATGCTACCTGTTTCCCTTTATGATTTGCACAATTTGTTGTACAATAATTTAAACCATTGATCATACGTAAAATATTTTTGTTTAAAGCTTGATGGTAGTTTACAGTTTTTAAAACTTTTGTTTAAAATAGCTATTTTATATCATTCTGAAATTCATTTAAACCCTCCATACTAACTGTAATTAGTACAAATAGTGTGTGTTAACTGTAATTAGTACAAATAGTCTTTATATCATTGGTGCCCTTCGCGTGTTCAGTCTAACATTTTTTTTGCGTTGTTGTACGTATTTATGTGTGGCCTCAGTTAACTCCAACAGCGATCATATCATAAATAAACTAACTTCATATACTAAAGAGACACTTAAACGGCACCGTTGAAAAACACTTGATTAATGAACAACACGAAAATTTAGACCAATCCTAAACGGCCCCCTCCAACCTTAGGCGAATCCACATCATTTTGTTTACTGTAAAGATACTGTCCCATATGAAATTTTCTATCTCAAATAACACTAGCACGTCTTAGGCGCAACGGATGTGTATGAGAGTTGAACTTGACAGTTAAGTGTCCTCATGTATGAGTAGTACTAGCATGCTTGACTTCATCTGAATTCTCCATGGGCAATCAAAAACAAATCTGTGAGCTCCTAAAGAACATACCAAACAATATTGTTAGTACGAGAGGCCGTATGTTACAATGTTTATATTGCTGTAAGATTACCGATAAAAGTTTTGCTTCGTTCCATAAATTATCACTTGTTCAATAAGTGTAAATTATAAATAGTAAAAATCTAAACCAACATCTACCTCATAGTGATTCAATCACCATGGAAGATGCAAAGACCTACCGAGAAACTAAAGTCAACAACCTAATAGACACCTTAACAGCACCCTAAAAGACACATGAATAATAACTAAATTGAAAATCAGGCTAACCCGAAATACTATGCATCCAAAGATCTAGAATCTCCTAGTCGGCCAAATATGTATTTCAATGAAAATTTTATATTGGTTTGTTCTTTAAGCAGAGGCGGCTCAACATTTTTTGAAGGCTTAAAGCAAACTTTAAAACCCGAGGTTTGATATCAACCCTAAATTCTTCATTAGTAAAGATTAAATGAAATTTATTATTTATCAAAAGATACTTTCTTTGGAAGACATCATTCTAGTGGATGTGATATAAGTGTGTGGGTTACTAAATATATAAACTTATATTTGCTCATAATAGCCGGAATATATCATGAGGCAGATAGCCAATTGGAAGTAGTGTTGAAGAATGGTAGGCCATGTATGTAGATAAGGTTGTATTTGGAGAAATTGCATGAATATATTTCTTTAAAAATAACACAAACATAAACTAGATGTAAAAGAAGAAACTATGAAAATGTGTAAATTTGTTACTAAAATAAACTTGGTTAGTTGCATTTTCTAGGGTTGATCCTATATAACGGTTCATGAATAAAGCGGCAACGTTCATCTATGTTGCATGAGCATAATATATAGCCTTAGCTCCTGTAACATGGTGCCAACCAGAATGGTAGGTTGCGCTGCAAACGGATCAAACGTTCAGTGAACAGTTCATGAACCGTTCGGCCGGAAGTTCGTTTGTGTACATTCGTTTATTATAAACAAACGAACACACGAACAAAAAATTATGTTTGTGTAGTTAAATGAACAAACACGAATAGAGGCCGCGTTCGTTCATTTATGTTCGTGAACGTTTGATAACATGTTTCTTTGTTTTCGATGGTTCATTAGTGTTTTTAGTTTTTATATTTTATTTAAATACTTCAAAATTCCGAAATTAAATATTTGATAATTGTCAGTGTATTATATATTTTGTTAACGAACGCTTGTTTGTTTCCATTTGTGTTCATCAACGTTCGCTTTTGTTCCTTTCCTAAAATTAACAAACACAAACACGTTCTTATCCTTAACAAATGAACACGAACACAAAATCTCGTTCGGTAAGTGTTCATGAACAGTTCGTGAACACATATATTTCTTAACAAACGAACATGAACAAGGTCTTGTGCTTGTTCGTTCGGTTCATTTGTAGCCCTAATGGTAAGCCATGTATGTAGATAAGGTTGTATTTGGAGAAATTGCATGAATATATTTCTTTAAGGAAAAATTACACGTTTTGTCCTTTATCTTTATACCCTTTTTCAGGCGGTGTCATTTTCAACGAATTTTGATAGGTTTTGCCCTTTATAGAGAATTTTGTTACACGTTTTGTCCTTTAACCCTAACCCGGTTAGATTTTTTTGTTAAATCTGGTTACCCAAGGGTATTTTAGTCTTTTTATCCCTTTATTTAATATTATTTAAAAAATAAAACAAAACATTTTTAAATTATTATTAGAATAACTCTCTTTTATCTCTCTATATCACTCACTCTCTCTTTCTAGATCTCTCTCTCCCTGCCACACACTCTCTCACACATTCAACCCACCACCTCCCACCTCCCACCTCTCACCACCATCAACCAACAACCACCACCATTAACCCACCTGCCATCGCCACCACCATCAACCCACAACCACCCGCCGCCCACCTGCCAACAACCCACCACTACCCGTTCAGAGTCTTCCACCACCATTCAACCCCGGCGTCCCTAACATCCATTACCGTCACAACCATTACAACCGCCCATCAAAAACCACCACCGTCGGAACCCTGGAACCCTCTTCGCCGCCCCCAAACGCCCTATCTTTCCAAATCTGTTGATTCCACCGGAAACCTAGAACCCCCGTCGCAGCACCCAAACGCCATTTCTTTCCAGATCTGTTGATTCCACCAAGTGATTTGTGACAAATAAGAAATTATTGTGTTGATCGTGAGTTAAAATAAGGAAGAGGAGTAGGGTCTTAAGTGGGTGAGGTGGTTGCTGGTGGCGGATGGTGGTTCCTGGTGGGGAATGTTCTTGTTAAATCGTCTTCAATTCAATCCAAAACCTTCCTTGATTTTCTTGCCTTCAATTTAAACAAAACGGTTTCTTTTGGATGATAAAGACAAGACAAAGAGAAGTTGGCACCTATTAGACATCTTGCGACGTGATTTAGTATGTTAATTATTGATTACAAAAGTTTAAGTTAGGTTATGTTCTGTACATATTTACAAAAATTGATCTGTGATTTATGATGTATTTTGATTAGATTTGTTTGTGTTGCTTAAACTTCAATCAATTCCTTGTAATTTGATTACAAATACCTAGTTTAATCCAAAACCACATTTTTGTGCATTGCGGTCTTTCATCTTTGTTTTTTCCGTCATTTTTATCCTTGAGGTTGGCAATTTATTGCAACTTGAAAAATGGTCATCAGGAATGAAAACGATAAGATTTTGACATCTCAGGGATAAAAGTCCTCAAGGACGAAACGAAAATGACATTTTACTCCATATGATAATTAGTTTAAATGAAATTAACAATAAATACAACCTGTATATTAAAACAAAAACAAAAACGAAAATATGAAATACCATTAAAATCCTTTATGCGAGTTAATATAAAATCATAATTGCATATTTTCCCTTGAAAATCTTCTTAATTGCATATTTACCCAACTTAAAATAAAAATTGCATATATCCTTTCTTTGACTAATAAATTGCAAATTTACTCATTTTGATATATTTTATTAAAAATAAATTATATAAGGAGTATTTTACCCTTATTTCTACTAAAACATTAAAAATACACACACACAAACACACACAGATATATATATATATATATATATCCATTTTTACTAGTTTTTGTGGCTTTTTCATAATTTTTGTTGCTTTTTTTTATGTTTCGCTAGTTTGTTTTTTTTTATATAATGACATGCTTTATTTTTTTCTTTCTGTTTGGATGGTATTTTTAATGTTTCTTTTTTAAATAAAGATATATTTAAAAATTGATGTATAAATATTTTTTTCTTTCTGTTTGGATGGTATTTTTAATGTTTCTTTTTAAATAAAGGTTTAACCGAAACGGGTCAAACCTTATCGTTTTCATCTCAAAATCCAGAATGTGTTTAGCTTACCCATAATATACAAGTCTTCAAACTTGTCGGGTCTAAACCACATTCTAATCCGGTCTTCGCTTAATCTTGCGTTTTGAACCGTATATCTTCTTTTAAAACTAACCGGTCTAAGTCTAGACTTATTTAAGACCCGTTAGGAATCTAATAGGTTATTAAAACCTTCATTCCAGATTTAGGAGCCCAGTAAAAGATATCTGCATTTGCCAATTGTATACGGCTGGGATAAATTGAATAATTTGCTCAGGTAAATACTTTTAACTTATTTTCCCTTATACGGGCTTGGGGTACGGTATATAAAATATCGCTTGGTCGGGCATTGAATTTTTAATCATATGAAGGTTAATTTATTGAGATGACCCGTTTAATCTGTTTTGTTTGTTTTAAGCCTTTGGGGGGTTAATGACCATGTCCTGGATATCCTCGGCTCATTAATTGAAATGGCCACGACTTAAGCACGGGGTGTAGGCATACACCTGCCGGTGCGCATGTAAAAATAATATAACCGCCTGTGCGAGAATAACTCACCGCGGGATATATTATGTGGTGTGTCTATTAATCTTTAACCCGTTATTCAGCCCAGAAGACTACTGAACGTATAACGAACATGTAATTCTTTTACAAGTTTATATATAAATAATTATCCCAAGTTATAAAAGATATTTTGTGCCTTGTGCATTCAAATCAATTTTCTTAAATATTTTCAAAATGAGTCGGTTAATTGTATTTACCAGTGACGTATTTTCCAAAAAGGCTAAGTGCAGGTACTAGATGGAATAGGCTGGCTACTCCTAGCATCAATAAAGAGTCTTGCAAGCTTAGATGTTTATAAATCTGTTGAACAATGATCCTTTTAACTTTGATCCGCCTGTGGATCCCTTACAACCGTTTTTGTAATAAATGATATTACTTCCATTCGGTTTGTAATGTTTTTATCTTTCGACTTCCGCTGTGTATTAAATTGTAATAAATTGTCTATGATGATATCAACTACGTCACGATACTCCCAACCGGGCCCACCGGTAATACGTGGAAATATCGGGGTGTGACACAAAGAGGCGTTGAAACAGGAAGAGTGTTGGAAGATGGTTATGAAATGGAAAGAAGATCAGAAGGTGTGAGGTTGTGAACTAATGTGAATGTTATGTAGGTAGTTTGTGGATATGCAATTCATAAAGATTTTTTTTTGTATTGATGTCTTTTGATTGTAATATGTGGATAGTTTGTACGATAACGGTTTATATGAGAAGTTTGACGTATACGATGTCTTATATGGTGGGTGATGGGTTAAAAGTCTATTTGATTGTTCAGGTTTGTGGTATGTTTGTTAATTTTTGATGTATTATGTTGTTCGGTATAGGAAATGTTGGTATTGCACATGTGCAATGTTTGATATAGCATATCATATTACGTATGTGGTACCCTATTATGTATGGGGTACCACATTGTATATGATGATGTATATGTAAAGGAAAACGGATTACATGTAGTTAAGACATGCATGTATGCACATGTGCATTGGTCGAAACAATAACAGTATGTAGTGAAACATTAAACATGTATGCACATGTGCATTGTTTGAAACAATCACCATGTGGAGTGAAGCAGTAAACATGTATGCACGTGTGTATTTTTCAAAACAGTAACCATGTTGGTAATATATGGTAGGTGGTCAATAATGAAATTACATACGCTTATGTATAATAAGTAATTGATATCAAAGTATCATGATCACAATCATAACCTATGAATACGTATACAGACAGTGCAAAATGATTGTAAACAAAAAGAATAATGCTTAGAAACTGTTTGTCATTATATATAGGATAATAAAGAATCGTTGAATGTTTTATGACGCCTGGATGAATGTCTACACGCCTGGATGAATGTCTGCAAGGTTGCTCAGGTTCATATATATATGCAGGGTCTTTAGCATCATCATCAACATCTTCATTAGTATCATTGGAATCAACGTCCTCCCAACTGTTAAACATATTGTTTATAGTAAGGATGTATTCAGCATCAACATCGGGTATCCAATATGGTGTGCCATTAGGTGTAAAAGTCGTAATTGTTCCTGTATAAAGAAAAAGAAAAACATATAAGATTGTGATTACTATGGTATATGGTGTGTATACGCACGATGTATGAATGTTTAACAAATTTTTTTGGTGATGTGTATGGTGTGTTGGTAATGTGATGCACATGTGCATAATTATGTACTGATGGTTAACAGTTTATTTGTGATGATTATGGATTCAACATCAACTTCAGGTATCCAATATGGGGTGCCATTGGGCGTAGAATGTACAGCAGCCGTAATTGTTTCTGAGAAAATAATAAATAAATAAATAATGGTCAACATGATGAACAGATGAATAGTAAAATTGTAATCAAAATGCACATGTGCATTGTCAGATAATATATATTGTCATAAGTTATTTTTCATCATAATGCACATGTGCATAAATATGTAATTTAACAGAATTTATAATATGATGTAGTTAACACAATGCACATGTGCATATATTTTTGAGTAATCATTATTTACAACATAACATAACTATGAACACGTTGCAAACGTGTATATCATTGAACAAATCACAATTTACATAAAATGGACATGGAATACTTTTAGTCTCAAACCGAATGAACCGTATTTGCTGATGTTCTGTATTTGTAGGTGTTGTACCAGTCGAAGTAGTGTCAAATGACAACGAGTGTTCAGATATATTAGTATTCCCAGAGGATAATATAACATTGTCTGATGTTGACATGGAATCAAGAGTCTGTATTTCAAAGCCATGAAGGGTGTGTCGACTTTCAACTGTTGTAGACAAAAGTTTGCGTCTTTCACTTGGTTTGACAGCAGAAATAGCAGATGGACCACCAAAATCAGCATCAGATGTATGAGGATGATACTTAGAAATTGTTGGATGAGGATCATCAGATGCGTTAGGTTCAACACGGGATGAATCAGAAGACGCCATAAGTCGCTGTAATCAGTATGCCGAATGCCTCCACCGTGAAATAGGTGGGAGCAACCGTTTTTTCCTGCCGTGAAACCACCGTACACTTCTGTACGCCGCCGTGAACAGCGGGTTCACGGTCGTGTCAATGTATCGATGCTGCTGATGCCGATTGTGGATTGGGAACGACGTGAATTGATAAAACCCTAAAACAGGGGAACACTTACAGAATGCAGTGAAGGACGCGCGTGTTTTATGATACAGTATAGTATAATTACAAGTTTGCCATGTATCTCAGCAGTGCCAAAAGCTGCATAAACTCCACACATGCATCCCCGGTTGTCGGCTTGTTCTTCCATTGCCAATCCCACACAGTCACCTCCCTTTTTTTGTTGTAATTGTCCGCCACCCAAGACCCTTTGTTTGCTGCCATTCTGTACATAATTGGATAATCATACATAAGGCAATTGTTCAAAATCCATACATCAATGACATAGTCTAATTTTCAACATAATGCACATGTGCATATAATTTAATACAATATCATTTACAATCAACGTAATGCACATGTGTATATAATTTAATACAACATCATTTCGAGTAAATATAATGCACATGTTCATATCATTTAATATAATATCATTTACAAAGTATATACATCATTTACAGTCAACATAATACATTTAGTCACGAATCGAATGAACCGCAACTCTTGATGTTCTGTATTTGTATGTGTATTGTGACTGTCAACTGTATTGTCAGCAGATGGACTAACAATGTCACCAACAATGTCAGCATCAGATGTATGAGGAGGATTATCAGAGAATGTATGAGGAGGAACATCATATGTGTGAGAATCGACACGTGATGAATCAAAGGATGCCATGTAGAAGGTGTAAATGGTGGGTTGTGGTTGTGAATGCCGCTGGAAGCACCGTGACCGGATGTCGCCGCCATGAACTCCGGTGAGTTACTTTAACGTCGTCGGCTACCATCGTAAACGTATACGTAAACGTATACAATATTCTGAACGAATGAATGAAACATGAATGAAACCCAAATAAGTAAAACTGTGGATTGTGAACAGAGTTGTGAAACAGGGGGCGCGTGTTTATAATAAATATCACATAATTACAATTTTGCCATGTGTTCACACTGGTCTCGCGATTCTCGCAATAAAGGGTAGTTCCTAACGGATCCTTATCCTCTCTCTCTCTCTATATATATATATATATATAGGGGAGGGTTATCTTGAGAACGCTAAATATTGCGAGAACCGTGAGAACGAATGAAAAAACCAATCAAAACCATTTTTTTTAAAAACAAACCTCATTGTAATTAAGATACAACATCAAAAAAAGGATTTACAACATTAAATAATTCATTTCTCCTTTCAAAATCACTCCTTTTATATTTTTTACACATGTGTAAATATAATAGATTTTATATTTACACATGTGTAAATGGCAAACTTACACATGTGTAAATTTTCTTTATTTACGAATTCACGTAAATTTAAACGTGTAAATGAAATTTCTAACATTGTATTCGAATGATAATGATAAGTGTAGAAAAAAATTTTAATTTTGAATTGTTTTTTACCAAGTTCTCGCGGTTTTTTCATTTGTTCTCACGGTTCTCACAATATTTAGCGTTCTCATTAAAACTTTCCCCTATATATATATATAGGGTACGGTTCATGCGAGAACCACCTTTATTGCGAGAACCGCGAGAACAAATGTGAACACAACCTAAAATAGCTAAAAAAACCTAACCCCCACCCCCCCCCCCCAAAAAAAAAAAAAAAACCTAAACCCCCCACCCCCGCAAGCTAAAAACTCAACCCTCAAAAAACCTAAACAAATCTTAAAAAATCAAAAAAATCAAAAAAAAAAAAAACACAAAAAAAAAATTAATATTTTTTACATTAAAATCGCTACTTTTAGTGGCCTATATATATATGGAAACATTTGTGTTCAACTTAACATTTCAACACGTTTAGATAATTACACAAAAAGATCTAATATTTATAATAATTACACTTTTAACATAAACTTTAACTCTGGTGAATGATTGGGATTTACCCAACATTAACAACATACATTGGCTCTTTAAAAGCTATGAACAATCAACGTGTTATGATTCGATCCTATAATGTTTGTTGTTAGAAATAGATCAATAACACAATTCAAACATTAAGAGTGACAGAAACAAGTTGAAAAGACAAAATTTTAAAAACTTTGTAAATTAAATCAAAAGATTTCGGATCCATATTGATATGGTAAGAACATATAACGCATATATCATTTATTGATTTACCAAGTAACGATATATTGATGTAAACATTGTGGCACTAATTAATATGATTATATAATGTAGTTAAAAATAAATTATTTATTAAAATTTCAGGACTAGTAATTTCTAGTGTACTATGAAATTTGAGTGTTAAAAATACTTTAAAATCAGGCAAGTATCTCGAGTTATTTAGTTAGGGGTGAGCAAAATTAAAAACCCGACCCTACCTGACCATTACCCGACCCGACCCGACCCAAGAACCGATCAAACATAAAATACAGAACCGATTCACCACCCTAAATATAGGGTCGGTTCCAGTCCATAGGTCCAAGTCGGGTTTCACCATGAAAAGAACCGAGAACCGACCCGACCCGACCCTATTTTATATGAAAAATTGGAACCGATCTAAATACCTAGGTACTTGGGTTCGGGTCGGGTTAGGTATATTTTCGATTCGGTTCTCGGTTATTTTCGGTCCGGACCTAAACTTGCTCACCCCTATATTTAGTTCGTGTTTTCGAAAAAGACACTGTATGTGTATGCATAACATTAAGTTGGTGTTAAATGTAACTCCCTCTTTATCACTTTGTAAAACCATTCACAATTCTTCGATCAAATTAATTTTGTGAGAGTTTTTATATAATAAAAAATAATTCTGAGTAGAAGAGAGAGAAAATATAATTATTGTTCATTTGTATATTTGAGGGGACACTATTCACCATCTATAATTTTTTTTAATATATTTTGAAAATGGTTGTGAGTGACGAAGAGAGAAAGAGTAATGATAAAAGTATAATAAAATTGGAAATAGAGAAAAGGTAGTTGTTTTTAGTATAATTATAAGGTAAATATATGGAAGAGATGTGAATGCTCTTATATCTTGAAATATACGAAACTAGTTGAGATTGTCTAATTGCGGTGTTTTAACTTATCGTCAAATAATCTGATGTGTTATCGAAGCAAGTCAAATAATCTTATGTGTTATCGAAGCAATTACGATGCATCAATCATCATGTGTTTATTTCGTTCATGATGTACCACCAAGAACATTGGTTTGAATTTATATCAACTCGCCTAAAGGATTTTAATGATATTTCATATTGTTTTATTCCAATAAACATGTAGTAATTTTTATTAACGTCATTTACACTAATTATAATATATATGTTTAATAATTTATAACTAATTGCATATATATAGTACTTTATAACGAATTGCATATATATAGTAAAAAATAATCCTAAAGCAAATGTTTGATCCTTGTAATAATTAATATGGTATTATGTCGTATTGCATGGTATTGTGTCATATGATGTGATATGATATTATATGATATAATACGATATGAAACTGTACAAATTTAATATGATACAATACGATACTATGATATTCAAATATGCAATGTAGTAAAAACTAAAACAGTAATAACAACAACAAATGATTCTATATTTAACTTCTTCAACAGTGAGTTTACCAATCGTAAATTAAACATAAGTGATTTTTATACCATTATTTGTAGCATTGGATATATCAACCAATACTTTAGTGATGCATCATGTGTTCATTTTTGTTTATGAAGTACCATCAAGAACAATGATTTGATTTTGTATAAATGAGCATAAATGAGAAAACTAAAAAACCTAAAAAACATACCAAAATTTTTTATTTTGTTTTACAATTGTTTTATAAAAATCTCTACTTTTTATGTATAGAAAGAATTTTTTTTTCAAAAAAAAAAAATTTATTGCACATGTGCATCATATGCTTAAAGTTAGCTTTTGAGTTTAGTTTAGCTTTTAGGGTTAGGTTTTTTGGGTGTTTAGGATTAGGTTTTTGGGTGGAGGGGAGGAGAGGGGTTGTAGGTTTTTGAGGGGTGCGGGTGGGGGGTTTAGATGGGGGATTACATTTAGAGTTTAGTTTTAAGTTTTTTTTTGGGGTGGGGGTTTAGGCTTTTGGTGGAGGGTGGATTTAGGTTTCTGGAGGGTGTCCGTGAGGGTGAGTTAGGTGGTTTAGGCTTTTTCGTAATAATGCACATGTGAAGTACAAACATCGAGTTGCAAACATTTTCCTGCAGTTTGGGCAACTGAGGAACCGGCACTGCTCCAGCCGATGTAACACCCGTACCCCCATGGCTCAAAGATGTCTCAGGGCGATCCTCCAACTTCATAAACTGAGACATCTGTGTGGCTGCCAAATGGGCGGAGCAAATAGGAGCAACTGTATAATTCAAAGCAAGAAAAAAGAACAAAATTAGACAAAACACATAAATTCCGAATTCCTAAGTTACAATATAATATTTATCAACTAATCAGAGCCAAAATACCAGTTTGAAAATATATTCACTGAATTAAAAATTAAAATTCCTTTGTTTTCTATATCTAATTGAAATTATTATATTCAAAACCATAAAGGGTACCCACTTCATTATGCCTTCATCCTCAGTGTCGAAAACCCTCTTAAACAGAGAGTCAACCATCTCAAGTTTTGGAGACTGAGTACGAACAGAAGCTCTGTAACGCGAGGTTGATGGCCAGTGGCGTGACTGGTATGGCATTTAGAGGATCTACACAAAACTGCAACTAGTATGACTTTTATTTTTTTCCGAAACTTGAAAGGATGTTTTGTTTTTATTTGGTATGATTCAATCTTTAGGAACCGATTGTAATGCATGAAATGGCCTTCATCAATGGTGAAAACCGAGTTATAAACAAACAGTCCATAAAGTTGCAGGTAACAATGAAGTAGAAAGAAACCCTATGAACTATCAACATGTTATGACCCGATCTTGACACAATGGCCAAAGATCTGGGTTTCATGTTAAGAACAGACAACAGATCTATCAAAAGGTTGAGGCAAGTAGCAAAAGTGAAAAAGAAAAGAAGATGATTTTGAAATGTAAGAAATGATTTTTATTGGGAAATCAATATACAATTGGAATAAACTAAAAGAAAATTTCTGATGAATGAAATCGAATGTGCATCTCAGATCTCTGCCCCCAACCCTATTTATAGAAGGAGTGCCCAGTATCCCTACACCAACCTCACATATTTTCAAATAGACCCCAACTCTTATACGCAAATACACTTTTGGTCAAGGCTAAGAAGTTCGAATATAATTTCATGATTTTTCAATGAGAACATCCAACGTTAATATTTGGGCACTAATGCCACTATTGAATTTTTAGAGCTATATATGATTTTTAGTTACTATTATGTCTGTAAAAGCGACTGATGCTAAGGTCGTAAGTATTTTAAAACCAAGTATGTATTTCAAGTAGAATTTTTTAGTTAAATTCAATCAAATGAGTTCCATAAAATGGTTATTGTGGTCAAATTATATGAAATTTTGATAGGAGAACTTTACTACTAAGACAATAAGGTGCGGTGTACTGTAAAAGGAGTGGGGTTTGATCCCCGATAAGGTAGTCATTTAAAAAAAAACTATTATGACAATATGGTACGCAACTTACTAATTATTATGTCTATCACCAATACAATAGTGCTTGCTTGTTTGAAAAGGTAACTCGAGATGGACGTAGTTTCCTTTTGGTTGCATATAACACCCTCTTGATCTGTTTATAAGATCTCAAATTTACACAACTAAATTAAGACTACCTAATTGTGACGGTTTATCTTAACTTCTATATAACTCGTACTTTTTTAGAAACAATTATGAGGGAACTCATTGATTTCCGTATTTTAAGTACCAATTACGAACTTGGCACATGGACTTCGCTTGAGATCTTTATATTTTAGTGGGAATATCTATGTTAAATCCAAACTCACATTCACCAAAGTAGAATAATGAGATCTAGTAACGTTCAAAACTTGTGACAGGCATCTCTAATATTCAACGGAACATATGCGAACCACATGTCGCTTTATCCCAAATTTCACAAAAAATGGAATAAAATAAGCACCATTTGTTTGATCTCAAGATTTACACAACTAAATTTAACTACATAATTGTGTAGGTCCGGCTAAGGGAGGATCTAGTCGCCTAATCCTTGTTGTCAAACACACCCGGTTGTGCGGAATCCAACCAGAGATGCAAACCGAGATAGAAACCGATAAGAACACCACGAAGATTCAATGTTTAACACACTTGTATATCAAAGAGAAGAGTTCAAGTACAAGATCACACAATATCCGGTTAACACAATAAAACTCTCTCTCTCTCTCGGGTTCTCCCTGCTTCTCACACAACACCGAAAACACTTGTTTTCGGTATATATATGTGTTATGCACATGTTGTACGATTGGGCTGGGGTTCGGCCCATGCACAAAACAAAAGCCCAAAGAAAAAGGCCCAACATGCACACGGTTTTGACCATATGCATGTATTTTCTTCTACATGACATCATCATGACATCACTAAGGTGATGTCATGGTGATGCGTCGACGGGAAAGGCCGCGGCGCTTCGTGCTTCGCGTGTCGAACTCTGGGACGCACGACAGAGGAATGTCGAGACGTCAGGCTTGAGCCGAAGCTAACCGGGTCGAACCGAACCGAGTCGAACCGAACCAAGTCGCGTCCACATAATATGTATCAACAAACTCCCCCTTGGACGCTACTCGTGAGGTTCAACTTCCATGTCTTCCATGTCGGAGGATCTTCAAAGTCTTCACACGTCGTAAGTAGAAAGTGTATCAACAAACTCCCCTTTTCATTTAGGTAGTGTGACAATAAACTCCCCCTTTGATTATGCTTGTGAATCTTTTGAATTCAATGCTTGAGATCCTTGTGGTGTTGGTGATGGTCAGCGGCAACTCGATCATCTTTATCTCTTGAGTGCCTCCATGTCGTGTCTTCATTCCGAAGCTTGTCATCGACCATGTTCTCCTTGCCTTTAGAATCTGCACACGCAAGAAATCTAAACGCGTAATGAGAACAACTGCTTGGAATATAGTTTAACATAAACAAATAACACACATGTCAATCAACTACCGTCCGACAGTTTGAAAGTTTAACAAATTTATCAATTTTAGTTTTTCACTTACAAAACTTGCAAATTCTGACCAATTATGAAGATTTAGTCGATTTGGTTTTCATCAGATTTCAAGTAACGAAGATTCGAGTTCCAACATCGGTTAATCAAAACTAAAGCAGAAATAAAATCTTTTTGACTTTTAAAAAGTTTATATTAAAACACACCTAAAATCTTTTTGGCATTTTGAATATTTCAAACTTAAAGCAGTAAATAAATATATACAGAGTTACAGAAACTAAGAAAAGTAAATATATACAAACATTCTTTTTGCGAGTTTCGAGGGTAAGAGAATCATATCAGTGTACGGTCATGCCAAAACAACTTGTTGTTCAGTTAGTTAACAATTAGATAAACATCCTATAACGATTATCGGTATTGTTATCCACATAAGCTCAACTTATCAGATATAATCATGGCGGGGGGATACGTTAAGGTATGATTTATACTTACCAACCGGTGTTCATCCAAATCACGACACATTCCCGTATCAAGGTATGCACGAGGATTCATCTTACTGGTGAGTATACCATTTATCATCTGTTTTGCCGTATATGATGTGAGAAGCTCACTTATTTTGATTGAAAACAAGCCCGTATGTGATAGAATCACTTATTGATGAGGAACTTGATTTTCAGATGCATGAGGGCACAGGAGCAAGTCCGTGAACAGGTCAGTACTTTCGTACAGCAGAGAGACGAACTTGACTCCCGGATAGATGAGATATATTATCACTTGTTTTGGGGACATGTGATTGTTGATCACTTATTGAGGTCGTATGCAATATGTACACGTATGTATGGTATCATGGAAGATCTAGACTTGCGTCCCCGTTATTTTTCGGTAAAAGAAACAACCATGATACCCAGATGATAAGCAGTATAAAGACCGAATATCTCAGAACCTCGGCAATCTCTCAAACGAAATTTCGGTACTAAGACCATATGCCAATGAGTGGTTCCCACCTGGTCTTCAGTCGATTTAAGATTTATATCACCCTGCACACTTTAAAATGATTGTGAGCCTACCGATACATCTTATATAGAGCTGCTTATCATTTTTCATTTAAGGTTTAAAGAGGTTTAGACAGACCACTGATGTACTATCATTTTCTCTTTTGCTCGCCAGGAAACTCATTTTTTGCTTTTCTAATGTTTTTGTGTTTTTTTTTGAAATTTTTGGATGTTTTCAAATTTTCAAATTTGGATTTACTCCCCCTAAAATCAACAAACTTACAATAATTTTAAAAACACAAAGATATTTACAAAAACGATTTTCCGATGCGGTTAACTCATGTTTTACCTCAATGCCATTTACCAAAATTTAAATTATTGTCAGAAATGATTTATCGAATTTTGGAAAAACCAGTTGGCATGTCGGTAATCGATGCGGACCATGACAACATTGATGAGTTTCATAGTGAAACAATCACGTGTGAGGTGATATTCGAGATCAACGTGTCAGGTCAAAGAGTGCAGTACGAGATGCTAATAATTCATAAAGTAGCTTAAACATCAACAAGTATAGGAGAGATTAGAAATTTAAAACCGTATCCTGCAACTGTTTCATGCATTGCAAGGAATCTGAGTGCTCTCCCAAACTGGATATCCACCAGGTGTGGATTTCAAAGTCGATTTTGTAGCTACTGAAATCCCTTCACAGCAACAAGATCAAAAACCTCTGGGTCCGGCTGGTCTTCCACATTGTACCAGCGAAGGTCTTTGTCTTTCTCTTTGAGAAGTATTGTGCGGTTGTTTAATCCACGCCAAGGCATCCGCACACCCGGTGTAGTTTGATCAACCAACACATTTTTTTCAATCACACCGTAGAGAAAAGTACCCTACACGTTCATCTTGTGGACTTTGAACTTCTTGTGGAAGAAAAATCCATGAATCTTCAAAAAGTTTCAGACGTGCTACGCTACTGGCGCGTACTTTTCATTGGAATCTTTCCTGAGGACCCGATCATAAACCATAACAACCACATTTTGTCACATATCTCATGATGTCGAATTTTTCAACTTCATTCAACAACATTCTTTCATCAGACATTTTTGTCTTCTTTTCTCCTCTCTTTTCTCATTTCTCTCCATCAAAGGCAACAACTCCTAGATATAATGATGTTTCGGAGTCTGGTGTCGCCGATCTTGTGCATGGATGCTCCACTATCAACAATCCTAAGACTATCAATAGTTCCTCCTGGAACATCCTGCACTCATTCAGAGATTAGTTGGAGAGGGGGAACCAAGCCATTGTGGTCTTGGGTCTTCCATTTTCATCGACAACAATTACTTCCACTTTTTGATGGTTAGGAAATTGTGATGGTCCCCCTGAATTTGTGGTCATTTTAGGTTTCCATGTCTGTTGAGTTTTACCAGTTTGATTGTTTGAAAATTTAACTTCGTGATTGTTTGAAGTTTTTGAAAACTTTGAACTTTCTGGTTTAACTGAAACAGATTGTTTTTTAACCACATCAGTCTTAAGTGCTTTCTCAATTACCTTGACTTGTTGGCGTTTCTGTTTCTTTTCCCTTTCTCGTACGAGGCGGGGATCTTGTTTTGAAGAAACAGATCGCTTTTGGTAATTTCGTTCACGGGGATCATCAACTTTGGCTTTTAACTTATGAAGATACGGACAATTTCGAATGATATGCCCAATTTCACCACATTCAAAACATGATCTTCGTTCAACAAACCCCGAAGTAACATGTGATTGTCTTGTCGATGATGAACTTTGTGATCCCGAGGTACTTGGTTTTGAATTGTTTGGATCATTTCTTTTCAACACTTTTGCTTGCTTAACAAAATCTAAGTTAGATTTGTTCTCAAAAGTTTCAATTTTGTCCGTTCCCTTTGATTTCACAAAGTTCACCTTCTTGTCCTTTTTCTGATTTTGTTTCTTTTGACCTTGAGTTGTTGATTTACCTTTTGGTTTGGTATGATTTTGCTGCATTTTCATTGTTGGTAATTTCTGATTGCCATATTGTTTTCGAACTTCAGCCTTTGGGATAGGAGGACACTGTGTTACCACAACGTGTGATCCTGTCTTTCCCAAAAACTTACTTGTTGAATCCTCAAAAATTTTACTAATTAAAGATTGATTTACATTCTTAATTGGAAAATCTTTGTCAGAATAAATTTTATCATTACCAACAAGAGTGTACAGCAAATTCACACTCTCAGACTCTTGTGAGGAAGTAAACGTGGACTCGATCAGAACAGTCGTAGCAGGTTTTGCGGGAGGATCACATAGAATATGATTCTCGAGAGGTATGTCCTCTTCTTTGATTACCGCATCTGACTGTGCTGAGTCAGTATCATTAGATTCATCATCTGAAGAATCAGTATCCTCAACAATGATTGGAGGATCCTGATTTTGTTCAGCAGTTACAAAAGTATACGATGATACATCCGAATCTGATGATACTTCCTGTTGGTATCCAAGTCCAGTTGCAAATTCCTCAATGTCCAAAGGAACAGATGGTTCAAAGTGAGTTCTATACTCCTCATCAGGCATGGCATCATAATTTTGTCTAACAGGTGGTGGACATTTCTTATATCCAATGCATGTGACATCCCATTTCTCTTTCTGAACATCAATGATGTGATCCAACACATAGCTAGAGCTCAAATAACTGTCTAACTTAAGCTGGATCGCCTCACTTTCAGTTTTAACACAAGCCATCTCTTTTTGCATTATCTCAAGACGAGTGATATACAAATTTATGTCAGTTTGTTTTCTGGAAACCATTTTTGTCAGTTCGGTTTTATCTTTTCTTAAAGTTTCAACCATGGTTTTAAATTCCTTTTCATGGTTTTCATAAAACATGTTAGCCTCTTTGCATTTTGAAAGATCCACTATCAACTTTTGATTGTGCATATTTGTCACTTCAAATTTGTTTTGCAAATCCTCATGCTTGCTTTGCAAATCACACCACTTATCATCTAAAGAAGCATGTTTGTTTTGCAAGTCAAACAATTCAGCTTTTAAAGCATCATGTTTGCTTTGCAACTCAGACATATTAGCATCTAATCCAACACACCTATCACATCTATCACAACTATCAAATTTTGATTCATCGACACGTACCTGACTGCAATCACTCTCAGATGTTGACCTTTCTGCATCAGAATCAACAACCTCCCTTGATGATTCACATTCAGATCCATCCTCGCTTGAACTTGAAGTTGTATCATCCTCAACTGAAGTTGAAACATCTTCATCTGAACTACTGTCATGTTCAGAACTGTCATTATTTCCCGAGGATTCACCATTGCTGGCATCTTTGACAATTTCAGTATACAACGCCGTTTTTGTTTGACTACAGTTCCTTGAATCAAGAGATGATGGTGCTACAGTAGAACGATGGCACTGTGAATCAACTGGTGGTAATGGATTTCCATACAGATCTGTTGGTCCGGTAGATCGAACAGGTAATGGATTTCCGAATATATCAGTTGCTCTGATAAGTCGTTGGCTTTGCTGTTATGGCACTGGTTGAGAAACTGGTTGAAGCGGATTTCCGTACAAGTCTGTTGGTCCAGTAGATCGAACATGTAGTGGATTTCCGAACATATCAATTGCTATGATAGATCGTTTCATATTGGATGTATAATGACGAATACCTGCTCAAAATCTTAATCAGCCGACAACCTTATAAATTTTGCGAACACCAGCTTCTAACTAATTTTGATGATCTAGACCAATTTTCACGAACCCCCAACTTCTAATCCTTTTGATGCACTCAGGTGGGCTTTAAAGAAAATAATAACCCACTCACTTAGAATTTCATAAATCCTACAAATCCCAAAAGAAACAACTATGGCACAAATAAAACAAAGACAAGTGATTTCGGCCCAGGTGGGAGTTCGGCCCAGAAGCTGATTTCGGCAATAAGGGTGATTTCGGCAAGGTGTTAGGTGTTCAGAAGTGATTTTGGTGTGGGGAGTAACTTGTAGGTCCGACGTAACAGAAGCCCAAATAGAAGCCCAATTATTTGTTGTGCGAGCCCAAACTCCTTGTGCGACCAGACAATTCTTGTACGATTAAATATCTTGTGCGACTATATGAATGTCTTGTGCGACTGATATATTATGCATGTCTTGTGTGATTGAAAATGTTGTGCGTTTGAAACAAATCTTGTGCGATTGTCCAATTGACTTTCTATCACTGACACAAAGCAGACTTCCTTTTCAACTCAACTTTCGGCTACACAAAGCCCCATTTACCAACCAAATGATGATGTCTTACCAATATTTTAATCCAAGCAACAAATTCCAACACACAAACACTTTAATTCAAATCCAAATGCAGATCAAACAAGAATATTATCAAGAACACTTTGAAACTTGGTTGAAGATATGAAGAACACAACCCAGAAAATTTGAATTTTCCGGTAAACTAAAGAGTTTTCCGGTGAACCGACACCTTTCCGAAACCCGATTTTGCTTGAAACTTCACTAAAAACCTCAACACATCATGCTAAAAAGAGTTTTAAACAAGGTTTTCTATGAACTAACAACAAAAACACCAGAAATTTCGAAGTTTTAGACAGATTTTTCAAGAAAAATATAAACTTCAAAAGTTCGAAAAACACCCGAAAACAACTCGGTTTTAACAAGGAGAAGAGATACCACTTGTAGGTCCGGCTAGGGGAGGATCTAGTCGCCTAATCCTTGTTGTCAAACACACCCGGTTGTGCGGAATCCAACCGGAGATGCAAACCGAGATAGAAACCGATAAGAACACGAGATACAAGACACGAAGATTCAATGTTTAACACACTTGTATATCAAAGAGAAGAGTTCAAGTACAAGATCACACAATATCCGGTTAACACAATAAAACTCTCTCTCTCTCGGGTTCTCCCTGCTTCTCACACACCACCGAAAACACTTGTTTTCGGTATATATATGTGTTCTGCACATGTTGTGCGATTGGGCTGGGGTTCGGCCCATGCACAAAACAAAGCCCAAAGAAAAAGGCCCAACATGCACACGGTTTTGACCATATGCAAGTATTTTCTTCTACATGACATCATCATGACATCACTAAGGTGATGTCATGGTGATGTGTCGACGGGAAAGGCCGCGGCGCTTCGTGCTTCGCGTGTCGAACTATGGGACGCACGACGGAGGAATGTCGAGACGTCGGGCTTGAGCCGAGGCTAACCGAGTCGAACCGAACCGAGTCGAACCGAACCAAGTCGCGTCCACATAATATGTATCAACAAATTGTAACGGTTTAACTTAAACTCCATATAAACTCATGCATTATTAGACACTATCAAGATGCAATATTGTGTGTTCATTTCCATTTTTTAAGTACCAGCAAGATGATATTATGATCCAGGGACATAGACCTTCATTTGAGATATCTATATTTTCTTTATCAGAATGTATTGAGTGTTGTACAAACTCACATCCACTAAACTAGAATTATATGATGGTTTGTAACTTACAAGGCCCGTGACACGCATCTCAAGTATTCAATGGAGCATATGCAAACTGTATGTTGCTTACGTACATTCAACCTAATGTGGTGAAGCGACAAGAGGTAGGCCAACAAACCAACTTATCATCTCATGTTTCCGATCTACTTGTAATCCAAACAAGTGAAACAAGCTTCCCATCCTATGTAATAATCGAAGTAAATCATGTGAGAATATTATCTGCTTTGCCCTCGGTGGGTTACCTATCCAGAAACTAAAGATTTTTTTTCACCCAACGAGTTGCTAGCCCCGGCAAAACGCGTCCTAGTAGAGAAAGTTTCCACTCCATTATTAGGAAAGCTTTCTGTTGGAAATTTTAGTGAAAATGAGTTTTTCACTAAATATTTTGGACATCAATAATATTTATATATGTGTTGTATAAATAATTATTTATGGTTTGTGTTCAAACTATGTCCAAATAGAGCTAAGATGAATGAGATATCGAAGCTTGAAGTTGTATGTTTGGAACAAACAAAGATGAGAAAAATGGATTGAGATTTGTCATCTTGTCCCACATAGGTGGAATGACAAAACTTAAAGTGGTATATAAGGAGGAGCACTCCTTGAAGGCAAACACTAGTGGGGACCAAAGGGTGCACTGCACCTGCACATATGCGCGTGATGTGGGCTATAAGCCCAATGTGGTGCGATTTGAACTTCGCACACCGCCTTTGTATTTTTGCCCATGAGCGCGTGGTCAGATACATGGCGGGTCCGCTTATGGCGCACCTTTGGGTGGCATAGGCGGATGCCATGGCATGGCACATGACAATGCGGCGCAAGCTTCTTAGGCGCATAGCGCACGTTATTGGCCATGGCGAAGATTGCAAGTGGCGCACGAGTTTGGATGGCGCATGACCAGGTGGCGTCCTGGTATGCGTAGTGATATCCGTGTGGAGCGCGACCCCATGTAGAAGCGGGTTTGACTGTGGTGCGCATTTGTACGCGCGATGCAGTTCAGCCAGTCAACTCGGTCTTCACCGGTTACTAGAATGTCATGAATTGACATGAGAGTTACATTTGACCACTTTAATTTCGTTTTAATACAATTAAAACATGTTTATTACAAGATTGATTACCTTGTAATTAAAACATTAATTCATGTTTAATATCTTGTTTATTACAAGATTAAATGAGTTTTAATTGTAAAACTTTGGTGTATATATAATCACAATGGTCCATTGCGAAAAACATAGAAGAGAGATATACACACAACACCAAGGTCTTTTGTTCCATGGAAATTTTAGAGAGGAGCACTCTCTAAATTATCCTTTTATCAACTTCACATTGTTCCATTTTTTTTATGAACACCAATTTATACCCGGTGTAATCTCGGGCGCGAGTGCCATCTCCGGCAGTACACATACTGTTCCGGTTGTTGTACCCTGGGAGACAGACCGTCTGAGAGGAGGCGCGGAATCTGTTTTAAGGGAAGCGTGTTGAACACGTGCCTCAACCAAAAACCGTCAACAATTTTGCTTGTCTTGCAGCGGAGTTTCGATCTCGTAGGTGCGGTTGAAGTTTCCAAAGACATCGACTTGAATCAAGATTGGTACAATTATATTGTATTTTATATTTGTTTATTTAATTTTTGTAACCGGTATTGTACTATTATATTTCCTACGAATAACGAGAGTCTCGTTATTATTTATTTTATTAATATTTTTAATAAAAAGTGAACCTAGTTCCTACAATCTTAAAACAGACTTTCGTGAAGATTGTTGCTACAATCTTAAATCCCTTCTCTACGAGGATTTAGGTTCACGAAAGTTAAAATATTTAATGAGATTTTTGTTAAAATCTTGAAAATATTTTTTGGGAAATATTTATTTAGTACAATGAGTCGGATTAATTTTATGATTGGAGTACAATCTTTAATCCGAATACTGGGTTGCGAAACGACTTTTTGATTCAAGTTTTGGAGTTTATGGGTTTTGTTCGTGTTTAGATAAACCGAACCATATACAAAATAATATGTATTTCAATATGTTTTGAAATACTAAATTTTCTAATGAGCGTATTAGAAAATTTTATTTTGTAACCCCTTTCAAATTAAATGTTTGTAACGTTTAATTTATTTATTATAAGCTTTTAGTAACCATAATTGAGAGATTAATGTTGGTTTTAAAAGTCTTGAAATATATTTATTTTCTAATTAGCATATTAGAAAATAATTATTTTATAAAATAACTAGTTTTAATATCTTCTAACGAGCGTGTTAGAAACGTTGTTGAAAGAATAACGACATTAAAACTTTTTAACGAGCGTGTTAGAAACGTTGTTGAAAGAATAACGACATTAAAACTTTTTATACCTCTAACGAGCGTGTTAGAATTGTATAGAATGATAAGTTTTAATATCATCTTTTATATCTAATAAGCGTGTTAGATATGATGATTGTGTAAAACTAACTTGTTGAAAGACGATTAGATTTTCTAATGAGCGTGCTAGAAAATATACATTTAGATTTTCTAATGAGCATGTTAGAAAATATTATTATTTCAAATAATTACCGACGAGCGTGTTGGAGACAATTATTTTGGATAATAAACCTTGTAACGGTTTCGTCTAAACTCTTAAATTTCTAACGAGCGAGTTAGAAACGGATTTTTTCCACATATGTTTAAAGGTTTTTTATTTATTTAAGTTCTAATGAGCGTATTAGAAAAGGTTTATATTTTTTTTATATAAACTTCGAAACAAATTTTGTAATCGATTATTTCTAACGAGCGTGTTAGAAACGATTTAAAAAGTTTGATAGTTGTTTATTTTCTAACGAGCGTGTTAGAAACGATTTAACGACATTGTCAATTATTTATTTCTAACAAGCGGGTTAGAAAACGTTTATTTTATATAAACCAAAACGGCTTATGACCATAAATGATCATTTAATTTTCTAATGGGCGTATTAGAATTACTTTATTTTATAACCAACTATTTTAACGATTTGCAATCGTTAAGTTCTAATGAGCGGGTTAGAACCGGGTTAACAATGATAAACTATTTAAGATGATTTGTAATCGTTTTATACATATTTTCTAACGAGCGTGTTAGAAAAGGTTTATGGTTATTTCTAACGAGCGTGTTAGAAAACGATCATTTAAATAAACCAAAAGTGGCTTATGAGAATAAATGTATTCGTTTTATTTCTAACGAGCGCGTTAGAAGCGGTTTACTTTACAAAACCGAATATTTTGAATGTTTGTTAAACATTTAAATTCTAATTAGCATATTAGAATTGGTTATCATACAAACCACTCATTTTAACGATTGGTAATCGTTATTATCTAACAGCGGTTAGAAATGGTTTGAATATGATAAACCATTTATTAAAACGATGTGTATTCGTTTTATTTTCAAACGAGCGAGTTTGAAATTGTTTTATTTATTAAACTATTATAAGGTTTATTGTCTTGATTTGTAATCAAAACATAAATATATAGTTTAATATTAAAACACTTGCAAAAACGAGAAATGTTTTGAACGAATAAAACATGTCTTTGCGAAGTATAAGTGATTCGATACTTCCACGAGAAGTATAACATCTTGAACCATATAATAGTCTTGGAGAGACTATTTTATGAAAAACAACTCGATGTTGTTACAGACATAATAAGTTGCTTAACTACTTGCGAGTAGTTAATTGTAAACAACTTTATACTTTGGACAACTTGTGATTATTCAAGTTTTAGAGTTCCAAGATGAGGGAGTACCTCAAAACATGACACCGAACGAAATAATTGACTTTATTTCGGTAAAAAAGTGTTGAAGATAATAACACTTTGGCTTTTGATGTTTAGATATCATTGGTGTATCCGTTATTTTGGACTACTAATAAGTTGTCAAAAGGATGCACATTTTGATACAAAGTGTAAAAAGTAATTTACACAAACACAACGAGCGAGTTGTGATCATGACTTATGTAATAAGTCACAAATCAAACATCAAATGCATAACGGCGTCCTGAGAAACGTGGTGTATGGTTTGAGATGGAATACACGAAAACAGGATATGTCATCTAATGTTGAGAGCATCAACATGGAAATGTACATGTAAGTTTTCAAAGAATATAACATATGAAAGAAATATATGTTATTATTGTAAATGATTTTAATAAATTTAGCAAATTTATTAACGGAAATTTACAATAGTGATGGACTAGTAGATGATTCTACCACCATCAATGTTGTTTAAACTATGTGGAGGCTTGGTCCTCAATTTGGGAGAGTATCCCAATACATGGTATTAATGAAACAACAACGTAAATGTATATATCACTATCGGCATACGTGAATGCTTTGGTTGAGAGTCAATCTAATTGACTATATCTCAAGACTCAAGTGATTTTATACAAAGATTTTCATCAAAGTGACTTGGATTAAGACTTATGTTTAAGTCTTTAGGAAGTCAATGGTGAAGCCTTGGAGATAAAAAGGCAAACGAGTTATGATCCTAATGGATGGAGTTAACTATGGTTTTGAGGCCTTCCTAAAAACCGATGGTTTTGGAATGGTGAAATTAAATTTCATTATTGTGTCTAAACTAAGAAACGAATGTTCGGAAGAGATAGTGCGTTATCTCTTAAGGCTGTGAAGAATCAGAATGATGCATCTTCTGTTCACATGCTAGAGTATTGTGGTCTAAAGCATGCTAGACTAATACTTGTTAATTTATATGCTCGACGGAGATTAAATTAACTTTAAGCATTCAATATATGTGATGACACAAGAACGAATTCTGTGATAAACAAAACTGTAAATATAACTTCATTAAAATGCAAGCAATGTGGGGGGAGGAATCATTTAAGAAACAAACCCTTTAGGGTATGTGGAAATGGTAGTCGATAAGTTTTCTCAAACTCGAAATGAAAGGGAGAACCTTTCATCACCCCATTTGGATGTTATCCAATTACACTTAAATGTGGGGGTGACTTGCATTTGAATGTGGAAATGGGAGTTGAGAAGTTTTCTCAAACTCGAAATGAAAGGGAGAACCTTTCATCGCCTCATTTGGATGTTATCCAATTACACTTAAATGTGGGGGTGACTTGCATATATTGCAAACGCTTGACCAAGTGGAGTACACAATGGTTATATGGAGTCAATCGAGTAGATTGGACTCGAATGCCAATTGGTTAGATTCAAAATCTAGTAAGATGTCAGTCATGACACACCAAAGGCATGGTGAAAACGTGTTTGGCCATGAATTGAGTTTCATGTCATTCTAAGACAAGGTACATAACTGGATCCAGGTTGAGATCACGAGTTATAAGTCTTATGAATAGACTAAAAGGCAAAAGTGACTAGCGAGTCAAGAAACACGTTAGAACAACTGATCTCAATTTAAATTGTCGTTGGTGACTTAGCGAAGTCAAAGATAATTTTGGATCCAACAACCAGTGGGTTGATAAGAGATCAGGTTGTGGAATGGGACTAAAGCCATGGATAAAGGGACATGAGGGAAACCTAACCTAGTTGACTGGAGATCCCAAGATCTAGGTTCAATAGGCCAACTTAATCATGAACCGAAGGGTAGTCACTGTGGGGGCGTAGCTAATATATATGTTTATATATAAGCTAGTTTATATGTTTCATATATCCCCCTAAAACTATAAAAGGGTGTTTAAATACGTCCTAGTCCATTCCTATAATATTCAGTGACATTGTTATGAGGTTAAGCATAATATGTGGTTTTATGATTTGTGTAAATCATAGTAAACCATAATGCTTTTAATGATTTAAAGGGAAATCACCTATGTTGGAGAGAAGTATGGTCGCTTCGAATGGAATTAGGGCATAATTCCTAGAGCTCCCGCAGAACCAGGAAAGTGCTCCATGACCATTATAGGACACGATAGTGAGGGGATGGCCCGGCTAGGGAAAGTATTGTGTGAATGTATATTGTCGTTTACACAAATGGGGGGTTGTTCAAGGACATCACGTCTACAAAACCCTAGTAGACTAATTATGCTTCACAAAGGAAGGTTCAAAGGTAAAACCTACCTATCCTGCAATACTCGACTGTCGAGTTTTCATCGGGGAATTTTGTGTTTTTAATCGATCTCCATTCATGTGGGGGATTGTTGGAAATTTTAGTGAAAATGAGTTTTTCACTAAATATTTTGGACATCAATAATATTTATATATGTGTTGTATAAATAATTATTTATGGTTTGTGTTCAAACTATGTCCAAATAGAGCTAAGATGAATGAGATATCGAAGCTTGAAGTTGTATGTTTGGAACAAACAAAGATGAGAAAAATGGATTGAGATTTGTCATCTTGTCCCACATAGGTGGAATGACAAAACTTAAAGTGGTATATAAGGAGGAGCACTCCTTGAAGGCAAACACTAGTGGGGCCCAAAGGGTGCACTGCACCTGCACATATGCCCGCGTGATGTGGGCTATAAGCCCAATGTGGTGCGATTTGAACTTCGCACACCGCCTTTGTATTTTTGCCCATGAGCGCGTGGTCAGATACATGGCGGGTCCGCTTATGGCGCACCTTTGGGTGGCATAGGCGGATGCCATGGCATGGCACATGACAATGCGGCGCAAGCTTCTTAGGCGCATAGCGCACGTTATTGGCCGTGGCGCACGAGTTTGGATGGCGCATGACCAGGTGGCGTCCTGGTATGCGTAGTGATATCCGTGTGGAGCGCGACCCCATGTAGAAGCGGGTTTGACTGTGGTGCGCATTTGTACGCGCGATGCAGTTCAGCCAGTCAACTCGGTCTTCACCGGTTACTAGAATGTCATGAATTGACATGAGAGTTACATTTGACCACTTTAATTTCGTTTTAATACAATTAAAACATGTTTATTACAAGATTGATTACCTTGTAATTAAAACATTAATTCATGTTTAATATCTTGTTTATTACAAGATTAAATGAGTTTTAATTGTAAAACTTTGGTGTATATATAATCACAATGGTCCATTGCGAAAAACATAGAAGAGAGATATACACACAACACCAAGGTCTTTTGTTCCATGGAAATTTTAGAGAGGAGCACTCTCTAAATTATCCTTTTATCAACTTCACATTGTTCCATTTTTTTTATGAACACCAATTTATACCCGGTGTAATCTCGAGCGCGAGTGCCATCTCCGGCAGTACACATACTGTTCCGGTTGTTGTACCCTGGGAGACAGACCGTCTGAGAGGAGGCGCGGAATCTGTTTTAAGGGAAGCGTGTTGAACACGTGCCTCAACCAAAAACCGTCAACAATTTTGCTTGTCTTGCAGCGGAGTTTCGATCTCGTAGGTGCGGTTGAAGTTTCCAAAGACATCGACTTGAATCAAGATTGGTACAATTATATTGTATTTTATATTTGTTTATTTAATTTTTGTAACCGGTATTGTACTATTATATTTCCTACGAATAACGAGAGTCTCGTTATTATTTATTTTATTAATATTTTTAATAAAAAGTGAACCTAGTTCCTACAATCTTAAAACAGACTTTCGTGAAGATTGTTGCTACAATCTTAAATCCCTTCTCTACGAGGATTTAGGTTCACGAAAGTTAAAATATTTAATGAGATTTTTGTTAAAATCTTGAAAATATTTTTTGGGAAATATTTATTTAGTACAATGAGTCGGATTAATTTTATGATTGGAGTACAATCTTTAATCCGAATACTGGGTTGCGAAACGACTTTTTGATTCAAGTTTTGGAGTTTATGGGTTTTGTTCGTGTTTAGATAAACCGAACCATATACAAAATAATATGTATTTCAATATGTTTTGAAATACTAAATTTTCTAATGAGCGTATTAGAAAATTTTATTTTGTAACCCCTTTCAAATTAAATGTTTGTAACGTTTAATTTATTTATTATAAGCTTTTAGTAACCATAATTGAGAGATTAATGTTGGTTTTAAAAGTCTTGAAATATATTTATTTTCTAATTAGCATATTAGAAAATAATTATTTTATAAAATAACTAGTTTTAATATCTTCTAACGAGCGTGTTAGAAACGTTGTTGAAAGAATAACGACATTAAAACTTTTTAACGAGCGTGTTAGAAACGTTGTTGAAAGAATAACGACATTAAAACTTTTTATACCTCTAACGAGCGTGTTAGAATTGTATAGAATGATAAGTTTTAATATCATCTTTTATATCTAATAAGCGTGTTAGATATGATGATTGTGTAAAACTAACTTGTTGAAAGACGATTAGATTTTCTAATGAGCGTGCTAGAAAATATACATTTAGATTTTCTAATGAGCATGTTAGAAAATATTATTATTTCAAATAATTACCGACGAGCGTGTTGGAGACAATTATTTTGGATAATAAACCTTGTAACGGTTTCGTCTAAACTCTTAAATTTCTAACGAGCGAGTTAGAAACGGATTTTTTCCACATATGTTTAAAGGTTTTTTATTTATTTAAGTTCTAATGAGCGTATTAGAAAAGGTTTATATTTTTTTTATATAAACTTCGAAACAAATTTTGTAATCGATTATTTCTAACGAGCGTGTTAGAAACGATTTAAAAAGTTTGATAGTTGTTTATTTTCTAACGAGCGTGTTAGAAACGATTTAACGACATTGTCAATTATTTATTTCTAACAAGCGGGTTAGAAAACGTTTATTTTATATAAACCAAAACGGCTTATGACCATAAATGATCATTTAATTTTCTAATGGGCGTATTAGAATTACTTTATTTTATAACCAACTATTTTAACGATTTGCAATCGTTAAGTTCTAATGAGCGGGTTAGAACCGGGTTAACAATGATAAACTATTTAAGATGATTTGTAATCGTTTTATACATATTTTCTAACGAGCGTGTTAGAAAAGGTTTATGGTTATTTCTAACGAGCGTGTTAGAAAACGATCATTTAAATAAACCAAAAGTGGCTTATGAGAATAAATGTATTCGTTTTATTTCTAACGAGCGCGTTAGAAGCGGTTTACTTTACAAAACCGAATATTTTGAATGTTTGTTAAACATTTAAATTCTAATTAGCATATTAGAATTGGTTATCATACAAACCACTCATTTTAACGATTGGTAATCGTTATTATCTAACAGCGGTTAGAAATGGTTTGAATATGATAAACCATTTATTAAAACGATGTGTATTCGTTTTATTTTCAAACGAGCGAGTTTGAAATTGTTTTATTTATTAAACTATTATAAGGTTTATTGTCTTGATTTGTAATCAAAACATAAATATATAGTTTAATATTAAAACACTTGCAAAAACGAGAAATGTTTTGAACGAATAAAACATGTCTTTGCGAAGTATAAGTGATTCGATACTTCCACGAGAAGTATAACGTCTTGAACCATATAATAGTCTTGGAGAGACTATTTTATGAAAAACAACTCGATGTTGTTACAGACATAATAAGTTGCTTAACTACTTGCGAGTAGTTAATTGTAAACAACTTTATACTTTGGACAACTTGTGATTATTCAAGTTTTAGAGTTCCAAGATGAGGGAGTACCTCAAAACATGACACCGAACGAAATAATTGACTTTATTTCGGTAAAAAAGTGTTGAAGATAATAACACTTTGGCTTTTGATGTTTAGATATCATTGGTGTATCCGTTATTTTGGACTACTAATAAGTTGTCAAAAGGATGCACATTTTGATACAAAGTGTAAAAAGTAATTTACACAAACACAACGAGCGAGTTGTGATCATGACTTATGTAATAAGTCACAAATCAAACATCAAATGCATAACGGCGTCCTGAGAAACGTGGTGTATGGTTTGAGATGGAATACACGAAAACAGGATATGTCATCTAATGTTGAGAGCATCAACATGGAAATGTACATGTAAGTTTTCAAAGAATATAACATATGAAAGAAATATATGTTATTATTGTAAATGATTTTAATAAATTTAGCAAATTTATTAACGGAAATTTACAATAGTGATGGACTAGTAGATGATTCTACCACCATCAATGTTGTTTAAACTATGTGGAGGCTTGGTCCTCAATTTGGGAGAGTATCCCAATACATGGTATTAATGAAACAACAACGTAAATGTATATATCACTATCGGCATACGTGAATGCTTTGGTTGAGAGTCAATCTAATTGACTATATCTCAAGACTCAAGTGATTTTATACAAAGATTTTCATCAAAGTGACTTGGATTAAGACTTATGTTTAAGTCTTTAGGAAGTCAATGGTGAAGCCTTGGAGATAAAAAGGCAAACGAGTTATGATCCTAATGGATGGAGTTAACTATGGTTTTGAGGCCTTCCTAAAAACCGATGGTTTTGGAATGGTGAAATTAAATTTCATTATTGTGTCTAAACTAAGAAACGAATGTTCGGAAGAGATAGTGCGTTATCTCTTAAGGCTGTGAAGAATCAGAATGATGCATCTTCTGTTCACATGCTAGAGTATTGTGGTCTAAAGCATGCTAGACTAATACTTGTTAATTTATATGCTCGACGGAGATTAAATTAACTTTAAGCATTCAATATATGTGATGACACAAGAACGAATTCTGTGATAAACAAAACTGTAAATATAACTTCATTAAAATGCAAGCAATGTGGGGGGAGGAATCATTTAAGAAACAAACCCTTTAGGGTATGTGGAAATGGTAGTCGATAAGTTTTCTCAAACTCGAAATGAAAGGGAGAACCTTTCATCACCCCATTTGGATGTTATCCAATTACACTTAAATGTGGGGGTGACTTGCATTTGAATGTGGAAATGGGAGTTGAGAAGTTTTCTCAAACTCGAAATGAAAGGGAGAACCTTTCATCGCCTCATTTGGATGTTATCCAATTACACTTAAATGTGGGGGTGACTTGCATATATTGCAAACGCTTGACCAAGTGGAGTACACAATGGTTATATGGAGTCAATCGAGTAGATTGGACTCGAATGCCAATTGGTTAGATTCAAAATCTAGTAAGATGTCAGTCATGACACACCAAAGGCATGGTGAAAACGTGTTTGGCCATGAATTGAGTTTCATGTCATTCTAAGACAAGGTACATAACTGGATCCAGGTTGAGATCACGAGTTATAAGTCTTATGAATAGACTAAAAGGCAAAAGTGACTAGCGAGTCAAGAAACACGTTAGAACAACTGATCTCAATTTAAATTGTCGTTGGTGACTTAGCGAAGTCAAAGATAATTTTGGATCCAACAACCAGTGGGTTGATAAGAGATCAGGTTGTGGAATGGGACTAAAGCCATGGATAAAGGGACATGAGGGAAACCTAACCTAGTTGACTGGAGATCCCAAGATCTAGGTTCAATAGGCCAACTTAATCATGAACCGAAGGGTAGTCACTGTGGGGGCGTAGCTAATATATATGTTTATATATAAGCTAGTTTATATGTTTCATATATCCCCCTAAAACTATAAAAGGGTGTTTAAATACGTCCTAGTCCATTCCTATAATATTCAGTGACATTGTTATGAGGTTAAGCATAATATGTGGTTTTATGATTTGTGTAAATCATAGTAAACCATAATGCTTTTAATGATTTAAAGGGAAATCACCTATGTTGGAGAGAAGTATGGTCGCTTCGAATGGAATTAGGGCATAATTCCTAGAGCTCCCGCAGAACCAGGAAAGTGCTCCATGACCATTATAGGACACGATAGTGAGGGGATGGCCCGGCTAGGGAAAGTATTGTGTGAATGTATATTGTCGTTTACACAAATGGGGGGTTGTTCAAGGACATCACGTCTACAAAACCCTAGTAGACTAATTATGCTTCACAAAGGAAGGTTCAAAGGTAAAACCTACCTATCCTGCAATACTCGACTGTCGAGTTTTCATCGGGGAATTTTGTGTTTTTAATCGATCTCCATTCATGTGGGGGATTGTTGGAAATTTTAGTGAAAATGAGTTTTTCACTAAATATTTTGGACATCAATAATATTTATATATGTGTTGTATAAATAATTATTTATGGTTTGTGTTCAAACTATGTCCAAATAGAGCTAAGATGAATGAGATATCGAAGCTTGAAGTTGTATGTTTGGAACAAACAAAGATGAGAAAAATGGATTGAGATTTGTCATCTTGTCCCACATAGGTGGAATGACAAAACTTAAAGTGGTATATAAGGAGGAGCACTCCTTGAAGGCAAACACTAGTGGGGCCCAAAGGGTGCACTGCACCTGCACATATGCCCGCGTGATGTGGGCTATAAGCCCAATGTGGTGCGATTTGAACTTCGCACACCGCCTTTGTATTTTTGCCCATGAGCGCGTGGTCAGATACATGGCGGGTCCGCTTATGGCGCACCTTTGGGTGGCATAGGCGGATGCCATGGCATGGCACATGACAATGCGGCGCAAGCTTCTTAGGCGCATAGCGCACGTTATTGGCCGTGGCGCACGAGTTTGGATGGCGCATGACCAGGTGGCGTCCTGGTATGCGTAGTGATATCCGTGTGGAGCGCGACCCCATGTAGAAGCGGGTTTGACTGTGGTGCGCATTTGTACGCGCGATGCAGTTCAGCCAGTCAACTCGGTCTTCACCGGTTACTAGAATGTCATGAATTGACATGAGAGTTACATTTGACCACTTTAATTTCGTTTTAATACAATTAAAACATGTTTATTACAAGATTGATTACCTTGTAATTAAAACATTAATTCATGTTTAATATCTTGTTTATTACAAGATTAAATGAGTTTTAATTGTAAAACTTTGGTGTATATATAATCACAATGGTCCATTGCGAAAAACATAGAAGAGAGATATACACACAACACCAAGGTCTTTTGTTCCATGGAAATTTTAGAGAGGAGCACTCTCTAAATTATCCTTTTATCAACTTCACATTGTTCCATTTTTTTTATGAACACCAATTTATACCCGGTGTAATCTCGGGCGCGAGTGCCATCTCCGGCAGTACACATACTGTTCCGGTTGTTGTACCCTGGGAGACAGACCGTCTGAGAGGAGGTGCGGAATCTGTTTTAAGGGAAGCGTGTTGAACACGTGCCTCAACCAAAAACCGTCAACAATTTTGCTTGTCTTGCAGCGGAGTTTCGATCTCGTAGGTGCGGTTGAAGTTTCCAAAGACATCGACTTGAATCAAGATTGGTACAATTATATTGTATTTTATATTTGTTTATTTAATTTTTGTAACCGGTATTGTACTATTATATTTCCTACGAATAACGAGAGTCTCGTTATTATTTATTTTATTAATATTTTTAATAAAAAGTGAACCTAGTTCCTACACTTTCATCCCCCTGAACAAATGTTAAGACTTACATCTCAACCTCGCTTACGGAACCCAACATCTGCTGGCACACAGACCTAGCCTAGGCTAGGCTATCTGAAACCATTTGTGACATCCCAAGTAAACCGTGCAAGGATATTACCCGCTTTGCCCGCACTAGGTTGCCCAATCAAGAACTACTTACGCTTTGTTTTCACTTTACAAATTGTTTGCCCAGGAAAAACACATCATAGTAGAGAAGGTTTTTCCACTCCTTGTATAGAACACTTCATTTTTCTCCCTCAACTGATGTGGGACTTACCTCCTATATTATGTGTGCAACTTCTAAAAACTTTCAACTGAAAATCACATTATTTTGATGACACATACGGTCTTTGAACCCAACATTTAGACAATTACTACACTATCTAAAGGTTAGCAGAATCTTCAAGGTCGAAGATATATTTTATGTCAATGAATTTAAGATCTCCCTTTTTCTATCTTGTTCATATGGCTTTCACAAGTCAGTTATAGTTTAAAAATTTATTGAGAATATGGAATTAGGTTTATATTTATAACTACGTGCCCTTTTGATATAAATTCATCATGGGTTCATCTTCATATGCGACTCAAGCATAACGCAAGTAATGAGTGGTTAGGGGGAATCTTGAATAAGTTTCCATATGTGATACTCATCTCACACTAATGTGACTATATTGAGATCAAACGGGTGAGCTACAAATCAGTTTTCCATTATTGGTTAATTTTGTTATTTGTGGTCGATTTTAGCTAAAGTTGCCTTCCTAGTTGGCACCATGTTACAGGAGCTAAGGCAGTATATTATGCTCACGCAACATAGATGAACGTTGCCGCTTTATTCATGAACCGTTATATAGGATCAACCCTAGAAAATGAAACTAACCGAGTTTATTTTAGTAACAAATATACGCATTTTCATAGTTTCTTCTTTTATATCTAGTTTATGTTTGTGTTATTTTTAAAGAAAGGAAAAATTACACGTTTTGTCCTTTATCTTTATACCCTTTTTCAGGCGGTGTCCTTTCAACGAATTTTGACCGGTTTTGCCCTTTATAGGGAATTTTGTTACGCGTTTTGTCCTTTAACCCTAACCCAGTTAGATTTTTTTATTAAATCTGATCATGTGACTTGCATGTGAGGGTATTTTTGTCATTTCACCTTAAAGGACTAAATATGTAAATAACTTCTCTCCACCACCACCAAACACCCTCCTACCACCGTGACTGCCGGCACCAGCCACCACAAAATTAATTGATCAATTTGTAATCAAATTACAAGGAATTGATTGAAGTTCAAACAACACAAACAAATCTAATCAAAATACATCATAAATCACAGATCAATTTGTAAATATGTACAGAACATAACCTAACTTAAACTTTTGTAATCAATAATTAACATACTGAATCACGTCGCAAGATGTCTAATAGGTGCCGACTTCTCTTTTTCTTGTCTTCATCATCCAAAAGAAACGGTATTGTTTAAATTGAAGGCAAGAAAATCAAGGAAGGTTTTGGATTGAATTGAAGACGATTTAACAAGAACATTCCCCACCAGCAACCACCATCTGCCACCAGCAACCACCTCACCCACTTAAGACCCTACTCCTCTTCCTTATTTTAACTCACGATCAACACAATAATTTCTCATTTGTCACAAATCACTTGGTGGCATCAACATATCCGGAAAGAAATGGCGTTTGGGTGCGGCGACAGGGGTTCTAGGTTTCCGGTGGAATCAACAGATTTGGAAAGATAGGGGCAGCGACCAGGGTTCCGACGGTGGTGGTTTTTGATGGGTGGTTGTAGTGGTTGTGACGGCGATGGATGTTAGGTGACGTCGGGGTTGAATGGTGGTGGAAGATTCTAAACGGGTAGTGGTGGGTTGTTGGTAGGTGGGCGGCGGGTGGTTGTGGGTTGATGGTGGTGGCGATGGTAGGTGGGTTAATGGTGGTGGTTGTTGGTTGATGGTGGTGAGAGGTGAGAGGTGGGAGGTGGGAGGTGGTGGGTTGAATGTGTGAGAGAGTGTGTGGCAGGGAGAGAGAGATCTGGAAAGAGAGGGTGAGTGATATAGAGAGATAAAAGAGAGTTATTCTAATAATAATTTAAAAATGTTTTGTTTTATTTTTTAAATAATATTAAATAAAGGGATAAAAAGATTAAAATACCCTTGGGTAAACAGATTTAACAAAAAAATCTAACTGGGTTAGGGTTAAAGGACAAAACGTGTAACAAAATTCCCTATAAAGGGCAAAACCTGTTAAAATTCGTTGAAAAGGACACCGCCTGAAAAAGGGTATAAAGATAAAGGACAAAACGTGTAATTTTTCCTTAAAGAAATATATTCATGCAATTTCTCCAAATACAACCTTATCTACATACATGGCCTACCATTAGGGTTGCAAATGAACCGAACGAACACGAACAAGACCTTGTTCATGTTCGTTTGTTAAGAAATATATGTGTTCACGAACTGTTCATGAACACTTACTGAACGAGGTTTTGTGTTCGTGTTAAGGATAAGAACTTGTTTGTGTTCATTTGTGTTTGTTAATTTTAGGAAAGGAACAAAAGCGAACATTGATGAACACAAATGGAAACAAACAAACGTTCATTAACAAAATATATAATACACTGACAATTATCAAATATCTAATTTCGGAATTTTGAAGTATTAAAATAAAATATAAAAACTAAAAACACTAATGAACCATCAAAAACAAACAAACATGTTATCAAACATTCACGAACATAAATGAACGAACGCGACCTCTGTTCGTGTTTGTTCATTTAACTACACAAACGGAATTTTTTGTTCGTGTGTTCGTTTGTTTATAATAAACGAATGTACACAAACGAACTTCCGGCCGAACGGTTCATGAACTGTTCACTGAACGTTTGATCCGTTTGCAGCCCAACCTACCATTCTGGTTGGCACCACGTTACAGGAGCTAAGGCTGTATATTATGCTCATGCAACATAGATGAATGTTGCCGCTTTATTCATGAACCGTTATATACGATCAACCCTAGAAAATGCAACTAACCAAGTTTATTTTAGTAACAAATTTACACATTTTCGTAGTTTCTTCTTTTACTTCTAGTTTATGTTTGTGTTATTTTTAAAGAAATATATTCATTCAATTTCTCCAAATACAACCTTATCTACATACATGGCCTGCCATTCTTCAACACTACTTCCAATTGGCTATTTGCCTCATGATATATTCCGGCTGTTATGAGCAAATATAAGTTTATATATTTAGTAACCCACACACGTATATCATATCCACTAGAATGATGTCTTCTAAAAAAAGTATCTTTTGATAAATAATAAATTTCATTTAATCTTTACTAATGAAGAATTTAGGGTTGATATCAAACCTCGGGTTTTAAAGTTTGCTTTAAGCCTTCAAAAATGTTGAGCCGCCTCTGCTTAAAGAACAAACCAATATAAAATTTTCATCGAAATGCATATTTGGCCGACTAGAAGATTATAGATCTTTGGATGCATAGTATTTCGGGTTAGCCTGATTTTCAATTTAGTTATTATGCATGTGTCTTTTAAGGTGCTGTTAAGGTGTAATTATGTTGTTGATGACTTTAGTTTCTCAGTAGGTCTTTGCATCTTCCATGATGATTGAATCACTATGAGGTGGATGTTGGTTTAGATTTTTAGTATTTATAATTTACACTTATTGAACAAGTGATCATTTATGGAACGAAGCAAAACTTTTATCGGTAATCTTATAGCAATATAAACATTGTAACATACGGCCTCTCGTACTAACAATATTGTTTGGTATGTTCTTTAGGAGCTCACAGATTTGTTTTTGATTGCCCATGGAGAATTCAGATGAGGTCAAGCATGCCAGTACTACTCATACATGAGGACACTTAACCGTCAAGTTCAACTCTCATACACATCCGTTGCGCCTAAGACGTGCTAGTGTTATTTGACATAGAAAATTTCATATGGGACAGTATCTTTACAGTAAACAAAATGATGTGGATTCGCCTAAGGTTGGAGGGGGCTCTACGTGTTGGGACTATGCGATCACCGTGAAACACCGCGCTACGTGATGGTCACGTCTGTAATGGATGATGCAATTATTTAAATTTTATTATTTTTGTATTTCCTTCTTTGCCTTTCTATTATTTTTTGTTTTGACAACTGATACATTAGTTTGGAGTAAAGCTTTTGTTTTGTCATGAAATAATTTTGTTATTTAAACAAATGTTTATGCCACAGTAACATGTAAGGTTAAAAGTGTTAATTCTTGTTGATAAATTTATAAATGTCAAAACGATTAAATAAACTGAACCTTTATCTAAAATGGCAATAAAAACATAAAAATTAGTTAATTAATGTGCACTATATATATTTTTCAATATAAATTGTAATTTAGAGTTTACTAATACACCTTAACATATACCTGGTATATATTATACAAGTAGTTTAAAATAAAGACATGTTATCAAAATATGTGTTAATCACTTGCAGGAAAGATAGAAAAAATCGTGACTTAAAGCTTGTAATGGAGTCTCATGAAAATGTTGAAAACCGTGTTTGTCGATTCTACTATAGAACGCAAATAGAAATGTTGTAGGAAGTGGAATTGGCACGTTAACTTTTATGTTGTTTTTTTAATCTTTTATTTATGTTGTTTTTTTCTACTTTTTATTTTTAACTTTTATATGTAATATGATACATACAATACAATACAATACAATACAACACAACACGATACGATATGATTTCATATAATATGATACATACCATTCAATACAATGTGATATGATATGATATGATATGATATGATATGATATGATATATATGATATGATATATATGATATGATATATATGATATGATATGATATGTGTTGGTGCATCCGTCTGTCGTCTACGTCTTGTATCGAGTCTTGTATAGAATATATTAGACCAGGGCATGAAAAATGAGATAGTGATTTTTAGGGGTGATTCCGCTCGAAATGACATCTTGTCATTTCGAGCTAAATCACATAAAAGTCTGATTCCGCTCGAAATGACACCTTGTCATTTCGAGCTAAATCAGAATCCCTATATATAGGGTCATTTGGAGCTAAATCAGAAGTTAGTCTTCCGGTTGGCAACGAAGTGCTGCCGAAATGTCGAGCTGCTGTAAAAGTCATTCAATCAATACAAATCAACAGTTTAAAGTGTATACTTGCTGAATTGAACTCAGTTTGTTTGTTTCCGCCGCTCAAACTGAGAAAAGCTCTTCTGATAGACTCGTTCGAGTCCGAATACGATCCAACAATATGATATGGTATGGTATGGTATGGTATGGTACCATACAAGATAATAACAAAGATAATAACAAACAATGATTATTGATATTATTCATTTTTGTCAAATTGTAAATAAGACTAGAATTTATATCATAAAATTAGAAAAATGTTAATTCCATGGCAACTCAACATAATTTGTTTTTAAAACCCACTTCAAAATTAGTTCTTTCGATCATAATTCCATTGCCTTTATGTTTGGTCTAAATTTTCGTGTTGTTCATTAATCAAGTGTTTTTCAACGGTGCCGTTTAGGTGTCTCTTTAGTATATGAAGCTAGTTTATTTAGGATATGATCGCGGTTGGAGTTGACTGAGGCCACACATAAATACGTACAACAGCGCAAAAAAATGTTAGACGGAACACGCGAAGGCCACAAATGATATAAAGACTATTTGTACTAATTACAGTTAACACACACTATTTGTACTAGTTACAGTTAGTATGGAGGGTTTAAATGAATTTCAGAATGATATAAAATAGCTATTTTAAACAAAAGTTTTAAAAACTGTAAACTACGATCAAGCTTTAAACAAAAATATTTTATGTATGATCAATGGTTTAAATTATTGTTCAACAAATTGTGCAAATCATAAAGGGAACCAGGTAGCATTGATGATCAGAATGGTGATATGGGCTCTTGCTTGGTAGCCCAAAAGAAGAATCTGAAATTAATGAACAAAATATGCTGTAAAAATATGATGTGCTCTTGTTTGATTTAATGAAAATTTATTCTTAATTAATTAAGATTATATGTCTCATGTTCGTTTCAAATGAATAATCCGAGAAAAAATGTCACTTAAGAACACATTTGTATACAATCATAATCAAACAATGTAGGAATCTCATAAAATACATTCTTTTGTAAACCGAGGTGCTACAGTCCAGCATAATTTGAACAATTAGAAGACAATACCATTCACAATTAGATGCAACCTCATTCCATATCCACATAAACAAACACCCAACTAATTTTCGAACTCATCGATGTCCTTCTGAGCCTCACTGATTTTCGGGGTTATGTCCTCGAGCTTTGATTATGCTGTAGAATAGGCTATGTCGCAACGTTGACGGATTACAGAACGAGTGGCTTCGTACACCGGTGTACAAGTGATAAATTAGGCTCATAATGACGCGTTCCACACCCAATTACCGACTCATCACCTGCAATCAAAGAGTGACACGTTGCTTTAAGGACATGAAAACGCACCAGAAGTCATGCTTGCAATGACATGCAACATCTTCTACAACACCCAAATTAATTACCCTATGAACGTTCAACATGTTATGAACCGATCCCAATACACCGACCAAAGATCAAACATATATGGATAAAACAAAAACAGATTGAAAAGAAAAAATTCAGAAACTTTTGTCAAGTCAGGATTTTTTTGCTTCAATAGATTAAAGATCGATCTATCAAGGTTGAGGCAAGTAGCAAAAGGGAAAACAAAAAGACTATGATTTTGAAACGATTTTGATTGAGAAATCGATATACAATTGAAATGAACTAACAGAAAGATTCAGCCATTACAGCCGCCACTGATGAACGAAATTGAGAGTGCATCTCTGATCCCACCCCAAACCCTATTTATAGAAAGTGGGGGTGCCCCATAACCCTAATCTAACCTCACATATTTTGGATTGTTAAAGATACCCAAAAGTCAACCTTTTAAAAGAGAGAAGGGTGGGTAGGAGAGAGAAAAGGGCTGACATTAATTACCCAAAGCATTAATTACCTAATATTTTTATTTTATTTTTTAATTATTAATTACAATCATGTGTTTACAAGCCAAATACATATTTAGATTTTAGAGCTAATGAATTTTACTTTACTATAAATGTAAAACGCTACTGATATGAGGTTTGAAAATATTTTTAAAACCAAGCATCTATTTCAAGTTCTTTAGTACATGTTTTTTGTTGAATTTAATCAAATAAAATTTCATACGAGGGTAATTATGGTCAAATTATATGAGAATTTAATTGGAGACTTTTTTTTCTTATAGGACATTAAGATTGTTTGTTTTCCATTATATATAAACGGTGGGGTGTTTAGGTAGCAAGCTCCTTTGGCTTGTATTCAGGTGTCCCCTCGTTAGGTTGATCGAGTGACCCTTTTTAACTTTTGTTAAAATTAATAGGTGTTCTATTGGGCGTGGTAGGTCTTTTGGTTTCATAAATTACTGGGTAATAATTTCCGTCAATGGTTGTCTGTTGACAGTAATTATCGCCTTTTGGGTTGCTTCTTTGTCGCTTCTTTGTAGTTGTTTATTGAATGAACGTTTTCTATATAAACTCGTGCTTTACTAGAAACTATCATGATACAACATTGCGCGTTAATTACCGTACCAGCAACGATGATATTACGTTTAGGGACATAGACCTTCATTTGAGATCTCCATCCACTAAACTAGAATTATATGAGGGTTTGTTACACCGTCACATGAATCTCTAGTATTAAATATGAAAACTTTATGTCGCTCACGTACATTCAACCTAATGTGGTGAAGCAATAAGAGGTAAGCCAACAAAGCTAATAAACCAATTTACCATCTTTGTTTTCCTATCTACTTGTAACCCAAACAAAAGAAACTAACTTGTAACCCATCCAAGAACTAGCGATTTTGTTTTCACTCAATGAACGGCACTCCTTAGCAAAATGTGTCCTGGTATAGAAGGTTTCCACTCCATTATAAGGAAAGATTTATTCCCCCTAAACTGATGTGAGACATGTCTCTCCACCCCCATAGGATTCTAGCGAAGAGGAACACGAACCTGACCCTTGGCTCTGGTACCATTTGTAACATCCCAAGTAAACCATACTAGGATATTGTCTGTTTTGCCCCGGCTAGGTTACCAAACCAGGAACTCACATCTTGTTTTACTTGAAAAACTGTTTGCCCAGGAAAAACACATAGTAGAGAAGGTTTCCACCCCAGAAGGTTCGGTTCTCTCCCTCAACCGATGTGAGACTCGCATCCTATATTTGTGCAACTTCAAAAGACTTTCAACTGAAAGTCACCTTATTTCGGTAACACTACCGTCTTTGAACACAACATTTTGACAGTTATGACACAATAATATCTGATGTCATTGTATGTAAGATCTCCCTTTTTTCTATCTTATTCATATGGCTATTACAAGTTTGTTGTAGTTTGATACTTACAAAGAATATGGAATTAGGTCTATTTTTCTAAGTACGAGCCGGTTAGATATTAATTAATGACGTAGGTTCATCTTCATGTGTGGCTTAAGCATAACGCATGTATTTAGTGGTCAATGGGGAATCTTGAATAGAGCTTCAATTAGTGATATTAATCTCACGTTAATGAGACTATATTAAGATAAAACGGGTAAGTTACAAATCAATTTATCATTATTGGTCATTTTGGTTATGTATGGTCAATTTAGTTAACGCTGCTTTTTTGGTAGGCACCATGTTGCAGGAGCTAAGGGTGTATATTATGCTCACGCAACATAAATGAACGTTGTCGCTTAATACATGAACCGTTTTGTTGATACATCTTATGTGGATACGGCTAAGCTCGGTTAGTCTCGGCTACGAAGTGAAGGCCGTAGTCAAGACATCCTCCTGTCTTGACTCGGTATGCTAGTTACTTCGTAATGATCATGTACATGTAACTGCGTGTGTGCAGTATACATGTTAGTATAGCTTGTTTGTTTGTTGTTTGTTTGTTATAAAGCCCAAGTCAAGGCCCAAAGCCCAAACAATATGCACAAGTCCCTGAGGCCCAACATGAAGACAGGAGCCCATGTGCATGTGGGACGAAATCCCCTGATTTCGTCCAAGTCCAAATGTGTTGAAATCACTTTGTGATGAAAACACTTTTAGATGAAAACCAAATAGGACGAAATCACAGATCCCTGATTTCGTCCAAGTGTTTTCGTCTGGGACTTGATTTCGTCATGTGTGTTACTATATAAACACAGCAAACAGACATAACATAGTTAGACAAGTCTGAATAGATTTGAGAGCGAGCACATTGTAACACACACACTGAGAGTTTACAGAGACCATTTGTAAACAACGTATTGTAACCGTTTTCTAGCATTAATACATTGAGTGTTAATCGTTGAATCTTGTGTCTTACGTGTTCGTAACTTGGTTTAACTTACCCGTTTGGATTCCGCACTTTCGGGTTTGTCGGAAAACAGGGAATAGAGGTTACTCGATCCTCCGGGAGGACCTACAATTGGTATCAGAGCATTGGCTCGATTCCTTGTTAAAACCAAGTTGTTTTTCTTGTGTTTTTGAAAGATTTTTAAGTGTTCTTCTGAATTTTAAAGTTTGAAGTTCATATATTTCTGGAAAAACAGTTTGAGAATCGTGAAAAACCTTGTTGTTTTGCTTATTAATTCATAAAAAACCTTGTTATTATCTTATGCATACATGTTAGTTTAAGGTTTTTATTGAAGTTCTTTGCAAAACTCGTGTTCGGAAAATTATTCCGGTGAAATTATTGTCGGAATCTTCAAAAACTCATCGGAGTTCTTTAAGTGTTCATCGGATCTTCATGTTGTTCTTGGATAATTATCTGAGTTTGATCATTATTTCTGAATGAATTATTGTGTTTGTTTGATTATTAAAACAATTGTTTGACAATTTAGTCCATTGAAATGATGATAGTTTATTGAAAAGGAGAAAAGCATGGCCGAAAGTATGTTTGGTTTGACAATTGTGTACTGTGTCAGAAGATAAGAGATAAGTTTGCAGATCTTGTCTTTGCCGAAAACACCTTGTGCACTTGTAGCCGAAATCACCAATTACTTTCATCAGTCAATGAAAATACCTGGTCAACAATATCAAGCTTTGGCCGAAATCCCTTATATATACTTTTCAACGAAATCCCATTTCAACAAAATCAGTTTCTTGGTCGAAATCAAGTGCTGGACGAAATCAGCCCCTAGTCGAAATCAGATTCACCTTGCCGAAATCCCTTCTGATCGAAATCAGAATCACATTCTGGGCCGAAAACACTCTTGCCGAAAACCCAACCTGGGCCGAAATCAAACATCTGGGCCCAAATCAACTTCTTGGTCGAAATCACTTGTATTTTCATGGCTGGACGAAATCACTAGTCAATGAAATCACTTGTGTTTGTCATCTAGTTGTACCAAATCACCATTCTCTAGTTCTGGCCGAAATGAGTTCTTGGACGAAATCAAGCTTTCAACGAAAACACTTGTCTTCAACGAAATCCGATTTCATCTTGAATCATAGTCAACGAAATCCCATCTCTTACAAAATCACTTGTTTAAAATTGACGAAAACACTTGAAAACAATTTATGTTTTCGTCAAACATAACATCAACGAAATCACAATTGGATTTCGTCAAACATTCTTATGCTTGTGTTATTTTCTATTATTAACAGAAGACTTTTATCTCATTGATAACACTTTGTCTTGAGATTTTTGATCAGGTTTTCAAGTTTATTCATCCAATATGACTTCAGTTTGGTCTTGGTACGAATCCTCCGCACCGAAAATTACGGCAGAAATGTGGGCATCGGTTACTAACCAACTTCAAAGTGAACCAAAAACGGCGTTTGTCACAAGCACATATTTATATGGCAATCCGATACAAGTTCCTGTAAAGCCAGCTCCAACCACAGACTTGTATGGAAATCCATTACCACCAGTTGCTTCACAGTGCCATTGTTCTACTGTAGCACCATCATCTCTTGATCCAAGGAACTGTAGTCAAACAAAAACGGCATTTTATGCTTAAATTGTCAAAGATACCAGCAATGGTGAATCATCACGAAACAATGACAGTTCTGAACATGACAGTAGTTCACTTGAAGACGTTTCAACTTCAGTTGAAGATGTTACAACTTCAAGTTCAAGTTCAAGCGAGGATGGATCTAAATGTGAATCATCAAGGGAGGTTGTTGATTCTGATGCAGATAGGTCAACATCTGAGAGTGATTCCAGTCAGGTATGTGTCGATGAACCAACTATTGTTAATTGTGATAATTATGCTAGCTTAAGTGTTAAATGTGCTGATTTGGATGCTAATATGTCTGAGTTGCAAAGCAAACATGATGCTTTAAATGCTAAATTGTTTGACTTGCAAAACAAACATGTTTCATTAGATACTAAGTGGTGTGATTTGCAAAGAAAACATGAGGATTTGCAAAACAAATTTGAAGTGACAAATATGCACAATCAAAAGTTGATAGTGGATCTTTCAAAATGCAAAGAGGCTAACATGTTTTATGAAAACCATGAAAGGAATTTAAAACGATGGTTGAAACTTTAAGAAAAGATAAAACCGAACTGACAAAAATGGTTTCAAGAAAACAAACTGACATAAACCTTTATATCAATGGTCTTGAAAGCATGCAAAAAGAGTTAGCCTGCACAAAGTGTGAAAGTGAGGCGATCCGGCTTAAACTAGACAGTTATTCTAACTCTAGATATGTGCTGGATCACATCATTGGCACACAAAAAGAGAAAAGGGATGTCACGTGCATTGGATATAAGAAATGTCCACCACCTGTTAGACAAAATTATGATGCACTGCCTGATGAGGAGTATAGAACTCATTATGAAGAATCTGTTCCTTTAGACATTGAGGAATTTGCAACGAGACTTGGATACAAACCGGAAGTATCATCAGATTCGGATGTGTCAGCAGATACTTTTGTAACTGTTGAACAAAATCAGGATCCTCCAATCATTGTTGAGGATACTGATTCTTCAGATGATGAATCTAATGATACTGACTCAGCACAGTCAGATACGGTGATCAAAGAAGAGGACATACCTCTTGAGAATCATATTTTATGTGATCCTCCCGTAAAACCTGCTACGACTGTTCTGATCAAGTCCACGTCTACTTCCTCACAAGAGTCTGAGAGTGTGAATTTGCTGTACACTCTTGTTGGTGATGATAAAATCTACTCTGACAAAGATTTTCCTATTAAGAATGTTAATCAATCTTTAATTAGTAAACTTTTTGAGGATTCAACAAGTAAGTTTTTGGGAAAGACAGGATCACACGTTGTGGTAACACAGTGTCCTCCTATCCCAAAGGCTGAAGTTTGAAAACAATGTGGCAATCAAAAATTACCAACAGTGAAAAAGCAGCAAAATCGCACCAAACCAAAAGGTAAATCACCGACTCAAGGTCAAAAGAAACAGACCCAGAAAAAGGACAAGAAGGTGAACTTTGTGAAATCCAGAGGGACTGATAAAATTGAAACTTTCGAAAACAAATCCAACACGGATTTTGTTAAACAAAGTAAAATTCTGAAAAGAAACAGTCAAAACAATTACACACAACACACAAACGGTTGTGATGTAGGACCAAGTACCTCAAGATCACGAAGTTCATCATCAAGCTCTTACATTTATGATACTTCGAGGTTTGTTGAGCGGATATCATGTTTTGAATGCGGTGAGTACGGGCACATTGTTAAGAATTGTCCATATCTCACCAAGGGAAAGTCAAAGGTTGATGCCCCCCATGGTAACTATTACCATAAAAGATCTGTTTCACCAAAACAGGACCCTCGTCTTGTTAAACAACGAGAAGTGAAACAGATAAAGAAACAACGGAAAAATGTTGAAAAGCTTTTAAACCCGGAGGTTGTCCAAACAAAATCTGTTGAATCAAATGTTAAACATGAAAAACAAAAACAGATTTGGAAACCAAAATCAGAAATTGTTTCAGGGGGAGCTAGATCAATTCCGAATCATCGGGAAATGGATGTTACAATTCTCGATGATGACGGACGACCCAAGTCTGTGAAGGCTTGGGTCCCCCTCTCCAACTAATCTCTGAGTGAGTGTGCATGATGTTACAGGAGGAACTATTGATAGTCTTAGGATTGTTGATAGTGGAGCGTCCATGCACAAGATCGGCGACATAAGGCTCCGAAATATTGTTACATCTAGGAGAATATTGTTGCCATTGATGTAGAGAGAGGGAAAAAGAAAAGTAAGAATGATGATGATGAAAGAATTTGACCATTTCGACAAAATGAAGATAATTCCAAAGTTTGGTTGTTAGAGGTTTCTCATCTTGTTGCTGTGAAGAGATTTCTCAGTAGCTACAAAATCGACTTTGAAATCCACATATGGTGGATATCCAGCTTAGGAGACCACACAGATTCCTTGCAATGCATGAAGCTGTTGCAGGATACTGTTTTAAATTTCTAATCTCTCCTATTCTTGTCGATATTTAAGCTACTTTATGAATTATTATCCTCTCGTACAACACTCTTTGACCTGACACGTTGAACTCGAATATCACTTCACACGTGATTGTTTCACTATGAAACTCGTCAATGTTGTCATGGTCCACACAGACAACCAACGTGCCGACCTTTTTACCAAAGCATTTGATAAATCAAGATTTGACTTTTTATTATTGGTAAACGGCATTAAGGTCAAGCAAGAGTAATCCGCATCGGAAAATCGTTTTTGTAAATATCTTTATGTTTTTAAAATTATTTTAAGTTTGTTGATTTTAGGGGGAGTAATTCCAAAATTTGAAAAATTCAAAAACATCGAAAAATTTCAAAACTCAAAAACAATAGAAAAACAAAAATGAGTTTCCTGGCGAGCAAAAGAGAAAATGATAGTACATCAGTGGTCTGTCTAAACCTCTTTTAAACTGAAATGCAAAATGAAAAATGTTAAGCAGCTCTATATATGATGTATCGGTAGGCTCACAATCATCTTAAGTGTGTAGGGTGATATAAACTTAAATCGACTGAAGACCAGGTGGGAACCACTCATTGGTATATGGTCTTAGTACCGAAATTTCGTTTGAGAGATTGCCGAGGTTCTGAGATATGTGGTCTTTATGCTGTTTATCATCTGGGTATCATGGTTGTTTCTTTTACCGAAACAAACGGAGATGAAGTCTAGATCTTCCATGATATCATAAATACATGTACATACTGCATACGACCTCAATAAGTGATCAACAATCACATGTCCACAAAATAAGTGATAATATATCACAGATTCTTTCCGGGAGTCAAGTTCGTCTCTTTGCTGTACGAAAGTACTGACCTGTTCACGGACTTGCTCTTGTGCCCTTCATGCATCTGAAAATTAAGTTCCTCATCAATAAGTGATTTTATCACACAGGGCTTGTTTTCAATCAAATAAGTGAGTTTCTCATATTCTTTTATACGGTCAAACAGATGATAAATGGTATACTCACCAGTAAGATGAACTCTCGTGCATACCTTGATACGGGAATGTGTCGTGATGTGGATGAACACCGGTCGGTAAGTATAAATCATACCTTAACGTATCCCCTCGCCATGATTACATATGATAAGTTGAGCTTATGTGGATAACAATACCGATAATCATTATAGGATGTTTATCAAAATGTTAACAAAAAGAACAACAAGAGTGTTTTTGGCATGACCGTACACTGATATGATTCTCTTACCCTCGAAACTCGCAAAAAGAATGTTTGTATATATTTACTTTTATTAGTTTCTACAACTCTGTATATATTTATTTACTGCTTTCAGTCTTTAAAATATGAAATATTCAAAATTCCAAAAAGATTTTAGGTGTGTTTTAATATAAACTTTATAAAAGTCAAAAAGATTTTATTTCTGCTTTAGTTTTGATTAACCGATGTTGGAACTCAAGTCTTTGTTGCCTGAAATCTGATTGAAAACCAAAATGACTGAATCTTCATAAACGGTCAGAGTTTGCAAGTTTTGAAAGTTAATAATCAAAATTGAAAAATCTGTTAACTTTTCAAACTACCTGTCGGACGGTAGTTGAAAACATGGTCACATGTGTGTTATTTGTTTAATGTTAACTATATTCCAAGCAGTTGTTCTCATTACGTGTTTAGCTTTCTTGCATGTGCAGATGCTAAAGGAAAGGAGAACATGTTCGATGACAAGCCGCGGAATGAAGACACGACGTGAAGGCACTCAAATGATAAAGATGATCGAGTTGCCGCTGATCAATCACCAACACCACAAGGATCTCAAGCATTGAAGTCAAAAGATTCCCAAGCATAATCAAAGGGGGAGTTTGTTAACACACTACCTAAATGAAAAGGGAGTTTGTTGATACACTTTCTACTTACGACGCGTGAAGACTTTGAAGGTCCTACGACAAGAATGAATGAACCATCAAGAGATGGAGAACGAGATTCGAACCTCGCGAGCAACATCCAAGGGGGAGTTTGTTGATACATCTTATGTGGATACGGCTCGGCTCGGTTAGTCTCGGCTATGAAGTGAAGGCCATAGTCAAGACAGCCTCCTGTCTTGACTCGGTATGCTAGTTACTTCGTAATGATCATGTACATGTAACTGCGTGTGTGCAGTATACATGTTAGTATAGCTTGTTTGTTTGTTGTTTGTTTCTTATAAAGCACAAGTCAAGGCCCAAAGCCCAAACAATATGCACAAGTCCCTGAGGCCCAACATGAAGACAGGAGCCCATGTACATGTGGGACGAAATCCCCTGATTTCGTCCAAGTCCAAATGTGTTGAAATCACTTTGTGATGAAAACACTTTTAGATGAAAACCAAATAGGACAAAATCACCTGATTTCGTCCAGATCCCTGATTTCGTCCAAGTGTTTTCGTCTGGGACTTGATTTCGTCATGTGTGTTACTATATAAACACAGCAAACAGACATAACACAGTTAGACAAGTCTGAATAGATTTGAGAGCGAGCACATTGTAACACACACTGAGAGTTTACAGAGACCATTTGTAAACACCGTATTGTAACCGTTTTCTAGCATTAATACATTCAGTGTTAATCGTTGAATCTTGTGTCTTACGTGTTCGTAACTTGGTTTAACTTACCCATTTGGATTCCGCACTTTCGGGTTTGTCGGAAAACAGGGAATAGAGGTTACTCGATCCTCCGGGAGGAGCTACACGTTTATATAGGACCAGCCCTAGAAAATGCAACTAACCAAGTTTATTTAGTAACACATATACACATTTTCACGGTTTCTTCTCTAACATCTAGTTTATGTTTGTGCTATTTTTATGAAATATATTCATGCAATCTCTCTAAATACAAACTTATATCCATACAGGGCCTGCTACTCTTCAACATTGTTTCCTATTGGTTATCAGCCTCATATTGCGATTCTAGTTGTATGAAGGTTGTTATGAGTAAAGGTAAGTTTGTAGAAATATTTTAAAGATTACAGAGCCGTTGATGAATGAAATGACAATCAAATTGAAAGGGCATCATTGATCGTTGCTTTCAATCCTATTTAACGATGGCATGCACAACATCCCCTACTCTAACTTCCCAAATTTCAAAAAGCTCTCAATTATTACACACAAATACATTTTTGGTCAAAGATATTTTGTTTTCTTAACATACAAAAATACCTCAATGAGAACATCTAGTCTAGATATTAATATTTTGGGACCGACATTAATATGTAGTGTGTTTACTAGCAAAATACATCTTTAGATAATGATTTTTCTTTGCTAAAAAGTGTGAAGAAACTACTAACAAATACAAGTGTTGTAAGTTTAAAAAGAAGCATGTATTTTGGTAAATGTTTTTGGTTAAATTCTATCAAATAAAATCCCATAAAACGGTAATCATGGTCGATGATATGATACTTTCAGTGGAGACTTTTGTTAATAGTACATTGAGATTATTAATCAAGTATTGCAGGAAATGAGGTCTTTTCAAAGTTACATCCTTTTGCTCTGCTCGTTAGATCTCAAAATTTATGTCACACCTCGCCGAAATCAGAGTTGGCGTGACCGGACTGGTATCTTCATTGCACAACGGAAGCTAATATGATAAGACTTCTAGAAAGCGAACGCCCTCTAAATACTCGAATCCTCATGGTTCTCCTATTCCAATCGTGCCATAATTTGAAAAAGTTAACTGAGAAAGAACACGCGAAAAATCAACATAAAGTTGGCGAGTTCATAGTTTGTTTGGAAAAAGATTTGAAATAAATCTTTTTGAATAACCGGTTTTTAAAATATTTTTTGAGAAAACCAAATAAAAATCATTTTCTTGGCATGTTTTATAAAAACTTTGTATTTGTGAAACTTTGTATGTGTATAGCATTATGTTTGTAAAACTTTGTATTTGAAAAGCTTTGTGTTTGTAAAACTTGTGTAACTATCAATGTATGCGCATGACAATGACAAAGATGCCCCCATGAGCCTGTATGTTGGAAAATCCAGTCCTTAAGATGAAGGCCTTAGGATGCATGCAAGATTTGGGTTGTATGTGGGACACACTGTCCCGTTGTTCGTGTGCAGGACCAACCAGTCCTCCTGTTTGTATGTAGGACTCCCCTTCCCATTGTAACTAGGACCAACCCTGTCATAGTGTCTGTAGCACATGCATGTTTCGTAAATGCTTATGTTTTTGTAAAAAACCTGTATGTTTTGCATAAGCTTTTCGTAAACCATTTGAGTTTATTGAAAATCACAAGCCATTTGCGTTAGTTAAAACTTGTATGTAGAATGGTTTAAAAATATGTAATTTTTGTTCATCGGAAACCTAGTTTGTTTTTGCAAAACGTGCATGTCTAGAAATATGAAATTTTTGTTTATCAAAAACCTTGTATGATTTTGCAAAACGTGCATGTCTTTCCACCCCGAAAACATTTATAAAAATGCAAAACCGTAAAAAGGTGGGGTTATGAACTCACCTTGATTTCTTTGTGCAAAGCTAGCTAAATGTGCATCGATAGTGTCGTTTCCAAACGTGACTCGCTAGTGTGTAAGCTAAGACATTCCTAAAACGGAATAACTTATAAGTTTCTACTAAACCATGTAGTTAAACTATGTGTCACCGAGCTCTACGGAATCGCTAACCGAACAATCCGATGGTAAGTTGTTATCTCGAAAGAAACGAGAAGCTATGTGTGTTAAGTTTCGTTTAATATCGAAAACGATTAATAAGTCTTGGAAAAACTTGGTTTTCAAGAGGTATAAAATATATAAATATATATATATATATATATATATATAATATAAGTATATGGATAGAATCGCGTTAGTCGTCTCGAGAAGTCGTACATGTATGCCGTTTAGGCGTTTGAAATAAATATAAAAAGTTCTATTTATCTAATGGAGTTTTTGAGTTGTGGTTGTTTATAATAAATATAATAGTTATATTTATTTTATAAAAAGGATCATCGAGTTGTTTAACTGTTTGAAATAAATATATAAACTATATTTATTTTTATAAAAGAATCCGAATTGTTTGATGTTTGAAATAAATATCTAAACTATATTTATTTTTATAAAAGAATCCTAGTTGTTTTGTTTGATGTTTGAAATAAATATATAAACTATATTTCTTTTTAGAGCTCGATTCCGCGTAAGTAAAACAATCGTTAAATATAATCAACATAACTATAAACGCGTCGTTATATCTTTACCAATCTCTCGTGTCGATTCGCCGAATGGTTTGAATAAGTTGAACGAGTCAACTGAGTCGACCGGGTTTCACCGAGTTGACTTGGTTGACCCGCACCAAATTGAGTTGACTCACTGTTGACCCGAGCTGACCCGCTGACTTGTTGACCAAACCGAACCTAGACTCGAACAGAAGTGAAGCTGCTGTTGACCGGGTTTGTTTGTCTTTGACCAGGTTTGACCAAACCCGAACCATAGTGAATCTGACCCGAAACCAAAACTAATCTAACTTGAACCATCATGACCCCTAATCAAAACTGAATCAAATCACAACCACCACCACCGTGCTCCACTGCCGGTATCCTGACGGCTCCGCCATCCTTGCCGTTGCCGGCAGCCGTCGCACTGCGGCTCTGGTTTGTCTGCCATGACACCCCCCTTCCACTGTCGTAGACTTTCACCACTGTCACCACCTCAAACCCACTAGTGTCGTTGTTGATGTTGCCGAAAACCACCATCATAACCAACGTCGCTGCTGAAACTGGTCGCCGGGAACCTCCGTCGGCTCGTCACCGGCCTCCGAACAGTCTCCCTCTCTCTCGAACAGTCTCTCTCTCGAGTTGCTACATGTGAAGGTGGTTGAGGTTAGTTTGCAGGTGGGAGTTGATGATCTAGGAACATGGAACTTCATATTGTTGGATATCGAGCTTGAATCACAGATTCAAACAACAAAGAAACAATACTGAATTGATCAAACAATAACAGAGAAAACACAGCAGGTTGATCAAATTATTGATCGACTCTTTTCATTTGATTGAATTCGAAAGGTACGATTACAAGTGAAAACTTTGCTGGAAATAAATACTAACATACGACCTATTGCCCACTACCTGATCGTGATCAGTAAAGGACGTCCATTAACCCTAAAAATCTTAGAACGTGACCCATAATTAAAAGCCCACTACTTTTCTAAACAAAACATAAAATAAACATGTGAAAAACACCCTACCTACTGGCCCAATTGACCCATTAAGCTGTTGTCCAATTGACCATTAAGTTTCTGACCCAGTTGACCCATTAAACTTTAAAACAACCGATTAAACCTAACAATCACACCCTTAATCGGTGTTTGTCTGTACCGCTTTCTTCACAACAATGTCGGTTCATCATCTTCACATCGGTTCAAGTTGAGCTCTTCCTTTTTCTCCCACATTGGACACTCCGATATGTAATGCCGATTGGTTGCACTTGTAGCGCTTAACACAACTCTTGTCCCGTTGTAATCGACCATCACCTCGACCTCTCCCGGACTCCCGACCTTCGCCTCGGCCACGCCCATAGTCTTGGCGGTTCGATTTACTACAACCACAATGCTCACACTTGTGCTCCTTTTCTTTTGCCTTCTCTTCCGAACCTGCAAACAAGAGTTAGTTTTGATGCTCGGCTTGAGTCTCCTCATCCTTGACCCGTTCCTCATATGCCTTTAGCCGGCCCACAACATCATCAAAGCCGATGGTCTTCAAGTCTACAAGTTGCTATATAGACGCCACCATATGAATGAACCGTTTAGGTAACCCCATAAGAAATCTCTTCACCAACTTTGTCTCCTCTATTTCAGAGCCGAGCGCGGCAGCTCGCGAAGCATATCCCGACAACCTATTAGCAAAGTCATCAACAACTTCTTGATCCTTCATTTTCATATTATCAAACTCTCCCATAAGAGTATGAAGTCTTGCTTCTCGAATCCGTTCTGCACCCAAATGACGAGTTTTGATAGCACCCCACATCACTAAGACCTATGGATTTGTATTAATATATACTGATATGCAAACAGCAATGATAAGACCCAACTTTTGAAATAGGTGTTATAAAATTACACCACTGCCCATTTTCATTAATATTTATACACCAATTTTTAAGTATATCTTTATTTAAAAAAGGCAAATTGGAAAATAATAATCCCACCATTGTGAAATTGGCCAATAATAATCCCAAGTCAGGAATTAGCCACCAATAATCCCACCTCGTCCATTTTTTTTGTAAAATACTCCACAGGCACTTTTGTAAAATGTGCCACGTCAGCATTTGGAGTATTTTACAAAAAAAAATGGACGAGGTGGGATTATTGGTGGCTAATTCCTGACTTGGGATTATTATTGGCCAATTTCATAATGGTTGGATTATTATTTTCCAATTTGCCTTTAAAAAATAAACATTAAAAATACCATCCAAACAAAAAGAAAAAAATAAAGCATGTCATTATATAAAAAAAAACAAACTAGCGAAACATAAAAAAGCAACAAAAATTATGAAAAAGCCACAAAAACTAGTAAAAATGGATATATATATATATATATATATATATATATATATATATATATAGGATAATGTTATATGGAAAACCCTTGAATTTGGGAAAACCTTGCAAACCCAATGCATGGTCCACATTTATCTACGTGTGCATAGAAAAAATCATCTTACATTTGTAGAGAAGGGCATAATTGTATTTTTACTTCTAACTTACTTTACCCTAGAAGATTACTTGCTACCTTTGATTTGACAACCATAATTATACAACTCACTTCCCAGTGTACTTTCAAAACCTCCATCTTTATCTTTTACCTTATAATAAAGACATTTGAGTAGAGTCCATGAACTTCATCTCTGGAACATATATTCCTTCCACCATTAATATCCATGGAGACTCCACCAACAACGCATGAGTTAATGTCACCAGATCGTCTGATCCCAAACATGATGAAGCTTGTTCTTGGTGTTATAGAGAGAGACAGCTAATGTTTTGGAGAGAGAAACAACAATTTTCATCTTGTTCATCTCGGGTGTGTTCATGCTTATTTCGAAGCTGATTTTCGGGTGTGTTCATGCTTCATCTCACGTCGTCATCTTCATCTCGGTTGTGCTCATGCTTGTTGAAAGCTGATTTCTAGAGTGAGAAACAACAATCTTCATCATGTTTATCAAGAACACCAAGAACACACAGAGAGAAGCAAGTTTGAAGATCTTCATCGTGTTCATGGCATCGTTCTAGATCCATTGATCTACTTAGAGTGAGAACACACAGAGAGAACCATTGATCTACTTAGATGAAACATAATCAATGGTTGATATTGGTTTTCAGAGTTTTCTCAAAAAGATGGGGTTTTCCACTTAGCCCTTCCCTATATATATATATATATATATATATATGTGTGTGTGTGTGTGTGTGTGTATTTTTTAATGTTTTAGTAGAAATAAGGGTAAAATACTCCTTATATAATTTATTTTTAATAAAATATATCAAAATGAGTAAATTTGAAATTTATTAGTCAAAGAAAGGAGATATGCAATTTTTATTTTAAGTTGGGTAAATATGCAATTAAGAAGATTTTCAAGGGAAAATATGCAATTATGATTTTATATTAACTCGCATAGAGGATTTTAATGGTATTTCATATTTTCGTTTTTGTTTTTGTTTTAATATACAGGTTGTATTTATTGTTAATTTCATTTAAACTAATTATCATACGTGTAATAATCTGGAGTAAAATGTCATGTTTGTTTCGTCCTTGAGGACTTTTATCCCTAAGATTCGTCAAATCTTATCGTTTTCATTCCTGATGACCATTTTTCAAGTTGCAATAAATTGCCAACCTCAAGGATAAAATGACAGAAAAAACAAAGATGAAAGACTGCAATGCACAAAAATGTGGTTTTGGATTAAACTAGGTAAATATGCTCAAATCTCAGGGACGATTTTGGTAATTTAATTAATAATCTATAACTAATTGCATATATATATAGAGAGAGAGAGGGGGGCGGTTATTGTACAAAATGTCTTAACGTACGCTACGTATGAGATTCAGTATCAACATGCGCTCATTGGTTTATAACATGCGACTTTCATTTTTTTCCACATGCGATTTCAGTTTTCTTTTGTACATGCGATTTGAAGTTTTTATTAAACATGCGATTTCCCTTATTCTCTATGTACATGCGATTTTCAGGGTTTTTGACATATGCGATTTTCATTTTTTGGTAACATAACGTGCGATTTTACCATCGCGTACGTTAAGATATATTGTACGGTATACTTTTTCTCTCTCTCTCTCTCTCTCTCTCTATATATATATATATATATAGTACAAAAGATGATCCTATAACAAACATTTGATCTATCATCTTATAATAATTAATATTGTATCGTATCATATTGCATCGTATTATGTTACATGAGGTGATATGACATTATATAATGTAATAAGTTATAATACGATAGGATACCGTACAAATATGATGATATGATATGCAATGTAATAAAAACTAAAATAATAATAATAATAACAATAATAATAATAATAATGATTCCATTTGTAAGTTCTTCTACAATGAGTTATTAGAAACCACGAGGATACATCATCATGTGTTCATTTTCGTTTATGGAGTACCACCTAGAACAATGGTTAAATTTTAAATTCCACAAAAGCTTTTTAATGGTTTTTTTATTGTTGTATATCAATATACATGTAATATTTATTAATAATCTCACTTACTTACTACCGGGGTTAGTGGTTTAACGGCAAGACAAAGCGTTTTAAAACACATAAGTGTGAGGTTTTGAGTTTAAGTCTTACAATGAGTAAGAAATACGTAGTAAAAAAATAACCTCACTCTAATTACTATTTGTGATTAGTTATAATTGTACAATTACTATGCAATCTTATAACAAAGTAAAATTTTATTATTTAATCTTTTAAAATCATTAGTATATTATGGTGTGTTCTATAATATGCTATAATATGATACGATACCATACGATACGCCAAAGTACATCATGGTATGATATTATAAAAAGGTATGATAGGATATGATTCTCTACAATATAATATAATATAATATGATATGTTATGATATACAATCAAACATCTTTTAACATTTTAGGACACAACATTGAACTTAATAGTTCTATCCCATTCATCGAAATTACTATTACTATATATTACTATATATTAATAAACGAATTGAAATAAATAGTGATTTTAATATTATAATAATATATAATTTTTTAATACTTTTATTATTTTAATATTATAATAATAGTTATTTTCTTTACTTTTTAACTTTAATCCTTTTTTTAATTTTAATATCAGGGGTTGGGATAAGCTTTGTGTCAACCGGTATCGAACCAGTACTGGTACCAAAAATACCGGGACGGTCCTGTTCGTTATCAGTACATAAAGGTAAAAACAGTCACTAATAGAGAAAACGCCAAAAGTTGGTACCGAATTGATATCGGAAATCTTTTGGTTCAGGAAATTCAAGGCTGCTACCCGGTACCATTTGCTCATCCCTGATCACGTTTACCGTACGAACAACGATATCGTATAACTTTTTTTGTTGATTTTCTTCAACTTTTAATTTTTCTTTTTTTAGTTTCAGGGGTAGGGATGAGCTCGGTGCCAACCGATACAGAATTGGTACTGATACCGAAAATGCCGGTTACGGTACCGGTATATGAAGGTAAAAAACGGTAGTGAACCAGTACCAGGAACGCTAAAAGTCGGTACCAAATTGGTACTTAAGATCTTTCGGTTCGGCAAATTTGGTACCGGTACCCGGAACAATTTGCTCATCTCTGACCACGGGTTTCATACGAACAACATCGTTATCATACAACTTTTTTGTTTGATTTTCTTTCGGTTATCTTTTAGTGTTTTTTTCTACATTTTCTTTTTATTCTTATCAGCAGTTCCGTTCGCAACACGCTCGTAGTGATTTCAAAACACATGTAAACACAGACTAAATAACAAAAGAAATTCGCCGCAACGCGGCGAAATTCTTTAAACCTAGTTTTTATCAACGACAACCTTTATCTATCAATTAAAAGAAACACTGATAAGAATAAAAAAAAAACTATAACATTAGTTAAATAGCTGATTAACACTAAAAAACACATCATTTATTGCTTCTGATTCTTGGACTTCTTAGTGCTACCTTTTTGAAAAGAGGCGGTATTATTAAAAAGGAACAAAACCAAACCTTAGCAAGATGCTAAGGCAGTATTACAGGTACAGCAACAAAATGAAAATACACTAGAACATTACAAAAACATCATTTGAAACAACTGAACTCGCCCCATTCTTTCCAATCTAGATCCGTTTTCCAGCCCTTGCTTTCACCCATAAGAACGAGAGTGCCTTAATGTCACCAACTGCCCTTGAAACGTGTGTCGTTTTACAATTGAATATTACGTTATTTCTAATCCGCCATAGTGTCCAACATGTCGCCGCAATGATTAGATAAACCACCTTCTTTTTTATCTTGTGATGAACTGTGTGCTTCAATGTGTTCCATTAATCCCACCACGCTTAGTAAGTATCTCGGAAGGGGTATTTTGACCCATAACGAGATTGCCGTCCAAACCAGTTGAGCATATTGACAGGAAATCAATAAATGGTCCACCTATTCATTGCATGTGTTACATAACGCACATAAAACCGAAGGGATGTGTATGTTCCTTAATGCCAAAGCGTCTCTAGTCGGAATTCGATCTAGTACTGCTCTCCATAGAAAGCAGTTTATTTTCTTCGGTATCCAGCTAAGCCATCTATGAACTTGTGTTTCTGGAATCGTACTCATTCCATCCAATTCTGATCGCAAGTTACATACCCTGAATTCTTCTCAGTTATCTTCTTGTTTCCATAGTCACCTATCTGATTTCTTGTTTACTTCAACATTTTCTAACAGTTTTACGCAATCCTCCCACAGTTTAACTGTCTCCGGTTGAGTAACCGGGGACTCGTCACCCCAAGTCCAAGAGATTTGCCCGTTTATAAGACTGTATCGATGCTAAACCAGACTGAATTTGTCGGTTTGTAATGCAAAGAGACTCGGAAATCGGTCCTCATTGAATAATCTCCTGCCCATTTGTCTAACCAAAAAAAGATTTTATTCCCACAACCCATTTGCACCTCCAGCCTGTTTTCTACATCAGACAGCTTAAGATTTGACCCATTTCCGAGCTGTACAATGTTCTTCCACACTCCACTTATCGAATTCATCATAGGAATAGATGGGTAAGTACGTCTCCTACCGTGTATTGCCATTATTACTTTCGTCCATAGATGTGTTGTTTCATTTCTAAATTTCACAATCCACTTTACCATCATGGCTTTATTCATTGATGCCAAGCTTCCAATACCCAATCTCCCCTATTGTTTAGGTGCCACAACTTTAAACCATGGTACCCAACTCATCTTATTCTTGTCTAGACAACCTCCCCACCTTACTTTCTCTAAATATTTAATAACATGTACTTGTGCACTAAATAACGAGAAATAGTAAGTTGGAAGGTTACCAAGAACTGCTTTCACAAGTGTCGTCCTTCCTCCAAATGATAATGTTCGTGCCTTCTATAATGAGAGTTTGCTTTCAAAACGATCAATGACGGGTTTCCAATTTTTCACCAATCCCATGTTAGAGCCCACCGGTAAACTTAAATAGGTGAATGGTAACAAGCCTCTTTCACACCCAAGTATCGAAGCCATTTTCAAGATATCCTCGTTTCCCACCCCCACACCAAACACTTTACTTTTAGAAAAGTTCACTTTTAGACCCGAGGATAAATGGAAACACCTTAGAAGCCTAGCGAGGTTATGAAAATTATCTTCTGACCATTCACCTACAAATAAAGCGTCGTCTGCTTATAGAAGATGTGAAATTCTAGGACCCGTACCTGGTGTTGTAATGCCTTTGAATATTCCCAAGTCAACCGCACTTTCCGTAGCTATATGTAATGCCTCCATCGCCAAGATGAATAAAAGTGGAGATAACGGATCACCTTGTCTAAACCCCCTTTGAATGTCAAATTCCGAAGTTGGTGACCCGTTAACTAAAATCGATGTTCTAGCCGTCTTTAATAATCCGATTACCCATTTCCTCCAAAGAGCCGGAAATCCCATTTGAGATAGAACCGAGTCCATGAATTCCCAACTTATCGAGTCAAACGCTTTCTCAAAGTCCACCTTAAATAACATAATCTTTCGTTTGCTACTTTTGCCCAGGAGATGAGTTCACTGATAATTAGTGGGCCTTCAAGAATACTCCGCCCTTCTATATAGGCCGTTTGCACGTCACTAACCAAAAAATCCATACCTTCTTGAGCCTGCTCGATAGGATCTTGGTCACTACTTTTGAGATACAACCAATCAAATTGATTGGCCTAAAATTGTTGATTGTTTGAGGATTGTTTGTTTTGGGAATGAGTGAAATGAAGCTTGAATTACAACCTCGATTCAGCTTACCATGTACATAGAAATATTCGAGTGCAAGACCAAAATCCTTCTCGAATAGATCCCAAAAATCCTTTATGAACCTGAAAGTAAAACCATCTGGACCCGGTGTTTTATCTCCCCCCACAATTCCATACTGCTTCCTTTATTTCCTCCTTTGAAAATCTCTTCACCAGCATGGCGGACTGAGACAAAGATAGTACTTTGAATCCATTGTTAATGAATTCCGGTCTGTTGAACTCTTGTTCAGTAAAAATCGATTCATAATACATTTTTTTACTCGTCTTAAGTTCTTCCGGTTGCGATATCCACATTCCATCAAAATTCAGCCGGTTGATTCTATTGTTCTTCCGATGTCCATTGATAACACCATGAAAGAAGGCTGTGTTTTTTGATGTGTTGGAAGTGGTCTATAAAAACTAACCTAATCTAGACACCCTAGTTTTAAATTTATAAACTAAGACTCTCTAAATGCTAGACCATTGACAGGCAAGTGTATCTATCGTACGTAGTAAAGCCTAGTGAAGTCCGAGTATCGAACCCTCGAGACACTAGCAATGCTAACTAGACTCTGACTCAACTAATACTTAACTGGTTTTAGTTGTTTTGGATTTGAGGTTTTTAATTAACTAATTCTACTAAAGCGAATAAACAAGAGAACGTAACAAGATTGGTGAAGTGACAGGAAGCAGACAATAATGAGAAAGAACTACCTAGGCTTTGAATCCCTATAACCAACCCATGACCTCTAGTCCTGACCAATGGCTAAAGCTCGGAATCTACCCAGAAAACCTCCCGCTAAGGATGATCAACCAAAATAGAAGATGAAACAGAGTGATGAAGTGCTAAATTGGAAACGACTCGAGCTATCGATACCGAATCCCATGACTATCAGATTAAAAACAACTATGGTGCTAAAATCCTCCGGTCATGAAGCTAAACCTGTTAAATAATTGAAAACCTAGGAAACCCTAAACGCGAATAAGTAGCCGGACCCGAGCTATCGGTCACCCAAACTACCAAACAACGCCTAGCTAATAACCTAGCAATCCTGACTCGTCCCTAGAGTTGCCAGAAAAGGATGCACACTATACTCGGTTGATTTTAATTAATTTAATTAAACTTGAATTATCTCTAATCTCAAGCTCTAGATTGAAAACCTAATAGATTAACGAACCTAGAATGATCTAACTAGTTCCAGACCAGACTAACAAGATCACCTAACCAAACAACCAATCACAACCAAGACAAGCACACAGATTCATAAACAATCACAAAACAGGAATATGTAAATCATCCCAATTTAATCACTAGTCAAAACCGAATAGTCAAAGCATTAAGTCATAGTTCATCTAGGCCTAGGTAGCATGAAACGTTTAGCCAAGAATCAAAGCCAAAAAAAAGAAACAAGTCTTGAATAACAAATAAGTCATGTTCATAATTTTAATAACACAAAGTAAACTAAAACTAACTCGTTTGCGAAACGACCTGATTGTTGATCTTGAGCTTGAATCTTGAACCAATAATTTTTCCTTCTCTCCTGTGTTCCTAGCCGCCAACTGTCTTCTGCCGTCTGGTCGTGCGTCTAATGTTGTCTATCTTTTTCTTTCTGTCGTCCCTTGTTCTTTTCGTATAGTGATGTTTCGAATATAAAATAATTGCCCTTCTCCACTGTTGCTTTTTTCTAAAATAATATAAATATAAATATAAATATAATATAATAGGGCTTCGGTTATGTTCCCATGGGCCGTAGGACTAGATTTGTAACTATTCCTTCATGAACTGTATCCTTCAATTGAAACCACTACGTTTTGAATGTATTGTAAACTACTTCTTTCATGGGCCCACTTCACCTCACGTAATTTTCATCTAGAATTCATGTTGACTTTTTTTTTATTTCTAATATTAGTAATAATAATAATATCAATGGCCAGCTTTCGTCTAACGGGTATCTTGGCAGCCCAAACTTCATGTGGTCCAACATCAAATTAGATGAACTCAAATAATAATATTATATATTGATGTTGGCCAAGCCCTTTCTCTCGATCCAAATATATGTATTTCGTGGCAGCCCTCTAACTTATAAAATAGAGATAGTGGCCTTGGCCCAATCACAGAAAATAGCGCCAATTTGTCTTAGGTCCCTCGCACCTCACTCTGCCCAACTGGCTGGTTATTTTCATATTACTTCTTTTTGCTCCAATTGCACCAGGACCTGGCAAAACACAATGTTGATACATATCATGTGGATACGGCTCGGCTCGGTTCGACTCGGCTACGAAGTGAAGGCCATAGTCCAGACAACCTCCTGTCTTGACTCGGTATGCGATTGACTTCATAACGTACGAAATTGCTACTGCGTGTGTGCAGTATGTAATTAGTATTGCTTATGTGTTTATTATTGCTTATGTGTTTATTATGTTTGTTGTCTGCTTGTTTGAAGTCCAACATGAGACAAGGCCCAACATGTTAAGCCCAAGCCCATATGAGACGAAATCCAGGGATTTCGTCCAAGTCCTTTGTGATGAAAACACTTTTTGGTGAAAACCCTTTTGCTGAAAACCAAATGAGATGAAAACCAAATGGGACGAAATCGTCCAGATCTTTGATTTCGACCAAGTGTTTTCGTGGGCTTCTGATTTCGTCAGTCCTTTACTATATAAACACAGCAAACAGACATAACATAGTTAGGTAAATCTGAATAGATTTGAGAGCGAACACTGTAAACACACACACACACAACTGAGAGTTTATAGGTTTATCTTGTAAACATTGCTTTGTAACGGTTTCATACGAGTTAATACAATGGAGTGTTAATCGTTGAATCTTTGTGTTTGTGTTTGTGTTCGTAACTTGGTTTAACTTACCCGTTTGGATTCCGCACTTTCGGGTTTGTCGGAAAAGAGGGAATAGAGGTTACTCGATCCTCCGGGTGGACCTACAATTGGTATCAGAGCATTGGCTCGATTCCTTGTTAAAACCAAGTGTTTTTATTGAGTTTTGAAAGTTTTTAAAGTGTTTTTCTTGGTTTTTGATTATAAAGTTCGTATCTTACTGAAAAACAGTTTTTAAAATCTTTGAAATTCATGTTGTTTTGCTTCTAGTTCATATAAAACCTTGTTAAAACTCTTATATATATGTTAGTGTTGGGTTTTTGTTGAACTTTATTGCAAAAATTGTGTTCGGAAATTTTACAGGTGACCGGAATATTCATCAAGTTCTTCAAATCTTCAAATTGTTCTTGAATAAATATTGAGTTTGATCTTTATTTGTTTCTGAATAATTGTGTTTGTGTTTGTTGTTTTGATTATTATATCATTGTTTGACATTATGTACACAAGAATGATGAAAGGTTGAAATAAGGGTGCTTCGAAATCAGATAAAAGTAAGGAGTGTTTGAAAATGAAGCTTATTGTGTCAGGATATGATTTGATAAATATCTTGCAAGTTGTTTCTCAATAGTCAACGAAAACACCTCAGTCAACAATATCAAGCTTATTTTCAACGAAATCACTCCCTGATAACTGCTGGCCGAAAACACTTCCTGCCGAAATCACATCTGCTTGTTGTCCTGGCCGAAAACCCCACCTGGGCCGAAATCAAACATCTGGGCCGAAATTAGTTCTGGGCCCAAATCAGTTCTTCTGGGCCCAAATCTCTTATCCACAAAATCACTTGTGCATATCAGTTTGGGACGAAATCAGTTGTGCATACATCTGGGCCGAAATCTGTTCTGGGCCAAAATCAACTTCTGGGCCCAAAATCAGTTCTGTGCCGAAATCATCCTGGTCGAAATCCCTTATTGCCGAAAACACCTTGTGCACTTGTTGCCGAAATCCCTTATATGTCCAGTCAACGAAATCAGTTCATTCAACAATATCAAGCCACGAAATCAGTTTGTTAATCATTCTGGACGAAATCAGTTTGCATATCATTCTTGGCCGAAATCACTTATCAACAAAAACCAACTTATCTTTGCCGAAATCACCTTTTGTTTTCATCAACCATCAGCAACGAAATCACCAACATCAGTCGACGAAATCACCTACATCTACTAAACGAAAACATCTGATTTCGTCAACTTTTTACTCAACGAAAACCTTTACAATTTCGTCATTCATACTTGTGTTATTTCTAACAGGAGGAGATTTTTTTTAACATGAGATTTTTATTTCTTTGTTAACTGTTTGTTTAAGTGATTTAAACAGGTTTTTCATCAACATACATCAAAATGAATCCGAATTGGCGGGGTAATCGGTCACGTTTATCTCCATCATGGGCCGAATCTCCCGCACCCGCATCTAATACGGAAAATAAGTATACAAACATGCGTTTGTCACCATCATGGGCTGAATCTCCGGCACCCGCATCTTCGCAAGCGAATCAAATGTCAACCGGTCAATGGGCGTTTGTTTCAAATCAAACTCCAAGTATTCAAAGTATACTCCTCAGCGAAAGCGAGACCGGAAGTCTGAATCGTCCACCGAAACTGATGCACCTAAACAAATATCCTGGTTGGGTTGGTAGATTTTAGACGTATGTCAACGGGCAAAACACGGAACTGTGGTTACGTTTTACTACAGGTTTCGATCAAACTCTTGAGGTTGCCGCTTCAACTGCCGCTACATTTGTAGATCTTTCGGAAGACCAGAAAAAGGTATATGATTTAGAAAAGAAAGCATATGCTATTCTGACTCAGGCGATGAGCAAGGATATATATCATCAGTTTGTCAGTTTCAAGACGTCAAAGCGATTGTGGGATGCATTGAAGACAAGAGGTCTAAGAAATGAAAAGTCACGTCAATTGCGACATGATTTACTCAAAAAGGAGTTTGATGGTTTCACTTGTATGGAAAATGAATCTTTGGGAGATATGACAAGTCCACAACAGCAAGCTTGTTATGGAAGTACATCATCTGCTGGTCAGCAATCAAAGTCAAATACAGTACGGCTTGACACGTCAAACTTCTCCAAAGTTAGCGTTGAAGTAGCTAAAGATCATATGGAGATACTAAACACATTGGTGAGCTCGTATTGTGGGTTGATTGCAGGTCAGATCGGGAACATCAATCTCACTCAAGAAGATTACCAGCAGATAGATAAAGAGGAGATGGAGATGATGGACATCAAATGGGCTTTCGCTAGTGCTGTAAGGCGAGCTAAAGACTTCATGGAACAGACGGGTCGAACCAGCTTGGAAAGCAAGAAAGACACCAAGTATGGGTTCGATAAGCAGTCTGTTAAGTGCTTTAACTGTGGCGAACGTGGTCACTTCAAGAGGGAATGCACAAAGCCAGCTCAGCATGGGAACCAGAATCCTTTCGGAGGTCAAGGAGGTAACCAGGCGAATCAGAATCAAGCCAGGAATGATGATCGAGCCTTGGTCCCTGCAAACAATCAAGCAGGACCATCGAACACCAATCAAGCTCTTGTGGTGCAAATAGATGAAGGTTGTAACTGGTCAATGCAATTAGGCATTGGTGATCAGGGAGGAGCAGCTTTTTTTGCTGAAGCTGCTAAGGATTTGAAGCACGTCAGTGGTGGAGAATCTTCCACCAGTGGTGGTGAATCTTCAGATGAAGAGAGTTCTAGTGATTCAAGGAGTTCAGATGAGGAAACCTCAACTTCAGGCGATGACAATGTATCTAGTGGGAGAATCGATGAAGATATCGATGAATTGTTAGGAGAAGCTGCAGCAAGGAATGATAGAAGATCTATTCTGGTGGATCAAGATGCTTATTCTTCTTCTTCTCTTCTTTCAGCCTTTATGGCTAATGGCAGCAGTTCATTAAGCCAGGTATGTGTCGATGAACCAACTGTTGTTAATTGTGATAATGTGCTAGCTTAAGTGTTAAATGTGCTGATTTGGATGCTAATATGTCTGAGTTGCAAAGCAAACATGATGCTTTAAATGCTAAATTGTTTGACTTGCAAAACAAACATGTTTCATTAGATACTAAGTGGTGTGATTTGCAAAGCAAACATGAGGATTTGCAAAACAAATTTGAAGCGACAAATATGCACAATCAAAAGTTGATAGTGGATCTTTCAAAATGCAAAGAGGCTAACATGTTTTATGAAAACCATGAAAAGGAATTTAAAACGATGGTTGAAACTTTAAGAAAAGATAAAACCGAACTGACAAAAATGGTTTCAAGAAAACAAACTGACATAAACCTTTATATCAATCGTCTTGAAAGCATGCAAAAAGAGTTAGCCTGCACAAAGTGTGAAAGTGAGGCGATCCGGCTTAAACTAGACAGTTATTCTAACTCTAGATATGTGCTGGATCACATCATTGGCACACAAAAAGAGAAAAAGGATGTCACGTGCATTGGATATAAGAAATGTCCACCACCTGTTAGACAAAATTATGATGCACTGCCTGATGAGGAGTATAGAACTCATTATGAAGAATCTGTTCCTTTAGACATTGAGGAATTTGCAACGGGACTTGGATACAAACAGGAAGTATCATCAGATTCAGATGTGTCAGCAGATACTGTTGTAACTGCTGAACAAAATCAGGATCCTCCAATCATTGTTGAGGATACTGATTCTTCAGATGATGAATCTAATGATACTGACTCAGCACAGTCAGATGTGGTAATCAAAGAAGAGGACATACCTCTCGAGAATCATATTCTATGTGATCCTCCCGCAAAACCTGCTACGACTGTTCTGACCGAGTCCACGTCTACTTCCTCACAAGAGTCTGAGAGTGTGAATTTGCTGTACACTCTTGTTGGTGATGATAAAATCTACTCTGACAAATATTTTCCTATTAAGAATGTTAATCAATCTTTAATAAGTAAAATTTTTGAGGATTCAACAAGTAAGTTTTTGGGAAAGACAGGATCACACGTTGTGGTAACACAGTGTCCTCCTATCCCAAAGGCTGAAGTTAGAAAACAATGTGGCAATCAGAAATTACCAACAGTGAAAAAGCAGCAAAATCACACCAAACCTAAAAGTAACTCACCGACTCAATGGCAAAAGAAACAGACCAAGAAAAAGGACAAGAAAGTGAACTTTGTGAAATCGAAGGGAATAGATAAACTTGAAACATTTTCAAATAAATCTAACTTAGATCATGTCATTCAAGTTAATTCTTTGAAAAGAAACGAACCAAACAGTTCAAAACATAGTACCTCGGGATCACAAAGTTCATCATCGACAAGACAATCACATGATACTACGGGGTTTGTAGAACGTAGATCATGTTTTTCATGTGGTACATTTGGACATATCATTCGAAATTGTCCATATCTTCATAAACAAAAAGCCAAAGTTGATTATCCCCGTGACCAAATTGACCGCAAGCGATCTGTTTCATCAAAACCAGATCCCCGTCTTGTAAAAGAAAGGGAAGAGAAACAGAAACGCCAAGAAGTCAAGAAAATTGAAAAAGCGATTAAAACAGACGTGGTTAACAAAACATCTGTTTCTGTCAAACCAGACAATTCAAAAACTTCAGACAATCATGAAGTTAAGATTTTAAAGAATAACACTGGTAAAACAAAACAGACCTGGAAACCAAAAACGGTTATTGAATCAGGGGGAACATCACAATTTCCACAACATCGAGAAGTTCAAGTAACTTACGTTGATGAAAATGGAAGACCCAAGACCACAAAGGCTTGGGTCCCCATCTCCAACTAATCATGTGAGTACATGTGCAGGGTGTTCTAGGAGGAACTTTCAGCAGTCATTGGATTGTTGATAGTGGGGCATCCAGGCACATGACAGGCGACATGAAGCTTCTCTACGACGTTAAATCTATTAGAGGAGGTTATGTTGCTTTTTGCTGGAGATAAAGGCGGATATATTACGGGAGAAGGAATGGTATCCAACGGGGTTGTAAGTTTTGACAAGATCAACTTCAGCTTGATCACAATCTTCTCAGCGTTTCACAAATCTGTGATAAATAGTTTTCAGTACACTTTGATGCAAATGGATGTTATGTGCTGAAACCCGGTTTCAAGATTCCAAAAGAATGGATTCTCTTATCTGCTCCAAGGATAAACGATTTGTATGTCCTTGATATGAGCCAAGCTATTACAATGACTGCACAAGCAACTTGTTTCATTACAAAAGCCACAGAAAAAGATTCTATCTCTTGGCACAGACGTATAGGTCACATTCACTTACGCAAAATGAATCATTTGGTGACGAATGAATTAGTGAATGGTGTTCTTCTTAAAAAGTTCCATCTTCAAGACGTCTGTGTTTCATGCCAAAAAGGAAAGCAAACGAAGAAACGACATCTGACAAAGAAGATCAATACGGTGGCAGTTCCTCTTGAACGTTTGCACACGGATTTGTTTGGTCCTGTCAAGCACAAAAGCATCAGGAATGATCAATACTGCCTCGTGATAACGGATGATTATTCAAGATTTTCTTGAGTGGCGTTTATGGCTCACAAGAGTGCAACTTTCGGTATTATCAAAAACTTGATCGTTCAGATTGAGAATTTGTATAAGTTGAAGGTTAGACGGATACGCAGCGACAATGGTACTGAATTTAAAAATCAAGCCATGGCGGAGTTTTGCACATCAAAAGGTATTCTTCACGAATTTAGTTCGGCTTATACTCCTCAACAGAACGGCGTCGCTGAACGTAAGAACCGTACATTGATCGAGACTGCTAGGACTATGTTAGTAGAGTCGCAGTTGCCCATTCCATTCTGGAGTGAAGCTGTGGCCTCTGCATGTTACACGATGAATCGAGTCTTTACAGTCAAAAGGCACAACAAGACCTGCTTTGAGCTTCTTCATAAACGGAAACCAGATTTGTCATATCTTGAACCGTTTGGAGCTCCTTGCACAATGATCGATCCTAATGGAAAGTTTGGGGCAAAAGCTATTGAAGGTCACTTTCTTGGTTATGCCACCCCGAACTTAAGAGTCTGGAATCTACAGACTAAAAGGGTTGAGGAATGGTCTAAAGTCAGAGTACAAAGGCACACTTTACCAGTCAAAAATCCAGGTCAACCATGGATGTTTGAGTACGATGACTTTTTCAATTCGATCAATGTTGAAGCAGTTGAAGAAAATGCTGCGGCAAGGATGTTTTTCGAGAGTGACAACGCAATAGATTCACCATTGGTTCGTCCAATTATTGTCAATCAAGAACCATCTTCAGTGAACAATAATGCTCTCGACAATGAGGATTTTCATGATGCAACCGAACTGAATGAATCTTCAGAGGATGAAGAATTTCTAGATGCAGATCAAGAAGCTCCTACATCAGCTGTTCATGGTACTTCAGAGGCTACACCTCCGGTGGACACCCCCATAACAGCTGAAGCTACTGCATCATCATCCTCTTCGTCAGTTCTGGGTATTGAATTGGTTGTTGATCTAAATCTCAACAATCTGGGTACAAACATTCCAGTTCTGGAAAACCCTGAAACTAGAATTCACAATACCCATCCTCAACAAAACATCATAGGCAATGTACAAAGTGGCATACAAACAACAACAACGCAGGCTTGTATGCGGCGATTTGAGAATCTGGTCAACAAAACGATTGGTCTTTCGCGTGTTATGTCTCACAGGAAGAGCCAAGAACTTGGAAAGATGCTTTGAAAGATAATTCTTGGGTTGAAGCAATGCAGGAAGAACTGCAACAATTCCAGAAACTTGGTGTCTGGAAACTCGTAGAGAAACCTGCTGGTTATAAGGAGATTGGTACCCGTTGGGTGTATAAATGCAAAAAGGACGACCGTGGAATCGTTATTCGCAACAAAGCTAGATTGGTCGTTCAAGGTTTTCGTCAGATTGAAGGTATAGACTACAACGAAGTATATGCACATGTTGCACGTCTGGAAGCAATTCGGATCTTTCTGGCTTATGCCTCATTCAAAGGATTCAAGGTTTACCAGATGGACGTCAAAAGTGCATTCTTACATGGTCTAGTGGAAGAAGAGGTGTATGTTGAACAGCCTCCAGGTTTTGAAGATCCTATCCATCCCGATCGGGTTTGGTTGCTGAACAAAGCTCTCTATGGTCTACATCAAGCACCGCGAGCTTGGTACGCAACCTTATCTAATTATCTGCTGGAGAATGGATTTCACAGAGGTCTTATCGATTGCACTCTCTTCATAAAAGAACAAGATGGAGATCTTCTACTGGTTCAGGTATATGTGGATGATATTATATTTGGTTCTACTAACAATGTTATGTGTAGGGATTTTGAGCGTGTAATGCAGGATAAATTCGAGATGAGCGCTATGGGGGAGATGACTTTCTTTTTGGGCTTGCAAGTGCAACAAACGAAGTCTGGAATTTTCATCCATCAGACTAAGTATGTCCAAGATATCTTGAGCCGATTCCAGATGTCCGACACATTGCCCATTGGTACCCCACTACAGCAAAATCACGGAATCAATCCAGACTTGAAGGGTGAAGTTGTTAGCTCTTCATATTACCACATGATGATTGGATCCCTTATGTACCTCACAGCATCAAGACCAGATATAATGTATCCAACATGCCTGCTAGCCAGATATCAAGTGAACCCGAAGGCCTCACATCTTGCAGCTGTAAAAAGGATTTTTCGTTATTTGAAGGGTTGCCCAGACACCGGTCTATGGTACCCTAAGGATGATAACTTTGACTTAGTCGCTTTCAGTGATTCTGATTTTGGCAGATGCAAAATCGACGGCAAATCCACAACTGCTGGATGCCAGTTTTTAGGAACTCGCCTCGTAACGTGGCAGTGCAAGAAGCAGACGTGTGTCGCTACATCAACTTGTGAAGCCGAATACATTGCTGCCTCAAGTTGTTGCTCCCAAGTCCTGTGGATACAACAGCAAATGCGCGATTACGGTTTTGAATTCCTAACTACTCCTATTTTAGTTGATAATTCTGCTGCTTTATCTATCACTAGAAATCCTGTGCAGCATTCAAAGACCAAACACATCGAAATTAAGTATCGCTTCATACGTGATTGCTTTGATAAAAGGCTAATCGATGTTGTTAAGGTCCACACTGATGACCAACGTGCTGACCTTTTTACCAAAGCATTTGATAAATCAAGATTTGACTTTTTATTATTGGTAAACGGCATTAAGGTCAAGCAAGAGTAATCCACATCGGAAAATCGTTTTTGTAAATATCTTTGTGTTTTTAAAATTATTGTAAGTTTGTTGATTTTAGGGGGAGTAAATCCAAATTTGAAAATTCAAAAACATTGAAAAATTTCAAAAACTCAAAAACAATAGAAAAACAAAAATGAGTTTCCTGGCGAGCAAAAGAGAAAATGATAGTACATCAGTGGTCTGTTGAAATCTTTTTAAACTGAAATGCAAAATGAAAAATGTTAAGCAGCTCTATATAAGATGTATCGGTAGGCTCACAATCATCTTAAAGTGTGCAGGGTGATATAAACCTAAATCGACTGAAGACCAGGTGGGAACCACTCATTGGCATATGGTCTTAGTACCGAAATTTCGTTTGAGAGATTGCCGAGGTTCTGAGATATGTGGTCTTTATGTTGTTTATCATCTGGGTATCATGGTTGTTTCTTTTACCGAAACTAACGGAGACGAAGTCTAGATCTTCCATGATATCATACATACGTGTACATACTGCATACGACCTCAATAAGTGATCAACAATCACATGTCCACAAAACAAGTGATAATATATCACAATTATCCGGGAGTCAAGTTCGTCTCTTTGTTGTACGAAAGTACTGACCTGTTCACGGACTTGCTCTTGTGCCCTTCATGCATCTGAAAATCAAGTTCCTCATCAATAAGTGATTCTATCACATAGGGCTTGTTTTTCAATCAAAATAAGTGAGTTTCTCACATTTTCCTATACGTCAAAACAGATGATAAATGGTATACTCACCAGTAAGATGAATCCTCGTGCATACCTTGATACGGGAAGTATAAATCATACCTTAACGTATCCCCTCGCCATGATTACATATGATAAGTTGAGCTTATGTGGACAACAATATCGATAATCGTTATAGGATGTTTATCAAATTGTTAACAAAAAGAACAACAAGAGCGTTTTGGCATGACCGTACACTGATATGATTCTCTTACCCTCGAAACTCGCAAAAAGAATGTATATATTTATTTTTCTTAGTTTCTGCAACTCTATATATATTTATTTACTGCTTTCAGTCTTTAAGTTTGGAATATTCAAAATACCAAAAAGATTTTAGGTGTGTTTTAATATAAACTTTATAAAAGTCAAAAAGATTTTATTTCTGCTTTAGTTTTGATTAACCGATGTTGGAACTCAAGTCTTCGTTACCTGAAATCTGATTAAAAACCAAAACGACTGAATCTTCATAAACGGTCAGAGTTTGCAAGTTTTGAAAGTTAATAATCAAAATTGAAAAATCTGTTAACTTTTCAAACTAACTGTCGGACGGTAGTTGAAAACATGGTCACATGTGTGTCGCTTGTTTAATGTTAACTATATTCCAAGCCGTTGTTCTCATTACGCGTTTAGCTTTCTTGCATGTGCAGATGCTAAAGGCAAGGAGAACATGTTCGATGATAAGCTTCGGAATGAAGACACGACATGAAGGCACTCAAATGATAAAGATGATCGAGTTGCCGCTGATCAATCACCGACACCACAAGGATCTCAAGCATTGAAGTCAAAAGATTCCCAAGCATAATCAAAGGGGGAGTTTGTTAACACACTACCTAAATGAAAAGGGAGTTTGTTGATACACTTTCTTCTTACAACGCGTGAAGACTTTGAAGATCCTTTCCGAGAATGAATGAACCATCAAGAGATGGAGAACGAGATTACGAACCTCATGAGCAGCAACCAAGGGGGAGTTTGTTGATACATATCGTGTGGATACAGCTCGGCTCGGTTCGACTCGGCTACGAAGTGAAGGCCGTAGTCAAGGCAACCTCCTGTCTTGACTCGGTATGCGATTGACTTCGTAACGTACGAAATTGCTACTGCGTGTGTGCAGTATGCAATTAGTATTGCTTATGTGTTTATTATGTTTGTTGTCTGCTTGTTTGAAGTCCAACATGAGACAAGGCCCAACATGTTAAGCCCAAGCCCATATGAGACGAAATCCAGGGATTTCGTCCAAGTCCTTTGTGATGAAAACACTTTTTGGTGAAAACCAAATGAGACGAAAACCAAATGGGACGAAATCACCTAGATCTTTGATTTCGACCAAGTGTTTTCGTGGGCTTCTGATTTCGTCAGTCCTTTACTATATAAATACAGCAAACAGACATAACATAGTTAGGCAAATCTGAATAGATTTGAGAGCGAACACTGTAAACACACACACACAACTGAGAGTTTATAGGTTTATCTTGTAAACATTGCTTTGTAACGGTTTCATACGAGTTAATACAATGGAGTGTTAATCGTTGAATCTTTGTGTTTGTGTTCATAACTTGGTTTAACTTACCCGTTTGGATTCCGCACTTTCGGGTTTGTCGGAAACAGGGAATAGAGGTTACTCGATCCTCCGGGTGGACCTACACACAAAATAATATAATATAATACTAAAATTAAATAAAAACAAATAAAAACTATACAAAAAATATACAATTTACATGGGACAAATATATGTATTTTACCACACATCAGTTTTCATCCCCGTCTACCGCCCATTTAACATTTGCCCTCTCATTAATTTTCTTTTTTTTTGTAGTGTACTCCTTGTAATTACAGCACAAACAGCTTTGTAAGCTCCAAAATTCGAATTATGCATAACTGGTATCACTTGTAACAGAACTTAGAAGATTGGTATGGCATTTAGAGGATCTACACAAAACTGCAACTCGAATGACATTTATTTTTTTCCGAAATTTGAGAGGATATTTTGTTTTTATTTGGTATGATTGAATCTTTAGGAACCGATTGTAATGTATGAAATGGCCTTCTTCAATGGTGAAAACCGACTTATAAACAAAGAGTCAATAAAGATGCTGGTAACAATGAAGTATAAAGAAGACGACATCGAAGAAAACCCAGGAAGATATCTGAAGTGAACTTGGTGCAAACTGTCACATAACAAATTCTGAAAACAATAATAGAAGTTTTGTTATGGCAACAGAAGACGAGTCGGTTAATGATGTGACTTTGGAAGCAATGAGAACCTTAACCCCACTGTCTTGAATGGGAACCCTAAGAACTATCAACATGTTATGACCCGATCTTGACACACGGGCCAAAGATCCGGGTATCATGTTAAGAATAGACAACAACAGATCTATCAAAAGGTTGAGGCAAGTAGCAAAAGTGAAAAAGAAAAGAAGATGATTTTGAAATGTAAGAAATGATTTTTATTGGGAAATCGATATACAACTGGAATAAACTAAAAGAAAATTTCAGTCACCTCTGATGAATGAAATCGAATGTGCATCTCTGATCTCTGCCCCAACCCTATTTATAGATGGAGTGCCCAGTATCCCTACACCAACGACCAACCTCACATATTTTCAAATAGACCCCAACTCTTATACGCAAATACACTTTTGGTCAAGCCTAAGAAGTACCAATATAATTTCATGATTTTTAATAAGAGCATCTCCAATAAGCTATTTTTTCATGCTTTTATATGTCTATGTGGCATATGTTCATGTTTTTCTTATTGTGGGACATATTTTTTATACCCATTTTTGGGTGGTATTTTTCTCCAAAAACTAGAAAAAATGAGTAAATGATAAGACCCATGTACTTTTAATATATATATAATATAGAGAGAGAATAAGTGGTGTAAATGTGTGGTTAAAAATTAAAAAGGTGGTGATGATGTGGTAATGTTTTTAAGTGTTTTTGTGTTTTCTTATTGGGTGGGTTTTTGATGTTTTTGAAGGGTGAGTGTTTTTCTGATGTAGCAGCTGACTAGACATGTTTTTAGGTGTTTTTAATTGGTCTTATTGTGGATGCTCTAAAAACATCCAACGTTAATATTTTGGCACTAATGCCAATATTGAATTTTAGAGCTATATATGATTTTTCGTTTACTATTAAGTCTGTAAAAGCGACTGATGCTAAGGTCGAAAGTATTTTAAAACCAAGTATGCATTTCAAGTAGATGTTTTTTTAGTTAAACTCAATCAAATAAGTTCCATAAAACGGTTATTGTGGTCAAATTATATGAAATTTTGATCAAATAAGGTGCAGTGTAGTATAAAAGGAGTGGGGTTCGATCCCCGGTAAGCTTAGTCATTCAAAAAAAATTATTATGACAATATGGTACGTAACTTACTAATTATTATGTCTATCACCAATACAATAGTGCTTGCTTGTTCAAAAAGCTAACTTGAAATGGACGTAGTTTCCTTTTGGTTGCATATAACACCCTCTTGATCCGTTTATAAGTTCTCAAAATTTACACAACTAAATTAAAACTAACTAATTGTGACGGTTTATCTTAACTTCTATATAACTCGTACTTTTTTAGAAACAATTATGACGGAACTCATTGATTTCCGTATTTTAAGTACCAGTTGGCACATGGACTTCACTTGAGATCTTTATATTTTAATGAGAATATCTGTGTGAAATCCAAACTCACATTCACCAAAGTAGAATAATATGAGATCTAGTAACGTTCAAAACTTGTGACAGGCATCTCTAATATTCAACGGAACATATGCAAACCACATGTCGCTTTATCCCAAATTTCACATCTCTAGTAACTTTTGTGTTGTTTTTTTTAATCTTTCATGTTATTTTTTTTTTCTACTTTTTATTTGTAACTTTATATGTAATATGATACATACAATACAACACGATATGATTTGATATAATATAATATGATACATACCATTCAATACAAATGTTATATGATATGATATGGTACCATACAAAATAATAGACTACAATAATAACAAACAATGATTATTGATATTATTCATTTTTGTCAAATTGTAAATAAGACTAGAATTTATAACATCATAAAATTAGAAAAAATGTTAATTCAATGGCAATTCAACATAATTTGTTTTTAAAACCCACTTCAAAATGTTAATACACACTATTTGTACTAATTACAATTAGTATGGAGGGTTTAAATGAACTTCAGAATGATAGAAAATGGCTATTTAATACAAAAGTTTTAAAAAAACCGCAAACTACCATCAAGCTTTAAACAAAAAGATTTTATGTATGATCAATGGTTTAAATGAATTGTACAACAAATTGTGCAAATCATAAAGAAGAAGCTGAAATTAATGAACAAAATATGCTGTAAAAATATGATATGCTCTTGTTTGATTTAATGAAAAATTATTCTTAATTAATTAAGATTTTATGTCTGATGTTCGTTTGAAATGAATAATCCGAGAAAAAAACTTCACTTAAAAACATGTTTGTATACAATCATAATCAAACAATGTAGGAATCTCATAAAATACATACTTTTGTAAACCGAGGTGCTACAGTACAGCATAATTTGAACAATTAGAAGACAATACTATTCACAATTCACTGTTGTATTTTTCAGTACTATCACAAACAATTCATTACACAATTAGATGCAACCTTATTCCATATCCACATAAACAAACACCCAACAAATTTTCGAACTCATCGATGTCCTTCTGAGCCTCACTCATTTTCGGGGCTATTTCCTCGAGCTTTGATTTTGCTGTAGAATACGCCTCGTCACAAATAACTTTATGAGCTCGTACAGCAGCAACTTTGGCCTCGTTTTCTTCCTTGTCCTCCTCTGCCTTCTTTCTTTCATTAAGCGTATTAGACCGAAGATCACTAGACGAAGAACAGATCGGACAGATCGGAATTTACCTTTTCTCACAAGAGGATATTTGAAGATTTCGATATCGCCGATGTGAACGGCGGAAGCTTAAGAGGTAAGCTACAAAAGAGTGCACGCATATTATTAGGTTTCATTCAAAAAAAGCTCTTGTCATGAGTGATACATTGCGTCAAAGGTACTTAGAACGTTGCATTAAGGACATGAAAACACACTAGAAGTCATGCCTGCAATGAAATGCAACATCTTCTACAACACCCAAATTAATTACCCTATGAACAGTCAACATGTTATGAATCGATCCCAATACACAGACCAAAGATTAAACATAGATATAACAAAAACAGATTGAAAAGACAAAATTCAGAAACTTCTGTCAAGACAGGATTTTTTTGCTTGAATAGATTAAAGATCGATCTATCAAGGTTGAGGCAAGTAGCAAAAGGGAAAAACAAAAGACGATGATTTTGAAATGTATGAAACGATTTTGATTGAGAAATCGATATACAATTGAAATGAACTAACAGAAAGATTCAGCCATTACAGGCGCCGCTGATGAATGAAATTGAGAGTGCATCTCTGATCCCCACCCCCAAACCCTATTTATAGAAAGTGGGGGTGCCCCATAACCCTAATCTAACCTCACATATTTTCAAATAGACCCCACTAATTATAAGCAAATACACTTTAACTCTGTAAATACAAAATTACGTCCATGAGAACATCCATTCAATACAATGTGATATGATTTGTCTACTTTTTATTTGTAACATTCATATGTAATATGACACATACAATACAATACCATATGATTTGATATAATATGATACATACCATTCAATACAATGTGATATGATATGATATGGTACCAGACAAGATAATAGACTACAATACTAACAAACAATGATTATCGTAAATAAGACTAGAATTTATAACATCATAAAATTAGAAAAATGTTAATTCCATGGCAACTCAACATAATTTGTTTTTAAAACCCACTTCAAAATTAGTTCTTTCGATCATAACTCCATTGCCTTTAGGTTTGGTCAAAATTTTCGTGTTGTTCATTAATCAAGTGTCTTTCAACGGTGCGTTTGGGTGTCTCTTTAGTATATGAAGATAGTTTATTTATAATATGATCGCTGGTGGAGTTGACTAAGGCCACACATATATACGTATACATTTAGCGTACAACAGCGCAAAAAAAATATGTTAGACCAAACACGCAAAGGCCGCAAATGATATAAAGAATATATGTACTAATTACAGTTAATCCACACTATGTGTACTAATTACAGTTAGTATGGAGGATTTAAATGAATTTCAGAATGGTAGAAAATGACTATTTTAAACAAAAGTTTTAAAAAACTGTAAACTAGCATCAAGCTTTAAACAAAAAGATTTTATGTATGATCAATGGTTTAAATGAATTGTATAACAAATTGTGCAAATCATCAAGGGAATCTGAAATTAATGAGCAAACTATGCTGTAAAAATATGATGTGCTCTTGTTTGATTTAATGAAAATTTATTCTTAATTAATTAAGATTTTATGTCTGATGTTCGTTTTAAATGAATAATCCGAGAAAAAAAAACATCACTTAAAAACATGTTTTTATAGAATCATAGCCAAACAATGTAGGAATCTCATAAAATACATTCTTTTGTAACCAGCATAATTTGAACAAAATACCATTCACAATTCACTGTTGTATTTTTCAGCACTGTCACAAACAATTCATTACACAATTAGATGCAACCTTATTCCATATCCACATAAACAAACACCCAACTAATTTTTGAACTCATCGATGTCCTTCTGAGCCTCACTGTTGATACATATTATGTGGTCGCGACTCGGTTCGGTTCAACTCGGCTCGGTTCGACCCGGTTAGGTTCGGCTCAAGCCCGACGTCACGACATTCCTCCGTCGTGCGCCCCAGAGTTCGACAAGCGAAGCACGAAGCGCCGCGGCCTTTCCCGTCGACACATCACCATGACATCACCTTGGTGATGTCATGATGATGTCACTTGGTTGACTAATTACATATTCACGTAGAAAACTTCTACTGCTATATGTTAGTGCATGCTTTTGGACCAATCAACATCAAGATATGGGCTGATCCAAGTAGACGAAACAGAAGTCTTGGGCCTCAACTGTTTTAAGCCCAAGCCAAGATCGACAAATCCCAGCTGATGTCGACGAAACAAGCCTGTTTCGTCGAGTTTCGTCGCGTGTTCATCTGTTTCGTCGAGTGTTGTGTTGCTGTGACTATAAATAGACTGAAGATAGAAACAACAACTAGAACACAAGTGTGAAAGAACACACACACGAGAGAGAGAGTTTACAGAGCATATTTGTAAACATTGTATTGTAACTGAATCTTTCAAGTATTAATACATTGGTGTTAATCGTTGAGTCTCGTGTCTATATTATCATTGTTGTGTTCGATCTCGGTTTGCTATCTCGGTTGGATTCTGCACAACCGGGTTGGTTTGTACACAAGGATTAGGCGACTAGATCCTCCCCTAGCTGGACCTACAAGTGGTATCAGAGCCTTGGCTCTGAGCCTTGGCTCTTCTCCTTGTTAAAACCGAGGTGTTCTTGGTTGTTTTTCGGGTTTATAAAGTTTATATTTTTCTGGAAAACATCCTAAAATCGGAGTAAATCTTGGTGTTTTGCTTTATGTTTTGTTAAAAACCGTGTTATTTTCATGCTCACATGTTAGTCTTTGGTTTTTATTAAACATTTTTAGCAAAATTCGTGTTTGGAAAATCTTCGGATCACCAGAAAATTCATAAATTTCTGGGTTGTTCTTCATATATTCATACAATCTTCAAGTTGTTCTTCATAAACACACTTTTTGATCTTTGAAGATTAGTTGTGAATGTTGTTTGTATTTTGAAAATTGTGTTTTGATTATAATATAGTACAAGACATCAATTGGTTGGTATTTTGGAAATGGTGAGCCGAAAGTGGATTGACAAAAGCAAAAGCAACTTTGTGTCAGAGCATGGAAAGTCAATTAGATAATCACATTAGCTGGGATCGTACAAGTGTCCAGTCGCACAAGATTTTTGATCAGTCGCACAAGTGGAAAGTCTTTTAGTCTGGTCGCACAAGACAAGATAATCGCACAAGTAGTTGGGCTTTGACCTTCCTGTTTCGTCAACTATAAAGCCCAAAGTGATAACACTGTTTCGTCAAATATTTGGGCCTTCATCATCAGTTTTGTCAAAAGCCCAAAGAATCAAATATTTTAAGATTAAAACCTGTTTCGTAGACTTCCAAAAGACATTTCTGTTTCATCATTAAAAAGGCCCAATAACAAGTCTATTTCGTCAAGCCCATATTCACAATTCTGTTTCGTCGAGATAATTGTCATTTTTTTTTAACAGAAGGTTTGAAGAAGGTGTTTAACTGTTTGTTTGAGGTGTGATTTTCAGGTATTCATTTTTCTTGATAAAAAATGAATCCGATTTGGGGTACTCCGGTAAATACAGATATGTATTATGGTACTCCGTCTCCGGATAGCGGAAAGTATAGAAATACGAGTTTGTCTCCTTCGTGGGCCGAATCTCCCGTACCGGTATCTTCGCAAGCTAATAAAATTTCTACCGGACCAACAGACCTGTATGGAAATCCACTTCCAGCTTCCTCAAGACCAACGGCGTTTGTCACAAGCACAAATTTGTATGGCACTCCAATACAAGTTCCAGTAAAGCCAACTCCAACAACAGATCTGTACGGAAATCCGGTTCAACCAGTTCTACCACCAGTTGCCTCACAGCGCCATCTTTCTACTGTAGAACCATCATCTCTTGATACAAGGAACTGTAGTCAGACAAAAACGGCGTTGTATGCTGAAATTGTCAAAGATGCCAGCAATGGTGAATCCTCGGGAAATAATGACAGTTCTGAACATGACAGTAGTTCAGATGAAGATGTTTCAACTTCAGTTGAGGATGATACAACTTCAAGTTCAAGCGAGGATGGATCTGAATGTGAATCATCAAGGGAGGTTGTTGATTCTGATGCAGAAAGGTCAACATCTGAGAGTGATTCCAGTCAGGTACGTGTCGATGAATCAAAATTTGATAGATGTGATAGGTGTGTTGGATTAGATGCTAATATGTCTGAGTTGCAAAGCAAACATGATGCTTTACAAGGTAAATTGTTTGACTTGCAAGACAAACATGTTTCGTTAAATGCTAAGTGGGGTGAGTTGCAAAGCAAACACGAGGCTTTGCAAGACAAGTATGATGTGACATTCATCCACAATCAAAAGTTGACCGTGGATCTTTCTAAGTGCACAGAAGCCAACATGTTTTATGAAAACCATGAAAAGGAATTTAAAACGATGATTGAAACTTTAAGAAAAGATAAGACTGAGCTAACGAAAATGGTTTCAAGAAAACAAACGGAAATAAACCTTTACATCAGTAGGCTTGAGATAATGCAAAAAGAGATGGCTTGTGTTAAAACTAAAAGTGAGGCGATCCGACTCAAGTTAGACAGCTATTTAAGCTCTAGCTATGTGTTGGATCACATCATTGATGTTCAGAAAGAGAAACGGGATGTCACATGCATTGGATATAAGAAATGTCCACCACCCGTGAGAAACAATTATGATGCCCTGCCTGATGAGGAGTATAGAACTCACTTTGAACCATCTGTTCCTTTAGACGTTAAGGAATTTGCAACAGGACTTGGATACAAGAAAGAAGTATCATCAGATTCAGATGTATCAGCAGATGCTAGTGTGTCTTCTGCTGAACAGAATCAGGATCCTCCAGTTGTTGTTGAGGATACTGATTCTTCTGATGATGAATCTGATGATACTGATTCAGCAAAGTCTGATGCGGTGATCAAAGAAGAGGACATACCTCTTGAGAATCACATTCTTTGTGATCCACCTGCAAAACCGTTTGTGACTGCTACAGCCAAGTCTGTTGAATCCTCATCTGGAAGCTGTGAAAGCGTGAACTTGCTTTACATGTTGATTGGATCTGATAAAATATATTCAGACAAGGATTTCCCTATCAAAAATGTCAATCAATCCTTGATTGATAAAGTTTTCGAAGACTCTACCAGTAAGTTTTTGGGAAAGTCGAGCCCAGGAGTTGTAGTAACTCAGTGTGCTCCTATCCCAAAATCCGAAGTTAGAAAGAAATATGGGAATCAAAAATTGCAAAAACAAAACAATCAAAGAAAGCAAAATCACACTGCCCAGGGAAATGGAAAAGGTCAAAAGAAACAGAATCAGAAAAAGGACAAGAAGGTGAACTTTGTGAAATCAAAGGGAACGGACAAAATCGAAACTTTTGAAAACAAATCTAACTTGGATTTTGTTAAACAAGCAACAGTGTTGAAAAGAAATGAACCAAGTAGTTCAAAACCTAGTACCTCGGGGTCACAAAGTTCATCATTATCGGCAAGACGATCACATGATACTTCGGGGTTTGTTGAACGAAGATCATGTTTTGAATGTGGTACAATTGGACATATAATTCGAAATTGTCCATATCTTCATAAACAAAAAGGCAAAGTTGATGCCCCCCGTGGTAACAAATACCATAAAAGATCTGTTTCACCAAAACAGGACCCTCGTCTTGTTAAACAACAAGAAGTGAAACAGAGAAAGAAACAACGGAAAAATGTTGAAAAGGTTTTAAAACCAGAGGTTATCCAAACACAGTCTGTTAAATTAGAAGTCAAAAATGAAAAACAAAAACAGATTTGGATACCAAAATCGGAAATTGTTTCAGGGGGAGCTAAATCAATTCCGAATCATCGGGAAATGGATGTCACAATCCTCGATGATGACGGACGACCCAAGTCTGTGAAGGCTTGGGTCCCCATCTCCAACTAATCTCTGAATGAGTGTGCAGGATGTTCCAGGAGGAACTATTGATAGTCTTAGGACTGTTAATAGTGGAGCATCCATGCACAAGATCGGCGGCATAAGGCTCCAATATATTGTGACATCTAGGAGAATGTTGTTGCCTTTGATGGAGAGAGGAGGAAAGAAGACAAAAATGTCTGATGCAAGAATGATGATGAAAGAATTTGACCAATTCGACCAGTTGAAAAATGTGCCAAAATTTTGGTTGTTATGGTCTTTGATCGGGTCCTCAGGAAAGATTCCAATGAAATGTGTGCGGATGCCTTGGCATGGATTGAACAACCGCACACTACTTCTGAAAGAGAAAGACAAAGACCTTCGCTGGTGCAATTTGGAAGACCAGCCGGACCCAGAGGTTTATGATCTTGTTGCTGTGAAGAGACTTCTCAGTAGCTACAAAATCGACTTTGAAATCCACACCGGGTGGATATCCAGTTTGGGAGAGCACTCAGATTCCTGGCAATGCACGAAGCAGTTGCAGGATACGGTTTTAAATTTCTAATCTCTCCTATACTTGTCGATATTTAAGCTGCTTTATAATTTATTATCTTCTCATACAGCACTCTTTGACCAGACACGTTGATCTCGAATATCACCTCACACGTGATTGTTTCAATATGAAACTCGTCAATGTTGTCATGGTCCACACCGATTACCGACGTGCCAACTCATTTTCTCCAAAATTCGATAAATCATTTCTAATTAACTTAATTTTGGTAAAGGGCACTGAGGTAAAACATGAGTTAAAACCAACATCGGAAAATCATTTTTGTAAATACCTTTGTGTTTTAAATTTTAACTTAGTTTGTTGATTTTAGGGGGAGTAAATCCAAAATTTGAAAATTCAAAAACATCGAAAAATTTCAAAAACACAAAAACAATAGAAAAGCAAAAATGAGTTTCCTGGCGAGCAAAAGAGAAAATGATAGTACATCAGTGGTCTGTCCAAACCTCTTTAAACTGAAATGCAAAATGAAAAATGTTAAGCAGCTCTATATAAGATGTATCGGTAGGCTCACAATCATTTTAAAGTGTGCAGGGTGATATAAACTTAAATCGACTAAAGACCAGGTGGGAACCATTCATTGGCATATGGTCTTAGTACCGAAATTTCGTTTGAGAGATTGCCGAGGTTCTGAGATATTCGGTCTTTATGCTGCTTATCATCTGGGTATCATGGTTGTTTCTTTTACCGAAAAATAACGGGGACGCAAGTCTAGATCTTCCATGATACCATACATACGTGTACATACTGCATTCGACCTCAATAAGTGATAAACAATCACATGTCCATACAAAATAAGTGATAATATATCACATTTATCCGGGAGTCAAGTTCGTCTCTCTGCTGTACGAAAGTACTGACATGTTCACGGACTTGCTCCTGTGCCCTCATGCATCTGAAAATCAAGTTCCTCATCAATAAGTGATTCTATCACATAGGGCTTGTTTTCAATCAAAATAAGTGAGTTTCTCACATCATATACGGTCAAACAGATGATAATCGGTATACTCACCGGTAAGATGAATTCTCGTGCATACCTTGATACGGGAATGTGTCGTGATGTGGATGAACACCGGTCGGTAAGTATAAATCATACCTTAACGTATCCCCTCGCCATGATTACATCTGATAAGTTGAGCTTATGTGGACAACAATACCGATAATTGTTATAGGATGCTTATCTAAATGTTAACTAATTGAACAACAAGAGCGTTTTGGCATGACCGTACACTGATATGATTCTCTTACCCTCGAAACTCGCAAAAAGAATGTCTGTAAATATTTATTTAATGCTTTCAGTTTCTGCATCTTTGTATATATTTATTTACTACTTTCTGTCTTTACATTTGAAATATTCAAAAATCCCAAAAAGATTTTAGGTGTGTTTTAATATAAACTTTCTAAAAGCCAAAAAGATTTTATTTCTATTTTATTTTCGATCGTACGATGTTGGATCTCGAGTCTTCGTTACCTGAAACCTGAACGAAAACCAAATTAACTAAATCTTCATAAATGGTCAAAATTTGCAAGTTTTGAAAGTTAAAAACTAAATTGATAAATTTGTTAAACTTTCAAACTGTCGGACGGTGTTTGATAGAAAAATGGTCATACGTGTGTCGTTTGTTTATGTTAACTATATTCCAAGCAGTTGTTCTCATTACGCGTTTAGATTTCTTGCATGTGCAGATTCTAAAGGCAAGGAGAACATGGTCGATGACAAGCTTCGGAATGAAGACACGACATGGAGGCACTCAAGAGATAAAGATGATCGAATTGCCGCTGACCATCATCAACACCACAAGGATCTCAAGCTATAAAGATCAAGTCATTCACGAGCATAACTCAAGGGGGAGCTTACGTTAAGGGGGAGTTTGTCAACACACTTCCTACATGAAACGGGGAGTTTGTTGATACACTTTCTGCTTTCAAGACGTGAAGACTTTGAAGATCCTCCGACATGGAAGATATGGAAGTTGAACCTCACGAGTAGCGTCCAAGGGGGAGTTTGTTGACACATATTATGTGGTCGCGACTCGGTTCGGTACAACTCGGCTCGGTTCGACCCGGTTAGGTTCGGCTCAAGCCCGACGTCACGACATTCCTCCGTCGTGCGCCCCAGAGTTCGACAAGCGAAGCACGAAGCACCGCGGCCTTTCCCGTCGACACATCACCATGACATCACCTTGGTGATGTCATGATGATGTCACTTGGTTGACTAATTACATATTCATGTAGAAAACTTCTACTGCTATATGTTAGTGCATGCTTTTGGACCAATCAACATCAAGATATGGGCTAATCCAAGTAGACGAAACAGAAGTCTTGGGCCTCAACTGTTTTAAGCCCAAGCCAAGATCGACGAATCCCAGCTGATGTCGACGAAACAAGCCTGTTTCGTCGAGTTTCGTCGCGTGTTCATCTGTTTCGTCGAGTGTTGTGTTGCTGTGACTATAAATAGACTGAAGATAGAAACAACAACTAGAACACAAGTGTGAAAGAACACACACACGAGAGAGAGAGTTTACAGAGCATATTTGTAAACATTGTATTGTAACTGAATCTTTCAAGTATTAATACATTGGTGTTAATCGTTGAGTCTCGTGTCTATATTATCATTGTTGTGTTCGATCTCGGTTTGCTATCTCGGTTGGATTCCGCACAACCGGGTTGGTTTGTACACAAGGATTAGGCGACTAGATCCTCCCCTAGCCGGACCTACACTCACTCATTTTCGGGGCAATTTCCTCGAGCTTTGATTTTGCTGTTGAATAGAGGCCTCGTCACAACTAAGTTTATCAGCTCGTACAGCAGCAACTTTGGCCTCGTTTTCTTCCTTGTCCTCCTCTGCCTTCTTTCTTTCATCATATATATAGTTAAGGCAAGTTGTACTTCCATCAACATCATGTTGGGCTTCTTCAAGCTCCCTGTTGACTCCATGTATCTTTCTTCGGCCTCGAAAAACTCTGAGGCTGCTTCGTTGTGCGCGGTTATTGTATCAAAAGTAGATTGCGGCTACTGTTTGACTAGAGCTTCTATGTCACAGCGTTGACGGATGACAGAATGAGCGGCTTCGTTGCATTAAAGACATGAAGACACCAGAAGTCATGCTTGCAATGACATGTGACATCTTCTACATGACCCAAATTAGTTATCCTATGAACGGTCAACATGTTATGAACGGATCCCAATACATCGACCAAAGATCAAGCATAGATTACAGCAAAAACAGAGTGAAAAGACAAAATTCAGAAACTTTTGTCAAGTCAGGATTTTTTTGCTTCAATAGATTAAAGATCGATCTATCAAGGTTGAGGCAAGTAGCAAAAGGGAAAACAAAAAGACTATGATTTTGAAATGTATGAAACGATTTTGATTGAGAAATCGATTTACAATTGAAATGAACTAATAGAAAGATTCAGCCATTACAGGCGCCGCTGATGAATGAAATTGAGAGTGCATCTCTGATCCCCACCCCCAAACCCTATTTATAGAAAGTGGGGGTACCCCATAACCCTAATCTAACCTCACATATTTTCAAATAGACCCCACTAATTATAAGCAAATACACTTTAACTCTGTAAATACAAAATTACGTCCATGAGAGCATCCATTCAATACAATGTGATATGATTTGTCTACTTTTAATTTGTAACTTTCATATGTAATATGACACATACAATACAATACGATATGATTTGATATAATATGATACATACCATTCAATACAATGTGATTTGATATGATATGGTACCATACAAGATAATAGACTACAATACTAACAAAGAATGATTATTGTAAATAAGAGTAGAATTTATAACATCATAAAATTAGAAAAATGTTAATTCCATGGCAACTCAACATAATTTGTTTTTAAAACCCACTTCAAAATTAGTCCTTTCGATCATAACTCCATTGCCTTTAGGTTTGGTCAAAACTTTTGTGTTGTTCATTAATCAAGTGTTTTTCAACGGTGCGTTTGGGTGTCTCTTTAGTATATGAAGATAGTTTATTTATAATATGATCGCTGTTGGGGTTGATTGAGGCTACACATAAATACGTATACATTTAGCGTACAACAGCGCAAAAAAAATATGTTAAGACCAAACACGCAAAGGCCACAAATGATATAAGGACTATATGTACTAATTACAGTTAATCCACACTATGTATACTAATTACAGTTTAGTATGGAGGATTTAAATGAATTTCAGAATGATAGAAAATAGCTATTTTAAACAAAAGTTTTAAAAACTGTAAACTAGCATCAAGCTTTAAACAAAAAGATTTTATGTATGATCAATGATTTAAATGAATTGTACAACAAATTGTGCAAATCATAAAGGGTATCTGAAATTAATGAGCAAAATAAGTTGTAAAAATATGATGTGCTCTTGTTTGATTTAATGAAAAATTATTCTTAATTATTTAAGATTTTACGTCTGATGTTCGTTTTAAATGAATAATCCGAGAAAAAAAAACGTCACTTAAAAACATGTTTGTATAGAATCATAGCCAAACAATGTAGGAATCTCATAAAATACATTCTTTTGTAACCAGCGTAATTTGAACAAAATACCATTCACAATTCACTGTTTCAGCACTGTCACAAACAATTCATTACACAATTAGATGCAACCTTATTCCATATCCACATAAGCAAACACCCAACTAATTTTCGAACTCATCGATGTCCTTCTGAGCCTCACTCATTTTCGGGACTATTTCCTCCCGCTTTGATTTTGCTGTAGAATAGGCCTCGTCACAACTAAGTTTATCAGCTCGTACAGCAGCAACTTTGGCCTCGTTTTCTTCCTTGTCCTCCTTTGCCTTCTTTCTTTCATCATATAGATAGTTAAGGCGAGCTATACTTCCATCGACATCATGTTGGGCTTCTTCAAGCTCCCTGTTGACTCCATTGTATCTTTCTTTGGCCTCGGAAAACTCTGAGGCTGCTTCGTTGTGCGCGGTTATTGTATCAATAGCAGATTGCGGCTTCTGTTTGACTAGAGCTTCTATGTCATGACGTTGATGGATGACAGAATGAGCGGCGACGTTGATGGATGACAGAATGAGCGGCTTCGTTGCATTAAGGACATGAAGACACCAGAAGTCATGCTTGCAATGACATGTGACATCTTCTACAAGACCCAAATTAATTATCCTATGAACGGTCAACATGTTATGAACGGATCCCAATACACCGACCAAAGATCAAGCATAGATTACAGCAAAAACAGAATGAAAAGACAAAATTCAGAAACTTTTGTCAAGTCAGGATTTTTTTGCTTCAATAGATTAAAGATCGATCTATCAAGGTTGAGGCAAGTAGCAAAAGGGAAAACAAAAAGACTATGATTTTGAAATGTATGAAATGATTTTGATTGAGAAATCGATATACAATTGAAATGAACTAACAGAAAGATTAAGCCCTTACCGGCGCCGCTGATGAATGAAATTGAGAGTGCATCCCAAACCCTATTTATAGAAAGTGGGGGTGCCCCAAAACCCTAATCTAACCTCACATACTTTCAAATAGACCCCAGTAATTATAAGCAAATATACTTTATCTCCTTAAATACAAAATTACGTCCCTGAGAACATCCAGATGCTAATAATTTGGCACTGATATTAATACGTAATGTGTTTACAAGCCAAATACATATTTAGATTTTAGAGCTAATGAATTTTACTTTACTATGATAAATGTAAAACGCTACTGGGTGTTTAGGTAGCAAGCTCCTTTGGCTTGTATTCCGGTGGTTGATCTAGTGACCCTTTTTTACTTTTGTTAAAATTAATAGGTGTTCCATTAGGCGTGGTAGTTCTTTTGGTTTCATAAATTACTCGGTAATGATTTCCGTCAATGGTTGTCTGTTGGCGGTTATCACCTTGTTGGGTTGCTTCTTTGTATTTGTTTATTGAATGAACGTTTTTCTATATAAACTCGTACTTTACTAGAAACTATAGTGATGCAACATTGTGCGTTAATTTCCGTACCAGCAACGATGATATTACGTTTAGGGACATAGACCTCCATTTGAGATCTCCATCCACTAAACTAGAATTATATGAGGGTTTGTAACACCGTCACATGCATCTCCAGTATTAAATATGACAACTTTATGTCGCTCACGTACATTCAACCTAATGTGGTGAAGCGATAAGAGGTAAGCCAACAAAGCTAATAAACCAACTTACCATCTCTGTTTTCCTATCTACATTCAACCTAATGTGGTAAAGCGATAAGAGGTAAGCCAACAAAGCTAATAAACCAACTTACCATCTCTGTTTTCCTATCTACTAGTAACCCAAACAAAAGAAACAAGCTTGTCATCCTATGTAACAACCCAAGTAAATTGTGTCAAGATATTATATGCTTTCCCCCATGGGTTACCCATCCAAGAACTAGCGATTTTGTTTTCACTCAATGAATGGCACTCCTTAGCAAATTGTGTCCTAGTATAGAAGGTTTCCACTCCAATATACGGAAAGATTTATTCCCCCTAAACTGATGTGTGACTTGTATCTCCACCCCCTTAGGATTCCAGCGATGAGGAACACGAACCTGACCCTTGGCTCTGGTACCATTTGTAACATCCCAAATAAACCATGTTAGGATATTGTCCGTTTTGCCCCGGCTGGGTTGCCAAACCAGGAACTCACGTTTTGTTTTACTTGAAAAATTGTTTGCCCAGGAAAAACACATCATAGTAGAGAAGGTTTCCACTCCTTGTATGGAAGGTTTTGTTCTCTCCCTCAAATTCCATATAAACTCGTACTTTATTGGAACCGATTATATGCAACACTCTACATTCATTTATGTATTTTAAGTACTAGCAGCGACGATATTACGATCTAGGAACATGGAACTTCATATGAGATCTTATATTTTTATGGAAATATTTGTCTGATATTCAAACTTTAATTCACCAAATGTAGAATTAAACAAGGCTTGTATCACTCAAAACTCATTGACACTCACACCCGTATTAAGGATCGCTATTTGTGATTTTAGTTTCTAGATCGCGAACATGTGATGTGATTTTTTATCCTTCCTGGGTTCAGTCTCTTCTTATTAGGTTTTGTAATACTCCTACTCTGCGATTATGGTTTTATCTTTGACCAACCTGGTCTTCTATGGTTCTTTGATTATTCGATAAAGTTTGAAGAGTGCTAATTGTGGATGTTGGTGATTTCGCTTTAGCCAAATCACTCATGTAATACCTTGCTCTGATACCACTGTAGGCGGGATCGATATATGATATTGAATGAGATCAATATTCTAAAAACACAATTTTATTCATTGAAATCACCGCTTTGATCTATCAATTGATAGATTTATGCGATATATATATATAGGGGGAGGTTCATTTGAGAAGAAAAATTAATTGAGAAGAAAAAGAACAAAAGGTAAAATTGTAAAATATCAAATACTTTTTTCCATCTTATTTATTATTATCTTTGACTAATTAATTAGTCATAAAGACTATCATCCTCCACAATAAAAAAATTTGCTTACACACATCAAAAATTATTCTACACATTTCAAATTTATCCTACACATATTGAAATGTATCATACACGTATCGAAATTTATTATACACAACTCGTCATTTATCCTACACATCTCGAAACTTATCCTACATTCTAAATTATTTTTTTTAAATATATATATATTTTTTAAAATAAGTTACAAATTTAATGTAGTTTACCAATATACCCGTACAATAATAGACTACAATTAATGATCTGTTTAGGTTTACCAATATACCCTTACAATAATATTAAATACAAATATTAAATGAAGCAAAATAAAGCATTGTTATTGGTTAAAAATTCTTCTTTCTTCTTCTTACAAAAAATTTCTTCTCATTTGAACTTTCCACTATATATATATATATATATATATATATATAGGGGTGGGATATAGGGAAAAAGCCTAAAAGTGTGAAAACGATGAGAACGATTTTGGTGTTAACATGTGGCGTTGGTGCTAACTTACACTAAGTCCTTGTGTAATGGGGCTTTATATCACGGGGAGAAGGGCTATAGCGCCCCATAGCGCCTCCCCACACCACTACGAGGGGCGCTATGGGGGTGATTTTTCTTGGAGCCGATATGTGTATCTAGAGGTGTACAAACCGGTTTTTTTGAGTAACCGAAACCGGTTATTAACCGGACCGGTTTTTCTGGCCCAAAAAAAACCGGTTTTTTGTTAACCGGTTTCAGTTAAGGAAATCTCTAACCGGTCGTAACCGGTCCTAACCGGTTATAACCGGTTGCTAAAAAAACCGGTTAAAAAAACCGGTTGTTAAAACCGAATAAAAAAACCGGTCATGCAGAAAAATTCACAGAAGCAGTTTTTTTTGCTGTTTTTTGTGTTTGGCTGCTGTGTTTGCTGTTTTAACAGCTTTTTTTTTAATTTTTTTTTAAATTCATGTTTTAAGTTAAAAACTTAACAATAATGAAAGTATAATAAGTTAAAACATGCATTAGGTCTCAAAACAAACGGTACATAACAATGAAATACGAACGATAAACATGACAAACGAAATGCTTAAACTTAAACTATTAATCCGCAAGAACGTCCACTAATATATATATTTTTTTAGTGGAACTATAATACTAAAATATATCTTGAGAAGCCTCGTTTAATCTTCTTCGGCCGAACCCGAACCTGAACTATTGCGTAGGAATTCATCTAATTCGGCTTCTTCGTCGGTCATTGGGGTTGTCAATTCGGCTTTGACTTCGTCCTCGTAAACTTCTTCTTCGTAATCTAATTCTTCCTCGAGTGAACGTTTGTCTTGAACTCTCTCCGCCGCATCCAAGTAATCTTTTAAGCAAATCGACATCTCAACCGCCTTAGGTGTTAGTCGAGTCCTCCTTATCGAAATCACCCTACCACTAATAGAAAAAGCACTTTCCGAAGCTACCGTGGAAGCTTGGACCGTTAGTAAATCTCGGGCCATTGTGGCTAAGATCGGAAATTGATTTTCGTTACTTTTCCACCAAGCCAACAAATCAAAATTTTTAAACTCTTGTGAACTCATCATTTGTAGAAAGTTCGACCCACCATACCGACCGAGTTCACTACTACTAGTGTTACCACGATGTATTTGACTCGACTCATCATACAATTGGTTATAAACATACAAATCGGTATCTTCCATTTGACTTGAACCTTCACCGAAAGCGGCGTTTCTCATTGACGCGTGAATGTGTGACGAGATTGAACCATATTTTGTTACATAAACATCAAACAATTTTGAAAGTTGATCGTTGAAACGAGATTTTGCGACTTCACCAAAGTTTGGTTCTTGAGTGGTGTTTAAATTCAATTGGTGTGCAATTTTTTCAATCAAAGACCCGGTTCCAAAAATATTAAAACAAGGGTTTAGAGCGGCGGCACAAGTGAAAACCGCCGGTAGTTCTTTAAAATATTTTCTTAATTTTTCCTTCATTGTATCCGCCATGTCACAATATGGTCTACCTCTAACCGACAACTCGTTTACTTTCAAACACATTTTAAACAAATTGTGAAGTACCAATGAACTTGTTGGATAATAAACCCCCGATAAAGTCTTTGTTGATGTTTTGAAAACTTGAAGCACTTGTGTAACAGTTTCAATAGCTTCCCAACCCAATGGGTGGTAAGGCGAACACTTTCCACGACTAGCCAAAAGGTTATGAAATTCTTGTAAACTTTCCTTTTGCAAAATCGCTTTTTCAAACATAATGCAAGTCGAGTTCCACCTATGAGCAACGTCCCAATTGGGTCCTAAGCATATTCGACCCGCTTCCTTACAAGTTTTAATATATTTTGAATGTCTTTGCGTGTTACTAAATATACTTCGTAACATTCTTTTGAAAGCTTCTTTTTGTGTTTCAATAACCCTTAAACTGTCTTGAACGGCCAAATTTATGATGTGTGCAACGCATCGGCTATGGAAAAAAGTACCCTCACAAATCGGATTGTATTTTAATTTTAAACGCATTACCGCGCTCGTGTTGTTTGAGGCGTTATCAAAAGATATTGAAAAAACTTTATTTTCCAATTTGTATGTTGTAATACATTTGTCGATTACTTTATATATAGCTTCACCGGTGTGAGGGTAATCGAACAATTTAAACAAAATCGTGCGTTTCATCATTTGCCACGTCGCCGGTTCAATCCAATGGGCGGTGACACAAATATACGAATCGGGTGAACCGTGCGGTGCGGACCAAACGTCGCTAGTCAAGTTAACACCGGTTTCTAATTTTTCAAAATAAGAAATTAATTCTAGTTTAGTTTTTTTCCACAATTTTAAACAATCCCTCCTAAGAGTAGCACGACTTACATGGGTGTATCGTGGTTGGAGAGTTCGTTGAACCATCTTTGTATAGCGTTGGTTGTCGAAGTGGTTGAACGGCAAACTTTCTTGGATTACAAACTTCGCCATTTCATCCCTAACCATATTGAAATTGTAGTTGAAAATATTAGCGCCATCACTTGCCATGGAAGCTTGACCACCAACTTGTTGTTGTTTCAACGCCTTGCAAAACGGTTTTTCGATGTGTTGCTTCAACGTGGAGTTTGCGGTTTCGGCGTAAAAACCTTGACAATGATGACAACGCGCTTTTTTTTTACCGTTTGCCATCTCGCACAAATCAAAATGTGACCAAACATCGGGGTTGTGTTTCGTTGGAACAACACGAATCACTGTTTCGGTTGTAGACTCGCCAACATTGACCGAATCATGGGCACTAGACGATGCCATAGCGTTTTGAGAGTTATCGAACAAGAATGAGGGACTTTTTAGAGTTTTTGAAGGTTCTAAAGTGTTGTGAATGAAATCTAAACACCCACAACCCTTTTATACTAGTTGGAGATGAGTTTTATGCAAAAAAAAACAAAAAACGGTCATATTTTTGGTCCAAACGGTCATATTACCGTTTATATAGCTGGGCACAAAAAACCGGTTTTAACCGGTTTTTGAACCGGTTTTTTTTTACCGTTACCAGTTAACCGGTTTTTATCATTATTTGATTATTAACCGGTTTATAAAAAACCGGTTATAAAACCGGACCGACTAAAAAAAACTCCAACCGATGTATAACCGGTCTAACCGGTTTGTAACCGAACCGGTTACAAAAAAACCGGTTTTTTTATTAACCGATTTCGGTTTTTTTTTCGGTTTCGATTCCGTAATCAGTTTTTTTGTACACCTCTATGTGTATCATGACATAAAGGGAGGAGTTTTCAAAAAAAGGACCGTTGCCAACAGTCAGAAAATTTAAAAAATTAATTATTTTTTATATCTATAAATACTCCCCATATCTCCTATTTTTTTTTAAATTCATCACACTCTCATTCCCTCTTCTCTACCTTTTTTTTATAAAATTCATCACACTCTCATCAAAATTACTCCCACTTTCTTCTAAAAAAATAATGGGTTCCCCATCGGAACCGTAAATTTTTTTCACCTAAAGAAATCGCGGAGGAGTAAGAAGCGGTTACGAGTGCATGTACTCTCGCGATACAAGCAATGGAACACGTTTGACATTCTCTTCCACGCCCCATTTTGAGGCGCACCTTTCTCTTGCGAGACTGATGTGCTAAAAGTAGTTTAATAAAAACAACTAAAATTAACCTAATTCTAGACTCTAAGTAATACTCTAGACTCACGAAGACACACTAAACTACTAACCGGCAAGTGTACCGATCGACTCTAGTATAGCTAATGTAAGTCTGGATATCGAACCCACGAGACTCTATCGAATTACGCTAAGACTCTATCTAGACTAAGACTGAAGCAAACTTGACTAATTGTTTATTTGATTGGGGGGGGGGGTTTACTAAAAATCCTAAAATTGCAACTAAAAGTAAGCTAAATTAACTAACTAGACGCGAATTTGGACGAAGACTTAACTCAGTGATGATGAAGACTACCTAGGCTAGACTCATGTTCAACTAGGAATGGATTTCTATTCGAAATTAACGTGGTATGGAACCGGGATCTTTTAATGCTAAACCCTAAGAAATCCCTACTAAGACCTCCCGTCCCTTCTCATGAAGAAACTTGTGAGAATCTATAGAGCTGTTACGACTACCGGTTGTTAAATTTCCTCTCAGTCCTCTAACTTCTTGAAAAGTGCCCTAATATGACAATCTACCTCTCAACGCGAAAGTCTTAGGCAACTATGGATTTTAACTTGGTTTAATAGACACGAATATGATTAGGGAACTAACACCGATTTCTCTCAAAACCTAATCCTAGCTATATACCAAACCGATACCTATTAACAACCTCGAGCCTCTCAGCGACAAGATTAGTAGAATATCAAGTTTTAAGAATCTTTCAATTATCGTTTCTAAGGTTATTGGCCAATTCCCCCAAAAATTACCCAAGCCCGTGAAGATTAGATAATTAACACGAACCTATTCTATAAAAGACATTCATCAAGATTCATGTGAAACGAGCAATTAATCGAAAATCAAAACAAGATACACATATACACCAAATCGAAGGTTCCAAAGTTCTTTACTTTTCAAGAAAACCCATAAACCACGAAAATAACGAATAAAAATCCAATCTTTATTAAACATTCATCATAACCTAGGTAGTTAAAAGTGTTTAATCGATTATCATAGTGTCAAACATCATAGCAATCATAAACAAAACAGAATTCATCAAGAACAAACAAAACAAGAAAGAGACGGGAAGATTAAACCCGAATTCTTCACTCCCGAATGCTCCCGAACTTGTACCCGATGATTCCTATACTTCACAAGCTTCAAAAACCTTCAAATCACCTCAGCCTCTATGATCTACAAAATTCGTGAATGTGTTGGCTGTGATCGAATGTTATGTTTTTATAATTCAAAAACCCTTAGCCGTTGTTTAATTACGGAAGCCGGCAACAGAAACACGTTCTCGCAGCCCGCGAGAATTATAAGAGGAACTTTACGCGGCCGGCGACTCGCCCTTGATCAAAAATTCTTTTAAACTCTCTCGCGGTGCGCGAGAGAGTGAGCTATATGTGTTCACGGCCCGCCAGAAAGCTTCAGTTGATGATTTTCGTTCCGTTTCAACTCTCGAGCTTCCGTTTTCCGATCCAACACTTCGTCCTGTCAAATTTTAACTCGTTTCTGCACTTTTCATCTACAAAGACCTGGAAAACACAATTCTATCAAAAGTATGTACAATCTAGCCAAAACAAAGATGAAACTAACTAAAAACGACTAAACCGAACACGAATAAAAGATGTATTTTACAATACATCAAATATCCCCACATTTATCATTTTTTCGTCCTCGAAAAAGAATTATGCAAAACGGAATCATAGACGGGATAATCATTCGGGAACAAAAAGCTTAAATTACTTATTAAAAACCGAAACTTGTGTTAGCCGCGATTGCAAGTATACGTGTCCTCTTAAACCCAAACCCGGTTCCAAGCCCTTATCATGCAATTTAAGTTCAAGTACGGTCAATCTACCTAGGTCTCACGCTAAGAATCGCAGGTCCACCCAATCCCCCCTCAAGCTTATAGGACAAAAAGGAATAACCACTGAGCTATTCCTAACCGTTTTATACCAAGATCAAGAGAATTTAAAATCAAATCTTTATTATATTATTATTTTTTTCCTTTTTCTTTCGAGCTTTTCAGACTATGCATACCCTATCCCAGAGGCATTCCCATTCAGAGTCACCATCCCCGAGAGAGATTACAACAGGCATCGGTAATTTTTGCATTTTTATTTAACAAGCCCAGAGGTATTCCAAGTCAGAGTCACTATCCCCAACAGAGATTACGTAGGCCTTGTCATTTTTTTCAGTCTAGCTCTTTTTATTATTATTATTATTATTATTAATATTATTATTATTTCTTTTTCCATGATATGATAAGAAATTCTAACGATCTTAGCTTATAACGGCATCCCTTATGCTATTATTGTTGGAACTTATGAGATCGTTCATACTTGTACTGGATTAGTTTTATTATAGTTTGTAGCTTGTTTTAAAGTCTAGGGGCATATTTTGTAATTAGATGAAAGTAGCAAACCTGACTTGGTGTAGTTAAGATTCCAGCATAATTATAATTATCTGGCAAGTCAGTATCTATAAATACCCTTGTAATGTTGCCCTAGCCAAGCTTTTGGCTCTTTTGGTGAATAGAAGTGTTGTTTACATTCAATCTTTGATATTGTGCTCTAATCAGATTTCCAAGGTGCTCTATTGATTTACATTCTTGTTGGATTCAATACAACACTTGTTGTATTCATCATTCCATTAGCTTCATCTTCATTCTTGATTCTTCTTATCTTTTTCATAGTACAAACACTTAATCAATAGGTGTTTTGGACTAAAACAATCAACCACTGTGATCCGGATTGATATTGGGATCTACAATTTGGTATCAGAGCCTTAGTGCTCTTGGTTGTTGTGTTTTTGTTAAGATTTTTCAAAGTTTTGAAGGTTTTTCAAAGTTTCAAGGTTTTTCAAATTTTTGGACTTAAAATGGATTGATTTGGTGTGTTTAATCGTTAGGTTGTTGTTAATCTGTGATTAGGGAGTCATTTTGGACATTTTGATGCATTGAAACATGGTTTTTGAGTCGTTTTTGGGTGATTAGAGGGTTTTTGTTCATGTTAAACCCTCTGGTTGGCGAAGATAAACTTGAATATAGCGAAATTAGTTTGAATACAACGAACCCATTTTTGAATATAGCGAACATGTGTTTGAATGTAGCGAAATCATGTTTGAACATCGCATAATCATCAACTTCACCGACTAAAACTAGAGCAAAGTTAGTGATTTCCAGCAAAATAGTGCCAAGTGTCCCTATAGCGAAATTATCAAAGGCGACTTCGAGAACTGCGATAAAGTACCACAGCGTCTTTATCACGGTGTGCGGCGAAATAAGCCAAACTAACGTGTGTGTTTGTTGTATCAGCGTAATCAGCTTTCTTCGCTCGTGTAGGACTTCTCCGCGTACCTGCGAAGATATTTGTTCAGCAAGGATCATCGGCGAATTTGTTCTGTTCCACTCAATTCCAGGCGACTGTTCGGCAAAGTTATCACCGTTACCAGCGAAATAGTTCTTTCATCAGTCTGTCAGTGAATTTAGACTCTGATCAGCCTTCTTAAGTCAAAAACAAGTCAAGATGTCGTTGAATCAACTAAGTCCAATTGCTTAAGCTGAACTTGAGACCGGAACCACCACTAGACCACCTAAGTTGAAAGGAGCAGAAGATTTCGGTACTTGGAAGAATCGTATCCAATCGTTCTTCGAATACACGGACTACAATCTGTGGCTCTCGGTCACCGCTGGACCCCACATTCCAACGGTGGTTCGAGGAGATGCGATAGTCGCTAACAATGACCCCACAACCTTCACTGATGAAGACAAGGCCCTAATCCAACGCGACCGCTGTGCACATGCCGCATTAACCATGGCTCTGTCAACTGATGACTGTAACATGTTTGAAGAACACCGAACTGCAAATGCACTCTGGCATGCATTGATTGAATATTATAAGGGAAATGAAGAGCTAATTGAAAGCAAGAGAGACATGGTGCAGAAGCAATACGACATGTTTTGTGGAGTTCATGGAGAAAGTCTTTCTGATCATATCAGTCGCTTTCTGAGTATGATGACCAAAATGAAGAAGGCAGGAAATCCTGTCACTAACCGTGCTGCCATAAAGAAGCTGTTGGACTCGCTCCCAAAGGAATGGAACTTGCAATGCATAATAATCAAGAAGGATTTCCTCAATAATACAAATCCTGTTACTCTGTCTGACTTAATCAACACTCTGAAAGCATTTGAAATGGATGTCAACAAACGAGAGATGAACACTGCTGGCTACACCCCTAAGTCCACTCAGACTTCTGCCGGATTGAAGAATGTGGCATTCCTTGCTTCAGGAGGCGTCAGTCAACAAGCTTCTGACATGATCTATGTTAACACTTCCGCAAGCGCATCAAAAGCTTCACAACCTAGTGAAAAGACTGTCATGGTTGGAGATATTCAAGCCTTGAAAGTGTCTACTGAAAACGTGGCCCTTTTTAACATGTTTCTGAGTAGCTATGAAGCCTTAATGTCAGGAGAGCTCAAGAAGGAGATGTTCACTACTGAAGATATGTATCAGGTTAATCCTGATGACATGGAGGAGATGGATTTGAAGTGGCAGATGGCTATGATCACTTTAAGGTTGAAGAAGTTTCAGGATAAGACTGGAAAGCGTGTGGGTCTTGGAAAAGCTGGTTTTGACAAATCTAAACTGAGATGTTACAACTGCAAGAATCTTGGTCACTTCAAGCGTGATTGCCCCTTGTTAAAGGAAGGAAACATTGAAGCCACTCCTGCTGTGAAACAAATCACTATCGAAGAAAACAAAACCAACGCGTCTCCCAACACACCAAAAGCTCTTGTTGTTGAAGATTATGATTGGGGTGAAGAAATTGCTAAAGCCAAGGAACAATTCAACAAAGTTCTCATGGCAAAGATCTCAAGCGGGTCGTCATCAAAACAGTTTGAGAAACAGACTGCTGGAATCCCAAAGGGGGGACAACATTGCTGACAAGGGTCTGAAAAGCATTCTCATCTCCCCAGAGCCTAAGAAAGGAAAGAATTCTGAAGAAGCTAAAAAACCCAAGGAGCATGTTCCTAAGGAGTCATCTGATGAGAAGAAAGAAAAAGTCTCAGCAGCAGCAATGAAAACAGAATCCTCCAAAGAAAAAGCTGACAAAGACTTGGTAAATAGTATTCCACATAACTTTAAAGTAAAGCTATGCACACCAGCATGCGTTGATGTCGTGGCACACTGCAAATCTCTTAATCTAGAATTTGAGAGGCAAAAAGACAAAGCTTTAAAATTTAACAAAGAACTTAAACAAAACCAGGCCACATATCAGAGAAAGTTGAATTCAACTTTAGCTGAAATGCAAACTCTAAAAGAATTTGTTTTTAGAAAAGGTTTTATCATTAACGATCTCACAGAAAGATTGGAAAAAGCTTTGAACGAAAAGAATAAATTGCAAATTATCATAGACAAATGGAATGTCAGTCAGAAGGCCTTTACTAACATCAAAAATTGCCAACGACCAACGTATGTAAAAGATGGGATCGGGTATAAGGATAGGCAGGGAAATGAAAGAAAACTTTTCTTTCCACCACATAGCAAAAACTATGTGCCTATGCCAACTCCTCATCCCGACAACGATTTCATAGATGAAAAGGCCTCTGTAGAACAAAATGATTCTTTCAAAAATGAAACAACCACTAACATTTCTAAAAGTAATGCAGATCCAATTGTGTGTAAAGAAGATGTGTGGAGACTGCGGCGGTTCAAAAATAGGAATAGGTTATTCAGGCGACAGTTATTCCACTGTTAACTGGTTCGCCTGTAACTGTTCCAAGAAAAACAATATTCAGGATGAATGTAATAATTTAATTAGGACGGATGACTGTAATGGCCATGTGCCTAAATTTACATCTTTGGATAACTGTAAGGGCCATGTGCCTACATTCGAGACCCGTGATCGTGAACATGCTATGTTTGAATGTCATGATTTAAATTCTGCATTTTCTGATGATAAAAGCGTTTGTGAATCTCCTGTATTTGTGCCAGAATTGAAAAAGAATAGCTTTGGAAAATTCCTCACCGAGGAAATTCCAGAATTTATTCCATCTCGAACAGGTATGACAGATTCAGAGAAGAAAGTCGCTAAAGATAGCAGCAAAGAGGATCCAAACTCTTCTACCTCAGAAAAGGAAGAAGAGACGTCAAGTTCTGATGAAGAACAAGAATCAGAAAATTCAAGTGAAGATCAAACAACAGAAGGTGAAAGCTCCGAAGATTCAAGTGACGAAACAATTGAAGATCAAAATTCAGAAAGTTCAAGTGAAAAACAGAGCTCCGATGATTCAAGTGATGAAGCAAGTGAAGATCAAAATTCAAGTGAATATCAAACAACAGAAAGTTCATCAGATTCCGACAATGATGAAGACTGTTCAGAAGAAGATGAAAGCCGAGTTGACAAGAAAATGAAGAAAGTCGAGAGCTCAAGATACACCGCATCAAAAGACTCATCAAAAAGCTCAAGATACTCATCACATACATCAACTTCTAACACCAAAAAGCCCAGACGTAAACGATGTTTTCGTTGTGGTCATTTAGGACATACAACGAAACATTGTAAAAACAAGAATTTTCCTAAACCAGAATATGATTTTGTTAAAAATTTCACAGATCAGCTTGATTATCTTAAGAAATCTGTTAAAAATCTGGTAAAATCAACCGCTTCTTTTTGGAAGCAAAAAGAGGACATCGTGGGTCAAAACCATGATAGATCCAAAGTGAAGCAAATCTGGGTTCCCAAATCAAACTAATTTGTGTATATACTTGTATTTCAGAATAAACTCCAGAAATGGCTTCGAATGCTCATGGAATATATCTGGCATGTTGACAACGGATGTTCAAGACACATAACAGGCCTAAAGGAACTTCTGAAGAATTTTTGTTTTATTGATGGTGATTTCGTGTCATTCGCTGGAGATGAAAAGGGAGGGAAGATCGTTGGAATAGGCGATGTTGTGTCAGAAGCACTTACTTTGGAAAATGTCAACTATGTTCCAGAATTGTGCTACAATCTTATGAGCATATCACAAGTCTGTGATAAAGGAATATCGGTGCTTTTCAACGACATGGAATGCTTGTTTCTCAAACCTGAATATGTCGTTCCTGCAGAGATGATCATGCTCACTGCTCCAAGACAAAACAACACATACGTGCTCAACATGAAAAATGCCAAGACAAATGATAACCTGACTTGTTTAATCTCAAAGGCTTCAGAATCGGAGTCACTGCTTTGGCACAGGCGATTGGGGCATGTAAATTTCAAAAATATGAACAAACTCTCTAAGTTAAACTTAGTAAGAGGTCTTCCGATAAAAGAATTTCCTTTTTCTGAAAAATGTATAGCATGCGCCCAAGGAAAGAAACACAAGAAATCGAACAAGTCCAAAGCAGTGAACATGATTACTGCGCCGCTTCAGTTGATGCATGTGGATCTTTTTGGGCCTATAAGTGTTAAAAGTCTTGCTAAAAGTTCTTACTGTTTGGTGATTACAGATGATTTCTCTCGTTTTTCATGGGTTTACTTTCTTGAAGCCAAGAGTGAGACAGCTGATATCCTTAAGTCATTCATTCCCTTGATTGAAAACGTGACCAGATTGAAAGTGAAGTCGATCAGAAGTGACATTGGTTCTGAATTCAAGAATCAAAGCTTCATGTCCTTTTGTGCTGAAAAGGGAATTCATCTTTTGTACAACGCGGCTAAAACTCCTCAACAAAATGGCGTAGCTGAACAAAAGAACAGAACCTTGATCGAAGCCGCAAGAACCATGCTGGTGGACTCAAAGTTTCCAATCATCTTTTAGGCAGAAGCCGTAAATACAGCATGCTATGTTCTGAACAGAGTTCTCATTGTAAAACCTCACGGAAAAACTGCATTTGAACTTCTCTTCAAAAGGAAGCCGCTCATCGATTTCTTCAGACCGTTCGGATGTTCTTGCACTCTTCTGAATACTCAAGAGAATCTCATCAAATTCGAAGCAGTGGGTGACATTTGCTACTTTATGGGATATTCGTCCACACAGAAAGCCTATAGAGTCTACAACAAACGGACAAAGATCGTGATTGAATCATATTACGTGGACTTTCAAGAAGGAAATTATACCAACACCGGAAGCACCCCTGATTGGTTTTATGATGTGGGAGTAATTTTCAACACCTTCGAAATTCCAGAAGATGTTCCAGAGGCAGAACCTACTGAAGTTGCTCAAGTTGAACCTCTGTTTGATTCTTCAGATATTGGTGTAACTCCTTTCACTACCCGTTTCTCTCTGTTTTCCGCTGATCCACTTCTCTCTGTGGACGAAGTAAATGGTGACACTTCGCCTGAGAACACCCCTGAAAACGGTGCTTCTTCTTCACAGGCGAATGTGGATGAACCAACTCAAGAAGACGACCTTCCAGTAATCTACGTTGACGAACACTTCACCAACCTTCCGCAGTAAATTGAGTCTCACACAAATGCAGGATACAAGACAAATCGCAATCATCCTCTTGAAAATGTCATAGGTGCAGTAGAAGAAGGAGTACGTACACGTGGTCAATCATCAAGCATCAATAAAGGTCTCTATGCAGCTTTTCTCTCGCAATCCGTGCCTCGTGACATTGAAGAAGCCATTCAAGACTCCAGTTGGGTTTGTTGGACCGTTTTGCGACCCCAAAAAGTCAGTTGAGAACGTTCATCTTCACATACGAAGGCGGAATCAACGTAAATGAAGTTACACAGCTTTTCCTATTCAATTCCTTCTCTTTTATTGCTTTTTGAATCAATTTTGACAGAGTTCGGTTACACAAGCAATGAGATGGTTCCGCTCCAATGGTTCACAACTAATGATCAGGTTCGCTCATATTGACTATATATAGCTTATGTGATTTCGCTTTTATGACCAGCCACAAAAGCGAAATCTCTAAGAAACCCTATAAGCGAAACCATCTTTGACATATAAGCGAAACCTACTACCCTTGGAGCGAAACCTCTAACCTATATGTACATACAAACGAAATACCATTCTAACCTATGTACACATAAGCGAAATACATTAATAAACCCTAATTTGACTTTCAAGACTCTATGTTGACCTATCTTAACCTAAGACATGATGTAGACGTAGTCAACAGACATTCTGTGCATCAACAGACTCCCCCTTGGATGTTGACGAAGTCTTTAGCTCCGAGTCTTCAGTCTTGGTCTTTTCTCCAACTCTCTGTCTTCACATCATAAGCACTCTATCTTCACAGGTTCACAATCTTGTCCTAGCTTCATCTTCAGCATTCCCTTTGATCATTGATCCAGACTCCCCCTTTCACAAACTCCCCCTCTCAGTATGCTAGAATCTGAGGTCTTTATCTGGTTCAAGCTTTGACATTTAGCTTCCGTGGGAATAATGAAGTCCAAAACCTGTGTCTCAAACATCAATCATTACAAACTTATCTTTTCAACAATAAATCTCAAACTATCAGTTTTAGCAATCCACTCAAGTATTCAGGTCCAAGTTAATGACCCTGATCACTCAATTAATCTACCAAGTTCAATTTAATGACCTTGGTTGATCATTTGACGAATCAAACTGATTTTAAAAACAACAATTTCAAACATTTTCTGAAAATATCAAGTATCAAGTTAATGAACTTGTTTTTTACTTTTCAATAAATCAAACTCCATCAAGATAAGCTCTCCTCATTCTTCAGTCCAGAATCTCCTGCATCTGCTTCAAACATCTGAGAATCCAACAATCAACTCTCCACTTTGGTTTGTCGGAAAATAAAGCAGAAATAAAATCTTTTTGGATTTTATAAAATGTTCTAAACTAAGAAATGAAATACAGAAAACTTAAATTGCAGAAAGTAAACAAAGTAAACTATTTACAAACATATTTTTGGCTAAGCGTGTTAGGGAATCATATCAGCTATCAGACAAATCACAAGTACCGTTAAGCTTCATTTCATACTCAGACTTAAACAATTCAACTCGATTGTCGATATACTGATCCATCTTAAATTCTCACACAAATTTCAATTTAATCAGGATACGATTTAGATGAATTATGAACTTAGCTCATTCATGTGTCCCACCTCTTGAATATACTCCCGTATCCAGAATCCCAATATTCAGTCTTACAGGTGAGTATACTAAAATGATATCTGTACATAAATTAGGTAATGCAAGGGCCGAGGGATCTCAGGTCGATACTTCCGTATTCGCAGAGAGATATCAGCTTCGACTTTACGGTATGTCCCCTTTAGAGGATCTTTTAGCTACAACAGCAATGATTATCAATTTTATTGTCTAATCAGCTGAGGGTTAATGCTATGTTTCAAGCATTTGAAGCAAAGTATTATCCAAGGACTAGGTCAGAACTTCCATTCAGCAGAAGTCCCGGAATAATACCCCAGACATCATTGAGTATAAAAACCTGTATATCAGAATACGAGACCTTTCAAACGAGATTTCAGGGGTTACCTATATATCCAAGTAGTGTTCCCCACGAATTTCACAAGTTTGAAATTTTAGGTTTATATCCCGAATAAATCTACTAAATGTGTGAAAACCTATCGACACATCATCAGTGAAACTGTTTAACTCAATTAAACTTTACAAATCTTTAGCATACTGTAATTGTCTAGCCGATGTACTATCATTTTCCCTATATACACAAGCTTTATCATGTTTTTGTATTTTTGCATTTTTTACTATTTTTGTATTTTCTGAAAATATATCTATATACATCTATCTACTCCCCCTAAATACCAAAACAAGTAAAAAATTGACAAACCATTGCAGATTGTTTCTCGTCTTCATCCGCAACAGTACTCTCATCAACGCTAATAATGCCATCCGACACTGAAAGAAGCTTCATACCATTTAGTTTTAACAAATATTTAAACCGATTTTTATCAAAAGCTTTGGTATGTAAATCAGCTTTCTGTTCGTCAATGTGGATTTTCTCAATTCGTATCAACTTTTTCTCAAAACAATCACGAATAAAGTGATGACGAATTTCTATGTGTTTAGTTTTAGCGTGATGTACTGGATTCTTTGTTATATTTATAGCAGCCTCATTATCAACAAAAAGAGGTGTGTTAAGAAACTGCAAACCGCAACAGTACTCTCATCAACGCCAACTGCAGGATCTGAGAGCAGCAACTGCTAGCAGATACATACTCCGCTTCACACGTAGACAGCGCCACAGACGTTTGTTTCTTACACTACCAGGTAACCAATCTAGGTCCAAAGAACTGGCATCCTGCAGTTGTTGATTTAGAATTGACTTTGCAGCATCCGAAATCCGAATCGGAATACCCTTCGAGCGTAAAATCGCCTTTCCTAGGATACCACAACCCCAATGAAGGAGTTCCTTTCAGGTAGCGCAATATCCTCTTCACAATGATCATATGCGAAGCTCTCGGGTTAGATTGAAATCTTGCTGCGAGGCACGTTGGGTACATGATATCAGGACGTGAAGCAGTTAGGTACATTAAAGAACCTATCATGGATCGGTAAAACGTTTCATCAGCCCTGTCTCCGGTGAGATCTGGGTGAATCCCATGATTTGTTGCAAGTGGGATAGCAGCTGGAGTAGAACTTGACATCCCAAATTTCTCTAGAATATCATGAACGTACTTCGTCTGGTGAATGAAAATTCCCTCAGAAAGTTGTTCAACTTGTAGACCCAGAAAGAATTTCATCTCCCCCATTGATGACATTTCGAATTTTTGCTTCATCACTGATTCAAAGTCTTTGCATAGACTCTCATTTGTTGACCCAAAAATTATATCGTCCACATAAATCTGAACTATCAGAAGATGACCGTCGACCTCTTTAGTGAAGAGAGTGGCATCCACTTTTCCACGTATGAACTTGTTGGCTAGTAGGTGTTGAGACAAAGTCTCGTACCAAGCTCTCGGGGCCTGGTGTAAACCATACAGTGCTTTGTCCAATAAGTAGACCTTGTTTTTGTGGATTGGATCGGTAAAGCCTGGCGGCTGTCCGACATAAACCTCCTCTTTGACCTTCCCATAAAGAAATGCCAATTTTACATCTAGCTGATATACTTTGAAATTTTTCCAAGACGCAAATGCTAGGAAGATTCTGATAGCTTCTAGTCGCGCTACAGGAGCATAGACTTCTGTAAAATCAATCCCCTCCTGTTGACTAAAGCCCTGAACAACGAGTCGAGCTTTGTTGCGAACCACAACTCCTCTATCGTCTCTCTTGCACTTGAACACCCACTTGGTGTTTATCTTCCTCTGACCATCTGGCAAATCCACTAACTTCCACACTCCCAACTTTTCGAATTGGCTAAGTTCCTCCTGCATTGCAATGACCCAAGAATCTTCAGTAAGCGCCTCTTTGTAAGTTCTTGGCTCAACCTGCGAGATAAAACAACTCAATGAGAATTCAGTTTGCAAAGGAGCAACTTTTGTATAAAAACATGTAAGCCCTTTATCAATCTGTCTTCGAGTGCGAACGCCTGTCTGCAGTTCTCCAATGATCAATTCCTCTGGATGATATGAAAAAGTTCGCGGCATCACTTCGCTTGGAACATCTAGCTCACCTTCCAGATTAGTAACATTCTGATTTGCATCTTGTTCACTGACTTGGTTTGTTTGACTTGAAATCTGAATTTGCTCCCCCTCAGAATCTGAATCACCATGATCAAAGACTGGCATGTTTTCAGCTTCTTGATTATCATTCTGAACCGACTGATTATCCTGAGCAACTTCATTCTGTTGGACATCATCATGTTCACCAGCATTACTCGGACCTGCTTCATCGTCATTTGAAGTTTCCCGTGGTCTTCTAGAATACTCAGCTGGGAATCTTAGCTGCGACTCATATTCACGCAAAATATCCAACTCATCAAAGAAATCTTCATCATCCTCTGATTCTTCTTTCATGTCAAACGAATCCCAAAGTCTGTCATAATGATAACGCCATGAATCTCCAGGATTCTGCGGCGGCATAGTATAACCTTGACATTCAACATTTGCAGCTTCAATAATCCGCTTCTCACTTGGAACGAAGACAGGTCGCATCGGATTTGCATAACCAACAAATATTCCCTCAATGCACTTCGGACCAAACTTTCCATAAGGCTCTATAACAGTACAGGGTGACCCGAACAGTTCTAGATACTTCAAATTCGGTTTGCGGTTATTGATTAGCTCAAAGCATGTTTTGTTGAACTTCTTGACAGTGAGAACCCTGTTGAGTGTATAGCATGCGGCAGAAACAGCTTCAGCCCAAAAATTTATCGGTAACTTTGAATCTGCAAGCATAGTTCTAGCCGTCTCGATTAGTGTCCTGTTTTTGCGTTCTGCAACTCCATTCTGCTGCGGAGTGTACGGAGCACTAAACTCATGCAATATACCTCTTTCATCACAAAATTCTTCCATCTTGCTGTTCTTGAATTCAGTACCATTATCACTACGAATTCTTTTGATACGCCTTTGGTACAGATTCTCAATTTTCCTGAACAACGCCATCAAACTATCAAACGTTTCGTCTTTCGACTTCAAGAAAGGAACCCACAAAAATCTGGAATAATCATCAGTAACCACAAGACAGTACAGATCCCCTGTAATACTTTTGATGTTTACTGGACCGAACAAATCCATATGTAGTCTCTCTAACGGTCTGGAAACTGAATTGACTTGCTTTATAGGGTGTGACTTTTTCTTCTGCTTGCCTTTAACACAGCTAATGCACTCCCCTTCCAGATGAAAACCTTTGATATTAACTCCAAGAACCAAATCATTGTGTACCAAGTGATTCATCTTCCTTAGGTGAATATGCCCCATCTTGCGGTGCCACAATCTCGATTCTTTCTCAGTTGCTCTAGAAACAAAACAATGTGCTTGACCAGTTGTTGTAGTTGCCACACTCATGTCCAACACATATAAACCATTCACTCTAGGTGCCCGCATGATAATCCATTCTTCAGGGATAACAAATCCTGGTTTCAAGATCAAACATTCTTTGTCGGTAAAGTGAGTGGTATACATATTGTCACAAATCTGCGAAATACTTAGCAGATTGTTCTCCAGCTCATTAATGTAGTTAACTCTTTCAAACGTCACAATCCCGTTGGATAACGTTCCTTCACAAATAATTCTACCACCTTCATGACCAGCAAATCCCACATAACCACCATTGATATTTTTAACATCATACAGCAACACAGTCTTCCCTGTCATATGTCTTGAAGCTCCACTATCCATGATCCATCTGGATACAAGTTTTGGAAGATCCTGCACATAACAAACTTTGACTTAAACTTTAATAAAGATGCCGATTCATGCTTCGCGATCAAGGAAGCTCCGGCAATTCAAACTGTTTAGTCGAACATTGAGTCCACCCAGGCCTCATCAGCCTTAGGTGTAACCTTGACTCTCGCAATTTGAATTTTGAAGTTTTCAGCCTTAAGAGGTGTAAAATTTGCATCATAATCAATTTGAATTGAATCCTCAGAAGGTGAAATTTTTTTCTCACTTTTTGGTTTCCAAACTTGTTGAGATAATGCAACCCGCTTGTAAAATTTGTCATTTTTAGTTACCACTTTCTTTACAGGTTCATTTTTCACTTTGATGTTGTCATTTTTCACACTCTTTTTCTCAACAACCATTGGTGCTTTACCCTTATCGTCAACGTTCTTCTTTTGAATCTTCACAGTTTCAGTCTTAGGCTTCACATTGGTACACTTTCGTGTAATGTGACCAACTTGATTACATCTAAAACATGTTCGAGTATCAACAACTCGACTTGTGCCTTCAGACTGAGACTGTGAAGCTCTTTTCTCAAAGAACTCTTCATTCGATTTTGAAAAAATCTCTTTCTCCTCATCAGCAAGTGAACTCGAACTGTTCACAAACTTTTTCATTTCAACAAACCTCTTGTTTGAAACATTTTTTTTCTGATAATGCTTACCCCCTGATAACCACCCGACCAATTGTTTCGATTCTTGTTGTTATTATAAAAACGTGATGGATTAACAGATTTCTTATTGTAAGCTTTTTCTTTCTCAAAACTCATTTTTCTTTTCGTTTTACTCAGATTGTTCACTTCTGACAACTCAACTTCGACCAACTTGAAAACATTTGTCAATTTGTTCATATTAACATTCTCAATCGGAAACTCAGAATCCGAATACAACTTATCAGATCCAGCCATCTTGTACATCACAAGATCCGGTTCATCACTTAAGTTGTTTTTGGATTTTGGTTTCTGAATGTATTTGTCCAAGAAACACCCATCTTCCTCAGTTGTGTCACTATCCGTTTTTAGCACATTTTCAACAACACCTTTTACAATATCATTTTGAACACTATCATCATTGGAAGATGTGAACGTGACATCAATTGAATCCGAAAGATTCATTTCACTTTCTTCTTCAATTTCAACCAACCCTGATTGCTTTTTCGTGTAGTTATCAAGAACAGGTGGTGGAACTTGATGAAAACCCACCCCAGTTCCATCAGAATACACATCTTCTCCTGCTTTGTCTTTCCCGATGGGTTTGGGAATGATGTGTTGCAAAACAAAGCTTGCGGAGCTGTAACTGTTAAGCTTCAACTGGATTCGCTCGTTTTCAATTTCAGCCTCTTGAAATTTAAGTTTCAGTTTAGCGATTTCATCCAGTTGTTGGTTGATTGATTCTTCTTTTACTCTAAGCACTGCTTTTAGGTGAACATTTTCTTTATAAGTTTTACCATTTCGATCATCATTATCTTTCATTGTGCTTTTGAGTTTTTCAAACTTCTCAGAAATCTGACGGTTTACAAGAATTAACTTTTCATTTTCTTGTTAACTCTTTCATGAACAATTTTATCATTTTCAATTTGGTTAGTTAACTCTTTTATCCGTTCAGTTGAAGCTTTAACTGTTTTGTCACGATCAAGAATCTGATTCTCAACGCTTCTGACCTTTGCTGTCAGATCTTCAACTTTCTTTCCGTTGAGATACGTGACTGTGGTACAAAATTTGCACTCCTTGTTGCAATTTTTGCAATCAGCATTTCCATCAATTTTCTTACCTGACGCATTTGTTGACATGTTTGAACTGACCTGGATTTTTGACTCAGACACGGAGTTAGAGTCTACCTTAAGTGCCTTAGCAGCCAGCACTTTGTCAGCCATTTTTCCCAGGTTCTCAGCAATCAACTCCTGCGTTGTGTCAATAACCCCAGTATCAATTTTCTTTGATTTTTCCATCTCTTCTTTCTCTTTTTCGTCTCCAGTTCCCCACCATTTATTCTGCCAATAATCATCATCAATTTTGATCTCATTGATTATGGCTTCTATATCAAGAGTTTTGTCATCGACTGCAATATTTCCATATTCATCAAGATAACACACTCTAACCGGATCCCATCTATTCGCTCTTCTCGCTTCCAGATAGATACGAGATATTCTAATTATTCTGTTTTCATCCAGCATTTTTCTGTATCTATATTTCTGCTCTTCAGTTCTATCGTCTTTCCACGGAATAGGTTCGTCGTTTTTCGCCATGAATGCGTAACCAACCGCATCTTCCTCCGGTAGAACCTCTTGACTCCAATCATACCCTTCATCATCATAAATCACCGCAAGAGCTCTAGATTTCTCTCTATTGTCTTCAACCTGCTTCAATCTAAGCGGCTCGGATTTATTCTGATGATAGATTGCCTTCTTGTAATAATCATCTCTGAAAGGATTCTCCAACTCATCAGCATAAGCATTTCTGCATTCTCGCTTGAAGTGACCTTTCTGCTTACACTTGAAGCACGTCACCTTGGACTTGTCGAAACCCAGCTTGGTAGATGGACCACCAATTGTCTTCCTGCCAGTAATTTCCATGAAACGTTGTGCTCGACGAACAGCACTGGCCATAGCCCAACGAATATCAATCAGCTCCATTTCTTCAGGATCTATCTGATCATAATCTTCTTTCGTTAAGTTGGTGTTGCCTATCTTCCCAGCTACTAACCCTTCATACGATTCCAACACCGATGCTAGGAAGATCATCTGCTGTTTGGCCGACTCCTCATCAAAATTCTAAGCATTCTTCAAGTCTATTGCAATGTTGCATTGAAAACGATTCTTTGCATCAGAATGACTTGCAGATGATGAAGATCCACTGTGATAACCACTGAGATTTCCACTGCTTTGACTTCCTTTGCTTGATGTGGACACATTCTCAGCAGAAAATGTAGTTTTGGGAGAAGTTGCCTTTGGCATCATGCTTTTTGGATAATACAAATCCAAATTCTGCTGGTAAGATGAATGATTGACTTTGAACGTCTTCTTCAACTCCAGCTCGTGACTTTCAAGTCTCTCAATCAGCAAATCTGGAGTAAGATCTTTCGGCAAGATAGTGTTTTTTAGCATGAGAGCATAATATCTCCAATCCATCTCGTCTGGCAACGAATCGAACAACTTGTCTACTTGCTCATCATCAGGATACTTGATTCCATGTCTAGCTAACTCCAGCTTCAGATGTCCAAACCTCTCGATCATTTTTGAAACTGATTCGTTCTTTAAACACCCAAACATATCAAACTCTTTCCTAAGAAGTTTCTTTTTGTTTTTCATTATTTCTGTACTTCCTAAGCATTTCTTTTCTAGCTTTATCCAAAGATCTTTTGCATTTGAATAATCGATCAACGAGATTATGTCTTCCCGGATGGACTGAAATAACAAAGCCACACATTTTTGTTCAGCTACAAATGAATCAATCTCATCAGCTGATCTTAAAGTTTCACCATTTTTGTTTCCATTTTCATAACCGTTTTTCAAACTCTTCCAGCTGGGAAATGCGAATGCCATCAACCAATCTTCAAACTTTCTTGACCACCGACTGTATTCCTCGATAGTCATTAGCTTTGGAGGTTTATTGAATGTTCCGAAGGCGCTTTCAGATTCCCAAGCTTCCTTTTTCTTTTCTTTTGGCGGATTTTCATTCTCTTTGCTTGTAGATGTATCATCTCCCGAATTTCCAGCAAATGCGTACATGTCGCTAAAAGGGTTCAAGAATATGTCATCCATCTTGAATATACCTGCAAAATCAGCAAACACTTAGACAAATTTTCAAGATTTTGAAAAACAGTGACACAAAAGCTAAATATCAACTATTTTGACACAACAGCGAAATCACACTAGACAGATAAGCGAAATCAGTATAAGTGACTAATAAACGAAATCAGTATAAGTGACTGATAAGCGAAATCATAATGTGACATATAAGCGAAATCATAATGTCTCTAAAAGCGAAATATGTATGTCTGAATAAGCGAAATATGGTAATGTCCGTATGAGCGAACTAGACAATGTCCGAATAAGCGAACCTAAACTGTATCTAAAAGCGAAATCCCTTCGAATGACCGAAAAAGCGAAACCAGGTTTTAATCAAATTTCATCATGTTTTAGTCCAAATTTTAACCTGATTCTTTCTAGGGTTTGTTAATTGTATGTTTTACACGTTATACTCGAATTTTAGGCCATTTCAACCGTAGGAACTTAGTTCAAAATGAAAAAGTATATGAGAAAGTGAGTAGAAATGAGAGAATACTGTCGAATCAGCTGTAGTAGTATGAACTCCTCGTCCTGAAGCTCTGATACCACTTGTTGGACCGTTTTGTGTCACACCCCGAATTTCCACGTGTCACCGGTGGGCCCGGTAGGGGAGTATCGTGACGTGGTTGGCAACATAATAGTCAAACAACACAATATTTAAATGCACAGCGGAAGCAAAGTATAGATTTAATTCAACCAACGATATTGTAATATTAAGTATCACAAATAGTCGAATATAAATCCACAGGTAGATCAAGTTTAAAAAGGAAACAAATGTTCAACAGTTATGACATCCAAGCTGGCGAGACTTAATGTGGATGCTAGGAGACAAGCCAGCCTATTTCGCGTAGTACCTGCACTTAACCTTTTAAGAAAATACGTCAGTTTACACTGGTAAATACAATCAACCGACTCATTTTGAACAGAGTTTAAGAAAATGCATTTAAGGCACAAGGCACAAATAATATTTTATAACTTGGGATAATTATGTAAATATATAAACTTGTAAACGAATTACATGTTTCTTATGCGTTCAGTAGTCCGGTCCTTAAACTGGATTAAAGATCAATAAACACACCACTTTATATAATGAGACACTGACAGGTGTACGCCTACACCTGAGTGCTAAGGTCGTGGCCATCTCGTAAGATGATGCCAGGGATATCCGGGACATGGTCATTAACCCCCCAAAGGCTTTAAGCAAACAAAACATTTCAAAACAGAGCATATCAATGATTTAACCTCTATTCGATTAAAGATTCAATGCTGGACCAAGCGGTATTTTATATACCGTACCCCAAGCCCGTATAGGGAAAATAAGTTAAAAGTATTTACCTGAGTAAGTATAGTTCAAAATCAGCGAGTGCAAGTATCTTTTACTGGTTCTCCTATTCTGGAACGAAGGTTTATAACAACCTATTAGAATCCTAACGGGTCTTTAGTTAAGCTTACGCTTAGACCAATTAGTTTTAAAGATACGGTTCGTACGCACGATTAAGCGAAGACCGGATAGAATGTGATTTAGACCCGACAAGTTTGAAGACTTGCTTAATATGGGTATATGATACACATTCTGGATTTTGAGATAAAACCGATAAGGTTTGACCCGTTTCGGCTAATTTATGTAAACTAGTTACATAAACCGAACCGAACGCGCATGAAGCGTAACGGGTATCCGTAATAGTCCTTACAGGTTTCCTAAGTTAACATGCCCTAAATATGTTGTGATATCCGTAGGATACCTTCCGTTATGCCCAAAACGAGTTTAATTGCTTATTAAGCCCCGTAGGGGTATTTTGGTCATTTTAAAGGTTATAAAAGTAATTAATTTATCTTCTGTGATCCGGGTCTGATTAAATCAGTAAAATGGTTTATTTTCACAGGGTATAACATTTGGTTATAAGTTTTATATATTAAAATAGTTTTAAACCCAAACTATGCGTTAAATACGCGTATAAAGTCGTTTTAAGCGACGTACGGGTTAAAATACGATTCTGAGTTTCCGGTTCAGTTTAAAAGGCTCAAAATACTATAATTATTATTTAAAATCAGTAGCAATTGGATTGGCGCCATTCGGACGTGTAAAACTCATTTTATGGCCGAAAAGGGCATTTTCGGTATTAACCGAATTAAGGCGCTAATCCTAGCTTAGGATCAGTTTAAAAATAATTAAAAATCCTCAAAAATCCCAAAATATTATTTAACATCAGTGGGGAAAAGTTTTGGTGCCGAAAATCGGGTCTAGATAGGCTATGCGCTAATCGCGCCGATTAATTAATAAAAAGCTTATTATTTACGCAAATGCGCATATCTCCTAATCTAGACCTCCGATTGACGTGAAAATTTACAGACATGATTAATAATCAGTAACTAAGATTATTTTATTTTCATATCTCCAAAAATCTCGTTTTATGATCATAAGGGCATTACGGTCAATATTTAGGCGATTAACGGAAACATCTGACGATTAGGGATTCGAGTGGTATAAACGCAGAGGCTTATACACACATGTAACTAGGTCCTAATGGAACCTTAAGGCATGTCTAAACTTATATATATCGGGTCAGAACTGAGGTCAACGCAAAAGTCAAACTTTTGCGTCTCTCGGTTCCGAATCGGTTCAAAACAGCAAGTTGTCGAATCAAACAAGCCTAGACAAGTTTTTATACTTATTTTTAGGTTATACGAATAATAAAACAGATTACACGCCTTTTACATGGTTAAATATGCGTTTAACGATTCTGTTGACTTTTTCTATACATGTTTGACTCGACAAACGACCTAGATAGATTAGGAATCAGTGAGTGCCCTTTTTGGGGTTTATTAACCATATAATTACCAACTTATAACAACCTTTGATTCGACAATATTCTGAACCTTATGTGTTTTATCGTGAAGTCAAACCGTAGTTACGACGGTTTGATTTCTAAGCTACTAACTAAGGAAAACTTGATCGAGAAGGGTTAGACATACTTACACTTGATTAATGGATGATGTGGGATGCTTGGGGCCTGCTTGTAAGCTCTGGAAATGCTCAGAAGTTGAATGTGGGTGTATGTTGCAACATGTAACTTTTTATAAGAACTTGGATCCTTATCAATTAAGTCTAGGGATGTTGTTAGATGTCCAACATGTGTCCTACAAGCTATAAACCACCTTAGGGCAGCCCAATGTTTCGTAAAAATGAAATTGGAGTCGGATACATGCATCTACAGGCTGCTGACAAAAATTTCGCAACTGGGCACCCCATACGCATCGTAGGCATTTAAGCCCTACGATGCGCAGGGCATCATACGATGCGCAGCAATAAACCCCCTACGATGCGCAAGCCTACAATCTGATTTCTTAAATTTGCAATTTAGTCCCTGGTCCCCCGAAACATCGCTTTCACATCCCAATCTTGCATATGAAGCTTTGTTATTTAACATATGGGGCTTTAAGACTTATACCCACTTTGTTAAGCCCTCGGGTAACTCTGTGATCACCCGAAAAGCCCTAAATTTCAACGTTGACACTTATAACCCTCGTACACGAATTTTGTCACAACTTGCTCATACGATATCGAAACTTCATGAAATTTTTGTGGTACATTCTAGTGAGCATAATTAATCGTTACAAAGCTTCGGGTTTGTCAAAAGGTCACTCAGAGGTATAACTTAAACATGTTGGCACATTTAACCCCTGTAGTTTGTAATCTCTCACTTTCTTTCACAATTCGCTTCGTATGATCCATGATCTATTCGTTTAAGGTTATAAACATCATGTGGGGTTATTGCAAAGTCTATTTATTCATTGTTGACACTTTGAACCCTTCTATGCACACAGTTTCACTGTTTGTCAACTTTAGTCCTTCAAGAACATTCCTTCACACGTTCAAACCTATGACACGTGTCAACACCTTATAGGACGTAAATTTTCGAGGTGTTACATCCTCACCCCCTTAAAATAAATCTCGACCCGAGATTTACTGAAATAAGTAAGGGTATTTTTCTTTCATCGTGGATTCAACCTCCCACGTGAATTCGGGACCTCTACGGGCATCCCATTTGACCTTTACAAAAGGTATATGCTTCCTTCGAAGCTTCCTCACCTGTCGATCTTTGATCGACAAAGGTTTTTCCACAAATTTCAAGCTCTCATCGATCTGCACATCTGTATAGGGTATAACCACTGATTCGTCAGCGGAGTCAGCGAAACACTTCTTCAGATTGCAAATGTGGAACACATTGTGTATACTACTGAGCTCTTCAGGTAATTTTAACTTGTAGGCAACTGACCCGACACGTTCGATAACCTCGAAAGGTCCTATGTATCTCGGGCTTAGCTTACCTTTCTTACCAAATCGCATTACTCCCTTCCAGGGTGACACTTTAAGTAGGACTTTTTCACCTACTTCGAAGTGAAAATCCTTACGATTTGGATCAGCATAAATCTTCTGCCTATTCCGGGCAGCTTGGAGATTGTTTCGAATTTGGACAATCTTGTCCGTCGTTTCGAACACGATCTCTGGTCCTGATAACTGGACTTCTCCAACTTCCGCCCAACAAACTGGTGATCTACACTTTCTACCATATAATGCCTCAAAAGGCGCAGCCTTGATGCTGGTATGGTAGCTATTGTTGTAGGAGAATTCGATTAATGGCAGGTTCTTATCCCAGCTACCTCCCAAATCGATTGCACATGCTCGTAGCATGTCTTCCAACGTTTGAATAGTACGCTCACTCTGACCGTCTGTCTGTGGATGGTAAGCCGTACTAAAGTTCAAACGTGTGCCCAAAGATTGCTGGAAACTTTTCCAAAAATGTGATGTGTATCTAGTATCTCGGTCAGAGATAATAGCTACAGGTATGCCATGTAGAGCTACAATCTTATCAACGTACAGTTGGGCTAACATATCGGAGCTGTAGGTCTCCTTAATAGGTAGGAAATGTGCTGACTTAGTCAGTCGGTCAACTATCACCCAGATGGTGTCATTTCCTTTCCTTGTCTTGGGTAACTTGGTGATAAAATCCATAGTTACCATTTCCCACTTCCATGTAGGAAGTTCAGGTTGTTGTAGCAAACCTGACGGTTTTTGATGTTCTGCCTTGACTTGCGCACACGTCAAGCATTTAGCTACATAGGTAGCTACAGACTTCTTCAAGCCTATCCACCAATAATTTGCTCTAAGATCATGGTACATTTTATCAGCTCCAGGATGAACAGAATATTTAGAGCTATGGGCTTCCTGGAGGATAACATCTCGGAGTCCTCCATAAATTGGAACCCATATTCTTCCATTCAATCTAAGAATTCCATCCTTACTAAGAGATAACTGCTCCTCAGTTACTCCTAGCTTTTCGTTAGGATAATTAGCTTCCAACACAGCTTCTTTCTGTGCAGCTAACAACCTTTCTATCAAGCTGTTCTTTAATTCCATGCTCTTGGCATTGATTCGGATGGGTTTCACCCTTTCTTTCCGACTCAAGGCATCGGCGACTACATTCGCCTTGCCGGGATGGTATCTTATTTCACAATCGTAGTCATTAAGAGTTTCCATCCAACGACGTTGCCTCATGTTCAAGTCCTTCTGGTTGAACAGATGTTGAAGGCTCTTGTGATCAGAATAGATCACACATTTGATTCCATATAAGTAGTGCCTCCACAGTTTTAGTGCGAATACAACGGCACCCAACTCCAAGTCGTGGGTGGTGTAATTCTTTTCGTGCACCTTTAACTGACGTGAAGCATAGGCAATGACTTTGCCTTTTTGCATAAGCACACATCCCATCCCGGTGTGTGATGCATCACAATAAACTACAAACTCCTCTATTCCATCAGGCAATGTCAATACTGGAGCATTGCTCAACTTTTGTTTCAGAATATCAAAGGATTCCTGCTGCTTAGGACCCCAGTCAAACTTAATCTTCTTACGTGTCAGCGAAGTCAGGGGTGCAGCAATCCTTGAAAAGTTTTCTATGAATCGTCTATAGTATCCTGCCAAACCTAGGAAGCTACGAATTTCTGTAGGCGTCTTTGGCTCATGCCAATTCATGACAGATTCAACTTTAGCGGGATCTACTTGGATACCACGCTCACTAACAACATGTCCAAGAAATTGGACTGCTCGAAGCCAGAATTCACACTTTGAGAACTTGGCATAGAGCTTCTCTTTATGAAGTAGTTCCAGTATGCAGTGAAGATGCTTCTCATGGTCAGCTTGGTTCTTTGAGTAGATGAGAATGTCGTCGATGAAGACGATGACGAATTTGTCTAAATGCGGCTTGCAAACGCGATTCATGAGATCCATGAATGCGGCCGGTGCATTAGTGAGCCCAAAAGGCATCACTAGGAACTCGTAATGACCATAACGAGTCCTAAATGCTGTTTTGTGCACATCTTCATCTCTAACCTTCAATTGATGGTAGCCTGACCTCAAGTCAATCTTCGAGAAGAAACTTGCCCCTTGTAGTTGATCGAACAGATCGTCGATTCTGGGCAAAGGATACCTATTCTTGATAGTAACCTTATTAAGCTCACGGTAGTCGATGCATAATCGCATCGATCCATCTTTCTTCTTTACAAATAAAACTGGTGCTCCCCAAGGAGACGAACTAGGTTTGATGAAACCTTTGGCTAGCAAATCATCTAGCTGCGTCCTCAATTCCTTCATCTCTGTTGGTGCCAACCTATAAGGCGCCCTTGCAACTGGTGCTGATCCAGGAATAATGTCAATTCTGAATTCCACTTGCCTATCTGGTGGCAAACCAGGTAGTTCTTCAGGAAATACTTCGGGGTATTCAGAAATGACTGGGATCTCTCCAATCTTGGGTTTCGGTTCATCAATAATCACCTGTGCCATGTAGATGACACAGCCCTTCTTCAAACACTTTGAGTCTTTGAGTATAGACATCTTCTCGGGCAGCCCATACTGGGTATCTCCCTGGATAGTAAGTGATTCACCAGACGAAGTCTTGATCCTCACTTGCTTCTTATTGCAGATAATCTGGGCCTGGTTATGCGATAACCAGTCCATACCCAATACTATGTCAAAGCCGGCTAACTTAAAGGGAAGTAAGGACAAAGGAAAAGAGTGATTCCTAATGGATATAAAACATCCATCTAATAAAGTTGAAGCGGTTTCTAAAGTGCCATCTGCTAGTTCCACCTCATACTTCACACTTAAAGTTCTAACAGGTAGTTTCAACAATTCACAAAACTTATTATCTACAAACGACTTATCAGCGCCTGAATCAAATAACACTCTCGCATAAACATCATTTACGAGAAAGGTACCTGTTATCACGTTATCGTCCTTAATGGCTTCCTTAGCATCCATTCTGAAGACCCTCGCATTGGTCTTCTTCCCCTCTTCATTCTTCCTTGTAAATTTTGGGCAGTTGGATTTGATATGTCCCTTTTCATTGCAACTATAACACGTTGCATCCTTTATTTTCTTGCACTCCAGGGTCTTATGTTCCGTAGACTTGCAAATCCCACATGGCCTTGGCTGGTATTGGGATTTTGAGTCAAGTCTGCACTTTCCAAAATGGTACTTTCTGCAAATTTTACATCTGGGTTTTTCACCAGACTGCTGACCATCTTTCTTGAATCCTGACCCCTTCTTAGAGTCATTGTTTCCCTTCTGCTTCTTATCTGATCGTCGTGAGTTGTCATCCTCACGCTTTCTTTTCTCCGTATCAGTTTTCCTCAGTGACCTCAGTCTGACAGCATCTGAGGTCAGAGATAACGATATGTCCGTTACTGACCGAAAAGTGGTTGGTCTGGAAGCTTTTACACTTGCTTTGATCTCCGGTTCCAAACCCCCGATAAAACGAGCTATACGTTTAGGCTCCGGAGTCACCAAATAAGGGACCAACCTTGACAAAGTATTGAAAGTAGTAAGGTAGGCCTGACAGTCCAGGTTTTTCATGACCAGTGCCAGGAAGTCAGATTCAATTCTCTCTACCTCATGTTGAGGGCAGAAATTTTCCTTGATTAATGCCGTGAACTCTTCCCATGTCATGTTGTATAACGGGACTTTCCCTGTGGCTTGGATCAAAGATCTCCACCAGGCTAAGGCTTCTCCTTTGAAAGACTGCGAGACAAACTTCACTATGTCCCTATTATGACAACCACTAATATCCACCACAGTATCCATTTCATCCATCCACGTCATGCAATCAACAGCTCCTTTTTCCCCATTGAAGTCTCTGGGTTTGCACGACACGAAGTACTTATATGTGCAACCCCTATTACGAGGTTCTTGGTTCTGCACAACTCTTTGGGATGGATTACTCCTTTGATTCGAGGAGTGGTGAGTATTACTGTTGTGGGCAGTGTGGGTCCTGGAGGGTGTTCTAGTGTGTGATGCAGAATGGGTCCTCGTATGGGTACCACTTGATCCATGGTGCTGTCTACCCATAGCTATATTAACCGCATTATTTATCATAGCTTGCAACTCTGGGCCTGCTACGTTAACTTGGGCATTTTCATTCACTATCCCTGGGTGACTGTTGACCTCGTTTGAGTCTGCCATGTATCTAGAACTGTCACATATTGATAACAATTTATTGGTGAGTTTATTATAAAATTGTCTTTTATGGCAATTTATTAACCGTGGTAAACTTAGACCAAATATGGTTAATTTATTACTCACATAAATTTAGGATTTCTAATATAATTTATCCTAATTATAAAACAATAATAGTTTTATTAGCACATAAGGCCTAGTCACAGGGACAATTTAAATTATAAGCTATGAATTCATAGAATCAAGGCTTTTTAAGGTTTGAACCTAGTTCATTACCTTTATCAGACAGGGTCATAGACTAATACTGTCTTTTGTCTCATATGAAAAATGAGAAGGGCCCGTAGGCATTCCATTACCAATGGATGGTAAAAGAACTTATCATATTTATTAATGATTTAACCCATGATTCAGAGATCATTTAGTTGGGTTTAGAATCTTTGAAAAGATCCATCTATAATAATAACACGTGTGTTTTTAGCTAATCATGTCTGCCAGGAGTGTTAACATGTTTTCAGATGTTAACAGAGATTTGAATCTTTTTAAATAGTTTTACCATCTGGGCCCGGTCCTAAAATGACATACAGGCTAGGTTATACTTTTAAGATCCTTACAAAATAACATAGGCAGATAGACTTTTAAAAAGAATGAATTTTGATTTATTTATTTCATATATCTTTTAATTATGCATAACATAGCAAAGATGAAATTTATAAACTTACATTCCATTAAACTAAAAGTAGTACATTTTTGCCCTAAACGGGACTTTTCACAGAAACAGATGCCCGCGCAGGAGCTATACATATAATACATGCCCACGCAGGGGTCTTACAGAAAGATGTGCCCACGCAGGGGTTAAATTAGAAACAAGTCCTCGTATGGGACTAAGTACAAAAGGTAGATGTCCACGCAGGGACTACATACTCATACAAATAATAAATGTCCACGTAGGGACTTGATTTAAATGAGGAAGTACAATAATACATATATGGGGATTTAACGATCCCGTTTCTTCTTCTTCCCCTTAAGCAAGCTTGCCAACCCACTCATAAATCCCTCATTCTTCTTACGTTCCTTCTGGAAGTCTTGCTCCACTTTGGCCAGTCTTCGGCGGAGTTCCTCCTGCTCATGGAGAGGAGCCCCTGGTGGCTGGTAATGTGGTGGCGGCTGAACAGGTGCTTGATACCCCTGAGTTGGGTATCCCATTCCCCAAGGAGGTCCGTATGGTCCTTCAGGATTATTATGGGCTTGGTAGCTTGCTGCTACGTTGTAAGGGTCATCAGCATAGTTATAGCCATGGTATGCTGGTGGTCCATATGGGTTGTAAGTTGCCGGAGCAGTATACGCAGGGATTGGGTGGCCAAAACCCGGTGGTGACGGTACTATAGGTGCTGAATTCACCTCCGAAACTGGGACAGAAGATCCACCCATCTGTGGGCCTTCATGAGTTGGCGGGTAATGGCTACCGCTAGAGTGTTGAGGAGTGTTGATATGAACTCCCACTGGTCGTACTGACATCCGCGGGCCAGTCCTCCTACGTCTTGGAGGTGCTGGAGGCTCTAAATGAACTGGTGGCGGTGGAGGCGGTGGCGTGACTGCCACAAACCCGTGTCGTCCAGAGGAATCTTGATGAGGCTGCTGTTGCGGATGAGATGCTGAATGAGACGGTGTATGGTGAGACGGTGTATGGTGAGATGGTGTATGGTGAGATGGTGTATTGTACCACTCACACCGTTCAAACCGTGCCATGTGGCTATCCGGACCCTGGTATGGTGTCCCGTGATATGACGATCCGTCAGAGATCACGAAAGGATGGTTAAATGATCCGGTTGAAGCCTCGACGGGATCTGTGTCCTCGTCCATATCCTGATCACCCGAAAAGTGATCTTCCGGTCCAAGTGGGTTAAAACCCACTTGCTCTGGCAGGTACTCTGCCGGGTTAAACTGACCCTGAAAAACTGGAGTAGGGTCGCCAAAGTAACGTTGCGGGTTGTGGGGTTCATTCTCTGACTGTGGCCCATAAGAGTCATGATATGGAGGTGTTGAGGAATGCGAAAAAGATCGCCTGGCATCGTCTTCGTAGGTCCTCCATAGTTCCCGCGTTTCGTCGTTCCTTGTAGAAGTAGTTCGTCGAAACGAAGGTCCTGCCTCATGATCGTTAGGGGCACTAGCTGGCTCCTTTCCTCGATCACCTCGTCTAAATCTTGGCGGCATTATTGTACCTGTTAAAACACACAAGATAATAACAAGGAAAAATAGAAGGCAAAATTTAAATAAATAAAATTTGAACAATTTGGATTATTCCTAAGTTCTTTGTCTAGACTCGAAGATTTAGGAATGTGCAATTGTGTAACTGAGATTAAACACAAAAGGTTAGTGTTTAATTCACTCAGAGTTGGCTCTGATACCAACCTGTCACACCCCGAATTTCCACGTGTCACCGGTGGGCCCGGTAGGGGAGTATCGTGACGTGGTTGGCAACATAATAGTCAAACAACACAATATTTAAATGCACAGCGGAAGCAAAGTATAGATTTAATTCAACCAACGATATTGTAATATTAAGTATCACAAATAGTCGAATATAAATCCACAGGTAGATCAAGTTTAAAAAGGAAACAAATGTTCAACAGTTATGACATCCAAGCTGGCGAGACTTAATGTGGATGCTAGGAGACAAGCCAACCTATTTCGCGTAGTACCTGCACTTAACCTTTTAAGAAAATACGTCAGTTTACACTGGTAAATACAATCAACCGACTCATTTTGAACAGAGTTTAAGAAAATGCATTTAAGGCACAAGGCACAAATAATATTTTATAACTTGGGATAATTATGTAAATATATAAACTTGTAAACGAATTACATGTTTCTTATGCGTTCAGTAGTCCGGTCCTTAAACTGGATTAAAGATCAATAAACACACCACTTTATATAATGAGACACTGACAGGTGTACGCCTACACCTGAGTGCTAAGGTCGTGGCCATCTCGTAAGATGATGCCAGGGATATCCGGGACATGGTCATTAACCCCCCAAAGGCTTTAAGCAAACAAAACATTTCAAAACAGAGCATATCAATGATTTAACCTCTATTCGATTAAAGATTCAATGCTGGACCAAGCGGTATTTTATATACCGTACCCCAAGCCCGTATAGGGAAAATAAGTTAAAAGTATTTACCTGAGTAAGTATAGTTCAAAATCAGCGAGTGCAAGTATCTTTTACTGGTTCTCCTATTCTGGAACGAAGGTTTATAACAACCTATTAGAATCCTAACGGGTCTTTAGTTAAGCTTACGCTTAGACCAATTAGTTTTAAAGATACGGTTCGTACGCACGATTAAGCGAAGACCGGATAGAATGTGATTTAGACCCGACAAGTTTGAAGACTTGCTTAATATGGGTATATGATACACATTCTGGATTTTGAGATAAAACCGATAAGGTTTGACCCGTTTCGGCTAATTTATGTAAACTAGTTACATAAACCGAACCGAACGCGCATGAAGCGTAACGGGTATCCGTAATAGTCCTTACAGGTTTCCTAAGTTAACATGCCCTAAATATGTTGTGATATCCGTAGGATACCTTCCGTTATGCCCAAAACGAGTTTAATTGCTTATTAAGCCCCGTAGGGGTATTTTGGTCATTTTAAAGGTTATAAAAGTAATTAATTTATCTTCTGTGATCCGGGTCTGATTAAATCAGTAAAATGGTTTATTTTCACAGGGTATAACATTTGGTTATAAGTTTTATATATTAAAATAGTTTTAAACCCAAACTATGCGTTAAATACGCGTATAAAGTCGTTTTAAGCGACGTACGGGTTAAAATACGATTCTGAGTTTCCGGTTCAGTTTAAAAGGCTCAAAATACTATAATTATTATTTAAAATCAGTAGCAATTGGATTGGCGCCATTCGGACGTGTAAAACTCATTTTATGGCCGAAAAGGGCATTTTCGGTATTAACCGAATTAAGGCGCTAATCCTAGCTTAGGATCAGTTTAAAAATAATTAAAAATCCTCAAAAATCCCAAAATATTATTTAACATCAGTGGGGAAAAGTTTTGGTGCCGAAAATCGGGTCTAGATAGGCTATGCGCTAATCGCGCCGATTAATTAATAAAAAGCTTATTATTTACGCAAATGCGCATATCTCCTAATCTAGACCTCCGATTGACGTGAAAATTTACAGACATGATTAATAATCAGTAACTAAGATTATTTTATTTTCATATCTCCAAAAATCTCGTTTTATGATCATAAGGGCATTACGGTCAATATTTAGGCGATTAACGGAAACATCTGACGATTAGGGATTCGAGTGGTATAAACGCAGAGGCTTATACACACATGTAACTAGGTCCTAATGGAACCTTAAGGCATGTCTAAACTTATATATATCGGGTCAGAACTGAGGTCAACGCAAAAGTCAAACTTTTGCGTCTCTCGGTTCCGAATCGGTTCAAAACAGCAAGTTGTCGAATCAAACAAGCCTAGACAAGTTTTTATACTTATTTTTAGGTTATACGAATAATAAAACAGATTACACGCCTTTTACATGGTTAAATATGCGTTTAACGATTCTGTTGACTTTTTCTATACATGTTTGACTCGACAAACGACCTAGATAGATTAGGAATCAGTGAGTGCCCTTTTTGGGGTTTATTAACCATATAATTACCAACTTATAACAACCTTTGATTCGACAATATTCTGAACCTTATGTGTTTTATCGTGAAGTCAAACCGTAGTTACGACGGTTTGATTTCTAAGCTACTAACTAAGGAAAACTTGATCGAGAAGGGTTAGACATACTTACACTTGATTAATGGATGATGTGGGATGCTTGGGGCCTGCTTGTAAGCTCTGGAAATGCTCAGAAGTTGAATGTGGGTGTATGTTGCAACATGTAACATTTTATAAGAACTTGGATCCTTATCAATTAAGTCTAGGGATGTTGTTAGATGTCCAACATGTGTCCTACAAGCTATAAACCACCTTAGGGCAGCCCAATGTTTCGTAAAAATGAAATTGGAGTCGGATACATGCATCTACAGGCTGCTGACAAAAATTTCGCAACTGGGCACCCCATACGCATCGTAGGCATTTAAGCCCTACGATGCGCAGGGCATCATACGATGCGCAGCAATAAACCCCCTACGATGCGCAAGCCTACAATCTGATTTCTTAAATTTGCAATTTAGTCCCTGGTCCCCCGAAACATCGCTTTCACATCCCAATCTTGCATATGAAGCTTTGTTATTTAACATATGGGGCTTTAAGACTTATACCCACTTTGTTAAGCCCTCGGGTAACTCTGTGATCACCCGAAAAGCCCTAAATTTCAACGTTGACACTTATAACCCTCGTACACGAATTTTGTCACAACTTGCTCATACGATATCGAAACTTCATGAAATTTTTGTGGTACATTCTAGTGAGCATAATTAATCGTTACAAAGCTTCAGGTTTGTCAAAAGGTCACTCAGAGGTATAACTTAAACATGTTGGCACATTTAACCCCTGTAGTTTGTAATCTCTCACTTTCTTTCACAATTCGCTTCGTATGATCCATGATCTATTCGTTTAAGGTTATAAACATCATGTGGGGTTATTGCAAAGTCTATTTATTCATTGTTGACACTTTGAACCCTTCTATGCACACAGTTTCACTGTTTGTCAACTTTAGTCCTTCAAGAACATTCCTTCACACGTTCAAACCTATGACACGTGTCAACACCTTATAGGACGTAAATTTTCGAGGTGTTACATTTTGCGACCCCGAAAAGTCAGTTGAGAACGTTCATCTTCACATACGAAGGCGGAATCAACGTAAATGAAGTTACACAGCTTTTCCTATTCAACTCCTTCTCTTTTATTGCTTTTTGAATCAATTTTGACAGAGTTCGGTTACACAAGCAATGAGATGGTTCCGCTCCAATGGTTCACAACTAATGATTAGGTTCGCTCATATTGACTATATATAGCCTATGTGATTTCGCTTTTATGACCAGCCACAAAAGCGAAACCTCTAAGAAACCCTATAAGCGAAACCATCTTTAACATATAAGCGAAACCTACTACCCTTGGAGCAAAACCTCTAACCTATATGTACATACAAACGAAATACCATTCTAACCTATGTACACATAAGCGAAATACATTATTAAACCCTAATTTTACTTTCAAGACTCTATGTTGACCTATCTTAACCTAAGACATGATGTAGACGTAGTCAACAGACATTCTGTGCATCAACAGGGTTCAGGCCATGCAGGAAGAACTATCTCAATTTCGCAAACTCAAAGTTTGGGAGTTAGTAGATTTACCTGAAGGAAAGTTTCTGACTGTTATAAAATGGGTCTTTCGTAACAAGATGGATGATCGTGGAGTAGTGATCAAGAACAAGGCTAGATTGGTGGTGCAAGGTTTTCGTCAGGAGGAAGGATTTGATTACGAAGAAGTTTTTGCTCCAGTTGCAAGATTGGTGGCAATCAGAATATTCCTGGCATACGCGTCATACAGGAATTTCAAAGTTTTTCAGATGGACGTAAAGAGCGCTTTTCTGTATGGGAAGGTAAAGGAAGAAGTCTACGTGTGTCAGCCTCCGGGTTTCGAAGATCCTCATTTTCCAGGTCGCTACTACAAGTTGGACAAAGTCCTCTATGGTCTTCACCAAGCTCCACGTGCTTGGTACGAGACTTTGTCAACTTATCTTTTGAAGTGTGGATACACCAGAGGAACAATCGACATGACTCTCTTCACCAAACGAATCGGAGAAGACGTAATGCTGGTCCAGATTTATGTGGACGATTTCATCTTCGGGTCAACAAATGAGGAGTTATGTAAAGAATTCGAGACCGTGATGAAGGCAAAGTTTGACATGAGCATGATGGGAGAACTCACGTTCTTCTTAGGGCTAGAAGTGAAGCAAAAGGAGGACGGCATTCTTATTCATCAGGCTAAGTACATTCGGGATATTCTCGCGAAATACAACATGAACGACTGCAAAGTTGCAAGCACTCCATTTGCCTCTCAGACAGAGCTTACTCTAGATCCTCAAGGAAAACCAGTGAACAAGTCCTTTTATCGCTCAATGATAGGCTCTCTGATGTACTTAACTGCAAGCAGGCCTGACATTATGTGGGCAGTCTGTCTCTATGCTCATTTTCAGACTAATCCCAAAGAATCACATGAAACCGCTGTGAAGCGCATCTTCCGCTATCTTAAAGGAACTCCGAAACAAGGTCTTTGGTATCCTAAAGATAGTAATTTTGATCTTATTGCTTATTCTGATAGTGATCATGCAGGTTGTAAAGTAGATCGTAGGTCTGTATCAGGAGGCTGTCAATTCTTGGGAAATCGTCTGATCTCTTGGCAAAGCAAGAAGCAGACAACGGTGTCCACCTCCACCGCTCAAGCCGAGTACACTGCGGCCTACAGTTGCTGTTCACAAGTTCTCTGGATACAAAATTAGTTGTTGGATTATGGAATCAACATCATGAAGACTCCTATATTCATCGACAATGAGGCATGTCTGGGAATTTTGAAGAATCCCATCCACCACTCCAGAACAAAGCATATTGAAATTCTTATTCACGCAATTTGAGATGCCTACGAGAAAGGATACATTCAAGTGGTGCCAGTGGATACAACACAGCAACGGGCCGATATTTTCACGAAAGCCTTTGATAAAACTCGATTCAACCAGCTGGTAACCTGGTTGGAAATGGTCAATTTCCTTGAATGGAAATGAATCTTGTTGTCCAAAATCGTTCGTAAATACTCTATCTTTTGTCCATATTAGTTAAAAAAAGACGTTTGTTAAAAGTAAAACAAGTATCATAAAACGTTGCTCACCAAAAAGATTTTCTAAATTTTAAAATTTTATTTTCGGGCAATGGACTTTCGAAAATAAAGATTTTAGGGGGGATATTCCAGAAAATCAAAATAGATGCTCGTGTCTGACTCTTGTTAGAAGAAATAATAGAAAATTGCTAACACTTTGTCATTTCTTGAAAAACAGAAAACAAAAAGAAATCGGGGTACCAAGCAACGACGTGTCAGTAGATTCAGCAACACCAATGAGTAAACTGCTGTTAGGGAGAAAAACATAACGCCTACACAAGGATTCTGGCTTTTCTCAGGCATTACAGATCATAGTGGGTAACACGTTGCGGCATATGGCTTAATGGTCTTAAATCTTGCGTTGATAGATTGCCAAAGTCTGAGATCTCGGGTCTTTATATTGGTTTTTCATTCGGGGATATCATAGTTGTTCTTCTGCTGCATCCAGATACATGCTGACCTAGACGCTATGATATCTTTTCATAATAAGTGCCAAAAATGGCCAAAACTTTTCATAATAAGTGCCAAACATGGCCAAAACCTTAAGATGGATTAGTTTGGTCTCTCTGCTGTACGAAAGTACTGACCTGTTCACCAAATTGTCTATCATCGAATCGTACCAAATTTGGTATTTGTCTCCGCCCTCGATAGTTTTCGGGATCTCTGCTGTACGAAAGTACTGACCTGATCTCTACTCTATCGTTGAAAAGAATGAATCCAATATACTCACCTGTTATGAGGAACCTTTGTGCATACCTTGATCGTGGGGGTATGTCCTGATGTGGGACTCACGGGCGTAATGATTCTATTCTCAATAGCTTGTGTGGGGGCCATAGAAGTCTTGTCAATATTACCAAAAACATGATAAACGCGCTCTCCGAAGGCATGTTGAAAGAAGGATGCATGGATTTAAGCAGACAAACCTACTGGCAGTTTTTCTTGTGCCTTGATTCGCTAATAATAATAATATATAAGAAATTGACAAGTGTTGGTAATATGATCTTCTGCAGGTAAGTCGACGAGCGTCAAAAGAATCAAGAAAATCAGCTTAAAATGGAACCTCCCAAGTTTGAAAAACGAAGTTCGGAGTCAAAATGGCCCAAATTTTCTCTAGTTTGTAAATATTTCGTAATTTATAGTGTTTTAAACAAAATTGGCACGTTTTTCGAGAAAGTTTGAAAGTTACGAGCGAATTTAAAATTGATTTTGGAAAAGGGTTTGGATATTTATATTCACGGCGAAATTAAGATGCCGTCGAAATTAGTAATTTCGCTAGTCAGTTTTTTTTAAATATAAAAGGACATAACCGACCTTGTTTTTCAAATATTTCAAACTTTCTTTTCATCCTCTTTTCTAACAACCGGTTCAAAATCTAATTTGTTCAAGACTCCATTTATTCAATCTTTTCGATCTCATTGTTCGAACAAGACAACAGGTAACATATTCTGATACAATCATCGTCTACAGATCAATGTATGTGTGGGATTTCGTTGGATTCTTTTAAGTTTGGTTTCTTCTTGAAGTTCATATCTTAGATCTTGAATCAGTAACCTCTAGAGTATGTTGTGAATGTTTAAAACCGGTCTTGCTGACATTTCAATATGGTTGATCATATCTAGATTAGTCTGTGATCATTGTTGAACAACACAAGAAATCAGTTAGGGTTTTTAGAGGGTTTATGAAGAAATTTTTGGGGCCAGTGAAATAACTGATGAATACAGCGATGACCGTGGCGAAATTATCGTGAATCAAAGGATTTCAAAAGTCTTGAACGCGAGTTCGAGCAACCGGTGAAATAATTTATTTCGCCGGTAAGACGGCTTAGACGATTGTCTTCGCTGCTCGATCGTTTAGGGAACAAAGCCTACCTTCGCCGGCAATATCAGCGAAATTAAATTCAAACCTCATGTCTATGGCCTGCGAAATCATCCGATGCCCACCTTTGTGACCGGCGAAGATATCTTATCCGGGTTATAGCCATCAGCGAAAATCTGGCTTGTTTTCCTTCGTCGTTGCCGGCGAAATCACCGGTGATCAGATATTTTTGCTGGCAAAATTACTGGGTCTCGATAATAGTCATCGGCAAAGATAACCGTTTAGGCTTTCAGCGAGTTTAACTTTTAATTACTTTTGCAATTTTTGTAAATATTTTCTAAAATTAAATTATCTTTTATTTAACCTAAAATATGTGTAAATATTTTCTAAACTTATTTTTCTTATACAATATGCAAATATTTTTTATTATTATCTCGTTGTAAATATTGTACCTTTATGTCGTGAATTTCCTAACTTGGCTCGTTTGTTGTTTCAGAAGAAAGATGGTGAAAATCGTCGAGTGGGATAAGACATTGAAACATAATCAAACGCAGCAAGATGGATACGATCAAGTAGGATTGGCTACGCGGTTGAAAAAGAAGTTCCCATTTATCGCATCCACATTCAAGAGTTCTAGGAAAATGCGAAGCCTGAAACTATTAACAAAGCCAGAGGGATATCTTCAATAATCCGCAACAAACGTATAATTGTAACTGAAGAAAGGATTCGAAAGGTTCTGAAGCTGGGAGATAATGCAGAGGATCTAGCTCAGATCTGAGGAGTCCCATGTGTTTTTCACCGAATCTAAGCTAGATCTAGGATTTTTCGTAATAAAAATTGAGTTATCTTCATCTTTTCTTCAATCTTTCACTTTAAACGGTGGCATCAGGATCTAAACGAACTATAGACTTGATGGATAGTCTGGAGTTGATTTAGGAATGGATTTCTGCCAGAGATGACGACCATAATACGGATTTCAACATAAACCCGTCATGAACAGACGTTTGAAGGACAGGGGTGATTCTCGCCCGATCAGAACGGTTGTATATTGATGAGTTTACCATTGTCACAATACGTACCGTGCCGTCATCGTTAAACTAGAAACTTAGAAACTTTACAAAGTAATAAACGGGACAAAGACCATCCGATCGAGCGGCAATCCGATTGGATAACCATCCGATCGAACAGCCACTCGATCAGGTGATACTTGCCTCATAATCTTTCAACACTTAGAAACTTTTTCAGATACTTGAAACCTTGGGACCTTGAATAGAATGGCAATCCGATCGGATAGCCATCCGATCGGACAGCCATTCGATCAGAGCAACCAAGACACTTTACAAGCTGCTAAACTTGAACCAAGTGGCAATCCGATCGGATAGCCATCCATTTCCCTCACACCTTGTCACTTCAGTCGACTGGCAATCCGATCGGATGGCCATCTGATCGGACAGCCATCCGATCCAGTGACGGATCGGACACTTTGTGCAATCTTGTTATTCTGTCCGACTCTTATCTATTGTAATCTAATCAGGCTAATTCTAAAAGAGCTCCCTTTAATCCAATAACAGTCTTAATTGTTAAGCAATCACTGTGAGTATACTCGATCCCTTTTTGCTCTAAACTTTGGGATGTAACATGTATTCTATAAACTAAGAAACTTGATACTTTTGAATCTAAACTCTATCCTATATGTACGTGAAACTTGTGATTCTTGATTCTTGACTCTTTGTGCTATGTGACGTTTAATCCAGAAGTGTGTAGTTTCGCCTTAACAATAGTAGCGCTATAGGAGATGCACCTCCCCATTATTCTCGGGGGTATTGTTAGGAGGATTCTAGTTTACCTTGAGTCTTGGGTAAACACTAAAGCATCAGGATACTTGGGCTATCACTGGTTGGACTGCGACACTAGCACGGTTGAAACTATTTTATTACTTACATTGTAGATATGTGTTGCTTTAATCTATTACTCTATATACTCAAACTTGTATACTCGCCAGTACATTTTTGTACTGACTCTATTTTAATACATGTTGCAGGCTGATAGGATGTTGTGGAAACAAGTGAATCAAGCTAGGGTGATGCTTAGAAACCCACGTAGTTAATTAAACTTTGAACCATATTCAATATTTGGTGTAACTTGATACTTGATGTGATGGTTATTTGTTTTAGACAATGTCGAATCAACTCAATCTGTTATGAAATTTCTAGTGTTATGGAATCTCATGAGCAATCTGAACGCCTAGTGCTCATACCCCGATGTTTCTGCCATCGGTTGGGGTGTGACATACTGTAATGCCCTGCGTCCCTAAACTTTAGGCTTTTGCCAAGTTTAGTCCCTGGACTTTTTCTATCGTCAGTATTAGCCCTTAATCTTGTAATATTGATCTTTTGAAACTTGTGAAGCTTTGTGAGTCTTATTGATGCTAGGATCTTGATTCTTTATACTTAAACCATGATTCTTGGAACTTAAACTATGATTCTTGATGATTAAATCTAGATACTTGATACTTAGATTCTTAATACTTGATACTTTGGAAACTAGACTCTTGATACATATTTGGTGCTTGATTCTTGGATGAACGAGAGGTTGGAGTCTTGTCACTGGCTGAATCTATAAAACTTGGAAACTTTTGATGTTTATGATGTAATCTAGTTATGTGATACTTTTACCAAATAATATGCAACGCAACGCATAACCTAACTCGCAAAACGAATCAAGGACGGGACGCGGAAGGGGTGGAATTGACCAAGTGGCAATCCGATCGGATGACAATCCAATCGGATGACCACCCGTTCAGATGGCCACTCGATCGACCCACCAACTAATCCATATACACCGCCCTAGTCTCTCTCCCACACTATAAATAGGCCTGTCACATCAGTCCTTCACTAATGTGACAGCCCCACTCGACCCAGACGCACGCACACTACGTTTCTTTGATTTCTCAGCGATTTCGGTACGTTTTACACTAGAATCTTGTACTTTCTTGATCTACACATCATTCTCTACGTGATTCTCCTTTGAAATCACACTTTTCACCATGGAATCTCTTAGATCTGAGTTCTTAAGGATGATGTCATCATGGTGGTTTGTACACACTACTATATGATGTCATTCCTGGTAAGATCTAGCTCAGATCTGAGGAATCCCATGTGTTTTTTCCCGAATCTAAGCTAGATCTAGGATTTTTCATAATAAAACTTAAGTTATCTTCATCTTTTCTTTAATCTTTCACTTTAAACGGTGGAATCCGGATCTAAACGGACTGTAGACTTGATGGATAGTCTGGAGTTGATTTGGGAACGGATTTCTGCCAGAGATGACGACCATAATACGGATTTCGACATAAACCCGACATGAACAGACGTTTAAAGGACAGGGGTGATTCTCGCCCGATCAGAACGGCTGTATATTGATGAGTTTACCGTTGTCACAATACGTACCGTGCCATCATCGTTAAACTAGAAACTTAGAAACTTTACAAAGTTATAAACGGGGCAAAGACCATCTGATCGAGCGGCAATCCGATCGGATAGCCATCCAATCGAACAGCCACTCGATCAGGTGATACTTGCCTCATAATCTTTCAACACTTAGAAACTTTTTCAGAAACTTGAAACCTTGGGACCTTGGATAGAATGGCAATCCGATCGATAGCCATCAGATCGGACAGCCATCAGATCAAAGCAACCAAGGCACTTTACAAGCTGCTACACTTGAACAGAGTGGCAATCCGATCGGATAGCCATCCGTTTCCCTCACACCTTGTCACTTCAGTCGACTGGCAATCCGATCGGATGGTCATCCGATCGGACAGCCATCCGATCCAGTTACGGATCCCACACTTTGTGCAATCTCGTTATCCTGTCCGACTCTTATCTATTGTAATCTAATCAGGCTAATTCTAAAAGAGCTCCGTTTGATCCAATAACAGTCTTAGCTGTTAAGCAATCGCTGTGAGTATACTCGATCCCTTTTTGCTCTAAACTTTGGGATGTAACATGTATTCTATAAACTAAGAAACTTGATACTTTTGAATCTAAACTCTATCCTATGTGTACGTGAAACGTGTGATTCTTGATTCTTGACTCTTTGTGCTATGTGACGTTTAATCCAGAAGTGTGTAGTTCCGCCTTAACAATAGTAGCGCTATAGGAGATGCACCTCCCCATTATTCTCGGGGGTATTGTTAGGAGGATTCTAGTTTACCTTGAGTCTTGGGTAAACACTAAAGTATCAGGATACTTGGGCTATCACTGATTGGACTGCGACACTAGCATGGCTAAAACTATTTTATTACTTACATTATGGATATGAGTTGCTTTAATCTATTACTCTATATACTCAAACTTGTATACTCGCCAGCACATTTTTGTAGTGACTCTATTTTTAATACATGTTGCAGGCTGATAGGATGTTGTGGAAACAAGTGAATCAAGCTAGGGTGATGCTTAGAAACCCACGTACTTAATTAAACTTTGAACCATATTCAATATTTGGTGTAACTTGATACTTGATGTGATGGTTATTTGTTTTAGACAATGTCGAATCAACTCAATCTATTATGAAATTTCTAGTGTTATGGAATCTCATGAGCAATCTGAATGCCTAGTGCTCGCACCCTGATTTTTCCGCCATCGGTTGGGGTGTGACAGATTGGTATCAGAGCCATAACTATAGGGAATTAGGATAAGTAGGAATACTTGCCCTAGTCTATAGTTCTAGGAATCTTGACTCTTATTTGTTGTTTAAGACTTCTGCATTCTACCATATTTGCTTCCTAGCAGCACAGTTTCTCTGTTAAATATTACATGTCTTTCCTAAGGCTGATACAATATACACTCGATACTTAGGAAACATTGTCAATCAGTGTTTGCATTTTGCACGAAGTTTTCCCTCAAGTCAGGAGCGACATCCAAACCTTGATGGGAAATCTCCATATTATTCAAGTAAGTCTTGTCTGCGGATAAGTACCAACGCTATTAGGGTACAATGTTGTCAAGTTAGAGGTGAAACTCAGATCTTGATAACTAGTCCCACTCTTTGATGTTTTATGTCTCGCTAAGGCCTCGGAATTTCCATTCAATTGAGTACGTGAAAGGACCAAAAGGACGAATATCGTAGGCCTAACATCGATGACGTATTTGTCTAAGTAAGTCAAGACACGTTACCTCAATTTGAAAAGGATTCGAATCACTTTGGTTAGTCACCGTTCCTATACCCGAAACACTCTATGTTTTATGAGCCTATCTTTTATGCTATCTCGATTTTCATTTGGTTTTAAACTTAATTCTTCGTTTATTCTTGATTCTTCCTCTATTTTGAGACTTTTTACAAGAATCGCACATATGTCCGCAATCTAAAACGTTAACTCTAATCTCAGGATCAAACTAAATTTATTAAGTGTTATTCAATCTATGTGGGAATCATGATGCTATGTAAATCTATTTGATGAATCTATGTGTCGTTGGGTTTGTGAAACGCTAATGGTAACATGGCATGGAATACGAGACGGAAGTGACGTGTCTGAAACATGGTGGATACGCCGCTGGTACTTCCTATATATAAGTGTTTCCGGCATGTTACCAACTTTCGTACCAAGTGCCATACGAAACTTAATGTTTGCAGACCGGTGATGAGGATGTTGAAATCTAAGCTATGGAAACTACTCGTGTGAACTATGAGGAAATCAATGTGTAATCTATGCACGTGTTGTTTTGAGTAACAAAATATGAAACGAAGCCTAGCGCTGAAGACGAGGCGAAAGTGGCATGTCCGAAGCGTGGTGGATACGCTGCTGGTACTTCCTATATATAAGCGTTTCTGGCATGCTACCAAACCTTCGTATCACACGCTAAGTGAAGTTCATAGTTTTGTAGACCCGGGTTGAAGTTGTGGAAATCTAATTGGTGAAGGCTTGTGGTGAAGCTTAATGTTGTGGTTAACAAAGCATGACACCGACGACGAGGGGGACGCGGCATGGTCAAAGCATGGTGGATACGCCACTGGTACTTCCTATATATAAGTGCTTCCGTCATGTTGCCAAACTTTCGTAGCACGTGCCATGCGGGAATTTGTTGTTTTAGACCATGATGAGGTTGTTAACTCTAAACTATGCGAATCTATTGGGTAATCTATGAGAATTAGTTGGGATAATCTATGTTGTTGAATCTATTTGGTTAATCTAATGTTCTGGTTAGAAAATTATGAACCGACGACGAGGGGGACGTGGCATGATTGAAGCATGGTGGATACGCCGCTGGTACTTCCTATATATAAGTGCTTCCGTTATGTTACCGAACTTTCATAGAACGTGCCATGTGGGATTGCGTGACGTTAACACTAATCTAAGTGAAACTATTGAATCTATGGGAGTCTATTGAATCTATTGAATCTATTGAGTCTATTGAATCTATGGAAATCTATGTGAATCTATGATGATGAGTGTGTTTTGCGACACGTAACATGACACCGCGTATAAGGCAGAAACGATGTGTCCGAAGTGTGGTGGATACGCCTCTGGTACTTCCTATATATAAGCGCTTCTGACATGTTGCCACACTTCGTACAAACGTGCCATGCGAAGGTCGTGGGTTTGCGGTGTCTATGTGAATCTTGTGAACCTTGTTGAGTCTTTAGTCTATCGTGTGTGAATCTATATTGGGAGACTTTGTGAATATAGACTTATACGATCCTCTTGTTGGATCTTTTAGATGTCTTCTCGAAAGCTATCCGACACTCTCAAGAGATCCAGGGAGAAGTCTCAGAAGAAGATGATGTCTTTCATGGCTGACCAGATCGCTCAAGTCGTGCCAAAGATCGTCTCTGAGATCCAGGGATCAAACACTCCTCCATCCTCTGTGGACTCAAAGGCCGAGAAGCAAAAGCCAACAAAGTTCAGCTACAAGCATTTCATCTCTTGCAATCCTAAGCCTTTCACGGGCAGTGATGGGGTGACTGCTATGCTCGAGTGGTTCGACAGCATCAAGGTTACCTTCATTAACAGCGAGTGCCCAGATCACCTAAAGATTAGGAGTGCGACTGGAATGTTTCAAGGCAGAGCGTTGGAGTGGTGGTCGAATGAGAGAAACATCCGTTCTAATGAAGAAGCCTATGCTCTTCCATGGGCTGAGGTGCGAGAGCTAATGATGCTTGAGTTATGCCCTCCCCATGAACAACTAAAGCTTGAAGAAGAGTTTTGGCATTTGAAGCAGATTGGTGATGATAATCTGGCTTATACTACTCACTTTAAGCAGCTTAGTTTGATCGTTCCTCACTTGGTTTCTACTCATAAGTGAATGATAACCAAGTACATCAATGGTCTACATCCTGCTATGCGCGATTCTATTGAAGTAGCCTAGCTCGAAACTATTGAGGAAGTCTGCCATCTTGCAGCTAGTCTTAACAACAACCGTGTGCGTGATAAGCAGTTTGCTATACGCGACCTCAACTTTCGCCTCTTGTTCTTGCTGCCACCCGATCAGATAGCCATCCGTTTCCCTCACACCTTGTCACTTCAGTCGACTGGCAATCCGATCGGATGGCTATCCGATCGGACATCCATCCGATCCAGTGACGGATCCGACACTTTGTGCAATCTCGTTATTCTGTCCGACTCTTATCTATTGTAATCTAATCAGGCTAATTCTAAAAGAGCTCCCTTTAATCCAATAACAGTCTTAACTGTTAAGCAATCGCTATGAGTATACTCGATCCCTTTTTGCTCTAAACTTTGGGATGTAACATGTATTCTATAAACTAAGAAACTTGATATTTTTGAATCTAAACTCTATCCTATGTGTACGTGAAACTTGTGATTCTTGATTCTTGACTCTTTGTGCTATGTGACGTTTAATCCAGAAGTGTGTAGTTCCGCCTTAACAATAGTAGCGCTATAGGAGATGCACCTCCCCATTATTCTCGGGGGTATTGTTAAGAGGATTCTAGTTTACCTTGAGTCTTGGGTAAACACTAAAGCATCAGGATACTTGGGCTATCACTGGTTGGACTGCGACACTAGCACGGCTGAAACTATTTTATAACTTACATTGTGCATATGAGTTGCTTTAATCTATTACTCTATATACTCAAACTTGTATACTCGCTAGTACATTTTTGTACTGGCTCTATTTTAATACATGTTGCAGGCTGATAGGATATTGTGGAAACAAGTGAATCAAGCTAGGGTGATGCTTAGAAACCCACGTAGTTAATTAAACTTTGAACCATATTCAATATTTGGTGTAACTTGATACTTGATGTGATGGTTATTTGTTTTAGACAATGTCGAATCAACTCAATCTATTATGAAATTTCTACTGTTATGGAATTTCATAAGCAATCTGAACGCCTAGTGCTCGCACCCTGATGTTTCTGCCATCGGTTGGGGTGTGACAGGTATGAGCTCATTTTTTCTCATTCAGAACGACTGTCATCCCCCCCTTTCTTCGGGATGACCTGAGTAGGACTCACCCACGCTGAATCGGAAATCGGGTATATCAACCCGGACTCTAGCAACTTCATAACTTCCTTCTTGACTACCTTCTGCATATTCGGGTTGAGGCGTTGCTGTGGTTGCACCACCGGCTTGTAAACCTCCTCCATCAGAATACAGTGCGTGCAAAAAGTGGGGCTAATACGCTTAATATCCGACAATCTCCATGCAATCGCCTCTCTGTGTTTCCTCAACACCTCAATCAATCTCACTTTCTCCTCCTCCGTCAACTTCGACGAGATGATGACGGGCATGTTCGGCTTCTCTCCTAAGAATGCGTACTCATGATGTGATGGAAGAACCTTAAGCTCTAAGGGCGGTGGAATATCTAAAGGAGTACTCTCATCACTAACCTCATTTAGTTCCAACGTCTCAGGAAACCACAACTCATCGCTCTCATCTAATGGCTCCTCCTCAAACACCTCGTCTACCCCCTCATCAACAACTCCCTCACTGTTGTGGGTGAAATTCTGAGCCCATATCCTGGATAGTATCTTGAATTATATTTTGATTACATAATATGTTTTCATAACCAGGATGCTGAATCAGGATATTGGTAACATCTTGATACTGTATCCTGTAGATTACTAACGGATTGTGTGCAGGAGTACGAGTTTAAGTTTGCAACGTTCATGAAGACCTCTTCCCCTGAAGACTCGGTCCAAGTTGTTCGAAGAAGAATGTTGAGGCCGCTTTACTTGGTCTCCAACGTTAACATGGGAATATTCGCTGGCATCCCCCTATTTAAGGAGATTTTGTTTTATTTTTGTAGCTATAAATATATGGATAAACCAGATCAAACAGGACATCAAACTCACTACTCTCGAGCTCTCATACTTTCTCTCGCAACTCTCACTTTCTGAAAAACATTGTAACACTTATCAACGATCTGGTCAATATCCGGCACTGTATCCTGACATTTGAAGTAATAAGAAGAACAAGGCAGCTGCGATTGTCAGCTCCAGAGGTTTTGTGCAGGCGATCTAGATTGATCAAGAGCTTTCCTTGTACATCTCGTGTCACCCTTTACTTTTCGCTCATTGTTTGATCATAGATATAGCTCGATATCCTGAGCTATATCCTGAAAACTGTTTTTGCAAATAACTAAACCACGATATTTTCGATACACATCCTTAGCACACTACCTCACAATACTAATTTGATCACCTAATTGCTTAGGTAATTTTTGACCAAAACAATTTGGCGCCCACCGTGGGGCAAGTGGTGCTATTTCTACTAAAAGCTTTCTTAAAATCCCTACTTTGTTTTCTGATTTCAAAACTCTTTGCTACACTATTTTCAATGGCCTAAAGATCAAACATGAGCTCTTCTACCATATCTGCTACAACCGCTGCAACAATTGGTTCGGTGCTTCCACCACCTCCTTCGAGGACGCAAGCCTCTTCACAGCCCAAGGATCTTCCAGTCAGGACTGAAACTCATGTGGCTTGGGATGTTATCCCCACTCAGAATGTTCAGGGATCTGCTCCTATTTTGGCCTCTAATGATGAAATTCTAACTTTGTTTGGTAGTATACAGGATCAGATGAAGCAACAGCAGGAAACCAACCAAATGCTAATGAGAGAGATACAACTCTTAAAATCTAGCTCAAGCAGGCCTACTAAGGATACTCTTACTCCCTTGCATCCCAGAGCTTTGAACTTCAGTTCGGCAGTATATACTGAGGATAACAGGGGGAATATTGTGCCTAGCCATTCCCAGAGTCATATTCCTGATATACTCTCTTCGGTTAGGGTGTTAACTATGAGAAGTTCAGGATATGGCAAGAATCCTCAGACTGGTAATGTGTCTAATAATACTAATACTCTTGCTACTAATGGTATTGGATCTTTGCAGGATGCAGGTATGACATCAGCACTTTCCAGAAAGCTTCAGAAGTTAAAGGACATGATATCCAGTGTACCTAGGGTGGTCCAGTCGATCCCAGAAGTATCCCAGGATAGCCACAAGATATCTCGATTTGCATATCCTATATGTGATGCTGAAATCCCAAAAAGATTTCAAACCCCCAACATGAAGCTCTATGACGAAACCACAGATCCTGAAGAGCATATTGCTCAGTATAGGAAAAGGATGGAAATCAACCCTATCCCTCCGGATCTCAAGGAAGCACGCCTCTGCAAGGGTTTTGGTTCTACTTTAACAGGATCAGCCTTAAAATGGCTCTTAAACGTTCCGCCTCACTCAATTACATTATTTCTCACTTAGTCAATTTATTTAATAGTCAATTTTCTTGCAGTCGAAGTTTTGAAAAACTGACCAGTGATCTCTACAGGATAACTCAAGGACCTCAGGAATCCTTAAGGGATTATATGAACAAGTTTAGCAGGGAATCCTTAGATATCCCGCATCTTGATGTTACAACAGTTGTGCAGGCTTTCAAGATGGGGTTGCAAAAAGATTCTCAATTTTACCAGGATCTTGTAATGAATCCCTGCAGGAACCTGGATGAAGCTCAGAACAGGGCTTTAAGATATATTCGACTGGAGGATGACAAAAAGATGCAAGAGAGGATGAATTCATATTCAACCTACTAATCAACCAACAGGAAGTCAGAATCCTCGTACAAGCCATATCCTTCTAAGCCATATGGCAGGAATGACAGCAAGAAAGTGAATGTTGTTGAAGACGAGGATCCTGAGGAGTATCCTGAATTGTCATAATATTGTTTTTTCTATTAATATACCTGAACTAATGTATGCTATGCAGGGTTTAGGAGACAAAGCAAGGTGGCCTAGGAAGAACCAACAAAAAGTCGATTGGAAGGGTAAGTCCAAGTGGTGTGCCTTCCATGAGGATTTTGGACATGTCACGGAAGATTGCATTGCCCTGAGGAAGGAAATAAGTTATCTGCTGAGCAAAGGATATTTGAAGGATCTTCTGGGAAGAAAGAAGAATAAGAGTCAGGATACTGAGAAGGATCCTGAACGAGCAGCATCACCTCCTACAGATGCCAAGATAATTAACTTTATTTTAGGAGGATCCGACATTTGTGGAACTTCCTACTCCGCAGCAAAAAGACATGCAAAGGAGGCTAAGGCAGAAAGGGGAGATAAGCCAACCAGGATGACAACCCTCACCACTGATAAAGGTATCACGTTCGACAGCGATGACAGGGATACTGTCCAGGATCCTCATCATGATGGTTTGGTAATAACTTTATATGTTGCTAATCATTTTGTACGCAGGATACTGGTGGATAATGGCAGCTCCGTCAACATTATTCAACTAGAAACATTGAAGAGGATGAATGTATCCCCGATGGATATCACTTCAAAGTCCACTGTACTTGTTGGGTTTAGTGGAGAGGCCAAGAATACTGTGGGAGACATAAAGCTGCCAGTATATGTTATGTTGAAGGAGTCAACTTAATGCAACGCTTCTGTGTAATGGACTCCTTATCCTGCTACAATATTATATTGGGTAGGCCGTGTATCCATGATATGAAAGCTGTGTCATCAACCTATCATCAGTGCATTAAGATCCCTACCCCTTGGGGGGTAGTCAAGGTGGAAAGTGATCAACAGGAGGCGAAGGAATGTTATTTATCCTCAATGAAATCCTCAACCAAGCTCAAAGCAGGATAGCAATTAAAGATACGAGCCCAGGATATCGCAGAGGCTTCAGAGCAGGATGTTAAGAAAATTATCCTGGATCAAGATAATCCAGATATCTCGGTGCTCGTAGGAACCAATATCCCACAGGATATTGAGGATCAGTTAACTAACTTTTTGAAATGCAGGATGTCAACTTTTTGAAATCCAGATATCTCCTGCATTGTATCCTGACATTTGAAGTAATAAGAAGAACAAGGCAGCTGCGATTGTCAACTCTCGAGGTTTTGTGCCGGCAATCTAGATTGATCAAGAGCTTTCCTCGTACATCTCGTGTCACCCTTTACTTTTCGCTCATTGTTTGATCATAGATATAGCTCGATATCCTGAGCTATATCCTGAAAACTGTTTTTGCAAATAACTAAACCAGGATATTTTCGATACACATTCTTAGCACACTACCTCACAATACTAATTTGATCACTTAATTGCTTAGGTAATTTTTGACCAAAACACTCACCTACTAGATCGGCCCCGCTAATGTACTCGAGACACATGTCGACGCAAGATATGAAAGAGTTCAGAAAGTAAACAGAATGACACGGCCCGTTATCCTCGTCTTTACCCCCAGGATGCTGCATAGCTCTATCGATCTCGAACTTGACAATCTCGTCACCCGCACGAAGGGAAATCTTACCGTCAAAGACATCAATGATTGCCTTTGTGGTTCGAAAGAATGGACGGCCCAAAATAATAGAAACTCTCTCATCGGTCTCCATGTCAAGAACAACGAAATCGACGGGAAACACGAACTTATCAACTTTAACCAACAGATCCTCTACGATACCTCGAGGATACTTGACCGAACGATCGGCCAAGGACAATGACATATGTGTGGGTGTAAGCTCTCCTAATCCTAGCCTCTCATAGAAAGAAAATGGCATCAGATTGATGTTGGCACCTAAATCGGCTAGAGCATGAGCAGGGGTAACGGCTCCCCCAAAGAGGCATGGAATGGTGAATGTGCCCGGGTCGGTTAATTTCTCTGGTAGCTTATTCAAGACCACCGCGGAACAACCTCCAGTCAAAGGAATGTTTGAAAGCTCACTTATCTTATCCTTACGCTTCAGAAGGTCCTTAAGGAATTTAGCATACTTGGACATGGACTGAAGGGCCTCTATGAATGGATGATTGATTTTCAACTACTTAAACATCTCAAGAAATTGCCCATATTCCTTAGCATATTTCTGATGCTTAAGGCGGGCGGGGTATGGGACACGAGAATGATCAACTAATGGTGACGGCCTAACCCTTCCCGGTTGTTTCTCTACACTCTTCTCTACTTGAAGCTCCTCGGTGTGTGCGGTACTTGCTGGGTCTAGCCTCATGTGCACCTTACCGGGAGTCTCCATCTTGATCTCTTCATCGACTTCCTCATCTTCCTCAACCTCGACACCCTCTCTAACTACCTTTCCTAATGTTCTACCACTCCTGTTAGTGATAACCTTCACTTGGCCATTCGGGTTTTGGTGGGTGTTCGGTGAAAACTGACCGGAAGGCCTTTCTTGAAATTGGCGACTGATGTCACCAACTTGTCGCTGAAGGTCCAAGAAGTTCGAGTGATTATTCTTAAGGAGTGTGGCGTGTTCCTCTAGGGTTCTCTCGGTAGCCTGATTCTTAACTAATAGTTGGGACAACATAGATTTGATCTCATCTAAACCACTACCTAAATCTTGGTTGTTCGAACCTTGATTGTTTGACCCCCCACTTTGATATTGCCTATTCGAACCCCCCAAAGTGAACTGACCCTGTGTGTTTGACCCTGAACCCCCGAACTGACCCTGACCATTTGAACCCCCACTAGAATAGTAACCCTGTGAACCCCTATTTTGATTTGAACTTGTTGGAAAACCAGGAGGGTTATTTGCAGAACGGAAGGCATTATTATTATTACTATGCCAATTGGACCCGAAAGTGGAATTATTGAAGGGTTCGTCGGACCTCTACCTGCTATAAACTCTATCTGCTCAAGAGTGAGTGTGGGACAATCTATGGTATCGTGACCCCCTCTACACACCTCACACCTATCAACTTTCTTTTCTAAATCGTCCATCCTACTGATTAGCCTTTTCTCAACCTTTCTATCGCTGCAGTCATCGATGAATCCAAGCTAACTTGGTGTACCCTTCGAGCGGCCGAGGAGGTACCAGAAACAGGAATGGAAGTCCTGCCGATGGAGCGGTGATCTATGTCAGAAAGGTTGTTGCATTCAGCCACTGTTTTCTTTCCCATAAGGTGGCCTCCTCCAGAAGTATCAAATCGGGTGCAAACCTCGGGAGTGAGGCTGTTGTAGAATTTCTCTACAAGTGCCCAATCTGATAGACCGTGCTGTGAACAACGAGACAATAGGGTTTGAAATCTCTTCCATTCTAAGTGATAGGGCTCATTAGGCTCCATTGCCTTGGCTGGTGGGAAGTATTTGGCTAAGAAGGCATCTCGAAAGGTGGCCCAAGTGGTGAAAGTGCCCACAGGCTGCGAATCAAACCAGGTGGCTGCGCGGCCTGCGAGTGAAAACGGGAAGACCTGAAGGTATCGAGCGTCAAGGTTAACACCTTCGATAGAGTAGGTGCTACAAAGGCGGGTAAGGCGGTTTATGTGAGTGGGTGCATCCTCGTCATCACGACCATGAAATTGACAAGAGTTATTAACGGCGGTCATGATGTACGAGGGAATCTGCCAGGACCTATCATTAGCTACGTCAGGAATGGTGATGGGCGAAGTCGCACCGGTGAAACCGGCAGTGGAGCGCTGGTGGACAGTCTGGTTTGCAACCATTTGAACTGCGGGTGGCGGACTCGGAGGACGGGTGGGTGGTGGGGAATTGTGTGGTGACGGCTTCGGTGTGAAGTCGAAGGCTGGTGGTCTAGAGTGGAGAGTAGAGTCAGAAGGGGCGAAGTGTGAAGAAGAAGAAGAAGAAGAAGAAGAAGAAGAACTAACCTCAGACGAAGAAGACGAGAAGGAAGACTTGATCGTAAGCGGACTCGGCGGAGGTCCCTGTGAGAGTGTATGGTGCATCCACTGCAAAACCGAATACAAACAAGTAAGAAGACTCTAATAAACGACTCGACAAAATATAAATATATATATATATATATATATATATATTGATTTTTTATTAGACTCCTATGACTCAAACAAACGAACAAATAGCACGTATGATGTCAAACAAGTCCAAACAAAGTAATTAACACAATCGCCAAAGAGTCCCCGGCAGCGGTGCCAAAAACTTGATGTGCTAAAAGTAGTTTAATAAAAACAACTAAAATTAACCTAATTCTAGACTCTAAGTAATACTCTAGACTCACTAAGACACACTAAACTACTAACCAGCAAGTGTACCGATCGACTCTAGTATAGCTAATGTAAGTCCGGAAATCGAACCCACGAGACTCTATCAAATTACGCTAAGACTCTATCTAGTCTAAGACTGACGCAAACTTGACTAATAGTTTATTTGATTGGGGGGGGGGGTTTACTAAAAATCCTAAAATTGCAAGTAAAAGTAAGCTAAATTAACGAACTAGATGCGAATTTGGACCAAGACTTAACTCAGTGATGATGAAGACTACCAAGGCTAGACTCATGTTCAACTAGGAATGGATTTCTATTCGAAATTAATGTGGTATGGAACCGGGATCTTTTAATGCTAAACCCTAAGAAATCCCTACTAAGACCTCCCGACCCTTCTCAGGAAGAAACTTGTGAGAATCTACAGAGCTGTTACGACTACCGGTTGTTAGATTTCCTCTCAGTCCTCTAACTTCTTGAAAAGTGCCCTAATATGACAATCTACCTCTCAGCGCGAAAGTCTAAGGCAACTATGGATTTTAACTTGGTTTAATAGACACGAATATGATTAGGGAACTAAGACCGATTTCTCTCAAAACCTAATCCTAGCTATATACCAAACCGATACCTATTAACAATCTCGAGCCTCTCAGCGACAAGATTAGTAGAATATCAAGTTTCAAGAATCTTTCAATTACCGTTTCTAAGGTTATGGGCCGATTTACCCAAAAATTACCCAAACCCGTGAAGATTAGATAATTAACACGAACCTATTCTATGAAAGACATTCATCAAGATTCATGTGAAACAAGCAATTAATCGAAAATCAAAACAAGATACGCATATACACCAAATCAAAGGCTCCAAAGTTCTACACTTTTCAAGAAAACCCATAAACCAGGAAAATAACGAATAAAAAATCCAATCTTTATTAAACATTCATCATAACCTAGGTAGTTAAAAGTGTTCAGCCAATTATCATAGTGTCAAACATTATAGCAATCATAATCAAAACAGAATTCATCAAGAACAAACTAAGAACAAACGAAACAAGAAAGAGACAGGAAGATTAAACCCGAATTCTTCACTCCCGAATGCTCCCGAACTCGTACCCGACGATTCCTAGACTTCACAAGCTTCAAAAACCTTCAAATCACCTTTGATCAGCTTCTGTGATCTCCAAAATTCGTGAATGTGTCGGCTGTGATCGAATGTTATGTTTTTATAATTCAAAAACCCTTAGCCGGTGTTTAATTACGGAAGTCGGCGACAGAAACACGTTCTCGCGGCCCGCAAGAATTATAAGAGGAACTTTACGTGGCTGGCGACTCGCCCTTCATCAAAAATTCTTTTAAACTCTCTCGCGGGGCGTGAGAGAGTGAGCTATATGTGTTCGCGGCCCGCCAGAAAGCTTCAGTTGATGATTTTCATTCTGTTTCAGCTCTCAAGCTTCCGTTTTCCGATCCGACACTTCGTCCTGTCAAATTTTAACTCGTTTCTACACTTTTCAGCGACAAAGACCTGGAAAACACAATTCTATCAAAAGTATGTACAATCTAGCCAAAATGACGATGAAACTAACTAAAAATGACTAAACCGAACACGAATAAAAGATGTATTTTACAATACATCAGAGACCGTGAAGCCGCGAACGACTGTTTGATGAAAGACTATTTTGATCCCACACCAGTTCATGGACCCAATTTTTTTAGACGGCGGTTTCGGATGAGCCAAAGGTTATTTTTGTGCATTAATAATGATTTGGAAGCTAAGTATGACTTCTTTATGCAAAGAATGGATGCGAGAGGATATTTAAGGTTCACCTCAATTCAAAAAGTAACTTCCGCTTTACGCATACTAGCCTACAGAAACACGTATGATATCAACGACGAGTACTTGAAGATGGGGGAGAAAACAACACGAGATATCGTGGAACAATTTTGATATGGTATTTTTTTTACTCACTTTTATATGTTTATTTTTATTTTTAAGTACATCACTAGTAAAACTTTTATATATTTTTTTAAATTTAATAAAAGTGTTTTTTATATATTTTAGAGATTAAATGAAAAAAAAAATAGAAAAGTGTTTTTTTAATAATTAATAAAAATAAAAATTAATAATTAGGTAATGATGGGTAGGGTTTTATGACTGCGCGCTCTAATTATTTAACGCCCCATAAAGCACCTGTATGACGTGGCACGCCACTTGTCTTATAATGCCTCCAAATGGGCTTTATGACTACACATGGCCTAAGTGTAATATTGTCAAAACGTCCATGCACATGCCACTAACATGCAAAAAAACCATCCACATGCAAGTCCATGCATATTCCACCATCATTTTTAAACTCCCGTAACTTTTTTGTATGTGATTATTTTTTTTTAATTACACCATAAAATCGAGTGTTTTATTATCTTTCCAACGAGTATACTATAGCTATACTTTTGAAATTAAAAAAAAAAGTGACATAAACTAGGGTGTTCAAATAAAAACGCATAAGACACCCAGTTTAGAAAAACGCCATGAAAAAACCCAGTTGAAAACGTCATAAAACACCCAATTCAGAAAAAACCTATGAAAACCTAGTTGAAAACGCCATAAAAATACTTAGTTTTGAAAACGTCATAAAAAAACTAGTTGAAAACGCCATAAAAACACTCACTTCAGAAAAACGCCATAAAAACACTCAGTTCTGAAAACGTCCTAAAAACTAGTTGAAAACGCCGTAAAAACACTCACTTCAAAAAAAATGCCATAAAGACCCAGTTGAAAACGCCGTAAAGAAACAAAGTTCAAAACGCCATAAAAAACCCAATTCGTTTTTTTCGAAAAATATACAACGGTATACTCGTTGGAAAGATAAAAAAACGCTGAGTTTTATGGTGTAATTTTTTTAGAAAAATAATCACGTATAAAAAAGTTACTGGCGTTTAAATATGACGGGGAAATGGCATGTGATTAGCATGTGCACCCATGTTTGAATCTTCCAATTTTACCCCTTCTGATAGTTATAAGGTTCTCATTATTTACAAAAATGTCATTGCATCATCTTAGGCAAAATCACAAAGATCTTATGGCTGAAAATCTTTCTCACGGTTTTCACACTCCAAATCGTTTTCTCTTGATCCCATTTATATATATATATATATATACATATATGTATATATGTATACATATATACATATATGTATACATGTATACATGTATACATATATGTATACATATATATATAGAAAAAGTATATCGTACATTACAGCTTAACGTACTTCACGTACAATAACGTGCGTGATTTGTTCTATAACATGCGTGATTAATGTTTTCAATATGCGTGATTATTGTGTTTCAACATGCGTGATTTTGGATTTTTGAGTTATAACGTGCGTGATTTTAAAATTAACGTGCGTAATTACCTGTCGTACGTGATGTATGTTAAGCTGTAATGTACGTTAACCTTCCTCTATATATATATAATGTAAGTATCTATAGAAAACCCACTTTTATTTAGAAAACTTGGAAAACTCTAACCTCCCGAATTATATTATATATATATATATATATATGTATGTATGTATGTATATATATGTATGTGTGTGTATATATATATATATATATATATATATATAGGATAAGGATCATGTGAGAAGTAGTAGGCTATTTGAGAAACTTGAGAAGCATTCTGGACCACACATTTTCCCTAAGCAAAAAAATGCAAAAAAAAATGTAAAAAAATGCAAAAAAAAATTATTTATTTTTTTTTTTTTTTTTGGAAAAATCGCAGCTTTTTCTTTAAGGATTTAATTTTTAATTTTTTTTTTTGGGATTTATACATATGTGTATATTGTTAATCTTCTAACTATACATATATGTATATTGTCAATTATACATATATGTATATACATGTTTAAAGTTGAAAAATAAGTGTTATTTAGGGTTTAGCATTAGTATTTAGGGTTTAGCATTAGGGTTTAGGGTTTAGCTTTATGGTTTAGGGTTTAGCTTTAGGGTTTAGCATTAGCGTTTAGTAATAGTATTTAGGGTTTAGCTTTTGAGTTTAGCATTAGGGTTTAGCTTTATCTTTAGGGTTTGCATTAGGGTTTAGCATTAAGGGTTTAGCTTTAGGGTTTAGGGTTTAGCTTTAGGGTTTAGCATTAGGGTTTAGCTTTAGGGTTTAGCATTAGGGTTTAGAATTAGGGTTTAGGGTTTAGCATTAAGGTTTAGCTTTAGAGTTTATGGTATAAGGTTTAGGATTTATAACACATATTTTTTCAATTTTAAACATGTATATACATATATGTATAATTGACAATATACATATATGTATAGTTAAAAAAATTAACAATATACACATGTGTATAAATCCCAAAAAAAAAAAAATTTAAAAATAAAAAAATTAATCCTTAAAGAAAAAGCTGCGATTTTTTCAAAAAAAAAAATTTTGCATTTTTTTCACCTTTTTTTGCATTTTTTGCTTAGGGAAAATGTGTGGTCCAGATTGCTTCTCAAGTTTCTCAAATAGGGTAAACTTCTCTTAGGATCCCTACCCTATATATATATATATATATATATATATATATATGTATGTGTATATATATATATATATATAATGTAAGTATCTATAGAAAACCCACTTTTATTTAGAAAACTTGGGAAACTCTAACCTCCCGATTTTTTTTTTTAATTACACATGTTATATACATGTTTTTAAGGTTTTTGGGCAAAAAAAAATCAAAAAAGCGTCGAGTAGATATTTAAAAAAAATAAACAAGTTTTGTTGTAACACGTGTTACAAATATGTCAGATGAATGTAACACATGTTACACCAAAACTTGTTTATTTTTTTTTAAAATATCTACTTGGCGCTTTTTTGATTTTTTTTGCCCAAAACCCTTAAAAACATGTATATAACATGTATACATTTTTTCAAAAAAAAAACATCGGGAGCTTTGAGTTTCCCGGGTTTCCTAAATTAAAGTGGGTTTTCTATACATCCTTCCCATATATATATATATATAGGGGAATGCTAAAATGAGAACCACCTCGAGTTGTAAGAACCGTGAGAACTACACCGTAGGGGGCGCGGTGGACCAAATTTTTTTTCATAAACGTACGCATATATTATAACAACATTTGTAAAAAAAATTCGTGTGTGTAGTTTTGAACACCACAAGTTTGTGTTTACGGGTACCGTAAACCGGAAAATTTACGGTACCCGTAAACACAAACTTGTGGTGCTCAAAACTACACACACGACATTTTTTTTTTTTGAATTTTTTTTTTTACAAATGTTGTTATAATACATGCATCTACGTTTATGAAAAAAAAAATTGGTCCACCTCGCCCCGGATCAAGTAGTTCTCACGGTTCTTACAACTCGAGGTGGTTCTCACTTTAGCGGACACTTTTATATATATAGGAGAAGGATCCGTTAGGAACCACCCTTTATTGCGAGAACCGCGAGAACCAATGTGAACACAACAAAAAATACCTAAAAATAGCTTAAAGACACACACACAAAAAAATTTAATATTTTTTAGATTTTTTTAGGTTTTTTAGAGGTTTAGTTTTTAGCATTTTAGCTTGGGTGGGGAGGATTTACCCAACGTTAACAACATACATTGGCTCTTTAGAACCTATGAACAATCAACGTGTTATGATTCGATCCTATAATGTTTGTTGTTAGAAATAGATCAATAACACAATTCAAACATTAAGGGTCTGTTTGGTATGGGGTAATGGAATGAACGAAGGAATGAAATGAAATGGATGAGGTAATGGAATGGACGAGGGAATGCAATGGATCGTTACCATTCCATGTCTTGTTTGATAACCATGTGTGAATGGAGTGAATTATTATTGTGTATTATTCGGTAGGCAAGAAAAACAGAGTAATAAGTCAGCGGTGAGTGGTGATGGTGGTGGTGGTAGTGATTGTGGGTGGTTATAGGTGGCGGTGGTGGGTGTCGGTGGCGGCGAGTGGCGGTGCGGCGATGACGACGAGTGGTGGTGGCGGCAAGGTGGCCGTTGGTGGTGGGTGGCTGCAGAGGTGGTGGTTGGTGGCGGCGACGTCGGTTGGTGATGGCGGTGGTGGTGGGGGGCGGCGACGAGTGGCATTGGCAGTTGGTCGCAGCTGTGGGTGATAATAGTGGCGAGTGGGTGGCGGCAGCGGCGGTGGCTGTCGGGGTGAGGTGCTGGCGGGTGGCGACGATAGCGTCGGTGATGGGTGGTGGTGGGTTGTGGCGAAGGTGGTGGGTTGTGGTGTTGTTGATAAATGGTGCAAGAGGGAATGGAATGGAAAAAAAAACCTGAGGGGTGGAAAGAATGATTTTGAGGGAATGGAATGCCTTTTTGAATGGGTGATTTCATTCCATTGACCAACCAAACATTATTTTCTTCATTCTCTCGTAATCATCAATTTCATTCCACCTCTTATTCCTGCATACCAAACACTACTAGGTAGAGTCACAAAAACAAGTTGAAAAGAAAAAAATTTAAAAACTCCGTAAATTAAATCAAAAGATTTCGGATCCATATTGATATGGTGAGAACAGATAACGCATATATTATTTATAGATTTTGTTTTCTGTATATGCAAAATACCAAGTAACTATATATTGATGTAAGCATTGTGGCACTAATTAATTTGATTATATAATGTAGTTAAAAACAAATTATATATTAAAGTTTCAGGACTAGTAATTTCTAGTGTACTATGAAATTTGAGTGTTAAAAATACTTTAAAATCAGGCAAGTTTTTTTTTTTTTTTTTTTTAAAGTAAACTTCATTAAAACCGGGCGGCCTGGCCAAAAAACACAGGATCGCACCAAAAACCAACTACGACATGTACAAATGATATACACCATTCTCTCTAAACAATGTTACTATGTTTGAATCTACATTTTAACCAAAAAAATCCTAGAGACCTCATCTCCCCAAAAATTTCATCACTATCGCCTCTCCCGTTTGCGAAAATCTTTGCATTCCTAGCTTTCCATATGCACCAAACAGTCACAACAACGAGCCCACGGACTAACTCCTTAGTCTTCTTATCCCCGCCGACACTTTTATAATAATCAAGAAGATCCTTGAAGGAAAAAAAACCAGGCAAGTATCTCGAGTTATTTAGTTCATGTTTTCGAAAAAGACACTACATGTATATGCATAACATTAAGTTGGTGTTAAATGTAACTCCCTCTTTATCACTTTGTAAAATCATTCACAATTCTTCCATCAAATTAATTATGTGAGAGAGGTTTTTATATAATAAAAAACTAGTCTAAGTACCCGTGTAATACACGGGTGGCTAAACACCAACTAAACACATACAAATACTAAACGTTTAAGCATTAAACTGTGATTTCGAAACCACAATATTTTAAAATTGTTGACCAAATTCCAATACTACATCTCCCTAATGTTCGTTAGATATTAAATTTTTGTTAACGAAATATTCATGATGTTTTCATGCCTTTTGGCCAATAAGACTTGAACCGGCAGTGTTGACTTCTAAATTTACATTAACACATGAAAGTAGAGTCATAGATAACACGCGCCAATACATGTTAGTAAATCTACTAAGGAACATTGTGCAACGAAGTTGTACGTGAGCCGAATCCACAAAGTAAACAGTATCAGGACAAAATCAAAACATTGTTGGCAATAATAAGACTTACACCATTGAAATATGATACCATATAAACAAAATGTTCCAAAAACGTAGATAACAAAATACATAGAAAGATCATAATAATGTCGAAACATTACGATGACAAAAAAAAAAAGATGACCATCATTACTACAGGGAGATAATTGTTTACCATATGTATTAACCACAACATAAACATTCCTTAAAAGTTGTGGTTAGATATGATCAACCTATTCAGATTTCTATTGTAACGAAGATCAAACTGACCACCATCCGCCAAACCAGCTTGCCGCATAAAGTTCTGCCATCCTCTTAATGCATACCGAATGCTGCCACGTGCAGTTTCCTCCCGCATCTCCAAAGTCATTGATCAACCTATTCAGATTTCTATTGTAACGAAGATCAAACTGACCACCATCCGCCAAACCAGCTTGCCGCATAAAGTTCTGCCATCCTCTTAATGCATACCGAATGCTGCCACGTGCAGTTTCCTCCCGCATCTCCAAAGTCATTGAAAATCCGTATTCAGTTTCAACTGTCATTTCATCAAGGACGGATAAATCGACGTTCATGGCAAAGGGCTTTGGGAAACGCTGCATTACAATTGCATAAAAGTACATAATTAAATGGTTAATAAGAATTCAAAGTTTAAAAAAAAATCCATAATATTAAGTTAACACATGTAGAAAATGAGAGACTTACAAAACGAAAGGTGAGTGACCATGTCAGTTCGTAATCATTGGCTTGATCTACAACTGGTGGAACATGTAAAATGTCTTGTTCTAATGGAGGCTCCGCTTCTTCAACCAGGACATCAGGAGGACCATTTACCACATTATCTTCCAAAACAGGTTCTTGTTCAAAGGACACAACATCATTAACATTGTCCTCAATCTTAACCATTTGGACAACTGGTAAAGGACGGTCCGGAGTTAGTGACTGCAGACCGTTAGGTCGGAACAGTAACATTGTAAATACCCGATCGTCAATCAGCTCAAAAACCAAGAAATCACCAGTTACTAAACAGAGATCCTTTGCAATTTGAGAAAAATCAACAATGTAATGGTTAATATCCCAAAGTCTACTTATACTAACATTCCACTTATTATCCTCGCCAAACAGGATAATAAAATCATCAAACAAATTATCACCATTGAAATGATGTTGCATAAACTCTCTGGGTAACCACTGCAGTATATTGAAAAGATATTAATAATTATAAGATGTAAAGGTTTTTCAAACATAATAGACAGCTTTTAAAGCTTACCAGATTGCTTAACTGAGGATGTAACATAACAATATGGAACTTTGAAGAATTCACCGTGTGTAGATAACTTTTGAAGTGAGTTATTCTAAATGATAATGCATCCATATTTTGGAAAACAACAAAATCTCGGTCTTCTATACCAAGTACACTGACGACAGTTGGCCACCCGTTCGAAATACAAAAACCGTTTGTAGACTCCTTGATATTAACATCAAACATTACAGATTCATCTGTAAACAAAAGAACATTACCGGTCGGGTAGCCCTTTAAATCATCCAATCTGTTGTACCAACTTGGCAGGAGCTGTAAAGATCAATGACAATAGTAAAATCATCAAAACAACCAACATGTAACATACAGTTCACATCCGTTAATTTATTAGGTAAGTTATGAAAAGTAAACATATAACCTGTTCTATTTTAGTCCTGTCTTCTATATAAACAACAAAACCACGCTCCATAACTGTGAACAGAACAAAAATAACATTAAGATAACGATAATCCGGTAAAAATGAAATTTACATTAATGATCCATTATATAAAGTTAGATTATCACACTTAAATCAAATATTCCCAAAAAACAAAGTAGAGCGATTAAATTCAAAACTTATACGTTTGCTATTATATAGAAAACAAAGTAACAAAGATTATAAATAAAGGTATTAACAAAACAACTTTTCAAGAACAGATAAACAAAATCATGTATAAAAAAAATTGTGTCTAGGGTTTAATGATTACTTGAACACACAAAAATACATTTAAATTTATTGTGTTTTAATCGGTTTAACCTATGCTCATATAGTTACAAAATGAAAAATCACCAACAATCTAAAAAAAATTCCATTGAACATTATAAACTTTATAACAAATTAGGGCAAAAAATACACTTAGAACAGTCGGATGGAGAACAAATAGCTTCGAAAATTAGGAGGAAAATTACACTAAGAACAAATTTACATTCAACATTGAAATCATTTACTAAATCAACAATCATATATTAGAAAATATATAAATCGGACAAAGATATCCTTACCAGAAGCAAAATCGCCTAAGAAACTTGTAAGAAATGCCGATGCCGATGAAGATGATGATAGCAAGATGACGGTTTGTTCGAGAAATGATGAATGAGTGTATTATAATATAAAGCATTTCTCATCTTCTTATCTTCTTAATATTGTAAACACAGATATTCGAAAATTGGGAATGACTGATGTGATTAGCTATAGATTGGAGAGATGCAATGAGAAATGGGAGGAAAAAATAGGAGAGAGGGGAATTGTAGGCACCATTTTATTTGAAAGGATTTCAAAGGAAACGGGAAGTAAGGTAGGAAAAAAAAGGTTTTGTATTGGAAATAAGATTGGTAATAAAAGGACAAATGGCAAGACACGGGCTGCTAAACAAAAACCAATTTATACTTTAATGCGTAAATACTTCATTATAGGTTCCTTCGAATATAAAGAAAAATGATACAAAGTACGTGAACTAAGATAAATACATGATAAACATAAAAAACTTACAAGCCATTGAATATCTCTTTATATACAACATTCATTGTTTTATTTGTAGGTCTGCCTTCATTGTCAATTATTAGTAACTTGATTCCATCTCGTCTTGTAACCCTGGATAAAGCTACGTACAATTGACCATGTGTGAAAACTGGTTGTCTTAAGTACAAACCAACCTTAGATAGCGACTGGCCCTGGCTTTTGTTAATCGTCATCGCAAAACATACCGTTATTGGAAATTGCCTCCTTTGAAATGCAAAAGGAATCTTTATGTCCGAAGGTACCAAATTCATTCTAGGTATGAATGTCCGAGAACCAATATTTCCACCTGAAATATCTCAGCTTCAATAACACGGCTGTAATGTGGCACCTGAGGAAAAATCTGCAGCAGTCTTGGTTTATCACTTCACTCCCCTGTGCTCACTTACTAAATTTCGGGACGAAATTTCTTTCAAGTTGGGGATGATGTGACAACCCGAACTTCTAAGGTCACGTGATCCTGTTTTCTTATTATCTCTCCTTCAGGTCTCTTGCGATGATGCAAATTAATAAACACTTTTGACTGTAACGTAATTGCTAAATGTATAACGTGTGTGAGTATGTGTACGTGAGTTTGACTAATTAACTGCAAGGAATCGTTAAACGTTTCTAGGTGTCGTTTAGTCAATTTAGGGGACTAACCTATGACACTTCGGGTTTCCCTGTACATTTCTTGGATGTTATAGTTAAGTTTGTGAAAATTCGTACTGTGTGAGATACGTACAACTATGTGAATCTAATGCTATGTGACTGTATATGCTATGTGGCTTGCATGTTCGTTCTGTGGACTTTTGTGAAACTGCTTGTATCTGCGTATGGTAATGGAGTCTATGTACACATATGGAGCGTAGTGTATGATGCTTGCTTAAATTTCGTCCTTGAAATTTAAGCAAGCATCATACACTACGCTCCATATGTATACATAGACTCCATTACCATACGCAGATACAAGCAGTTTCACGAAAGTCCACAGAACGAACATGCAAGCCACATAGCATATACAGTCACATAGCATTAGATTCACAGAGTTGTACGTATCTCACACAGTACGAATTTTCACAAACTTAACTATAACATCCAAGAAACGTACAGGGAAACCCGAAGTGTCACATTATCCCCAAGTTCAAGAAATTTCGTCCCGAAATTTAGCGCACAGCCACTGATAAGCTAGTTTGTTTAAACGTTTTCGTGGGGTGTCACATCATCCCCTTGTTGGCTTGAAATTTCTTTCCGAAATTTCAGTTGTAGCTTCAGTGCTGGAAGTAATGTTTGTAGACAACTTGGGATACGTGCGCATCAGCTGGTTTTCCCGTTCCCAGGTAAACTCTGGGCCACGGCATGAGTTTCAATGAACTCGATCTGTTGGCATATTATACCATGCTTGAGGGTTTTGATTTCTTGATCCTTAATCTTAACCAGTTTCTCAACGAAGCGTAGCTTGTTGCTGATCGCGAGTTCCTAAAAAGGAACAACGAATGTTTCATCTGATAGACGTTTCTTCAGATTAGGCACGTGAAAGAGGTCGTGCATAGCACTCGGCTCTTCAGGCAGATTTAATATGTAAGCAGCCTTACCGATCCTTTCGTAAATTTCAAACGGTTCAACATCTCGCGGATTAAGCTTACGTACCACACCCTTCCAGGGTGAAACTTTAAGTAGGACGCAGTCTCCGACTCGGAATTCTAGAGGTTTTCTACGCTTATCCGCGTAGTCTTTCTGACGGTCTGGAACTGCCGCCATACGTTGTCAGTTTTGGGCAATCCTACCCGTTGCGTCAAGTTCAAGTTCTGGGTTGGTAATTTGGCTTCCGCCCAACGTAGAGGTGACTGGCATTTGCGTTCGCGTAATGCCTCAATTGGTGCTGCCTGCATGCTAGTGCGGTAGCAGTTGCTGGAAGAGAATTCTACAAAAAGGAAGTGTCGCTCGTATCCACGGTCGAATACACGTGTTCTTAGCATGCCTTTGAGTGTTTGTATGGTGCGTTTGGCCTGACCATCAGTTTGCGGGCGACAAGTGGTGCTCATGCCTAACTGTGAGCCAAAGGTTTTTGTGCGCAGCCTGCGACGAGTCGGATGCAAAACGTGGATTACGATCATGGACAGTAGAAGTTGGCACTCCGTGCCCCGCAGCTACTTCTATCAAGTAGAGGGTTGTAGGTTCGAACACTTGTCGGTTTCTTTGGTCGCATGTCGTTACTAGAAGACATTTCATCAATGCCTTGGGCAGGATAGAATAAGATAGAAGCACTTCGTAGATCATCTTCCAATTGCTGGGGTTGCGGATATTTGAGCATTTCTCGAATGCTAGGTGATGCCCTTTCGAGTTCAAATCGTGAGGAGTTGCGTATACGGTCGAGAAATGCGGGCTTCGCGATGCCCAAGTTACGTGTTGAAAACTCAGCGTAAGGCGGTTTGCTTCGTAGAAGTACCAGGGTAGAGCGTAGGAGTCGTCCTAATTCCCACTGGTTTTTGGAATAGGTTCGGACGTCGTCGAAAGAAACAAGTGTCGAATTTTGACATAATGAATTAAATTCGAGTGTCGCAACTAGGTGTTGATTGTATCGAATTCGAAGAACAGTGCTTGCGATACCCTCCATCCCAGGGGTATCTTGGGCTTGTTTCTCTGACGAGTAACATTTGTAGAAAGTAATTCGTCCAAATGGAGATTTGTGCAGAGTAGAGTGGGATAAGGATCATGGAATCCGTGAAACATAATACGGGTAGCGAGATAACGCAAGAAGGGTAGCCAAAATTGATGCGTTCAACTTGAGGCAAAACATAAAGGCTTTGGGGTCGGCAATAGAGATTTATCTGATGTTGATGAGGTAGCTGGTTGTACACAAGCTATGGGCGTTTAGAATACAGAACGTTGCTTGCTGCTAAGGGGTGTTACGTCGATGTGGTTAGCGTAAAATGAAGTAGCTAGAGAGGGATGGTCGTCGTGCGATTCTGTAGGTTTCAGGGTCTACTGAGGCGTCTGGCAGGATGTGGTTTCTCAGGTCGGTAGAAAATCAAGTTCGAGTGGGTTGCCGTGCGAATGAGTTTGAAGTAGCGCTTGCATCGTCGAGGGGTTTCGATGTGAAACTACGAAAACAGGTTTTCGAGGAAGTATGATTGAAGTAACTCGTTGCTAAATTTCAAGGGCTAAAAAGTTTGTTGGCCAAAGGTCGAGTTTGTTGAATTTACTAGGTTGGAGAGAAATCTAGTCAAGGTCTCCATATGAAGAAATGCAGGTGTCGTGATAAAGAAATGATAGAGGTGAGGATACTGTCTTAAGCAATAAACGCTGATTCGTACGAAAGCTAGCGAGAGGACTCACAGAATCAGAAAAGTCGTCAAAGAATAACGGTTCTGGAAAATGAAGAATAAGGTAAGCATCTAGGTCACCGTACTCGTCGGTGAGTGGACTGGCTCGTATCTTTGTCTTGCCATGCCTTTAAATACACCGGTTTGTAAGAAAGATGTCAATTTGCTGAGTTTTGAGGCGTGCTAAGATATAAGGTTGAACTTGAATAAGGATTAACCATGTAACGAGGAATTAGGGGAAATAACTTTGTGGTCGATGGAAAGTTGATACGATTGCTGTCAGTGCAATGAGAAGCATACACCACGCATGCTTTTCGTGTTCGAGACGTGCAAACAGAAACCCGAAAAGTGTAGACTTTCTAGAATGCTTCAAGAATCCAGGTGATCAGTCGGGTGAGGGAACAAGTCTCACCACTTAAGTCGGGAAAAGAAATAAGCAGGTAAAAGGATGCGAATGGCGTCGTCGTTCCTTCCAGTATCCCATGATATAGGGGTGGTTCCCCTTCGTCGATTCGTTCTCGTAACTTCTCTATGTGGTCCGTAGCAAGCCTTTCCTGAGCGGGTCTATCGAGTAAACGTCCTTCGCGTCGATTCGAAGTCCAGGGATGATATCAGGAAATACGTGGACGAGGGCTTGGAATAACTGTTTCCTTGCCCTTAGTGTGTCATGGTTTCGAACCAGGTTTAGGAGGACTCGCTCCTGTTTAGCACGTAACACGCTTGCCTAGCCTTCGTATGATCTACTGCGTTAAATACTAAATATACGCATACATACTAACACATATATGCTAATTATACACATACACACATGCGTGTTCACACACATAAGTTATGCACAAGTAAATGTCGTTAGCTTACCATTACCAGGTGAGCATCTTAGGTTGACGAACCTTGCAATCCGGAGTGTGGTGTTGTTGTGGTTTTCGTTAAAGAGAACGGTTATAGTCTGGTTTTCCATATAAAAATATTTTATTTCCCAAACCAAAATATTTTATATTTAAAACCTAGTTCGCTATAACCAATGGCTCTGATACCAATCTGTCACACCCTCAAAATCCACACGCGAAGTATTACCGCAAGGCATGTGACGACCAGGATCTTAGCCACTAATTATTTTGAACGGATCAGTTATTGTGATAAACATTAGCATAATTAGTGACCTAATTTAAATTTTTCAAAACATAGTTTAAGTTCACAGCGGAAAGGGAAATAAGACGCATCGTAATTGAAACCACAAGTTTATTATCGTGTTACTTACGAACCACGTACTCCATCCGATTGCAACGTCCATCCAAAGTTGTACCGAGCAGCCTGCAAAGCATGCAGTAGAGTGTCAACATAACGTTGGCGAGTTCACATGTTTACAGTTTTCCAGTTTTTAATTTCCAAAAACTTGTTTTAACCAGTTAATTTATTCGTTTATACATGCCATGGGGAGCTACCCCATAAGTGAGCGACTAAACTGTTTTTCCAATACCGAATACTTACTTAACCGTACATTTCCGCAGTGCCCCGTTTGTCAATGTTCTATCATCATTGACGGTTTGCCTGAGTCTATTAGTTCACGCCCGTTCCCAGTAACAAGGGTCGGTGTGAGGCTGGTTACACCTAAATAGCGCTATTAACTAATAACCCGTTCGCCAGGCCCCGGCGACTAATCGGTATTAAATGGTAGGGACTTAAGTGATAGAGTTTCGTTTAGTGTTGCTCGTTGCATTCCGTATAAACCGTAATTAACCAAGAGTTCCCAGTAACAAGGGAAGTAAGTAAGTTTGTTCCCAGTAACAAGGGAAGTAAGTAAGTTTGTATCCCTCACAAGGGGATAGTGTTGTTACCCGTATCCCACATAAGGAGATAGAAATACCGTATCCCGCACGAGGAGATAGTAAGAAGTCCCAAACCAGGAAAAGTGTTTCGTTCCGTTTCCCAACCACCGGGAACGCATGCTTTGAGTAATAAGTAGTGAACTCACCTTTGCTTTGCTCGGTAGTTAATTTACTTGTGTTACGTTGGTCAACCATACCCTATTATGGTTTATAAATATTTATTAGGTTCGTGTGCAAGTAAATGTCACATACAACTACACGTATCTAACACATAGCACGTAAGTCATACTAGCATATACGTTATTGGGCCTATACTAGCATATAAACAGTCAAACAGCAACAGTTAAACATTAACAGTAGCACGTAGTCCAAAACATCAGTTTGTGCGGCCTAATAACTAAGCAGAGTGGTCCAGTCGAAACCGGGTGGTCTCGACTCGAGAACAAGAGGTATCGAGTCGCAACCATGAAGTTCCGAGTCGCAACCAGAGTGGTCTCGAGTTGTGCATAACTGAGTCGCAACCTTGAGGTCTCGAGTCAGGCTTGAGTCGAGATCAGAAGATCTCGAGTCGCAACCCTGCCGGTCTCGAGTCCTTACGTGTGAAGTGTCTGGTTTCGAGTCGCAATCTCAGATGAAACAGCTGCTGAGTCGAAACCAATGATGAATCCACTGGTATCGACTCGCAACCACTGTGGAATCTTTCTAGAACCCTTATCCAGTTTGTACGAACCAGTCATCTTTCCTTAACATGTTTTCTTATACCGTACAATTACCAAAATGGATCAAACACAACCATTTCAAATATTTTCATATCATTCAAGTAGTTCATCATCAGGATTCTCAAAATTCATCAAAACAGATTCAACTTATGATAACACAGCATCATCTATCTCGGTTTTACCAGCACAATAGTAACATTTATTTTTTTATAAAAACCCCTAAACAATCATTACTGACAAGAACAAATTCCCATTTTATGATTTTCAATCCTGGGTATAAACTTCTATTCTATTAACAGATTTTCATCATTATTTCAACAAATCCCTATATCACTGTTCTATTCATAATTGATCATTCTAAAAACGTATAATCAGGTTGTACCTAGTGCATAAGCAGTTGTACATTCAAATGAAAAACCCAGTTGCCTTTCACATTCATGTTTCCAATTTCATAAAGCTTTATCATTCATTCATTCTTAGCACTAATGAACACCTATCGAAAATTATCAACATCTATAAGGCAAATAATCAAGGATTATCATGAACATCATTTCAACTAATCAACATTTAAATAGCTTTCGGTCATTATTTCATCATTCAGTCTTTAAATGGAATAGCAGATTTAGCATGAGACGTACGAGTATCATGTGTCTGAACAAATTCATCAACCCATTCATAGAACCATTATTCACATCATTCATATAGAACCATTTCAAATATAGAACCATCATTCATATTATTTACAACATTGTTTAACACTGATAGTTAACATCAGAACAAAGCATTTCAAGTTAATAATGAACTCTTGCACAGATTCAAAGAGCCAGCACAAATCATCTTAACAGTAACACAAATTGTGCATGACCAGGTTGTACTCTACGCAGAATTGGTTGTACATTCATGGAAAACCCAGTTCGACAAACATCCATATGAACACGAAAAGCATATAAACACAGCCTATGAATACTAACCAATTGATTCGTGGGTTGAACGGACCATCCGTTGTCGCCATTGTTTCCATCGCCGGCGCTACTGGTTCGTCGGAGGACCATCACCGTTACCGCCGCTGCAGCGGGGGTGTTGGCCGTTAGTTCAATCAGAGGGAAGGAGGTGATGGTTGTGTGTGGCTGAGGGAGGAGGGGATGTGCGTGTGGGTGTAGGAGAAGATGAACAAGGGGGGTGAGTTGTGGGAGTTGGGGTGTTGATCGGACAGAAAACCGGTCGCCGGAAATTGTGGCTCCGGTCGCCGGGAATTGCAGGAGAGAGAGAGAGAGGGAGTATGGGGGTGCGGTTCATTCTTTCAAATATGATTTAGGGTTTTTTTTTTTTTTAAATGAGAGGTAGGGGAGGATAAGTAGTTTATATAGTGTAGGGTTTTAGGGGGGTTTAGGTAAGTGGGCTTGGGCCTAACCCAAGTGTGCGTGGATCCGTTTTAAGCGACTACGCGTCTCGCCCAAACCGAAACCAATTGGCCCGGTTAAAATTAACTAACATGTATATAATTAAAGCTTTCGTCGCGGATTATTATTTTGTAAATAATAATAATATTTTAATACTAGTGATATTAATAAACACGCGTGTTACTAAAATGCCCTTCTCTCGACAACGAGAGTACGGGTTGTCACATAACCTGTTTGGGCCGCGAGCTGCACGAGGCATATTGGGCCACAAACCCACTCGAAACACACACACGGGTTAACCTCGGGCTGAACTGTTCGACCCCAATCAAGGTTTATATATTGCGCCGGCCTATGTGAGTCGTTATATATATACACGCACACCGAAACCCAAATACTCCACCTTCGTACATTTAATCTATGTTGGGCCGAATAGAGTCCAAATAAATCATGGGTTGGGGCCGGCTAACAACCTTAGAATATATACACACACATTTAGGTACGTAACTTGATAAATCAAACACAACCAAAACCCTACCCCCAAGTGTGTGCGGCAGTAGCCCCCCCCCCCCTCCTTTTGAAGCATTTGTCTGTTCGATGGAACCTCCGGTTAGTATGATTGTTCTCAGCTTTTGTTGTTATGTGATGTTGATTCTTGATTGATCAGGATTGTGTTTGCACTATGACATATAGAGATTGTATGATGATATTATGCGATGATCACACACTATATGTTGATAGATAAGGAACTAGTAAAAGTCGTATGTTATATGTTGACAATTGGTGATTATAAATGGTCAAATTAAACATTGATATGTTGACAATATGTGATTGTTTGATATCTCGAACTGCTTGGTCAAATTAAAGTGATCCATTGAATTCACAAACTTCAAATAACCAAGTTGATTTATATCAGTAGTCTTTAAGGTCCAATGAAATTGAAGGCATATGGCCTAATAATGATGATGCCTTAAATAAATAAATAAAAAAATGGCGGCTCCATGTGATTGAGATAGTCAAACAGTGTGGTACAATGATAATGTTGTCAAAAAGTGTAAAGGATTGAATATTATGTCAACCCAAAGTTGACAATCACATGATGATGTCTTAGGTTCATGTGAGTTTCGATGGATAAGTTGCCATTATGTTTTGGAGGTGCTTGTGACTAATGATTATGATTGGTTAGTGATTTACTTAGATGTAAATGGTTACAAACGGGCCGCGTGCGACATTGGAATACGTTATTTACAGTGGACTACAAGTCATTGTAGATCATGAATGTGCTTGGATCACACAAAGCTAAGTGGGCCGCACCCCCACACTATAATTTGTTAAGGGTAGTTGGAACTTGGGCTTGGGAAGTTAGCTTGTGTGTGGTGCGAAAATCTGTTATGTGGATAAACAGTAATAACTTGGCTAATGTATGACGTAGTTAACTGTTATAATGCGTATCATTATGTGCATAATCCTTGATGGCAACTTGTGTAATATGTGATAAAAGTATGTGGTTCAATGCGAATACGAAACTGATTGTTATTGATACACTATGCTAGGACGTGCTTGATCAATTGATAACAAGTAATTAATCTTACCGAGCAAACCAAGGTGAGTTCACTACATTCGAGCATGCGTCCCAGTGGTTGGGGACAGTCAGTGGGTATCCCGTGGAGGGATAAGTCTTTTGGGTAAAAACGGGTATATTGGTTAATATTCTCACCTATCATTCTTGTAAGTCCCTTATTATGTTACATGGAGGGTAACGGGTATTAGTTGGTAGCGCTACTTAGGTTTGGTACCCTCACACCGCTCCTAGATAGGACAGATGTGAACTAATGACCCAGTCGGGGCCCAGTACTAGATAGGAGTACGTGGGAAGGGCAGTCATGTATTTCAGGAGCCGTCTTGTTCGGAATTGAGATATTAATAATATTACTTGCATTTGTCAGTGAACTGTTTTACATACAACTGGTAATAAACGTTTTCTTAAACTGTGAACTCGCCAGCTTTGTCTGATACACTTGTTGCATGCTCGCAGGTCGTTAGATTTCTTGGAATTGGGAACTTGCTGTCTGGAATAGCTGGACTGGTCATGGGTCGAATTGGATGGATTCTCGTGGTTGAGTTATTAATAATATACATTGGTCTTATAACAGTTTAACTTTGGTTTACTAATTGCTTCCGCTAAACATGTTGGGTTTTATTTAAACATATAATCGATACTTTTAATTATAAATGTGGATTTCATTTACATACTGGTATGAGTTCAACATGATTAGTGGCTCATTGTTGGTACGTCACACGCCCAGCAGGGGTATTCCCTAGGTGGTATTTTGGGGGTGTGACAGATTGGTATCAGAGCCACTGGTTATAGTGAACTTGGTTTTAAAAACGTTTTTATAAAACCAGACTATAACCGAACAGTTCTGAAAACGGGAATACGACCATGACACTCAGCTCCAGATTGCAAGGTTCGTCTTTTCATCTGTGGTATACATTACATGAGTAGTGTACATTTGTTTATGATTTAGCGTACAAACACACACTCGTCACTATAGCATGATTGCCTGAATTGCTTGCTTACATTATGATGTGTTGATAGCATGTCATAGTCCTTAGATTCTTGTGATCTATCGTTTTGATAACCCCTGTTTGGCATTCGAGTTTGAGGAACCATTTGACATGAGTTAGGAGGAACTGAGATGAGCATGCAAATCACAATATTATTGTGGGTGCACACATAATAATAATGTGAGGTGCATGCGAGTCCCAGTGAGGCTTAACAAGTAAAAAAGGGGTTCCGTTCCGTTATTTGATTGATGAGAAATATAACAAATCTATGGGAGTTTTACTCGAACGTGATCTTCTCACTCCCCTCTGAATTCTTACGAAATCTCGATGCTATCGAGTATCACCTGAACACTCATCTGAACGCCTAGCAAACCGTGTAGAATGCTAGGTGCTTGTACGAACGTCCCTGGGTTGGATGTCGCAACGTTAATGATTAATCCATACTCCTTTCACTCATCTTTGTCTGCTGGAACTCAATGTACTGACGTATTAGAACCCGAAGTGTGATCACTCCTGCAACACTCTCGCAACATACCGTGTAATACTCAATCAACTTGCCCAGTCAATGGACAAGAGGATGAGCATAGTATATTGCCGACTTCAGTATTCGGACGACCCTGATTACCGGTAACGAACACCAACGAATTGACTTCAATCGAATCCTTAACCCTAGTCAGCAACTTATGGGAGTCAACTCTTACGAATCAATCAGGACATATGTAATGACAACTAATTATAGTGTGAAAGGTGAGACTACCGGCACAGTAAGTAGCACGTTAGTACGTGGCACAGAAGGTGAGTAGATGGACTTGGTAAGTGAAAGATCGTAAGGCTTCGTTTCAAGTAATGACATCAGAGGCAACAGTCATGGTAACATCAAGGGGCTCGTAATGGTAGCCTACAGCATGGAGATGGAGATGCCTACGACGTGGATTGGCTGTTGTTGGAACAAGACGACAACAACCGAGGGAACGACGGTAGAATTGGAAATTCTTGTAACGAGAACAACAACACTGGAAATGAGGTTCGTGGAAGGGCATTTAGGATTGGCATGAGCGATGCCAGGATTATAACAACACGGTGGCCTGCACATTCTTGGTAACTAAACGCCTCGTTCTTGTTCTGTTTAACCCTGATGCTTCTTGAAACCAACCTGTTGTGGAATCAACTAATGGCAAGTCAATTGAAACCTCATACGTTCGTTGAAATGCAAACTCGATCTTGTGGGACAAATGTTCGACATCAACCTTCATTCTACTATCCTGATGGTTACAATGCAGTAGTTAGTGTGGGTTGGTTATTTAGAAATCGCGTAGACATACCTTGTGAGGGGGAAATTTTGTGTGGAGAATCGGCATTTGTTCTAAAGCATCAGAGTAGTGCAAAAGTTAGCGCCATTTCAACTGTGAAGGCCAGAAGTGCCTACGGAGGGACTGCTCCGTTGTGTTAGCAACCGTTACCGATGTTAAGGCTAAGGAAAGGAGGATCGAGGATCCACCAATTGTTCGTGATTCCTCTCGGTGTGCTACCCGAGGAACTTTCAGGTTTACTCCCGAAAATTGTTAGGCGGAATCTCAGTTTGATCTCACGTCTGAGGCAGCCCTGATTACTCGTACTTTTACCACCTTGCATCAGGAGGGTCGCAAGAACTGTTAAAGCTACTACGAGAACTGTTGGACAGGAGCTTTTTCGGACCTAGTTTTCGCTTTGGGAAGCCCCAGTATATCCGTGAAGATGGTCCTTTTCATATGTGTACTGACTATTGAGAACTCATCAAGGTGATAGTCCAGAACCGTTTGTCTCGACCATGTATTGACAACCTGTCGACTAGTTGCAAGGGACGAGCTTTCATTCGAGGATTGATTTATGAGCGAACTATTATCAGGTGGAAGTCCAAGGGGAGAATGTTCTTAAGGCAGCTGATCAGATGCAATTCGGCCATACGACTTTGTATTCCATGACTTTTTGGGATAAATGACACACTAGCAGCTTTATGGATCACATGAATCGACCGTGTTTATTGAGGACGTCTTGAATCGTTTCTAGGAGAAAGGAACAGCATGGGCAGCTTTGTGTCTTATTTGAGAGCTCCTGAAGAAAGGGCCACAACGCGCGAAGTCTTGATAAATGTAACTTCTGGATGCGAGGGATACCTTTTTGGTCATATAATCAACGAAGTGGGAATACACGTGGACCTTGCTAAGACCCGTTTTGGGTAGAAACTGACCGACATAAAAGATTCTTGCGAGGATACAGCAATTTCTTGGTCTCACTAGATGCTATCGCAGATTCATCACTTGCGAACGTACTCCCCAGGCGGGATACTTAATGCGTTAACTACAGCACTGCACGGGTCGATACGCACAGTTTCGAAGATTGCGCAGCCTTAACCTCTTGAGCACAGCGGGGAGTTGTGAACTCATGGGAACCAAAACAGGAGGACGTCTACCCAACTTTTGAAACTCAACCCTACAACGTACTGAGTATCGTCTTTACCTAAGGGCACGAATGATCTAGTGGTATACCATGATGATTCGAATCAGAATCCCAGTTACACGTCGATGTAGCATGAGAAGGTGACGACTTACGTGGTGGATTAACAGGAAGAACTGCACGACACACAACCAGGGGTGGAAGCCGTAGTCTTTGGATTCAAGTTGGAGGCATTACCTGGACGTTACCAAATGCACAACCTAGACCGATCACAAGGGCCTCCCGTGTGAGCTAAACATGTGATGGCACCGCTGGATGGAACTTTTGAATGAATACGACCGTGAAACCTGGACGTGCACGAGCTTTACAACTCATTATCGACCCTAACATACCTGATCAGACTCGTCTTGCTCAAGCTGACGAACTGAAGGAAGAGAGTTCTCAAGATTAACCCATGCGGGGCATGGGGAAGCTACCTTTGGCAGGTCGGACGATAATTGCTACTTCGTGGAACGAATATGAACCTCACTATACAGTAACCTTGGGAAACTGGTGCAGGAGAAGCACACGGGTCTCGAATATCCTATTCGTCGGAGTTTTGATAGGATGTATTAAAACCTGAAGACCATGTGTGGGTGACCGGGCCTGAAGGCCCACACAGCCACGCATGGGAACGATGTTTGACATGTGGGAAAGTCAAGGTGGGATATTAGCAATCAGAGCACATATATGGAAATGAGAACAGACTGACATGGATTTTGTCGCTAGTCTACTTACAACTCGAAGCGGAAACATTATCACCTGGGTGATCGTTGACGGTCTCACGTTACAAACACACTTGCTTGCAAACAAGGAACTGACGAGTCTTCACAAGTTGCGAATGTTCCTCTGAGAGAGGCGGCTTATAGGCACGAGGTGCCAACTCCTATTACCTCCTATTTTGAGCTATACCTGATTTATGACAAACGATACCCAAAACCCTTGACTCACGTATAGACATGAGTATTACTTGTCAACATAGGACGAACGGTTTGAGTAAACAACCCCCCCCCCCGGCACTCGAAGACATGCTGCGATAGCATGTGTGATATTAACTTGGTGCAAATTGGAAGGACTCTTACCTATGGTTGAGTACTACTGCGGCAGTTATCATCTTGGTAAACAGACAGCTCTGTTGAGGCGTTACATAGACAATAATGCCAACATTCTTGATTAAGACTGAGATGGTTGACAACTTAACTCCTAGTCTAGGACTGGTACTCGAAACTCTTGGGAAGGTTGTTGGATCGGGAGTCGATTGGCGGCAACGCGTGACCGTCAGGAAAGCTGATAAACTTGGGAAACGCTGGAAGACCGCTGTAGGCGATCGTATCGTGTTGAAAGTCTCACCCTGGGAGGGTGTGGAATGCTGGGGAAGCATAGCAACAGTCTGGGAGGAATCGGTAGCGTAACCTACCAACTCGAGTTACCCGACGAATTAGGTAACGTACGCGATGTCGTTTATGTCTCGGATCTAAGGCAGTGGTTGCCTGACGAAACATGTACGATACCTTTACTGGAGGAATTTATCGAACACAAGGACCAGGAAGTCAAGGTTCGTTAACATAGTCGTATCCTGATCGTGAGAGTTCGTTGGAACTCAAGACGTGGACCGGAGTTCATGTGGGAGAGTGAAGATCACATGAAGCTTAAGTATCCTGATGACAAGTCTAATTCTGGTACTACTAGTGAATTTCGGGACGAAATTCCGTTTCAAGTTGGGGATGATGTGGCACCTGAGGAAAAATCTGCAGCAATCTTGGTTTATCACTTCACTCCCCTGTGCTCACTTACTAAATTTCGGGACGAAATTTCTTTCAAGTTGGGGATGATGTGACAACCCGAACTTCTAAGGTCACGTGATCCTGTTTTCTTATTATCTCTCCTTCAGGTCTCTTGCGATGATGCAAATTAATGAACACTTTTGACTGTAACGTAATTGCTAAATGTATAACGTGTGTGAGTATGTGTACGTGAGTTTGACTGATTAACTGCAAGGAATCGTTAAACGTTTCTAGGTGTCGTTTAGTCAATTTAGGGGACTAACCTGTTTGGGCCGCGAGCTGCACGAGGCATATTGGGCCACAAACCCACTCGAAACACACACACGGGTTAACCCCGGGCTGAACTGTTCGAGCCCAATCAAGGTTTATATATTGGGCCGGCCTATGTGAGTCGTTATATATATACACGCACACCGAAACCCAAATACTCCACCTTCGTACATTTAATCTATGTTGGGCCGAATAGAGTCCAAATAAATCATGGGTTGGGGCCGGCTAACAACCTTAGAATATATACACACACATTTAGGTACGTAACTTGATAAATCAAAGACAACCAAAACCCTACCCCCAAGTGTGTGCGGCAGTAGCCCCCCCCCCTCCCTTTTGAAGCATTTGTCTGTTCGATGGAACCTCCGGTTAGTACGATTGTTCTCAGCTTTTGTTGTTATGTGATGTTGATTCTTGATTGATCAGGATTGTGTTTGCACTATGACATATAGATATTGTATGATGATATTATGCGATGATCACACACTATATGTTGATAGATAAGGAACTAGTAAAAGTCGTATGTTATATGTTGACAATTGGTGATTATAAATGGTCAAATTAAACATTGATATGCTGACAATATGTGATTGTTTGATATCTCGAACTGCTTGGTCAAATTAAAGTGATCCATTGAATTCACAAACTTCAAATAACCAAGTTGATTTATATCAGTAGTCTTTAAGGTCCAATGAAATTGAAGGCATATAGCCTAATAATGATGATGCCTTAAATAAATAAATAAAAAAATGGCGGCTCCATGTGATTGAGATAGTCAAACAGTGTGGTACAATGATAATGTTGTCAGAAAGTGTAAAGGATTGAATATTATGTCAACCTAAAGTTGACAATCACATGATGATGTCTTAGGTTTATGTGAGTTTCGATGGATAAGTTGCCATTATGTTTTGGAGGTGCTTGTGACTAATGATTATGATTGGTTAGTGATTTACTTAGATGTAAATGGTTACAACCGGGCCGCGTGCGACATTGGAACACGTTATTTACAGTGGACTACAAGTCATTGTAGATCATGAATGTGCTTGGATCACACAAAGCTAAGTGGGCCGCACCCCCACACTATAATTTGTTAAGGGTAGTTGGAACTTGGGCTTGGGAAGTTAGCTTGTGTGTGGTGTGAAAATCTGTTATGTGGATAAACAGTAATAACTTGGCTAATGTATGACGTAGTTAACTGTTATAATGCATATCATTATGTGCATAATCCTTGATGGCAACTTGTGTAATATGTGATAAAAGTATGTGGTTCAATGCGAATACGAAACTGATTGTTATTGATACACTATGCTAGGACGTGCTTGATCAATTGATAACAAGTAATTAATCTTACCGAGCAAACCAAGGTGAGTTCACTACATTCGAGCATGCGTCCCAGTGGTTGGGGACAGTCAGTGGGTATCCCGTGGAGGGATAAGTCTTTTGGGTAAAAACGGGTATATTGGTTAATATTCTCACCTATCATTCTTGTAAGTCCCTTATTATGTTACCTGGAGGGTAACGGGTATTAGTTGGTAGCGCTACTTAGGTTTGGCACCCTCACACCGCTCCTAGATAGGACGGATGTGAACTAATGACCCAGTCGGGGCCCAGTACTAGATAGGAGTACGTGGGAAGGGCAGTCATGTATTTCAGGAGCCGTCTTGTTCGGAATTGAGATATTAATAATATTACTTGCATTTGTCAGTGAACTGTTTTACATACAACTGGTAATAAACGTTTTCTTAAACTGTGAACTCGCCAGCTTTGTCTGATACACTTGTTGCATGCTCGCAGGTCGTTAGATTTCTTGGAATTGGGAACTTGCTGTCTGGAATAGCTGGAGTGGTCATGGGTCGAATTGGATGGATTCTCGTGGTTGAGTTATTAATAATATACATTGGTCTTATAACAGTTTAACTTTGGTTTACTAATTGCTTCCGCTGAACATGTTGGGTTTTATTTAAACATATGATCGATACTTTTAATTATAAATGTGGATTTCATTTACATATTGGTATGAGTTCAACATGATTAGTGGCTCATTGTTGGTACGTCACACGCCCAGCAGGGGTATTCCCTAGGTGGTATTTTGGGGGTGTGACATGTAAAGTTTTGTAACCTTTAACCTTGTACCGTTACACAAACCATTTCGTTGGTCAATATTTCGCAACAACATTACTGGAACACCAACTTTAAGCACTAACCTATGATTTGCTAAACCAGATACTTTAAGACCATTCAGCACGTCGGGTGAGTATATTTTTTGCTGATCAGCATTGCCATCTTCAGTAGGGCATAGACTGTCTGAACTAAGATACTATTTTTCTTCACCTGGGAAAAGTGCCAACAATCTGTCGTTAATCTCGTGAACAACCTCATTCTTAGGCGCAAGTATAGCTCTGGTACTAAAGTAATTATAATCATTGTAGTTCTCCAAGATTGACGGATAGACAAAATCAATCAGGCTAGAAATTGGATCAGATGTGCTGTCAATTAAAAGCTCAGGTGGTATTTCAATTATTGCTTCTCCATCATTGGAACCACCAACATTTCCCTCACCAACATCCAACAACCATTTTGCAAAATTGTTGATCTCTTCAACTTCAAATGTTGGTCTTCCAACGGTTAACCTCATGTTTCTAGTTAACGTCAACAACTTACACTTCCTCCAAAGATAAGACGAACATAATGAGGCATTCACAATTTCTTGTCGTCCACCGTTTGGAACAACAGGTAATATTTGCCTAAAATCACCACCAAATACAATAACCTTTCCTCCAAATAGAACATCAGATCTGGATGAATTTGAGATATTGAAAATGTCATGCATAGTTCTATCCAAAGCCTCAAATGCATGTTTATGAACCATAGGAGCTTCATCCCATATAATGAGTTTGGTCTGTTGTAGTAATTTAGCTACATCATCGTCAGGTTTAATGTGACAAACGGAATCCTCATTAAGATTCAAAGGTATATGAAACCTAGAATGCGCCGTTCTTCCTCCATCCAACAGCAATGATGCAATTCCGCTAGATGCAACGTTTAATACGATCTCACCTTTTGACCTAATTGCAGCAGACAATGTTTTCCATAAAAATGTTTTACCAGTCCCGCCATAACCGTAAACAAAAAATACTCCTCCATTGTCTCCATCAACTGCGTTCATAATTTCTTCGTATACTGAACGTTGTTCATCCGTTAACAAATTCACCTGACCTTGATAAACATTTTGTAAATCTGTTCTGTCGTATGCAAGCTCTTCCTTAATCATTCGGCAGCGAAAGTTATCAAAAGATGAAGTATCTGGGTAAGGCATTGATACAAATCTTCGAAGCGATGAATTATTTCGAGTTAAAAACTTCTCAATTTCGCATAAAACATAGTTCTTTAATTGCTCATCAGGAATTGATAAACCTGATAAAATTCATAATAACATATAAATTAAATGATAAATTTTTAGTAACTATAACAAAAATATAATATGAAATTTATAATTTTACCTGAAACACGATGATACTTTGAGAATCTGTAAAGAAAATCATCTGTCATATACTTCCATGTGCTTTCCCAGACTACTTCAGGTCTAGATAAAGTGCTTAACAGTAACATGGTGGCAAATAAATTGCGAATATAACCTGCGCTACCTGATATATTTGCTTCTTTGATGGCCTCAATGTACTCCGAGTCGTCATCCAACAAACCAAGCGCATAGCAAGCATCTCTAAAAGTATCGTACACTCGACCATTAACTGTTTTAATATCCTCAAACGATGTTGGTCCTTTAACTTTGTTAAGAAGAATTCTTAAATAGTACGCTTCACCGGTAGACGGAGATACGGAATGAATTCTGCCAATTGTTTTTCCTTTTATTCTCGGAACCCATATACGCTGGTCAAGCTTCCACACATAAAAACGTGGAAACTGTACATATGTTAGTGTACGTGCAACAGTGTCGTTAGGATCTTGATTACGTTGCATCCAAGACAAAAACATTGATGAGTTCACAGATGGCTTGTTTAGCACCTGATTAATATCTTCATCAGGACCGAAATAAACTGTTTGTTGTCCAGGAAGATGGAAAGGCAACCTCATAACAGAAGGACTCCTATAATTAACTTCATTCGAAAAAATCCTCCAAGAGGCTTCACAAGCCGATATATACCTACAATCATAATACTCTTTAATTTCATCATTTTCTGCTTGTTCGTTTTCATTATTGCTCGGAACCACAGCAACTGTTGCTCTATCAGGACCTTTATTAATATATTTGAACAAATACTTTATTGACGCCGCTTGGTTGCACCATTCAACGTTTATATGCGCCTGATATCTTTTCAAAAGTTTTTTTGTTGTAAGGTACAACACTTCTGTTGTCTAACTCAATTCTATTTTTTAAAACGAAGGAACCGTCATCTCTTCTTCTGTATAAGGGAAATCCGTTAGAATCCAAGGTTGAGTGATCTTGAAATTTTTTGGGAAAACCTTTTGAACATTTTCTATCTACCATACATGGAGAGCTCATTCTAGCGTTACCACATGGACCGTGAATCATATGGTCTTTCACAAGCATATATAGTTCCGGGTCTTCATTTATATCAGGGATTTCTGCAGAAATAAACTGATCAACATGGTCTACAGTTGGAAGTTTGTAATCATTCTCCATGAATAAGCACATATGCGCATGAGGCAATCCTCGCTTCTGAAACTCAATAGTGTAAACAACTACACAAAAAGGTAAGAAACTGTTACATATCATTGAGATCATGTTTAAAAAAGAAAATTTAATAGCATACCAGCTGAAGCTTTTCCAAACAAATGATGGTCTTTTAAATCTTTACAAATTGCATCCAGCTTTATTTTAAACATTCGCGATAAAATATCAGGCCTATCCTCCGGATTAAGATTTGTGTCCTTAAGAAACCTTTGAACCTCCGGCCACTTGGGATTGCAGGTAATGGTTATAAAAAAGTCAGGATAACCATACCATTTACAAATAGCCATAGCGTCTAGATAGTTTTGCATCATATATCGTGACCCGCCTGTAAACGAAGATGGAAGGAAAATACGTTTTCCAACCTTAGACAAATCTTGTTGGCCGTTATATCTTAGTTTGCGGATATTCTCGTATGTATCAGACCTGAGATCATGTTGCTGAAATCTTATAAAGTTAAGTCGCTCGCTCTCAATCATCGTATAAGCATCAACCAAGAACTGTTGGAATAACCGTCGAGAATTTAGAATCAATGAAAACTGGTTACTACGATCTTGTACACGATACGCAAAGAACTCTCTCATTGTACAATTAGGATGTTTCTTGTTAGTAACATCAATGACACCCCTATGGGGTATGTTAATTATGTAGCCATCGTCTCCATATGGGAACAAAATAGGATACTGAAGTGCAAGATAGGAAGGATGCAACTCACTTATTCTTTTTAATGACCCTGTTTGTGTTTCGACAACGATATCTCTATTCTCAAAAGCGTTATCAATATCTCCAACAATAAGAGCCGCAACCTCGGAGGAAGTAGGTAAGTTATGAGTCCGACCATCTTGTTCTCTTTTCCCAATAAGGCGAAGCTTTAAAGTAGTATTAGGATACTGTTGGAAGCAATCTCTAACCATCCTATAAATTTTCACAAGCACATTGTTGGCATCCAACATTGCTTTGATTTGTTGTATCAGCTTATTATCAGTTTCGTCAGAAGAAGTTGATGAGGAAGCATCGTCTGTAGACCTGTTTCATAAAATTGACATAGTAAGTAAATATATAGTTTAAAGAAATGTTATTAAAAAAAATAAGTTTATGCATGGTACCTAAAAACTGATTGCCTGTTTGTTAACTCATTTTCAGTATCGTATATGTATAACTGACAAAATTTAGGCTTCCCTCCGTTTTCTGGCACAAGACTACCAATAGAATGATAATTTTCACCACTAATTCTGTAGCAAAAAGGAGCATTACCAATATTAACGGTGTGGTCAACCTTACCACCCATTGACGTAAACGCGAACATAGAATTGTAACGTCGAATATTCTTCAAAAAGTGCCCGCTATCATTATCATTGAACATGAATAGACTTTTATAATAAGGTGTCGCAGATTTGTAATCAGGTAACACAACTTTCGCATAACCACAACATAACATATGACATATTTTGCCACCCTCTTTTCTTCCGCTTCCTTTCTCTGCATCCCATAACTTTGCATAACAAACTTCACAACTAATAACTTGATCACCATGATCCAAATAATCTGTTAAAACATACAACATTAGAGTTATATATAAAACATTCATTAAAATAATAAGATATACATATTTATGAGTGCAATTAATTTTTACATTATGTAGCATTACTTATCAACAAACCTAACCTGTAGAAACACCTTTATAAGGATCTCGTTCAACGGGAGGATCCTCTGTCGTCAAGTCGATCATTGGTATAGGAGATGAAATACGTGGTTTGCATACCAACTTACGTTTCCCAGATGATAGCCTTGGCAGATTACAATTCAAAGATGATGTGCCGGTGGTTGATGTGATGCCAGTTGAAATATTTATTCTAGTTCCATTTGCTCTCGTTGTCAGATTGCTGGTACTACAAGTAATGTTACCTAGTACAATTAACAAAAAGCATAGTCAAAATATCGATGCAAAACAATACAAACTTAATAAAATATATAAACATTAAATTAATAAATTACTTACTTGTTACCATACTTGAGGGACTTGGAGTAACATTATTAGCAACATCAGGAGTGGATTCAAAATTGTGACAACCAAAAACATTGACTATGTTATCCGATGTAACACCTATGGTAGTAGATCTTCTTTTGTCAATAATAGATCTAGGTAATCGCATGTTATCTACATCCTTGTTTTGTAGAATCCGAGTCACTAATAGAAAATATTAAAGCACAAAAAATAAATTCATTATCACGTATTTATATAAAATTTAATTCTTTCTAAACGTAATTAAAATAATATATAATAAATTAACAAAAGTATAGCTTATAAAATAACATACCATCAGGTGGAACTGGACGATGTTGTGTAACACACGGAGTGGAAGTTGAATTAATATTGGTGGATACAATATTGAGAGATGACGATGTAATTCCTCGATTTGATCTCTTATTATCCAAGTATAATTTCCTTAATTTCCTTCTGTGAGATGCCTCGTCTTGAGTAACAATTGGGAGGATAACTAACAGAAAATCGTATACATATTGACAAAAATTATAATCAACAAACAAAAACAAATCAAAATAGTTAGTTGTAAATCAAGAAAGGATAATTTTCAATTTGTTATAAAAAAAATAGCTAAAATAATACCATTGGTTATGCTTGATAAAGGTCTTCTGCCTCGTCGAACTTTGAAGAGACAAAAATAAAAAAATGGAAGAATTAATAAACAAATCGAGCATAATAGTTAGCTAACTAAGTAGGCGTAAAAGAATCGAACTGGATAATGAAAGAATTAGTGTTATACCGTTAACAATGTCCGTGGTTGTGTCTCCATTCCACTGAACTGCGCATAAAAAAATATATATATATACTCATATAGTTGTTAAACTAATTATCATGTGCCCGCTAATTTTAAAGTTATTGTTTTTTTAGGAATGAGTAGGAAAAAAACTGAAAAACTTTAAATAACTTACCATCCTGAGTGTTTTCTTTATAAATGACATTGTATACGGAGTCAGTCTTTGGTCGTTTAGGCATTGCTGGAAATTTGAATAAAAAAAGTGTTACATTAAATAGTTGGTATGTTGGATCACATGTTAAGTAATATTTAATCAAACCAGATTCATATATAAACTCTAACAAACCATTATGGTGGTAATTGTGTACATCGATCTCTATTTTATACGGACTCATAAATCATAAAATTTATGTAAACGGATATAAACAAAAAACAGTTGCACACCAATTTATATCAACAATAGAATGAATTCACATTAATGAACAAAAAATAATATGAAAAACATCATAATTTATAAAAACAAAATAAAACAAAAAATTTATATAAATAAAGTAAGTACTTGGGAACAATAAAACAGAACCAAAACAAATTATATAACTTCTAACTAAAAGGAGAAATAATAGTCTCTATGAATAACGCTCCGTTAACTCCATTAAATGTATCAACATCTTGTAAATAATGCAACTCTTCGCCCGTTAATTTAACGGTAACCATATGTTCCCATTCACTCAATAAAATCCATGTGTTGTACTCCATTATATGTAGTTGGTGCCGCCTACTTTTGAAAGAAACTGTTTGAGAATTCTGAAAAGATAAAACCTTATTCGATACTTCACCTTCTAGTTTGAAGAGTTCAACAATAAGCTCTTCAGGTTCGGAAACAACAAACATGTGAATCTTCCGGTTTAATGTGATAAGATGCCCTTGGCTAGGAATAAGATCTTTACTCAAAGGAAAATTAATAAGTTTGAAAGTTTCAGATAAAACATCAAAAGCAACTATAAACTTCTTTCCAATTACCCACCAAGATTGTGAAACAATGAAGTATACAGTCTTGCCGGATAGTGTTCCAACAGACCACGCATAAGAACGTGAACCAAAGTTAGTTGCATTACTGAATTCGACATCTCTCCATATACCAAAACGTCTAGAATATACACTTGCAAATACATTATTGTATCGACGTTTGATGTGGAGTACTTTAAGGTCGTTAGATTGATCGTAGTAGATAGCGCCAGTATCATATTCGTGATCGTATCCATGTTTAGGATAGTCATCAGATAAAATAGTATACCAATTAGTAGTTGGATTCCAAATGATAAGTTTTCTAGTACAGTAAACTAATAAAAGTCCGTCGAGAGAAGAAAGAAAACGTAATGACAATGGTGGAGTCTCGAAAGGAAAAGATATACTTTTCGTTGAACCAAAATCAATCTTGCCACAGATTACATTATCAACATCTATTGACATATCATTCAATGATATTAGCTTCCGATTTTTAGCTTTATTAAGCCATACACAATGCAAAATGCAAAATGGCAAACTGATTACTTGATAATTCTGCACACCATGCTTTACTAACACATTTGAATTGACAAATTGATTTTGCAGGGAGCCTAGACAAAACTTCCACGACTAAGGTGTCAAAATCAATAGCTTCCATGATCTGAACTACATCGGAAGGAAAAAAATATGAAATACATAACAAAGATGATTTGTGTATATATCTATATATATATATATATATATATATTACTATAAGGATACATTATAATCAGAGCATGTAACTTAACTGAATGATACTATGCGAAAACAAATATTGAGAAAAAAAAACATAAAAGTTCAAATAAAATGTTAAATCATTAGAATAACAATAAATTAAAATACAAAGTGAACAAACTAACCGAGTTCAAAGGTTGATTCACCAGGAGCAAATTAGCAACGGAAGAAACGTGTTTAGATCAATTCTTATTGAATAAGCCAATACGAAATGAAAGGGTGATATAGAACTAAAAAATTGAAACAACTCTATTTCAATATATAGAGATAGAATATGCAAAAAAATGCAAATATATTTATGTAATATGTTACTTTTGGAAGTGATTAAATTGTAATATAGATTTCCATAAATAAATTTACTTACCTTATATTCAATATTTTTTTAAGGAATATGAGATTGATCACATCTTTCAAATTAAATAACAAAATTGTATTGTGTAAATGTGAAGATTGTAAATACTTACTAAAATAGACATATCAAACACTAACAACATTGAACGTATTACAAAATAAGTTATTGGTATCATTACAAAACAACTAAATAAACTAAACCATATTAAAGTAAGCAAAGTTATCATGTTCATCAACCAAACCACCAAAATGTATCTATTTAAAAGACTAACAAACAACTTACCAAACCATAGCTGTTTTAAACAAAATATATACCAGTCTTCCTTATATCGAAGTTACATCATTCAACACAATCTTCCTCTGAGAAGTTACATATGTGAAGTGCAGCATGTGTCCAAACTGCAACTGGTTATCTTCCATGAATTTCCTCCAACCATCAACGGCGTAACGTAACGTACCACCGTTTAACTCTGTCTTTGTTTCATAAACTTCAACATCACCATTCATGTCTTGCACAGATAAAGGTTGCAAGCTTTCAGACAGGCCTGCTCTTTTTACAACCTCAACAGGAAGCCGCTAAATGCGTTGAAAGAAAGCAAAATATAAGTGAATAGACAAAAGTAAAAAAAATATGATGGTAAATCATGTAAAAAAAACCTACCAGCCTATATTCTGCTTTACGACTAAAGTTGAAGAATTCAGGATCCATGACGACAGCGGAAACTTTGCTTGCATTCCTTGTAACCTTCTTTCGATACTTCACATTTTGAACATCAGATAACCGTTTCTTTGCCTTGTTTAATAAAAATAAATATATAGAGGTAGTTAACACCAAATATAGTATATATTGTACAATTAAAGTTATCTTGTCCAAAGACTATTTATGAAGTTGGATAACATACTGATTTGGCTGACAAACAATTAGTTTACTTAAACAATTTTACACATAATATATACACTTTGTACGACTTATAAACAATTAAGAACATTGATTCTAAACGTATTCACTTTTTATTAAATTAATATGGGATTCATTCTACTTGAACATGAATATCAAAAGATTCAAGTTGACCACAAAAAAATAAAATACGAAAGATTCAATAATTTAAATTTTAAACTTGTTATTCAGCAACAATTATAAATTTTCTATCAAACCTTATGAATATAACTAAGCAAACAATGAAAATAAAAACGGATATTAGTAAACTTAATAAAAATACATAAAATATTTAATACCTTGACAGTTTGAGCAGATGTTGTAGAACGTTTTCGGCCTTTGCATTGTTTGTTCAAATTCTTGACTGTGACGGATCGGTTGACAAAAAGTCTACCTTTTCCCTTTCCTTTAACCTGTTGTGAAAGAATAGAGTTAGCACATCAAATATGTTACATCTTATATGTTTTCTAAATTTAAAGCTAAAATTATCCTGCATCATATTACATATACAAAATGTAATATATTTTCAGAAAAAAAAAACGGCTAACATACATCCCAGACTGACTTTCAATTTGATTTAATAAAGCTGCAGGTTATTTTTCTAATATACTAAAGTTATTAAATTAATTGTACAATGTCATCAGTATTTAAATAATATTTGACTGGTAAACCTAGGAAATAAACAATGTAGTTATTAAACCTCTAATACAACTAATATGAGCATTGAAACAATTTCATGTACATTACTTAAACAGCAAATTGATTAAACAATGTGTTTGTACAAAAGAAACAACCAAAAACAGCCTATAACAGTAATGATATAGATGCAACCGTAGGTTTCAAATCAGTACTAACGTTCGTATGGGTTAATTGAAGCTCTCATTTATAAACATGAGTTATAATACGCAATTATCATAACTAAGTTAATATGAATATATAATAGTGGTGGTAAACTTATATCTTGCATTGTCTTGAAATGTAAACCATCACCTACTTTCAACGTCTCTTTAACATGAACCTTCTTCGGTGTACGTGATGGGACTGTTCCTGATGGACTTTGATCAGAAGTGGGCTGGTTATCATCTTCCTCTATGTCCTGCAAACATCATATTGAAAAAAAAAATTAAAAGAAGGATAAAAATGGATACAAAATTTAATACTTAATAAATTCGAACCTTAATAAGCGCTCTAAAGTAATTGGCCTTAGAGATCTGAAATACATCATCATCATCATCAGATTCAACCTTCTTGCTCAACCTTATCTCAACCTCGTCTCGATACACGGTTAAGCCAAACATAACATCATTAAGTTTTTCAAAAACCAGTAAATCATCTTCTTGAACGCCAAGATCGTTGCAAAGTTGAGTCCAACCTTGTGAAAATACATAGTTTGAGTTAACCTTACTTGTTGACACTGTCCACGGAGAACCCTTATAATTAATTTCATATGAGCTAGCCACTACATTGTCTCCAAAACATTGTTGAACAAAAGAATCTTCAATGATCTACATAATATGAAACATAACACATTGAATGTTGGCTTTGTACGTTAGATTATAAAGAGTGAAAAACATGTTAAAGATAAATTGTAATGAAAATGAAATGAGATTACGTACCGTAAAACCCATTCTTAGATGACGATTAATTGTGAAATAAGATTGATCACAGACGCCATTAACATAAGATGAAAGATGGAGACCAAAATGGGTCAATGAAAGAAATGTAAGCAGACAATCCTTTTGGAGTTCAAGTTCGGAAACAACTATTTCCCAGCCGTCAGTTAAGACCGGCATACCTTTTACTCGTTTCAACATTACGACCCATTTTTTCCCACTTGAATGATATATACGCAGCTTCCTACCGGCCCAATCCTCTCCATAGAATTGAGTAACAAAGTTGTTTGGGACATCCTTTATATATATTAATACTCAGTATATTTAACATTATATGTTTTAAACATCAAAATACTCAAAAATAATACTCAAAATAAATGAATTATAGGTAAAATAAAGAATGCTTACTATACTCAATGATGCCGGGTTGAGAAGATATTTTACAAACGAAGTGTACATTTTCAAATCTGCAACAATAAAAATGCTAAGAAGAATGATTTCAAAAAACAAAAAATTTAACAATCTAGTACTTAACCGAACACTAATCTATACATTATACATAAAAAACATTACGGACAGAAAACTGATTCGACAATACATACTAAAGATTTATATCATGCAAAACCCAATGTTATATGGTTCAAAAATTCTTGTATTTGTTTTGCTTTACAAACAATATTCAAACAAACTTCAACGATTATGAGATTTAAAGTTCATATACCCATATGTATCAAATTTTAAGTGAATGATTAAATACAGAATCACCATTTAACGTTTATGTCTAAAGTACAATCGGTATATACACACAAGTAGAACATAGCATAACAAACATAAACACAAACAATAATTTTCTAACAATTTAAGACTCAATCTTACAAAAACTATAATAAATCGGGTTAGGATTCGAAGTATATCAATTTAATGGTAAAAAATCAACGATAGAAACAATTAAATCAAAAATTTATGAATAATCTGAAGGAACTTAAATGTTGTTACCTCTAAATCAAGATTCCAAGCCCTAGTTCCGGCGCCGAGAACCTTAATACCGATGATTCCGGCGATAATCAGAGCTTTAGTTCCGGCCGGCGATTCACTTTCTCTTTGGGATGATGGGATGATAAGAGTTTTGATATGATGGTAGAGTATGGTAAGGACAATTGCCATAATTACAACCGTCATTTGAAATGTTACATAAACATCCCTTATAGTTTGAAAATTGACAACAATAAAATGGATTAAACCATAAATTACAACAACACCCTTTTATGTTCCAATGGTTAATAAATATTGAATAAAGTGTTAAATTATTAGTATTATTAGTACATTAGTACATATGTAATAAATTAGTGAATTGTTAAATTTTGTTTAAATTTTTTTGTATTCGGTTTTTAATTTTTTATATTAAGTTTAAATAAAGCGTAACCTCAAATTATGACAGATGTTAATATAACATCTAATGTAACCTCCAATATATCAAGCGTGACTGTATCATGTTAAATCATCCATCATGAAAAAAATATGAAGACCCTGCTTTTCAAACCCTGACAGAAAAAAGTCTTCGATCAGTGGTGGTGGTGATTTGAACCATACAATCAGGAGGTAACGTGAAATCAGCTGCCCAATTCTGGTAATTCCTTGGTAAAATCTGTATACAAATAGTAATATAAAAGTTAAATACTAAAATCTGTAAAATATGTATACAAAAGATGTAAGAGTACAGTTTATTTTTTACAAAAAGTGGGAATTAAAAAATTACAAATATACATAAATTTTTTGACGAAATAAAAAGAGTATATTTAAAGTTTTTAAATTTAAAACCGGATTTAATTTTTAAAATTATGTATTATTTAAATACGTAAAAAAAATTAAATAGTATGAAATACTCTCTATAACCTGATTAATATATATGTTTATAATAAATTATGGTAACTGTATATAAAAAAATTTGATCATCAAAAAATTATGGAAATATATATTGGGTCTTATATTTTTAGTAACATTATTTTTTGAAAAACGGAATGTATTTATTTGATTTTGTATTAATTAAAAAAGGTAAAATTTTGTTATCTTAATAGTATGTAATACATTATACAACCTGATAAATATATATGTTTATAATAAATTATACGTTTTTTAAATGATGTAGAGTATACAAAATGATATCTATGTATTATATTTTTAGTAACAATATAAATAATCAAACGATATATTATTACAATGAAAGTTAGAAAAAAGAATAATGATGACATATATATAAGAAACAAAAAGTATAATTACCAGAAACAATTAGCAAAAAACATTTGTTATTCGAAACAAAAAAATAAACCATGAAACAATCATCTTCATATAAAGCAACCACAGAAGTCAAACCATTATCAAATTACGAAAAAAAAAACAAAGAAAAATATCCAAATAATGAAAAAAAACAAACAATGATATCAAATGTTTGAATTAGAGGTGACTAATTTTCTTTCTTTGGAATTAGAAGCCCTGCATCGACACCACCGTCTTTACGCATTTTTGATGAAGACTGGGAAGAAACATCATCCACGTCATACACGGATTCCAAATTGCGCTTCAAATCACGTTCGCTCATCGTATCCAACTTAGCATCCTCCTGATCAAACGATGTTGTAAAGCCAACTTTAAAAACATTTGAGCAAGGGGTTACATCGTCTCCCGTTTGGGATATAGAATCCTACAAAAATAAAATAATTAAAGAGGAATGAGTTATAAATATACATTTAACAAATAATGAGTAAAACTTAAATCATATATAAACTAAAGGATAGTAAACCTTAACAGGCCAATCGACATTACGATTTGAATCGGATGGTTCGACATTGACGGCTTCCTCATCAATAGGCTGATTTTATTTTTAAAATCATAAAAAAAATGATAATAATTATAAGTTAAAGATTGTTGGCTAATTGTAATAATAGTATAAAGGTGAAATGTAATAAATATACCTGAATAGTATCAAAATGTTTATCAAGCTCAGACAAAACCACCGGGTTATCACTCATCTTGGAGACTGAGTAGCCATCAGACTTCTTGCTAATGTTAAAAGAAGAAACAGCAATCTTGAACGCAAACTTCATATTGATTAAAGCATTTAGCTCCTTTGGAAAGTTTCCTTCGTTTGCTAACTGTTGAAAAACAAAATATACTTCAATGTTGTAGAATAACCAAAAATATGATAAAAGGATTTATTTAGTACATACTTCAATATTGTTGTCTAACAGCTGATTAGCATTAACCTTCAAAAGCTTTGTCACCTCACGCTCAAACAATGTGAGAGTCACAATACCAGTACAATCTTGCACACGTATAGAAAGCCTAATTCTGCATAATATATTAATAAGATTTAGTTTTTTTGACAAACAAAGCTTAATATGGATAATATTTACCTTGGAATTGATGAAACGGTCCTTGTATTACAAACATCAGTCTTGCATTCCAAGACAGTAACCTCTTCAAAACCATCAGTACCATCCTGCTTCTCTTTAACAACAGTAATGGTTGAAACCTTTTTGTTGTAGCTTGTGCACGCATTGTAAAACCACTCATTGTTCGATGCAAAACTCTTGATAGTCCCAACAATGACAACAAACTTCGTCTGTGTTTAAGATTTAGATATTGTATAAGAAAAAAGATAAAGGAAAACATATTAAAACAATTTTAATCTGTGATACCGTATCTATTGAGTTTAACGACCCAATGGGATAAAAAGTCAAGCCAGAAAGGAACTCTTCAGTGGCAGACTTCACAACAGAAGAACTTAAGCCAGAATAACTGGAAGAAATTTCGGGAGAAAGCTTCTCGATAAATCTAATAAAACATGAACAAAAATTATTTACCCTAATTGAAGCTGATTACAAAATTATAAAAACATATTATGATAGTGAACCTTTTTTTTAAAGTCAGCAACTTCATCAATATCACTGTTAATTAAGACTCGAGTGACGGTATACAAATTAGAAACAGACAAATGCCTTGTACATAATAATAAAAAAAAATTAATTAATTTAAATAACTATTTAAATTGAAACAGTAAAGAAAAAACATAATAGATTTAAAGTAATACAATACCTCCCCAGAATTTGTATTTCCCAAACTGAATGATTACGACAACATTTTTTTCACCTCGATTGCTGCTCTCATACTCCATTATTTGATCCGCATAACCGTCCCAAAGTGTCACAAAGATCTGCTTATTGCTGAACATTAAAATAGTTAAAAATAAAATTATTAGTATAGAACACATAACATATAAAAAATAATATTATAAGAAATAAAAGTGAAGAAAAAATAAATAAATACTTCAAGTCTTCAAGCATAAAGGTGACTTTCTTCTGGTTTTTTCCATTATTAGTTTCCATGTCTACCTCGAAGGGAAAACTTTTGACCACAAAACCAATTACATCTGATAAAAATGTAAACAGTGTCAACAAAATAAATATGTGTCATGTTGTATTATATAGTTTTAAATGTATATGAAACCAATTGGACTTTTAAAAAACTTGTTGTCATCTGTTGGATCCTCCACAATAGAGTAAAACGGAGTAAAATCAAAACCCCATTCAGAACCAATAGCCTCGTGGCATTCCTCAACAACGGTGTTGTTATTAAGGTTAATCTTCAAACCACCGTGAGCGTATTTGACCTTCTGACGATTCTCACCCAAGGAAGGATTTCGAATCGTCAAACAACGCTTTTCTTCTAAAAGATGTTGATATCCAGATGCATTTTTAGCCAAAACAAAAGCTTGCATTTTTGTTCCCTGACAAAAAACAGCATTATTTTATACAAAAAAATACGTAGTTTAATAATTAACTGTATATAATATTAAATTAAAACATAAGTCTATAAACTCTTACCTCACTGTCCATGACTATCATATCATAGCAATAAACTTTTCTAGCGTTATTGAAATCAGCTCTTGTCCATAAACGAACAATGCGTATTTTGATGGTGTAGCAACGTTGAGGTCCAAATTATTCAACAGTGTGATTGCAACTTGTTCCAATTCTGCATAGAATTCAAATGAAAGATTAGAAAAAAAAAACACAACAATATATACTAACACATTGTAATAAATAATCAATCAATATCTTATAGAACAGTCAATGGTATTCTTACCAAGGCTTATGAAAAGTGATATACAATTTTCCGAGTAGAGAAGAATGATTTCAATGTGAAATGTTTAAAGAATATTTATAATAGGTAGGCAATGTTAATTAAGTAAACATTGTATATTATACAAAATTATAATATCTAAATTTACTTAATTATAACAACCCATGAACATGGAAATATGTCAAAGAATAGTATTTTCTAAAAATACAGTTAATTAGTTTACATGTCCATAAATAGGTTAATATGTCAAAGAATATGCTAAATTGAAATGACACTAACCACGTTATTAAACTGCTTTGAAATTTTAAGTTCCTTTTTTACCTCTACTTGAAACAGAAGCTTTCCAGCATTCTACAACCTTAGCAGCACAAAATTCAGCACTGACAACCTTCTTGGACACGCATCCGGAAACCAACATAAAAAATATGTTCTTGAGGCTTGTATAGCACTGCACAACAATATCTATAATATGATATCTCACACATTCAGGCGCATATCAATATAATGTGCAACCATATCTATAATATAATCAATAACTTTTTTCGGCTAATTATAGGTCTATAAAAGAATCAACTGGAAAAAAACAGGGGCATATTCATGTTCGTTAAGAAAGAATATATATCAAGCATAATGGAAAAGATACTATAAATTTAATATGTTATATTAACAACTTCTAAAAAAAATTGTTATCAAATGACGTAGTATAAAGATATCATAATGTTTCAAATAGGATAATACTGTATAAATAGTATTAAGATACTGTAAAACAACAAAATATAGGTAAATAAAAATTGTTCGAATAAATAGTCAAACATTATGGTTAAACGACATACATAAAAAAATAAACTTCAAAATACAACGAAAAAACACAGATGTATAAACAAACAAAAGAACTCTTTATTATCATTTCCAATATGATTAAGAAATGAAATCAAAATATAACAATGATAAAAACATTAATATTCCTAAGTTGCGTAGGTAATCATAAGGTAGCACTATTAAAATAATAACGAAGTAGATAAAGATATCCATCCTCCAAACCAGCTTGGCGCATAAACTTTGTCCAACCTCTAAATGCATATCTAATCTTTTTGTTACCGGTGGCGAAACGGAGAGCCAAAGTATTTGAAAAGCCATTTCCAGACACAACAGTCATGAATTCTATGTCGGCTAGGTTAACGTTCGCATCAAACTCTTTTGGAAATATCTACATTAAAAAACATAAACCAATATTAGTATGCAATAAAGTGAACCATATAAAACTAAAAAATATTAAAAAAATAATTAAAAGAAGAAACTTACAAAACGTTTCGTTAAAACCCATTTCAGTTCATAAAAATCACCCACATGTACAGGGGATTCTGCTATAACATCTGAAATACCATGATGTTGAACTTGAATTACTTCTTGTACTCTTAAAGGCTGTTGATGGATACGATGGAAACCATCTTTGTGGAAAACTGAAATACTGAAATCATTATATCCCAATAATTCCAATATAACAAAATCCCCTATTTCCAGTTGAAGATCATTTGAAATATGAATCCAGTCAACGATACTATAGTTGGTACCAAAACGGCGTACAATGTATACCGTCCAAACCAATTTGTTTTGAAAACGTATTGTGAAACGACAATCCAAGGGATCATTCTTGAAATAATTCTCCATGAAGCCAGATTGAAGCAGCTGAACAAAATAATATTTAGTAAAATTAATGAAACAAAATAATTTAAAAAATAGAATACAAATAATATGAGAATAATACCAGATCTTTTGATTCTGTATCCGTCATCACACAATAGAACATAGAATTGACGTATGTACCGTGGTGGCATTTGATATGTTTCAATTTAAATGTTTTTATATCCACTTTTTCAAATACTATCAAATCATTCTGCTCAACAGCAAGCATTATAATAACTGCCACCCAACCTTGAATTATAAAAACCCCCCTTGTGTTGGATTCAATAACAACAAACCACTTACAACCACTATCTGTTATTAGATCTACACAACCAAAAGGATAATTAGGAACATCTATCAATGAATTATACCACTTAGGGAATTCCTGAAAACAAATATAACAATAGGATTATAACAGAAGGAAAACAATATAAACATATAACTAAGTAAATTTATAACATCTAACAAAATCAAGTTGGCAAATAAAGCAGAGTTCCTAACCAACTCGGATTTATACGGATCCGTCATATGAACCATAAACCCAACATCCATATCTGAAAAGAAAATAAAAAATACACACACAAAAATTGTATTTAGAACAATGTTATATTGAAAAAAGCTTAACAACATGGTAACATAAATACATCTACGTAATAAAAAATAGCGATTAGGGTTTATGATAGAATGAATTAACTGTAAAAATAACAAAAGATGAATAAGCAGACACAATTAGAAATCAATTTCGGTGTCTAAGAACAACAATAAACAGACTAATTACATCAATCAACTGTTATAAATCTCATATCTCAAAGAATTAACATATCAGTTTAAATGAAAAACAACATACAAATCATACAACATAATTGGGGTTTTCTAATAAAAAATAAAAATCACAAAAAGAGGTGGAATATACTTACGGATACCTGTATTTGGATGTCTGATGATGAACAAAAAACAGAGCACGCTTCTGCAGTGAACGATTGAAACATCCGATTAAAAGCAAGATTTTGTATATAGGCAAGACAAATGGAAACGGTTCCATAATTTCCTAAAAAAAATCCGATTATTGAATAAGATTGCAACCTTCCATATATAATCTAAAAAAGGCGGTTCAACAATTTAAGTAAATTGAAGGAAATAGAGAGGAGATCTGTGGTGAGAATAGCCACATAAAAAAGAATAGTCAACACTTTAAGATAGATAAAAGTAAAAAATAACTTACATAAAATTGGGATGATCTATGTTGATCAAAACAAAAAAATCATGATTGAATCTTGATTTAACAACACATACAGGGTCAGTCAACACAGTTGAGATGATACAGGTTCAGGTAACAAAAGAAAACTTCTGTTGTATAAGAAACCAGTGATAGAGATTTGATGGAATTTTTAAGAGGGGTCGGTGACATTGCCGAGGAGTGTAAGGAAATGATATAACTTAGCATTTCCTGACACTCCTCGACAACATCACCGACACCTCCATGTTACAATCAAAACACTTTCACTGTTTTCTTCTTATTACCTTGAACATGTATCATCTAAAATGTAGTTGACACATCCTTTGCGTCTTCCTCTATTCCTTAATAGCCAAAAACATGACACGTAGGCAAATCGAGTTCATCATGTAATCTCCCGTAAAAGATAGTATAGATTCTGAACACATTACATGGAATAAAAATCCACGAATTAGAACTGTAAATTTATAAATTACTACAAAAAGGTAATAAAATTATATAAAACTGAACACTTCTTTTTAGATAAAACATTAAATTCATTCAAATTGTACCACAAATTTCAATCGACTCATATTCCAATTACTTTGTAGTCATCAGAGATCAATATAACATTAAAAAAACTAAATTTATATTAATATCAAAACATAGCATGAGCATCCACCAAGCAAATCAGTAGATTAAAAGGGTTTTAAATATAGATCCATTAATATCAAACATACCATGAGCATCCACAACGCTTTGTAAATGACAAATAAAAAATGAGTGTTAATAAAAATTGATAAACAATACATATTATGAAATAATATATATCTTTTAGAAGAACATTAAAAAAAATACGAAAATATCAAAGTAAATTAAGTGAAATTTGTATTTCAGTGATGATATTAATAAACATGTGTATATAAACAGTAATGGCATATTTTTTTAAAATTAACAGCTATGTTAATATCTGAATATATTAACTCATTTATATCAACATGTTAAGTATGACTGCTATATGTACATATCACCAACTGGTATAAATTATAATTGTTGATAAAATGTACTATCTTCATGTTTAAAACCATAACAATGTTAAAAACCAAAAACCATATAAAAAGTAAATATATAACTGATCAAAAGGAAAAAACAAAAACCATAATGTCAAATTACTAAATACTACTCGTAACGTAAGGTACAACCTTTTCAACACTTAGCACTTGCTCATTTTCGTCAAAAGAAAAGTCAACGGTGTCACGGACCTTAATTCCAGCAGTTTTCATGAACTTCGACCAATGCCTTAAAGCATATCGAAAACCTTCACATTTCCTTTCACGTATAGTACCGTTGGTAAACTGCACTGGGGGATCCCGGTTCAAAAGTCTAACGGTTATATCTTTTAAACAAAGAACAAGTTTTGCCATTTCAGAAACACGATCGGGAAGCATCTGTATTGTTATAAAATATAATTAATAAAAAAAATATATATTAACAATTAAATTCTTGTACTTTGTAAAATGATATTAGAACTTACAAAATCGGTAGCAGCCATACGCGAAAACCGATGAACACGACCATGTGGTTCTTCGTAAATTTCATTTAAAGCATCGATAGGTGCAAGAAAAGGCTGCAAATTAAATAGAACATTTATTAGATGAAAAAATATATAAAAAAATTATATAAGTACCCAAATGTATACTTACCACATCGACATCTACATCAAGAAAGTTCATTTCAACACCGTTTTTTCCAAAAACTTTTAAATTAAAATAATTACCTAATTTTTTGGTAAATAACAAAAAACAACCAGGCTCTAACTGCAACTAACTAACAATAACGTCAATACCAACGGTAAAACCGAATTTACCATTAGCCGTTTCAATTATAACGTGAAAAGTTTTGTTCTCTATCATTATAGTGGATATTACATCAATGGATGTATTAAAGGATATCGGCAGAATAAATTCAGGAATGACCTATAAAACAGATAACAAAATAAATAAGTAAGTTTTAATATCAATAAAGAACAAAAAAATAATTTAAGATAGATAAAAGTAAAAAATAACTTACATAAAAATGAGATGATGTACGTAGCAGATATGTCCAAAAAGAGCTATCACTAACACCATCAAGGAAATATGTTACTTTAAAAGTAGTACAATCTAGGGGATTGAATACTACCAAACATCCTTTGGATAGTCGCAAATGTTGGGTTACATTGGACCATCCTTGGAAAAAGAAAAAATTTCCTTCAAATTCGCTTAACCAAACATTAAAAATCCGGCCGTCATCAGTATGTATCATAACATTTGTAGGGGCTTTATCCACACCCCACAGTTTGCAAGCAGCATCAGAAGGAATAGACTAACAAAAGAAAACAGTAGAACATGAATTATAATTACATAATAAAAAAATATATAAATAAATTATATAAAATCTGATTTAATGATAACAACCAAAAAAACAGAAGTATGTCATGTATGTAATAATATATCAATTACCAGAATAACTTCGTCTGCTTTATTCATATGCCTACAGAAACAGGGTTCTCTGATACTAATTTATAAAAAAAATAAGTTAGTAAACATTAAACTGTTAATGTTCGAAACAAATGATAAAGAAGGAAAGCAAAAGCAAGAAATAATAATTTCAAAGATATAATACAATAAGTTAGTGAATAATAAAAAGAAAATATACCTTAATGAAAAAGATCCAGGCATATTGGAAACCTACAAAAACATGTTTGAATGACAAAAAAGAATTCAGGATTAATAATGGAAATCATCCGTAATGTGAATACTAAAAAATCAACAGATCTTGAATGAAATTCAGATACAGGCTTAATATAAAATAACAACGATCAATTAACCAACCAATCAAACACATTTAAAAAGAATGCATTCTAATAATTCAGGATTAATAATGGAAAACATCCGTAATGTTCATACTCAAAAATCAACATATCTTGAATGAAATTCAGATACAGGCTTAATATAAAATAACAATGATCAATTAACCAACCAATCAAACACATTTAAAAAGAATGCATTCAAATAATTTATGGTGCATAGAATACAAATTCAATAAAAATTAAACATTTTTTTAATCAAATTCAGATTTAGGGATTTGCATAAAAATAACATCAAATTGAATAACAATAACATACAGATCTGTAATTACAATCGGAATTAGGGTAAACATCAAATTCAATAATAACAGTAAAATAATGTTAAATTAAACATTACAATCGGATTTAGGACTATGAGTAAACATCAAAATCAATAACAATAACATAATGTTAATAAACATAAAACACAGATCTGGATTCTATATCGGAAATAGGGTTTCTACAACAGAACAATATTTCTTAAAAAATTAATCAAAAACAGAACAAAAGTTACTATACACACAGATCTGGATTCACTAACATATACCAAAATCGGAGCTATAGAATACAAATTCAATAAAAATTAAACATTTTTTTAATCAAATTCAGATTTAGGGATTTGCATAAAAATAACATCAAATTGAATAACAATAACATACAGATCTGTAATTACAATCGGAATTAGGGTAAACATCAAATTCAATAATAACAGTAAAATAATGTTAAATTAAACATTACAATCGGATTTAGGACTATGAGTAAACATCAAAATCAATAACAATAACATAATGTTAATAAACATAAAACACAGATCTGGATTCTACATCGGAAATAGGGTTTCTACAACAGAACAATATTTCTTAAAAAAAAATAATCAAAAACAGAACAAAAGTTACTATACACACAGATCTGGATTCACTAAGATATACCAAAATCGGAGCTAGGGTTTATTGAACAGAAAAATAGTTTTTGAAAAAATAATTCAAATTCCGAACAAAAAAATAATGATTAAACTAATAAATTAACAATATACACTTACAGATTTCGATATGGATCAACGAAAAATATGAGAAATCGTGTGAAGAAGATGAAGAAACGGACGAAGTATATGTAGGTTGAATTAGAAAAGAATTGAATAGAGAGAAGGCGGTGGAAATTATTGGTGTAATGAAGAGCATTGAATGAAATTGAAGGAAATATATGGAAGATGAGAATGCCGCCCAAATACCCAATTCTCTGGCCAAAGAGAATAGCCACATCAAAGTCAAAAGGTCAACCATTATTTTGCTTTAGTATAATAGATAGATGATTCTAAGTGAAAGAGAGAGAAAATGTAATTATTGTTCATTTGTATATTTGAGGGGACACTATTCACCCTCTATAATTTTTAATATATTTTGAAAATGTTTGTGAGTGGAGAAGAGAGAAATAATAATGATAAAGGTATAATACAATTGAAAAGAGAGAAAAAATAGTTGTTTTTAGTGTAATTATAGGGTAAATATGTGGAAGAGATGTGAATGCTCTTATATCTTGAAATATACATAACTAGTTGAGACTATATAATCCCGGTGTTTTAACTTATCGTCAAATAATCTTACGTGTTATCAAAGCAATTACAATGCATTAATCATCATGTGTTTATTAATTCGTTCATGAAGTACTACCAAGAACATTGGTTTGAATTTATATCAACTCTCATAAAGGATTCTAATGATATTTCATATTGTTTTATTCCAATATACATGTAGTAATTTTTATTAACGTCATTTACACTAATTATAATATATGTGTTTAATAATTTATAACTAATTGCATATATATAGTAATTTATAACTAATTACATATATATAGTACAAAAGATAATCCAATAGCAAATGTTTAATCCTTGTAATAATTAACATGGTATCATATCATATTGGATGGTATTGTGTCATATGATGTGGTATGATATTATATGATATAATACAATACAATATGATATCGTACAAATTTAATATGATATAATACGATACTATAATATTCAAATATGCAATGTAGTAAAAACTAAAACAGTAATAACAACAACAGCAGCAACGACAAATGATTCTATATGTAACTTCTTCAACAGTGAGTTCACCAATCATAAATTAAACATAAGTGATTTTAATACCATTATTTGTAGCATTGGATATATATATCAACCAATACTATAGTGATGCATCATGTGTTCATTTTGTTTATGAAGTACCATCAAGAACAATGATTTGATTTTGTATAAATGAACATAAAGGATTTTTGCTGATATTTCCAATTTTATATATATATATATATATATATATAGGGAGAAGATCATGCGAGAACCACCTCTTATTGCGAGAACCGCGAGAACCAATGTGAACACAATCAAAAATGCCTAAAAATAGCTAAAAATCACACAAAAAATTTTTTTTGAATTTTTTAATATTTTTTATAAAAAAATCGCTACTTTTCGAAGCAAAAAAAAAATTCAAAAATTTTTTTTTTTTTTTGGCTTCTAAAAGTAGCGATTTTAACATAAAAAATATTAAAAAATTCAAAAAAAAAATTTAGATTTTTTTTTATTTTTTTAGGTTTTTTGGGGGTTTAGTTTTTAGCATTTTAGCTTGGGGGGGGGGGGGGGGTTTAGGTTTTTGGGGGGGTGGGGGAGGGGGGTTTAGGTTTTTTTTTTGGGGGGGGGGGGGGGGGTGGGGTTAGGTTTTTTTTAGGTTTTAGTTTTTAGCATTTAGCTTGGGGGGGGGGGTTAGGTTTTGGGGGGTGGGGGGGTTTAGGTTTTGGGGGGGGGGGGGGTGGGGGTTAGGTTTTTTTAGCTATTTTAGGTTGTGTTCACATTGGTTCTCGCGGTTCTCACAATAAATGGAGTTCTCGCATGAGCCCCTCCCTATATATATATATATATATATATATATATATATAAGTGGGTTCAGGAGAAAACGATTTAGAGTGTGGAAACGGTGAGAACGATTTTCAGCCACGAGATCTTTGTGATTTGTGGCTAAGATGATGCAGTGGCATTTTTGTAAATAATGGGAACCTTAGAACTACCAGAAGGGGTAAAATTGGATGATCCAAAAAGGGTGCACATGCTAATCACATATCATTTTCCTCCATCATATTTAAATGTCAATAACTTTTTTATACGTGATTATTTTTCTAAAAAAAATTACACCATAAAATTCAACGTTTTTTTTTTATATTTCTAACGAGTATACTATTGATATACTTTTCGAAAAAAATGAACTGAGTTTTTTATGGCATTTTCAACTTTGTGTTTTATGGTGTTTTCACCTAGTTTTATGGTGTTTTCTGAACTGATGTTTTATGGCGTTTTTCTGAACTGGGTGTTTTTATGGCGTTTTCAACTAGGTTTTTTGTGGCGTTTTTCTAAACTGTGTGTTTTTATGGCGTTTTCAACTAAGTTTTTCATGGTGTTTTTCTGAACTTGTTGTTTTTATGGCGTTTTCAACTGAATATTTCATGGTGTTTTTATAAATCGGGTGTTTTATGGCATTTTCAAGTGGGTATTTTCACGGCATTTTTCTGAACTTGTGTTTTATAGCATTTTCAACTGGTTATTTTTCATAACGTTTTTTCTGAACTTGGTGTTTTTATGGCGTTTTTAATTGAACACCCGGTTCATGTCATTTTTTTTTAATTTAAAAGTATATCAATAGTATACTCGTTGGAAAGATAATAAAACACTCGATTTTATGGTGTAATTTTTTTAAAAAAATAATCACGTATAGAAAAGTTACGAGAGTTTAAAAAAGATGATGGAATATGCATGTGACTTGCATGTACATGGTCTTTGGCATGTGAGTAGCATGCGGATAAGCATTTTGACAATATTACCCTTAGTGTAAGTTAGTATCAACGCCACATGTCAACACCAAAATCGTTTTCACCGTTTTCACACTTTTAGGCGTTTTCACTAGATCATGCCCCTATATATATATATATACATACATACATACATACACACACACACACACACATATATATATATGTGTGTGTGTGTGGAGAGGATCATGAGAAAACTACATATAAACGAGAAAACTAAAAAAACCTAAAAACATACCAAAATTTTTTTATTTATTTTTTTTACAATTTCTTTACAAAAAAGCGCTACTTTTTATGCATAAAAAAACTTTTTTTTCAAAAAAAAAATTTATTGCACACGTGCATTATATGTGTATTGCACATGTTCTTTATATGCTTAAAGTTAACTTTTGAGTTTAGTTTAGCTTTTAGGGTTAGGCTTTTTGGGGGGTTTAGGATTAGGATTAGGTTTTTGGGTGAGGGAGGGGGGGTTGTAGGTTTTTGGGTGAGGGAGGGGGGGTTGTAGGTTTTTGGGGGGTGCAGGTGGGGGGTGCGGGTGGGGGTTTAGGTTTTTGAAGGATTTAGGGTTTAGTTTTAGGTGTTTTGATGGTGGGGTGGGGGTGGAGGGTTTAGATAAAACCACTATTGTTGACTTTTAAACTCACTTACCTCGCGATTTTTAAACACCCATACCTTTTTCATATGTTAACATTAAAAAAAATTACACCATAAATACAAACATCGTATTCTTTTTAACTTGAGTAGGATATTGCTATATTTTTTTAATTTTAATTTTATTTATTTAACAAGCTACGTGCTTGTGTATTTTATTTAACGTTACGTGATTTTTATATAACGTTACACCAGTACATAATTATGTAATATGCATTTTACTTTGAAACAAGTATGACGTTACGTGATTTGGTAACGTTATGTGTTATGTGATTATGTAGCGGTACGTAATTACGTAACACTACTTAACTGTGACCTTTTAGCTGTAAACTGACCATGTGAAATCTCACAAAACTAATCTTTTTAGTAATTTTTGTTTACATGTATATTTTGGATTAGTTTTCTAGGTATTCACATTAAGTTACTTTTAGTAACTGAGACCTAACTGGTAGTATATTTAGTTAAGATTTTCTTGTATTTTGATCTCAATATGATCTGGTTCGAAGCCATTTCTGTCTTGTGTTCACCCACAAAACTCCCCTACTAATAACTAGGGGCGTTCATCAGTTCGGTTAACGGTTTATTCTATTAATAATAAACGTTGAAAATAAAATTAGAGGTTTTAACATTCTAAGTCCAAAAGTTTGAAAATTGCATTTACCATCCATTAGTTTGTTAATTCTAACAGTTTCAGTCCACCCCACTAACACTGTTAGTGTAGGGCTGTTAAGTCATGATAAACATAATATAATGCCCTTGGTATATTATATATAAGATAAAAATGATTTAAACAATCATTTATATATAATTCTAATATAATTTATATTATATATATCCTTTTTTACACCCACCCCTCACTCTCCTTCCCTCACACACTCTCTCTTTCCTCACTCCCACCCCCTCCCTCTATATATACCGGAGATGGTTTGTGAATAAGTGGGTCAGTGGAGATTGGCGAAGATGGATGATGATGACAGTGTTACCAAGATGATGGAGGTGATGGTGTGCAGAATAGGCGGTGGATAGTAAACGACGATGATGGGTGGTTGTGATGCTACGGTGGTAGTGAAGGTGGGGTTAGGGTTTCGAATATGGATTGTGGAAGGTGAAAGATTATGGGTTTTGATTATCACACGGTGTTGGTTCTGGCAGTTGAGGACGGTGGATGCCGACTGTGGTTGAGGTGGTGTTGGTGGTTTGAGATGGTGGTGATGGTGTTGAAAGATGGTGGTGAACAGTGGCGGCTGAGGTTGAGGTTGTTAACTTGGTCAAGTTAGGGTTTCGATGTAACACCTCGTAAAAACACGACCAATGATATATCGACACGTGTACTAAACCCTAATAAAGTCAAACGTTGAATTTGATGGACTAATTTTGCGAAAAATCAAAAACTTTGATTATAGAAGGACTGGGAATGTTATCATGCTTAACATAAGCCTCTGAATAACATTAGACGGCAATCATATTCACAAATGAGCCACTTGTTGTTCGAGAGGAAACGTTTATGCAATTATTTGAAAGTTTGCGCGTCGAAGGGTTAAAAGCGTCAACATGTTAATTCTTATGTTTTAAGTAATTTTTTTATACTTTAATAGTAGGAGAAAGTTTTTGAACTCAGATTTCCAAATTTGACCCTTAAAGCTTATGCGAAATGACCAAAATGCCCCTACGGCGCATAGTTTGGTTATAAATGATAAATTTCACATATATGCATTACCCTACTGATATGACTTGCAAAAATAAATATTTTTACTGATCATTTTAGACCAGAACCTCAGATTTATATTTAATCTCTTTTATAACCTTTAAAATGACCGAATTACCCCTACAGGGCTTAAATTGATTTAAAATTCGTTTTGGGCATAATGGAAGGTATCCTACTGATATCATAACACATTTTAAGCATATTAACTTAGGGAACCTGTTCATGACTCATTTGGTTACCCGTTATGCATTTTTCGCGTTCGGTATGGTTTATGTAACTAGTTTGCATAAATTGACCGAAACGGGTCAAACCTTATCATTTTCACTTCAAAATCCAGAATGTGTTTGGTTTACCCATATTTTGCAAGTCTTCATACTTGTCGGGTCTAAATCACATTTTAATCCGGTCTTCACTTAATCTTGCGTTTTGAACCGTGAACCTTTCAATAAAACTAACTGGTCTAAGTTTAAACTTAAGTAAGACCCGTTAGGAATCTAATAGGTTATTAAAACCTTCGTTCCAGATTTAGGAGCCCAGTAAAAGATATTTGCACTTGCTGAATTGTTATACGGCTGAGATAAATTTGTATTTTGCTCAGGTAAATACTTTTAACTTTTTTTCCCCTTATACGGGCTTGGGGTACGGTATATAAAATACCGCTTGGTCGGGTATTGAATCTTTAATTATATGAAGGTTAAATCATTGAGATAACCCGTTTAATCTGTTTTGTTTGTTAAAGCCTTTGGGGGGGTTAATGACCATGTCCTGGATATCCTCGGCTCATTCATTGAAATGGCCACGACTTAAGCACGGGGTGTAGGAATACACCTGCCGGTGCGTATATAAAAAGATATAACCGCCTGTTCGAGAATAACTCGCCGCGGGATTATATCATGTGGTGTGTCTATTAATCTTTAACCCGGTATTCAGCCCGGGCTACTGAACGTATAATAAACATATAATTCTTTTACAAGTTTATTTTTAAATAATTATCCCAAGTTATAAAAGAATATTTGAGCCTGGTGCATTTAAATCAATTTTTATAAACACTTTTCAAAAGAGTCGGTTAATTGTATTTACCACTGTAAACTGACGTATTTTCCAAAAAGGTTAAGTGCAGGTACTATGCGAAATAGGCTGGCTACTCCTGAGTGAATAAATAAAGAGTCTTGCAAGCCTATCACTTTAAAAATCTGTTGAACAATATTTCCTTTGTTTTGAACATGTGGATCCTTTTACATTCCGTTTGTAATACTTATGTTACATTCATTTCGGATTGTAATGTATTTACTTTAGACTTCCACTGTGCATTGAACTGTGATTATTTGACTATGATGATATCAACTAGGTCACAATTGTCACACCCCCAAAATCCACATGCGGAGTATCACCGCTTGGAGGCGTGACTGACCAGGATCAAGCCACCAATCATATTGAACAAGCATGTAAGTAAACATAAAATCCAACACAATATAATTGGTGTCCAAATCAAAAGCATAGTTTAAGTTGCAAGCGGAAGCATAATGTCTAAAACCAAGTTATAAGTTTAAACGTTTCAAATGTTTAGCATGGCACACAGCTGTCCATGTCCCACAAAGACTCTTTTCACTCTGATGCAAGCTCTATAGATACCTAACGACCTGCAAGGCTGTAACACCCCAAAAACGGGTTTGGTAATTAAACCCCGTTAATACAAAAGAGCGGGTAAAATACCGTTAGTGGTGAAAGTAACCCGGTAAATATTAGGATGTAAATAAATAAACCTAATATTTAATAAAACGTTAATAAATGTTTTTAAGTAAATAAGGTTTATAAGAAGTCTGAATTAACGGGACTTAAAAACATAACGGGTTATGACTTCCCGAACCCGCTAAAGTAACAAGGAATAATTAACCTAGTTAGTAGCATGTAATTAAGTGACTAATGGTAAGTTGTAGCTTCAATTGATCAAAATAAAACATGAGGGACTAATACTTACCAAATGGGAAACTTGTTTTAATTAAAACAAGCTTGTTTTAATTAAAACAAGTAATAACACATAATACACACACTAAGGGTGTGTGTGGAGATCGACCAGGGGCGACCAAGAGGAGCCAAACCCTAACCTTCAACAAATCCATCAAATTGAAGGATCAAATGAAGCCTAAATTCACAATTGAACATGGATTAATGATCACCCAAGCTAGGGGATCATAAGGTATGTAAAATCTTGATGTTTGGTGAAGTTGTAAAAATTGGATAATCATCCAAATCGCGAATTTGGCATGGATTAGAGAAGCTATGGCTAGATTAGTGATGTATACTTGCTTAGGAACGAAACCCTAAGTGAAAATCATACATAACATGCTATAGATTGATGAATTTGGTGAATTAACACACTTAGATAAGTGGGTTTGGATGTTATGATGATTTTGATGATATAACTATGCTTAGAATCAACATGCATGATAACAATTAGAAGGTGTTCGATTAAACCATGAATTTATGCACAAGATCATAATTGCAATGAAATGAGTTTACTTGATTTGATGAAATTAATGTAGTATTGGTGTTTATAAACGCCATACTAACTTATATGAATGACTACTTGAATAAAATAGGGATTTTGTTAAGAGTTCATAATTGATTAGAAGTGCGTCTTGACACAAGGGTTAAACTCATGATTTATTATTGAGTTTAAAGAGAAAAATAGTCGAAGAATCATAAGGTGTGAAAGTCATGATTTGGAGTGACTAATCTAACAACCTTGTGAATAATGAATGATAGTTGGCGCTTAACAAGCTAGGTGAAGCTTGGGGAGAAAGCGGGTCAAACGAATCAAGAATGAAGGAAAAAGCATATTTCGGATGCAAGGTAAGTATAGCTTACACTAGTCTTAAATTGTGGAATATTTTCTTATCATATAAATTATGAATGAGATATCTAAACAATTGAAATATGATGTTCCGTCGTGTAGTCGAACGGAACAAGAAAATCAAAGATGAAAGAAACCATAATAATGGTTAAAAAGAGGTAAATCGATAATTTGGTCATATTATGTCGAAAGCAATAAACGGTTTATAAGTAAAATGACCGTACGGTGTTAAACGGAACGAGTCATGTAGATGAGACGATAATAAATATCATCTCGCATAGATAAACGACCATTTCAGCCAAACGGGTCAAAAGGTGTAGACATCACCTTTTGACAATATCGACTAATGATTCTTTTGTCGAGATATATGCTTACAGGAATAGATATCCAATGGATACCCGCATCGTTCTTAATTAGCAATTATAAGGCAAGGTATTAAAACCGGGTAATAAGTTGATCTGAGCCAGGTACATATTATAGATAAACTCATAAATTAGAACTTGAAGTTCTATGAGAGTTAGGCAAAGTAAAAAGGACATTCGGTTACCTAAAAAGGTAAACCGAAGGATTTAAATTATAGACAGAGTGTTTTGAAAATAAGATTTGGTTAAAAAACGAGATTTTGGGCGTACATGGCTTAAGCAAGCCATTCATTGTAAAGGAAGGGATTAAAAATGACCAAAACACCCTTGTAAGCAAAATTAAGCAAACAACTCTTAGAAGTCGCTTGAAAAACGAGTTTTATAATCAAGTTAATACTTAGAATAAGTCTAATAGCGTAAGATGTAAATCCTTGGTCAAAAGACTCTATATGAGTCTTTGCCGTAAATTGATAATCCGAAGGGTAAAACTCGGATTAGGTAGATCGTCACAATAAAACCATCACAAATATAGATGTGATGGAAGGTCACTTGATAACTAATGTGGAAATAAAATGCTAGAAAGAAATGGGTGTGAGTTATGCGTAAAAGTTGCTTAAATGTCCTTAACGGGTCAAAATAAGCACTTAAGTGAAAGCGGGTTTAAAATGCGTAGGAAACCCGTGGTTTGAGCCAAATATGATAGGCGATATAGGAATTAAAAGGTTCACGAGAATTTGGGATCAAACAAATAAGTTTGTTTGATAAATACATGAATGGGTCAAAATGGGTAAATTCTAGTTTAAGCCAATAGCTTAAAACTCTATAAATTTGTTAATCCGGAAGTCGGATTTTAAATCTATTTGATGGAGAATCACATTATAAACACGTAGGAAGAAACGGTAGGTCAAACGGATAAGCGGATTGAAAGATACGAAAGTTTTCGTGTCAAATAACGGCAAAAAGGGAAAAGTCAGATGCAGGGACCACCGTAACTTACGGTGCCACCGTAAGTTACGGTGGAGCTGATATTGTTACGGTGAAACACCCCTGTGTTACGGTGGGGGAATATCATTTCAGAGGCCACCGTAACTTACGGTGACGCCGTAAGTTACGGTGGAGACCAGGTTGGAAATTTTTGTTTTGATATCAAGAGATTAACGTTGGGATTTCTCCTTTCATATTCATTACCAGACTCGTTTAAACACGTTTTAATCCTAGTATGACTAAAGCATTTCATGTTTATGAAATGTAGGTACATTTTGGATGCCGAAAGACGATCAAGCTCAATGAAGAACCGAACACGATAAAGACACACGCTTCCGCACTTTGACACATTGTAAATTTTAAACAACAAATTCAACCACGTTATGTAGAGTAACTTATGATTTGTAAAAGTTTTAATAAACCCATATTTCCGATGTATATGTAATCATTAATTACATGATTATTTTTTTAAATTTTACGTTAAACCTTGAATAATAAGAACGGGTGTTACAAGTTGGTATCAGAGCCTTGGTTTAAGAGATTCGAGTATGGTGGGGAGGAACCATGCTTGGACTTAAACCTTATGCTCTTGACAAAGAATAGTGTTCGGTTCGAAGCTTGATCGCAAATCCGGTAAGTACAAGTATGTTAATAATTTAGCATGCTAAAGTGTTGTAAACAACACATAGGGCTATCGTGTGATACACGTTACCCCAATTAAAATGATTGATATAGTTGACGAAAATACGCGCATTGATGCGTATAGTAGAAAAAGCCTTGTATTATAATACGGGCGATTATTGAAGTTGACGTTACTAACTTTATGAATGTTTTAATTGAAGGACACTTGCATTTAAAAATGACAAGAGTTGAACAAATTAAGGATATGATAGAGGAACGGTCCGAAGTATGACGATAGGAGCATGCTCACTAAGGACTAAATCGCGTAACGACCGCGAACAAGGTTAATGGCAAGAAACGCCCGTCGGGGCAAGCAATACCAGGTGCGTGTTTTTAAATATAATCGCACAATTAGCAATATGCAACAAACATGTAGAGAATGATCGTTGCATAGGTAAATTAGAAACTTGGAAAACCTGAACAGAAATACATATCCAGGATATAATTTCCAAGAAAACTGAATAGAGACGTTACTTACATAGGGCGTGAAGTGAAAACTATAAAAAGGTCGTGTATGTCATGTGTTAAATCGCTTACTCTGGCCAAGTAAGTAGTGGCATATGATACCACGAGTTTCTTATAGCGGACACATTTACATCCGATGTAGTAAGGGCGGAGTGAATGGGACTAATTAAAAAGTACCCAAATGAATCAGATAAGCAAAATATTTGATAACAATGTAAACGCACAACCGAGTGACGGAAGTGTATTACATCAGGATAATGAGCCCGAGTGAAGGGACAAAGAAGCATGTAAAATGATTTAGACAAGTATTGGGAGGGAGTGTACTTACACTCGAACCCAGAAAACGCAAGCATGAAAAATGATTTAGACAAGTATTGGGAGGGAGTGTACTTACACTCGAACCCAGAAAACGCAAGCATGAAAAATGATTTAGACAAGTATTGGGAGGGAGTGTACTTACACTCGAACCTGGAAAACGCAAGCATGAAAAATGATTTAGGCAAGTATTGGGAGGGAGTGTACTTACACTCGAACCCAGAAAACGCAAGCATGTAAAATGATTTAGACAAGTATTGGGAGGGAGTATACTTACACTCGAACCCGGAAAGTGTGAATATGTTGCTAAATGGGTCGTTTTTGTAAAACGTCAACTCGAGGACAAGGTCGGAAACTTTCGACCGAAAATAAACAAATGAAGCCTTAGACTACGGTCAAGGTCAACTAAAGTTCAAAAGCGAAATTATACGATTCCAAACATAACAAGACATGCTTTGAAATTATATATACATATACATATATATATATACATTCGAATGTTTATACAAATAAAAAGATGAATCTGTAGGATCATCGTAACCTATGGGAATGCGATTAGTGATAAGGTCTACGGGACCAGAATGACCCTCGGGTCACGAAAAGAAAGGGGAATAACCCTTAGGGTTCCCATTAAAAAGGGGGTGAAGACCTAAGGAAATAGCCTACGAGGCTAAGTGAAGGAACCTACGGGTTACTTAGACAAGTGAGGGAACCAGTAGAGAATCCCCGCATAAAACTAAGACTATAAAGGAATAAATTATGGACTGTCAATATCCTGGTGTGGATAATTGACAAAAGTTAAGAGAAGATCCTAAACTAAGACTTCGATTTTAGTAAGAAATAACGTTTTTACAAATATAAATTCTGATAGGAATTTGAATAGTAAGCATGAAAGATTCAAGTCTTGACATTTATAGGCGCAAGATGATATTTTCGAAAAGTGATATTTTCAAAAACGAAATTTTGATGTAAATTAAACATGACGTGACACGATCACGGTCAAGAAATGCAATGTGAAGTGGAATCACATTATAACCAAGCGAGCGGTAAAAAAAAAGTAACTGGACTAATAAGTCTAGTTAGTGAGACCGGTTAAGGTCATTTAAGTAATTTGGTTGCTTGTAAGTGATGGATTCGGTATAACTGAACCGAATAAATGAATATGAAAACAAAAGAATTTGTTGCTAAAAGTGAAAGATGTCACTAAAGACCCTTAAACGGGTCAAAATAACGGATTCATAAAGGATTCGGTAGTATATGAAAGCAATGGATATTGCTAAGTTAATTAAACTAGTGGAAATAACGAGATTATATTATTTAAAGTCGCATTATGTCATGTAAGATACGTAGAGGATTAATAACCAAAAGGATATTACCATACCTTTCTGGTAATACTAACAATCGGTTAAAGTATGAGAAATGCTTAATTAATTATCGAGAGCAAATGCATGGAGTTAAACTCGATAAATTATGTAAGAAAAGGTTTCGAGGACGAAACCTCTTTAAGGGGGGTAGACATGTAACACCCCGAAAACGGGTTTGGTAATTAAACCCCGTTAATACAAAAGAGCGGGTAAAATACCGTTAGTGGTGAAAGTAACCCGGTAAATATTAGGATTTAAATAAATAAACCTAATATTTAATAAAACGTTAATAAATGTTTTTAAGTAAATAAGGTTTATAAGAAGTCTGAATTAACGGGACTTAAAAACATAACGGGTTATGACTTCCCGAACCCTCTAAAGTAACAAGGAATAATTAACCTAGTTAGTAGCATGTAATTAAGTGACTAATGGTAAGTTGTAGCTTCAATTGATCAAAATAAAACATGAGGGACTAATACTTGCCAAATGGGAAACTTGTTTTAATTAAAACAAGTAATAACACATAATACACACACTAAGGGTGTATGTGGAGATCGACCAGGGGCGACCAAGAGGAGCCAAACCCTAACCTTCAACAAATCCATCAAATTGAAGGATTAAATGAAGCCTAAATTCACAATTGAACATGGATTAATGATCACCCCAGCTAGGGGATCATAAGGTATGTAAAATCTTGATGTTTGGTGAAGTTGTAAAAATTGGATAATCATCCAAATCGCGAATTTGGCATGGATTAGAGAAGCTATGGCTAGATTAGTGATGTATACTTGCTTAGGAACGAAACCCTAAGTGAAAATCATACCTAACATGCTATAGATTGATGAATTTGGTGAATTAACACACTTAGATAAGTGGGTTTGGATGTTATGATGATTTTGATGATATAACTATGCTTAGAATCAACATGCATGATAACAATTAGAAGGTGTTCGATTAAACCATGAATTTGTGCATAAGATCATAATTGCAATGAAATGGGTTTACTTGATTTGATGAAATTAATGTAGTATTGGTGTTTATAAACGCCATACTAACTCATATGAATGACTACTTGAATAAAATAGGGATTTTGTTAAGAGTTCATAATTGATTAGAAGTGCGTCTTGACACAAGGATTAAACTCATGATTTATTATTGAGTTTAAAGAGAAAAATAGTCGAAGAATCATAAGGTGTGAAAGTCATGATTTGGAGTGACTAATCTAACAACCTTGTGAATAATAAATGATAGTTGGCGCTTAACAAGCTAGGTGAAGCTTGGGGAGAAAGCGGGTCAAACGAATCAAGAATGAAGGAAAAAGCATATTTCGGATGCAAGGTAAGTATAGCTTACACTAGTCTTAAATTGTGGAATATTTTCTTATCATATAAATTATGAATGAGATATCTAAACAATTGAAATATGATGTTCCGTCGTGTAGTCGAACGGAACAAGAAAATCAAAGATGAAAGAAACCATAATAATGGTTAAAAAGAGGTAAATCGATAATTTGGTCATATTATGTCGAAAGCAATAAACGGTTTATAAGTAAAATGACCGTACGGTGTTAAACGGAACGAGTCATGTAGATGAGACGATAATAAATATCATCTCGCATAGATAAACGACCATTTCGGCCAAACGGGTCAAAAGGTGTAGACATCACCTTTTGACAATATCGACTAATGATTCTTTTGTTGAGATATATGCTTACAGGAATAGATATCCAATGGATACCCGCATCGTTCTTAATTAGCAATTATAAGGCAAGGTATTAAAACCGGGTAATAAGTTGATCCGAGCCAGGTACGTATTATAGATAAACTCATAAATTAGAACTTGAAGTTCTATGAGAGTTAGGCAAAGTAAAAAGGACATTCGGTTACCTAAAAAGGTAAACCGAAGGATTTAAATTATAGACAGAGTGTTTTGAAAATAAGATTTGGTTAAAAACGAGATTTTGGGTGTACATGCCTTAAGCAAGCCATTCGTTGTAAAGGAAGGGATTAAAAATGACCAAAACGCCCTTGTAAGCAAAATTAAGCAAACAACTCTTAGAAGTCGCTTGAAAAACGAGTTTTATAATCAAGTTAATACTTAGAATAAGTCTAATAGCGTAAGATGTAAATCCTTGGTCAAAAGACTCTATATGAGTCTTTGCCGTAAATTGATAATCCGAAGGGTAAAACTCGGATTAGGTAGATCGTCACAATAAAACCATCACAAATATAGATGTGATGGAAGGTCACTTGATAACTAATGTGGAAATAAAATGCTAGAAAGAAATGGGTGTGAGTTATGCGTAAAAGTTGCTTAAATGTCCTTAACGGGTCAAAATAAGCACTTGAGTGAAAGCGGGTTTAAAATGCGTAGGAAACCCGTGGTTTGAGCCAAATATGATAGGCGATATAGGAATTAAAAGGTTCACGAGAATTTGGGATCAAACAAATAAGTTTGTTTGATAAATACATGAATGGGTCAAAATGGGTAAATTCTAGTTTAAGCCAAAAGCTTAAAACTCTATAAATTTGTTAATCCGGGAGTCGGATTTTAAATCTATTTGATGGAGAATCACATTACAAACACGTAGGAAGAAACGGTAGGTCAAACGGATAAGCGGATTGAAAGATACGAAAGTTTTCGTGTCAAATAACTGCAAAAAGGAAAAGTCAGATGCAGGGACCACCGTAACTTACGGTGCCACCGTAAGTTACGGTGGAGCTGATATTGTTACGGTGAAACACCCCTGTGTTACGGTGGGGGAATATCATTTCAGAGGCCACCGTAACTTACGGTGACGCCGTAAGTTACGGTGGAGACCAGGTTGGAAATTTTTGTTTTGATATCAAGAGATTAACGTTGGGATTTCTCCTTTCATATTCGTTACCAGACTCGTTTAAACACGTTTTAATCCTAGTATGACTAAAGCATTTCATGTTTATGAAATGTAGGTACATTTTGGATGCCGAAAGACGATCAAGCTCAATGAAGAACCGAACACGATAAAGACACACGCTTCCGCACTTTGACACATTGTAAATTTTAAACAACGAATTCAACCACGTTATGTAGAATAACTTATGATTTGTAAAAGTTTTAATAAACCCATATTTCCGATGTATATGTAATCATTAATTACATGATTATTTTTTAAAATTTTATGTTAAACCTTGAATAATAAGAATGGGTGTTACAAAGGCATGTAACAGAGAGTCAACAACAAAGTTGAGCGAGTTCATAGTTGATTGTTCAGTATTGGGTTCGTTTCAGAAATCGTAAGTTCATTACTTAATCTATGCGTTACCCAGTATCCTTGTTTCCCAAACCTTTGTGACATTTAGTGGGGGCTTCCCATGTTGTATGTTACTAGACCAGTTGTATGTTCAGTTAGTGGGGGCTTCCCATGTTGTATGTTATTAGACTAGTCGTATCCATAAGTGTCCTTCCCAATCCGAGGACAGTGGTAAGTATGAGTTTACGTAGGTTTTACGTAAGTGCCCTTCCCAATCCGAGGACAGTAGTAAGTACGAGTTTACGTAGGTTTTACGTAAGTGCCCTTCCCAATCCGAGGACAGTAGTATGTATGAGTTTACATAGGTTTTACGTAAGTACCCTTCCCAATCCGAGGACAGTAGTATGTATGAGTTTACGTAGGTTTTACGTAAGTGCCCTTCCCAATTCGAGGACAGTAGTAAGTATGAGTTTACGTAGGTTTTACGTAAGTGCCCTTCCCAATCCGAGGACAGTAGTAAGTAGTCTAGTAGTGTTGATAGTATAAGTAGTTATTCATTCCCATTCCCAACCCACCGGGAATCCCATGCCTTAGGAGTGTGAACTCACCTTGGTTTGCTCGGCAGATACACGAAAAGGTTACTTGAGCTATATGTGGTCAACCACGTCCTAACATGGTTACCATACAAGTCAGGTCTAGGTTTTAAGTAGTGCACATAGGTTTACACATAGCTTAACAGGTTTCAACACGTAATGATCATGGCAACACATAAACAGTCAAGTACATAACATATCCGGACTTGTGCGAGTCAAAAGATTTGGGCTCGCACAAGTCTAACAGCCTTGTACGACTCACCAGTTGAAGCCCAAGGTACCCGGCCCAAAATCATAAGCAGTCCAACATGTATACGGCCCAACAAATAAACATGAGTCTTGTGCGGTTCGGATGGTCTTGTGCGACCGACCAGTCCTTGTGCGATCCGGACAACTCGTGCGGTCCAATTAAGTTGTGTGACGGGGTTGGGCAATTCGGCCCAACAACATATATTAAGTCCAAACAGTGTGTGTAGCCCAAGCCTTGTGCGATCGGCACCACCTTGTGCGATCCACAAGGTCTTGTGCGATCATGCAACCCTAAGTTGAACGTAGAGCATTAACCGTTGTACCCTATCTTGTGCGGTTGTCTTGTGCGATTGCCCTTGTGCGATCCAAGAGCTTGTGCGTTTAGCTCTTGTGCGACTAGGGGACTTGTGTGATCAGTTTAATTATTCCTAAAATCTTGCAATCAGTTACATGGTTTCCATTTATGTAGTTATCAATCAACAACACTATCAGTTTCCAATCATACCATTAATCGATCAAACAAGGGTTTTTAGCATCAAACATCTAAGAACCCTAATCATATACAAAACATAACAACGATTATAACATTAACCCGGCTCATGATCTTGATTACTAGCATACATCCTATCATGACAACACAATAAATCATCCTAACGTAAACATATCACAGCCGATTAACAAGCATTCGGTTTTCATCCATCATCAACAAATCCAATTCATACTAACACAACCAAATCATTCGGATCCAAACACATATATAGCCGATTACATTCATTCATGATCAATCACATATCATTCATAAATCATTAAATACTTCACAATCTCATCTAACAACAATAACCATGAATTACTAACCGGTTATGAGGTAAAACAAGGATGGTCCGAATCAAGAGCTTCGAGAGATGGGGATGTGTGGTCGCCGGCTTCGAGAGGAGAGAAGGAGAGAATAGGGTTTGTGTGTGTTATGTATTTTGCAAGTAATGAGAAGCAACCCCACACATGGGTGCTTGTATTCGCATAAAAGGGAGTGGGCTGAACCCTTTACATGGGCTGCCCATTCGGTTTGAGTACAATAAGTGTAGCTCGATTGGGCTTGTGCGATCGAGTTAGAATTGTGCGATCGGTTCGTTTTGTGTGATCCTAATACATACATACATGCACATAACACAACATCAAACATAACATTTCATAGTCATCAAAGTTCACATAATCACATAACGTTCTAACTGGTTACATCAAAGTACAAAGAGAGGTTTGAAACACGAGTTGTCACATTATCCCCAAGTTGAAAGAAATTTCATCCTGAAATTTGGTACGTACTCACTGAGGAAGCTAGTTAAGTTGCATGGTTTTCCTGGGGTGTCACATCCTTCCCCCGTTGGTTTGGAATTTCGTCCTGAAATTCCGCAGTAGCTTCAGCCTCAGTAGTGGTTGTACTGTTCTCGAACAATTGGGGATACTTTTGTTTCATCTGATCTTCTCGTTCCCAGGTGAACTCTGGGCCATGACGGGAGTTCCAACGAACTCGAACAAGAGGTATTCTGGTGCGCTTGAGGACCTTAATGTCCCGGTCCGTGATTTCAACTGGTTCCTCGACGAATCGCAACTGATCGTCGATAGTGAGCTCCTTCAAAGGAACTATGAGGGTCTTATCTGACAGACACTTCTTCAGATTTGACACGTGGAAAACGTTGTGAACTCCACTGAGTTCTGCTGGTAGGTTTAGTTTGTAGGCCACTTTGCCTATCTTCTCTATGATTTCGAAAGGTCCAACGTATCGTGGGTTAAGTTTGCCTCGTTTGCCAAAACGAACAACACCCTTCCAAGGTGAGACTTTGAGTAGCACTCGATCCCCAACCTGAAACTCGAGTGGTTTCCTGCGCTTATCAGCATAGCTTTTCTGACGGTCGCGAGCTGCCGCCATTCGTTGCCGTATCTGGGCAATCCTTTCTGTTGTGTCTACCACAAGTTCTGGGCCAATGATCTGGCTGTCACCAACCTCTGCCCAGCAAAGAGGTGATCGGCATTTACGTCCATATAATGCCTCAAACGGAGCGGCTTGGATGCTGGTGTGGTAGCTGTTATTATACGAAAATTCCACTAACGGAAGATGCTTTTCCCAGCCGTTGCCAAAATCAATCACACATGCCCTAAGCATGTCTTCAAGGGTTTGGATGGTTTGTTCAGACTGCCCATCCATCTGTGGATGATAAGCTGTGCTCATATCTAAACGTGAGCCAAAGGACTTGTGCATTGCTTGCCACAGTTCAGAAGTAAAACGTGCATCACGATCAGATATGATGGAGATTGGCACTCCGTGCCTTGATACTACTTCCTTTAAGTAAACGTCTGCTAAAGTAGAGAACTTGTCTGTTTCTTTGATAGCCAAGAAGTGTGCAGACTTTGTCAACCGATCCACTATCACCCAAATAGTGTCATTTCCGCGTTGGGACCTAGGCAGGCCAGTAACGAAATCCATGGAAATTTGCTCCCATTTCCATTGTGGTATTTCTGGTTGTTGGAGTAGGCCCGATGGTTTCTGATATTCAGTCTTGACTCTCGCACAAGTCAAACATTTGCTAACGTAAGTTGCTATGTGAGCTTTCATGCTAGGCCACCAATACGTAGTTCTGAGATCATGGTACATCTTATCTGAACCAGGATGTACTGTTTAGCGAGACTTATGTGCTTCATCCATCACAAGCTCTCGTAGGTTGCCATAGAGTGGGACCCAGATGCGTCCTGTTACATAATAGGCGTCGTCTTCCTTTTGTTCTAACTGTTTCCTTGATCCTCGTAGGGCCTCAGCCCTGACGTTTTCTGGTTTCAGTGCTTCTACCTGAGCATCTCTTATATGTGCAGGAAGACTAGACTGAATGGTAAGTTGTAATGCTCGTGCGCGTTTAGGCGTAGTATCCTTTCGACTGAGGGTGTCAGCCACGACATTGGCTTTGCCTGGATGGTACTTGATCGCGCATTCGTAATCGTTCAAAAGCTCGACCCATCAACGTTGTCGCATGTTTAACTCCTTCTTCTTGAAGATATGCTCGAGACTCCTGTGATCGGTGTAAATGGTGCACTTGGTACCGTACAGGTAATGTCTCCATATCTTAAGTGCAAAAACAACAACTCCCACCTCCAAATCATGCATAGTGTAGTTCCTTTCGTGAACCTTGAGTTGACGTGACGTGTAGGCAATGACCTTGTCACGTTGCATCAACACGCAACCAAGTCCCTGAATGGAAGCATCGCAATATACCACAAAATCACTTGTGCCTTCAGGTAATGAGAGGATAGGTGCGCTACAAAGTCTATCCTTTAAGTGCTGAAACGCGGACTCTTGTGCATCTCCCCAACGATAGATAACGCCTTTCTGAGTTCGTGAGACGAGGGGTTGTGCAATCTTGGAGAAATCCTTGATGAACCTTCTATAGTAGCCTGCCAAACCCAAGAATTGGTGGATTTCTGTTGGTGTACGGGGTGCAGGCCAGTTCTTAATCGAGTCGACCTTGGATGGATCAACGTGTATCCCATCCTTGTTTACCACGTGGCCTAGAAAGTGGACTTCACGAAGCCAAAAGTCGCATTTCGAAAACTTAGCGTACAACTATTCTGTTCGGAGGAGTTCCAAAATAAGCAGTAGATGGTGCTCGTGTTCCTCCTGACTCTTAGAATAGATCAGGATGTCATCGATGAAAACAATAACGAACTTATCCAGGTAAGGCTTGCACACTCTGTTCATAAGATCCATGAATACTGCAGGTGCGTTCGTCAATCCGAAAGGCATGACCAAAAACTCGTAGTGTCCATACCGAGTCCTGAACGCTGTCTTAGAGATGTCCTCGTCTCGGACTCTCAGTTGATGGTAACCTGACCTCAGGTCAATCTTCGAATAGTAGTTCGACCCTTGCAACTGATCGAACAAGTCATCAATACGTGGAAGAGGATAGCGATTCTTCACGGTCACCTTGTTGAGTTCACGGTAATCGATGCACATCCTGAAGGTACCGTCTTTCTTTTTCACAAATAACACTGGAGCTCCCCAGGGCGAAGTGCTAGGATGAATGAAACCCTTATTCAAGAGTTCTTGCAATTGCTTGGACAGTTCTTCTAGTTCGGTTGGAGCTAAGCGATAAGGTGCTCGAGCTATGGGCGCTACTCCAGGAGCCAGCTCGATTTGAAATTCAACCTGACGATGAGGCGGAAGACCAGGTAAATCCTCAGGAAACACTTGAGGAAAGTCGCGCACAACAGAAATATCCTATATCTTTTTCTCTTTCGGTGATGCATCAGTAACGAGTGCTAAAATAGCAGTGTGGCCCTTTCGCAAACACTTCTGGGCCTTAAGGAAGGAGATGATGCCCACAACAGCACCACTCTTGTCGCCTTGAATCACGAGAGGTTCTTTACCAGAACGGGGAATACGAACAATCTTCTCCTTGCACAGGATCTCTGCTTGCTGTTGGGATAACCAATCCATCCCAACGACGATGTCGAAACTACCCAGAACTATAGGAATGAGGTCGATAGAGAAGGTCTGACTGGCTAAAACGATATTACAGCCCTTAACTATGTGTGTGGCGTCTAAACTTTTACCATTCGCTAACTCTACGACATGCTTAGTGTTCAAAGGTGTTGGTGTGCGTTTAAGCATTTGACTAACTTTTAGAGACACATAACTGGTATCGGCACCCGAATCAAATAAAAAAGTAACATAAAAGTCGTCGAGAAGGAACTTACCCATCACCACGTTAGGATCATTCCTAGAATCTCCCTGACCAATCACGAACGCGCGTCCCCTGGCACCATTGTCGTCGTTGTTACCCCCGTTGTTATTCCCGTTATTGTTCCCGTTTCCTTGGTTGTGGTTCTGATTCTGATTCTGATTTAACTACGGGAAGTGTCTCTTGAAGTGACCTTCAGCGCCACACTGATAGCATCCCCTGTTGCCCTGTTGCTGTTGCTGATTCTGCGGTGCTTGCTGCTGCTGTTGACGATTCTGATTTGCAGGCCTTGAGCTCCTGCAATCCTTGGCTTCATGACCCATCTTGAGACACCTCTGACAACGTCCCTTGTTGCACTGACCATTGTGGTGTCTGTTGCATTTGTTGCATTTTGGGTGGTTTCCTCGATATCCACCCTGTCCTTGACTACCAGAAGATTGCTGACCAGGACTCTAGTAGTCATCAATCTTTCGCTGTTGCGCCTGGGACTGGACTGTAGTCGAACCCTTGCTGGAGGCTCCATCCCATTTTCGTTTGTTGTCACTGGGAATAGCAGTAGCAGTAGTAGTAGCAGTAGCAGTAGCAGTAGCAGTAGCAGTAGCACCTATACGCTTAGGCAGCTTGTTCTGTTCCACTGCCTGGTCTGTGAGACGATGAGCAAGACGAGTAACATCCTGGATGGTAGTAAGGTTAGCAGAAGTCACATGGCTTTGAATCTCTGGTACTAAGCCTTTGAGGTACAGCTCGATACGCTTGATGGGAGGGTCCACCATAGTAGGACACAAGATTGCCAGCTCGTTTGATCGCTTCGTGTACGCCTCTATCTCTGACCCCGTCATCTTCAGGTTAAAGAACTCCACTTCCAGCTTGTGGATGTCATCACGATTACAGTATTCCCGCTTGATCAGTTCCTTGAAGTCGTTCCATGGGGTGGCATTAGCAGCAACTATCCCCAGCATTTAAACCTGAGCGTTCCACCACGTGAGCGCTATGCCCTCGAGAGTACCAGTAGCATACTTCACCCTACGAGCCTCAGGGCATTCACACATTTCGAAGACCGACTCGAGCTTCTCGAACCAGTGGAGGAGGCCTACAGCTCCTTCAGTGCCGTTGAAAGTAGTAGGTCGGCAATCCATAAAGGTTTTGAAAGTACACACAGGAGGCTGAGCGTGTTGACCTGTCGTGTGTGTAGGAATAAACAAAATTAAGCACGCGTGTCGGTTTACGAGAGTAGGATCTAAAGATCCTAGAGTAAGTTGTGATGACAGGTTATACCTCCTGCCTGGGCAGCTGCGAGTGCTGCTGCAACTTGTTCGTTGATCAAAGCCGTCAACTGGGCTTGAGTTAGGTTAACGCGTCCACTCATGATCTTGGTTACTAGCATACATCCTATCATGACAACACAATAAATCATCCTAACGTAAACATATCACAGCCGATTAACAAGCATTCGGTTTTCATTCATCATCAACAAATCCAATTCATACTAACACAACCAACCCATTCGGATCCAAACACATATATAGCCGATTACATTCATTCATGATCAATCACATATCATTCATAAATCATTACATACTTCACAATCTCATCTAACAACAATAACCATGAATTACTAACCGGTTATGAGGTAAAACAAGGATGGTCCGAATCAAGAGCTTCGAGAGATGGGGATGTGTGGTCGCCGGCTTCGAGAGGAGAGAAGGAGAGAATAGGGTTTGTGTGTGTTATGTATTTTGCAAGTAATGAGAAGCAACCCCACACATGGGTGCTTGTATTCGCATAAAAGGGAGTGGGCCGAACCCTTTACATGGGCTGCCCATTCGGTTCGAGTACAATAAGTGTAGCCCGATTGGGCTTGTGCGATCGAGTTAGAATTGTGCGATCGGTTCGTTTTGTGTGATCCTAATACATACATATATGCACATAACACAACATCAAACATAACATTTCATAATCATCAAAGTTCACATAATCACATAACGTTCTAACTGGTTACATCAAAGTACAAAGAGAGGTTTGAAACACGAGTTGTCACATTATCCCCAAGTTGAAAGAAATTTTGTCCCGAAATTTGGTACGTACTCACTGAGGAAGCTAGTTAAGTTGCATGGTTTTCCTGGTTTTCCTGGGGTGTCACAACGATACTCCCCACCGGGCCCACCGGTAATACGTGGAAATATCGGGGTGTGATAGGTTGGTATCAGAGCCAACGTTTGAGTGAATTAAATACTAGCCCTTAGTGTTTAATCTCAAATGACACAGTAGCACATTCCTTGGAACTTCTGAGTATAGACTTAACATAGGAATGCTCTCATCCCTATTAAGTAAATATTGCTTTCGGTTTTATGTAATTTGAATATGTCCCCAAGCACAGAAGCTGTCAATGGAAATTCTCCACATCCGAAGCCTAAAAATGCCAAGCTTCGTATCACGGCAAGGATAGGCGTGCAAACAGTTGGAGAAAAGACCTTTATGGACCGATTCCCAAAACCAAACTTGTTTAAACCCTTATCCAGACTACAGAATCCATACCAGAAGGTCCCTGAGGCTCCCATATTGAAGTTGATACATGTGGATGTTATTAAATCCCTATTTCTTACCCTGAGTTTTAAAACTTCAGACTTAGACTATACCAGTCAAACCTAATCCATGATCCATGTCATTTCTTTAATCATTAAATCCTTGGATTCTACTTCGGCAATGGATCATGATTTGAAATATTTCTTTATTCACTAAAATCTTCAGAGTCGCTGTTGCGTACGATGAATAAAGATGAAGAAACAATCAGAATAAGAAAAAGAAGACATTAGAAGACCCTCCTTCCCTCATACTTCTTTTCATTTAAATCCCTGTTTGGGCATTTGATTATTGTGATCCTTTGTGGACGTATTATTACATCATTGTCCTTGTAGACTAACCTCTTTTGATAAGACTCCATAAATATATACGTCTATCTATTAAAAATCCCTTTGAGGACATTATATTTCACTATAGTCCTTTCAAGGACATTATATTCAATAATAGTCCCTTCGAGGACATCATACTTTAAAATAGTCTTTTCATAGACATATCATTTCATTAAAATCTTTTGTCGATATATCATTTCATTAAAGTCCCTTGGCGGACATAATAATTCACCATAGTCCTTCTGAGGACATATCTTTTCACAAAAATCCCCATATTGACATATCTTATAGTCCTTACATGGACTTATATTTTCATTTCAGTCCCTGCATGGACTAGTATTACCTCAAAGTCCCAATAAGGACTTATCTTCCTGTGTAGTCCATACGTGGACGTTTGTTTATTATAATTCTCTAATAAACTTGCCTTTTGTTTTAAGTCCTTTTATGGACGTATTATTTCATTAAATCCCTATGGGGATATGTTATTTCTAAATAGTCCTTCCGTGAGCAAGAGATTTCATTATAAGTCCTTTAGTGGACATGATCTTTCATTATAACCTCTTTGTAGATATGACTTTTCGTTATAGCCCCTTCATGGGCATACTGTTTTAATATAGTTCCTACACGGGCTTAGGATATTATATAGTCCCTATACGGACTTATGATATTTTATAGTCCCTGTACGGACTTATAATTTCTTTTTGGTCCTCTGTGGACAAATATGATACTAAAAGTCCTGTTTAAGGCACTATAGTAAAATTCCAAATGATTTATTGAAAATTTTGGAAATTTTAAATAGGTATTCATATCGTCCTTTATCAACCATTAGTGTGAATTTTATTCGAACTTTATCGATCTTCTAAATAAATTCAAAAGATTTTCTTAATGGTTTATCACTGCCAAGTGGCAAGTCCACATAAATTGGCCAAAACCTTCGGTAATTAAGGATAATTATTCCTTCTACCATGAAAGTTAAGGGAGATAACCCTTCTATCCGGAGGTGGTGAACTATGTTCAAGCCTCCAAACCCATATGATCAATACGATCATGGTAATATTGTGTAACCATTAAGACAAATTAATTCTTGTTAACATCTGATAAATGTTAACACTCCTGGCAGTGTGACTTGAGAGACCACAGCAGCCGTCAAAGTATTTGGACTATGTCCAAGCCTTAAAAGCCTATATGATCAAATTTGATCATGGCAAGTATCATCAACGTGATGATCAAAATATATATAAAGCATCCGTTAGTGATGAAGTACCTACGGGTTAAAACTTGTTGTCCATTAAGACAACGACAGTTGTGGTCTATGACCCCCTGTCTAAAGATATTGGATTATGTCCAAGCATAACAGTCTATACGATCAATGCGATCATGACTAATATCAGCTGATACAATAATCATATCAGTTTATAAGATATTTGAAGAACAGGCTTAGACCTTCCTATCTTCATAGTGAAATTTTTAATAAGTATTTTATAACTCGATAGTTATGGTTTATGTATAGATCTTCGGTGATTTAGATGACGAAACTAGAGTAATACAATAAACACATGGTGGATACGCCGCTGGTACTTCCTGTATATAAGTGTGTTTATTGCATTACCCTTCGTGGCGTTATCCTGAATCACCGATAGGATTTATGTCGCCTACGGGCTATGTACTATATTTTTCTTTAGAGACATTGTCAATGTGACCGTTATGGTTCATCGTCAAAAGGTGATGGGCAATGCCCAAGCCTTATAGTCTATAAGATCGATAAGATAATGACTAAAATACTCGATTTCAATAATTGAATATATATATACATGTGTATATATGTAAACATCCATTAGTGATGTCCTATGATTTGCCTATGTGTCAAAATGAATCGTCTTTTAAGACGATGACAGTTGTAGTTTATGACTCCATGTCCAACGGTGAAGAACTAGGTTCAAATCTTAAAGCCCCTGAGCTAATAAGACTGCGGCTCATAAATTAATGTCCTCCGTGACAGGCTTTTTGCCATATCTTATATTGTCCTTTGCGACAAGGCCTTCGTGCCATATGATTATTAAGTCCTTCCTGGCAGACTCATATTTCATATGTAAAAGTCGTTATGGCAAGCCTTCGAGCCATCAAAAATCGTCAGTATAACAAAGACAGTTGTGGCATTGTGATCCCCTGTCCAAAAGGAAATGGACTCGGTCCAAAACCTAAAGACCATTGATGGTCCTTTTGTGACCTAGGCTGAATGTAATTGATATGCATACAAATGACATTCATTAGGAATGTTCATACCCTATTAGCCGGTATGGTTTAAGGATACCACGGCTAAAGTATGTTGGTCGTCAGGACGATGACTAGCTATAGAAATGCAAATAAGCAAATGTTTAATTTTGATGTTTAGTGCCAACCTTCAAGTATGGCAAACTTGAATGAGACAAATGACAGTCGCGATACTGATGATGCGATAAATGCTAGTGATGCAACAAATGTGAAGCCTCAAGGTTAATGGAGTTAATCTCCAAGCTGTGGTTGACGCAGCTGTTAGAGAGGCTATGAGAAAGGTCATGAAAAGATTCGGAAAGTCGAATGCTACTTGCTCTAAATCATTTTTCCCTACTCATGAGAAGGGTTTTGCTCACACTTCGAATGCAAAAAACAAACCAAATGAGATGACTTATAGTGAGGAGCCCCGTTCCTCTAAAGGAGGTACTTAAAAGTACTTTTTCTCTTGCAAGTCAAGAGACTTCAATGGTGAAAAGGGAGCCATTGATTTCGTAAAATGGTTGGATGAAATGGAAACCATTATGGACATTAGCGGTTGTGTTGAGAAAGACATTGTGTGATAGGTATCACAGTTATTCAAGGGCAGTGCCCTTAATTGGTGGAAGACTTTAATGAAGTTACAGGAAGAATACTCTTACAATATTTGGGATGGTCCAAGTTCATGGACTAATCAGAAAAACCAATTGACTGCGACACGGAATGGAAAAGGTGGAATAAGAATTTTGGACACTCACCATAAAGGATCTAGAATGTCGACAGAATGTTACAGACTTTAGTTTATTATCTGAGATAGTGCCCTATTCGGTTAACCCAAAATCTAAGCTTAATGCATTAATTATTGGTGGTTTAGCATCGGTAATAAGAGGGCACATTAAGGTTTCAAGGCCTGCTTTTTATAAATCCATTATGGACCTATCTCAGCTACTCACGTTATATAGATTAAGAAATAAACCAGTCAAAGCTGAGACTGCCCTAAAACTGTCAAAGATTCTATAGCTAAGTATAGAAGAATTAAGAATGGAGGCGCCTAAACCCTCCTGATGAATGTTAGAGGCAGTTCATATCAATAAGGACACCAGATGAATCCTTTATTGTGATTTTATTACAAAGGATTACGTTTGGATTCAGGTACTACTGAGTCTCTCATGATACCATAAGCTTAGCAAACTTTTAGAATTCTCCCATAAGAACTCCAGAGATTAAGTGTAAGGTAAAACTTACCAACAAAAATCATAAGAGACCCTTCCTTCTATTTTAGTCCAATAATCTTCATTCATTAAAAATCTAAAAGTTCTCTTTTTCCAGATCGAGTACGATGATATAGGTTATTTTATTTTGTTATATCATTGATTTCTATCAACTGCGAATACCAGACTGTATGATAAAAGCGCCATACGAGGATTGGTGTATCTTAATGTGTTCCATAGATTGCTTCCATGCCTGATCAGTATGGAGGTTTAGTGTATGGAACCACTGAGATATCCCATTGGTCATATTGTACTAAAGTCAGCTAATGGTATTTAAAGAAGATATCCAGAATAGAAGTGACCATGTAAGTGTCTCTATTTAGGGTATCCATGCTTCGTAAAGAAAATGTGTCATTTATCTGACATAGACAAAGATAAAAGGACCAGAACTTGAGATTTGGGATATCTCTGTAATCTCCGTGTGTCTTGATTATTATCTCCAAAGAAGTACCCTGTTTACCTTCGAAGACAAGTAGAGTTAAGATTATCCCGCTTAAGGCTGCATATTATCCCGCTTAAGGCTGCATCATTATGAAATCTCCATGTCGGTTAGTACCAACAATAATGGAAGGATTGAAACCCTAATCATATGAGTTGCAAGATAAAGCTTCATGAAACCTAATTCATAAGTGCGAGAGCTCAAACATTATTATTTCAGAAAGACGATTCGTTATGCTTATGCATTGATTACCGCAACCCTATTTAGGCAACAATTAGGAATCACCATCAGCTGCCCAGGATCGCCGATTGTTCGACTAACTGTAAGGATTAGCTATTCCTTAAGATTGGTTCAAGCAATAGTTGGGATAACTATCTCGCCTTAAATAAACTTTTCTATAATAGTTGTTATATAAATATCAAGGCTGCTCCTTTAGAGACCTTGTATAGATGGATTGTCGAACGTCCATTTGATGGACAGAATAGTGGTAAATACAATTATCAGGATCTGAAAGTCACCCTAGAGACAGCGGATAAGACCATAAAATTATGATCGTCTGAAAACTGCCAGTAATCGGCGAAAAACCAATAACTGATGAAAGTCGCAAACCTCTTAAGTTCTTGTTAAGGAATCAGATTCCACAGAAATTATCACCCATGAAGAGTGTGCTGGAATTTTAATACAACTAACAAGTTAAGATCTAGATATATAGGATCATTTGAGGAAATCGAATATATCAAGATTGGTAGCCCATAAGCTAAAGCTTTCCTGAGGAGCTTGATGGAAATCAATGTGTCCCACACTAGTAATTTAAGGATATGTTTCGCCGATAAGTCAAGAGCATTGTCACATAACGATATGCGAATTAATAAAATTTATGGTTTGATGAGAAACCAGTGTCGAATAAGGATCGACATGGTTAAAAGCTCCAGAGAAAAACACGTACCTATTCTAAAGGTCAAATGGGATGCCCTTAGACGCCCAAGTGTATTGTGGAGGTTAAGTCCATTATAAGACAAAAATTTCTTCCATCTTTTGAGTAAATATCGAGGTTGAGATTTCTTTTAAGGGGGTGAGGATGTAACACCTCGTAAAAACACGACCAATGATATATCGACACGTGTACTAAACCCTAATAAAGTCACACGTTGAATTTGAGGGACTAATTTTGTGAAAAATAAAAAACTTTGATTATAGAAGGACTGGGAATGTTATCATGCTTAATATAAGCCTCTGAATAACATTACACGGCAATCATATTCACAAATGAGCCACTTGTTGTTCGAGAGGAAACGTTTATGCAATTATTTGAAAGTTTGCGTGTCGAAGGGTTAAAAGCGTCGACATCTTAATTCTTACCTCTGAGTAACCTTTTAACAAACCGAGAGCTTCATGATAATTTATTACACTCTCGGGAATGCCAAATATTGACCGTTTAAGGTTTTTATGCCTATAAGTGACGTTACTCGCAACTTTGGAAGTTTGAGGGGCTAAAAGCGTCAACATGTTTAATTATACCTCTGAATGACCTTTTTACGAACCCAAAGCATCTTGATGTTTAATAATACTCTCAAGAATGCCTAATATGGATTAGATAAGGCTTCGATGCTATTAAACGATGATATGCGCAAGTTTGCGCATTAGAAGGACCAAAAGCGTCAACTTTTGAATCTACAACCTTTGGTGACCTTTTAAGCAAACAGGAGCGTTGTAATATTTAAGTATATGTTCGAGAATACTAATTAAGCGACACGGGAGGCCTAGATATCCTTAAACGATATTTCGCGCTACTTTGCACGAATAAGGGACTATTTGCGTCAAACTGCAAAAGTCTACCGATTCGTATGGTATCGAACCTTCCAGAATATGATCATAAGTTAAACATGCCCTAAATATCCTTTTCATAGCTTAGAAATAGGCTTAGAGGTGTTTGGTGCGCAAAAATAAACTTATTTGATCAATAGGGACTAAAAGCGTCAAAAAGTGCATAAGTTTGCATTTTCGCGCATATCTCACGTTCTGAATATATCCGAACATCCAAAAATTTATGTAATTATTAAAATATTTTATTTTAGTGATTGGCGTGATAAAATTCCATTCGTCGGGTAATTTGGATCGTTTTTCGCGTCCGTTCGTGTTTCGTCGTAATTAGCCGAACAACGCAACCGTACGACCAAACGAACCAACATCCGACATATGTTTGAGCATGTTTTATATTCCCTATGTTTAGGCATCATTTTGGAGCCTTGAAAATGGTTTAACGGGCCTTAAATAAGTCAGAAATGGCATTTAACATATGCAGGGACTGAATCTGTAATTCAGCAAACTTGTTTCTGAACTTGACAACTTTCAAAAGTTGTTTTAAACCTGTACGCATCTGATTCAGAAGTCGGAGGGACTAAATATGTCTTTTTATAAGATACATGGGTTTAAAACGGGCTGATAATATGCAGTTATATGAAGACGGGGACCGAAAACAGCAATTCAGCAACTATTTTTCATTAGGCCAGACATCTAGGCGGGCCGCGTAAGCCCCTTGGGCCTTCTACGTGGGCCGCGTCCCACATACAGCAACAGCAGACTGTTTATAGTGTTGCTGGTTTTGTTTTTCTGTTGAATACACACAATAAAACCATTTTCTTTGCATTCTAGGGGCTGCTAGCAGATTCATAAAACCAGAATACACTTGTAATGATCTGGTTATCAATTCCAGCACTTGTCACAATCTCGTTCACTCCAAAATACTATAAATAGGTGAACCATTCTTCATAATTTTCACTTGCAAATCCTTTCAAGCTGCTCTTGCTCTCAATAAAAGGGGATCCTGATCATTATGGAACCTCTCTTGAGTTCTTTTCAGTCCATTGGACACTTTGTAAGTGTCCTTTCGTGACTAGTTTGTTTTATTTGGCGTTTAAAGCCAAAAAGTCAAGCGTTTACGTTAAACGCTTTAACTTTTAAACTGTCGAGCCATGGTTCGTAACGAACATGGCTACGTGATCGTAATTAGGTAGGTATTAAACTCTCAAAATGGCACCTCCTAATTACCACGTTTTCTTAGTTAATTGTCGGGTCAAAATAATTACAATAAAAGTCAAATGAGTCGGTTTTAAATAAAATTCATAACTAATGATGTAGAAGCAATAAAATTAGTTTTATCACTTTAATAACTTGGTAAATATTAATTGAACATGTCTAGGCATGTTCAACCCGACAATTCTGGGTTTAGGCTCGGTTCGCAACCGAAAGTCGCAAAAATTGACTTTTGCTTTGACTTTCAGTTCTGGCCCGATTTAGCTTAGTTTAGATATGAATTAGGATTCCTTTAGGACCATATTATAGGTTAGTATAACCCTCTGAGGTTATACAACTTGGTTCCATAGAAATCCTAGTTCATTGCATATTTCCGTTAAATGCTTAAAAGTTGACCATTATGCCCTTTTGGTATTAAAACGAGATTTTTGAAAATGTGAGAGGACAAAAACCTTTATTACTGATTTACAAACATGTCCTAAAAATTTGACATCAGTTTGAGGTCTAAATTAGGAGTTATGCTCAATATCGTAATTTGAAAGCTTTTTATTAATTAAACGGCATTATTAGCATAAAGCCTATTTAAAACCAAATTTCGACACCAAAATTTTTACTCACTGATGTAATATAATATTTTGGGATTTTTGAAGATTTTTGTTGAATTTTAAACTGATCATAACATAGGGTTCTTGCATTGACTCGGTAAATGACGGTTATGCCCTTTTTGCTAATATAATGAGTTTTACACATCCTTTACATACCAAACCTTTTGCTATTGATTTTATATATTAAATAAGTTATTTTAAACTGTAAAGGCTGTTCAAAATCTCAGATTTCCTTATATAACCCGAAAATCGCCTAAAACGGACTTTTTACGCGTTTTAGACACATAGTATGAGCTAAAACTATTTTTGACGCATAAGACTTAATACCTACTGATGTTTTAAGTAAATTTTTTATACTTTAACAGTAGGAGAAAGTTTTTGAACTCAGATTTCCAAATTTGACCCTTAAAGCTTATGCGAAATGACCAAAATGCCCCTACGGCGCATAGTTTGGTTATAAATGATAAATTTCACATATATGCAATACCCTACTGATATGACTTGCAAAAATAAATATTTTTACTGATCATTTTAGACCAGAACCTCATATTTATATTTAATCTCTTTTATAACCTTTAAAATGACCTAATTACCCCTACGGGGCTTAAATTGATTTAAAATTCGTTTTGGGCATAATGGAAGGTATCCTACTGATATCATAACACATTTTAAGCATATTAACCTAGGGAACCTGTTCATGACTCATTTGGTTACCCGTTATGCATTTTTCGCGTTCGGTACGGTTTATGTAACTAGTTTGCATAAATTGATCGAAACGGTCAAACCTTATCATTTTCACTTCAAAATCCAGAATGTGTTTGGCTTACCCATATTTTGCAAGTCTTCATACTTTTCGGGTCTAAATCACATTCTAATCCGGTCTTCGCTTAATCTTGCGTTTTAAACCGTGAACCTTTCATTAAAACTAACCGGTCTAAGTTTAAACTTAAGTAAGACCCGTTAGGAATCTAAGAGGTTATTAAAACCTTCGTTCCAGATTTAGGAGCCCAGTAAAAGATATTTGCACTTGCTGAATTGTTATACGGCTGAGATAAATTTGTATTTTGCTCAGGTAAATACTTTTAACTTATTTTCCCCTTATAGGGCTTGAGGTACGGTATATAAAATACCGCTTGGTCGGGTATTGAATCTTTAATCGTATGAAGGTTAAATCATTGAGATAACCCGTTTAATCTGTTTTGTTTGTTAAAGCCTTTGGGGGGTTAATGACCATGTCCTGGATATCCTCGGCTCATTCATTGAAATGGCCACAACTTAAGCACGGGGTGTAGGAATACACCTGTCGGTGCGTATATAAAAAGATATAACCACCTGTTCGAGAATAACTTGCCGCGGGATTATATCATGTGGTGTGTCTATGAATCTTTAACCCGGTATTCAGCCCGGGCTACTGAACGTATAATAAACATATAATTCTTTTACAAGTTTATTTTTAAATAATTGTCCCAAGTTATAAAAGAATATTTGTGCCTTGTGCATTTAAATCAATTTTTATAAACACTTTTCAAAAGAGTCGGTTAATTGTATTTACCAGTGTAAACTGGCGTATTTTCCAAAAAGGTTAAGTGCAGGTACTATGCGAAATAGGTTGGCTACTCCTGAGTGAATAAATAAAGAGTCTTGCAAGCCTATCACTTTAAAAACCTGTTGAACAATATTTCCTTTGTTTTGATCCGCCTGTGGATCCTTTTACATTCCGTTTGTAATACTTATGTTACTTTCATTTCGGATTGTAATGTATTTACTTTAGACTTTCGCTGTGCATTGAACTGTGATTATTTGACTATGATGATATCAACTAGGCCACGATACTCCCCACCGGGCCCACCGGTAATACGTGGAAATATCGGGGTGTGACATTTGATGAAGACCCAATCGCTCCAATCGATCTAGCATTTTCCATATCTAGTGAATCAAGGTAAGAACCACCCACCCTAGTTCCATTTTCCGGCTAAAACATCTTTCTTTGGTTGTTGTTGTTGTGCCGGTATAGTGGTAGAACTTTGGTGGTTAGTAGTTGTAACAACCCTCAGTAAAACTGACACTCTCAAATAATTCTGACATCCTATTATATTTTAAAATATCTTAATATGTCTTTATATACAACCCGTATGATAAAACCGAGCCCGAAATATATAAAATAGTATTTAAAATAAATAAAAATTTGAAATCTAGGGCTGAGGCGGGCCGCGTAGACCCACCCCAATCCTTACGCGGGCGGTATAAGGGTTAGAACCGGATTTCTTTGATTTTCTTAAGTTCAAGCGGGCCGCGTAAGACCCATGTTAAGTTTACGCGGGCCGCGAGAGATCAACAACGCTGAGACACCCCAGGCCGACACGTGTCATCATCGTGTCGAGTCTATATGCTGATCCGGACGAGCTACACGTTGACCCGGAGTCAACGTGGGCCGCGTGAGAGTCCAGTTCAGCAACTATATAAAGGAGGCCTCGGGCTTCAATTCAGTTCGTTCAATTTTCAATTCTCAATCACAATTTCTGAATATTAGGCATAGGAAGCTGGTATTATACCCCTAATTAGCGAGGTTCTGCTCCGTTGTAAGTAATATAACCCCAGTTTCGTAACAGATACGCTGCCCAATTGATTTAGGGTTCCGTAATAACTGTCGTGGTTCTGCCCGACGTAGTTGTTGGAATACCGTCTCGGGGAGGGTATCATTAATATTTTCAAAGGGTTATGATACTAACCTAGGTACATTTGTATAAATTATAGATTATTCCCAGGAAACCCTTATGCGAAGTCTAAGATAGTAATGTGAGTTTATCCTCTTTTTGTTAACCTTTTTGTAATATTTTACAAAACCTTAATTGTTTTACAATGTGATTAAGCGGTGATTGAGTCTTTGTAGTTCTTCAATTACTGCCGGTATGTTGGGGTTTTGTATACAAAATTTACTACTGCGTGTAGTAAGTCAGGATGACAGTACGTTACCATTGGACAATGAGTTAGCCAATGTGTAATATGACCCGCAAGTCAGGATTGACAGTACTGAATGAGTAATTATGTAGAAATAAACAATGTGATCGCTCTCAATACTGTTTTAATTAATAAAATGTTTCTTGATTTAACTGGGATTCACTCACCAGTATTTCTCACTGACAAATGTTTTTAAAACGCGTTTCAGGTAACACAATGTGACAGCCAATTAGTAAAAAAAGCCAGCTGGAGAGCACTGAAGGCTTGGGAAAAATGTGGATATAAAAGTTACCTAATAAACAAGGTTTTAAATTCAATAAAATAGGGTTTATCCCTATAAATGTATTGTAATAAGAAACTTGGGTTTTATCCATGTGATTATTAATATTAAATGTGGTAGTTTTACTCTGATAAACATTTCCTAACTACGGTCCTGATGTAATTTCCGCTGCCAAATTAACAAGCTGATACCACCGAAACTCTGTGTTCGCGTCCGCCCGTTCCCGCGACAGATAAGGGATCGGGGGTTGCGACAGAAGGTGGTATCAGAGCCTAGCCACTGGTCTAAGCCAAAGAAGTGTTCTGCTGACACTTAAATTCTAAATTTTGTGTTAGGAAATAAATTACGGAAATACGTGCATAACTGTAATTATTTGTTATGTGTTATTTGACTATTTGTTAGTTTACAGTATGAGTGATCAAGGACCCTCAGACATGAGTCGTCAGTTGTCTGATTCACCTAGGAGTGAAGGTACCTCTTCACAGCCTGCCCTTTCTAGGTATTCTGCTTATCAGGAAGAAGGGATGTTTGCCTTTAAAGCTCAGTCAGAAGAGCCATTCCCTCATAAGAAAAGAGGATGGTTCAGTAAGGAAGCCTTTGCACGTAGGAAAAGAATGTGAAAGTTGCAACAGCAAAGAGTTTTAGCAGCCGCTAAGCGAAAGACAGATGCCCATACACAGGATATGCTTAATAGAAGCCTAGCCAATTCCCATATCCTAGCTACAACTGCTACTGACCCAAGTCTGGAACAACTAGTAGCCCCACAACCACCAATCCAAGACCAACCCATGGAGATAGAAAACCCTGAAAACCAAGTGGAGATGCATGACTTTAACCCAGAAGAAATCCCTAGGGTACCTGCGCCAAACCCCCTAGACCCAAATTATGACCCCTGGTGGGACGATAATAGGGACTTTGTGCAACGTTACCCGATACATGAAGACACACCCATACAGAACATAGGAGCCTATCCAGGTATGGACCCTTTAGATCCCTATTACCACGATGAATATATTAGGGAGATCTTAGAAGATCCTTACCGATTTCAGGCACTTTCACCCCCATATCAGGAACCCGCACCCCAGATTCCGAACCCAATCCTAGAACCTGCACCCCCAATGAGTGCAGAAAACGTCCAAGAACTTAGGACATTTGGTGAGGAAATTTTAGAAAGCAGTGAGAGAATGCGTTAGGTGGGAGAGCGTCTCGTATGGAAATACGATGAGCGCAATATGGATTTTTGGATAAATCCATATCCGTGATGTGATGGAGGAAACGGTAATAGTAATAATAATATAATATAATATAATAAAAAAAATATGTGTGTACGGATGCCTATTACTATTAGTGTGATTCTATTTCTGTTGGTATTGTAATTTTTATTTCAGTACTAGTATGTAATAGATGCATAATAGTATATGGAAATAGAGTAAAAGTCGCAATGATCGACGTTTTTTGCTAGATTGCGTGTCATGTGATTAACTATATTAAATATTATCTTGTGATATTAATATGGGGTAAATGTTTAAAATTCAGATGGCCGACGAAGGAAATCAAGGAAATCTGAATAATGATAACCAGAGTAACATTAACGTGGTTAATGAGAATCCAAGCATTAATAACAATGGAAACCAAATGGATAATAGTGCCATTCAACATATAGTAGCACAAGGAATCATAGATGCAATGCCATTTATTATTCAAATGATTCAAGAAGCGAATAATAAAAGTAAGCATAGCAGTAAGCGACCAATCGAACCCGAAAACAGCGTGAACAATGGACCTATACTTCAAATGCCTATTCCCAAAAGGAGAAGAACCGTGTCTTACGGTTGTTCTTATAAAGAATTTTGGTCTTGTAAACCAATGGAATTCTCGGGCAACGAAGGGGCCATTGCAACCCTACGCTGGATAGAGAAGACTGAGGCAGTCTTAAGAATAAGCAAGTGTGCTGAAGAAGATAAGATATTGTTTGCTTCTAATCTGTTTAAGAATTCAGCACTAGAATGGTGGAACACTATCCTCCAATCAAAAGGAAGTGATAGAACCTACAATATGGAATGGGAAGAATTTAAGAACAAGGTAGAAAGGAAATTATGCCCACCCAATGAGAAGGAACAGATAGCAAACAAATTCCTAAACCTTAGGATGACTGGTGTGGATAGTAAGGGATATACTAAAATATTCTTCGAATATGCTAGAATAGTGCTAACTCTTGCTTCACCAGAACCAGTATTAATCTCCTGTTATATCTGGGGATTAATTGGGGAGATAAGACACGTAGTCAAGGCAGCTAGACCTCAAACCATAGAAGAAGCTGTAGAACTAGCAAATACCTTGACAGATGAATTAGTCCATACCTGAGAAGAGGATCAAATGAGGAACCTAACCCAGAAACTCACACAAGAATTTCGTTCTGGAAATTTTAATCGTGGGAAAAATATAGGTTCTACCTCTACACCTTACTGTAAGAATTGCAAAAGAAAGCATTCAGGAAGATGCTCCATACACTGTAACTTTTGCAAAATATCGGGACACAAAGAAGAAAACTACAGGAAGAAAGCTAATAACAGGATATGTTACAAGTGCGGAGAACAAGGTCATATCAAGCCTAATTGCCCGAAATTAGCTCCAGCTACAAACAACAAGAATACTCAAAATGCTAGAGCATTTGTTCTGACTGCAGATGAAGCCAAAATGATTCCAGATGTCATAGCTGGTACGTTTTTAGTTAATGATATTTTTGCTAAAGTATTATTTGACTCTGGTGCAAACCAAAGTTTTATTAATACATCATTTTGCAAATTTCTAAATCAATCATTAACTAAACTACCACTAGAATGCTTAGTAGAGACAGCTAATGGAGAAACCGTTAGGATTTCTGAAATCTTGCAGGGAGCAAGAATAGAAATTTTAAATCAGAAATTTATTGCAAACCTTTATCCCATGAATCTGGCAAAATTCGATGTTGTTTTAGGAATTGATTGGTTAATAGCCAATAAAGCCAATATTTTATGTGATCAAAAGTCAATCCAAGTAAATTCACCAAAAGGTAAAACGATCACAATTAAAGGAGATAAACCATCTAGAACTACAAAATTCATCTCTGTGATGAAAACTGCAAGTTATATAAGAAAAGGTTCTATAGTGTATTTGATTTCCATAATCACTAACACTAAAGGAAATGATTTAAAAGATATTCCAGTAGTATCTCAGTTTTCAGATGTATTTCCAGAAGAATTGCCAGGGCAACCTCCAGATAGAGAAGTCGAATTCAGAATCCATTTAATACCAGGAACAGCACCGATTGCCAAAGCACATTACCATTTGGCACCTGCAGAAATGCAAGAATTGAAGAAACAATTAGACGAATTGTTAGAGAGAGGATTTATACAGCCAAGCTCATCACCATGGGGAGCGCCGATATTGTTTGTTAAAAAGAAGGACGGATCAATGCGTATGTGCATTGACTACCGTGAATTAAACAAGGTTACGATTAAGAATCGGTACCCATTACCGAGAATCGATGATCTGTTTGATCAACTACAAGGAGCTCGATTTTTCTCTAAAATCGATTAGGTCAGGATATCATCAATTAAAGGTACAGGAAGAGGACATTCCTAAGACCGCATTCAGAACAAGGTATGGCCATTATGAATTTACTGTCATGCCATTTGGTTTAACCAATGCCCCAGCTGCATTTATGGACATGATGAACCGAATATGTAAGCCATATTTGGATAAATTCATAATTGTTTTCATAGATGATATTCTCATTTATTCTAAGAATAAAGAGGATCATGCAAAGCATTTGCACGCACTTTTAAGTTTATTAAGAAAAGAAAAGGTTTATGCTAAATTTTCTAAGTGCGAATTTTGGTTAGAAAAGGTACAATTTCTTGGACATTTAGTCAATCATGAAGGAATTCATGTGGATCCCACAAAGATCGAGGCGATTACTAAATGGAAAACCCCTGAATCACCAACCGAGGTTAAAAGTTTCTTAGGATTGACCGGTTATTATAGAAGATTTATATAAGATTTTTCTAGAATAGCCATTCCTTTAACTAAGCTAACCTGTAAATCTGTTAAGTTTGAATGGGGATTAAAACAAGAAGAAGCATTTAGAATCCTTAAGCATAAATTAACCCATACACCCATACTAGCATTACCAGAAGGAGCTGAAGACTTTATAGTATATTGTGACGCTTCTAAACTAGGTTATGGATGTGTATTAATGCAACGTCAAAAGGTTATAGCTTACGCATCTAGACAACTTAAGAATCATGAAGAGAATTATTCAACACATGATTTAGAGTTAGGAGCTATAATTTTTGCTCTTAAGATTTGGAGACATTACCTTTATGGTAGTAAGTTTACCATATTCACTGATCATAGGAGTTTAAAGTATATTTTCAAGCAAAAGGAGTTGAATATGAGACAAAGACGCTGAATGGAGATGCTTAGTGACTATGATTGTGATATCTAGTATCATGAAGGAAAAGCAAATGTAGTGGCAGATGCTTTAAGCCGAAAGTATCATAAAACGCCAAAAAGCATACGTTCTCTTAAATTAAATCTACAAGTAGATTTAAATGATCAAATAAGAGAAGCACAAGAATCAGTAATCAAGGAAGATACTAAAAAATTAAAAGGTATGCTAAAAGAATTAGAACAAGGAGCAGATGGAATTTGGAGATTCCATGAAAAGAGAATGTGGATACCTAAATTAGGAAATTTACGTCATCGTATTTTAGAAGAAGCCCATAAATCTAAGTATACAATGCATCCAGGAAATGATAAAATGTACCAGGATTTAAGGAAAAAATTTTGGTGGATAGGAATGAAAAATGACATAGCAGCCTATGTTTCTAAATGTTTAACCTGTTCACAAGTCAAAGCTGAACACCAGAAACCCTCAGGTCTATTACAACAGTTAGAAATGCCGGTGTGGAAATTGGAATTAATAACAATGGATTTTGTTACTAAATTACCCAAAACAAAGAAATGAAATGATACAATCTGGATGATTGTAGATAGACTAACCAAGTCAGCTCATTTTCTACCAATGAAGGAAACATTTAGTATGGAACAGCTAGCCAAATTATATGTAAATGAAATTGTTTCTTTACATGGAATTCCTTTATCAATTGTTTCTGATAGAGATAGCCGATTTACCTCTCATTTTTTGTCAAGTTTCCAAAAGGCAATGGGAACCAAGTTAAAGCTAAGCACTGCTTATCATCCTCAAACGGATGGACAAAGCGAAAGAACAATTCAGACAATGGAGGACATGCTTAGAGCTTGTGTAATTGATTTCGGAGGTAATTGGGACGATCACTTACCTTTAATAGAATTTTCTTATAATAATAGTTATCACACAAGTATCAATGCTGCACCATTCGAAGCACTTTATGAACGAAAGTGTCGAACCCCATTCTGTTGGGCAGAAATTGGGGAAAAGCAACTATCTGGACCTGAGATAGTGCAAGAAACAACAGACAAGATTATTCAAGTCAAGGAACGACTGAAAGCAGCACGTGATCGACAAAAGAGCTATGTCGATAACCGACGCAAGCCATTGGAATTTCAAGTAGGAGATAAAGTATTATTGAAAGTCTCTCCTTGGAAAGGAGTAGTAAGATTCATCAAAAGAGGAAAGCTAAGTCCCAGGTATATTGGACCATTTGAGATTATTAGAAGAATAGGATCTGTAGCTGATGTGTGCAAAATGCAACATATAAATTACATCAAATGAGGCATAAAACTAACCCTTTTTAAGTACTAATATTGGAAAAAGAGTGTTTTTGTCTTCCTTTTGTATTTTCAGGATTAAATGAGCTCAAAAACACAAAAGAAGCAAAAAGACAGCTAAATCCAACATAAATACAAGGAAAGGAACATTAGTGGACTGCCCGACCCCTCAACGGCACCTTCCAAAGCAAAATAGAGAAGGCAGAAGTCTGAACACGCCCCGTGCTCAGCCAGCACGGGGGCGTGCCCAAGAAGCAGCAGAAAAGACAAACCTATAGAAGCTTCTATTGCCCACCACGGGCCGTGTCCAGCGGACACGGGGGCGTGTCGAAAGTACAGCAGGCGCATTTATTGTAATTGCGAATTACAATTAATGAGGAGAGAGAGTGTCAGACAGGCACAGGGCCGTGCCCAGCGGACACGGGGCCGTGCCCAGCTCTCTGTTCAGCCTATAAATAGGAGTGCTTGGATTCATTTCATCTCATCCCTTGGCACACCACCTCTCTCACACTTCATCCACCACCCACCACCATCACAACACCATCATCCACCACCATCATCCATTGTCCATCGTAGAGTGTGTGAGTCGTCTCGGGATCCAAGATTGATCGTAAGAGTTCTTGACAATCAAGGCCATGTTTGCCTAAGTCTCTTACATCACTTGGTGAAGACAAAGTGTCTAGTATAATACTTTTTATTTCTAATCTTTTGCACTTTTTATTTGGTTTTGTATTAATGACTTTAATAACTAGTTACTTATGTTGAAGGTGATCTTTCCTTATCGTTTGTCCGTGGTGTCTTGGCATTATTTTACTGTCTATATAAAATAAAAGATTTTCACCATTCATATCTCCACGGTCTATATGGAGGTATGTTGGCTACCTGGTCGGGGGTTAAGGGAACGGTTTGGTAAAGGTCTTGCCATTGTTCAGCGTTTAGAGGTCCTGCAATGGACCTGGGTCAAATTTAGTAGGACCTCCTTCAATGCTTCACGGTATTGGATGGCGGGGGTCCAAACTCTTTGATCCCCTCATAAGTTAACTACTATTAATACTATAACCCGGCTATTTAGGACTGTATCCCTGCTGACTCAGACTACTTAGCCGAGGGTAACGTCACCGCCAAAAGCGGGGCCTACCATAATACTGCATTAATAACTTAATTAATTATCTTCCAATAATCCACCCTTTTAGGATTGTATCCTTGCTGACTCAAACTACTGGGGTGAGGGTAACGTCACCTTCAAAAGAGGGGCCTACTACAATAACTAAGATAATCTCTTAATTATGTGCAAAAGTGCGGAAATAATCAAAGGTTATACTAGATACGAGTCGGAACCAAGTGATTCATCTTGTCTACCTGTTTTTCTTTTTATTTTTATTTTTCAGCATTTTAGTTAGTTTTTATTTTTCTTAGTTAAAAACATTTTTTCTAAACTTTTTATTTTGATTAGACGTTGAGGATAAACCGGTATTAAAAGCTTTTGTGTCCTTGGACGACCTCGGTATCTTACCAACGCTATACTACGCTCAACGATGGGTGCACTTGCCCATATGTGTGTTTAGTGTTAGTAAAATATCGTGTTTTATAAATTTAAAACTTGTCTAAAATAAGTGTTAAAAAGGGCTTAAAATATACACCTAATATATATAACACTTCGCACGCATCAAGTTTTTGGCGCCGTTGCCGGGGACACAAGGATTTTAAGAAAGCTTAAAATCGACGGCCTGATCAGTTTTTCAAAACCTTTTTTAAAACGCGCGCACATTTTTCTGCATTTTAGTTTAATTTTGCATTTACAGTAACCTGTACACGGGGCCGTGTTCACTGAACACGGGGCCGTGCTGCACATTTTCATAAAAACACCCAGTAACAGAAGCTTGAACACGGGCCGTGCTCACTGAACACGCCCCGTGCTCAACGAAATCAGTAAATTTAATTAAAACGCCCAGATACAGATCCTGAACACGGGGCCGTGCTCACTGAACACGGGGCCGTGTCCAGCCTCTGTTTCCGTTTTTATTTTTGTTTTCTGATCTCGAGACTTGGTTGTGGTCTGCTGAGTGATTCTTATGGATCAATACTCAGGAGGTTACAACTACACCTATGATGAGGATGATTATAAGGGTAATTATTGCACTAATTGTCGTAATGCACGTTCGATTCAAAATAATCACTCATATCAACCATCCAATTCATACACCTACTATGAGGAGCCCAAGTACGAGCCATCAACTTCATATACATCCTATGAAGACCAAAGGTATGAACCTCCTCCCTCATACTCATATTTTGATGAACCAAGGTATGAGCCCTCATACTCATACTTTGAGGAACCAAGATATGAGCCACCACCTTCGTATGCTTATTATGAGGAACCTTGGCGTGAACAACCCACCTCATATGAGTATTATGGAGAACAAAATTACGAACCTTATCCATCATATGCTTACAATGAAGAACAATGGTGCGAACCATCGACTTCATATGAGTATTATGAGGAACAAAGGGTCGAACAACCGGATTCAAGCTTAGGAAATGATGATTCTTTTTCTATAACCGAAGTGACCGATAGGATATTAGAACACATTAGAGTTATCGATCGATGTATAAAAGAAGCTCGCGCAAGGGAAGAGGAGTCCCGCGCAAGAGAAGAACTAAAAAAGGAAAAGATAACTAAAAGTGTTAAAATGGAAGAACAAATAAGTGAAAAACCGACACATGAGTTAAACAACGAAAAAGGTGAGTCCGACAACGTTAAAATTCAAGAAGAGTCTAATTTTGAAGAAATTAATCTCTTGTCGCCTTCTTTCGAAAATCATTGTTTAGTATCCACTCATGCTAAGTTTTTAAAAGAGTTAAACACTAACACTAAAATTGACGAAACGGTAAGTGTTAAGTTAACTAATGATCAAACTTCACTAATAAAAGAAGACCCATTTGAAATTAACATTACACCGGTTCCATGTTTCTTTCAAAATTCGTTTATTAGTAATATCACAATCGATAAAGATCTTTGTGTTAACATAATGCCTAACTACATTTTCGAAAGATTAAGTATTAGTGATTTTTCTCCACTTCAAATACCCATTTTTCTATCCAATCGGAAAGTAATAAAATCAATCGGTATAGTTGAAGATGTCTTGGTTCAAGCAAATCAAATGGTAATCCCAACCGACTTTGTCATCCTCGATGACGCTCCTCTAGTGTTGGGACGACCATTTGTAAAAACTCACGAAGCTTTGAAAAACCGGAAGTTCAATAATCTACCTCTTCAATTAGGGGCATTTAAAAGAAGTGTCGATCTCGAACGATCAATGAAATATCCATTCGGCAATAATGACCCCCTAATTGAAGATGAAGATGAACCACCCGATACAAGTGAAGAGATTGACCACTTTGTTGAAGAAGAGGTCGCCATAGAACAAACTTTTAAAGTTCTTGATCGAAACGAGCAACCAAATAAGGAGTCTCCTAAAGACCCACCACTTGAGCTCAAAGAACTTCCAAAAGGTTTGGAATATGCTTTTCTAGACAAAGATGGTAAGTCACCTGTAATTATTTCGTCTAAATTAGATAACTTAGAAAAAGAAAAATTAATTAATCTTTTGAAAAAACACAAAAATGCAATAGCTTGGAAACTTGTTGACATAAAAGGAATTAGTCCTTCTATGTGCACACACAAAATTTTGATGAATGATGACTACAAATCAGTCATACAACCACAACGTCGAGTAAATCCAAATGTTCAAGAAGTGGTTAAAAACGAAGTCATCAAGTTACTTGACGCCGGACTTATCTATCCTATCTCCGATAGTCCTTGGGTGAGTCCCGTCCAAGTAGTTCCAAAGAAAGGAGGTATGACGGTAATTACTAACGAAAAGAATGAACTAATACCAACGAGAACCGTCACAGGATGGAGAGTATGTATAGATTATAGACGATTAAATGAAGCAACAAGAAAGGATCACTTTCCTTTACCCTTCATTGATCAAATGTTAGAAAGATTATCCGGTCATAAATTTTACTGTTTCTTGGATGGTTTTTCAGGTTACTTTCAAATCCCGATAGCGCCCGAACACCAAGAAAAGACAACTTTCACATGTCCCTATGGAACTTTTGCTTATCGACGCATGCCGTTTGGTCTATGTAATGCCCCAGCAACATTCCAACGTTGCATGGTAGCTATTTTCCATGACATGATAGAAAAGACAATGGAAGTCTTCATGGACGACTTTTCTATTTTTGGGGATTCATATGACCAATGCCTCGATAATCTTGAACGAATGCTATCCCGATGTGAGGAAACTAACATCGCCCTTAATTGGGAAAAATGCCATTTCATGGTAACGGAGGGAATAGTACTCGGTCACAAGATCTCAAGCGAAGGAATGGAGGTGGATCGAGCCAAAATAGATACCATTTCTAGATTACCACCCCCATCCTCCGTACGAGCTATCAGAAGTTTCCTAGGGCATGCCGGATTTTATAGGCGATTTATCAAAGACTTTTCAAAAATCTCAAGGCCTCTAACGAAGTTACTTGAAAAAGATGCTCCATTCATCTTTGACAAGGATTGCAATCAAGCATTTCTTACCCTAAAAGAAATGCTAGTCAATGCACCTATCATGATAGCGCCTGATTGGAAATTTCCTTTCGAAATCATGTGTGACGCCAGTGACTTTGCAGTTGGAGCTGTCTTGGGACAAAGAAGAGAAAAGCATTTCCACCCAATCTATTATGCTAGTAAAACACTTAATGATACACAAGAAAATTACACAACAACTGAAAAAGAATTACTAGCTGTGGTATTTGCTTTTGATAAATTCCGTTCTTATCTTGTTCTTTCTAAAACTATAGTCTATACAGACCATGCAGCCATTCGATATCTCTTCAAGAAGCAAGACGCAAAACCACGTTTGATTAGGTGGATTCTACTCCTCCAAGAGTTTGACATTGAAATCAAGGACAAAAGAGGAGCAGAAAATACCGCAGCAGATCATCTTTCACGCTTAAAAGACCCAGCTTTAGAAGCAACCAGGGAAGAGCAAATCAACGAAAAATTTCCAACTGAGTCCCTGGAAATGGTGGAATACAAGGAAGAACCATGGTACGCCGACTATGCTAACTACCTAGCTAGCGGTATAGTCGCAAAAGGATGGCCACATCATCAAAGAAAAAAATTCTTTGCCAATGTGAAACACTACTTTTGGGAAGATCCATATCTTTTCAAAATGTGTGCCGACCAACTTGTCAGACGATGCGTACATGGTAGTGAAGCACGAAGAATTCTCCGCCATTGTCATGAAGGTCCATACGGAGGACATCATGGTGCTGCTAGTACCGCACGGAAGGTATTCGATTCAGGATTTTATTGGCCAACCATTTACAAAGACGCTCAAAGTCTTGTAAAAACATGTGATGCTTGCCAAAGAACAGGTAATATTTCTTTCAAAAACGAAATGCCACAAAATGGCATTCTTGTTTGTGAAATTTTTGATGTGTGGGGACTAGACTTTATGGGACCTTTCCCACCATCGAAAGGAAACAAATATATACTTGTGGCAGTAGATTACTTGTCTAAATGGGCCGAGGCCGAGGCACTTCCAACAAATGATGGAAGAGTCGTGGTAAGATTTCTGAAAAAATTATTCTCTCGTTTTGGCACACCTAAAGCTTTAGTAAGTGATAGAGGTACCCATTTTTGCAACCATCAACTTGAAAAAATTTTAACAAGATATGGGTCTATCACCAGGTTTCAACAGCATATCACCCTCAAACAAACGGACAAGCCGAAGTGACTAATAGAGGTTTAAAACGAATACTCGAAAAAACCGTAGGTTTAAATAAAAAAGAATGGGCTGATAAATTAGATGATGCTTTATGGGCTTTTCGAACTGCTTATAAAACAACAATAGGTACAACCCCATATAAGCTAGTCTATGGAAAAAGTTGTCATTTGCCAGTGGAAATTGCACACAAAGCCTACTGGGCAATCAAAAATGTAAACTTAGATCTAGAATTTGCTGGTAAAAATCGATTTTGTCAATTAAATGAATTAGACGAGCTTAGGAATTATGCATACTCAAACTCTGAAATTTATAAGGAAAGAATGAAAAATTTGCATGACAAACATATTAAACCTAATGAATTTCGGGTAGGGGATCTAGTTCTTTTGTTTAATTCACGACTTCGATTGTTTCCTGGTAAATTAAAGTCTAGGTGGTCAGGACCTTTTTCCATCACCCACATTTTTCCACACGGTGCAGTAGAAATTAAATCTCGAAATGGGCCACCATTTAAAGTCAATGGCCAACGGCTGAAACTCTATCAAGGATTTATTGAGGATGAGGAAGAAGAGATCTCGCTTCAAACGGTGGAAGAATAAAAACATCATACCTGGTAAGTTACGAACGATTGAGACGACAAAATAAATCGGTAAGTTTTCTAACCATAGCTTATGGGAAAAAGGGGCACTCACACGCGCACTTAAAAAAAAAAAAAAAAAAAAAAAGCTCGACACGAGGCCGTGTCCGCTGGACACGGGGCCGTGTTCGCGCTGCAGATGGGATAAAACCCCTTTTTCAAAACAGTTTCTTCATTCCACACGCCCCGTTTCCCCACAAAAGCTCTGGTTCCAGGCGATTTTTTGCGAAATTTCGACGTCTCCTATCGATCTAACAACGTCAAGGTATGATTCTATCACTCTTAGTAGTTAGATTAGTTACTTGCATGTAGTTAAAACACCACAAATTTGGGGAAAAATCTAGGGTTCTTGAAGTTCATCCGGATCGAACCTCAAATTTTTGCCTAAATCTGTTTGCATTTAGTTAGATTAGTATTAAGGGAAGTAAATACACTTGTATTGTTCATAGATTCATCCGATTTCTTACACAAACCCCAAACCCTTGTTCTTGAACCGAAAAAGATAAAATTGATAGGGTAAACGGGTTATTTTGGGAAAAACGGCACTTAGGGTTTCATTTTCGGGGGAAACCGCACCTATTGGACCAAAAATTTTCAAGTTTTCGAAACCGGGGCGAAAAATGGAAATTTTGAGTAACAGACCTCTGGACACGGGGTCGTGTCCAGCCCGCTGTTTGCAGTTTGGTCCGAAAATATTTCTGTTTCGTGCTAACTTTTGGTGTATTCTTGCAGATGGCCAGGAAGTTTACAAGATTCAACGCCAATGAGCTAGATGCAAGAGCTCGATACGAGCTTCTTCAAACAAGGCCGGAGGAATACCCGAGGCAGGCCTGCACAGAATTGCTAACCATGGTGAATCAAATTGACCGTTTCAACAACATTGTCACGGGACCACTCAGAGTCGCACTAACAACCCGACTCCGTTCCGTCCATGAATGCACCTTGGAATTTTACAGCACCTTTGCATTCACTTCAAGGTGTGACCCGTTCGATAATGACGGGGTGTCATTCCGGTGTGGCGGAACGAGGTATTCGATCTCTATGGCATAATTCGGGTCGATTATCGGGTTGTATGCGGAAGAGGATGCGGGAAACGAAGAAAATACAGGGGGATTGAGAGAGATTGAAGACAACGAGCGCCAAGCCATGTGGGCTCAGATTGGGGAAGGGTTCTACAATCCGAGCAGCACTAAGAGTACCAAGCTGAGGGATCCGCTTTACAGATACATTAATAGGCTCCTCGGCTACTCTCTTAGCCAAAGGCATGACAGTGGTGGCGTCGTTGGGTTAAGAGATTTGCTTGTCCTCCATTGCATTCACAACCGCAGGCCGCTCGATGTTCCGTTCCTCATGCTCCGAAACATGCATCACAACCGCCTTGCTAGTGCACCAACTCCTATTTTCTTCGGGGGATGGGTGTACCATCTCTTCAAGCATTTCGCCCACATACCTAGGTCATTTGAGAGGAGCCCATGGTCGGGTACGGTGGATATTCACATATGCCGCTCGATGAACCTGGTTTATGAGGCAGAAGACGGGACGGTAACCTTTCAAAGGATGCAAGGTCATGCATGGAACCCGCAAGAAGCACTTGTCCTCCCAGCTCCGCAACATCATCAGTACCAATACCCACCCCACGGTGATCCGGGCCAATCATCCTCCTCGGGAGGCGGTTTTCCTAATTTTCAAAGTTTGCATGATTTGTTGCAGGAAAACCTCATGTGTACTCGGAACACCTATAACATGGCGAGCAACACCTACCACCGGGTCAGAGCTATCGAGAGAAACCTATCCGAGATACAAGATGATGTCGGATACATACGAGACCACATTGCACGCCATGGAGGGGATGATGACGATGATAATGATGATGATGATGATGATGATGATGATGCTATGGAGTAGGCGGGAGGAGCATAGGAGGAAGCGGTTGATTGATGACTCCCCAGGTTAACCCTTTGCAATCTTGAACAATTGATGGCCTGCGTGCCAAGTGTTAGACAATTTACTTTTCCTAACTATTTTCTGCATTTTATTTTTCTTACTTTATGCTTGGAACAATTAACTATGGTAATGTAGGATGTTTGTGTTGCTTGGTGTAGTATTAAGTGATGAAACAGGTACAAACCAAGGCTTGGGGTGCTAAGCCTCAGCACTTATAGAGCCAGGATGGAAAAACCGGGGGAAGAAACCTGTTTTCAGGCTTTCAGACTGTCCACACGGGGATGTGTCCAGCCAACACGCCCCCATGCTCACCTCCCAGACCTGCTGTTTGGCTACTGTCCTGCAGATTTTTGTCAGACACGTGGCCGTGTCCAGTGGACACGGGGCCGTGTTCACCTTCTGTAAGTTCTCGTTACTGGCAGTTCGCCACGGGGTCGTGTCCAGTGGACACGGGGCCGTGCCCAGACTACCAGTAACATAAATTTTTGCTTTTTTACACCATTTTACACATCTAATCAACCTAAAAATTTATTTTTGGGACACATTGAGGACAATGTGTAATTTAAGTGTGGGGGGGATGCTAAAACCTTGAATCTTGCAAGTCCTAAATACAAGCCTTACACAAAACTCTATTGGAACCGCTAATCACCCCAAATTTTTTTCAAAAAATTTTTTTACTTGTCCTGGTTTAACTCGGGAAATTCAAGTTCTCAAAAAGGTTATATTTTTACGAATTTACAACCGATAGCGTAGTGATAAAAAGAACCAACATAAGAAAATTATGAAAAGGCATGGCAAACTTAGTTAAAATTTGATTATATATACTTGATCACATAAAAACCCATTCCCACAAAAGTGAGTTTTGAGCCTTTATTGAGCATACAAATTTACATCTTTAGACTAAATGCTCATTTTTCGTTTCTTGTGTGAATAGCCGCTTGGTTCTTACAACTCTAGAACTTGCCATGACGATACATTCCCGGTCCTTATCAACTTAAACCCGAGTAAGTAAATGATGGAGGCAGTAGGACTAACCCTTTTTATTTCTACACCATTATTTTTCTTTTTCTTTTACCACCTACCCAAAAATCCTCCTAGTTAGCCCCTTTGAGCCTAAACCTTTTCATTTCATCACCCAAACCAAAAACCCTTTTACCCACCAAAAAAAACCTTTTTCATTTTTAACCCTTTGTTTTAGTAACAAGTTCGGTTTTTCGTATGATCAAAAAAAAAATGTGTTGATGATGAAGCAAAAAGAAAATAAACAAACAAGTTCATCAAAAATAACTTTGTTTGAATAAAAGCTTCATCAAAATAAAAAGTTACAAAAAAAAAATAGAAAGTCTTACGAAAACCGACACTTGTTACGCTTTTCGCCCTTTTTCTACTAACCACTAACCACTATCCCAACCACCTACCTTTAACCCAAGCCTAACCCTTAACCCACAAAGTCCTCTTGATATTTACAAAGGTATAAAAGTTAAAAAGGAGGAGGATTGATTGCTTGGCAAGCTTATGGTAGGAATAAGTTCCATGCCGCTCTCGAGCGATTCACTAAAAATACACCTTCGGCCGAGTGTGAGTGATTTCTCCCGTGAGGTATGTGAACTTGTATATAAATGGAATTTTAAAAAAGGCATGTTATGCCCAAATAAGTAATTTCTCCTATGAAACGTTCTAAATAAATCATTATAAATAGGATTGTAAATAAATAAAAATAAAACCCAAAAAGATCTTGGACATCCCGACACTCTACGACAAGCCCAAAACCTTCTCTTCTACCTATTCCATTTGGGAGTGTAAGCCACATATTAAAGAGTTTTGCTTGAGGACAAGCAAAAGTTCAAGTGTGGGGGTATTTGATGTGTGCAAAATGCAACATATAAATTACATCAATTGAGGCATAAAACTAACCCTTTTTAAGTACTAATATTGGAAAAAGAGTGTTTTTGTCTTCCTTTTGTATTTTCAGGATTAAATGAGCTCAAAAACACAAAAGAAGCAAAAAGACAGCTAAATCCAACATAAATACAAGGAAAGGAACATTAGTGGACTGCCCGACCCCTCAACGGCACCTTCCAAAGCAAAATAGAGAAGGCAGAAGTCTGAACACGCCCCGTGCTCAGCCAGCACTGGGGCGTGCCCAAGAAGCAGCAGAAAAGACAAACCTATAGAAGCTTCTATTGCCCACCACGGGCCGTGTCCAGCGGACACGGGGGCGTGTCGAAAGTACAGCAGGCGCATTTATTGTAATTGCGAATTACAATTAATGAGGAGAGAGAGTGTCAGACAGGCACAGGGCCGTGCCCAGCGGACACGGGGCCGTGCCCAGCTCTCTGTTCAGCCTATAAATAGGAGTGCTTGGATTCATTTCATCTCATCCCTTGGCACACCACCTCTCTCACACTTCATCCACCACCCACCACCATCACAACACCATCATCCACCACCATCATCCATTGTCCATCGTAGAGTGTGTGAGTCGTCTCGGGATCCAAGATTGATCGTAAGAGTTCTTGACAATCAAGGCCATGTTTGCCTAAGTCTCTTACATCACTTGGTGAAGACAAAGTGTCTAGTATAATACTTTTTATTTCTAATCTTTTGCACTTTTTATTTGGTTTTGTATTAATGACTTTAATAACTAGTTACTTATGTTGAAAGTGATCTTTCCTTATCGTTTGTCCGTGGTGTCTTGGCATTATTTTACTGTCTATATAAAATAAAAGATTTTCACCATTCATATCTCCACGGTCTATATGGAGGTATGTTGGCTACCTGGTCGGGGGTTAAGGGAACGGTTTGGTAAAGGTCTTGCCATTGTTCAGCGTTTAGAGGTCCTGCAATGGACCTGGGTCAAATTTAGTAGGACCTCCTTCAATGCTTCACGGTATTGGATGGCGGGGGTCCAAACTCTTTGATCCCCTCATAAGTTAACTACTATTAATACTATAACCCGGCTATTTAGGACTGTATCCCTGCTGACTCAGACTACTTAGCCGAGGGTAACGTCACCGCCAAAAGCGGGGCCTACCATAATACTGCATTAATAACTTAATTAATTATCTTCCAATAATCCACCCTTTTAGGATTGTATCCTTGCTGACTCAAACTACTGGGGTGAGGGTAACGTCACCTTCAAAAGAGGGGCCTACTACAATAACTAAGATAATCTCTTAATTATGTGCAAAAGTGCGGAAATAATCAAAGGTTATACTAGATACGAGTCGGAACCAAGTGATTCATCTTGTCTACCTGTTTTTCTTTTTATTTTTATTTTTCAGCATTTTAGTTAGTTTTTATTTTTCTTAGTTAAAAACATTTTTTCTAAACTTTTTATTTTGATTAGACGTTGAGGATAAACCGGTATTAAAAGCTCTTGTGTCCTTGGACGACCTCGGTATCTTACCAACGCTATACTACGCTCAACGATGGGTGCACTTGCCCATATGTGTGTTTAGTGTTAGTAAAATATCGTGTTTTATAAATTTAAAACTTGGCTAAAATAAGTGTTAAAAAGGGCTTAAAATATACACCTAATATATATAACACTTCGCACGCATCAGTAGCCTATCAGCTACAACTGCCAGAGGAAATGGCAGGAATACATGATGTATTTCATGTATCTAATCTCAAAAAGTGTTTAGCTGATGAATCACTAATAGTACCTCTTAAGGATATAGAGGTAAATGAACAACTCAAGTTTGTAGAAAGGCCTCTACAGATTGAAGACAGGAAAGTCAAGAATCTAAAGCATAAGAGATTAGTTCTGGTCAAAGTAAAGTGGGACTCCAAAAGAGGACCTGATTATACATGGGAGCTTGAATCAGAAATGCAAAAGAAATATCCGCACTTGTTCCAGTAGATCTCGAGGACGAGCTCTAAAATAAGGTGGGGAGGATATAACAACCCTCAGTAAAACCGACACTTTCAAATAATTCCGACATCCTATTATATTTTAAAATATCTCAATATGTCTTTATATACACCCCGTATGATAAAACCGAGCCCGAAATATATAAAATAGTATTTAAAATAAATAAAAATTTGAAATCTAGGGCTGAGGCGGGCTGCGTAGACCCACCCCAATCCTTACGCGGGCGGTATAAGGGTTAGAACCGGATTTCTTTGATTTTCTTAAGTTCAAGCGGGCCGCGTAAGACCCATGTTAAGTTTACGCGGGCCGCGAGAGATCAACAACGCGGAGACACCCCAGGCCGACACGTGTCATCATCGTGTCGAGTCTATACGCTGATCCGGACGAGCTACACGTTGACCCGGAGTCAACGCGGGCCGCGTAAGCCCCTGCGTACATCTACGCGGGCCGCGTGAGAGTCCAGTTCAGCAACTATATAAAGGAGGCATCGGGCTTCAATTCAGTTCGTTCAATTTTCAATTCTCAATCACAATTTCTGAATATTAGGCATAGGAAGCTGGTATTATACCCCTAATTAGCGAGGTTCTGCTCAGTTGTAAGTAATATAACCCCAGTTTCGTAACAGATACGTTGCCCGATTGATTTAGGGTTCCGTAATAACTGTCATGGTTCTGCCCGACGTAGTTGTTGGAATACCGTCTCGGGGAGGGTATCATTAATATTTTCAAAGGGTTATGATACTAACCTAGGTACATTTGTATAAATTATAGATTATTCCCAGGAAACCCTTACGCGAAGTTTAAGATAGCAATGTGAGTTTATCCTCTTTTTGTTAACCTTTTTGTAATATTTTACAAAACCTTAATTGTTTTACAATGTGATTAAGCGGTGATTGAGTCTTTGTAGTTCTTCAATTACTGCTGGTATGTTGGGGTTTTGTATACAAAATTTACTACTGCGTGTAGTAAGTCAGGATGACAGTACGTTACCATTGGACAATGAGTTAGCCAATGTGTAATATGACCCGCAAGTCAGGATTGACAGTACTGAATGAGTAATTGTGTAGAAATAAACAATGTGATCGCTCTCAATACTGTTTTAATTGATAAAATGTTTCTTGATTAAACTGGGATTCACTCACCAGTATTTCCCACTGACAAATGTTTTTAAAACGAGTTTCAGGTAACACAATGTGACAGCCAATTAGTAAAAAAAAGCCAGCTAGAGAGCACTGAAGGCTTGGAAAAAATGTGGCTATAAAAGTTACCTAATAAACGAGGTTTTAAATTCAATAAAATAGGGTTTATCCCTATAAATGTATTGTAATAAGAAACTTGGGTTTTACCCATGTGATTATTAATATTAAATGTGGTGCTTTTACTCTAATAAACATTTCCTAACTACGGTCCTGATGTAATTTCCGCTGCCAAATTAACAAGCTGATACCACCGAAACTCTGAGTTCGCGTCTGCCCGTTCCCGGGACAGATAAGGGATCGGGGGTTGCGACAGTAGTGGTTATGGATGTTGATTGTTGACTGGTGGTCTAAAACGGTGGCAAGAGTTCCAGTGGTGGCAGTGGCGAAGCTTGAAATTTTTTAGGTGGGGTCGAAAACGTATATACACAAAAATTTCTATAGAACCGGAGGGTCGAGAACGTACATACCCAAAAATTTCTATACTAAAACTACATATATAACACTACTGGCCGAAAAGTTCGGGGGGTCGGGCGCCCCTTCCGGCCCCTTCAAAGCATCGCCCCTGAGTGGTGGATTATGGTGGTGGCAGAGGTGGAAGGTGGTTATAGTGGTGAGTGTATATATAAATATATAAAAATGTATGTATATACCAGAATATAAATATAAATGATTGAGTTAATCAAATTTTTATCTTTTATAAAATAATACCAAGGGCATTATAGTCTTGTTATCAAGACTTAACGGACCTATACTAACAGTGTTAATGGTGTGGACTAAAACAGCTAGAATCAGCAAACTAATGGACAATGAATGCATTTTTTTAAACTATTAGACTAAGAGCGTTAAAATCAGCAAACCACAAGGACGAAAATTGAGGTTTACTCATAAAACTATTTTTGCCTACTTCACTAAAACTCAAAAGTATAGGGACTTAAACAGCCATCCGCGTTAAAACATAGAGAAACAACACATCACCTCAAATCACAATCGATTCCTTCACTCACAAGAACGACGATATCAAACACCATAAAATAACTCTTCTTCCCCATTTTTTCTCAATCACCGCCACAGCTACATCTCTCTGACCTGCTGGACCTCATCTCTAATCATCCGCACTGTTTCTCACAGGTTTTCTATAATCTCTTACACTTAATTACGAAGTTATGACCTATATTGTTGAAGATCTGATGTTACTGCATTAATTAGTTGTCAAATTGTTATGCTGTTTATGTATGATTAGCTTACTTGATTGCTGATTTGAGTTAGGAGAGTTTAGGTTTAGCGGATCCGAATTTGGCTATGAAAGCCTAGATTTATACGCGAAATTAGTTGTGGAATTGTTATGTAATCTCTATCTGCTTATGTATGATTTGGTTATGTGATTGCTGATTTGAGTTAGGAGAGTTTAGGTTTAGCGGATCTGAATTTTGGCTGTGAAAACCTAGATTTGTACGGACGTGAATATCCTAGGGTTTAGGATGGAAATTGTTTCCGTTTATGTTGATTGTAGTGTTTCTGTATTGGTATATGACTGTTTGAGGAGTTTATGTTAACCAGATTTAAATTATTTTTGGTTTGATTGTGGTTCAGTTTGTTGAGGATAATTTGATTTGGCATTTGGAGGATTTGATCTGAATTGGCAAGATGGTTGGCTTTGAGATGGATGACTGGAAAAGTGAGTTTTAAGTTTTAACTGCTTTACATTTTTTTCTGTATTGTTGTTCTTGGCTTGTTGCTGCATAGTAATGTGATGTTTACCTTCAGTCGGTTTTATCTTTAAGTTTTATATATGTGAAGCTGAAATGGATGTTTCTGTCTTTATGATATTATGCCATCTAGTGGAGTTTTAGAACTTAGGTTACCTAAAAGATGTGTTTACTATCTAAGATTTGGACTAATATGTGTATCTTTTATGTATGCCACTTGAGGCGGTGATACAGTGTTTTTGGTTTGCTTATTAGAAAGTTAACTAACTTATCGACCACATAGGTATGGTACCTGATGATAGAATACATGTTCTATTTTAATGTGTTTGTTAAAAAGGAAGTTACGGAGCATAGAAAATTATTGCCACAAACTGATTTCAAGCCAACTGTAAGCATATTGAGGGTCATATATAAAGTTAGACTTGATGGTTACTGAAATCTGATTGGCGTTCAAGATCTGCGGGAATCCCCTTGTCCATTCCCCAAGAAGCATGTTATTCGTGTTTCATATTAGTTGCATATATTTAAGCATCACATACAAGCGGTTTTTCGTGTTTTACATCAGTTGCCTATACTTAGCTTCACATGTAAACGGTTTTCTGTGTTAGATATTGGCTGCATATTATTAAGCTTCACATATAAACGGTTTTTCGTGTTGCATATAATTAAGCTTCACATATAGACGATTTTCTGTTATTTATCAATTGCATATGATTAAGCTTCACATATTTTGATGTGTCAGCTTAAATGAAATTTCTGTCAACTTATTACTACTGTTAAACATTTCTGTCTTCAATGGAACAGAGATTGGGCTGGGATTGACCGGATTTGGTGTCTTCTTCTCATTTCTGGGAATCATTTTCTTTTTCGACAAGGGACTACTCGCCATCGGAAATGTTAGTGTTGTTTCATTGCCATTTCAGTTTATTTTGCTTATTAATAACGTTTTGTTGACAATAACTAATATGTAATGATCAATCTATTGTGGTAACGAACCAGATCTTATTCATATCGGGAGTGATTATGACAATCGGTGTCAAGTCCTCTTTGCAGTTCTTCATGAGACGCAACAACTTTAAGGTTTTCATTGTCTTCTTACTATTTACATTTTGACCCCCTGTCTTTTTGTGTCGTCATTCTAATTAATTGTTGCTCGACGTCTTCTACAGGGTACCATTTCCTTTTGTATTGGCTTCTTCTTTGTGATAATCGGATGGCCTGTAATTGGAATGGCTGCAGAGGCTTATGGTTTCATCATACTTTTCAGGTTTATTAGATGTGATTATGACGCGATTACGTTTATACTGCTGTACGATTTACATTTGGTTGCTTACTACGAACTTTTTTTTGCAGCGGTTTCTGGCCCACACTTTCAGTTTTTGTGCAGAAGATACCGGTTATCGGTTGGGTGTTTCAACAACCTTTTATTAGATCGGTATGTTTTTCCCACCCTTGTTACTATTCATAATGTAGTATTTTGGAATCTGTGAATGGATTATAATTTAATTTATTTTTCTTTCTCTTTACAGTTCTTGGACCGTTACCGCAGCAAAAGGGCACCTGTATGAAATTGAATTTGCGGTTGGACAAAATTGTTGCAAAAATTGTATGAAATTAAATTGGGGGTTTGAATGTTTGGTGTTGGTTTTATTTTTTTTTCCCAGTTGGTTAAATATTAGAAATCATAGTGTAAAGATCTCAGTGGACTTGGGTTTTTGGTCATAAATTTAGTATTCTGATACGTTACCCGGTGTCATAGCTCCTACCTGTTTTTTTATGTCTTAAAAAGTCGATCTATCTATTATAAATTTGATATGGGTATAGTTTGACTTCTGAAGTCAAACATAGTGGTATTTGTCAAGCGATTGAAGGTGGCTGCCTCTTGAAACATCATTTAAAGTTATATAAAAAATGGATCCAATTACCTATATATTAAAATTTGAAGACAATGAACACTAACATCATTAAGAGGATTAACAAATGGTATCGGGTATTGGTACCCTATATATTAAAATTTGAAGACAATGAACAGTAACATCATCAAGGGGATTAACAAATGGTAAATCGGGTACTGGAATGAACAGTAACATCATCAAGGGGATTAACAAATACTATCGGGTACTGGTACCAGTATCCGATTTACCAAACCGGGTATATTTTCGGTACAGAATCGGTACCGACTTGACATTTTCGGTATCGGTTTGGCACCGGTATTCACCGGTTTTTACCCTCAAATACCAGTACCGTAACAGTACCGACCGATACCGAACCGAACCGTGCCAGGTATATTCGGTACCGGTACCCACTTTTAGTGATTTTTGGTAACGGTAATTTTTTGTACCGGTTGGTACCGAGCTCATCAAATCCTGTAACAACGTAGCAACGCAAGTAATTGCACCGTTTAGATTACTTTTCATACACAACCCAATGAATAGTAACATCATCAAGGGGATGAGCAAATGGTATCGGGTACCGGTACTGGTATCAAATTTACCAAACCGGGTATATTTTCAGTATCGAATGGTACCGACTTTTGACATTTTCGGTATCGGTTCGGCACCGGTATTCACCGGTTTTTACCCTCAAATACCATACCGTATGGTACCGAGCATTTTCGGTGCCGGTACCTAATTTCGATGATTTTCCGGATTGGTACTTTTGGTGCCATTACCTGTACCGAGCTCATCCATATTTTAACGTGTTAGTACCGTAATAACTAAACTGAAAACAACCGAATTTTCAACGTGTAGGACGTATGGGTCCTATTATTATATATTAGATTATTTAAAATCGCTTTTTTAGGACAAAGTGACTATCGTTACCACGTCATTTTTATTTGTGTTTTGATATTCGGTATCTGCTTGCCGTTGCTGACACGCGTTTCGCAGAAATTAGGTCCCCGCTGCAACGCGCGGGCGGAAAATCAACTAGTTATCATTGAAAATTGAGCAAAAGAATTCGTCATGGATGTACTGCTCAACTGCTAGACATGGAAGGAACGGGTACCACATGATTATTAATTTCAATTATTTTTTCGCGTTTTCTTTTTCATTAAAATGTATCATCTCATAAATGTGTAACAACTAGTTTTTGCCCCGCCCATGTTGCGGGGCAATAAGACGAATATTTTTCTCTCATAACATGTATGTCTGTACAGAGGGCAAAATCGTAATTATATTTTGAACTGGAGGCGAAATTATAATTTTAAACTGAGAGCAAAATCATAATTTTGAGATAGGGGAGAACATAAATTTATTTTGAACTGTGAGCAAAAACATAATTTTGAGCTGAGGACAGAATCGTAATTTTGAGCTAGAGGAAAAAACAACATTTTATTTTGAACCGGGGGCAAAAACGTAATTGTAAACGGAGGGCAAAACCGTAATTTTAAATTGGAAACAAAATTAAAAATGAGTTTTTGAACCAAGAGCAAAAGCGTAATTTTGAGCTAGGGGAAAATTATAATTTTATTTTGAGGGGGGAGGGCAAAAACGTAATTTTAAATGAAGGACGGAAGCGTAATTTTAAACTGGGAATAAAGTTAAATTAAAAATGGGTTGGTCAAATAAGGAAGTGTCAGGCAAGCTGCCTGGCACTATTCCCTCAACTTGAAAATACTTGAACTGTGGGCAAAAACGTAATTTTGAGCTGAGGGCACAATTGTAATTTTGAGCTAGAGTAAAAAAACAACATTTTATTTTGAGCTGGGGGCAAAAACGTAATTTTAAACAGAGGGCGAAACCGTAATTTTAAACTGGGAACAAAATAAAAAAAAAAAGTTTTTGACCCGAGAGCAAAAGCGTAATTTTGAGCTAAGGGCAAAGTTATAATTATATCTTGAGCTGGGGACAAGAACGTAATTTTAAACGAATGACGAAAGCGTAATTTTAAACTGGAAATAAAATTAAATTAAAAATGGGTTGGTCCAATAGGAAAGTGTCACACAGCTGTGTGGCACTATTCCCCTAAGTTGGTTTTTGTGTGGCACTATTCCCGTAAGTTGGTTTTTGTGTGGCACTATTCCCGTAAGTTGGTTTTTATATATGTAGGAAATAATCTTTATTTATCAATCAGAAAAGTGTTTTAAATCTCCGTTGAAAAACTGTTAGTTTCGGTTTCCCTTCTTCCAAGTGCTGAAATTCTTTAATCTAGAGTAATTCACAAGTCAAAAACAACAAATATGGTCAAGGTAAAAAGGTAGTCATGAGATCTACTGGGTTTTATGCAATACCATTGTTACTTAGGGGTGTCTTTGTGGAAATTCTAAATTCTGGTTGATGCGAAAAGTTTTTTTTTTATAATTGTCAATAATAATCCCATCTTCAAAAAAATTTCACCGGTTGTACAACCTTTTAAATTTTTTTTTCTCACTGGACTTTTGTTATGTTAAGTTTTTGTTCGAATTTCAGAACTAATATTTTAAGAAAGAAAGATAATACGAGTTGATTGACGTAAAACTTACCTCGAAGCGATGTTTTAAACGGTGAAACGGTGCTTCAATTCGGGTATTTAAACTTCCAGTTAACAAAAATCAAGTCGTTTAAAGCACTGTTTCAAGGTTAGTTTTACATCAACGGAGATCCTGTGAGAATTTTTTTTTTAATTGCTAGTGGGGACTTTTGAAGGTGGTGATTATTATTGGCCAACTACCAAAATGTGGGATTATTAAAACCCAATGTCGCAACCCCCGATCCCTTATCAATCCCGGGAACGGGCGGACGCGAGCTCAGTGGTGGTATCAGTGTTATTAAATCTTGCAGCGGAATTTACATAAGGACCGTAGTTAGGAAATGTTTATCAGAGTAAAACCACCATAATTAATATTAATAAACACATGGGCAAAACCCAAGTTTCTTATTACAATACATTTGTAGGGATAAACCCTATTTTATTGAATTTAAAACATCGTTTATTAGGTAACTTTTATAGCCACATTTTTCCCAAGCCTTCAGTGCTCTCCAGCTGGCTTTTCACTAATTGGCTGTCACATTTTGTTACCTGAAACATGTTTTAAAAATATTTGTTAGCGGGAAATACTGGTGAGTGAATCCCAGTTTAATCAAGTTTAAATAAAAAGTCACAGTGAACAGTATTGAGAGCGATCACATTGTTTATGTCTACACAATTACTCCATTAGTACTGTCAATCCACTGACTTGTGGGTCATATTACACATTGGCTAACTCATTGTCCAATTGTAACGTATTGTCATCCCGACTTACTACTCACAGTGTAGTACATTTTGTATACAAAACCCCAACATACCGGCAGTAATTGAAGAACTACAAAGACTCAATCACTGCTAAATTTCATAGTAAAACATTTAAGGTTTGGTAAAACATTACCAAAAATGTTAACAAAAAGAGGATAAACTCACATTGCTATCTTAGACTTCGCGTAAGGGTTTCCTGGATATAATCTATAATTTATACAAATGTACATTGGTTAGTACCATAACCCTTTGAAATTATTAATGATACCCTCCCCGAGACGGCATTCCAACAACTACGTCGGGCAGAACCACGACAGTTGTTACGGAACCCTAAATCAATCGGGCAGCTTAACTATTACAAAACTAGGGTTATAATACTTACAACGGAGCAGAACCTCGCTAATTAGGGGGTATTATACTTGAAAATTTTGCCTATTATCAGAGATTTCGAGATTGAGAATTGAGAATGAGCGACGGAAAACGAAAACCGATGCGTTCTATTTATAGTTCTGATATACGACTTTCAGGCGGCCCGCGTAAGGTAAGGCTAAGCCTTACGCGGCCCGCGTCAACACCCAGTCAACGTATAGCTTGTCCCGGTCACCAAGTAGACCCGCCACGATGTCGACACGTGTCAGCTCAGGGTGTCTCCGCATCGTTGATCTCTCGCGGCCCGCGTCAACTTAGAAGAGGTCTTACGCGGCCCGCTTTAACTAAAGAATCCAACGATATCAGGTTTTAACCCTGATACCGCCCACATAAACTAACGATAAAGGATGTCGCGGCCCGCCTAATCTTAATAATTCTTGTTTTTAATTTATTTTATATGTTAAAACATAATTCGGGCTCGGTTTTCACATACGGGGTGTAATATAAGACATATTGGGACATTTTAAGATATAATAGGGTGTCGGAAATATTATGAGAGTGTTGATTTTACCGAGGGTTGTTACATTCTCCCCACCTTGTTTTAGAGCTCGTCCTCAAGATCTACTGGAATAAATACGGATATTTCCTTTGCATTTCAGATTCAAGCTCCCATGTATACTCAGGTCCTCTTTTGGAGTCCCACTTCACTTTGACTAGAACTAGTCTCTTATGCTTGAGATTCTTGACTTTCCTGTCTTCAATCTGTAGAGGCCTTTCTATAAACTTGAGTTGTTCATTTACCTCTATATCCTTAAGAGGTACTATCAGTGATTCATCAGCTAAACACTTTTTGAGATTTGATACATGAAACACATCATGTATTCCTGCCATCTCCTCTGGCATTTGTAGCTGATAGGCTACAGGTCCTATTTTTCTAATAATCTTAAAAGGTCCAACATACCTGAGACTTAGCTTTCCCCGTTTGATGAATCTTACCACTCCTTTCCAATGAGAGACTTTCAATAATACTTTATCTCCTACTTGAAATTCCAACGGCTTGCGTCGGTTATCAGCATAACTCTTTTGTCGATCACGTGCTGCTTTCAGTCGTTCCTTGACTTGAATAATCTTGTCGGTTGTTTCTTGTACTATCTCAGGTCCAGATAGTTGCTTTTCCCCAATTTCTGCCCAACAGACTGGGGTTCGGCACTTTCGTCCATAAAGTGCTTCGAATGGGGCAACATTGATACTTGTGTGATAACTATTATTATAAGAAAATTCTATTAAAGGTAAGTGATCGTCCCAATTACCTCCAAAATCAATTACACAAGCTCTAAGCATGTCCTCCATTGTCTGAATTGTTCTTGCACTCTGTCCATCCGTTTGTGGATGATAAGCCGTACTTAGCTTTAACTTGGTTCCCATTGCCTTTTGGAAACTTGACCAAAATGAGATGTAAAGCGACTATCTCTAACAGAAACAATTGATAAAGGAATACCATGTAAAGAAACAATTTCATTTACGTACAATTTAGATAATTGTTCCATACTAATTGTTTCCTTCATTGGTAGAAAATGAGCTGACTTGGTTAGTCTATCTACAATCACCCAGATTGTATCATTACCTTTCCTTGTTTTGGGTAATTTAGTAACAAAATCCATTGTTATTAATTCCCATTTCCAAACTGGCATTTCTAATTGTTGTAACAAACCTGAGGGTTTCTGATGTTCAGCTTTAACTTGTGAGCAAGTTAAACATTTAGAAACATAGGCTGCTATGTCCTTTTTCATTCCTATCCACCAGAAATTTTTCCTTAAATCCTTGTACATCTTATCACTTCCTGGATGCATCGTATACTTAGACCTATGGGCTTCTTCTAATATACGATGACGTAGATTTCCTAGTTTAGGTATCCACATTCTCTTTTTATGGAATCTCCAAATTCCATCTGTTCCTTGTTCCAATTCTTTTAGCATACCTTTTAGCTTTTCAGTATCTTCCTTGATTACTGATTCTTGTGCTTCTCTTATCTGATCATTTAAATCTACTTGTAGATTTAATTTAAGAGAACGTACTCTTTTTGGCTTTTCATGATATTTTCGGCTTAAAGCATCTGCCACTACATTTGCTTTTCCTTCATGATACTGGATATCACAATCATAGTCACTAAGCATTTCCATCCAGCGTCTTTGTCTCATATTCAATTCCTTTTGTTTGAAAATATACCTTAGACTCTTATGATCGGTGAATACAGTAAACTTACTACCATAAAGGTAATGTCTCCAAATCTTAAGAGGAAAAATTATAGCTCCTAATTCTAAATCATGGGTTGAATAATTTTCTTCATGATTCTTAAGTTGTCTAGATGCGTAAGCTATAACATTTTGTCGTTGCATCAATACACATCCATAACCTAATCTAGAAGCATCGCAATAGAGTACAAAGTCTTCAGTTCCTTCTGGTAATGCTAGTATGGGTGTATGGGTTAATCTTTGCTTAAGAATTCTAAAGGCTTCTTGTTTTAATCCCCATTCAAACTTAACAGATTTACAGGTTAACTTAGTTAAGGGAATGGCTATTCTAGAAAAATCTTGAATAAATCTTCTATAATAACCGGCCAATCCTAAGAAACTTCTAACCTCAGTTGGTGATTCAGGGGTTTTCCATTTAGTAATTGCCTCAATCTTTGTTGGATCCACATGAGTTCCTTCATAATTGACTAGATGTCCAAGGAATTGTACCTGTTCTAACCAAAATTCACACTTAGAGAATTTAGCATAAAGTTTTTCCTTTCGTAATAAACGTAAAAGTGCGTGCAAATGCTTTGCATGATCTTCCTTACTCTTAGAGTAAATTAGAATATTATCTATAAATACAATTATGAATTTATCCAAATATGGCTTACATATTCGGTTCATCATGTCCATAAATGCAGCTGGGGCATTGGTTAATCCAAATGGCATGACAGTAAATTCATAATGACCATACCTTGTTCTGAAAGCGGTCTTAGGAATGTCATCTTCCTGTACCTTTAATTGATGATATCTTAACCTTAAATCGATTTTAGAGAAAAATCGAGCTCCTTGCAGTTGATCAAACAGATCATCGATTCTCGGTAATGGATACCTGAAGGGGTAAGGTCCCAAAAACCTCATAATAAATGCTTGGGACCATACCACAACCTTACTTTTCAGCCTTGTACCTTGCGCGGCCGCGCACTGGTCTCACAAATAAAGACTTAAAGAACAGTCAACACCTGCGCGTCCAAAGGAAATCATAAACCTTTGCGCTTTCTCCCATAAACAAAGGATGAAAATCCTGAAATAAACACTTCCGCCTAAATATCCAGACCTGGATATTATTTACTCAGACTTGGGATTTATTTGATCAGTTGTATCCACACAATAAGGTACCACACCAGATTACAGCAATAATCTTCTAGAAGAAATACAATCGTGCACCACCAAGACGGTTACAACCGTCTGGACACGTGTCACCATCTCAGGCATCCCTGAATTCACAAGGAAAGCATGCAATTGGAAAGTAATCTCCACTTGATCACTTTACACGTGGCAAATCCCCAGCCTTCGATCTAAGCCACGATCCGTGTGCTCTCATGACGGATCAAGAAGCTTGACGGAAGGAAATGTAACCGCTTACGGGGTTAGCATCTTCCGTCAACTTTTCACTAACGGGTTTTCCCGCCTAAACGACTCCCGGCTATAAGTATGAGAAACAACCCAGGTATGAATTCAAGTTACACACTCTTCTCAAATACATCTTCTTCCTTATTACCCATACTTATTCTCACACCGGAGTCGGGTCAAGGAGAGAACCCTCATCTCCCCTTGGCGAGGCTAACGGTGCTCTTTTTTGCAGAACTATCGGAGAAGAAGATCAGTTGTACCTGAATCAACCGAGAGGAAACTAACCTTTTATGCGGATTCAAACCCCCTAGATATCTCGGTTCCGACCATTTATCTAGTGTTTCTTCATTAGCGCCCACAGATTCCTCTGTTTTTTCAGTTTTGTCTCGTTTCGATTCAGTTGCCTTATTCTCTGTTTTTCACATGGCAGAGAATTCATTATCTCACCCATCAGATCCCCGATCTAAGTTCGAGGGTTCTACAACCCAAAACACCCAGATTAACGAAATCATGGGAGCAAACAAAAACAACGGTCATTCAGACAGAAAGAATTTCTCAGATCTGATCATAGAGAGATCCCTAGAATATTGGTTCAGCAGATGCCAGACTGCTGTAAACACAATCGTTATGCAAATCGCCAGATCCGAGTTCCCAAACATCAGATCTGGTGAAGAAATCAACACTGTAGTATTGGACCCACCAACACCCTGTCGGGGGGACATCCAATCTAGTAGTAATATTGTTATACAGTCCAGAAATAGCAGCCATCAGAGAGTCAAACCAAAATAAATAAACATGGTTCGAGGAGGTCCGTCACGAAGACCAAATAAACGAAACCATGATCAACATTGGAGGGAACAACAAGTCGTGTTTCCTGTTGTTCCTGGAGGCCCTCAGGAAGAACGACCAGTAATTATTACTGGCATCTTCGGCCATTACCGGACGGACTATATGTTTATAGATCCAGGAAGCTCGATGGACATCATATACGAGCAATGCTTCAAACAGCTTGACTCAGAAGACAAAGCACGTCTAGAACCGGTCGATTTTCCCCTCACCGGATTTTGCAATGAAGTTGTATTCCCATTAGGGAAAATAGCTTTCCCTGTGACTCTATCTGATGGTGAACATTCACGAACAGTCACGGTAAATTTCATGGTCATGCCGGCAACATCACGCCACGATGTCCTGCTCAGAAGAAGATCGCAAAGAGAATTCAGCATGATCACCTCTATCCCACACGCTGCATGTGGATTTCCAACAGAGACTGGAATAGCAATTCTATACTCAAGCAAAGAGGTCATGTACGTAGATGACGAGCCACCGGCAAAGGTAGCCAAACCTTCAGCATCAAACGAACCGGAGAAATGGGTCCTGAACAACGAATATCCAGAGTAGACCATCCTGCTAGGCCACGCCATTTCACCGGCAACACAAATACAATTAAAAGAATTGCTGTCCAACAACAAAGATGTATTCGCTTGGTGCCCGGCAGACATGACTGGGGTTCCACGCGACATAGCGCAACATTGCCTGAATATCAAACCATCAGCAGAACCTGTTGCTCAGGGGAGGCGCAGCTTTAGCGAAGAAAAAGCAAAAGCTATGGACGAACAAGTGACAGAACTACTCGATGCGGGAATCTTACGCGAAGTAAAATACCATACATGGGTTGCCAATCCAGTAATGGTACAGAAACACAGTGGCGGATGGAGAATGTGCGTCGACTTCAAAGACCTGAATAAAGCATGCCCGAAAGATTGTTACGCGCTTCCGGAGATAGACAAAAAAGTCGACTCTCTAGCGTCATTCAGATGGAAGTGCTTTCTCGACTGCTACAAAGGCTATCATCAGGTCCAGATGAAGGAAGAGGACGAAGACAAAACTGCATTCCACACAGATAAGGGCATCTTCTGCTACACTAAAATGCCCTTTGGCCTGCGCAATGCCGGTGCAACTTACCAACGCTTGATGGACACAGTTTTCAGAGGTGACATTGGCAAGACAGTCGAGGTATACATGGATGACCTCGTCATCATGAGCCACGAGGAAGACACAATGCTCAACAATATTCAGCGCACGTTCGACTCTTTACGCAACGTGAACTTGAAACTCAATCCAACAAAATGCTCCTTCGGCATAGAGGAGGGAAAATTTTTAGGCTTTATAGTCACAAGAGACGGTTTTAAAGTAAATCCAGAAAAAGTGCAGGCCATCCAGCTAATGCCATCACCTGCAACAATCAAAGAAATGCAAAGACTCACCGGGCGCTTAGCAGCCTTGAACAGATTCTTAGCTAATCACGGGGCAAAGTCTTATCCATTCATCAGCACGCTGTGAAACTGCGCAAAGAAAACCCACTTTCAATGGACACCTGAAGCAGAAGCAGCATTCAAACAAATGAAAGAATGTTTAATTCAGCTGCCAACGCTGACTGCGCCAAAAGAAAAAGAACCATTGATTTTATATCTATCTGCTGCGGAAGTAGCAGTAGGTGCAGTATTGATGGTTGAACGAGAAAACATTCAGACTCCAATTTACTACATAAGCAAGATGCTCACCAGCCCAGAAACTCGTTACTCGATGATAGAAAAATTAGTCTTAGCACTAGTACATGCATCACGACGCCTACGTAGGTACTTCTCGGGCCACATCATCACAGTTCTCACCAATTATCATTTAGGCCAAATCTTATCCAAACCCGACGTGGCGGGAAGGTTGGCTAAATGGGCTATTGAGCTGGGGGGGGGGGATACAATATCTTGTATAGACCAAGACCAGCAATTAAAGGGTAAGTTCTAGCGGACTTTTCCACAGAAGTTCCTATCGACAAAGTTCAAGAGTGCGAGGCGATCCAGAACCCTATTCCTGTTTTCGATGATAGGGTATGGACTCTGCACACAGATGGAGCTTCCAATGACGACGGAGCCGGCGCAGGCCTTCGATTAGTCAGTCCCGATGATCACGAACTTACATATGCCATACGCTTGGATTTCTGAAGCACGAACAACGAAGCTGAATATGAAGCATTCTTGGCAGGTCTCCGCTTAGCACTTAAAATGGGGGCAAGGAACCTTGAAGCCAACGTCGATTCAAAGCTAGTGGCCGAGCAAGTTAATGGCCATTATGATGCTAAAGGAGAAGCTATGGCATTATACCTTGAACAAGCGCGGACGTTAATCAGCCAATTCCAGACATTCAAGGTTAACCATATAAACAGAAGTGAAAACAAACATGCGGACGCATTGAGCAAATTGGCCGCAACCAGCTTTAAGCACTTAGCAAAAGAAGTGCGCATAGAGGTACTGTCTAATCCCTCTGTTCCTCTCAAACAAGTCAACATCATAGAGATCGGCAGTCCGTCCTGGATGTCCCCGATCATTTTGTACCTGCAGCACGGAAAACTCCCAGAGGAAAAAGCAGAAGCCAGGAAAATCCAGAATAAAGCAATAAATTACGAAATGGCGGACGACATCCTATATAGAAAGTCATTCATGGGACCATTACTCCGATGCGTTGATAAAACAGATGCGCAATACCTGGTCAGAGAAATCCATGAAGGCTTGTGCGGAATACACGCCGGACCACGCATGGTGGTAGCCAAAATAATGAGCGCAGGATACTATTGGCCGGGAATGCACGTGGACGCGGTAGAAATATTACGGAAATGCGCAGCATGCCAACGTCACGCGCCAAAAACACTCCGGCCAAAAAATCCACTAATACCAGTCACGACTGCTTGGCCATTCCAACAATGGGGCATCGATCTTGTTGGCCCATTTCCTGACGCGCCAGGCGCAGTAAAATTCATCATTGTGGCGGTCGATTACTTCACCAAATGGGTGGAAGCTAAAGCTTTGGCCTCAACCACAGCAATGGTAACCCGCAAATTTATATGGGAACATATTATTTGCAGATTTGGATTACCATTGCGCATTATCTCTGACAACGGCACGGACTTCGCTTCAGAAGATCTTCAAAAATGGTTCAAAGAAATGAAGATCGAGCATAACTTTGCCTCCGTCGCGCATCCACAAGCGAACGGTCAGGTAGAAAGTGTAAACAAACAGATCGTCGACGGCATAAAAGCGCGACTTGGGACAGCACGCAGAGGATGGGTTGACGAACTCCCCAACATCCTATGGGAACATCGAACAATGCCAAAGACTAGCACGGGAGAAACTCCGTTCAGTCTAGTCTATGGGTCTGAAGCCGTAATCCCAGCCGAAATCGGCCTACCGTCACCGCACATGATAGCCATGGAAAAACAGAACAATGAGCAAGAGCGAAGAATGGATTTAGACCTTCTTGAAGAAAGGCGCGAGAACGCCGCCATCACAGAAGCAAGGTACAAATCCAAAATCGAAAAATATTACAATGCGCACGTACGCGTATGTACCTTTGTCCCCGGAGATTTTGTCTTGCGCGACAATGAAGCATCAAATGCGGAAAAACCAGGAAAATTAGCGCCAAGATGGGAAGGGCCATACATCATCAATGAGGTCCTAGGCAAAGGGGCATATACCCTAAAAAGAATGGACGGGACTCTAGTTCCCCGCACCTGGAACGCGCAGTAGCTGCGCAGGTGTTACGTATAGGACAAATCATTCACAGGCAATGTATTTCCTATTTACATTTGTATTGTAAGCTTTGCGCTTTATTAATACAAACACTATTTTCATAGTTGTTATTGTTTGTTACAAATTGCATGAAATTCCTTTGGTTTGCGCGAAAACAATATGGTAAACATTGTACACCTCATGAGCAGTTTGGAAGAAGCGCAACATAAGCGCATATTCTGGACAAACGTTCACACATGAGCACAATACCATCTCTCATTCGCTCTAACTAATCAAAGCAATTAAAAAACATGCAACATATTGTAATCCAAACATACAAAACAAACCCTACAGGGATAGTATTACACCAAAATATATATATCATCAAAAGTGTAGCATAAACACTTAACAAGATCATGGCAATGATCTTCAAAAAAAAAATTCAGTACCAAAACTAGCAGATTCACAAAATCCCCTAACAAAGGAAAAGAACTAGCCCTAAGGTTAAACACCTAACCAGCATCGGGACCGTCACCAACGATAGGCGCCTGCTCACACCGGCGAGTCTTCCGGCGTTGATACACCAACTGACATCCTCCCATTTGGATCATCGGAAAACGAGCTATCAAGCCATCAGCATCCAACACAGTGCTAATATCATCAGTGACATCCTTGTGCCGAAAAATTTTACAGTCGGAATCAACAGCCGCCGGAGGGACAGGTTTGACCGGACCCTTTGCCGGAACAGCAACTAAAGGTGGTGACCTGGAAAGAAGCATAAGGCCTTCAGCAGCCTCATAAACCCTAAGAACATCCAACAAAAGACGAGTATGGTAAGAGCGTTTCATCTTCTTTGCCAAAAATCAACAAAAAGATAGGACGTCTGGAACGTACCTATATAGAGAAGAACCCAACTTCGAGAAAAGAGAAAATCACCATGATTAACTGTCAGAAAATGTCACATCCAAACGGCGCTACAGGAACCGGAGTCATATCCCCATTAATAAAGTCTGACAAAGCGCCATTACGTATCCCAATGTAAGAAAGACGAACTCTCGAATTTTTTTATCACCAAATGACATCATCACACGTCAGGACATGATTACAAGAGAGCAAAAGTCATAATTTTCATTAAAAAACCCCCCTTTTTAACAAAATTAAATCTTCTCATAGAAGATTCTTTATGTTCCGCGCCCAAAAGCATTTCCCTCTTATAAGTCCAGTGCTCCACTTATTTGCATAAGTACAACACTAGACTGGGGAGACTTGAAGGGGTAAGGTCCCAAAAACCTTATAATAAATGCTTGGGACCATACCACAACCTTACTTTTCAGCCTTGTACCTTGCGCGGCCGCGCACTGGTCTCACAAATAAAGACTTAAAGAACAGTCAACAGTCAACACCTGCGCGTCCAAAGGAAATCATAAACCTTTGCTCTTTCTCCCATAAACAAAGGATGAAAATCCTGAAATAAACACTTCCGCCTAAATATCCAGACCTGGATATTTTAATTACTCAGACTTGGGATTTATTTGATCAGTTGTATCTACACAATAAGGTACCACACCAGATTACAGCAGTAATCTTCTAGAAGAAATACAATCGTGCACCACCAAGACGGTTACAACCGTCTGGACACGTGTCACCATCTCAGGCATCCCTGAATTCACAACGAAAGCATGCAATTGGAAAGTAATCTCCACTTGATCACCTTACACGTGGCAAATCCCCAGCCTTCGATCTAAGCCACGATCCGTGTGCTCTCATGACGGATCAAGAAGCTTGACGGAAAGAAATGTAACCGCTTACGGGGTTAGCATCTTCCGTCAACTTTTCACTAACGGGTTTTCCCGCCTAAACGACTCCCGGCTATAAGTATGAGAAACAACCCAGGTATAAATTCAAGTTACACACACTTCTCAAATACATCTTCTTCCTCATTACCCATACTTATTCTCACACCGGAGTTGGGTCAAGGAGAGAACCCTCATCTCCCCTTGGCGAGGCTAACAGTGCTCTTTTTTGCAGAACTATCGGAGAAGAAGATCAGTTGTACCTGAATCAACCGAGAGGAAACTAACCTTTTATGCGGATTCAAACCCCCTAGATATCTCGGTTCCAACCATTTATCTAGTGTTTCTTCAAATACATTTTTCAACCTACGCTAAATCTTCACCCTCATCTGGAAAGATTTCCCTTAGTTGCGCCACGTGATCATCAGATTGCAGCGCAACATTTATCAGATCCGTAACCGGAAGTTGCAAGTTGTTAAATTCTGTCTTCAAGGCAGCAAGCGCGGCACCAGTATTCACGCTGAAAGTTGTAGACTTACTGTTATCCCAGTCAACCTTTAAAGCACTGTTCACATGATGGGAACATTCAGCATATCCTTGCGCATACCCATCTCTTCGCGCAACAACCAACAAACGAGCAACGGTTTTATCCAACTCTTCAGAGTTCAACACAGATTCAGCAATCTGTGAAATCAAGTGAAAATGAATATCAAGAAAGCGCATAAACAATTCCACAACAAAAAAGAAAAGAAACTTACACAGGCGATACCGCGATCTTTCAACCAGGCCATATCATTCTTCAAAGGTTCAAGCTCGCTTTCCGCTGTAACCCGCGCCGTTTCTGAATTTTCCAACTTCTCTTCGACTTCAGTCAAACGGCGGGAGGTTTCAGTATAATCGGAACGCGCGAGCTCCAAATCCTTTCTTAAGTTTTTCCTGATCAGAAAGCAAAGTAGTAAGTTCTTCCAATTCTTTATCTCTAAGAGCAAGAGTGGCGCAAGCTTGTACCTCTCGTTGCTCACTGCGCTCCCTATGAGAACGCGCTTCTTCCAAATCAGCTTCTGCATCAGCTTTCTCTTTCTTCAACCTTTCTACCTCCGCATCCTGATTCTTTAGTTTTTCAACCTCAGCCTTGAGGTTATTAATGATATTACGGAGGTTTGCCTTCTCAGCATTATCTTTTTCGCAAATTCTCCTCCAGTTTTTGCTTTCCTCGGAAAGGAGAGCAGCTTCAGCTTCCGCTTTTCTTTTCCAACCAGCAACAGACCATTCCTCAGTCTTGCGCTCAGCTTCAAACTTGGCCTGATCAGCTTCCAATTTAGCCTTCAGCTGAGCCAGGCGTTTCTCATCTTTGGCAAATCTCTTTTGAGACACCATAAAGGTTTCCCGGTCCTTATGCATACTATACCACTCACGCACTATGCGGTGAGTGGTAGAGACGTGAGAAGCAGTTTCTTCAAGATAAGATTGATAGGTTTGTTCATAAGACCGACCTTCTTGAAAATTGATTTCTCCAGGCGGAAGTATCCCCTGCAACCAATCTTGGCACACGCGCCAATCCGACAAAGTGTCACCTTTCTTTAAATTCCAAACGGGGGCGTGAGGCTCAAAGGCATCTTTCTCCATATAAGTCCGGTAGTAATAATCTCCCAAGGTTTCTTCGGGGCGGATTGGAGAATGTTTACCAACACCAGCAGATGAGCCTTGTCCTTCAACTGTCACCTTCTCAACATGCTCAGGCATAGCATCAGAAGGTTTAGGGGAAGAAGTTGAAGTTTTTTCAGCAGTTTGTTCTTTCCCCAGATATTGAGCAACAGTTTCAGGGGTTTGTGGCTTACCAGCACCATCCACCACACCTGGATCAACAACTTTTTCAGCCTCTCTAGCAATATCAACAGGCTTCTCAGCCTCAACAATATTCTCCACACCACCATCAGCAACCTCTGTAGGCTCTAACTGGTCAACGACAGAAGCACGCGGAGGGGTGGATGGAAGCTCTTCATTTACCATAGATTGCAGCTCTGCGGGGACAGGGGAAACAGGAACCTCTGGAAAAGCAACAAAAATCTGTAAAGATTTAACACGCATAAAGAAAACCAGAAAAGGCAACACTTACCAGGGACAGATTCTGAAATAAAAGAGTCAAGATTCCCTCTCCTGGTAATTTTCTTCCTCTGAATTTTCTTAGAAGGCTGACCCTCCACATCAGTATCAGCTTGTTTCCTTTTACCAGCCTTCCTGTGCACCAAGTGTTCAGGACTAGAATCCAAATCGATAGGTTCACTTGGGTTGGATGGGGGAATATCAGCAGAATCCCTCGGTTCAGGTTTTGGTTCTCGTACAGTTACTGCAGGGGTAAGACCCTCCAAAGAATCAGAAACCACCACATAATCACACCTGGAGTCAGAGGAACGGCGCATACCTTTCTTCTCTCCAACATTCTTTGCCTTCAAAGATTGAACCCTAACAGCCTCACCCTTCTTCGGCGCAGAGGTAGAAGTCGTTGTGCGTTTCTTCCTTTCAGGGCCTATGCCCAAATTCAACAACTCACCTACAAAGGCGCAAAACAACAATTTACCCACAAGCGCAAAAAAGGAAAACCGAAACAGATATAGCTTACCAGTACCAGCAGCTGGTTGGGCAGACAGATCCGCATCCCGCGGAAGAACAAAGTTTCTTACAATACGATGGTACCAAAGTTCCTCTTCAGGTTTCTTCTTGATAGTACCCATTCTTCCGCCTTCCCTCTTGAAGGCAACAACATATAGCGAAACAACTGCAAGCAAAGGATAGCAAGTTTAAAAAAAAATGGAAATGGAAAAAACCCCAATCTTACCATGACCATCCTCGGTGTACACCGGTTTGTCATCACGCTCCATCTTCCAATTCAAACTCATGCCGGCTCCGACGAGAGCTTTCTCCGGCAGAGCAATGTTGGGCACATCCTTCAAATCTTGATACCAGTTCTCATCAACAGGGGTCTGAAGCGTTTCAATTGGAACATCTTCTTTCCCCCTTAAAACCATCCTCACCGGAATCACTCCGGCCTTGATAAAAAAGAATTTTTGCTTCCAATCGTGAAAGGATTTTGGGGGTTGCTGTAGAATCTTCTTTGCAGACGCCCTCTGAGCAAACGAATAAAACCCTTGGGTACAATGCATCTGATAGAAAACCCTAAATCGGGGAACAGTCGGCTCAATATGCATTGTCCGACACACGAATTCGAAATGTCGAACCCTAACCATGCCAATAGGATGAAGTTGGGAGATGTGCAGGTTGTAAAACCAAAGGATTTCAAGAAAAAATTTAGTGACAGGCAAACGAAAGTTACCTTCACTGAAAAAATCCCAAAAAAGGGTAATATACCCAGCCGGAGCATCCGCTGCAGTTTGTCCCTCTTCAGGGTACAGAGCACCCCAGTTCTCCGGAAATCTGAAATTCCGAACCAAACCATCAAAGGTCGCTCTAGGCCACTTTAATGATGGAAGTTCAGTCGACATTTCTTCAGAAAGATCTTCTTGATGTTCTCCGGTTGACATAAGAAGAAGGAATGATAAATCTTTTTCTTAAAAGAAAGGAACGGGGAAAGTTTCAACAAAATAATGATTACACAGAAGAGGTTACTCAAACGTTGTATATACTCACTGCAATAAATAGCATTGGTAACCGCCACAACACCTTTTTCGGATATCACAATTCTCCAAGCAGCAGAGAAAGTGAAAACCAAACGCGTTTACACGCGCGCGTGCAAGACACGAGCAGTAAGAAAACAACTGACAGTGACAGGCTGTCACCCAGGTTCACTGTACCAGCCTTATTTAAAGTCAAAGATTTTCAAAAATCTTTACAGTAATCAAAATGAATCTTCTCCCAGAAGTTTTCTTATTTTCGCGCCCAAAAGCTTTCCTCTCATAAGTCCAGTGCTCTACTTATTTGCATAAGTACAACACTAGACTGCGGGGATTTGAAGGGTTAAGGTCCCAAAAACCTCATAATAAATGCTTGGTACCATACCACAACCTTACCTTTCAACCTTATACCTTGCGCGGCCGCGCACTGGTCTCACAAATAAAGACTTAAAGAACAGTCAACAGTCAACACTCGCGCGCTTAAAGGAAATCATAAATCCTTGCGCTTTCTCCCATAGACAAAGGATGAAAATCCTGAAGTAAACACTTTCGCTTAAATATCCAGACCTGGATATTATTTACCCAGACTTGGAATTTATTTATTCACCTGTCTCCACACGATAAGGTGCCACACCAGATTACAGCAGTAATCTTCTAGAAGAAGTACAATCGTGCACCACCAAGATGGTTATAACCGTCTAGACACGTGTCGCCATCCCAGGCATCCCTAAAACCACAACGAAAGCATGTAATTGGAGAGTAATCTCCACTTGATCACTTTACACGTGGCAAATCCCCAGCCTTTGATCTGAGCCACGATCTGTGTGCTCTCACGTAGGATCAAGGAGCTTAACGGAAGGAAATGTAACCGCTTACGGGGTTAGCATCTTCCGTCAACTTTTCACTAACGGGTTTTCCCGCCTAAACGACTCCCGGCTATAAATATGAGAAACAACCCAGGTATGAATTCAAGTTACACACACTTCTCAAATACATCGTCTTCCTCATTACCCATACTTATTCTCACACCGGAGTCGGGTCAAGGAGAGAACCCTCATCTCCCCTTGGCGAGGCTAACGGTGCTCTTTTTTGCAGAACTATCGGAGAAGAAGATCAGTTGTACCTGAATCAACCGAGAGGAAACTAACCTTTTATGCGGATTCAAACCCCCTAGATATCTCGGTTCCGACCATTTATCTAGTGTTTCTTCATTGGCGCCCACCGTGGGGCCCGAACCCACGACCACAAGGTTAAGAGCCTTGTTTAATTCAAACAGATCATCGATTCTCGGTAATGGATACCGATTCTTAATCGTAACCTTGTTTAATTCACGATAATCAATGCACATGCGCATTGATCCGTCCTTCTTTTTAACAAACAATATCGGCGCTCCCCATGGCGATGAACTCGGTTGTATAAATCCTTTTTCCAATAATTCGTCTAATTGTTTCTTCAATTCCTGCATTTCAGCGGGTGACAAACGGTAAGGTGCTTTGGCAATTGGTGCTGTTCCTCGTAGCAAATGAATTCTGAATTCAACTTCTCTATCCGGAGGTAGTCCTGGTAATTCTTCTGGAAAGATGTCTGAAAACTGAGATACTACTGGAATATCTTTTAAATCCTTTCCTTTAGTGTTAGTGATTATGGAAATCAAATACACTATAGAACCTTTTCTTATACAACTTGCAGTTTTCATCACAGAGATAAATTTAGTGAACCTAGAAGGTTTATCTCCCTTAATTGTGATCATTTTACCTTTTGGTGAATTTACTTGAATTAACTTTTGAACACATAAAATACTGGCTTTATTGGCTATCAACCAATCCATTCCTAAAATAACATCGAATCCTACCAGATTCATGGGATACAGGTTTGCTATAAATTTCTGATTTAAAATTTCTATGCTTGCTCCCTGCAAGATTTCAGAAATCCTAACGGTTTCTCCATTGGCTGTCTCTACTAAGGATTCTTGTGGTAGTTTAGTTAATGACTGATTTAGAAATTTGCAAAATGATGTATTAATAAAACTTTGGTTTGCACCAGAGTCAAATAACACTTTAGCAAAAACATTATTAACTAAAAACGTACCAGCTATAACATCTGGAATCATCTTGGCTTCATCTGCAGTTAGCACAAATGCTCTTGCATTTTTGGTATTATTGTTGTCTGGAGTTGGGGCTAATTTTGGGCAGTTTGGCCTGATATGACCTTTTTCTCCACGGTTGTAGCATAACCCATTACTGGTTTTCTTCCTGCAATTTTCTTCCTTGTGTCCTGGCATCTTGCAATAATTGCAGAGAGTGGAGCATTTTCCCGAATGCTTTTTCTTGCAGACCTTGCAGTATGGTGCAGAGGTAGAACCCATATTCCTACGATTGTAATTTCCAGAACGGAATTCTTGTGTAAGCCTTTGGGTTAAGTTCCTCCTCTGATCTTCTTCTCTAGTACGGACTAATTCATCAGTCAAGGTATTTGTTAATTCTACAGCTTCTTCTATGGTTTGAGGTCTAGCTGCCTTGACTATGTGTCTAATCTCTCCAATTAATCCCCAAATATAACGGGAAATTAACACTGGTTCTGGTGAAGCAAGAGTTGGCACTATTCTAGCATATTCGAAGAATATCTTAGTATATCCCTTACTATCCACACCAGTCATCCTAAGGTTTAGGAATTTGTTTGCTATCTGTTCTTTCTCATTGGGTGGGCAAAATTTCCTTTCTACCTTGTTCTTAAATTCTTCTCATTCTATATTGTAGGTTCTATCACTTCCTCTTGATTGAAGGATAGTGTTCCACCATTCTAGTGCTGCATTCTTAAACAGATTAGAAGCAAACAATATCCTATCTTCTTCAGCACACTTGCTTATCCTTAAAACTGCCTCAGTCTTCTCTATCCAGCGTAAGGTTGCAATGGCCCCTTCGTTGCCCGAGAATTCCATTGGTTTACAAGACCAAAATTCTTTATATGAACAACCGTAAGACACGGTTCTTCTTCTTTTGGGAATAGGCAATTGAAGTACAGGTCCATTGTTTACACTGTTTTCTGGTTCAACTGGTCGCTTACTGCTATGTTTACTTTTATTATCAGTATCCTTAACAATTTGAAGAATAAATGGCATTGCGTCTATAATTCCCTGTGCTACTATGTGTTGGATAGCACTATTATCCACTTGGTTTCCATTGTTATTGATGCTCGGATTTTCATTAACCACGTTAATGTTACTCTGGTTATCATTATTCAGATTTCCTTGGTTTCCTTCTTCGGCCATCTGAATTTTAAACATTTATCCCATATTAATGTCACAAAATAATATTTACTATAGTTAATCACATGACACGCAATCTAGCAAAAAACGTAGATCATTGCTACTTTTACTTTATTCATATACTATTATGTATCTATTACACACTAGTACTGAAATGAAAATTACAATACCAACAGAAATAGAATCACACTAATAGTAATATGCGTCCGTACACACATATTTTATTTTATTTTTATTTTATGTTATTATTATTATTACTACCATCGTTTCACCATCTCATTCACGGATATGGATTTATCCAAAAATTAATATTGCGCTCGTCGTATTTCCATACGAGACGCTCTCCCACCTGACGCATTCTCTCACTGCTTTCTAAAATTTCCTCCCCAAAAGTCCTAAGTTCTTGGACGTTTTCTGCACTCATTGGGGGTGCAGGTTCTAAGACTGGGGTTGGAATCTGGGGTGCGGGTTCCTGATATGGGGGTAAAAGTGCTTGATATTGGTAAGGATCTTCTAAGATTCCCCTAATGTAGTTATCATAGTAATAGGGATCTGAAGGGTCCATACCTGAATAGGCTCCTATAGGTGTGTCTTCAGGGATAGAGTAACGTTGCACATAGTCCCTATTCTCGTCCCACCATGGGTCGTAATTTGGATCTAGGGGGTTTGGTGCAGGTACCCTAGGGATTTCTTCTGGGTTAATGTCATGCATCTCCACTTGGTTGTCAGGATTTTCTATCTCCATGGGTTGATCTGGGTTTTGTGGTTATGGGGCTACTAGTTGTTCCAGACTTAGGTTAGCAGCAGTTGTAGCTAGGATATGGAAATTGGCTAGGCTTCTATTAAGCATATCCTGTGTATGGGCATATGTCTTTCGCTTAGTGGCTGCTAAAACTCTTTGCTGTTGCAACTTTCGCATTCTCTTCCTACGAGCAAAAGCTTCCTTACTGAACCATCCTCTTCTTTTATGAGGGAATGGCTCTTCTGACTGAGCTTTAAAGGCAAACATTCCTTCTTCCTGATCAGCAGTATACCCAGAGAGGGCAGGCTGTGAAGAGGTACCTTCACTCCTAGGTGATTCAGACAACTGACGACTCATGTCTGAGGGTCCTTGATCACTCATACTGTAAACTAAGAAATAGTCAAATAACACATAACAGATAATTACAGTTATGCACGTATTTCCGTAATTTATTTCCTAACACAAAATATAGAATTTAAGTGTCAGCATAACACTTCTTTGGCTTAGACCAGTGGCTAGGCTCTGATACCATCTTCTGTCGCAACCCCTGATCCCTTATCAATCCCGGGAACGGGCGGACGCGAGCTCAGTGGTGGTACCAGTGTTATTAAATCTTGCAGCGGAATTTACATCAGGACCGTAGTTAGGAAATGTTTATCAGAGTAAAACCACCATAATTAATATTAATAAACACATGGGCAAAACCCAAGTTTCTTATTACAATACATTTGTAGGGATAAACCCTATTTTATTGAATTTAAAACATCGTTTATTAGGTAACTTTTATAGCCACATTTTTCCCAAGCCTTCAGTGCTCTCCAGCTGGCTTTTCACTAATTGGCTGTCACATTTTGTTACCTGAAACATGTTTTAAAAATATTTGTCAGCGGGAAATACTGGTGAGTGAATCCCAGTTTAATTAAGTTTAAATAAAAAGTCACAGTGAACAGTATTGAGAGCGATCACATTGTTTATGTCTACACAATTACTCCATTAGTACTGTCAATCCACTGACTTGTGGGTCATATTACACATTGGCTAACTCATTGTCCAATTGTAACGTATTGTCATCCCGACTTACTACTCACAGTGTAGTACATTTTGTATACAAAACCCCAACATACCGGCAGTAATTGAAGAACTACAAAGACTCAATCACTGCTAAATTTCATAGTAAAACATTTAAGGTTTGGTAAAACATTACCAAAAATGTTAACAAAAAGAGGATAAACTCACATTGCTATCTTAGACTTCGCGTAAGGGTTTCCTGGATATAATCTATAATTTATACAAATGTACATTGGTTAGTACCATAACCCTTTGAAATTATTAATGATACCCTCCCCGAGACGGCATTCCAACAACTACGTCGGGCAGAACCACGACAGTTGTTACGGAACCCTAAATCAATCGGGCAGCTTAACTATTACAAAACTAGGGTTATAATACTTACAACGGAGCAGAACCTCGCTAATTAGGGGGTATTATACTTGAAAATTTTGCCTATTATCAGAGATTTAGAGATTGAGAATTGAGAATGAGCGACGGAAAACGAAAACTGATGCGTTCTATTTATAGTTCTGATATACGACTTTCAGGCGGCCCGCGTAAGGTAAGGCTAAGCCTTACACGGCCCGCGTCAACACCCAGTCAACGTATAGCTTGTCCCGGTCACCAAGTAGACCCGCCACAATGTCGACACGTGTCAGCTCAGGGTGTCTCCGCATCGTTGATCTCTCGCGGCCCGCTTTAACTAAAGAATCCAACGATATCAGGTTTTAACCCTGATACCGCCCACGTAAACTAACGATAAAGGATGTCGTGGCCCGCCTAATCTTAATAATTCTTGTTTTTAATTTATTTTATATGTTAAAACATAATTCGGGCTCGGTTTTCACATACGGGGTGTAATATAAGACATATTGGGACATTTTAAGATATAATAGGGTGTCGGAAATATTATGAGAGTGTTGATTTTACCGAGGGTTGTTCCACCCAACTTACTACTAAAAAATATATAAAAACTATCACAAATTAAAATTATTAGACCACCCGTAATGGTGGTTTGTTTGGGTGTGGATGGACAAAAAAATGCCCCGTTCACATGGTAACACCGTCCCCTAGGGCCTTTTTTGGCAAATTTTGGTTGGGCGTTTCCATGAAAATGTCGGAGTTTTGATTGTTTTTATAATAGTACTGTTAGACAATGGTCAAATAAAAAAAATGGTTTTCAATTTTTTAAAATCATTTTTTTACCTATATAAACCCTAACTCTATCCGATTTTTATACACCCTTCTTATAAATCCCTTTCTCATTCTTTATAAAAAAAGTCATGCATCCATTCCGCCCACTTTTGGGGTAGCGGTCGAAGTGATGCGGGTATATTAACTAAAGCGTTGGAGTAGTTCAACGCAATGAGAGGGGTATTCATGTACATGAAGTGTTGGGAACTTCTAAGTGGAAGTCCTAAATGCTCTAAAGTACCGACCATGACGTTTAGTAGTAGACGTAAAGTGAAACAGTCAAAAACCTCATCTTCGGTCGATCCGGAAACACCCACTTCCGACACTCGAAACGTCGATTTAAACAATCCTATTAATATTAATGAGGATTGTCACACCCCAACCGATGGCAGTTGCTGCACATTCCCAACTCGTTCAAAACCTTTTTCTCTCTCAAACTTCTAGCACGAAAATAATAGTAAGAGTTAATTACTGTTTTCGTCCCTGAGGTTTGTCAAAAATAACGATTTCAGTCCATTAGTTTAAAAATTGCGATTTCAGTCCATTAGTTTCATTTTCGTAACCATTTCAGTCCACCAACTTAACTCCATCCATTTATTTTTGTTAACTTTGGGTGAAATTACCAAATTACCCCTATGGTTAAATTAAACAAAAGGCTAGTCACAGGTTTCGAACCTGTGACCTTTGCTTTGAAAGGTAACTGTTAAACCAATATGCCATGTATTAAGATTGTGAATGAATTCAATTTGTTTTTTACTCATCATCTTCTTCCCTAAACCTATTCATCAACTTCCACAAACCTTTCATTCACCACCATTAACAACCCACCACACAACAACCGACACACCACAACCACCTCCGCCACACAACAACAACTTCTGCCACACACAGCCACCACACCACAACCACCTCCGCCACACACCACCACCATCCTCGTCACACACCACACCACAACCACCTCCGCATAACACCACCACCATCCCCATCACAAACTTAATACATGGGTTTCTAATACATGAGTGGTTGCCATTTCACCACCTTCACCAGCTAAAAGGGTTTCTAATTCACGTGCACGGTGCCACTCACCTCTTTGTTTCCACGTTCACCGCAAAAACAAAAATCACTGTCGCTTCCGATTTTTGAAACGTTGTTGTTCTGCTCGTAAATTCCGGCGACCTTTAATTGCTGGAACACCTGTAACTCCGGCGAACTGCTGCTGTTGTTGCTCCGAAGTCTTTGTTCCAATCGCTGGTGTTAATTACCCTTGGTACGCAGGTGCAGATCTTATTTAATTAATCCAATAGGATTCTAGATAATTAATTACTAATTAATAATTAATGTTGTTATTTAATTAATCCAGCATTTCCTTCACGCACATGGAAATTGTTTTTAATATGTGATGATGGTTGTTATGGGTGTGCTATTGAAATTGTTTAAATTTTAAGTTAATTACTGTTGTTAAGAAGAGCTACAATAGGGGGAGTGGTTGGGTAGGGTTGCCAGTTTCATGGCTGGAGTATCTTGTGATCTTTAGCGAGTTAATGAGTTTTTTTATGTAAGTTGCAGGGGTTGAAGGTGGTGAAATGGCAATTAGCCTGCAATTACCAAAATGAAAACAATATGATGTAAATCATAAACTTAATACATGGCTCAATGGTTGAGTGGTTGTTTTCAAAGTCAAAGGTCATGGGTTCGAATCCTGTGAACTGCATTTTTTATTACAATTTGTTAAGTTAGCAGGGGCAATTTAGTCATTTCACCCAAAGTTAACAAAATAAATGGATGGAGTTAAGTTAGTGGACTGAAATGGTTACGAAAATGAAACTAATGGACTGAAATCGCAATTTTTAAACTAATGGACTGAAACCGTTATTTTTGACAAACCTCAGGGACGAAAACAGTAATTAACTCTAATAGTAATATTACCCCCTAAATCACGAAGCTCTGCCCCGTTGTAAGTATTTTAACCCCCGATCACTAATTCGATACCCTGTCCGATTGATCTAGGACCCAACAACGCATGTCAAGGGTCTGCCTAACTAAGTACGTTGGGGTTCTATCTCAGAACTATTCATAAGTTGAATTTGGGTTATTATACTAACGTGCGTGCATTGTCTATTTTTAATAGGAATTCAAGAAAATTAACATAAAATATCTCCAGGAAGCCCGTAGAAAAACCTAAGTTTACAATGTGAGTCATTCTTCTTTTCATCAACTTACTTTACAAAACCCTAAATGTTTTTCAGTTATACTTACAGTGATTAAGTCTTTGTATTCTACAAAATATTGCTGATATTATGGGGTTTTGTATACATTACTTGATAATCTTCACAACTGGACACGGGTAGCCAATGTGTGATATGACCATAGTCACAGATTGGTTGAGTGACAAGTACTTGGAGTTTATGGTTAAATATAAACATTGTAATCGCTCTTAATACTGTGAAGTTATAACAATGTGTTTTTATAAAATGGAATGTACTCCCCAGTATTTCTTGCTGATAAAATGTTTTCAAAACGCGTTTCAGGTAACCTAATGTGAAGCTATAAGAAGCCAGCTATGGAGCACTGAAGGCTTAAAGAAAGTGGCTTTAATTTACCTGAATAAAAGAAGAAGTTATATTTTCAGCAAACTAGGGTTTATCCCTATAAAAATATTATAAATGAAATATGGGTTTTATCCATTTTGTTTAATATAAAAGTTTGGTATTTTGCAAACTCTGAATTTATTTCTTAACTACGATCCTGATGTCTCATTTCCGCTGCTAAATTAATAAACACCGATACCACTTGACTGTCTCGCGGCTCCCGCTCCCGGAGTGGGGTCGGGGGTTGCGACATCTGTAGATGCAACATTTATAGATTTGTTGCATCTACAAATTTAGTAACTTGTGCCATTTTTTGTCATCTCAAAGAGGGTGAGTAGATATAGTGATTGCTGATTGTAAATCCCATGGTCACATGGTTTGCGGTACGCTCTGGAACGTGAACGTAGAAGGGGGTCACAATTCGCTAAGTCACTAAAATTTAGTACAAGGAGGGGTAGACTCATTTCAAATCATAATTCGCCAGTTAAACTTGATGCTATTTTTCTACAACACAAGTAACTTCAAGACTTTAAAGTCCAAAACAATTACTTCTAAAGTCAAAACATACTGCATAACTTAAAACTTTAAAAGACATAAACGATAAAACTTGAAAGTACTAAAAAAACAATACATGATAAAACTCAAAACATTAGTCCACTCTTTGTTTTTTTTCCTTTGCCATTAGCATTGTCTTCATCTCTAGATCTTCCCATACCATGTCTTCTAGTCTTAATTTTTCCAAGTCTATAAAATCGAGATCCATATACCACTTCTTGTATGGTCCTCCTTCAAATGCTTCAAAAAAACCTTTAACTCAAGCGGATATTAGAATGAACATAAACAGGTTTGTCTACCCTTTTACAGTTGAGCCGACTCTTCTTCACAAATTGAATAACTACATGTAGGTTGCTGGATGATCTTTTTCATCGTCACTTAAGCTAATTCTGGTGTTTATGCACCATAAGTAGATCACGAGTCAACTATGTCCATTGTAACCACATCCAATTGAGAGTAGGTAATGAATAAAGACCAATCTCATTATGAAACGTAGTAAATTGTTCTCGTAACATCCACTCCTCATCTAAAATTGAGTTTTGCATTATAATGTACGAGATAACAAAGCACAAATGTACAAGTTATTAAAAAGAAAAAAAATTAAAATGCTTTTTCTTTCTTTTTTTTACACCTATACTTTACTTTTAATAAATGTGTTTTTCTTCTTCATTGTCGGTAGCAGACCAAACATTGTGGTGGGGTTGTTATAAGTAACATGTGGGTTTACGTATATTACACCTTATAGCTATAATTCAATATTATGGACCTGAAAAGTTTTACATTCTAATCGCCTCTTTAAATTACTTAAAACACATTACTCCCCTGCACACCTACACGTTTACTTTTTATGGGTGTGGTTTTTCTTCTTATTTGTCAGCAGAGACTAACATTGTGGTAAGGTTGACTTTGATTTGGGCTTCTATGTAGCTGTTATGATTACACCGTCTATCCGCCTCTTTAGACTCCGACCGATAAACTTGATTGGGGTGATAAGCAAAACAATTTCTAAGATTCTGGCAAATCGTCTCAAAGTGGTTATTGGAACTATCATTACGGAGAATCAAACGGCGTTTCTCAAAGGGAGGTACATTCTGGATAGCCCGTTAATGCTAAATGAGCTCATTGCTTGGATAAAAAAAGACAAAAAAATGTTTTTCTTCTAAAAATCGATTTTGAAAAGGCTTACGATAATGTTAATTGGAGTTTTCTTTTAGACATAATGAGACAAATGGGTTTTCCGACTTTATGGTGCAAATGGATCAAAGGTATCCTAGTTTCGGCTAGATCCTCGGTTTTAGTTAACGGATCCCCTACTTTTGAATTCATCTGTTCCAAAGGGGTCAGACAGGGTGACCCGCTTTCTTCGTTCCTGTTCCTTTTGGTCATGGAAGGTCTTTCGAACATGTTGTGCAAAGCTAGGAACGAAGGGTTATTCAAAGGGATCCAAACTCCAAATAACGGCCCGATTATTTCTCACCTTTTTACGCTGACGATGCTCTTTTGTTGGGGGAATGGGAGAGGGGTAATGTGAAGAACATTGCTAGATGTTTGAGAATCTTTTATCTTGTGCCGGGGCTAAAAATTAATCTTCAAAAAATCTAACATTTACGGGTTGGGTGTAGATAGTGGTGAAGTGTTGGATTTGTGTAAAGTGATTGGTTGTAAGGCGGATTCTGTCTCGCTTACCTACTTGGGGATTTCGGTGGGTAATAATATGAATAGAATTAACAACTGGACACCTATTATTGAGGTTTTCGATAAAAGGTTGTCGGCCTGGAAAGAAAAAACTTTATCGATAGGGGGCGACTTACCTTGATCAATTCGGTGCTGGAGAGTCTTCCCATATACTGTTTTTCTTTATATAAGGCACCGGTTGGGGTTATAAAGGTTCTTGAGGCCAAAATGAGAAAATTCCTTTGGGCGGGGTCTGGCAGTAATAAAAAAATGAACTGGGTGGCTTGGGATTGGGTTACTTGGCCTAAAAATAAAGGATGGTTGGGTATAAACAGGCTCATAGAGGTCAATGAGGCTCTTCTTGTAAAATGGGGTTGGAGATATAGGGCTGAAAATCATAATCTTTGGTGTAAAGTGGTGGAAGCTTGTCATGGTAAGGCCAATCATAGAAGCTTCCTTCCGCTTAACGGTAACATTGCAGGGTGTTGGAAAAATGTGGTAAAGTTGTTATATAAATTAAAACTAAATGGGAAGGGGTTAAATAGGTTAATCTTGGGTAAGGTGGGGAATGGGGATGATACTCATTTTTCGACCGATTCCTGGATGGGTGATCTCCCCTTTATGGAAAGATGGCCGCTTTTGTTTGGTTTGGAGATGTTTAAATTATGCAAGGTTGCTGAGAGATTAGAAGTGGATCAAGGAAATGGAGTTTTTACTTGGCAATGGTCTAGACAACCAGAGTCCTAAGAGGAGTTAAAGGAATGGCAGGAGTGCAAGGATGTTCTCAGCACTGTTAGACTTTCCAGCGAAAAGGACAAGTGGTACTGGTTTGATGATAATCAGAACGGTTTCTCGGTGAAGGCGGTCAAAGAATCTTTGATAGTGGAAAGAGGAACTAATCACCCTCCTAACTTTACATGGTGTAAATGGGTGCCCATCAAATGCAATATTACGGCTTGGAGAGGTAACTTAGACAGACTTCCAACGAGAGTAAACTTAAGAAAAAGGAATGTGGACATCCCATCGGTCATGTGTCCTTTATGCGGCGATTACGAGGAGACGGTGGACCATTTATTCACTGCGTGCTCGGTGGCTATCCGAGTTTGGTCGGCTTTCAACGTTTGGTGCAACATCCCGCCGCTCTTCTTTTTTGAGTTTAAAGACATATTAGATAGTCACAAGCTCATAAGGAACGGTATTCAGGCGGAAAAAAATCTTCTACGGGCTGGTTATTATAGCATGTTGGTGTATTTGGAAAGGCAGAAACGATACGGCTTTTAACCAGAGGAAATGTAGTCCGGGTGACATCTTTGGGGAGATAAAATCTAGAGGTTTTGCGTGGGTTAAGAATAGAACTTCCTATAATTATATTATTTGGACGGACTGGTGTAAATTCCCGATGTACATGTTGTAATTTGTTGCCCTTTGCCCGTTTGGGTCGGGGGTGCCTTTGTTTGTTTGGCCTTTTGCCCGTTTGGATCGAAGGTTTGTTTTAATGAAGTATATTTTTCAAAAAAAAACTTAATAAGTGCGTTACACCGCCGTAAACAATAACCGAAACTTGTTGCACAAGCCAAATAAACACCATTCCCAATGACCTCCAACTCCAACCCTCACGTGCACCTCACGTGCAAACTCAACCGAACCCAACCCATACGAGTCAACTCAACACGCCCTCTCTCACTCACCTATACATACACAACTCTGTAACAAAAATCGCCCCTCTTTCTTTCATCCTTCATACTCCAAAACCGCTTTCTTCCATCCCATAGAACCCTAATTAACCACCGTCCTCACATCTCCTCCTTCACAAACCCTAATTCTCCATCAATTCTCATCAGAAACAATGGATTCACAACCGAACAACCTCTACGACACCGCATCGCAACCGGACACAGGCCACGACGACGCCTACACATTCCTCGAATTCAACACACAAGGCGACGAAGACTTTGATTATCCAGAGTTCCAAGAGCTTTCTCAACCTAACGCCGTTAGATCTTCTCCGTCTTCCTCCGTCTGGCCAACGCCGTTAGACTCCGTCTCCGTTGACGCCGTCGATCATCATTCCGACACCAACGCCTCACCTGTAAGTTCTGGCAAAGGCGCCGCTGGTGCTAGGTTAAACAACAACAACAGCAATAACAATAATAATAATAATAATCATAATAATATTAATAATAGTAGTAGTAGTAATAATAATAATAATCAGGCATCGGCTGTTGATGCCCTAGCTGCGGGTATGAGCGGGTTGAATTTCGAAGAAACAGGGGATGATGAAGGTTATGAGTATTCAAAGGGGGATTTTATGGAGCATGCCTGTAGGTATTGTGGTGTGCAGAATCCGGCGTGTGTTGTTCGGTGTAACGTGCCGTCATGTCGGAAATGGTTTTGTAATTCGAGAGGGAATACGTCCGGTTCGCACATTGTTAATCATTTGGTATGGTTTAACTAGCTATAACTAATTGATTTGTTAATGTGTGTTTGAAATTGATATTGTAAGTTATGTATTGGTGTGTTTGTGGTTAGGTTCGGGCGAAGCATAAGGAAGTGTGTCTGCATAAGGATAGTCCGTTGGGAGAGACGATTCTTGAGTGTTATAATTGTGGATGTCGAAATGTGTTTATTTTGGGGTTTATATCTGCGAAGACGGAGAGTGTGGTTGTGCTGCTTTGTAGGGAGCCTTGTCTTAATTTGAATTCGTTGAAAGATATGAATTGGGATTTGAGTCAGTGGTGTCCGCTTATTGATGATAGATGCTTTCTGCAGTGGCTTGTTAAGGTTGCTACATTGTTATGGTTATTTTATGTGTTTGTGTTTATGTAATGGAAATACGAAGTTTAGTATGTTTCGTGTAGGTTCCATCTGAAACAGAGCAGCTGCGGGCCCGCCAGATTAGTGCTCAGCAGATTAACAAGGTAGAAGAACTTTGGAAGACGAACCCGGATGCAACTTTGGAGGATCTTGAGAAGCCTGGTGTAGATGATGAACCTCAGCCTGTAGCCATAAAGTATGAAGATGCTTATCAGGTTCTAATTTTCTAGACTTTGAATTGATTCCTGATACTGATTTCAAAAAACAATTTAAAGCATTCATCTTTAGAGTTGATCAAATAGTAATGGTGCATGTTTGATGTTCTTGTATTGCAGTATCAAAATGTTTTCGCCCCACTTATCAAGCTTGAAGCCGACTATGATAAAGTAAGCTGTACTTTTAATTGTTTTCTCGGTGGTACAACTTTGTTAACTTAAATTTGAAATGTATGATATTGTGCTTGACAGATGATGAAAGAATCTCAAAGTAAAGACAATCTCACGATTCGGTGGGATATTGGTCTTAACAAGAAGCGCGTTGCATATTTTGTTTTCCCAAAGGTGCTTCATTATTTTTATTATTTACAACCACATCAAGCCTTTTATATTATGTGCAAGTTTATTAGCTTATTAACCTTCAGTTTGATAAAAATCCAAGTATTGTTAACACTGTAGGAAGACAATGAGTTACGTCTTGTACCTGGTGATGAGTTAAGACTTAGATACTCGGGGGACCCAGCTCATCCAGCCTGGCAGTCTGTTGGACATGTGGTATGTGCTTGCTGCCAGTTAGTTGGACACGTGGAATGCATTTTCTATGAAACTTTATGATATTGTGGGTTTTTGTTGTTTCAGATAAAGCTAACTGCACAAGAGGAAGTAGCACTCGAGCTTCGTGCAAGTCAGGTAGGTAGTTGTATATTGGTATTAACGTATCATGATCTGTGATATGTTATAACCGTTTTGTTAGTAGCATTACTTATTATGAAAAAAAGGGTTAAGGAAGGAACCCTGTCCCTGGTACTCCATAGGATACCCATCATCCCACCCCACAAGGGTTATGATGCCGGCAAATTACCTCTGCACACCATCCACATGATCTGGGCACCACAAGGGTCAAACCCACGCCACTACAGCTTCACATGTGGGCAATGAACTTCATTGGTAGTGGGTACCACTGAGCTATAAGCTCATTGGTAGCGTTGACTTTGTATGGAAAAGCACAAGTTTTGACTTTGTAGCGTTGACTTGGTAGCGTTACTTATTATGGTTTTATATGTAGGGTGTTCCTGTTGACCTGAATCATGGTTTTAGCGTTGACTTTGTATGGAAAAGCACAAGTTTTGACCGGATGCAGGGGGCTATGAAGAACTTTGCTGTTGATGAGACAAGTGTCAGTGGGTAGGTTATATACCATTGGCTTGCATATGAATTTTTACATGCATATATTGATGCCTTTTTGAGTACTTTCTTTTTTAAATATGGAAAATACGTTATGCAGATATATATACCATCATCTGTTAGGCCATGAGGTTGAGATGCAAATGGTTCGTAATGCATTACCACGTCGTTTTGGTGCACCTGGTCTTCCCGAGCTTAATGCATCTCAAGTATGGTTTCTTTATTGCGTACATACACACATATATTAATTGTGTTATGTGTATATAGTTGTTGACTAGCTGCATAACTGCATAACTGCATTATTGGTAGGTTTTTGCTGTAAAAAGTGTTCTTCAGAGGCCAATAAGTTTGATTCAAGGGCCACCTGGCACTGGTAAAACAGTTACTTCTGCTGCACTTGTTTACCATATGGCCAAACAAGGCCAAGGACAGGTATTATCCCTTGCATGATGATATTATGATGATGAATGATGATAACTGTGATGATGATCGATGATTATTCAACTTAACTTAGGTTTTGGTATGTGCTCCGAGCAATGTGGCTGTAGACCAACTTGCAGAGAAGATAAGTGCTACTGGCTTAAAGGTAACTTATTCACTTATTTTTGTTTCTTTGAAATTTTAGTAATAAAGCTCAATATATATAATCAGGTTGTAAGGCTGTGTGCAAAATCAAGGGAAGCTGTAAGTTCACCTGTCGAGCATTTGACACTTCATTATCAGGTTAGTTTGTCTTATAATGCTTCAAAATATGTGCATTTATGACCTTTACATGCTTCCTGTTTTTTTAATAGTTTGAATTCATTTTTATTATTTAAGGTTCGGCATCTTGATACATCTGAAAAGAGTGAGCTTCACAAGCTGCAGCAACTGAAAGATGAACAAGGTGAGGGTCAAATAGCTATTCATCTTTTAAGCATGTACACCAGCAAGTTATATTATGCATTCCTCATTATATATGTATGTGTATGTGTGTAGGTAAGTGATAATTGTAACATGTTATTTTTTTATTGAAAATTTATACAGGGGAGTTATCAAGCAGTGATGAGAAGAAATATAAAGCATTAAAACGGGCTACAGAACGGGAGATTTCTCAGAGTGCTGATGTCATCTGTTGCACATGTGTTGGTGCTGGAGATCCTCGGCTGGCAAATTTTAGATTTCGTCAGGTTGACTTGTCATGATGTCATAACAAATATGATTCTAATTACTTTCGTTTTTTTGGTGATTAACACATTCTGTAAAACCATATGTAGGTGCTTATCGATGAATCTACTCAATCAACCGAGCCTGAGTGCCTTATCCCTCTTGTTCTTGGGGCAAAACAGGTACATATTAGTTATTTACACAAGTTATACAATGAAGCTCTTTGTGGTGATTATGTGTTGTAATGGATATTGCTTGTACTAGGTTGTTCTTGTTGGTGATCATTGTCAGCTTGGTCCAGTCATCATGTGCAAGAAAGCAGCACGAGCTGGTTTAGCTCAGTCTTTATTTGAGCGGCTTGTGCTTCTTGGTGTAAAACCAATTAGATTACAGGTTCAGTACCGTATGCATCCGTCACTTTCGGAATTCCCTTCTAACAGTTTTTATGAAGGCACCCTTCAAAACGGAGTGACGGTAAACGAAAGGCAGTCGACGGGCATTGACTTTCCTTGGCCCGTGCCAAACCGGCCCATGTTCTTTTATGTTCAGGTATGCCCATTTAATCAATTTTTCTATTAACATAAAATAAACCATATGTCATATAATGTCACTTCTGTTGTAGATGGGGCAAGAAGAAATCAGTGCTAGTGGGACGTCGTATCTTAATAGGACTGAGGCTGCAAATGTTGAAAAAATAGTGACCACTTTCCTAAGAAGTGGTGTAGTTCCAAGTCAGGTATATACGTTTGACCATATTTTTCTTTGGACTTTCTGACTTTTACAGACATACATATTAAATTAAATAAATACAATGTAGATTGGGGTTATAACACCATATGAAGGTCAACGTGCATACATTGTTAACTACATGTCAAGAAATGGTGCACTTAGACAACAACTTTACAAGGACATTGAGGTAAATTCACATTCCGTTATATATATATATATTATGGTAGATTCAGATTTTTTAACTAGTTCTTTTCAGGTTGCGAGTGTGGATTCGTTTCAAGGGAGGGAAAAAGATTACATTATTTTGTCATGTGTGAGAAGTAATGAACATCAGGTTCGTTAATGTTATTGGTCATTTTTTTGTTATTAGTTAAAGTTTACAAAATGACAATGATTTGTGTTTGTGTTTGGTTAGGGTATTGGATTTTTAAATGATCCACGCAGGCTTAATGTCGCACTTACTCGTGCTCGTTATGGTATTGTAATTCTTGGTAACCCTAAAGTTCTTAGCAAACAACCATTGTGGAATGGGTTACTCACACACTATAAGGTATTCTATACATGCTGTCTCTCGTACTTACGCTGCCGTATAATTTCTTTTTCAATTTTATTCAGATATGTCATATATACATAACTCCTTATGTTTTGATAGGAGCATGAGTGTTTGGTTGAAGGACCTTTGAACAACCTGAAGCAGAGTATGGTTCAGTTTCAGAAGCCAAAAAAGGTATCGTTTTTTTTTCTGTCTAGTATACAGTCAACTGGTCAAGAAATGTCAACAGTGTAATATTTAGTGATGTCTGTGTTCGTTTTGACACAGATGTACAATGACCGAAGGTTTTTCTTTGGTGGCGGGCCCGGTATCGTACCTAACGACAACTTTGGATCAACAAATCCTGGTGCCGATAGAAGAAACAGTCGTTCTAGGGGTATATTAAATTCTGAACAACTGATCTTCAAAATTCAAATATTAATCTATCTCAGCATATATTTACAAAGTTTTTTACGCATTATTGCTTTATTTATACAGGTTCGTACATGCCACCTGGCCCACCTAATGGGGCTCACAAACCCGGTCTGCATCCTGCTGGGTACCCAATGCCACGTGTGCCTATTCCATCTTATCATGGTGGTCCTCAGCCTTACGCCATTCCAACTCGCGGTGCAATACACGGACCCTTTGGCGGTGTTCCGCATGTCCCACCACCCGGAAATCGCGGTTTTGGTAGTGGCAGGGGGAGTGCTGGTCATATTCCGCACCAACAAGGTTCACAGCAACCGATAGGTGCAGGCATGGGCTCGAGTTTTAACTTCCCTATGGAAAATCCAAATAGCCAGCCGTCCCCTGGCGGGCCGTTATCTCAGCCTGGATATGTATCTAATGTTAATACTTTTACCATTTTGCCCTTTGATTTCTTTAGAGTTCTGGATTTGTTTTTGAAACTTCTGTTATGTGTTGACAGATGACTCAGGGCCCTAGTCAAGCCTTTCGTGATGGGTTTTCTGTTGGCGGCATGTCACAGGTATTAGTATCATCATTATTAACTGAACTATTACTTCCACAAGTTTAAATTAGAGGTGGCAAAATGGGTGGGTTAAACGGGTCGCAACTTTTAATATCGAGAAAAAGACCGTTTTCGTCTCTGTGGTTTGGCCAGTTTTATGATTTTCGCCCAAAGGTTTGTTTTTTTTTCCGCATTTGAAAATCTTGCCATTTTCATCCAGCTCGTTAACTCCATCCATTTTTCTCCAATCAAGGGTATTTTTGTTTTTTTGTTAACTTGGCAAAACGGTCATAACGGATTCGATCAGGGGTATTTTTAATGCTTGTACATAAAGTGAAAAAGACCGAATTGCCCTTGTAAGTTAACAAAAATGACCAAAATACACCTGCCATAACGGAGAAAAATGGATGGAGTTAACGAGCCGGATGAAAATGGCAAGATTTCAAACCTTTTGGATCCAGATGCGGAAAAACAAACCTTTGGACGAAAGTCGCAAAACTAGCCTCAGGGACGAAAATGGAATAGAATGATATAAACCTGTTTTATGCAATAAAAAAGTATTAGGACTCGTACAACCTGTATCCTTTCAACCTGCTCTGTTGTTTTTACATGTTATATATAGAATGCAAACTGAATCAACCTATTCATGTTGGGCAAAAATCAAAATTTCTATATCTATTTGTGTGCCACTTTCTATAATCTTGTTTTTTATTGACAAAGCAGGATTTCTTGGGTGATGATTTTAAAAGCCAAGGATCACATGTTCCATATAACGTTGCTGATCTTTCCACACAGGTAACTGTTATCAGTAGCTCTCTTTGCTACCTTAGATACTTTTGTCTTTATTACAACAAAATTGACAAACACAAATTTATGAAACTATTGCATTTGTTTCAGGCTTCTCAAGGTGGATATGGTGTGGACTATGCTGCTCCGGCGACCCAAGCAGGTTTTCCGGGTAGCTTCCTGAATCAGAATTCTCAAGCGGGATTTTCTCGTTACGGTATCGGAAATGATTTCATGTCTCAGGTTAGCACGCTGATTTATAATAATATAATGTCTAATTGTCTACTTTACTGTATTAAACACGTTGGGTTTTATTATAGGACTACATGGGTCATGGTTCACAAGGTTTGTTTACGCAAGCTGGTTTTAAAGATCCATCACAAGAAGATTCTTCACAGCCCCACTTCAGTGCGGATCCCACCTCTTCCCTTCAGACACAGGTCCCATTTCTGAATTTTTAATTTGTAATAGGGAAGAGCAGAAAACCAAAAAACTACTGAATTGAAACCGAAAAAACGGAACCGAAATTTGCAGTTCGGTTACGGTTTTGCATTTTATAAAAACCCAACCGAACCCAATAACCTAAAAATCATTTTTTCTTAATTTATGTTATATATTGATTTAGGAATTATTAATTTTACACTTAAGTGTTGAGTATTTATAATAAGAACATTAACATATTTATTTATCATTCAGATGATTCATCTATTGTCTGCAAGAAATAACAAAAATTAACATAAAAGTTAAATAATTTTAAATGTATTATAAAAGAAAACATGTTAATAAAAACTTTGAGAACATTAAAATAGCTTAGAAGGGTAGATTGATGTGAACAATATTAATTAAAAAGATTAAATATATTAACTTGAATGTAAACATCTAAGAAAGATTCTTAAACTTTGAATTATATTATTACTTTTTAATCTTACGTAATTTGTTTCAAAAACTGGAAAAACCGAATCGAAGCATTGCTAAAACCGAAAAAACCGAAACCAAACGGTTTTCAAAAACTGAAAATCGAACCGTGCACACCCCTAATTTGTAATAAAGACAACTATTGTTTCTTTATACTTAAATTGATTTCACATACAGGGTGTGATGAATCCTCTATACTCCCAGCCGTTTACGCATTACAACTCCCAACCGTTAAACATGCCAACTCAGCAACAGCAGCAGCAGCAAACACAACAGGGACACGCTTCCCACTACAAGGGTTAAGAGGTGATTTCGATCTTGTGAAGGGTTATACAATCAGCAACTTGATTTTCATCACTATATCTATCTACTTCCCTTAAGATGACAGAAAAGATCAAAATAATGGACATGGGATCAGATTGAACATATGGTGAATCAAGGGCTGAGATTGTCTCATAACCCCATCAGAGATTTTGTAAGGAGGCACAATACATGGATTTAGTTTTGTTGGTGATTGGTTGGGAGAAGATACATTGAACGAGTGATGTGCAGGGATGCTTGCTTTCGGGCTATATATAACCATTAGTAGGGGGTGTTAGCGTGTGATTCTAGTTATTGAATGGAATTTTTAAATAAATAATATGATGTTTGTGTAGAGGTTAAGAAGTGTGGATTTAAAATTGGATTTGGTTTATATGATCAACTGTGTGATTTTAGGATTTGATACCATCATTTGTGACCGAAAGCTCCGTGTTTTACAATACTGCGTTTGGATATGTTTTTAGTTGTTACTTAAATTTTTGTTTGAAAATATCTTCCTCGTTTGTTCATGTAAATTCTAGATGTAGGTGGAAATCTTAACATACCAAAAAATGTACGCCTAAGCTTGTGAGGTACACATATACACATGCTATGCAGTTAATATCGGTGATATATCGGTTATTGGTCCCAATGTAAAATATTGGTGTCATCGGTACCGATATTTGACCGATCTATCACTGAATTGTTAGTGTTAAATTGCCTGCATGATATTAAAATTACCGATATCTCACCGCAATTACGGATATCTCAAATATCGGTCCTTGACTTATATCAGATTTTTTACCGCATCAACTGCATACACATTTAACACATGAAACTGAGTATCATTCAAGAGTTTCAGCACTGGAAAAAGGAAAATCCAAACAACTTTTCAACCGAGATTTAAACACTTTCTGATTAAAAAGAAAAGGTATCGTTACACATTCAGAAAATGATACACTTAGTTGAAAAAGAAAACATAGAAAATAATTAATAGTCATGTTGCGCGTGATGAGCTTGAGGAGAGTTCAAGGATACATTTTGCCGAAAAAGAAAACGTGGAATAACCGTCATGTGGGACCGTTGCTTCCGAGTCTAGGAGTTAACCAGTCCGAAGATAACAAATTTGCTCGCTCAATTTGTATGTTAGATCAGTTTCTATAACTTTGAATGCTGTTTCAAGGGGCAGCCACCTTCAAAAGCTTGTTCAAGTACATCCTCCATTCTCTTGGCAGGTAGTATCTGTAAATATCAAAACAATCCAAATACCATTATGTTTTGATTTCATAAGTCAAACTTTACCAATATTGAGTTTATAATAGACACATTAACTTTTTAAGACACCATAACGCTTTGTTTTGACCCAAGGAGTCAAACTATTGACGTATTGAATTTTTAATAAAGTGCCTGACTTTTTAAAGCATCACTGCACTATGTTTGACCTCATAAGTCAAACTGAAGTGGTTTAAATAGTCAAACTGTACCTATATAACACTTTGTTTGACCCAAGTCTATAAGATGATTAAAGTGCAGATTCTTACGGAATACAAAAATCAAAATATTTGCGGATTGTATTTACCTCCAAACTTGCAAGAACAGCTGAAGGAACTTCTGCCAAATCTTTCAAATTTCTCTCTGGTAGGATAACTCTCTTAAGCCCATACCGGTGCGCAGCCAGCACCTGTTAAAAAAGAACAAAACCGGAATCGAGTCGCTTATATAACTGTAGAAAAACGCGCAGGTTGGTAATCACGCAGTTAAAAAGCAGTTGCTAACCTTATCTTTGATACCCCCAACGGGTAAAACTAAACCGCGCAACGTCATCTCTCCTGTCATTGCTGTATCTGATCTGACCCTTCTGCGACTGAAAAGAGAAACAAGTGACGTGACAAGTGTCACACCGGCTGACGGTCCATCTTTCGGCACCGCCCCTGCTGGAAAATGTATATGAACATCCCTTCCTTCTAGAAGATTACTTTCTTCCACAACCGCCAAATTAAGTTCACTTGCCCTAGCTCTTACCTAATAATAAGAGTTGAACGCATTAGCGGTATTCGACTTTAACTGCCACTTAAGGTGTATAAAATGTTAAAAACTAATGAAGATAAGATACCCATGTGAGTGCTATCTGGGCTGATTCTTTGATGACATCACCCAGTTGCCCGGTGAGGTGTAGATCCCCTTTTCCCGGTGTTGCCGTAGCCTCCACAAACTGGACTTCTCCGCCAAACATGGTCCAAACGAGCCCAACAGAAACTCCGGGAGTCACTACCCGCTCAGCCGCTTCATTATCGTCATACTTTGGAGGCTGCACCCAAATTAAGAAATCAAGAAAATGAGTAAACATACACTTAGACCATAGTTATTGATAGCAAATAGCGGACGATAGCGACAAGCTACCTATACGCTACGTAGCGATAGCGAGATGAAAAGGCGGGCCCTGTTTTATGTTTTAGCAACACACTAGGAGAACGTTTTAGAAATATTTTATATGTATATTATATCCAAATAAGCTGTTTTATATGTATGCTTAACAAAAAACCTAAAATCCTGCTATTTTGTTCTATAAAATCTCGCTATTTACATTAAAGCAGAAAAGAAAAACTAAAATCCCGCTATTTGCCCACTATGGAGGCGCCATAATCAAATAGCGACACATGAGTGCTACACTATGCTGTGAGCACTATTAATAACTATGGCTTAGACCTGTACAGTCTGTCAAGATTAGAGGTGGTAAGATGGGACAGTCTGTCAAGATTAGAGGTGGTAAGATGGGCATGTTAAAACGGTACATTTTTTAACTTACCCCTAGTACTTTTTCGAGCATTTCTTCATCGACAATCAATGGAGACATAATCCTGAATACATTTGATATTTCATGATTGTTAACACCCATCGGTATGACTTCCATCTCTACTTCACCTCCTCCTCCCCCTGTAGCGGAAATTCTACTTTCCAATAACGGTGAAGAAATCGGGTGGTTAAGCGGAAGACCACTATGCTCTTGCTCCGCCACTGCTACAGCTGCTGCACGAGCTAAAGCCGCTAGCTTTCTCTCCAGATTCCTCACACCAGCTTCTCTCGTGTATTGCTCAATAACAAGTTTCACCATTGCCTATCATAATATATAATCATATATAAACTGGTGTTTAAAGCGCAGTTTGGGTGGGTCGGGTAATGTTGAAAACGGGTCAAAGTATGTATATTTATTCGAAAATAAATTACTAAATTAAATATGTTTGCATAATTTATAATTTTGCCTACATCACCTGCTAGCAATGTTTTGAGGACCTCACCTGTAAGGAGACCAGACGTCGAACCGGTCTCCTTACAAGTCCGGATCGGATGTAATAACGGGTTATGCAGTAAAATTATAATACAGTAAAATTGGAAAAATTAATCAAAATCCGGTTCGACCACCCGGTTTTCAGGTTAGAACGACGGTTCCCGGTCCAACCGGCCGGTTCAACTCAAAACCGGTCTGATAGGGTGAACCGGACAAGTTAGACGCCCGGTTCCGGTCAGGTTTTCAAAACATTGCCTGCTAGCCACATTCCCGAAATTGACCCATTTTTCACATAATGGGTTGGAAATGGGACCGTTGCTGACATGAACATATAAACTCAGTTGAATAAAAAACAAAAATGAAAATCACTGCATACCTCGGGAAATTGAAGGAAATCAGAATTTAAGCCATGCTGATTAAGGACTCGTGGAATTAGATGGCGCATCGCGATTCTAAGCTTCTCTTCAGACGTATACCCTGGAAGCTCGATGACTTCCATTCGATCTAAGAGCGGTGGCGGAATTGGTTGTGCCCTATTTGCAGTGGCCACAAATATCACTTTTGATAGATCAAACGGAACATTTAAATAGCTTTAAAGAACAAATTAAGGAATTACATATCGAAATAGAACGTTATAGCTATTTGAAACCTATTTGACTAGGCCCATTTTGCCACATCTACAAAGATACAAGTCAAGCCAAAAGGAAACCGTTACGTATATAACATTTTGACACAATCAGTGACGACGTTAGCTAAAAGAATCAGATATAAGGATACTGATCATTGAATGTTTTGTTTTGTTCGGGGTCGAGAACCTCAAGCAGTGCTGATGCAGGGTCACCGCGAACATCAGATCCCGTCTTATCAATCTCGTCCAGCAACATAACGGGGTTGCAAACAGCTACTTTCTAAAAGTCAAAACAATGTTAAAAAGTCAAAACAATGTTAAAAAGTCAAAGTAATAAAGAAATAGATCACTAATATCATTTAACTCACTAACTCACTGAATATGCTTGGAAGAAAGACAGCAGGTTATAGTATAATACTATGCAGTCAACCTCATTTATATCAACCACATATAAATATACCATATGCACACCAACTAACTCATGGTAGCATGAACTTCTGTAAATTAATATATTCTACCTCATATCAGTGTTGTAAGAATCGCTAGGCGCTAGTTGGCCGGTGGGGAACCGATTAGCGATTAATCGGATTGGGATTTTATATGTAATTTTCAGTTTTATATGTATATACACACATTTTTATATGTAATTTTTTAAGTAGACATGTTTTAACACCTTTTTCGACCCGTATTTTCAAGTAGATAGGATTAGCTACCGGAATTTACATGTTTTGGTCAAGAATCTGGCCAGAATCCCTAGACTGCCACCGATTTTTGGCCAATTAGGTCTGGATTTGACCACTGTTGACCGCCTACTGATTAATTGGCAGACTAGATAAAAATTACCCGGTGAACCTCTGACTAGCGACTAATCGAAGGCTAGTCGGGATTTTTACAACCATGCCTCATATAGCATGTCAAAGTAAATAGTTAAAATTGAAAAAAGAAAACGATATTCAAAATTCAATTTCACCTTTAGTCCATCAATAAGGCGCCCGGGCATACTTCCAATGTATGTCCTCCGATGCCCTCTAATGTCAGCCTCGTCCTTCACACCACCAAGTGATATCCGTATGAACTTTCTACCCAGTGCGGCAGCTATAGACGACGCCAAAGATGTTTTCCCGACACCGGGCGGACCCACAAAGCATAATACAGGGCTTCTGGCATCTGGTTTCAGCTGCATTTGGATGAATAAGTTAGTTACTTCGAATCAAGTTTGGTCAAACAAGTTTTAAGCAATGTTGTAAGAATTGCTAGGCTACTGAATATCGATTAGTTGGGATTTCATATGTAATTTTCTGTTATATACTTATATATGTATACACACATTTTTATATTTAATTTTGTATGTAGACATGTTTTAACACCTTCTTCTACCTATATGTTCAAGTAGATAGGATTAATTGCCGGAATTTACAGGTTTTCGTCAAGAATCTGGCAAGAATCGCTAGACATCCACCGATTTTTGGCCAATTAGGACTGGATTTGAACACTGAGTAGCCTACTGATTAATTGGCAGATTAGATAACAATTACTTGGTGAACCTCTGACTAGCGATTATTCGGCGACTAATCGGAGGCTAGTCAGGATTTTTACAAGCATGGTTTTCAGGCTAGTTAAATAAGTTTGGTTGGACTGGGCCGATCCGTCAAACTTAAAAGTCAATTTCTTTGACTATACAAAAGGATAACGTATGAAATAAGATTATAATAACTATACTGTGAAATAAATAAATAAATAAAGTAGATAGATGGTCAACCTTGCGGACGGCTAAATATTCAATAATCCTTTGTTTGATTTTGACTAAGCCATAGTGATCACTGTCAAGCCGCTCTTTCGCGGCTTTTAGGTCTAACTCAACTTCTTCACTGGTTGTCTGCCATGGCAAATCGGCAAGAAGCTCAAGGTAAACACGAGAGCTATTATAACCAGGTTGCTGCGGTTGCATTTTTTTCAGTCTCCTGATAAAATAAAACATGTTAAGGTTTAAAAAATAGCTCGAGAACTTTGATCACTGCTACTGGATGTAATAATAAATAAAACATGTAAATAACATAATTCATCAAAAAAAAAAAGAGTAAATTGCCATGTTCGTCCCTGAGGTTTGGCTACTTTTGCGGCTTTCTTCAAAGGTCTGTTTTTCCGCATCTGGATCCAAAAGGTTTAAAATCTTTCCATTCCATCCATTTTTTAACCTTAAGACGGGTATTTTCGTCTTTTTAGACATTTTTTGTGATGATTAACGGGTTTGGGTGGGGAGAAAGTCAACAGAGGTGATCTTTATTTCTTATAGTGTACGCTCCTCATTTAACGGAGAAAAATGAATGGAGTTAACAAGAAAATGGCAAGATTTCAAACCTTTTGGATCCGGATGCGGAAAAACAAACCTTTTGGATCCAAATGCGGAAAAACAAACCTTTGGACGAAAGTCGCAAAAGTGGCCAAACCTCGGGGACAAAAATGGCATTTTACTCCAAAAAAAAAAAAAAAAAAAAAAACTAACAAGAAATATTAACTGTCAAGATTAAAGAAAACTACCTTAATTCCCTCTGTGCATGCTTCCAAATATTTGGAGGCATTCCGGCATCTTGCATCTTTCTTTCAAGGGCTGCCACATCATCATCTTCATCATCGTTGTCACCAAGCTCTTCTTTAATAGCCCTCATCTGATTCAAATTCGATAATTACAAAAACAACTTTAAATACTAAAACCGGTTTATAAAAAAATTACCTGCTGGCGTAGAAGATATTCCTTTTGTGATTTAGACAGCTGCCCTTCCACCTTTTGCGTAATTTTTTCTGCCACACGAATAGACTGACAAAAGTAATAAAAACGTCATCGTAGGACTAGTAATTACAATTTACAAAAAGTAAAAAAATGAATATATCAAATATACCTGTAAATGACGATCAACTAATTCCGTGGCTTTCGAAAGCCGTACTTTTAAATCAACAGAATCTAGCATAGACAGTTGCTCTTCAAAGCTAATCTCGAAACTAGCGACAAATATATCAGCCAGTTTGTGCACAGGAACGGTCTCGAGAAGAACTTTAGTTCTACCCCCGGTTTTTTGTTTCTACACCAAAAGTCATGCAGTTTGTATAACATTATTTTCAAATAAAAAAATATAAAAAATTTTAAAATACCATTTATTAATTATACCTGCTCAAGAACGGTAATAAGCTCCATGGCGGTTAGTTTAAACTGACGCGACAACGCGATGTAGTCTGCATCTTGTTCTATTTGCTCCATCTCTAATCAAGATTAGAAAACTGTTCACAAACCCATTTTGACGCTTAATTTGAAAGTTAAAGTTAAATCCCTCAGTTACGAGTGACATAAACTTAAGCGCTTAGATTGCATAACATTCCATGATTTAATAATGTGGTTGTATAGAATACCGGATTTGGTCATGTCGATAGGGGAAATTCTTGCAGTAGTGTATGTGCCTCTTGTGTTGAGCTCCTGAACGTTAAATCTGCTCAAACCTTCTAGAACAACTATGTATGTTACTCTCCCGCTCGGTTTCTCAACTCCTCGTGATAAATGTAATGCGCGCGCAGCAACTCCTCTTAAGAACAAATATTAACATTAGACATAACAATAAAAGCATTTTATCATAAATTATAGTCATAAAATATAAAAATAGCCAAATTTTCATACATACCTTGTATGCCAATACAAGGGCTCTTGATGACTTTTGCCATCAACTTTGTTAGATTCCGATGCTTGATTCTTGGAGGTTTTATCACCTGAATCAGCCCCTACATTCAATAGGACTAAAAGTTAGTTATGATGAGGAGTTGATCGAAAAGTTGGAAGAATCTTATTTGGACCAACTAGATAGAGGGAAACAAGATAGAAAGGGCTCAAACTTTAAACAGGCATAACTTGGGCTACGATTGGAGTTACGGGGTCCATTACCAGTGGATGGAAAGGTCTCGACAAGACCGGTCATCTGGCCCAACTGTCAGACCCAAATTCCACCAATTAGGGTTCCGTTTTCGCCAATAAAGACTTTTCCCCAAATTTTGCAATCTTCAGTCCTTTACTCATTTAGCCTTAACGCATTATTCACGGATTAGCCTAATTTACGTCTTTATTTATAATCTTAATTTCAATAACTATGTGTTAATCTGTAATTTCGAAAACCTGGCAAACCTGCCAAATTTATCATATATCATTCCCGATAAAAGGCACCTTATGTGTCGTTAAACGCATTCGGTTATCACCCACTTTTCTCGATTACCAATGGGGTGGTGGTCCATTGGCAAAGACAAAGCCTTTAAACACCTTGAGAGGGGAGTTTCGCTCAGCGTCAAGTAATTACGCCACTAATTCCCAAACAAAAACACAAAACTCATAACAATTCACCTTGTGTGACCACAGAACCAACTGCCATTGCTTCTGCAGCATCTCGAACCGGCAAAATACCAATCAATCCTTTCTCCTCCCTCTGCCACAGTTCTTGTTCCACCAATTTCACACTAAACCAACCAAACCAAACCAAAACATCAACTAATTAAACTACCAAATCATAAACAACTAAAACCACTAACTCAACTAACTCCCACCAATCAAAAAGATTTAAAAAAAAAAACAGTAAAACTGAGCTAGAAATGATCAAGATACCTGCTTGGAGAAGTGCATTGAATCCGAATAATTGCTCCAGGTAACAACACTTTGTTCCTGAATGGAAGAATCCCAATTCGGGTCGGAAGCTCCATGGGTTCCACCATCAAAAAGATTACTTTTTTATTGAAGTGGGTTTGTGTGATCTTGATTCTTCAGAGTGTGGCTGTGGCCTGTGGGGGTGTGTGTATATATATATAATATGTATGTATGTACAGGATTGAGGGGGGGGGGGGGGGGGGGGGGGGATCAAAGAGCAGCCAGAGTTTTCTGACAGCTTTGTGTTGGTTAGAATTTTCTTCAATTTCAATTATTGTAGTTAACGCTATATATTTACATTTAAATGATTAAATCCTTGTTTTGTTGTTTGTAAGTCAAGCTAGGGGGTTAGAATCAATTATTAACCATCTAATACTTATTTGTTCCCCAAAAGGGACTTAAATGTGACTGAATTGATACTACTACAACATTCGTTCTATTTTCTCAACGTGTTTTTTTTAGACCTTTAAAAGTTTTTTTTGTATTATGTTTTATTTCGTATTATGGTATTTATAGTACTCATATTGATTTTACCTATATGGTACCCATATCGTATTGGTACTCGTACCAATTTTACCTATTTGGTACTTGTACTATATTGGTACTCATGTCAATTTTACGTATTTAGTACTCGTACAAGCGTTCAAAAACTAAATAAAAACAAAATGGTATCAAAGCGGGTACCGTACTGAAAATACCTATACCAGTACCCGTACTCGTACCCGTATCATACCTATATATTTGGTACGGTATTTGGTATCCAGTTTTGTTCAAAATCGGTATCGGTATTTTCGGTACCGGTACGGGTAGTGTACCAATCTCATCCCTAGTTACAATAGAGTATTCTTTATACTTTAAGCTATAAAAAGTGCTGGTAACAGGACCTATGTTGGCTGAACAACATCGGTACCATTATTTGAATTTTTTGTTTTTGATTGATGTAAAACACGTGTCAATATTATCTTGAAATATCTCTTTCGGTTGCTATATCGAGTGCTAGAATCGTACAAGTACTAACGAACTGAACTGATACCGACCGAAAATCTGTTGTGAAGCACAAGAATGGTGAAGCAAGTTCTAATATGAATCGAGTCGATTTGCTCAAGTGTGTCAATGATAGTTAAAAGAGAGTTTGAGGTAAAAAAAAATGTTCCAATGTCATCACACACTATTTCCAATGCATTCGTTGGTCCTGTTAGAAAATTTAGATTCTTATTGTCACATTGTTTTTTTTTAATTCTTTTAATGCAATTTTTTTTTATAAATATGAAGATGTGGAAACATCCCACATACAAGCTATTTTTTATAAATATTCTTTTTCCCTCTTAGTGTTGGTAAACTACTTCTTTTTGACGCAATAAATTAATTAAAATTGTAAATTGACATACATGCCTTTACAACAATAACACTAAAATAACATATTATGAAACATTTGTACTCTTCTTTTTTGGGTGCTACTTTCTACACCCCCTAGTTACTTTTTACACCTCCTCCTCTCACATACTTACAGGTGGGGCCCGCATGAGACCGGCAGTTTTCCTCTCACAAGGGGGTATAATCAGGAGAAGGGGGGGTTGTGTTTAGAATCGGCCTTCTTGTTTCCCTCTTAGTGTTGGTAAACTACTTCTTTTTGGCACAATAAATTAATTAAAATTGTTAATTTACATACATGCCCTTACAACAATAACACTAAATCTATCTACTATAATTAAAGAAACCAATTTTTGGACACGTGGTGTCCTCAAATCTATACTTATCTTATATTAACTAAATAAATAATATATTAATATTAAATCTTATCATACTTTAATAAAATATTATCATCAAATCTAAATTGTTAATTTAATATATTTTTAAAACAAATACATCTATTTCCTACTTATCTTATATTAAATATATAAATAATAAATTAATACTAAATGTTATCATAATTTATTAAAAATACAACTTCTTTTATTATTTGATATACAAAATTATATTTATGCAATTCGTGTAAAACGCGGGGTTTTTAAAAATATAATTTTTATTTATTATTTACTATACAAAGTTACATTTATATGACTCGTGTAATACACGAAGTTTTTAAAGATATAACTTTTTATCATTTGCTATGTAAAATTAGATTTATTCAACACGTGTAATACACGGGGTATACAAAATTATATTTATGCAACTTGTGTAAAACGCGGGGTTTTTAAAAATATTTTTTTTTTATTATTTACCATACAAAGTTACATTTATATAACCCGTGTAATACATGAAGTTTTTAAAGATATAACTTTTTATCATTTGCTATGTAAAATTAAATTTATTCAACACGTGTAATACACGGGGGTTTTTAAGGATATAATTTTTTTTATTATTTGGTAGATTTTTCAACCCGACTATACACTGTTGATCAGTTCTGTTTAAACTAAATGGAAAACATGAAATAACATACCTTTGATTGCATCAGTAGAGAATCCAGTCAGAGACGCAGCAACGGAGTTCGACATAGTTGTCAGTTTGATCTGGTTCCTCCTTAGGGTGTAAAGTTATGATGGTGATGAACCGAGACTAGGGCAGAATCGGTTGAGGGAGAGAGAGATACGAAATTGATGTTAGTGAGGGTTTTTTGTGATTGTGTAAAGTGTCTAACCCTGTAACTCTCTAATAAGCCCCTTATTTATACACCCAAGAGGAAACCCAATTAGTTAATAAGGGTAATATGGTCCATCAACAATTACCAACTAATTATTAATAGGTTATTAATATATTTTGATCTATATTATATAAATGATAATGATGGCTACAAGATTAAATATAAATAAATAAATATTTAATCTTACATTCTCCCACTTAGCCGAATAATCATTTATCATGAGTATTAGATAAGTCTGATCAGAAGTTAATACTCATTTTAGCCTTAAACAAGTACTATAGCAGAGAAATACAGCCGTTGAATCATTATGCGACTCAGGACCCCCATTAGTCATACTATAGCCTTAATTTAAAACCTAACAGTTATGATCAAAATATGTAAGCCCTTTAGCGTTTGATTTGTATTTATAGTTGTCTATATGTCATTACACCGGCAGAACATATGTAAGAGACATACAAAATCAAACTGATGAGGAAAATTAATTAATAGTTAGTCATTCATAGTACGATATGCAGTTGTACATGGTCATCAATTAAAACCCGTCTCTTTTATGTGCACTCTTAATAAGACTTATGGGTAATAGACCTTTAATTATAGGATCCTTAAGCATATCACGAATGCATTCGATACAAAGATTTAGTTTCCTCAATTCGTTCATAAACGAATAATTGATTGCGTATCGAAATTTAATGCAGCACCTCTCGAACTGTTACTGTTCAAGGAGACATGGTAGCTGACTTTATCACAACAAGTCTTCAATATATTAATTATATGGAGTTAATAAACTCATGAGTCCACTGATAAATTTCCAACAACTTTTAGTAACTATTGCTTTGTGATCAACAATATATTATGTCGTTATAACTTATGTTGTTATCAGTTTATTATGACTCCTCCATGAAATGGGTTTTGTCTGCTGACATAAAGATATACCCGAAATTACATTTTGTCATCTTTGAATATCTCAAAGTTAGAGTAATAAACCGGTTTGAGTTCTCACTTCTTCTTTAAAAAATATAGCCTCTCGTTTCTTTTAAGGATATTGTAATACTCTATTAAATGCTTCACATTAATCTAGACATATCTAGTGTGTTGCAATGTGAGTAATATCTAAACGAGTATAGACTTAAATTTACATAAGACTTCTAATTAATGAAGCGTAAGAAATAATCTCATTTATCCTATTATCCTCTAAAGAAGAGCAGTATTGTTTGTTACATATGTAAGGACCAATTTAATGTTAAACTTATGGAACGGAAGTAATGTTCCATTTGGTCTATCTCAACATGTTATGATATCTATTATGTAAGAGATATCTCTGAGATCTATTATATCAAAGTTTGTGTTAACAATGCTTTGACTTATGTAACATCTACTTGTCAAAAGAATATCATCTATATAGACAAGTTTATCTTAGTTGCTCCCACTCATCTTGAGGTAGGTACATTATTCCACTTGGTTGTTGATGAAAATAATTGCGTTAAGATTTCATCACATTATAATGTTTGCATTAAACCATACATGGATTTTATTGGCTTATAGACAAACTGTTCTTTAACCTTAAGTTTAGAACTTTCAGGTTGTTTTATGAACATGTAAATATGTCAGCCAGTTGTTAGGGAAAATTGTTTTAATGTTCATCTAATGTAGCTTTAAACTATTATAAGCTACTAGAACAGTGATGATCCTAAAAGAAATCTTTTGTTAGATATGTAAGAAAGATTCTTTAATAATATATCTCTTCCTGAGTATAACCTTTGACAATCAATCATGCTTCTTTGTGTCTTAACGTTTATATCAGGATTTGGTTTAGTTATGAACACTCTTAGGTTATTCAATCAAATCCCAAACGTTATGCGAACACATAAAATCAGTTTTACTAGAAAACTGTTTTATTCCATTCAGAAGATTGATTGACACTAATGGCTTAATTAGAAGAGATATGATCAGTAAACTTTTCCAAAATCCATTTCAACTTCAATTAGGGAGGTTGTGTAATCATCAAAGTTAGTAGGCTTTTAAACCTAGATGACCTCCTGAGTTGATTATTGGGTTTGTTAGAAGTTTTTGTTAGAAGTTTCAGTTTTATGGATTAGCTCTTGCTTAGGTTGCTATCATTTTAAGGATTCTAAGTTTGTAAGAGAGTTGGTGCAGTATGGTGTACAAGAGGTGTAATCGGAGTTAAATTTGGAGTGAAAATTAATGACACTCTTCCCCCCGCCTCTTGTATTCCTTGCAAGTCATGATAAGGACTTTGACTGCTCCCACTGACCTTAGAAATCTTTAGGAACTCAGCATGCTTAGGGTCAATATTTAACGACCAAACAAATTCTAATAGAGAAAACATATAATAGAGAAAACATATTAGTGACATTAGTCATTGTAGTTTCTCTTGTTGAGGATTATGTTAGTTTAGATAAGAAATCTAAGTGTGCCCACAATTAAGCAATAATGAAACTTTTGTAAAAGTAGCTTTAGATTTTAAGAAGACAAGTTATGATAGAACAGTGTCAAGATGGAGCAGTGTCTTGTACAAGAGGTGTAAATTGAAGTAATGTACAATTTTCACTCCCCCACCTCTTGCAACTATTGTAAGTTATTATTAAGACACTTAATGCTCCCACTGATCTTTTAATATCTCTAGAATGCTACTAGAGAAGTTTCAATGAGCTACGTGATGTGGGAACCTATCACATATACGCTAGACTTTATTTGATTTCTTTAATGTCCAAATATCATAAGAAACTTAGGGACATATCTAATAGAAATCTTATTAAGTATATATATGAATAGATTTCTTTAAGACCATGGGTTTAAATGATAAATGAATTATGTCTGAATATTCCATTTGGAATAAGTTCCACTAATGTCAGTGAATGACTTAAGATGGACCCATACTTATTCCTTAAGCAAAGTCATACTTAGGGCTTTAACATCATGATTTAAAATCACTTAGAATGAGATTAATTGAATAATCATCCTCATTAACCATGTCATGATTTCTCATGAATTTCGGTTATAATGGATGAAATTTATAAGTCTCATTTTCCTTTTTGTCAAATTTTTCATTTGCATGATGACAAAAATTGTGAAAGTGTAAGGTATCATCTAGTTTTTATCTTAATAATGTTTCAATCCAGATATTTAGAACAAATAAAAATGAGAGTTTAAGATAATTGTGACTTTATGTTGACTATGCAAACCTCACAACCTTCATAACATTGCTTAATTATGATACTATATTCTGATTAATACTCAGAATATATGTACGGTATCGAAAACGTTGTTAGAAGACTGCTTATTATTGTTCTTATAGCCTTAACATTTAATTTTGTCACTAACTCTCATGTTAGTTATTTGTTAACTTCTGGTAAGGAAACGTTTAAAAACTAGAGTCAACTAATCATGTATTAATAGGAATATTATAATTTGTAGACTTAAATATCTTTAATAAGTGACTATTTAATTAATTCATCCAACTGTTCTTTAGAATAATGGATAGTCTCGTTGCTTATGTCTAGTCTAATGACATAATGATACAGTGAGATTTTTCCCTTGAAGAACCTTAGAGGTAGAATTAACAGTTGTAATTGGTTTAAGTGGTTGTAAGGCGAGTAACAATTTATTTTCCAGCTTCAAACATTTATTTCTTTGTACATATGTTGCTTATCAACACACTCATTATACTTTGGTATGTTTGAGTGTTATAGTTGATTTATAAGGCATCAAATTGTACAAGTGAAAGTCTTAATATGTAATGTACTGGAAAATGTACTTATTTCCATGCGTAAGCCCTTAACTTTATGGGTCATGGTTTTGTACATTATAATGTATTCACATATACCACTTAACTTTATAGCTTAGATTTTAAAAGAAGGCATGCATCTTAGGAGTTCTAGTGATTATCCCATATATAAGAGATTAGCTTTAGGAAAAACTTAATCTGAAATAACTTTAGTGATAGCGTTATGTTAGAGAGTTCTTGATTATCATAAGAGACATCATGTTCGATTTGTCCTAATCATTATGCTCTAATTTTCTTCTTTATAATCTTTATCAGAAGAGAGCAATAGGATTATCGTGTCTTAAGAAATAATCAAGAATTTAATTTAAGAGCTAATTCTAAAAGAAACTTTAAATAAAGCAAACATGTTAGGTTTAGGAATTAAAGTGGATGAGATATATGTAGAAGTAAATTATAGTGAGTAAAAATTATGGGTACTAAAAATAAGACAGACGAAATGATCATAAAATTAATTAAGGATCATTAATATAAGGATCATGATGTGAAGAGATTGTGATATGTCTATTACTAACATCAAAATAATAGACTTAGTAAAATTCTACTTAAACAAAAACAAATCAGCTTTGGCCAGAAGTGTAATCATTTAAGTATGTGTGCAAAGTAATCGTGACAAATCAGCTTTGGCCAGAAATGAGACAATCACTTTAGTTATGCACTTGTCAAGCATGCTAAACATAAATGAATTAAATCAGCTTTGGCCAGAATTAAGACATTTCACGTTTGTAATGCATACTTAACATAGCTTTTTATAATACTTGAACAATAAAGAGATATATTAAATCAGCTTTGGCCAGAATTAATACATCAGAAGCTCATTCAAGTTAAGCTAGTTTGGTTTTGTAAAACATTATTTGATCCTTATTAATTAATTAAGTATAAACAAAACCAAGTATTTAATAGCAAACCACCTGTTAGCGCGGATCGAACAATAAAGAGTCACATTAAACAGCATAAAAATGAGGTCTCGAGTCGCAATCTTAGTTTCGAGTCGCAATCTCAGTCTCGAGTTGTGATGATTATGGTTGCGAGTCGCAATCTCAGTCTCGAGTTGTGATGAGTGCGGTTGCGAGTCGCAATCTTAGTCTCGAGTTGTGATGATTGTGGTTGCGAGTCGCAATCTTAGTCTCGAGTTGTGATGAGTGCGGTTGCGAGTCGCAATCTTAGTCTCGAGTTGTGATGATTATGGTTGCGAGTCGCAACCTTAGTCTCGAGTCGTGATCTCTGTTAACAGCTGCTGATTGTGATAAAACTGAAACTCGAAATTTAAGGGATTTGGGATAGTATTTCCTGTTTTAATCATGATCTAAACTTATCAAGGATTTCGAAAATAATAACTGATTATCTCTTTAACAGTTTCCGAAAATTTAATAGATAAAAATTTAGATCAAAACAGTAAAACACTTACTAATCCAAAATTATATTCCAAATCTTATGAATTTTTCGAGTTTCTTAGAACATAAATGATGAACCCTAAAATAATAAGAACATAATCTGGAAATCCGAAACCTTATTTTAATGGTTTTGTAATGGATTTCGTGACAATAAGCTTAACCTTTATGATTCCGAGTCAATTATTCAAATATCAGTTTCCGAAAACAGGGATTTCGGCCACAATGAAACCCGAAACAGTCTTTGATTTTAATGCTTTAAAACTTCCGTTTTCCAGATTTTGATCCGAGAATAATGGATACGAAAAACAGAACTGATTTATCAACATATGCTCTGATACCACATGTTGATCAGTTCTGTTTAAACTAAATGGAAAACATGAAATAACATACCTTTGATTGCATCAGTAGAGAATCCAGTCAGAGACGCAGCAACGGAGTTCGACATAGTTGTCAGTTTGATCTGGTTCCTCCTTAGGGTGTAAAGTTATGATGGTGATGAACCGAGACTAGGGCAGAATCGGTTGAGGGAGAGAGAGATACGAAATTGATGTTAGTGAGGGTTTTTTGTGATTGTGTAAAGTGTCTAACCCTGTAACTCTCTAATAAGCCCCTTATTTATACACCCAAGAGGAAACCCAATTAGTTAATAAGGGTAATATGGTCCATCAACAATTACCAACTAATTATTAATAGGTTATTAATATATTTTGATCTATATTATATAAATGATAATGATGGCTACAAGATTAAATATAAATAAATAAATATTTAATCTTACATACACGGGTTTTTTAAAGATACGACGTTTTTAGTATTTAATATACAAAATTACATTTATTTAATCTGTGTAATACACATGGTTTTTAAAGATATAACTTTTTTATTATTTGATATATAAAATTACACTTATTTAACCCCGTATGGTTCATAAAGATACAACTTTTTATTATTTAATATATAAAATTACATTTATTCAACCCGTGTAATACACAGAGTTCTAACCTAGTAAATATATTAAATGAAACATTTTTATTCGTTTAAAACTTATTTTTTATATTTTTACAAAAAAAAAAATATCATTTGAACCATCCACTATGTGTGTGTGTGTCAAGTGTAAAAAGTGATATGGCCTTTGGACTCGAATAATTTATAGAATCTTAAGGTTCGAATATGATGTTTTAGTAATTTTTACTCTGTGATATGTGGCTTTCTTTAATGATATGGCTCTGATCATCGAATATCCGATACTATGGTGTTTTATGTTTATTATAATGTGGCGTTTTATATTCATATATAGTTGTATGATAGTATGTTTGAAGTTTTTATGGACTACTAAGGTTCAAATATGTTGTTTTAATAATATTCACTTTATAATGTGTTGGTTTTGGGTGTTTTACCACACTCTTATGATTTTTTACAGTTTTTAAGAGTTTTAGTTGTTACAGTTGAACCCTACCTTATATATATGTAAGGATAATAAGAACTATCCTTTGTGAGAAAACTAAAAAACTCCATATTAGGCATGTACAATATATAATGCATGTATGTAATATGTTGTATATGTTATACTCCCCATATGCGGTATATACCGCAAACATGTAATGCCATATATTTGCACTATGTATTACACATGCGTGATATGAAGTTTTTTTGTACAAAGAAAATAATTTTCTCATGATCATGTCCATATATATATGGCAATTACAGGAAGAAATCTCATATTAGTTAAGAAAACAAAGAAACCCAAACGAATGGACCTCCTTTTGCCACGTGTTACACCTTTTTTTTGCAACGTGTTACGTGTAACAACCAGATGCAGCTACGTGTTACGTAACAACTTTTACTTTTCCAGAAAAAGCTGAAAGTCTACAAAAGCTGTTACACGTAACACGTGACAACCTCTGGTTGTTACACGTAACACAGTCTGCAAAAAGATGTAACACGTGGCAAAAGGAGGTTCATTCATTTAGGTTTCTTAGTTTTCTTAACTAATGTGAGTTTTCTTTCTATCTCTCCCCTATATATACACACACACACACACACTATATAACGCATATGAAGAGGACAAAAATGTAATTTTATATATTTCTAAGACTTTAAGGGGGTGTTTGGTGTTGCGTTTTCAAAATAGATTATGCGTTTTCAAAATAGATTTTGTGTTTTCAAAACTGCGTTTTGAAAAAGCATGTAGGTACATGCTTCTCCAAAACTGCGTTTTGGAGGCAGATAATCACTTTTCATCCAAACATTTTTAGATTATTTATGTTTTACAAACGTAATAATCAAATAATCACTTCAAAACGTAATCCAAAACACCCTCTAAGCAATACAACTTAAAACATATGGTACAAATGTACAGTTCTTAAAAATATATTGTTGACTTTTAAACCAACTACTCTTATGATTTTTGAAACAGCATAACCCTTTCATACGTTTATAAATATATTTTTAAATCACAACATAAAAACGAGCATTTTATTGTCTTTAATTTGAGTATGGTATTGCTATAGTTTTGTTTTTTTAATAACATGTTACGTAATTAACAGTGTTTGTGTTCCCCGCCACATCACGTGGGCACCCCTCTAATACATATATATAAGGTAAAGATCAAATACAAATAGGTTATAACGTGATAAACATGAAAAGTGAAGGATTTTTTTTTTTCCATTTACTTGGTCATGATCTTTAGTTGAACATTTTTTTATAGCTACTCACTTACTATACTACTCTACCAGAGTAATTATATAAACTATTTTAGATTTTATGACCAAAAATATTTAGCACGTTTAACACGTTAAGACCTAGATATAGGGCTGTAAACAAACCAAACGTTTGACGAACAGTTCGTGAAGCGTTCGGCGGGAGGTTTGTTTGTGTTTGTTCGTTTATTAAACAAACGAAAACGAACAAGAAATTTCGTTCGTTTAGTTAAATGAACAAACATGAACAGAGATCGCGTTCGTTCGTTTATGTTCGTGAACGTTCGGTAACGTATTCGCTTGTGTTCGATAGTTCATTAGTGTTTTTAGTTTTTATATTTATTTAAATATATCAAAATTCTGACAAATTAAATATCTAATAAGTGTCAATCTATTATATGTTCTCTTCATGAATGATTGTTTGTGTTCGTTTGTTTCCATTTGTGTTCATGATCATTAGTTTGTGCTCATTTGTGTTAGTCAACGTTCGTTGCCTAAAATTAACAAACAAACACGAACAAGTTCATTTCCTTAACAAACAAACACAAACATAAAATCTCGTTCGATAAGTGTTCGTGAACGGTTCGCGAACACATATATTTTTTAACAAACAAACACGAACAAGGTCTTGTTCATGTTCGTTCGGTTCGTTTACAGCCCTACCTAGATATAACATTACCCTATATACACACACGTGTTTATTATGTAATTATATATTTATTACACAAAATTCTTATTATTATAATTATACAAAAGTTTAGGCTCGTGACATAGTTCATGAGCCGCAGGCTCAAGCTCATTTAACCTTAGTATAATCATAGTATCAAGTAGCTTACAAGCGGTTAAACTCGTTAACATTCCTATAACGGTAAGATGAATATTAACATTACGAAAGAGAGTTTTGTTTTCTTGAATTTTACGTGAACTATATTCCTGTTATAACCGGCCATATGTGTTTACAAATTAAGACTTAACTAGTGTGATTGCTCCGCGCTACTTGGCGGAAAGTTGGTCGGTAGCTACTCGGTTTGTTATGGTACCAACATTCAGTATAATAACCAAAAAATAAAATCCGAAAAATAAAGGCTTCATAGGCCCAAAGGGATACCGATACGTCTTTTTAATCGATCGAAAACCATAAAGACAAAAAACCATACCGGTTCTGGTAAAATCGACACTGATATCGATATTTTTTGGTATTGTATTAGCACTCGGTATAGCTTACGACTCAAAAAGTACTCTATTTTGAATAGAATTCATGAAAAAACTAAAACTTTACTATTTTTCATGCTACTCGAATAAAATTTATATATCGAAATGTAAATAAAAGTAAATATATTTCAATCATGTTTTCATAATTTTATATAACATAGACTTAAAAGAGGAAAAGATAATATATTGAAAATTAATAATCGTACAAATTAGATGTTTGATTTCTTATATCAAAATGAACATTTAAATTGAGCCCTTTAAATTATATATAGTTACAATAAAAAGTGAGATGTACATAACTTCAAGTTGGTATTTTTTTTGAGTTAATTAGATAGTTAGTCCCTGTGGTTTGCACAAAATAACATACTTAGGCACTAATAGTTTAAAATCACTTTCTAGGGTATTAACTTTTTATTTTGTAACGTTTGGAGGTATTAACTTCTAGGGTATTAACATAGTTAGTCCCTGTGGTTTGCACAAAATAGCATACTTAGGTACTAATAGAATGTGATTTTAAACCTACAAATAACGTTAATACCTCCAAATGTTACAAAATGAAAAGTTAATACCCTAGAATGTAATTTTAAACTATTAGGCAAGGAGGGGCGGTTCCGTTATACAATCACGGAATGATGTATAACGCGTGAACTTTCCATTTTCCCACCCCCACAACAAAGTTTCACGTGTTGTATTTTCCACGAAATCGATTTTCGTTATTTTCTTCACGCGTTATTGTTTTGTTTTGTGAGTGTAATTGTTGGTTGGGGGGAAATTGTTGGGTGTGGTGGTGAGTGATGACCACCCCCACTAAAAAAAGTTGTGAGTGATGGAAAAATGGTCACTAGTGACCACCCCCTCCCCTTAGTACCTAAGTATGTTACTTTGTGCAAACCACATGGACTAACTATGTAATTAACTCTTTTTTTGTCTTTTATTATGTTTTTTTTATTTTTACCCTTCAACATTTAGTATTGGTACTAACAACCCTTCAACTTTTTTAAAAAATTATAATAATTTTTACGTTTTTATTTTTATGTACGTGTGTGTATAACTTCAAGTTGATTACGTTTTTTTTTTTTGAAAATGGTAGGCTCAGATATAATATGTTCTTTTTGCTTTTTTTTTTTATGTACGTTTTCAGTTGATATACGTTTTGACATAAATTTTGTTTTACAACAAGTCGGGTCAAATATAATACGTTTTCATTAGACTGTATAAATTCGACTTACATTACGTTTTGACGCCACCGCGATGCGCGGTACCATTTTTAGCTTAAAAAGAACATAATTTTGTACTTATTTTTATGTACATGTCGGTATAAGTTCAAATTTTTTGACGTAAATTTCTTTCGCAAATAAGTCGGGTCAAATATAATATGTTTTCGTGCTTATTTTTTATATACATCTTCAGGTTATCTACGTTTTGATGTAACTTTTGTTCGAAAACGATTCGGATCTTCACGATACAAATCCAAGTTACTTTACATTTGAACCTTCCGCAACATGTGAGAAATTTACTAGTTGTTATAACAAAAGAAAAAGGGAAAGACAAAGTCAAATGACCAATGTTCATCCTGAAGTTATCAATTTGATATATGCTTGTTTTATGATGGTGATGAGTGAAGAAAATTCCACAGATATATGTGGATGATAAGTGAAGGGTATGCTCAGGGCCGGCCCAAAGGTAAGCCAAATGAGGCTTGGGCCACCAAAACTACAGGGCCTCCATAATTTGATGAAACCACAGTCCATTTATAAAAGATTTAGGTTGTGGATTATCAACAGGTTGATGGTTGGTACTGTAGTGGTTTTGTGTATGTGTGGATGTTGGTGAGACCCAGGTTCGAATCCTTGGTGCACCATTTTTTTTCTTGTTTTTAAATTTTAACACGATCTTTCAAATAATTACACTTGGGCCTTTCAAGTTTAACTTTCAAATACATACATTCTTTAGGGAAAAAGGCCACAAGATTTTACTTCGCCTTAGGCCACCAAAATGGTTGAGCCGGCATGCTCGTCGGCCACGTGTGGGGCTTTGATCCTTACTTTCCCCTCGCTAATGATCAAGATCATTGTTGGACAAACATGCAAACGAACATTTTGATGTCTTTAAGATAAACATATTAATGTTTAGAGATATTACACAAACAGATGTTTTACAGCTTAAAACCAATCTACATACTAAGGGTATGTTTGGCAAAAGTAGTTAGTGGCTGGAAGCTGTAGTCAGTGGCGGACCCAGGAAATTTTCCATGGGGTGCGGAACATTTTTAAAAATTTTAGGCCCTAAGATATATAAATAAAAAATCGGTTCGTATTGGGTCGGTTCGGGTCATGTAAAACAAAAGACTAAATTTATATAATCATCAAAAACACGTCAAACCTTGTTACAAACATAATTAAAACGTCGTCCTACGGGTTTTCATTTTTTGAAATCTATCCAAAACATCATCTAAACCTACTTTCTTAAGCAACTCTTTCTCTATATAACATATACAACCTTCACTTAAATTCTCATCGCTAATCCGATTACGCAAGTATCCACATCAACGAATCCGGAAGACGTATCAACTTTCCTCTTGAGAAATCGTGTCATAATGTCGCTGCTCATTGTTCATATCGGCTATCACAAAGAAATTGATCTATAAGTTCATGGCTCCATAACATATTACATAATGTATCAACTATTCAAGCCCTAAATATCATAATGTAAATTACTCTAAAAATCATCTAAACAACATATACACCATAAAAAAAAGCCAAACGTTCTTCACTAAAAAAAAGCCAAACATACTGTGGTATGCGGCTATAAAAAAAGACAAAATATCATCACTAACAAAATATAACACACCATAACATAATGAAAACAAAACGAAGCACATGTCTACTATGGTTAGTATGCGGCTATAATAGGCTGCTGGAGGTGGATAATATCAACCAAAAATCAACAAAAAATCATCAAAAATAACAAAGAAACTTACCCGTGTTTAATCGGCGGTGATATGGTGGCTGCTGACTGTTCACTGTTGTCGCTATTGATGTTCTGATCGCTGGCGTGCAAGGACGATAAAGAGAGCATGATAGAATATGTAAGGGTTTTGGGCTTGTTTATTTTATTTTAGTTTGAAATATTGTTGATTTATTGGGTTTGTTTATTGGGCTAAGACTTAGTAGTGAGCTAGTTAAATGTATTGGGTATTTGGGTTTAGTTATTTAGGTATTAAAAGTTATATAATTTAGGTAGCATTTTTTATAAAATAATAGTTTACTAAAGAATATTTTTAAAATATAAGTTGATAACACTTTTTACCTAAGGGGTGCGGATGAAAAATTCCTCGGGTTGGGCTTAGGTCCTCCCCTGGCTGTAGTTTTTTTAGATATATATGGGGTATGTTTGGCATGGAGCTTTTTGGAGCTTTTAGAAGCTTCTAGCTTTAAGCTTTTAAGATAAAGCTCTTATTCAATAAAAAGCCTTGTTTGGTTGAAGGGACTTGAAGCTTTTAGGTTAGGAACTTGAAGCTTTTGATTGAAAGCTACTAGTAGTAGCGTTTAGAATTAGCTACAAGCTTTTAGGGAAAAAATGACTTTTTTAACCTCTAAAGATAATAAACTTTTTAATGAAAAAACTTTTTAAATTTTTAGTTATGTCCATTTTGGTCATTTTATTAAAAGCTCCAGCTATTCTGCCAAACACCAAAATATATCTAAAAAGCTACAACTACTAACTACCAGCTAACAGCTTCCAGCCACCAGTCAACAGCTACTTTTGCCAAACATACCCATGGTGTTTGGCAGAGTAGCTGGAGCTTTTAATAAAATATATACAATGACCAAAATGGACATAACTAAAAATTTAAAAAGTTTCTGCATTAAAAAGTTTATTATCTTTAGAGGTTAAAATAGTCATTTTTCCCTAAAAGCTTATAGCTCCTTCTGAACGCTACTAGTAGGAGCGTTTAACCAAAAGCTTCAAGCTCCTTCAACTAAACAAGACTTTTTATTGGGTAGAATTTTTTTCTTAAAAGAGCTAGAAACTCCTAAAAGCTCCTAAAACTCCATGCCAAACATACCTTGAATAGTAACAATAGATAAATAAATATTATTATTTTATAGATCGATTTATTTAATATAAAACAGGAATATGGATAACTACAAATAAATGTAGAAAATGGGTATCTCATATATTGGGATAAAGTCCTTATCCATCGGCATCTTCTACTTGTCTCAAATTTGGATTACTTTCATATGGTGTACAAATTTCAAGTTATTAAATAAAAACTAGTTGTAGGACCTGTGTGATCACACGGGTAGCTTTAACAATCATCGAAATAGATTATAATACATCATTTATATTGTTTGTATTTAGTTACATATCTTTATAAAACAATGTTAAAGCCAATATGTGTTAGCACATAAAAATTTAATTACCGTGTTACGAAAAAATGATTAGCTAAGGTTTGATATAGAAATAACCTAACTAATTGATAATATGTTGTCTAAAATGAAAGCATAACCTAATTTTATGTTGTCTAATAATAAAAAGATGACCTAGTATCCAACTGAATTGAAAAATGAAATATTTAGTGTACTACAACTGTAAATAACTCAGTTCTATTTACATAATGTAAAAACAATATGTCACCAATGCACAAACTTTCATTAAAACCAGTCTTATTTGGCCCAAAGAAAAGTTGTTCTTACCTAAGTGTAACAAACGGGTTTTCTTTAGTAAATGAGATCAAATTACATCTTACATTCTATTAAAAAGAATTTGAATAATAAAATCTTATCTATTAATTTATTAAAAGTTAAAAAGAAAAGAGATCCATTTATAAAATTTCTTAATAAATAACAAAAAGTTTATTTTCAAAAAAAGAGTGATTATAAATCAAATATAAAAAAGATTAATTAGTTAAATAACTCTTTTTAAGAATCCTGATTAAATAGATCAAATGCACCGATCATCATCATCATCATCATCATCATCATCATCATCATCATCATCACACTTCTCAAAAAATCTCCAAATCTCTCTCTCAACTCTGAACATCGATCATCATCATCTTCATCCATCTTCATCTTCATCATCTTCACCCATCTTCATCATCTTCATCCATCTTCAAATCTTGTGTACCTTATTTTTTCTGTTTTACACCGATCATCATCATCTTCATCCATCTTCATCGTCTTCATCCGTCTTCATCATCTTCATCCATCTTCATCTTCAAAACAGAGGTTTGGATCATCATCTTATCTATATATGTTTTTGATATTTGTGATATTTTTGTGAAAAAACAGAGGGTTGATTTGGGTATTTTGGTTTCAGTTTTTGATAATGATAATCTGAATGCCGCATGATGATGATGATAATCAGTTATTTGTGAATGTTTTTGTGAAAAAACATAGGGTTGATTTGGGTATTTTGGTTTCAGTTTTTGATAATGATAATCCGAATGCCGCATGATGATGATGATAATCAGTTATTTGTGAATGTTTTTGTGAAAAAAACAGAGGGTTGATTTGGGTATTTTGGTTTCAGTTTTTTATAATGATAATCTGAATGCCGCATGATGATGATGATAATCAGTTTTTTGTGAATGTTTTTGTGAAAAAACAGAGGGTTGATGATGATGATAATCAGTTTTTTGTGAAAAAACAGAGGGTTGATTTGGGTATTTTGGTTTCAGTTTTTGATAATGATATCTGAATGCCGCATGATGATGATGTTGATAATCAGTTTTTTTGTGAAAAAACAGAGGGTTGATTTGGGTATTTTGGTTTTAGTTTTTTATAATGATAATCTGAATGCCGCATGATGATGATGATAATCATTTTTTTGTGAATGGGTTGATTTGGAGTATTTTGGTTTCAGTTTTTCAGGTTTGTTTGTGATGTTTTTGTTCTGTTTGTTTGTTTTGTTTTTTGTTCTGCTTTGTTATGTTTGTTTGTTTTGCTTTGAAAAAAGAGAGGTTTGATTTGTTTTGCTTTGTTCAGCTTTGTTTGCAATGTCTTTTGTGAAAATATTATACAGAATGGTTGCGGATGTAAAGATACGCAAAACACCAACTACGAAGGCGAGAACACTTGACAACCTCCTAGAAGATGGTGCGGTGCACATAAGGAACTGATTGATCAAAACGATCAATTGCATATGAATGAATACAACCCCAGTGGCAGATATGTAATTAGCGAGCTCTGGAATTTCAAGGAAAATCGAAGAGCTACACTGGGGTTATATTCATTCATATGAATGAATATAACCCCAGTGGCAGATATGTAATTAGCTACACTGGGGTTATATTCATTCATATCTGCTACATTCCGAAGTGCACCCGTCAGTAAAGATCCACAATTGCTTGTGGTGGTATGACGTTTTGTCTCTGTATTGTATGTTACGGTCTTTTGTTATCGAGTCTGTAAGTTCCGTCAAGTCTACGAAGTTGGTATGACGTTTTGACTCTGTATTGTATGTATTAAAAGTTTACATTTAATATATAATTTAGGCTTTAATAATTTGTTATATATAGAATACCTTTAATTATTAGATTGCATTTATTTAAAAAGAGTTAATTATTAGATTGAATTTATTTAAAAAGAATTAATTTAAATTATTAAATCAATGATTTCTTAACAAAAAAGCAAGAAAAGAATTTAGGGGCTCAGGTTGATATTTCACTCATACCATAGGGACGCAAAGTGTTATTAATATATGCCAAAAGACGGTCTTACCCCTGGATCAAACGGTCAAACAGACGGCACACTGACGGAGGGACTCAAAGTGTTATGAATTCATAAGCTCAGGGGCTCAAAAAACGAAAAAATGAATTTAGGGGCTCAGGTTGATGTTTCACACAAACCACAGGGACGCAAATTGCATTTTTCTCTAACTATAATGATAAAAGTTTTTGTCTATGTAAATATGTAAACTATCATGTGAACAAATACTTGATGAATTCACATTCGCATTTTAGTTAAGTATACATTAAACTTGTCGACTGATTAACTATAGAAATAAGAGAAGCATAACTAACGCAAGAAACATTATTTGTTGCCAATATACCAGTTCAATACAAGATAAGCATAACAAACACACGGGTAAAGATGTTAGAATCAGAGGCCCTCATGATTGTGTTTGTTTGTATAAATTGAGCAAATCAATAGATATGAACTGAGATTAAATGCAGCGGAAATAAAAACAAACTTTGTAAACACAATGAAAGGAAAAATAGTTTTGATAAACACATGCATGCTTCTCATTGAGTGGAATGATTACAATCAAAAGCTTACATGCATGCCTACAACAAAAACTCCCAGTCTGCCTGATGCTCCCTGGTTGATCGCACAAGATGCAAGGATTGGATTGGAGGAGAAGAAGTCACTCAATCAATCAAATGTAACTGCTGTCCATTAATGTCACACCCCGAATTCCACGTGTCACCGGTGGGCCCGGTGGGGGAGTATCGTGACGTGGTTGGCAACGTAATAGTCAAACAACACAATATCAATATGCACAGCGGAAGCAATTTAAAATAAGATACGACCGAATTTATTTATTGTAAACAAAGTCACAATTATCCGGTGTTTATCCACAGTAGGATCGAAACAAAATAACATTTAATTGTTCAACAGACTTCGGCATCTTAAGTGTGCGAGACTTCTAATGATGCTTAGGAGAATCCCAGCCTATTTCGCCTAGTACCTGCATTTAATCTTTTTGGGAAAATACGTCAGTTTACACTGGTAAATACATTCAACTGACTCATTTTATAAAATGATTGAAAATTGGTTTGGATGCACATGACATAAACATTTTATTTTAACTTGGGAGAATTATTTAATATTATAATCTTGTGAACGATTTACATGTTACTTATGCGTTCAGTAGCCCGGACGTATCCGGGTTAAAGATCAATAGACACACCACTTTAAGTGAGTTATACACGGGAGTACGCCTACACCCCGTGCTCAGGTCGTGGCTATCTCGTAAGATAATGCCGAGGATATCCGGGACATGGTCATTAACCCCCCAAAGGCTGTAAAGTAAACACATCTGTTTAAAACGAGCCGATCAAATTATTCAATTAACCACTAAGCGTGGAAGATTTGATGCTCGATCAAGCGGTACGCTATGTACCGTAACCCAAGCCCGTATAGGGAAAATAAGTTAAAAGTATTTACCTTTGCAAGTATAAATCCTTAATTGAATAAACTGCAGATAGCTTTTACTGGTTTTCCTAATCTGGAACGAAGGTTTAATATAACCTATTAGAATACTAACGGGTCTTTAATTAAGCTTAAGCTTATACCGGTTAGTTTTAACGATACGGTTCGTACGCACGATTAAGCGAAGACCGGATAGAATGTGATTTAGACCCGAAAAGTTTGAGGACTTGTTTAATATGGGTTTACTACTCACATTCTGGATTTTGAGATAAAAATGATATCGTTTGACCCGTTTCGGCTAGTTTATGCAAACTAGTTACATAAACCGAACCGAACGCGTATAACGCATGACGGGTAATCGAAAGGGTCGCGAACAGGTTTCCTAAGTTAATACGCTTTAAATATGTTGTGATATCATTATGATATCTTCCATAATGCCCATAACGAGTTTAATCCCTAAATACGCCCCGTAGGGGTATTTCGGTCATTTTAAGGGTTATAAAAGAGATTTATAATACTTCTGAGATACGGGTCTGATTTAATCAGCAAAATTATTAATTTTAACAGACCACAACAGTTGGTGAAGAGTCTCATTTCCCAAAATGGTTTTAAACCCAAATTATGCGTTTAATACGCGTATGAAGCCGTTTTAAGCGACGTACGGTTTAAAATACCATTCTGAGTTTTCTGATCAGCAAAACAGGCTCAAAACACTCTATTTATTATTTTAAATCAGTGGCAATTGGATTGGTATCAAACGGATTCGTAAAACTCGTTTTATGGCCTAAAAGGGCATATTCGGTATTAACCGAATCAATGCGATAAGCCTAGCTTAAGATCAGTTTAAAAATAATTAAAAATCTTCAAAAATCCCAAATTATTATTTAACATCAGTGGGTAAAAGTTTTGGTACCGAAAATCGGGTTTAGATAGGCTATGCGCTAATCGCGCCGTTTAATTAATAAAAACCTTATTATTTACGCTAATGCGCATATCTCCTAATCTAGACCTCCGATTGACGTGAAAATTTACGTACATGTTTAATAATCAGTAACTAAGATTATTGTACTTCCACATTTTCAAAATTCTCGTTGTATGGTCATAAGGGCATTACGGTCCAATTTAAGCGATTAACGGAAACGTGTGCATGCATCGGATAATCAACGAAACAAGTACAGAGACTTATACTAACATGCAACCCTACTCTAATGAAGCACTATGGCATCTTTGAATCAAACTAAAACGGGTCAGAACCGAAGTCAAAGCAAAAGTCAAGGTTTTGCGCCTTTCGGTTCCGAACCGGGTTTTAACAGAAATTTGTCGAGTCGGGCAAGCGTAGACAAGTTTTTATACTTATTATTATGTTATATTAAGGTTAAAACAGGTTACACACCTTTCGGATCATTAATTGTGCATTAAATCGCATTTTGTATTTCTGTTGACTTTTTCGGTCAACGTTTGACCCGACAAACGACCTAGTTAGGTCTGGAATCAGGGGGAACCCTTTTAGGGTCTTATTACCCACATAATTACCAACCTAACGGTACTTTTATTTCGGGTTACGACTGAGTCAACTTTAAATAAACTGGAAGTCAAACGTTAAGTACGATATGTTGACTTCTAAGCTAAAAACTAAACTAAACATAATTAAGAGAGTTTAGGCAACTTACAAGGTGATTAATGAAGGACTAGGAATGCCTTTGATCTGCTTGCAAGCTTCCCAAGTGATCAGATTGTTTGAAAATGTTGTGAGGAATGTTTGTGAATGAATGGTTTCTTTATATACTAGTTTCAAACACCACAACAAAGTGACAACCAAGTCTAGGGCCACCCACAATTGATCAACACTTGTAAGTAGTGTGTAGGGATGCCTAGGAGCCATGCACATGCAAGAAAAACCAGCCTAGAGGGTAACAATCGTGACAAACAGCCAACAGCAGGTAATCTGTCGCTGGGCACCCCCTCGCGTAGCGCGAGGGTCCGTCGCGCTACGCGACGACCTCTGCAGAATCAGTTTTTGATTTTGTTTGTTGTGTTTCGAAAGGGCAGCCGTAACTTCTGACTTTGGGGCATCAATTATCACTTAGGGCCCTTCATAATGTGTCTAGAATAGTTTCATACCCTACCATTATCCATTGCTTCAATTGGATCCAATAACAAGACCCGAAAACAACGGGTTTCCATTCTTTTCTTCGTAGAATCCTATCATACAAATTCCAATTCCATTATTGGCAATAATTCCCTGAATTGAGGGTGCATAGATGTGTAAAATATTAACTCGGGTCTTGGGATTTATAATTGAGGTGTTCAGAGGTAATAATTTAACATGACGCCACTTTAAATCCTACTGAAAACATCTTTATTAAATCCGGGTTTTCAACGCGTTTTTGTTTGACATGACACGTGTCGTTTTAATATTAAACCCGAAATTTGCGAGGTGTTACATCCTCACCCCCTTAAAATAAATCTCGACCCGAGATTTACTGAAACAAATAAGGGTATTTTTCTTTCATGGTGGATTCTAATTCCCACGTATATTCGGGACCTCTTCGGGCATCCCATTTGACTTTTACAAAAGGTATATGCTTTCTTCGAAGCTTCCTTACCTGTCGATCTTCAATCGACAAAGGTTTTTCAACAAACGTTAAGCTCTTATCTATTTGCACATCTGTATGTGGCATGACATGTGAATCGTCAGCGGAACACTTCTTTAGATTGCAGATGTGGAACACATTGTGAATTCCACTGAGCTCTTCTGGTAAGTTCAACTTGTAGGCAACTGACCCGACACGTTCGATAACCTCGAAAGGTCCTATGTATCTCGGGCTTAGTTTGCCTTTCTTACCAAATCGCATCACCCCTTTCCATGGTGACACTTTAAGTAGGACTTTGTCACCTACTTCGAAGTGGAAGTCCTTACGACTTGGATCCGCGTAACTCTTCTGCCTATTCCGGGCAGCTTGGAGATTGTTACGAATCTGGACAATCTTGTCCGTCGTTTCGAACACGATCTCTGGTCCTGATAACTGGACTTCTCCAACTTCCGCCCAACAAACTGGCGATCTACACTTTCTACCGTATAATGCCTCAAAAGGCGCAGCCTTTATGCTGGTATGGTAGCTATTGTTGTAGGAGAATTCGATCAATGGTAGGTTCTTATCCCAGCTACCTCCCAAATCGATCGACATGCGCGTAGCATGTCTTCCAACGTTTGAATAGTACGCTCACTCTGACCGTCTGTCTGAGGATGGTAAGCCGTACTAAAGTTCAAACGTGTGCCCAAGGATTGTTGGAAACTCTTCCAAAAATGTGACGTGTACCTAGTATCCCGGTCAGAGATAATAGCTACAGGTATGCCGTGTAGGGCTACAATCTTATCAACGTATAACTGGGCTAACATATCGGAGCTATAAGTCTCCTTGATGGGTAAGAAATGAGCTGACTTAGTCAGTCGGTCAACTATAACCCATATTGTATCATTTCCTTTCCTCGTCTTGGGTAACTTGGTAATAAAATCCATAGTTACCATCTCCCACTTCCACGTAGGAAGTTCAGGCTGTTGTAGCAAACCTGACGGTTTCTGATGCTCGGCTTTGACTTGCGCACATGTCAAGCATTTTGCTACATGGGCGGCTACAGACTTTTTCAAGCCTATCCACCAATAATTCGCCTTCAAATCCTGGTACATCTTATCAGCTCCAGGATGAACGGAGTATTTGGAACTATGGGCTTCTTGGAGGATGACATCACGAAGTCCTCCAAAAATTGGAACCCATATTCGTCCGTTTAACCATAAAATTCCGTCCTTGCTAAGAGTTAACTGCTCCTCAGTTACTCCTAACTTTTCATTAGGATAGTTAGCTTCCAACACAGCTTCCTTCTGTGCAGCTAACACCCTTTCTATCAAACTGTTCTTTATCTCCATACGCTTGGCGTTAATTCGAATGGGTTTAACCCTTTCCTTTCTGCTCAAGGCATCAGCGACTACATTCGCTTTGCCGGGATGGTATTTGATTTCACAATCATAATCATTTAAAGTTTCCATCCAACGGCGTTGCCTCATGTTTAATTCTTTCTGGTTAAACAGATGCTGGAGGCTCTTGTGATCAGAAAAGATCACAAACTTGATTCCATAAAGATAATGCCTCCACAGTTTTAGTGCGAACACAACGGCACCCAATTCCAAGTCATGGGTGGTGTAATTCTTTTCGTGCACCTTTAACTGTCGTGATGCATAGGCAATCACCTTGCCTTTCTGCATAAGCACACACCCCATGCCAGTGTGTGATGCATCACAATAAACTACAAATTCTTCAGCGCCTTCAGGTAAGGTAAGCACAGGAGCGTTGCTCAACTTTTGTTTCAAAACATCGAAGGACTCTTGCTGCTTAGGATCCCAAACGAATTTTACTTTCTTCTTGGTCAAGGAAGTTAGGGGTGCAGCAATCCTTGAAAATTTTTCAATAAAACGCCTGTAATAACCTGCCAATCCCAAGAAGCTACGAATCTCCGTAGGTGTCTTTGGCTCCTGCCAATTCATAACAGCTTCCACTTTAGCGGGATCCACCTGGATACCACGCTCACTAACCACGTGTCCAAGGAATTGGACTTCTCGTAGCCAAAATTCACACTTAGAGAATTTGGCGTAGAGCTTCTCCTGACGTAGAAGTTTGAGAATACAACGAAGGTGTTTCTCGTGGTCAGCTTGGTTCTTAGAATAAATAAGGATGTCATCAATGAAGACGATAACAAATTTATCTAAGTAAGGCTTGCAGACACGATTCATGAGATCCATGAACGCGGCTGGTGCATTAGTGAGCCCAAAAGGCATCACTAGGAACTCGTAATGACCGTAGCGAGTCCTGAATGCAGTCTTGTGAACGTCTTCATCCATAACCTTCAACTGATGGTATCCTGACCTCAGATCAATCTTTGAGAAGTAACTTGCCCCTTGAAGTTGATCGAACAAATCGTCGATCCTGGGCAATGGATATCTATTCTTGATCGTGACTTTATTAAGCTCGCGATAGTCGATGCACAGACGCATCGACCCATCCTTCTTTTTGACAAACAGGATTGGCGCTCCCCAAGGAGATGAACTAGGTCGAATGAAACCCTTAGCTAGCAATTCATCTAGCTGCGTCCGCAACTCCTTCATTTCGGTGGGTGCCAATCTGTATGGTGCTCTAGCAACTGGTGCCGCTCCGGGGATGATGTCGATCCTGAATTCAACTTGTCTATCTGGTGGCAAACCAGGTAGATCTTCAGGAAACACTTCTGGGTATTCAGAGATGACAGGGATGTCTTCTAACTTCGGTTTGGGCTCATCGATAATTACCTGTGCCATGTAGATGACACACCCCTTCTTCAAACACTTGGAAGCCTTGAGCATAGTAACGTGTTCAGGCAGTCCGTACTGGGTATCTCCCCGAATGGTAAGTGATTCACCAGACGGAGTCTTTATTACCACCTGTTTCTGGTTACAGACGATTTGGGCCTGGTTATGAGATAACCAGTCCATACCCAGAACTATGTCAAAACCGGCCAATTTAAAAGGAAGTAGAGACAGGGGAAAAGAATGGTTCTTAATGGATATAGCACATCCATCTAACACAGTAGAGACGGTTTCTATGGTACCATCTGCTAACTCTACCTCATAGTTCACTTTTAGGGTTTTGACAGGTAAATTCAACAATTTACAAAACTTATGATCTACGAAAGACTTATCTGCGCCTGAATCAAAAAGTACTCTTGCAAAAACATCATTTACAAGGAAAGTACCTGTTATGACGTTATCATCCTGCACAGCTTCTTTCGCATCCATCCTGAAGACTCTGGCGTTAGTCTTCTTAGCCTCCTCAGGCTTCTTGTTGTACTTAGGGAAGTTAGTCTTTATGTGGCCCTTTTCATTGCAACGGTAGCACGTTGCATCTTTCATCTTCTTGCAATCCAAGGTTTTGTGTTCCTTGGACTTGCACAAACCACAAGCAAAAGACCTTGACTCGTTATTCGAGTTTGATTCGAGTCTGCACTTTCCAAAGTGCTGTTTCTTGCAAGTTTTGCATGTGGGCTTCTCTCCAGAACGATGCCCTTCTTTCTTCGAATCAGATCCCTTCTTGTGATCACCGCTCCCACGGTGCTTCTTGTTCGACTTACGCGAACCATCATCTTCATGCTTCCTCTTCTCGGCCGCCTTATTCCTCTGCGATCTCTGCCGGACCGCATCAAGAGTGAGGGATAAGGATAGGTCAGTTACAGACCTGAAGGTAACTGGCCGAGAAGCTTTTACACTGGACTTGATCTCGGGTTCCAAACCACCAATAAAGCGAGCGATTCTCTTGGGCTCCGGGGTTACCAGGTAGGGAACCAGCCGAGACAGTGTATTGAAGCTTGTCAAATAAGCTTGGCAATCGAGGTTCTTCATCACCAAGGATAGAAAGTCATATTCTATCTTTTCCACCTCGTGTTGAGGGCAGAAATTTTCTTTGATCAGGGCAATGAATTGATCCCACGTCATACTATACAACGGGATCTTTCCTGAGGCCTCCATTAGAGATCTCCACCATGCCAACGCCTCACCTTTGAAGGACTGTGAGACAAATTTAACCACATCACCTTCAGCACATCCGCTGATGTCCACGACCGTGTCCATCTCATCGAGCCACGTCATACAGTCGACGGCTCCTTTCTCTCCCGTAAAATCCCTGGGTTTACAAGACACAAAGTACTTATATGTGCAACCCTTGTTACGGGGTCCTTGATGCAGTACTAATTGCTGAGATGGATTACTTTGGTGGTTGGTGGACTGGCGATCATCATCGTTTTTCTTTGGTCCATCCTTTTTGGGAGGAGGCTTGTTATGAGCCTCAGAATGTGTCCTTGGCTTTGAATGTGATACAGAGTGAGTCCTACTTCGGGTACTACTGTATTCTTCATATTGTCTATCCAAAGCTTGAGTAACAGCACCGTCTATTATTGCTTTTAGTTCAGCGCCCGTTAATGTAATCTGGGCGTTCTCATTTGGCTCCACTGGATGGCTATTGACTTCATTAGAGTTAGCCATTTGTATTGAACTGTTGCAGAAAACAAGGACAATAATTTATTTGGGAGTTTATTATGGAATTACCCCTTAGGGTAACTCGTTAACCATGGTAAACAGAGACCATATTTGGTTAACTTATTAATCGTATTTATTTAGGATTTTAATTAAAATTTATCCTAAACATAAACAATAACAATATATATTAGCACATAAGGCTTGGTCACATGGACAATTTAAATTATAAGCTATGACTTCAGAGAATCAAGACTTTTAAGGGTTGAACCTAGTTCATTACCTTTATTAGACAGGGAGTCAAAGCTACCACTGTCTTTTGGCTCATATGGAAATGAGCAGGGCCCGTAGGCATTATATTACCACGTATGGTAAAATATGATCATCTTAATTGATGATGTACCCAGGATTCAGAGATCATTAAACTGGGTTAGGAATCTTCTAAAGAATTCCTTTATAAAAATACGTATGTGATTTTAACGAATCACTTCTGCCAGGAGTGTTAACATGTTTTAAGATGTTAACAGGGAATTGAATCTTTTAAACAGGTCTTACCACTTTGGCCCGGTCTTATATTTGACACGTGGCTAGGTTTCACTCTTTAAGATCCTTAATTAAATAAATTTCATAGGCAGATTAATTTAAAAAGGAATGATTTTAATTTATTTATTTCATTTATATTTTATATATGCACATAATGGCAAACATGAAATTTATAAAACAAACATTCCATTAATTATACATAGGTTACATATTGCCCTAAACGGGTCTTTTCACACAAACCATTTCCCACGTAGGGGTCAAACAAGTACTTACCCGCGCAGGGGTTAAATTTAAAACATAAGTCCTCGCAGGGACTGATTACTTAAATAAATGTCCACGCAGGGACTAGGTACAAAGATAAATGTCCACGCAGGGACTACATACACACATAATTGTCCACGCAGGGACTTAATTTTAAAGTAGACATACACACATAAAGGATTTACTGATCCTTCTTGCTCTTTCCCTTGATTAAGTTCGTCAAGGTCTTGAACATCCCCTGGTTACGCCGTCGGTCTTCCCGTGCCTCATGCCGCACCTCCCTAATACTTTGTAGGATCTCCTGATGCAGTGGTGGCGACATCTGCAGAGACGGCGGGGGTTGTTGGTAGTACGGGGGTTGTGTAGGCATCTGGTATCCCTGTGCTGGGTAGCCTACTCCCCAAGGACCTCCATACGGTCCCTCCTGGTTAAGGGCGTTGTAATTAGCTGCTACCAAATACGGGTCGGCTTCAGCGTAACCGAGGTTAGTGTGAGTCGGTGGCTCAAATGGGTTGTACATTGAAGGACCCGTGTATGCCGGTATCTGGTTATCAAAACCTATTGGTGGCGGTTGCTGCGCGACGGGGTTTGATGGTCCACCAAATTGTGGAACTTCTTGAACCGGCTGATAATTTCTGCCACTTGACTGTAGAGGAGAGCTGAAATGAAACTCTTCTCTTCGTGTGGTCATCCGGGCTCCGGTTCTCATATGTCTTTGCGGTTGCGGAGGCGCCGGTTGAACTGGTGGCGGTGGAGGCGGTGGCGTAACTGCCACAAACTGGTGATTCCCAGAGGAATCTTGATGATGCTGCTGCTGCTGCTCATGCGGCGAAGAATAGTGAGGCTGATGCTGCTCATGCGGCGACGAATAGTGAGGCTGATGCTGCTCATGCGGCGACGAATGGTGAGGAGGTGTATAATACCATTCGTGCCTAGTAAAGATAGCCTGGAAGCTATCTGGACCATTATAGGGTGGCCCGTGATAAATGGAACTATCCGAGACCTCGATTGGGTGGTTGGGAGTTCCTGATGCGGGTTCTACGGGGCCGTCTTCCTCGTCCATATCATTTCCTCCAGAAAAATGGTCCTCCGGTCCCAATGGGTTAAAACCCAATGGTTCTTGTATATAATTCGCCGGGTTAAACTGGCCTTGAAAGAATGGAGTGGGTTCTCCAAAAGGGCGGTGCGACATTGATCGCTGTAATGGTATGTACGGATGGTGTGAGTCTCTAGGCTCATTTTCTGATTGTGGCCCGTAGGAGTCTTGAGCGGGAGTCGTCGAGCTGTTCGAAACCGACCGTCTTGCTGGTTGAAAGAGACCTCTCTGGTTCCGTCGAGTACCATCACTCTCGGCGGGGATAGGACCTCGTGTATTCGAAGGTCCTGCTTCGTGATCGTTGGGGGCGGCTACCGGCCCCTTTCCACGCCCTCGCGTACGCAAGAATCTTGGAGGCATCTTTGTTATTTCCTGTCAATAAAGCATGAGATGACAATAACAAAAATATAAAAATTTAAAGGACAAAACAAAAACCGAATAAGGTGGAATTTGTCCTAGGTTATAAGTCTAGACTCGAAGGTTTAGATATGTGCAATTGTGTAACTGAGATTAAACACAAAAGGTTAGTGTTTAATTCACTCAGAGTTGGCTCTGATACCAACCTGTCACACCCCGAATTCCACGTGTCACCGGTGGGCCCGGTGGGGGAGTATCGTGACGTGGTTGGCAACGTAATAGTCAAACAACACAATATTAATATGCACAGCGGAAGCAATTTAAAATAAGATACGACCGAATTTATTTATTGTAAACAAAGTCACAATTATCCGGTGTTTATCCACAGTAGGATCGAAACAAAATAACATTTAATTGTTCAACAGACTTCGGCATCTTAAGTGTGCGAGACTTCTAATGATGCTTAGGAGAATCCCAGCCTATTTCGCCTAGTACCTGCATTTAATCTTTTTGGGAAAATACGTCAGTTTACACTGGTAAATACATTCAACTGACTCATTTTATAAAATGATTGAAAATTGGTTTGGATGCACATGACATAAACATTTTATTTTAACTTGGGAGAATTATTTAATATTATAATCTTGTGAACGATTTACATGTTACTTATGCGTTCAGTAGCCCGGACGTATCCGGGTTAAAGATCAATAGACACACCACTTTAAGTGAGTTATACACGGGAGTACGCCTACACCCCGTGCTCAGGTCGTGGCTATCTCGTAAGATAATGCCGAGGATATCCGGGACATGGTCATTAACCCCCCAAAGGCTGTAAAGTAAACACATCTGTTTAAAACGAGCCGATCAAATTATTCAATTAACCACTAAGCGTGGAAGATTTGATGCTCGATCAAGCGGTACGCTATGTACCGTAACCCAAGCTCGTATAGGGAAAATAAGTTAAAAGTATTTACCTTTGCAAGTATAAATCCTTAATTGAATAAACTGCAGATAGCTTTTACTGGTTTTCCTAATCTGGAACGAAGGTTTAATATAACCTATTAGAATACTAACGGGTCTTTAATTAAGCTTAAGCTTATACCGGTTAGTTTTAACGATACGGTTCGTACGCACGATTAAGCGAAGACCGGATAGAATGTGATTTAGACCCGAAAAGTTTGAGGACTTGTTTAATATGGGTTTACTACTCACATTCTGGATTTTGAGATAAAAATGATATCGTTTGACCCGTTTCGGCTAGTTTATGCAAACTAGTTACATAAACCGAACCGAACGCGTATAACGCATGACGGGTAATCGAAAGGGTCGCGAACAGGTTTCCTAAGTTAATACGCTTTAAATATGTTGTGATATCATTATGATATCTTCCATAATGCCCATAACGAGTTTAATCCCTAAATACGCCCCGTAGGGGTATTTCGGTCATTTTAAGGGTTATAAAAGAGATTTATAATACTTCTGAGATACGGGTCTGATTTAATCAGCAAAATTATTAATTTTAACAGACCACAACAGTTGGTGAAGAGTCTCATTTCCCAAAATGGTTTTAAACCCAAATTATGCGTTTAATACGCGTATGAAGCCGTTTTAAGCGACGTACGGTTTAAAATACCATTCTGAGTTTTCTGATCAGCAAAACAGGCTCAAAACACTCTATTTATTATTTTAAATCAGTGGCAATTGGATTGGTATCAAACGGATTCGTAAAACTCGTTTTATGGCCTAAAAGGGCATATTCGGTATTAACCGAATCAATGCGATAAGCCTAGCTTAAGATCAGTTTAAAAATAATTAAAAATCTTCAAAAATCCCAAATTATTATTTAACATCAGTGGGTAAAAGTTTTGGTACCGAAAATCGGGTTTAGATAGGCTATGCGCTAATCGCGCCGTTTAATTAATAAAAACCTTATTATTTACGCTAATGCGCATATCTCCTAATCTAGACCTCCGATTGACGTGAAAATTTACGTACATGTTTAATAATCAGTAACTAAGATTATTGTACTTCCACATTTTCAAAATTCTCGTTGTATGGTCATAAGGGCATTACGGTCCAATTTAAGCGATTAACGGAAACGTGTGCATGCATCGGATAATCAACGAAACAAGTACAGAGACTTATACTAACATGCAACCCTACTCTAATGAAGCACTATGGCATCTTTGAATCAAACTAAAACGGGTCAGAACCGAAGTCAAAGCAAAAGTCAAGGTTTTGCGCCTTTCGGTTCCGAACCGGGTTTTAACAGAAATTTGTCGAGTCGGGCAAGCGTAGACAAGTTTTTATACTTATTATTATGTTATATTAAGGTTAAAACAGGTTACACACCTTTCGGATCATTAATTGTGCATTAAATCGCATTTTGTATTTCTGTTGACTTTTTCGGTCAACGTTTGACCCGACAAACGACCTAGTTAGGTCTGGAATCAGGGGGAACCCTTTTAGGGTCTTATTACCCACATAATTACCAACCTAACGGTACTTTTATTTCGGGTTACGACTGAGTCAACTTTAAATAAACTGGAAGTCAAACGTTAAGTACGATATGTTGACTTCTAAGCTAAAAACTAAACTAAACATAATTAAGAGAGTTTAGGCAACTTACAAGGTGATTAATGAAGGACTAGGAATGCCTTTGATCTGCTTGCAAGCTTCCCAAGTGATCAGATTGTTTGAAAATGTTGTGAGGAATGTTTGTGAATGAATGGTTTCTTTATATACTAGTTTCAAACACCACAACAAAGTGACAACCAAGTCTAGGGCCACCCACAATTGATCAACACTTGTAAGTAGTGTGTAGGGATGTCTAGGGGCCATGCACATGCAAGAAAAACCGGCCTAGAGGGTAACAATCGCGACAAACAGCCAACAGCAGGTAATCTGTCGCTGGGCACCCCCTCGCGTAGCGCGAGGGTCCGTCGCGCTACGCGACGACCTCTGCAGAATCAGTTTTTGATTTTGTTTGTTGTGTTTCGAAAGGGCAGCCGTAACTTCTGACTTTGGGGCATCAATTATCACTTAGGGCCCTTCATAATGTGTCTAGAATAGTTTCATACCCTACCATTATCCATTGCTTCAATTGGATCCAATAACAAGACCCGAAAACAACGGGTTTCCATTCTTTTCTTCGTAGAATCCTATCATACAAATTCCAATTCCATTATTGGCAATAATTCCCTGAATTGAGGGTGCATAGATGTGTAAAATATTAACTCGGGTCTTGGGATTTATAATTGAGGTGTTCAGAGGTAATAATTTAACATGACGCCACTTTAAATCCTACCGAAAACATCTTTATTAAATCCGGGTTTTCAACGCGTTTTTGTTTGACATGACACGTGTCGTTTTAATATTAAACCCGAAATTTGCGAGGTGTTACAATTAACCACTGTTACATATAACTACTGCTAGCTAAACACTGATACTATTACAATAGACAAAGTAAACAACTGTTTCTTCATTCCACTGCTTCATTCCAAGCAGGGCTTTGGTCTTTAGCAACACTTGACTTAGGGCAGTAGATTAAATAGCAGCACTTTGTCTTCAGCAGTTGTTGTACACAAGCAGTACTTAATGGACAACAGTTGTAGTATACAAACAGTGGATGAGGGCCATCAGATGTTATAACCACTTGATGGCTTCTTTAAAGTACTCAGCTTCTTTTTCTTTTTCTTCTGCATCAGTCAGCTGCTTCCTCTTCTTTTGGTTTAACACAATGACAGAGGTATCTGCAGAGGTGAACAGTGGTTCAGAAGTATGAGCCTGCTTCTTTGGCTTATCAATACTTTTGTTTTCAGGCTTTTTTGGTAAGTTAGGATCTATCATTCTCCTTCTTTTTAGCCTTTCATAAGCCTCATCTGTATACTGCTTTGTCCATTTTGCTATGGCTTCGGCAGTCCCTACCTTTGCATCAACCAATTCTTGCTTCTTTTGTTTATACTCCAATGTAAGCTCATCAATGGCCTTTTTATATTTGCTCCAGTTTGGTGCTGGCCTTTTCATACCTGGATCCTTCTTTATCCTCTCAATTCTGTTCACCTCATGCTTTAAGGCAATGAGTGGCCATTCACTGAACTGTTCTTCTTTGGCTGGATAGAATTTTTCTTTCATGATGAATGCAAGATAATCCTTTCTCATTTCCTTTTATAGGTCAGCTCCAGGTGGTAGATTAGACATTTATTTGCTCAGGTCTCTTGCATAATCTTCCATTTGTCTCACTTTAGAATTGAAGAATTGCATTCTTTCAGAAATAGCTTTGTCACCTTGATCTTTACATTCAAGTTTAGCTCTTAAATCAGCTTGCCTGGCTTTGAGTTTTAGATACTGGTCCATATTTGCTGGATCTCTGAAGCCCATGAGAGAAGGAAATCTTCTTTTTGAAGGATCATCTTCTATATAAAATTGTCTCATTTCATTCTTTACAGCTTCCAGTTCTAGTGGATAATTTGCAGCTATTGGTGTAATATCAGCAGGATCAAAGCCTTCAAGAATTTTTGGATCTTTTATTGGTCTGGCTAGAATTAGTGGTATGAAAGGTTGTGGCTTAATGACATTATAGGGAATGGATGAAATAGGATCAGGTGCTGGTATGTCATCATCATGTTTTTGAGGTTTCCTTTTTCTAGAATACATATTTTTAGGAGAAGGTGTTTTTGAATCGGTCTTTGGCACAAAAGGAACCATGGCTTTTGAAGAAGCCTTTGATGTGATAAGTGATTGACTAACAGTAGTTGAAACAACTGGTGTTTCAACCACTGTTGCCATTACAACAGATGTTGTAACATCTGATGTCTTCTGCTTCTAAGCAGGAGGTGATGATGGTGATGAAGTTGTTTTTGGTGGTGAGATGATTTGTGGTGGTGATGGTGAGGCAGTGGTTGTGGTGTGTGTTGAAGTGGTGGTTTTAGTTTTAACAGCTGCTGAAACCACTGATGTACCAACAGTTGTTGATACAACAGGAGTTATAACAGTTGTTTGGGTAGAGGTTTGATGCTTGGAGCCTTTGGAAGGTGGTTTGTGTGACAACCCTCACTAAACCAGGTATCCGTACAACTTAATTAATAATTAATTACTGCTTAATTACTGTGCTTGTTTGAAATTACTGATGAGTTGCTACTTGAATTCTGATACATGCATATACCTGCATCATACTTTACTTACCGTCACTACATTATTTACATGCTGAACCTTAGTGACAAACATGATGCACAAAAGCACAGTAGCACTTTAACGGATAACCTATTGAACATGCTGATAGAGCCAGCATCAGGCAGACACTGCCTCTAAGGCCTGTATGAGCCATAAATATTTTGCTACACTAGTGGTGAGTGTAGGGATACAAGGGTTGTAGAACTGCGTCTCTAGGAATAAGTTTCAATGACTGGATGTGCCTAAAACGTGCTCTAAGCACAAAATTCAGCACTTTACATAATAATTCAGCTTTTAGCTAACTAATAAAGTGCCAAAACATGAGAAAAATATTACTAAACACTTTCCAAAGTGTCAGAAATGAGCTGTGTCACTAAAAAGGGTAATAACGACACTTTAAAGCTTTGTTAAGCACTTTAACGGATTACTATCCAACCGAACAACCGGACTTTACACGGAACCTGAAAATATTGTTATTTTCATTATTTATCTTTTTCTGAGCCAGTTAGGATCCCTGAATACCCTAACACTCATTGTAACGCATGACACACCACTAACCGGGTTAATCACTTAACTTAACTAGATTAACCTAACTATATACTTAACTAATTGTTGGAAATGAACTAGTACCCCCCCCCCCCTTGCAAACCGTCCCCAAGAAGGGGGACACCCTTGGACCTTTGTGATTAATTTAATCACTATTGTCTAATATCATCTAGACACATAAACCTTTGGATATTAACCTAAACTATTGTCTATAAGTTCTAATCTTGGCACACTTGATCTTTCACATTACACAACTCACCAAAACACTCCCTCTCTCTCTCTCTCAAAGGCTACGGCCGAACACCCCACCACCATCCATCAATTTTTCGAGTTTGTTTCAAGCCATTCCAAGATCATTCAAGTGTTAAGGATCGCGTATAAGGAAGCTTGGTGCAAACGGAAGGCGAAGGACCTCACTACATTGCTTTTATCCACACATCTTTCGCTTAGAATCTTCCCTAGCCTCGAGCTAGTAGTAAGTTGCTTAAATCACCCTCCCGAACTATTTTAAAGTGGTTAAAATGGGATGTAACGATTAAAAGTCATGAACATACAAGTTGAAGCTTAAAAGTCTACTAAAAACACTAAAAATGGTGGTTAAAAGCTCATATGTTGTGTAAAACTTGTAGTATTTGTTTTGTGTAATTATTTGGACCCGATCTATGTTGTGGTAGCTCAGATCATCATTTAACCCGGGTTGGTCATGTTCATGGATCATGACATAAGGTTGTTTTGGAAGTAACAAGGGTTAAAGGATGAAACTCTACCACACACGAATCATGAACTTGTGTAAAAGTGATTTTGCTTGTAAAATAGTGTTTAAAACTAGTAGATCTACGGATCTACAAGCGGTATTTTCAAAGGACCACGTGTCAAGGGAAAACATACTTTTAAAGACGGATCTTTCATAAACAAGAATGATTTTAGCCAACACACAAGTGTGTAAACCCTTGTGTAACACAAGGTTTCGACAAAATAACTAATTTTGAAAAAGATGACGAGAAGTTGTAAAGACGGAACTTCCCTAAAAACGAGGTTTTTACAAAATCGGATTATTTTATATAAAGATCCACTAAAAATGATGGAAAGATACTACATATTTTGGAAAAACCACAAGTTCATGTATTTTTGCGATTTACATCTATTTTGACTAGTTTGATGGTTTAAATAATGCTTATTGATTGAATAAGAAGATTGTTGGTTTGATTTATAAAAGAAAATGATACGCTTGAAAGCGTGGCCACCTCCAGTTACAGAGGAAACTCTGGCGAAATTTTTCTAAAAATCTAACACTTAGAATTATTTTCACTATAAGTGTTAGAAATACATTTTGACTTGTTTTCAAATTATAGATTTCGCCACGACTTATTTATAAAATATCGGAGGTGGGATTTCACAAAATAAAACGTGATACATAAATATATTTGGTATATATTTTTCACAACATCACTTGTATAAGTGTTTATGATTATTTTGTGAACTACGTAAATATTATTTTTAGGGTAAAAATAATATTACTAAGTATTATTTTGGGAAAATCACATGTATAAAAATATAATATTTTTGAGAAGAATACTTATATTTTGAGGTTGGAAATAAAATATATTAAGTGAGACTTAATAGTGAAATCCGAATGTTACGAACACACATGCATTAAATCCCCCATCCTTGGGAAGGAGAATAACTACCAAGTATATACAGAACGTAAACACGAAATAGTTGCCTAAGTATTTCCCAAAACTTAAACCATAAAGCTAAGGCACGGCCATCCGTCTAATAGAGTTAGTACGTGTAGGTCGTCATACAGCTGATCGATTTGGAGGCATACTTAAACCATAAAGCTAAGGCACGGCCATCCGTCTAATAGAGTTAGTACGTGTAGGTCGTCATACAACTGATCGATTTGGAGGCATACTTGGTAGAGACGCACCACTGTGAGTTCATGTCCCCCTTTTCTCTTAACTGTTTTCAGTTTTCTAAACTGCGGGGGTGAAATACATGTTACTATGATTACGAGTACTTTATACATGGTATGGTTAGCGTAAGGAGGTTTATTACTTAGATCATGTGAGTGGGTAGGCGTGAACTGGAGGCCATTAATCCTCATTATACGACCGAGGGACGTAAGCGGTAGATCTATCTGGGTGTAGCGAGCCCAACCCCAGGTCCAACAGTACGGACCTCAGGGTGACTTTGTGCCCCGACGCAAAATCGCAAGGTTTGAGTCTTCCTACTTGCACTTCACACATATCAATGGCCTTGCAAACCGTTGGTGATCTCTTTTTCCTTATTTGCTACATACTAGGATTTTTATACTCACATGGTTTATTTACTCACTTACACATGAACTCGCTCAACATTATTGTTGATTTTTCAACTTACATGTATTTCAGGAAATTAAAGATCTGGCGCGGTATGTTATGTTTTCCCGCTGCATAAGGGTTCCAAGGTCATCCCAGTTTAGGAAATGTGACTCTTTCCTGGACAAATCTTAAACTGCGTTTATTTCATGTCGATGTTTATGTCTTTCAAACAATATTTTATGTTATGATGTTGTAAGTCTCTAAGACAATGTTATGTTACTCTGGTTTTAAAACTTAATCAAATGGATGATCTTGCATGATTTTATTTCATATAGCTTTGTTATGATTAAGCTATGGTATTAAGAAGTCACACCAAAATTAACCACGCTTCCGCAAAGCCAGGGTGTGACAGCTTGGTATCAGAGCTCTGTTCATAGCGAACTAGGATTCTTTCTCGAGTCTAGACTATGATCACTAGGGCTCTCACGAAAACATTTTACTGCATACCACTTAAGTCCAGATCCAAAACGTTTTTACAAACAAATGTTGAGCACATTTTATTTATTATTTATAGGCTCAGTCTGGAAAGGCTGAGGCTCGGTCTGGGAGGCCGAGGCTCGGTCTGGGAGGCCGAGGCTCGGTCTGGGAGATCGAGGTAGTTGGCTAGTGGGACTAGGAAGAGCAGTCTGAGAGGCTGGGAGAATTGGCTAGTGGGACTAGGAAGAGCAGTCTGAGAGGCTGGGAGAATTGGCTAGTGGGACTAAGAAGAGCAGTCTGAGAGGCTGGGAGAATTGGCTAGTGGGACTAGGAAGAGCAGTCTGAGAGGCTGGGAGAATTGGCTAGTGGGACTAGGAAGAGCAGTCTGAGAGGCTGGGAGAATTAGCTAGTGGGATTAGGAAGAACAGTCTGGGAGGATGGGAGGCTAGTGGGACTAGGAGAATTATTTGATTGCTTACTTGGTGACTAATATGTTTATATGATTATATGATTGATTGTTATACGTATGTGCGTTTGTGTTACAAACGTCATGCCTTCATCATGTACTAGAAAGATAGACACTACGAATCCCATGGCCATAGTATCAGGCGACATAGTTTCATCGGAGCACGAGGTGTACACTTCCGATACGACCAGCACAGATGAGGACGACTTTCAGCCCTTTGCACTGCCTGATGTCACAGCAGAGCCTGCTGATGGCCATCTTGTTGGGGATTTGCCACTCGCGGTGATCCCTGCTCCTGTGCCCCTTGCCGCTTATCCCGTTGTTGATATGCCCCCCCCCCCCCCGACGTTGTCTCTGGCAGCAATGTCGATCTATGGGAGGAGGACCCACTTGAGGGCGAGGCCCTATTGTTGCTGGTGATAGCCTACTGCTTGCTGACGCTCCGGCAGAAGAGGCTCATGCCCATTCGCCTGTCCCAGACTCATTTAAGCCTGTGGCGTCCGCATCTTTGCATATACAGGGAGTGCAGCGCTACTCACATGACGCCGACCCTGATATGGCGTCATCAGCTGCACCAGTTCCCGCACACAGCTTTGAGTTTGATCGCGATACTGAGGACGATTCTGTTTTTCCACCTGGTTTTGATCCAGACCATGACATTGAGTTCATACACTTAGACCGGCCCCTGGAGGATTCTGTAGTCCCTGTCGACCCTATGTTTGTTGATCCAGCTGATTTTGAGATGGAGTTTGTTGATCCGGAGCCGGCTGTGGCCCCTGAGCCAGGCGTTGCTCCTGACCCCGCATTGGAGCATGACCCTGTTCATGCCAATGCACCTGCTGTTGCTCCTTGATTGATCATCTGCTTGGACGAGAGAAAATTGGGGTAACTGTGCAAGACAATTTATTATTACGGGGGCCCACGTAATAACGACTTGTAGTGCACAGAAATCCTGGTGGACTCTGCGGGTCAAGCTAATGAAAACCAATGTAGCAGGAAATATCTAAAACACGAATGACCAAGGCGAGGCGATGTAGCCTCGAGTTCATTCTATTACAAGCAATAAGCCAATTTGGCAAGCCTATGTGAAGGCTCAGAAATTATTTCCCCACTCATACATTGAGTATATTTACGTGTGAAATTGGGTGATTACATGATGGCTTACGATGCTATATATCTCATAGACAATTGAAACGTTGTCAAACCCGCTTCATACCACTTCGACAGAAGAGAATGTCACCCGGACGTGACACAAACACCAGTATGTTGCCAAGGACAGAAGCCGAGCTGCAAGAACGCATCTCACAGGCAATTGCACGACATAAAGCCTTCCGCTCTAAGCACAGCGATGGCACTACTGGGAACAACCCCCCCAACTGGCTGCACCTATAAGCAGTTCCTGAACTGCAAGCCTTTGAACTTTGACGAAACGGGAGGCACCGTGGCATTTATTCGTTGGTCCGAAAAGGTTGACTCCATTCTAAGAATGAGTAACTGTTCGCCCCAACAGAGTGTTACCTATATCTCGGGGTTATTTCTAGATGGCACACTCTCATGGTGGAACCTCCAGGTTCAGACCCTTGGTACAGATACTGCTTATGCACTGAGCTGGGACGAGCTCAAGGAAATGATGGAGAAGAAATACTGTTCTAGGGCTGAAATCCAGGAGCTTGACGCGGAGTTCTGGAATTGAAAATGGACGGACCAAAGATTCCTGAATACGTCCAGCAATCTCACGACTTGTCTAGGGTCGTCCCCTACTTAGTCAAACCGGAGTTCAAAAGGATCGAACGATTCATTTGAAGACTTGCACCCCAGATCAGGGGTATGGTTACTACCTCGAAGCCCTCAACCATTACTGAGGCAATCGATTTGAGCGTGGCTCTCACAGAGGAGGCTATCCGCCTGAACAAGTTTGGTGAGATCGAGACAAAGAAGAAAGAGACTCACGTCGAGTCATCCGGAGGTAATAAACGAAAGTTCTCGAACTTTAAACAAGGCATTAGTGGTGTTGCTAAGAAAGAAGAGCTAAACGCGCCAGCTCAGGGTACAACTGGTGGTGGAAAGAAAGGAAAGGGATATATGGGCACCCAGCCCAAGTGCAACACCTGCCAGCGTCACCATTCTGGCCGATGTGGTTTGAAGGTATGTGAAGCGTGTGGGAAACCTGGCCACTCGAAGGATTCTTGTTGGGCCACTGTTGGTCAGGGAGGCCAAGAAGGATTTGGAAATAGAAATAATAATCATGGTGGTATTGGGAATCACCCACAGGGGAACAATGGAGGAAACGGGAATCGAGGCAACAATGCGAATCAAGCTGGTAATGCGAACCAAAACAACGACCAAGCTGGAAATGGAGGTGGAAACAGGCAAGGACTTGGATGCTTTAACTGTGGTGATATTGGGCATTTTAAGAGGAACTGCCCAGAGTTAAACCAAGCCCGTAGAAAAGTGTTCCATATCGAAGCAAGGGAAGCGCGCCAGGATCCCAATGCCGTTACTGGTACGTTCCCTGTAAACCAACGCTATGCATCCGTTTTATTTGATACTGGCGCGGATTATAGCTTCGTATCGTTAGAATTTAAGAATATGGTTGGTTTAGCCGCTAGTAAGTTAGATATTCCCTACTCAATCGAATTGGCTAATGGGAAGTTAGTAGAAGCCGATGAAGTAATCAGAGGTTGTGTGATCGAATTGGGAGAGCGTGAGTTTGCTTTGGATCTACTACCAGTCCAGTTGGGAAGCTTTGACGTGGTGGTAGGAATGGATTGGTTATCAGGCAACAAGGCTGAAATAGTTTGTCACGAAAAGGTCGTTCGTATCCCAACCGAAGATGGTGAAACTATTGTGGTTCACGGCGAGAAGCGTGATACGCCGTTAAGAATTATCAGCTGCCTGAAAGCGCGAAAGTGTTTGCAGAAGGGATGTGTTGCCTTCCTGACACACATTGTGGATAAGAAGGCTGCTGAGCCGAGAATAGAAGAGATCCCTGTCGTAAGGGAATATCCAGAAGTCTTCCCGGAGGACTTACCTGGACTGCCACCTCAGAGACAAGTAGAGTTCCACATCGACTTAGTTCCAGGCGCCGCACCTGTGGCTAAGGCACCTTATAGACTTGCCCCGTCTGAGATGCAAGAATTGTCGACACAACTTCAAGAGTTGTTAGACAAGGGATTTATCCGACCAAGCTTCTCGCCTTGGGGAGCTCCGGTCCTGTTTGTCAAGAAGAAGGACGATAGTTTTCGATGTGCATCGACTACCGGGAGCTGAACAAGCTGACGATCAAGAATAGATATCCTCTGCCAAGAATGGATGATCTGTTTGATCAACTGCAAGGCTCAAGCTTTTATTCAAAGATCGATCTTCGATCTGGATACCATCAGTTAAGGATACAAGAGGAGAGTATCCCAAAGACAGCCTTCAGAACTCGTTATGGACACTACGAGTTCCTTGTTATGCCGTTTGGTTTGACAAACGCACCTGCAGTCTTTATGGACTCGATGAATAGAGTTTGCAAGCCGTACTTGGACAAGTTCGTGATTGTGTTCATTGACGACATCTTGATTTATTCAAGGACAAAGGCTGAGCATGAACAACATCTAAGAGCTATTTTGGAGCTGCTGAAGAAAGAACAGCTGTATGCCAAGTTCTCTAAGTGCGAGTTTTGGCTACGAGAAGTACAATTCCTTGGGCACGTGGTAAATGGAGATGGAATCCACGTGGATCCCACCAAGATCGAAGCGATTAAGAATTGGGAAACGCCAAAGACGCCAACCAAGATTCGACAATTCTTGGGTTTGGCTGGCTATTATCGAAGATTCATTGAGGATTTTTCAAAAATCGCTCAACCGTTGACGCTCCTCACGCAGAAAGATAAGAAGTTTGATTGGGGAATCAAACAGGAAGAAGCGTTCCAGATATTGAAGGATAAGCTCTGCAATGCGCCAATCTTAGCACTACCGGAAGGTACAGATGATTTTGTGGTATACTGTGACGCCTCACGTCAAGGATTGGGTTGTGTGTTGATGCAACGCCAAAAGGTTATTGCTTACGCATCGCGTCAATTGAAAGTGCACGAAAAGAACTATACCACACATGATTTGGAACTTGGCGCAGTGATTTTTGCATTAAAGATCTGGAGACACTACCTTTATGGTACAAAGTGTACAATTTTTACAGATCACAAGAGCCTACAACACATATTCAATCAGAAGGAGCTGAATATGAGGCAGAGACGATGGGTTGAGTTGCTGAACGATTACGACTGCGAGATAAAGTATCATCCAGGGAAGGCGAATGTGGTCGCCGATGCCCTAAGTCGAAAGGAGAGGATCAAGCCCATAAGGGTTAGGGCTTTAGAAATGATTATCCGAACCGATCTTTCCTTGCGCATTCGTGCCGCGCAGAAAGAAGCTCTCAAGGAAGGAAACCTTGAAGAAGAATATCTCCGTGGGATGGAGAAGCTACTGGTACCAAACAAGGAAGGAACGTTATGTTTTGAGAAAAGGATTTGGGTTCCTTTGTTTGAAGGTTTAAGGAAGGTTATTTTCGATGAAGCTCACAAGTCGCGGTACTCTATCCACCCTGGAGCGGATAAGATGTACCAGGATCTCAAGGATTATTATTGGTGGCCTAGGATGAAAGGCGATGTTGCTGTTTATGTGAGCAAATGTTTAACATGCTCTAAGGTTAAAGCGGAATACCAGAAGCCTTCAGGACTTCTGCAACAACCTGAGATCCCCAAGTGGAAATGGGAACAAATCTCAATGGATTTTATTACAAAGTTGCCAAGAACGCCAAGAGGCCATGACACTATTTGGGTAATAGTGGATCGATTAACAAAGTCAGCACACTTCTTACCTATCAGAGAGAAGGATAATACGAGCAAGTTGGCCGAAATTTACATGAGAGAGATCGTTACGCGCCATGGAGTACCTCTCTCAATCATCTCTGATAGAGACGGAAGGTTTGTGTCAAGGATATGGCAATCCTTCCAAGAAGCTTTTGGCTCACAATTAAATCTGAGCACTGCGTTTCATCCGCAAACTGACGGTCAAAGCGAGCGAACGATTCAGACTTTGGAAGACATGCTGAGAGCGTGTGTTATGGATTTGAGCGGTAGCTGGGATAAGCATTTGCCTCTGGTCGAATTTTCATACAACAACAGCTACCACACCAGTATTGGTGTCGCGCCGTTTGAAGCCCTTTACGGCCGCAAGTGCCGATCACCCCTATGCTGGGCTGACGCAGGTGATAGGCAGCTTGCTGGTCCCGAAATCGTCCAAGAGACGACAGACAAGATTGCGCAGAATCTAAAACGCATCGAAGCAGCTCGCCACAGACAGAAAGCCTATGCGGATCCAAACCGGAAACACTTGGAATTTCAAGTGGGAGAAATGGTTTTATTGAAGGTTTCACCCTGGAAGGGTGTGGCACGCTTCGGAATGTGTGGGAAGTTAAATCCGCGCTACATTGGTCCTTTCAGAATTTTGGAAAGAATAGGACTGGTAGCATACAAGTTGGACTTACCTACTGAACTCCACTCAGTTCATGATACATTTCATGTATCCAACCTGAAGAAAAGTCCAACTCAAGAGAACATTGCCATTCCCATCGACGAGATTCATGTTGACAACACGCTCCATTTCGTTGAAGAACCGGTTGAGGTTACGGATTGGAAGGTAAACAAGACCCGCCGGAGCAGTGTCAAGCTCGTCAAAGTTCGTTGGAATGCCAGACATGGTCCTGAATACACCTGGGAGCGTGAGGACCGGATGAAAGAGAAATACCCCCACCTTTTTCCTAAGAACCCTGCATCTACAAGCAGAACTTAAAATTTCGGGACGAAATTTTTCTAACGGGGGGAGAATGTGACAACCCTCACTAAACCAGGTATCCGTACAACTTAATTAATAATTAATTACTGCTTAATTACTGTGGTTGTTTGAAATTACTGATGAGCTGCTACTTGAATTCTGATACATGCATATACCTGCATCATACTTTACTTACCGTCACTACATTATTTACATGCTGAACCTTAGTGACAAACATGATGCACAAAAGCACAGTAGCACTTTAACGGATAACCTATTGAACATGCTGATAGAGCCAGCATCAAGCAGACACTGCCTCTAAGGCCTGTATGAGCCAGAAATATTTTGCTACACTAGTGGTGAGTGTAGGGATACAAGGGTTGTAGAACTGCGTCTCTAGGAATAAGTTTCAATGACTGGATGTGCCTAAAACGTGCTCTAAGCACAAAATTCAGCACTTTACATAATAATTCAGCTTTTAGCTAACTAATAAGGTGCCAAAACATGAGAAAAATATTACTAAACACTTTCCAAAGTGTCAGAAATGAGTTGTGTCACTAAAAAGGGTAATAACGACACTTTAAAGCTTTGTTAAGCACTTTAACGGATTACTATCCAACCGAACAACCGGACTTTACCCGGAACCTGAAAATATTGTTATTTTCATTATTTATCTTTTTCTGAGCCAGTTAGGATCCCTGAATACCCTAACACTCATTGTAACGCATGACACACCACTAACCGGGTTAATCACTTAACTTAACTAGATTAACCTAACTATATACTTAACTAATTGTTGGAAATGAACTAGTACCCCCCCCCCCCCCTTGCAAACCGTCCCCAAGAAGGGGGACACCCTTGTACCTTTGTGATTAATTTAATCACTATTGTCTAATATCATCTAGACACATAAACCTTTGGATATTAACCTAAACTATTGTCTATAAGTTCTAATCTTGGCACACTTGATCTTTCACATTACACTCCCTCTCTCTCTCTCAAAGGCTACGGCCGAACACCCCACCACCATCCATCAATTTTTCGAGTTTGTTTCAAGCCATTCCAAGATCATTCAAGTGTTAAGGATCGCGTATAAGGAAGCTTGGTGCAAACGGAAGGCGAAGGACCTCACTACATTGCTTTTATCCACACATTTTTCGCTTAGAATCTTCCCTAGCCTCGAGCTAGTAGTAAGTTGCTTAAATCACCCTCCCGAACTATTTTAAAGTGGTTAAAATGGGATGTAACGATTAAAAGTCATGAACATACAAGTTGAAGCTTAAAAGTCTACTAAAAACACTAAAAATGGTGGTTAAAAGCTCATATGTTGTGTAAAACTTGTAGTATTTGTTTTGTGTAATTATTTGGACCCGATCTATGTTGTGGTAGCTCGGATCGTCATTTAACCCGGGTTGGTCATGATCATGGATCATGACATAAGGTTGTTTTGGAAGTAACAAGGGTTAAAGGATGAAACTCTACCACACACGAATCATGAACTTGTGTAAAAGTGATTTTGCTTGTAAAATAGTGTTTAAAACTAGTAGATCTACGGATCTACAAGCGGTATTTTCAAAGGACCACGTGTCAAGGGAAAACATACTTTTAAAGACGGATCTTTCATAAACAAGAATGATTTTAGCCAACACACAAGTGTGTAAACCCTTGTGTAACACAAGGTTTCGACAAAATAACTAATTTTGAAAAAGATGACGAGAAGTTGTAAAGACGGAACTTCCCTAAAAACGAGGTTTTTATAAAATCGGATTATTTTATATAAAGATCCACTAAAAATGATGGAAAGATACTACATATTTTGGAAAAACCACAAGTTCATGTATTTTTGCGATTTACATCTATTTTGACTAGTTTGATGGTTTAAATAATGCTTATTTATTGAATAAGAAGATTGTTGGTTTGATTTATAAAAGAAAATGATACGCTTGAAAGCGTGGCCACCTCCAGTTACAGAGGAAACTCTGGCGAAATTTTTCTAAAAATCTAACACTTAGAATTATTTTCGCCACGACTTATTTATAAAATATCGGAGGTGGGATTTCACAAAATAAAACGTGATACATAAATATATTTGGTATATATTTTTCACAACATCACTTGTATAAGTGTTTATGATTATTTTGTGAACTACGTAAATATTATTTTTAGGGTAAAAATAATATTACTAAGTATTATTTTGGGAAAATCACATGTATTAAAATATAATATTTTTGGGAAGAATACTTATATTTTGAGGTTGGAAATAAAATATATTAAGTGAGACTTAATAGTGAAATCCGAATGTTACGAACACACATGTATTAAATCCCCCATCCTTGGGAAGGAGAATAACTACCAAGTATATACAGAACGTAAACACGAAATAGTTGCCTAACTATTTCCCAAAACTTAAACCATAAAGCTAAGGCACGACCATCCGTCTAATAGAGTTAGTACGTGTAGGTCGTCATACAGCTGATCGATTTGGAGGCATACTTGGTAGAGACGCACCACTGTGAGTTCATGTCCCCCTTTTCTCTTAACTGTTTTCAGTTTTCTAAACTGCGGGGGTGAAATACATGTTACTATGATTACGAGTACTTTATACATGGTATGGTTAGCGTAAGGAGGTTTATTACTTAGATCATGTGAGTGGGTAGGCGTGAACTGGAGGCCATTAATCCTCATTATAGGACCGAGGGATGTAAGCGGTAGATCTATCTGGGTGTAGCGAGCCCAACCCCAGGTCCAACAGTACGGACCTCGGGGTGACTTTGTGCCCCGACGCAAAATCGCAAGGTTTGAGTCTTCCTACTTGCACTTCACACATATCAATGGCCTTGCAAACCGTTGGTGATCTCTTTTTCCTTATTTGCTACATACCAGGATTTTTATACTCACAAGGTTTATTTGCTCACTTACACATGAACTCGCTCAACATTATTGTTGATTTTTCAACTTACATGTATTTCAGGAAATTAAAGATCTGGCGCGGTATGTTATGTTTTCCCGCTGCATAAGGGTTCCAAGGTCATCCCAGTTTAGGAAATGTGACTCTTTCCTGGACAAGTCACAAATCTTAAACTGCGTTTATTTCATGTCGATGTTTATGTCTTTCAAACAATATTTTATGTTATGATGTTGTAAGTCTCTAAGACAATGTTATGTTACTCTGGTTTTAAAACTTAATCAAATGGATGATCTTGCATGATTTTATTTCATATAGCTTTGTTATGATTAAGCTATGGTATTAAGAAGTCACACCAAAATTAACCACGCTTCCGCAAAGCCAGGGTGTGACAGTTTGGAGGCATGCTTTGTGGGTCTGGATGGTGTGGATTTGGGTTGCTGCACTTGTCTAGTGGGCTTCTTGTTTTCATCCTTAGGATTTTGATCATCCTTTGCCCCAGAAGTACCCTGTGCATTCAGCTCCATATAAGCTATTTTCTCCTGTTCCCACCTGGCTTTATTCTTAGCCTGTCTATCCTTTTTTACACTTTCTTTTGCCTCAGCAAGTGCATTTGTTGTAGTATCAATCTTTTTACTTCCATCTGGCAAGGGAATCTGTTTTGTCATATTTTCTTTTTCTGGTTCAAGATAAAGACCATCATCTATTCCCTTCTTCTTCCACTGGTTAATTTTCTCCCCGTTTTTGGCATTATCTGGAGGAAGTTTATCAATGAAGAGAACAATGGGAGGAGCAGTGCCAGTGGTGTTCAAGATATGGGCCTTTATAGCCTTGATGTCTGCTTGGGTGTTTCTAAACCTTGACTCCATCATGTTTCTCAGCTCTTGTACATGTATTGCATGTTGCTGATCAGTCATTTGTCTTTGTTGTTGGAGCAGGGGTTGAAATAAATTCCATAACTCATTTGCAGCAGGTGTAGGTTGTGCAGGTGGTTGAGCTGGAACAACAGTGGTTGAGACCTTTTGAGCATTCAACAACTGTTGCATCATATCTTTTATTTCAGCAACAGATGTCTCAAGATTGTCAATTCTACCCGTCAATTCTTGATATTTTAAATCATCACCCAATTTAATGGGTCATCTGATTCCCCACCGGCAGTGGTTGTATCAATGTGTGATTTAGGGACCGAATTCCAAAAATCATCCATTGATGCCCCTTGTTCTGGGTACTGGGGTCTTCTTCCTTCAACACTTGATAGCCTTTTGATGGTACCAGTGGTCATAACAAACTCACTGGTGGTTATCAAAGGTGCTATAAAAGGAATTGCCTTCAAGGGAGTCTGATTGATGAAACAACTGGCCAAATGTAGATCTGTTGATCCAACACTTGTAGTTGATGCTCCACTTGAACTACTAACAGGAGTTACTTGTAACTCCTGCAGTGTAACCTCCTCAATTGTTGCTGGGATAGCAGAGGTATAAGCACCAGACCCAGTCACTTGTGGGAATGTACTCTCAGTGACAGGTGTTTGAGAGGAACTGGTTTGTGTCTGAGCTATAGCAACTGCATGCAACAATGGTATTATGGATTGTGGTAATGAGAGGGGTGAAGACATGGGTGTTGAAAGAGACATGTCCTTGGGATCAGGACTGAGGAAGATGGATCCAATTGGATCAAGAGCTTCATAATGTGGGGTCCCTATGCTTACAACCTGATCCTTTTATGAGGATGCAGGAGGAGTTTGAGGCAAGGGTGGAGATCTTTCTTCCATCTGCTGTGAGGAAGTAGCAGCAGTGGTTGGTGGTGACATTTGTGTTGTCACTGGCAGTGGCTCTGGGATCTCATCTTCTAGAGTTGCCTTTGATTTGGGTTTGGGGGGGCTTTTTGGATGATTTCTTTTTGGTCTTTTTGGTAATGGCAGGTGTGGGTTTCATAGCAGTGGTTGTGCTACTATGATCACCTGGAGCAGTGGGCTCAACAGCAGAAGCCTGAGGAGTAATGTTATCTTCTAAAGTCTGCTCAGGCACCTCTGCTTTTGTTTTTGTAGGTGTTAACATTCTAGCGAATGTTTCAGGTGTTAAACCCTTTATTTGAAAAGAAACACCTTGTTTGAGCAAATTTTCATTTTCCTTTCCGAATTTTTGTTTAAAATAGTAGCTTAGAAACCTTGGAAAAAGTAAAAATGATTTGCTATCAACATTTTTTACCAAGTCATCAAAGATCTCCTGGGAATAGTTAAAATTTTCATTATGTAAAATAGCAAAACCCAGATATTGGATCTTTAATGGTATTTCGTTAAAAGCAGTTGTTTTATTTGAAACACACATCAAAAGAGTATGGAATAAAAACCTAGGTGCAGAAGGAAAAAAGCCTTTTTGTAAGGTATCCCTTTTTGTTTGTTCCGCATACCCCCTTTCAAGGAAATCAATTTTTAACTCGTTTTTGGGAAAAAAGGTTTTACCTTGCTGATCATCGAGTTTAAAGACTTCCGAGATGGATTGTGGAGTAATTTGAACCTTTTTACCCTGTATGGAGGAGTTAATGGCTATAACAGTGTCACCTTGACGTTCAAGTGTGGCATTTTTCCAGAACTCTCTCTGGGTTTGTTGGTAAATTGGTGCATCAACAGTTAACAAAGTTTTGTACTTTGAAGCTGAAAGAATGTCAATGATAGAATCGAAGGTTGTGGTGGTGGTGGATTTTGTGAGTAAACCCAAGTAATTGTGAGGGGATTTGTATGGGATTTCAATGGGTTCAGTAGCCTTTTGAGTGACCTTTTTGGAAGATGAAGATGAGGATGATTTTGATCTTGGTTTTGATTTTGTCATTTTGATGAAGAAGAACGAACAACGATTTGAGACGGAAGGATGGAAACTGCTTTGAGAAAGGAATTTTGGAATTCTAATCGACAGTGTAAAACCCTATTTGGGGTTTTTTATCAGGGTTTTATAGACTAAAAAGGTGAATGCTGATGTGGCAGCGGTTATAAAGATCTGATGGCTAAGAACTGGCCACGTGCCAACCTCTGATTAAAAGATGAATAATGGAGGGCAATTGTTTTAGGGAACCACTGATGAAGCAAATACCAGTAGTTGCAACGGTCAAAGTGAGAACAGTGGATGATTTTAACTATCAGTGGATAGCTTTATCAGTGGATAAAACACTGATTTTGAACAACAGTGCTTATCAAGAATATGAGAGAACAGAGGTTGACTTTCAGCAGTGGACAGTAGTTGTAGTATACAAACAGTGGATGAGGGCCATCAGATGTTATAACCACTTTCAAGGGGAAAGTCTAATGCAAACAGCTGCTTATGATGAATAGCAGTGGACAGTATTTAGAAAACAGATGTTTCAGCACAACAGTAGTTAGGGGTAAGGAAATGGTAATGATTTTAAAGACTATTAAATCAGCAACTGTTAGTGCAACGGTTAATAAGATTTTGACAAATGTTTTGAGCATCTGCTGTTCTGATGAAAGGAATGATTTTGTCTTGTGTAACCACAATATGATGTCCAACATCTGTTGATGGTGATTTATGAAATATCTGCAAGAATGTCATCCTTAACAAAATACATTTTAGACGCAAATTGTCAAGTTTAATATGTCAGCAGTTTTTACATTCCACTGCTTCATTCCAAGCAGGGCTTTGGTCTTTAGCAGCACTTGACTTAGAGCAGTAGATTAAATAGCACCACTTTGTCTTCAGCAGTTGTTGTACACAAGCAGTACTTAATGGACAACAGTTGTAGTATACAAACAGTGGATGAGGGCCATCAGATGTTATAACCACTTTCAAGGGGAAAGTCTAATGCAAACAGCTGCTTATGATGAATCCACTGATGTGAACCAGTCTTATTTGGCCCAAACAAATAACCACTTTCAAGGGGAAAGTCTATTTCGATGGTTAATAAAAATATTATGATATTGAAAAATAAGATGGTGGTACCTCTTCTTCTAATTTGAAAACATGAATATTGAAATGCTGATGCAATTGTTCTTGTAACAACTCTCACCAAAAGTCTTAATTATTATTTTAATTGTCCAATAGGAAACCCTAATTGAGACACCCAAGTGATTCTGCACAAACCCTAAAATTTTCAGAACAATCAGAATCAGGATCAGGGCCCCTAAAACTTGGGGGGGGGGGGGGGGAGGGTAAACCCTAGTTAGTATTATCTCGACAGTTTGTTGTCGAAATTGAAATTTCACGTACAACCAACTCAGCTAGGCTAGTCCAGGTCGTGGCTACCCTATAGTGATTAGGTGTCCCTTACGGACCGTAAGGGATAAGGCTTACGGTCCGTAAGCAAGGGTAAAATTTTACTATAAATAGCAGGCGTTGGCAATTGAAGTTTGGCACTTGAACGACGTAAATTCTCGTTACGTAGACTGAGATATCGCAAAAATACTACAAAAAACACACACGATTCACGAAGTGCTGCCGCAATACAGGGTAATAACTCGATCGCTGATACGATTCAATGTCCGATCGATTAAACTATCCAATGGATGTTTAAGTGCTGCCCACATTAGGGTTTATGCTTTGTCATTCGTCGTTAAATCGATGAATGTTTAAGTATCGCACTTTGTCATTCAATGTGAAGGTTTAATCTCGTGAGTTATCGTAAATGCTGTATTAAGTTACTAACCGAATTGTGTGAATGTTATTAAATTTAGGTTAAAAGGCTAATCAGTAGGCTAGGCTCTGCTCAAATTAAATCTGCAAAGTGAGTCATTCTCTTTTTATCAAATTTAATTTCAAAAGCATGTTTATTTTCAAAGTTATAATTACAGGGATTAAGTCTTTGTAATCTCCATATTACAGCCGGTATGTGGGGTTTTGTATACATTACTTGATAATCTTCACCATTGGACAACGAGTTAGCCAAGGGGTGATATGACCATAGTCACAGACACCATTGGACAATGGGAGGGCCAATGGGTCGAGTAACAAATACCGTGGGTAGTTGGTTGATATCTGAAACATTGTAATCTCTCTTAATACTGTAAATTATAACAAACGAGTCGTTTTAGTAAAAAGAATGATTCACTCAGTATTTCCCGCTGACAAAACCTTTTTCAAACATGTTTCAGGTGATCTGTTGTGATCCAAGAAAAGTGCCGAGAAGCACTACAAGCTTAAGGAAGTGGCTCAATATAAAATAAAGAAACATGTTTTGTAAAATAAAGATTTCTCCGTGAAATCTTGTGATTGTAAATTACCGGGATTTTATCCCGAGTTGTGAAATAAAATAATCGGGAAATATTTCAGTTTTAAAAAGATCCTAAAGAAACTTCCGCTGTTAATTAAATACCACGGGATTTCTGTCCCGCGGCTCCTGAAACGGGTCAAACCGGGTCGGGGCCCGTGACAGTTCTTTTGCATAATTAATGTAAAACTGCTAAATTAGCCATAACATAAGAGCAAATACACCCCAAGTTGAACAAAAACAACAAACAAACTACACAGAAGCCTATACAAAATCCAAGTTTTACAAAATTGTTCCAGCTATCTAAGGCTCATTCCCCAATTTTTCTCCTTTTAACCATCCACCAGTATGATTTCATTCTGCCTTAATACTTTCCTGGAGCATGGTTGTATCCGTATACTTTAGTTCAAAAACCCTCTCGTCTCGGTTCTTCCAATAAAGCTCTAAAAACATTTCATAAATTCAGCCAATTTCACTACATACGAATAGAAAAAACGTAAATGGAAAGAACTACATTGAATAAGAAATTCAAATCTTAAATTGAAAAGGAATTAATGGTGAAATGTTGTGAAAATTATATTGAGCAGGTTTGACATGGGTAGTAGTAGTAACGACATACCGTTAACATTCAGAAGCACGAAGATCACAAATGATATCCATAGTACTGGAATGAAAGTTTTGAGAATTATGAAAAGTTACGGTGATTATAATTCGATGAAAATGTCGGATTTGTACCTGACTGCCATAAACATTACAAAATTCTGAGTTTAAAATCCCGAGTTTACAAAATTCAGGGGTTTTAATAAACACTTCTTCATTCGATATTAAATAGTATTACAAAATTCTGAGTTTGAAAAATATTAAAAATTAAACATTACAATTAACACTTCCTAGGATATCTATTTCTCTCGCCTTCTTCCATGCAATTTCATTTTTTGTTTTAATTTGCAGATCAGCTAGCATATCACAGGTCTTCTGATCCTGTTTCAGCAGATGTGTCATAAACTCTTCTGCTTTTTCTTTAAACTCTGATGGAGGAGAAGAGACAACTTCATCCAGCAGTGCAATGCTACTCCACGCCTGCTTATAATATTTATCACTTACCAACGCAACTTTTTTGTTGACTTCTTCAGCTTTTCTCTGTTCATGGAGTGAGCATCTTGAATATTCAATTTTAAGATCGGTAGTATCCGACCAGTGGTAGAAGGTTTTGCTTGCCATTTAGAAAGACTGTGAGTGGTTTTGGACGTTTTGTTTTAGGATGAAGGGTTTTTAAAAAATGAAGTCTTGATGTTTTCAAGTAGAGTAATCATGATCCTTTATAGTGTTTGAAATATTTGATAGGGTAAACGAAGAGACGTCTGCTAATAAAGATCGTCTTTTTTTGAAAGTTTAAATTTTGTTCTTTTGTTTTCTAGATATTTAATTTTACTTGGTTTGCCATTAAAATTGGTTTTTCAAAGGTTTTACATTAAAATGTTTGATAAGGTAAATGAAGAGACATGTTGGCCATATACACGTTTTTCATTATTAAATCATTAAATGTATCAGGTTTTTAAATATAAATTTTTATTTAATGGTTGCATTTAAACCTGACCTTTGGGCTGTTACATATCCTATATAATACCATTGCAAATTCAAATGTTGTTTCATCATACCCAGATTCATTCAGTGAAATAGAAGAGCAACTCTTATTGTTTTGCCTTAGTTGTTATAAATACATTAAAATGGAGTCACATACTTTTGCACAATCTGAGGATTTCAAGCAACGCTTTATTAAACAAATCGAAGAGCAAGTTTTTGCTGATAGGAGTACTCTTCAAGAGTTGAAGAGATGTTTTAACGGACTGCAACTTGGTCTGCTGACAAGAGACCAAGTTTCTAGAGACCTGAGGGCGATGCCGACTACTTCCGTTCGTGACCTGTGTGTTGCGAGTAATATAGAGTGTGGAGACAGAGACCTGGACTTCATGAGAAAGATCAATGACATACATCGAGAAGTGCAGTGCTCCATGGAGTTGAAGTTAAAGTTTCTTGATTCTTGCTCTTAGAGTTTAAGTGTCTGATTACTTTTCTTTTTTATATGTAATTGTTACTTTTTTTAATACTTTATACTTTAATCGAATTAATTTTTTTATGACACTTTATTTTTGCTTCTGTTTCATTATAATTTTAGGTATGGTTTTAGACTGACCATTTTTTTTGGGTTTTGTTTTAAATGCTGAATTTTTGTTGTGTTATAGGTTCTTCACTCGGAAACAATTTTTTTTGGTTTTTGTTTTAAACGATACAAGTAAAACTCTAAAGCAGGTATGATATGAAACATATTTTTCTCGATTGTAACCCTAAACCTCCAATCACTTTATAGTACAAGACGAAATTTTAGGTATGCTTTCATCAACATCAGGTAACGCTAAATCAGTGTAGTGAAAATGAAAAGGAAATAATACCTGATGAATGAACTGGACGGTCCGATTATAAACCACTGATCAACCTAAACATAAACCACATACCAAAAAACAATCACAAAACAAAACAAAACAAAACAAAATAAACCAAATTCAAGAATCAACTCTGTAAATATAATCATGTAGTATGGATTTTACCTGGCTAAACAGTGTATCATAAAGTGCCATAAGACCGTTTTGTCGAACAGCCGCACATGCCTTACCGTCAAGCTCGGCTTGTGGTTTTTGATGATCCACAAAGCTTTAAGAAAAGAATAACTATAAGTCATTGATATAATAACAATCTCACCGGAAATAATTAATGAAAATGTAAATTACAATACTTGTGAATAGTCTCAACGGTCAAAGTGAGAACAGTGGATGATTTTAACTATCAGTGGATAGCTTTATCAGTGGATAAAACACTGATTTTGAACAACAGTGCTTATCAAGAATATGAGAGAACAGGGGTTGACTTTCAGCGGTGGACAGTATTTAGAAAACAGATGTTTGAGCACAACAATAGTTAGGGGTAAGGAAATGGTAATGATTTGAAAGACTATTAAATCAGCAACTGTTAGTGCAACAGTGAATAATCTTTTGACAAATGTTTTGAGCATCTGTTGTTCTGATCAAAGGAATGATTTTGTCGTGTGTAGCCACAATATCATGTCCAACATCTGTTGACGGTGATTTATGAAATATCTGCAAGAATGCCATCCTTAACAAAATACATTTTAGACGCAAATTGTCAAGTTTAATATGTCAGCAGTTTTTACATTCCACTGCTTCATTCCAAGCAGGGCTTTGGTCTTTAGCAGCACTTGACTGAGGGCAGTAGATTAAATAGCAGCACTTTGTCTTCAGCAGTTGTTGTACACAAGCAGTACTTAATGGTAATTTAAACCGCAACCAAGCAGTACTTTGTCTTCAGCAGTTGTTGTACACAAGCAGTACTTTGTCTTCAGCAGTTGTTGTACACAAGCGTTACCAAGTTCTCGCTCGGTTTGGGCTTTCTTTACCGCAACCATTTTTCACGCTCTTGGGATTCAATGCTTTGCCAACACAACAGTTGAAGCCTCATCAACCTTTCTTCTATACACTTCGAGTCACTCTCTTTCTAATTCCATTAACATATTGTCTTTCTCTGCTTCATTTTCACATATGTCGATCCATATTTGCTGCACACATGCCACAATCCAAAAGGAAGAAAACATCAAGAAAAATAGCAAAAAATTGTCAGAGATTTCGGTTCTCAACTCGGCTTACTCAATGGGGAAAATGAAACCAAATGTTCATTTCAATTGAATGACTGTGATTTGATAACTATATAGCAGTTAAAATAATTAAATGTTTATGCTCCTTTGAGGGCATGGGGTTGCCATCATTTGTTTCAGACATTTGTTGCTTACTATGTTTGACTAAAACCTATAAAAAAAAAGCATTTAGCAACTATTAATACCCAAAAAAACATTTGAAACATGAAAGAATCATTGATCCCATGCTCAATTGCTTATAACAATCATCGGTTTCAAAACTCGATAACCAATTGTATAAAAATGAAGATCCATCTCAGATTCTTTCAATCAAACTGATTTTACCATGAACCCAGATCCCCAATGCTAATATCTAGGGTTTCTAACCTACACAAAGTCATTTGCAAGAATAAAAGCAAGATCTAGATATAACCCACAATTTTTGCGAAATAAAATCAAACACCCACAAAAAAATTTGGTGTAGATTCGGTAACCCTCTGGAACAGCTAATACAACCACAAACATTTTCCAAAAAATATTAATGGTAAAATAACACAGATTTCACATTTAAATATCTATAAATCTTCATAAATAACTAACAAACATACTGCATATTCAATTTCAATGTGTCTTTACCTTCTTATGCAAATGCAAGTGGAACCATTGCAGGTGCAAACGATGAACCAAATATAGTGTGCATCAAAAGACCCCTTCTTTGAACTTTTAGAGATCCATCTTCAACATTTAAGCTGAAATAATTTAAAAAAATGTAAAAAAGAAATGCAAACTTCATTGTGGCTTTTGATCGAACACTTGGGACTAAAAAAAAATGGGACATTTTGGTTCTAAATTTTTATGGTATATTTGAATAAAATACTCCATAGAAAGGAATTAAACAGTGAAAATTACCATAAATCTTGATGTTGTTGATGGGTCTTGCAAAAGATGAGATTTTGATGATAGGGTTTCTTGGATCCTGAAGAAATCAAGGCAAAAATATGGGGAATTGGGCATGATATTAAGTATAGATAATAGTGTGTGTAAATATACCTGTAAGGTGAGGAACAACAGGTGAAGATGGAATATTGTGAAGACGAGAATGTAGAGATGAAAGAGGCGCCATTGCTGATGAGACTGAACTCAAAGTTTAGCAAGAGAATGATGGAAGAGAGAGAAAATCTTTAAATGAGATGTGTTTAAAATGGGCTTTCAAATTTGAAATGTTTTAAATTGTCCCGCCTAAAAATACCACTAATTAATTTCTAATAAAAATCAGATTTATATATTATTTATAGATTTATAAGTTGGAATTATGACATCATCATTGACATGTGGCATAGCTTAGGAGTTGACACATAGGCAGATTTACATCAGCTCATATTCTCTTATTATAGATAGTATAGATGCCACGAAGTAAGGTGGTTTTTCTTGTTTAAAAGTTTTAAAGTTAATAAATCAAGTCTAAGAAAGTCAAATTTGATTCATTTGATTCCTTTAATTCAAAATTTAGAAGTCAAACTCAATTAATTATATGGTTTATGTTTCAGGGTTAGGCTGGTTATTTCTGTTTAAGTTTTTACAAACTCGTGGGTGGAGGTTGGGTCTAATTGGCAAAACCATTGAAGCTAAGGTGTTACTCCCCTTGAGATCAAGGGTTTGAGCCCCGCCGAAGACGGATTTAGTGTAATTTAAACAATTAAAAAAATGTTTTACAAACTCGGATTCTACTTATATTCGACCTATTTATTAGATACTCATTATTTTATTCTTTTGATTGTGTCACGGGGTGAGTTCATTAGAGAATCATAGAAAATGGTGGACACCATAAGTAAAAATGTAAAAACTCATAAAATATCATTGTTACATGTAAAAAATAATTTTATCTAATATTTTACGGAGCTTTTATATATAAGTGCGTGTATAAGTCATTTTAATATAATAATAAAAATAAAAATAATTTTTTACAATTTTTTTATTTGAACGGATTCTACTTGTGTTTATATGCAAAACCTCCAAAAAGTTAAGTAAAAATCAATTTTTTTCTATGAAAAAAAAATATATATATTTTATGATTTTTTTTACATGTAAAACTAATTGATCCTTACTTTTTTATGATTCCCCAATGAACTTGTATCTATATTGTCATAGAATAATTATTATATATATCAATTTACATCGCAGGTTTGCGCCAGTGACATGTCTACGTCTTACCTTTGGCCACCTAACTTTTCAAAGTTTTATTTTCGCCCACTCCTAGGTGGTTCAAGTGCCATAATCTGAAAACCTAGTACAAATTACAGTATTTATTGCCTTTTGGAGACGACGATGACGGATCTGAAAGATATCCTGGTTGGTGGTGTTGGCGATTTACGGTGGTGTTGTTTGCTCCGATCTAATCCAAGATAGAGATAGAGCTAAGTTGCTTAATTGTTTGCGTCTTGGTTCAAGCGTGGAAGTGGTCGTTGTACTGAAGTGCTAAGTGTTAGGTTTCGGCGGTGGTTGCCGGTTATCCACAGAAATTGTAAGGAGGGAGGAAATCCACCGTCTGCGACGGTGATTTCCCCTGATGCGGTGGCCTCCTCTTTCCATCTCTCCGCTTCTCTGATTTCCTCTTTGGATTTTTTGCCCTAATTTGAGACGAGAGAGAGACGTGAGAGCAGGGGAGACATCGTGCACCAGTGGCGGAACGCGGTGGCTTACCACCGCAGCAGACGTTCGGCTTTTGGCCCTTTCATTACCGGTCGTCCATGAATTCTTACTGATGAGGACTACCACGATCACTGTTGCGGATGAGCGAAAGAGAACGATGCAGCATCGACTAGGTAGGTTATTTCTATATTTTTCCCAATCTTTTGGTACCGTACATTTTGTTTAATTTGTGATTGATAATATATTGAAGTTCAATTTCTATGTCCATTTGTGATTGATGTTTGATGTCTATGTTCTTGATTGAATTTGATCTTAAAATGAGTTAATCACAATCATTGTTTGTTTCTCTGAATCCATAATTTGATCTCAAAAAGTTGTTGTTTTTTAAATGGTTGATGCAGTTTGGAGGGTTTAAGAAGCGTTTGCTTTCTGATGATCCCGTCTTAGCTAAAGTTGCTTTGGAATCCGACTTGGTATGTTCACCAATGTATCTTCTTTTTTTCTTGATGTGACCTAAAAATGGTATATTGATATATGGATATGTCCTTCACAAAAACCGACAAACATGTTGACTGCTATGCTAAGTGTCGGTATCAAACTGGTATTGTAATGAACCGAATCGATACTGACAACATCAGTTTGCGCCAGTATATTTTTAGGACTTTTAGTTGTTACCACAGTAGGTTTTACTTTTGCTTTTTCGACACTTGATAACAACTCAAAAGTCTCTCACACACACATACATACGCTGAGAGCCGACGAGAGGACGAAGGGATTCCGGTGAGTGCTCCGACGTGTGACTGCTACCAATCTAAGCCTTGAGCATGTCAGTGGTCAATTGTCCGATCGTGCATCGGTGATGGTTCAGTGAAGAAGTTAGACGGCGGCGAGCTTATTGGCCGGAAACGAGAACAACGGTGACATGAAGACGGGTTCCAATCACATCAATCTGATAATAATTCGGGTGTGCAAGACTCCTCATCTATGATCTTAGATGCGACTGAAAACGATGCTGTACGCGCACCAATTTGGGTCGGAAAAAAAGGCCAACTGCAAAGAAACTTATGATTAGGCTGGTTAAATATATGTATGTCGCTGCTATTGGTTCATGGGTTTTTGTTATCTGATAAGAATCTTTAATTTGTGGGTTTTCTTTTTGAAGTTACATGGATTGGATTATCAACAATAATTTTGGAGAATTTTGCTTAATTTGAGTAGCTGTAGATCACAGTTTCGTTATTGGGTTTAGGGTGTTTGTATTGTCTAAATTATTATATTTAGGTATCAAGTTACTTATTATTGCAAATACTCTAGGTGTTGTCAACAAAAATAAAGAAGGGTACGTATACAGAAACTGGAGGAAAAAAACTACAATAAGTTTTGTTCAATGTACAAAACACATGTACTCAACAGCCATTTAGGTGGAGGTACTTTTATTTGATTGCAATATTGGAGTTGATCTAGAGTTGGGATTTTGGTTAAATATTCATTTGTGTTGACACAATAATTATAGTTTTCGCTTTGATTCGGTGTATATTAATCGCAATTTACGAAACCGCCGCGAAGCGCGGGTTAAGTACTAGTTATAATCATATATAAACATAACTAGGTTATAAACTCGTGTACTACCCAGGACCAAGTTCGAAAAAGGATACAATAAAAAGACATTTATAATAAATAATTACATATTACATACGTGTAATAATGAAAAAAATACAAATTAATGTTAAATTTATGGTTTACAAATTTATTAATACAAATACAAATTACAAATATCTAAAAACTTATTTGTAAACAACATTGGATGTCCTACTTGGAAGATTACCTTTTTTTTATCAATAATGAACGGTTTAAATTTATCTCCATGAATATGGAAAAAGCCATATACAGACCATGTGAAAATATTGATTATTTTAAAAACAAACCAACTATGATTAACAATTGTTCTTGAATTTTATTTATTTTTCATCTCAAAACATATAGCAAGAGTATGTTGTATTTTTTTATCTCATGCAATACAGTTGGACTGAATAAACGATACAATGTTAAATGGAAGTGTGTACAATATTTTTGAATTTTTTAGATGGTTATTTTTTAAATTGAGTTTTTTTTAATTTAAATATTTTTTATATAATTTAAACATATTATCAAATTCAGTAGTAAACTTGTTACTTTTGAAGGTACATAGGAAAATTTTAAATCATAAACCTAAAGTTATAGATAACAATGAAAATTAGTTTGTAGATAATTTAAGTATGAATTTAAATTTGGAATTCTATCAATTGTCATAAAATACGATATTAAATATTTGACTTATAAAAAATATCGGTATTCATTATTTTAGGTCATGAAAAAATTATTTGTACATTTATAATAAGTGATGTTCATTATTAATTTAATAAAAAAAATAAGTAAAAATTGTGGGTTAAAAGACACCAACTTGACTTTGATTTTATTTTTTTATATTTAAACTTCTTCGATTGCAATATAATTCATTTAAACTTCACATATTAGAATTAACTAACTAGAATATTCAACGAAGCATCTAACCACGTATTTTAGAGTTTTCCTTTGAGTCGCGTATCACTCCCGGCTTAATCACCCGGCTTATCCCTCGAGTCACCTATAGTGTAGAACCCGAGTAATCATTAAATTGCCATTATGATAACCATTTTCATTATATTTGCTAATAATCATTACATATAGTTCTCATCAAGTTTTCTCATACATTATTAGCATATAAATTTTCATTTAGGCAATTTGCAAATTTCTCTTTTAGGTGGTGTTTGTTTTTTCCAAAAAGAGCTTCCTGGCCTCTTCTGTCTGCACCGTGCAGACGCGGGAAGAGGTTTAGCCTCAGAAGAGTGTTTGTTTTTTTTTTTTCGAGAAGTGCTTTTCACCTCTCCCCAACCTCTTCTTGGGGAAGTGATGAGAGATAAGCTTCTCCAAGAAGAGGTTTACCTCTTCTTGGCACCACCTCCACCTCCACCCCTGCACCGACACCACCTCCACCTCCGCCCCTGCTCCGCCACCACCACCTCCACCTGCACCGACACCACTGCTCCGTCACCACCACCTCCACCTGCACCGACACCACTGCTCCGCCACCACCACCTCTGTGACAACCCGAGTTTCCAAAGGTCTCTATCCGACTTAACCCTGTAATTATTTTGCAAAGTATGTTTATATATATTTGTATAATTAAGGGGTTGCAATATAATTTATTATATGTTATTAATGTGTAGTGTGTAATTAGTGTATTCGTGAGGTTTATTTTATGTGTTACATGGTTATGCATGTCTTGCTTTAATATGAGGATTGAATAAGTGTTAGAGCATTCACATTCAATCCATCAAATTATACATACATTTCACTAAAAAACAACTCCTATATCAATATATTTCCACTAAAAACAAATATTTTTTCTCTTTCCTTTCAATTAAATAATATTATCATTACATTTTTCTCTCACTTCCACTCACAACCACTTTCAAAATATATTAAAAAATTATAACGGGTGAACAGTGTCCCCCCAAATATACAGATGAACAGTAACATTTTCTCTCTCCTCTACTCACAACCACTTTTTATACCCTTTATAATATAAAAATCCATCCTCACATAATTTGATGGATTGAATGTGAATGCTGCCGAAAACACCCCCACATGAAATCCCATTCCTCACTAAAATACTTTTTGAGATGAAAACACATTAGTGATTTCGTCAAGTTAATGGCCGGCGAAAACAGTTTGGGCTTCGGCCCAGTAACGATTAATGTTATATAGTTGTTTCCCCCACCATTGCGAAGGGTTAATTACCAAACCCTAAACAAACTTTATATCTCACAAGATCCCATACGTACGGCCGAAGCAGAAACCCTCCTTGTCGTGATCACCATTATCATACTTTTATTGATCTCGGACGTGATTGATTAATTGCGAGCACTTAACTTAACATACCGAGCAACCCTAAGGTGAGTTCATTGCACTTCTTTAAGCATGCGTCCCGGTGGTTTGGGACATCTGGTAAACGTGTTCAAAAGGGAATACTGGGTAAACTATTATTTGGGATATTTGCTATTGAATACAGGATCGATCATTTGCTGTGTTGCCTGTAAGGCAATGGGGTAACTAGTTACCGGGACATCATTACCAATGCTTGGTTAGGGGCATTGGGGTTGGGCACACTCCCAGGTTATATTGGGCACACTCCCAGGTTATATTGGGCACACTCCCAGGTTATATTGGGCACACTCCCATGGTATATATTGGACACACTTCCAGTATATAAGACTCTCCTACGTTAATAACAACTTCAAAACGAAACGATGAGTTGACTTAACAGATATCTGGTAACTATATACATTAACAAAACCTTGAACTCACCAGCGTAGTCTGACACACTTGTTTACATGCTTGTAGGTAATCATTGAAGGAACTTGGGTACTTGCCGTCTGATGCTGCTGGAGTGGTTGTGGTCATGATAAACAATTACATTGATTTGGTTTTGATACATTTACACACTTATACATTTATGCTTCCGCTCAATACTTTGGTTTTGGTTTGAAACGATACATTTCTTTCAATTGAGTATTTCAATACATTATTACTTGTGTTTGATATGATTGGTGGCTCTTTGTTGGATCGTTGCACCTCCATTAGGGACATGCCCTAGGTGGTAATTTGGGGGTGTGACAACCTCCACCTGCACCTCCACCTGCACCACCTCCACCACCACCCCTGCACCGCCACCACCACCTCCACCTCCACCCCACCTCCGCCGACACCCATCGACCTCCACCTCCGAAACCCTAAAATCGATGGCAAACAAAACACCCCAAATCGAGCTGTTACATCATCATCATCATCATCGATCTGTTAGAGAGAGAGTAGAGAGAGAGTAGATGATGATGATGGCGGTGGTGATGATGACGGTGCTGATGATGATAGCGGTGGAGATTATTGCGGTGGTGAAGTGGTGGTGATGATGGCGGTGGTGATGATGACGGTGGTGATGTGGTGGCGGTGGTGAAGTGGTGGCGGTGATGATGATGGCGGTGGTGCAGAGGTTGTAGAGAGAGAGTAGAGAGAGATCAGTTTGTTTTGTTGTGTGTGTGTGTTTTGGGTGAAGAGGTTTTATATAAAAAAAAAACAAACCCTCTTCTCCTTGCAGCCTGCAGACATTTGGTCCACCTCTTCTCCTGCAGATGCCTGCAGATGTGGCCTGCAGCAGAAGAGGTTTTCCAGCAGAAAAAACAAACAGCACCTTAGTTAAGTTTATGAACTCCTTATGCCCAATTTCAACGTTATGAACATGATTTCATTAGAGTTCAATCAATGGAGCAATTATATCTATCAAGATCATTATATCAAGCTAGTTCATATAACAAATTTGAGGTTTTTCATGTTAAATAAAAAACCTACTTGTAAACACGTAAAACCCTAACACCTCTTTTAAGCTAATTTTTTTCTCAAGTTTACAAATATGATGACCCTAAACACATATATGTCATGAATTTCACCATACAATCCACAACTCATCCAAGAATTGAGATTTATATATTTCATTTCATTCTGATTTATATTTCCCCAAAAACATAAATTTAACATACCTTATGATCTCCTAGCTTAGATGATCACTAGTTTCAATTCATGTAGTTGATTCTAACACTTTTCCCCTTTCATTTTGTAAGAATTGTTGGGTTATATTAAACTTGAAGGTTCTCTCTTCTCTTTCTCTGCTCCAGATCGACACCCACACACATTATGTGTGTGTTATGTTTTAATATTCACATTTTAAAACATATGTTTCCCTTTTTGTCGGGTTTTGTCCCTTAAGTTTGGTTTTCATTATAAAAGTTATAACCCATGCTTTTATTAAAATTTTCATATGTATCTAACTAGTCTCAAAGTTCCTAATTGTCGTATTTATAATATTAACCATATATATATATATATAATTCAATATTTTTGCGGTGTTACAGGATAGTCCCTAGCGTAGACGGCATTAATTTTCTCAGTTAAGTGCCTGTAAAATGATGAAATTCCCCTTACTATCAATAATAATAATTAAAACAATAAACCAATTATAATATTTTTTTTTAAAATGGGCCCCACATTTTTCCTACCCCACCCTACCCCCACCCTCACCCCTTTCTCTCTTCCTCTTTCTCTTTCTTTGTCTGCAACAACTCCACACCACCACAATTAAACCACAACCATAACACTCCATCAAGTTCAAACAAAAATTCGACTGCACCAACTCCACATCACCAATGGGCACCACCCTGCTGCCCACCAAACCCGTTTTATCACCATCCCTTGTTCCCGAGCCCAACCAACGTCATTGTTCCGTTACATCACCGGAAGCCACTTGTCAGTGTTGTGGTGCTAATTTGTCACACCGCTCCCATTAGCATGTGTGTTTTGTGGTGGTGTTGTGGTGGTACGATTGGAAATACTTACTGATGCTTGAAGCACCGCCTGAACATCAAGGTTAGTTGCCACCATTGATGACTGTCGTTAGTGTCATGCAAAAACCGAAATAAACTAGGTAGCTAGAGTAAGTCGGGTATCGAACCAAAGGAGGATTGTGGAAAGTGTTGTGTATTAAATACTATTAAACTAATTGCAAAAATATAAAACTTGGTTGTTTGAGAGTTTGTTTAAACTACGAATTACTAAAAATGAGGTTGTAAACAATGGGAGAAACAATGGTTCCTCCGGATTTCAGATTCAAGGTGAATTTCAGTTACGTGTTTGATTGCTACAATTACATAAACATAATTGTATGACCTGATTAATTGATTGTGATAAAAGAGGACTAAGTACTCTGATTGATTAACAACGATAGGTTATCACACGATTATCAATTGAATATTACCAAACCCAATCCCTATCTAATATATCCCAATTACTAGAACTCTCGGGAATTGAAAGAATCAAAACTAGGTTTAAGTAAAAATAATCAACTGTTTACAAATCAAGTAATTCAAATCAACCGGTAACAAGCATCGAATGCTTGGATTACCGGATTTAACAATCATTCAAACAAATAACATAGCACCTATAAGAATCCTCCACCCGGAGGAAACCACGAAGGGTTTAGCCGCTCATCTCACAAGTGGAATCACCAAAAGCTTGAATGGATGATGAACTCATGATCGTGGTTGATGATTTGGTAGGATGAATGATGGATTAGAGTGAAAACGCTTCGATCTTGATTCCCTAGGAATGCCTTGGTTCGTTCTTGAAGATGAGATAATGATTGCCTCCCTTAACAAACCCTAATATACCCTAAAGGGTCTAATCCGCACGTTTTTCCGTCCATAGAACCGTAAGCTACGGTTATGAACCATAAGCTACGGTTCAGAAATTATGTTTCTTCTATCAACCCAACCGTAACCTACGGTTAGTGAACCGTAAGTTACAGTTCACAACTTCTGAATGATATGTGACCTGCACTATCAAACCGTAAGCTACGGTTTCAGAACCGTAACCTACGGTCGGGATTCTAGTCCTTTTTTTCCTTTACTCATGAACTTTCAACAAATGATATTTTGGTCCCTGTACTTTACCTCCACATGTTTACTTCACATTTTAGCTTCAAACAACTTTCATAAAGTACCAAATCAGTCCCTGAACTTTGCTCTTTCACATTCCTTGCATTCTTCAAGTCTTTTTCTCACCCGAATAAGCTCCAACTTCATATCATGAGAAGTGAGTTCCATCTTTTAGCGTTCCACTTCATCTTTAATCATCATAATTCCTCCAATTTACGTGTTTAACCTGTAAAACACTAATTTCTCATAGTTAACTCATTCTACACAAGTAAACACATAAAACACGTATAAAACTCACAAGATAAGCACATTTAAGCTCGGGTTTCACCCTCTCCATCACATTCCCACACTTATCTTTGATTGTCCTCAAGAAAACCAACTAAAACTACTCACCACAGTAACAATACCTCTAAACCCCTTAACTGATTCAACATGTGAAGTTCCCAAGTCATACCCGTCCCATAGACTAACACATTCGAGATTGACAGTCTGACAAGTAAACCATGCAACTTAAAAACTCAAGACTTGTCTATCTAAAACTAACATGTTTACAATTAGACACATGCTACACGCCCCTCACAAAGTACTCTCCTCTCGGTTTAATATTTGGACTAGCGTGTAATGTGCTAGTATGTATACTCTCAAAAACCAAACATAAAATCCTGCAATCATAGGCTTGTATGACAATCACACCTCCACTGTATCATGTAACACGACATATATCAAAAGGACTTTTTCGGTTTTGGGCTTAGGCTAAGGTAAGTAAGTTTTTGGCTTTTTATTTTTATATGGCTAACGAACAGACAACCAACCGTGATGACTTATTCAAGCACACAAAGACTAAGACTTTTAGGCTGGTTTCTACCCAAACAAAACAACTTTATTCACAAAACTCTCTCTTTTTTTTCTTTTTTTTCAATTTCATGTTCTATATTTTTCTATTTTTCTCTTTTCCCCTTTTTTTCTTTCTTTTTCTTTTTCAAGTAAATATACTCTGTCATTCACGGTTGGCCAACACATAATTCACATCGGGTGGACAAACGAAAGGTAAACAGGCTCAACAGGGCTACTAAGGGAAATAGATGGTGATAAACACAAACACAAGGAATGTAACGAGGAATCCTAATGCCTTTATCATTTATATGCACATGTCAACTCCACAATCTCAACACGTATCAAATCACACAAGTTCTAATCACAGAATAATAAGAGGCCTGCACTCAACAAATGAATTCATAGTGTAAATCATTATTCTATCAAATCTACAGGCTCAAGCTCTCACCAAGAAAGGTAAAGGGTTAACGACATGTAGCATATGTAATTTAAAACATGTTACCCCTAGATAGACATCTCTTCTCAATTCCGTTTCTAAAACAAATGCCAGACCTACTCTTATGAAACTTAAAGGGACAACCATGAGAAGGGACTAAGTTAGTTTACTACCGGTAAGAAGCCCATTAGTGATTGAAACCTTAGGTTTTCATGTCAATTTAGTTTACTTAAGGCGATGAAATTTTTTTAAAATTTCCATTTTTTTCAATTTTCATCGTTCCAACCACTTTCAATCTCTTCATCCCTGTCATCCCTTCCCGGGCTTCCACATCCCCACACTTGGGATACATTGTCCCCAATGTATGGTGCTTTTAAAACTAACCCGGGAATACCAACTAAACAAAACAATAAGCGACTAACTCCTAACACAACTAAATAAAACACATTCCCTAAGCGAAACAAAGTTTCACACCAGTAACTACAACAAAACACACCAAAAATAAAGCAAGATAGATAAACACATGCACCTGATCATGTGCCTGTAGTGATGCGGCTGTTGTGCTTTAATCGGAATAGACGCATTCCATAGATTCTTTGATATCTCACCGGGAATGTTGCAAAACATCCCCACACTTGAATTATTGCATCAATGATGATTGAAGCGTAGGAACTTGTCAAAACACAACCACACCAAAACGAAACAAAACAAAGTACACTACTCTACATCCTCGGGCTGCCTCCCGAGAGCGCTAAGTTTAAAGGTCTTCAGCCAGACCGTACCTGATGTTCAAGGTGGTTCAGATGCACGCTTGCCCTCCCATGTCTCTCCGTATATATCCATCCAGTTTTTAGGGAGGGTCATAGCTCCACTCCGGTTGGGGTCAAGTACAGTTTCATTACCCCATCCAAACCCACCATCAGGTGGTTTTCCGTCGCCAACTGGCCTTCTCACACTTGACTTCTTTACCCGATGTCCACTTGCCTCTAACCGGTCCTTGGTCACACTTGAAACATGTTCGTTAGTAGCAACTGTGTGACAAACATCATTAACAAGATCGTGTAACGCCCCAAAACCCAAACGTTTAACTTACGAATGTGTTTACTTGTTTTATGGCATGAAGTGGGTTAACCGGTTTTAAATAACTTAGTTAAAGTATGACTTAAATGGTGAGGAAGGAAGTTTGTGACAAATAAGAAAAATGGCAAACTTGAGGGACTAAACTTGGTGGAATGGAATTAAGTTTATACAAAAAAAGAGAAAGAGCTAGAATGTGCATATGTGTGTGCGTGAAGTGTCTGGAGAAAGAAAGAGAATTCCAACTCAAATCAAGATCAATTGGATGTGAAATCAATGCATGAAAGAAGAATCCTTACCATCTAGACAAGATAAACATGTGGTAAGTTGTAATTTGTGATTTGGTGATCTTGTATGAAGTGGGTTTGTGATCAATTCTGAAATTTGTTGAAAATTGAGCATGGATATGTGTTATAATGACTAAATAGAACTTGTTTTATGTATGATATCAAGTAATTTGATGTTTGAAGGTGAAACCCACTTGGGTTAGTGAAAATGGTGACATGGGTATAACACACATGTCCAATCCGTGTTCAAAATTTGATGTAGTATGTTGTATGTGATGAATACTTGTTAGATAGGCTGAATATGGTATGGAATTAGGTTGATTTTGGTTGTATTTGATTGATAAAGGAAAGAAGTAGGAAGATGAGCATAAGATGCTTGTACAATGTGCTTAGAAAGTACTACGCACACCAAGTGTTTGTTGAAATGCCTAGGTGAGATTAATAGATGAAATGGTATGCAAATGATGGATGAAAGTGTATAATGTGTGGAGGTGATGTAATACGGTGATAATTAAACATGAGAAATATGTTTTGAATGGAATATATGTAGGATTTTGGTTAATTATATGATTTGGTAAACACTATGCATTAGAAGTTGTACTCTATGCTTGGGTAATATGATGCACATTATGTGTATTGCCATATGATTATGAAATGTGTATGATGTCTGTAGTATAATCTATTAATGTTGAGAATGTATGAGATTAAGTTGATAATTCAAATGATGGATTAGGGGTGAGCATAAAACCGAAATAACCGAACCGTAACCGAAATAACCGAAAAAACCGAACCGAAACAAAAACCAACGGTTCGGTTTTCGGATTTTTAATAACCGAAAATTTCGGTTTGGTTTTCGGATAATCATTTTCAATAACCGAAAATAACCGAACCGAACCGATAAGTTTTAATAGTATACCAAATCTATATATTTTTATGTTTAAGTTGTTTAAGTGTTTACCTATGCTACTAAGGCCATCCGTAGTCATAAAGCCCCTTGTGGGGCGTTATGCGACACGTGTCGTGCCACGTCACACAGGGGCTTTATGGGGCGTTATATCACTTGAGCCCGTAGTCATAACGCCCCTACCCATCATTACCTAATTATTAATTTTCATTTTTATTAATTATTTATCAAAACCCATGCTTTATTTTCATTGGTCAAAGGTTGAAAAGTTTCCCCCATAACGCCGTGAAAAATATTGCGCCTGCCCCCCTTTTTCCCCCATAACGCCGCCCGTCGCGGTGTGCGGGGCGCTATGGGGGCGCTATGTTTCTTTTGGGCGGTATATGAAGCCCCACTACGTATAACCTAAGAATTATTAATTTTATTATTATTTGTTAAATATATATAATAAGAACATTACCATGTTTATTTATCATTCAAATTATCCATTGTTTACAAGAACTAACAAAATTTAATATAAAAATTAAATAGTTTTCAAAGTATTGTAAAAGAAAATGTCTTAACAAAAACTTTGGAGCAACATTAAAATAGATTAGAAGGTTAGGTTTATGTGAATAATATTAATTTAAAAGACTAAATATATTAACTTAAATGTAAACATTTAAGAAAGGTTCTTAAACTATGAATTATACTTTTAAGTTTTGAATCTTACATAATTTGTTTCAAAAACAGAAAAAACCGAAAAACCGAACCGAACCGAACCGTTGCTAAAACCGAAATAACTGAAACCGAAAAAACCGAAACCGAACGGTTTTTAAAAACCAAAAACCGAACCGTGCACACCCCTATGATGGACAGTTGACTTTCTAAAAATCAACTATGCATAAATAGCATAGTAAGACACTTGGTCACAAATGTAATGTTAGGGAAATCGCAAGGCACATGCTATGTCAATAAATGTTATATGTGATGATATAAAGAATTATGTGGAATGAATGTAATTTAGAATGTGCGTGTATGCTAATAATGCGGTAACCATAATGACATGAACGTATAGGATCATCTCAAGGTGGGTGGATGCGTGGAAGGCTAACGGGAAGGATGCGAGGAAGCAAGTATGAAACGGATGCTTAAGGTAAGTGATTTCCGGAATCACTTCTTATTTATAAATGAAGTTTGGTTTGTTGTATATAGAGAACCATGTAAGAAGTTATGGGTAAGGGTAAGTACCAAGGTAAGTTCATATGAACTTCGTCTATCCTTAATGTAAATTAGGTTGATAATCTATTTATGTTAATGGAATGTTCATCATGTTACTAAAATGTTCATCATTTTACTGAAATGTTCATCATGTTAATGGAATGTTCATCATGTTACTGAAATGTTCATCATGTTAATGGAATGTTCATCATGTTACTGAAGTGTTCATCATGTTAATGGAATGTTCATCATGTTACTGAAATGTTCGTCAATGGAATGTTCATCATGTTGCTGAAATGTTCATCATGTTAATGTAATGTTCATCATGTTACTGAAATGTTCATCATTTTACTGAAATATTCATCATGTTAATGGAATGTTCATCATGTTACTGAAATGTTCATCATGTTAATGGAATGTTCATCATGTTACTGAAGTGTTCATCATGTTAATGGAATGTTCATCGTGTTACTGAAATGTTCATTATTTTACTGAAATGTTCATCATGTTAAAGGAATGTTCATCATGTTACTGAAATGTTCATCATGTTAATGGAATGTTCATCATGTTACTGAAATGTTCATCATGTTAATGTAATTTTCATCATGTTACAGGAATGTTCATCATGTTAATGGAACGCTCATCATGTTACTGAAATGTTCATCATGTTAATGGAATGTTTATCATGTTAATGGAATGTTCATCATGTTTGTTGGAAGTTAGTATGTTATGTTTAATTGCAATTGCATTGATTTGTGTTGATATGTTTGTAGGTAAGGATCCATTTACGAATAAGTGAATGTGACTTATATGTATGTATGTAGATATGGAACTGTAGCGTGTGTAAGTAGTGTGAACTTGTATGTACGCATATATGAATGGGATATGTATGAATGCACTTAGATATATGAAAGTGTATACACGTGTTGTAATCTAATGATTGTAGATCACTGGTATACGTATATGTGAAGATGTGGGTTTTCAATATGTTTGAGATTACATATTCCTAACCATGTTACTATTGAGAATGAAATGGAGTGCAGGTATGGGAACGCCGGACTCTCGAGGAATTGATGTCGGACTCGAGTAAATAAAATTGAGAGGATGTTTCAATGGAATACCTTACGTAGATAGAATGTGATATAGCCTTTTAAGTATATGTATTAAATTATATATGATGTCACCATGTAATAACGTGTTGGTTATATATGGTGACCGCATGTTAGTCAGATATTCATGATGGACAAGTGAACGAGGGTCGAGTTGAAGATCATGTATTGTACGGGAAAGCGGTCACGTTGTTTGTAATTATTTGTTAACATAGTTAAATTAAATAAATGATGAATGATGTATTTATGTTAAAAGGGTTGACCTAAACGGTATTCAAGTATGTTAGAGTAGTTAAAAGAAAGAAATTTTACGGTTCTTTTTCTGTTGCCTCGTTTTGGGTCAAATCATGATTAGGGTCTTACAGATCGTAAGAAATAGTTTTTAGAAACACATTAAAATACAACTTACGATTCTTGTAACTTAGAGTAACCATTCTGTTCCAACAATCGATCTGGGCGTTCGTGATATATAGGAATGGGCGGCCCAAAACTACTTGCGGCTGCTCGTATGTGGTCAATGGTGCATAATCGACCACCATAAAATCGACCAGGTAGTAAAACTCGCCGAGTTGGATGACCACATCCTTCACAACCCCCGTGGTTGTTTCAAACTCACATCTGCGAACATGGCCATGCTATCACACGCTTGTAGCGGACCAAAATCATACTGGTCAGACAAGCTACCGGGTAATACGCTCACTCCTGCTGCATAATCCAGCAATGCCTTGTGGATTTTGAACTTTCCAACTCTGATGGGAACAACCGGTTCTCCCAAATTAATTTCACTTCCTTCCGCAACCGCTTCATTTAGACCTGTAATCACATGAGAAACAGACAAATCATTATCATAGCAAATATTTCTAGAAACCGGATTTACCCCACTGATCAGTGTGCTCCGTGCATTCTTGGGGTTTATCTGGGTATCACTCGGTAGCTTCCCTTGCTGCTTCTTCAACTCGGCTACTTCACTTGCTAGCTACCCCATCTGTGTGGTCAATGATTGGATGGCCTTATCACGAATTTCATCTTTTTGGGCTCGTGCATCATCCATTTGACCTCTCTTCTGCAATTCCTGTTGAATCGACTTCAACATCTCCATAACATCATTACCCCCAGTTGCATTAGAGGACCCAGTTGGTCCTCTTTGGTTATTCTGATATCCCCCTTGAAAATCACCTTGAAAATGAGGTTGATTGAAGTTCCCCTGGCCACCAGATTGATTGTTCCCTTGAAATCCTAGATTGAGCTGATTATTTGCATTCCCATAGCTCAAGTTCGAGTGATTCCTCAGGCCTGGGTGATATGTGTTGGACTGCATGTTGAAGTTTCTACCCCCACATCCACCTTGAACGAAGTTCACATCTTCACCTCCACCAAGAATGACTGGGCATTGATCCGTAATATGCCCTATGTCCCCATAATGTCCGCACATTGGGAATTGTCCACTAGCCTCAGGTGGATTCTCAATAGCCCGCACTACCGAATGCCGAGCACTCCTCGATGACTGAGCCTTTCGCTTTGAGGTATTTGCATTCATTTCCAGATATTCCCAATCCACTTCCTCATAGTTGGTACCGAATGTACCATTAGATATCGAGCTAAGATCCCGTGCGTCTTCATCCATCAATCCCTCATGAAACGCGTTCAACAACTCCCATAGCTGAATTCCATGATACGGGCAATTCTTTAGTATCATCTTGAATCGGTTAAACGCCTCATGGAAAAGCTCACCGGGTTGTTGTTGGAAACCCTGGATGTCTTTCCTCGCGTTATTTGTTCGCTGTGGCGTGTAGAACTCGTCTAAGAACAGCTGTTACATTTCTGGCCATGTAAATATCGAAGCAGACGGTAGAGAGTGGAACCACTGCTGCGCTTTATCTTCCAACGTAAATTGAAACAGCACCAACTTCACATCATCGGAGGTAAATCCTTGACCCCCAATTGTATTGTACCGTGCATCATACGCGGCGATGTGCAAGTAAGGCTCTTCATGTGCTAGACCATGGTACTTTGGTAGACTCGAGATAGACTAGGATCAGACTTCAAACGATCGCCCTCCCTGTAGTTGTGGAATCACAACTGGTGATGGATTGTTAGCTATGGCAGGCTTGAAGTGACTCTCAACACCGCAAACTGGTCCTCGATTAAATCTTCTCGGAATGCCTTCCGGTGGATTACCTGGTGGGATTAAGTTCCTAGGTAGAGGTCTTGCCTGACCCAACAATTGAGGTACCGGTGGTGGCAACGGAATGTCTAGAGGTATTCCCGAGATAGGTTGGTGGTTGATCGGTTGTGGTTGCTGATATGGAAGTTGTTGCATTGGTACTTCCTGTTGCTGTGGTACGAGATTAACCGGTGGCTGATTTGTTGGTATGGGTGGTTGCTGAACATATTGTTACTGCACAAACGGTTGATAACCCGGAACATTCTGATTTCCCGTTTCCATAGAACCGAACCCTGTAGCATACCTCTCAACATTTGTTGTTCTTAACACTTGGCGATCACCTTGATGCCCATAACTGTCACGGCCCCAGCCCCGGTTTGACCCGGTCAGGAGCCGCGGGACAGGAACCCGTGGTATTTATTTATTTGATGCGACAGCGGAAGATTTAACAGGATCTTTTAAAAACTTGAAATGCCCGATTATTTTATTTCATAATTCGGAATAAACCTCGTAATTTACAATAGAGGAATTTCACTATGGAATTCCCTGATTTATAAAACATGTTTATTTATTTTAACTGAGCCACCTCTTCAAGCTTGTTCATGCTCCATAGCACGTTTTCCTTGATTCACAGCAGGTCGCCTGAAACATGTTTTAAAAATATTTTATCAGCGGGGAAATACTGGCGAGTCACTCAATTTGATAAAATGACACATAGTTATAAATTACAGCATAAGAGCGATTACAATGGCTTTTATCTTATTTTTATCTGGCGCCGTGTCACCTGGTGACGATGGTCATACCACTATTGGGTCCTTCCCCAAGTAGTGTGTCGCAACCCCCGATCACTGATTCCTGGGAACGGGCGGACGCGATCTCAGAGTTTTGGTGGTATCAGGTTATTAAATCTCGCAGCGGAAATTACATCAGGACCGTAGTTAGGAAATGTTTATCAGAGTAAAACCACCTTATTTAATATTAATAATCATATGGGTAAAACCCAAGTTTCTTATTACAATACATTTATAGGGACAAACCCTATTTTATTGAATTTAAAACATCGTTTATTAGGTAACTTTTATAGCCACATTTTTCCCAAGCCTTCAGTGCTCTCCAGCTGGCTTTCATTAATTGGTTGTTCACATTGTGTTACCTCTAGCGCGTTTTAAAAACATTTGTCAGTCGGAAATACTGGTGAGTGAATCCCAGTTTAATTAAGAAACATTTTATCAATTAAAACAGTATTGAGAGCGATCACATTGTTTATTTCTACACAATTACTCATTCAGTATTTGCCACTCGACCGGATCTATGGCTATGGTCAAATTACCCATTGGCTATCTCGTCGTCCAATGGTAATGTACTGTCATTCCTGACTTACTACTACTCGTAGTAAATTTTGTATACAAAACCCCATAATACCGGCAGTAATTGAAGAACTACAAAGACTCAATCACCGCTTAATCACATTGTAAAATAATTAAGGTTATGTAAATTATTCCAAAAAGGTTAACAAAAAGAGGATAAACTCACATTGCTGTCTTAGGCTTTTCGTAAGGGTTTCCTGGATATAATCTATAATTTATACAAATGTACATTGGCTAGTACCATAACCCTTTGTAATTATAAATGATACCCTCCCCGAGACGGCATTCCAACAACTACGTCGGGCAGAACCACGACAGTTGTTACGGAACCCTAAATCAATCGGGCAGCGTAACGATTACGAAACTGGGGTTAAAATACTTACAACGGAGCAGAACCTCTCTAATTAGGGGTATAATACCCGTGTATAATAACTTCTCTACAGAAATTGTGATTTGAGATTGAAATGTGAGCGACGAAAAACGTAAACTGATGAGTTCTATATATAGTGCTGGATTCTGACTTCCAGACGGCCCGCATAAGATAAGGCTAAGCCTTACGCGGCCAGCGTCAACCACCTGGTCAACATATAGCTTGTCCCGGTCATCCTCTAGACCGCCACGATGTCGACACGTGTAAGCACCGGATGTCTCCGCGTTTCATGATTTATCGCGGCCCGCGTCGACTATCTAAGACTCTTACGCGGCCCACTTTAACTTAATAAATCAGCGGAGTCAACTTCAGTCTTAATACCGCCCGCGTGAGAGTGTGGGGTGGGTCTACGCGACCCGCCTCAACTCCATTTTTCTTATTTTTGATTTATTTTATAATTATAACATAACTAGGGCTCGGTTTTTACTTACGGGGTGTAATATAAAACATATTGAGACATTTTATAATATATTAGAGGGTCGGAAATATTATGAGTGTGTTGGTTTTACCGAGGGTTGTTACATAGTGATAATTATCACTGTTAGGATTTATTAGCCTAACCCGTGAGAAATTAGTAATGTGCACAATACCCCAATTAGCCAGTGATTCAAGATAACCATGACTTAATCACTGTAATTATAACATTTGAAAATGGAGTATTGTAAAATACTTTTAATAAAAGAGAATGACTCGCATTGCAGATTTATACGGGCAGAGTTTAGCCTACTGATTAGCCTTGTAACCTAATTTAAATAACAATGCACACGAACAAGGTCAGTAACTAATACACCATTTATGATAACTCACGAGATTAAAACCCTCACAACGAATGACAAAGCGCTATACTTAAACATCCCTCGAATTCACGACTAATGACAAAGTATGGCCCTAATGTGGGCAACACTTAAACATCCATCGGATAGTTTCAATCGATCGGACATTGAATCGTAGCAGCGATCGAGTTAATACCCGGTATCGTAGCAGCGTTGCACTACTGTGAAATGTAATTTCGACTTTTGGACAGTATACTTCGTGATTTTGATTGAAATTTCGACACAGAATGATAGCTCGGGACCAAATCTATTTATAGGTGAAATATGGGTCTCACGCGGCCCGCGTGAGCCCACCCTTGATCTTTACGCGGCCCGCGAGGGCCAGCTAGACGTAGACTAGGGCTAGCGTGTCACACATAGGCCTGCCACATGTGCGACGTGTGGCCCGGCGTGCTTATCCGGTCAACCCAGGTTTGACGCGGCCCGCGTAAGGCTAAGCTAACCCTTACGCGGCCCGCCTGAAACTCATAAATTTTGTTTTCTTGGTTTTTACTTACGTTTCATTTTGGGACATTTTTGAAGGTCCTTACATTCTCCCCACCTTATTTAGAATCTCGTCCTCGAGATTTACTAAAATAAGTGAGGATACTTTCGCTTCATCTCTGATTCCAATTCCCAAGTGTACTCGGGTCCTCTTTTTGAATCCCATTTGACTTTGACCAATACTAGTCTTTTGTGTTTAAGAAACTTGATCTTTCTGTCTTCTATCTGAAGTGGTTTCTCCAGAAATTTCAACTTTTCATTTACTTGGATGTCTTGAAGAGGGACTACTAATGATTCATCCGATAGACATTTCCTGAAATTGGATACATGAAATACGTCATGTCCTCTGGTAGTTGTAAGCGATAGGCAACTGGTCCTATACGTTGGATTACTGGAAATGGTCCCACGTATCTTGGACTTAGCTTTCTGTAGGATCGGTTTGTGGATCCGAATGAGTCGGTTCAGAGGAATTCTATCAAATACAGGTGCGAAAAACAAGTATTTGATGTGTAAACAGCTGAATCTTCACTTTAACACTGATTTGTATTGATTAGATAACAATTACAATCAGTTCTCACACCGGCAGCACTTCGGTATGGAAATCTCTCAAATGTTACTCTCTATCTCTATGATTTCGCTTGACCATCATGCCTATATATAGAAATTGAGATTTCGCTTGGAATGACCTGAAGCGAAATCGTTACATGTTGATTTCGCTTAAGGCTTCAAGCGAAATCCTTTACAAATATAATCCTTCAAGCGAAATCTTTCTAACTCTCGTTTTACGTGCCCTGATCTATTCTAACTAGTGTAAGACTCGATACAAGACGAAGTCGACAGATGTAGTGCACCAACAGACTCCCCCTCAGATGTTGACGAGTCGACTATCGAGTCACACCAATACTGTATCTTCACATCTTCAGTCTTGATCAGTCTCTGGGCTTTTCTCTCTCTATCTACTTTTCCAGAATCTCCTGGCTCTAACAGACTCCCCCTCACGATTTGCTGGTATTCATTTATACTTCAGCAACATCTGCTTTAGGATCGATGTCTGACTCAAAAGTTGTTTACAAGATCATTGCCTGGCTTTTATCTAATTCTCTTGATCAGATCTCTTGATTCCTTAAGTTCATCAGCATCAGCAGCTAGCAATCTTTTTAGATTCATGATCAGAGTTTGACTTTCATAATCTTTCAATGAATTAACCTGGCTCACCTGTAACAATCTTAACCCAGAAATAAATTTTCTAAATTTAACAAGTTAAATGCACCAATAATCTCTTTTCTATCATCAACCACTGATGAACCAAATGAAGGTTTTAAAAAATCAATTGTAGGATTTATCAAACCTTTTAGCATTTTCAGATTCACTCCCCTCACAACAAAGTCATCATGTTTAGCACTTGAAATTTTGACAATCAGCTTTTCAATATCAGTTGTCGAAAATCTTTTTTAAAATTTTCAAACTTTTATGCTAAAACACACTAAAAATCTTTTTGTAATTTTTGAAAGAAATGAAATACAATAAAGAAATATTTACAAACAATATTTTTGTGAGTTCGTGCAAAAGGATCATATCAGTTTCTGAGACACATCACCAACACCGTTAAGCTTCATTTCATTTTAAGTTCTAAACAATTTACCTAGATTGTCAGTATATTTGTCCACTTAAATTTTCACACAAAGTTCAACTGTTTCGAGATACGAATTAGTGTTTTAGAACTTAAACATCTACATGTGTCCCACCTCAGTATATACTCCCGTATCCAGACCCCAATATTCAGTCTTACAGGTGAGTATACCACAGATGATATCTGTAAGAGGAATAAATTATGCAACCGTGATAGCTCAGGTCAGAACTTCCGTTCAGCAGAGAGCCTAGTTGACTTTTAGGTGTGTCCCCTTTAGAGGATCTTTTGTATTACAACAGCCATGATTAACATTTTTCAATGTTTCATCATTTTTTAGCTGAGGGTGAGCTATATTTCAAGCAAGCAGAAAGTATTCTCCGGGGACTAGGCCATTGCTTCCGCAAAATCAGAAGTCCCGGGATAATACCCCAGATATCACTGAGTATAAAGACCTAGTATCTCAGAATATGGGACCCTTCAAACAAGATTTCAGGGGTTACCTATATATCCTGGAGGTGTTCCCCACGTAGACGCAAGTAAATTTTATGTTTATATCTCGTCACAATATACTGAATGTGCAAAAACCTACTGACATATCCACAGTAAGATTGTTTATCACATTTTTCTTTACATTTCCTTAGCATGTTGTGATAGTCCACTGATGTACTATCATTTCCTCTATATGCAACAAAAACTCATTTTTGAATTTTATCATGTTTTGTCTTTTTCAAATTTTCAAATGTTTTTGGATTTTCTGAAAATTTTTACTCCCCCTAAAATGCAAACACATTTTAGGAAATTTGAAAATAAACTGTACAATAAAATGACAACTGATATCGAATCGCATCAAATCGCCATTCACTTGGCATAAACAATCAGAACTCCCCTTATCACAAAACTATTTTCTCATTTAGATTTCAAAACACTTAAGTTTGTTTTAATCAAAATGATTTTTCCGGAAAATAAGTTTTTATGACATAATCATTTTAAGATTCGGAGTGTGGTTCATCACATTGTCTATTCTCTATCAATTGTAAGTATGGTCCAATCAAGTTCAACTTAATGACCTTGATTAACCTTTTCATGTATGCACCTACTATACCAAACACAATACCACTTGTAGGAATGTTACGTCTACATCACCATTTTACCAATCAAAATGCCGATTCCTGCTTCGCACTTACCAACCTGGAAGCTCCGGCGTAGTCCTTCAACCTATAAACATTCAAACACTATCAAAAACTTTTAACCAAAATCTTCAAACATTAGAAAGATGCCGATTCCTGATCCACGATATAAACTTGGGATCTCCGGCAAGTCCTAAGACTTTAAGGAAAGCAAACTTCCACCCAAGTCTTATTTGACTTGGTGGCTTCCAATTCCTGGGCAGTAGGGTTGTAAGTTGCCTTTTTAGTTGCATAAAAATCTTTAACCCCCTTTACTTTTCCATCAAGCATTTTCTTGAAAATTTTCTTAACATTACCATTGAAAGTTTTTTCAATATCAAAATCTGAGATTTCTATTTTACCAACCATTTGTTGAATTTCTTTCACACTCATTGATTTAATATCAGCATCATTCAACAAATCATTAATCTCATTTTGTGACTCCTCTGATCTTGTGGAATCAGATTCATTGTCAGAACTATCAACTGATTTCTTAACAACCCATGTTTGGTTGTCTTTTGCCTTCTTTTTGTACAATCTTTTAGAATTTTCACCAACTTCATTCTTTGAATTTTCAACAGTTTTGAAGTTTGTAGTTGGTGAATCATTTTTTTCAACCACTTTTTCTTTAAGTTTTTCAGAGACTCCCTGTTTTTTGTTGACTTTGTTTGGACAATTATGAGCAATGTGTCCAACAACTTGGCATTGAAAACAAGTTCTTGTATCTCTTGGAATGTCTCTTGAATGAAAAACTCCAGTTCCTGTTCTTTTTCTTTCAACAAGAAACTCCTGGTTTGTTTCTTTCCAGAAAGGTTTCTTCTGTTCTTCTTCAACACTTCCACCTGAAACAAATTCTGTTTTTGATTTAGAATTGTTTACCTTTCTGTAACTTTCTTGCTGAATAAAACCTAAACCTTTTCTTTTGTAATTACAATTTTGGTTTGTTTTCTTTTGAAAACCAGAACTAAAATTGTAATCCTTTTTCCCTTTTTTCTTGTTTAACCTTTGTTGAACTCTAGAAGTATATTTTTTAGGTTTTTCATTAGGATTTAAATTTTTAGTGTCAGAAATATTAATTTCTGTGATTTTAAAAACCTTTTTGATCTTATCAAATCTAACACTATCCATCGGAAACTCTTCATCAGAATATAATTTGTCAGAACCATTTAAAGTATATGCAACTTTAAATGTTTCATCATCCAAATTTGCTTTTGATAACAAAAATTCTTTACTATAAGACCGTTTTTCCGATGACTTTGAACTGTTGACTGACGAACTTGAACACCCAGACTCAAACTTTGACTCAGACACCTCCTTAGTATCCAACACCTGATCGACCACCTTTTTGATTAACTCAGACTCATGATCAGTATCAGACGCGGTAAATGTGATGTCAATGTTATCTGGTAAAACGTCAGTTGTCTCTGATTTTAACTTTATATTGACTGCTTTTTCGACTTGTTCCTCATTTGGTTTTCTAGGAGAATACCCTTCCCAGATAGGAGGCGGACACTTGTTGTATTTAACAGTCGATTTCTTACCAGTCTCATTCTTTGTCTTTTCATCCTGAAATGCTTCAAAACCTGCAACAGTTGGATAAACTCGATCAATAACATAATCAGAACAAGAATAACTCAGTAATAACCTTCTGATCCTTTCATTCTCAATCTTTTCTTTCTCCAACTCTTGCTTTAGATTAGCATTTTCTTCGATGTAATGATTAATCGCCTTTTGCTTTGCCATTAACGTAGAATTCGTCATCGTTAAAGCCTTTTCTCTTTCAGAATTTGTTGTTTGAAGACCTGTCACAGTTCTGTTCAACACACTATACGATTCTTTCACATAACTGATGTCAGATAATAGCTTTTCTATCAATTTTTCCCGATCAAACAACGTCACATCTTTTTCTTCACACTTCTTGCAAGCTTCCAAACATTTTTTGCAAGGCTTTTCAACTTCGACAATCTTCTCAATCTCAATTGTTTTTACCACTTCAATCACCTTTTCTTCATCAGTTACTTTCTCAGCTTCAGTCACCTTTTCTTCAACAACTACTTTAACTTCCTCATTTGGTTGTTGTTCTTTAGCAGCTTGTTTCTCCTTCAGTTTCTCCATGCGATCTGCAAAATAAAAATGAAAACTTTCAGGAGAAAGATGATGTTTAGCCACATTAATATGTTTCTCTTCTTCATCATCACTACTACTCTCAATCGGTGTTTTATCAAACTGTGCAGATTTGTCAGAATCATCTTCAGATACACCAGAATCAGATGGTGTTTGATCAAATGTAACTTCCTTTTCTGAAGAAATATCATTCAGCACACTTTCATCTGTGCTTAGTAAATCTGCATCAACACTTTCTGAGCTTTCTTCAGATGTAACTGACTGTTCTTTCATTGTTTCACCAATGGATCTCATCCAGGTTGCAAACAAGTCTGGTTCTCTAACAATCTTTGCAATGAAAGCTTTGAAGTCACCCTTTTCATCAACAAACATATCCCAATTGAAACCATCAGGTAATTTCTCATCATCTTAATCAACTGTGCATGCTTTGCTGTCAGAAGATATATAATTACTCCAGTTGAAATCTACCAAGCATCCTCTCTTTGAATCTTCAATCTTTCTACCATGAGCCGTCTGTAATTCTTGTGTCTGACCAACTTGTTGATAAATGGCTTTCCGGTAGTAATCGTCTTTTCCAAATGGATTCTGAGCTCCACTAACTTCTCTATTCTTACACTCCCGCTTAAAATGACCTTTTTCTCTGCACCTGAAACAAGTAACTTTAGATTTATCAAAACCTAAAGTAGAAACACAAGCATCAAGAAAATCATTTCTCCCGGTAATTGTCTTGAACTTTTCAGCACGTCTCAGAACACTTGCAAGACACCATTTGATATCCATTAGTTCCATATCTTCAGCGTCTATCTGATCGTAATCCTCCTTTGTAAGCATAGGATTTCCAATTCGACCAGCAACTAATCCTTCATATGAGATAAGTACGGAACCAAGTAATGCCATATGATCTTTCGCAATGTCTTCAGAAAAACTTTGACCTTCTGGAAGATTTAGAGCTATGTTGCATTGAATCACACAACCACTTCCCATCTTTGTGCTTTGAGACTGAAAATTTTCTGATGAAGTTTTTGGATTGACACTTGGATAAGATGAAAATCCACTACTGCTTTTATTTAAACTTTGATCAATTTTTTCTGTAGAATCTCCAGCACTAAACGCAGTCTGGATTTTCGGACTTCTTTCAGCTTCTTGAACTGGAACATTTCCCTTGTAATACATCTTTACATCTTGATGACCACTTGGACTGTTCATCCTCGCGATCTTCTGCTGTTCCAAATCCTGACTTTCAATCTTTTCAATGAACTGAGAGATCGACAATCTATCATAAACTCCAGTATTCTTCAGTATCATCAAATAAGTTCCCCACTCTTTCTGAGGTAATGCATCAGCAAGTTTATCCACCCATTCATCATTTTCCTTTTTAATACCCATCATTGACATTGTTCTCACTAAGTGACAATATCGTTCAATAAGTTTCTTTGTATCTTCTCCGGGCAAACTTGTGAACAAATCAAATTCCTTTTTAAGCAATGCCTTCCTGCTTTTAATCATACTCGTACTGCCTTCAACTTTGATTTTTAGAGCATCCCATATTGATTGTGATGTTTTGTCATGTTGAAGTAATATGAAGATGTCTTCTTTAACGGCCTGTTGAAGTAGACTAATCATCATCTTTTCAGCTCGGTATATTTCTCGTTCTTCCTTACTAAAATCTGAAAGCTGTTTTTCAATCTTCATTTCGGTTTGAGGTGGAGTATACTTTGTCAGAATACATTCCCATGATCTTAAATGATTTGCCTGCACCCAGTTTTCGAATCTATCTTTCCATCCGTAGTATTCTTCAATTCCCATTAGCTTCGGGGGTTTCTGAGTAGTCCCCATTTCATTTTCAGAATTCATGTTCTGAGCAATGGAAGATGAACTAGACGATGTTGCAAAAGCGTTGTAGAAATCGTTATCCATGTTTCAGACACTTTCAAGCGAACTAGACAAACTGAACAATCCTCAAGCGAAAACCTTGAAGCGAAATAGTTGAAGCGAAACAATTTCAAGCGAAGCTGTATGAAGAGAGAACTCTGAAGCGAACACCTTGAAGCGAAAACCTTGAAGCGAAATCGTTCAAGCAACAGTTTCTGAAGCGAAATTGTTGAAGCGACGGCCCTGAAGCGAAATAGAATACTGTTTGAAGCGAAATCCACAACTGAAATCTGATCCGTTCAAGCGAAATTCATTCGGAGGTCAATTTTAATCACTTTTAGGTCAAATTTGGCTGTGAAACTTTCAAGGATTTGTTATCTTGTACTTTTAAACAATCTGTGAGAATTTGAGATGATTTAGACCGTGAAAAGTTTTCTGAACTGTTAAAAGAAGATGTAGAATGAAGAAAACGATGTCAATTTCAGCTGAATTCCTGTAGAACTCCTCAACTGGCTCTGATACCAATTGTAGGATCGGTTTGTGGATCCGAATGAGTCGGTTCAGAGGAATTCTATCAAATACAGGTGCGGAAAACAAGTATTTGATGTGTAAACAGCTGAATCTTCACTTTAACACTGATTTGTATTGATTAGATAACAATTACAATCAGTTCTCACACCGGCAGCACTTCGGTATGGAAATCTCTCAAATGTTACTCTCTATCTCTATGATTTCGCTTGACCATCATGCCTATATATAGAAATTGAGATTTCGCTTGGAATGACCTGAAGCGAAATCGTTACATGTTGATTTCGCTTAAGGCTTCAAGCGAAATCCTTTACAAATATAATCCTTTAAGCGAAATCTTTCTGACTCTCGTTTTACGTGCCCTGATCTATTCTAACTAGTGTAAGACTCGATACAAGACGAAGTCGACAGATGTAGTGCACCAACACTTTCCTTTCTTACCAAAGCGAACTACTCCTTTCTAAGGAGAGACCTTCAAGAGAACCTTGTCTCCGATTTGAAATTCTAACGGTTTGCGTCGATTATCTGCATAACTTTTCTGGCGATCTCGAGCCGTCTTTAATCTTTCCTTGATTTGAGTGATCTTGTCGGTAGTTTCTTGCACAATCTCTGGACCTGATAATTGACTTTCTCTTATTTCTGCCCAACAAACTGGAGTTCTACACTTCTGTCCGTATAGTGCTTCGAATGGAGCAACTTCGATGCTTGAATGATAACTATTGTTATAGGAGAATTCGATTAAAGGTAGGTGGTCATCCCAGTTTCCACCAAAATCTATCACACATGCCCTAAGCATGTCTTCCAGGGTTTGGATCGTCCTTTCACTTTGTCCGTCTGTCTGAGGATGATATGCGGTACTTAGATTTATTCGAGTTCCCATAGCTTCTTGGAAACTTGTCCAGAAGTGGGAAGTGAAACGACTATCCCTATCCGATACAATGGATAGTGGAATTCCATGTAAGGATATTACCTCGTCTACGTACAACTTGGCTAACCTTTCCATGTTAAAGGTTTCTTTCATGGGTAGAAAATGAGCTGATTTGGTTAATCGATCCACAATTACCCAAATCGTATCATTACCTTTTCTGGTTTTGGGTAACTTAGTAACAAAATCCATTGTTATGAGTTCCCATTTCCATACAGGCATTTCTAATTGTTGTAGTAGACCTGAAGGTTTCTGGTGTTCTGCCTTAACTTGTGAATAAGTAAGACACTTAGAAACATATCTAGCTATATCCTTTTTTATTCCTATCCACCAGAAGTTATTCCTTAAATCTTGGTACATTTTATTGTTACTAGGATGCATGGTATACCTAGATTTATGGGCTTCCTCTAAAATCTTATTTCTTAATTCTCCTTGCTTAGGTACCCAAATTCGTTTCTTATGGAATCTCCAAATTCCATCACTTCCTTGTTCTAATTCCTTTATTCGTTCTTTCATTCTTTCAGCATCATCTTTGATTGCTATTTCCTGGATATGCTTTAATGGTTCCATTAAATCTAACTGTAGATTTAATCTAATAGCACGAACTCGCTTTTGCTTTTCATGATATTTACGACTTAAGGCATCTGCAACAACGTTTGCTTTTCGTTCGTGATATTGAATATCACAGTCGTAGTCACTTAGAATTTCCATCCATCTCCTTTGCCTCATGTTTAATTCTTTTTGCCCAAATATATATCTTAAACTTTTATGATCTGTATAGACAGTAAACTTACTTCCATACAGATAGTGTCTCCAAATCTTGGCTCCTAATTCTAAGTCATGAGTCGTATAGTTTTCCTCGTGCTTTTTCAATTGCCTTGATGCATATGCAATTACCTTCTTACGTTGCATTAATACACATCCTAATCCTAGCTTAGAAGAATCACAGTATACTTCAAACTCTTCTGTTCCTTCTGGTAAAGCTAGAATTGGAGCGTTTGTTAATTTCTGTTTTAAAATCTTAAAAACTTCCTCTTGTCTAGGTCCCCATTCAAACTTAACTGATTTACAGGTTAACTTAGTTAATAGTACAACCATCTTGGAAAAATCCTTGATAAAACGTCTATAGTATCCAGCTAACCCTATAAAACTTCTAGTTTCCATAGCTGACTGTGGGATCTTCCATTTGGTGATCGCTTCTATCTTAGCAGGATCTACGTGAATACCTTTGTGATTCACCATGTGTCCTAAGAATTACACTTCCTGTAACCAAAATTCACACTTCGAGAATTTGGCGTAAAGCTTTTCCTTTCTTAACAATGTTAAGAGTACATGCAGGTGCTCACAATGTTCCTCCTGACTTTTGGAATAATTAAGTATATCGTCGATGAAGACAATTACAAATTTATCCAAGTACGGTTTACAGATCATATTCATCATGTCCATAAATGCTGTTGGAGCATTTGTTAACCCAAAGGGCATGACTGTAAACTCGTAATGACCATACCTAGTTCTGAAAGTAGTTTTAGGTATGTCTTCTTCTTGTACTTTCAATTGATGATATCCGGAGCGTAAATCTATCTTAGAAAAATATCTAGCTCCTTGAAGTTGATAGACGAAACATTTGACAGTTTGATGGCGTTGTTCAAGAAAATTGAGAATCTGTACCAAAGGCGTATCAAAAGAATTCGTAGTGACAATGGTACTGAATTCAAGAACAGTAAGATGGAAGAATTTTGTGATGAAAGAGGTATATTGCATGAGTTTAGTGCTCCGTACACTCCGCAGCAGAATGGAGTCGTAGAACGCAAAAATCGGACACTAATCGAGACGGCTAGAACTATGCTCGCAGATTCAAAGTTACCGATAAATTTTTGGGCTGAAGCTGTTTCCGCCGCATGCTATACGCTCAACAGGGTTCTAACTGTCAAGAAGTTCAACAAAACATGCTTTGAGCTAATCAATAACCGCAAACCGAATTTGAAGTATCTAGGACCGTTCGGGTCACCATGTACTGTTATAGAGCCTAATGGAAAGTTTGGTCCGAAGTGCATTGAGGGAATATTTGTTGGTTATGCAAATCCGATGCGACGTGTCTTCGTTCCAAGTGAGAAGCGGATTATTGAAGCTGGAAATGTTGAATGTCAAGGTTATACTATGCCGCCGCAGAATCCTGGAGATTCATGGCGTTATCATTATGACAAACTGTGGGATTCGTTTGACATGAGAGAAGAATCAGAGGAAGATGAAGATTTCTTTGATGAGCTGGATATTTTGCGTGAATATGAGTCGCAGCAAAGCTTTCCAGCTGAGTATTCTAGAAGACCTCGGGAAACTTCAAATAATGATGAAGCAGGTCCTAGTAATGCTGGTGAACATGATGATGAAGTGGCTCCTGGTAATCAGTCGGTAGAAAATGATAATCAAGAAGCTGAGAACATGCCAGTATTTGATCATGGTGATTCAGATTCTGAGGGGGAGCAGATCCAGATTTCAAGTCAAACAAATCAAGTTGGTGAACAAGATGCAGACCAGAATGTCACTAATCTGGAGGGCAATGTAGATGTTCCAAGCGAAGTGATGCCGCGAATTCTTTCATATCATCCAGAGGAGTTGATCATAGGAGAATTGCAAGCAGGCGTTCGCACGAGACGTCAAATTGACCAGGGCCTTACATGTTTTTATTCTACAGTAGCACCTTTACAAACTGAATTTTCACTAAGTTGTTTCATTTCGCAGATCGAACCGCGAACTTACAAAGAGGCGCTTACTGAAGACTCTTGGGTCATTGCGATGAAAGAAGAGTTAAGTCAGTTTGAAAAGTTGGGAGTGTGGAAGTTAGTTGATTTGCCGGATGGTCATAGAAAAATCAATACAAAATGGGTATTTAAGTGTAAGAGAGACGACAGAGGAGTTGTTGTAAGGAACAAAGCTCGACTCGTTGTTCAGGGCTTTAGTCAACAGGAGGGGATTGATTTTACAGAAGTCTATGCTCCTGTAGCACGACTAGAGGCAATTAGAATTTTCCTTGCATTTGCGTCTTGGAAGAATTTCAAAGTATATCAGCTAGATGTAAAATCGGCGTTTCTTTATGGGAAGGTCAAAGAGGAGGTTTATGTCGGACAGCCGACGGGCTTCAACGACCCAATCCACAAAAACAAGGTCTACTTATTGGACAAAGCGCTGTATGGTTTACACCAGGCCCCGAGAGCTTGGTACGAGACTTTGTCTCAACACCTACTAGCCAACAAGTTCATTCGTGGAAAAGTGGATGCCACTCTCTTCACTAAAGAGGTCGACGGTCATCTTCTGATAGTTCAGATTTATGTGGACGATATAATTTTTGGGTCAACAAATGAGAGTCTGTGCAAAGACTTTGAATCAGTGATGAAGCAAAAGTTCGAAATGTCATCAATGGGGGAGATGAAATTCTTTTTGGGTCTACAAGTTGAACAACTTCCTGAGGGAATTTTCATTCACCAGACAAAGTACGTTCGTGATATTCTAGAGAAATTTGGGATGTCAAGTTCTACTCCAGCTGCTACCCCACTTGCAATAAATCATGGGATTCACCCAGATCTCACCGGAGACAGGGCTGATGAAACGTTCTACCGATCCATGATAGGTTCATTGATGTACTTAACTGCTTCACGTCCTGATATCATGTACCCAACGTGCCTCGCAGCAAGATATCAATCTAACCCGAGAGCTTCGCATATGATCATTGTGAAGAGGATATTGCGCTACCTGAAAGGAACTCCTTCATTGGGGTTGTGGTATCCTAGGAAAGGCGATTTTACGCTCGAAGGGTATTCCGATTCAGATTTCGGATGCTGCAAAGTCAATTCCAAATCAACAACTGCAGGATGCCAGTTCTTTGGACTTAGATTGGTTACCTGGCAGTGTAAGAAACAAACGTCTGTGGCGCTATCTACATGTGAAGCGGAGTACGTTTCTGCTAGCAGTTGCTGCTCTCAGATCCTGTGGATACAGCAACAGATGCGCGACTACGGTTTGCAGTTTCTTAACACACCTCTTTTTGTTGATAATGAGGCAGGTATAAATATAACAAAGAATCCAGTACATCACGCTAAAACTAAACACATAGAAATTCGTCATCACTTTATTCGCGATTGTTTCGAGAAAAAGTTGATACGAATTGAGAAAATCCACACTGACGAACAGAACGCCGATTTACATACCAAAGCTTTTGATAAAAATCGGTTTAAATATTTGTTAAAACTGAATGGTATGAAGCTTCTTTCGGTGTCGGATGGAATTATCGGCATTGATGAGAGTACTGTTGCGGATGAAGACGAAAAACAATCTGCAATGGTTCGTCGATTTTTTACCTGTTTTGGTATTTAGGGGGAGTAGTAGATGTATATAGGTATACTTTCAGAAAATACAAAAACAGTAAAAAATTCAAAAATACAAAAACATGATAAAATTTCAAAATACAAAAACAATTTAAAATCTGAAAAATAGCTTGTGTATAAAGGGAAAGTGATAGTACATCGGCTAGACAATTACAGTATGCTAAAGAATTGTAAAGTTTAAATGAGTTACACAGTCTCACTAATGATGTGTCGATAGGTTTTCGCATATTTAGTAGATTTATTCGGGATATAAACCTAAAATTTCAAACTTGTGAAATTCGTGGGGAACACTACTTGGATATATAGGTAACCCCTGAAATCTCGTTTGAAAGGTCTCGTATTCTGATATACTAGGTTTTTATACTCAATGATGTCTGGGGTATTATTCCGGGACTTCTGCTGAATGGAAGTTCTGACCTAGTCCTTGGATAATACTTTCCACAAATGCTTGAAACATAGCATAAACCCTCAGCATGCAGATGAAACAAAAAAAATTGATAGTCGCTGCTGTTGTAACTAAAAGATCCTCTAAAGGGGACATACCGTAAAGTCGAAGCTGATATCTCTCTGCGCATACGGAAGTATCGACCTGAGATCCCTCGGCCCTCGCATTACCTAATTTATGTACAGATATCATTGTAGTATACTCACCTGTAAGATTGAATATTGGGATTCTGGATACGGGAGTATATTCAAGAGGTGGGACACATGAATGAGCTAAGTTCATAAAACATCTAAATCGTATCCTGAGTAATTTGAAATGTGTGTGAGAATTTAAGATGGATCAGTATATCGACAATCGAGGTGAATTGTTTAAGTCTGAGTATGAAATGAAGCTTAACGGTACTTGTAATTTGTCTGATAGCTTATATGATTCCCTGACACGCTCGCCAAAAATTAAGTTTGTAAATAGTTTACTTTGTTTACTTTCTGCAATTTAAGTATTCTGTATTTCATTTCTTAGTTTAGATCATTTTAAAAAAATTCAAAGAGATTTTTTATTTCTGCTTTATTTTTTGACAAACCAAAGTAGAGAGTTGATTGTTGGATTCTCAGATGATTGAAGCAGATGCAGGGGATTCTAGACTGAAGAATGAGGAGAGCTTATCTTGATGAAGTTTGATTTATTGAAAAGTCAAAAACAAGTTCATTAACTTGATACTTATTATTTTCAGAAAATGTGTAAATTGTTGTTTTTAAAATCAGTTTGATTCGTCAAATGATCAACCAAGGTCATTAAATTGAACTTGGTAGATTAATCGAGTGATCAGGGTCATTAACTTAGACCTGAATACTTGAGTGGATTTCTAAAACTGATTGAGTTTGTGATTTATTGTTGAAAAGATAGTTTGTAATGTTTGATGTTTGAGACACAGGTTTTGGACTTCATCATTCCCACGGAAGCTAAATGTCAAAGCTTGAACCAGATCAAGACCTCAGATTCTAGCATATTGAGAGGGGGAGTCTGTGAAAGGGGGAGTCTGGATCAACGATCAAAGGGAAGTCTGAAGATGAAGCAATGACAAGATTGTGAACTTGTGAAGATAGAATGCTTAGGATGTGAAGACAGAGTTGGAGAAAAGACCAAGACTGAAGACTCAGAGCTGAAGACTTCGTCAACATCCAAGGGGGAGTCTGTTGGTACACGAAATGTCTGTTGACTACGTTTACATTGAGTCTTAGGTCAAGATAAGTCAAAATAGGAGCTTGAAAGTCAAAATTAGGTTTAATGTATAGGTTTCGCTCATGTGTACAAGTTAGTGAGAGGTTTCGCTTATTAGTCATAGGTGGTTTCGCTCATTTGGTTTTCAGGGGGTTTTGCTTATTTGTCATGTCATATGAGCAAAATCACAGGAACTATATATAGTCATCATAAGCGAAATCAGATCAGTGAGTCGTAACTTGGAGTGAAACCTGATCATATGCTTTGTAACGAAACTCTGTAAAAATCATTTCAAAAAGCATCAATAGAGAAGGAATTAAAGAGGAAAAGCTGTTGTAACTTCGTGTACATTGATTCCGCCTTTATACGCGAAGATGAACTGCCTTAACTGACTTTTCGGGGTCGCAAACCGGTCCAACAGTGAGTTCCATCTTTTAGTGTTCCACTTCATCTTTCATCATCATATTTCCTCCAATTTACATGTTTAACCTGTAAAACACTAATTTCTCATAGTTAACTCATTCTACGCAAGTAAACACATAAAACACGTATAAAACTCACAAGATAAGCACATTTAAGCTCGGGTTTCACCCTCTCCATCAACCATCAAAAACTAAACACCTCAAACTTAGAGATACATAGAAGATATAGAGTCAGGAAGCCCTAAGATGTGACGGCGGTGTCACACCCCGGATTTCCACGTGTCACCGGTGGGCCCGGTGGGGAGTATCGTGACGTAGTTGATATCATCATAGTCAAACAACACAATATTTAAATGCACAGCGGAAGCAAAAGATAAATATATTACATTCCGAATATAAAGTAATATCAAGTATTACAACGGAAAGTAAAGGATCCACAGGCGGATCTTAAAACATATAATTTGTTCAACAGACTTTAGACGCCTAGAACTTGCAAGATTCCTTATTAGCGCCCTGAGCTGCTTCCAGCCTTTTACGTACTTGTACCTGTCACTTAGACTTTTGAAAATACGTCAGTTTTCACTGGTAAATACACTCAACTGACTCATTTGAAAAGAGTTTAAGAAAATTGGTTTAGATGCACAAGGCACGAAATATTTTGACACAATGATTAAAATGCACAGAGGCAATATTAACCTTTTGTAACTTGTATACTTGGGACAAACTATATTTCATGTTATCAGTTTTACATAACTTGCTCTACATACGGGGCCCGGATCTATGCCGGTTCATGATTAACCGACACACCACTATTCCCTTATTGGGAATCCCTTATTGGGTATAATTAATTAATTAGCATATAGCATCTGTCAGGTGTATGCCTATACCCCGTGCTTAAGTCGTGGCCATTGCATTTAATGAGTCAAGGATATCCAGGACACGGTCGCATTAATCCCCAATGTTTCAGTCAAGCAATACGAATTAAAACAAGTTATTTGGATTTCCCGACTTATTGGTCTTTGAATCCCATACCTGACCATGCGGTATTTATATTACCGTATCCCAAGCCCGTAATAGGGAAAATAAGTTAAGAGTATTTACCCGAGCTAGCTCCTGTCTTAAATAGCAGAAATTAATAACTCAGCCGTATTCACTTAAGTAAGCGTAGGTACAATTTACCGGAAAGCTCTAGTCTGGAATGATGGTATAAATAATTAATTAGAATGCTAACGGGTCTTTAATTAAGCCTAAGCTTAGACCGGCTAGTCTTAAAGGAAGATACGGTTCGTACGCACGATTAAGCGAAGACCGGAATAGAATGTGATTTAAACTCGACATGTTCAGAGACTTGTCTTATATGGGTATTTCATACACATTCTGGATTTTGAGATAAAACCAATAGGGTTTGACCCGTTTCGGCTAATTTATGTAAACTTGTTACATAAACCGAACCGTACGCGTAATAAGCGTGACGGGTATTCATGAGAGCCATATACAGGTTTCCTAAGTTAATTATGCTTCAAATATGTTGTGACATCAGTAAGATGTCTTTCATTATGCCCAAAACGTATTTAAACACAAACTAGGCCCCGTAGGGGTAGTTTGGTCATTTACAAGGTTATAAAAGAGTTGAAGTATTTACCTGAGTTACAGGTCTGATATAATCAGCAAAAATACTTATTTTATTAAGTTATAACAGTAGGGTAAATTATATATGTGAAATTTATCAATTATAACCAAACTATGCCCCGTAGGAGTATTTTGGTAATTTCACATAAGCCGAAAAGCTCAATACTGAAGTCTGAGTTTAACAACCTTTGCTTACTGTTAAAATATTATAATTTGCCTCAAATATCAGTAGGTATCAACCCTTGTATGTTTAATATAGTTATAGCACATACTATGCGTTAAAAACGCTTAAAAAGGCGATTAGAAGCCTTTTCCGGGTTCGATACATAAAGCTGATATTTTTATTATTCCAGAAGGCTTAAAATAATTTATATATCATATGTGATCAGTAGTAAAAGGTTTGGAGTCGTTTAGATATGTAAAACTCGTTTTATAGCCCATAAGGGCAAAATCGACAATTACCGGATTAAGCCTATGGCTATTAGTTATGCTCAGCCTAAAATTAATTAAAAATCTTCATAATTCCCAAAATAATGTATTACATCAGTGGGTAATAAGTTTGATGTCAAAAAGTAGGCTTAATTAGGCTATACGCTAATTACGCCGTATAATTAACATAAAGCTTTCAATTTGCGCTAATGAGCATAACTCTCAAACTACTCCTCAAACTGATGTCAAACTTTGGGTACATGTTTATATATCAGTATTTAAGGTTTCTACTCTTTTACTTTTCCAAAAATCACGTTTTAAGGTGAAAAGGGCATAATGGTCAACATATGAGCAATTAACGGAAACGTGTAACCGAATGGGTCAATCAATGAACCAACCACAGAGGGTTATGATAACATGTAGCCTAGTCCTAAGGAAGCTCTAAGGCATTTCCATATCATACTAAAGCGGGTCAGAACTGAAGTCAAAGCAAAAGTCAAAGCTTTGCGACTTTCGGTTCCGAACCGGGTCTAAACATAAAATAGTCGGGTTGAACATGTTTAGACATGTTCTTACACTAATTACTAAGTTATATTAATGATCATACAGGTTGTATGTGTTCTACATTGCTAATTATGCATAAATTAGAAACTAAGCATCCTGTTGACTTTTTATTAACAAGTTTGACCTGACATTAGACCTAGTGAGAGTGGGAATCAGGGGGAACCCTTTTAAGGGTTTATTACCCACATAATTACCAACTTATAACTACTTTCACTTCGACTAATCACTGGACCATTAGTGATTAATCTTAAAGTCAACCGTTAGTTACGACGGTTTGACTTTTAAGCTAATTACTAAGCAAAACTTAATCAAGGAAGGTCAAGGGTGCTTACCAAAGTCCTAATCACAATTAGGGATGCTTGGTGTCTGCTCTTGAGCTCCAGAAAGTCCCACAAATTGCAGATGGAATGAATGAAAAATGTTGCAACATTTAAGGCCTTATATAGTGAATGTAATCACCATTAGGAGTTGACACACAAGTCTACAAGTGCCCACAACTGATTAACAAGTGTCCCTAAGTGTTTAGGGGTTGTTTAGGGGTCTCTTGGAAAGGTTTAAGGGCAATACATGGCGTTTAGAAGGCTGAATGTAACACCTCGAAAATTCACGTCCTATAATGTGTTGACACGTGTCATACGTTTGAACGTGTGAAAGAATGTTCTAAAAGGACTAAAGTTGACAAACGTGAAAAGTATATGAAAATACGAGTTCTAAATGTCAACAGTGAATAAATATATTGTACATTAACCCTACATGATGCTCATACCTTCAAACGAATGAATCATGGATCATACGAAACTAAAAATGAGAGATTACAAACTACAAGGGTTAAATGTGTCAACATGTTTAAAATATACCTCTGAGTGACCTGTTGACAAACCCGAAGCTTTGTAACGGTTAATTATGCTCACTAGAATGCGCGATATAAATTTCATAATGTTTCGTTAACGTATGAGAAAGTTGCGATCAAATTCGTGTGCGAGGGGTTAAAGCGTAAACGTTGAAAGTTTGGACTTTTCGGGTTAACCGGAAATGTCCACGGACTTGGTAAAATGGGTATAAGTCCTAAAGCCCTTGTATATAATTAATAAGGGGTCAAAATGCAAGAATTAAGCTTGGTTGACCTTTCGGAGCACCAAGAGCCAGGGATGCAAACTGAAAATGGAAGAATTGCCCCTGAGGAGGGCTAGCGGGGCGCTACATCAGAAGCGTAGCGGTGCGCTAGGGGTGCCCAGATGCAGCAGAATTGGCTGTTGGCTGTTTTAAAGGTTGCAACTGATATTTAACCGATTTTTCTCATCACCCTTGGCCCCTAAACACTCCCTAAACATGTAGGACACATGTTGATCAATTGTGGTGAGTAGTAGACTTAGTTGTCAACATGTTATGGTGATTGCAAGTACTATATAAAGCCATAAGTTGCAACTTATTCTTCACAACCTTCATTTGCAATTCTTGAGCACTTCTGGAGCTTAGGAGCAGACCCAATACCTTCCTACTCGAGCTTAGGACTTGGGTAAGTATGCTAGACCTTCCTCGGTTTAGTTTTTGCTTAGTTATTAGCTTAAAAGTCAACCGTCGTAATTAACGGTTGACTTAACGATTAATCGCTAATGGTCCAGCGATTAGTCAAACTTAAAGTAGTTATAGGTTGGTATTTATGTGGGTAATAAAACCCCAAAAGGGTTTCCCCTGATCACCACCCTAATCAGGTCAAATGTCGGGTCAAACATAGGATTAAAAAGTCAACATAATGCTTAAAATGTCGTTTATGCATAATTAGCTATCTAGAACATATATAACCTGTTTGATCATTGTTATAACTTAGAAATAAGTGTAAGAACATGTCCCAACATGTTCAACCCGACTATTTCCTGTTTAGACCCGGTTCGGAACCGAAAGTCACATAGTTTGACTTTTCGGTTGACTTTCAGTTCTGACCCGTTTGGGCATGTATTAGAAATGCCTCAGAGCTTTAATTGGACTAGGATACATGTTAGAACAACCCTCTATGATTATACACCTTGGTTCACTAGTTATCCAATTAATATGCATGTTCCCGTTAATTGCTCGTATGTTGACCGTTATGCCCTTATTACCTTAAAATGTGATTTATGAAAATGTAAAAGTGTAGAAACCTTAAATATGGATATATAGACTTGCATGCAAAGTTTGACATCAGTTTGACTTGTAGATTAAGAGTTATGCTCATTATCGCAAAACTAATGCTTTATGTTAACATAATGGCGTAATTAGCGTATAGCCTAGTTAAACATACTTTTTGATATCAAATCTTTTACCCACTGATATAATATGTTATTTTAGGATTTTTAAAGATTTTTAATTAATTTTAGGCTGAGCATAACTCATAGTCGTAGGCTTAATTCGGTAATTGTCGGTTTTGCCCTTACGGGCCATAAAATGAGTTTTACACATCTAAACGACTCCAAACCTTTTGCTACTGATTAGTTATGATAAATAAATTATTTTAAGCCTTCTGGAAGTATAAAAATATCAGATTTAAGTATCGAACCCGGTAATGGCCTTTAATCGCCTAAATTAGCGTTTTTAACGCATAGTATGTTTTAAAATCATATTGGACATACCCGGGTTGATACCTACTGATATGAGAGGCAAATTATCATATATTAACAGTAAGCAAAGGTTGATTAACTCAGACTTCGGTTTTGAGCTTTTCGGCTTATGTGAAATTACCAAAATACCCCTACGGGGCCTAGTTTGGTTATAAATGATAAGTTTCACATACATGCCTTACCCTACTGATGTAACTTAGCAAATTGAGTATATTTGCTGATTACATCAGACCTGTAACTCAGGTTGTCGCCTAAACTCTTTTATAAACTTTTAAATGACCAAAATACCCCTACGGGGCCTAGTTTGTGTTTAGACACGTTTCGGGCATAACGAAAGACACCTTACTGATGTCACAACATATTTGAGACATAATTAACTTAGGAAACCTGTATATAGCTCTCATGACTACCCGTCACGCTTATTACGCGTACGGTTCGGTTTATGTAACAAGTTTACATAAATTAGCCGAAACGGGTCAAACCTTATCGGTTTTATCTCAAAATCCAGAATGTGTTTAGTTTACCCATATTATACAAGTCTCCAGACTTGTCGGGTCTAAATCACATCCTATTCCGGTCTTCGCTTAATCATGCGTTTTGAACCGTAAACCTTTCCTTAAAACTAACCGGTCTAAGTTACGACTTAAATAAGACCCGTTAGGAATTTAATAGGTTAATAAAACCTTCGTTCCAGATTAAGAGCCCCAGTAGAAGTACTTGTGCTTGCTGATTAAGATATACGGCTGAGTGTAAATTGCATTGCTAGCTCAGGTAAATACTTTTAACTTATTTTCCCTTATACGGGCTTGGGATACGGTATTATAAAAATACCGCTTGGTCGGGTGTAGAAACCTTTTAATCGGAGATGATTAAATTGCACAATCCCGTTTTAATCTGTATTGATTGATAACAAATAACATTGGGGGTTAATGACCGTGTCCTGGATATCCTTGGCTCATTTTAAAAAGTGAATGGCCACGACGTAAGCACAAGGTGTAGGCAAAACACCTCCTGTTGCATATGTATAACGTATACTCACTCGTAAGGGTATCTTCTTGTGAGATTATATTTGTGGTGTGTCGATTAATCTTGTCCGGCTTGTATTGTATAATCACCGGTCCTAAATGTTGGACAACCATGTAAATCGGATACAAGATTTTTATTAATTAAATTGTCCCAAGTTAAAAAGATTAATTTTGCCTCTGTGCATTTTAATCAATGTGTCAAGATATTTTGTGCCGTTTGCACTCGAATCACTTTTCAAACTCTTTTTCCAAAATGAGTCAGTTGAATGTATTTACCAGTGTAAACTGACGTATTTTCCAAAAAGGCTAAATGCAGGTACTATACGAAATTGGCTGGATATGTCTCCTTAGCATCAATAGAAGTCTCGCAAGCTTAAGATGCCTAAAAGTCTGTTGAACTATTGTTTCTACTTTTGTTCGATCCTACTGTGGATAAACACCGGATATTGTGACTTTGTTTACAATAAATAAATTCGGTTGTAATTTATTTTAAATTTGCTTCCGCTGTGCATTATTATATTGTGTTGTTTGACTATTACGTTGCCAACCACGTCACGATACTCCCCCACCGGGCCCACCGGTGACACGTGGAAATCGGGGTGTGACACTGAACATGCCAAAAAAACGAGTTTCTGCATCTGGGAGGTTGCTTGCGCACCGCAACAACCACAGTGTTGAGGTGCGCAAGGCATTAGCCAGCAAACAGAAACTTTTAAATGTTGACACCTTTGACCCCTGCACCTCTAAATTTCATTTCCGACACATCCAAGGCCCGTTAAACCATTTTGAAGGCTCTACAATGATGCCTAAGCGTGGGGAACATGAAACATGCTAAAAAATATGCCGGATGTCGGTTCGTTTGGTCGTACGGTCACGTTGTTCGGTTAATTACGACGAAACACGGACGGACGCGAGAAACAATCCAAACGACGCGACGAATGGAATTTTATCAAGCCAAACACTAAAATAAGATATTTTAGTGCTTACATAAATTTTTGGGTGTCTGGGAATATCCAGAATGTAAGATATGCGCGTAAACGCAAACTTGTGCGCTTTTTGACATTTTTAGTCCCTACATGACTTAAAAGTTTATTTTTTGCGCACTAAACACCTCAAAGCCTATATCTAAGCTATGAGAAGTATAAATAGGGTATGTTTGACTCATGGTCATATTCCTGGAGGTCCGATAACATACGAATCGGCATACTTTAGCAGTTTGACGCTTTAACCCCTTGTACACGAATTTGATCATAACTTTCTTATACGATAACGAAACTTTATGAAATTCATATCGTGCATTCTAGTGAGCATAATTAACCGTTACAAAGCTTTGGGTTTGTCAAAAGGTCACTCAGAGGTATAACTTAAACATGTTGACACATTTAACCCCTGTAGTTTGTAATCTCTCACTTTTAGCTTCGTATGATCCATGATTTATTCGTTTGATGGTATGAACATCATGTAGGGTTATTATAAAGTATATTTATTCGCTGTTGATATTTTGAACTCGTATATTCACATACTTTTCATGTTCGTCAACTTTAGTCCTTCTAAAACATTCGTTCACACGTTCAAACCTATGACACGTGTCAACACATTATAGGACGTGAATTTTCGAGGTGTTACATCCTCACCCCCTTAAAAGAAATCTCGACCTCGAGATTTGCTAAAATAATGGAAGTATTTTCTGAAGTAGCATGGACTTACTTCCATAGTATATTTGGGCCTCTAAGGGTATCCCAGTTGACCAATACAATAGGTACATACTCTCCTTCGGAGTTTCTTAACCTGTCGATTCTTAGTCTATACAGGTTTATTGTCTAATTATAAAGTTTCATTAGTCTGCCTATCATTACGTGATAATGTTTTGCGGTTATAGGCGAAACACATCCTTTGGTTACTAGTGTGTAATGTATTGCGAGCTCCGCCAAGCTCCTTAAATAGGTTTTAGCTTATAAGCTACTTGATCTTTATACATTCGATTTCCTTAGAATGATTCTATATATTCAGAGCTTAACTAGCCTGATAATTTAACAAATTTGGCACACAGAGGTGTCAGAGATGTCCGTACACTCAGGCTTTGGTTCATCTATTCATGTCAGTGTCAGATAAATGACACATTCACTTTATAAATTGTAAGGATGTCTTAAGTAGAGATACTTATAAGGACATTTTATATTGGATATCTTCTTTGAATACTACTAGTCGACTTTAGTACAATATGATAATTGGGATATCTCAGGGGGTTCCATGCATTAAACCTCCATACTGATCAGGCATGGAAGCAATCTATGGGACACACTAGGATACGCCAATCCTCATATGGCACTCTTATCAAACATAGTTTGGCATTCGCAGATATAAAATAATGAGAAAAATAATAAAGTAAAGTAATATATATATTGTCGTACTCTTTCTGGGGAAGAGTACTCCAGATCCTTATGAAAGGATTATCTCCGAGGATGGGAGAGAGGGTCATTAAAGATTCCATTGGTAAATTATACCTTATTTTTTTTTATATCTGAAGTTCTTATGAATGTGATCAAAAGCTTGCTAAGCTTATGGTTTACTAAGGGTCTATTAATGGCATTTAAGGTTTGGAGCGAGACCAATACCTGCTTGACAGGGGACCATAATGTCACAACTGTCTTTGTCACAAGGACGATTATAAATTGCTCAAAGGCTAGCCTTACATGACTTTGGTTATATATATATACATATATGGCATAGAAGCCTGTCGCGAGGGACCTAGAAAGATATGGCATAAAGCCCAGTCATGAAGGACATACGTAATCATATGGCGCGAAGGCCTTGTTGTAATGATATTTAGATACGGCACAAATGGCCTTGTCTCTAGGACGTTATAGGATATGGCACTAAGGCCTGTCACCCGGGATGTTAACATTTAGTATGTTAACTTGTCACGAACGACGAATTATGGCACGGAGGCTTGTTATGGGTGACTTGAATTATAACTTGTGGATTTGTCACAAGGACATCAATTCATAGGCTGCAATCTTATTAGATCAGGAGTTTTAAGGCTTGAACATAGTTCTTCACCTTTGGACAGGGCGTCATAGACTACAATTGTCATCGTCTTGAAAGGCGATTCTCTTGACAGAAAGGTAAACCAATTAACATCACTAATGGATGTCTATATATAATTATTGTATCTAATGATATTAGTCATGATCACATCGATCATATTGACTATTAGGTTTGGGTATAATCCCACCATTTTGAATAGGGGATCATAAAGATCACCACTATTTTGTCTTATCGACAATAGCGTAAAGTATAGCCCGTAGGCAATTCATCACTAGGGATGTCAATATTATGAATTTATGATCATCATACTGATGATACTAGTCAGGATCGCAATGATCATATAGACTATTAGGCTTGAGCGCAGCTCACTACCTTAAACAGGGGATCATAGAGATCATAATGTTTGTGTCACAAGTGGACAATATAATATGGCCCGTAGGCGAAACATCACTAATGGATGTTTATAATGGATTCATCATTTTAGATGATATAAGTCAGGATTGCATTAATCATATTGACTATTTGGCTTGAGCATAGCTCACCACCTTAGACAAGGAATCATAAAGATCAAAATGTCAATGTCTCAGATGGACAATTTATTATAGCCCGTAGGCAACACATCTTTTCTTGACAGGGAGTTGTAGGCTACCACTGTCATTAGTCTCGGAGGACGTTAATTATAGCCCGTAGGCATTTCCCTCCTAAGGGATATTTATGGTATGATCATCTTTTCAGATGATATTAGTCGAGATCGTATGGACCCTACTGACTACTATGCTTGGACGTATTCCAACATCTTTAGACAGGGTCAAAGACCACCACTGTCGTTGTCTTATCGGACAACAAATTTAGCCCGTAGGCACTTCATCACTCACGGATGTTTATAATATGATCATCTTATAAGATGATATAAGCCATGATTTCTAGATCATAAGGCAAATTAGGAATTAAAAATTTCCAATATAGGGATGGCTGTTGTGATTTTATCGAATCACATTTGTCAGGAGTGCTAACACGTTCTTAGGTGTTAACAAGGATCTGAATCCCTTGAGTAGGTTTCACCATCTTGGCCGCGTAGGCTAGGTTTCACCTTTAAGATTCTTTTTAAAATGCATACTGGCAGGGAAGGAAGGATATTTATTTTATTTAGGATTTTTATCATAAATCCTAATTTACAAGTTAATAATAGCACAAATGGCCTAGTCGCGTAGACAAGTTTAATTTATAAGCCATGATTTCGGAGAATCGAGGCATTAAGGTTTGAAGCAAAGTTCATTACCTTTTCCTGACAGGGAGCTGTAGGCTACCACTGCTTTTAGTCTCAGAGGACATTAACTATAGCCCGTAGGCACTTACCTTCTAAGGGATGTTTATTACGGAATTGCCCCTTAGGGAAATTCATTAACCATGGTAAACAGAGACCATATTTGGTTAATTTATTAATCATATATATTTAGGATTTCTATTATAATTTATCCTAATTATAAACAATAACAATATATATTAGCACGTAAGGCCTAGTCACAAGGACAATTTTTTTTTAAATCATAAGCCAGGATTTCAGAGAATCGAGGCATGAAGGTTTGAACATAGTCCATTACCTTTTTCTGACAGGGAGTCATAGCTACCACTGTCTTTTGGCTCATATGGAAATGAGCAAGGCCCGTAGGCACCATATTACCACGTATGGTCTAAATATGATCATCTTAATTGATGATTTAAACCCATGATTCAGAGATCATTCATTTGGGTTAGGAATCTTTTGGATAGGTTTTACCGTCTTGGCTATGTCTGTAATGACATTTAGGCTAGGTTTTACCATCTTGGCCACGTCTGCATTGACATTTAGGCTAGGTTTTACCATCTTGGTCATGTCAGCATTGACATTTAGGCTAGGTTTTACCTTTAAGATTATGTTTAATAAATAAAGCAGAACAATTTCTAAATTGAAATGTTAATAAGGATCTGAATCTAAACTGAGGAACTGCCATCTTGGCCGGTCTTAATATGACCCGAGGCTAGGTCTTGTCCTTTTTAGATTTTGCCATTTTATTATAATGGTAGATCTTATAAAAATAATGTTATTTTCCATTTATTTAATATTTCATGATTAGGATAAATATTTAGTCATTCCACTATAAAACTAAAAAGTTCAAGGTTGCCCTAAACGGGACTTGAAAGGAATAATGTTGTCCTCGAAGGGACTAAAAGATAAATATGTCCCTATAAGGACTTATTAAAGAAACGATCTTCAGCAATAGGAGTTTCTTCTTCATTTTATCTCGGAACGTACTCTCCTTGGATGTTCGTTTCATTCTAGCCGCGGTACGAAGCTCAGCATATCAGGGCTCCAGATGTGGAGAATTCTTATTACAGCTTCTTCGCTTGGCGGCGTATCCAATATAAAAATTTGGAAGCAAAAATTTCCAGATTAGGATTTAGAATATCCATATGTTAAGTCTAGACTCAATAGGTCAATGAATGTGCTACTGTGTCATTGAGATTAAACACTAAGGGCTAGTGTTTAATTCACTCAATGTTGACTCTGATACCAACCTGTCACACCCCGGATTTCCACGTGTCACCGGTGGGCCCGGTGGGGAGTATCGTGACGTAGTTGATATCATCATAGTCAAACAACACAATATTTAAATGCACAGCGGAAGCAAAAGATAAATATATTACATTCCGAATATAAAGTAATATCAAGTATTACAACGTAAAGTAAAGGATCCACAGGCGGATCTTAAAACATATCATTTGTTCAACAGACTTTAGACGCCTAGAACTTGCAAGATTCCTTATTAGCGCCCTGAGCTGCTTCCAGCCTATTACGTACTTGTACCTGTCACTTAGACTTTTGAAAATACGTCAGTTTTCACTGGTAAATACACTCAACTGACTCATTTGAAAAGAGTTTAAGAAAATTGGTTTAGATGCACAAGGCACGAAATATTTTGACACAATGATTAAAATGCACAGAGGCAATATTAACCTTTTGTAACTTGTATACTTGGGACAAACTATATTTCATGTTATCATTTTTACATAACTTGCTCTACATACGGGGCCCGGATCTATGCCAGTTCATGATTAACCGACACACCACTATTCCCTTATTGGGAATCCCTTATTGGGTATAATTAATTAATTAGCATATAGCATCTGTCAGGTGTATGCCTATACCCCGTGCTTAAGTCGTGGCCATTGCATTTAATGAGTCAAGGATATCCAGGACACGGTCGCATTAATCCCCAATGTTTCAGTCAAGCAATACGAATTAAAACAGGTTATTTGGATTTCACGACTTATTGGTCTTTGAATCCCATACCTGACCATGCGGTATTTATATTACCATATCCCAAGCCCGTAATAGGGAAAATAAGTTAAGAGTATTTACCTGAGCTAGCTCCTGTCTTAAATAGCAGAAATTAATAACTCAGCTGTATTCACTTAAGTAAGCGTAGGTACAATTTACCGGAAAGCTCTAGTCTGGAATGATGGTATAAATAATTAATTAGAATGCTAACGGGTCTTTAATTAAGCCTAAGCTTAGACCGGCTAGTCTTAAAGGAAGATACGGTTCGTACGCACGATTAAGCGAAGACCGGAATAGAATGTGATTTAAACCCGACATGTTCAGAGACTTGTCTTATATGGGTATTTCATACACATTCTGGATTTTGAGATAAAACCAATAGGGTTTGACCCGTTTCGGCTAATTTATGTAAACTTGTTACATAAACCGAACCGTACGCGTAATAAGCGTGACGGGTATTCATGAGAGCCATATACAGGTTTCCTAAGTTAATTATGCTTCAAATATGTTGTGACATCAGTAAGATGTCTTTCATTATGCCCGAAACGTATTTAAACACAAACTAGGCCCCGTAGGGGTAGTTTGGTCATTTACAAGGTTATAAAAGAGTTGAAGTATTTACCTGAGTTACAGGTCTGATATAATCAGCAAAAATACTTATTTTACTAAGTTATAACAGTAGGGTAAATTATATATGTGAAATTTATCAATTATAACCAAACTATGCCCCGTAGGGGTATTTTGGTAATTTCACATAAGCCGAAAAGCTCAATACTGAAGTCTGAGTTTAACAACCTTTGCTTACTGTTAAAATATTATAATTTGCCTCAAATATCAGTAGGTATCAATCCTTGTATGTTTAATATAGTTATAACACATACTATGCGTTAAAAACGCTTAAAAAGGCGATTAGAAGCCTTTTCCGGGTTCGATACATAAAGCTGATATTTTTATTATTCCAGAAGGCTTAAAATAATTTATATATCATATGTGATCAATAGTAAAAGGTTTGGAGTCGTTTAGATATGTAAAACTCGTTTTATAGCCCGTAAGGGCAAAATCGACAATTACCGGATTAAGCCTATGGCTATTAGTTATGCTCAGCCTAAAATTAATTAAAAATCTTCATAATTCCCAAAATAATGTATTACATCAGTGGGTAATAAGTTTGATGTCAAAAAGTAGGCTTAATTAGGCTATACGCTAATTACGCCGTATAATTAACATAAAGCTTTCAATTTGCGCTAATGAGCATAACTCTCAAACTACTCCTCAAACTGATGTCAAACTTTGGGTACAGGTTTATATATCAGTATTTAAGGTTTCTACTCTTTTATTTTTCCAAAAATCATGTTTTAAGGTGAAAAGGGCATAATGGTCAACATATGAGCAATTAACGGAAACGTGTAACCGAATTGGTCAATCAATGAACCAACCACAGAGGGTTATGCTAACATGTAGCCTGGTCCTAAGGAAGCTCTAAGGCATTTCCATATCATACTAAAGCGGGTCAGAACAGAAGTCAAAGCAAAAGTCAAAGCTTTGCGACTTTCGATTCCGAACTGGGTCTAAACATAAAATTGTCGGGTTGAACATGTTTAGACATGTTCTTACACTAATTACTAAGTTATATTAATGATCATACAGGTTGTATGTGTTCTACATTGCTAATTATGCATAAATTAGAAACAAAGCATCCTGTTGACTTTTTATTAACAAGTTTGACCCGACATTAGACCTGGTGAGAGTGGGAATCAGGGGGAACCCCTTTAAGGGTTTATTACCCACATAATTACCAACTTATAACTACTTTCACTTCGACTAATCACTAGACCATTAGTGTTTAATCTTAAAGTCAACCGTTAGTTACGACGGTTTGACTTTTAAGCTAATTACTAAGCAAAACTTAATCAAGGAAGGTCAAGGGTGCTTACCAAAGTCCTAATCACAATTACGGATGCTTGGTGTCTGCTCTTGAGCTCCAGAAAGTCCCACAAATTGCAGATGGAATGAATGAAAAATGTTGCAACATTGAAGGCCTTATATAGGGAATGTAATCACCATAAGGATTTGACACACAAGTCTACAAGTGCCCACAACTGATTAACAAGTGTCCCTAAGTGTTTAGGGGTTGTTTAGGGGTCTCTTGGAAAGGTTTAAGGGCAATACATGGCGTTTAGAAGGCTGAACAGGCCAAAAAAACGAGTTTCTGCATCTGGGAGGTTGCTTGCGCACCGCAACAACCACAGTGTTGAGGTGCGCAAGGCATTGGCCAGCAAACAGAAACTTTTAAATGTTGACAGCTTTGACCCCTGCACCTCTAAATGTCATTTCCGACACATCCAAGGCCCGTTAAACCATTTTTAAGGCTCTACAATGATGCCTAAGCATGGGGAACATGAAACATGCTCAAAAATATGCCGGATGTCGGTTCGTTTGGTCGTACGGTCACGTTGTTCGGTTAATTACGACGAAACACGGACGGACGCGAGAAACAATCCAAAGGACGCGACGAATGGAATTTTATCAAGCCAAACACTAAAATAAGATATTTTAGTGCTTACATAAATTTTTGGGTGTCCGGGAATATCCAGAATGTAAGATATGAGCGTAAACGCAAACTTGTGCGCTTTTTGACATTTTTAGTCCCTGCATGACTTAAAAGTTTATTTTTTGCGCACTAAACACCTAAAATCCTATATCTAAGCTATGAGAAGTATAAATAGGGTATGTTTGACTCATGGTCATATTCCGGGAGGTCCGATAACATACGAATCGGCATACTTTAGCAGTTTGACGCTTTAACCCCTTGTACACGAATTTGATCATAACTTTCTCATACGATAACGAAACTTTATGAAATTTATATCGTGCATTCTAGTGAGCATAATTAACCGTTACAAATCTTCGGGTTTGTCAAAAGGTCACTCAGAGGTATAACTTAAACATGTTGACACATTTAACCCCTGTAGTTTGTAATCTCTCACTTTTAGCTTCGTATGATCCATGATTTATTCGTTTGATGGTATGAACATCATGTAGGGTTATTATAAAGTATATTTATTCACTGTTGACATTTTGAACTCGTATATTCACATACTTTTCATGTTCGTCAACTTTAGTCCTTCTAAAACATTCGTTCACACGTTCAAACCTATGACACGTGTCAACACATTATAGGACGTGAATTTTCGAGGTGTTACAGGCGGCGGTTTAGTGGTTGTGATGGTTAGGTGGTTTTGTTGTAGTTAGTGGTGGCGGTGGCTAGTTTGTGGTGGTACGGTGGTGAAAGGCGGAGATGGTGGTGGTGGTATAGGGTGGAGGCGGTGATTTTATGTAATGCCCTGCGTTTTCCTACCTTCCTTATTTAGAAAGCGTCGCTTGCACTTCTATTTTTGGAAACCTTGTATTTTTGTATTCGTTCTCTCATTGCTAACGTTATAAAATCCTAGACTCGATTCATGATGAAAATTCCTATTTGCTTTACACTCATGTTATACACGTTTATACATACTTATACGTCCAAACTTGTTAATCATGCGACACCTTGCTCTCTATTTGTGCAAAATGCGTCAAGCTTGTAAATGTATGCCCTATATACTCAATCTATGCAATTTCGACGCTAAAATATCGATTGAAATTGGGACATGTAGTAACCGAAAGGGTGAATACCGTTAACTGACTTGTCGGTAAGAGTATACCACCTATTAGGCCAAAGCATGTTCCTTAATTTTAAAAGACTTTTCGATCACTTTGGTTAGTTAAAGTTCCGTTTTGGAACCATCCAAGTTTTTAATCGAACTTACACTTTATTATTTTCGATCTTTTATGATGCAATTCACTCTTCTCAATTTTGAACCATTTTTGAGATTGCACTTTTACGCATACATCATACTATTACTTTTCATATAATTATACATTATTAACATGCATAAATTCAAGTAATTTTATTTACACTTCTTACAACAACAAATGGAAACATGTTATCAAGATAGGAGTGATTTCCTTACCATGACGACTAACTCCATTGTCTTCCTCACCTTACAACAACCTCGCCAACGAGTTAGGGGTGATTCCCTTACCTAGGTGATCGTTACCAAGACTTTCTTTTCATAGACTCTATTATGTAAACAGTATCATGTTTATATCCACATCGTTTATCATTAGTCAAATTCCTATTTATTTCAAAATGCATTGTTTATTTAAACATACTTCTTATTCTACAACCTATTTTCATATCACTCGCATACGTAAAATTTTAATGTTACCATAGACGATTGTTCCTCAATTTTCAAAATATTACAAAATGCTACTCATCAACTTAGTCGGTCTAATACATCCATTGCCCACGAAAATTCCGTACTCAATGTAATTATTAAAACACGTTTATTTCATTATACCAAAGATTTTTATTTTCAATAGAGAATCAAACCAACTTTTCATACACACCTACAAAATATTACAAATATTGTTCAATCGTTCACTAAAACTCTTTACGAAATCAATAAAATATTGTATTAAGAACACTTTTCGACAATCACTAAGTTCATATACCAAATTTCTTTTCTAAGGATCAACATTTTCACAGGAACCTCTAAACTTTGAATTTTCCTTTTTATACAAAGCCGTTTATAACAATGCGAACTTACTAATCTCTGGAACCTTTTCAACATCACTCAATATGGTAAACTAACTCAAAACACGTGGGCAAGAAAACTTCATGAGGACCAACAATTTTCAACTATGTGAATTCTTTTAAAGCCATAGTAGCATTCCCATTCTTTTACAAGGTACAATCCACATAATCAATAGATGTTTTATACTCCCTTTACATTCACAAACTAGATTCTACGTCCCACATCAACTCAACCTATTTTGATACAATAAGACTCCACGTTTTGCTAAAACAACTACACGTGCATATCCTTTTACACGTTTTTGTCACGTGAATCAGTCGTTTTCTTTTTCTTTCATACTAAAAAACTTCTTAATCTTTTACGTGCATAAACTCGTGTATTTCGATTTATACTATAAGCAAAATCATTATTTCTTACATCCATACTTATACATTTTATTCCTTCACTTATAATCACACTTACACATGTATGTTATGCTCATGATTCAAATTTATACATTTTACGTTTATATATGTACTCACAATTATACATTTACATCATACTTACATTCATGTTTATACTTACATTCATATTCAAATTCATGTTCTTACATTTTATGTTCTTTCTACACTTATACAACTTTGTTTACACTTATATTCATACACATAAATTCTATTCATACTTAAACCTTCGTGTTTTTACATTTATATTCACGTTCATATCTGTGCTCATGCATCTTATGTTTATACTTATACTTATACACGTATTCATACTCACACAATTTGTGTTGTTGCTTATACTCGTATTTATACTCACATTAATACGATTTGTGTTATACTCGTACTCATATATATACTCTCGTTTATACAATTTATGTTTATGCTCACGTTTATTCGTTTAAGCTCAAATTTGTACTCACATTTATACACATTTTCCATACCCGTTATGCTTATACTTGTAATCATACTCTTAGTCATATGTTTGTGTTATGCTCACATGCGTATTCATATTTAAACTTATACTATGCTCATGCTCTTATTCATACTCAAAATTTATACTTTCACACCTGTACGCGAGCGAAACCCAAGGGATTCGCTTACTATTTGGAACTCAGACATGCTTATATGCTACATTTCTATACACACACAATCTTATTTTCAGAATTTACGTATACCTTAACTCATACGAAACTAGTACAAGTTATGCGGGTCATGTGACGATTGGTATAATCACAGGTGCACACGGGGTTATAGTGACGGGTGTATGAGAAACCATAGAGTGTACTACTGCGTATGGTAAGACACGGAACGTAACATGACACCGAATACGAAACGGACGTAATGTGGTCAAAACATGGTGAATACGTCGCTGGTACTTCCTATATATAAGTGTTTTCACCATATTACCAAACTTTCGTAAAACGTGTCATGAGAACTTCAGTGTTTTGCAGACCTTTTGGACCTAATTCAAACTTTAAACAGCTCACAAACGCATTATATCCGATTATCCACGACGAGACTTCGTTCTTAACGCGCTACTTTCGTCTAATCAATACTTATACCATCCTTATACTCCTGTTTTGTTTAGTAAAATCAATCGTTCACTTTTAAACTTCTACTCTTCTCATTTATTCTTTTCTTTTATAAGAACCTCGTTCACAATCAAGTCTGTTTAAACGTTTGAATCCTCACCTATATCCTTACCTTAAAACTATCTTTCTATTATGTATTCTTGTACAAACATACTTAGTAGACCGTTAACACTTTATTTAAAGTACCAAACCTTCTCGTTCCTCTCAATAAATAATTTATTACAAATGTGTGATTTTGTACTATCCTTAAACTTCCTATGCAAACTACCCCACTTTCATCAAAATACAAACGTTTTATACAAGATTCCCCTTCCTAATACGACACATTTTAATACATATCCTATTAAAGATTTTCAAACTTGTTTAAACTCGCTTTACCTATTTACGCGCCTACACATTTTCAATTATGTTTGGTACCTCAAATCATTTTAGACAAACGAACTCCTTTGCAAACCTATCCTGTCGTTCTTCAAAATTTCATACTTTTTATGTTTCAAAATTTTCAAGTCTCAATTTTAAATAATCACCTTTTTGCCAAAATTCTTTCAAGTCTTTCTCTTGAATAAATTTCGGGATGAAATTTCCTAAAGGAGGGGAGACTGTAACGCCCTGCGTTTTCCTACCTTCCTTATTTAGAAAGCGTCGCTTGCACTTCTATTTTTGGAAACCTTGTATTTTTGTATTCGTTCTCTCATTGCTAACGTTATAAAATCCTAGACTCGAATCATGATGGAAATTCGTATTTGCTTTACACTCATGTTATACACGTTCATACATACTTATACGTCCAAACTTGTTAATCATGCGACACCTTGTTCTCTATTTGTGTAAAATGCGTTAAGCTTGTAAACGTATGCCCTATATACTCAATCTATGCAATTTTGACGCTAAAATCTCGACAAATATACTCATTCATGCTTGTTTATAATTGTTTTGTGATTCACGTACATAACACACCTTAAAATAGGTCTCTTTGTGCTTTAAACACCTAGAATATACCTTAAAACATCAAATATATGCAAGTTGGAGGGCCTAAACCGTCCAAAAAAATCAACAAATATCGAGCTGAGGTGGGCTCGCGGCCCGTGACCTAGCCCAGCCCATCCTTTTACGGCCCGCCAAGGAGTCCAGCACGTAGAATTCTTGACCAGCTTCGATTTTGAGCACAATTTTGTGTTTTGTTTGAGTTTTGAACATATTTCAAGCATTTAATACTTAACTACAACCTCCCCCCCCCCCCCCAACACTCCCCTATAAAACCTAAGCATAATCCTCACATCTTACACTTTACAAACTCACAAAATTACTCTCAAGTCACTCTCATTTTCGGCTGGAATGTCAGTTGCAAGGCAGATTCAACACAAGTTGCTAAAACAAGCATAACTTCTTCATTTCTTGGTATTTTTCATTGATTCTTTTTCCTACTCACTTGGATTGACCTTAGGAACATTTTCACAGGTTTTCCATGGAAAACCAAGGCCTGGAATGTCATCAAAAAGTTTCCAAAGTGGGTTGTTACTTTCTGTTTTCATCAAAACTTTGTTAAACTTAGTTGAACTTGAGTTTATCTCATCTCAAACCCATGTCCTTATGCTCATAATCAATTGAATGGTTAGTTGGGCTTAAAAACATGGCTGAGATAAGTAAAATCAGAGGTTAAAACCTCAAAAACATTCTGTTTTAGTTAGGGTTTTACCCACAAGTAGTGTTCAAGCTTGAAGCTTAATGTATGTGTGATTGTAGGATTAGCTTGGGCTGTCCTTCATAAGAATCCACTCACTACTTGATGTTTTTCCATAGATTAGTTTTCCATTTTCCTTTCTTATTTGTAAGTTCATGACCTTCCTTGTTGTTTCTAACAACAAGTGTAGTGGTGAACAATAGAGGTACTAAATGGAAGACTTGATTCTTCCTACATCATGTATGAAATATATGACACAAAGAGGTACCTAAATGGAGACTTTAATCTCCTACCTCATGCTTGACCTATAGGACTTTGTAATCTCTATATAATAATCATATGTTATCTATATAATCTATAATTATTCAAGTAACCAGACCTTGATGATAACTTATTGGTTATTTGTCAAGTGTAAGTTACATCATCTTTGACCATGCATTTGTTACGATTATAATGGACCTTTGAATCCATGAAAATACATGAACTCTTTTGAGTTTCAATAGTGTCAAGAACAAGTGTTATGTGTACAAGATGATTATTTTCATATATGTCTATTTTCATGAACTTTAAACTCCAAATCCTTAGACCGAATGTAACCGTCTCTTAAAACTCCAAATCGAACATATTCAACTTTCTAGTCTCAACAACTTCGTCACATTGGATAATCGGAAAGCACATGCAATTTTGTGAGTATACTCGAACCCATTTTTACTTTTAACACTTTTGGGTGCAACATGTATTCTATGTATAAACACACGAAACACTTGAAACTATTTGAATCACTCTCTATCCATAGTTGAACATGAAACTATATGATGCTTGTTAATCTCGTATGTTATGTAAACTTTTATGTCTATATGCTCATTAACTTCATACAAGCCTACCTTAACAATTATAGCGCTATAGGAGTAATGCACCGCCCACTAGTCTCGGGGTATTGTTAAGTTAAACATGTTACCTCTCGTTATTCTTTGGGATAGGCTATTTTAACGCATTGGATTCTTAGGTTTGAACATATACTTGAAACCGTTTCAACGTACTAGTAACTTTCACATTGTGATTCATATTGGATACGAGCCGTTAGACTATTTTAAACTATTTTATGATATGTATCAAACTTGTATACTCGTCAACTTTTTGTTGATCATATTTTAATACATGTTGCAGGTTCAATAGACATGATGATGCTAAGTGAAGAAACAAGACTTAAGTGGACTTAGAAACACACTTAGATTAATCTATTTTGTATTATATGTTTGAAACAATGTTGTTCGTATTTGATTCTTGTATGACATTTTTGCAATTTATGAAATTTGAACTTAAACTATATTGTCACATAGTGTTATAAAGTCTCTTTCAATCTATTTCGTCTCATCCCGATGTTTCCGTCATGGGTTGGGTTGTGACATTGTAGGCGGTGGAGTGTTTGATTAGGTGGTTGTAGGCGGTGGAGTGTTTGATTAGGTGGTTTTTAATCGATATCAACGCGTGTTTTACATCGATTAAAAACCATAAAAAAACAAATACTAGTATTGCACTTCCGATGTTATTTGTCCAATATCGTTTCAATTGGTCACGGTACCACTGTACTAGCACTTGTTATTCTCACACCCCAACCAATGGCGGAAACATCGGGGCGCGGCACTGAGCGAAACAGATTGTCCAAGAGAAATCCACAACAACTAAAATTACCAGATATTTAATGTAACACCTCGTAAAAATCATGCCCAATAAAATAAAGACACGTGTCATGGAAGGTGAAACGTGTTATAAGCCCGGATCAAGTTGAAAGATGTATGGTAGGATTTAAAAGTGTCGACATGTTAATTAATACCTCTGAGCGACCCATTTATAAATCCCAAACCTTAGTCTGGTTTATAAACATCTGATACTTAGATCCGGTTAATTCTGATAAATGCATAATTCAAATTTGCACAAGAATTGGATCCTATGAGTGGTTACGACAAATCTTACATTCAAGACTCTTTCAAAAGAATCCAAGACAACATAAGTGCATGGCAAGGCTTCATGGCTTTTCAGAACTGATCAAGTGGCCCCATTCTGATGTTAAAGACCTTGGATTCGTATTAGAAAAGTTGCATGGCCAAGGCCTAAAAGTTTGCAAATTTTTGTCTTCTGAGCATTGGTTACGGACCGTATGGTATAAGACTTACAGTCCGCAAGGACTGTAACTGGGCATTTCAGATCAGAGCTGGTTGCGGACCGTATCAAGTTGGACTTACGGTCCGTAAGAGTTGGATACGGACCGCAAGGGTTTTCTCTTACGGTCCGTAAGACTGTCGCTGGCAGTTAAAAATTGGCAGTTGCCTGCTACAGCCGGTTACACCGCCTTACTTGCATGGTTTTCGAAATACAGGAGTTGGGCCAGTGGTTTTACATGCATAGGGACACATGGGAACATCAGGAAACAATTATAGACTTAGGTGTGATGATCTTGTTACATGTAGTTCACTATATAAGAACTTGAAGTTGCAACATTTTGAACTTGCACATTTGAAGATCATTCAAGGCACTTCTCTGGAGCTTCTCTGGTCTTCAACAAGTTTCCTTAGGATCCATAATCGTGCTTAGGACCTTTGTAAGTGTCCTTAACCTTTCTAATTCAGTTTTAGTTAGTTTAACGACCAAAAGTCAAACCCGTCTTAATTAGGGTTTGACTTAGTGATTAGTCACTAATTGTCCAGTCAATTCTCGAATTAAAAGTAGCTTTGAGTTGGTAATTATGTGGGGTAATAAAACCTTAAAAGGGTACTCTCTGATTCCCACTCTAACTAGGTCAATTGTCGGGTCAAACTTAATCATAAAAAGTCAACAGAAAGCAAATTTTCAAATAAATGCATAATTAACAATGTAGAAGCAATGCAACCTGTTTTATCACTAATATAACTTGGTAATTAATGTAAGAACATGTCTAAACATGTTCAACCCGACAATTTTCAGTTTAAGCTCGGTTTGGAACCGAAAGTCGCATAAGTGGACATTTGCTTTGACTTTCAGTTCTGACCCAATGTAGCATGATTTAGAAATGCCTTAGAGCTTTATTAGGACCAGGTTACATGTTAGTATAACCCTCTGTGATTATACAACTTGGTTCATTAGTTATCCGATTCATATGCATGTTTCCGTTATATGCCTAAATGTTGACCAATATGACCTTTTGACTTTAAAACAAGAATTTTAAAAATGTGAGAGGACAACAATCTTTATTACTGATTTATAAACATGTCCCTAAATTTTCACATCAGTTGGAGGTCTAGATTAAGAGTTATGCTCAATAGCGTAATTAGAAAGTTTTTTTATTAATTAAACGGCGTAATTACATAAAGCCTATCTAAACCCAATTTTTGATACCAAACTTTTTACCTACTGATGTAAAATAATATTTTGCAATTTTTGAAGATTTTTATTTATTTTTAGGCTGAGCATAACATAGAGTTATACCTTTGATTCGGTAATTGTCGGTTTTGCCCTTTAAGCCTATAAAATGAGTTTTACAAATCATTTTGATACCAAACCTTTTTCTACTGATCTTATATGATAAATAGAATATTTTAAGCCTTCTGGAATAATAAAAAATATTAGCTTTCATTATAAAACCCGGAAATCGCTTAAAACCGCATTTTTACGCGTTTTAAACGCATAGTATGTATTAAAACTATTTTAAATATATAGGACATGATACCTACTGATATTTTTAGTAAATTTTTATATTTTAACAGTAAGCGAAAGTTTTAAACTCAGATTTCCAGATTTGACATTTTAAGCTTATGTGAAATTTCCAGATTTGACCTTTTACTGATTATATCAGACCTGAAACTCAGAATTACATTTAAACTCTTTATAAGCTTTAAAATGACCAAAATGCCCCTACGAGGCATAGTTTGAGTTTAAATTCATTTTGGGCATAATGGAAGGTATCCTACTGATATCACAACATATTTAAGGCATATTAACTTAGGAAACCTGTTCATGAATCATTTGGTTACCCGTAACACATTATTCGCGTTCGGTACGGTTTATGTAACTAGTTTGCATAAATTAGCCGAAACGGGTCAAACCTTATCATTATTCTCTCAAAATCCAGAATGTGTTTAGTCTACCCATATTATACAAGTCTTTAAACTTGTCGGGTCTAAAACACATTCTAATCCGGTCATCGCTTAATCGTGCGTGTTGAACCGTATATCTTCCTTTAAAACTAACCGGTCTAAGTTTAGGCATAATTAAGACCCGTTAGGAATCTAATAGGTTATTAAAACCTTCATTCCAGATTAGGAGCCCGGTAAAAGCTACTTGCTCTCGCTATTTGTGAATTATACTTACTCAGGTAAATACTCTTAACTTATTTTCCCTATACGGGCTTGGGATACGGTATTATAATAATACCGCTTGGTCGGGTTTGTAGTCATTTAAATCGGATTGTGATTAATGCATTTACATAACTCGTTTTAATCGGTATTATTTGGTGTATAGCCTTTGGGGGTTAAATGACCATGTCCCGGATATCCTTGGCATCATTCAAAGAAATGGCCACGACCTAAGCATGGGGTGTAGGCATACACCTGACATTTGCATTATGTAAAAACTGGTAATCCACTTAAAGGAATCAACCTTGTGGGCATTATACCTGTGGCGTGTTAGTTAATCTTGTCCGGCTCTTCTAACCGGCCCTGACGGACGGCAAATAAGTAAAACTGTATACAAGATTATTTATAAATAATTGTCCCAAGTTATAAAAGATATTTTGTGTCGTGTGCATTCAAACTAATTTTCTTAAACTCTTTTCAAAATGAGTCAGTTAATTGTATTTACCAGTGTAAACTGACGTATTTTCCAAAAAGGCTAAATGTAGGTACTAGACGAAATAGGCTGGCTACTCCTGGCATCATTAATCAAGTGTTGCAAGTTCTAGATGTTAGAGTCTGTTGAACAATGATCTTTTATCTTTTGATCCACCTGTGGATCCTTTACAGTCCGTTTGTAATACTTTGATATTACTATTTATTCGGTTTGTAATGTGATTCACCTTTTTGCTTCCGCTGTGCATGTAAATTGTGTTGTTTGACTATGATGATATCAACTACGTCACGATACTCCCCACCGGGCCCACCGGTAATACGTGGAAATATCGGGGTGTGACAGGTTGGTATCAAAGCCAACATTGAGTGAATTAAACCCTAGCCTTTTGTGTTTAAATCTCAATGACACAATTTGCACATTCATCGACTTCCGAGTCTAGACAAAGAACTTAGGACTAATCCAAATTTGTTTCATTTTAATTTCGTCCCTTATATTTCTTTGTTGTTCTTTTATTTGTTTTGACAGGTTCAACAAGATGCCACCTAGATTTCGTGGAAGAGGTAGAGGCAGGGGGCCACTCATCGCCCCAAACGATCATGAGGCCGGGCGATCACACCGGCGAACACCGTCAGATTCCCTAAGCAGAAGTCCTCAAGAGAACTGGAGGACCCATATAGAACCAGCAAGGCGCTCGGTCTCGCTGAGCTCCTCACCTTCTTACCTAAACTCCTTCGGGCCTCAGTCTGAGAACGAGCCCCATAACTCACACCATTCTTTTATACCCCTCCAAAGCCACAACTCACCCTTAAACGACCCAACACCCTATTTTCAGAGCCGGTTCAACCCGAAAAATCTGATTGAAGAGCCAATGGGTTATAACCCGTTGGGACCGGAGGACCACTTCTCCATGGATATGGATGAAGATCCGGAACCTGCCCAACCACCAACCGGGACGCCTACTCACCCCATCGAGATTTCGGATGGGTCACCCTTTCTTGGATCACCTTATAATGGTCCCGACAGCTACGAGGCGAGGTTTAACCAGATAGACTGGGTGTTTACTCCCAGTTACCACAACTCGCCGCAGCAGCAACAGTAGGATCCCTCGGAGGATTCGCGCTTTGTAGCAGTTACTCCGCCACCAGTGCAACAACAGCCTCTGGAGCCACCGAGGCGTAGGAGATCAACCGCATGGATGTCTGTACGAGGGGGAGTCCGAATCAACACTCCTCAACCATCTAGTGGCAGTCATTATCCGCCACTATACGAATACCCACAGATGGGTGGGCCTTCAAACCCTGTTTCTGAGGTGCAGTCTGCGCCGGTCGCACCGCCACCAGTGGGTTATAACAACCCAATTCCTACATACGCCGGTTCAGCGGCGTACAACCCATTTGAACAGCTGGCCCATACCAACTACAGTCGGCCCATACCAACTACAACTATGCCAATGTTGACCCATACCAGGCAGCATGGGACTACAATGCTCTCCATCCCGAGGGACCCTTTGGAGTTCCATATCAAGCTGGATATCCACCCTATGGGTACCCACCTTATGGGTATCAACAACCGCCACCTCCTCAGCCTCCGCAATATCAGCAGCCCCCGCAGCCGCCAGTGATATCGCCACCGCAGCACCAGGAGATTCTTCAAAGGTTGAGTCAGGTGGAGGAGGAGGTTCGGGAAGAGCGTAGGCAAAACCGAGGAATTTTCAAGGGTCTGACGAGCCTAATCAAGGGGAAGACCAAAAAGGGTCATTAAATCTTTTATTTGTTTATTTGTATTTCTTTAAATGTTTAATCAAGTCCCTGCGTGGACATCTGTTTCTGTAACCAGTCCCTGCGAGGACTTATAGTTTCTGTTTAGCCCCTATTTGGGTATGTCTTTTCTGTTTAGCCCCTGCGTGGGCAAATTATTTCAGTTAAAGTCCCGTTTAGGGCAAAATGTACTTTTTAAATTATTAATGGCATGTTAATCATTTAAATTTATTTTTGTCATTATATGCATAAATGTAAAATGTATGAAATAAATAAATAAATCCAAAATATGTCATTCCTTTTACAAGGTCTGCCTTTAAATATTAAATAAGAATCTTAAAGGGTATAACCTAGCCTGCATGTCATTATAAGACCTGGCCATGATGGTAAAACCTGTTTAAAAAGATATTCAAATCCTTGTTAACATCTGAAAATATGTTAACATTCCTGGCTAACGTGATTCGTAAAATCACACGTGTCATCATTACATTGGATTATTCAAAATCCTTCTTGGTTATTTAAACATCCATTTATGATTTAGGGCCTACGAGCCATAATTATTGTCATATAAGACAAAAGACAGTCATAGCCTATAACTCCCTGTCAAGAAAGGTAATGAACTATGATTCAAACCTTAATACCTCGATTCTCTGAAATCATGGTTTATAAATTAAATTTGTCCCTGTGATTTGGCCTTTTGTGCCATTATTATATTTAATTACAACTAAGGATTATTAATGAAAAATCCTGAATGAAATACTTAATAAATTAGCCAATATGGTTCTTTAATATCATGGTTAATAGATTAATAAGATGACAAATCTATTATAAACTTCTAAGAAGCTACATGGCTGAGTCTGAAGAAGTCAACAGTCATCCAAAGGAAAATCATGATACCACCAAGATCAACGGTGGTGCGGGACTTCAAGCGTTGATTGATAATGCTGTTACCAAGGCCATAGATAGGCGGTTTAATGAGTCAAGCGGTACTCGAAGTAGGACCTTATCAGTACCCCATTCTAAACCTAAGACTCACTCTGAGGCTCATAGTAAGCCATCCTCTAAACGTAATGGATCAAGGAGGGATGACGATCATCACTCCTCGAATCAGCATGGTGTTCCGTCAAAGAAGATTGAGCTCAAACGAGAACCACGTGGTAAGTCCTGTACCTACAAATATTTCGTCTCCTGTAAGCCCAGGGATTTCACTGGGGAGAAAGGGGTTGTGGATTGCATGACATGGTTGGACGAAATGGATACCATGGTAGACATCAGTGGTTGCGCTGATAGGGATGTTGTGAAGTATGTATCTCAGTCGTTTAAAGGAGAAGCACTAGCCTGGTGGAGGTCTCTAATCCAGGCTACTGGGAAGATTCCATTGTACAATCTGTCTTGGGATCAGTTTGTTACGCTCATCAAAGAGAATTACTGCCCTTAGCATGAGGTTGAAAAGATTGAGTCAGACTTCTCTGGTGATGAAAAACCTAGACTGTCAGACTTACCTTACTAGCTTTAATACCATGCCTCGACTGGTTCCATATTTGGTAACACCGGAACCTAAGTGAATTGCTCGTTTCATTGGGGGGTTTAGCCCCGGATATCAAAGCCAGTGTAAAGGCATCCCGACCTGCTACTTTTAGGTTGGCAGCTGATCTATCTTTATCCCTTACTTTGGATGCGGTCAGGCTGAGATCGCTTAATGTTGGATCTGAGTTTGTTTCTGATTGTATTTTGTGTTTGTAATTAAAATGAAAATGGATGAGTGTGCAGCGGAATTATGATGAAAACAAACTTTGCATACAATCAAACGAGAGTAATACTTTGATCAAACATCTTTTCACAATGAATCGGAAGATTGAATTTATTTCAATAACGATTACAATGATTGATGAATGAATGCAAACTCCCCCTCAGCCAGAGCTCAGTAGTTTGTTCGTGCAAAGAAGACGATGATGCAAAAGAGCTAATAGAACAGTACAAAGTACTGATCTATTTATAGGCACTTGCAAACCACTGAGCATCTTAGCTGACGTCACCATGAAAGTGACATCTAACCTCCTAACAAACTCTAACCTCTGATCTATACAAACACTGCTATGTTAACTACTGCTATTACATTACTTTACAAGACAGACTATAGATCAGCTGCTGCAACTTTCCACTGCTGTGAACCCAGCAGTACTTGTCCGGATCAGCAGTGCTTGACTCAAGGCAGTAGATAGAATCAGCAGGGCTTTAGTCTTCCATCAGGTCTTTACTTGAGCAGCAGTTGTAGGTCAGCACTTTGTAAGATCAGCAGATAGGAGGTCAGCAGATATGAAATCACTTTCAAGGGGAGAGATTTGTATGTAATCATCTGCTTATTCTTGATCCACTGTTCTGATCCAGTTTTGGCTTTAATTATCTGTTCCTCTGATAGGGTTCAATCCCAACAATCTCCCCCTGGAACAGATAATGCCAAAACTCTTCATTATTGTGGAATTTTTTATTGCCTCATCAACAGTTCCCTTATCTGACCTTTAAATTGTAATTCAAAGTCTAGGGCATCTGTGTCTTCATCATCCCTGCTAAGTGGAAGATCAAGGAGATCCTGCAAATCTTCAAGACTCAGGCCAAAATGGATACCATGACATGGTTGGACGAAATGGATACCATGGTAGACATCAGTGGTTGCGCTGATAGGGATGTTGTGAAGTATGTATCTCAGTCATTTAAAGGAGAAGCACTAGCCTGGTGGAGGTCTCTAATCCATGCTACTGGGAAGATTCCATTGTACAATCTGTCTTGGGATCAGTTTGTTGCGCTCATCAAAGAGAATTACTGCCCTCAGCATGAGGTTGAAAAGATTGAGTCTGACTTCTTATCTCTGGTGATGAAAAACCTAGACTGTCAGACTTACATTACTAGCTTTAATACCATGCCTCGTCTGGTTCCATATTTGGTAACACCGGAACCCAAGTGAATTGCTCGTTTCATTGGGGGTTTAGCCCCGGAGATCAAAGCCAGTGTAAAGGCATCCCGACCTGCTACTTTTAGGTTGGCAGCTGATCTATCTTTATCCCTTACTTTGGATGCGGTCAGGCTGAGATCGCTTAAGAACTTGGATGAAAGTAAGAGAAAACGTGAGGATGATAACTCACGACGGTCTGAGAAGAAGCATAAGGGAGACACAGACCACAAGAAGAAGTTTGGATCTGGCAAGGGTAGTCAGCAAGCAGATGAAAAGCCAAAGTGCAAAACCTGCCAGAAACGTCACTTTGGAAAATGCAGGTTCGAATCCAAGTCACAGTCAAAACCATTTGCATGTGGGTTATGCAAATCCAAGGAGCACAAGACGATAGAGTGCAAGAAGATAAAGGATGCAACGTGCTATAACTGTAACGAGAAGGGGCACATCAAGTCCAACTGCCCTAAATATGCAAAAAAGCCTGAAGAACTCAAAAAGACCAATGCAAGGGTCTTTCGAATGGATGCACGAGAAGCCGTTCAGGATGATAATGTGATCACAGGTACCTTTCTCATCAATGATGTTTATGCAAGGGTATTATTTGATTCGGGTGCGGATAAGTCATTTGTAGATGATAAGTTTTGTAAGTTGTTGAATTTAACTGTTAAAACCCTAAGTGTGAAATATGAGGTAGAGTTGGTCGATGGTACCATAGAAACTGCATCAACCGTGTTAGATGGATGCTTTATATCCATTAGGAACCACTCCTTTCCGTTATCCCTACTTCCTTTGAAATTAGCTGGTTTCGACATAGTAATAGGCATGGATTAGTTATCGCATAACCAAGCCCAGATTGTTTGTGACAAGAAACAAGTGGTGATCAAGACTCCGTATGGTGAGCCACTTACCATACAGGGAGATACCCAGTATGGGTTGCCTGAGCAAGTGTCTATGCTCAAGGCATCAAGGTGTTTGAAGAAGGGTTGTGTCGTTTATATGGCACAGGTAACTATTGATGAACAGAAACCCAAGGTTGAAGACATCCCTGTCATTTCTGAATATCCAGAAGTATTCCCTGAAGAACTACCTGGTTTACCACCAGATAGGCAAGTGGAGTTCAGAATCGACATTATACTTGGAGCAGCACCTGTTGCAAGAGCACCTTACAGGTTAGCACCAACTGAAATGAAAGAGTTGAGGACTCAACTAGATGATTTGTTAGCCAAAGGTTTCATTAGACCTAGTTCGTCTCCTTGGGGAGCACCAATCCTGTTTGTAAAGAAGAAGGATGGATCGATGCGTCTATGCATCGATTATCGCGAGCTTAATAAAGTCACTATCAAGAATAGATACCCATTACCCAGGATCGACGATCTGTTCGATCAATTACAAGGGGCAAGTTACTTCTCCAAGATCGACTTGAGGTTAGGCTACCGTTAACTGAAGATTAAAGATGAAGATGTACACAAGACTGCATTTAGGACTCGTTATGGTCATTACGAGTTCTTAGTGATGCCTTTTGGGCTCACTAATGAACCAGCAGCGTTCATGGATCTCATGAACCGCGTCTGCAAGCCCTACTTGGATAAATTCGTCATCGTCTTCATCGATGATATTCTTATTTACTCAAAGAATCAAGCTGACCATGAGAAGCACCTTCGTTGTATTCTTTCACTACTTCAACAAGAGAAACTCTATGCCAAGTTTTCAAAGTGTAAATTTTGGCTTCGTGAAGTCCAATTTCTTGGGCACGTGGTTAGTGAGCGTGGTATCCAGGTGGATCCCGCTAAGGTTGATGCTGTCATGAATTGGCAAGAGCCGAAGACGCCCATTGAGATTCGCAGCTTTCTAGGTCTGGCAGGATATTATAGGTGTTTTATTGAAAATTTCTCAAGGATTGCTGCACCCCTAACTTCGTTAACTAGAAAGAAAATTAAGTTTGATTGGGGTCCTAAGCAACAAGAATCGTTTGATATACTTAAGCAGAAACTGAGCAATGCTCCCGTGTTGACATTGCCTGATGGAATAGAAGAATTTGTAGTATAATGCGACGCATCACACACTGGTATGGGGTGTGTGCTCATGCAGAAAGGCAAGGTTATTGCCCATGCTTCCCGACAACTAAAAGTGCACAAGAAGAATTACACCACCCATGACTTGGAGTTGGGTGTCGTAGTATTTGCACTAAAGCTATGGAGGCATTATTTGTATGGTACCAAGTGTGTGATCTATTCTGATCACAAGAGCCTTCAACATTTGTTTAATCAGAAGGACCTAAACATGAGACAGCGTCGATGGATGGAGACTTTAAACGACTATGATTGTGAAATCAGATACCATCCAGGCAAGGCAAATGTGGTTGCCGATGCCTTAAGTAGGAAGGAGAGGGTTAAGCCCATAAGAATCAATGCCAAGAGCATTGAATTAAAGAACAGTTTAAATGAAAGATTGTTAGCCGCGCAAAAGGAAGCTGTATTAGAAGCTAACTATCCTGATGAAAAGTTAGGAGTAACTGCTGAGCAGTTATCCTATGGCAAGGACAGAATTCAGAGATTAAATGGACGGATATGGGTTCCAGTCTATAGAGGGCTTAGGGAAGTAATCCTTCAGGAAGCCCATAATTCTAAGTATTCTGTTCATCCTGGAAGTGATAAGATGTACCAGGATTTGAAGGCAAATTATTGGTGGATAGGCTTGAAAAAGTCTATAGCTACCTATGTAGCCAAGTGTTTGACGTGCGCACAAGTTAAAGCTGAGCACCAAAAGCCGTCAGGATTGCTACAACAGCCTGAACTTCCCACCTGGAAGTGGGAAATGGTGACTATGGATTTTATCACCAAGTTGCAAAGACTAAACGAGGAAATGATACTATTTGGGTGATAGTGGATAGACTGACTAAGTCAGCCCACTTCCTACCTATTAAGGAAACACACAGCTCAGATAAGTTAGCTCAGCTATACGTGGATGAGATTGTATCTCTCCATGGAGTGCCAGTGTCTATCATCTCTGATAGGGATACAAGGTATACATCGCATTTCTGGAAAAGTTTTCAACAATCCCTGGGTACTCGATTAAATTTCAGCACAGCATATCATCCTCAAACGGATGGTTAAAGTGAACATACTATACAGACACTTGAGGATATGCTACGAGCTTGTGTTATTGATTTGGGTGGAAGTTGGGATGATCATCTTCCATTGATCGAATTTTCATATAATAATAGCTATCATTCCAGTATTCAAGCTGCACCATTTGAAGCTTTATATGGAAGAAAGTGCAGAACGCCCGTTGGTTGGGCAGAAGTTGGAGATGTCCAACTAACAGGACTTGATATAGTCCTGGAGACGACAGATAAGATTGTACATATACGAGATCGTCTCAAAGCTGCCAGGGATAGGCAGAAAAGTTACGCAGATTTAAGGCGTAAACCTCTAAAGTTCGAGGTAGGTGACAAGGTTCTACTTAAAGTATCACCCTGGGGAGTGATGCGATTTGGTAAGAAAGGTAAGTTAAGACCAAGGTATATAGGACCATTCGAGATCATCGAATGTGTTGGAACAGTGGCTTATAAGTTAAACTTGCATGTAGAGCTCAGTGGTATTCATAATGTATTCCACATCTGCAATCTGAAGAAATGTCTAGCTGATGAATCCCTAGTCATACCACATACGGATGTGCACATAGATGAGAGCCTGAAATTTGTGGAAAAACCTTTGTCGATTGAGGATCGACAGGTTAAGAAGCTTCGAAGGAAGCATGTGCCGATCGTAAAAGTTAAATGGGATGCCCGTAGAGGTCCCGAGTACACATGGGAGGTAGAGTCCATAATGAAAGAAAAGTACCCTCATTTATTTCAGTAAATCTCGAAGTCGAGATTTTTTTAAGGGGGTGAGGATGTAACACCTCATAAAAATCATGCCCAATAAAATAAAGACACGTGTCATGGAAGGTGAAACGTGTTATAAGCCCGGATCAAGTTGAAAGATGTATGGTAGGATTTAAAAGTGTCGACATGTTAATTAATACCTCTGAGCGAACCATTTATAAATCCCAAACCTTAGCCTGTTTTATAAACATCTGATACTTAGATCCGGTTAATTCTGGTAAATGCGTAATTCAAATTTGCACAAGAATTGGATCCTATGAGTGGTTACGATAAATCTTACATTCAAGACTCTTTCAAAAGAATCCAAGACAACATAAGTGCATGGCAAGGCTTCATGGCTTTTCAGAACTGATCAAGTGGCCCCATTCTGATGTTAAAGACCTTGGATTCGTATTAGAAAAGTTGCATGGCCAAGGCCTAAAAGTTTGCAAACTTTTGTCTTCTGAGCATCGGTTACGGACCGTATGGTATAAGACTTACGGTCCGCAAGGACTGTAACTGGGCATTTTAGATCAGAGCTGGTTGCGGATCGTATCAAGTTGGACTTACGGTCCGTAAGAGTTGGATACGGACCGCAAGGGTTTTCTCTTACGGTCCGTAAGACTGTCGCTGGCAGTTAAAAATTGGCAGTTGCCTGTTACAGCCGGTTACACCGCCTTACTTGCATGGTTTTCGAAATACAGGAGTTGGGTCAGTGGTTTTACATGCATAGGGACACATGGGAACATCAGGAAACAATTATAGACTTAGGTGTGATGATCTTGTTACATGTAGTTCACTATATAAGAACTTGAAGTTGCAACATTTTGAACTTGCACATTTGAAGATCATTCAAGGCACTTCTCTGGATCTTCTATGGTCTTCAACAAGTTCCCTTAGGATCCATAATCATGCTTAGGACCTTTGTAAGTGTCCTTAACCTTTCTAATTCAGTTTTAGTTAGTTTAACGACCAAAAGTCAAACCAGTCGTAATTAGGGTTTGACTTAGTGATTAGTCACTAATTGTCCAGTCAATTCTCGAATTAAAAGTAGCTTTGAGTTGGTAATTATGTGGGTAATAAAACCATAAAAGGGTACTCTCTAATTCCCACTCTAACTAGGTCAATTGTCGGGTCAAACTTAATCATAAAAAGTCAACAGAAAGCAAATTTTCAAATAAATGCATAATTAACAATGTAAAAGCAATTCAACCTATTTTATCACTAATATAACTTGGTAATTAATATAAGAACATGTCTAAACATGTTCAACCCGATAATTTTCAGTTTAAGCTCGGTTTGGAACCGAAAGTCGCATAAGTGGACTTTTGCTTTGACTTTCAGTTCTGACCCAATGTAGCATGATTTAAAAATGCCTTATAGCTTTATTAGGACCAGGTTACATGTTAGTATAACCCTCTGTGATTATACAACTTGGTTCATTAGTTATCCGATTCATATGCATGTTTCCGTTATATGCCTAAATGTTGACCAATATGCCCTTTTGACTTTAAAACAAGAATTTTAAAAATGTGAGAGGACAACAATCTTTATTACTGATTTATAAACATGTCCCTAAATTTTCACATCAGTTGGAGGTCTAGATTAAGAGTTATGCTCAATAGCGTAATTAGAAAGCTTTTTTATTAATTAAATGGCGTAATTAGCATAAAGCATATCTAAACCCAATTTTTGATACCAAAATTTTTACCTACTGATGTAAAATAACATTTTGGGATTTTTGAAGATTTTTATTTATTTTTAGGCTGAGCATAACATAGAGTTATACCTTTGATTCGGTAATTGTCGGTTTTGCCCTTTAGGCCTATAAAATGAGTTTTACAAATCATTTTGATACCAAACCTTTTTCTACTGAGCTTATATGATAAATAGAATATTTTAAGCCTTCCGGAATAATAAAAAATATCAGCTTTCATTATAAAACCCGAAAATCGCTTAAAACCGCTTTTTTACGCGTTTTAAACGCATATTATGTATTAAAACTATTTTAAATATATAGGACTTGATACCTACTGATATTTTTAGTAAATTTTTATATTTTAACAGTAAGCAAAAGTTTTAAACTCAGATTTCCAGATTTGACCTTTTAAGCTTATGTGAAATTACCAAAATGCCCCTACGGTGCATAGTTTAGTTATAAGAGGTAAATTTCACCTATATACCATACCCTACTGTTATGACTTATAAAAATAAATATTTTTACTGATTATATCAGACCTGAAACTCAGAATTACATTTAAACTCTTTATAAGCTTTAAAATGACCAAAATGCCCCTACGAGGCATAGTTTGAGTTTAAATTCATTTTGAGCATAATAGAAGGTATCCTACTGATATCACAACATATTTAAGGCATATTAACTTAGAAAACCTGTTCATGAATTATTTGGTTACCCGTAACGCATTATTCGTGTTCGGTACGGTTTATGTAACTAGTTTGCATAAATTAGCCGAAACGGGTCAAACCTTATAATTATTGTCTCAAACTCCAGAATGTGTTTAGTCTACCCATATTATACAAGTATTTAAACTTGTCGGGTCTAAAACACATTCTAATCCGGTCATCGCTTAATCGTGCGTTTTGAACCGTGTATCTTCCTTTAAAACTAACCGGTCTAAGTTTAGGCTTAATTAAGACCCGTTAGGAATCTAATAGGTTATTAAAACCTTCGTTCCAGATTAGGAGCCCGGTAAAAGCTACTTGATCTCGCTATTTGTGAATTATACTTACTCAGGTAAATACTCTTAACTTATTTTCCCTATACGGGCTTGGGATACGGTATTATAATAATACCGCTTTGTCGGGTATGTAGTCATTTAAATCGGATTGTGATTAATGCATTTATATAACTCGTTTTAATCTGTATTATTTGGTGTATGGCCTTTGGGGGTTAAATGACCATGTCCCGGATATCCATGGCATCATTCAAAGAAATGGCCACGACCTAAGCAGTAAGCACGGGGTGTAGGCATACACCTGACAGTTGCATTATGTAAAAACTGGTAATCCACTTAAAGGAATCAACCTTGTGGGCATTATACCTGTGGCGTGTTAGTTAATCTTTTCTGGCTCTTCTAACCTGCCCTGACGGACGACAAATAAGTAAAACTGTATACAAGATTATTTTTAAATAATTGCCCCAAGTTATAAAAGATATTTTGTGCCGTGTGCATTCAAACTAATTTTCTTAAACTCTTTTCAAAATGAGTCAGTTAATTGTATTTACCAGTGTAAACTGACGTATTTTCCAAAAAGGCTAAGTGCAGGTACTAGACGAAATAGGCTGGCTACTCCTGGCATCATTAATCAAGTCTTCCAAGCTCTAGATGTTAAAGTCTGTTGAACAATGATCTTTTATCTTTTGATCCACCTGTGGATCCTTTACAGTCCGTTTGTAATACTTTGATATTACTATTTATTCGGTTTGTAATGTGATTCACCTTTTTGCTTCCGCTGTGCATTTAAATTGTGTTGTTTGACTATGATGATATCAACTACGTCACGATACTCCCCACCGGGCCCACCGGTAATACGTGGAAATATCGGGGTGTGACATTTAACGTCATGTCCCATACCATAACATATCAAATAAAATAGTTATTATAGACATAGTTATCTCGTAGACAAATAAATTGTTCCGACAACTCAGATTTTATTTAGTTTGTTTCTAGACTCTCCTAGCTTGATTCCATAGAGTTCAGCAAACATAGCAAGCATCCTAGACACCTGTCACATACGTTAAAATAAAAGTCAATACACATAGTGTAAAGGTGAGCATACAAGTTTAATAGTATAATAGTAGCGAAAGCGATTTACGCATAACCAGCATGTAACATGTAGTAATGGGAAGCTGTTGGTGCACTACATCTGTCGACTTCGTCTTGTATCGAGTCTTACACTAGTTAGAATAGATCAGGGCACATAAAACGAGAGTTAGAAAGATTTCGCTTGAAGGATTGGATTTGTAAAGGATTTCGCTTGAAGCCTCAAGCGAAATCAACATGTAACGATTTCGCTTCAAGTCATTCCAAGCGAAATCTCCAAGTCTATATATAGGGATGTTAGGTCAAGCGAAATTAGAGTTTTTTCAGAGAGTGATTTCCATACCGAAGTGCTGCCGGTGTGAGAACTGATTGTAATTGTTGTCTAATCAATACAAATCAGTGTTAAAGTGAAGATTCAGCTGTTTACACATCAAATACTTGTTTTCCGCACCTGTATTTGATAGAATTCCTCTGAACCGACTCGTTCGGATCCACAATCCGATCCTACAATTGGTATCAGAGCCAGTTGAGGAGTTCTACAGGATTTCAGCTGAAATTGACATCGTTTTCTTCCTTCTACATCTTCTTTTAACAGTTCAGAAAATTTTCACGGTCAAAATCATTTCAAATTCTCACGGATTGTTTAAAAGTACAAGATAACAAACCCTTGAAAGTTTCACAGCCATATTCGACCTTAAAGTGATTAAAATTAACATTCGAATGGATTTCGCTTGAAGAACATAACTTCATTGAACGATTTCGCTTGAAGTTTCAAGCGACACATTTCATTTCGCTTCAAAATTATCTGTTTTCGCTTCAAGGTTGTCGCTTCAAGGTGTTCGCTTCAGAGTTCTCTCTTCAGACAGCTTCGCTTGAAATTGTTTCGCTTCAACTATTTCGCTTCAAGGTTTTCGCTTGAGGGTTGTTCAGTTTGTCTAGTTCGCTTGAAGGGTTCTGCTTAAAAGATAGTATTTCGCTTGAAAGTATTTGAAACATGGACAACGATTTCCACAATGCATTTGCAACATCGCCTAGTTCCTCTTCAATTGCTCAGAACATGAATTCAGAAAACGAAACGGGAACGACTCAGAAACCCCCAAAGCTTATGGGAATTGAGGAATACTATGGGTGGAAAGATCGTTTCGAAAACTGGGTGCAAGCAAATCATCTAAGATCATGGGAATGTATTCTGACAAAATATGCTCTACCACGAACTGAAATGGAGATTGAAAAACAGCTTTCAGACCTTAGTAAAGAAGAACGGGAAATGTATCGAGCTGAAAAAATGATGATCAGTTTGCTTCAACAGGCCATCAAAGAAGACATCTTCATATTACTTCAACATGACAAAACATCAAAATCAATATGGGATGCTTTAAAAATCAAGGTTGAAGGCAGTGCGAGTATGATTAAAAGCAAGAAGGCTTTGCTTAAAAAAGAGTTTGATTTGTTCACAAGTTTGCCCGGAGAAGATACGAAGAAACTTATTGAACGATATTGTCACCTAGTGCGATCAATGTCGATGATGAACATCACAAAAGAAAATGAGGAATGGGTGGATAAACTTGCTGATGCGTTACCTCAGAAAGAGTGGGGAACTTATTTGATGATACTAAAGAATACCGGAGTTTATGATAGGTTGTCAATCTCTCAGTTCATTGAAAAGATTGAAAGTCAGGATTTGGAACAGCAGAAAATTGCAAGGATGAATAATCCAAGTGGTCAACAAGATGTAAAGATGTATTACAAGGGTAGTGTTCTGACTTCAGAAGCTGAGAGAAGTCCAAAAATTCAGACTGCTTATAGTGTTGGGGATTCTACAGAAAAGACTGATCAAAACTCAAACAAAAGCAACAGTGGTTTCTCATTGTATCCGAGTGTTAATCCGAAAAGCTCATCAGAAAGTTTTCAGTCTCAAAGCACAAAGATGGGAAATGGTTGTGTGATTCAATGCAACATAGCTCTAAATCTTCCAGAAGGTCAAAATTTTTCTGAAGACATTGCGAAAGATCATATGGCATTACTTGGTTCCGTGCTTATTTCATATGAAGGTCTAGTGGCTGGTAGAATCGGAAATCCTATGCTTACAAAGGAGGATTACGATCAGATAGACGCCGAAGAGATGGAACTGATGGATATCAAATGGTGTCTTGCAAGTGTTCTTAGACGTGCTGAAAAGTTCAAGACAATTACCGGGAGAAATGATTTTCTTGATGCTTGTGTTTCTACTTTAGGTTTTGATAAATCTAAAGTTACTTGTTTCAGGTGCAGGGAAAAAGGTCATTTTAAACGGGAGTGCAAAAACAGAGAAGTTAGTGGTGCTCAGAATCCATTTGGGAAAGATGACTACTATCGAAAAGCCATTTATCAGCAAGTTGGTCAGACACAAGAATTACAGACGGCTCATGGTAGAAAGATTGAAGATTCAAAGAAAGGATGTTTGGTAGATTTCAACTGGAGCAATTACATTTCTTCTAACATCACAGCATGTATAGTGGACCAAGTTGATGAACAACTACCTGAAGGCTTCAGCTGGGATATGTTTGTTGATGAAAAGGGGGATTTCAAAGCTTTCATTGCAAAGATTGTTAGAGAACCAGATTTGTTTTCTACTTGGATGAGATCAATTGGTGAAAAAGTGAAAGATCAATCGAGTACATTTGAAGAAAGTTCAGAAAGTGTTGATTCTGACTCATTAAGTACAGATGAGAGTGTGCAAAATGAGGATACTACAGAAAATGAAGTTGTTTTTGATCAAACACCATCTGATTCTGGTGTTTCAGATGCTGAATCTGAAAAATCTATAGAATTTGATCAAACACCGATGGAGAGTAGCAGTGATGATGAGGAAGAGAAACATATTAATATTGCTAAAAATCATCTTTCTCCTGAAAGTTTTCATTTTTATTTTGCAGATCGCATGGAGAAAATGAAGGAGAAACAAGCTGCGAAAGAACAACAACAAGATGAAAAAATTAAAATTGTTGTTCAAACTGAAGAAGTTAAAAGTGTGGATGAAGAAAAGGTGACTGAAACTGAGAAAGTAATTGAAGTGGTAAAAACAATTGAGGTGGAGAAGATTGTTGAAGTTGAAAAGCCTTGCAAGAAATGTTTGGAAGCTTGCAAAAATTGTGAAGAAAAAGATGTGATTCTGTTTGATAGAGAAAGACTGATAGAAAAGTTACTATCTGACATCAGCTATGTGAAAGAATCGTATAGCGTGTTGAACAGAACAGTGACAGGTCTTCAAACAACGAATTCTGAAAGAGAAAAAGCTTTAACGATGACGAATGCTACATTGATGACAAAGCAAAAGGCAATTAATCATTACATCGAAGAAAATGCTAGTCTAAAGCAAGAGTTGGAGAAAGAAAAGATCAAAAATGAAAGGATCAAAAGGTTATTACTGAGTTACTCTTGTTCTGATTATGTTATTGATCGAGTTTACCCTACTGTTGCAGGTTTTGAAGCATTTCAGGATGAGAAGCAAAAGAATGAGACTGGTAAGAAATCGACTGTAAAATACAACAAGTGTCCGCCTCCTATCTGGGAAGGGTATTCTCCTAGAAAACCAAATGAGGAGCAAGTCGAAAAAGCAGTCAATATAAAGTTAAAATCCGAGACAACTGACGTTTTACCAGATAACATTGATATCACGTTTACCTCGTCTGATACTGATCATGAGTCTGAGTTAATCAAAAAGATGGTTGATCAGGTGTTGGATACTGAGGAGGTGTCTGAGTCAAAGATTGAGTCTGGGGGTTCAAGTTCGTCAGTCCATAGTTCAAAATCATCGGAAAAATGGTCTTACAGTAAAGAATTTTTGTTATCAAAGGCAAATTTGGATGATGAAACATTTGAAGTTGCATATACTTTAAATGATTCAGACAAATTATACTCTGACAAAGAGTTTCCGATTAGAAGTGTTTGTTTTGACATGATCAAAAAGGTTTTCAAAATGACGGAAATTAATTTTTCTGAAATTAAAGATCTAAAATCTACTGAAAAACCTAAAAATTATACTTCTAGAGTTCAACAAAGGTTAAACAAGAAAAAAGGAAAAAAGAATTACAATTCTGATTCTAGTTTTCAAAAGAAAACAAATCAAAATTGTAGTTACAAGAAGAAAGGTCTTGGTTATACTTCATCTGAAAATCGTAAAAATGAAAAATATGTTAGAGATTTTAAATCAAAAATGATATATGTTGCAGGAAAAAGCTATGAAGAGGAGTCAAATAACATATCTTTGAAGAAATCAAATCAAGAGTTCCTTGCTGAAAGGAAAAGGACAGGAACTGGAGTTTTTCATTCAAGAGACATTCCAAAAGACACAAGAATTTGTTTTCAATGCCAAGTTGTTGGACATATCGCTCACAATTGTCCAAACAAAGTCAACAAAAAACAGGGAGTCTCTGAAAAACTTAAAGAAAAAATGGTTGAAAAGAATGATTCACCAACTACAAACTTCAAAACTTTTGAAAATTCAAAGAATGAAGTTGGTGAAAATTCTAAAAGATTGTACAAAAAGAAGGCAAAAGACAATCAAAAATGGATTGTTAAAAAATCAGATGTACAATATGGCGATGATTCTGATTCCACAAAATCAGAGGAGTCACAAGATGAGATCAAAGATTTGATGAATGATGTTGACATCAAATTATTGATTATGGAAGAGATTAAACAAATGGTTGATAAAGTTGAAAATTCAGATTTTGATATCGAAAAAACATTCAGTGAAAATGTTAAGAAAATTTTCAAGAAAATGGTTGATGGGAAAGTAAAGGGGGTTAAAGATTTTTATGCAACTAAAAAGGCAACTTATAACCCTACTGCTCAGGAATTGGAAGCCACCAAGTCAAAGAAGACTTGGGTGGAAGTTTCCTTTCCTTAAAGTCTTAGGACTTGCCGGAGATCCCAAGTTTGTAATCGTGGATCAGGAATCGGCATCTTTCTAATGTTTGAAGTTTTTGATTGAAAATTTTTTATAATATTTGAATGTTTACAGGTTGCATGACTACGCCGGAGCTTCCAGGTTGGTAAGTGCGAAGCAGGAATCGGCATTCTGATTGGTAAAATGGTGATGTAGACGTAACATTCCTACATGTGGTAATTTTGATATTTGGGATAGTAGGGGCTTACATGAAAAGGTTAATCAAGGTCATTAAGTTGAACTTGATTGGACCATACTTACAATTGGTATTTTGAATAGACAATGTGATGAACCACACTCCGAATCTTCAAATGATTATATCATAAAAACTTATTTTCCGGGAAAATCATTTTGATTAAAACAAACTTAAGTGTTTTGAAATCTAAATGAGAAAATAGTTTTGTGATAGGGGGAGTTCTGATTGTTTATGCCAAGTGAATGGCGATTTGATGCGATTTGATATCAGTTGTCAAGCTTTATTGTACAGTTTGTTTTCAAATTTTCTAAAATGTGTTTGCATTTTAGGGGGAGTAAAAATTTCAGAAAATCCAAAAACATTTGAAAATTTGAAAAAGATAAAAACATGATAAAATTTAAAAATGAGTTTTTGTTGCTTAAAAGAGGAAATGATAGTACATCAGTGGACTGTCACAACATGCTAAAGATTTGAATAGATAAAATGTGATAAACGGTCTCACTGCGGATGTGTCAGTAGGTTTTTGCACATTTAGTAGATTGTGACGAGATATAAACATAAAATTCAAACTTGCTTGTTCTGTGGGTTAACAAAACTGCTTGGATATATAGGTAACCCCTGAAATCTTGTTTGAAAGGTCTCTTATTCTGAGATACTAGGTCTTTATGCTCAGTGATATCTGGGGTATTATCCCGGGACTTCTGCTGAAAGAAATTTCTGACCTAGTCCCCGGATAATGCTTTCTGCAAATGCTTGAAACATAGCATCGCCCTCAGCAAGCTGATGAAACAATAAAATTGATAGTCGCTGCTGTTGTAATGCAAAAGATCCTCTAAAGGGGACACACCAAAAGTCGAAGCCGTCATCTCTTTGCGTATACGGGAGTATCGACCTGAGCTCTCACGGCCCTCGTACTTTAATTTATTCCCCTGACAGATATCATCTGTGGTATACTCACCTGTAAGACTGAATATTGGGATCTGGATACGGGAGTATATTCAAGTAGTGGGACACACGGATAAGTTTAAGTCTCTTAAAACATTAACATCGTATCTCGGATCAGTTGAACTTTGTGTGAGAATTTAAGTGGATCAGTATACTGACAATCTAGGTGAATTGTTTAGAACTTAAAATGAAATGAAGCTTAACGGTGTTGGTGATGTGTCATAAACTGATATGATCCTCTTGCACGAACTCACAAAAAATATTGTTTGTAAATATTTCTTTATTGCATTTCTTTCTATTAAAAAATCCAAAAAGATTTTCGGTGTAATTTTAGCATAAAATTTTGAAAAAGTCAAAAAGATTTTCGACAACTGATATTGGAAAGCTGATTATCAAAATTTCAAGTGCTAAACATGATGAGCAGCATTTGAGGGGGAATGTTTGTGTAAATCTAACTGTTTTGTTAAATTTAATCTTCTTCAAGTGGTTCATCATAGATATTTGAGAGAGAGTCTGAAATGTTGCAATTATATGTTTGTGTTAGTGTTTATGAATGTTATGTGTTGGTGCACAGATATTTGAAATGTAAAAAATTAGAAAATTTATTTCTGGGTTAAGATTGTTGCAGGTGAGCCAGGTTAATTCATTCAAAGCTTACGAAAGTCAGACTCTGATCATGAATCTAAAAAGTTTACTAGCTGCTGATGCTGATGAACTTAAGGAATCAAGAGATCTGATCAAGAGAATTAGATAAAAGCCAGGCAATGATCTTGTATACAACATTTGAGTCAGACATTGATCCTAAAGCAGATGTTGCTGAAGAACAAATGAATACCAGCAAATCGTGAGGGGGAGTCTGATAGAGCTAGTGTTTCTAGAGAAGAAGATAGAGAGAGAAAAGCCCAGAGACTGATCAAGACTGAAGATGTGAAGACACAGTATTGGTGTGACTCGATAGTCGACTCGTCAACATCTGAGGGGGAGTCTGTTGGTGCACTACATCTGTCGACTTCGTCTTGTATCGAGTCTTACACTAGTTAGAATAGATCAGGGCACATAAAACGAGAGTTAGAAAGATTTCGCTTGAAGGATTGGATTTGTAAAGGATTTCCCTTGAAGCCTCAAGCGAAATCAACATGTAACGATTTCGCTTCAAGTCATTCCAAGCGAAATCTCCAAGTCTATATATAGGGATGTTAGGTCAAGCGAAATTAGAGTTTTTTCAGAGAGTGATTTCCATACCGAAGTGCTGCCGGTGTGAGAACTGATTGTAATTGTTGTCTAATCAATACAAATCAGTGTTAAAGTGAAGATTCAGCTGTTTACACATCAAATACTTGTTTTCCGCACCTGTATTTGATAGAATTCCTCTGAACCGACTCGTTCGGATCCACAATCCGATCCTACAGAAGCAAGTAAGTTATCGACAATGAGATATGCACAGACGTGACTGCGAGTTGTAGAATGCGCAACACATATCACCACTGTGATACGTGAAGAAAAGCCCTTAACAACCCCCGTCCGTGACAGGTGCTGACTCCAAACTATAGTACTATCGTTGCTAAGGTGTCAGGAAACAATCACTGTGTAAACATAACATACAAGCATTCATCGAATAACACGTATAACATGCGAGAGCGGTTAGCGTATAAAAAGTGTTGGAGTTGTGTGATCGATGTGATTTGATATAGGTAACGTATGTAACACCCAAAAGTGCTTAAAGCAAAAAGGGATCGAGTATACTCACAGATCATGTTTAACGAATAAACACAGTCTTGGATTGAAGGGAGCGCTGAGAGATTAGCCAGAAAATAGTACGACAGTATAAGCGTTGAACAGTGCGTAAAAACGGTGCGTCGAAGAGTTGCGGGACGGATAGTGATCCGATCTGATGACCTTCCAAATGGATGGTCATCCGAACGGATGACCATTCGGTCGGAGGGTTGTCCGTTTGGGATGGTTGTGTTTGTGCATGATGAAACTTTGAAGTTTTCGTTGTAGTATTTTGATAATCATGAAGTGTTCCTACAATTCAGGTCATCCGGACGGATGACCGTTCGGTCGGATGGCGATTCGTGGGAACTGATTTTCTTGGAAGTTTTGGGAAAATAAGTGTTTAAAACCATAAGTCATCAAGACGAATAGTCGTTCAATCGGATGGTGATCCGATCGGACGGCTATCCTACTGACAACCTGATCGTTTTGCAAACTTGTAACATTTGTTAAGTTTTGAAAGTTGCGTGTGTGAACCGAGGCGGTATGACAACATGTTAAACAACGGAAACCACCGCAAGCCTAGTCATCCGATCAGATGGGAATCACCCCGTTCGTCTGGTGACTGTTCTTGACGGGATTTCATGTTCAACCCGTTAAGTCGGTCGTCTCTTAGATAGAAATCCGTTCTCAGACCGGCACTTCACTAGAGTTCGAGTAGAAGGCCTAAACGAGTTCAGATTCTATCGGTTTTTGAGTGAAAAGTTAAGAATATTGAAGAAAAGTGGAAATCAGTTGGAAAATGTTTAGATTATGACGAAATCAGTGTTTAAACATGTTGAAATCACTTAGATTTGGATTGTTCTTGGTGGAATGAGGCCACACTTTGGTGTTCATGAGAACCCATGATGACATCACCCTAAAACAGCCCAAATCAGTAGATTTCATGGTGAGAAGTTGAGATTTGTTGGTAAAAATGGTGAAGAAGTGTATAAAGATCAAAGAAGTACAATATTTGGGGTAGAAACTTACAAGAATTGCGAGGAATCGAGAGAAAATAGGCCAAGAGCGTGCTAGTCGAACGAGAGTTGTCACATCACATAAACAATGATGTGACAGGTGGTATTTATAGGCAAAGAGGGAGAAAGGCGGTGTAGAGTAGTGGATCGGAGGGCCTTCCGATCGGATGGCCATCCGATCGGATGGTCATCCGGACGGATGACCATTCGATCGAATGGTCCTTCAATCGGATGGCTTTTGCCAGTTGGTTTTCGACTTTTCGTTTCGTGCGTTGAGCGTTGCGTTGCGGTGCGAGTAAGCGATGCGATAGTATTACCCATTAGTTACACAAATAACATAACTACTAACAACCATAAAGTAAAACTTGTCATTCGAGTCCACGATGAGATTGCGTTGTGATAGAGTTGCGATTGCGTTTTCGAATAATCACCTCAAACAATTATAAACATGCACAAGTAATACATAAAGGCACACACACGTAAAACAATATCCATAACCTGTAATTCGAGTTGTGATAGAGTTGCGATTGCGTTTTCGAATAATCACCTCAAACAATTATAAACATGCACAAGTAATACATAAAGGCACACACACGTAAAACAATATCCATAACCTGTAATTCGAGTTGCGATGCGATAGCAATGTAATAGCGTTAGCGTTTAACTGTGTTTATTGCATTGTAACTCCACATAATACAACTAAGTTAACACAAATTCAAATGTCGATTAACGAGCCGGGAAGCACAAGTAATAATTAAGCAAGGAATGACAGATCGAATTAGCAATCTTTTCTTCCTTTGACTTTGACTTTGACTTGTGCTTTGACTTCAAAAGTCGGGTTGTTACAGTTATAGCTTACGCTTTACGACATAAAAAATACTATATTGTGAATATAGCTTCGTTTTCGAGGAATTTTATACCGTCACGTCGAGAAAACCATACAAACGAATATGGTACCGATACGATGTTGTTCAAACGCTATCGGTTCGGTTGCTCATGGTAAAGAATAGAAAGTTAAAATATATATGACCCGTTCGAATAAAACTTTTATTGAAACTAGATAAATAAACGTCACAACGATATGTTCAAAATTTTATAAAAGGTTATATTATAGTATTAAAATAACGAAAAGGGTACGCGATGTCATTTTATACAAAAAAAAACCACTAAATCGTTAGGTAGTTTTGATGACATGTACGCTTGTGTTTCAATCATTTGTACATTATTATTCACAACTCGGTTTTGAGTAAATTTTATTTGTATATGTAGATTAAAAATAAGTACATCACAACATGATAATCGAATGTTTAGAAAACACAGTATCTTAAAAGTTATAAGTGAAAAAATAAAATATACTTTGAAGTAGTTATAATATAAAATACTATAATAATTTAGAAAAAAGTTCAAATACATAGTCTCCTAAAAAAGGAAGAGTATCCATCGTACTCTAATTGAATTAATTAGGCTAGAGGGTGTGGGATAACCCCCTTGGGGCTTTATAAAGACACCTCAGCGCCACGTAGGCGCCACGTCAGCTACTTCAGCTTTATAACCTCCCCTTTAGCATGGAGGGTGTGGTGATAACCCATAGGGGTGCTATAGAGGAAAATAAAAAAAAAATAAAAAAAATTGATTGGTGCAAACAAGTGGGCCCCACCTGATACCCCCTTCTCCTCTCGTTACCATGTTGGCGAGTGAAGTATGGCGCCCCAACTTAATATGGTGGGTGTGGGTGTATAGCGCCCGGGGCGCTATAGGCAGTGACGTGGCGAGGGTGGCGCCCCCCACACCCTCCGGCCTTATAGCGGCATTGGAACCGTCCAGTCGAACTCTATGATCTTATATTTAGGTTTTCACGTTTGTATTTTTTAGCTTATATAATTTTGAATTTTTGTTTAAATCATTGAGTCTTTTTATTTGACATTGTGTTTTTTTTTATCATTGTGTTTTTTTCCTCGGCATTGCATTGTATTATATTTCTTGGTATTGTGTTATTTGTTGCAATCCATTGTGATATATTTATGATCCATTGTTTCTTTGTAACTAACTTTACCTCATATATAATAAATATACTTTTTTTGAGCTAAACACACCCAATAAAAGAATGAAAAAACCAAATCAAATAATCCAATCAAAATTGTTCATACAGGGAAAAAACCAAATCAAATAATTCAGTCAAAATTGTTCATACAGGGCATATTCATTGAAGCCACTCAAATATAATTGGCATGCATGATAAAGGGTATTTCATGGACTTCCAGAAACCCAAAATATATTTATTATAAATGCATTATAAAGGGTGTTTTATGGACTTTCAGAAACCCAAAATATATTTAATTATAATTGACATGCATGATAAAGGGTGTTTTTTGGACTTCCAGAAACCGAAAATATAAAAGGATGTTTCATGTACTTCCAGAAACCCAAAATATATTTTATTATATGTTATGCCATATTTTTTAACAAACCAGCAAGCTTCATTAACACCAAAATCATAACGAACCCATCCAGCAAGGTGCTAGATGGATGCAAAGTACACCATGAAACCCCTTAACATAACTATAATACCATTTTAGTTATAAATTTATTTAATTGTCTATAATGCTTTATTATATGAAGGGTTAATAATTCTTAAAATTAAAGTTTCACGGTTTTTTTTTTTTTTTTTGGTTTTTTACTTTTTGATCTATTCCTCATCCAACTAAAGGACACCGAGTTCACTTCTGCCATGATGTTTTCGATCTTGATCGGATGTTTGAAAAGATATAGTTGTTCCTTGCTATCCATAAACTCCAACAAGCAACTAGAATAATTGAGTAAACCGCCTTTCTCTTCGTTTCATTTCCTGACATGTGTTTATGGATTTTCATCAAATCATCCTGCGAAAAGGCATAGATCGGCTGAATTTTGCACCAGACGCTAACACCTTGCCACAGATGATGAGCTATAAAACATGAAGTGAACAGGTGATCACATGATTCCGGAGCCGACACACACAGGCTCATATGTTTGGACCAACCATAATTCTTTTGGGGCGTAATCTGGGCAGCCATATACGATACTTTTTTTAACTAAATGTTTCATTTTAAATTGAGTTAAATGTCATTTTAGTCCTTGTGGTTTGGGTTATTTTGGCAGTTTAATCCAAATGTTTCATTTTTCGCATGTGGGTTCATAAAGGTTTCATCATTGTCATTTTAGTCAACTGGGTTAACGTAATTCATTTTTTCTGTTAACGAGAATGGCAATTCGGTCATTTTATATGTAATTCTATTAACTAGAAGGGCAATTCGGCCATATAAAATGACTGAATTGCCCTTCTTGTTAACAAAAAAAATAGATGAAGTTAACCCAGTCAACTAAAATGGCAACTGTGAAACCTTTTTGGACCCACGGACGAAAAATGAAACCTTTGGATTAAACTGGCAAAATCTTTTACGTTCAAATGACGATGATAACGACCAAAAAATGAAGATCAAGATCAGAGATTGAAGACGTTTTCTTTTTATACGTGTAGTGTAATTTTTTGTATAAAAATCATGTGTTATGGTTGGTATTTTGAGCCCATATCCTGACACTATATCTTGATTTTATGATGACTGATTATGATCAGGATACCGGACCAGGATATTGGTAACATCCTGATGCGGTATCCTGGTAGTTACTAACAATTCGCTTGCAGGTTATGGTTGCAGGATCACAACGTTAACAAGGACCCTTTCTCCTGAAGACTCGCTCCATTTGGTTGGGAAATAGACGTTGAAGCCGGAAGAACAGGTCTTCAACGTTCCACAGGGAATATTCCGGAGCATCCCAAGTTTTTTGGAGAGTTTGTTTGTTATTTGTAACTATATAAATGGATAGCCAGATCTCTAGGTCACACACTACACACATAACTCTCGAACTCTCATACAATTCTCTTGCAATCGCACACTAACACTTATCACTTACAATCGTTGTAACACTTAGTATCGATCTGAGCATTATCCTGCACTGTATCCTGAACATTCAAGCAATAAGAAGAACAAGGCAGCAGACGATTGTCAGCTCCTGAGGTTTTATGCTTGAGATCTAGATTGATCAAGGGTTTTCCTCGTATATCCTGCGTCCACTTTTACTTTTTCATCTCATTGTTTGATTATTGGTATAGTATCATATCCTGAGACTATATCCTGAAACTGTTTTTGTAAACGAACAAACCAACATATTTTTCACAAGTATTGCTAGCACACTATCTCACAAACTAATTTGATCACTTAATTGCTTTGGTAATTTTTGACCAAAACAATAATTAATTTTTTAAAGATAAACGTAATTAATGTTGACATGAAGAGTGATGTAGTCTATGATGTTTGATTGTCAGCTTGACAAGTTGACATTAATAGTACACCATTCAAATTTTTTAAAATACCCTTTTAATACTATTTATTATTTTTTTAATCAGTAAAATCACTATAAAACAAATTAAACTTAAACAATTCAATTTCAATCAAACTACAGTAACTAAATTGACATTTAACTCTTTTAAATTAATGGATTTGACGGGACAGTTTTGATTTTTGAGTGATTTGTAATTAAAAAAAAATTCAAATAATTAAGTCAAACTACCAAACCGTCGTTTAGAGCTCAGTGTATACCCACCACACAACTTGAGTGATTTGTAATTTTTTTTTTTTTTCAAATAATTAAGTCAAACTACCAAACCGTCGTTTAGAGCTCAGTGTCTACCCACCACACAACAACAACCATTTGTCTTCCTACACCAAACCTTTCAAAAATATACAAACCATGTCATGGAACCACCATCGGTCTCACCACTTGCAACATGCACTTTTCTTCCATCAACAATTCAACACCAACCAAATAAAGCATAAAGGGTGTACATTTCTTTTTTTGGCATCAATTCAAACCGTTCCCAAACCGTTCCTGACTTTGCCTTAATCGCTTTTTGAGGTACATTTGTCAAATTCTATAGGTAAGACTTTAATTTTAAATAATAAAAAAAAAATGGTCTCCGTTTAGTCAAAAAAAAAAAAAAAACTTTCCTAATATTTTTCTTCTAACATATATATAACTTCTCCCAATATCTTTCATCTTAAAATTACACCTAAAATTTGAAGCATATATATATATATAGGGAAGTGCTAAGTGGAAAACCCCATATTTTTTAGAAAACTCTGAAAACCCAATATCAACCATTGATTATGTTTCATCTAAGTAGATCAATGGTTCTCCTATTTTTAGGTAAATATTAGTTTTTAAATAATTCTTATATTAGTTTCTAGTACAACTAAAGGGCAATTTGGGTAGTGAAAAAGGTGTTTTTTGTGCTTTTGAACATTGAAAGTGACTTTCCAGAACCATCAAATCATCATATCACTTTCTCTTTCTCTTTCTCTTACCTCTTCCTCTTTCCTATTTCTTCACCCCAATCTTGAAGACAAAGAATGAACACTCTTCAAAATCAGGAGAAATAAACAACAACCACCACCAGCAACCACCTCCTTCGGCGAAACTCACCGGGCTTCTTCTCCGGCCCTCTCTATCCTCAATTTTCAACTCATCTAACAACCATAGCCACGCCAATCTCTCTCCTCTCCGTCTAATTCTACAAAAAGCTTCAACCTTTAGAAGCAAATGAAGGGTCTGAATGTCTCTATAATTTGTTGTTTTAGAGAGAGAACGATGGCACAATGAATGTTTTTAGAGAGAGAGTTGATGTTTTAGATAAAGAAACAATAATCTTTATTTTTTAGAGAAAGAGAGTTGAATGTTCAAGTGTGTGTGAGAGAAGAAGGTTTGAAGACCTTCTTCGTGTTCATCAGACGGTTCTAGATCCGGTAAGTGTTCTTGAAATATCATTTCACAATAGATTTTTTGTTGAAATGGTTGTTAATATGTTTTTGTGGGCTGAAAGTGTTCTAGTAATGGTTAATGTTCATGTATTTTAAAGGGGAATTGGCTCGTAATAATCCCACCTAGACCTTATTGGCTATTAATAATCCCACCTCAGAATATTCCCCCCACCAGTCCCACCTTTCACATATTTTTCCTACAATGGTCCCCCGTTAAAAAAACTTAACGGAGTTAAGCTTTTTTTCCAAATTACAAACAGATTTTTTAGGGCGTTTGATCAGAACAATGATACGAGTCCATTGATGTAAAACTTACTTCGAAATGGTGCTCCAAGTGACTTGATTTTGGTTAATTGAAAATTTAAACACCCGAATTGAAGCGTCGTTTTCATCGTTTGGAGCACTGTTTCGAGGCAAGTTTTACATCAATGGACTCGTATCGTCGTTCTAATCAAAAGCCCTAAAAAATATGTTTGTAATTTGGAAAAAAGCTTAACTCCGTTAAGTTTTTTTAACGGGGGACCATTGTAGGAAAAATAGGTGAAAGGTGGGACTGGTGGGGGGAATATTCTGAGGTGGGATTATTAATGGCCAATAAGGTCTAGGTGGGATTATTACAGGCCAATTCCCCTATTTTAAATAAATCCAAAACTTTAGGATGAGATTTTGAACGGGTTTTTTTGTTGGTTTGGTTGCTTGTTTGGGGCTTTTGATCTTAACAATAATTTATTTTTTGTTGGTTTGGTTGCTGGTTTGGGCTTTTGATCTGAACAATAAGTGTTTTTTTTTGTTGGGTTGCTTGATTTACAGAGACAGACCCATAACATGTGTTAAGCACCTGCTAGAATGATATATAACGTGTGTTGATTTACAGAAACAGATCCATAAAAGAAATTCAATTGACAAGTTGGATGGATGTAGGCGACGTTAATGCGGGGACATTGAATAAGTCAAATCCTTTGGGAAAGAACTCTTCGTTCATTTATAAGATGTGTTAGTGGTTCATGTTGTAACAGAACACCATGATGTAACCTGACATGTGTTCATGTATAACATGTGTTAAGCCCCTATTAGAATGATATATAACGTGTGTTAACCTTTTGTTAATTAAAAAAACAAGTAATATATATTTTATTTTTGTTGATGTTTAAAATATTCGATAATGTGGATACTGAGCGTAAAACTTGTACAAGTAATAAATGTACAAGTTAGTATGTAACGTGTAATATGAAACGAGCCATTTATGGTAACACGTGTACCGGTAATTTTGGAATATATAATATGAAACGGGTCATTTGTTTTGCACATTTTGGAATGTATAACATGTGTTAAGCCTTTGTTATAATCTTTTTGTAACCTGACATGTATTCATGTATAAGCTAGTGGTTTACAAAACACCATGATGTGTATATACTGATCTAACATGTGTTACAATTTGTCTGTTCGGAACATGTAATTGCTTAACATGTGACAAGGGTGAAAACAGTCGACGGGGACGATGAGTTTAATGGTGAGCTTAGTTAGTATCGTGATCTTGTTGTAACCCCACTTGTATACATATGATAACATGTAAGCATCCATTATAACCCGACTTGTATTCATGTATATGAAAGTGGTTTGCAAAACACCATGATGTGCATATACTGATCGTAACACGTGTACAAATTAATATGGAACATACAAGTTAATATTGTAACACCGTATACCTGGGATAACATGTGTTAAGCCTCTGTTATAATCTTGGTTTAACCCAACATGGTGTCATGTATAAGCTAGTGGTTTCCAAAACACCATGATTTGTATATACATACTGTAACATGTGTTACGCGCCTGACATGTATAGCGTGTGTTAAGCCTCTATTATAACGTGTGTTAAGACTTCTAGATTGGATGCATAAACTCCAATAGTAACTTAATAACAACATAGTATACCTGATATAACGTGTGTTAAGCCTCTTTTATAACGTGTGTTAAGACTTCCAGAATGTGTTAAGTCCATACCGTTGCAACATGCACTTTTCTTCCATCAACAATTCAACACCAACCAAATAAAGCATAAAGGGTGTACATATCTTTTTTTACATCAATTCAAACCGTTCCCAAACCGTTCCTGACTTTGCCTTAATCGCTTTTTGAGGTACATTTGTCAACTTCTATATGTAAGACTTTAATTTTAAATAATAAAAAAATGGTCTCCGTTTAGTAAAAAAAAACTTTCCTAATATTTTTCTTCTAACATATATATAACTTCTCCTAATATCTTCCATCTTAAAATTACACCTAAAATTTGAAGCATATATATATATATATATATATATATATATATATAGAAACGGGTTCGGGAGAAAACGGCAAAAAGTGTGAGAACGGTGAGAACGCATCCTGACCGAACACGTGGCGCGGGGCATGATCAGGATCCGAGGGGTTTTTTTGTTTTTTTAGTATTTTTCTCCTTTCACGATTTTCGCGTTTGACATGCTTCTTTATTTTTTGCGTGCAAGATAATTTTGGCGTTATGTAAAATTATTAATTATTTGGCGTTTTACTGTTTTTTCTCATATTTCTTCTCATTTAATTAATTCTTTTTATGTGACATAATTAATTTTTTTGGCGTTATGGCTTTTTCCATGTCATTTTTTGCGTTTTGTATCTTTTTGTTAATAATTCATTACCATAGATTAATATTTTATAAAACTACAATAACCCGAAAATCAAAATAAACTAATAGTCTTCCGTAGGTGGGATTACATCAAAGATCTACCCATCACTTTGTTCATCACTTTCTTCAGATTCTTCATCATCAAATTTCATTTTTGTTGCAGCATATTCTTCTCGTCTCTTCTTTGCTGCAGCTTATTCTTGAATATCACTGTTTCCTTGGATTTTGGATTGTTTGAAGGTGTTAAATCACAGAGTTGTTCAATGACAGATAGCAACCATGTCTTCAACATTTCTTCCATTGGCATTGAATAGTGCACCCCGTTTTTATAAGTCACTTCAATTGTTTCTTCTTCCTCATGCAATACCCAACTGCTAAGTTTTGGTATATGAGTATCTTCAATATCATTATCATCTTCTGCTGGAAACTTTCTCTCCAGTCTTTTTATTACAGTTCTCGTTCTTTCACAATCATTGTCTATTGGAACCCCAAGGGTCAGGATATCATTCTGAACATTTTCATTCATTCACAGGATGGCTTTTATTGTCCTTACCTTTACCCTTCTTCTGTCAGAGAACTTTATGATGAATCGTTTCTCTTTCCTTTCAAACCTCCATGCAATAACCTTAGCCATTTTTAATTTTTTTGGCGTTTTGGAGAATATGTGGCGTTTTAGTTTTTTGGCGTGTTTGAGCTTGGGTTCTCATGGTCTTCTTTTATATTGACTTTTTTTTCCCGCGTATGACAGGTAATTATGACGTTTTGAAGAAGATAAATAATATTAATATATGTTTTAATGGTGTAACACGTCAAATCTTTTTTTACGGCTGTAATTATGGCGTTTTGTTTTCCAATGGCGGTTAGATAACTATTGGACTTCTTTTGTTTTATATTCTTTGCACATTGTTTCACATTTTTTTTATTAATATTAGTTGTTCAAATTAATTTTATTATAGTTTGTTAGTTTTTTGGGGGCGTTTTTATGGCATTATGGCGTTTTACACGTATTTGCTAATTTTGACGTTTTATTATATTTTTCATTATAGCATTAATATTCTTTTGTTGTTTATTAACTGACATTACAAAACAAACAATAGATAAAGAAAAAAAACAAAGTAGAAGCAATTTATGATTTTAAATCTTCAGTGTCATCAGTCTCTTTTTTCCTTTGAAACTACAGGAAATGTGACAAATAAATGGCGTTTTGGGTTTGGCGTTGTTTATTTTCTTTGTTCATGTGTTGAAGTGTCTTTGTGGATGTTGGACACATAGATCGACCCCATGTGGGTGGATGCTATCTGTCTGTGGTCTTCATTATAATTATCGAGACCAAAGTAGCATTTACACTGGTATAGGTCTCTTCTTATCATCCAAACCTTCTTCAGGAACAAAGATGACAGTATGACATATGGGTGTTATCAGTCCCTCTTTTTTCAATTTTGTACATCTCATGCAGCAAAATCTTAATACACTCACGTAACAAATCATTAAATGAAGCTTCATGCAGAACATTACTGAGGATCAAAGAAAAGATGTTTGCTGTCGTTTCATTTTTTGGCGTTTTACATTGAGTTGTAAATTTTTTTAACAACCACTGTGTGTTTTTTTGTGTTTTATTTTTGTGTGATAAACGGAAGGTGGTGAGACGTTTCTATTTATAGAATTTTTTTGGCGGGTAGTTTAGGCGGGATGTTATTTTTATAACAAAAAATGTAATTAACATTTATCCGGATGTAAGCTTTGGCGTTATATATAATGGCGTTTCATATTTTTTGGCGTTTTTGTAGCCAGGGAGCTTAAATAAAAACACAGAAAAAAGTACGCAGTGATAAAATTGGTGTTTTGTATTTATTTGGCGTTTTATTTTTCAATGGCGTTTTATGTGAGGAATGGTTTTTTTTTTTTTTTACTTTTTTACCCTTAATGAAGCGCGTCCACGTAATAAAATTGGTGTTATTTACTAAAATGTCACCGCGCCAATCTAGTCCATAGATTGTTTTGATCGGACGATCAATAAGAGTTCTCACCGTTCTCACACTTTCTACCGTTTTCTCTAAATCCTGACCCTATATATATATATATATATATATATATATATATATATTTCATTGAATTTATTTTACTGTACAAATTATCAAACAAGGGTTGATTTTTTTTTAATTCTAATATGGATTATTATTTATTTACAAATAAAATTGGATGAATAGATTAGATAAATGATTTTAATATAGTGTTATTTGGAAAATACAAAAGTAACTTTAGGATTTTTTTTTTTAGCTTGGTGTAGGCCGTTGTTGTTCATATGTAGGGTATGTTTGACAAAAGTAGTTGGTGGCTAGAAGCTGGTAGCTGTAGCTGTAGCTGGTAGTTGGTAGCTAGTAGTCATATAGTTTTAGATATATTTGGTATTTGGCAAAGTAACTGGAGCTTTTAATAAAATGTATAAAATAATCAAAAAGGACATAACTAAAAATTTAAAAAGTTTGTACATTAAAAAGTTCATTATCTTTAGAGATTAAAATAATCATTTTTTTCTCTAAAAGCTTGTAGCTTCTTCTAAACGCTACTAGTATGAGCGTTCAACCAAAACCTTCAAGCTCCTAACCTAAAAGCTTTAAGCTCCTTCAACCAAACAAAACTTTTTTATTGAGTATGAGCTTTTTTTTTAAAAGCTTAAAGCTAGAATCTCTTAAAAGGTCCATGACAAACATACCCGTAGAATGGAATTATTTTTTCTTAGTTTTTAAATCATATGAATTGTTGTTATATGTAGATGTGTAGGTAGAAGTATATATATAAAATAGTGTGTATGTGTAAGTTTGTATGCAGAATAGCGTGTATGTGTATGTATGTAGACAGAATAACGTGTATGTGTATCTTTAGGTAGAATATTTAACTTAGTTTTTAATGGGGTGTTTTGAAATTGATTTATTAAATTTAAAAGATAGCTAATTTAGTGGAATGTAGAAACATAATGATTTATATAAATTACTTATGTACCCTTAGAATAAAATTATTATATATATCAAACAACATCGATGGTTTGCGCCAGTGTATTTTGCGTGCTTCAGAGATTTGCCACGCATCTTTTTGACTTTCGACAAGAAACCCCACAGTTTGTTCTTGGCCTCACAACTCAGAGAAATGAGCGAGTGACAGTCGCCATGAGATGGGAAGCTGAAGCTGAGTGCCGCCGACCGCCTGTTGGTCTGTCCGGCGGTGTTCGATGACGTTTTTAACCACCGCCGGTGGTTATCTGTTGCATCTCTTGCCCTTCGGTTGCAGACTGCATAGGTCGTCTCTGCAACCACCTTCAATCTATCAACCATCGCTCGATCCCTTTCGGTAATATTGTCGCACTTGCTCGCTTTTGTTTATCACATGCTACTTTTGATGTAGGTATTTTGTGATGATTTTCACTTTACCAGATTCTGCTTCGTTATTGTTCGTGCAATGCTTGATGCCACCAGTGATCTCATCATCTCAACCTGCTTTTGTCAATTTGAGGAGTTGTTGATTTTGATTCAAACTAGCTAAATTCCAAATTTTGTTTGAGCCCTAAGTACTTGCTGCTACCCTGCTATCATTTCTGAATTTGAGTTGAATGTAAGAATTTCTCAATTTGAGCCCTAAGTAGTTGCTTATATGATTTCTGAAGCTATTCATCTAATTAATACAACGAATTTCATTGGAATTAAACAAAAGTGATCAGAATTTGAGTTGAGTTGTCACAAACTTGATGTTGATTTGCTCAATATTATATTTAACCTGTACTTGCTTAGTTGCTTCTATAATTTCCGAAGTTTCTGATCTAGCACTAGAAAAGTACCATTACAAATTGATCAAATTAAGAAGAGGTGTTCATTATAGAACCAATTTTAGGTAGAGAACTACCGGAACCATATAGACTTGCTTTGATTTTTCTCTCATTTGATTATCTTTCATGCACAACTTGAATGGTTCTCACAGTTTACTATTGGGACGAGTTGGATGATTTTAAGTCTTTGATAATGGTACCTAAAGAAGTAAAGATGTTTATGAATCTCTTCCTTCTCATATGAAATCCTTAGCTTCTTGGGAAGTATATATTTCAAACAATCATATTATGATATGCGCAACTTTTGATTCTGATTTTATCTTTTTACGAGATTTGCTTGCTGCAGTGGAGAAGATGAACGTGCACCTCAAATAGAAAACCAGGAATTACAACTTCTTTACTCAAAATGAAGTTTCATCACTTGATTTAGGTCAGCATTACACATACTTTTTTTGCTCAAATGAAATAAGTCAAACAGTGTGTTCGTGTGTTTCTTTTCTTTTATTTTTTTGTGTTTTTTTTTGTAACGTTTGTAAAATCAGATTCGGATGTTGGTGAATGTAGGCTCTAAAACCCGATCATATTTGTACTATATTAAAGAATAAATACTTAAACAATAATATTCTCCTATTGTTGGATGTTGACGGTCCAATAAGGGGCTGCCAACAGGCGTGTTTTTTCGCCTTTTCTTGTATAAAGTTTTCGTTAAGAAATGCTTTTTTATATCTATCTTTTTATTTTAATTTTGTTTAAAATTGTTCAGTCCCCTGTCGCGCGGAGCGCGGGTGGTCCCACTAGTATATATTAAAACATAACATAACCGAGAAACAGTATTTTAACGGTTAGCGGCGTCATTTTATTGATTGACAATAGTGAGAAAGAGATACGGAAGTGATAAGACGGGAAATCTTTAGAGAGAGAAAGAGAGATGCAAGCCACGGCCCCCTTATCCCGGTGACGCACTTCGCCGGTGACGATGATGATGATGATAAGGGTGTCGTTTGTGATTTTAACTTCGACGACACAGATTAGAAGACGTCGGGGACGGCGGAATGAAGACGGGGATGACGAAGACAAGACGGGCGACGGGACTACATGTCCCCATCACATCCAGAACCGCCGGCCGTATTGGCCGATTTAAGCGACAGAGGTATGATTTCGAAGTCGAGATATATAGTGCTCATTTATTGCATCTCTTAGGGTTATTTAACTGTGTGAATTGGCAAGGAAGGTCTTTAGCGGTCTGATGGGGCAAAAATCAGCGACAGCGGAAAAGTCCGTCCCGACCTCACTGTATGTGCCAAAATCCGATGATGATGGCGTACTTTTTTTATTGTCTTTTTGCAATATTTTTCTCTGAGGTGATGCACTTGATGTTTTAGGTGAGGGGACTTGATAATGCCTAATTGATGGTTATGAGTCATTTGAGTTGATGATGATGATGATTGTTCTTCTATGGTTCCTTCTAAATGCATCAAACCCTCTGGTCTGTTGTAACCTCTTATCTAATAACATATATAAGTACCTTCAGTTTGTTTATTTATAGAAAAAGCCTGCATCAAGTTTTGGAATTTTGATGTGTAGAATGTATGCTTACTTATATCAATTTGGAAGTCGAAATGTGGTTTAAAAAATATGAAACATAACTGAGCAATAAGACATGTGAAAGTTGAAATCTAAATTTTTAACAAGCATATTGTTATATATTGTCAAAATGTTCATCATTTAAGTGCTTATGTTATGCTTTAGCTGATATTCATCATTTATGTTGTTCTGAGCAATTGTGATATTTAAATTGGGTAGGTTGATAAGGTACAAGTGGCCAAGGAAGAAAAATAGTATTGATGATGGTGAAGACAATGATGATTTGGATTGGTTGGAGTCGCCTTCTAAGGTGCCTCTTAACAAGGGGAAGCGATGCAAGCGTGATTATAAAGGAGTTGAGGTATAATAATTAAGTTAGATTTGTTGACTTCTGTGATGTATGTCTGTATATGTGATTATAAACATATTTTACTTTTGATTTTCAATGGTGTTCATTATTAATCGCTGGTAAATCGTACTTACATACATTCCACCCCCCCCCCTCCCTGCAAATTCTTTAGATATGGATCTCGACGTCACTTTTTTTGTACAACTTCATTTACATATTATAAGTTCTTGTACAGAATACTAGATTGCTTGCTCTAAGCTTCCCGCGCGGAGCGCGGGTAACGCTTACTAGTTAAATACAAAACTAAATGGACCATTCTGATTTGTTAACTATTGTTTTTTTATTAAAAAAATGATATTTTTTCATTTGAATCCTCTACTTCTTATATTTTCTAGTATAAATATCTTATGACATACTTTCTGTATGATTTGAACCCTAACATTTTAATTATGAGGTAAACACATGAATCACCAAAATGTTCCCACTTGTGTAGATATCTAAAGCCTAAAATGAAATACACAAAAGAAACAAATGCACAAATTAAACCTACTTTAGGGAATACACAAAAGAAACAAATGCACAAATTAGACCTACTTAATGCATCACCCGTATAACTTAGATATTGATGAAATTTTAATAGTAAAATCAATAGTAAACCTTATCTAAATAGATAAATTATAAGCTGTAACTAAATTGCTATTTATGGAAACTAAAAAGAGATATAACTATAAAAATAGGGTAACAAATTGTGCCTATCTTTTAATTATTGAATATTTTTTCCACTTTAGTGACATAACATTCTAACCGGGTGGAACGAGCACATTTTTTTCTCTATTATTGTGGGTGTTTGGGGTTCCTTATTTTGAAGGTAAAAGGACTTTTGAAGGGTAAAAGGACTTTTGAAAAGTGTTTGGCTTTCCTTTTGAAGGGCAAAAGTCCTTATGATTTGCCAAAAGTCAGGATTTCCTGACTTATTTTGGGCAAAAGTCCTTTTGCAAAAGTTGAAAATAAGCTAAGCCAAACATGCCCATTATTATTATTATTATTATTATTATTATTATTATTATTATTATTATATGTTAACGACAATAAATTTCATTTTTACTCCTTCTGTGAAACTTGAACCTATAGGCTATAATCTCCCCAATTTAGATAATCCTAGAACATATGTTGGACCTTGATTGTTGATGTTAAAACCTAGATACATTATTTTCGTGAAAATATGAATTTTTATTTGAATATGCGAAGTTACATACTTGATTTGACTTTTAAAAGGATAATGAAAAGATTTATAGTTTTTGACTATGTGGCGACATAATAATGCATAATTAAGCATTTTTGTCAATAAATTACTTAGAATTTCCAGAAGCTGAGTTAAAAGGATAATGAAAAGATTTATAGTTTTTGACTATGTGCCATAATAATGCATACTTTGGATTTCCAGAAGCTTCGGAGAAGAAGAAAGACGCGGTTCAGGTTTTTTTTTTTTGGGGGGGGGGGGGGGGGGGGGTTAGGTTTTTTAGATATATTTGTAGAGTAACTTTGATAGTTATTGATAATTACAAAAATGACACCTTGTCTTTTTTACTTTTCCTTCAATTTGTATGTTTAGTATGTTAAGATTATTTGTACAAGAATTTTCCCTAGTATATGTAAGGCCAAATAAATACGTTTATTTCAAAACTAAACTAGTTTTTCATTGAAGAAGCCCAAAGTAAATATTGTTTAGCAAAAAATGGTCCAGTTTCAAAGTCCATTAGGTATTACAACACAACAACCATCGACCTAATCATCATTATTCAGCGGCATAAAGCCCCTAAGATACAACCACAATCCTCGTTCCCACTTCCCATCGCATACTTCTTTCAATTTTTAAGCAATCGGCTATCACTAGACAAAATAAGTAACCGTAATCGCCCATGGCGACGAGTCCATCGGGATTGGAGGAGAGTTTATGGGTAAAATTAAGGCCCCTAATTCGTAATTCGCTTAGGGTCTCAAAAAACATTGGAACGACCCTGGTGGCGTGCTAGGAACAATGCTAAGTTTTCGAATATTCCGATAAGGATTGAAAACATCATTAGTGAAGTTAAGGCCTTGGGTTTTCTTTGGATTTTGAATAGATCTAAACACAAAGAGATAGGATAGGGGGAGTGGTGTTCCTTTGTAAATATGTAATCTAGTCTTTGTTGTTTTTTGTCGGTCCGGCTTGGGTCGGCGATCTCGTTAATGAAATTTACCTTTCAAAAAAAATTTGAATATTAATGTTATATCCACATCCATAGAAATGCATATAGATAACGATCCATCATAAATCAAATGTCACCATTGTTCATTCTTGCTACTTTTCTGATGGTCAATCTTGGTATACATATTATATCATATGTGGTTAACTTGTTAAATTTAGACAACATGAAAAGCTTGAAATCGAAATTGTCTATATATTGTCTATATATTAAAAATAAAACGCAATGAACAGTGTTTTGAAATATTGTCTATATATTAAAAATAAAACGCAATGAACAGTGTTTTAAAATATTATAATATAATAAAACATGTCTATATATTAAAAATAAAACGCAATGAACGGTGTTTTGAAATATTGTCTATATATTAAAAATAAAACGCAATGAACAGTGTTTTAAAATATTATAATATAATAAAACATTTGATACAATTTTTTTTATAGTTTTATTATTTTAATATTATAAATTGCTATTTTCTTTACTTTTTAAGCTTATAAGCTTGGTGTCAACCAATACTTGTATCGAAAATACTAGTTCGTTATTGGTACATGAAGGTAAAAACCAGCACCAGGCTGATACATAAAACGCCAAAAGACGGCACCGGATTGAGTTTGATAGTCTTTTAGTTTGATAAGTTTGGTATTGCTACCCAGTACCATTTGCTTATCCCTGATCACAGGTACCGTACGAACAACAACGGTATCGTACAACTTTTTTTTTTAGTTTCAGTGGTAGGGATGAGCTCGGTGCCAACTGATACCCCGGTTACGGTATCGGTATATGAAGATAAAAAAGGGTAGCGAACCGGTACCAGGAACGCCAAACGTCAGTACTGAACTAGTACTTTGGATCTTTCGGTTCAGGAAATTCGGTACCGGTACCCATTAGTATTTGCTCATCTCTGACTACGGGTTTCTACCAAACAACATCATTACCATAGAACTTTTTTAGTTGATTTTCTTTCGGTTATTTTTTACTGTTTTTTTCTACAGTTTCTTTTTATTCTTGTCAGCGATTCCGTGTGCAACGCGCTCGTAGTGATTTCAAACACATATAAACACAGACTAAATAACAAAATAAGTTCGACGCAACGCGGCAACTGTTTTTATAACCAGTTGATATTAATTTGTAAGTGTTCACCAACTCTTCATTTGTAGCAACTTCGTTGTTTTTTTTCTAGATCATTGCTACAATGCTACTGATGAATGAAGTTTCTAGTAATGAGAACTTCATATTGATGGATGATTGCTACCAAGGATGTGTTATTGCTTATGGAATAGTATTGATGTTGGTATGTGCATATAATGTATATATGTATGGGCGTTCAGGGGCAAAAGTGAAAGTGCACTAATTTTAACGTTACTTTACTAATTTCGTGAAAATAACGTTAAAAGAGAGGGATGATTAATCATGCATCATGTGGTGGCGTTGATAGCCTTGACAAGGGAGTACATGCACTAATCGGCCTTTGACTTAATTGCTGAGTGTTATGTGCCTTATGTCCAAGGCTTGATGCAAAACTACTATCGAGCCGGGGATCTCACTGGAAGTAACCTCTCTATTCCTAACAGGTAGAGGTAAGGCTGTATATATCTTACCCTCCTCAAACCCTACCTTTGCTTTGCTATTAATGAGATTTACTGAGTATGATGATGATGTTCCTACTGATATAACAAGTTTTTACTCCTAGGTTGTTTAGTATTGAACTTCAGCGTTTGTTATAACAAAGTTATTACTGCTAAAGACTAGTCACCTTAAAATCATATGATTTTTTCTTTTCTTTTGAAAATCTTCAAAACTCATATTAAACTAATTTAAAAATAATCTGAACAAAACTAAATTCACGTTCTAAAAATCATAAGAAGCTAGGAGCCTAGAACCATATAAGAAACCTTAGATTTACATTTTAAAACCCTACATTTAAAATAGTAGATAAAGGTTATTCTACAAATAGATTTAATATATTAAGGTTGGAGGGTGTGATTGGAGCCCCCTAAGGGTTTATCAGGCCACGTAAACGACACGTAGGATCCACGTCCACCCTTTAATTTGCATGGTGTGGATGGAACCCAATATTAAACAAAATTAAAAAAAAAATCATTGGGTTAAAACTAGTGGGCCCAACCTGAACCTTTCAACTTTGGCGTTACCATGGTGGCGAAGTAAGGATGGCGCCCCCTCTTAAAATAGAGGGTGTGGTGATGGAGCCCTGTGGGCGCTATACATGGATGAGGTGGAGGGATGGCGCCCTCCACACCCTCCGGCCTAAACGTGGGAAGTGAATGAGAGATTTTTTTTTCTTTTTTTTTTAATTTTTTTCCTATTTTGTCAAACACGTATTTTAGTCCAGAATCTAAACAAAACAAATTTCGCATATTTACACTAGTAGGGTAATTATATAATCACTCTAAAGTAATTACACATAATACTCTACTAGAGTAAATACATGATTTTTTTTTTATAATTTGCAATTAAACATTATGTTTAAATAGATGGAAAAAAATTTAAAACACAAAAAATGAGTCTTTACTTCTTGTGTTAACACTCATTTGTATTTGTATGTTAATACCTTTTACACTATAATAATATTCTTTAAAATCCACTTTTGATTATTGCTCAAATCCAGAACTCTTTGACCCCTATGTGTTTTGACCTTTGAATTCATGATGTATTGCATTTCTATTTGTAGAATGCATGGTTTGAATTAAGCTTCCAAAGTTTACCTACTTTAGTTGAATAAGTGATTTATACTATTCGTACGGCCTGAGTTGATCCATTTGTACAAATGGTTCAAATATCAAATCAACCTATACTATTCTTGCACTCTGTTGTGGTTTAGGTTTGAAGTCGGATCCACGTATAAACAGTACAATTCATGTCTTCTAGTTCTTGGATCAAAGTACTGGTGAATGAACATTGAACACAACACAAAAAGAGGAATTAGATTAACAATTAATATGTTTGCTATCATTGTGACAGTATTAATCATTTGATATTTTAAACAAATCAAACACACGGAAGAAGAATCGAAGAAGTTTGTGTACTTCGACAGAGGCGTCTCCGAGAATTCATGTACCATGTTCAAGCTTGAAAAAATGTGTCTTTCTGTAATATTTTTTATTATTTTTTTTAAAATCAAACGGGTATTGGACTCACTAAACATAATGCCAATAGGCTAACTTGTTTTGTAAATGGGCATATCTTGGAGTTGGTATGGGTATACTATTTAAAAAAAATAACTATATATATCGGATTTTTTTAAACACTTGCCCTCTCGAAATCACGGGCCCTGTGCGGTGGTCCTCCCCCCACACCCTCATCACCGCCACTGACTTCGATATCAACATACGACATCACGTGAAGAACTACGAACAATAGACCATAGAGGAACACACTAGGATTGAAGTGTTTTCCTTGAGTTAGGAATTACATGTGAACACAATAGGATTATTGGCTGTTTCCGTAGGTAAGAGGCATGTGTATAATTAGGCTATGCGGTATGGTGACCAACCTCTCTTGGAGAATGATCCGTCATGTAAGCGCCACATCATAGTCCTATAGAGGATGATCCGTCATGGCGAAACACTGGAAATTGGATAATGATCCTACCCCACTAATTATGGCAATTAATTTTTTTTTAAGGAAACACTGGAAATGGAAATGGAAATGGGTTTTGTCCTGTTCTGCTTCGTCCCCAACGTCTCCATCTAGACGATCACGACGCCAACGGGAGGGGGCGGGATGGTGCGCGGTCCGTCGCCGGGGCTGGACGGGTGGAGGACGCTCCCCATACCGTCTAGCCTTAGAGGATACCTACCCGATTATCTAAAATACACATACCCATTTACTCAAACTGTGGACACAAACACCTTTTTATTTCCTTTGTTCTTGGTACCATATATACTCGCACATCATTAACGTCAACTTTTACTTACAATATTCGAGTGTTTAACTCATAGCTAAATAAGGTGTAAATAAATTAAAAAAAGAATAAACTTATATATAATATTTAAACTTGAAACTTTTAAATTCATAAAATGTTGATTATTGTAAGACCATAGTTAGTAAGATTGGTCTTTTTGATTTACAAAGGCCAAAACAAATCAATTACATTTTTAATTTATAGATGAAATGTTGAGATGTTCTAACAAAATAATTTATAACTGGTGCAAGAAAATAAAGAATGTTAACATTGAATTTGGAACTTAACGACCGTCTCCACACGTTTTATTTTGTATCATATGTTGCTTATATATATCTCTCTCTATATAGGGGAATTATAGAGAGAAAACTCATTTGAGTTAATAAAACTTAAGAAAACCTTATGTAATAAACTTCTTTTCTAAAAAATTAGGGAATGTAAGTTACATGTTATGGAACGTTTTGAGCGAAAAAAAGGGCCGAGTGTCTTTTTTTTTTTTTGAAAATTTAGTGTTTATATATATATATATATAAAGTGTATTGTACAAAATGGCTTAACGTACGCTACGTACGCGATGTGAAATCACATGTTATAAAATAGCATGGATGAAATCGCATGTGATAATTTTGATGAAATCGCATGTCGGTTTTTTGTAACAATTTCGCATGTGATAATTTTGATGAAATCGCATGTTGGTTTTTGTAACAATTTCGAATGTGGTAATTTTGATGTAATCGCATGTTAAAAAACCAACATGTGAAATTGTTACAAAAAACCAACATGTGATTTCAATGTGGGATGAAGATCTGACGGCTGAGATGATCGCGTACGTAATGTAGGATAAGGGCTCTTGTACGTTAACCTAACTATATATATATAGGAGTAAATTACATGTTTTGTCCTTTATGTTTACACCAAATTGCAAGCGTTGTCCTTTAGCGCAAAAGTTGACAAGTTTTGTCCTTAATGTTCTAAAATCTTGCGCGTTATGTCCTTTAGACCAAACCCAGTTAGATTTTTTGGTTAAATCAGATTACACAAGGGTATTTTAGTCTTTTTACCCATTTATTTAATATTATTTAAAAAACGAAAACAAAATATTTTAAAAAATTATCACCGCCACCATCCATTCTCTGTCTCTCTCCTTCACCCACCACCTCCATCAACACACCACCACAACCACCTTCAACCACAACCGCCACAACTATTTTCTCTCTACCAGACTACCACCATCGTCTCCACTATCACCACCCCTACCGGAACCCTAACCCCAACCTGCAACAACCCAAATCAGACCCAACACCATTAAACCCACCACCCCCATTGGAACCCTAACCCGAATAACCTGCAAACCACCCAAATCAACATCCACCACCATTAAAACCCTCCAGCCCATCCACTCATTCGCTCAACTTGATAGAGAGAGAACAGATAGGATTTACATTTCTCTTATAGGTTTTTTATATAAAGAAATTACACATAGAAATAACAAGAATAAAAGCAGAAAGAAAAAAAGGATTAGGTCAAAATTAAAAGCACCAATGATGGCTCCCAAAATCTCACCAAACACAATCTCACCTGCACCAATGCTCAGCAAGAAGTTGTTCAGCGACGGAGCCACACCGGACACCGCATGTGCTACCTCCGGAACCACCATGGACGCCGCATGTGCTACCTCCGGAACCACCATGGACGCCGCCTGTGCTACTTGCGGAACCACCATGGACTTCGCCTGTGCTACCTCCGGAACCACCATGGACTTCGCCTGTGCTACCTCCGGAACCACCATGGACGCCGTCACGGCGTTCTCCTTCATTGAGCTTTTCACCACCAAGCGTTTGGATGTTGGGTGATAGTGATCGACGGTGGTAGCTTTAACAAGAGAGAGAGAAGATAAAGCATTTGTTAGAGAGAGAGGGCAATTTTATTTTATTTATAAATATTTTATTTTTTATAAACTAGTCCCTAAACATAAGTTATTTTACAGAATAGTCCCTGAAGAGATAAAATGACAAAAATACCCTCATGTGCAAGTCACATGACCAAATTTAACCAAAAAATCTAACTGGGTTTGGCCTAAAGGACATCATGTGCAAGATTTTAGAACATTAAGGACAAAACTTGTCAACTTTTGCGCTAAAGGACAACGCCTGTAATTTGGTGTAAACGTAAAGGACAAAACTTGTAATTTACTCTATATATAGGATTAGGTTCAAACGTGAACAAAATCCCAAGAGTGAACTGATCTAGACCATTGATTATTATGATCTTGATTATTAAATTGAATGGCATGATGGTAATTATTTGATTAATTGTTACTGCTTAATTAAATGAATAAGGGCATATGTGTAATTTCCATTATAAATTGATTGCATTAATCTCGTTCTCTCTCACAAATCAACATATGCAAACCTTATTCAAAATACAACTTTCTCTCTCAAAACAAACCCTCATCTCAGATCTCGCCGGCATCAAAACAACCATTCGTCTCAGATCTCGCCGGAATCGAAGACAAAAACAGGGCCAACTTTCTCTCTCTCTCTCAAAACAAACCCTCGTCTCGGATCTCGCTGACATCAAAACAAACACTCGTTTCAGATCTCGCCGGCATCGAAGACAAAAACAGCGGGATCTGATGTTTATCGCCGGCGATAAAGAGGAAGAGATGCTAGTCCCGCATTCTGAGTTTGCAACCGCTGAAGGACCTCAACAATGGATGGTATTAAACTTTTAATGGCTCTGTTCTTGGAAGATCCTAGAAGGAGAAATGGTATTTTTTTTTTCTTACCCGAACATTCTACAGTTGTGTTTATACTAAATTTTATTTATTCTGCAGGTTCTTGAATACCGCGGTGAGCAGGTTAGACGTAGCATTGCAGATTTGAGGGAGGTACAATATAGGTCACAAGGGAAAGATTGTTATGTGAGTTAATTTTTAGTTATGATAACTAATGCTTATTAATTATTTTAGTTTTTATTGTGCATAATCTATAGTCTTGTTTTGCAGCTCTTTAAAATTAGTGAGGATATTGTAATCGATGCTACAGATAAGGGTAATATGGCTCGTTTAATCAATCATTCGGTAAGTTCCTTGTTTGGTATGATAAGTGCAATGTTTGACTTTTACATAGTTTTGAGTGTGTGTTTGACTTGTCAAATTTGTTGACTCTCTGTGCAGTGCATACCCAATTGCTATGCTAGGATTTTGGTTTGTTATGGATGGTATTAAACTTTTAATGGTTGTACACATATGTACAATGTGTTTTTTGTTTGTTATGTTCTGTTTTGAGGCGGGTGTACACATGTGTATTCCGTTTTTGCTCTGTTTTTAATGCGATGTACACATGTGTATAGCGTCTGTTTTTGTGATATCTCAGATTTTTTTTGTGTATTGAATGTGTAAAGTTGTTGATGTACACTTGTGAATTATGCAAAGTATTAGCTGCTGAGTTTTTTGTTCAATTTTTTGATTTTGCTCTGTTTTTAATGCGAAGTACACATGTGTATTCTGATTTTCCTCTGTTTTTAATGTGATGTACACATGTGTATAGCGTCTGTTTTTGTGATATCTCAGAATTTTTTGTGTATTGAATGTGTAAAGTTGTTAATGTACACTTGTAAATTATGCAAAATATTAGTTGCTGAGCTTTTTTTGTTCTATTATAGGAGATGTCGTTAACGAGAAAAGTGGAGATGGAAGGTCGATAAGGATGATTCACGTATGAGGTCGATAAGGATGATTCACATATGTTTGTTTGCTTGGTCGATAAGGATGATTCAGCATACAACGTGGCGAATAGTTGTAAAAGATTATGTTTTTTGTTTTTTCGATTATGTTGGGTTTATTGTTTTTACGAAACTGGAACTTGTAATTATATGTTTTTTTGTTTGGTTTGGAAAACATTATGGAACTTGTAATTTGTTAAATATAAAATAGTTTTACAGGTATTGTTTCTATGTATGTATATGTAGCTAATTACACATATGTACGATGCTGAGTACACATGTGTGCTGCTCTATTTATATCCAAGTACACATGTGTATACCGTTGAAATATGAAGGTTAAGTGGATCTTAAAAATCAAAATTTGAATTCTGGTGATGAAATCTGAAATAAAAATTAAAATTGAAATCTGGCGATTTGTTGTTTGTTTTGATAATTATCTTATTAATAAATAAAACATAATGTGGATAATGAATTTAAAATAGGAAAGATGTAACTTAATTCAATTATTAAAATAATGATTTAAATCTATTTTTTTATATAATTACAATCCTACCCTTAACAACTAAAAAGGAAATCAAGGGTCCAGATCTGTTCACGCAGTTCACTCTTGGGAGGTTGTTCACGCTGGAACCCTACCCTATATATATATACACATATATATAGTTTAAAATTGACTTTATACATATAAGTATATTGTCAAATTTTGAATTATACTCATATGTATATAGTCAATTTTAAACTATAAATACGTGTATATTACAAAAAAAAAACTTAGGGAAAATGTGTGGTCCAGAATGTTTCTCAATTATCCTAGTGCTTCTCACACGATCCTAACCCTATATATATAGGGTCAGGATTTAGAGAAAACAGTGGAAAGCGGAGAGAACGCTTATGGATCGTCAGATCAAAACAATCTATAGACTAGATGACGCGGTGGCGTTTTCGTAAATAACATTATTGAGTTTAGCATGACCAAAATTAGAGGTTTTTGGTAGTTTTATTTAGTAGCGTTGTTTTTTTTTTTTGGCGTTTGATTTGCTTGTCCGATCTTATGTTTTTTGTTACTTAACTTCGAAGTAGCATGTTATGAACAAATAGGTCGAAAAAAAGGATGGAAAAAATGATGTATAAAAATGATATAAAACGCCAAATTGAGATATGTCTGTGTTCTATAGGAATGAAATATATAAAACGCCAAACTACTCTACACTGGTTCTCGAAGATCATCTGTGTGTGTTCTGTAAGAATGAAAAATACAAAACGCCAAACTACTCTTCACTAGCTCTCGAAGACCTTGTCGATCTTCTTTTAATTACGGCCTGTTTGCATTTCGATGCGTAGTATCCATAGCCTTTGCAGTTCTGACACTCTCTTTCTTTGGCCCCGGGTTTCGACATTGATTTCTTTTTCTTGATTGCTATCTCCTGTAACCAGAACCTTTGGATTTATACCCAACAGGGACTCTTATTGGATTCTAGTCATTTTTATATTGACCGGTTATCTCGAAAAATCTATCCCTAGTACTAGCAAGAGGAGCAACAATCTGCATATCTTTAACCTTTTTCATATAAGATTGAACATGATCCTTGTATAAGGATAGCTCCTCTTTATTACCAGATATACGGTTCAAAGTATATTCCGTTGAAAAAATAATATCTCGCATCATACTTTGCACATCAGGATCAAGCTCGGTCATATATTTACGACTAATTGAGTATTCGGGAGAGCAGTTTGGCGAAACCTCTTTGCTCCATCTATTCAGAATGTACTGTTTTGGAAATTCCCTAATGTCCATAATTCTCAAAACATAGAATATATGTCTACATAGCAAACCAAACTGTTCAAAACGCCTGCATGAGCAACTGCATGTGCAATCAGACTTACGGAACGTTACCTGAAAAACGCCAAAAACAATATCTCTATAACGTCATGGAGAGAATGTTTGTCTAAAAAAAAAACACACTGGATATGATAAAACGCCATTAAGAGAAAACGTCATATAAAAACAAAACGCCATTGTTTACCTCAAATAAGGATGTACAAGGCTGTTGGAAGTCATTTATGTAAAACTTAATAAACCCATCGGGCTGATCTTCGTAACGTTGATTTATGCAATCCGCAATTCCAATTAGCTCAGCTTGAACGTAAAAAAAAATACTTTTTGTGTATATGTCAACAGCTTGGCCTTCCAACAATTGGTAATTACTCTTCAACTAGGGTCGTTTGTATCGAGATTCATGATCATTTTTCCGGTGTGTGTGACGCTGTGCTTCTATTGCAGTTTCATAATGAGTCATGAACTCAACAAGAGTAGCTTTCGAATTGCACACTTGACCAAAAAAATGATTCTCACTCTCCGACCTCGATGTCGTTCGCATAAGACCCGACATCTCTTCCATTCTATAGTATGCAGGGATCCAAGATTCCCTGAGTGCAAAAAAATCAGATAGCCAGTCATTATCTGCTAAATTGAACTCTGCGATAACCGCTTCCCATTCTGATTCGAACTCTTCAGGTGTGAGAATATCCGTCCACACAGCACCACAAATACGTTCTTTAAAATTGGTGGAATTGCATAGTCTAACCCTAACCTATGTATAACACGAAAACGCCATGCATAAAAAACATATAAAATTACACAAAGACAAAACTTAATTAAAAAAACATTAACAAGGTACAAAACGCCATGTATTTCAAAACGCAGTGTATGCATCACATGCCACATGCATAACCGATTGCTCGTGTCAACAAATATAACAGAAATAGCCTTCTTCATTGTTAGATCTTGGTCAGCGACAACAACTTTTGGTTGAGAACCAACAACTTTTAGAAAAACTCTCAACAACCAAATATACGTATCAGCAGTTTCTGACGCCAATAATGCTGCACCAAATGTTACATTGCAGTTATGATTGTCTGTACCAGTGAACGGTACAAACACCATAGAGTATCTGCATATGAAAACGCCATGAGAACTGAAACAATAATAAAACGCCATTGCATGTAAACTAATAAAACGCCATATCATGTAAACTAATAAAAACGCCATTGCATGTAAACTCATAAAACGCTAAAAAACAGAAGGAGTTGAATTATAAAATATTACTTGTTGGAACGATACGTGGCGTCAAACGAAATCACATCACCAAACACGTGGTAATTTCGTTTGGCATGATCATCACACCAAAAAAGTCCCTTCAAACGATTCTTTTCGTTTGTGAAGTAATCATACGAGAAATTAGGCTGGGAATGTTTTTTTTCATTCAAATGTCTCACAACCATATCGACGTCATATTCCCCTATAAACAAGTTAATTTGCCTCTTATAGTTCTTAAATTCAACTTTACTTGCACCCACATCTTCAAAACCGCCAAAACAAGTCTTCATAACATTAAACACCTTGACGGGACCCAAATTCAGCTTAGACATGCTGTGTATAACATGCTTCTGGAGCTGAGTGAGGTGTCGTTCAGTTGGAAGAAAATGCTTATCAGGACGTTAAACAATATCATGATTGTGCTCCTCGACAAACTTATACACCTTCCATGATCCATCCTCAAAAGTTACACCTAACAGTGCACCACAATCTGTCATCTTTGAAAAGTTGGATCGCACTAATCACCCCTTTTGATTGGGGTCCAACGTATCAACCTTCTTGTCCTTGTATAACCCAGATCTCGTACACAAGTAATACTTAATATGTAAGACACCTTTAGAGTTTGTCTTGTGTAGTCCCTTTCCTGACTGAAAACCCACACTCCTTGGCATACTTAACATACATTGAATAACAATCATCGAGGCTTGAGAATACCATGTCCATTGTGGGCTTTATTTCTTCACTAACGTCAGGAATGATAAATATTAATCCAGTTTTGGGGTAAAGCCTTTGACTCGAGGAAGCAACTTCGTCTGAGAAAACACAGCGAGGAACAGAAAAATCAGAAAAACGCCATTAAAAATAGAAAATGACTCGTAATAACATTATAGATTAAAACACCATTAATTGAATAATAAACAAGACATAATAAACACATAATTTAAAAACGACATGATAAAAACGCCATGAGATGGATAATTAAAAACACTTAACAACATAAATAATTAACACCATAATGAAAACGCCATAGTTAACTAAAATATTTACACAAATTAACAAATAGTAATTACTGATGTTTACAAATACTACTAAATAACATTCAAAATTAATCAAATAGATGTAAAACGCCAATGATCGTAAAAACATAAGAAATATACTAGATCGTAAACGACAATTAAAATTAATATTGAAAACTCCAATTATCAGTTCTTAGTAATTGTTTAACTACCAACTAAAACGCGATTAAATTGCATAATTGAATAACGCCATTGAAAATCATACAACACATTATAAAATACTAATATAAAAAAAACAATGAAACAAGCATAAAAGAACAAAACGTCATATCTGTTGCATGATTTGCTGGAACAAAAATTTAAAACGCCAACGAACTTTACTTTGTCGAACAGAATCCACGTTAGACGCCATAGATCTGAGAAAGCTTGCAAAGGAGGTAACAACTAACAAGAAATATTTGGAGTTTTAATTTGAAAGAGATTTATAACGCGAATAAGGAGGGAACGTATAAAAGAACAATCGTACCCCTGTATAACAATTAGCGCCCCCTGCCACGTGTTGGGCCAGGATCCGTTCTCACACTTTTCACCGTTCTCTCCTGATCCCGTTTATATATATATATATATATGTGTGTGTGTGTGTGTGTGTGTGTGGTGGGGTTCTAGAGTGAACACTAGTGTATTTGCGAACTGAGCGAACAAATCCTGATTCTAGAGTGAACGCTATATATATACAAGGGTTGGTTAACGTATAATTTGTGTTAACTTACGATGCGTACGAGATTGAGTTACAACATGCGAGTTTTTCTTTACAACATGTGATATACAACATGCGATTTTGTTTCTATACAACATGCGACTTTTTTTTATAAAATGCGATTGAAGTTTATAATGTGCGAACTTGAAATCTCGTACTCTCTCTCTCTCTTTCTCTCTCTCTCTCTCTCTATATATATATATATAAGTATATCGTACAATATGTCTTAACGTACGCTGCGTACGCGATGACAAAATTGCACGTTATGTTACCAAAAAGTGAAAATCGCATGTTGTAAAAACCCAAATATCGCATGTTATAAAAAAAGTTTGTATGTTAAAAAAAATTAAATTCGCATGTTAAAAAAAATCAAAATCGCATGTTAAAAAAATCACATGTTGATACCGCATCTCGTACGCAGCGTACGTTAAGGCAATTTGTACAATAATCGGCCTTTGTATATATATGAGATATTGGATTTAAATAACCCAGACTTTCATCATTTGGTCGATAACACTCCTACCTTACGATTCCGATTTGTTATATAAATTCAATGATTTTGCTTTCCTCCATTAGTAAAGCTAGATGGCGAGAAGTTCGATGATCATAGCCGGTGGGGCTGGTTTGCTGCCGAGCTCACCCGAGTTAAGGTATGTATTTTAGGCATATAAGTTCAGACCAACTAAAACATATTTTTTTTTGAACGGCAAATTTCTTTTGTGTTATAGTTTGACCTTTTGAATTATCCTTATACCTGAACAAAATTATAACATGTTAACATGAGCCATTATTATTATTATTATTATTATTATATTAATTTTACAAAGGAAATAAACAGTGATTATATTATATAATAATAACATATTAATATAATAATACTAATTATATTATTATTTTCTTTACTTTCTCACTTGGATAAGCTTGATGTCAACCAATACTGGTATAAAAAATACAGGTACCGTCCGGTTCATTATCAGTACATGAAGGTACAAATCGGCACCAGCCTGATACAGAAAACGCCAAAAGTCGGTACCGGATTGAGTTTGAAAATCTTTTAGTTCGGGAAATTCGGTACTGCTACACGGTACCATTTGCTCATTCCTGGTCACGAGTGCCGTACAAACAACAGTGGTATCGTACAACTTTTTCTTCTTGATTTTCTTCAACTTTTAATGATTTCTTTTTTTAGTTTCAGGGGTAGGGATGAGCTCGGTGGCAACCGATACCGGTTACGGTACCGACATATGAAGGTAAAAATCGGTAGCCAACCGGTACTAGGAACGCCAAAAGTTAGTACCAAATTGGTACTTAGGATCCTTCGGTTTGGGAAATTCGGTACCGGTACCCAATATTATTTGCTCATCTCTGATCACGGGTTTCATATGAACAACATCATTAACATACAACTTTTTTTGTTGATTTTCTTTCTATTATTTTTTACTGATTTTTACATTTTCTTTTTATTTTTGTTAGTGGTTCCACATGCAACGCTCCCGTAGTGATTTGAAAACACATGTAAACACAGACTAAATAACAAAAGAAGTTCGCCGCAACGTGGCTAGGGTCATAAACCTAGTCGAGTTCAAAGATGAAAGATCTTGATCCTCTCGGAGTAAATGAAATGTTTAATCTTTATTTTGGTTTTGATGAAGTTCTAATTCTAATACAAGTCATTATATTTCATTATTATATATTTTTAAAACTTTCTGCAATTTAAAATATATATATATATATATAGGGGTCCGCTAAAATGAAAACCACCTCTAGTTGTAAGAACCATGAGAACTATACCGTAGACACAAACTTGTGGTGTTTGATGTCAACAAAAAAAAATCTAAAAAAACCTAAAAAAATCAAAAAAAATCTAAGATTTTTTTTTTTGCTACTAAAAGTAGCGATTTTAACATAAAAAATATTAAAAAAAAATTGTGTGTTTTTTAGCTATTTTTAGGCATTTTTGGTTGTGTTCACATTGGTTCTCGCAATAAGGGGTGGTTCATAACGGATCTTTGTCCTATATATATATATATATATAGGGTAAGGTTCATGCGAGAACCAATGTGAACACAACCTAAAATAGCTAAAAAAACCTAACCCCCACCCCCAAGCTAAATGCTAAAAACTAAAACCCCCAAAAAACCTAAAAAAAACCTACCCCCCCCCCCCCCCCAAAAAAAAACCTAAACCCCCCTCCCCCACCCCCAAAAACCTAACCCCCCCCCCCCCCCAGCTAAAATGCTAAAAACTAAACCCCAAAAAACCTAAAAAAATCTTAAAAAAATTTAAAAAAATAAAAAAAATCTAAATTTTTTTTTAATATTTTTTATGTTAAAATCGCTACTTTTAGTAGCAAAAAAAAATTAATTTTTTTTTGCTTCGAAAAGTAACATTTTTTTTATAAAAAATATTAAAAAAAAAATTGTGTGATTTTTAGCTATTTTTAGGCATTTTTGGTTGTGTTCACATTGGTTCTCGCAATAAGAGGTGGTTCCTAACGGATCTTTGTCCTATATATATAATTAACATCTGATTATTAAATATAACGGATTAATATTTAGTGCTTGCAAAAGATATTTATTCATGTTATGTCTTGTTAGAATAAAACTAATTTAAGTTGATTAAATAAAATAGCAAGGAAGTAGTCTTGAGTAGTGGTGCACAAAAAACCCGAACCCGGACCCGAAAAAAAAAACCCGGAACCGGGTATTATAAAACCCGGGTTTTTTATACACGAACCCGACCCTACCCGTAGGGTAGGGACCGGGTATGCATATTTGATCTAAAACCCGAACCCGGAACCGGGTTTTATAAATACCCGGAACCGGTTTTTAAAAAAACCCGATTTTGATGTAATCTTGTTTAATTATGTATGCATTAAGACTTCTAGTTCTTATGATTTAACAAAATTATGTATGCACTTTGATGTAATCTTGTTTAATTATTAGTTTCTAATGATATTTGCCACCGCTACTTAATTATTTAGTATATTTTATTACAAGTGGAAACAAATATGCCAATATATGTTGGCCCATCTATTTTCTTTGTTTGTTTAATATTTTTGTATTTAATAAATTGTGCCTCTGTTTATAAAGTTCAAGAATAACCACATGAAGAACTATAAATTGTGCCTCTGTTTATAAATTGTGCCTCTGTTTATCAATAGATTTGATGTCTATATGTGAGAGTTATGTTTGATACATTTTATAAGCATAGTTCCGGTCGGGTTTTTTTAATACCCGGTGCGGGTTTTTTCCCAACCCGATGCATACCCGAACCGGACCCGAACCCGGAAATAGGGTATTATAATACCCGGGTTTTATAAAACCCGACCCGAACCCTACCCGAACCCGGGTATATAGGGTATACATTTTTGGTAGAAAACCCGGACCCGACCCGGTTTTTAAAAAAACCCGATTTTGTAAAACCCGATCCTACCCGAACCCGATCCTACCCGAAACCCGGTTTTTAAAAAAACCCGATTTGTGCACCACTAGTCTTGAGATAGCATATTAGCATAGACTTTGTGTAAATAGAAAAGTTTTTGGGCCTGTTGCTGTTGAAGCCCACGTAGATCAAGATGTATCTTCTTTCTCTCAAGCAAATGCTTCACTGGCCCAGAACATTCAATAGCCCATTATGCTTTTTTTAGATTTTTAAAGCAAATCGATTTTGATCGGTTAATTTTATTATTGTAAAAGATAGTTGGGTTAATTCGGTAAAGAGTAAATTTCAAAGTTCGTCCTTTATGTATGTCTAATATATCAAAGTATGTCCTTTGTCTTTAATAACCTCAGAAAACATCCTTAATGTTTGAAAAACCAATCAAGTTATGTCCTTTACCCTAAACCTTGTTTATTTTCCCAGTTAAGTCAGGTCATGTGAGAAGCACATGAGGGTATATTGGTCATTTTACCCTAAATAAAAAATATATAAATATCCTAAAGCACCACTGTAAATCATTTTTCTCATTCTAATCACCCACCACCACAACCACCTGACCACCACCCACCTGCCGCCGCCACCACCACCACCCACCTCTCCCGCCGCACGACCACCACCACTGCGAATCCAGATTCAGTTACTAACCCCCAATCTAGATTCACACATCCAAACCCCAAATTCAAATGAACAAAATCTCAGCCCTTATTCCATCAATGAACAAATCAAACACTCAATTCACTAAAACAAACACAGTTTAACCTCAGATCCACTACAATTACGCTTACAAAATCAACAAACACCTCAACCGTAAACAAATTACCAGATGAACAGGCACTTTGATGCGTTTGACAACCACGCTTTAACCTCATCACTGCACTCTCAGACCTCTGTTCTCTCTCTAAAATGACTAAAATACCCACATAAGTCAACCCCATACGACGCTACACAACCCTTCGACTAACATTATCACATCCTCCACTGCCACCATCGTCCACCGCCGCAGACGGCGGCAACGCAGCCGCCGTCGTCACCACCATCAGCCTCCATCATCATCATCAGCAACATCTAACATTATCACATCCTCGTTTATCAGCAAAATAGAGAAAAAGGAAAGAGAGGTGAGGGGATTTACCAGAAAATATGTCTGTGAAAAGTTCCACCGCCGTCGTAGCGGCGTTTCTGGTCACCGGAGCGACGTCTCCGTCGTCTGCACATCGCCGCACCACCATAGAGGGGTGACCAGCACTGCGTCTCCATCCCGATCTCTCTCCGTCTCCTGTTCCTACGTCGTGCGCCGCCACCACCAACGATGGTGGTGGCCGGCTAGGGTTTGAGAAGGAATTGGGGGTGTGAGGTGATTTGAAGAGGGTGTGAGTTAGGTTTTCGGGTGGTGTGTGCGTCGGAGAAGAAGGGAGCACCAGAGAGGTTGTTGGCAACCAAATGTAGCAAGAGAGAGAGAGAACAAAGGTCTGTGGTGTGGTTATGTGGTTATGTGGGGATAAAATGACTAAAATACCCTTATGTGGGATTGACTTAGTCAACTTTAACCATGAAAACTAATTGTGTTATGACTAAAGGACATAACCAGATTGGTTTTTCAAACATTAAGTATGTTTCTTGAAGATATTAAAGATAAAGGACATACTTTGATATTTTAGACATACATAAAGGACGAACTTTGAAATTTACTCTTCGGTAAATCTTCAGTTTTAAACGTGGGTGGATTCAAACTAAATTAAATTAATTAATCCAATTTCATCTTGGGTAAAATGAAATACTAACGATTATTTTAATTTATAAAGAAGAATAAGTGGTAGCTAATATGCTATTTATAAAAAAAAAATTAATTAAATGTTTCCGTCATATGACATATTATTTTTCAAAAATAAAAGATATGAACATTTAATGCAGGTTGTTAAAAATATCATAACTGAACTATCAATTTCGCAATTGGTTCAATTTTTTTTTTCAGTTGTATTGTTTATAATTCAATTATTCGGATTTTCATTTCGGTTTTTAACAATAAAAAAATATTTGTTAGTTTATCATCCCACGTTGGTTATAATAAGATACAGTGTCAAAGAATTAAGAAACGAACACAAATATGTCAACCGGAAAACTATATTTATGAAGGTACATTTTTAAGCATGTAAACGAATCGAACGTTCATGAACTGTTCATGAATTTGTTCGGCGGGAAGTTCGTTTATTTAATAAATGAACGAACACGAACAAAAAAATTTGTTCGTTTAATTAAACGAACGAACATGAACACACCTTGTGTTCGTTTATTTATGTTCATGAACATTCGTTTATATTCGTTCATTTATGTTTGTGAACGTTCGCTTAATTTATGTTTGTTTATGTTCGTTTAATTTTTAGTAAATATGAACCCAAATTTAGATGTGTTTTCGGATGAACTGTAATATATTAGACTTGTTTGTTCAATCATGTTAATTTAAGTTTTATGTTTATTAAAATATGTTCGCTTAATTTTTTTTTTGTGTTTGTTTGTGTTCGTTAGTGTTCGTTTAGGCTTTAAACGAACGAACATAAACGAACACGAACATACCCAATTTCTTAATCAACAAACACGAACAAAAAAATGTGTTAGATTATATGTTCGTGTTCGTGTTCGTGTTCGGTTAAAGTTAACATGTTCGTGTTCGTTCAGTTCATTTACAGGCCTATACATTTTTGTATACTTGATCTCAAGTTTTTTGAGAAGAAATTAAAAAAAATGTCTTTTAAAATGCTTTGCGTGTCATTATATATATAGAGTAGGGATCCTGCGGAAAGTGTGTTTTTCCTAGAAAGTCTAGGAAGCGATCTGGGTCATCCAATGGGTGTGTTTAATGGTTGAGATGAAGTCAATGGCAATCTTGTAATTTTTTAGTTTATTTAATTCATTGTTTTAAAAGACTAGGGACAATTTTGTCAATGTACCGTGTTCTAAATCAATTAGATAACCGCAATCCCTACTTTCATGGGATTTTCCCTCTCTCTCTCCATTATTGATTTGATTTTCTCTCTCTCTCTCCAATCCAACCCTAAACCTAATAAAACCTGCGATCTCTTTCCCCTTGCTGCTGGCGACGCAAAACAGGACCCCAAGAGCATTCAGATATCGGTTCCAAGGCTTGTTCATACCCCTTTTCTTCACTAGGTATTCATATCTTGTGTTGTGATTAAAGTTCTTGAAGTGCATATACGTTTTCGGTCGTAATATGCTTGTAACTTGGCTGCGTTTTTGCTGTTTTAATTGATGATTGTAGAGAGGCTTGTACCGTGGTTTCTGAGTCGTTCTTGATAAATGGAAGGATTACCAGCATGGATGGTAAAACACAGCGTCAAGAAAACTACTTGCTGTTAAAACACAATGTCAAGAATACTCCAGCAATCTGCTTGCTGTTAAAACACAGCGTCAATAAATCTGCTTGCTGTTATAACACAATGTCCAGCAATCTGTTTGTTGTTAAAACACAGCATCAAGGAAATATGCTTGCTGTTAAAACACAATGTCAAGGAATCTGCTTGCTGTTAAAACACAATGTCAAGAATCCTCCAGCAATCTGCTTGCAGTTAAAACACAACGTCAAGAAATCTGCTTGCTGTTAAAACACAGCGTCAAGAAATATGCTTGCTGTTAAAACACAATGGCCAGCAATCTGCTTGCTGTTAAAACACAACGTCAAGAAATCTGCTTGCTGTTAAAACACAATGTCAAGAAATCTGCTTGCTGTTAAAACACAATATCAAGAATCCTCCAGCAAATCTGCTGACTTAAAACACAATCAGATTTGTTAAACTCCGGTATAAAAACAACATGTTGTAAAACACATTATGATGTAATGTAATCATCAAAAAACACAATGTGATGTAATTTGACATAGACAACAACATAAAACACATTCAGAGTGTTAAATGCAAAAAGAACTGTTAAAACACAACCTGATTATATATTGACTTCAGAGTGTTAAAACACACTGCCTTCAACCTCTCTGACTGGTAAAACACATCACCAAGACCTGCTGATAGTTTTCCAGATAAACACATTGACCTCCAGATTTGAATTCGAAAAAAACAAAAATTCCAAAAATCATGGAATGTTAGTTGATGAAAAATAAATTCCAAAAATAAAATTAAAATGTGAAATTACATAGTTGCCCTTTTAGTTAAAATAACTCAATGCCACATGTCTAATTCTCATTGCTTCCTAGACTTTCTAGGAAAAATAGACTTTCCACCCAACTCCTACTCTATATAATCTAAAAGGGCAACTATGTAATTTCACATTTTAATTTTATTTTTGGAATTTATTTTTCATTAACTAACATTCCATGATTTTCGGAATTTTTGTTTTTTTCGAATTCAAATCTGGAGGTCAATGTGATTATCTGGAAAACTATCAGCAGGTCTTGGTGATGTGTTTTACCAGTCAGAGAGGTTATATAGAGTAGGAGTTGGGTGGAAAGTCTATTTTTCCTAGAAAGTCTAGGAAGCAATGAGAATTAGACATGTGGCATTGAGTTATTTTAACTAAAAGGGCAACTATGTAATTTCACATTTTAATTTTATTTTTGGAATTTATTTTTCATTAACTAACATTCCATGATTTTCGGAATTTTTGTTTTTTTCGAATTCAAATCTGGAGGTCAATGTGTTTATCTGGAAAACTATCAGCAGGTCTTGGTGATGTGTTTTACCAGTCAGAGAGGTTGAAGGCGGTGTGTTTTAACACTCTGAAGTCAATATATAATCAGGTTGTGTTTTAACAGTTCTTTTTGCATTTTAACACTCTGAATGTGTTTTATGTTGTTGTCTATGTCAAATTACATCACATTGTGTTTTTTGATGATTACATTACATCATAATGTGTTTTACAACAGGTTGTTTTTATACCGGAGTTTAACAAATCTGATTGTGTTTTAAGTGAGCAGATTTGCTGGAGGATTCTTGATATTGTGTTTTAACAGCAAGCAGATTTCTTGACGTTGTGTTTTAACAGCAAGCAGATTTCTTGACGCTGTGTTTTAACTGCAAGCATATTGCTGGAGGATTCTTGACATTGTGTTTTAACAGCAAGCAGATTCCTTGACATTGTGTTTTAACAGCAAGCATATTTCCTTGACGCTGTGTTTTAACAACAAACAGATTGCTGGACATTGTGTTATAACAGCAAGCAGATTTATTGACGCTGTGTTTTAACAGCAAGCAGATTGCTGGAGTATTCTTGACATTGTGTTTTAACAGCAAGTAGTTTTCTTGACGCTGTGTTTTACCATCCATGCTGGTAATCCTTCCATTTATCAAGAACGACTCAGAAACCACGGTACAAGCCTCTCTACAATCATCAATTAAAACAACAAAAACGCAGCCAAGTTACAAGCATATTACGAACGAAAACGTATATGCACTTCAAGAACTTTAATCACAACACAAGATATGAATACCTAGTGAAGAAAAGGGGTATGAACAAGCCTTGGAACCGAAATCTGAATGCTCTTGGGGTCCTGTTTTGCGTCGCCAGCAGCAAGGGGAAAGAGATCGCAGGTTTTATTAGGTTTAGGGTTGGATTGGAGAGAGAGAGAGAGAGAGAGAGAGAGAGAGAGAAAATCAAATCAATAATGGAGAGAGAGAGAGAGGGAAAATCCCATGAAAGTAGGGATTGCGGTTATCTAATTGATTTAAAACACGGTACATTGACAAAATTGTCCCTAGTCTTTTAAAACAATGAATTAAATAAACTAAAAAATTACAAGATTGCCATTGACTTCATCTCAACCATTAAACACACCCATTGGATGGCCCAGATCGCTTCCTAGACTTTCTAGGAAAAACACACTTTCCGCAGGATCCCTACTATATATATATATATATATATATATAGTGTTCCCATTAAGTCTGACTAACTCTTAAATCAATATTCACCATTGGATCATGCTGAGATTAAATCTCATCCCTTTAAACTCATAAAAATAACTGCTTCTAGAGTAGTTATCAGCAGTTAATCTGTAGTTTTAAGTAGGTTACCAAATAACTCCCCACTCTCCCCTCTTTGTCCGTATTTCAGGGTTATCAATCCTGCAGTTTAAGTAGATTATAAATGGTTTCTTGCTGACAACCTCAAGAACACATATCAGACTTGCCAGCATCATCATCGCACTCCCTCATTTGGCATCCCAAAACTTGCATCACAGATATCCTATTTTCTTGATTCTTGCTCCGAATAAAACCGGTGTCATCTCGATCTTTCTCTCTCTATTCACACTCTTTACTCCATATGCTAACATAATGGTTTTTTTAGGGTTTCTTTTCGTTCTTTGGCATCATGCATTCTTCTTCGGGATCAGAATTTGATTATTTGTTCAAGTTACTGATGATTCGGGATTCATGCTTTGGTAAGAGCAATATTTTTTTTGAGCCTTACGTATAGTGAATTTGCTTTCATGATGTTTTTGACCGGATCTGAAAATGATTTGATTAAAAGCCAGAGAAGCATTCATTTAGGTTACACCCAAATTGGAAAATTTAGGGTTAGCATTGCTAAATATGCATCATTTTCTTTATGCAGGTTGTTTAATTTCGACGATGGTAACCTGTGTATAATCTGCTGATATTTAGTTTTTGTTCATACATCGCTTACAAGGTAAATTAGCTCGGTGATGGTGTAGTTTCATATTTATAGGTTGATATTTGATTATAAGATTAGGTCGGGTTTATAATATGTATCCATTTCGTCCGTTCCAATTAGTTTTGATGCAAAATTGATGTGTTCTTTTTATATATTTCTACACGTACCACGAATTCTGGTAGAAATATACGATAAATATCCAACAGTTTTTATTTTATTTCCTTTCCAGGAAATTGGGACATTTTTCATCCTGAATTCTTCCCATGTGTGTTCTACAGGAGGCACATCATTTCATGGTAAACTTATGTTGTTTGAGTTGTTATAATTTCATAGTAAACTTATGTTTTTATTTTTTTATTGCAGAGGCATGTTGTTTCTCTTGATGGACCAGTGGTGACTGCATTAGGCTTTGGGGATGAGCTTGGAGTTGTCACACACTCTTCTCCATCCCTCCCTTCGAATGAGCAAATGCTAACGTTTGATATTCTTAACCTCCCTAAAAAGGTGAGTTAGTTGGTCAATTATCTTAAGAAATCTGCTAATTGAAATTTTTTACTCTGATTTATCTAAGTTTTAAATGATTGTCTGATCTAGAGTGCATGGCAGCCATCTCTTAATATTTAAACTGTTCTCACAAACATTGGGCTATTACTGAATGAACTACCTTCCATGATGATAGACTAATGTGTGAAGTTGTGAGTGAGTATTCATCATATAATTTGTTTCTATATTGGCAATGATAGACATAGTGATATGTAAAATAATGATCACTGTATATGTTTGTTGCAATGTGTAGAGAACGAAGTATAAATACAACAAACAAGTTTTTTACCAGAAAGCAAGTTTGACGATCAAAAAATATGTCGGATCTGGTGCTTGTCCAAATCATGGTGGGATTCAATTTGTCACATATGTAATCATGGTATGTATGTATGTGTTGCTTGAAAAAGCAGGTGATGAACTAATGATCCAGGGATCGAGCGAGTCAATGACAATGAGGTTTGCCCTGTTTTGTTGGTTCGAACTAACCAACCTAATTGAGGTGTTGTGTACAAATCATACTTTTTTGTGTCACCACTGTTGATATTACAATCTAAAGATATTCGTTTTGTGACCACTTTCTTGGTTTTATTTAGAAAATTCGGGGGTGGAGCTATAGTCGGTGTAGTTTTTAAATAGCTTTATTTATTTTCTGTCTGTTGCAAAATACACCACATCAAACCATAGTTACTGCTTGGCTCAAGTGGGTTCCACAGGAACCCGTGAAAACACCAATGGAGTGAAACTTAAATAAAAATGGCTGATGCAATAGCAATCGATACAGGTTGCTTGGCGACTGCACCAGGCAAACTTTTTTCATCCTTAGCAGGTACTTTTGAAATTCTATTATTTTGACTGCACGTTTTTAGCTATTAATTTATTGCATTTATCTTCTCTTGCTACATAGGGATAGTATTTTTTTTGTTGCCATTCCACTGTTCTTTATGATAAAACCACAATTTTCCGTGTTACTATTGTTGATATCACAATCTACAGACATGACATTTGTTCTGATAAGGGTTGTTAAATGGGGCAACGGGGCAAAACTTGGAAAATATAGATGGTATGAAAATGGGTCAAACAGGTTGAAACACACAATAAGAAGATGGTTGTTCTCTTAGCCTCTTGTCTTGTAAGGTAATTACAATATGCAAATTTTCATATTACTTTGTAAAAATGTTGTGGTGTTATTAATCTTGCCAAATTTAATTATTGCAGATTGAGGGATCTCCAATTGTGGGTGCAAAAAATAATTAATTTGATGGTGAGCGATACTTTCATAATGGCAGTGGGAATATAATGTTTATACAACAAATAAGATAGAATTTTGATTTATTAGGTCAAATGGAAATGCCATTTTTGGTATGATATCTATAATTTCAAGATAAATATGACAACTGGAACTTTAACATGTGAGGAGAAGAAGCAACTGGCATGAAAGAGATGCAAAGAAGGCAAGGGATGTTGAATTAAAAAAAAATCATATATAATGAATTCACTTTGAGGTGTATTTTTTGTTGGAATCATATGTAAGCTGACTTTATTTCGTTTTAAAACATTAAAAACTAGCTTGGATCGGAAATGGATAAAATGATATGGAATTCTACTCTTTAACATCACTAAATGGTTAAAATGTATTATAAGGCTATGAGGTACCCTCTCTCCATTTCATGCCCTCCGTCGCCGGTCCAGCTTTGTCGCCAACGTCGGGGTCTCGACGTTTAGGACGGTTGATGTGTGTAAAATGCAACATATAAATTACATCAAATGAGACATAAAACTAACCCTTTTTAGTATTAATATTGGAAAAAGAGTGTTTTTGTCTTCCTTTTGTATTTTCAGGATTAAATGAGCTAAAAAACGCAAAAGAAGCAAAAAGACAGCTAAATCCAACATAAATACAAGAAAAGGAACATTAGTGGACTGCCCGAACCCTCAACGACACCTTCCAAAGCAAAATAGAGAAAACAGAAGGCTGAACACGCCCCGTGCTCAGCCAGCACGGGGCCGTGCCCAAGAAGCAGCAGAAAAGACAAACCTATAGAAGCTTCTATTGCCCATCACGGGGCCGTGTCGAAAGTACAGCAGGCGCATTTATTGTAATTACGAATTACAATTAATGAGGAGAGAGAGTGTCAGACGGACACGGGGCCGTGCCCAGCGGACACGGGGCCGTGTCCAGCTCTCTGTTCAGCCTATAAATAGGAGTGCTTGGATTCATTTCATCTCATCCCTTGGCACACCACCTCTCTCACACTTCATCCACCACCCACCACCATCACAACACCATCATCCACCACCATCATCCATTGTCCATCATAGAGTGTGTGAGTCGTCTCGGGATCCAAGATTGATCGTAAGAGTTCTTGACAATCAAGGCCATGTTTGCCTAAGTCTCTTACATCACTTGGTGAAGACAAAGTGTCTAGTATAATACTTTTTATTTCTAATCTTTTGCACTTTTTATTTGGTTTTGTATTAATGACTTTAATAACTAGTTACTTATGTTGAAGGTGATCTTTCCTTATCGTTTGTCCGTGGTGTCTTGGCATTATTTTACTGTCTATATAAAATAAAGGATTTTCACCATTCATATCTCCACGGTCTATATGGGGGTATGTTGGCTACCTGGTAGGGGGTTAAGGGAACGGTTTGGTAAAGGTCTTGCCATTGTTCAGCGTTTAGAGGTCCTGCAATGGACCTGGGTCAAATTTAGTAGGATCTCCTTCAATACTTCACGGTATTGGATGGCGGGGGTCCAAACTCTTTGATCCCCTCATAAGTTAACTACTATTAATACTATAACCCGGCTATTTAGGACTGTATCCCTGCTGACTCAGACTACTTAGCCGAGGGTAACGTCACCGCCAAAAGCGGGGCCTACCACAATACTGCATTAATAACTTAATTCATTATCTTCCAATAATCCACCCCTTTAGGATTGTATCCCTGCTGACTCAAACTACTGGGGTGAGGGTAACGTCACCTTCAAAAGAGGGGCCTACTACAATAACTAAGATAATCTCTTAATTATGTGCAAAAGTGCGGAAATAATCAAAGGTTATACTAGATACGAGTCGGAACCAAGTGATTCATCTTGTCTATCTGTTTTTTCTTTTATTTTTATTTTCAGCATTTTAGTTAATTTTTAGTTTTCTTAGTTTAAAACATTTTTCTAAACTTTTATTTTGGTTAGACGTTGAGGATAAACCGGTACTAAAAGCTCTTGTGTCCTTGGACGACCTCGGTATCTTACCAACACTATACTACACTCAACGATGGGTGCACTTGCCCATATGTGTGTTTAGTGTCAGTGAAATATCGTGTTTTATAAATTTAAAACTTGGCTAAAATAAGTGTTAAAAAGGGCTTAAAATATACACCTAAAATATACGACACTTACCGCACATCAACGGTCCTCCCCCTCTCTCACACACCAATAAACCCCCATATTTTAACCGTTTATTTCTACCGTCCAATCGTTTGCTGAATTTGTTCTGTTTCGATGCGGTGCTTGCAGAAAGAGTGAGGAAGTTGCTGTGTTCCGAACAAAGTTACAAACCCTAATTTCGAAGTTTTGCGGCTTCGTGAGTAAGTTTTTGATGAATTTGTTCTGTCTCGATGTGGTTTTGGATTCAGATGTGCGTTGTTTATGATTTGTATGAAGTTAATTTTGAAATTTTGTAGCTCATGAATAAGTTTTTGATGAATTTGTTATGTTTCTGTTTCGTGATTACATTATTATTATTATTATTATTATTATTATTATAATTTTTTGGAATTATGAATGATATAGATGAGTATGGATATTACACTTTAGGATATTACTTCAATTTGAGCTAAATGAGGCTTATTTTGGTATTGAAATATAAATTGTTATTGTAGTGAAGAATTTGAGAAATTAAGAAATCAGGGGAACTAACTTGTATGATTCAGCTTTTGTGTTCATCTGCTGATTTGGTTTGCAGTTTTTGACTCAATGTCTCTTTGTTGCAGAATACTGTAAACAAAAAGTGTTTTGCTCTTGAAATTTGGGAGCAATTGTGATAAGCTGCACCAATGATATTCAACTGAAGATACTGATCTCACAAATTGTAGATTTCAGGGTTGTTTTTTGGAACTGATTTATTATTTACAAGTTGTGCCGGTTATAACTAACATTAGCGCTGGAGTGGTTGGGGGTACCCACAGTGGGAGCCATGTCATCCTTAAGTTGGGAATTAGTTTTCCTAATCCTGCAATTCTTGGATGAAGAAATATTCAAGGGTATTGTACACAAGTGAGTGTATTTTCTTTATAATATACTTTTTTTAGGTTGCATGCGTCTTTAATCCCCATGGATTGCTTGTAACTTTTGTTCAGCCAGTTGTTCTTGCCTTATTTCCACATGTATCTTGAAAATCCAGTTGATCAATTGATATGCATATGGTACTTATGTAAATTAAACGTGTGTAGGTTGGAACAAGAATCAACTTTTTTACTTCAATATGAAATATTTTGAGGAACAAGTTCAAGCTGGTGAATGGGATGAAGTTGAGAAGTATCTACGTGGGTTCACAAAGGTTGAAGACAATCGTTACTCGATGAAGATATTCTTTGAATTAAGGAAACAAAAGTACCTGGAAGCTCTTGATAGGCACGTCTAATACTATATTTATACGCCACATCGTTGGACCAGAGCTCTTTTCTGTTGTTAGTCTGTTTTATTGAAAATTTGAGTCTCTAATTTCAGGAACGATAGAGCAAAAGCTGTTGAAATTCTTGTGAAGGGTTTGAAGGTCTTTTCTACTTTTAATGAAGAGCTCTTCAAGGAGATCACCCAACTACTTAAAAAAATTAAGATGGTGGGGTAGGATAATCCTCCCATTTCCAGTGTTTTACCATGGCGGATCATCCTTTAAGGGACTATGATGTGGCGCCTAAGTGGCGGATCATCCTCCAAGGTAGGACCATCACCATACCGCATAGTCTAATAACAACTAAAACTGTTTTCTGTGATGACTAAAATATTAAAGTGTATAATTATGATTTTTGAATCAAATAAAAATTTAGTCAAAGTGACCTAAATTGTGATTGAATTAATTAATTAAATTGATCAACAATAGCTTAACATTTTTGTGGACGGGAAATATTGAGTTAAAGCAGCAAACGGGTTAGTGCATGTTAAAAGTAATCAATTCATTATGCATCAAGCGGTTGACTATGCAAGTCATATGTGTTAACTTGGAGAGATTGAGTCAATAAACCACGTTCGAATGTTAATAAACATTCCACCCATGTTGATGTATTTTGCCACGCATGTGTTTGGCCTACCGTTTACTTTTGTATCAAAATGACACTATTTCATGTTTCAGTCCTCTATCAATTTTACTTTTTATCATTTTGTTGCTGTAAATTGTTGGCGTTCGTTTTCCTTTTATGAATTAAAAGATGGTGCTTTTGTTTGTCACGTTGTTTAATTTTGTGTGCAATATAGGTTCATTCATATAGTTAGTATATATTAAATTAACGTAACCCGTCCACCGGACGGATATTAAACTAGTTTGTCATTGCTAAAGCTTCTTTCGGAGGAGAAAACGGCCAAAACCCCTTCCACTATTGGTGGTCTTACTTATAATTATTAATTGAATTAATTATTGTTTTCGTCCCTATAGTTTGTCAAAAATCACTATTTTAGTCCATTAGTTTAAAAATTGTGATTTCAGTCCCTGTGGTTTCACTTTCGTAACCATTTCAGTCCATGTGGTTTCACTTTCGTAACCATTTCAATCCATTTATTCTGTAAGTACAGGGACTGAAATAGTTACGAAAGTGAAACCACAGGGACTGAAATCGCAATTTTTAAACTAATGGACTGAAATAGTGATTTTTGACAAACCACGAGGACGAAAAAAGAAATTAACTCTTATTAATTCTTTACAGAGAATCTTAATATTGGGGCAGTTACATATATCATCTTCTAAACTTCGCTGATTGTATAAATTATATTTTTCGTCCTTATATTTATACCATTTTCCAATGGATGTCATTTACCTACAAATATGTCTGAAAACATACTTTTTGCTTAAAAAAAGATTACATGTCACGTCCCTTGCTCTAATCCTCATTTTTTAAAGGTTAAATCTGGTTGTCGGTTTTATGCATGTCCTGACCAGGTTTGTTTAATTATGCCGCTTCAAGTCAAATTTCAAAAGTGTACTATTTATGTCCCTAATATTCTTGAAACATGCTAATTCTGTAAAAAAAAAAGTAAGATTGAATCGAATAATTGGACAAGTCACAAGAACGAAAATGACAGTTAAGTCATGTTTTTTTCGGACGGAACTGGCATGTTTCAGGATTATCAGGGACAAAAATGATAAAAATTTGAAATTTGGCCCAAATTGGTGTAACTAGACAAACTAAAGGGACGGAAATGACAGTTAACTCTTTAAAACTGCACCAAAATGGACCTATAAAACTGCATAATTGCATATCATAGAATTGATCGAACTAATTACAATAGATAAGACAAGCTTCAAAACATTTATCCAAATTGATTAAAACAATTGCCTGCCATTGTCATTCATTCTAAAACTAAGGGTCTGGATTTATGAACCAAAAACGTTAAAGCCCAATTGTTTTTGCCAATCAAATTCAAAAGCCCAACTGTTTTAGTGTGTAATGAATTAATGACTTGGCCCAAATCAATAAACAAACATAATGGATGAATGAATAGGGCCCAAATTTTTTATCTCGTACGAGGCAATTTTTTTTTTTTTTTTTGTAATTTTCAGAGACGACCCTGATGTATGTGAATTATTAATTTATGATATAAAGTGTATCTGTATATGTGATGTTTATAATTGTATTTGTGCTAGCTACTGTAATTAACGACAACATTTTCTTTTTACAAATTTGGACTGTTTGGTTTATAAAACATTAAAAAAGAAAAACATACACATTGTGTCAACTGTCATGACTCATGACCTAATGGCTAGTGCATCATCCAATACCATCAACGGGTTGACAAAAAAAAATAAGAATAAAAACAAACAAATATTGGAGAAAACAAACAAAAACCAAAAGATTAGTATTAATAAAAAAAACAGGCGTAGCTACCACCGTAACCTTACTGGAACTTCGTTGTATTTTATGATTCCAACATGTTATAAATTAACACAAAATGATCTTGCTTTCTTGCATTAGTAAAAATGGTGATCAGAAAGTCGATGGTCGTAGCCGGTGTTGTGTTGTTACTAGGATTAATATGTGCCGCCGCTGGGCTTGCTGCCGAGCTCACAAGAGTTAAGGTTATACTTTTTTTTATTAACACCGGTATTCAATATTGTTGCTATTTTTTTCTAAAAAATAAATAGATATTACGGTATTTTTTATACAAATCATATGAAAAACATACTAAGATCATCTCTAATTGCTAATACTTATTCAGAAATTAAACATTGTATGATAATATTGATATAATTATATTGTTAAACTTAAAAATTATGCAAAAATCATACAAAAATCCCTAAAATTATGTGATATTTTAATATCCAAAACTGATGCCCGTTTGCCTTCTATTTCGATATAATTTTTTCATTTTTAACATAAAGTTTTTTAAAAATATTCCACGAGTATAAAATCATTATAGTTCTATAAAAAAACTGATGTGTTATTAAATTTAAATATTTTAATAAATGATATTTATTCATGTTATGTTTACAGAGTTCCCAAATGAAAATAGTTGATGGCAAATGTGTACACCCAAGTAATCCGGTCATGGGACTCGCTATAACAGCAGCCGTGGCTATGATCCTTCTTCGTGTCGTCGTTAGAGTAGCCACGGGGAGTGGATATGCATGTTGTCGAACTCGCCCTGATGTACCAAAACTAATACGATATTGCATATTTATAGCCTGGTATGTTTTGACAGTCGCAAATGGTCGTTTATATGATAGTCCAGCATCCTATTAATATAACTAGTTTTATGCCCCGTACGCGTTGCGTGACTTTTTGCCAAATATTTCTCAACCAATTAAAACAAAACATTACCTTAGTTTTTGGTAGAAAAAAACTAAAACGATGGTAAGATTGTAATTTTAAGCTTGGGGCAAAACTGTAATTTGTCGGAACCAATGAGCAAGCGCTAGCGAATAAAAATTATATCGAGTCAACCAATTAAAACAAAACACTACCATAGGTTTCCTAAGAAAACTAAAACGATGGGAAGACTGTAATTTTGCACTGAGGGGGAAATTGTAATTTTGATTGGGGGGTAAAATTTTAATTTGCCAAAAGCTATAGTGATGACAAGACTGTAATTTTGAGCTGGGGGCAAAATCGTAATTTTAACTAGGGGTAAAATCATAAGTTGTCAAAAGCTACAACAATGGGAAAACTGTAATATTGAACGGCAAATTCGTAATTCTGAACTAGGGGCAAAATCGTAATTCTGAGCTGGGGGTAAAATCGTAATTTTGGTTGGGCCGATGGGGAAGTGTCAGGCGCCTTTAAATATGTAGGTAATGTTTACTACTGATTAAAGGACTTAAACGATCATTTGTTGTGCAGGCTCTTGTCTTTCGCAGCGGTTGGGCAGTTCATTGCGGGTGCACATCTTTGTAACCGAAAGGATTTGCAACTGACACTCGCGGGTGAATCATGCTACGCATTAAAACCTGGACTTTTCTCGACAGCTGCAATATGGGCTCTTGTGAGTATGGGTTTGAGCCTTTTCTATTATCTCGTAATCGCTTCAGCTGAGAATGTACCGAATAAGCCACCGGCCTCAGAGGTAGAGGCACCATCGGTTACAAAGGACCACCTAGTACCACCATTGCCTCCACAGATGTAGTGATGTCTAAATGTACACATAGTGATAGTGAAGGTAAAAATAAGTTGGAAATTATGTCTTGTTAGAACAAAACTGATTCAAGATGATCAAATAAGATAGAAGTAAGTTGGTTTTATTATGTAAGAGAGATCTCATAGCACCTAAATCAGTGCCTATGTTGGATATGGGTGCTTTTAAGACTAGAAAATTTTGAAAATTCTAAATGGTTATAACGAATCGCTAACTTTTTTAACGATGAACAACCCCCCCCCCCCCCCCCCCCTAAAATATACCTGATGTCTACTTTGTGGAACTTGAACCTACATCACCTGGTGCAACCAGGCCAGGAGTTGAGACTTGAGATGACCATTTGGTACTAGATACCGGTACTGAACAAATTATATTATTTTCGGTACCAATTCAGTGCCCCCTTTTTGGCGTTTTCAGTATTTGTGCCGATAAATTTCGGTATATGTATCATACCGTACCGATAATTTTCGGTACCAGTACCCAATTTAAGTGATTTTTGGTACCGGTACCTTTACAAAATATTGATTTCATAAGTATTTTATGTGAATTTGATCTTAATTTTTTTTTGGTACTAAGCCCAACACTCATGACCCATCCATCACTCATAAAAGACTTGCTAATTTGAAAGGGATTTAAACGGACGCAGTGGCAGATCTAGAAAATCTTCATAGGGTAACGTTTTAAAAAAAACGGTAACGGAATCGAAAAAACGTCAAATTTTTCCAAAATTAACACTACCGCCGGAACGCCAAGGGGTAGCCGAGGCTAACCCTTATCATAAGGTAGGTCCGCCCCTGAACGGACGAGCAACACCCACAAATATTGTTTGCTGTCACCACCTATTGGTCGTCATGCTCCACCACCTAGAAGAACATGCACGTATGACGGATTTAAGACACATTGACGAGCTGATGGATCGTATATTTAACCGAAAGTAATTATTAGAAGATCCTTAATAAACGCAAATAAACATTAAACAAAACACTAGTCTTGATCATAAATAAGACATTCAAGTTCCAGTATAATAAATGAATTCTTCACTCAGATTAATAATAATTCCTTTGATAGCCTCTTTTTAGGCATTTGGATTTTGGAAGCATATAATCTTGTGAAGTTTTATAAACTTAACAGAGTATACCCATTTAGCAATGTTATAAGCTACACTAACTTAACAAGTTTGGGGGTTTAGTCTAACCGGGTTCAGGTTGGTGTCGTGTCGCGGGTTGATGTCAGGTGATCATGTGTCTCACACACTTAACGATGTTATATTCGCAAACACGTCTTCAGGGCCAGCACTGAGAATTCGTGTACCCTGGTCGAGCTTGAAAAAATATGCCCTTAGGCCTTAACGAAATTGGGTATTGTGCTCACTAAAGGTCTAAACCTAATGCCAAAGGGGTTAATAACTAATCTAAACCATAAAAATAGTTTTGTAAGGAGGCATATGTTGGTGTTTTTATGTGTGTACCCTATTAAAAAAATATTTTACATATACATATCGGGTTTTTTTCATAAAAAACGTGCCCCTTGAAATATCGGGCCCTGGCCGGTGGTCCTCCCCGCCCACCCCAGGGCCGGCCATGCACGTCTTGTTTAGAACCTATAATTTAGCATAGGGATGAGCATATCGGTATCCGATACCGAACCGATACCGATACCGCCTAATACTGATCCCGAATTTCACCCAAACTAGGTACCGATACCGATACCGAAACATGTCGGTTAGGTATCGGTATGGTACGGTATCGGTATTATACCGTATTTTGAGGGTCGGTATCGGTATAATACCGATACCGTACCGTACCGATACCGAAAACGCCAAAAAGTGGATACCGATCGGGATCGGTACGGGATCGGTATTCGGTGGCATATGCTCATCCCTAATTTAGCAAGTATTGATGTAGTTAAATATTTCTCATAGATTTTTGGATTATGTTGGATGACATATTCATTATTTGCATGCCTTTAGATCAACTATGTATACACTTGCCGAAACATAATCTCAATTCCCAAATCTTATGACCTGAACCTTCCATTACTCGGGTCAAAAACAGCGGTCATATGTCCCCAAGGGCCATGGTATGGTAGTAAACTAGCAATGTATCTACACTCTATTTAAGAGGTGGAGGATTCAAATCCTGCAAAGTGCATGTATAGGTGTTTATATGAGTAGATTAAGATTACGAGTCGTTTTCCTTTAGAAAAAGTATGTTTAGTATTATGAGTCGTTTTCTAAAAAAAGAGTAGATGTCATCAGGGTCGGCCCAACGTTTTTAAAGGCCCTAAGCGATATACAAAGTTGAGGCATTTTTAAAAACTTTTCAATATAAACATTTTTCCTTTACTTGGGCTTGGGAGCGCCAATTATAAACTAAAAAGTTTATAGTTGGTGGAGTGAAAAAGTTCTTTTTTAAGTTATATGTTGTGTCTATAAATATAATGTATGTTTAGATTAAATTATTTATCTAGCTTTGATTGATGCAAATTGTTTAATGAGGTCGCGAGAAATGAGGATGGTAGTGCAGGATGCATTGAAGGTAGAAGAAAACGTTCAAGAAAGAGGGGATATGTGCCATTAATGCTTCAAGTTTTGGGCCTAGATATTTTATTTGTTTGAGACATTATGTTTTTACTTATTTATTTGTTCATTTTGGTCAAATACACATATAATACATAAAACTTTAAAAAGAGTTGAGTCTATATTCTAGGGGCCCTAAGCCTTTGCCTGGTTTGCTAAACCCATTGGGCCGACCCTAGATGTCATATCTTCATGGTTGTATTAAACTTTAATTAATCGTTAAACGCTATTAGTTACTAGATGCACATAGTTTAATTTTGATAAGCTCTATATTATTTTTAATGAGGGAGTGCCTGTCATATTTTGTGAGATGAGGAGCGAGAGGTACGTTTAGCAGCGCCTCTTTAACAAACCTAGCTGCATCCAGTAAAGTGTGTTATTTTCATTATCAACATATCACACACACACAACTCTAAGATTTATGTGGATGCAACCCTGACTCCCTGGACAAGGGAAAATAAAGTTGCTAAATGAGTCATGTTCATAGATTAATGGGTTGAAATTAAAAAAAAATTATACAAACCTGAAAGTTATGTCTTCGAATATGAACCTGAAATTATACGAACCTGAAAGTTACAATAAAGTTACTAATCTATACATATAATAAAGTAAATCAGTTGGTGACACGTGGCAACTGATGAGGGTATTGTTTCCTTGGTTTTGGCGCAATTCTCCTGCTCCACATTTACTTCACGTATTTGGATTTGGGTAAACCCGGTAAGCTTACGGATCCTTTATATTATTATTTCCTAATTTTCCCCCTGACCCTCAGTCTTAACCCTAGGGTTTCTCCCCAATACGTTCATCTCTCTTCCCCATCTATATTCGCCTCCCATCCGATATCAAGGTTTTGATCTTGAACTCCTTGATTTTCTTCAAATGTTTTTCAGAATTTGTGAAGATTTTGCGTTATTGAATCATTCTAATCATCCAATGGTGAAGATTTTGCTTTATAATGGCAACTATTTTTGCCTGAATCATTGTAATCATCCCCTTCAAAATCTTCCAAAATCAAAGGTACACTTTTGCTTTTGTTCTTCTTTTCAGGTTATTAATTAAACAGTCTTATGATTATATTATTTAGGTTAGGTTTTTACATATTGTTCAGTTATTGTTGCTATTTGCTCTATTGATTGTGCTTAAAAGGGGCATATTTTGGTTATCTTTCTAACACCTTTTACCAATGGCAGCTTTCCAGGAAAGAGTGGATTTGAAGAAGATAACTTTCAACAGTCTAACTCCATTGACTTGGTGGGTAGTGGTACACTTTTGCTGTTCTTAAATTCAACTAAATTTGGTTAGTAGTTTGAACATAAAGTTTAGTTCTTTCATGTTTAATATCAGAATATGAAGAGTTATGTAAATATGGAGAAGGATCACTTGCCTAATGCCGAAATCCAAAATTCATTGAGAACTGAGGTATAATTTAACATCATATTATTAAAAAACTACAATGTGACATTTGTTTTAATGAACTTATATTTTGTCATCAGATTCTGCAGCTTGAGAAAAAATTACAAGACCAAGTTGTTGTTAGAGGCGCGCTAGAACAAGCATTGGGTTATAAATTGTCCTCCTGCGAGATTACGAATCAAGCCTCTATACCAAAGGTAATCTTGACAGATTCTTTTTAACTTTCTTTAACAAAAACAATAACAATAACAATAATTATAATGTTAATGTTAATGCAACTTAATTTTTATAATTTATATGCATTTTTGACATTGCGGTTTTAGAGTATGAAGTTTCACATTTGGAGCAATATCCATTTATTAATGAGGAATAGTTTATCCATTTAGCAATTTTAATATTTCTCTTTACTTCGGTGGCTTTTTATCTATAGAATAAAATATTTTAAGTTATTAATCTTAATTTTATCTCAAATATTAATGATAAACTAAATGATAATTTAAAAATTCATGAATAATTATCTATTTGTGAATTAAAGTTTCCTTACTAAATAGCAATTCAAAAAATACTAGATAAGTATTTAAGTTACGTAAACAAATAAGTTTTAAATTCTAGAATAGTTATCTATTTCTGAATTATAGTTTCATTACTAAACAACAATTCAAAAATACTAGATATATTATAAGTTTAATAATTCAAACTTTAAAATTCTAGATAATCCAAAATTTAAACAATCATGATAATTCAAAAACATAAAAATCATTATCTATTTATGTTCTAAATATTGCACCCCATTAATCATCATTTAGAACAGTTAGAGACATAACTATGGTGCTGTTTATAATTAAGTGTATATTTTTTCCAACACATTAATTTGTTTTACGCACTTCTTTTATATCGTTTTCATTATTCACTATTATATATTCTTTCACAGAACCATGGAAGGGAAAAATATCATCAAGATGAACGATATTGACGGCAAAACAAGAGCTTTTACAATACAGGTAAAAGTGGTTAGGCTATGGAAGAGATCAAATCCCAAAAAGGTTGGTGAGACATGGGCTATTGATATGGTGCTCATTGATGAAAAGGTATAACTTTTACAACTTTAATTAGTTAATATGTCTTTACTTAATCATGTTTTAGGTTTTTTTAACATACATTATTTTGACTTACAATGTCAGGGAATCAAAATGCAGGCCACTGTGTGGAGTAATGACTTTAAAAAACATGAAATTTTTTTACAACAAAATGAATGCTAAACCGTTTTTAAACCCCGCTTTGATAAAAATAACCATAAGTTTAAATATTTTGATAACAAATATGTGTTAACCTTCAATTTTGAAATAACCATTCGAAAGTGTAACAACTTTATAGGACCAACACATGGCTTTGACTTTTCAACATTTAAGTCTATTAAAAATGGTGGAGTTTCTTCAGATTTTCGAACTGATACGTTTTCTAAACTAAACAAACTCATAATATACAAGTTAAATTATGTTTTTGTTTTAATGTTAGTGTTAGATTAAATATTATTTATTTAGTATTTAATCTTGTAGCCTATATAATCATTTATATTATATTAGATCAAAATATATTTAATAACCTATTAATAATTAGTTGGTAATTGTTGATGGACCATATTACCCTTATTAACTAATTAGGTTTCCTCTTGGGTGTATAAATAAGGGGCTTATTAGAGAGTTAAAGGGTTAGACAGTTAGACACTTTACACAATCATACAACCCTCACTAACATCAATTTCGTGACTCTCTCTCCCATAACCGAACCTTACCCTAATTCGGTTATCATCACCATCATTACTTTACACCCTAAGGAGGAACCGAATCAACTTGACAAAGATGTCGAACTCAATGGCTGGATCTCTGACTGGATTCTCCTCTGCTTTGAATGCCATAACAGGTATGTTATTCATGTTTTCCATTTAGTTTAAACAGAACTGATCAACATGTGGTATCAGAGCATATGTTGATAAATCAGTTCTGATTTTGTATCCATTATTCTCGGATCGAAAATCTGGAAAACGAAAGTTTTTAAAGCCTTAAAATCAAAACTGTTTTCGAGTTGTTTGTGACCGAAATCCCTGTTTTCGGATCCTGCTAATTGATAAACCGACTCGAAATTATAAAGGACTAAGCTTATTGTCACGAAATCCATTACAAAAACCATTAAAATCAGGTTTCGGATTTCCAGATTATGTTCTTATTTTTTTAGGGTTCATCATTATGTTCTTAGAAAACTCGAAAATTCCATAAGATTTGGAATATAATTTGGATTAGTGGATGTTTTTCCATATTTTGATCTTTATTTTATCTATTAGATTTTCGAAAAAACTGTTAATAGATAATCAGTTATTAATTTTCGAAATATTTGATAATTTTAGATCATAAATAAATTAGGAAATAATATCCCAAAATCCCTCAAATTTTGGGTTTTAGTTATTATCACAAAATAACAGCTATTAACATGGTTTCGAAATCATAAATGGTCAAATCGCACAAGTTTTCCCTATAACAGTCGCACAAGATCAGAGAGAAGAAAAAAAAAAGTGTCTGATCGCACAAGGGAAAATCGCACAAGATTTGTGGATCGCACAAGACTTGTGGATCGCACAAGGCATTATTGATCACACAAGTTTTGGGCCTCACTGATCGCACAAATTTTTTGGGCCTAACTGATCGCACAAGTCCTTTATGATCGCACAAGTTTTGGGCTTTATTTACTTCGCACAAGTCTTGGGCCTCAACGATCGTACAAGGCATTACCGATCGCACAAAGCATCACTGATCGCACAAGATTCGAAATCTCGATCCGCGCTAATAGGTGGTTTGCTATTAAATACTTGGTTTTGTTAACACTTACTTAATTAATCAGAATCAGATAATTTTTGCAAAACCAAAATAGCTTAACTTGAATGAGCTTTTGATGTATTAATTCTGGCCAAAGCTGATTTAATACATCTATTTATTGTTCAAGTATTATTAAGAGCTATGTTAAGTATGCATTACAAACCTGAAATGTCTTAATTCTGGCCAAAGCTGATTTAATTCATTTATGTTTAGCATGACTTGACAAGTGCATAACTAAAGTGATTGTCTCATTTCTGGCCAAAGCTGATTTGTCACAATTACTTTGCACACATATTTAAATGATTACACTTCTGGCCAAAGCTGATTTGTCTTCATTTAAATAGAATTTTACTAAGTCTATTATTTTGATGTTAGTAATAGACATTATCACAGCTTCATAATTAAAATGGTCATTACTTATGCCTGCCTTAGTATAACATGCCCTTAGATCACATTAAGACTTCTTTCTTAGTATCATAATTTGCTCGTCTTATTTCCACTAACAGCACCCAATCAAGGGATTCCACCTTTGACTGGTGATAACTTTGCTGCTTGGAAGGATGCCCTCATGCTTACTCTTGGGCTGCTGGACTTTGATTATGCTCTAAGAGAGAATAAGCCAGCGGACCTTACTGCTACTAGTACTGCTGCTGAGCAGTTACTCCATGATAAGTGGACTAGGTGTAACCGCATGTCTCTCATGTTCATGAAGCAGTCCATTCATAACTCAATCAGAGGGGCCATTCCTGATTCTGAAGATGCTAAAACCTATCTGGCTTCTGTGGAGGATCAATTCAAGGGAACATCAAAAGCACACGCTAGCACTCTTATCCTCAAGCTGGTGACGACTAAGTATGATGGGAGGAGCGACATTCGCGAACACATCATGATGATGCATGACATGGCCAATAAGTTGAAGGGCCTAGAGATGGAGATCAGTGATGGCTTTCTTGTTCACTTCATCATCACTTCCCTTCCTTCGTCCTATGAAGCATTCAAGATCAATTACAACACTCAGAAGGACAAATCGACGATGAGTGAGCTGATCGCCATGTGCGTGCAGGAGGAAGAGCGTATGAAGATGGATCGCCATACTGATGTTGCTAACTTCACCACCTCCAGCTCAAAGAAGAGGAAGAACAATTATCCAAGAAAGGATGCTTCTAAGGTTCACAAGCCAAATCCAACTCCTAATACAAGTGCACCTTCCAGCTCTAAGAACTCCTTAGGCAAACCCTACTGCAAGTTCTGTAAGAAAACAGGACATAAGCAAAAGGAATGCCCTGACTTCAAGGAGTGGCTGGCTAAGAAAGGTAACGATTTTTTCATGATACTTGAGTCCTTTAATTTAAATGTTCCTGCTAATTCTTGGTGGTTTGACTCTGGTTCTATGGTACATGTTACCAATTCACTTCAGGGATTCCTTACAATCCGGAAGCTGGGAAGAAACCAAAGAACACTTAAAGTTGGAGATGATCGGGAATTAGAAGTGAAGGCCATAGGAACATTACAATTATTTTTGAAAACTGGTTTATGTATTAAACTTTATGATACCTTATATGTTCCTGAGGTAACTCGGAACCTTGTATCAGGACCAAAGTTAGACATGGACGGTTTTGTCGTTTCTCATGGTCATCGCAAACTCTCTATTCTCTATGATTCCGTTGTTTATGGTACTGGCATTCTGGATGGTGGTCTCTATAGATTAGAACTAGATGATAATTTCTCCAAATCTTTGTTGTCATATAATATTAATGAATCACTCACAAAGATGGAAAAGAAACAAATTCGAGACTTAGAGACTTCATCTATGTTGTGGCATCAACGTTTAGGCCACATCTCAAGAGAACGATTAAATCGTCTCGTAAAGGATGAAGTCTTACCTCCTCTCGATTTCACCGATTTTGGAACATGTGTCAAATGTCTTAAAGGCAAAATGACATTAGCAAATAAGAAAGGAGCCACTAGGAGCTCTAATTTATTAGAACTCATTCACACTGACATTAGTGGTCCTTATCAAATTGCTGGTATAACAGGACATACTTCATTTATCACTTTCATTGATGATTATTCTCGTTACATGTACTTGTATCTTATAAAGGAGAAATCTGAATCTCTAACAACTTTTAAAGATTATAAAGCTGAAGTTGAAAAGCAATTAGATCGTCAGATTAAAGTTGTGAGATCAGATAGAGGCGGTGAATATTATGGAAGACATACTGATGTGGGTCAAGCTCCTGGTCCATTTTATGAGTTTTGTAAGGGCCAGGGGATTGTGAACCAATACACCATGCCTGGTACACCTCAGCAGAATGGTGTCGCTGAAAGAAGAAATCGTACCCTTATGAACATGGTGCGCAGTATGTTAGCCAACACTAATTTACCATTATTCCTCTGGACTGAAGCGTTAAAAGCAGCTGTTCATATACTCAATAGAGTTCCTTCTAAGTCTGTCCCTAAAACTCCTTATGAACTTTGGACAGGAAGGAAACCGAGTCTTAAATATATGAAAGTATGGGGCTGCATTGCTGAAGCAAAACTTTACAATCCTTTCCTAAGGAAACTTGACCCTAAAACAGTTACCTGCTTCTTTATCGGGTATCCTGATCATTCGAAGGGTTATCGTTTCTATTGTCCTTCCCATGTCACCCGTATTGTTGAAACCAAGCGTGCTGCGTTCTTGGAGGATTTCAAGGTCAGTGGGAGCAGTACCAACCCTTACGATGAATTGCAAGAAGTACAAGACGCGGGGGGGAGAGACTCGTCGCTTATCATTACTCCGTTTACTCCTCTTGTACCCCATGCAACTGCACCTGAAGTCACTGCACAAAATCCATCTCCACAATCAGAACCCATTATACCTCATAACGAAGGCACATCAAACGCTCAAAACCAAGACAACGCTGAACCCGATAATCAACTCAGGAGGTCATCTAGGCAAAGAAGGCCTACTAATTGGGATGATTATGTTACCTACCTGACTGAAATGGATGCTGGAAAGCTCAATGATCCTATCTCTTATAATGAAGCCATTAGCAGTGATCAGTCTTCTGAATGGAACAAAGCAATGATTGATGAGCTTGAATCCATGAAGAAAAATGACGTTTGGGATTTAGTCGAATTACCCAATGGTACCAAACCTGTAGGTTGTAAATGGGTGTTCAAAACAAAACTGGATCCGAATGGGAACGTTGAACGCTACAAAGCGAGATTGGTTGCAAAGGGCTACACTCAGAAAGAGGGAATTGATTATCAAGAGACGTTTTCACCTGTCTCTCGTAAAGATTCATTAAGGATCGTCATGGCCCTAGTAGCTCATTTTGATTTAGAGCTGCATCAGATGGACGTCAAAACTGCTTTCCTTAACGGAGACTTAGACGAAGATGTTTACATGAAACAACCTGAAGGCTTTAAACCTGAAGGTCAGGAGCATCTAGTCTGTAAGTTGAAGAAATCCATTTATGGGTTAAAACAAGCATCACGTCAATGGTACCTAAAGTTTGATGAAGTCATGAAGAGGCAAGGTTTTATGAAGAATCAAGTGGATCAATGCACCTACCTCAAGATGAGTGGGAGTAACTTTACTATACTTGTCCTTTATGTAGACGATATTCTATTGGCAAGTAATAGTTTAGACATGTTGCATGAGTCGAAGCGTTTACTCTCGCATAACTTCGACATGAAGGATCTCGGAGATGCTTCTTACGTCATTGGCATCGAAATTCACCGAGATAGACACAAAGGGATCTTAGGATTGTCTCAAAAGACTTACATAGATCGTGTCCTTACACGTTACAACATGCAACAGTGCAAACCCTCCGTCGCTCCAGTAGTTAAGGGAGATGTTTTCGGTTCATTCCAGTGTCCGACAACAGAGGTTGAAAAGGAGCAAATGAGCCAGATACCTTACGCGTCAGTAGTCGGGAGCCTGATGTATGCTCAAGTCTGTACTCGCCCAGATATCGCTTACATTGCTGGAATGCTAGGTCGTTATCAGACTAATCCTGGCCTAGATCACTGGAAAGCAGCTAAGAAGGTCCTTAGATATCTGCAAGGGACGAAAGACTATAAACTGACATATAGAAGAAGTGATCATTTAGAAGTGGTAGGTTATTCTGATTCTGACTTTGCTAAATGCAAAGATGACAAGAAATCCACTTCGGGCTACATCTTTATGTTAGCAGGCGGACCTATCTCATGGAAGAGTCATAAACAACAGTTAACTACAACTTCCACAATGATGGCAGAGTACATTGCTGTTTACAACGCAACCTGTCATGGAATGTTGCTTAGAAATCTGATCACTGGACTCAAAATCGTCAATTCCATTTCTAGACCATTGAAGCTTTATTGTGATAATTCAGCTGCCGTTAGTTTCTCGAACAGTAACAGTTCGACTGGAGCTGGTTTATATCTTGATACAAAGTACTTGTTCGTACGTGAACGAGTTGAGGAAAATAATCTTTGTATTGAGTATATTAGTACTAAAGATATGCTTGCGGATCCGATGACTAAAGGTCTCCCACCTAAAGTTTTCGAAGAATATGTATCGAATATGGGACTTACTAAAGACCTTATTTAATGGCATATTGTACTAGCTTATGTTTTAATTAATAAAATTTCCTCAGTTTGATTTTGTATGTCTCTAACATATGTTCTGCCGGTGTAATGACATATAGACAAATATAAATACAAATCAGACGCTAAAGGGCTTACATATTTTGATCGTAACTGTTAGGTTTTAAATTGAGGCTATAGTATGACTAATGGGGGTCCTGAGTCGAATGATGATTCAACGGCTGTATTTCTCTGCTATAGTTCTTGGTTTAAGGCTAAAATGAGTGTTAACTCCTGGCCAGGCTTACCTAATACTCATGATAAAAATAACCATAAGTTTAAATATTTTGATAACAAATATGTGTTAACCTTCAATTTTGAAATAACCATTCGAAAGTGTAACAACTTTATAGGACCAACACATGGCTTTGACTTTTCAACATTTAAGTCTATTAAAAATGGTGGAGTTTCTTCAGATTTTCGAACTGATACGTTTTCTAAACTAAACAAACTCATAATATACAAGTTAAATTATGTTTTTGTTTTAATGTTAGAACTTATCTTTTCTTTCATTGTAGACTTTATTGGGTACGTCGAGGAATGGTTTCCACGGGAGGATACAACAACACGATATGGCAAACAATCCTACAAGATGGACTTAATATTGAGAGATTTGGAGTTTGTTCTCCTTTAATATCGTTTTTCTAATAATTTTCATCATACTGTATTGATTATTTTTCGCTAAATTAATAACAATTTCAGGGGTATTGCTCTAAGGTTGACATTGTGGGAGGAATATTGCGATCAAATGCAAGAGTACATCTCCAAAAATAAGGAAGAAGTACATATTGTACTTATTGTTCAGTTTGGTAGCGTCCATGACTACAAAGGTTTGTCATTTTCTGTAGATTTAACTTTTTATATTTAGTTATGATACTAACTTACTATATATTTTATATTAGGCACCATCAATGTCGCAAATGCGTACTACATTACTAAGTTGTTCATCGATGAACGCAATGAAGAGATTGTTAATTTCAAAAGAAGGTAAATCCGTGTGTTTTGTGATAAAAGACCGATTTCCATAACCTGAGTATTGTTAATTATACATTTCTTACATCATATACCTAACCTTTAACAGTTACATTGGGAAAACTTCTGTTACAACATCGACTCATCGTTCTATCGGCCAGTCTGGGGTCACATCTAATGAAGACGAGTTCTTACATAAGACTTTTTTCAGCACCATTCGTCAGATTAGGGAAATAGCTCAGGCATGTTCAATATTTAAATTACGCCCATATCAAACAATCACTTTCCCAATATGGATATTCTAAATAAGGTTTAGTGGTTACATATGCACATACGTTTTGCAGGTTGTGCATGTTATTGTTGTTGGTACTGTGAAGGCTATAGACAAAGATAGCGAATGATATTATCTTGGTTGTGAAACCCCAAGTTTGCTATTCCCGGAAGATGATAAGGGAAGTGATGATGTTGACCCAAAAGAAGTTTTAGTATGTACTAATAAAAATTGCAAAAGAGATGTTGTCCCTGCAGTTCACATGTATTCAATCAACATATACAATTATTATATATATCTTATTATTCAACTCAATATGTCAGAGACTGCCAATCTTATTAAAGATAAAAAACAATACAATTGACTGAATCAAAGTCGGTTGTAGAACGAACCGATTACAAAGAACGATACTAGAATATATAATAAAAATGGCTGATTGATTCACTAAAAAGGAGACTTATTCCAGACATACTTGAAGCAGAGGAGAAACACCTATATATACTTGAAAGACAGAGATGGCCACACAAACACAGGCTGGTAACGGCTAGGAGCAAGGGGCGAGAGACACTGCGAGGAACACGGCACATAAGAGGAAAGTAAATCAAAAATAGAATCAACCACAACTTCAAGAGAGCGGACGTGACGGCAGCGAACGAACTAGAACAGCAACCAACAATCCTCCAATTTTGACTTTAGAAACTTTAGAAAATGACATGAAAAGCCCTTCAACATTGGCAAGAAACAATGCAACCCTTCAACAAAATAAAACCTGCAAAACACACCCTTAACCAAGAAATAAGAGAGTGAAAAAAAGAAAGATGTTTGCCATTTAATTGGATTATTTTTTTAACACAATAACATATCTGCTAACTTGCTATACTATTAAATTGGAGTAAATTGCCATTTTAGTCCCTGAGTTTTGACCAAAATTGCCACTTTAGTCCAAATAGTTTTTTTCTTGCCATTTTAGTCCAAATAGTTTTGTTTTCTTGCCATTTTAGTCCAAATAGTTTTGTTTTCTGCCATTTTAGTCCCTGGGTTTGCCATCCACTACCACCTCCCACCATCCACCCCATCATAACCTTCTATCATCGCCACCACCTGCCTGCACCGTCACCACCCACCCACCCACCCCACCACCATCACCACCCACCATTTCCACCACCACCGGGCACTTTTACGCCACCCACGTCATTAACCAACATCACCGTCATCATCGTAAAACCAACAACCACCGCCATCATCTTCACTGTAAACTGGCACAACACCATCCCCATACCATCGCACCTGCAAAAAAAGAAAGAAAAATGTGGTTCGACCAAAATTCACCTAAGTTAAATAATTTTTTTTGAATGGAGTTAGTGGGTTGGATGAAAATGGCAACAAATGACAAAACTCAAGGACTAAAATGGCAGAAAACAAAACTATTTGGACTAAAATGGCAAGAAAACAAAACTATTTGGACTAAAATGGCAAGAAAAAAACTATTTGGACTAAAGTGGCAATTTTGGTCAAAACTCAGGGACTAAAATGGCAATTTACTCATTAAATTGGTACAAAAAATACTTTTCGATTTTAGGTACAAAGTTTCAATACAAGTAGAAGATTGCACTGGAATTGTAAATCTTACTCTATTTGACCGTGACACAGTCTAACTTTTGGGTTTATCTGCCAAACAGTTGGTTGACAAATATTTACAGGTAATTTCATTTTCTTTAAATTATATCCTATGTATTTTAAACAATAATTTGTTAATATTAAAAAAAAAAACTCATTTCATTTCCATTCTATTCATTGACTATTTTCTTTTATTAAACTGCGTGTACACGCGGGTTCTAACCTAGTGTGTATATAAAATAGTTAAATTTAAACTAAGATGCCTATTTCTCTTTTAACTTTAAATTTTGAAGTAAGATATCTAACCATATAAAAGACATTACTATTTTTTTAAAATAATAAAAACAAATGGCTCAACCTACAATTCCATAAATTTAAACAAATTCAATAGTTCAACCCGAAACCAAGTAGCCCTGTTTAAACTATACCTAAACATGTGAATTGTGCTAGATTCTTGTCAAGTTTTCGTGTTTGTCATAAATTCATAATCTTAATGGCAAGGGCTTGTTTGTAATGGGGTAATGGAATGGATGAGTTAATGAAATGGACAAGGTAATGGAATAGACAAGGTAGTTGAGTAGATCATTATCAATTCCATGTCATGTTTGCCTACCATATAGGAATGGAACGAATCATTACTTTATGTTGTTTGGTAGACAAGAAAAAAACGAAGGAATAAAATTGTTAGCGAGTGGCGATGGTGGTGACAGTGGGTGGTGATAGGTGGCAGGGGTGGGTGGCAGCAGTGGCGGTGGTGGTAGATGGTGGCGGCAATAGTTGTATCGATGGTGGTGGCAGGGGTGGGTGGCGGCGACAAGTGGTGGCGATGGCTGATGGTGAACATCAGCGGTGGTTGGCAGCGGCAGCGGTGGGCAGTGGTGGACGTCAGTAGTGGGTGGCATCAGCAAGGGGTGGCAGTGGGTGGTGGTGAAAATCGGTGTAGGTGGCAATGATGGCGGTGGTGGATGGCGACGGGCGGTGGCTGCGACGACAGTGCGGTGGTGTCAATGCTGGTGGCAACGGTAGTGGGTTATGGTGTTGTTAACGAATGATGAAAGAGAAGATGAAATGAAAGAAATATGGGGTGGATGTAATGATTTTGAAGGAATGGATTGCCTTGTGTAATGGGCGATTCCATTCCATTGACCAACCAAACACCATTTCCATCATTCCCTCTAAATGGTTCATTTAATTCCGCCTCTCATTCTTAAATACCAAACACTAGCCAAGTGTGTGTGCACTGTGTAAGATAAAAATCAATACCAAATATGGAATACATGAATAATATTTTTATACAATTACTTATAGAATTTGACATGGGTTCCAAAATCTGTGTTGGGACTGTTGTGAACATGAGTGGAGTGGTGAAGTATGGTGGGAAATAGGGGTTGCTTTGTTATAGTTGGGTGTTTGGTGATTGATGGTTGAACCCATGTTCTGGTGTGTTGTGTGTGTCTTAGTCAATGGGGCTCCATGTTCCTTCACATTCTTTGGTGGGTGATCTGGCCTTTTTGGTAATGGGTGAACTGTTTTGGTCCCTTTATGTCCTCATTTCCTTTAAGCCTATATTTGCTAATTCTTTCAAGACAAACAAAATATTATTGGTTACCCTACATACTTGATTTACAACTAACCAAATGATTATCATTCTAAAACATGTTATAAGTTTCATGATAGTTTTACGTTTAAAATGTATTTTTGACAACCAATTTGATAAACCGCTAATTAAATTGTAAACAACAGTCACTCAACATATATGTGTTTCTATACTAAATTATATTCCTAACGTCTCTCTTAAGATATCATATGCAACTCTTAGAATAGATTTGTAGAAATATTTAGACCTATTAACATTTTTTTAGTGATAATTCTTTTATACTTTGTCACCAAGGTTTATTTCTTTATGTTCACTTTTGACTTTGGTATTGCGTGTTTAGCTACTTATGCATGTCTTTAATAAGATCTGCATTGTATAAGAGGGTAGGGATCCTAAGAGAAGTCCACCCTATTTGAGAAACTTGAGAAGCAATCTGGACTACACATTTTCTCTAAGCAAAAAATGCAAAAAATGGTGAAAAAATGCAAAAAAAAAAAAAATTTGGAAAAATCGCAGCTTTTTCTTTAAAGATTTTTTTTTTTTTTTTTTGATTTATACACGTGTGTATATTGTTGATCTTTTAACTATACATATATGTATATTGTCAATTATACATATATGTATATATATGTTTAAAATTGAAAAAATATGTGTTATAAACCCTAAACCCTAAACCCTAAACCTTAAACCATAAACACTAAAGCTAAACCTTAATGCTAAATCCTAAACCCTAAAGCTAAACCCTAATGCTAAACCCTAAAGCTAAACCCTAATTCTAAACCCCAATGCTAAACCCTAAAGCTAAAACTAAACCCTAAAGTTAACCCTTAATGTTAAACCCTAATGCAAAACTCTAAAGCTAGACAGGCTGGCAAATCGTGTCCTAACAGGTTTAACAGGTTTCTGACAGCGCGCACAACATAAGTTTCAAACATGATTACGACTCGTTTAACTACTTTCTACCTCATGTTTATAAAACAGTTTTATGTTTTATGTACAAAGATGAATAAATGATAGATCCTAACTTTGTAATTTTAATTATTTTAAAAATTAAAAAAGTCAAAGGGTGTATTTTTCAGTCAAACAGGTCTAATCGTGTCTTAACAGGTACCCAATTGCCAGCCTAGACCTAAACCCTAATGCTAAACCCAAAAGCAAAACCCTAATGTTAAACCCTAAATGCTATTGCTAAACCCTAATGCTAAACCTAAAGCTAAACCCTAAACCCTAATGCTAAACCCTAAATACTAATGCTAAACTCTAAATAACATTTATTTTTCAATTTTAAACATGTATATACATATATGTATAATTGACAATATACATATATGTATAGTTAAAAGATTAACAATATACACATGTGTATAAATCCCAAAAAAGAATTTTAAAAAAAATAAAAAATTAAATCCTTAAAGAAAAAGCTGCGATTTTTCCAAAAAAAAAAATTGCATTTTCTTGCTTAAGGAAAATGTGTGGTCCAGAATGCTTTTGAAGTTTCTCAATTAGCATACTATTTCTCACATGATTCTTATCCTTGTACAAGAAGCCACTTGGATTATAAATTTGGATTAAATAGGTGCAAACAAAGAAGTTGAATTAAACTTTAAAATTATAATATAACATTATAGAATACATCACATCTAAAATCTAACATGACAAGTTGAGGGTAGAGATTTGTTATAAAAAAAATGATATGTGCAACATGAAACCTATTTAATAAAATATACATTTTATAATTATTTATATACATCGAACAACATGTTAAAAATTAAATTTTAAAATTAACAGCATTCTAAATAAATGTTTAATTTAAAACTTTTTTTAAAACTAGTTTGAAAAAAAAAATTAAATAAACCTTGTAACATACGGATTCATTATTACATAATATATAAAGGGAAAATTACGAATTTGGCCAAGAATAGTGTTGACTTACGAAATTGGCCACCTCATGCGTCCTTGGAGAGGCGCATCACGGATTCAAATGCGCGGGATGCGTCTGAAGTCTACGGGACGCGTCTTTGAAAATAATTCACTGACCGATGCGTCTGAAAGTACACGGGATGCGTCTGAAAGTGCACGAGATGCGTCTTGAAAACTTGAAGCGTCTGAAAGTGCACGGGATGCGTCCTTGGAGCGAGGCATCATGCACGGGATGCGTCGGGGAGCGGGATGCGTCCTTCAAGCACGGGATGCGTCTTTGAAGCAAAACCCAATAAAAAATGGACACGTGGCCACGGGATGCGTCCTTGGAGCGAGGCATCATGCACGGGATGCGTCGGGCAAGTTCCGGCGATGTTTTCCGGCGAGTTGCAGGGTTCCGCCATTTTTTCCGGCGAGTTGCAAGTTTCTGCCATTTTTTCCGGCGAGTTGCAGGTTTCCGCCATTTTTTGAGTTGCAACCAATGCATGTGACCTGCTGGAAAATGCCACTTGGTGACCTGCTGTGCGTTTTTAGAGTTGCAACCAATGCATGTGAGAGAAAGTACACATCTATGTCACTACCTCTTTGACAACATCGAATTTGATGGATGATTCCACCAACATATTCACCACCGGCGACCAAGAAACTGCCAACCAACAAGAACGGCTAGAGGTATGTTACTGGCGAGTTGCAACCAACTGTGCGTTTTTAGAGAGAGAAAGTAGAGAGAGAAGGAGATGATGCATATGTTTGAAGAGAAGCAGACAAGAAACCTGAAAAGGCTGCAAGCCTCGATTACTGAAAATGCCACTTGTCCATTTTCTATTGGGAGACGCATCAAATGCTTGATGAGTCTGTATATTGACGCATAAGGTGGCCAATTTCGTAAGTCAACACTATTCTTGGCCAAATTCGTAATTTTCCCATATATAAAACCCCAAAGTTATATAAAAGAAATTATAACATAAATATAAAGTAATTAATATTACAAATGACCAAAATCGTAAAAAAAAAAAAAAAAAACTTGATTTTAGTATAAAAAGTTTAAATTTTAACATTTTAGAAGTAAAAGCTCAAATGAAACAAGCCTAAGAGTTTAGGGATTTGTTTTGAAAACTTGAGTCTTTTTTTGGGTCCAAATTCTTGGACCGGGTCAAAAGTTTTGGGTCATGCCCATGTAATGGGCTGTTATTTTGGGACATATACCTTAAGCCCAAATGTTTGTAAGTATCTATATCTATACTATATAATAAAAGAAACCACTTTGAGAACACTTGTCATTATATTAGGCCATGTCTTATGGATAATTATAATTTTAATTTAATCTTTTCTAATTAATTATAGATAATCCTTTTACTAAATATTATTTAGTTTAATTATTACTTTTATATTTATCTATTTACTTCAAATTCAAACTTAGTTATCTAATTTGATATTAGAGTAAATTACGATTTTGGCCCATGTGGTTATATCATTTTTACCCTTTTAGCCCAAAAAATATTTTTTTAACATTTGAGCCCTCAATGTCTTTTCTTCTAACCCTTTTGGACCTCAACGTCTTTTTTTCTAACCCTTTTGGTATATAAAATTACATTTATTCAACCAGTGTAATAAACAAGGTTTTTAAAGATATATTTTTTATTATTTGGCATATAAAAAAGACGTTGTGGGCTCAGATGTTAAAAGATTCGTTTTTTGGCTAAAAGGATAAAAGTGATATCACCACATGGGACAAAATCGTAATTTACTCTTGATATTAACTATATATTTGAACGTTCTGTTTAGTTTGGTATCAAATAGATTTTACTTTTTTATTATTTGGTATATAAAATTACATTTATTCAACCCATGTAATAAATGAGGTTTCTTAAAAATGTATTATTTTATTGTTTGGTAAACAATATTACATTTATTCAACTCGTGTAAAACAAGCGGTTTTAAAGATATAACTTTTTTATTTGGTATATAAAATTATATTTATTCAACCCGTACAATATGGTTCTTATAGATATATTTTTTTATTATTTAATATATAAAATTATATTTATTCAACCCGTGCAATAAAAGAGGTTTTTAAAGATATATTGTTTTATTATTTAGTATATAAAATTCATTTATTCGACCCGTGTAATACACGGGGTTATAACCTAGTTTAAATTTAAGAGACTATAAGAGGTGAATTCTTCTATTAAATTATCAGATGTATATAAAAAAGGGTATTTTTTTTACATGAATGGTATTTTTGTTATGAAATACTGATTGGACTTGACTAATTTCAAAATATAAGTTGAGATAAATATTAGTGTAAATGATCGTTTTCTTTTATTGTTTACTTACTATTTAATGAAATGGTGAAATTCAGAAAAGATAAGAACTCGAATTTAAATGAATGACACATACCAGTTGAAAGAAAACTTGGTATAAATTATTTAATTTTATTATGTTTATTATACGTATATAGTTAATTTAAGAAGAACCAAGAACTTCTGTATTATTTATAACCATCTTTCGTAAATTTGAAATTTCTTTTTAAAGATAAATTTCTTTAATATTATCCTCTTTGGGATTTAAACATAAAACCTCCAAACCTAGGTGTTCTTAAAGATTGTGTATTTACCAATGGGCCACCAACCCCGTTGCTAATTCGAAAGGTTACTTATCTTTGTGTTACCGTATTTATACCAAGTTCTTATATTGAAATTCACGGGGTTGAACTTTCGATTCCTTGATGACAGAGGCGGATCCAGGGGTGTTTTGGGGGTTCCTAGGAACCCCTTAGGTTTGGCAAAAAATGGAAAAAAAAAATAGTGAAAACCTTGTATGATTTAGAAAAAAATTAGTAAGAATCTAACAAAAGGAACTTGGTGAAAAAAAATCCTGGATCAGCCTTCATAAACTCATATGAATGAAAAATGATACATCCTCATACTTCATAAATTTTCTCACGATGTTTATTGTTTCCACTTCTCTTTGTGGATATACTTTATATTTTCTCATTAATAACTTGATTGTAATAGTTTTATGATCAATATCCATATTATGTTGTAAAGATTATTTGATAGGACATATAACCACATGATTGATGAAAAGTCATATCCAAACAAAATTCACAAGGGAACATATTACTTTTTTTTGTCTTTCCATCTACAAGAAATTCTTGAAATCTATACTACAAGTATTCTAGATCTTCACGAATCTTTACATTTTATATAGTTCTTACTTCTTAGTTAGCTTTTGACATGACTCGACATACATAGTCTATGTCTAACATTTCTATGAAATATACCATTCAATTATCTAAATAGTTTGAGAAACTAAATCATTATTGTATCTATGGTTGCAGAAGTCGCTAGACGCTCCCAAATCGGTCGATTGAGGAGTTGCTAGTACTCAGACACCAGTGGCAGAGGTAGTGTACAAGCAGGAGTAGCACGTGCTACCCCTCAACTCCGTCTACGTAATGTAAATTTTTTTCCGGTTTTATATAAATGATACCTCTAAACAAATACGATGATACACCTAAATTTTTTTTTGAGATACCCCTGAATTTTAGGGCTAGATCTGCCACCGTCAGACACATTAAATCATAAAGAAATTAGTTTTCGGGAAATTATATATATGTCAAATGCCATAAGTTTCCTAATATTTATAACAAAATATGTGAATATCAATATAAAAAAAATACATGTTCATATAGTAAAACATTTCAAAAACATATATTATTCCTTGAAAAATAATATTCATTCCGTAATACGATAGACATGAGAATTATGTTTTATTTTCTTAAGTCAAACTCATTCCGAGTTGACCAATTATGTCCGATTTTGGCCGAGGTGGGCTACGTTTGATTGATTCTGATTAATTAGTTGGAGTTGAAGAAAATCGCATCGCCAACCAACCATGTAGCGATTACTCAACCTTGTAGACCTTGTTTTACAACAATGATTGTATCCAATTTCCTAATCTCCCAACTAAACAATCATAGATGAGACATCTAATCTAATCTCATATCGTATGTATATTTATTAAATAATTTGATTTCTTCAAGATGGCGATGATATTGAGTTATGCAAGTTAGCATATGCCGATACGTCCTCTTGTTTAATATAGTTATCCTCCCAAGCAAGCAAAGAGACTATGAGATGACCATGTAAGTGAATCGAGGTTTATCGATTTTCTATTATTTTATTATAATGTGTGTAATGCTTAATCTTTGTGACATTAACTAAGAAACAAAAATATGAATTTAGGTGCGGTTTGGGTTGTAAATAAAGAATATTGTAACCCCTACGTTTGTTTAATTTAGAGTTGTTATCCTTTTCTCCTTTAATAGATCTTGACATCTTGTGATCAAAACTTAACCTAGTAAGCTATATACAACCTAATATGTTTTAGTTGTATCAAAAAGCAATGCTTAATAACACATGTGAAAGATATTGTGTATTCATTATCAAGACACTAACTCTTATCCTTTTACATTTTATTGTATAAGATGTTGGTCATATATATGTCACAAATATACACTAAGATTTAGCATCAAATTTCTTTATAATATACATATCAAATACATGTACTCTTCACCCTTTTATTCTCTCCTTTTTCTTTTATTTGATGGTTTGTCTCTTTTTCTTGAAATTTTACCTCCTTCTTGATTGAAGGGAAAATTACCACCCACAACACCTACTTTCTTGTCATATATTCCATCTTTCACACACACATATTGGAGTCGTATGCCCTTTTATTCTTTCCCTTCATCATTGAACAACACATTGTTGTCAATTTTCTTTATGCCATGCTTTATTCTATTATATTCTTGTTTGTAGATTGGATTCTAAAACATTTTTATTTAATAAAAGATGTTACCATCTACTATATACAAATCTTGATGATAACCATCTATACATCATGTTTTAATGCCTCTATTTTCTATGATTTTTTAACAATTTTTCTTATTTTTATTTAATAAAAGATATCATTGATTACAAGTTTATATGAAATTTTCTAACCCAAAATGTTAGGTATGGGATCGTTTTCGTCCCCGATTGAAGGCTATCAAACTATTGATGATTGTTATCAAGATAAAGTTTTTATTTTGATTCTCTTTATTTCTTGTGTGCAAGTTATGGTCACCCAAACATATATTCTCCTCAAAAGGAGTACTCATATTCAAATCCAAATAAATAAAGGAAAAAAGAAAAGCAAAGAGAAGTCAAAGTCTATGGGCAAAACTGTAACAAGCCTAATAAATTTTTATTTTCTGTTTTCTTTTTCTTTAAAAAATATTATTAAATTGATACTTTCATGTTATAAAAGTTGCAAGCTTCATTGCACATATAGTTAATTAGTTTTTAAGGTACTCAAACGTTGTTGAAGACATTCAAGTGTTCTTGATGTTTTGGACAATCACTACCACCCACCGTACACCACCACTTGACACCCGTTATCCTCCGTCAAAGATCTAAGTAAAAAAAAACATAACAAATTTATAAATTCAAAAAATAAATCGTTTGATGTTTTTTGAATAACCATCGTCTCCTATAACCACTCGACATGAATCACACCTACCAAAAATCCACAAAAACTCAAAAGAAGTTTTTTTTATCTCAAACAAATCAAAACTCGTTTAAACACATGTCACACAACTACATACACTAACATCTCGCACGCATACACAACTATATCGAACATACATACATATGTCCACACAACTCGCTCTAAGCAAAACGAGCACACGCATGACACATCACATACACACTCAATTAATCAATAGAGTTAAATGTCATTTTAGTCCATGTGGTTTGGGTCATTTTACTAGTTTAGTCCAAATGTTTCATTTTCGCCTGTTGGTCCAAAAAGATTTCATCGTTGCCATTTTAGTCCACTGGGTTAACTTCATCCATTTTTTCCGTTAACGAGAAGGGCAATTCAGTCATTTTAAATATAAATCTGTTAACTAGAAAGGCAATTCGGTCTTATAAAATCACCAAATTGCCTTTCTCGTTAACAGAAATAATGGATGAAATTAACCCAATGGACTAAAATGGCAACAGTGAAATCTTTTTGGACCCACAGACGAAAAATGAAACATTTGGACTAAAGTGTCAAAATGACCCAAACCAAAAATGATATTTAACTTTAATCAATATGAAATTGTAGTCTTCTAGAGTATTGATTTAATTGTTTGGAAAAATAAAACTTTATAAAAAAATCAAATGTTGTAATCATATATTATCCTTTTGATTTTATTAATCAATAAAAGCTTCGTCTATTAACTCCACCAATATGAAACAGCAAATGCCTATTTTTAATTATAACATTTTTTTATTAATTTATTTGTTTTCCTCAACTACTAATTGTATGAATTAAAAAGGCAAAAAGTTTGGTAAATGGACTTAATAATCCAAACATTTGGTCATCCACCTAAACCACGCTTTAAACATTGGAGTTGGAGCGTTTGTTTCTTGATGTAAAACAAGTCTCAAAATCAACTAAATGTCACAAACCGATCAATCATACTTTTCTTTTCTTACAAAACCAAATTTTGAGTGATTTCCACAAACAAGTCTTTAGAAAGTCCCTTTGAAACAAAACAAATTAACCTAAAAATCAAATGCATTCTAGCCTCTTGCGTGTAGCTTTACGAGAGAATTTAAGAAGCGATTCATGTTCAATCTCTAACACCGATAAAAAGAAACATAATTTATCAGAAAAATCCTTACTAACTGTTAGACCAGTTTGATCGGACTACCATTTGAGCAAGACAAAAAAAAAGTTTAATTTGCCTTTATGTGATACATATAAGACGATTGGACATGAGCTTAGGGTTTTTCGAGATTCAACTTTTTTTAATGTTGATTATTAATTATAATTCAATTAGATTTAGACTTTTAGAGAGGTTTTTTGTGATATTCTTGTATGGTTATTTCTTAATATTGAAACTCTGATTTCTTTTGTGATATTTTTGTATGGTTATTTCTTAATATTGAACTCTATTTTCAATTTTTATGTATCATGGTTATTTTTAAAATGCACATTCAAACTAGCCTTTTGACAATTTAAATGTTTGGTTTGTTATTTTCTCATGAATATTAAATTTTATTGGTGCATTAAATTAGATAAATATAGTTGGAGAATTAGTGGCACCGAGTGGTTTAGGATGCATCAAATGCTTTTGACAAACTAAAAAGCCTATAGTACCCATGCCTCCACCAAAGTTTAGACTTTAGAAGTTGTTAACCCATCGCAAGGTGGTAATATCCAATCATCCACTTATTTATGCAAGTAAGGGTTTTCTTAATTTTGCAATCATATATAAAAAATGTTATAAATTTTGTTATATACTTGTTATCAAGTTGTTAACTCATGGACAGCCCGAGTTTGTATATCATGTTCAATATATCATTGCAACATAACAATGGTAATGTATGTGTTTTTTTTGTTTACAATGGTGATGAGCTATGGTATTCTTCATATTATTTAGGGATATTACATTTAAATAATCTCAATTTTCATCAATTGGCATATATTACTCTCAACTTTCGATTTGTATTACACCACTCCTTACTTTCAACTTATTTGCCGATAGTACTCCTAAACTAACCCAACACTAACCCAGTTTGCTGACATCAGTTGCCACGTCATCAAAAAATTCCGCATCAGATGCCACGTCACCACACAAGTGTCACATCAGCAAAAAACTAAATGGGTTACGGTTTAATTAGTTTGGGGAGTAAATTGCCAATATCGTCCCTGAGGTTTGGTTATGTTTGCTATTTGCATCCAAAACAACTTTTTGTACAATATAGTCCTTCACTTTTGAGATTTTTTGCCATTTTCATCCAAACATCTAATTTGCTTTATTTTTTCTATCAAACATTTGGATGAAAACGGCAAAAAATCTCAAATCTCAAGGACGATTTTGGCAAAAAAAAGTCAGACGTTTGGATGAAAATGGCAAAATATCCCAAAAGTGAAGGACTATATGGTACAAAAAAGTTGTTTTGGATGAAAATGACAAACATATCAAAACCTCAGGGACGATTTTGGCAATTTACTCTAGTTTGGGAGTGTTATCGGCCAATAAGTTGAAAATTGGGAGTGGTGTGGTATAAATCAGAAGTTGAGAGTGTTATCGGTCAATTGATGAAAGTTGAGCTTATTTAAATCCAATATTAGGGTTTTTTTATTTATTCAATCATAAACATATATAATTGACAGGATTAGTAATTTATTATTAACATAATACAAATAAGGAAATGATAAAGACGAGCGTTCCCCCGATAAACTATACCGTCGACTGACATTTGACAGTCGTTGTACCACCACAAGAGTAAAACCGTCTGGCGTAACACACGGTGGGTTTAGTTTTGAGTTAATAGCCAAAATGGTTCTTGAGGTTTGCTCACTTTTGCCACTTTAGTCCAAAATCCAAAAATTTTAAATATGGGTCCCTGAGGTTTGCATTTTGTTGCCATTTTAGTCCAAATTTCAAAAATCCTTGTTTTGACTGTTGCAACCAGCCTATTTTGTCCTTTTGCGCAGGGGTATTTTGGTCATTTTTATGAGTTATTATAACAAACCCAGATCATCTCTCTCAAAGCAGATCAAGAACCCAAATCAACTCTCTCTCTTCTCTCTCTTTATAGCACCACCGCCACCTCCTCCCCCTTCTCACCACCGCCACCATCAACACCCACCCCACAAGAACCTCCTCTCTCTCTAAACACACCTGACTCTCTCTCTTCTCTCTCTCTCTCTCTATAGCTTTTACCCTCTCTTTCTCTCTCTAAACCTCGCCGGAGGCGATGATGATACAACAACTCTATGCACCTCCTCTCTCTCTCTAAACACACCTGACTCTCCCTCTTCTCTCGCTATATATAGCATTTACCCTATTTTTCTCTCTAAACCTCACCGGATGTAACACCCCATGTTTCTGAAGTCAAAGTCAAGGGCAAAGTCAACGATCGATTTCGCGCGACTTGACTAGTAGTGAATTTCTTTTATGTGTTTATTTTAGTTGTATTATGTGGAGTAAGTGCCAATAATCACCATAATCGACGTATGTTATTCGCTATTTAATCGACTTACGACTGTGAACTATAGGAAGTAACAATGCGATAAAGTCAACTAAACGCAAATCAATCCAATTTAATCGCTTAATCGCTATCGCAATCGCAACTCGAAATACGCATTTTGGATATTTTTATACGTGTGTGTGTGCCTTATGTGTTACTTGTGCATGTTTATTTATGTTATGTAACAACTCTCATTAAAAGTCCTATTTATTTTATTATTTTATCCAATACGAAACCCTAATTAAGACACCCAAGTTATTCTACACAAACCCTAAAATTTTCAGAACAATCAGAATCAGGATCAGGGCCCCTAAAACTCAAGGGGGGTATTCCCTATTGACGATTATCCACATAAAACGTTGTCAAAATTTAAATTTACAAAACTGTCGACTCAGCAAGCCTACACACACACGGGGCTACTCTATGAATTTTTTTGTATCCCTTACGGACCGTAAGGGATAAGGCTTACGGTCCGTAAGCTTGTCAATTTTTGTGTATAAATAGCAGACTTTAGGACTGGAATTTGGGCGCTTGAACGACGTAAAAAGTCGAAATATACACTGAGTTATGTTCTGTTTACTATCAAAACACACACGGATCACAAATCGTCGCCTCAATACAGGGTATTAACTCGATCGCTGCTACGATTCAATGTCCGATCGATTGAAACTATCCGACAGGATGTTTAAGCGCTATCCTTTGTCATTAATCGTGATTCCGACAGGATGTTTGAGTACCACCCGAACTCGGGGAATACTCTGTCATTCGTTGTGAATCCGATGGATGTTTAAGTGATTGCAGTTTGTCATTCGTTGTGAGGGTTTTAATCTCGTGAGTTATCGTAATTGCTGTATTAAGTTACTTACCTAGTTAGTGTGCACTAGGTTACAAGGCTAAATCAATAGGCTAAGCTCTGCCTGTATAAATCTGCAACATATCAAGGCTTATCTGTAGACTAAACTTTGGCCATATGAATCTGCATGTTTATAATGTGAGTCATTCTCTTTTTATCAAATTACTTTCAAAAGCATGTTTATTTCAAAGGTTATAATTACAGTGATTAAGTTTTTGTAATCACCAAGTTACAACCGGTATGTGGGGTTTTGTATACATTACTTGATAATCTTCACCATTGGGGCAGCCAAGGGGTGATATGACCATAATCACAGACACCATTGGACAACAGGAGGGCCAATGGGTCGAGTGACAAAGTACTGTGGGTAGTTGGTTTGATATCAGAAACATTGTAATCTCTCTTAATACTGTAAATTATAACAAACGTGTCGTTTTAGCAAAATGAATGAACTCACCAGTATTTCCCGCTGACAAAACCTTTTTCAAACATGTTTCAGGTAATTACAGTAGATTGGAGTAAGAGTTGAATACGGCACTGAAAGGCTTCAAGAAGTGGCTTATTTTATTAATTAAATCAAATTAAGAAATATTGTTTTATGTAATCAAATTTATCTTTATTAAAGCTACCTTTGTAAAACTTGGGTTTTATCCCATCTATTTAATAAATAAAATCCGGTGTTTCTAAACTCTGATATTTTTCCTAACTCACGGTCCTGATGAAATTTCCGCTGCAATGTTTTCAAAATAATCACCGGTACCACGTGCCTGTTCGCGGCTCCCGATTCCGTCCAGGGTGGGTTGGGGGTCGTGACAGAAGGTGGTATCAGAGCCACTGATTTAAGTCAATAGGTGTTGTAATAAAATACCTAAATTTAAACAAAGAGTTAGGTACTTGATATTTTATGGTAGCACTCAGGATAGTATTTAGACTTGAACTTAAGAAAAGATGCCTTAGTATAAGCTTCGAGATAAGCTAAAATACTTGTGTAAATAAAATGTGATGGATTTTGTATGCCGTAAGAATAACGATTAGAACATTGCAGGCCATAGCACTTAATTGCTATTAATTCTTGCTTATTGATATTACTTGGTCTAAAATAAGATATGTTACGGGAATACAAATTTCCTTAATTCTGGATAAAAGCCCTAATAAAAGAGACACTTTTAAATCTTGAAAAGATACTATTTATGGGAAATAGAAAGTTTTCTCCGACAATACTGGGTATGGTGTAGCAGACTCTCCAGTTTGTCCGGATATACTGGGATTACCTCTCCGGCGCGAACCGGATAAGACGGGGTATATAATATGTCAAACAAGTGACAAGATTTCCCTAAATAGTATCATGACCAGATATTTGACTGGTTCTAGGAAATACAAATCTGTTAAATACATTATGAAGTGTATGTATATCACAGTATGTGAAAAATATGATTATATAGATATGTATATCTATAAGAATTCCAAAAGTCAATTAGGAATAAAGCACAAGCATCTGTGTCTAGATTTCTTTATCAGGAATTTCTTTTCCGATATCAAACATTATTTCGTTTGATCATCTACCTCGTAACTCGAGCGACAATAATAACAATGGAAACCCATTAAGTTGGGACACCATCAAAAGTTACCAAAGCATTATCATAGACTATTAACACAAGTAAGAAGCATGAAAAGTTGTGTTAATGCACAAGAAAACACATGAAAATTTAATTATAAATCCACATACGTTGAAGTATATTACACACGATTTCCAAGACAAGACCTTTGGAAAAGATAAATTGGGCACGATGACACTAATGCTAATTTCGTCAGTAGAAGAACTACTAATAAAAAAGAAGCACTTTGCCACGCGATCCTACAAACGACATGAATCTCGCTGAGGTACGTTGTAACAAGATTTCACAACCGTCGGTGCACAGTCTAATCAGATTCATAATTATTATCACTGCAAAAGGAGTCACATACCTTTGCAAATTCCCTATTTCATTTTATTCGACATTCCCTAGTAATGTCACTTAACAACGGTTATCACACAAAATTCCAGATAAAAGTTCTTATATTTCTTTCATTGAAATTCTGATTTCTGCATATAATAAGTTGACTTTCGTGTTTCTACTCCCTTAACGGTCATCATACCATGAGGATTTCTTTCATAGTAGTGAATATTGATTTATTTCATTTCTTGGTAAATCCACACATTACACATGCACTGTTTGTTGCGCATGTGGTTCGTTTGATTTATGAAGACCACTGGAGGGCTTCATTCCGATTTGTTATTTTATCAAAACTCAAATATCATTTCGCTATACTTGATTTTTGGTACTGTAAACCGCATTATTACAAAACGATAACTCTTTGATATCGAGTCAATGAATTTCTTGAAAAAAAAAACTCAAATTTCTTTACATAATTTTTGTTGTGCCCATGTCCAAACTTATTAAAACTCATTTTGTTTAAACCGAGTTCAATTATTTGAAATTGCTCGCATTACATATTCAATTCAAGGTTCCATATGATGAATTAAAACCATCATATTCGAAATAATCTTAACAAGCATTTTAATTTCTTAAACTATAACATGCTTGTGTGATCCTCGACTTCATTAAATCATTTCTTTGATCACGATCACCTTGTGGTGATGTTTTCACAAAATCTGAAGCTTGCGTTAATCTCGGATTTAATTATTTGATCATTTATATTGAATCCGCTTGGTTGATTTATTCTATACAAGCAATCTTAACACAATCATGTGCTAAGATAATGATACGCAAATTCATTTCATATTTCAGTGTATCTCTTAATAATTCTTACAACATCAATCGAGCCTTTCGTGATATTATTGCTTTATCATCGTTGATCGAAAAAAACATTATATAAATATAAATATAAATTTAATTGATATAGTATTCCTATATTTAAAATTCTTGTTAAACCATTGAGGTGAATAATTTATATTTTTATATATATACAAAATTATGTTTAAGGTATACTCTTATTTAAATTTATATTTAGTTTTATTATTAGTAATAATAGTAGTAGTGTTAATATTATTTTTAAATACTAGGATTATTATTGAGGGCAGGTATTGGATAGCCTAGCCTTAATTAGGCATGGACTGATCACCTATGCTTAAATAAGGCAGCACTAACCAATATCCAACCATGATAATAACTAGTTAATGTATATAAATTAAGTCATCATACTTATTTAGTAAATTTTAATTATATATAAAAATATTTTACTTTGTACTGTAAGGAGAAGACATATTTTCATAAAATAATACAAGAATTAGAGGGCCGAATAAAATTATATAAATAATTGTCTATCACATGTTTTGTGGTAACTATGTACCATAACGCTTTAGCAAGAAAATGACCATATAAATAATATGATAGTCATCAACTACGTTGGGTTAAGGGAACATTATGATATATAAGAATAGTCCTCATTTTCACTTATTTACAACATTTGTAAATACCTTCACAATGTTATATGGTTTCAAAATAAAAATAAGTAATCACATAGAATCGATCCATTAAGTGATATATATTTACAAATTATTTTACAAATACTTTTGTACAATAAATATTTTTACACCTTTAACGTTATAAATAAAAGTGATTTCTTTTACAAAATAATAATACTAAAATATTTTGTAAATGTAATAACTTCATTGTGGTGTTTTGTAATATATATTACATAATAAATATAAGTTATTTTACATAGTATAGTAAAATACTAAAAATGGTGACCATTTACATATATTAAAAATGCGTAACAAATAATATATATTACATTTGCTTTACAAAAATAATATAATGGTTGGTCATGCCAAAATAACTTGTTCTTATTATATTTCAATCTATAGAATATAGTATGAAAAATATGGTCACTACTAGTGTACTATCACATTATTTCATAATTAAAACAACTTGGAACTCTAAACAATGATACACTAACTTTATTGTCTTTTGGTGTATCTTTGCAATTCACTCATCTCAACACATGATTGTGTTAAGATTGATTTTATAGAATAAACCAATAAAACAGATTCAATATAAATAATTAAACCCGTATATAAGGTGTGCAACAAGATTAGCACAAGCTTCAAATTTTGTGAAAATGTCACCACAAGGTGATCGTGACCAAATAAATGATTTAGTGAAAGTGAAGACCAAAACAAGTCTGTTATGGTTCTGAATAGATGAAATTTTTGACAGAATGTATTTATTTAAAAACTTCTGTTTATATTAGGGTTAAATAATAACTTAACTTAGATATTACATATCAACGATTACGTCTGGAATCATTTCTGCTTCTTGCGTAGTAAGTACGAATGCTCGCGCGTTTTTCTTAGCTCCGTCTGCAGTTCTGGCCTTGTTGTCAGGTGCTTTGGTTAGTTTCGGGCAATATGGTTTGACGTGTCCTTTTTCTCCGCAATTGTAACAGACATTAGTTTTCCTTCTACACTCTTCCTCTATATGCCCGATCATTTTGCAGAAGTCACAGTAGGGTGTTCTCCTAAAACGACATCTTCCTGAATGCTTTTTGTTACAATTTCTGCAGATAGATTGTTCCAGTGACGGTTCAGTTCCTGTCTCTTTGAATTCTTGAAAAATTTTATGGGCTAACTCTTTCTTCTTGTTTTCTTCTCTTGTGCGGATTAGTCCATCTGTCAACATGTTAGCTAGTTCGACTGCTTCTTCAATAGTCTGTGGTCTAACAGCCTTGACTATGTCTCGGATTTCGCTAACTAATCCCCAAATATAACGAGAAATTAGTACGTGTTCTGGCGAAGCCAGAGTTGGTACCATTCTTGCATATTCGAAGAACGTTGTCGTATATTCACGACAATTTACATCTATCATTTTATGATTTAGGAACTTGTTAGCTATTCGTTCCTTTTCATAAGGAGGACAAAATTTCCTTTCTACCATTTCCTTGAATTTTTCCCAGTTCATGGCATAAGCCATGTTACTTCCTTTTGCCTGAAGAATTGTATTCCACCATTCTAAGGCTTCTTCCTTGAAGAGGTTAGATGCATACATCACCCTATCTTCTTCAGCACATTTGCTGATTGTAAGAACAACTTCCGTCTTTTCCAACCATCGCAGAGCAGCCGTGGCTCTTTCACTGCCTGCGAACTCAGTTGGTTTACAAGCTAGAAATTCTTTGTAGGTACACCCGAGAGTCATCACCTTCCTTTTCTTGGGAAATGGGGTTTTGATAATATCATCATTGCCTCCATTGACACTATGGTTAAAACTGTCGTCATGGGTATGCTTGCTATTCACAACTTTGGTAAGTTCTACGGGGTTTTTAACAGCTTTAATTATTAAAGGTAAAGCATTAGCTATTCCTTGAGTTATTAGATTTTCTATAGCATTTTTATCCAAAGGATTTTCATTATTAGCATGAACTTCTGGATTATGTGGTACTTCATTCGACATCTGAATTGCAAACATTTTCACTTATTAATATCACAGAATAATTAGAACAAAACAATACTTTCCAGTATATTATATGTGCATCTTGACCTATATATATATATATTCATATATAACACATATGTTAATTTGTATCAGTTTCCTAACTTTATTGTTTGGGTATTAAAAGAACACCTAAATAGCTTTAAGCAAGTGGCTCTGATACCACCTTCTGTCACGACCCCCGACCCACCCTGGACGGAATCGGAAGCCGCGAACAGCCCAGTGGTACCGGTTATTAATTTTATAAAATATTGCAGCGGAAATTTCATCAGGACCGTGAGTTAGGAAAAATATCAGAGTTTAGAAACACCAGATTTTATTTATTAAATAGATATATCAGAGTTTAGAAACACCGGATTTTATTTATTAAATAGATGGGATAAACCCATGTTTTACAAAGGTAGCTTTAATAAGATAAATTTGTTTACATAAAACAATATTTCTTAATTTGATTTAATTAATAAGCCACTTCTTGAAGCCTTTCAGTGCCGTATCCAGCTCTTATTCCAATCTACGGTAATTACCTGAAAAATGTTTGAAAAAGGTTTTGTCAGCGGAAATACTGAGTGAGTTCATTCCATTTTATAAAATATATTGTGATACCTTACATCATTAAGGTTTTTATATTTATTTATATTTACCCAACTCAACCAGTGTTTGTCACATGGTGGCAGTTCCGATGTGACAGTAGTCATATCATTCATTGGCTCACTTTCGTCCGATAGTGAATTTATCAAATAATTATATTTTACTATTATTCAATTTATCTGTCAATAGGCGATTCATGTGACAGTGGTCATATCACTGTTGATCATTCTTTCAACTAGTGACTCTGGTCATATCACTGTTGATCATTCTTTCAACTAGTGATTCTAATCATAACACTGTTGATCATTCTCTCAACTAGTGTCTTTGGACATGTCACTGTTGATCATTCTCTCAACTAGTGACTCTGGACTTAGTTGTGTCCTGTGACATTACTTTGTCAAATATATTACTTATGGCACAAAACCATTTAACCCAGAGAATGACATATATCATTTTATGTCAAACTACTATAACTTATCAAATATAATATGTTAATTAAATCATTGTAATATCAATATTTGATATATTAACGTGACTAAAAATATAATCTTCGTATAGTAGAATACATTATACTTGACTATTTTATTATGGTATACACCATTTAGATTTATTTTAAACATACATTAAATTTATTAACGATTTAATGTTAAAATAATATTAGTTATAAGCTATGGCTATTGTGGCATGATTCCCACTGTGATTGTGGTCATGCTATTATTAGCTAACTTTCTGGCTAATAGTAACGAGGATCAAATAATGTATAAAACCTCTCATACCAGCAGTTATTATAGAATATAAAAATTTAATTACTGTAAGTATAACAGGTAAACCTTTATGATTTTTGGAAAACATTTGTAAATATAATTGTATCACAAAAAGGTGATAAAACTGTGAGAAAAGAGAATGGACTCACAAACGGTGAGAAAAGAGAAATGAACTCACATTGCAGATTTCTACGGGCAAAGTTTAGTCTACAGATAAGCCTTGATATATTGCAGATTTATACAGGCAGAGCTTAGCCTATTGATTAACCTTGTAACCTAGTGCACACAAACTAGGTAGGTAACTTAATACAGCATTTTACGATAACTCACGAGATTAAAACCCTCACAACGAATGACAAAGTGCAATCACTTAAACATCCATCGGATTCACAACGAAGGACAGAGTTTTCCACCAATTCGGGTGGTACTCAAACATCCTGTCGGAATCACAACTAATGACAAAGGATAGCGCTTAAACATCCATCGGATAGTTTCTATCGATCGGACATTGAATCGTAGCAGCGATCGAGTTAATACCCTGTTTGCGGCAGCACCCCGCTATACTAATTAGTGTTTTTGGTAGTAATCAGACGATAACTCAGCGTACGAATTGAGTTTTTACGTCGTTCAATCGCCCAATTTCCAGTCCCAACTCCTGCTATTTATACATGAAAAATGACATGCTTACGGACCGTAAGCATCAACCCTTACGGTCCGTACGGGACATATTTTCAGTATAGGGTGGCCACGTGTGGGACTAGGCCTGCAGAGTCGACAGATTTTTAAATTTCGAATTTGACAACGAGATATGAAGATAATCGTCAAGTGGGAATATCCCCCCCCCCCTGAGTTTTAGGGGCCCTGATCCTGATTCTGATTGTTCTGAACATTTTAGGGTTTGCGCAGAATCACTTGGGTGTCTCAATTAGGGTTTCCTATTGGATAAAATAATAAAATAAACAGGACTTTTAATGAGGGTTGTTACACTAGTCACTTTGGAAATTATATCATTTCATTTCATTCGTTTGTCATCGATTTCTTGAACTAATTCAGTTGAACCATTGAATCTTATTTATTGTACAACTCGTATTCACAAAATTTGATATTTTAATTTTGTGTCATCTACCTTAATATTGTTTTTATTGATTAAAATATGACATAAATCTAAAAGAAATATCATAGCCCAAATCTCGAAGATGAGATTTTTATTAAGGTGGGGAAAATGTAACAACTCTCATTAAAAGTCCTATTTATTTTATTATTTTATCCAATACGAAACCCTAATTAAGACACCCAAGTGATTCTACACAAACCCTAAAACTTTCAGAACAATCAGAATCAGTATCAGGGCCCCTAAAACCCAGCGGGGTATTCCCTATTGACGATTATCCACATAAAACGTTGTCAAAATTTAAATTTACAAAACTGTCGACTCAGCAAGCCTACACACACACGGGGCTACTCTATGAATTTTTTTGTATCCCTTACGGACCGTAAGGGATAAGGCTTATGGTCCGTAAGCTTGTCAATTTTCGTGTATAAATAGCAGACTTTGGGACTGGAATTTGGGCGCTTGAACGACGTAAAAAGTCGAAATATACACTGAGTTATGTTCTGTTTACTATCAAAACACACACGGATCACAAATCGTCGCCTCAATACAGGGTATTAACTCGATCGCTGCTACGATTCAATGTCCGATCGATTGAAACTATCCGACAGGATGTTTAAGCGCTATCCTTTGTCATTAATCGTGATTCCGACAGGATGTTTGAGTACCACCCGAACTCGGGGAATACTCTGTCATTCGTTGTGAATCCGATGGATGTTTAAGTGATTGCAGTTTGTCATTCGTTGTGAGGGTTTTAATCTCGTGAGTTATCGTAATTGCTGTATTAAGTTACTTACCTAGTTAGTGTGCACTAGGTTACAAGGCTAAATCAATAGGCTAAGCTCTGCCTGTATAAATCTGCAACATATCAAGGCTTATCTGTAGACTAAACTTTGGCCATATGAATCTGCATGTTTATAATGTGAGTCATTCTCTTTTTATCAAATTACTTTCAAAAGCATGTTTATTTCAAAGGTTATAATTACAGTGATTAAGTTTATGTAATCACCAAGTTACAGCTGGTATGTGGGGTTTTGTATACATTACTTGATAATCTTCACCATTGGGGCAGCCAAGGGGTGATATGACCATAATCACAGACACCATTGGACAACAGGAGGGCCAATGGGTCAAGTGACAAAGTACTGTGGGTAGTTGGTTTGATATCAGAAACATTGTAATCTCTCTTAATACTGTAAATTATAACAAACGTGTCGTTTTAGCAAAATGAATGAACTCACCAGTATTTCCCGCTGACAAAACCTTTTTCAAACATGTTTCAGGTAATTACAGTAGATTGGAGTAAGAGTTGAATACGGCACTGAAAGGCTTCAAGAAGTGGCTTATTTTATTAATTAATCAAATTAAGAAATATTGTTTTATGTAATCAAATTTATCTTTATTAAAGCTACCTTTGTAAAACTTGGGTTTTATCCCATCTATTTAATAAATAAAATCCGGTGTTTCTAAACTCTGATATTTTTCCTAACTCACGGTCCTGATGAAATTTCCGCTGCAACGTTTTCAAAATAATCACCGGTACCACGTAGCTGTTCGCGGCTCCCGATTCCGTCCAGGGTGGGTTGGGGGTCGTGACATGTTATATGTGGTAATCAATCGAATCGCAATCAAAACGCAAAAGCAATCGAACTCAATCGCAATCGAAATGGTATGATAATTGGTGGAGAAAAGATAGAGCGAGATATGAGTAGTTGGGATTAAAAGTAATTTGACTAGAAAAACTCTATCGCATCGAATGCTCGCAATCGCAATCGAAACAGCAAAAATCGTCGCGCCGAACACCCGAACCAAGTGCCATCCGGCCGGATTGCCATCCGACCGGGTTGCCACTTGATTGTGGTGATAGGCTGCCATCCGACCGAGATGACATCCGACCGGACTGTCATCCGGGCGAGATGCCATCCGACCGACCTGCCCATTTCCTCTTTTGGAATCCTATAAATACCCATGTCACTTTCATTCTTTCTACTTTTGGCAACTCTCTGTCCGAACAGCCCGTGCTCCTCACCTTTTCTTCGATTTCTCTTAATTCCGGTAAGATCTCATCCTAAAACTTGTACTTCCTTAATCTACACGCACTCCTACACCTTTCTATCTTTTAAATCTTAACTTTTAACTGTGAAATCATTAAGATTTGAGGTGTTCTAGGATGACGTCATCATGGTGTTCTTATGAACTCCATGTGTTGGCTTCAATCCATCAAGAACAACTTAGATCTAACCGATTTCCACACAAATAAACAAAAATATCGCATAGATCTAAACACATTCATGGTGAAAAGGGATTGAAAGATGGTTTCTAACTTTCTTTCAACTCTTTTACACTCAATGCACTCAAAAACCGATAGAATCGGACCTTGTTCTAGTCTTCTACTCATTTGCGGTGTTGTACTAGCTCAAGATCTGGATTCTACTCACGAGACCACCGATTTCGGGTTAACCAAGAACAACCGTCTTGAACCGGTTAACTAGACAAACTAGGGTGATTCCTGTTCGACCGGATCACTTGGCTCACGATGGGGTTCTGTTGGTTAACACGCTGTCACAACGTCTCGATAAAACGACAAACAATCAAAACGACCAAGTGAAAGACGAACGGAATAACCAGCACAGAGTGCTATCCGACCGGACTACTGTCTGAACGGACAGCCATCCGAGCGACTGGCCATCCGAACGACTTGCACCTTGGGTCCCACACTTAACCAACTTTATCTAAGGTTTGAGTATTGAACGAATTGCTATCCGATTGGATTACCATCCGACCGGATTACCCTTCGGATCATGAGATACTTGGACTTAAATACTTAATCGATTTTCAAACATGTTCAATACACTAAGGATGCCACACGACCGGACTGCTGTCCGATCGAGTGACAACCTGCTGTGGAGTTGTTCTCACTAAGTAACCTTGCCACTCGAGTCGCTGTCCGACCGAATAACCATCCGAGCGGATTGTTATCCGCACGACTGACCGTCCGATCGACCGACTTGAAAGGTAGAGATACTTCAATGTTTTCAAAAATGCTACACCGAGAACTTCAAACACATCTTTCTCATAGGAAGAAACAATCCACTCGAATAAGTCATCCGACCGGACTACCGTCCGACCGGATGACCATCCGAACGGATTGTCATCCGCACGACTAGCTGTCCGATCGGATTACCGTCCGACCGAACTGCTGTCCGAGCCACTTACACCTTGCATCGTTTACGCGTCACTTATCGTTATGCTATCGTTCTGATCAGGCTAACCCTACTCTCTAGCGCTCCCTTTAATCCATCATCGCTATGAGTATACTCGATCCCTTTTACTTTACGCACTTTTGGGTGTTACATACGTTACTTATACTAAATCACATCGAACACACTACTCAATACGATTTAAACGCTAACCTTTACCGCATGTTATACGTGGATTAATGAATGCTTGTTTGTTATGTTTACACATGGAATGTTGTCTACTTGCCTTAGCAACGATAGTACTATTAGTTTGGACTCAGCACCCGTTCACTCGGGGGTTGTTAAGGACAATTATTTGCATGGATTACAGTGGTGATCATGTATTACGAACTGCCTTGGGCAGTCAACCCGCAGTCATTGGTATCGATAGGTCTATGTCGATAACTAACATGCCTCATTTCACTCTGTGTACGTGCTGGTTATGCGTAACGCTTTCGAACTCTATATGCTATTATCAAACTTGTATTCTCACCTTTACACTATGTGTATTGACTTTATTTTAACGTATGTGACAGGTGCTTAGGATGCTTATCTGCTAGGAAATCGAGGCTAGAATAAGGTCTTAGAGGCCAACAAATAGTTGTCTGTACAAATGAAATCTGAGTAGTCGGAACAGAACTATTTGCCTAGATTTTGTCTGTAATAATTGAATTATCTTTTGAGACATGGTATGGGACATGTTATTTTAAATTGATTGGTAATGAAATTGTTATGGAAACTTCTGGACAATCTGTTTCGCCCAGTGCCATGCCCCGATGTTTCCGCCATCGGTTGGGGTGTGACACCGGAGGCGATGATGATACAACAGCAACGATCAGAGGGTTTTGACTTGATATGAGGTACAACAGCAACGATCATAGGCGATGGTGATTTTTTCGTTGTCTGAGTGAATCGAGTGAAGCTTGAGACTTACCATATCTTGGCGGGGTAATATCCGGCTGTTGAAGCACCCGCGATGTTTGCAGCCATTGCGATTGGTTCCTCTTTGTTTTGATTATTATTAACAGATCTGAGCCTATTCTAATTCTTCTTTTTCATATTTTCGTTTTTTATTTTTATCAAGGGTTTTGACTTGATATTTTCGTGAATGGAGGTAGAAGGGGTGTTGATGAGTGGGTGTTGATGATGGTGGTGGTGAGAAGAGGGAGGAGGTGGCGGCGGTGGTGGTGCTTGTGGCGGCAGAGAGGAGAGAGGGAGAGAGAGAGATAGAGGGGTTAATTAGTGTTGTTGATTCGTCATAGTTGCAGGTGTTGATGTTCAGTTGTTTGAAAAGATGATGATGATTCAGTTGTTTGATGATCTGCTTTGAGAGAGATTATCTGGTGTAACACCTCGAAAATTCACGTCCTATAATGTGTAGACACGTGTAGTATGTTTAAACGTGTGAAAGAATATTACGAAGGGACTAAAGTTGACAAACATGGAAAGTATGTGATTTTACGGGTTCTGAATGTCAACAGTGAATAAATATACTTCATAATAACCCTACATGATGTTTACAACATCAAACGAATAAATCATGGATCATAGGAAGCAAAAAGTGAGAGATTACAAACTACAGGGGTTAAATGTGTCAACATGTTTAAGGATATACCTCTGAGTGACCTTTTGACAAACCCGGAGCTTTGTAAATGTTGATTATGCTCACTAGAATGCACGATATAAATTTCATAAAGTTTCGTTAACGTATGAGAAAGTTATGGTAAAATTCGTGTGCGAGGGGTTAAAGTGCAAACGTTGAAAGTTAAGACTTTTCGGGTTAACCGGAAGTGTCCAGGGACTTGGCAAAGTGGGTATAAGTCCTAAGGCCCTTGTGGGTATATTATAAGGGGTCAAATTGCAAGTTTCTAGCTCAATTGACCTTTCGGAAGGGCCAAAGGGTGAGATGCAACATCAAGAAAACGTTTTTGGCAGATCAGAAGGTCCATGCGGCCCGCATGGACAATGAAGAAATGGGAGGCGGGCCGCATCAGGAGCCCAGAAGCAGAAAACGGGCACAGCAGCCTGTAAACGCGGAGAACCGACCCTTTTTCGACATTAATGCAATGTGGGCGACCACTAAACAGTCCTAGACACTAGGAACACATGTTGGAAGGTTGTGGTTACCTGGTAGACTTGTTTGTCATTGTTTTGTGGTGATTGAAACCACTATAAAAGGACCTTCAAGTCACAAACATTCTTCACACTTCCTTCTTGCAATCTGATCAATTCTGGAGCTCTCAAGAAGGTCCAACTGATCATAAGTCGTGCATAGGACCCTTGTAAGTCTGCTAGTCCTTCTTTAATTGAGTTTAGCTTGTTTAATTAGCTAAAAGTCAAACCGTCGTAATTACGGTTTGACTTCGAGATTAGTCAACAATGGCTCAGTCATATCTCGAATTAAAAGTAGTTATAGCTTGGTATTTATGTGGGTAATAAAACCTCAAAAGGGTTTCCCCTGATCACCACTCTAACCAGGTCAAAAGTCGGGTCAAACTAGTTTAGAAAAAGTCAACAGGAAGCTTAAAATGTCATTTTTGCATAATTAACATTATAGACCATATACAACCTGTTTGATCATTGTTATAACTTAGTAATAAGTGTAAGAACATGTCTAAACATGTTCAACCCGACAATTTCCTGTTTAGACCCGGTTCGGAACCGAAAGTCGCATAGTTTGACTTTCACTTTGACTTTCAGTTCTGACCCGTTTAGGCATGGTTTAGAAATGCCTCAGAGCTTTAATTGGACTAGGTTACATGTTAGAACAACCCTCTGTGATTATGCACCTTGGTTCATTAGTTATCCAATTAATATGCATGTTTCCGTTAATTGCTCATATGTTGACCGTTATGCCCTTATTACCTTAAAACGTGATTTATGAAAATGTAAAAGTGTAGAAACCTTAAATATTGATATATAAACTTGTATGCAAAGTTTGACATCAGTTTGACTTGTAGATTAAGAGTTATGCTCATTATCGCAAATTTAAAGATTTATGTTAATAAAACGGCGTAATTAGCGTATAGCTTAGTTAAGCCTACTTTTTGGCATCAAACTTAATACCCACTGATGTAATATATTATTTTGGGAATTTTAAAGATTTTTAATTAATTTTAGGCTGAGCATAACTAGTAGTCATAGACTTAATCCGGTAATTGTCGGTTTTGCCCTTACGGGCCATAAAAAGAGTTTTACATATCTAAACGACTCCAAACCTTTTGCTACTGATCACATATGATAAATAAATTATTTTAAGCCTTCTGGAAATATAAAAATATCAGATTTAAGTATCGAACCCGGAAATGACCTTTAATCGCCTATTTAGCGTCTTTAACGCATATTATGTTTTAAAATCATATTGGACATACCCGGGTTGATACCTACTGATATACGAGGAAAATTATAATATTTTGATAGTAAGAAAAGGTTGATAAACTCAGACTTCAGTTTTGAGCTTTTCGGCTTATGTGAAATTACCAAAATACCCCTACGGGGCATAGTTTGGTTAGAAATGATAAATTTCACATATATGCTTTAACCCACTGATATGACTTAGCAAATTGAGTATATTTGCTGATTACATCAGACCTGTAACTCAGGTTGTTATTTAAACTCTTTTATAAACTTTTAAATGACCAAACTACCCCTACGGGGCCTAGTTTGTGTTTAAACACGTTACGGGCATAATGGAAGACATCTTACTGATGTCACGACATATTTGAAGCATATTAACTTAGGAAACCTGTATATGGCTCTTACGGATACCCGTTACGCTTATTTCGCGTTCGGTTCGGTTTATGTAACAAGTTTACATAAATTGGCCGAAACGGGTCAAACCTTATCGGTTTAATCTCAAAATACAGAATGTGCATTAAGGACCCATATTAAACAAGTCTCTGAACTTGTCGGGTCTAAATCACATTCTATCCGGTCTTCGCTTAATCGTGCGTACGAACCGTATCTTGAAAACTAGCCGGTCTAAGCTTAAGCTTAATTAAAGACCCGTTAGGATTCTAATAGGTTATATTAAACCTTCGTTCTAGATTAGGAGAACCAGTAAAAGCTACGTGCATTTTGCTTATTGTGATTAATACTTGCTCAGGTAAATACTCTTAACTTATTTTCCCTATACGGGCTTGGGTTACGGTATATATCATACCGCTTGATCGGGCATCAAATCTCCACCATTAAGTGGGTAGTTGAAAAATTTGATCGGCTCGTTTAAACAGTCTTGTTACTTAAAGCCTTTGGGGGGTTAATGACCATGTCCCGGATATCCTTGGCATCATCTTACGAGATGGCCACGACCTGAGCACGGGGTGTAGGCGTACACCTGTCAGTGTATAACTCTATGATGTGGTGTGTCTATTGATCTTTAACCTGGACAAGATCCGGGCTACTGAACGCACAAGTAATATGTAATTCGTTCACAAGATTATAATATTAAATAATTCTCCCAAGTTATAAAAATGTTTATGCCATGTGCATCTAAACCAATTTTTAATCATTTTTCAAAATGAGTCAGTTGATTGTATTTACCAGTGTAAACTGACGTATTTTCTAAAAAGACTGAATGCAGGTACTAAACGAAATTGGCTGGATTGTCTCCTTAGCATCTATAAAAAGTCTCGCGAGCTTAGGATGCCTGAAGTCTGTTGAACCATTGTTTCTATTTTTTTTTATCCGTTCTGTGGTTACACAATCGAACGTTGTGATACTTGATATTACAATAATAAATTCGGTTGTATTATATCTTTTTAAATTTGCTTCCGCTGTGCATATTGATATTGTGTTGTTTGACTATTACGTTGCCAACCATGACGTCATGATACTCCCCCACCGGACCCACCGGTGACACGTGGAAATCGGGGTGTGACATCTGGGTTTATTATAATAACTCATAAAAATGACCAAAATACCCCTGCACAAAAGGACAAAATAGGCTGGTTGCAACAGTCAAAAAAGGGTGTTTTTGAAATTTGGACTAAAATAGCAACAAAATGCAAACCTCAGGGACCCAGATTTAAAAATTTTGGATTTTGGACTAAAGTGCCAAAAGTGAGCAAACCTCAGTTACCATTTTGGCTATTAACTCGTTTAGTTTTTCTGAAGTTGATATTAGCTCTTTTAAACGTACCATTTAAGTGTCTTTCTTGCTCAAACCCAATATTCTTCATACTTTCTTGCTTATTTCTTTCAAGTTTTAGTTATTTTCCTAATTTTCATTTAAACATATATTCATTTTCATCTATGGTTACAAGTCAAATACCACCTAAAAACCACTTCACAATATATGTCATTATAGGAACTTTTGGATCGCAATAATAACATAAATTTTGAAGTATATTAATATGATAAATACCTTTTTCAAACGTATTGATTTTTTTCTTGATTTTTGTACATATAATTAACATTTATATACTATTAATTTAAAACAATTCTAAGCATTACTACTTGTATCATATGCTATTAAGGTTGTAGGGTATCATAGGCATTAACATCTTGTACTTTATGTTGTCAAGAGAAAAATATTATTTGTAGAAATTGGTATGATCTATAATTCTATATATGGTCTATATTATTTATAGAAATTTACATAATATAAATTTACAACAAGTTGAGGCATTGGGTGTTGTACCCCATGTTTTGGGGTTTTTTTTCAAAAAAAAAAAAAAAAGTTGATGTTTCACTTTAAACCCAAAACTACTTGATTTTGTAGTTTTAACCCAAAAGTTTTTAGTTTTTCCAATTTAACTTCACAACCTTTTTACTTTCAACTTTAATCCCCTATGTTTTTCATATTTTGCAAAATTTTTCGTTTTACGTTTAGATATAAATTTAGTGACTTAACACGACACAATGTGTGTGTGGTTCAACGATTTTTCGTTTTGTTATACACTTCGTTCTAAATTTTGCGAGTTAACATGGAGCAACGTACGTGTGTGGTTCAGTGTGTTTACGTCGTCTATTTTTTCCCGTTTAATCAGTTCGTCACAACGCATGAGTCCTAAATCGAGTCAGTTTTTATTTTCTATGCTTTATATGTCGGTCTCATTTTTCCACGTTAAAACGCTGTAACTTCAATGTTGGTGGTCCTTGGTTATAGTGTGACATTGGTGCTATTTGTCATGGTTTTAGCCCCCGCCGCAGCGCGGGGAAGCTTAATACGATAGGTTATTTATATGGATACAAGTTATGTAACGTAGTAATTATGATATCATTAATTGTATTGAGCTTATTTGTATAAGATAGTAATATAAACTTAACCGACAAAAACATCTTTGATACATTGTAAATGTGAATCTGATCAACAACATGTCAATTTTGTTGGCCGCGACGCAACGCGCGGTGGTCAAACTTCTAGTTTGTTTTATGTTTGAATGGAATTTAATTAGATATGACAATCTCTTTAAATAGTGGTCTAGTTTTAACTTAACAAAATGTAAAGGGAGTCGATGAACACTTTAAAGTTTAAACAAAAGGAAATGGAAAAAAAAACTAAAGACTAGCGAACGAACCGCGGGAACTATACGGTTTAAAGTATAATAAAATTATGCGATCTAGTCGTATTTGCATTCAACCCTCTCAAGTATAACATTTAGCTAATTTCGTTTATCGATTAAACTCTATAGCCTAAAACATCCAAACCACTTTGTTTTATAATTCTGGTAAGCATTAATTTATCAATTCTGCCCACCAATGTCACAAAAGTTCATGTGGGTATCTTGATTCTTGTGTTCGTCTCTTTGTTTGTCAACCTTATCCTCTCTAACAAAGCGTCACTTTCTCAATTTTTATCATATTTTATAAGTTTTAAAGTAACCGGCGGTTATTATTGTCAATTAGATTCAATCATACCCATGTTAACGTTTTCTAGTGCGGCCGTGACGTAGGCCAGTTTAGACCGTTTTTCCGTTTTTGTTTCAGTTTTGAGTGTGTGCATTGTGTGAGTTCTGTTTTTTGCACCATTGCCTGACATCAACAACAGCGGTTGATTAATTGCAACAACAGGCCATAGCCAACACCAAAGAGATGTTTCTGATCAGAACATCTTTGTTTGAGTAACCTCAGAAGTCGTATCCTATCAGTTGTGATATCCTAACAACGGTAATTACTTTGAATGTTGTTGTTGATGATGATGATTTTGAGGAACATGGATGGTGATGAATCTGGTTGTATTTTCTTAATTTTCAGTATTTCGCACTTACACTTTTGGTCCCTGGAGGGTATTATACTCATTTAACAAGTTCAGTAACGGTGAAGTAGCAGCAGTTTGCACCAGGGGCTTGATTTAATCAAATTGACAATGTCAGGGACTGGAGTTTGATTTTTTTCAAATGAGGACTGAACTTGCGATTGAGTGTAAACCTCAGGGACTGAAACTGTACTTTACTCTAAAGAAAATGAAATACATTTTTTTAATAAAATATATTCACCCACTATACATAGTAAAAATTAGTTTTGCATGTTTTTATAATGTTTGATTAAAAAGTTATGCATCTGACCCTTGATTAAAGGAACATTACCTATGTATGGAAACTCCAAGTACTAAAATCATGTTTACAACGAGCTCGAATCACATGGTGCGATTATGCCATGTGATCCAAGGCCAGCCTAATGTTTATATAACTAGATGGTTGCTTTAATACTTTTAATTTTATGGCTTGAATTATCTTCTGCATATATATTCATGTTTTACGCTCAAAAGTAGAAAGAGTAATAATACGGATTAAGACATTCAAATAGATAACTACAATGCTAAAAATATATAGTACCACATGATTAACATGTATAAAATTCAATTCTTTAGGCATGCATTATTCATCCAATATGGTTAAATACAAAATCTATTTAGCATCGTTTATTTTTATTAAACTAAGATGTTCATATCACACACATTTAGTAATTATAAAAACAAATTAGATTTTTTCTAATCAAATTAAAAGAGATTAGTTTGAAATTAATGTGTTTACTGTTTGTTTGAAGACTAGCTTGCTATTTATTATTTTGAATATATATTTAGATTTTTCCTTTCTATCTAAATGATGATATTTGTGTTAATCTTATATACTTCTTGAATTGTTTATGTTGTCACTAAATTTAGTAAAATGCCATTTTTGTCATGAGGTTTGACAACTTTTGCGACTTTTGTTCCTAAGGTGTCATTTTCATCCAAAAAGTATGAAATATTGTCATTTTCATCCCATCTCTGAGAGTCATTTTTCGAGAGACGAACGTCGCAATAGATCGTCAACCTCAAGGATGGAAATGACACTATTTTGGACGTAACACTTAACAGACAAATATGACCAAACCTCAAGGACTGCAATTCACAAAAAATCGTTTTGAATGTAACACGAAAATATGACCAAACCTCAAAAACGATTTTGACAATTTACTCACTCCTAAATTTATATAGGAATAAAATCATTTTTTATTACCAACCAAACATATTTACTAAATATTTGATTGCCTAACCCTAGTATCAGTGTTTTTTTAATGGTAAATTCACAAATCCCTACAACCTTTCTTAAATTGCACTATTTGTCTGCAATGGAACTTGAATTCATCATTTTAAAGAAATGACACTATTTCAACACTTTGTTATTGTTGAGCTACATGTCCTTTGTTACTAGTAATATTATTTAATCAATGCACACATAAAATCTTATAATTAAATGTGTATTTATAAGATGCATCTCTTTTATTTTGAAATTTCTATAGTTAAATAATGTCCAACTTTATATGTTTTTAATGAAAACTGAAAATTCAAAGAATAAAAAAAGTAAACTCTTTTAATGGTAGATATCTTAACAAACCAACACAATATAACAAACAAATAGTGGCGATGAAGAGGACGCGGTGTGGCCTCTTAATCATTCCACCTTTTCAGATTTTATTTTATATGTAAGATACTTAAATATAGTTGAAAAATTAGGTGAATAATATTATGGTTAAATATGTTTATCAAAATAGTAAATGATTATTTTTTACTTGAAATATATTAATCTGGCCATTACACAATCTTAGTAAAAAAAAAAAACTCAATCAATATTGTACAAAGTAGATCACTTTTGCAAAAACTTAGTGATTTTAATTTTACTAGATTTAGACATCGTCGCAAACTTCTACTACTTTTGCATCAGTTAGACTGATAACCAATTATACGTGAACACGTTTCATAACTAGCGCAAACTTAGCATAATTTGTGACACGGGCACAATATTAGACTCGCGAAGTATTTGATGGAATGCAATCATAAACATCATTGATTCATTGTCAATTTAACAAAGTTAAAAATTCGCGCCAATCGGTAACGTTTTATAAATAAGCGGTAACGAAATTGAAAAAACGTAAAAAAATTTCAAAGATTTACATTGATTTTACACTACCGTCGGAACGCCAAGCCGTAGCGAACGCCACCCCTTAATATATAGTACATCCGCCCCTGATAAAGCTTAGATTTTTATTCAACTTTTAACCATTTTAAAGACACATAAAATGTCTAAAGTGCATGTAATAACAACTTACTTTTAAGTTCAATTTTATTTTACTTAAGAGTAAAATGCACGGATAGTCCCTGTGTTTTTGCAAAATAACACCTATAGTCCCAAACTTTTGAAAATTACATCGGTGCTCCCTGTGGTTTGACAGTTTGTTACTCGGATAGTCTCTAGAGTGGATGACGGTTAGTTTTCTCCGTTAAGTAGATGTGAAATGACAAATTTACCCTTCACTTCTCCACCTCCCACCTCCCATCTTCGTTTTTCACATGTCTAAAAACCTGCAACTTTCTATTTTGTCAACCTCTTTCACTCTTAAAACTCAGTAGCACCACTAACAATATCGCCTGACCATCCAATTGCTAATCTCAGCAGCAATTATCAAAACTCAGATTCTCTTCGTAAAACATTCTCAACACAATATCGATGAATCAACAATCACGAAACAACAAGGATATTCTTCAACAACTGCAAACTTCATCCTCGTTTATTTTCTCAGCCACATCAACCGCTATGAACAACTGCAAATCCGAAATCGAACTGATCCAGCTATGAATTTATTTTTTCTTTGTTTCGAACAAAAGAGATAAACCGAAACTGCAGAACAGCAGATCTGCGGAACAACATTGATTGATTTATAAAGAACATATTTGATTTTACCGAAAACAATCGAAATCAGTATGTAATCAGTCTAACACCATCTCGTATATGAAGAAACAACAACTGCATATTTCAACAAACAGAGAGAAAGGTGGGGGTGGTGGGTGGGTTGTTTTGTTTTTATAGAGGGGAGAAGGTGGAGAGTAGATTTGTCATTTCACATCAACTTAACGGTGAAAACTATCTCTCATCCACTCCAGGGACTATACGAGTAACAAACTGTCAAACCACAGGGAGCACCGGCGTAATTTCCAAAAGTTGGGGACTATAGGTGTTATTTTGCAAAACCACAGGGACTATCCGTGCATTTTACTCTTTACTTAATTAAACATTATTTTAAGCATATAATCCAATATTTGTTTGCTTCAATCAATTTACTTCTAGTATATTTTATACAAAACAGAATATATTTTAACTTTTATTCGTTAAAAATATATTTTTTACAAAACATAATATATTTTAACTTTTATTCGTTAAAAAATTATACGTTAAAGTATATTAAAAGCACTTGAAATTTCTTTTTATACTGAGAAATATATTTAATACACACTAATTTGCTAATTAATTAAGTTATCCCTACTTGTTTCCAACATAATGTCCAACATATTTTTTTACTATGTTTGGAAATTTCACCCATTTTTATAAAACTTTTGAGTTAATTCCGGTTTGACATTATAAGGTTTACCAATTTTAACCACTTTTTTTTTCTTTTCAAATTATAGTCTCAGGTTTAAAATTAACCACTTTTTTTTTTTGACATTATAAGGTTTACCAATTTTAACCACTTTTTTTTTCTTTTCAAATTATAGTCTCAGGTTTAAAATTAACCACTTTTTTTTTCTTTTCAAATTATAGTCTCAGGTTTAAAATAAAAAAATAAGTCAACCTCTCAAGTCAAACCTAAATTAACTCTAAACCCTTCATAAAATTATCTTAAAAGTTAGAGTAAAATGCTAAATGGTCCATAAGTTTAGCTCACTTTTGTCACTTCAGTCAAAAAATAAACTATTTTGTATCTAGGTCTTCAAGGTTTCATTTTTATTGTCATTTACATTTAATTCACAAACCGTGTTAGAATTTTCTACCCCTTTTGTTGTTTTCCTTTTTAAATGATGGAGTTTCTCATGGAGTTCAGCCATAAAATGACAATTATACCCTCCATTTAAACGAGTAAAATAACAAAAAGAGTAGAAATTTTTAACCCAGTTTACCAATAAGAAGGAAATGTCAACAAAAATAAAACGTTAGGAACCCAGATACAAAAAGTTTAATTTTGAGACTCAAGTGGTAAAAAATAACCTAAACTCATAGTCTATTTTATCATTTTACTCTAAAAAAGTTAAAAACTTAAAACTAACAACCGTTAATATTTAAACCTACCATTTTTTTTCACAATTATCTAATTCCTAAATTTGGATAATATTATATCATCAGTCATTTTCTCTTTATTCATTTTCTTTTTTGAAAACCAAATTTCATTTTCACACATCATATTAATTAAAGTTTCCGCCTATAGTGCGTGTTCTCCAGAGCCTCCAAGGCATCTTCTCTTTCATGCTGTTTTTGTGTAACAACAATAACAATGGCGGTTCAAGCTCATTATCATCATCATCCTTCTAATCTTCTTCATCTCCACAGGTTCTTTTCCTTCCTATTTCATTCACTCACTCTTACTTTTTTTCATGAATTTGTGTGTTTAATTTCTGAAACTGATAACAGTTTTGTTTCATTTCAGAAACAACGATTGCTCATTTGTTGATGATCAAGCGTCTAATCAGATATTATTCACCGATTTTCCAGGTCTGCGGTTGTAACTTATTCATCGATTTCATCATGTTGAGTTGTGATTTTAGATTTTAGTGATTCGATTATTGTGTTGTGTAGTAGGAAACAACAACGGAAGTAATAACTCGAGAAAAGTAATTAGAGAAATCGATATGAATCAATCGATGTCTCTTCTTCATCAACATCAACAACAGCAGCAGCAGTTTCGTAATCATCAAAACGTCGACGTTTCCACCGGTCTCCGGTTAGCGCATTCTGTTTCATCTCAATGCTCTGCTTTATCCTTCTTATCCGATGAATTATCGTCGCAAATCAATCAACAACGAGACGAAATCGATCGTTTTCTTCACGCACAGGTATTATTATTATTATTATTATAGTTTATAAAACCCTAGGTCATCTGTAATAATCGAAAATTGTTTGAAACAAACGAATGTATGAAACCTGAATATTATTAGAGTTTAAAAAAAAGCATCAAGTATCAAGGAGAAGAGCTACGGCGCATGTTAGCAAACAAAAGGCATGTTAGCTATTGTGCACTGCTCTGTTCAATAATCGAAAATTTATTTGAAATCTGAATATTTGAGACTTTTGAAAAAAAAAAATAGGGAGAAGAGCTGCGGCGCATGTTAGCAAACAAAAGGCATGCTGACTATTGTGCGCTGCTCCGTGCGGCGGAGTCTATCATGAGCCGGATGAAGGAGAAAGACAACGAGGCGGAGAAAGCGAAGCGGCGCAACGCAGAGCTGGAGGCACGAGCGGCGCATCTTAGCGCGGAGGCGCAGGTATGGGAAGCAAGAGCTAGGGCACAGGAACTGGAAGCCGTGGCGTTGCAGTCGCAGCTAGAACAGGCTATTGTGAACCGGAGTGTAGGGAGTAGCTTAGCAGAACGGGAGGGTGTGGGGATACGATGCGCCGTGGACGATGCGGAGGATGCTGAGTCAGCGTATGTGGATCCGGAACGAGTTGTGTTAGTGAGTGGACCCGGTTGTAAAGCTTGTGGGAAACGAGTCGCCTCAGTGGTGTTGCTACCGTGTCGGCATCTGTGTGTTTGTACAGAGTGTGACGGTGTCGTTTCGTCCTGCCCGTCATGTCTTTCGTTTCGCAGCTCTAGCATTGAAGTTTACATGTCATGATTGTGGGCCCTCATGAAGCCCAGTTTTCAACAGCCCATTCACCTGAAAACTTACTCAAGGGTAAATTTGGAAATATCTTGGCTGCAGTAAAAACTAAAAAGGAAAAAAGTGAGATGAATGAATATATCCCCAATAAAAAAAATAAAATATATATTTTTTAATATTATTAAATTGACTTTTTCTTTGGGTTATTCGATGTATTTCCTTTTTTATCCTACATGAAAAAAAAGAACTATTTTGTTGCCTTGTAGGGGGCACTATGTAATTTTAGATTTTTTTTATTATTTTAATTTTTATTTATTTATTTGTCATTGTAACTCAACTCTCAACACATGAATATTTTTAGTGGGAACTTGCCTTATGAACCGAAAATGGTTTGTTCTTTTGGGATAATTAACCCTAAGTTATCTTTATTATGTCAAACAAGAGGGATGTTCTCAACTGCTCGTGCGATGCAATGGGGAAACATAGACACTGTTAATCACGGAACATGTTATTTTTTAATGAGTTAACGGCCATTTCCGTCCATGTAGCTTGTTCAATTATGTTAGTTAGGCTAAATTTCAAATTTGTACTATTTCTGTCCAAAAAAATGAGTTACCTGTTATTTTCGTCATTGTGGCTTGTCCAATTATTCGATTCAACCGTAGTTTTTTTTGACGGAATTGACATGTTTCAAGAACGTCATGAACGGTAATGGTACATATTTAAAATTTGGTCTAAACTAACACAACTAAACAAACCACATGGACAAAAATGACAGTTAATTCTTTTTTAGAAGAGAATGCTCGTTTATCAAACTTGACCAAGTCCATGCAACCTTACAGTTAGGTTTATTATATTAAAAAGAAATATACCACTCATAATGTTTTAGTACATAATATAAATATTTATGAAGTTGAAATTTTAAAAAAATCTTGTTGGATGAACTCTGTACTATTAAACAACATGGCCCGAACACGGGTTCTTTCGTGTTAGATGGGCGCTTCGGACTGTTTTAGCGATGATGATGGCGGGGTATATGTACATTAAAGTTGTACTTGATTGAACATGAGGTGAAAGTTGAGGTGGGCAGGTTCGAATTCAAAATTGTTGCTTAGAAATAATGGAAGCAGGCAGGACAAGACTATGCAGCAAAGCAAAGGAAAATGAGGAAAGATTGTAAGGCAGGCCAAACCACATGACAATGCATGTACAACAAGTCTTCAGGCCCATGTCAAATGTGTGTGTTAGTTATACAGTACAACACCTACACTAATCATTATTATTTTTCTCAACTACCCTTCTGCTCCTGTTTCTCTTTTACTTTTAAATTTTAATAACAATAATAATAAGACGGGTTTGAAACGGGTATGGGTAATCTTAGCGTCAAATTCGATTGTAAAGCGTCCATACCCGTTAGATACCCGATTACTTATTATGCGTTGGATATACCTGTTAGTTTATCAATATTTACCTGTTATCCAAAAATATTATAAATATAAAAACTAAGAAGTAAGTGAAATGGTAGGTTACATCTATCATCTATAACAAAGAAAAAAAAATGTTAATATTGCCGGTACTCGGAGCAATATAATTTAATACGATACTCATACTCATACCGTGAGATTTTTATAAGTAATTTCGTACCTGATCTTATGCCTAAATACCCGTCTCAAAAATTTCACATTTTAGGTTTTTCTCGTCAGGTTCGAATTCGTTTTTCATTACTAGATGCCATCAGATAAGCATTAGTTTGGAAGTTTCCCAACAATAATTTTGATAGAACATTTGCTTCAACTAATATTGTTTTAAATCTTTTATGTCTGGAAAATATATTAAGTTCGAAACTTCTTATCAATGTCGACAGGACATGTATTTTTTTTTTTTGCGTGTTTTTTTTTTTCTTATAAGGCTTGCATAGTATAATTGGCATTTAACTACATTTTGCGCAAATCCTACTAAAACGTCATTAGATTATGTTTATTGAATTAGCTAAAAGGTGAAAAAGTGATTGCCACATATGTAGAGAGTTTTTACTCACTTGTTACTCAAAATTGTGTAATGGTTTCAAAAGTAAATAAAAAAAATGAAGTGTGTGTGCATGATTGGTGAAAAGTTGATGGACCGCATACTTCCAACCTCTCACACCCATGATTCGGCTCACGCCCACGATGATGCGTACACATAATGGCGTGCTTGGAGTGAAGTTAGATGCCATGGCTCGCTACACATAAACCGTATTTAACATCCTAAATTATTGTTATATGTTTTTATAAACTTCTCTTTGTTTCTTTTATAAATATAAGTAGGAAAAATAACAAGTTTTGTTCTTTATCTTAATATCACTTATCAGGCGGTGTCCTTTTTAACGAAGTTTGACAAGTTTTGCCCTTTACAAGGAATTTTGTTACACGTTTTTTTCCTTTAGGTTTAACTCAGTTAGATTTTCTTGTTAAATCTTGTCACCCAAGGGTATTTTAGGGTTGACTCTTCAAATAAATGGGTAAAAAGACTAAAATACCCTTGGGTGACAAGATTTAACAAGAAAAACTATCTGGGTTAAGCCTAAAGAATAAAACGTGCAACGAAATTCCTTGTAAAGGGCAAAACTTGTCAAAATTCGTTAAAAATGACACCGCCTGATAAGTGGTATTAAGATAAAGAACAAAACTTATAATTTTTCCATATAAGTATATATTGAGTTAGGGTTCACTTAAGTTGGGAGTGAAAATTGAAACAAAGTAGCAATATTTAGAGATTTTTTACATAAATACATATAGAAAGTCATTTTAATAAAAGAACTGAACAAATTGAAACAAAGTAGCAATAATTTATTTGAGCTTTTAGTAAAAGAATTGAAGAAATTGAAAGAAAGTAGCAATAATTATATTTCAATGATCTCTTTGTTGAACTTCTCAAGTTTAAAAACCATATCCAATCATTTCATTTTTAAATTCATAGTTTAGTTTAGTTTAGTTTGTTCTAATTTGTAAGTCTTTTATTGGATTTAAAATGATGGTTTGTATTATCACAATATGGAAGTTAGGATGTTGACAAAATATAATATAAAGGCATTGGTAAAAAGTGAAAATGACAAATACATCATTAGACTTTACCTTGGCCGCTTTTATTATGTCGATGAAATTTATTCCCCTTGTGTGTAATAAAATATGTAGCTTTTATTATAACGAATTCACTTTAATTATGTAGATTTATTTTATTTATTATTTTGTTGTCAAGGAAATGCATTACTTAATTAATAAACAATAAAGTAACTTTTAACTTATGTTAACAGATTGTAACAAATTGCAACAATACATAGACAATTATACCTAGTGGCTAAATGAAGAATACAATTTATGAGAATTTCGATGAGGGTCTTCATTGATGTAGCCATTGCTATGCTCTCCGAACGAACGCCCGTAATCACACCTCTTTTTTTCCTTCCTCTCGCATTGTCAGGCGGATGTGTCTGTTCCCGCCGATGATGGTTTTCTCTGTGTTCTCTACATTGGTCGCAATAAGGTGCCATGTCCTTCCTCGTCTCCCACTTTCATTCACGCAAGCCACAAACGCCTGTTAGATGTACTCTTAGGAATTACGATCACAATACGAGAGAGTTTCTAGTGAGATCCACCTATAATACCCATAAAATTTGCAACTTTTTTTTAATTTGAAGGGTTATTATTGATATTCATGAAAGATTATTTTTTTGTAAATGTGTGGTATATAAATTGATTTGAAAAGATTTTATATAATTTTTTAATAAGCAAATATAATTAAATTTTGTAAGTACAAATCATGAAGTAAAGCTTTTCTCCTCCAATAAGAAATCTGTAATTTTATTCTTTTTCTAAAAACATTTTTGCTACCCTAATTGAATAAAACAAAAAAGGAGTATTTGTTAGTTGTTACACCCGATTTCAACTTCTTTTGCACATGTTTGACAAATGTACCATGAAAATTTGATAAGATCCAAGTTTGCAATTGTTCAAATATCCTGAGATGCAAAACTTAAAAGAAATATTAGATAACTTTAGTATCTTGAGATGCAAAAACTTAAAAGAAATATTAGACAACTTTAGTTTAACGCTAGCTATTTCCAATGTTGTCCTTTTATTCATATACTATTGAGAGTACAACAAAGATAAATAATGATTTTGAATTATAAGGGTCTCTTTGATATAGTCATAAAATGGACGAGGTGGCAGAATCGATCATTACCATTTTATTATGGAATGAATTATTACTTTGTGTTGTTTGTTTGATAGGTAGGAAAAGACGAGTAAAAATAAAATCAGTGGTGAATGATGGTGGTGGGTGGCGATGAATGGTGATGGTGGGTGGTCATAGATGACGATGACGACGACGATGGTCAGTGGCGATGGTGGCAACGATGTGGAGGTGGTGGCAATGTGGGTGGTGGTGACGGTGGCCGCGATGGGTGGTGGTGGCGACGACGGTAGTGGGTGGGGCGAGTGGTGGCAGGTGGGCGTCGGTAATGGGTGGTGGGTAGTGGCAACAGTGATGGGTTGTTGGTCGTGGTCTTGTTAATAAATTGTGATATAGAGAATGGAATTAAAAAGACAGGGAGGGCAGACATAATGTTTTTGTGGGAATGAAATACCCTGTTTAATAGACAATTCCATTCCATTGATAAATTAAACACCTTTTTTTTCATTTCATCAATGGTCCATTTCATTTTCTTCTAATATTTGCATATGAAACACTACTTAAATAATAAAATGATTATCGGAAAGGATGATTCAAGGATGGCAATAAACTAGCAAAAAAATTTCAAGTCTTATTTTTGTTATATCCAACTCGTTTAATATTTCATTGTTTGAGAATTTGAGTTTATTAACAAATTTACCCATTTAGTTAAATGACAATGTTATAGCTGGTGACGCTTTTAACCCGTTTAATTAAGCTGACATCTCATCTACTTGTTTAATCGGAAGTCGCAATCTGTAATGCAACTTATGAGTCCATCGGAAGTTTGTAAAAAATATATAATAATTTGTTAATCATTTTATTTAGCTTTAGAGGGTGGAGTTATTGTAAAAAAGACCAAAAGTGTGAGAAAGGTAAGAAAGAATCTCAACCATTAGATCTAAATTAATTGAAAAAGGTAAGATTGTAAATGCATTAACAAATTCAAATATGGTAATCCTTGATTTAAGGATTTGGAGAGAGAAAATCCTTGATTTAAGGAATATAACCGTCCAGGGTGTTTTAAAAAATTCACAGTTCAATTCATGGTGTTTTTTACGAAAATAATATAACACCATTCAGAAACAAAATAACAACATTCAGCAACAAAATAACACCATTCAGAAACAGAATAACACCATTCTGTAAACAAAAAATAACACCATTCAGAAACAAAATAACACCATTCAGAAACAAAATAACACCATTCAGACAAGAAAAAAACACCATTCAGAAAATAAAAAAACACCATTCAGTACACAAAATAACACCATTCAGTACAAAGATATAACACCATTCAGTAAAGAAAAAAATAACACCTCTGTACCATCTTCTCCACTTCCGGCACCACCACTGCCACTTCCGACACCACCACGGCTGCACCACCGCTGCCGATCCGCACAACCACCACCGCTGCCCGCTCGCCGTCGCCGCTGCCGTTCGCCGCTGCAGCGGTGTTAGATGATGATGATGATGATGATGATGATAACGATGTAGATGATGATGATAACGATGTTAGATGATGATGATAACGCTGCTGCTACACCACCGCTGCCGCTCGCCAACGTCCTTGTCCGCGTCTTCTTCGTTTTTAACAGAAACCCAACCCCTAAAATTTAATCTTAGCCGCCGTCAAGAATCCATCGGTATTGCGATGATGATGGAGATCGGATGGACGGTGATGAGGGGTTGGACGACGATGGTCAAAGGCTGATGAAGATGAGTTGCAGGTTGCCAGTTATACATTGATCGGAAGTGATGTTTAGAAGATATGGTGATGATGATGAGAGAGAGAGAGATTATAGGGTTTTTGATTGACAGTTTCTATTTTTGAAATGATATAAAGACTTTTTTACCCCTATAATTTTCAATTCAGTCCAAAAAAAAAAACTAAATTTTACAATTTGGTCCCTATTAATCTCAACCATTAGATCAAAGATCTAATGGTGTAGATTCTTTCTTACCTTTCTCACACTTTTAGTCTTTTTTACAGGATCCTCTACCTAGCTTGGGTGATATTAAAGATTTAAAGTATTGCATCACATATAAACATATGTACCCGTCAACTTTCATCCAGAATTTTTTTTTCACGTGAATTCCAAAAGTCGGGGAATATTATTTGTACGTTTTGACTTCATATAATATCTTTATATTTTCTTGAAATTAGTCCGAATATTCGAGTAAACTCCGAGACAATTTGACGAGTCTTAGTCGATGTGGGATTCCCATGCACGATAGCCTCATCATACACATAATCTTCTAACTTTAGAAAGTAACTTATTCCATACACATTTTTATATTTTTTACATAAGTGTTTTTTGTTGATTCTTGTTTAAAACAAACCATCTTGTTTTATTTCAATATTGTTATTATTAGAGTAAATTATGATTTTGGTCCCTATGGTTATATCACTTTTACGTTTTTAGCTCAAAAAGAAATCTTTTAACATCTGAGCCCTCAACGTCTTTTTTCTAACCATTTTGGCTCCCAACACTAACCCCATCCATTTACTTTTAGGGGCCAAAAGGGTTAGAAAAAAAAAACGTTGGGGGCCAAAAGGGTTAGAAGAAAAGACGTTGGTGGCTCAGATGTTAAAAGATTTTGGGCTAAAAGGGTAAAAGTGATATAACCACAGGGCCAAAATCGTAATTTACTCTTATTATTATTATTATTATTATTTGTTACACATGTGCACACTTGTAGTTAAAATCAAATTTATAGTTTACATAAACATTTTTTAAAACATATTTTCAGTTAAGTGAAACACGAGCATATCCCAAGATAGAGACGTGCACAAGAATGGCTAGAGTGAATGGCAACACGAGCACCAAACACGGGCTAGGCGCAAGACGAAGATGAAGTGATAGGTAAAGATTAAAGGAATTTTTTTTTTCGAAAGGCAAAAGATTAAAGGATTTCAGTTCATAAGTACAGAGATAGACACCTAAATGGGTTACCCACAAAGGCGTAAGCCATACGCAAGCAAGACATAACTTTATCTTGAAGGATGAAGATGAGTGTAGAGGCTCGGGCCGAAATAATATGGGTGGATCCAAGACGCAAACGTGAACACCAAGATTATCGATAGATAATCATAAATCATATGTTTCTTTGATGTATATATCTTTTCGATGAGTGTGAGTTTACGTCATCCCCAATGGGACATCCAGGTGGTACAACTACGTGTTCCCTGACTAAGTAGTTGTGGGTTCAAATCCTACAAAGTTCAGATGTGATGTTTTATGAATAAAGTAGAGTAGATGTAGAATTGATGTGTGTTTGTTTGTAAAAAAACAAGAGTAATTTAAGTCACTGAATAATGTAATGGTGTTTAATTTAAATAGCTAGAAAGACTAATTCATTTTTATTTTTGAAACGGTGACTTTCATGTATTATTCTCCTCAAATCAGAGACGCCCATTTTGCCCCACTCTGACCAGACTAAGTATCTTAACTGGGCCCACGCTGGCTTTAGAGTTTGTTTTTTTTTTGGTGTTTTCCCGGGAAACCATACCGTCGGTTGACACTTGACAGTCGTTGTGCCATCACAAGAGCAGAACAATCTGGCGTAACATACAGTACGACGAAAACCCGGATAGGCTCGGGATTCGAACTGACAACCTCGAATAAGGCGTAGTTCAAATCCTTCATTGCCTATATCTACCCGTATGACACAAGAAAGACTAATTCATTCGATATTCATACAAACTAAGAAAGACTAATGCATTTGATATTCATCCAAATTCCAAACTAATAGAGGCAAGCCTTGCTGGGCTATAACAAAAAGTAGAATTTTGATCAATTCTTTTCGCGTTTGGGCCTGGACAAACAGACTTGGGCCGTGAGTGCACGTAGTAAACCAATAAAGAATAAAATAAAACTAAAAGTAAAACCCATTGGAACTTGGAAGTCTTCACTCTCTCATTTCGGCCCGATATATATTGAGTCCAAATGCAAACTATTGGGTTGGATTGGAGTGTTTGTAGTTTGGACTATACCAATTATATTTTCTCTACTTTAATAAAACTAGCAATAACATGAGCGTGCGTTGCGGCGCGAGAACATCGCAAACATCGAATATATTAGTCCAAACGCCTTGTCATGCGTTAACCGCATGGAAACGCGCGTTTTGACGTATCGGATTGAACCAGAAGTAACTTATATAAGCATTGCGATTGGATCAAAACGTAAAGTATATCGAATTTATATGTGACCCGACTCATAAATATAATAGAAACTACAATTTGACTCCACACGATTCAAAACAAAATTTACGAAACATACATGAAATACGCACGAATACATATTATATTTGTCCTGACTCATCTCTCAAATCGAAACGTAGACCAACTCAAATTTATAGTACATAAAAATATGCACGTAAAAATGTTTTTTTTTTATGAAAAAGTATTATATTTGACCTGACTCGTTTTCCAGAAAAAGTTTACGTCGAAACATAGAGCAAACCATATTTATACCGACACGTAAATAAAAATATTCACGTAAAAAATAATTTTATTAAGTAAAGGAAGTATAGGGATAAACTCGAAACAAATTAAAGGTTAAAAAGGTTCGTAAAACCGTGCAAAGTAGCACCAATGCCACACCATTACCAGCGACCCCAACATTGGAAATTTCAAAAAAATAAAATAAATAAAAAAGGAAAAAAAATAACACCGAACGAAAAGCAAACGTAAAATCGTTGAACCACGCACGCTCGTTGTTGTGTGTTAATACGAAGAAATTAGACCGAAACGTAAAACGTAGAAAAGAATAACTAAGTCGAACGGGGAAAAATAAAGGTGTTGTGACGAACCTGTCAAATGGGAAAAAAATATACCAGAAAACAGTGAACCCCACACACATGTTGCGGCGTGTTAACTTGCAAAATTTAGAACGAAGCGTAAAACAAATAATTTGTGAAATATGAAACTCATGAGGGGCCAAAGATGAAAATAAAAAAGTGTTAGGGTTTAATTGCAAAAAGAAGAAAAATATTGGATTAGAAATAAAAAATCAATTTTTTTTAAATCTCCCATACATGGGGTATAACTCCATAAAGCAAGAGTTTGTTGCTAATATATCTCCTATACTAAAGCAAAATAACTTTTCCAAATGTCATGATTTTAGGCCACCGTTTGATATATCTCCTTCACACAGCTTCTCAAACACGCTCTCATATATTGTTTCTCCAATACGTCGTCCTCTTTTTTCAACCAATTCTTACAACCCTAATTTCAATTTCATATATCTATGCCTATTCCATCGATCTATCTCTCTGCTGATGTATATTATGATTTGTTCATCTAAAACCCTACACCAAAAATTCCTATCATAAACCCATAAATCTTTTGGATTGCGTTATATCTCTGCCTATTCCATCGATTTATTTCTCTCTGTTGATGTATATTATGATTTGTTTATCTGAAACCCTACACCAAAAATTCATATCAGAAACTGATGGATGGGTTAAGGAATGTGATTTATATGTGTTTAATGTCTAATCTTATGCATATTTGGTTGTTTATATGTGTGGAATTGGGTAACTATGAGAAAATGATGTTTTGTAGGTTAAATACGAAGATTGGATGAGTTTTTGGGAATGTTAATGGATTGATAATGAAGATATTAGAAGATGGCATGATAGAGGGTTGAATTACGAAGACGTGGGCGAAAACGGTGCGTAAAACGGAGCTAAAACGAAGAAGTTATGAAGAAAACAATTTTGGAAGAATCTGCCGACCGTAAGCTACGGTTCAGCAACTGTAGCTTACGGTTGGGTCTGAATGTTTGAACAGAATTTTGAAACTGTAAGCTACGAGTTCAGACTCGTAGCTTACGACCCGGTAAAGTGAAAAAACGTGAATTAAGGCCTCTAAGGTATAAATTAGGGTTTTTAAAGGTGGGGATGATTATCTTATCACCTACGGTCGATCCAAGGCATCTGGGCACTCAAAGTTGAAGACTTTTTCATCTCAATTCCATCAAGATTCTCAATTCCATCACCGAATCAATCATGATTTCTTCATCAATTCAAGCTTTTGAAGATTCTTCGTGCAAGATGAGCGGCTAAACTTTTTGTGGTTTCCTCCGGATGGAGGGTTTGTGTAATTAGGTACTTTTATGTGTTTTTAATCATTGTAACTTGGTGATCTAAGCATTCGATGCTTTTCACCATGGATTTAATTGACTGATTGTAACTAGTTGCATTTATTTAAACCTTGATTTCTAAGCATTCAGTTCCCGAGAGTTCTAGTAATTGGGATATATTTGACATGGGATTAGGGTTTGTAATTGTAATTGATAATCATTCGATAACCTCCCGTTATGTATTGACCGGAGTACTTAGTCGTTGGTTATCACAATTGGTTAATTAGGTTAAACATTTATGTCTATGTGAATGTTTTGATTAAACACATAACTGAACTTGTTTGCAAACCTGAAATCTGGAGGAACCATCTTTTCTTCCATTGATTTAAACCACAATTTTTATTCGTTAATTTAGTTCTTTCACATAATCAAACAACCCGACTTCTCAATTTAGTAATAGTCAATTAATTTTTTCATTACGACACTTTCCACAGTCCTCCCTTGGTTCGATACCCTGCTTATTCTATACTAATAGTTTAAATAGGTTTTTGCATGTCCATAACGACAGACATCAAAATGGCGCCGTTGCCGGGGAGGCGTGCGCAAAGTGTTTAGTGTTAAGTTTTTAGTAAAATAGATAAAACAAAAAAAATCCAAAAATAGTGTCTTTTTATTTTGTTCTGATTTGTTCGGATTTACGCGAGGTTTTCTTGCTTGTGTTTGTGCAGGTGATCTAGGAAGTGTATGCATCACACTCGGAATTCCGGGAAGTCATCACCGTTAGTGTTCGACCCAGAGATCGAGAGAATAGTAAAGCATACAAAGCGAGTACTACATCGTGAGAACAAGATCCTACAATCACCTATACCAACGTCTAAGACAGTGGAAAACTCAGCACCCCCGGAGAAACAACCGCAAGACCCACTACCACAACAACAATTCTCACCAACACCTACCCACCCTTCACCAAATACTACCATACCAGTTTCATCACCACCACCACAGTCTACACAACCTACTTCTACATCTCCAGTACCATCATTCTCAACTTTTTTCCCAAACTTTGACAACACTCAACCAACTTCCACCCAAGCAACCCAGATGGTCAATTTACAACAGTCGTCTCCTTACGTTAGGATCATTCCTGATGACACTCCATTATCGAGTCAAACTCAAGCACCTAATGCAACATCAATTCCGCCAGCCACCCGACCGGTTATTTCACAGCAAAGTCAGCCAATGCCACATCTTTATAGATCGGCCATTTATGATCAAGGAAATAATTCGGGGGATTTCGACGATGGCTTTGAGGAATATGAATGAGAGGCAAACAGTCGGAATGGGTGCGGCCGAGAGAGTCAATCAAGGGAATGTAGGGTATCAACAATATGTGCAACCAACGCCAATACAACAACAAATACCACAACAATATCATCAACCTGACCCACTCAATTAGTAGCCTGCTCCGAGAAGGCCGGTGGTGGACATTCCATTACCACCGCCGGTACCTCAGATGCAGGGTCAGGCAAGACCGCTGCCACGAAACCTACACCGACCGGTGATTTTACCGGAAGGAATTCCACGACGGAATAATCAAGGTCCAGTTCGAGGCATAGAGAGCCACTTCAGGCCTGCTATAGTTAACAACCCATCACCGGTTGTGATCCCGCAATTACAAGGAGGGCGGTCATTCGAAGTACGAACACAATCAATATCCAGTCTGCCTAAGTTTCATGGTCACGCACATGAAGAACCATATCTACACATTGCTGCATATGATGCACTTTGCAACACAATCAGCAGCCAAGGTTTCTCAGTTGATGATGTGAAATTGGTACTTTTCCAATTCACACTTGAAGACAAAGCACAGCAATGGTTTCATTCGCTACCGTCAGCTTCGATCTTCACATGGGGCGACATGCAGCAACAATTTCTAGATGAGTTCTATACTCATTTGCGTACTAACAATGCAAGGAAGGATATTCGAGGGTTTCGACAACAGCCCGGTGAGTTATTTCACGAAGCGTTTAATCGCTTTAAAATGATGCTCAAGAACTGTCCACATCATGAGATATATTTGTGGGAGCTTATTAATACATTCTACGAAGGCCTAACAGATGAAGATGCCAGGGATGTAAATTCAATATCCAATGGTACTTTTGGAATGAATTATGAAGAGGATGATTGGGAATATTTAGAAAGAACTGCAAGGGCGTCAAAACGCAAAGCTCAATCTTCTAGAAGTGCACGACATTCGACAGTGAAAGCTGCAGACCAGTTACCGGAGACTGGGGGACCATACCCGTTGTGTGGTCATTGTGGGAATATAGGGCACATTGCTGATCAGTGCCCTAACATTATCGGTAATCTGGATGAGGTGAATATGATGCAGGGAAGTGGGAACAAGTATTCGGGTTTCCAAGGAAACAACCAATATTACCAGCCCCGGAACCAAAATAATTATCAAGGGGGTAATAATTCAGGTTTCCAACGAAATTACCAGCATAGTAATGGTCAGGTGAATAATGATATGATGGAGATGTTGAAAGCAATTCAACTTGATTTACAAAACCAAAGGCTTGAGTTACAAAACCGTGCTCAAAAGGATGAGATGCGAGATAAGGCCGTTCAATCATTAACCACACAAATGGCCCAACTTGAAAACGATGTGAAGAAGCTGAAGCAGCAACAAGGGAAATTGCCAAGTGATACTCAACCAAACCCCAAGAATCCACGGAGCACATTGATCAGTGGGGTAAATCCAGTTCCTAATAATACTTGTTATGATAATGGTTTGTCTGCTTCGAATGTGATTGCAGGTCTAAATGGAGCGGTTGTGGAAGAAAGTGGAATCGATTTGGGGGAGCCGGTTGTTTCCATCAGAGTTGGGAAGTTCAAAATCCACAAGGCATTGCTGGACTATGGAGCAGGAGTGAGCGTGTTACCTGGTAGCTTGTATCACCAGTATGACTTCGATCCGCTACAAGCGTGTGATAGCATGGCCATGTTCGCAGATGCGAGTTTGAAACGACCACGAGGGGTTGTGAAGAATGTGGTCATCCAACTTGGCGAGTTTTACTACCCGGTTGATTTTATGGTGGTCGATTATGCACCATCGCTTACATACGAGCAGCCGCAGGTAGTTTTGGGTCGCCCATTCCTATATACCGCGAACACGCTGATTGATTGTCGAAGCGGAATGGTCACCATGAGCTATAAGAATCGTAAGTTGTACTTTAATGTGTTTTTAAAAACTATTTCTTACGATCCTGTTAATGATGCTTGTCACACAGTTGCTACTAATGAACATGATTCAAGTGTGACAAAGGACAGGTTAGAGGCGAGTGGATATCGGGTGAAGAAGGCAAGTGTGAGAAGGCCAGTTGGTGAAGGAAGGCCACCTGATGGTGGGTTTGGAGGGGTTAATGAAACTGTATTTAACCCTAATCGAAGTGAAACGATGACCTTCCCTAAAAACTGGATGGATATGTATGGAGAGACATGGGAGGGAAAACGTGCAGCTGAACCACCCTGAATGTCAGGTACGGTCTGGCTGAAGACCTAAAACTTAGCGCTCTCGGGAGGCAGCCCGAGGATGTAGAGTATTGTACTTTGGTTTGGTTCGTTTTGGTGTGGTTGTGTTTTGACAGGTTCTTGATTCAATCATCACGGATGCAACAATTCAAGTGTGGGGATGTTTTGCAACATCCCCGGTGAGATATCAAAGAATCTATGGAATGCATCTATTCCGGTTAAAGCACAACAGCCGCATCACTACAGACACATGATCAGGTGCATGTGTTTATCTATCTTACTTTGTTTTTGGTGTGTTTTGTTGTTTTTGGTGGTGTGAACCTTTGTTTTGTTTAGGGGATGTGTTTTGGTTGTTTTGTTCTGAGTTAGCCGCTCATTTAGGATTGTTGGTTTGTTTTCCCGGACTTATATTTTAAAAGCACCATACATTGGGGACAATGTATCCCAAGTGTGGGGATGGGGGAGCCCGGGAAGGGATTGGTGGATAAAGCTTTGAAGCGATTGAAAGTGGTTGAAATCGATGAAAATGAAAAAACTTAAAATTTTAAAATTTTTCATCGCCTTAAACAAGCTAATTGGATACGAAAACCTGAAGTTTCAATCACTAATAGGTTTCTTACCGGTAGTAGACTAGATTAGTCCCTTGTCATGGTTATCCCTGTAAGTTTCATGAGAGTAGGTTTGACAAGTGTTCTATAGGAAATGAGTTGAAAAGAGATGTCTATCTAGGGGTAACATGTTTTAATTTCATATGCTACATGTCGTCAACCTTTTTACCTTTTCTTGGTGAGATCTTGAGCCTGTAGATGGATAAGATACATTATATGATGAATTCATTTGTTGAGTGCAGGCTACGTGTTATTCTGTGTTAGAACTTGTGTGATTCGATGCATGCTGAGACTGTGGGTTTGACATGTGCACATAGATGATAAAGGCATTAGGATTTTCCTGTTACACCGTTGTGTTTGTGTTTCGTTTGTGTTATTCACCAATTTTCCTTAGTAGCCCTGTTGAGCCTAACTACCTTTCGTTTGTTCACCTATTGTCTATTGTGAAAAACCGACCGTGATAATGTTTCTAAGAAAAAAAAAAGAAAAAAAAAGGAAGAGAAAAATGGAAATATATGTGAAAAAAAAGAGAAAAGAACAAAAATAGAAGTATTGTGAATATTGTCTATGTTCTTGGGTAGAAACCAACCCAAAAGTATAAGTTGTGTTGAATAAAGTCATCACGGTTTGGTTATTGTTTGTGAGCCAGTTAGAAAAGAAAAAAAAAACCTGAAAAATAATTTCCTACCTTTACCCTAAGCCCAAAACCCGAAAGTCCTTTTGATATGTGCCATGTTAGATGATACGGTGGAGGTGTGATTGTCATACAAGCCTATGATTGCAGGATTTCATGTTTGCTTTTTGGAGTGTTTATATACTAGCACATTACACGCTAGTCCAGATATTAACCCGAGAGGAGAGTACATTGTGAGTGGTGTGTAGCATGTGTTTAATTATAAACATGTTAGTTTTAGATAGGCAAGTCTTAAGTTTTTGAAATTGCATCATTTACTTGTCAGACTGTCAATCTCGATTGTGTCAGTCTATGGGATGGGTATGACTTGGGACTTAACATGTTGAATCGGTTAAGGGATTTAGAAGTGTTGTTACTGTGATGAGTAGTTCTAAGTTGGTTTGCTTGAGGACAATCAAATGTAAGTGTGGGGATGTGATGGATGGGTTAAGGAATGTGATTTATATGTGTTTAATGTCTAATCTTATGCATATTTGGTTGTTTATATGTGTGGAATTGGATAACTATGAGAAAATGATGTTTTGTAGGTTAAATACGAAGATTGGATGAGTTTTTTGGAATGTTAATGGATTGATAATGAAGATATTAGAAGATGGCATGATAGAGGGTTGAATTACGAAGACGTGGGCGAAAACGGTGCGTAAAACGGAGCTAAAACGAAGAAGTTATGAAGAAAACAATTTTGAAAGAATCTGCCGACCGTAAGCTACGGTTCAGCAACTGTAGCTTACGGTTGGGTCTGAATGTTTGAACAGAATTTTGAAACTGTAAGCTACGAGTTCAGACTCGTAGCTTACGACCCGGTAAAGTGAAAAAACGTGAATTAAGGCCTCTAAGGTATAAATTAGGGTTTTTAAAGGTGGGGATGATTATCTTATCACCTACGGTCGATCCAAGGCATCTGGGCACTCAAAGTTGAAGACTTTTTCATCTCAATTCCATCAAGATTCTCAATTCCATCACCGAATCAATCATGATTTCTTCATCAATTCACGCTTTTGAAGATTCTTCGTGCAAGATGAGCGGCTAAACTTTTTGTGGTTTCCTCCGGATGGAGGGTTTGTGTAATTAGGTACTTTTATGTGTTTTTAATCATTGTAACTTGGTGATCTAAGCATTCGATGCTTTTCACCATGGATTTAATTGACTGATTGTAACTAGTTGCATTTATTTAAACCTTGATTTCTAAGCATTCAGTTCCCGAGAGTTCTAGTAATTGGGATATATTTGACATGGGATTAAGGTTTGTAATTGTAATTGATAATCATTCGATAACCTCCCGTTATGTATTGACCGGAGTACTTAGTCGTTGGTTATCACAATTGGTTAATTAGGTTAAACATTTATGTCTATGTGAATGTTTTGATTAAACACATAACTGAACTTGTTTGCAAACCTGAAATATGGAGGAACCATCTTTTCTTCCATTGATTTAAACCACAATTTTTATTCGTTAATTTAGTTCTTTCACATAATCAAACAACCCGACTTCTCAATTTAGTAATAGTCAATTAATTTTTTCATTACGACACTTTCCACAGTCCTCCCTTGGTTCGATACCCTGCTTATTCTATACTAATAGTTTAAATAGGTTTTTGCATGTCCATAACGACAGACATCAGAAACCCATAAATGTCACACCCCTATTTTCCACGTGTCACCGGTGGGCCCGGTGGGGAGTATCGTGACGTAGTTGATATCATCATAGACAAACAACACAATATAATAATGCACAGCGGAAGCAAAAGATAGATTCATTTCAACTTTTAGATAAAATGTAATAATAAATATCACGAGTAGTTGAAACGGATCCACAGGCGGATCGAAATAAAATAGGATAATTGTTCAACAGTTTATTTGTCGTCCAAGCTGCGAGACCTATTGTGGACGCTCTAGAAGCCTGCCAGCCTATTACGTGTAGTACCTGCACTTAATCTTTTTGGGAAAAATACGTCAGTTTACACTGGTAAATACAATTCGACTGACTCATTTTGAAAAGGTTGAAAATTGATTTAAATGCACAAGGCACAAAACATTTTTATTAACTTGGGTCAATTATTTAATATAATAATCATGTGAACGAATTACATGTTACTTGCGTTCAGTGGCCCGGATCTAGTCCGGGCTAAAGATCAATGGACCCACCACAATAAAGAGTTATATACTGACAGGTGTATGCCTACACCCCGTACTCAGGTCGTGGCCATCTCGTAAGATGATGCCAAGGATATCCGGGACATGGTCAATTAACCCCCCAAAGGCCTTAAGTGAACAAGACTGTTTAAACGAGCCGATTAAATTATTCCAACTACCCACGCAACAGTGGAGGATTTAATGCCCGATCAAGCGGTATTCTATATACCGTAACCCAAGCCCGTATAGGGAAAATAAGCCAAAGAGTATTTACCTGAATAAGTATCAATCACAATCAAGAAAAATGCAAGTATCTTTTACTGGTGCTCCTAATCTGGAACAAAGGTTTATAATAACCTATTAGATTTCTAACGGGTCTTTATTCAAGCCTAAGCCTAGACCGGTTAGTTTTAAATGACGATACGGTTCACGCACGATTAAGCGAAGACCGGATGGAATGTGAATTTGACCCGACAAGTTTGAATACTTGTATAATATGGGTTTACTAAACACATTCTGGATTTTGAGACGAAAATGATAATGTTTGACCCGTTTCGGCCAATTTATGTAAACTAGTTACATAAACCGAACCGAACGCGAAAAGTGCGTTACGGGCGACCATGAGAGACATATGCAAGTTCCCTGAGTTAATATGCTCCAAATATGTTATAATATCAGCAAGATATTTTCTATTATGCCCGGAATGTATTTAAACTCAACTTACGCCTCATAAGGGCATTTAGGTCATTTAAAAGGTTATAAACGAGTTTATTTGTTAATCTGAGTTATGGGTCTGATTTATACAGAAAATATACTTAACTTATTATGTTATAACAGTAGGGTATGACTCAAATACGAAACTTATCATTTAAAACCAAACTATACACCCTAGGGGCATTTTGGTAATTTCACAAGGGCTAAAAATGCCAAAACTGGAAATCTGAGTTTATAAAATTGTACTTACTGTTTTTATATGAAAATATGCTAATTACATCAGTAGGTATAAGTCTTATATGTTTGACATGGTTATAGTATATACTATGCGTTAAAAATGCCTAAAAAGGCGATTTAGAGCCGTTTCCGGGTTTGTAAAAGAAAGCTGAGATTTTTATACTTCCAGAAGGTTCAACATACTTTATTTAATAAACAAAATCAGTAGGAAGTGGTTTGGGGTCAATCGGATTTATAAAACTCGTTTTATGGCTTAAAAGGTCAAAACCGACATTAACCGAATCAACTTAGCGACCTATGAAACGATCAGCCAAAAATTAAATAAAAATCATCAAAAATCCCAAAATATTATATAACATCAGTGGGTAAAAAGTTTTATACCAAAAAGTGGCCTTAAATAGGTTATACGCTAAAAGCGCCGTTTATGTACATAAAGATATAGTTTTACGATATCGGCCATAACTCAAAATCTGGACCACCAACTGATCTCAAATTTTTGGTGCAAGTTTATAAATTAGTAATAAAGATTTCTACTCTTTCACTTTTCCAAAAATCACGTTTTATATCAAAAAGGGCAAAATAGTCAACTTTAAGCATAACTCGGAAACATGCATACGAATCGGTTAAGCATAGACTCAAGTTATAAAAATTCCAGAGAGTCATACATAAATAAAAATGGTCAAAAATAAACTCTAATACAGATCTCAAACATGCATGCACGGATCCGAATCGAGAGTCAACGAAAAAGTCGTTTTATAAGACTTTCGGTTCCAATCCGGGTTTATACCAAAGATTGTCGAGTTGATCATGGTAAAACATATTCTTACATTCATTATAAAGCTATTTTTGATGATCAAACTGATTGCATGTCATCTACATTACCATTTATGCTATATTTCACAAAACAATTTCTGTTGACTTTTTAAGAACAACTTTGACTCGACAAATAGCATGCTTAGAGTGGGAATCAGAGAATACCCTTTTGAGGGTTTGTTTCCCACATAAATACCAACTTATAAGTGGTTTCAATTTGAGAAATGACAGAGCCAAATTCGTTTAATCGAAAAGTCAAACTATATGAACAACGGTTTGACTTTTAACTAATAATCTATGCTAGAACGGATTAGAGGATGATATGAATGCTTACAAAGGTCCTAATGAAGCCTAGAAAGCACTTGGAGGCTGCCTTGTCGATCAGATTGCTCCTGGAGAAGCCTTGTGAAATTATGATAGTTGCTATGTTCTTGTTTCTCTAATTCAAGTGCTCAAAATGTGAGCTTTGATCTGAATTATAAAGGAAATCAGATGTTGTGAGGAGTCTACATGTGTCTATACTTGCATGTCCATCCATTGGTGCATAAGGGAGGTGATATTAGCTGTCAAACACTCAAAAATTCGGACTTAACAGCAGCTGATCGCGAATTCTGCACCTGGGGCTGCCAAACTTTGATTAAAAATGGCAGCTTTGGTCCCTGTCTTTGCACGCTAGGTTTCGGCTATTTATTTTGACTCGTAAACCCCCAAACTTGGTTTTTAAGAGCCTTGGGACATTTACCAACATGGTAATGTCCTCGGATAACTTTGCGCTCACCCGAAAAACCATGAAATTCGACGTTGACGCTTTTAGCCCCTCAAGTACGGTTTTGGCCATAACTTTTTCATATGATCACGAAACTTCATGAAATTTTTACCACCTATTCTAGTGAGTATATTCTAGCATTACAAAGCTTCGGGGCTGCCAAAAGTTCACTCAGAGGTATAAATTCAACATGTTGACACTTTTAGTCCCTATAGTTTGTAATTCCTCACTTTCGTGCATTTTCCGCTTCGTATGATCCATCCGTTTAAGGTTATAAACATTATGTAGGGTTATTATAGAGTATATTTATCCATTGTTGACACTTTGAACCCTTGAATTCACATAGTTTCACCGTTTGTCAACTTTAGTCCCTTTAAAGTATGTTTTCACACATTCTAAGTCCATGACACGTGTCAACACATTATTGAACGTAAATTTTCGAGGTGTTACATCCTCACCCCCTTAAAAGAAATCTCGACCTCGAGATTTACTGGAACAAATGAGGGTATTTTTCTTTCATCGTGGATTCTACCTCCCATGTGTATTCGGGACCTCTACGGGCATCCCATTTGACCTTAACAATAGGTATGTGCTTCCTTCGAAGCTTCTTTACCTTTCGGTCTTCAATCGATAACGGATTTTCCACAAATTTCAAGCTTTCATCTATATGTACATCCGTATACGGTATAACCGGTGGTCCATCAGCGGAACACTTCTTCAAATTACAGATGTGAAACACATTATGGATAGCGCTAAGTTCTTCAGGCAAGTTTAATTTATAAGCAACTGACCCGACACGTTCGATTATCTCGAAAGGTCCTATGTATCTCGGGCTTAGCTTGCCTTTCTTACCAAATCGCATCACCCCCTTCCAGGGTGATACCTTAAGCAACACTTTTTCACCTACTTCGAAGTGAAAATCTTTGCGCTGTGGATCCGCATAACTTTTCTGCCTTTCCCTGGCAGCTCTCAATCGTTCGCGGATTTGGAAAATCTTGTCCGTCGTCTCAAAAACAATTTCTGGTCCTGACAGTTGGACATCTCCAACCTCCGCCCAACAAATGGGTGATCTACACTTTCTACCGTATAAGGCCTCAAAAGGTGCAGCTTTTCTGCTGGTGTGGTAGCTATTGTTGTAAGAGAATTCAATTAGGGGTAGGTTCTTATCCCAACTACCACCTAAGTCGATTGCACATGCACGTAGCATGTCTTCCAAAGTTTGAATAGTACGCTCACTCTGACCGTCAGTCTGTGGATGATAAGCCGTACTAAAATTCAAACGAGTGCCCAAAGATTGTTGGAAACTCTTCCAAAAATGTGACGTGTGTTGGAACCTGAAGGTTTATTCATGTAGGTTAGCATAGTTTGAGGGTTGATTATGTTTATGTTTAATTTACATGTTTGGGCCGATTATGTATGGGTTGGGTTTGTAGGCTTGTGTCGAATGGGCTAGGGTATAGACTAGATGTTTTGTATTTAAACAAACCTCAATTGATTTGTAGAGGTTGTTGACAAGGTGATAGGTTGCGACACAAGGGACAAGAAGTCGATTCTTAGTGAAGTCTTGTATCCGTCTTTGCTAGTCATTGAATGCAAGATTTCGGTTTGTTATTTGATATATTATTCTTGTGTTGATTATTATAATACGTTCTTGAATCGGCTTGTGATTGTTTTCCGCACTTTCACAAGTTAAAGGTTGATATCATTGAAAGATCCTAACGGGTTTTACAATTGGTATCAGAGCCATTGAAGCCATTCAAGGGCTCGGTTTTGATATCATTCGGATTCAAGAATCATTTGTGCTACTGATCTATTTTGTTGCATGTTTTGCAGTGAAATACTTAAACTGTTCATGATCGATTCATCAAAATTATACTGATTTTGGTTTGTTGATTTCTGAAAAAGGTGTTTGCTGATTTTACGGGAAGTTGGTGGTCAACAGATTCAAAGATTACAATATCTTTGAATTTTGGAAGTGCTGAAAAATCGGGATTGCGAGTAAACAGATCTTATCGTTTATTCTTTTGCAGGTTTCGACTCGCAACCAGCTCTGTTGCGGTTCATCACGTTCTGGTTACGACTCGCAACCATCATTGTTGCGGTTCATCACGTTTTGGTTTCGACTCGCATTCACCACGGTTTCGGTTCATCCTGTTTCAGTTGCGACTCGCAACCAATAGTCAGTCTTCACTCGCAACCAAAGCTGTTACGACTCGCAACCTTGGTTTCGGCTCATCCTATCTTAGTTACGACTCGCAACCACAGCAGTTTCGACCCAGCTGTTTCGACTCGCAACGACACTGATTTACGGACATTTGAACTGTTGACCTTTGGACTTAAAACAAAAATCAATTAATTAATTAACTAATTAATTAAACATGTCGTCAAACAACAGTGAATTGACTGCCCTTAAAGAACAACAAGAATTGGATTCAAAGCTTGGTACCACAACACGCATTCCTAGGTTAACTGATGCTAATGACTTTCCTGAGTGGAAGTGGCGTTTTGAAAAGCATCTGAAGGTTAAGGATTATAAGCTGTGGCGAAGCATTTTGCGAGGTCCTAGGGAAATTATGATGGAAAGCTCAACTGAACCAGGTCTTAAGGTAAAGAAACCTAGGGATCAGTACACTGAAGAAGATTTGCTCATTGTTGAAGAAGATGATCGAGCTCTTTCCTACTTAACCATGGGTTTGGGTCCTGATATTGCTGTTGGTTTTCGCACCTGCAAATCTGCCAAAGAATTGTGGGATTCTCTGATCGAAGTATATGAAGGAAACGAAGATATGAAAGAGAGCCGAAGAAATCTGCTGCAACAAAACTTCAACAACTTCAACCATATTTATGGTGAAACAGTAGACAATCAGATTCAGAGGTTTGTGAAGCTGATCACTCAAATGCAAATGGAAGAAATTCATACAACAAATGCATCCACAAACCGACAACTTCTTAATGCACTACCAAAGAGTTGGGATCATCATGTTGCTATGATCAAGAAGACTAAAGATCTAGCTAGATGCACTCTGTCAGAGATGATCTCTCACATTAAGGCATGCGAACTGGATGATAAGCAAAGAGAAACAAATTACAAGAACAGTATGCTAGCTGCTGGTTTCTCCATTGCTCCCGCTTCCTCTAACAACAGCAACACAGCATTATTGTCTCAAGGTGGTTTTCAGATGTTTCGCAATACTTCATCCGCTACTCCAACTTCAGCAAAGGTGCACTCATCTGGGCCCTCTAGTCAAGTCGTCTCTCCAGCTTCTCCTGCTTCAATTCCAAATTCTGGAAATATCTCTACTGCTGCTTCTGCTTCTGCTGCTAACAACGAAATGATAGCTTTCTTTGCTAAACAATCAAAGGAAAACTTGGATATCGCAGCTTCAGTGATCAACTGTTTGAATGCTTTTATTGCAGGAAAACTTGATCCACCAAAGTGGTGTCCTGATGATCTGTCACAGATTCATCCAGATGATATTGAAGAAATGGACATCACCTGGCAGATGGCGATGGCAGCTTTCAGAGCCCAAAAGTTTGTGAAAAGAATAGGTAAAAACAGGTGGGGAAATGCATGGAATGGAGCTGCTAAAGTGCCCTTTAATCTTCGTTGCTTCAACTGTCATGAGGAAGGACACTATGCTCGAAACTGTCCGAAACCACTTATAAACAGAGATCAAACTCCTGCAACTCCTGCCCAACCTGCAACTCCTAATCGAGAAAGAGCTCTTGTGACCACTACAAGTATAGCAGATGCTGCTGCTTCTGGAAGTCCACAGCCGCAAGGATTAGCACAAGCACTGGTGGTTCAGCCAAATCTCAACTTTGATTGGACTTCAGAAATTGAGCGTCTGAACATATCAGCTCCAGAGAATCAAACTACTACATCCAACATTGCTTTCATGACTTCAAGCGAACATAGCCCAAAGCCAGAGGAAGAGACTGTAGCTGATGATTTTGCATTCATGACTCAAATTCTTTCAGCTCCTGTTAAAGGTCTCACCAAAGAAGAGGTAATTTCTGTTTTCTGTACTCCTGAGTGTAGGGAAAGGGTTGAGGCTTACAGAATACACAACGCTGAGCTCATTCAAGATTATAATGACATAAAAAATAAAAATTTTACTTTGTCTAAAAATGAGAAGCTTTATAAAGAAAAGATTGAAGCTCAGCGAAAAGACATCATCAAGCTAAAGGATGATGTGAGTGTAAAAACAGCCCATTTCCTAGAAGCACAAGAAAAGGTATGCATTTTAACTAAGGAACTGGAAGATATTCAAAACAGATATCAAATTAATGAACTGAATATCAAGAAGTTTGATTCTTCCAGTAAATTAGTCAAAAATTTGTGTGATCAACAGCTCGCATACAAGGAAAAGAAAGGGTGTGGTTTGGGTTTTAATAAGGCTCCTCCTCCCTATAATGATAATTATACTTATCTACCCATGACTGAGGAGGAGATGACTAATGAAAGTAAAATGACTTATGGTCCCAAAAATAATAAGTCATCGTTCAATGACAGACCAATTGAGAAACAGAAGTCTGCTCCTATAAATTTTGTTCACAAAGGCACAATTGATCCTAATGTTTCATCTTCGTGTGCAGATGATAGCTCTGAAGTAAAGTGTGATGATGTTCATGGGAGTGAACCGGTTATTATTTCAAATGTTTCTGAACCATATTTTGAACATTATTCTGAACCAACTGAGTCGGACATTGCTTTTACTAGTTCTTTGTTTGCGTCGTTTTCAGCTTATGTTTCGTCTTGTGAGCCTGTTGTTTTGGGCAAAACTGATAATGTTTGTGTGGATGATTTGAACAATAAGTGTGGTGATGATTGTTTTTTAACTAATGTTTGTGATCCTAACATCTCTAATGTTTCAGCTTGTGAAAATGTTACAGGTGAGGTCCCTCAGGATGCATTCAGTGAAACCACTGAAACGACTTCTCAAGAAAATCAAGAGTATCCTGATTCTTCTTCTGAATCTGTCTCAGTGGGTGTCCCTAATGTTGAATCTAGTGGGACCCCATTGGAAACTGTGTTAAACAATGAACCTGAATCTGTGTCACATGATAAATGCTCTGAGAAAATGCATATTGATGAAACTTCTTTAGGCTCAGAAAAGGAATCTGAATCAGTTTCACATGACAAATGCATTGAGGAAGAGCATATTGTTGAGACTTCTTCTTGTTCGGGAAGTGAACCTGAATCGGTTTCAGATGATAAATGCCTTGAGAAAACACATTTGGATGAAACTCGTACATGTTCAAATTCGGAATCAAGATTAAGTAACAATGAAAGGAAGGCTGATCTAAAAGAGAGATCATTAGAAGAAAAGTTGTCTAAAGAAAAACCACAAGTCAAACATGTTCAGAAAACTAAAACATCAAATCACACGAAATCAAGCAAACAGAGTCAAAATGTCAAGAATATTCAAAATGTGAAACGTCAAACATGTTTTAACTGTGGCATTGCTGGTCATATTGCCAGAAATTGTGGCAAACTCCCAAGGACACCGAACAAGAAAACATCAGAGCGAAATCAGAAGGTCACGTCTAATCGATATCACTGTTCGAAGTCCATGATGTCTGCAAAGACTAAGACAATGATGAACAACTATCACAGGACTAGACCTTCTGATCAGGATTGGAATGCAGCCAAACGCTATAATCCATATCAGAATAGACAAACAAATTTTCAGCGAAATCGAAGTAATTCTTTTGATAACGCTTATGAAAGTTTCAATTCTAACTGGTCAAGACAGTTTTGGAAACCTAAAGCTAATGGCATGCAATCCAATTCAATGAAATCATTTCATCAAAATGTCGCAAAAAGGGATGTTTCAAAATTTCTGAATAAAGATAATTTAGTGTGGCAGAGAGTGACGTATATTGATGCACAAGGAAAACCCAGATCCACTATGGGCTGGGTTCCTAAATCTAACTAATCCCGCTAATCGTGCAGGAACAGCTGTGGAGGACTACCGTGCGCCTCTGGTACATGGATAGTGGCTGTTCCAGGCACATGACAGGAGACTTATCCCAACTGGAAAATATCAAAGATTTTAATGGTGGATATGTCTCATTTGCGGGAGGAGAGTCAGGCAGAATCACGTTAAAAGGAACTGTTCGAAACGGCGTCTTAAGTTTTGAAAATGTTAATTATGTTCCAGAACTGAAACACAATCTGTTAAGTATTTCGCAGATCTGTGATCGAGGGAATTCAGTTCATTTCACGAAGAAGGGATGTCATGTTCTTAAGCCTGGGATTGTTATTCCAGAAGACTGGTTCTTGATGACAGCTGAAAGGAAAGGTAATGCTTACGTCATTGATATGAACAAGAAACCGTGTGAAGAGATCACTTGTCTATTTTCAAAAATTTCGGAGCATGATGGTCTGTTGTGGCATCGTCGACTTGGGCATGTGAATATGAAAAATCTGAACCGTCTAGCTAAAGGTCAACTGGTACGTGATCTTCCAATCAAGGACTTCATGTTGGTGGAGAAATGTGTTGCTTGTGCGAAAGGGAAAGCTCATCGAAAACCTCATAAGACTAAACCAGCACCTTCGACAAAAGCTGTACTCGAACTACTTCACATGGATCTTTTTGGTCCAGTGAATGTGCTGAGCATTGGGAAGAAAGCTTACTGTCTGGTAATCGTCGATGATTACTCTCGTTACACTTGGGTGTGTTTTCTCAGCCACAAAAATGAAACTGCTGTCTTGGTAAAACAATTCATTACTTTGGCTGAAAATCAAGCGAGTACTAAGGTGAAGGCTATTCGATCAGACAATGGGACAGAATTCAAGAATGTTACTTTGGATACTTTCTGCATTGATAAGGGAATCGATCGTCAGTTCAGTGCGCCTCGAACTCCACAACAAAATGGAGTGGCTGAAAGAAGGAATCGTACTCTCATTGAAGCTGCGCGTACTATGCTGGCTGATTCAAAGCTTCCTAGCTTCTTTTGGGCCGAGGCAGTTAGCACGGCTTGTTATATCCAGAATCATGCTTTAGTAAACAAACGTCACATGAAAACCCCATATGAGATTCTGGAAGGACATAAACCTTCGGTTTCACACTTTCGCATCTTTGGTTGTCCATGTGTATTATTACTAATGGACTCCAACGGAAAGTTTGAAGTCAAAGGAGACGAATGTTACTTTGTTGGATATGCTAAAGGCTCTGCTTATAGGGTATACAACAAAGTAACTAAAAAGGTCGTCGAGTCGTGCAACATTGAATGGCTTGAAGAGAATGCTACGGACGCTAGAGTTGGTCCAGAATGGTTATATGATTATTCTGCTCTGTTTAAATCATTTAACATTTTGTCAAGTGATGTTTCAGTTGCAGGTGTGACTATTCCCAAACAACCATTGTCGTTTGAAGATACGGAAGACGAAGCACCGATGCAAGACAACGTGAGGCATCATACCATTGATCCACCGGGAATGATGTTTACACAACATCCTACACCAACTCCTACGTTCAATCGATCTCCTGAGGGTGCATCAACTAGTGACTCTGTTTTATTTCCTGAACCAATTCCTGAGGATTGTGTTGTCATTTCTCCTGTAGTTCACACTACTACAGCACCTAATGAGGGGGAGTCTAGCAACACCACCACTGAAGAGGAGATTGTACCTGATTTGGCCATACCTACGAGCGTTCAACGCAATCACCCAATCGAGAATGTGATTGGTCCTGTAAATGCAGGAATTTTGACCAGGAGTCAATCAGGAATCATTAACACTTGCTTATATTCTTGTTATCTTTCTCAAATCGAACCTAAAACTATTGATATAGCTTTGCAGGAACCTGGCTGGGTAGATGCTATGCACGAAGAGCTGAACCAGTTTGAAAAACTTGGAGTATGGAAGCTCGTCAAGTTGCCAACAGGAAAACGTAAGCTTGGAACTAGATGGGTATTTCGAAACAAGCAGGATTCTGCAGGAGTCATCGTTCGAAACAAAGCAAGGCTGGTGGTTCAGGGATTTAGACAAATTGAAGGACTGGATTATGATGAAGTATATGCTCCGGTTGCACGACTTGAAGCCATCTGGATCTTTTTGGCTTACGCGTCATACATGGGATTCACTGTTTATCAGATGGATGTCAAAACCGCGTTTCTCTATGGAGATGTGAAGGAGGAAATTTTTGTCGAGCAGCCACCAGGGTTCGTGCATCCAGATCATCCTGAATACGCTTACAAGTTAGACAAGGCGCTGTACGGGTTACACCAGGCTCCTCGAGCTTGGTATGCCACACTAACAGATCATCTGTTGGCTCATGGGTATACGCGTGGCACCATAGACCAGACTCTGTTTATAAAGAAGGTAGGACGTGATCAAATCTTGGTTCAAATCTATGTTGATGATATCATTTTCGGATCTACAAGTGAGGATCTTTGCAAGGAATTCGAGAGAGTTATGAAGAAGAAGTTTGAAATGAGTGCTCTGGGGGAAATGACACTGTTTTTGGGTCTACAAGTCAAGCAGAGTTCACAAGGAATTCTTATTCATCAAGGGAAGTATGTGGATGATGTGCTGGCAAAATTCAAATTCACGGACGCAAAGCCTGCTGAAACACCTATGGCAGAGAGACCATTATTGACTGAAGATGAAGAAGGAGAGTCTGTCAATCAACGTCAATATAGGTCCATGATCGGGTCATTGATGTATCTCACAGCTAGCCGTCCGGACATTATGTTTGCTGTTTGCAATTGTGCACGCTATCAGGCTAATGCTAAAACTTCTCACCTTACTGCTGTTAAAAGGATCTTTCGGTATCTTAAAGGCCGACCTCGGTTTGGCCTGTGGTATCCGAGGGATTCCAATTTTGACTTGTTTGCTTTTTCTGACAGCAATTTTGGAGGTACTGACAGTGACAGGAAATCTACATCTGCGGGATGCCAGTTTCTGGGTGATAGGCTCATTTCTTGGCAATGCAAGAAACAACAAACAGTGGCGATTTCTACAGCTGAAGCTGAGTATGTTGCTGCTTCTGCATCTTGCTCTCAAGTGGTGTGGATGCAACATCAATTGCAGGACTACGGTTTGACTTATCTCAACACTACTATTTACTGTGATAATGATGCTGCAATACAAATTGTTAGAAATCCTGTTTTTCACTCCAAAACCAAGCACATTGACATCAAAGTTCATTTTATTCGAGATTGCTTCGACAGAGGTCTTATTACTCTTGAACAAATCGACACAGATGCAAATGCTGCCGATTTGTTCACTAAACCTGTCAGCAGCTCAAAATTCAGAGTGCTTGTGGATTTTCTGAAAATGATCCGTTTTACTGACTGAGCATGTTTTTGTTTTTCGTAGGTAAATTTGTTCATAAAGTTTTCTATTCTTAGGTAGTTTTTATTTATGCTCAAATTTAGGGGGAGAAATTTTGAAAAATACAAAAACATTAAAAAAATTAAAAAAATACAAAAACATTAAAAAAATTGAAAAATACAAAAAGAGGTGTGGCAGGACTGGGAAATGAAATGAATTTTCACATTATGGTCGAGGGCTGACTCATGTAAGACCAGTATCGAAATAGTTTGACTCTAGTATGATGTGTTGGTAGGCTCTATCCTTAAAACTGGAAACATTGGCTGTTTCTGTTTAGAACTAAAAATGTACATGACCTCAGGAAAGAAAGTCACTTGGAATTAGCTCATTTCTATTTGAATGTCTGTATGTTGTCCCGATACACACAATTTTGGTCTGACTCTGAAATCTTCTCTGAAAAAGTCGTGTATCTCCTCTGCTGCATCCAGATATATGCTGACCTGGAGGTGCTAGGCAACGTCAGCTTCTGCTGCATCCAGATATATGCTGACCTAGCTGTACGTTGTCGTTCTGTAGATCAATTAAACACCCGAAAGAGGCCCTCTAGTGCCCAAAAGAAACCCAAGAAACCTATATCAAATTGAGAAAACTCATTTGATCTGTATATTATACCATCTCTACTTAAGATCTATTCTGTTCTCTTCTCAATCTATTCCCAGTTAAGATTTCAGAGTTCTGGATTGGACTTGTGAAACATGTGGTAGGGAAGCTACTTGCATGATAGAGTGTGCTGTTATAATTCCGGGATTTGATTAGTATTTGTTTTGAGTGTTCATTGTTAAGATATCAAAACATGATAAATTGAGTTACAGGCAGTTATATGGAAAAGGTCTAGGGAGATGAGTTTAAGGGGACAAATATACTGGCAATTGTCTAGATCATTCAGTAGTAGATCAGTGTTGATAAGTGAAGTCAAGTCCAAAACCTTGTGATTTGATCCCTGAGTATCTATGCAAATTTCCTGATTTATTTTTGTTAATAATATTTTATTATTTAATTTTGTTTTTTTTAGGTTTTTATTTTGCAAACATTGCTCAAAAGGTTTAATGGATAATTTTCATTAAAATTAAATCAGTTTTTGAAATGGGTTAAAAATTGCTTGATAAATCCTTTTAAGCCCAAGTCCACAAGGCCCAAGCCCATGATAACTGTTGAGTATAAAAAGGGTGGTTGCGAGTCGAGACCTCATTTCTCACTCGCAACCAAGCCTAATTCTCTCTCAAAAGCTCCGGTGATCTGTTGAAGATTCCGATTCATCTCCGGTTACGACTCGCGATCTCCGGTTGCGACTCATTGATCATCAAGGTATAATGACGTCATTATTCAAGTTTTTGCAGGAATTATGAATGGTTGTTGAATATTCCGATGAAGATTTGAAGATTCCGATGAGGATTTGAAGATTCCGATGATGTTTCCGATGAAGTTTTGAAGATGTTTGACTCGCAATCAAGAACACTGAGGACTTGAAACCAGTGGTTACGAGTCGCAACATCAAGATTGCGACTCATGGTTGCGACTCAATGTTTGTCGGTTGCGACTCATGTTTGCGACTCGAAATCTGTTGGTTGCGACTCATGGTTGCGACTCACAAACAACTGGTTTCGACTCGAGACCTTTTGGTTGCGACTCATGGTCTTGAGTGAACAGTAACAGTGTTTGTTTTGGTTTTTATTTTTATCACTGTTATATTCAAAAGTTGGAAACTTATTTGATTTGTGTTGTGTGCAGAAAATGGATTTAAAGTTTATATCTTCTCATAATCAAGTTGGATATTTAGCACCTCCACCAGAAAAACACAAGCAGATGTTCATGTCATTGATGAAAGGCTTAAATAACTGCCGGATTGTTCATGCTCTTCGTGAGAATCCGGTTGTTTATGAAGAACTTATTCAAGCTTTTTGGAAGAGTGCTAAAGTAGAAGTCGTTGATGGAAAGGGAGCTATAGTTGCTGAAATTCAAGAAAAGAAAGTTATAGTGACTGAGCAGATGATTAGAGAAGTGTTAAGATTTAATGATCAGGAAACAGATTCTATAGAACTTCCAGCTGGAACAGTAGAAGCGATTTTGCCTCGTTTGAGCTACGAAGGAAAGTTTCCACCCTTGGTAAAGAAGTTTGTGCATCCATACTGGCGTCTGTTGCTGCATATGTTTCTTTTGTGCATGACAGAAAATAGAGGGGGAATTGATCAGTTGAATACTACTCAGTCTGCTGCTGTGATTTGTGTAATTACCAATGAGTCGTTCAATTATTCAAGATATATTTTGGAAGCTATGAAGAGAAATGCAATTGGACTTCGAAAGGATAAGTTTCTGATGTATCCGAGATTCTTGCAGATGATTCTGAATGATCGATATCCAGAATTGAAGAGATCTGGTAATACGTTGGAATTGAAACCTATGGGTCCATCATGTTTTGGTGCACTTACTTCAAAGAAGGGTACAGAGAAGAAGTATGAAGGATTGATTCCATTGGAGAAGTTTGGTCAGTTTGCAGAGACGGAAGATGTTCGTGAAAATCTAGAAATAGCACAATCTGTTTCAGTGCAAAGTGTACCTGCAAGTGCTATTGTTGCTGAAGAACATGATATTCGTATGGATGCTGAAGATCAGCCTGAGACAGAGATTTTAACAATAGACTCTGATGATGAAGGTGTTGAGATTATGTGTGATTCTGATGAAGATGAAGAGCTTCCTCCTGAAGCTGAAGTTGATACTGCTGTTTCTGTTGTTCCACCCGTGATTACTGCTGAAAGTTTGGCTTTGTTATTGAAATCTGTAACTGATAAGATGGGAAATCCTCCTTCTGATCTGTCAGTGTCAAGTGAAAAGCCTAGTGAAGACCCAAAGGATTCTGATTCCATGCCATTGAAACGGAAAAGGAGGGATCCTCGGCTCGGAATGTATATTGAGCATAGCAAAGATCAACCCATAATTACTGATGAAGATGATGAAGGTCTTTATGACTTCGAGTTTGAAAAGAATATCACCGATACCACCACCGCTACTGAAGACATCTTTGATTTTGATGTTGATACTGGAAGAACTGATATGGTTATCACTACTGATGATGTTCCGGTTACTAGTATTGATGTGGATACCAATGTTGAGACAACGTTACCTAGTGCTACTGAAGCTGTAGGTTCTTCTAGAATTGATCTTGATATGCCTAGCAGTTCAAGTGGTAAAAGACCTGAAGAGCCATTTAGAATGCCGTTTGATGATGATTCGAGTGATGAAGATGAGTTTGTCAGCATGAGAGATATGAAGAAAAGAATGGTTGTCCTTGAGCAAGATTCCATTCATAAAGATGCGAAGATTATTCAATTAGAAGATATGGTTGTGAAGAAAGATCAACAGATTGAGCAGCTTCAAGGAGATGTTAGTTTGTTGTTTAACATGGTGTATGACTTGCGTGGAAAGTTGGAGAAGAAATTTGGACAGGAGTTCTCAGATCCAACTGATGTTGAAAATAGGAAAAAGGCTTTTGAAAAGGATGATGCTGAAAGAAGTGCTGCTATGGAACATTACTTTAGAAGAATCATTGATCCTGTTGCAGACAGAGAGAAGGCTGAAAGAATCAAGAAGAAAAGAGAGTTTGTAATTATGAAGAATCGGAATCTAAATCCAGATGATGATGATGCTCATGCAACTCATCATTTGATGGATGTTGGTGAAACTCTCTATGATAAGGTTGGAAATCGGTCTGGTGTAGTTAGCTGGGGTTATGATCATGATCGCAAGAGATGGTGGATAAAAAGGAAGATAGGACCTGTTGAGTGGTATAAATATCCAGGCCAGTTTCAGTCATTTACTAAAGTGGACTTGACAGACTTGTCTAGAGCACCTTATGTAGATGATAAGCCTGGAGGAGTTGGTTATAGGTTTTTCGAGAGGTTGAAGAGGGAGGTTCTTAAGGGCTTTCCTTCAATGCGTACTGCAGAGTCCATTGTTAAACCCGCTAAAGGCATCAGAGATCCATATACAAACAAGCGAATGAAGATTGTGCGTTGGCCTGTAACTGATAAAGAGAAGATGATTCCATTGGTGAAAAAGATACCACAGGGTGCTCTGAAGTCCTTACATTTTTGGTCTTATGATGAGCGCTTAGGGCAGGCAGTGATTGTTTGTGATGATGATGTGTGTTTTCAATTGGTGGATCAGATTGATTTACTGAATGTTGCTCATGAAGATTTGGAAGTGTTAGCTCGTCATCAAATTAGAGCTACTGAGAAATATGAAGAAATTGCAAAAGCTTGGACTAAAGCTGTTGCAGCATCTATTCATATTCATACAAAGGGATTCGGTGGTATTAAGGATCGGGTGCAAGATGATCGTGAAGATTAAAGTGTCAAGAACCTGCATGCATAAACCTAGGGGGAGATTGTTGGAACCTGAAGGTTTATTCATGTAGGTTAGCATAGTTTGAGGGTTGATTATGTTTATGTTTAATTTACATGTTTGGGCCGATTATGTATGGGTTGGGTTTGTAGGCTTGTGTCGAATGGGCTAGGGTATAGACTAGATGTTTTGTATTTAAACAAACCTCAATTGATTTGTAGAGGTTGTTGACAAGGTGATAGGTTGCGACACAAGGGACAAGAAGTCGATTCTTAGTGAAGTCTTGTATCCGTCTTTGCTAGTCATTGAATGCAAGATTTCGGTTTGTTATTTGATATATTATTCTTGTGTTGATTATTATAATACGTTCTTGAATCGGCTTGTGATTGTTTTCCGCACTTTCACAAGTTAAAGGTTGATATCATTGAAAGATCCTAACGGGTTTTACAACGTGTATCTAGTATCTCTATCCGAGATAATAGATACAGGTATTCCATGCAAAGCTACAATCTTATCAACGTATAACTGGGCTAACATATCGGAGCTATAAGTCTCCTTGATGGGTAGAAAATGTGCTGACTTCGTCAGTCTATCTACTATGACCCATATTGTATCATTTCCTTTTCTCGTCTTTGGTAACTTGGTGATGAAATCCATTGTCACCATCTCCCACTTCCATACAGGAATTTCAGGTTGTTGTAGCAAACCTGACGGTTTCTGATGCTCAGCTTTGACTTGCGCACAAGTCAAACACTTAGCTATATAAGCAGCTACAGACTTTTTCAAACCAATCCATCAGTAATTTGCTTTTAAATCCTGATACATCTTGTCAGCTCCAGGGTGGACGGAATATTTGGAACTGTGGGCTTCCTGGAGGATAACATCTCGAAGTCCTCCATAAATTGGAACCCATATTCTTCCATTCAATCTAAGCATTCCGTCTTTGTCATGGGATAACTGCTCCTCAGTTACTCCCAGTTTTTCTTCAGGATAATTCGCTTCCAGCACAGCTTCCTTCTGTGCAGCTAATATCCTTTTGTTCAAATCATTCTTGATTTCAATGCGCTTGGCATTGATTAGAATGGGTTTAACTCTTTCCTTCCTACTCAAAGCGTCAGCAACTACATTTGCCTTGCCTGGATGGTATTTTATTTCACAGTCATAATCATTCAGAGTTTCCATCCATCGCCTTTGTCGCATGTTTAAGTCCTTCTGATTAAACAAATGTTGAAGGCTCTTGTGATCTGAATAGATCACACACTTGGTTCCATACAGGTAATGCCTCCATAGCTTCAATGCAAATACAACAGCACCCAACTCCAAGTCGTGGGTGGTGTAGTTCTTCTCGTGAATCTTTAGCTGTCTTGAGGCGTAGGCAATAACTTTGCCTTTCTGCATGAGTACACAGCCCATACCAGTGTGTGATGCATCACAATACACCACAAGTTCTTCTATGCCATCGGGCAATGTTAACACTGGCGCATTGCTCAACTTTTTCTTCAGAATATCGAAGGATTCCTGCTGTTTATGTCACACCCCCAAAATCCACCTGCGGAATATCACCGCTTGGAGGCGTGACTGACCAGGATCAAACCACTAATCATACTGAACGAGTAAATATTTAATGTAAAAGTCCAACCAACACGATTAATATCCAAAACAAACATAGTTAAGTTATGAGCGGAAGCATAATGTTCAAAACCAAATTCAAGTTTAATTATCCAAATGTTTAACATGGCACACAGCTGTCCATGTCCCACAACGACTCTTCCTTGTGCAAGCTCCAACTAAGTACCTACGGACCTGCAAAGCATGTAGTAACGAGTCAACAACTAGTTGAGTGAGTTCACGGTTGGGTGTTCGTTTTAAGTTGTTCCAAAAACAGTTTTCCTTTAGCTGGCGTTCCTGCCGTGGGGGTTACCCCATAGTTGAAAACGTGATATGTTTAACCCTTTGTTTAACTCATTTACTCTGGCAATCCTGCCGTGGGGGCTACCCCATGATAGTTATCTGGCATTTCGGCCGTGGGGGCTACCCCATGTATCCACTAGACTCGTTACCATATCGACTACTGACTGAAGTCATGTTTAAGTGCCCTGAAACTGTCAATGTCTATCAGCATTGACGTGCCCCAGATCCATTAGTTCACGCCCGTCCTCTGCGGCACGGTGTGAGGCTTGTCAGACCTAAATAGCGCTATCTAACTAATGACCCGCTCGCCATTGGCCCGGCGATTAAGTCGATATAAAAAAAGGAGGGACTTCGTGATAGAGTTTTGGTCTAGTACGAGTTATCTGTCCGTGAGGACGAGGAATTACATTCCTGAACCATTACTGTCCTACCCAAGAAAGGACGAGGAATCCATATTCCTTAACCCCATTCCCAACCCCTGGGAATCCCATGCTTTGTAGAGTGTGAACTCACCTTGGTTTGCTCGGCAGATTACACAGAAAGGTCACGTCTAAAAGCTAGTGGTCAACCACGTCCTAATATGGTTATTACGCAAGTCAGGTTCACGTTCGGGTTAAGCACATAAGTATCACGTAGATATCAAATAGGAAACACGTACGGATCATGGCATCATGCAACATTACGCTCAACAGTTAAGGCATATTCAACTTGTGAAATTAAGTGATTGGGCTCGCACAAGTCAACAAGCCTTGTGCGATCCACTCGTTTAAGCCCATACATACCCGGCCCAACATATATAACCTACGGCCCAAACAGATAAATATTCATATATCTTGTGCGGCTTGACAACCTTGTGCGACCTGAAACAGCTTGTGCGATCAGTCTAGTTACCCAGCCCAAGTCTACGGCCCAACAAACAATAATTAGATACTCAGCTTGTGCGATCCAGCCCAACAGGTAAATCCGGCCCAACAGTTTACTTAACAAACAGCTTGTGCGACTATAACAGCTCTTGTGCGACTGTATGTGTCTTGTGCGAAGGGACTCTTGTGCGACCAGAAGATCTTGTGTGACTGAAGTCTCTTGTACGATCAAGAGACTTGTGTGGTCAACAATTCTTCCTACTTTCATGCAATAGTTTACCAAACCCAATTAAATTTGTTTGACCCAAAATAATAGTTTCCATACTTGTAGCAAATCAATTAACCACCAACAGTATCAAACTTAGCAATTATTCGATTAAACCAAATAGTCCTCACTAATTCATATGAACCCTAATCCAATTAAAACATGAACAATAATCATACTCATCATCATATACTAACATAATTTACACTTTAGATCATAAGCATGCATTCCAATCATGACAACCCAACCCTCAATCGATCCTAATATATATATATAGCAGCCGATTTCTTGTAACATCACACAATCAACAATCATATATAAACATCGCATGATTTACATTCCGAAACATACACATATCATCCGATTTAACGAGTACTTGGCTATTAACCTATCTCGATTAACATACTTTACATGTGAGTCGAAATCTTAACACTAACTAAATCATTCGGATTCAAACACATATACGACCAATTACACATCTTCAACATAACAATACATCACCCGAATAAAACACATAACCTCAACAATCATAAAACAATGATTAAGATACTAACCGAATAGAGAGAAGGAACAAGGATTGATTCAATTGTAAGGATCTTCGAGAGAGAGAGAGAGAGTATGCGGCTGCCTTCGAGTTCGTGTGAGAGAGAGAGAGCTAGGGTTTGTAGGTTTGTTGTGAGATTGCAAGTAATGAGAAGGAAATTCCCTAAAGGGCGTGTGTGTAAACATGGAGTGGGCCGAACCCTTACATGGCTGCCCATTCGGTTCAACTCAAGAGAAGTGGGCCGAGAATAGTTAAGCCCAAAGGCTTGTGCGTTCGGATGTCTATTGTGCGATCGGGTGAGTGTTATACGACTATGTCATACATACATACAACACAACATATATTCACATAACATTTAACACAAAGTCACATATAATCTCATTCATTCAACATAACAAATAGTTACACTAAGTTCAAATACGTTACGTCAAGTACGTTGCTAAGTTCGGAAATACGAGTTGTCACATTATCCCCAAGTTGAAAGAAATTTCGTCCCGAAATTTAGCACGTACTCACTGAGGAAGCTAGTTAAGTTGCATGGTTTTCCTGGTTTCCCTGGGGTGTCACATCCTCCCCCCGTTGATCTGGAATTTCGTCCCGAAATTCCGTAGCTTCAGCCTCAGTGGTGGTTGTACCGGTTGCGAACAGTTGGGGATACTTTTGCTTCATCCGATCTTCGCGTTCCCAGGTGAACTCTGGGCCGCGACGTGAGTTCCAACGAACTCGAACGAGAGGTATTCTGGTATGTTTGAGGACCTTCACATCCCGGTCCGTGATCTCCACAGGTTCCTCGACGAATCGTAACTGCTCGTCGATCGTGAGCTCCTTCAAAGGAACTACGTGAGTCTCATCTGACAGACACTTCTTCAGATTTGACACATGAAAAACGTCGTGAACTGCACTGAGTTCTGCTGGTAAGTTCAGTCTGTAGGCCACCTTGCCTATCTTCTCAATGACTTCGAAAGGTCCAACGTATCGTGGGTTAAGTTTGCCCCGTTTCCCAAAACGAACCACACCCTTCCAGGGTGAAACTTTGAGTAGTACACGCTCCCCAACCTGGAGCTCTAGTGGTTTTCTGCCCTTATCGGCGTAACTTTCTGACGGTCACGAGCTGCCGCCATTCGTTGTCGTATCTGAGCAATTTTCTCTGTTGTGTCAACTACATATTCTGGACCAATAATCTGACTATCCCCCACCTCTGCCCAACAAAGAGGTGACCGGTATTTACGCCCGTACAATGCCTCAAACGGAGCAGCTTTAATGCTGGTGTGGTAGCTATTGTTGTATGAAAATTCCACAAGTGGCAGATGCTTTTCCCAGCCGTTGCCAAAGTCAATTACACATGCCCTAAGCATGTCTTCGAGAGTCTGGATGGTACGTTCCGACTGCCCATCCGTTTGCGGGTGATAAGTTGTGCTCATGTCTAACCTTGAGCCAAAGGACTTGTGCATTGCTTGCCACAATTCTGATGTAAAGCGTGCATCTCGATCCGAGATAATAGAGGTGGGCACCCCGTGCCTCGAGACAACTTCCTTTAGGTATACTTCTGCTAGAGTGGAAAACTTATCCGTTTCTTTGATAGCCAGGAAGTGAGCAGACTTGGTGAGTCGATCCACAATCACCCAAATAGTGTCGTTACCACGTTGCGATCTAGGCAGGCCAGTAACAAAATCCATGGAAATTTGCTCCCATTTCCATTGGGGTATCTCTGGTTGTTGAAGTGGGCCTGAAGGTTTCTGGTATTCCGCCTTGACTCTCGCACAAGTCAAGCACTTGCTAACGTAAGTTGCTATGTGTGCCTTCATGCTAGGCCACCAGTATGTGGTTTTGATGTCGTGGTACATTTTGTCCGAACCAGGATGTACCGAGTAGCGAGACTTGTGTGCCTCATCCATCACAAGCTCTCGTAGGTTGCCATAAAATGGAACCCAAATGCGTCCTGTGACGTAGTAAGCACCATCTTCCTTTTGTTCTAAGCGTTGCCTTGAGCCACGTAGGGCTTCAGCCCTGACGTTTTCTGGTTTCAATGCTTCTACCTGAGCGTCTCGTATCTGTGAAGGAAGGCTAGACTGAATAGTGAGTTGCAACGCTCGTACACGCCTAGGTGTAGTATCCTTCCGACTGAGGGCGTCGGCCACCACATTGGCTTTGCCCGGATGGTACTTTATAGAACATTCGTAATCGTTCAGTAATTCGACCCATCGACGTTGTCGCATGTTCAATTCCTTCTGCTTGAAAATATGCTCGAGACTCCTGTGGTCGGTGTAGATAGTGCATTTGGTACCATACAGGTAGTGTCTCCATATCTTAAGTGCAAAAACAACCGCTCCCAGCTCTAGATCATGTGTAGTGTAGTTCTTTTCATGAACTTTGAGTTGACGTGAGGCGTAGGCTATAACCTTACCCCGCTGCATCAATACACAACCAAGACCCTGAATGGATGCGTCGCAGTAAACCACGAAGTCGTCTGTGCCCTCTGGCAATGAAAGAATAGGTGCACTGCAAAGTCTATCCTTTAAGTGCTGAAACGCTAACTCCTGTGCGTTTCCCCAACAATAAACAACGCCCTTCTGCGTTAGTGAAGTAAGAGGCTGAGCAATCTTAGAAAAATCCTTGATAAATCTCCTATAGTAACCTGCCAATCCCAAGAATTGGCGAATTTCCGTTGGCGTACGAGGTGCAGGCCAGCTCTTGATTGACTCTACCTTGGATGGATCAATGTGAATCCCATCCTTGTTCACTACATGGCCTAAGAAATGGACTTCACGAAGCCAGAAGTCATATTTGGAAAACTTGGCGTACAGCTGTTCCTTTCGAAGGAGTTCCAAAATAAGTCGTAAATGTTGCTCGTGTTCCTCCTGACTCTTCGAATAGATCAGGATGTCGTCAATAAATACAATAACGAACTGGTCTAGGTACGGCTTGCACACTCGATTCATCAAGTCCATGAAGACCGCCGGTGCGTTTGTCATCCCAAAAGGCATGACCAAAAACTCATAGTGGCCATAACGTGTTCTGAAAGCTGTTTTGGAGACGTCCTCTTCTCGGACTCTCAGCTGGTGATATCCTGATCTTAAATCGATCTTTGAATAGTAACTCGACCCTTGTAGCTGGTCGAACAAGTCGTCAATGCGTGGGAGAGGGTAGCGGTTCTTCACAGTTACCTTGTTCAGTTCGCGGTAGTCGATGCACATTCTGAACGTGCCGTCTTTCTTCTTCACGAATAACACTGGAGCTCCCCAGGGCGAAGAACTAGGACGAATAAAACCCTTATCTAAGAGTTCTTGTAATTGCGTAGATAGCTCTTTCAACTCTGATGGAGCTAAACGATATGGTGCACGTGCTATAGGCGCCGCTCCAGGAGCTAACTCGATTTGAAACTCGACCTGACGATGAGGCGGGAGGCCAGGTAGTTCCTCAGGAAACACTTGAGGAAAATCGCGTATAACTGGAATATCTTCTAACTTCTTCTCTTTCGATGATGCGTCAGTAACAAGTGCTAAAATAGCGGTATGGCCTTTTCGTAGTCACTTATGGGCCTTAATGAAAGAGATGATGCCCACTACAGCGCCACTCTTGTCGCCTTGAATTTCGAGAGGTTCTCTGCCAGAACGGGGAATACGGACAATCTTCTCTTTGCATAGGATCTCTGCTTGTTGTTGGGATAACCAATCCATCCTAATGACGATGTCAAAACCATCACAACGTTGGGGTCATTCCAAGCATCACCCTTACCAATCACGAACACTCGACCCCTGGCACCATTGCCGTCGTTATTACCCCCGTTGTTATTCCCGTTGCCCTGATTATTGTTGTTGTTGGTTCTGATTCCCAGGTCGCGAGCTCCTGCAATTCCTTAGCTTCATGACCCATCTTGAGACACCTCTGGCAACGACCCCTGTTGCACTGACCACTGTGGTGTCTGTTGCATCAATTGCACTTTGGGTGACTTCCTAGATATCCACCCTGCCCTTGACTACCAGAAGATTGCTGACCAGGACTCTGGTAGTCATCGATCTTTCGCTGCTGTGCCAGGGACTGAACTGAAGTTGAATCCTTGCTGGAGGTTCCATCCCACTTTCGTTTGTTGTCACTGGGAGTAGCAGAAATAGTAGTAGTAGTAGCACCAATATGCTTAGGCAGCTTGTTCTGTTCCACTGCCTGGTCTGTGAGACGATGAGCAGGACGAGTAACATCCTGGATGGTAGCAAGGTTAGCAGCAATTACATGGCTTTGAATCTCTGGTACTAAGCCTTTGAGGTACAGCTCAATGCGCTTGATGGGAGGATCCACCATAGTTGGACATACACTGCCAGTTCGTTGGATCGTTTCGTGTGCACTTCTATCTCTGACCCCGTCATCTTCAGGTTAAAGAACTCCATATCTAGTTTGTGGATGTCATCACGACTACAGTATTCACGTTTGGATCAGTTCCTTAAGAATCATTCCATGGGGTGGCATTAGCAGCCGCCAGCCCCAGCATCTGAACTTGCGAGTTCCACCAAGTTAACTTAGTGCCTTCGAGAGTACCAGTGGCGTACTTCACCCTATGAGTCTCAGGGCATTCACATGTTCTCTAAGACAGTCTCGAGCTTTTTAAACCAATGGAGGAGTCCAACAGCTCCTTTAGTGCCACTGAAAGTATTAGGACGACAGTCCATGTACGTCTTGAATGTGCATACAGGCGGCTGAGCGTGTTGATTTGTCGTGTGCGCACGAAAGGACAAAGTTTAACATAAAGGTTGGTTCACGAGAGTAGGATCTAAAGATCCTAGAGTGAGTTTAGACTGCAGGGTATTCCTCCTGCGTGTGCGGCTGCAAGTGCCGCAGCAACTTGTTCGTTGATAAGAGCCGTCAGCTGGCTTGAGTTAGGTTCACACGTTCCCTCATGATCTCACATCGAAGGAAACACAAATAGGAAAGGTGTCGCGAATGTGTGTAAGTGTGGAGTGACAGTAGGGAGCAAGCACAAATGTGTTTTCAAACTATAGTTGCTACGTTTATCTAAGCATACCATGAGCAAAGTTCTAGGCAATCTAGCAAGTAGGCAGTAAAACACAAACCATATCACCTAGAATGTCGAGCCTTGCACGTGGAGTGAAGCGTCGTTGTGGATCGTAGAGCACTGTACAGGTTATAGTCTGGTTTTAACAAAAACGTTTTCCTTTATTAAAACCAAGTTCTCTATAACCAATGGCTCTGATACCAATCTGTCACACCCCCAAAATCCACCTGCGGAATATCACCGCTTGGAGGCGTGACTGACCAGGATCAAACCACTAATCATACTGAACGAGTAAATATTTAATGTAAAAGTCCAACCAACACGATTAATATCCAAAACAAACATAGTTAAGTTATGAGCGGAAGCATAATGTTCAAAACCAAATTCAAGTTTAATTATCCAAATGTTTAACATGGCACACAGCTGTCCATGTCCCACAACGACTCTTCCTTATGCAAGCTCCAACTAAGTACCTACGGACCTGCAAAGCATGTAGTAACGAGTCAACAACTAGTTGAGTGAGTTCACGGTTGGGTGTTCGTTTTAAGTTGTTCCAAAAACAGTTTTCCTTTAGCTGGCGTTCCTGCCGTGGGGGTTACCCCATAGTTGAAAACGTGATATGTTTAACCCTTTGTTTAACTCATTTACTCTGGCAATCCTGCCGTGGGGGCTACCCCATGATAGTTATCTGGCATTTCGGCCGTGGGGGCTACCCCATGTATCCACTAGACTCGTTACCATATCGACTACTGACTGAAGTCATGTTTAAGTGCCCTGAAACTGTCAATGTCTATCAGCATTGACATGCCCCAGATCCATTAGTTCACGCCCGTCCTCTGCGGCACGGTGTGAGGCTTGTCAGACCTAAATAGCGCTATCTAACTAATGACCCGCTCGCCATTGGCCCGGCGATTAAGTCGATATAAAAAAAGGAGGGACTTCGTGATAGAGTTTTGGTCTAGTACGAGTTATCTGTCCGTGAGGACGAGGAATTACATTCCTGAACCATTACTGTCCTACCCAAGAAAGGACGAGGAATCCATATTCCTTAACCCCATTCCCAACCCCTGGGAATCCCATGCTTTGTAGAGTGTGAACTCACCTTGGTTTGCTCGGCAGATTACACAGAAAGGTCACGTCTAAAAGCTAGTGGTCAACCACGTCCTAATATGGTTATTACGCAAGTCAGGTTCACGTTCGGGTTAAGCACATAAGTATCACGTAGATATCAAATAGGAAACACGTACGGATCATGGCATCATGCAACATTACGCTCAACAGTTAAGGCATATTCAACTTGTGAAATTAAGTGATTGGGCTCGCACAAGTCAACAAGCCTTGTGCGATCCACTCGTTTAAGCCCATACATACCCGGCCCAACATATATAACCTACGGCCCAAACAGATAAATATTCATATATCTTGTGCGGCTTGACAACCTTGTGCGACCTGAAACAGCTTGTGCGATCAGTCTAGTTACCCAGCCCAAGTCTACGGCCCAACAAACAATAATTAGATACTCAGCTTGTGCGATCCAGCCCAACAGGTAAATCCGGCCCAACAGTTTACTTAACAAACAGCTTGTGCGACTATAACAGCTCTTGTGCGACTGTATGTGTCTTGTGCGAAGGGACTCTTGTGCGACCAGAAGATCTTGTGTGACTGAAGTCTCTTGTACGATCAAGAGACTTGTGTGGTCAACAATTCTTCCTACTTTCATGCAATAGTTTACCAAACCCAATTAAATTTGTTTGACCCAAAATAATAGTTTCCATACTTGTAGCAAATCAATTAACCACCAACAGTATCAAACTTAGCAATTATTCGATTAAACCAAATAGTCCTCACTAATTCATATGAACCCTAATCCAATTAAAACATGAACAATAATCATACTCATCATCATATACTAACATAATTTACACTTTAGATCATAAGCATGCATTCCAATCATGACAACCCAACCCTCAATCGATCCTAATATATATATATAGCAGCCGATTTCTTGTAACATCACACAATCAACAATCATATATAAACATCGCATGATTTACATTCCGAAACATACACATATCATCCGATTTAACGAGTACTTGGCTATTAACCTATCTCGATTAACATACTTTACATGTGAGTCGAAATCTTAACACTAACTAAATCATTCGGATTCAAACACATATACAACCAATTACACATCTTCAACATAACAATACATCACCCGAATAAAACACATAACCTCAACAATCATAAAACAATGATTAAGATACTAACCGAATAGAGAGAAGGAACAAGGATTGATTCAATTGTAAGGATCTTCGAGAGAGAGAGAGAGAGTATGCGGCTGCCTTCGAGTTCGTGTGAGAGAGAGAGAGCTAGGGTTTGTAGGTTTGTTGTGAGATTGCAAGTAATGAGAAGGAAATTCCCTAAAGGGCGTGTGTGTAAACATGGAGTGGGCCGAACCCTTACATGGCTGCCCATTCGGTTCAACTCAAGAGAAGTGGGCCGAGAATAGTTAAGCCCAAAGGCTTGTGCGTTCGGATGTCTATTGTGCGATCGGGTGAGTGTTATACGACTATGTCATACATACATACAACACAACATATATTCACATAACATTTAACACAAAGTCACATATAATCTCATTCATTCAACATAACAAATAGTTACACTAAGTTCAAATACGTTACGTCAAGTACGTTGCTAAGTTCGGAAATACGAGTTGTCACAGTTTAGGGCCCCAGTCAAACTTAACCTTCTTGCGTGTCAACGAAGTAAGGGGCGCAGCAATCCTTGAAAAGTTTTCAATGAATCGTCTATAGTATCCTGCTAAACCCAGGAAGCTATGAATTTCAGTAGGCGTCTTTGTCTCTTGCCAATTCATCACTGCTTCTACTTTGGCGGGATCCACTTGGATACCACGCTCGCTCACTACATGTCCAAGGAATTGGACTTCTCGAAGCCAAAATTCACACTTCGAGAATTTGGCGTAGAGTTTCTCTTGGTGTAGGAGTTTGAGAATACAACGAAGGTGTTTCTCGTGGTCAGCCTTGCTTTTTGAGTAGATAAGGATGTCGTCAATGAAGACTATGACGAATTTATCTAGATAAGGTTTGCAGACGCGGTTCATGAGATCCATGAACGCGGCTGGTGCGTTGGTGAGCCCAAAAGGCATCACTAGGAACTCGTAATGTCCATAACGAGTCCTAAACGCTGTCTTGTGTACATCTTCATCCTTGACTTTCAACTGATGATAGCCTGACCTTAAGTCGATCTTTGAGAAGTAGCTTGCCCCTTGTAACTGATCGAACAGATCGTCGATCCTGGGCAAAGGATACCTATTCTTGATGGTGACTTTATTGAGCTCACGATAATCGATGCACAGACGCATCGATCCATCCTTCTTCTTAACAAACAAAATAGGCGCTCCCCAGGGAGACGAGCTAGGTCTAATGAAACCTTTTGCTAACAGATCGTCTAACTGCGTTCTTAACTCCTTCATCTCCGTTGGAGCCAACCTATATGGTGCTCTTGCCACTGGTGCTGCACCCGGAATGATGTCGATTCGGAATTCCACTTGCCTATCTGGTGGTAAACCAGGTAGTTCTTCTGGGAAAACTTCAGGGTATTCCGAAATGACAGGGATGTCTTCTATCTTCGGCTTAGGCTCATCAACAGTAACTTGCGCCATATAAATAACACAACCCTTCTGCATACATCTGGATGCCTTGAGCATGGACACTTGCTCAGGCAATCCATGCTGGGTATCTCCTTGGATAGTTAGTGACTCACCAGACGGAGTTCTAACTACCACTTGTTTTCTATTGCAGACAATCTGGGCTTGGTTGTGTGATAACCAATCCATGCCTATCACTATGTCAAAACCAGCTAGTTTAAAGGGAAGTAAGGATAATGGAAACGAGTGATTCCTAATGGATATAACACATCCATCTAGAACAGTCGAGGCGGTTTCTATGGTTCCATCAGCTAACTCCACTTCATACTTCACACTTAAAGGTTTTATAGGCAATTTTAACAAATCACAGAACTTATTGTCTACAAAGGATTTATCTGCTCCAGAATCAAACAGGACTCTAGCAAAAATATCATTTACAAGAAACGTACCAGTAATCACGTTGTCGTCCTGGATAGCCTCTTTAGCGTCCATCCTGAAGACCCTCGCATTGGTCTTCTTCCCGTCTTCGGCTTTTTTAGCGTTCTTTGGGCAATTTGACTTAATATGCCCCTTCTCGTTGCAACCATAACAGGTTGCATCATTCAACTTCCTACATTCCAAAGTCTTGTGTTCTGTGGACTTACAGATTCCACAGGGTCTCGCGAGAGACTGGGATTTCGACTCAAGTCGACATTTCCCAAAATGGTACCTCCTACAAGTCTTACATTTGGGCTTTTCCCCTGATTTTTGTCCATTCTTCTTCGATCCTGACCCTTTCCTGTGGTCGTCATTCCCTCTGTGTCTCTTCTCTGACCTTCGTGAGGTATCATCCTCACGCTTTCTCTTGTTCTCGGCCTCTTTGTTCCTCAGCGATCTTAGTCGGACCGCGTCCATTGTGAGGGACAAAGAGAGGTCAGTTACTGACCTGAAAGTCGTTGGCCGAGAGGCCTTCACACTTGCCTTTATTGCGGGTTCTAACCCTCCGATAAAACGAGCGATTCTCCTTGGTTCGGGGGTTACAAGATATGGAACCAATCGAGACATCGTGTTGAAGCTTGTTAAGTAGGCTTGGCAGTCCAGGTTTGTCATCACCAATGATACAAAGTCTGACTCGATCCTTTCCACTTCATGTTGTGGACAAAAATTCTCTTTAATAAGGGCTACGAACTGATCCCATGACATACTGTAAAGTGTGGCCTTTCCGGTAGCTTGCAAAAGAGATTTCCACCATGCTAGTGCGTCCCCTTTAAATGATTGGGACACATACTTCACTACATCCCGTTCAGCACACCCGCTGATATCTACGACTGTATCCATTTCGTCTATCCAGGTTATGCAGTCGACCGCTCCTTTCTCCCCAGTAAAGTCTCTGGGTTTGCATGAGACGAAGTATTTATAAGTGCAAGACTTACTGTGCGATTCATGTTTCTGCTTGATCTTCTTTATCGGGACACTGTTTTGGTTAGAGGAGTGATGATCCTCATCATCCTTCTTTGGCTTATCATTCTTAGGTACCTCCTTCTGAGAGGGCGGTTTGCTATGACCCTCCGAATGTGTTCTTGGTTTGGAACGTGATGCGGTTCGGGTCCTACTTCGGGTCCCGCTTGCTTCACTAAATTGTCTATTCAGTGCTTCGACCACGGCATCATTCACTAGTGCTTTCAATTCCGCACCAGTTATTAACATTTGAGCATTTTCAGGGTTCTGTGCCGGGCGACTGTTTAGTTCTTCGGATTTGGCCATGTAGTCTTAAATTGCTACATAAAATAAGGACAAGGTCTATTTAGAAGTCTAGACAGTATTATCGTTCTTATTGATTTATTAACCATGGTAAACAAAAGCCATATTAGTTAATTTTAATAATTTCATTCAGGATTTTCACTAATAATCTTTTTAGAACGAAATATAGTATTGGCATAATAAGCCTAGTCACGTAGACAAATTTTCTAAATTACAATTTAGATTTTTGTAGGATTAAGGCTTGATTAAATAAGACAAGTCAATCCTTTTTCTTGACAGGGAGTTTATAAACTACAGCTGCCTTTTTTTTGTTTTTATGTGACATTTATTATGACCCATAGGCATTATGTCACTTTCAATTATATATAAAAATATAAATTGGATAATTTATTAAAAAGGGTGACATGTGTGATTTCACGGATCACATTAGTCAAGAATGTTAACATGCTTACGGATGTTAACAGGGATCGAATCTTTTTAAGCAGGTTGTACCGTCTTGGCTAGGTTTATGACAACATAATAGCTAGGTTTTACCTTTTTAAGATCCTTATTATTAAAAATGGTGAATTACAATAATAATGCTATTTTCCATTTATTCATTTATTACATTTTATGCATATAATTTTAAAAATGAAAAGCTGAAATTACCATTCTAATTAAAAATTAACGAGTACAAAATTGCCCTAAACGGGACTTTTCAAAAATATCATGCCCACGCAGGGGCTAAACAAATAACAAACCCTCGCAGGGGTCGAAATAAAAGATATGCCCACGCAGGGGCGAAACAGAAGAAAAATTACCCACGTAGGGGTAGAGTACATAAAGATATGTCCACGCAGGGACATGACTATCACTAAAATAAATAAAGGATTTAGTAATCCTTCTTGCTCTTACCCTTGAGCAAGTCTACCACCTTCTGAATCATTCCCCGGTTACGCCTCTGATTATTCTCCAACTCCTGCCGAAATTCTTGACGCACCCCTTGAATCTCCTGTATGATTTCCTGAACTTGGGGTGGCGACATTGTCGGCGCCTGAGGTGGTTGCTGGTAGTATGATGGCTGAGCAGGCTGGTAAAGCGGAGGTTGGGGCGGTTGCGGCTGCTGATACTGATACTGTGGAGGCTGAAGAGGCTGCGACTGTTGATACCCATATGGTGGGTACCCATAAGTCGAGGGTCCTGTAGCCCAGGGACCTCCATAGGAACCTCCCTGTTGGGGAACGTTGAAGCTTGAGGCTAACCAGTAGGGATCCTCAGAAAAATTGTAACCGGTGGGGAACTGCTGCTCGAAAGGGTTGAATGCTGCAGCATTAGTGTAAGCGGGGATTGGTTCTCCAAAACCCTGTGGTGGCTGTGGCTGTGGCGCGACTGGCGCCGTTGCTACTTCAGAGACGGGGTTTGAAGATTCACCCATCTCTGTTTCTTCATGAACCGGTGAGTACCGGCTGCTGCTTGACTGTGGAGGGGTGCGGATACGCACTCCTCCTCGCGAGGACATCCTCGCGTTCGTTCCTCTCCTTCGCCTCGGGGGAGAGGGAGGATGAGTCGGAGGTGGCGGTGGCGGTGGCGGTGGAGTAACTGCCACAAATCGAGAATCCGCAGATGGATTCTGCTGCTGCTCTTGCTGCTGCTTTGGCTGCTGCTCTGGCTGCTGCTCTGGCTGCTGCTGGTGGTGCAGGGGAGAGCTGTGGTAGGACGGGTGGAGAGGAGAGTGATGGGAAGACTGGTGAAGAGGAGAGTTATGATAACTGGGGGTAAACACCCAGTCATACTGTTTGAACATCTCCTCATAACTATCGGGACCATTGTATGGTGATCCCATGAAAGGTGACCCATCCGAAATCTCGATGGGGTGGTTTGGTGTGCCGGATGGTGGCATGGATGGATCGGTATCCTCATCGACCTCCATCTCATTGCCACCCGAGAAGTGGTCCTCGGGTCCAAGTGGGTTAAAACCCACTGGTTCTTGTAGGTAATCGTCAGGGTTGTACAGCCCCTGAATGGTGGGTGATGTGTTGTGAAAGGGTGACTGGCGTCCAAGAGGAATGTAGGACTGCTGCGAGTGATGGGGCTCATTCTCTGAATGAGGCCCAAATGAATGGGGAATGGATGGTGTGGAGGCTGGTTCAGTGAAGGACCTCCATAGATTTTGGGCATCTGTGTTATGAGAGCCCGAAGGTGTTCGCCGATGCGAAGGCCCGGCTTCGTGATCATTTGGGGCTACGTATCCTCCTCGTCCCCCTCGTCCTCTCATTCTTGGTGGCATGTTTAACTACCTGTCAAAAACAAATAAGTGATACAACAAAAATATAATTAAGACAAGGTTAGAAAATTTAAACAAAAATTTGGAAATTTCCTAAGTTCTTTGTCTAGACTTGAGAATCGAGGATTGTGCAATTGTGTAACTGAGATTAAATACAAAAGGCTAGTGTTTAATTCACTCAGAGTTGGCTCTGATACCAACCTGTCACACCCCTATTTTCCACGTATCACCGGTGGGCCCGGTGGGGAGTATCGTGACGTAGTTGATATCATCATAGACAAACAACACAATATAATAATGCACAGCGGAAGCAAAAGATAGATTCATTTCAACTTTTAGATAAAATGTAATAATAAATATCACGAGTAGTTGAAACGGATCCACAGGCGGATCGAAATAAAATAGGATAATTGTTCAACAGTTTATTTGTCGTCCAAGCTGCGAGACCTATTGTGGACGCTCTAGAAGCCTGCCAGCCTATTACGTGTAGTACCTGCACTTAATCTTTTTGGGAAAAATACGTCAGTTTACACTGGTAAATACAATTCGACTGACTCATTTTGAAAAGGTTGAAAATTGATTTAAATGCACAAGGCACAAAACATTTTTATTAACTTGGGTCAATTATTTAATATAATAATCATGTGAACGAATTACATGTTACTTGCGTTCAGTGGCCCGGATCTAGTCCGGGCTAAAGATTAATGGACCCACCACAATAAAGAGTTATATACTGACAGGTGTATGCCTACACCCCGTACTCAGGTCGTGGCCATCTCGTAAGATGATGCCAAGGATATCCGGGACATGGTCAATTAACCCCCCAAAGGCCTTAAGTGAACAAGACTGTTTAAACGAGCCGATTAAATTATTCCAACTACCCACGCAACAGTGGAGGATTTAATGCCCGATCAAGCGGTATTCTATATACCGTAACCCAAGCCCGTATAGGGAAAATAAGCCAAAGAGTATTTACCTGAATAAGTATCAATCACAATCAAGAAAAATGCAAGTATCTTTTATTGGTGCTCCTAATCTAGAACAAAGGTTTATAAGAACCTATTAGATTTCTAACGGGTCTTTATTCAAGCCTAAGCCTAGACCGGTTAGTTTTAAATGACGATACGGTTCACGCACGATTAAGCGAAGACCGGATGGAATGTGAATTTGACCCGACAAGTTTGAAGACTTGTATAATATGGGTTTACTAAACACATTCTGGATTTTGAGACGAAAATGATAATGTTTGACCCGTTTCGGCCAATTTATGTAAACTAGTTACATAAACCGAACCGAACGCGAAAAGTGCGTTACGGGCGACCATGAGAGACATATGCAAGTTCCCTGAGTTAATATGCTCCAAATATGTTATAATATCAGCAAGATATTTTCTATTATGCCCGGAATGTATTTAAACTCAACTTACGCCTCATAAGGGCATTTAGGTCATTTAAAAGGTTATAAAAGAGTTTATTTGTTAATCTGTGTTATGGGTCTGATTTATACAGAAAATATACTTAACTTATTATGTTATAACAGTAGGGTATGACTCAAATACGAAACTTATCATTTAAAACCAAACTATACACCCTAGGGGCATTTTGGTAATTTCACAAGGGCTAAAAATGCCAAAACTGGAAATCTGAGTTTATAAAATTGTACTTACTGTTTTTATATGAAAATATGCTAATTACATCAGTAGGTATAAGTCTTATATGTTTGACATGGTTATAGTATATACTATGCGTTAAAAATGCCTAAAAAGGCGATTTAGAGCCGTTTCCGTGTTTGTAAAAGAAAGCTGAGATTTTTATACTTCCAGAAGGTTCAACATACTTTATTTAATAAACAAAATCAGTAGGAAGTGGTTTGGGGTCAATCGGATTTATAGAACTCGTTTTATGGCTTAAAAGGTCAAAACCGGCATTAACCGAATCAACTTAGCGACCTATGAAACGATCAGCCAAAAATTAAATAAAAATCATCAAAAATCCCAAAATATTATATAACATCAGTGGGTAAAAAGTTTTATACCAAAAAGTGGCCTTAAATAGGTTATACGCTAAAAGCGCCGTTTATGTACATAAAGATATAGTTTTACGATATCGGCCATAACTCAAAATCTGGACCACCAACTGATCTCAAATTTTTGGTGCAAGTTTATAAATTAGTAATAAAGATTTCTACTCTTTCACTTTTCTAAAAATCACGTTTTATATCAAAAAGGGCAAAATAGTCAACTTTAAGCATAACTCGGAAACATGCATACGAATCGGTTAAGCATAGACTCAAGTTATAAAAATTCCAGAGAGTCATACATAAATAAAAATGGTCAAAAATAAACTCTAATACAGATCTCAAACATGCATGCACGGATCCGAATCGAGAGTCAACGAAAAAGTCGTTTTATAAGACTTTCGGTTCCAATCCGGGTTTATACCAAAGATTGTCGAGTTGATCATGGTAAAACATATTCTTACATTCATTATAAAGCTATTTTTGATGATCAAACTGATTGCATGTCATCTACATTACCATTTATGCTATATTTCACAAAACAATTTCTGTTGACTTTTTAAGAACAACTTTGACTCGACAAATAGCATGCTTTGAGTGGGAATCAGAGAATACCCTTTTGAGGGTTTGTTTCCCACATAAATACCAACTTATAAGTGGTTTCAATTTGAGAAATGACAGAGCCAAATTCGTTTAATCGAAAAGTCAAACTATATGAACAACGGTTTGACTTTTAACTAATAATCTATGCTAGAACGGATTAGAGGATGATATGAATGCTTACAAAGGTCCTAATGAAGCCTAGAAAGCACTTGGAGGCTGCCTTGTCGATCAGATTGCTCCTGGAGAAGCCTTGTGAAATTCTGATAGTTGCTATGTTCTTGTTTCTCTAATTCAAGTGCTCAAAATGTGAGCTTTGATCTGAATTATAAAGGAAATCAGATGTTGTGAGGAGTCTACATGTGTCTATACTTGCATGTCCATCCATTGGTGCATAAGGGAGGTGATATTAGCTGTCAAACACTCAAAAATTCGGACTTAACAGCAGCTGATCGCGAATTCTGCACCTGGGGCTGCCAAACTTTGATTAAAAATGGCAGCTTTGGTCCCTGTCTTTGCACGCGGGGTTTCGGCTATTTATTTTGACTCGTAAACCCCCAAACTTGGTTTTTAATAACCTTGGGACATTTACCAACATGGTAATGTCCTCGGATAACTTTGCGCTCACCCGAAAAACCATGAAATTCGACGTTGACGCTTTTAGCCCCTCAAGTACGGTTTTGGCCATAACTTTTTCATATGATCACGAAACTTCATGAAATTTTTACCACCTATTCTAGTGAGTATATTCTAGCATTACAAAGCTTCGGGGCTGCCAAAAGTTCACTCAGAGGTATAAATTCAACATGTTGACACTTTTAGTCCCTATAGTTTGTAATTCCTCACTTTCGTGCATTTTCCGCTTCGTATGATCCATGATCCATCCGTTTAAGGTTATAAACATTATGTAGGGTTATTATAGAGTCTATTTATCCATTGTTGACACTTTGAACCCTTGAATTCACATAGTTTCACCGTTTGTCAACTTTAGTCCCTTTAAAGTATGTTTTCACACATTCTAAGTCCATGACACGTGTCAACACATTATTGAACGTAAATTTTCGAGGTGTTACAATAAATCTTTTGGATTGCGTTCCACTTAAAGGTTGTGTAACACACCTGATTTCTGCCACTCTGAACTTCCACACGCACACCCTTCTTCTCAAATCCAGGTATGTTAATCTTTTTTTTTTGGTGTGTTTTATAAACATTTGTATTTGGAATTAGGGTATTACTTATTTTCACTTGATTTTGATAATGGAGATAGCTGGAGATCCGCCTGTTGAAGTCCAACTAAACTACATTCCCTCGGTAGCAGACAACCTGTTGAAGTTTTATCTGTTAAAGACGTTGAAGAAGTGGTTTCTGGAAGTCATGGGATTCAAAGCAGAAGCCTGGTTGCAGCTCCTCTTGGTATTTAAAATTGTGTTTACATGTCCCTGTTTTTTGGCTATTCTCCTAACCAACACAATTAAGTATTAATTTTAATAAAATTTCTTGATTTTCCTTCCATAGATTGTTCTAGAGTGATTTTTGATCAACTTTTACACCAAATGAAATTGTAGATGTGAGTTCTGGTTCTCAAAGGAACAATTCTGAACCAAAGCAGTAAAGGACGAAAGCAGTTGTTTCTAAAAATGTAGCACCTTCAAGACAAGCACCCCAATCTCACCCTACAATGGTTGCCTCTGGTTCTGCCTTGGCTACTCAAAACTTAAATTCTCTATGCAAACTATTGGCATGTTCTCTTGTGAACATGATATCATGTCCGACACGTTTGCTTATGATCGATTTCTAACAGATTTTTAATTGTACATGATATGGTGTTGTCGGTGGGTTTTATCAACGGATGCTTAGTTGCATGACATACATAAAAGAAAGAGTTTGAGCGAAAGCAACCAACCGTTGCTTGAGAAAAAAAGGTATACATATTTGTTTCTAAGTCTGATAATTATGTGAAAGTATTGATTTATCCCTTTAAAATATGTTTTCAGGTGATGTGAGACTTAAAAATCTGAAAAGCAAGACAATTGACTTGTACAAGACTGTAACTTCTATAGTTTAGTAGGAGAGTGACGATGGTGGTATGCGGCTGTAGCACCAGAGACAAACCACGATGAACCAAATTTCCCCTGGTACGCTATGATCCATTCACCACTTAATTCAACCTTAGGTCAGTTTCTATAATTCTATATTAGATTTTCAAGGATTTTAGTTAACATCATAAATGATTTTATGTATTTCTTTTAGATTTTTTCTGAAATTTTTTGATGTGGTTTTTGCAGGTGGTTTGTCAATAATAGTGGTTAACAGCATAACGTTCAATCACTTTGTAACGGGTCGAAGGTATGTATATGACGTAACATATGATAATTGAATATAGAACCTCTTGATATAGAGATTACTACTTTACTAAGTGTACCAACTAATAAGTATATCGAGTTTACTTCGATGTGAATGTATAGCAATTCTTTGTTTTATTTAGTTAACTCTCTAAATGTTTAGTTCTAATGGTTAAGAACTATAAATACTTTAGCAATGAGCATGCCATTGTCAGTTTAGGCTTTTAGTTGAACAACTAACCCTCAAAATGTTGCAGTCGTTTTTTACCTTTTTAATATTAGAAATTAATCTTATGTTGGATGAGAAAATGGGCGATGGCTTGATACGAGTATCAATGAGGCATACAAGAAGTAGCTAAATTTCCTGCGAACACTCTGATCATAGAAGGGTTCTGTCATTTGATTTTGTTATCAAAGATCTTTTATATAGCTAAAATTAGAATGCATGTGTTTGCTTTCTTAGATAGGGACTTTGCAAAATTTATCATCTGGTGGTGAAAAGGGCGATGACTTGATACGAGTATTGAGGGAGCTTACCTCTTGTGGAAGTTGAATACAATGTTAGTTACAATGTAAGTGGCGTGATGAGTTGTAAGAAAGAAGAACACTTAAAGTAAAAAAGGAACATATTATTGATGGTTTTTTAACTTATCTTGTAATGGTTACACACCACTGTACGTGAGGGTTTCTATCTCAAGTTTAGGCATGGGTATTATATCCTATCATGTAATGATATTAATTTTTGTAATCCAACCTTAGCCTTTGCTAACATTATCTATATCCTATCATGTAAGGATATTGATTTTTGTAATCCAACCTTAGCCTTTGCTAACATTATCTATTTATCTTATGTGGAATTAGATGCCAAGATATACTCAGGCAAGAACATACCGATTGAGGTAACCACCGTTATGAAGTTTATATATCTTAAACGACTTTGACAAATTTAATATGTCCTGTGTGTTTAGTAGTTAGAATGCTGAAAGATTTATGTGTGAAAATCATTGACGATTATTGTATATTGTTTGGTTGCAACACATGTGTTAGGGCATAGATTTTTATAATTATGGACCCAATATTCTGAGGTGTTGTCTGGATCAGTTATCCTTATCGGGTGGTGCACGGACTCAGAGGATCAAGGATCCTTATTATTACTTATGGTTTCTAACAATTGTTCTCGATGTTTGTTAATTTTCATGTGCAGGTTATAGACGAAGTGGACTGACTCTTAGCTGGAATCTTGGGAATAATTCGTCCAAGATACTGCACGTGCTGTTTCCACAAACGGTCATGGGGCATGAACGTGGTTTTGCATCATTTTCGGGCTTAGTTGTTAGTGTACGTCAAATGAGTTGATCAAGTGTTAGTAGACAGATTTCACAATTTACAATTTACATTTTCGCATACACACTACGAACCAGAACTCTCACAACACTCATAGCTTACAGTTGTAAAACACTTGATCAACATCCGAAGTTGTAATCTCTTTTCAATTGTGCAATATAGTTGATAGTGATAGTTTTCACTATCCGAGGTTTTTATGCTGGCGATCTACTAGGGATCAAGGGCTTTTCCTCGTATAAATCTCTGTGTTTAATTACCTTATTCGTCTAACATTCATTTCATCATTGTTCATCACCTAAGCACTCTACCTTACTTTACAAATTTGGTTACATTATCCTTGATTTGATTTTTGACCAAAACAACATGCATCTTCCTTGAGTACTTGAATATTATATTTGGAGTAAATTACAAGTTTTATCCTTTATGTATGTCCAAAATTGCAGGCGATGTCCTTTGTCTTTAAAATTGATGAGTTTTGTCCTTAATGTTTGCAAATCTTGCACGTTATGTCCTTTAGGCCAAACCTAGTTAGATTTTTTGGTTAAATGAAGGCATGTGCAGGGCACATGAGGGTAGAAATGTAATTTCAACTGCCATTTGTCTTTCCCTCTTATTTATAACAAGAACTGCCCTCATTCATTCACCTGCTTCACATTGATCATCCCTCATCTTTCATTTCTAGGGTTTTGCACCCTGTAAAAAACGACGATCAAGATTCCGATGTCGCAGACTGAAGAAGGCTAGTATGTCAGGGATAATCTTGACACTGAAAGTGTCGTTGAACTGTATGGTAAGTTACAAACCCTAGCTTCGATTTTAGGATATAATGTTGTGGTTTTTGTTGATCATCAGTTGATTAATAACATAAATGTTGAAAATTTGCAGATGGTTTTCCCAATTTCTTTAGCATTTGCATTCATCATGGTGGTAGGCTTACATCACCTCCTGGACGCACATATGTAGGAGGCAAGATCAGTTATGTTGACTTGATAGATATTGATAAGTTTTCCATTCATGAAGTCGATCTTATGCTTGATCAGTTAGGGTATAATAGCTTGAACCCAATGTATTACCAGTTTTTGAATCCTGAAAAGACCCTAGATGATGGTCTTGAACACTTAACCAGTGATCAAGACTGTCTCAACTTGGCTAGGTATGTTGAAATGCACAAGATGATCCATGTATATACCACTAATGGCTTGAAAAACATGAAGGAACTGTTTAGCTCACCTAGTAAACCTCCTAGACCTAGCATCACCATTGAAGAAATAGATGAAATTGGAGCATATGCCATAGTTCCTAATTCTATGAGTGGAAATGTAAATGTTGGACATAATATTGACTATGGTGAATCCAGCAGTAAGGTGGCAGCTAGTCCAGCATTTGTTGAGACTGAAGTGAATGTCAATAAGGATAGGGATGTTAGTGATGGTAGGGATGTTAGTGAGGATAGGGATGTTACTGAGGGTAGGGATGTTACTGAGGGTAGGGATGTTACTGATGATAGGGATGGTAGTGAGGATATGGATGGTAGTGAAGGTAGGAGTGATAATGATAGTGATTACATAGTGGATGAAAAGAATACTATGAGTGATCATGAAGTGGACATGAGTGACTATAGGGCTAATGTTGATATGGAAGTTGAGGACAACATTATTGAACATAGGAATGTTGATGAAGACATGGAAGGGGATGTATTAGATAATGACAAGTTTAATAGTGGTTCTGAATCTGATGATAATCATACAGGCATGAGGAAACATTTGCTGCACCAAATAAGAAGATCAAATGAGAATATTGTAAACTTTTACCTTGGGCAGGTGTTTGCCAGCAAGCAACAAGCTAAAAAGCTAATAAAAAAACATGCTGTCGAAAGTAGAAGGATTATAAAGATTATCAAAGATGATCACAGCAGGGTTAGGGCAGTGTGTCAAGGCTCAAAACCTGACTTTGAGGTAGATGGTAATGGGGTACATGTCAGCCAAGCCAAAGGTAAAGAAAAAAGTGTTGAGATGGATAAAAGTGAAGACAAGGGGAAAAAAGGTAAGAAAAAAAAGGGGAAGGGGGTTTCTGTTGAAAAGAATAAAGACACAGGGACCAATCAGAAAAAAGTTGAAATAAATGTGGGTGGTAGGGGGAATAGGACAAACCCCCATCAATGTCATTGGGTCTTGTTGATTTCAAAAGAAAAAAATGTTGAAACATGGGTTGTCAAAACCCTAATTATTGACCACACATGTATTACAACCAGGAAGCATTATGCGTGTACTTCAAAGGTCCTGTCACAAGAGATGCTAGAGCAGATTGAAGAGAACCCAGAAATACCAGTTAAGGCTGTACAAGAACAGTTTCAAAGGAGGTATTCAGTTGGAGTTTCAAGAATGAAGGCGTATAGGGCTAAGTGCATAGCCAAGAAGCATGTCGAAGGAGACTATGCTGAACAGTATACACTCTTAAGGGATTATGCTCATGAACTCATCCAACAAAATCCAGGTACAACTGTTAAGATTGAGGTTGATGCTAATCCAGATCCAGGGAATAATACCAGACAATTTAGAAGGATATATGTGTGTTTGGCTGCATTAAAGCAGGGTTTCAAAGCAATTGGAAGGGATTTCATAGGTCTAGATGGTGCATTCATGAAAGGACCATTCCCAGAGCACTTGTTAAGTGCAGTGGGTGTTGACTGCAATAATGGGATCTACCCTGTTGCTTATGCAATAGTGGAATCTGAAAACAAAGAGTCATGGACTTGGTTCTTAGAGATTTTAGGTGATGATCTTGGTTTAGGCACTTACTCAAATTTTACTTTCATAAGTGATAGACAAAAGGTACTGTCTTTAACTTTGTTAACTGTCTTTTACTTTGTGAACTGTCTTTTAATTGCAATATATTGTGCAGGGGATACTTCCTGCAATCTCAAAACTGTTTCCTTGTGCTGAGCATCGATACTGTCTTCGCCACATACATGAAAACATGAAAGTTACTTTCAAAGGAGATCTCTACAAGGATAAGCTTTGGAACTGTGCTTGTGCAACAACAGTCCCAGAATTACATGTTTATGGTCAGTTTACATCTGCACTTTGTTTTGGTCAGTTTAGTAGGATATTGCTGCACTTTGTTTTGCTCAGTTTACATCTGCACTTTGTTTTGGTCCCTTTACATCTGCAGTTTGTTATGGTCTGTTTGGCTTGTTTACATTATGGTCAGTTTACATGGGTTGTCAAATTACATCTGCACATAACATATAACAAACCAAAAAGGCATAAAATACTTCACAAACATAGATCTTGTCATTCAAAATTAGATCTTGTCATTTTACACATACTACACATCATGTATAACAGCCTAAAATGCCATAACATACATCACAAAACAGATCCAACTAAAAACCAAATACTTTTTCAATTTTCTTGACTTTGCTTCAACTTTCGTGTTCTCTAGTTGTAGCTTATTGTTTTCTTCTTCCAGAATCATGTTCTCTTGTTGCAGCTGCATCTTCTCCGATTCCAACATGTTCTTAGCCCTAAGCAATCCAGGTATGATATCTATGCACCTTTGGCACCTTTGCTGATCGAACCATCCAATAAATGGACAATTTGAACCCTACATTTGACCAAATCAAAACATTAAATTCAGAAAAGACATTACCTTTTATAATCGATGAACCCTAATTTTGAAGAAGATGAAAGATTACCTGGACAGGACAAGAATAAAAACGGCGTCCAGGATTCTTCTTTGTCCATGAAGTTTGTATAATAGTTTCCCTTCCACAATGGCAGTTGACCATGGCGATTATGAACCCTAATTAACAATCTGAAGAACCATAATTTTGAAGGAGAGGAAAGGTGAAACGAATGAGGCAGATGAAGTAATAAATAAAGGAGTAAATTACAAGTGTCAGGTGAAATTACATTTCTACCCTCATGTGCCCTGCACATGCCTTCATTTAACCAAAAATTCTAACTGGGTTTGGCCTAAAGGACATAACGTGCAAGATTTGCAAACATTAAGGACAAAACTCATCAATTTTAAAGACAAAGGGAAGCGCCTGCAATTTTGGACATACATAAAGGACAAAACTTGTAATTTACTCTTATATTTGCATATATCGATGACAATGTGATTTTATATCAAAAGCTAATTGTACTTATTGTTTTAGATAACAATTATCTGCAAGAAACGTCAGATTTGACTAGGGATGAACTCGGTACTAATCAGTACCGGTACCGAAAATCCAAAAAAATGAGTATCGGTACCGAAAATACCTGGTACGGTACCGGTACTGAAAACTCCAAATGTCGGTACCGAATCGATACGGAAAATATTTTGGTTTGGAACATTCCGTACCATTACCATTTGCTCATCCCAAGATATGACAGATTAGAAAGAAAATAATGAATCTTTTTAATTAGAGTTAAATGCTTGGTTGGTCCCTGTGGTTTGCAAAAATTTCAGACTTGGTCCCAATGGTTTACTAATTACACGCGTGGTCCCTGTGGTTTTCAAAAATGCACTCGGTTGGTCCCTAGCCCTAACATCAGTTAAATTTCTTAGTTAACTATGTGTGAAATGACTATATTACCCCTGAACAATTAAAAAAATAAAACCCACCATCTTCTTCATCCCATCCCCTGTTCTTCCACCTTCAATCCACCATCTCCACCTTCAATCCATCACCACCACCTCCACCTCCACCATCACCTTCAACCCAGCCAACCCCCACCCTTCAATTAACAATCGCACTCCAGCCCAACCCAACCCAGCCTTCAATTAACAATCGCACACCATCGCACCCTTCAATTAACAATCGCACATCCTCATACCTTACCCTCTCTCTCTTGATAAACATACACAAACAAACAACATACAACAGACACCTCAAACACCCACCCCCCTTTTCCGAGCTTCGCGTTTCCGATGACACCCACACCCCTTGTGACCTCGTTTTTCCGGCGGTGGTTTCTCATGGCGGTGGCAGACAGAGAGAGAGAGAGAGATAGAGAAGAAGGAGAGATTGATCGGAGAATCGAGGAGAGAGTGAGGGGAGAGAACCTCCGTACACGGCAGCGGCGGTGGCGGATCGGTTACTTGGTCCGACGAGTAGTTCCGTGGGGTTCCGGCGACTGAGTCGCCAGTGATGTTGAAGTCCGATTTTGATGATGATGGTGGAGCTTATGCGTGGTTCAGTTCCGGCAACAACTTATCAGGTTCATTTACTTCAGATTCTGTTAGGTTCGAGTTGTTTTAGGCTCGGTTCAGACTCAGTGGAGTCTCGGCTCAGTTGGTTATGCGTGGCTCAGTTCCGGCAACAACTTATCAGGTTAAGCCTGGGGTGGGCTGGGTTGGAGTGCGATTGTTAATTGAAGGGTGGGGGTTGGCTGGGTTGAAGGTGATGGTGGAGGTGGAGGTGGTGGTGATGGATTGAAGGTGGAGATGGTGGATTGAAGGTGGAAGAACAGGGGATGGGATGAAGAAGATGGTGGGTTTTATTTTTTTAATTGTTCAGGGGTAATATAGTCATTTCACACATAGTTAACTAAGAAATTTAACTGATGTTAGGGCTAGGGACCAACCGAGTGCATTTTTGAAAACCACAGGGACCACGCGTGTAATTAGTAAACCATTGGGACCAAGTCTGTAATTTTTGCAAACCACAGGGACCAACCAAGCATTTAACTCTTTTAATTATTAGCTAAACTCATTTGATGTTATAATTAGGCCTTTTAAGTCAACTATATATCTTACTTATTCAGAATTACCCATGTATTTCATAGGTTTGTAATCTGTATACAAATATATATGTTTATCATGTTCTTGAAGTAAATAATTTGTTATAGAGTTCGCCCTATACGAATGTTACATCAAATTAACTTGGTAACTTTTGCTTATGATTATTGTTGGGTTTGCAATATATTTTTCTTATTAGCCATTTATGTAACACACAAATACTTAGACTAGTTTATAGTTTATAATACTGTAAATATACAAATCAAGTATTAAATAAACTCATTTAGTCCCGATACATTCTGATAACAAATGAGAATACTTTACGAGATTTTATTCTGATTTTATTTTGAACCTTAGAATCCACGTCATTGATACGTTTCTTTTGGAGAATCTTTTCACATTCTTTGCCTCCTAAATGGCATATCAAAGTTAATACTTTTATGAATAAAGAATACATAAAATAATATATATGCATTGTCCTATATTTTTACCATAACAACACGTTGACACAATCCACGACCACGCAACACCTTCGTCTTTCTGATCCACACGTGTCGCAATCGAGAGGAATATATTTTTTATGATATTTTTTCCTTGTTACTTGTAGTTTATGTCTATTGGTATAAATAAAACGGCCATACTAAAAGCTTGTAATTTATGTCCATTGGTATATATAAAATGGCCATACTAAAACCATTAATATCTTAATAAGCGTAGGGAAAGACTCATGCATCATGGAACTAGGAGTACATGGGTTTGATTAGGCTGTGGGGTATAATTTCATTCTAACCGATCATCTTCATCCGTCACATCACCTTCACCTCACACCACCTTTCTCTACATCCCTTCAAAGCGGTTGGTGTTCCCCCTACCCCTACCCCTTCCCCTCCACTCACAACTTTTAAAATCATCAACACTACATTGGGTAGATCGGTGAAAATCCAACGAAATTCAAACGGGGGTTGATAAAATTCACATAGGAAAGAGTGGAAGACACACATGGTTGACGCATCCTTGTATGGTTAGGCAATGTGTAATGTGCAAACGTTTGAGTTAGACAAAACAAGCAAACAAACATATGTGCCCACTAATATCACTCTTTTGTGGAGTAGGGTTTGGAGAACATAAGACAAGGACAAACCTTACATCTATATCACAAAATAAAGAAGATGCTCCTAATCAGACCCTCTTATGAAAGTAGAATAAAGAGTATACTATTAAAAGAGAACATAAATAGAGAGACATGGAAAAAAAATCCTAAAGCGTGTAGAAAAATAAAGGGCAGGACAAGGAACGACACTAGGACTAAGCTAAGAAAAAAACCATCTCCCTATTATACGTTTCCGATAACTCCTAACATCAATAATGTATTCTATCGAATTTCGCTTAATCCGCTTATCCAATGTAATTTTGGGTATGTCTTTGTCCCCCCCCCCCCCCCCCCCCCCTTCAATGTGAGGGTCTCGACACTTCTTATACGTGTTGTCGTTTGTCCCTCTTCACATGCCCAAACCATCTCATAATCTTTTCCCTGATCTTATCTAAAATGCATGTCACCCTCACTATATCTCGAAAAACTTAATTCTTTATTCGATTCATCGTTGTTTGCCCACACGTCCACCTCATCTCTATTACCTCTAGCTTTGCATTTTTGTCTTTTTATGCCCTAGCAATCGGTTCCGTAAAAGCATAGTTCGACGTATTGCAACCCTATAAATTTATTAGTCCATTTCGAACCATTTTGTCACACAAAACTCTTGTGAGTATTCTTAATTTGCACAAGCCTGACTGAATGTAATGAGCCACATCAATGTAAATTCATTCGCCCCATTAGACAAACAATCCTAAATACTTAAACAGATTGTATTAGGGAGAACTTGGCCTTCAATAGTAATTGTAGTGTTCTACTCGTCATTGGCGTCACTAAAGTTATTGTAAAGGTACTCGGTTTTAACCATACTTATACAGTTATACGTAATTCCTTTGTCATATAAGGTTGTTCACTACTTCTCTAGCCTCATGTGTAGGTCCTACTTACACTTTAGCACCAACTCAATGTCATCTGCATATAGCATACCCCACGAGATGTCCTCTTGAATCGAGTTCAACAACTCATCTAAGAGGCTGTTTGTTTACCTCTTAATGAGGCTCTTAATGGTTCAGACATCTTACTGGTTCAGCACTTAATGGTTCAGACTGTTTGTTTCACGAGCAGATGTCTGAATGGTTTAGACATTTGCCTCTGAATGGTTAAGCATTATACAGAGTCTGAATGGTTAAGACCTCTAATCTGAATTGGTCTGACATTTGCCTCTGAACGGTTAAGCATGGTTCAGACCTCTTACTGGTTTAGCACTTAATGGTTCAGACCCCTTACTGGTTCAGCACTTAACCATTCAGATATTGCCAAACAGCCCATGAGACTATTGCCAAAAGAAACAAGCTCGCACACTTGAATGAGACACATCATGTAATCATGTAAATAATTACTAGTGCACCGACGTTTGTTAAAGAAAAGTTAATACAACAATACTATACTCATATTAAAGAAATAGAAATGTTTTTAACTTTCTAAAAAATAATGATGTAGACTAAAGTATATAATTGTTTAAAAAGTAAGAAAGTAAATAATTGCGTTTGTTTTTTTTTTTTTTCTTCTTACAACGTTAATAGTTGCTATTTATTTACAAAACTAGTAACGTTTATTTTAGTCGTTGATTTGTTGATAGCAATCTCGTCTTTTACCTTTCTCATCATGTTTTTCTTTGATCTTCTTATATCTATTTATATTTTTATGTGAAAGACATAAAAAGGTAAAAAGGAGATGGCCGGTGGGTAGGCCATAGGGGGCCAATGCGTTTTTCTATCATATGATTTCTTTTTTCAACTAGGTAATTTTTTACCACATTATGTGTAATCGGTTTTCTTCTAAATAGTTAATTAACCCATACAGATGACGGGTAGCCCAAGAACAAATAAAATGACTTAAATACATGAATGCTCAAAAGGTTAAAAGGTTCAAAGGTTGAAAACCCAGGAGCCAAGATAAAGCAACACTTGAATAGTAAAATGTCACATCTCTGATTGCCTCACCAACTCTCCTAGCCGCAAAAGTAAGACAAGTCCACAGAATACAGTCTTTTATCTGCAGGTCAAAAGGCTTCAATGTCACACCCCAACCGATGACGGAAACATCGGGATGAGACGAACAAATCGCTCAAAAGCATTATAACACTATTGTGACAATATAGTTTAAATCAAATTTCATAAATAACTAAATTCAAATACATTGTTCCAAATAAGACAAATTGTAGCAACATAACATGATAATGTTTATTATTCAAATGAGTTTCTAAGTCCATCCTAACTTGATTTCTTCGTCACTTCGTTTATCAACCTGCAACATGTATTAAAATAACATCAACAAAAATGTTGGCGAGTATACAAGTTTGATACATAGCATAAAGTAGAATAAAAAGTTTAGTACTCATATCCAACATGAACAACATAATACAAGTTACTAATATGCTGAAACGGTGTCACTATACGTCAAACCCAAGTTTCCAACGCAAACACCCCAAGACTCAAGGGCGGTGCGTACTCCTATAGCATAGGAGTTTAATATGTATAAGAAGTCTAACAAGTCTCAGAATGTAACACCCCATGTTTCGAAAGTCAAAGTCAAAGTCAAGATTGAAGTCAAAGGAAGAAAAGATTGCTTATTGCGATCTGTCACTCCTTGCTCAATTCCTGTTTTGACTTCTTTGACTTGCATTTAGTCTATTTTTATTATCACTTTAGTTGTATTATGTGGAGTATCTAATAATAACCGCATAGTAATCGCTATTTATCGATGTTATCGCATGCTTAGTCGATTTATCGCTTATCACAATCGCAACTCGAATACGCAAACTGGATATTGTTATATGTGTGTGAGTGCCTTATGTGTTACTTGTGCATGTTTATTTATGTTATGTGTGGTAATCAATCGAAACGCAATCGAAACTCAATCGCAATCGAATCGCAAACGCTGAACGAATACGAAATAAGGATGATTGTATGTTGATATAGTAGTTGGGATTAAAAGTAATTTGACTAGGAAACTCTATCGCATCTCAACGCTCTTAATCGCAATCGAAACGGCAAAACTCGTCGCACCGAACACTCGAACCAAAGCGGCTAATCGACCAGGTGACCAGCCGTTCGATCAGGCTGCCACTCGATCGGCCAGCTCTTTCCACTTTGGGAAACCCTATAAATACCCCCTGTCACCATCAAACTTACCACTTTTGCACACTCCTGTCCGACCAGCGCTCCAATCCCACTTTTCCTTCAATTTCTCATGATTCCGGTAAGATTTCAACCTAAATCTTGTACTTTCTTAATCTACATGCACTCCTACACCTGTGTTAGTGCACTATGTCTGTCGACTTCGTCTTGTATCGAGTCATGTAACAAGATAGGATAAACCAGTGCTCGGGATGCTAGAAACTGAGTTTCGTGTGAGTTTTAGCTATTTCGCACGAAATAGCCAAAGGCTATTTCACACGAAATTAACAATGTAAATTTCGCATGAAATCACCCTTGGTTATTTCATGCGAAATCACTCACCTATAAATAGTGGAGCATGGTTTGTCATTTGTAACTTTCGGATCTGAGTAGCGAAGCTCTGCCGAATTGTCTCCAGGTGCTGTAAGACTATTATATCAATACAAGAGACATTATAATTGAATCAAGCTGTAAACAAGTCCGTTTCTCTGAATTCCGCCTTAGATTCGGATCCAAACTCTTCTGAACGACTCAATCAGGTCGCACAACGATCCTACAAGTGGTATCAGAGCTCAGGAGGAAGAGTTTAGCTTGATTTCATCAGAAATTCTCACTTCTACACCTTCTCTTTCAAAATTAACAAAATTTTACAGACAAAAGGGATTGAATTTCACACATTATATGCGAAACATAGTTTTAATGAATCCTTGAAAGAACTGGACTTAAATTCGATCTAATATTGGTAAAATTTGTAATTTTGCATGAAAATCAGATCGAACATGATGACATCATGTCACACCCCGATTTCCACGTGTCACCGGTGGGCCCGGTGGGGGAGTATTGTGACGTGGTTGGCAACTTAATAGTCAAACAACACAATATTATTATGCACAGCGGAAGCAAATTTAAAATATGATACAACCGAATTTAATATTGTTTATCAATGTAACAATATCCGGAAGTTTATCCACAGTAGGATCGAAACAAAATAATATTAATGGTTCAACAGACTTCAGGCATCCTAAGCTTGCGAGACTTTTTATTGATGCTTAGGAGACAATCCAGCCAATTTCGTTTAGTACCTGCATTCAGTCTTTTTGGGAAAATACGTCAGTTTACACTGGTAAATACAATCAACTGACTCATTTTGGAAAATGATTGAAAATTGGTTTGGATGCACATGGCATAAACATTTTTATAACTTGGGAGAATTATTTAATATTATAATCTTGTGAACGAATTACATGTTACTTATGCGTTCAGTAGCCCGGATCTTGTCCGGGTTAAAGATCAATAGACACACCACATAATTGAGTTATACACTGACAGGTGTACGCCTACACCCCGTGCTCAGGTCGTGGCCATCTCGTAAGATGATGCCAAGGATATCCGGGACATGGTCATTAACCCCCCAAAGGCTGTAAAGTAAACAAGACTGTTTAAACGAGCCGATCAAATTATTCAACTACCCACTTAATGTGGAGATTGGATGCCCGATCAAGCGGTATGCTATATACCGTAACCCAAGCCCGTATAGGGAAAATAAGTTAAAAGTATTTACCTGAGTAAGTATTAATCACAATAAGCAAAATGCACGTAGCTTTTACTGGTCCTCCTAATCTGGAACGAAGGTTTATAATAACCTATTAGAATTCTAACGGGCCTTTTATTAAGCTTAAGCTTAGAACGGCTAGTTTCAAGATACGGTTCGTACGCACGATTAAGCGAAGACCGGATAGAATGTGATTCAGACCCGAAAAGTTTGAAGACTTGTTTAATATGGGTTTATTATTCACATTCTGGATTTTGAGATAAAACCGTTAAGGTTTGACCCGTTTCGGCTAATTTATGTATACTTGTTACATAAACCGAACCGAACGCGAAATAAGCGTAACGGGTATCCGTAAGAGCCATATACAGGTTTCCTAAGTTATTATGCTTCAAATATGTTGTGACATCAGTAAGATGTCTTTCATTATGCCCGAAACGTGTTTAAACACAAACTAGGCCCCGTAGGGGTAGTTTGGTCATTTTAAAGGTTGTAAAAGAGTTTAGATGTTTAACTGATTTACAGGTCTGATGTAAAAAGCAAACATGTTCCGTTTACCAAGTTATATCAGTAGGTTACAGCATATATGTGAAATTTATCATTAATAACCAAACTATGCCCCGTAGGGGTACTTTGGTAATTTCACATAAGCCGAAAAGCTCAAAACCGGAGTCTGAGTTATTCAACCTTTGCTTACTATTAAAATATCCTAATTTTCCTAAAATATCAGTAGGTATCAACCCGGGTATGTTCAATATGTTTTTAAAACATACTATGCGTTAAAAACGCTAAATAAGGTGATTAAAGGCCATTTCCGGGTTCGATACTTAAATCTGATATTCTTATATTTCCAGAAGGCTTAAAATAATTTATTTATGATATGTGATCAGTAGCAAAAGGTTTGGAGTCGTTTAGATATGTAAAACTCATTTTATGGCCCGTAAGGGCAAAACCGACAATTACCGGATTAAGCCTATGACTACTAGTTATGCTCAGCCTAAAATTAATTAAAAATCTTTAAAAATCCCAAAATAATATATTACATCAGTGGGTAAAAGATTTGATATCAAAAAGTAGGCTTAACTAGGCTATACGCTAATTATGCCGTTTAATTAACATAAAGCTTTAAATTTGCGATATTGAGCATAACTCTTAATCTACAAGTCAAACTGATGTCAAACTTTGCATACAAGTGTATATATCAGTATTTAAGGTTTCTACACTTTTACATTTTCATAAATCACGTTTTAAGGTAATAAGGGCATAACGGTCAACATATGAGCAATTAACGGAAACATGCATATTAATTGGATAACTAATGAACCAAGGTGTATAATCACAGAGGGTTGTACTAACATGTAACCTAGTCCAATTAAAGCTCTGAGGCATTTCTAAAACATGCCTTAACGGGTCAGAACTGAAAGTGAAAGTCAAACTATGCGACTTTCGGTTCCGAACCGGGTCTAAACAGGAAATTGTCGGGTTGAACATGTTTAGACATGTTCTTACACTTATTACCAAGTTATAACAATGATCAAATAGGTTATATATGTTCTAGATAGCTAATCATGCATAAATTGCAATTAAAGAATCCTGTTGACTTTTTAAGTACATGTTTGACCCGACATTTGAACTAGTTAGAGTGGTGATCAGGGGAAACCCTTTTGAGGTTTTATTACCCACATAAATACCAAGCTATAACTACTTTTGATTCGAGAAATGACTGAGCCATTATTGACTAATCTCGAAGTCAAACCGTAATTACGACGGTTTGACTTTTAGCTAATTAAACAAGCTAAACTCAAATAAAGAAGGACTAGCAGACTTACAAGAGTCCTATGCACGACTTATGATCAGTTGGACCTGCTTGAGAGCTCCAGAATCGATCAGAAGGCACTTGAATGATGTGAGGAAGTGTTGTGAACTTGAAGGCCTATTTATAGTGGATTCACTCACCACATTTGATTGACAAACAAGTCTACTAGTGCCCACAATCGATCAACAGGTGTCCTAGATACTTAGGGGGTGTTTTAGGGGCCAAGAGATGTGAAAAATTGGGTTAAGGTCGCGCACAAAGGCAATGGCAGACATCAGCCCATTTTTCTCGGTTCTAGGCATCCCTCGCGTGGCGCGACGGTCGGCTGCAATCAGCATGTTGATTTCTTTTGCAATTTGGTCCTTGGCTCTTCAAAACTCGAATAGCTTGTTTCTTGCATGGTAAACCCTTATAATCGACCTATAAAGGCTTTAAAACATATATCCACTTTGCCAAGTCCCCGGGTAACTTTATTGTCACCCGAAAAGTCCTAACTTTCGACGTTTACGCTTTAACCCTTCGCACACGAATTTGATCATAATTTTCTCATAAGTTAACGAAACTTTATGAAATTTTTATGGTGCATTCTCGTGAGCATAATTAATATTTTCAAAGCTTCGGGTTTGTCAAAAGGTCGCTCAGAGGTATAAATTAAACATGTTGACACATTTGGTCCCTGTAGTTTGAATTCTCTCACTTTTAGTTTCGTATGATCCATGATTTATTCGTTCGAAGGTATGAACATCATGTAGGGTTAATGTACATTATATTTATTCACAGTTGACACTTAGAATACGTATATTCACATACTTTCCATGTTTGTCAACTTTAGTCATTCTATAATATTTCTTTCACACGTTTAAACATTTGACACGTGTCCACACATTATATGACGTGAATTTTCGAGGTGTTACATCCTCACCCCCTTAAAATAAATCTCGACCCGATATTTACTGAAATAAGTAGGGGTACTTTTCCTTCAGCGTGGATTCAACCTCCCACGTGTATTCGGGACCTCTACGGGCATCCCATTTGACCTTAACAATAGGCACATGCTTCCTTCGAAGCTTCTTAACCCGTCGATCCTCAATCGACAAAGGTTTTTCAACAAATCTTAAGCTCTCATCTATATGCACATCTGTATGTGGTATAACCAGTGATTCGTCAGCGAAACACTTTTTCAGATTGCAGATGTGGAATACATTGTGAATTCCACTGAGCTCCTCTGGTAAGTTTAACCTATAGGCAACTGACCCGACACGTTCGATAACCTCGAAAGGTCCTATGTATCTCGGGCTTAGCTTGCCTTTCTTACCAAACCACATCACTCCCTTCCAGGGTGACACTTTAAGTAGGACTTTGTCACCTACTTCGAAGTTAAAGTCTTTACGCTTAGGATCAGCGTAACGGAAACATGCATATTAATTGGATAACTAATGAACCAAGGTGTATAATCACAGAGGTTTGTACTAACATGTAACCTAGTCCAATTAAAGCTCTGAGGCATTTCTAAAACATGCCTTAACGGGTCAGACTGAAAGTGAAAGTTAAACTATGCGACTTTCGGTTCCGAACCGGGTCTAAACAGGAAATTGTCGGGTTGAACATGTTTAGACATGTTCTTACACTTATTACCAAGTTATAACAATGATCAAACATATTATATATGTTCTAGATAGCTAATCATGCATAAATTGCAATTAAAGAATCCTGTTGACTTTTTAAGTACATGTTTGACCCGACATTTGAACTAGTTAGAGTGGTGATCAGGGGAAACCCTTTTGAGGTTTTATTACCCACATAAATACCAAGCTATAACTACTTTTGATTCGAGAAATGACTGAGCCATTATTGACTAATCTCGAACTCAAACCGTAATTACGACGGTTTGACTTTTAGCTAATTAAACAAGCTAAACTCAAATAAAGAAGGACTAGCAGACTTACAAGAGTCCTATGCACGACTTATGATCAGTTGGACCTGCTTGAGAGCTCCAGAATCGATCAGAAGGCACTTGAATGATGTGAGGAAGTGTTGTGAACTTGAAGGCCTATTTATAGTGGATTCACTCACCACATTTGATTGACAAACAAGTCTACTAGTGCCCACAATCGATCAACAGGTGTCCTAGATGCTTAGGGGGTGTTTTAGGGGCCAAGAGATGTGAAAAATCGGGTTAAGGTCGCGCACAAAGGCAATGGCAGACATCAGCCCGTTTTTCTCGGTTCTGGGCATCCCTCGCGTGGCGCGAGGGACCCTCGCGTGGCGCGACGGTCGGCTGCAATCAGCATGTTGATTTCTTTTGCGATTTGGTCCTTGGCTCTTCAAAACTCGAATAGGCACTTGTTTCTTGCATGGTAAACCCTTATAATCGACCTATAAAGGCTTTAAAACATATACCCGCTTTGCCAAGTCCCCGGGTAACTTTATTGTCACCCGAAAAGTCCTAACTTTCGACGTTTACGCTTTAACCCTTCGCACACGAATTTGATCATAATTTTCTCATACGTTAACGAAACTTTATGAAATTTTTATGGTGCATTCTAGTGAGCATAATTAATATTTACAAAGCTTCAGGTTTGTCAAAAGGTCGCTCAGAGGTATAAATTAAACATGTTGACACATTTGGTCCCTGTAGTTTGAATTCTCTCACTTTTAGTTTCGTATGATCCATGATTTATTCGTTCGAAGGTATGAACATCATGTAGGGTTAATGTACATTATATTTATTCACAGTTGACACTTAGAATACGTATATTCACATACTTTCCATGTTTGTCAACTTTAGTCCTTCTATAATATTTCTTTCACGAGCTGATCAGTGGCAAACGTTTGTGTTTATATTGAAAAATGATGCTTTGTATGAAACAATTTCTCTCGATATGTTAATTGAAAAGATTGAAACTCATGAGCTTGAATTGCAGAAACAAAACAAGATGAGCAGTTCTTCGCATCAACAGAATGTTGGTCTCTATTATAAAGGTAATTTACCTTCGGTGAAAGTTGGAGAATCACCAAAGACAGCATTCAGTGGTGTGAGGACAAAAGAGCCACAGAAAAGCTCATCAAGCTACAATCCGGGTTATTATTCATCTTCTTCAAAAGCTAGTTCTGAAGAATCAGAGGTGATATTGTGCAACATTGCTCTTAAACTGAAGAATTCTCCGGCTATGAGTATCAATGCTGCTAAACATCAAATGAGCTTTCTTGCATCTGTTCTGGAATCGTATGAAGGTCTAGTTGCGGGAAAAATTGGAAATTCTGAATTGACCAAAGAAGACTACGACCTGATCAATCCGGAAGAAATGGAACTCATAGACATTCGATGGTGTTTGGCAAGTTGCATCCGCAGAGCTCAGAGATACATGGAGATTACTGGGAAAGAATCATTAGGTGGCCCATCAACAAAACTTGGATTTGATAACTCCAAAGTGACCTGCTTCAAATGTAAGCAAAAAGGTAATTTCAAGAGAGAATGCAACAATTCTGCAGTTGGTGGAAATGAACATCCGTTCAATGATGATTATTACCGAAAGGCAATCTACCACCGAAGCAAAGAAGAGCCGAAAATGATTGAAGATAAACCCAGATATAAGTCAAGAGCTTGTGCTGTAATCCATGATGATGAAGGATATGATTGGAGTCAGATTCTTCCAGAAGAAGATCGTTTGGATAATCAAGTTACTGCTCATGGAAAAGGTGCATCAAAGAGCAAACATTATGTTTTTGTTGCTGAAATTAAAGAGGAAAACAAAGAAGAAAATGCTGTTGCTAAAATTAAAGAGAAAACCAGAGAAGAGATTCTGAATGAGAAAACATACAGAGAAAGAAGCATTGCTTGGAACAGAATTGACGAAATGCAAGAAGAGTATTAATATGCTGTCAGTAATAAGAGATGGGACAAGAAACGAGAATGCTATGTCAACAGAAATGGAAAACCCGTTACCAAAAAGGACATAGTTTATGATGATGTTCTTTTAGTAATTCCTCTGTCCGTCGAATACTATACAAATGTTGGAAAAGACAAAACTTATGTGAAAAAGTTTGAAAAACTCTTAAGAGATGTCATGACTTCAAGTTTGAGGAAGAGGGATGAAGAAAGAATGAAGAAGAATGTTGAGTGTATGGTTGAAGAGTTGAAGAAGGTAGATGAAGATGTGAAAGTAGTGAATGTGAAGGTAGAAGAAAAAGTTATTGTGAATGAAGAAGTTGTGAAAGAAGACGTTATTGAAAAACAGCAAGTTGAAGAAGAAATGAAGAAGAAAGAAGAAGAAGAAGTGAAGAATGAGATTTTAGTTGCTGGTGATGTTGGTGATGAAGTTGGTGTTGAAGAAAAACAAAAGAATGGCTGATCAGACAGAAATTGCAGCAAACACAGAAGTGCCAATCACTGAGGTAAATTCTGATTCTGAAATCTCAAAAATTGTTGAACTGTGCAAGAAATGCATGGAAACGTGCAGTGCTTGTACTGAAAAAGATGAAAAATTCAGAACAAGAAATATAGAGTTCAATAAAATCAAAAATAAATGCAAAGAAATGTTAGAAAATGAAAAAGTTTTAGAAGATAATGATGAAAAGATTTCAGAAAAATGTAAAAATTTAGAAAATGAAAATGAAAGATTGAAAGAAAAAGTTTTGAAAATGACAGAAGAATGTTTACAAAAAGAAAATGCTTGTCAAGAAATGAAAAAAGAATATGATTCAATAAATTTGGCTTATCACATTACAAAAGAGTCATGTGAAAGGGTGAAGAGTGAAATGAAATTTGCTCAATCAAGATTGAATTATTGTTCTGAAACAACTAATACGCTTAAGCGGCAGTATGAAATAAAGCAACAAGTTGTAAATTCTTACATTGAGGATGTTGCTAAGCTAAAGCGTCAGATTGCTGATTTAGAACAGGATAACAATAAGTTAAAAAGTTAGCACGTGTCATCATATGTGCTTGAAAGAATTTTCAACATAAAACCGGATGGTAAAGATTTTGAGCAAAACAAGAAACGCATTGGCTCAGAATTTCATCAGGTTCCACCACCGGAAAAGTTTGCATTTATGATGATGAAAAGGTCGAAAAAGCTTTCAACATGGCAGATCAATTGCCAGATAACATTGACGTAACCTATTCCAAATCTGATGATTCTAGTGATTCAGAGGTGGTAGGTAAGGTCGTTGAAAGTGTGTTGAAAGAAGAGTCAGTTGAAACAGGTAAATCTGAATCACAGGATGAAAATGAAGGTAATTTTCATGATGGATATCTGAAAAACTCAAAATCTGAGAAAAATTTGAATGATGATTCAAAAGGATTGGTTTATACCATGATTGGATCGGACAAATTATTCCTAGATGTTGTATTCCCGATTCAGAATGTGATTTCAGAAAAGGTTGATAAAGTTTTCAAAATGGTTAAGATAGAAAAGTCTGAAATTCCAAAGTTTGTTGGAAAAGGTCACAAAACTTTGTATAATAAACCTGGTTTCAAGAAAAAAAAACATGAAGGCTGGGTTGGGTTATAAGAAGAAACAAAGTCGAAAAAAAGATGAAACGCCAAATTATTAGACAAAGATGAATTTTGTTCATGGAACAAGTTCAGAAGAAGAGAAAGAACTCCAATTTAGGCGTCAGTCTAATGAAGAGTTCTATGCTCAAAAGAAAAAACAACAACCACAGGTTAAAGATGTGTCCAAGAGAACATGTTTCAAATGTGATCAAACAGGACATCTTGCACGCAAGTGTCCAAATCTGAAACCTGTTGATGTTGACAAAAAGAAGTCTGATGATGTTGAGAAACAAAAATCTGAGGATGTGAAACAAAGGTCGACCAGATTTGATTCAAAACAAACTTGGAGGTATAACACAAACAAGTTTGCTTCGAATCAAATTTGGAAATCAAACCCGAATAGGTTTGACTCAAGACAGACCTGGAATTCTCACACACCCAGATTTAGAACAACTCAAAGTTGGAAAACATCAGTTGATATGACAAAACCACAACAATTTTGGAAACCAACTGTTATTCAGAATCAAAATGTTCAAAAAGATTCAAATTTTTACAAAAGAGGTACTCCGAAAGGTCAAACATGGAGTGTTAAGAAACAAATGACTTCGGTAAAAAATGAGAAAGTTGAAGTTAAAGTTGAAAAAGTCTTTGTTCAGAATGACAAAGATTTTCCGAAACTACATGATGCATATTGTGTTGAAATGCCTAAGGTCAAACAGACCTGGGCTAATTTGTTCAAGTAATTGAATACTTTGAATGTGCAGGTGCTCAAGACAATTGAATGTCAACAAGAGGAGTGTCGAAGCAGCCTGGCACAGGAAGAGAAGGCTGCTGAACCCTGGTTTGGTTGAAACAGGGAATTTGTTTGTTTTCTGTATATAAATAAACAATATTTCAAAAACCCTAAAAATTTAAAAAAATTTAAAAACCAAAAATATGTTTTTATTTTGTCAAAATTTTGAAAAATCAAAAATATGTTTGTTTTTAAATTTGTCAAATATTCAAAAATATGTTGATTGAATATGCCGAAACCCTCACGGCGGAACAAACATGATTAATTTCACAAGATTGAAAAACGGTTTTCAAACTGTAAAAAGTCAATGTGTTGTAAATCATGGGGGTATTTACTGCTTTTCATGCAATTTGGTACACATTAGCAGAAAATGGATGGCGAGACAAAGCTATCAGTGTCGGTTTGTCAAATTTTCTTTAAATGATTTTGCATTTTAGGGGGAGTAATATTGTCAGAAAATCCAAAAACATTTGAAAATTTGAAAAGCACAAAATTCATTTTCGAATTAAAAAATATTGAAAAACGACAAAAACATGGGAAAATGAAAAAGAGTGTTTGTGTAAAAAGAGGAAATGATAGTACATCACTAGACAATCACAGTACGCTAAAGAATTGTAAAGTCAAAATGTGATAAACGGTCTCACTGATGACGTGTCGGTAGGTTTTTACACATTTAGTAGATTGTGACGAGTTATAAACCTAAAAATTCAAACTTGCTTATTTCGTGGGGAACATCTCTCGGATATATAGGTAACCCCTGAAATCTTGTTTGAAGGACCCCTCTTTCTGAGATACTAGGTCTTTATGCTTAGTGATATCTGGGGTATTATCCCGGGACTTCTGATAATGCGGAAGCAATGGCCTAGTCCCCGTATAATACTTTACGCTTGCTTGAAATATAGCACCGCCCTCAGCATAAAAATGATGAAACATTGAAAAATGTCAATCATGTGCTGTTGAAGAAAAGATTCTCTAAAGGGAACACACCAAAAGTCGAAGCCGTCATCTTTCTGATTTTGCGGAAGCAATAGCCTGAGCTCTCACGACCCTCGCAATTTAACCCCTTACAGATATCATCTAGGTATACTCACCTGTAAGACTGAATATTAGGATCTGGATACGGGAGTATATTCTGAGGTGGGGCATCACTTAAACATCCATCGGATTGGTTTCAATCGACCGGACATTGAATCGTAGCAGTGATCGAGTTAATACCCTGTATCGTAGCAGCGTTTCTCTACTGGAAATTATGATTTTGAGCAGTAAACTTCGTTTTTTATCAATTTTTTCGAACACAGATGAACTGCTCATGCACCAGCAATTTATAGCAACTTTTTGGGTTTTACGCGGCCCGCGTAAACCCTTACAAGAACTTACGCGGCCCGCAAGGTCCACCTAGTCTACAACTAGGGCTAGCGTGTCACAGGTAGGTCTGCCACATGTGCGACACGTGGCCTGGAGCGCTTATCTAGTCAACTTTAAGTTGACGCAGCCCGCATAAGCCTATGCTTAGATTTACGCGGCCCGCCTGAAACTCAGATTTCTTGTTTTCTTAGTTTTTCATGCACATTAGGGTTTCAGGGGTCCGGGTTTTCACTTACGGGTCGTTTTGGGGCATTTTTACAGGTCCTTACATTCTCCCCACCTTATTTAAAATCTCATCCTCAAGATTTACTGAAATAAGTGAGGATACTTTCGCTTCATCTCAGATTCCAGTTCCCAAGTGTACTCAGGTCCTCTTTTTGAATCGCACTTGACTTTGACCAATACCAATCTTTTGTGTTTGAGAAACTTAATCTTTCTGTCTTCTATTTGCAGTGGCTTCTCAACAAATTTTAACTTTTCATTTACCTCTACGTCTTGAAGAGGGACTACCAGTGATTCGTCCGATAGACATTTCTTGAGATTGGATACATGAAATACGTCATGTACCCCGGCTAACTCTTCTGGTAGTTGTAAGCGATAAGCAACTGGCCCTATGCGTTGAATTACTAGGAATGGTCCTATGTACCTTGGACTCAGCTTTCCTTTCTTTCCGAACCGAACTACTCCTTTCCAAGGAGAAACTTTCAAGAGTACCTTATCTCGAACTTGAAATTCTAGTGGCTTGCGTCGATTGTCTGCATAACACTTCTGGCGATCTCGAGCCGTTTTCAGTCTTTCCTTGATTTGAGTAATCTTGTCGGTGGTTTCTTGCACAATCTCAGGACCTGATAATTGACGTTCTCCTATTTCGGCCCAACAAACTGGAGTTCTACACTTACGTCCGTATAGTGCTTCGAACGGGGCAGCTTCGATACTTGTATGATAACTATTGTTATAGGAGAATTCGATTAAGGGTAGGTGGTCATCCCAGTTTCCACCAAAATCTATCACACATGCCCTAAGCATGTCCTCCAGGGTTTGGATCTTCCTTTCACTTTGTCCGTCTGTTTGAGGATGGTATGTAGTGCTTAAATTTAGTCGGATTCCCATTGCTTCTTGGAAACTTGTCCAGAAATGGGAAGTAAAACGACCATCTCTATCTGATACAATGGAGAGTGGAACTCCATGTAAGGATACTACTTCATCTACATTCAACTTTGCCAACTTTTCCATGCTAAAGGTTTCTTTCATGGGTAGAAAATGAGCTGATTTGGTTAATCGATCCACAATTACCCAAATCGTGTCGTTACCTTTTTTTGTCTTGGGTAACTTAGTAACAAAGTACATTGTTATGAGCTCCCATTTCCATACAAGCATTTCTAATTGTTGAAGTAGACCTGAGGGTTTTTGATGTTCCGCCTTAACTTGTGAACAAGTCAGGCACTTAGAGACGTACCTAGCTATGTCCTTTTTCATTCCTACCCACCAGAAATTATTTCTTAAATCTTGGTACATCTTATTATTACCAGGATGCATGGTATACCTAGATTTATGGGCTTCCTCTAAGATCTTATTTCTTAATTCTCCTTGCTTAGGTACCCAAATCCTTTTCTTGTGGAATCTCCAAATTCCATCAGCCCCTTGCTCTAATTCCTTTATCCGTCCTTTCATTCCCTCAGCATCATCCTTGATTGCTATCTCCTGAGTATTCTTCAATTGTTCCATTAAGTCTAATTGTAAACTTAATCTAAGAGAACGAACTCGTTTTTGCTTTTCATGATACTTACGACTTAGAGCATCTGCGACTACATTTGCTTTTCCTTCGTGATATTGAATATCACAGTCGTAGTCACTTAAAATTTCCATCCATCTTCTTTGCCACATGTTTAATTCTTTTTGCCCAAATATGTATCTTAAACTCTTATGCTCTGTATAGACAGTAAACTTACTTCCGTACAGATAATGTCTCCAAATCTTAAGGGCAAAAATTATGGCTCCTAATTCTAAGTCATGAGTCGTATAGTTTTCTTCGTGCTTTTTCAATTGCCTTGAGGCATACACAATTACCTTTTTGCGTTGCATTAGCACACATCCTAATCCTAGCTTAGAAGCGTCACAGTAAACTTCAAAATCTTTTGTCCCTTCTGGTAAGGCAAGAATTGGGGCGTTTGTTAATCTTTGCTTTAAAATTTTAAAAGCCTCTTCTTGCCTAGATCCCCATTCAAACTTAACTTCTTTACAGGTTATTTAGTTAATGGCACAGCTATTTTGGAAAAATACTTAATGAACCGTCTATAGTATCCAGCTAACCCTAGAAAACTTCTAACTTCCGTAGCTGATTGCGGGACCTTCCATTTGGTGATTGCTTCTATTTTGGAGGGATCTACATGAATACCTTCGTGACTCACCATGTGACCTAAGAATTGCACCTCTTGTAGCCAAAATTCACACTTCGAGAATTTGGCGTAAAGCTTCTCTTTTCTTAACAAAGTTAAGAGTGCGTGTAAGTGTTTACAATGCTCGTCCTGACTTTTGGAATAAATGAGTATATCGTCGATGAAGACAATTACAAATTTATCCAAATACGGTTTACAGATTCTATTCATCATGTCCATGAATGCTGCAGGAGCATTGGTTAATCCAAAGGGCATGACTGTAAACTCGTAATGACCATACCTAGTTCTGAAAGCAGTTTTAGGTATGTCTTCTTCTTGTACTTTTAACTGATGATATCCGGAGCGTAAATCTATTTTAGAAAAATATCTCGCTCCCTGAAGTTGATCAAAAAGGTCATCAATCCTAGGTAATGGGTATTGATTCTTAATTGTAACCTTATTTAATTCCCTATAATCGATACACATTCGCATCGAACCATCTTTCTTCTTTACGAACAACACTGGCGCTCCCCATGGGGATGAACTAGGTTGTATGAATCCTTTACTTAATAATTCATCTAACTGCTTTTTCAATTCTAGCATTTCGGTGGGTGCTAACCGATAAGGTGCCTTGGCTATCGGTGTAGTTCCAGGAATTAGATGAATTCTAAATTCTACTTCCCTATTGGGTGGTAATCCAGGTAGTTCTTCTGGGAATACATCCGTGTATTCTGATACTACTGGAATTTCCTTTTCCTTACCTTTAGTGTTAATGATTACTTATATCATATACACTATTTCTTGTTTTCTTGAATAACTGGCCACTTTCATTACTGAAACGAATTTCAATGGCTTACATGGCTTATCTCCTGTAATCACCACTAATTCTCCTGTGGGTGTATGAATTTCTATAGAATTCTTATCACAGAGAATTCGAGCATGGTTGGCTACTAACCAATCCATTCCTAACACAACATCGAATCCGGCTAGATACATAGGTAACAGGTTTGCAGAAAATTTATGGCCTAAGAGTTATATCTTTCCTTCTTGCAAAACCTTATCTATGTTAACAGAATTCCCATCTGCCGTTTCTACCGTAAAAATTTGTCTAAGGTTGGTTAAGGGTAATTTAAGAGCTTGGCAGAACGAAGTATTTATAAAACTTTGGTTTGCACCAGAGTTAAATAATACTTTTGCATAAACGTCATGAACTAGGAACGTACCAGCTATCACATCTGGAATGAGTTCCGCTTCTTGAGTAGTTTACTGGAATGCTCTTGCATTCTTTTGGTAGCTTCGTCTGCCGGTTTGGCTTTGTTGTCTGCTGGTTTGACCAATTTAGGGCAGTCGGGTCTAAAATGTCCAGCTTCTCCACAGTTGAGGCAGATTGTTGATTTCTTCCTCCTGCAATCTTCCTCTTGTTGCCCCGGAATTTTGCAGAAGTTGCAATACCCTTTGCATTTTCCAAAATGCTTTCTTTTACAGGTACCGCAGAATGGAGCAGTGGAAGATTGCCCAGTTCCTTTTTTCTTGAAATTACTACTGTTACCCACACGGAATCCTTGGGTAATCTTTTGGGCCACTTCCTTTTTCCGGTTTTCTTCTCTTGTGCGTACCAGCCCGTCAGTTAGGGTGTTGGCTAATTCCACAACATCGTCAATAGTGCGAGGTCTCGCAGCTTTAACGATATCACGGATTTCGCCAATCAAACCCCAAATATAGCGGGAAATAAGTACCGGTTCTGGCGAAGCCAGGGTTGGTACAACTCTAGCATACTCGAAGAATGTCGAAGTATACCCTCGACAGTCTACATCCACCATCCGGTGGTGTAAGAATTTATTTGCCATTTGCTCTTTCTCATATTCGGGACAGAATTTTCTTTCCACCAGACTTTTAAATTCTTCCCAATTCATGGCATAAGCCACATCGCTTCCCTTGGCTTATAACACCGTATTCCACCATTCTAATGCCCCTTCTTTAAAAAGATGCGACGCGTACATGACCTTGTCTTCCTCAGCACATTTACTTATTTTAATTACTGCCTCGTTTTCTCCAACCAACGCAGTGTGGCAGTCGCCCCCTCGTTGCCTGCAAATTCAACCGGTTTATAGGCAAGAAATTCCTTGTAAGTGCAACCAGACGTTGCAGTTTTCATTTTCTTAAGGAATGGGGCTTGCATCCCATCATTATCGTTATTAATATTATTGCCGCCTCCATTTACACTATTACGGAAATTGTCGCCGTGAGTACGTTTGCTGGGAATAATTGGTTGAGGTTCAACTGAATTTCGGGCAGCAGCAAGGATTGCTGGAATAGCATCAGCTATTCCTTGGGCAATGATATTTTCTATATCCTGCCTATTAAGAAATTGATCTTCATGGTTTTGCTCAGATTGGTTAACTTCATTAATGGGTTCATTACCAGGGTGTTCCATCTGGTAATTAATATATATATATATATATATAAGTGATTAGCACAAAATAAATACAACCAAACATAATAAAACAATCGCACATAATCACGTCCACACGTGTAGCCAAAATTGTCGACTTTGCGACGTTGATATTTTTATATATTAATATGCATCCGTACATTACCAGATATGTTACACAAGTTTTATTTTTTTTGTTATTTTACATGATTATATTTTTATTATTATATTATTATTAAACACACATTCCCACAACCACATACGATCCCTGTCAGCTGGCACTTCAGAAACGACGTTCCCTCTCGTCGTATTTCCAGGATATCCTCTCCCCTACTTCCCGGATTCTATTTCCTGCGTCCACCAGCTCCTCGCCATAGTGGCGGAGTTGAGCCAAATTTTCTGAGCTCATAGGTGGGTATAGTGGAGGCTCAGGGTCGAACTGAGGGAAAAAGGTGTTAGGGTTATTCAAAAGATTCTGAAATTGCCAGTCAGTTGTCCACCATTCTTCTAGTTCTCCTGGTAGAGGTCGGGGGTGGATAATGGGATCTGGGATAGCAGGTTCCAGATAGACTGAAAGTTGGTCTTCAGCTGGGTAATTGAAGAGGGTTTCATCGGCAGGTCCGATGAGGTCGCTATTTGCCAGTTGGCGGTCCAGCTCCTCCCAGGGTGGCATCTCCTGGGCTTGCCCTGAACTTTCCCCGATCTCTATTCCTTTGCCTTTATCTTTGGGATCCTCAGTCTTTATAACTTTCTGTGTTGTTGGTTTCTTCCTACGCACACGCCTCCAGCCTACAAGTCTTCTTCTCTTTTTCGGTTTTGGTTTCTCCTGAGGTTGGGCTTGGAATACTATTGGCTCTTCAGTGTCAGTCAGGTAGCCAGTAAAAGTACTGGTGGTATCCATATCTGAGCTATGGATAGAAAAGTTTTGAAGTGCTTCTGATAGTTCATTCATGCTGTTAGCATACATGAAGAAACACACAAAATTCTAAGTTAAAATTTTGTAAATTATATTTTCACATAATCACAGAATGGCAATCAGAAAAATTAAGTATTTCGAAATACTTAATTGGCTTAAATCAGTGGCTCTGATACCACCTTTTTCTGTCACGGCCCCCTGTCCCGGTGTGACCCGGTCCAGGAGCCGCGGGATAGAAACCCATTGTATTTATTATTTGAGTTGACAGCGGAAGTTTAACAGGATCTTTTAAAACTTGAAAATGCCCGATTATTTTATTTCACAATTCGGGATAAACCCAGTAATTTACAATAGAGGAATTTCACGAGCAATTCCCTGGTTTTTACAAAACATGTTTATTCATTTGACTGAGCCACTACTTCAAGCTTGTTAGTGCTCCATAGCACTTTTCCTTGATTCACAGTAGGTCACCTGAAACATGTTTTAAAAATATTTTATCAGCGGGGAAATACTGGCGAGTCACTCAAATTTGATAAAACGACACATAGCTATAAATTACAGCATAAGAGCGATTACAATGGCTACTATCTTATTTTTATCTGGCGCCGTGTCACAGCCTTGTGACGATGGTCATACCACTATTGGGTCCTTTCACCCAAGTAGTGATGATTATCACTGTTAGGTTGGTGAACCTAACCATGAGAAATTAGTAATGTGCACAATACCCCACTAGCCAGTGATTCAAGATAACCACGACTTAATCCCTGTAATTATAACCTTTAAAAATAATTGGAGTATTGTAAAACATTGTTGATAAAAAGAGAATGACTCAGATTGCAAGTTTAACGGGCAGAGTTTTAGCCTACTGATAAGCCTTGTAACCTAATTTAAATAACAATGCACACGAACTAGGTCAGTAACTTAATACAACATTTACGATAACTCACGAGATTAAAACCCTCACGACGAATGACAAATTATAGCCCTGATTCGGGCAGCACTTAAACATCCATCGGATTTTTTTCAATCGATCGGACATTAAATCGTAGCAGTGATCGAGTTAATACCCTGTATCGTAGCAGCGTTTCTCTACTGGAAATTATGATTTTGAGCAGTAAACTTTGTTTTTTATCAAATTTTTCGAACACAGATAAACTGCTCATGCACCAGCAATTTATAGCAACTTTTTGGGTTTTACGCGGCCCGCGTAAACCCTTACAAGAACTTACGCGGCCCGCGAGGGTCACCTAGTCTACAACTAGGGCAAGCGTGTCACGGGTAGGTCTGCCACATGTGCGACACGTGGCCTGGAGCGCTTATCCGGTCAACTTTAAGTTGACGCGGCCCGCGTAAGCCTATGCTTACATTTACGCGGCCCGCCTGAAACTCAGATTTCTTGTTTTCTTAGTTTTTCATGCACATTAGGGTTTCAGGGGTCCGGGTTTTCACTTACGTGTCGTTTTGGGGCATTTTTACAGGTCCTTACATAGTAGTGTAGCTCCATTTTCTTGAAACTACCATGTTAGAAAGTGAATCTCCGGGAGAGGTGAATCAGGTTCCAAATGCCTCTACCCCAAGCACTAGCCAAGCTCATGTGGCTATACCAACGTCTTTCCCGACACCGGGGAGCACTCCCGAGTTTCTCACTTTCCACACTACAACTTCATTCAGATCAGGGGTCCCTTCCCCTAATATCGGTGTCTCTAGCACCCCCTCACAAGTTGAACTTACCCTTGATGGGGTCGCCAACAATTTCCTGGAGTTGAGGTCTCTCCTCAACCAATATGTGAGTAGAGAGAGAGACAAGGGAGTGAGGATTCGTTTGGACTATGATGAGCCAGAACCGACACTATCTCCTGGACCCCCCATCCCTCCTTTTGCAAACTCACAACCTTTTGCGTCTTGGGATGAGGCTGGTCCCAGTAATCCTCCTCCAAACGCTAACCCATATCTGTCCACGAGGCCAAACCCGACAACATTTCCTCTCTTTTCATCCCAACCAACTACAACCGGTGCTCCTTTGGGGCACGAGCTAACTCTGGACCAGCTCCTACAATCCCCGGTGGCAAGCCTTCTACCCTCAGCAACAACTACAAGGGAACAAGCTTTGTCTATACTCCCTATGGCACGAAGTGCCTTTATGAGTACTCCCTTGGTAGTTAGTTGTCCGGTTGCACCTGGAAGCCTTCAAGGCTTCAACCTTATGTCCCAGATGATGGCCCAGATGATGGCCAGCTTCCCGTGGCAACACTTTATTAATCAGGTGTTGGCCACTCAAGGGAACAATAATAACAACAGCAACATGGGTGCAAGGGTTGAAGAAGATTTGGAAAAGCCTTACAAGCCAAGTAATCTCTCGTGCTTCTCATAGTAAATAGCCGATTATGATTTTCAAGCGAAGATCAAGATACCATCCCATATAAAGACATATGATGGGACTGAGGATCCGGAAATCACCTCCAGATCTTCACTGGTGCCGCCAGAATTGAGAAATGGTCAAATGCTGAATGCTACCTCGTGTTTATGCAAACTTTCGTTGGATCAGCCCGGATATGGTTTAACGATTTGCCTGCCAGAAGCGTTCGAAGCTTCGATGATCTAAGTAAAGGGTTTTTAGCCAATTTCTCACAATAGAGACGGTACGTCAAAGATGCTACAGTAATCTTCCAGATAAAACTGAGGGATGACGAAAGCCTTCGAGAGTTCATAGAAAGGTACAAGAAGGAAGGTCTCACGTATGTAGGGGCAGACGAAAATATGAGAGTGGCTGGTTTTATGAACGCCATTACATCTAAATATCTCACAAGTGATTTTAACAAATCCCTGCATAAGACCTTAGAAGAAGCTCTCGAAAGAGCCGAAGCCCATATAAGATGAGAAGATGCTGTAGATATCAAAGAGCAGAGAAAAAGGGGAAGCTTCCATCCCTATGATAGACGCCAAAAGGGTTCAGAGCAGCGAAGGCCGGAACCCTTCCAGCCGGGAAAAAGGCATGAGATTCACACCCCTCACCAAGACCCCTCAAGAGATCCTCGCCACAGAGGAAGTAAAACAAAGCTTCCGACCTCCAAGACCTCTCCCCAAAAGCAGAAGGAACGAGAATATCACCCAATTATGTGAATTTCATGAAGAAAAGGGCCACCATACTAATGATTGCTTTCAGCTGAAAAAGAGGATTGAAGAGGCCGTCAAATCCGGGGAACTTGCTCACTTAGTAAAGGGGGTAAGGGATAAGATGGCCGAAGGAAAGGGCAAGGAAGTTAACATGGTGGATTTTGATGTAAGGGTTCCTCACAAATGACAGAGGTTGGAAGCTTGGGAGCTCTAGTGTATTTGTTTCCCTCCAACGGAAAAGAACCCACTTTCAAACCCCCTTGTAGTTGAAGCAACTATGGGAACACTACAAACAAACAAAGCATACATAGATACTGGTGCAGCCACCGAAATCATGTTTGAGAAGTTCTTTAACCGTTTGAGCAATGAGGATGTTGGTGCATACATCTGTCGACTTCGTCTTATATCGAGTCTGGGTTGCGTTGCGGATTTGTTCAAGCATGATGTCATCATATTGAATGATGACATCATCATATGCACAGTACATGAAAGGATGCACATGAGACAAAACAAGAAACATTTCCGTTTGAAATTGACTTTTGTTATGTTTCGTTTGAATGTTTCGTTTGAAGCATTTCGTTTGAAGGTTTTCGTTTGAAGCATGACATGACATCTTCAAACGAAAGGGGTTGGCCTATAAATACCCTTCAAATGATTTCATTTGTAACGTTCTTGATTCCGACGCCGAGGTGTTGTCGAAGTGTCTACGTGTTGTAAATTGCTTCAAGATCAATAAACTAGACAATTAATAGTGATTCTAGCGTTATACAAGCTAAACGAAGACCGAATCAATGAATTCCGCCTCTGATTCTGTCTGAGCACTCTTCTGATCGACTCGTTAGGTCGTTTCACGATCCTACATGTGGTATCAGAGCTCAGGAGGAAGAGTTCTTACCGTTTAGCTCGTTTTCGTTGGAATATTCTGACTTCTACACTTTCTTTTCAAATTTAATCAAGTTTCAACGGTCAAAATGGACTGAATTTTGGACAGTGTGTGTAAAATTGTGTTTTAACAAACCCTTGAGAATATCAGATCTAAACTCAAAGTAAAACTGGTAAAAATGGACTGAAAACTGGATTCCGTTTGAACGAGGCTTGGTTTTCCGTTTGAAAATCTGATATTTCCGTTTGAACATCACATTCTCGTTTGAAAATGGAAAAAGTTTCAAACGTAATCTCTTGTATCGTTTGAAATGAGGGATTCCGTTTGAACCCTCGTTTGAAGGAAGTCTGTTTGGTGATCTCGTTTGAGGAATACACCTATTCCGTTTGAGAGTGTGATCACGTTTGAAAGGATATAATTTCATGTGAAACATTGAATGAAGTTGTCAGGTAGTTTGAAATTGGGACTATAAATCACGTGAACTAGTGTCGGCCCATTTACTTTAGATATTAAAACAAATTTGTCGGCTGATTATCTTGATAATTGAAAATTCATCACGTGATATATCTGTTTTGATTAGATCAATATCGAACGACTCAATAGAAATTAAATGTCTGCATGTGAAATATCTCGAGAACATATGAACTTTTGATCTGATCTATGTTGTTGTCGGCCACTGTTGTAATTGCATCTGATGATAATCAGCGGCCCATGTGAAACATTCAAGTTTGCATGTGAAGTTCTCAAAGTTGTCGGCAATAATTGTTTGATCTTGAACGGCCCATTTGTCTTGAACGACCCAATCATTCGTTAAACATATTCACTAAAACAATCGGCCCAATTAGCGAAGTTTGAAATTGTTTTGAAATATGGCGAAAATGTTTGACGAAGAAGAAAATGATTATCTTGAAAGTTTAAATAGTTGGTATATGAGAAGTGTGGATAGTAGTTATAGAAATGTAGATGTGAGTATTTGGGTTAAAAGTTTTGAACATTTCATGTGTCAAAAGGATGAAATGTTGGATGAGTTGGAAAGACGATTTGAAATTTTAACAGAAAATTTGAGGAAAAAAGATATTAGAATATCAAGAGATGAACAGATATCAAAATTGGCAGCTGCTTTACCTGCAAAATGGGATGAATTCTTGGTTGAACTAAAAAGGAAGGATTTTTTTACAGAACTTTATCCAAAACAGTTCTTTAATGAGGTTAATGCAGAGTTTCGTAAGGAATATAAGAAAAAGAAGGAATTTTTGAACGAAATGGAAAAGAATTTACAAAAATTGGAATTGAATGTAATTACTGAAATTGATAAAAGAATTCGTGTGTGTCTTGCAACAAAGAGTATTTTGAAATATGATATTAAAAGGAAATATTATATCGATGATAGTATGAATCCTTTTGATTTCGTTAAACTCTTTTGTGCAGGAACATACAAGATGGAAACAAAGGAAGTTTCAAAGAAAGAAGAATCTGGTTCTGAATCAGTGTGTTCTAAATGTGATAAATTTGAGGCTGACAATGGCAAACTCTTGAAGGATGCGGAAAGTTTGACATTGGAAGTCAAAAAGATGAAGGATGAGAAGCAATCTGACGATAAACAGATTCTTGTTTTGAGGAAAATTATGAGAAATTGAAATATGAAAATGTCAAACTGTTAAGTGTTTTGAACAGTTTGACATTAGAAAACAAAATTTTGAAAGAAAACGAAAAAGATTTTGAAAATGAAAAATTAAAAATTGGAAAAGATTTTCAAAGTCAAATGAAGATTTTAGAAGATGAGAAATCTGTTATCTTTAAAAATAATCTTGAAAAACAAATTGAAATAAATTCTCATCTTCAGAAAATTATTCGACTTGAAAATGAAGCTGAAAAAGCTCGGATTAAAATCAAAGAGCTTGAAGAGAAATTGAAAGGTTTTGAGACTTCGTCATCAACACCAGATTATCCATGTCCAAAACCGATCAATTATGTTCCAATAAGTGACAATGTCACAAACTTTGACAAAGTCAAAGTTGAAGATTGTGATGAGAAAACTGATGCGAAGTTGAAAAAAGAAAAATATTTTTGAAATTAAATGAAATGTTTAAAGAAATTGTTCTACATTCTACTGAAAAATGTGAATGCTCAACGCAAAAACCTGTAAAGAAGAATATGGAACAAGAACAAAAATATAAAAAACCGAAAAATTTTCAAAAAGAAAATAAAAGCTCATCAGTTCAATCATCCAATCGTGATAAAAAACCACAAAAATTGGAAAATCAAAACTCAAAAATTGTTGGTAATAAGTGGTGCAGGTTTGACCACAGTGCTCAAAAGCCAAATCCAGCTAACAAGAAGAGAAATGATTATCACCAAGCCAAACAGTGCTATGATCTAAATGTTTGGATTGAAGGTGGTACATGGTACGAAAACAGAGTGTGTTACAGATGCGGTTATCAAGGACACATTGTTGTTAACTGCCAGAGTTAGAGTTATGAGACGAGAAAATGCTATAACTGCCAAATCAGAGGTCACATTGCCAGAGATTGCCCAATGAGATCAAAGGGAAGATTGAGGGCCGAATCTCAGAAAATGGCAAAGAAACCAGTCAATGTCAAAGCAAAGCCCAAGGAACAGAAAGTTCAAGAACCTAAAGTTCAAGAACAGAAAGTTCTAAAACCGAAAGTGAAGCTTTCTCAAGGGCAGAAAGACAGACTGAGGAAAAAGAGGAAGAGAGCGAGAGAATATCTTGAAAGGATTTTGTCCTCTGATACAACTGGTAAAACAGATAAAAGTTCTGATAAATCATCTTGCTCACCAAAGAATGACAAATCAAGCAAAACGAATTCATCAGATACAAATTTGAGGACAGAGAAGAGAGTAAAGAAAGAGAAAGTTGCTGGTGATGAATTTGTTTCTCCGGGAACAAAGGAGCCAGTTGTTGGCGATGAATCTGGTGTGATAAAGCCAGAAGACCCATGTGTTGAGGTAAAAAATGAGAATTCTGGTCTAACATTGGATGATGCAAATTTTCCACCATTGTTGAACAAGAATTCAAAATCACCCAAGGACCGTCAGACTTGGGTGAATCTGTTTAAATAGAAAAACCTGACTTGCCGGAGCTCCTAGGTTGGTAAGAGTGGAGCAGGAATCGGCATCTTTCTTGAGAAATTCACGTTTGTGATATTTAGAACTTACAAGTGGTAAATCAGGGACATTAAGTTGTACTTGATTTTCTACAAGTGATGTTTGTGGATTGATCTGAAAAATGTTAGTTTTTACAAGTGGTTAAAGAAAACAAGGTGATGAATGATTCCCATGTTTGAGAAATGACTCACAAAACTTATTTTCCGGAAAAACCATTTTGATTAAAACAAACTTAAGTGTTTTGAAATCACTATGGGAAAATGTTTTGGTGTCAGGGGGAGTTCTGATTGTTTATGCCAAGTGAATGGAGAATTGAAGTAATTCTCATCATGTTGTCACATTTCTTGTACAACTTGTTTTCAAATTTTCCCAGAAAATCAAAATTGAGACATATTTTGATTTTAGGGGGAGTAAAAATTTAAAAAAAAATTAGAAAATTTGAAAATGTCAAAACGTTAAAAAATGCAAAAATGAGTTTTGTTGTGAAAAAGAGGAAATAATAGTAGATCAGTTGGACTGTCACAGCATGCTAAAGAATTGAAAAGATAAAATGTGATAAACGGTTTCACTAAAGATGTGACGGTAGGCTCAGCTAGACTAGTAGATTTGCGATAACGATACAAACTTAAATGAAAAAGCCTAGTTCTAGTGGGAAACATGGTCAAAAGCATAGTACTTGTTTTGTGAACTTTCACAACTTTGCTACTCAGTAATCACTGATTGTCGAAAGACATAAAACTGGTTAAGTTTGTGAACTTTCACAACTTTGCTAAAAAGTCGCTGTGATTGTGCATTTCATTTTGCAAAGATTTAAACTTGTTTTATTTCTTTATTTTGTTTAAGCATTGGGCATCCTCTGCGTATACGTGAGTATCGACCTGGATGTTATTGCCTAAACGTTCTGCTTTATTTTCTTTGGTGTTTCGTTTAAGCTTTGGACCTCCTCTGCGTATACGGAAGTATCGACCTGGTGGTTAAAGCCTAAACAACTTCAACTTATTTTTATTTTTCTTATTTTGTTTAAACATTGGACTTTCTCTGCGTATACGGAAGTATCGACCTGATTGTTAATGTTTAAACATTCTGCTTTATTTTCGCACAAATCACAGTTGATAAAAGTTTAAAGGCATTACTTGAGTCAGTGTATTGCATGATGAGGGGATATGCTGAGATCGTGGGGTCCATAAGAATTTAGTGCAAAATTAATATACCTTAACGTAAAGGTAAGCATGTCAAAAGTTTTTAGATTGAGTTTAAGTGGACAACAATATCGTCAATCAATGTGAATAGTTTAGAACTGAAAATGTTTAAAGCTTAACGGTGCTAGTGATTGGTCACATAAACTGATATGATCCTCTTACACAAGCTCACAAAAATATTGTCTGTAAATATTTTTTTACTGCATTCCTTGTTATCAAAAATCCAAAAAGATTTTATAGTGTTTTAGCATAAAATTTTGAAAAGAGTTAAATGCCATTTTAATCCCTGTGGTTTGGACCATTTTGTCAGTTTAGTCCAAAGGTTTCATTTTTAACCTGTGGATCCAAAAAGATTTCACCGTTGCCATTTTAGTCCACTGGGTTAACTCCACCCATTTTTTTTGTTAACGAGAAGACCAATTCGGTCATTTTATATGGCTGAATTGCCCTTTTAGTTAACAGAATTACATACAAAATTACCGAATTGGCCTTCTCGTTAACAGAAAAAATGGATAAAGTTAACCCAGTGGACTAAAACGGCAACTGTGAAATCTTTTTGGACCCACAGGTTAAAAATGAAACCTTTGGACTAAACTGGGAAAATGGCCCAAACCACAGGGACTAAAATGGCATTTAACTCTTTTGAAAAATATAAAATGATTTTTGACAACTGATGTTGAAAAGCCGATTTTCAAAATTCCAAGTGCTGAACATGATGAACTGGTTTGGGAGTGTCTACTGAATTGAAAAAATTATTTTGAGAAAGAATGTTTTGATTAGTTAATCGAGATCATTAATTTGAACTTGATGTAATTATTACTAGTAAGTTTTTCTTATTGATTTAAGTGAAAACTTATGTTTTTGGTGAGAAAATGTGTGCAGGAAATGAGCTGAACAGAATTAAAGCCAGGATGTGATCTCAAGGTGATAGCTAATTCCAGACGGCGATCCCATCATGATGAGAGGGGGAGTCTGACGAGGTTAGAGCCAAAGAGAAGATCCTGGTATATGCTAAGAAAGAAAAGAGACTGATAAAGACTGAAGATGCGAAGACTCGACACTTAAGACTCGTCAACATCTGAGGGGGAGTCTGTTGGTGCATACATCTGTCGACTTCGTCTTATATCGAGTCTGGGTTGCGTTGCGGATTTGTTCAAGCATGATGTCATCATATTGAATGATGACATCATAATAGTGACATCATCATATGCACAGTACATGAAATGATGCACATGAGACAAAACAAGAAACATTTCCGTTTGAAATTTACTTTTGTTATGTTTCGTTTGAAGCATGACATGACATCTTCAAACGAAAGGGGTTGGCCTATAAATACCCTTCAAACGATTTCATTTGTAACGTTCTTGATTCCGACGCCGAGGTGCTGTCGAAGTGTCTACGTGCTGTCAATTGCTTCAGGATCAATAAACTAGACAGTTAATGGTGATTCTAGCGTTATACAAGCTAAACGAAGACCGAATCAATGAATTCCGCCTCTGATTCTGTCTGAGCACTCTTCTGATCGACTCGTTAGGTCGTTTCACGATCCTACAGAGGAACGTTCAAAGCTTCAACCCTCAGGAACCTCCATAAAAGGTATTGCAGACATACCTCTCAAGCCTTTGGGGCAACTAAACCTTGATGTTCGTTTCAGCGAAGGCAAGATGGAAAGAGTTCAACCTCTCACTTTTGTGGTCATCAATATACCTTCAAACTATGACGTGATCATAGGACGGCCGGGGCAGTGTGCATTCTACATGGCTGTTTCTGTTGGTCACGGCACTGTCAAATTTCCTATCGAGAGGGGGATTGCAACCCTCCAACCCACTCAAGAGGCCTACATAGTTGAAGGAGAAAGTTCCAAGAGTGAAGAAAACAAGCAAAGGCTGATCATAAACCCTAAGCATCCTGAGCAAAGGATACGGGTAAATCCAAACCTTTCACGAGAAACTCTCTCATATCTCGAAAAGCTGCTGGTACACTATAATGATGTCTTCGCTTGGTGCCCGAAAGATATGACGGGTATTCCTCGAAACATTGCTTAACACGAGTTGAAAATACCATCCGATGTCAAGCCTGTTGTCCAAAAGAAGCGGAGTCTAGCACCCGAAAGAAGCTTGGCTGCATGCAAAGAGGTTGAAAAGCTTGTGTCAGCCGGCATTCTCCGAGAAGTCAAGTATCAATCCTGGGTTGCAAACCCGGTCATGGTTCGAAAAACCGACAACTCTTGGAGAATGTGCATAGATTTCAAGGACTTGAACAAGGCTTGTCCTAAAGACTGCTACCCGTTGCCAGAAATTGATCTCAAGGTTGACTCCCTCACTGGTTACCCTTTCAAGTGTTTTCTAGATGCTTACAAGGGATACCACCAAATTCTCATGAAGGAAGAAGATGAGGAGAAGACTGCCTTTCACACGGATAAAGGAATCTTTTGCTACAAAAGATGCCTTTTGGTCTCAAAAACGTAGGTGCAACCTACCAACGCTTAGTTGGCAAGGCTTTTGCCAGTCAAATTGGCATAAACATGGAAGCATATGTTGATGATTTGGTAATCAAAAGCAAAACGGAATACCAAATGCTTGATGACATCCAAGAAACCTTCAAGAACTTAAGAAAGGTCAACATGAAGCTCAACCCCGAAAAATGTTCATTTGGGTTCGAAGAAGGAAAGTTTCTAGGACACATTGTGGGAAAACAAAGTATAAAAGCCAATCCAAACAAGGTGAAAGCTGTTCTCGAAACCAAGCCGCCACGAAGCAAAAAAGAGGTAGAAAGCTTAAATGGGAAGCTCGCAGCCCTAAAACGTTTTACCTCAAAGTTGGCTGAAAGGTCTTTGCCTTTCTTTAAAACGCTGAAGGGTTGCTCTGACAAGAAGGAATTCAAATGGACTGATGAGGCTGAAGAAGCCTTCAACCAGATGAAACAACACCTAGCTTCACTACCTGACAATGAGGCCCCAGAAACGGGAGAATTGATCTTGGTATACCTTTCAGTTGCTGAAGAAGCAATAAGTGGGGTCCTCACTATTGAACGAGACAAAGTTCAGGTACCCGTTTATTTCTTCAGCAAAACTCTAAAATTGGCAGAAATCAAATATCCTCCCATGGAGAAACTTGCTCTAGCCCTAGTCCAAACGGCTAGAAGGCTTCGAAGGTATTTCCAAGCACACCCCATACAAGTGGTCACCGACCAACCTATAAAAAGTGTGCTTGAAAAACCGTAGAATTCAGGGCGATTAGCCAAGTGGGCTGTGGAATTCGGTGAACACAATATCACTTATGTTCCAAGAAAAGCCATCAAAGCTCAAGTCTTGGTTGATTTCATTGTGGAAGTCCCAAAACAAACAATCACTGAAGTAAACACAGCTACCACTGAACCCTCAGACCTGGAAGCCTGGAAACTTTTTACCGATGGGGCTTCAAGCGTTGAAGGGTTAAGGGCTGGGCTCATTTTGATCAACCCAAAAGGGTTAGAATTTACGTATGCTCTTCGATTTGATTTCCAGACCACCAACAACAAAGCTGAATACGAAGCACTCATAGCTGGCTTAAGGTTGGCTAAGGAAATGAAGGTTCAAAAGATTGAAGTCTTCATGGACTCGTTGTTGGTATCAAGCCAAGTGAATGACAGTTATGTTGCAAAGGAACCTAACATGAAGAGGTACAAGGAAAATCCAAAGAGCTGATGAACACATTCCAAACGTGTACCATCAAGCAAATCCCCAGGTCCCAAAACAAGAAAGCTGATGCCTTGAGTAAACTCGCTTCCCTCACTTTTGCCCACCTCACTAAAAAGGTGTTGGTAGAAGTATTGAAAACCCCATCAATTGAAGAATTGGAAGTTCAAGACGTAATCACCGAAGAAGGTCCCAATTGGATGACTCCAATCAAGAAATTCCTTAAAAATGGTGAATTACCTGCTGATCAAACAGAGGCTGAAATGGTTAAAATCAAGTCCAGACAATACACGTTGCAGGGTGAAATCCTCTACAAGAAGGGTTACCTTGCACCCTTACTGAGATGTGTTGGTCCCGAACAAAGCCAGTATTTGGTCAAAGAGGTTCATGAAGGGATATGCGGAGCCCATTTTGGAGCAAGAACGGTGGTTGCCAAACTAATGAACCTTGGGTATTTTTGGCCCTCCATGCACCGAGATACCGCTGAACAACTGAAAAAATGTGATTCTTGTCAAATCCATGCACCGGTACCAAAGAGTCCCAAGCATGACCTTGTCCCAATATCCTCAGCATGGCCATTTTATAAATGGGGAATGGATATCGTTGGTCCATTCCCACCAGCTAAAGGTGGAGTGAAGTTCCTGCTAGTTGCCATAGATTACTTCACCAAGTGGCCGGAGGTTAAACCACTTGCAAAAATTACGGGCAAACATGTCATTGACTTCATTTGGGAAAGCATCATTTGTCGATATGGATTGCCAGGAGTGCTTGTCACCGATAATGGAAAGCAATTCGCTGAGAAGCCCTTTAGCGTTTGGTGCAAAGAGTTCAGAATAACTCAGGTTTTCAGCTCAGTGGCATATCCACAATCAAACGGTCAGGTTAAAAGGATGAATCGAAGCATAGTCGAAGGAATTAAATCCAGATTGGGAAGACATGAAAGCAATTGGATTGAAGAATTGCCAAATGTCCTATGGGCCATAAGAACAACCTAAAAAACGAGCCATAAAGGGACACCTTGCAGCTTGGTGTGTGGATCCGAAGCCGTGATTCCAGCTGAAGTAGGAGTTGTAACTCAAAGAACGGTCAACATGGATCTCGAAGCAAACCACAAAGAGACCATTTTGAACTTACAACTCCTAGAGGAAGCACGAGACCAAGCTGCAATCCAAGAAGCAAAGTACAAACAAATGATGGAAGCCTATTACAACAAAAGAGTCAAACACGAACGCTTCAAGCCAGGAGACCTGGTGCTTAGAAACAATGAGGCTAGTAAGAAAGAGAACCAAAGAAAGCTTGGCCCAAAATGGGAGGGGCCATATACAATCCTTGAAGCACACAAGGGTGGATCCTATAAGCTAGCAGACTCAGAAGGTAAAAAGCTTCCAAGACACTGGAATGGAAAAACCCTTAAAAGGTTTCATGTGTAATCAAGAAAGATTGGTTTGTATTTCACAAAGTTGTATTTCAAGAGTTGCCCTACGATCACCTTTTGTAACACAATCTCTCTTGAATGAATGATGATATTTTATCAAATTTATCTTTCTATCCTAAAACCAGGTTGAGAACCTAGCAAGAAACTCCATGGCAAGGGCCATGTAAGGGGATGAGCTCCCAGGCCATATAGCTCAATAGGTTCAAGGGTTAAATGAACCTATATAAGGGGTGAGTTCCTAAATCAATACAACTCCATGAGACTAGTAATTGAAAACAAAGTTGTCTCATAGACGGGTTTGAACAGTCTACATCAAATGTTCCTTAAGCCTTAAAAAAGTATCAAAAACAGGCTTACGAAATGAAACCAAACTAAGGAAAGTAACGAATAGGATAGGTGCTATGTCTTCTTGTTAAAAATACCAAGGCTAAGTGACTGCAGCACTGAACCCTTCAAGGTATGAAAAACATAAAGACAACACAAACCCAACAAAGAGAAAACCACAAAGAAAAGAAATAATCCAAGGAACAATGCAACAACATGAGTAAAAAGGTTACACACAACCCAAAACCCAAAACCCAAAACTCAAAAATACAAACCAAGACATCAAGTTATAAAACTAAGGTAGTAACCGGAAGCCTTGAAGGCTTCAAGCTACATACATCCAAATGGCCAGAAGCCTTGAAGGCTTGAAGCCAACCAAGTTGCCTTAACAAAACAGGCACAAGCATAAAAAACATAACACAAGGCAAATAGTAAAAGCTTAGCAACATAATAAAAGAAACCTTAAAAGGTTTCCAAGCATCCAAACAAGTTAAAACAACCCTTAAAGGCTTGTAAACCTAAGAAATTGTTCAAATAAGCCACAAAGGCTAAACACAACCACAATGCAGAAACCTTAAGTGTTTTCTACAAAACCTAAAGTGTTTAACAAAGATACATAACATTGTTCAACAATATGCTAAGAAAGCTACAAATAAGCCCCAAAAAGCTTTTACTTTGCATCACTTACCACAGGCTTTAATGCACCAGCTTCATCACCCTTAGCCTTCTTAGCCTTTTTCTTCTTACTTTCTGATGTGTGCGAGTGTGTATATGTTTTAATGTATATTTTAAGCCCCTTTTTACACGTTAGTCAAGTTTTAAATTTATAAAACACGATATTTTACTAACACCAAACACATATATGGGCAAGTGCACCCATCGTGAGCGTAGTATAGTGTTGACAAGATACCGAGGTCGTCCAAGGACACAAGAGCTTTTAATACCGGTTTATCCTCAACGTCTAATCAAATCAAAAAGTTAGAAAAATGTTTTTAAACTAGAAAAATAAAAACTAACTAAAATGCTGAAAAATAAAATAAAAGTAAAAACAGATAGACAAGATGAATCACTTGGCTCCGACTCGTGTTTAGTGTAACCTTTGATTATTTCCGCACTTTTTCACTTTTTAAGAGATTATCTTAGTTATTGTAGTAGGCCCCTCTTTTGAATGTGACGTTACCCTCAACCCAGTAGTTTGAGTCAGCAAGGATACAATCCTAAAGGGTCGGATTATTGAAAGATAATTAATTAAGTTATTAATGCATATTGTGGTAGGCCCCTCTTTTGAAGGTGACGTTACCCTCGGCTAAGTAGTCTGAGTCAGCAGGGATACAGTCCTAAGTAACCGGGTTGAAGTATTAATAGTAGCTTACATATAAGGGGATCAAAGAGTTTGGACCCCCCACCATCCAATACCGGTGGGTATTGAAGGAGGTCCTACTAAATTTGACCCAGGTCCTTGCAGGATCTATACACTGACCAAGGCAAGACTCTTACCAAACCGTTCCCTTAACCCCCGACCAGGTAGCCAACATATCTCCATATAGACCGTGGAGATATGAATAGTGAAAAACTTTTATTTTATATAGACGGTAAAATAATGCCAAGACACCACGGACAAACGATAAGGAAGAATCACCTTCAACATAAGAAACTAGTTATTAAAGTCATTAATACATAACCAAATAAAAAGTGTGAAAAGATTAAAAATAAAAAGTATTACACTAGACACTTGTCTTCACCAAGTGATGTAAGAGACTTAGGCAAACATGGCCTTTGATTGTCAAGAACTCTTACGATCAATCTTGGATCCCGAGACGACTCACACACTCAATGATGGACGATGGATGATGGTGGTGGATGATGGTGTTGTGATGGTGGTGGGTGGTGGGTGAAGTGTGAGAGAGGTGGTATGCCAAGGGATGGTTTGCAAATGAGCCAAGCACCCCTATTTATAGGCTGAACAGAGGCTCGGGCACGGCCCCGTGTTCATTGGGCACTGCCCCGTGTCCACCTTCCTTCTCTTTCTTCATTAATTTCAGTTTGTCTGCATTAGTTGACCACCCCCCGTGTCCGCTGGGCACACCCATGTGTGCAGAAGCGTATCTGTACTATCAAGATTTCCCCAGATTCTGCGAATCTTAGAGTTGACCACGGCCCCGTGTCCGGTGGGCACGCCCCCGTGGTGGGTGATAGAAGCTTCTACAGCTTTGTCTTTTCTGCAGACACTTGGGCACGCCCCCGTGCTCACTGAGCACGGGGCGTGTTCAGCCTTCTGTTCTCTTGTTTTTGCTTGGGAAGATGTTGTCGGGGGGTCGGGCATGCCACGTTTGTTCCTTTTCTTGTATTTATGTTAGATTTAGCTGCCTTTTTGCTTCTTTTGTTCATTTGAGCTCATTTAATCATGAAAATACAAAAGGAAGACAAAAACACATTTTTCCAACATTAGTACTAAAAAAATGGTTAGTTTTATGCCACATTTGATGTAATTTATATGTTGCATTTTGTACACATCACTTTCCTCAACAACCGTCCCGGAGGCTGCAAGACTTGGATCCTTTGAGCCTTCACCAGCACCAGAAAAAGTATCTTCACTATCCCCCGAGCAGGAACGCTTCTTTGACAAAGATCCAAGCACTTCCTTACAAACAGCCTCATCAAGCCCACGTGGCTTCAAGTCCTGAAAAACAGATATGGGCTTCCCAAAACACTTTGAGACCTCACCAACGTATGGATAAGTCAAGCGTTCCATCTCTCGGACTAAATCTTGAAAAACCTTGAGAGTTTCGGGGCCGAAGAGGGAAGATTTATCTTGAGAATCACCAAACTGGCAAGCTTTGTAACCGGCAACATAACCCTGATGCTTCCCATGCTCCAAAAGCTTACCATATACACCACCCAAAACACTGTTAAACTCAGCCGAATGCAAAAGGTAAGTGACAACTTGTTGAAACCCGTGTTCAATCAGCCATTTGTTGTCATCAGAAAGTTGAACCCTCGAAGCCTCCAAGGCCTCCACCTGCTTCTTTAGCTCACCAACCTCTGCCTCATGCTTTTGGGTCAACTCTTCAACCTTCTTAGATAAAGTTTCCCCCTTTTTCACCAACCCTTCATTTTCTTTCTTCAAAGTGCTCACAATAGCCTTCATCTTGTCCTTTTTCGTTGAAAATTCCTCATACTCATGCATCCTCTTACGAAAACGGGCAACTCCTTGAGGAAGCATGGCAGCAAGGTTGCAGGTACTCAAAATCATACGAGACAACATCATGTCATCATCCATCTCAGCAATAGTACCATGAACCGAAGGAGGAACAATATGGATCAACACATCCTCACAAACAGTAGCATCTTTGAAACTATCACCCAACTTCACACCCCAATCAGGTACATAAACCTGATGTGGGTCAAGACCTTCAGAACCACTAACGCGTTTACCAGATGAACCTGCCACAACAACCCCTTTACCAAGAGACTTCTTCCCAGCAATAGCCAACTCTTTCGCCTTGTTAACACCTTCATCCAGGGCATGATCCACAGAAACACCGATATCATCACTCAAGTCCACATGTTCCGGAGTAGAATGTGGACAAGAAGTATTCAAACGACGATTTGAACGTTGAACAACCTTGGGAACAATAGCCATTTTAAAACCCTTCACATCGGGCACACCTACATAACCCGAACCCTCGAACCTCTGTTAAGAACCCTTAACCACAGCATTTTCACCAGGAGTAGCCTGAACATCCCCAAATGCAACATCCGATGTATCATCACTCTTAATGAATTCCAAAGCAGACATGACTGCAAAAAATGGACAAGCATATCTAAGGGATCACAAAATGCAAGTAAAAGAGGAAAAACAAAAGTGCAAAAACATACCCTGTCCATCCCTCATAAGAATTGGGTCTCGATTCGGTTTATCCCACAACTTACTAAAACCCAATAACACCAACAGTTGCTCGGGAAAAGGACGAACCCTTGAGGGACATTCCCTGATAATTTCAAGAAAAACGGAATTTATCTTAGAAGCAGAAGGTTCAGGTTCGTTAAGAATGGCCTCGGGTCGCCTCCAAACCATTTTGAACGGAAGAATCTCATCCGAGACTCAGAAAAACCGATCCTTCCAGGCACCAAGGGTGGTAACCATAGATGAAACTAAGCAAATATCGGCTTTCGATGTCTCAAATGTAAACCAATCACCGTTCTTTGCCAATTGAAAGAAACGGCGGAACGATAAAAAAGTTGGATCATAACCACATGCTCGACATAAAACCTCGAAATGCAAAACCCTAGCCAAACCTTGTGGGTGTATTTGACCAAAAGACACACGATAATACTCTAACACGTTTAAAACAAAGAGTGAAAATGGATAACGGAGATTAGAAAACTCAAAGTGTCGACAATAAAGAGCAATCGAACCAGCCGGACACTGATCGATTGAGACATCCATCCCCGGAGCAACTGGTTTAAACTTCAGCCCAATTCCCCATTCCATACAAAACGTTTCAACCTCCTCTTGGGTTAAACGCGAATAACTTACGGCTAAATCTTTACGAGCACCCATAAGTTATGATTGAAAGAAAGAAAAACGAAAATAAAGAACTAACCTGGACGAAGGGAAGGGAAGATATGAAGAAAAATTGAGAGAAAATGAAGGAACTTTTGTGATTATGTTGATAAAAAATGAAAAATAAGGCTAAAATAGGAGTTATGATTGCACAGTAGTTAATTACACTGCAAAAACCGCCGACCAATAAACTGCCACACATCAATCAAATCAGTTGTCAGTTTTGAAATTCAAAAAATTCTCAACTGACCTCAACCCTTCAAGCCTTCAAGCCTTGAAGCTTTTAAGCAATACCAATACATGTGTAAAAGTCAGAAGTCTTTGAGCTCATTTCTCAAAAACCTCTGACTTGGGGGGCTGATGACCGGGGTAGACCAAAACCAAATAAAATGACTTAAATACATGAATGCTCAAAAGGTTAAAAGGTTCAAAGGTTGAAAACCCAGGAGCCAAGATAAAGTAACACGTGAACAGTAAAAGGTCACATCTCTGATTGCCTCACCAACTCTCCTAGCCGCAAAAGTAAGACAAGTCAACAGAATACAGTCTTTTATCCGCATGTCAAAAGGCTTCAACCCCTAAAAGGGTAAGTCCCCCACTGCAAGCATATTCACTAGTCAATGGTTTCCTCTTTGAGCGATAACCTTTCCTATAAATGTGACACTCCATTTAGTGCTGAGGACACCCTGGACCAGCTCTGATTTCACACGAACCTCTGGTCATTGTTCTTGGGTACTTGTTCTATGCAAGTCACTCTCCATCACATTCACCACACACATTCTTATTGCTCCCACATCCGAGACTGAACACATTTCAGTGGAGGATCCCGAGCAAACAACAAAATCAAACTAGTGAACATCTTTCCACGTCTTGCAAACGTGGGGGGACCCCACGACATGCATTAGGCAAAACTAAACCCTTCAACATTTTTGTCTAACCAGTCTTGCTACTAACACTTGTCTATTATTTGTTGCATCAACAAATACCTAACACGAGCTTATTACCCTTTTATTACTATTGGTCATCTTATTAACACCATACAAGCATTTGTTTGTAATTAAATACATTGTTAATTAAGGCTAAAATAGCAATACCTTTTCAAGAAACCATTAAATAGTAAATATGTGCATGTGTTTCACCTAACACTTCTAAAAAGCATGGGTAAACAAAGAAAACGATGTATATTGATTTATATTTAGTGTCACTAACTCACTATTACATCTGTGACTGAAAAAAAAAGTATGTTATGATCCTTGTAATAAACCTAATATAAAAATTTGATCTAAACGACTAGGCATACTTAAATAATAGCACAACATTTTTAAGAGATTTTGATTTGACAGGGCGGATCCAGGGGTGTTTTGGGGGGTTCCCAGGAGCCCCCTCGGTTTGACAAAAAAATGGAAAAAATTAGTGAAACCTTGTATGATTTGGAAAAAATTAGTGACAATCAATTAAAAGGAACCCGGTGAAAAAAAATTATGGATCCGCTACTGTAATTTGATTCGTGTTTAAAGCGTATAAAAAACTCTCTTAATCGAATTTACTTATGCATCTAGCGTTTTTTGGGGTTATACACGATGTATACATGACACTTATACATGCATATAACTTGGGGACTTAATTACAACATGATTTGTAGTGAGAATAAAGATAGTACACTATCTAAGAAATCTTAGCTATATAGTTAATGGTTTTTTATTTCAAATAACAAGGGTACCGAGTTTATATTCCACATTAATTAAATAATCTAATCTTCATAAGATAGATTACTTAAAACTCATGTAAAAGACACATGAGAGTGGATATCTTCATAACAAATCATCAATAAAAACATATGTAACACTAGTAAAATATTCAAGTGGTTTTATATAGAGGCCAAAATTTTTGACACAACCCGTCAACCCAACCCAACTCAACCCAACCCGAACCTGACACGAAAAAAACAGGTTGGGGTCGACTAACACGACCCATTTTAAAAAATGTGTCGGGTTCGGGTTGACCTGTATAAAAACGGGTTGACCCATTAACCCGTTTAACTATTTAGAAAAAAATCTTTTATATTTTTGTTTTTTCCGTTTCTATTTTACATGGTTAGTTATAATAATGTTAGTTTTGACACATTATATTATTTATTTGTTATACTGACACTCATCATTAAACATGTTATCGATAACCCGCTTAAAACCCAACAACTCACTTATAAATCTTCAACTTGTTTGACTCATTTAAAAATATGGGTTAAACGGGTAAGGTTCGACTTGATCCAAATTTATATGGGTCGGGTTACGGTTGAAATCTTCGACCCGAATAATAATATGGGTCCGGTTCGGGTTCGGGTTGGGGTTGAACATTTCAACCCGTCAACGTGCAACCCATCAACCCGCCAACCCAACACGATTGACCCCCTAGTTTTATATATCATACATGATAGTTACATAGTCACCTAAAAGAAAAAGAAAAAAAGCTTCACACCCTTTATAAGAAAGAAACCTTGAACTAAAATGTGCAAACATATAATAGTTACTTTATACATGTAAAACTTAACTAAAACATGTATTACTTTTGGTACATTTCTGTTGCGTAGGAACATTTCAGTGGGTTCGGATTATTGTGTTTTCTGCAATGAAGACTTGGAAACTGTTGATCATTTGTTCTCCGGATGTGCTACAGCCTTACGGCTTTGGGATAAATTCAGTAAGTGGCTGAAAATTCAACCTATCTATGCTTTTTCTCTAAAAGATATTCTTGACTTGCATAAAAGTTATGTCGGGGACAAGAAAGCCAAGGAGATCGTTCGGGGGCTTGCGATGATTTCTTGTTGGTGTTTGTGGAAAGCAAGGAACGCCAAGGTGTTCACCAACGGGGCTGGAAACGAGGATCAAATTTTCGGGGAAGTCAAGTCTCTTAGTTATTTTTGGTTAAAATATAGGGGAAAGATGTGTAATCTAAATTGGGGTGAATGGTTCAAGTTCCCTTTGTATATGTTGTAATTGGGGTTTGGGTGCGGTTCTGCGTTTTTTAGTCAGGCCGGCCGGTTTTTAATAAAGTTTACTTTTCAAAAAAAAAATGTATTACTTTTGGTGTGAATAATGACAAAATTAGGAACATTTTAAATATTCTAGGACCACTTTTGTTTTGAAAAGACTGATCTCATTTATGGCCTGGTCTATTCGCACACGTCCTTAGTCTATTTAAACACCTCAAAGCGCCGCGCTATGGCCAAAGCTGGGCGCTTTGGTGTAAAGTCAACCGACAAGGACTGACGCGGTCAGACCTTGTCTGTTGCTTTACATCAAAGCGCCCCGCTATGGCCAAAGCTGGGCGCTTTGAAGTTTTTTTTTTTTTTTTTTTACATTTTTAAATTTTCGGGCAAAGCGCCCCTCTTAGGTCAAAGCGCAGCGCTTAGGGTCTTTTTTAAATTTTTGAATATTGTTTTTAATTCACAAACGCGTCGATAATAGTATAAATTTTACGCTTTTTCCATTATACATCATTTTTTAATATATATGGACTATACTGCAAGTTCCGGATCAAATCGGTTACGTGTCATGTCGTATTCCATTATATCGTATCATTTTGGTTTGAAAGCACAAGTACTCCTATGAGTAGTGTTATGTGTATCAGCCGCCTACCGTACATGTACATGACGTATTTTTTTATTAATTGTAGTATTATGGTGTATATTGTTTGGGAACCACACCAAGCAAGTTAAAACCATCATTTTGCAAGTCCTATCACTTGTCCTCTTTTTTTGTCGAAGGGGCATGGTTCCAACAAAAGAAATGACAACACTTTTGACTTGGTGAACCACCTCCACACTCCATAGAACCACCTCCACACTCCATATGCAAAGACCTACTCTACATGTTTAGACTCCTAAGACTAGAAATAGTATTTTTGCATACATTTTTACTTTTTCTTACTGTCAAAAGTAAGAGGATCAAAATAGTTCAAATATAAAAAATAAAAAAATAAAAAAAATTACAAAAGTATTAATTTCAAACTCAATAAAAAAATGATTTTGAAACTTGTTACTTTATTCTGTTGTAATACGATTTTGAAACTTTATTATGTAAAAATAAGTTCATAAATCTATTTAAATCCATATTTGATTATTTTCAAAGATCAAATGGCGTGCAACGGCAAGAAATCGATTCCAACGGTAACATAATCAAGACTTTAATACACCGGTTCTGAAATGGTTACGGAGGAATCGGTTTCGGGTTGGAACCGATGTTTTTAATTCACAAACGCGTCGATAATAATCTAAATTTTACGCTTTTTCCATTATACATCATTTTTTAATATATATGGACTATACTGCAAGTTCCGGATCAAATCGGTTACGTGTGATGTCGTATTCCATTATATCGTATCATTTTGTTTTGAAAGCACAAGTACGATATAATGGAATACGACATCACACGTAACCGATTTGATCCGGAACTTGCAGTATAGTCCATATATATTAAAAAATGATGTATAATGGAAAAATCGTAAAATTTATACTATTATCGACGTAAAGCAACAGACAAAAAAAAAAAAAAAAAAAAAAAAACCTTCAAAGCGCCCAGCTTTGGCCATAGCGGGGCGCTTTGATGTAAAGCAACAGACAAGGTCTGACGAGACCTTGTCTGTTGCTTTACATCAAAGCGCCCAGCTTTGGCCATAGCGCGGCGCTTTGGGGTGTGAAAATAATTTTCTCCGTGTGTAAATAGCATGACCCCTCATTTATTGAGATCTTGATTTAGTCATGGGTGGTATGGGTGGGGACTGGGGTCGGGTCGAATCTAATAGAATCGGGTCGGGTCTTGTGTTAGTAGTTCCTCCAAAAGTCATGTTTGAAAATTGGACGTTAACTCTAGATGCCGGATTGGTACAGTTGGTACAAGTCAACTTGATTGCAAAGTTTCAGAATTGTATGTATTTTATAAAAAAAGCTAGGACTATAATCTTTTTCATATACCGGCAATTTTGACTAAGTAAGAGCATTCTCATCCAATCCATCAAAACTTGTGAGGGTGAGTTTTTATATTGTAAAGGGTAAAAAAAGTAGTTGTGAGTGGAGGAGAGAGAAAATGTTACTGTTCATCTGTATATTTGGGGGGACACTGTTCACCCAGTATAATTTTTTTAATATATATTGAAAGTGGTTGTGAGTGAATGAAAGAGAAAAATGTGATGATAATATTATTTAATTGTAAAGGAGAGAGAAAAAGTATTTGTTTTTAGTGGAAATATATTGATATAGGAGTTGTTTTTTAGTGGAATGTACGTATAATTTGATGGATTGGATGAGAATGCTCTAAGATATAAAATATAAGCTAAATTTAAGTTTGATATTTTATGTGGTAAAACTAAAGTTACATTATACTTTATCGCCGAAAGTGACAGCGTCAAGGTCAAGGTCTATTATTGCTTTTAACATGGAAAATGTTGTGTTATATATTAAGCATAAAATACTTATAAGAGTTAAATGTCCTTTTACTCCCTATGGTTTAGGTCACTTTAATACTTTAGTCTAAAGGTTCCATTTTCCGCCTGTGCGTCCAAAAAAGTTTCACCATCGTCATTTTGGTCCACTGAAACTTTATCCATTTTTTCTTTAACGAGAAGGGTAATTCGGTCATTTTATTTGTAATTCTATTAATTAGAAGGGCAATTCAGTCATATAAAATGACCGAATTGCCCTGCTAACAGAATGAAGTTAACCCAGTTGATTAAAGAAGCCAACTATATCTTGGCCAACTTGCTTTTAAGGCAACGAGGGTCATGGATTGTCAAATGTGACATGATTCGCATGGTACACAACCCCTCTCAATTCATGTGCGGTGAGCATGGATATTCCATGTCGATTACAAGCATCCTTGAATTAATTGAAGGAATTTGATTGGTGGTGGAGGATTATGCGGGATATGAACCACACCATATAGGGTGGTGGATGAGGGTGTAGCGATGTGGATGACGTGGAGGGTGGTGGAAGTGATCCTAATCCCAGAAAAGAGGTGGCTAGATCTTAGCTAGTGAAGAAGCCAACTATATCTTTGGTCAACTTGCTTTTAAGGCTGTGGTGATGGTGATTTGGGTCATGGATTGCCAAATGGGACGTAATTTGCGTGGTACACCATCCTCTCAGTCCATGTGTGATGAGCATGGATATTTCCATGCCGATTATGAGCATTCTTGAATTAATTGAGGGAACTTGATTGGTGGGGGATATGGACCATACCATATAGGGTGATGGAGTGATGTGGATTACGTGGGGGTGGTGGTGGTGACACTAATCATAGAAAAAGAGGAGGCTAGATCTTAGCTAGTGGCTAAATAAGCCAACTATGTCTTCGGTCAACTTGTTTTTAAGGTTGTGGGGATGGTGATTTGTGTCATGGATTGTCAAATGGGACATTATTCGCATGGTACACCACCCTCTTAATCCATGTGTGGTGAGCATGGATATTTCTATGCCGATTACGAGTCTCCTTGAATTAATTGAGAGAACTTGATTGATGATGGAGTATGGTGGGGTCATGGACCACACCATATAAGGTGGTGGATAAGGGTGGAGTGATGTGGCGCTGACATGGAGGGTGGTGGTGGTGATTAGGAACATTATCACCATCCTACGCATCATCCTCATCCACCACCCTATATGGTACGATCCATAAGACCCCACCAATCAAACTCCTTAATTTCTTCAAAGAGGCTTGCTGTTTACATGATAATATCCATGCTCACCACACGTATATTTAAAAGGGGCGGTGAACCATGCTTACCACGACCCACTTGGCCTTACATGATCTCAACACCAACCTAAGGCATTTAGATGTTTTCTGATTATTTGATTTTGGGTATGTCTATTTTTAAAAATTTTAAGTTAAGTTTATTTTATTATTTTTTTTGGTCAGCTTATCTATTTTTATAATATTTTCCCATTAAATATAATTCTATATCATACGTATTACTTTTTCTTGAACGGTAAACTTTATGTATAAGGTTATCACACTCTCTAATTCGGAGAGTCCCGTATTGCCCCACTTTAGCCAGGCTATGTTGTCTTAATCGGACCCACGCTGGCTTCAAATTTTGGCTTTTTAAGGCGTTCCCCCGGGAAACTATACCGCCGGCTGACACTTGACAGTCGTTGTGCCATCTCAAGATCAGAACTCTCTGGCGTAACACATGGTAGGACGAAAACCCGATTGGGCTCGAGAATCGAATTGACAACCTCACACAAGGCCTAATCCAAATCGTTCATTGCCTATATATACCCCAATATAATACAAGTGAGAATTTAACTTAAGTCTCTGTTAAAAAACCCAAAGCTCCTACGAGTAGACAAGATATGGGGGATTACCATACATATTAGGGTGGACGGTAGGGTTCGGTGAACCCTTCGGGGACTTGCTTTCACCGATCGGTGAATGATAACCGGCTCCAAATCGGTGAGCAGTGATTGTTTTGTGTGGTGAGTAGTCACCGATGCGGGGAAGGGGAGGGAAGGAGGAGAGGGGAGTTTAATGGTGCCATGGTGGGTCCTAACCCCTTTCAACCAATCTTTTTTTTTAATTTTTTACCACTCTCCATGTGTTTGAACCATTTCCAGTGATTAAGTGTAAAATGAAAAAGGGGAAATGGACTGTATCACCCTAAACTATGCAAAATTGGCCAATACCACGCCCAACTTTCAAGTTGGCTCCCACCACCCTCTACTCGACATTTAGGTGACAGTGTCACCCCTTCGTTAAAAAATCACTAACTCAGTTAGGTTTTTAATCCTACGTGGCAAAAGAGTTGTGACCTGGCATGCCAACGTGGACTCACCCCTTGCAACCCATTTATACTTGATTCTCTACAATCCTTTTCATCTTTTTCCTCCAAATTCTCTTCAATCGCCGACTGGTGTAGCTGGCAGGACGTGGCAATCGGCAACCAAACCCTCACCATCGAACACTCCATTTGCTAAAATCATACCAATGGCGCCTGCTTTCTTAACAATTTCCCCCTTTTGAGCTCTAAAATTGATGCCTCTATCACATAAACCCTTGACAGATTTAGGATCTAGAGAACCTTCCAAACACAAGGAAGCAGAGTAACCGTCTCCGCCTTCATTCCCCGCGTAAATTAGCGGCTAGAGACGGTGTTGCACCAATGCGGGTCCACCGTAGACGCTCACACCAGGAATCAATTTACCATTTCCTAGCTTTACATCATCAGGAAAGTCATGATCAATTGCTCCGGCTCCTACAGTAGTGACCCAGGGTGCTATGTTAGTGACAGTCGTTACCGGCTGAAGCTGAGACGAAAACACAGTGGTCGGAAGCAGCATAAGCACCGATGGCAATTGCGTCAAGGTAGTAAGGCACAACAACGGCGCCAACACTTAAGGATATGACGTCTACACCAACTGACACGGCGGAGTCAAAGGCGGCGAGGATGTCGGAGTCAAAGCAACCAGCATTCCAGCAAACCTTATAGGCAGCCAGACGAGCTTTGGGGGCCATTCCAGCAGCAACACCACGTGCATAACCAAGAGTTGAGGCCAGAAAAACATACCTACCAGCAGCAATTGAAGCTGTGTGAGTTCCATGACCGTCTAAAGAGATTGAAGCTGATTTAGGGTTTTTATAAAGTATAAATGGGTTGTAAGGGGTGAGTCCACGTTGGCAGGTCATGTCACAACTCTTTTGCCACGTAGGCTTAAAAAACTAACTCAGTTAGTGTTTTTTTAACGAAGGGGTGACAGTGACACCAAGTTATCGAGTAGAGGGTGGTGGGAGCCAACTTGAAAGTTAGGCGTGGTATTGGCCAAATTTGCATAGTTTAGGGTGATACAGTCCATTTCCCCAATGAAAAATGGAATGAGAACTTGACATGATATTATATTATTGACTAAAGAATAACTAAAAAACTTTGATTGAATCATTAGGGTGTTAGGAGTGGTTAAACACTTAAGAGTGGCAAACTAAAAAATCAACCAATCAGAGTGCGTCACGTCAATCAATGAAAAGTGTTTAAACTTTGGTGAAAAGTGTTGCCAATGGTTTAGACATTTGGTGAAGTGGTAAACTTTTTAAATAAAAAAAAGGAAAAAGATGTGATTGGTTGAGATTAGAATGGATCCCACCCCACACCCCCTCTCTCTCTCTCCTTCCTCCCTTCCCCGCATCGGTTATGCCTCACCGATTCTAAACCATTTCGTCAAACACTTCATGCGGCAAAGAGTTGGCATTGGTTTGCCACTTCGGTAAAATGGGTTTGCCGAGTGGTTTACCGAGCCGCTCCGAACACCCTTAACTTCAACCTTACTTAATGTATAAGTAAAATGTCCATGCACGTGTGTCTTTTAAGACAGACGGTGATCATAAATAGAAAAGGAGATCTGGAGACACGTACCGCCAAATCATTGAATATGAGCACAGTCTACACACCTACCCATGCTAAAACCTGCTACCCTGCTAGGTAACCAATTTCACCCTTTTTTATATTTTTATACTTTTTTATTTTAAAAAAAACTGCGCCAGTATTTCGTTTAGACCATGTGTAGTGGTAATGCCCTTACCCTTAAGCGTTTTTCGCCATGTGGCAGATCACTCAGCAATAAAATATTATGGGGCGTTTTCTAAAATAGGTATAGTGGGAGACGTGGGGCATTGAGTTAAAAGATGTGTAATAAAATTAATTAAAGAAAACCATTAAAAAATCTTATTGGACAACAAAAAAAAAGATCAATGGTGATTGGCCAAGACTAGTGAACCAAGGCGTGGAATATAAAACGCCACAACTCATTTTGACCAAAAAAAATGCCCACGGGGATGACATCATCGGTGTTTAGGGGCGTTTTTCAAGGGTAAAACGCCCAAAAACCATACCACTACGCATGTTCAAATATCTTAAAACAAAATAATTTCAATAACATATACGATTATGTTTTTTTTTTCTTATCTTTAATTATATAGTATATGGTTTAAAAGAATGTTTGATTCTCCATTAAAAGAATAGGAATACACTAAAATTAAATAATTTCAAACAAAAACAATGCCTGTTTCACAATAGCAGGACACGTTTGGGTTTTTTTTTTTTCTCTTTTAACAATAAACTAACTTCTAAATAGTACTATATTTATAACTTACATTCCATCCAGCTTTTAAAAAAAAAAACTTAAAAATTACAGTAGTATAGGTTTAAACAACATAAGTTTTAATAATATGTAAGATTAACGTTATATTAATATTAAGTTAGAAACTCGCATATTATATGTGATGACTTTACTTGAATAAACATGAAATATTAATTTAAACAAAATAATAATTAATAATATACATGGGAGGCTTTGATAATGTGCGAGGAGGACCTCCGTACAAGGCCCACGATTTCGAGGGGCATGCGATTTTAAAAAAATCCGATACGTATATATTATTTTTTTAAATCGCAAACACATACCACTTCCAATGTAGGCACAATTACAAATCATTTTTTATGGTTTACAATTTTGCCCACTTGGAATTAGGTTTATTGAGCCCAATACTAATTTGATTTTTTTAAATAATAACAAAACATAAAGGAAGGGCACATTTTTTCAATCTCGAACAGGGTAGGTGAAATCTTAGAGCCGCCTCTGATAATATAGAAGATTATTATTATTATTATTGGTTAGAAACTCATGCGTTACACATATTAAATAATAATATATAAAATAGTTACTAATGAAAAATTTAAGATTTATGAAATTATATTTTAAGACAAAATATTATTGAATTTACATATCTATAAAATATTGAAAATTGATAGGTTATCTAGATTTCTAGCATCAATTCATCCTCTTCCAACAATCCCTATTAATGGAATAAATGGTTATCGCGCAAAGTCAACATTTTGGCTCATTCTATACAACCCCCCCCCCCCCCCCCCCCCTCCTGATTATACCCCCTTGTGAGAGGAAAACTGTCGGTCCCACGCATGCCCCACCTATAAGTATGTGAGAGGAGGGGGGTGAAAAAAGAAAATAGGAGGGTGTAGAAAACAGCACCCCAACATTTTCGGTTAGAGGATTGACATGAAATGATCCCTGCTAGAGTGGCACTCCAGAGGAGAAACTTAAACATCCCTTCACTGCTATGCCCACTATGCAAGGAAAAAGATGAATTGACGGAACAATTATTTACATCTTGTTATGTTGCTCTATAGTCTTGCAAATGATTTCTACATGGGTGTCAATTTCCCTCGTATATGCTTTCACAATAACATATCTCTTGCAAGTACACTAACATGTCGTCGGGTCAGTCGTCGGGTCAGACAAGAAAAAGAAGGTGGTGGATATGGAAAATACGCTATGAAGTCACCTTCTCAAACAAAAAGACTGACGTTTCAAAAATGATGGCGGACAAAAATATTACCGGGTTCCTTTGGGTGAAAAATCAAGCAAAGATCTATTCTCTTGAATGGTCTTTTGATGTAAATTCGATGTTGTCTGGATTGTTTTGTTATCTTGTTTTCCATCTCCTCGCTAGTTTTACTCGTTTTTTAAGTTGTGGTTTAAAATAAGATAGGTTATCTAGTTTCTCTTTCCATAAACAAATCACTAATAATTCAATATTTTTTAATAAGTTGCGGTCTAAAAAAAAGATAGGTTATCTAGATTCTAGATTCTCTTTCCAAAGACAAATCACTAATAACTCAATATTTTTTAAATCAAATACCTCACATAACTAATTAGCCAATAATTTAATATATTATATTTTATTACAAATAGTTTTTTATATAACTTTAAAAAATTAAAATACGAATGGGAAAAAATTTTGAGCTCATAAAACTATGATACTTGACGTGACCAGTTACTTATTTATTAGTTATAGATAGATATAATGTATAAGAATATTTGACTTATTTATTAGTTATATATAGATATGGTGTATAAGAATATTTGATTTATCTATAACTCTATTAAAAGAAGAGGAATGTGGTAACATTAAACGAAAGCATTGGATTTTCACAACAAGGATACTTTTAACTTTTACTTGAAAAAACTTAAAAGTAGTGCAATATAAACTTAATAAGGACATCATATTTGACTAACGGGATGCCAACAATTATGCATCGAGTTTGTAATCTGATGGCCAGAAATTAGAAAAGATGCTAGATTCAACTAAGTTTCTCTCATTCAATTCAAAGAATTATAGTTAATCCGCGATATTATTTTTTGATTATGCAGTTTGAATTTGTTCTTTTTGATGTGATTGTAATTGGGATGCATTATTGAAAATGTGAATAATCTTAACTAGCATGTAAGTGACATGTTATCAAATTTATTATCATCAAAATAAGTGAATTTTATGTATCCACCAACAATATTGAATGAAGTTAAGAGACCTCTTCCTTTCTCCCCAATAATGTAGTGCTGAGAGTTGACCACAATTCCAATATTGTTCTCCATTAAAGATTTAAACCCACCCTGCTTTAGGTCATGTTCAAGGTCGACTCTTCGACCGCTGATCATGCCCGCCCCCCACCGTTGCGCGGGAACCAGACAGAATCTGTAAACCCTCGCCCCCGTCAGGTTTAAACCCGGGATTAAAGCCCTGATTCGTCCTTTCACCCAGATGTCCCTTGAAAATGGCACAAGCGGGACTCGAACCTATGTTTCCACTAGGGAGGGCAGGCCAATTTACCACTAGACCAAGTTCTCAGGACAAAGGTATATATATACTATAACGAGGGAAACCTACATGTGCTATGGTTTGTTAGATGATCGGTTTAGTTCATGGTATGATATGGTAGATAATGTCAGGAGTTGGTATCATTTAGCATACGAGCATGATACTGACTTCGGCTTTTATTTAATGCATGCCGCTATTATGTTCGCTCGTTCGACTTCAACTATATGAGCATTGTTTCAGTTGATACTTCCCAAAGCTAGCCACCCCCAAGCTAAAGTCATTGTAGCTTGTCATTGATTAACATGGGCATATGATGGAGAGGGTGAAACCCGAGCTTTAGAGTGTTTAATTATCATGTTTTATGTGTATTTGATGTGTTTATTTGATTGGAATGAAGTAACTATGAGATTTTGGTGATTTGTAGGTAAAACATGTAAATCGGTGCATTTACGATGGTTAAAGATGAAGTTGTGAGCTTTGGATGGGATATTGCAGCTCGAGGATGAATATTGAAGTTTGTTCGGGTGATATGAAGGCTCACGAGTGAAAGGAGTATGAAAGAACAAAGTTCAGGGACCATTCGGTACTTAATTGGAAGTTGCTTGGTGCATAAATGTGTAAGAAACGAGATTCTACAAAGTCTAGGGACCAAAAGTGAATATGTGAAAGTTTTATGTAGGTATTCATGTGGAGATGTTGATTTTCGTTTTCACCCACGGTACAGGAACTGTGGGTCACATTATGGGGTTGCAAGGATAAAAAGAACAACAGGGAGTTTGTACTGTGACCCACAGATCAGACCTTCACCCACAGTGGAGGTAATTGTGCCAGATCTGATGTAAACTGTGGCTCACGATTCTGAACTGTGGGTCATGCTGGGACAATAGGGGGCGCGAGTTTTGTGATTTTTATGGGTTTTTATAAGAGGAAAACCCTAGTTTCTCATTATCTAACACACACAATCGACCCTAGGCTTCAAGATACTCAAGATTCAAGGTTTCTTCCATCCAATTCCATCAAGATTCTCAATTTTATCACCGAATCAACCATGATTTCTTCATCAATTCAAGCTTTTGAAGATTCTTCGTGCGAGATGAGCGGCTAAACTTTTTGTGGTTTCCTCCGGATGGAGGGTTTGTGTAATTAGGTACTTTTATGTGTTTCTAATCATTGTAACTTGGTGATCTAAGCATCCGATGCTTTTCACCATGGATTTAATTGACTGATTGTAACTGATTACATTTATTTAAACCTTGATTTCTAAGCATTCAGTTCCCGAGAGTTCTAGTAATTGGGATATATTTGACATGGGGTTAGGGTTTGTAAATTGTAATTGATAATCATTCGATAACCTCCCGTTATGTATTGACCGGAGTACTTAGTCGTTGATTATCACAATTGGTTAATTAGGTTAAACACTTATGTCTATGTAAGTGTTTTGATTAAACACATAACTGAATCTAGCTGCAAAACCTGAAATCTGGAGGAACCATTGTTTCTCTATTGATTTAAACTTCACTTTTAGTTCGTAATTTTAGATAATCAATCAAATCCAACAATTGAGTTTTATTTTTTTTAATAGTAGTTAATAAAACTGAGCATTATACACTTTCCACAATCCTCCTCTGGTTCGATATCCGACTTACCCTATCTACTGGTTTAGTTGGTTTTTGCATGTCACTAACGACAGACATCAGCATACAATTGGTCCGAACCACCTCATCATTTTGTATGGCAAACATACACTAAATTTAAAAAATATAACTATTTTCGTATCGCCAAATATTATGATTTAACTTATAACATAATATAAATTGTTGTCTTAACTTTTAAACTACAGAACATTACACTTTACAAGTACAATGAATCTGTTCTCCGATATTTTTAAATTAAAGCAACAAAATTAGTTTAATAATAAACAATCACTTGTAAAACTAGTTATATCGATTTTAAACTTTATATAAAATATCTCAGTTTAATATAAAGAGAAAAGTAGTATTGTTCTAACTTTTATAATATGATATGATACTTTTAATTGAAATTGCCCGCGGGCAACGGTCACATCCTCACATTTGGGGAACAAGTCTCCATCATAGTACACCCACCACGCATAGACTTTTGTCATGACTTAGGCATAAAGTAAAGGGAAAACAAACAATCTTGATGTATATGATTATGTAAATGCCAATGATGGCCAGCCCAGCTGGTCGGAGGTGGGAGGGTTTTACACGCTTGCGTGGGTTCCCGTCCGAGTGTTCCGAGTTCGATCCACGGGGTATGCAAAACATGCGAAGCCTTCGGGCGAGGGGTTGAAAAGCCTTTATGCGAGGGGGATTCGAACCGGGGGTGTGTAGGTCGTAGGCAAGCGACTTACCCAGGTGATCTAAGCCGTCCAAAAAAAAATATGATTATGTAAATGACGACTAAAATTTTATTTAAAAGAAAAAAAAAACCTATTTTATAAGGGTGTTAATATTTATAATTGCGTAGCTTTCAAGGGGCTGGGAGGGGCGCCCGACCCCCGAACTTTTTGCTCAGTAGTGTTATGTATACGTTTGTTATAGATTTTTTAGGTATATACGTTTTCGACCCCCCGGTTTTATAAAAATAAATTTACTTATATATAATTTTTAGGTCCGTTGACTTCCGACCCCCCGGTGAAAATTTTCAAGCTTCGCCACTAAATATTCACACACCCCTCCTCATCTCTCTCTATATACATAGATGTATATAAAGAGATAAATCGAAAAAGATGTGAAAATAAGAATTTAAGGGTGTGAAAATAGATAAGTCGTTTTTAAACCGCAAACCTAGCCTAATCTACGGCTATTTAATCATTAATACTTGTTTTTTTAAGATTTAAATTCTTCATCTTTAAAACAAAAGGGAAGATAGTTTACCACCAAATAATGAAGTGATGTGAGGATCCTAAACATGGACAAAAAGATTTACATAAGTTACAAAGTAACTTACGTTTCTTGGTTGTTGAATGTGTGTTAGCTCTAGTAATAAAACTAAATTTCAACTAATATTCATGTATTGTAACTCGTAAACCCGGTTAAGATAATCTTTTAAGACTTGCAATAATATACTTAGAGGTCTTTTTGAAAGTGTGATCTCTAATCTAAGTGATAGAAGTGTGGTTTGCCAGTATCCTACTCTCTCCATGCTCTACTGATAAAGAAAACTCTATTAAGTATGTTGTTATAATGTACTTCGAAAACATTATAAGTTATACAACACTTCTTGAAACGATGTTTGATATACAAAATTATATTTATAAAAACTATCTATATAAGAAAAAAAAATAAAGAAAACAACTAAAACACGCTAAATTGTAGTATGTAATTGAGAAAATTTTATAGAAAACAAAAGTGACCGTATATATATTTAGAGGCTTAGTATTCATCAATATATATGCATACATACATATATATATATATGAGTGTATAAAATTCAAAATAATAATAAAAAATAATAAGCGTTCGTTAGTAAATAGAGATAGAGAGTCATATATGATATGCTTTTGAAATAAACAAAAAAGTTTAGAGAAAATGATTTAATTGAATTTTATAGATGAAGATAGAGACTTGGATGAAAATGATCAAAGTGATCATTTGTTTGGATCCTAAAGATGTACAAAAGGATTCCTGTAAGGTACGATATAACTTACGTTTCTTTGTTGTCCAATGTGTGTTAGCTCTAGAATATTATGTAACTCGTAATGTGTGTTAGAATAATATGTAATAAAACTAAATTTCAACCAATATTATTGCATTGTATCTCATAATGTCAGGTTAAGATCATTTTTAAGACTTACAATAGTGTATTCAGATGTCTTCTTGTAAATACCCCCCCCCCCCCCCCCCCCCCCCCCAACTTAATGAATAAAAGTATGGTTCGTCAATATCTTATCCTTCCAAGACCCTACTAGTAAACAAATCTATTAGGTATGATTGTTTTTTGTTGTAAGAATGTACTTGTAAAAAAATTATAACGTACACAACATTTCTCTTTAAAACAACGTTTGATATACAAAATATATTTTATAAAAGCATCTACACGTTAGATAGCAGTATCTTTTAACATACATATATAATTATATTATGAAATGTAAATTAAATAAAAAATACTCTGTCAACTTTTTAATCACGTCTTCTTCAAATATGCATGTACGAAATTTTATAATCATAAGATGAAAGGAAAGGAGCAATTGACGTCTTTATGAAAGTGGAGGGTAGAAAGTGAAGAGAATGAGAAGGATGAAGGGCATGTGAATGAAGTTTGATGAAAACGAGGGGAGAAGCATCTACTTGGTGGGGTCCACATGACATTATGGTTTGATTTGTCTTAAATAAGGGGCCCACCAGTGAGGTGTAGTGGCGTAAAGGAAAGCGACAAAAGAATCGACATAGGTGTGGATGGGTGACTTTAAGGCGTTTGTTTAAACTTAAACCGCTCCTCCGTCATAACTTCTGTTACTTTTTTTTAACTGTTTTCTGTTACAGTTGCATCGGCTCGGCTGTACCAAAATCAGGGAAAAGTGTAAAATAAAAATACGAAGTTATAGCAATAACTGACTCATGCAACGCAAAACGTAGACGGAGTCAAACTTATATTGACACGTACAAATTCGAAGACGTCAAAGAGATAATTTATAAAGTTTTTAGAAAGCGAAAGGCAAAAGTTGTTGGAAAAATAGGTGAAAATAGCATTTTTCACAAATATAGGAAAATGATTTTTTCCTATTTTGGACTAGAAATAAATATAATAAAATGAGCGGGTTTTATATATTTATTTGTGGGTTTGTGTTCTATGTTGGAAGAGCTTCGCAACGAACTAAACCACGTCCAAAACGGAGCTAAGATGAATGAGATATCGATGCTCAAAGTTGAGTGTTTGGAACATTCAATGCTGAAACAAAAGGGAAAGTAGCACCTTGTCCCACATCGGATGAGAGATGGAACTTAAAGGGGTATTTAAGTGGGAACTCTCCATCCTTATTGTTTCATGGGAGCACTCACTAGTGTATTCGTAATTGTAATTTTTGCTTTCTTATTTCTGATTGTAATTGTTTTAATAAAATTTGTTTTATTTTATTTAAATTACGTGAACGGTTCCTACAAAAGTAAAACAAATTTTTAAAACCGTTCGTGTAATCAAAACCATTCTGTTTGTGATTTAAACCAGTTTTGTTTTCACTCAGTTTGCGTTTTAAAAACAGATTTTTTTTTGTTTTCATCTTCAAAGGAGCGACTTTGGTTGAAAACATTTTTTGATTACTTCAGAACTTGTCCTAAATTTGCTAAAACTTTCTGATTTGGTCTTCAAAGTTGAACTTAGAAGCCAATTAGTAAGTTCTAAAAATTATAAATTTTCTGTTTTTGGTCTTCAAAGTTGGACTTAGAAGCCGAAACAGTAAATTGTGGTAAATTAAAAATTTTGTAGTTTCCCTCTGGTTTGTGCGTAAATCAGATTTTTTGACTAAAAATTTTAATTTTAATCTTTTCAGCATGTCGAACGAAAATGTCAACGTTAACAACACCACAAATGTTGTGACGGGAACCCCTCTTAACGCCACCACTGTGGGAGCGTCCACAGTGGCTAATCACGCTGAACGACCCGAGAAGTTCTCGGGTCTACACTTCAAAAGGTGGCAGCAGAAGATGTTCTTCTACCTGACCACCATGAACCTTGCAAGGTTCTTAACTGAATCCGCTCCCCAACCTGCGGAAGGGGAGACCAGCGCTCAGGCTCTGAGCGCGGTAGAGGCTTGGAAGCACTCGGATTTCATTTGTCGAGGCTATGTGTTAAACGGGCTTTCGGATGCATTGTATAACGTGTACTACAATGTCAAGACTTCCAAAGATCTTTGGGATGCCTTGGACAAAAAGTACAAAACGGAGGATGCTGGCACAAAGAAATTTGTGGTAGCCCGTTTTTTGGATTTCAAAATGGTTGATTCTAAAAGTGTTATGAATCAAGTCCAAGAATTCCAAATTATACTACATGACATCTTTGCGGAAGGCATGACACTTAGCGAGACATTCCAAGTGGCAGCGTTGATTGAAAAGTTACCTCCTGGTTGGGTGGATTTTAAGAATTATCTTAAACACAAACGAAAGGAGATGACTTTAGAGGACCTTATTGTTCGTCTTCGGATTGAAGAGGGCAATAGAATTGCCCTAAAAGGCAGCCATGCGCAAACTTCTGCTAGCGCAAACGTGGTTGAGCATGGGCAATCCTCTAAGGGCGCGAAGGGTAAGGGGAAAAAGGACAAAGAGAAAGCAAAGGCTAGCAAACTTGGACCGAAGAAAGGGGTTGTGAAAAAGAAACCTCCAACGTTCCAAGGGACTTGTTACAACTGTGACGAGCCGGGGCATCGGGCTAACCAATGCAAGAAACCAAAGCGTGAGCGCGCGCACATGGTGGATGAAGACGGAATGCCTTTGGTGGCAATGATTTCCGACAAAACCGCAATGTTGGATGAGGTCAATGCTGTGACCAACACTCCAAAAGGGTGGTGGATTGATACGGGAGCGACCCGTCATGTGTGCCCAGATAGGAGCCTCTTTACCACCTTCAAGGAGCTTGCGGGAGATGAGAAGCTGTACATGGGAAATGCAGCCACCGCGGACATCAAGGGTGAAGGAACGGTGATTTTGAAGTGGACTTCAGGGAAGGAGCTCACTTTAAGCAACGTGTTATATGTCCCAGACTTGCGCAAGAGCTTAGTCTCGGGTTGGTTGCTTAATAAGTTTGGATTTCGTTTAGTTTTTGAGAGCGATCAATTTGTACTAACTAAACGAGGAATGTATGTAGGCAAGGGCTATGCCCAAAATGGTATGTTCAAATTGAATGTAATGGCTGTGAAAAAGAACATGAATAAAATTGCTTCTACTTCTACTTATATGCTTGAGTTTTCTGAATCGAATAAATGGCATGGTAGATTAGGTCACGTAAATTTTAATTCAATACGCCGTTTAATCAATTTAAATTGTATACCAACATTCCATATTAATTCACATTATAAATGTGAAACATGCGTTGAATCCAAACTTACAAGAAAATCATCAAAATCGGTTGAACGAATAACCGAACCCCTTGATTTAATTCACACCGATATTTGTGATTTAAAAGCGGTACCCACAAGAGGTGGAAATAAGTACTTCATCACGTTTATTGACGATAGTACTAAATATTGCTATGTATATTTACTAAAAAGTAAAGATGAAGCAATAAGTAAATTTATCTTGTATAAAAATGAAGTTGAGAATCAACTTCAAAAGAAGATAAAAGCTTTGCGAAGCGACCGAGGAGGCGAATATGTTGCACCTTTTGCCGATTTATGCGCAAAAAGTGGCATTGTACATGAGTGTACACCTCCTTATTCTCCACAATCAAATGGTGTGGCGGAATGAAAGAACCGCACATTGAAAGAAATGATGAACGCCATGTTGATAAGTTCTGGGATGAGCCAGGAAATGTGGGGGGTGGCCATTCTCTCGGCCAATTATCTTTTGAACAAGATACCATTAAAAAAGAGAGACGAGACTCCATATGAGTTATGGAAAAAGAAAAAGCCTTCATATAAATACTTGAAAGTGTGGGGGTGCCTAGCAAAGGTGATTGTACCACCTCCTAAGGCTCTTAGGATAGGACCCAAAACTGTTGATTGCATATTTATTGGGTATGCGCATCAAAGTAGTGCACATCACTTTCTTGTACATGAGTCCAAGAATCCTGATGTACACGTAAACACTATCATGGAGGTGAATCCTAACGTTGTGTCTTACTTTGAAAATGTGTTTCCTTTGAGAAGACAAACACATGCAACGTCATCAACACCTAATTTTGAAGTAGGTGAAAGCTCATCTACACCCGTTGATGAGGTAGTTCATGATAAGACACATGAACGACCTGAGGTTAAAGAAAGTGATCGTAGGCGAAGTAAAAGGCCAAGGGTTGAAAAATCCTTCGGTCCAGACTTCGTTAGCTATATGGTTGAGGGCGAGCCCAATACATATCGCGAAGCGGTTTCTTCTTCAGAAGGACCTCAATGGAAAGAAGCAATAAGAAATGAAATAGATTCTATATTGCAAAATCATACTTGGGAGTTAGTAGATCTTCCACCTGGTTGCAAACCACTTGGATATCGTTGGATATTCAAAAGGAAGATGAAAACTGATGGAAGTATTGATAAATACAAGGCTAGGTTGGTGATTAAAGGATTTAGACAAAAGGAAGGTCTAGATTACTTTGATACCTACTCGCCTGTGACGCGCATAACCTCGATTAGATTGGTTCTTGCTATAGCAGCTTTAAGAAATTTGGAAGTTCACCAAATGGATGTTAAAACCGCATTTCTAAATGGCGATTTAGAAGAAGAGATTTACATGGAGTAACCTGAAGGTTTCTCCGCCCCAGGTCAAGAGGGTAAAGTATGTAAACTCGTCAAGTCTTTGTATGGCTTGAAGCAAGCACCAAAAAAATGGCACCAAAATTTTGATCATGTCATGATTGACAATGGTTTCAAAATAAATGAGTGCGACAAATGTGTTTATTTCAAAGACACAAATGAAGGTTATGTTATTTTATGCCTCTATGTAGACGATATGCTTATCATTGGGAGTAATGATAAAATTATCAAAGCTACTAAAAGCATGTTGAAAGCGAGGTTTGACATGAAAGACATGGGTTTAGCAGATGTGATTCTTGGAGTAAAGATCATAAGAACCCAAGAAGGTCTTGTGTTAAGTCAATCTCACTATGTTGATAAAATTCTTGAAAAATTCAACTCGGGATATACGAGTTGAAGAAACACATAACTAATTATGAGGCTAATCAGTTTGGTTTATGTTTCTACCATAATGGTTAATCTTCTTGTAAGTTTCCTGAGCTCCTAATGATCGTGGTTATCTGCAAAACAAAACACCGTTACTCGCTAAGAGGGGAATGTGGGGGTTTCCCTCTTAACCGGGCTCCGGCGTGAGAATAAGCGACTGCTTTGGGAGAGAATTAAGTATTAAGTGAGAGTAGAGGGAATGGAATCTATTAACCTGTGAAGTGAAGGTCTCTATTTATAGCCGGAGAGGTGTAAGAGGGTGTGGGCTGATGGGCCTTGGGCCGGAAGGCGACAACATGGAGGATATGCTCCTTGTCTCACTGGTGTCGACCGTTAGTGGCCTCTAGGAGCTTTGTGGAGTTGGCGCAACGTGATTGGAGCCACGTGTCACTGTTGTCGGCCTGGTCGCCCTTCTGCCATCAGCAGGTAAGTGGAGATCGTGGGGCAGTTGTCTCTGCCCTATGATTGGTGCCACGTAAGCGTCCTTCAGTACTTTTTGTCTCCTGCATGTCAGACGATCATGGAGCACGATTGCGCAGGAACAGAAGGACCCTGATTGGCTCTTTTATTCTGCCACTTGTACCTTGTGTACTATCTGGAAAGGCCTTGCGCCGTAGTCATGCACGATTCTTGCTGAGCACGTTATTATCATGCGCGCGGCATGGGCTTTCAGATGTCCCTTTTAGAATGCTAAGTGTTGTTAACTGGAGTTTACTCTTATGTGGACCTCGCGCGAGGTTGGCGATCAAGAAAATTGCTGGTTAAGGAGTATGGTCCCGCGCGACCTTTCAGGGGGTTGCGCGGCTTTTTGGGACCATACCCCTTCAAGTCCCCCCAGTCCAGTGCTGCACCATGCGCAAGGCAAGTGGTTGGAGCTCTGGACTTGAGAAAAAATAAAGTAGAATGATGCTTTTGGCTTTGGTATACGGCGCGCGTGTAAATTGTTAGTTACTACGGCGCAGCTACCAGGCTTGTTGTTGGCTTTTTCATGAAGCTTCTACTGACTTTGGGCGGGAAAAACCTCGAAGTTTGAATTTTCTGACAGGTTGGTGAAAAAGTCGCGGTTGGTGACGCTTGAGTTGACCGCTGACGGTTGTCATCAACTTGTTGCTGACGGTTCAGCTTTTCGTCAGGAGAGTGAGGCCCACGCGCGCGTGGTAAACGTCACTCCGGGAAACACGCCTTACGTGGCGCTTTCTGGTTGGCCATGCTTGCGGCGACTTCGGCACGGTTACCCATCGCATTAAATGCGATGGGTATATATATCCGGGGAGGTGTGGGGCTCCTCACTTTTCTCTTCTACTACTCTTTTATTCTCTCAAACTCCTTTGAATCTTCAAAGTTTGAAGAACACGGTTGCAGATTACCAGGCTTGTTTCCAGATCATTCAAGATTCTTGTCTTATCTCTTGATGGCTGAGGAACAGCACGAAGATAACCCCGGAGAAGAAGGTCCTGTGCCTGTTCTCCGGTGGGACTTAGGGCTCTTTGAACAACTTTCCCGTAGTTTCCGGTTCTGTCACGGCCCAAGACCCGGTTTGACCCGTTTCAGGAGCCGCGGCAGAAATTACTGCGGTATTGATTTAATTGAATTTAACAGCGGAAACAGGATCGTTTAAAGCTAAAATTTTTCCCCGATTATTTTATTTCATAATTCGGGATAAAACCCCAATAATTTACAATAGTATATTTTTTACTATAAAAGCGTGATATTACAAAAGCATTTCTTTATTTTATATTGAGCCACTATCTTAAGCTTGAAATGCTTTCCCAGCACTTTTCCTGATTTACAACAGATTACCTGAAACATGTTTGAAAAAGGTTTTGTCAGCGGGAAATACTGAGTGAATCATTCTATTTACTAAAATGACACATTTGTTATAATTTACAGTATTAAGAGTGATTACAATGTTTCTGATATCAAGCCAACTACCCACGGTACTTGCCACCCGACCCATTGGCCCATTCGTCCAATGGTGTCTGTGACTATGGTCATATCCCCCATTGGCTGCCCCAATGGTGACGATTATCAAGTAATGTATACAAAACCCCACATACCGGCTGTAACTTGGTGATTACAAAGACTTAATCCCCGTAATTATAACTTTGAAAATAAACATAATTTTGTAAACAGATTTGATAAAAAGAGAGAATGACTCACATTGCAGATTTATACGGGCAGAGCCTAGCTTACTGATTAGCCTTTTATCCTAATTTCAATAATAAGCACACAATTTTGGAATTAGTAATCAATCCAGCATTTACGATAATTTACGAGATCAAAATCTCACAATGAATGACAAAATGCAATACTTTGTCCATCGAATTAACGATGATCCGTTGAATTAACAACGAACGACAAAATATAATACTTTACCCATCGAATTAACGATGATCCGTTGAATTAACAACGAATGATAAAGTATAATACTTTACCTATCGAATTAACGACAATCCGTCAAATTAATGACGAACGATAAAGTATAACCCTAATGTGGGCGACATTTAAACATTCATTGGATATCTTGATCGTCGGATAAATGAATCGTAGCAGCGATTGTGCTAATACCCTGATTGCAGCTTCAATTAGAAACCTGTGTGTGTTAATTAAAGTATACAGCAGTTAATTCGGTGTATAATTGAGAATTCTTTCGTCGTAAAATGTCCAGAAAGCAAGTGCCAATGTCTGCTATTTATAGCTGAATTTTGATCACCCATACGCATCGTAGGCCAAACATACCCTACGCATCGTATGGTAAGCATACGCACCGTATGCCATACTTATCTACGCATCGTATGGGTTTTAACTAGCCTGCGCATCGTAGGCCATACTCTTCTACGATGCGTAAGGGTTCAAAAGTCGGTTATAGAGTAGCCACGTGTGGGACTAGCTCTGATGACTCACATATCTCGATTTCTCATATGTTGACAGCAATTTAAGTGGATAATCATCCACTAAGGTTTACCCCCCCCCCCCTGAGTTTTAGGGGCCCTAATCCTGATTCTGAAAATTATGAAAATCTTAGGGTTTGCTCAGAATCACTTGGGTGTCTCAATTAAGATTTCCTATTGGTTAAATTAATTTAATAATTATGACTTTTGATGAGAGTCGTTACATTCTCCCCAACTTAATAAAAATCTCGTCCTCGAGATTTACTGGAATAATTGAGAATACTTTCTCTTCCTTTTTGAATTCCAGTTCCCATGTATATTAGGATCCTGTCTTTGAATCCTACTTTACTTAAACTAGCATTATTTGTTTACCTTTATATCTTGGAGATATACTACCAAAGATTCATTTGATAGACATTTCTTGGATACATGAAATGTATCAGGTATTCCAACTAACCTTCCTGATAGTTGTAATTTATAAGTAACTGATCCAATATGTTGAATTTACTGGAAATGATCCTACCTACTTTTGAACTTAGTTTTCCTGTCTTACTTCTTTCCAAGGAGATACTTCCAATTATATTTTGTCTCCAACTCGAACTCCAACGGCTTTTATCTATTATTTGCATATTCTTTATGACTATCTCTTGCCGTTTTCAGCTTTTCCTTTGTGATACTAAATATCACAGTCGTAGTCACTTAGGATTTTCATTCATCTCCTTTGCCTCCAATTCTTTTTGCCCATAAATATATATCTTAACTTCTTATAATCTGTATAGATAGTATCCTTACTTTCATACAGATAATATCTCCAAATCTTAAGGCAAAAATTATGGTTCTTAATTCTAACTCTTGAGTGGTATAGTTTTCTTCAGACTTTTTCAATTGTTTTGATGCATATGCAATTACCTTTTTGCATTGCATTAAGGAATATCCAAATCCTAGCTTTGAAGCATTACCGTATACTTCAAAATCTTCTGTTCCTTCTGGTAAGGCTAGAAGTTATGTTTTTATATCCTAAAACTTCTTCTTCTCTAATCAAATTTAACCGTTTTACAGGTTAACTTAGTTAATAGTATAACTATTTTGAAAATTCCTTAATAAACTGTCTATAATACTTAAACCTACAAAATTCCTAATTTCCATTGCTGATTGCAGAATCTTCCATTTGGTAATTGCTGCTATCTTAGCAGAATTTATGTGAATACCTTCATGATTCACCATATGACCTAGAATTGTACTTCTAGCAGCCAAAATTCATTCTTCGAAAATTTGGCGTAAAACTTTTCTTTTCTTAACAAAGTTAAGAGTAAATGCCAGTGCTGTCAATGTTCTTTCCTACTTTTGTAATAAATAAGTATATCGTCGTTGAAGACAATTACCAATTTATCCAAATAGGGTTTACAGATCCTATTTATCATGTCACTAAATGCTACAATTGCATTCTTTAATCCGAAGGGCATGACTGTAAACTAGTAATGACTATTGCTAGTTCTGAAAATAGTCTTAGGTATATCTTCCTTTGATACTTTTAATTAATAATATCCGGAACATAAGTTGATCTTAGAAAATTATCTATCTTCCTGAAATTGATCGAATAGATCATTAATGCTAAGTAATGAGTATTGATTCTTAATTATAACCTTATTCAATTTCCTATAATCAATACACATTCTTATCGAAATTTTCTTTTTCTTAAATAACTAATATTGTACTAACCGATAAGGTTTCCTGGCTTATAGGTAAAATTCCTGGAATTGATAAATCCTAAATTCTATCTTCATATCTGATAGTAATCCAGATAACTTTTCTGGAAAGATATCTGGGTATTCTGAAATTTACAGAATTTCCTTAAATTCTGTATTTTTAGTATTAATGATTACTAAAATCATATATACTATTCCTTTGCTTTCGTTCATAATTAGTAATTTCCATTACTGATATGAACTTCATAGGCTTATATGGTTTATCTCCTGTAATCATAATTTCTCTTCTGATGGTTGATTGAATTTCTAAGAAATTCTGATCACAGATAATGATTACAACATCGAATTCAACTAATTTCATAGATAATAGGGTTGCAGAAAACTTATAACTTATTTCTATGTTCTGCATAACCTTATTTATTTTAGCTGAATTCCCATCTGCCGTTTCTAATATATAGAAATTTATCTAATGCTGGTTAACGGTAAGTTAAGGGTTTGGCAGAGTAAAGTATTTATAAAACTTTGGTTTGCACCAGAGTCAAATAATACTTTTATGTAAACGTTGTAAGCTAAAACATACCGACTATCACATCTGGAATTATCTCGGCTTCATGAGCAGTCAGCTGAAAGGCTCTCTCATTCCTTTTTGCTCCTTCTGCTGGTTTGGCTTGATTGTCAAATGTTTTATTCAGTTTTGGACAATCTGGCCTAAGATGTCCAGTTTCTCTACAGTTGTAACAAACTGAAAATTTCTTCCTCCTACAGTCTTCTTCTTGATGCCCCGGAATCTTGCAAAAATTGCAATATCCTTTGCATCTTCCAAAATGCTTCCTTTTGCAAAAATTGCAAAATGGACCAGTAGAAGATTGCCCATTCCCTCCTTTCTTGAAATGGTTATGGTTACCCGAACTGAATTCTTGGGTAATCTTTTGGGCTACTTCCTTCCTTTTATTTTCTTCTCTTATCCGTATTAGCTCGTCAGTTATAATATTGGCTAATTCTACTGCATCATCAATTGTACGTGGTTTCGCAGCTTTGACAATATTACGGATCTCGGAAATTAATCCCCAAATATAACGAGAAATAAGTACCGGCTCTGGCGAAGCCAGGGTTGGTATCACTCTAGCATATTCGAAGAATGTCGTAGTATATCCTTGACAATCTACATCTACCATCCTATGGGTTAGAAACTTATTTGCCATTTGTTCCTTTTCATACTCGGGACAGAATTTTCTTTCTACAAGACTCTTAAATTCTTCCCAGTTCATAGCATACGCCATCCTTCTTCCTTTTGCTTGTAACATCATTTTCCACCATTCTAGCGCTACTTCTTTGAAAAGGTTTGAAGCGTACATAACCTGATCATCCTGAGCACATTTACTTATGGCAATTACTGCCTCGGTTTTCTCTAACCAACGCAGTGCTGCAGTCGCTCCTTCATTGCCTGCAAACTCAGTGGGTTTACAAGCAAGAAATTCTTTGTAAGTGCAACCAGGCGTTGCAACTTTCCTTTTCTTAGGGAGCGGAGCTTGCCGTGGTTTATTATTATGATTAACATGATTACCGCCTCTATTTACGCTATTACTGAAATTATCTTCAGAAATGCGTTTACTAAGAATAACTTGTTGCGGTTCAATTGGATTTTTAACAGCAGCAATGATTGCTGGAATAGCATGGGCTATCCTTTGAGCAACTATTCCTGGGATAGTGTTGGCTATCTCTTGAGCAATGATATTTTCTATATCTTGCCTAGTCACATATTGGTTCCCCGATTGTTGCTCAGATTGATTATCCTCATTAACTGGTTCGTTATTAGCGTTTTCCATCTGATATCTAATTTATAGATACATAATTAGTATAAAGGAAATAATCCAATGTCACAATTTAGTTGCACATAATCACATAATCGAATATACAAACAAAATTGTAACTTTTCTAATATTTCCTTATATTATGCTTCTATATACACCCGTTTTATTATTTATTTTACACATACTGATTTTACTATTATTATTACACAACCACCGTTTCATAATCCCCTATCCTTTATCAGATGATGTTCTAATAACGACGTTTCTTCTCATCGTATTTCCAGGAGATCTGTCCCAAAGTCTCTTGGATCCTATTCCCAGCATCCATTTTGTCAAAATGATGGAGTTCAGTCCTATTCTCATTATTTATTGGTAAATTTGATAAAGGTTCTGGATTGTATTTAGGAAAAAGCCTATAGGGATGGTTTTGTAACAGTATTTCATTATCCAACCATTCGTCTATATTCCAGTGATTAGAAGAGTTTGGAATAGATAGTTCTAAGTTCATAAAATTATTTTCATTAACAGGCTCAATAGTATCATCGGTTTCCATTATAAAATCTAATTCTTTTTGAGATGGTAATCCCTTCATTTGCCTAGAACTTTCCCCAATTTCCATTTTCTTAGACTTAGGTTTCTCGAGAGGTAAAGCATTGAATTCTATAGGTCCTTCTATATCTGGTAAATACCTATTGAAATCTCTGGAAACTTCGATTCTTACTGGATAGAAATTTAAATTCTGAAGGGCTTTCGACAAATTACTCATGCTGTTTAACAAAATACACTTAATTTACTAAGTTATAATTAAAATTTTATAGAATGACTTTTTAAATAGTATTTCATACTACCAAACCAACAAAAAAATTAAAACATACTAGGTTTTATTTGTAATTTATTTATAAATTTTCTAGACTGTAGATAATAAAATACTAAACTTTAAATCAGAATATTTAAAGATTTATATTTATTATTACAGTAGTTAACATATAAAAATCTATATACTAGATAAGTATGATGACTTAATTTATATATTAACTAGTCATTATTATGGTGGATATTGGTTAGTACTGCCTTGTTTAAGCATAGGTGATCAGTCCATGCCTAACTAAGGCTAGGTTATCCAATATCTGCCTTTGATAATAACCCTAGTATTTAAAAATAAATAATCTTAATACTATTACTATTAATAAAATTATTAATAATAATTAACTTAAACAAAATTTTAAATAAGAGTATACTTCAAACATAAAATATTATTTCTTTACCACAATATAGTAATACTATATTAGGTAATTCCATATATTAGTCAAATAAATTTATATATAATATTTTTCGATTAACAATGATAGAGCAACAAATATTACAATATATATAAAAATATGCCCATATTAAATTAACAAATAGCCAGTTAATAAAACACATAATCATATAATAGTAATCAGGAAAAAATTAAGTATTTCTAAATACTTAATTAGCTTAACCCAGTGGCTCTGATACCACCTTTTTCTGTCACGGCCCAAGACCCGGTTTGACCCGTTTCAGGAGCCGCGGCAGAAATTACTGCGGTATTGATTTAATTGAATTTAACAGCGGAAACAGGATCGTTTAAAGCTAAAATTTTTCCCCGATTATTTTATTTCATAATTCGGGATAAAACCCCAATAATTTACAATAGTATATTTTTTTACTATAAAAGCGTGATATTACAAAAGCATTTCTTTATTTTATATTGAGCCACTATCTTAAGCTTGAAATGCTTTCCCAGCACTTTTCCTGATTTACAACAGATTACCTGAAACATGTTTGAAAAAGGTTTTGTCAGCGGGAAATACTGAGTGAATCATTCTATTTACTAAAATGACACATTTGTTATAATTTACAGTATTAAGAGTGATTACAATGTTTCTGATATCAAGCCAACTACCCACGGTATTTGTCACTCGACCCATTGGCCCATTCGTCCAATGGTGTCTGTGACTATGGTCATATCCCCCATTGGCTGCCCCAATGGTGACGATTATCAAGTAATGTATACAAAACCCCACATACCGGCTGTAACTTGGTGATTACAAAGACTTAATCCCCGTAATTATAACTTTGAAAATAACATGATTTTGTAAATAGATTTGATAAAAAGAGAGAATGACTCACATTGCAGATTTATACGGGCAGAGCCTAGCTTACTGATTAGCCTTTTATCCTAATTTCAATAATAAGCACACAATTTTGGAATTAGTAATCAATCCAGCATTTACGATAATTTACGAGATCAAAATCTCACAATGAATGACAAAATGCAATACTTTGTCCATCGAATTAACGATGATCCGTTGAATTAACAACGAACGACAAAATATAATACTTTACCCATCGAATTAACGATGATCCGTTGAATTAACAACGAATGATAAAGTATAATACTTTACCTATCGAATTAACGACAATCCGTCAAATTAATGACGAACGATAAAGTATAACCCTAATGTGGGCGACATTTAAACATTCATTGGATATCTTGATCGTCGGATAAATGAATCGTAGCAGCGATTGTGCTAATACCCTGATTGCAGCTTCAATTAGAAACCTGTGTGTGTTAATTGAAGTATACAGCAGTTAATTCGGTGTATAATTGAGAATTCTTTCGTCGTAAAATGTCCAGAAAGCAAGTGCCAATGTCTGCTATTTATAGCTGAATTTTGATCACCCATACGCATCGTAGGCCAAACATACCCTACGCATCGTATGGTAAGCATACGCACCGTATGCCATACTTATCTACGCATCGTATGGGTTTTAACTAGCCTGCGCATCGTAGGCCATACTCTTCTACGATGCGTAAGGGTTCAAAAGTCGGTTATAGAGTAGCCACGTGTGGGACTAGCTCTGATGACTCACATATCTCGATTTCTCATATGTTGACAGCAATTTAAGTGGATAATCATCCACTAAGGTTTACCCCCCCCCCCCCTGAGTTTTAGGGGCCCTAATCCTGATTCTGAAAATTATGAAAATCTTAGGGTTTGCTCAGAATCACTTGGGTGTCTCAATTAAGATTTCCTATTGGTTAAATTAATTTAATAATTATGACTTTTGATGAGAGTCGTTACAGGTTCCCACCGTAGTGGGATGCCCGGTACCCCGGCCAGAACCAGACGGCCGCTGATGCACCGCCGGGGTACATCACCTTGTTCGAAGACTTCTTCCATCAGGGCAACTTCCGGTTGCCGGCGACTAACTTCATGGCACATGTTCTTCAGTATTATGGGTTCCACATATCTCAAATGAGCCCACCCGGAATGGTTCGGGTTCGACACTTCGAGTTCCTGTGTTGGGCTCATGGCATAGAGCCAACTGTTGATAGATTCCGAGTTTTCTACCAACTTCAAAGAAACATGGGTTTTTATTCCTTCTCCAGCTGAGGCACGGCGAAGAAGATACTTTTAAACCCTCCTAAGAGTTTCCATGACTGGAAACCTAAGTTTTTCTATATACGGGAGGAGGTAGTTCCGATACCCATGACGTTTCGCGCCTCGACTGAAGCGATCGTGAAGGAAGATTTGGAGATCCCCAAGACTGAGGCTTGGTATCGGGAGCTTACCGCCACCCCAAACCGAGTGTTTGGGGAGAATGTCTTGGTAGCGGCGCGGATGAGTGATCAGTGGCTGCCTGATAGCAAGGAGGTTCCTATTTTAATGATTGATGGCGAAGGTTAGTAATTCACGTATTTTTACTGATCTTTCCGGGCTTGCGTTTTTCCCTCTCTTTTTTTATACGATTTATCTTGTAGAGGTGCGTTTGTATCAAGCTGCCTTCGCCACTTTCGGTGGTAAGGTGGGCGTGCGCCCGCTTCAAGACGGAGAGCAATATTGGTATGACCAAATAAAGGATAACTTTATGTATCCAGTTGCTGATGCGTTCACCTCGCCGCCTACTGCAAACGAAGGTGCGCACATACCGAACCCTCGCCCTTTGCGCTCTGTGACTTCTGCTGGGAAAGAGGTTATCTATCTTTCCAGCGAGGAGTCTGTAGGATCCTCGAACGGAGAGCTAAGTTCGTGGTCTAACGTCTTTGCAGGTGTGTTGCGCGACTTGGGTATTGACCCGGAAGAGAAGAAGAAGAAAAAACCAGTGAAGAAGAAGAAGAAAGATGCTGAGGTGACCAGCAAGGGTGCTGGGGGTAGTCGCACAACCACTGATGTTGCGGGTAAAGGTATTTTTCGCCTCCGTCAGAGTGACTTGAGAGGTTTCGTGATTGTTAGTGACTCACTTGAAGGTTTGTCGCGCGCAGGCGGAAAGAAGACTGGAACTGGTGGCTCAGGGAGCGCGGGTTCTCGCAACCCGGACGCTGGCGCTACTCCTTCCACTGCCGAGCATGAGGAAGAGGAAGAAGAAGAAGATGCTGCTGAGAAGTTGGTCAGCAGAAAGAGGAGTAGAAGCGCGACCACTGCTGGTACGGCTGTTGCGCCGGCAGCTGGAGGGGCGTTGGTGCTTGGGAAACAGAGTAATCTGCGTTCCCTTTATAGATTCTCTCCTGGTATGCTCCTAATTTGTCTTTCCTTTTGTTGCTTTCTTCTTAACCCCTTAGTTTCTGCAGAAACCAAGAAGAAGACCCCTGAGAAGGGTGTTGTGTTTACTGAGCCAGAGCCAAAGAGGCCGAAGATTACCGTTAAATCTTCTAAGGCTGCTGGTGCTGAGACTGCCAAAGACAAACATGTTGCTGCAGGTGATACGGCGAAGGATGTTGAAGAGAAAAGGAAAACTGACGAAGAGCGTAGGAAGAAAGCTGATGAGGATAAGAGGAAGAAAGCGGAGGAGGAGAAAAAGAGGAAGGCTGAGGAAGATAGGAAAGCTGAGGAGGATCGGAAGGCTGAGGAGGCGACGAGGAAGAAAGCCTCTGAAGTGGAGAAGGAGAAGCAAAAGGCTGTTGAAAAGCCTAGTGGTGATTCCTTGAGGTATACCGGTGCCGCTGCTATCACTATCCAAGAGAAAGCGCAGGGTCCGGAGGTCTTGAGCGTTGCGGGGTCTGCAAAGCCCCTTCAAGAGAGAAGGAGAGATCCTGAGGTTGAAAGACCTACTCGCCCTTCGTATGTTTCTAGTGGCGCGAGTTCTGGTGGCGCTGGGGGTTATAATCCACAAGCTATCGGGGCGAAGGATACTGTCGGTGATATCTATTACAAAAGTTATACCGAAGAGGAACGCGGTAATGCTCCCCATCAGGCTCCCTGGAGCTTGAGGCAAAAGGACACTTTTCAAGAGTTTGGCCCTTGCCGCGATTGGTTCTTCAATTCCTTCACTCCTGGAGAGGTCAACCGAAAAAGGGCGAAGACTCATGAAGCGTTGTACCGTACTTATATGCTCGGGGAGGCGAATGCTCGCGCTGCTAACCAGGAGATTATGCGGGAGTGGCGAACTATGGTTAGGGAGCGGTCGGATTGGGAGAGGTACCGTGAGCGGATGTTGAAGCGTATAAGCGAGTTTGAGAAGTCAAAAGCCGCCCTTGATGAAGAGAAGGCCAAGCTTGAGGCTGATAAGAAGGCGTAAGACTGGGGGCGTGAGGGCCTGAAGAACAAGCTTCATGTTGCTGAACAACAGCTGGCTAAGGAGAAAGCTGAGTTTAAACGCATATGCGCGAAGGATAATGAGCGCGCGGCTGCGGATCGTAACAAGATTGTCAACCTTGAGGCTAAGGTTGTGGAGTTGACATCGCAACTCGAAGATGCGCAAGCTGCTAGGGTTGCTAGGGAGCAACTTGAGGTTCGTGCAACTTAAGACTTTTTCCTTGTGTGCTTTGTTTGCAAAGTCCTGAGCCTTATTTCTTATTTTTGTTTTAGGCTGAGCTTACTGGAGTAAAGACTCAGTTATCTAGTAAGGACAAGGATCTCCAGGCCAAGGATATTGAGATTGCCGAGCTGAAACGTCGCCTAAACGATCAGGTTGACAAATGCGAATCTTTAGAGATCGATCTCGAAGCTGAGAAGGTCAAGGAAACCACAGCTGAAGAGGCTAAACAAAGAGCTGAAGAAGCGCGTGATGTTAGTACCAAGGCCCTTAATGTGGCGCAGACTAATTATGCTGAAGCTCAGGGCATCGTTGATACTCTTGTTTCTGAGGCCGAATGGATGCGCGGCCGTGGAGTAGTGTTGGTATGCCTGCTCCTTTTCTTTTCCCTTAAAAGTGTTTTTCATTTGCTAGGAGTTGCTTTTAATGCGATGTCTTCATTACAGCTTGCCAACTCTATCCTTAATGCTGGAGAACTGGATCGCGCTGTCGCTGCTCTGACGGACGTCGCGCGCGCCGTCGGTCATCGCGGTGGTTACCTCGAATGTGCTCAGCACGTAGAAGAGGTGTTTGGACAGGAGTTTGATATTAGTCATTGTTCAGCGACTGATCAGGCTAGTGCCGAGCTGACACGTGCTGAGAATGCTTATGATCATTTGTCACTGCCCGTGATGGACTTGGTTGCGAAGGCTTTAGAGCATGATGACTGGTGTCACCGTCTTAAGGCCATCCTTGATCCACCGATAACTGTTGAACTATCAGATGAGGAGCCAGCTGGTGACGATGGTGGGAATGATGGTGATGGCGGTAAACCTGATGATGATGATGGCGATGAAGGCGATAAGCATGATGGCGATGGGAATGATGAGTTTGAATAGGCTTGGGAACAGGCTTTGTGCCTTGTAAAAAATTCCAGTAGGTTTCTGATGTAACCCCTTGTGCGGGCGCGCTTTTATCTAATGAATGACATTGTGTTTCTATAAGTGTTGCGCGGTTGCGCTTATTAAATAGTATGTTTGCTTATTTTCCGTTACAATTATTGCATTGTTGCTAGAAACTTTGGTTAAGTTAGCGCGAATAAATGTAAGAGAGGCTCTTGTGCGAGCGTAACTGGAGTGTTTTCGTGTTAATCAGAAGTTTAACATGCATTTGTAACGAAATAAGTCGGGGATTGATAAAAGAGCATGTCGTATGCTTTCATTGATTACGTGGGCGCTTAGGCCGAGGTACATTGTTTGTAACATAAAAGGCGTGTAGCCAACATAAGAAAGTAAAGGGCGCGTAGCCGACATTAGTGGATAAAGGCTCAGGGCCTAATATAGTCATATATAGCATTTGCGCAGTTGTTGCGCATTCCACGTGCGCGGGATGATGTGTCCATCCAGGGTGCACAATTTGTAAGCCCCTTTTCCTAGCACCTCATGCACCAAGTATGGGCCTTCCCATTTAGGTGCTAGCTTTCCTGGGCGTTCGGCGTTTGAGGCTTCGTTGTCTCGAAAGACATATTCCCCTGGTGTGAAGGTACAGATGCGGACTCGCGCGTTGTAATACCTCTCCAGTTGTGTTTTGTACTTGGCTTCTTTGATACGCGCGATTTCGCGCCTTTCCTCTAGCAAATCCAAGTTAAGACGACGCTCTGCCTCGTTGTCGATTGCGTTGACTGCTGTCAAACGCGGAGAGGGCAGGCCAACTTCCGCCGGGATAACCGCTTCTGAGCCATAGACTAGGCTAAAAGGGGTTTCGCCGGTACTTGTTTTCGGCATGGTGCAGTGAGCCCATAAGATACTCGGGAGCTCATCCACCCAGCCTCTTCGCTTCGTGCCCATTCGGGCCTTAATCCCTTCGACAATACACTTGTTTACGCTTTCAACCTGCCCGTTGCCTTGAGGATGCGCAACGGAGGAGAAAGTGTGTTCGATCTTCATCTCTTTCATCCAGTTCTGGAGGTCTTCAGACGCGAAGTTAGTGCCATTGTCGGTTACAATCTTGAGTGGGAGCCCAAATCTGCAGATGATGTGTTCCCAAATGAACTTGTGCACCATCATGGCTGTAGTTGAAGCAAGGGCTTTGGCCTCCACCCATTTTGTGAAGTAATCGACGGCCACTATTATGAACTTGACGGCGTCGGGCGCGTCCGGGAAGGGTCCTACCATGTCGATTCCCCACTGCTGAAAAGGCCAGGCAGTTGATACGGGGATCAGGTCGTTCTTGGGGCGCAGGGTTTTTGGAGAGTGCCGCTGACAGGAGTCGCACTTGCGCAGCTCTTTCAGGGCATCAACGTGCATCCCTGGCCAGTAATACCCGGCGCTCATAATCTTCGCAACAACCATGCGTGGCCCCGCATGGATGCCGCAGATTCCTTCATGAATCTCCCTTATCAGATAGTTCGCATCTTGAGGGTCCACACAGCGCAGGAGTGGTCCCAAGAAGGACTTGCGGTATAAGATACCACCATTCATTTCGTACTGTAGAGCTTTGTTCTGAATCTTTCTTGCCTCTGCCTTATTCTCTGGGAGTGTTCCTTCTTTCAGGTACTGAATGATAGGGGTCATCCAGGATGGCTGCCCTATCTCGATCACATTGACTTGCCGTAACAAGACTGACGGGTTCTTGAGTACCTCGATCCTTACATCTTTGGCAAGATGTTGGAAGGATGTCGAAGCAAGCTTACTCAAGGCGTCAGCTGGTTTGTTTTCAGAGCGATTGATGTGGATGACCTTGTGAGACTTGAACTGTTGGAGCAACTCTTTTGCTTATTCCAGATATAGGGCCATAACTTCACCCCTTGCATCGTATATACCGTTGACTTGGCTGGCTATCAAGAGTGAATCAACATGTGCTTGTAGATTTTTAGCTCCCATTTTGATGGCGAGGCGCAAGCCTGCCAGAAATGCCTCGTATTCCGCCTCGTTGTTGGTGTTTTTGAAATCCAACTTGATGGCGTAAGTGAATTCATGGTTTTCGGGGCTTACTAGGCGCAATCCAGCTCCCGCGCCGTCCTCGTTTGAGGCCCCATCAGTGTAAAGCATCCAAGTCTCATTTGTCATGTCTTTTTCGGGAGTTTCCACCAGCTCACAATCTTTGATTTTCTCAACTGGGACTTCTGTGATGAAGTCCGCTAGAACCTGACCCTTGATGGTTGGGCGCGGCCGATACAGAATGTTGTGGCCCCCCAGCTCGATGGCCCATTTTGCTAACCGCCCGGACGTTTCTAGTTTTTGAAGTATCGTGCCGATATGGAAATTGGTAAGCACGGTGATCACATGCCCTGTGAAATATCTGCGCAGCCTTCTGGAGGCGTGTAACAGTGCTAGTACCAATTTTTCCATCGTGGAATATCTCGTTTCCGGGTCAGTAAGTACCCTGCTGACATAATAAATTGGAGTCTGAACTCCATTTCTTTCCACTAGTAACACCGATCCTACTGCCTTATCTGAAGAAGATAAGTACAGTACGAGTGGTTCTTTTTCAAATGGTGCAGTCAGGGTGGGGAGCTCGATCAAACATTCTTTCATTTGCTGAAAAGCCTTTTCTTCTTCAGGGGTCCACCTGAACTCTTGCTTCTTCACACAATTGCGCAGTGTGCTACTAAAAGGGTATGACTTCGCGGCGTGATTTGACAAAAAGCGGTTAAGCGCGGCGAGGCGGCCGGCCAACCGTTGCATTTCTTTGATTGTTCGCGGCGATGGCATCCGCTCTATTGCTTGGACTTTCTCCGGGTTTACTTTAAAGCCGCCGTTGGTTACTATGAAACCTAGAAACTTCCCTTCTTCCATGCCAAAAGAACACTTGGCTGGATTCAACTTCATGTTTACGCTGCGCAATGAATTGAACGTTTTCTCGGTGTCCTTCAACATTTGGTCCTCTTCGGGACTTTTAACCACTAGATCATCGATGTAAACTTCGATATGCTTTCCGATGTCACCCGCGAAGGTCTTGTCCATCAATCGCTGGTATGTGGCGCCAGCATTTTTCAGGCCGAATGGCATCTTCGTATAGCAAAAAATCCCCAGATCCGTGCGGAAAGCTGTCTTGTCTTCATCCTCGAGCTTCATTTGAACTTGATGGTACCCCTTGTAGCAATCCAAGAAGCACTTCCATCTGTATGGCGCGAGAGAGTCTATCTTTTTGTCGATCTCAAGCAAAGAATAGCAATCCTTAGGGCATGCCTTGTTGAGATCGGTATAGTCGACGCACATTCGCCATCCGCCACTAGACTTCTCTACCATTACGGGGTTCGCAACCCCACTCTGATAACGTACTTCTCGCAGGATGCCGGCTTTAAGTAACTCGCAAACTTGCTCATTCATTGCTTTCGTCTTGTCTGCCCCTAGGTTGCGCCTTCTTTGGACCTTCGGCTCAACCGAGGGGTAGGTGTTTAAACAGTGTTCTGTGATGTCGCGCGGGACTCCGGTCATGTCGGCCGGGGTCCAGGCGAAAATATCCATGTTCTTGAATAGGAGCTGCTTGAGGCGAGTTCTGACATTTGGTGAGATAGCGTGACCTATCGTCACCGTTTGTTCCGGATATTTGCGATTTAAAACCCATTTTTCGGGCTCGGTTGCTGAAACCTTCGCCGCTTTTGTTGGGCGCATCTCTTCAGTTGACATCACTTCTTTCTTTGCATAAACGATTGCCACCCCTGTCTTGGTTGGGAAACCAATCGCTGAGTGGGGGGTGGAAGTAATCATATTCAGCTCACCTTGCGTCTCTCTCCCGATCAGCACGTCATGTCTTGACTTAACAGGCATCACCATGAAGTTGACGTTTGTTGTCCTCGAATGCTTCCCGTCAGAGAGTGTGACGGGGAAGCTAATTTGGCCTAACGGGAAGACCATTTCATTGCAGAACCCAGACAGTGGGTAGTCAACTGGTTCGAGTCTCGCTTTGTCTTCATCGTCGAACTGGTTAAAGCATTGTTCATAGATGATGTCTGCTGTACTCCCCGGGTCAATGAAGACGTATTCAGTTTCGTAATGGCCGATGATACCGGTGATGACGATGGGTCGTGTGGCTCGGGGACCCCCGCGCACCACCGGGAAAATAACTTGCTGTTCTTGCCATGAAGGCTCATAAGGTCTCTTGCCTTTTTCTCTTGCGCTATACCTTGGTCCATTGACCATGTGTGTCTCCAGGCGTCGAACCTTCTTATGATTTCCTTCATCGTGGCGATGGAGCTGTCGCGTTTCTTTGCGCACATTCTTCACTAAGTGGCTCAGCTTTCCACTCTTTAGTGCTCTCTCGATCTCTTGTCGCAAGCTGTAGCAATCATCTATTAAGTGGCCTGTATCCTTGTGGAAATCACAATACAGATTGAGGTCTTGTCCCTTTTTGTTCGTCATAGGCCTGGGAGCCTTGAAGTCATGGTTCTCCGTCATTAGCACCTCTTTTGGTGTTTTTATGAGCGGAGTCCAATGCTTTTCACGATTATCGTCTCGGACTGCCTTTCTATAACCGATGCGGTCAATGGTGTCACGCGCGTCTTCCTTATAGCAGGATCGTTCTTCGTAACGGGGTCGATCGCTATAACCGCTGGAGTGGTTGGCCTTCCACCCAGGGTTTTTGCCTTTGTTGCGCCTGTTGTCATCGCGCGAGTGACCCCCTTTGGAAAATCTATCTTCAGAACGATAGTTGTTGTTTCGTGCGAGAGACTCTTCCGTTTGTGCGACTATCTTTGCGGCTTCCATGAGTTTGTCCCACTCCTTTGGCATTCCATCTTTCCCAGTGATGGTTCTAATCAGGCTATCACAACGGATTGCTTTCTTGAAATGGCAGCGCATGAGTTGTTCACTCACGCCACCGATCTCCAAACATTCTTTGTTAAAGCGCGTAATGAAATCTTCCAAACCCTCATTATCTCTTCGCCAGATATCTTCAACTTCAGCTGTGTCGCGCTGGTATCGCCTTTGCTGACTGAAGTGACTCAGAAACTGAGTCCTGAAATCTACCCATGATTTTATTTTTCCCGGAGGAAGGCTGTCGAACCAGGCGCGAGCAGCCCCCGTTAATGTTTGGATAAACAAATGACACCACATGGGCATGTTCCAACCTCCCATGCAGCCCACGCTAGTAAACACTCTGACGTGATCGTCTGGATCAGTCAATCCGTTGAACTTTCCGACGGTCGGAGGCAACTTTTCTCTCTTGAGCGGCGCTAGTGCTATCTTTGGGATGAACTTCGAATGCTCTATAGCTTCTTCTGGTCGATAGGCGAGGCGAAAGTCACGCTCCGCCTCCTCGGTATAACCAACGTGTTGCCTTGGTTTGTAATACTCGTGATTTCTTTGCAAACGATTGAAGACCGAAGATTCGTCGTCGTTTTCCCAGGTTGGATCGTTCGGGTCAGTTTCTTCCCACTCATTGTTCATGTTGCGCGGCGTGAGCCAGCTATGAACTGGGCCTCTTTGGAAATTTGACGGTTCGTCATAGTAGCTTTCTGTCTCCCCCCGCGTGTCGCGCGTGTCCTACACGCTTAGTCTTCGGGTAGGGGGAGGTCTGTTGGTTCTTCCTTGGATATTTTGCGGTGGTGGCATCGGGCGCGGCCCGTGACTTGGGCCGGTTGGTGTAACCAAGGAAGGTTCTGCCGTTAGAGTTGCGCGCTCAAGGATTGATATGCCGCGTTAATGGTGGCGAGTTGCTTGGCGTACCATGAGGCTGGGGTTTCGCCCTCTGGTAGCCCTAATAGCGCTGAGATATTCTGAGGTGGAGCTGGGTTCGATGGTCCAGCACCGTTGTTTCCTGGGGTAGTTTGATTGATGCGGGTGAAGCTCCCGCGAGGACCCCCGGTGTTGGCCATCTCGATCTCGCCGATTTCTTCAACGTGTTGGGGTTGGATGTTTTGATTATCCACCCCCAACGCTGCGTTAGGGTCTGCTCCAAGACCAACAAATTCGGGAATAATTCCTTGACCAGCCATGATCGAAGGAAGAAAAGCAGTGAAAACTCAGGAAATAAGAAGATGAAAGTGGTTTGTAGAAAAAATCGGTGGGCGCCAATGAAGAAACACAGAACTAATTATGAGGCTAATCAGTTTGGTTTATGTTTCTACCATAATGGTTAATCTTCTTGTAAGTTTCCTGAGCTCCTAATGATCGTGGTTATCTGCAAAACAAAACACCGTTACTCGCTAAGAGGGGAATGTGGGGGTTTCCCTCTTAACCGGGCTCCGGCGTGAGAATAAGCGACTGCTTTGGGAGAGAATTAAGTATTAAGTGAGAGTAGAGGGAATGGAATCTATTAACCTGTGAAGTGAAGGTCTCTATTTATAGCCGGAGAGGTGTAAGAGGGTGTGGGCTGATGGGCCTTGGGCCGGAAGGCGACAACATGGAGGATATGCTCCTTGTCTCACTGGTGTCGACCGTTAGTGGCCTCTAGGAGCTTTGTGGAGTTGGCGCAACGTGATTGGAGCCACGTGTCACTGTTGTCGGCCTGGTCGCCCTTCTGCCATCAGCAGGTAAGTGGAGATCGTGGGGCAGTTGTCTCTGCCCTATGATTGGTGCCACGTAAGCGTCCTTCAGTACTTTTTGTCTCCTGCATGTCAGAAGATCATGGAGCACGATTGCGCAGGAACAGAAGGACCCTGATTGGCTCTTTTATTCTGCCATTTGTACCTTGTGTACTATCTGGAAAGGCCTTGCGCCGTAGTCATGCACGATTCTTGCTGAGCACGTTATTATCATGCGCGCGGCATGGGCTTTCAGATGTCCCTTTTAGAATGCTAAGTGTTGTTAACTGGAGTTTACTCTTATGTGGACCTCGCGCGAGGTTGGCGATCAAGAAAATTGCTGGTTAAGGAGTATGGTCCCGCGCGACCTTTCAGGGGGTTGCGCGGCTTTTTGGGACCATACCCCTTCACGAGTGTAGCTCGAACTCCAGTTGATACCTCCCAACATCTCAAGAAGAATAAAGGAGATGGAGTTGCTCAGCTAGAGTATTCAAGAATTATTGGCAGTCTAATGTATCTAATGACATGTACTAGACCCGACTTGGCTTACGCGGTGAGTAGGCTAAGTAGATACACCAGCAATCCGTGCGCGGATCATTGGAAAGCTATCACGAGGGTGCTTAAATACATAAGATACACAAGAGATTATGGACTGCATTATACCCGACAACCAGCAGTGATCGAAGGATACACTGATGCAAACTGGATATCGGATAATAAAGATTCCAAATCAACAAGTGGTTACGTGTTTACACTTGGAGGAGCTGCTATTGCTTGGAAGTCTTCCAAGCAAACGGTGATAGCAAGATCCACAATGGAATCCGAATTTATCGCCTTGGATAAGTCAGGCGAGGAGGCGGAATGGCTACGTCAATTCGTGGAAGATATTCCAAGATGGCCAAAGCCTTTGCCAGCCATATGTGTACATTGTGATAGCCAATCAGCAATTGGTAGAGCTCAAAGCTTGATGTACAATGGCAGATCTAGGCATATGCGACGTAGACATAACACGATACGACAACTACTCTCAACGGGTGTTATCACAATTGATTATGTGAGATCAACGGATAACATTGCGGACCCGTTAACAAAAGGCTTAAGCAGAGAGTTAGTAGAAACGTCGTCAAGAGGAATGGGACTAAAGCCCGTGGTAAATGGGAATATGAGGGAAACCTAACTTAGTTGACTGGAGATCCCAAGATCTAAGTTCAATAGGCAAACTTAATCATATTACCAAAACGGAGTCACTGTGGGGGAGTACCCCAAACTAAATAAAAAAGGGAGTTATATATACTTCCTAGTCCATTCCAATCAGTGACATTGAAGTGAGGCTAAGCATATTAAGGTTAACGATTACGGGAAATCAAATAACCATGATGCTTTTAATGATTCAGAGGAATCAACTATGTTAGAGAGAAGTAGGGTCGCTTCGAATGGATTTGTGGGGTGCGCAAATCCTAGAGCTCTCGCAGAACCAGGCTAGTGTTCCAGGACCATAATAGGACACGACAATGAGGAGTTGGCCAAACCAGGGAGAGTATTGTGTGAAATGTATTGTCGTTTACACAAATGGGGGTATGTTCAAGGACATCGCGTCTACACACCGCTAGTAAGCTAAGTGCGCTTCACAAAAGAAGGTTCAAAGGTGACAACCTACCTATCTTGCAATACTCAACTGTCGAAGTTTATCGTTGAAAAGTGTAAGGAAAAGATCCATTTCCATACATGTGGGGGATTGTTGGAAATTTGATGTAAATAGCATTTTTCATGTGGGGGATTGTTGGAAAAATAGGTGAAAATAGCATTTTTCACAAATATAGGAAAATGATTTTTTCCTATTTTGGACTAGAAATAAATATAATAAAAAGAGCGGGTTTTATATATTTATTTGTGGGTTTGTGTTCTATGTTGGAAGAGCTTCGCAACGAACTAAACCACGTCCAAAATGGAGCTAAGATGAATGAGATATCGATGCTCAAAGTTGGGTGTTTGGAACATTCAATGCTGAAACAAAAGGGAAAGTAGCACCTTGTCCCACATCGGATGAGAGATGGAACTTAAAGGGGTATTTAAGTGGGAACTCTCCATCCTTATTGTTTCATGGGAGCACTCACTAGTGTACTCGCGAAGGGTGCGGTTCCGCACCCTAACTCACACTCGCACTCGCACACGCTCGCTCGCGCGCGTGGCGTGGGCGATGAGGCGCAATGTGGCGCTTTGATGGCGCACTTTGCACTTCGCACGCTCGCATCGCCGCGAGCCGCTTGAGAGACGCCTTTGTATTTTTGACCACGAGCGCGTGATGGATCTCATAGGCTGCAGGGACCAAGTGGAGTGCAGGTTCGAAGCGCGTGATGTGGCACGGAGGCGCGCGGTTGCGCATGGTGCATGGGTCCGGAGGTGTCGTGCGCGGCGCACCAAAGTGAGCCAAAACGGCGCGACTGTGTGGCGCGCTCGTAGAGGCTCGCAGGTGACGTGGCGCACGCGCGCATGGACCTGAGTGAGGCGCACGCGCGCATGGGTGTGAGCCAAGAGGACGCACCGTGCATGGCGTGCACACCTGGGCGCGAGCTTCCAGCATTGAATGACAGAGCAGTTTCAGTCCAGCTTCGTAACTGACGAGTTAACGGGCTTTGACTGAGAATTAAATGACGTATTAAATTGCATTGAAGACGTTTAATGCAATTTAAACCTCTCTTTAATTCGTTTTTGACTGTTTCGACTTAGGAGTTGTATAAATACAGCTCCATACCCACTGCAGAAAATCACCAGCAACACAACAGCAAACTGAATTTTGTCTCAACAGTCTTCTGATCTTTTTCAAGCATTCTTCAAGGTAACCTTCGGGTTGTAGGCGAACTCCGGCAGTACTACTGCTCCGGCTGTTGTACCCTGGGAAACAAAACGAGTTCTCTTGGGAGACTCGGAATTTGTTTTAAGGGAAGCGTGTTGAACACGTGACTCAGCCCCTCTGTTTCTACCCCATTCTTGTATTTTGCTTATTTCCGTTGTATTCGTAATTGTAATTTTTGCTTTCTTATTTCTGATTGTAATTGTTTTAATAAAATTTGTTTTATTTTATTTAAATTACGTGAACGGTTCCTACAAAAGTAACCAGGGGCGGACCCAAGCCCTGCCCAAGGTGGGCGGACGCACCCCCGAGGAAAAAAATATTTAGTGCTAAGTTCCGTCGAAAATCCCGTCCGCACCCCTTGGAATTTTTCGACCGCACCCTTGAAATTTTTCGTCCACACCCCTTAGGTAAAAAGCATTATCAATTTATATTTTAAATTTTTTTTAGTAAACTTCTATTTAAAAAAAAATACTACCTAAATTATAAAACTATTAATACCTAACTAACTAAACCAAAATACCCATACATTTACCCACTTATAATTCCTAACTAGCTAGCCCACTAAGTTTTAGCCCATTGACCAAACCAACCAATATTTCAAACTATAATAAAATAATTAAAGCCCAAAACCTTTAAAAATTCTCTCCCGCTCTCTCTCTCTCTCTTGCGTCCCTGCACTGCCAACGAACAACATCACCCAGCGACAACAGTCCAGCAGCCGGCGACCACCTTAATCAGCCACCATACCACCGTCGTTTGACACCAAATATAACCGGAATCCGAACACGGGTAAGTTTCTTTGTTATTTTGATGATTTTGGTTGATATTATAGGAGAAAAAAAAGGGTAATAAAGTTGTTAAATATGTTTGAAATTTTGTGTGTTTTTACGTTGTTTAGATGATTTTTAGGGTGATTATGTTGTTTATATATTTTAGGGTGATTACAACTTACATTATGATTTCTAGGGCTTGAATAGTTGAAAATTAAAATTAAATTTGAAACATTATGTTATGGAGCGATGAACTTATGTTATATAGAGAAAGAATTGCTTAAGAAATTAGTTTTAAATGATGTTTTGGATAGATTTCAAAAAATGAAAACCCGTAGGGCGTCGACGTTTTAATTATGTTTGTAATAAGGTTTAACATGTTTTTGATGATTATATAAATTTAGTTTGATGTTCGTTTGTTTTACATCACCCGACCCGATACGAACCGATTTTTTTACTTATATACCTAGGGGCCTAAAATTTTTAAAAATGTTCCGCACTCTCATGGAAAAATTCCTGGGTCCGCCACTGAATGTAACAACTATACAACTTTTGGGGAAGGAGAAATTCCATTCACAAAAATATAGGAAAAAAATTCAAGGACCAAATGTGATCACAAAACAAACTTGGGTGTCCGAACTCGAACTTAGAATGACATGTAATGGAAAGTAGAAGGGGTCAAAAAGATGTTGTATATACTTTTGAAACCTCTAATGCTGGAGGGTGTGAAGGCGTCACCCTTGCCACCTCACCTTCAATGGCGCCGATGGGGCTCCACCACCCATACCGTCATCTATAGGGGGGGGGGGGGGGGCTATAGGTAGCTCGCCAAGATGGTAATGGAAGTAAGGGGGGCTCCATCGAATTTGAGTGGCTTTAAAGGGGGCGCTATAAAGCCCTTAGCCACACCCTTCAAGTTAAAGGAGGGAGCTTTAAAGCCCTTGTGTGATGTGGCGGTGATGTGATGCTGAGGTGGCGGTGATAAAGCCTCTAGCCACACCCTCCAGCCTAAGAAATGAAAATAAACCATTTCACTAAAAGACAAAAAAAACTAAAGGGCCAAACTTGGCCATCAAACAAAGTACTGAGACCACTCGACCAATCTCATCCACTTGAAAATTCGTGTAAAAGTTGCTAATTCTACTTTCTAATAGAGTCGTTAGTTCAGCAGCTCTCGGAGAGAATTCCATGATTCTACTGTTCGGTGACCAAAGTCAACTTTTAAAGACATCACTGACACCATGACCATGGTGAATTACATATATAACTAGTGGAAACCCGCGCGTTGCGGTGAGAGCGTCTGTTAAGTCAACTGCCACAAAGAACTTACCGAGAAATGTAAATTAACGTTTTTGAGTTATTAAAGAACAAAATGTCCCTGAACGATGAATAACTTCAAAAGAAAAATCAACTCTGATAATTACCATAAAACATTTGAACAACTCTTATTTTTTGCTATTGATCTTAGATCTTGATTCCTTTTTCAATTTGATGTTTAAATCATCGAGGAACTAGAGGTATTTGATTTGGATATGTATTTGAAAGTATTTAGAGCGAAAAGTGGCGTGTTAGAAAGAATGGAAAGGTTTCTATATATAAGCACAACACAAAAACAAATTGACCAATTCATGATCCTCATCAGACGCTGAAATGTTTTTTATTGTTCTTTTGCGTTGGGAACGGTATGTATAGTCTCATCCATCCACTGCAACCAAATTTCACACATTTTTACCAGGTTTGAGTCTCGATAAAGTTCCACTATGACTTAGTGATTTGAGAATAAGTTTATAATCAAAATTGATCGTAAACTTTTGTAATTTGTAAGTAATGATGTTTTCCCAACGTGTTTTGGATTTTATCCATTCAAAACGACTATGTGTCTTAAAATTTTCAAAATATAGCAAGACTTATATATCTTTATGAAAACTAATTTAATGTTTTATAAAAAAAAAAAACACTTCAGGAAATCATCATGGTTTTATAAAAAAAATGATATTTTAATAAATTCTTTTGGATTTTATGAAAAACATTTATTTAACCGTTGTAGAATCTCAAGTAACTCCGTTCACGGTTTAGCTTTGATCTTCGCTTTTACTTTGTCGTATTTAATAATTTGATCTATGTAAGCTCTCAGTTCACCATTTTCGATGTGTGTATGCATTGCTTTTCATTCAATTGACACACACGAATATTGATCCTCATTAATTTTTAACCGAATCGTGAATGTAATCCGCAATCTTCAATATTTGATAGTTCTAAGCTTGATCACCAACTTTGATGTTTATTTCTCAATAAGAGTTTGTAACTTTTCATCCACATTCTTAATGATTGCATTATGTGTACATGGACATTTTGTGATATATGTACATCCGTAATCAACAATAATATCAACCATATCAAAACTAGGGATCTTGAGTATCACAATTAGCAATTTAGCATTCACAACTCATTGTTATCCCAACATAGATGATTAGTATCATTTCAAAACTCAAAAAAAAAAAAAAAAAAAAAAAAAATTAAGAACTTTAAGAACTCATAATAAACAATCATTTAATTAATATATTTTAGGTTTAATATTATTTAAGGGTAATTTTGTCTTCTTCGGTAAAAGTCCATCATCCCCTATAGGCTAATGTTGTTGGTTGTAGGTTAGTTTATTGAAACAAGAAACATCATTGTAGTTATGTTAGTCATTAGGGGAGGAGAGGTGGTTCACTAGTGATAGTTTCTATCACTCCTACTATCCAATCAAATCATGCCATGTCAGCACCCAATATTCTATCACTAGTGATAGAAATGTAGGGGGTGGTATCACTAGTGATGAGATTCCAATGTACAAGTATTAATGCACAATGTACAAGATACACATTCATCACCCTCCAACTTCAACGCGTTATATATATAACTCGTTATACTTGACCACGAGTGATGGGAATTGGGCGGGGCGGTGTTCCACGAGTGATACAATAGTATCACGGTATATAACTTGACCACCCCGTGTGGCCTTAGAGAGCTCGCCTTATTGATAAGGGTTTTAATTAATCACATGTATGGATTGCACAGAAACATTTGGCGTCGTTAAACTAACGACTATCTGTTTGGTTTTATCACTTGCTTTCTCTCGTGACTTGTATATTTTCAAGAATAATGTTTTCTTACATAGTGACTTAACGAAGACAGTCTACTTGGCTCAACTTACCGAATTTGTTGATTATGGCCATTTTCATGCCTTGTTCTCATGGGTTAACAATTTGATGGTGTTCCAGTTTTGCTCCGCATGCTTTTGCCGATGTTAACCGGACAAGATGCAAAGATGAGCATAGTGAATTTTGTGTGTTTATTGTGTAATAACAATTTGACTTTGTGAGTTATAGATTACAATGATTTCTTTATGATCCACCTGCTTTATTGTGTAATAATATTGTGGCCACATATTTAATAACCAATTCGTCGTTTCATAAGAGTACGACACCCTTTGAAAACTATTTGCACCTTATTCGAGATATAAGTTATCATAAACTCTTAAAGAGTTCAATACATGTCTATATATGATCATATTGTTCTTCTAATCAATGAGTTATCTTTTACTCAGTTTTATTAACTTTCATCGAAGCTTAAGTTATTATAAACATTTAAATTGCAGAGCATATCAAAATGATAATTACTTGGAAGTTTGTGTTTTATCATTTACTAGTTTGTTGAGTTGTTACTTTAGAGTTGCAACTTGCAAGTGGAGTTGAGCAATCTTTATGAATAGAGTTTTCGTATTAATGTTTTTAATACAAATTCTTTTGAAACTTCAACATCTTTCATTCTATTACCTTTTACAAACATTAATCTCTTTTCGTAGGCATTGTTATTTCATAAAAGTGATTGAACTCCATGATATAAACATTTGATCTATATCTTTCGAAGAAAGTGAAAAAGGTTAGAACACACATTTATTAAAAAATTGACATGAAAACTCAAAAAATGATGAATACATATATCTTGGAGATAGAATTAACTTTGTTTTTTTAACACAAAGTTTGTTTCTACACTATCACACCGTTTATTTAAATAACACCCCTCATTAGATTTAAACTTAAAACCTCTCCCTAAAAGATATGTATCTATACCAAATGAGCTACCCACGTTCGAATTGATTTTGTTAATAAAAGATATACCAATTTTATTTTAGTGTCTTCTAAAAATGTATAGTTTAATATAACATTTATTAGTCACTCAATTATCAAATTTGAGTTTTTACCCATTTATTGGGTTATTGTAAGTCAAATACTAAGGGGTTATTTGGCAACCTTTGTACCAGTAAGTGCTAACTTAGCAATAGGTCTGACTGGTAAGAGATTTTGAACCAATGTTAGAGGTGTGTATGGATCAGTTTTGGTTTAAAACCATAGTCATAACTAAAATGTTGGTTAATGAATAACCCTAACCATAATCAATCTGTCATGGTGGTTTTTGTTGGTTGACTTTAAAGGTTTTAGCAAGTCAATTATGGGCGGTTAACCATGAATTTGGGCTTGCCTAAAAATAGCTCAAAACAAAATAATTGTACATTATTTGGGTCTGAAAGTTTGGGCTTGAAATCTTTTACCATGTTATAAATTGTTATTACACATTTGTTATATATAAACATATTACATAGCATTAAAAATACCTATAATGTAAGACATTAATATCAATTATTACCGAATATCCAAATAAAAAGAAAACGACATGATATAACCCATATATTTAAACAAATATTCAACCAAAACGATATATATAACCCATAAATTCAAATGTTTAACAAAAAACATCAAATATTGATAAAATGATGAAAAGTCCGAAATCCAACAAAAATTCATTACATGTCGGTTCGGTTCGGTTATGGCACGTATGGAAACACTGATTACCGTAACCGACCCGCTACTTTTGGTTTTTGAAAAGCAAGTAATCAACCCACCGGTTTTTGATTTGGTTTGGTTTCAGTTACGGGTCGGTTAATTCGTTTTTTTGCACACCCCTAGCCGATGTGGTGGTGGGTCGAGAAGATGATGCGTGAATGGCTGGGTGAATGGCACAACAATTTCTTGGAAGTCGACTAAGCAAACACTTACAACAACATCATCAAAGCATGCCAAACTGATAGCATTGTATGATGCTAGTCGAGAATGCATGTGGTTGAGATCAATGATTAATCACATACAAGAACCATGCGGATTAGAACATATCAAGAAGGAGCTGAAGATTATTTATGAAGACAACGCTGCTTACATAGCTCATATCAGAGAATGTTACATCAAGGGTGATCGAACAAAGCACATCTCACCAAAGTTCTTCTCAACATATGACTTGCAGAAAGAAGGGGAAATTGATGTTCGCCAGATCAAGTCAAGTGAAAATTTAGCTGACTTGTTCACAAAATCTTTACCTAGAAGCAGTTTCGAGCAACTATCACACAAGATCGGGCTTCGCAGATTGAAAGATGTTTGTTAAATTCAGGGGGAGAATTATACACGCTGTACCCTTTTCCTTGACTAAGTTTTTTTCCTATTGGGTTTTCTTAGTAATGTTTTTAACGAGACAACACAACTGGTCCAGCAGTATTCGTTTATCTCATAGGTCCTGAAGTACCGATTTAATATAATCCTAAAGCATGCTGTTAATATTGTATAATGAATAGTAATGTATATCTGAGGGGGAGTGTTATTAACCAGATATACATACATAATACATCTTGTGGGTTTTTCTCCTCCCAATAACCGTTTGGCAGTTATAATACAAATTCTCAAGAGATTCTATACAATTTCCATTGTTTTCTATCAATTACTAGGAGGATTACAAAAGAAATACCACAAATGAGGTAGTGGTGGAGTGGTTGGGGAAATATTTGGTGTTCCTTGTGACCCAGGTTTGACTCCCACTCTCCCCATTATTTAATGCGGCATCCAGGTGAAGGGCGAATACGGGTGACGCTAGTTCGTCTTGGATGGGAGGCGACGTTTTCCCAATTATTCTACCATCGTGCCTTCGGACGAGTGGAGGTTGGATTTCCGCATATTTAGGAGAGCTAAAGGGCTGACAACGTCTAGTATTACGGTGGTTGACACGTCCTTTGTTGCTGTTTAAAAGAAAAAACAAAAGTGATACCCAATAATTACACGTGTTAAACTTTCATTCTCAAATAATACAACCATACATGGTGGTCTTCTCTTGGGCCAATAGATTCTTGTTCCCGTGGTTTTCTTTATTGTTACTTTTTTTTTATTGTTTTCTTTATTGTTACTTAACCACCCCACCTCAACCCCCCCACCCCCCAACTCCTCCCCACAAACTCTCTTTATAAACCCCACCCCATTTCTTTCCATTTCCTCCAGCCACCCTACCTCCACCGTCCGTACCAACTCCGGCCAAAACTAACAAACAAATGGAATCAACCACCACAAGAAGACCCCTTTTTCTTGAGGAAACCAACGGTCTTGCTTCCATTTCCGATGAGTTTTCACCCTCACAATCACCTTCAATTTCAAGACCCTTATACTCTCCAAGAAAAGCTTCTCTTAAAAACCTTTCTTCTTTTTCATCTCCAAGATCTGGCCGGTTTTTACATGGTAGATTTGAAGAACAACAACCTCATTTCTTGGATGCCTGTTTTCTTTGCAAAAAACCACTTGGTCATAACAGAGACATCTTCATGTACAGGTAAAATTGGCTCAAATCTCATCAAAGTTTTCGGTTTTTTGTGGTTAATTGAATTGATTTGAGTCATATCTCAAATGGGTATTTATTTTTTTCCCAATTTTAATTTGGGCTTTTGATAATTTTGTTGAACAAATCTGGAAACAGAGGAACAGAGGAAACTCTGTTTCTTGATTTGTTTCTAAATTTTAACCAAAAGTTGCCGATTTTGGACGATTTTTAAGATGGATTGTTTTGATCTTTTTGTTTCTAATCTGGGGTTTGAATAAAGTTTCGATTTTTATCAAAATCAATGACCAAATATGGTTGATTTTACAACAGGAAGAAACAAATCTTGAAACTCTGTTTCTTGATTATTATTATTATTTTTTTATAAAAAAAGTTGCCGATTTTGGACAATTTGCAACATGGGTTTGTTTGATTTTTTCATTTCTAATCTGGGGTTTGAATAAAGTTTCATTTTTTATCAAAACAATGATCAAATCTGGTCCATCTGGATGATTATTTTACATGGGTATGCTCTGTTTTCATTTCTTGATATGTGTTCTTGATGAATTTGCAGAGGTGACACACCATTCTGTAGTGAAGATTGTAGATCAGAACAGATTTACATCGATGAAACCAAACAAAAAACCAAGAATCTTTCTGCTTCAATGAGAGCTTTGAGGAAGAAAGAACAAAAAGAAAACGAAACTTCCCAAAAATACCCTTTTCGTTCTGGTGCCGTAGTGGCTGCTTAACCAGTAATTTGGTTCTAATTCAAGGGTAAAATGGGAAAATTTTGTCTTTTATAGAAGCACGTGACTTGAGCATGCACTACTTTTTTTCTTTTTTTTTATTTACCTTGGGAGTTTTTACCGTGGTAAAAAAGAAAATCATGGTGGGAAGTAGTACCATCAGTCTATGGTCAATGAAGTATAGTACAAGTGGTTAATGCATAAAGTTAGTGTACTAGCTAATCTTGTACTTGTAGTACATATATGATGCATAATAGTAACAAGTCCTTTATGCAACCATTTTTGTTGTGTGTTTGGCCTTTTCTTTTGTATGGAAATCACTTACAATACCAATTTCTGTTTGGTATTATCAAATTATTATTGGTTTACAATTTATGCAAAATAATAATAATTAATTGTTACCATCCTTGTGACCAATTTGCAAAGGTTTTGTCCTTTTTATAACTAAAGAGCAATCAAGAGATTTTGTTTTCTATAGGATTAAGATACAGAAAGCTTAGTCACATACAACTATATATGAAAGAACTGATTAATCAAACCAGAACTGAATTAAGCGACAAAACCGAAATTGACAATCAAATTACATCAAACATATTAACCGAATTGCGTCTAACTTGTACGAATGTTTGTTATTAGATTTATGGGTCAAGTTGATTGAATGTCACGTGTGATTTTCCTCTTTAAGTCTCTATCGAGGATCGAATGCGAGTAAAAGTTCATACATGATTAAGTATTCATGCATAGTATAGCAATTTTTTTTTTTACATTTTTTGTTATATTACTAAAAACTAAAAATGTATAAAACATACTTAGAAAAAACTATCTTCATCTTCATGATTTTCTTTTATTTTACTTTCAAACACTTGTAAAATTGGGGTTCATACTAACAAATTGTTTGCTTTAGTCACAAGCAGCTTGTAACATATATGTTTAGTTAACATGAGTGGAAACTTTCCTATAAGGCCACCAATCTTAGACTGTTCAAACCTAAAGACGTTTATGTAGAGTTTTTGAATCAAGTTAACTCTGATTTAGGCTCGAGCCAACAATAATATGATTCGAGCCGAGCTGGCTCGACTTGATACTGCTAACTCAAGTTGCTTGTGAATCGACAAGCTGACTCACTTTTCTCAGTTTTGTTGATTTTTCATACCTATTTCAAATTGTGCAAGCCTTAAATTATACCAAATCAAACTATCAAGGAATAGGTAATTTATATGATCAAATTGTTTGTGGTTTGCATTATAGGAATTACCATGCTGTCCATTAATAAGGGTGAGCAAATTAACCGTCATAATCGAACGATTTTAACCATTAACCAACATAATCAATGGTTATTGTTATGGTTATGAAATGTGTTTAACCGACCGAGTGGTTATGGTTATGGTTATGAAGCTTTGGTTAACCGATATAACCGAACCGAACTTATAATGTTAAGTCTGTGTAATAGATTTTCGTTTAACACTAACCAAGCAAAGGTTTTTTATTAGTATAAAAGTATGAATGATTTAATGTAGGTGCCATTTATTTTGATAAAGAATTGTACTTCTAATCAAAGACTTAAGTATTTTTTTTTGTTGAGAAATATCACATTAAAAGGGATCCCACATTGGTAGTTTAACCAAAAATTGTAGTCTTGATCATCTTATTAAAAAAAAAAAAAAAAAACCAAAGCTAAGTCCAACATGGTTGGTTTCATTTTTTATTTGTATATCCATCGATTTAAAAGTTTTGAACTTTAGCCGAAAGTTAGTTTTAGTTAAAGTTTTTGGTTAATAACTGAACCATAACCAAATTCATAACCGATTAACTATAACCAAATTTGGTTATGGAAATCCCATAACCGAAACTAGCAGTTATGATTATGATTAATGGTAAAAACTGAACCAAAACGATCCATTGACACCCCTAATTAAAATAAAGAAAATTACATGAGAATGCCTAGGTAAACAGGTAACAAGATGCGTCAGAATCCCTTTTTGAATAGCAAATACAATTCTACCGAAAACAAAACCTTGGTTCTTTGACGTCGAGAAATTGTTGTGACCTTACGACAAGTTCAGAAACAAATAAGTTTGAGAGGCATATTAGCTTACTAGAGCAAAATGAATAACTTATTAGAGCCAAATAAGTTTGAGAGCCACATTAGCTTTTGTGTTTATATACGTGAGCTGGATTTATTTTGACCTTAGCTAAAAACTTCATATGAGTCAGCTAGTTCAAAGCAAATTAATTTTGGGTTCTATACTAGAGAGCAACTTTCGACTTAAAAAATTTACACCATCCAACAAGTTCTAACCAAATCAGCGTTTTAAGACCGTGGGGTATGGTGGGGCGTGGGTTGGGGGCATGGTGCGACATATGGACTATGGGACACCCAAGACCAAAAGCCAATTTCAAAGGGGTATGGTGGGGCGTGGGTTGGGTGGCGTGGAAAAAAAACCAATTTCAAAGGGCTAGTGTTCTTGGCCAATGAGATTCCGCCATGTCATGTGGTAGCCCCGCACCACGCCCGGCCTTAAACTCCCGCCCAAGGGGCCACGCCCAAACCCAAGCCCACCCGGGGTGGTGACTTAAGCGTTTTTCTCCAACCCACGCCCCAACCCCCGCCTCGTACCCCATAATCTAACGAGCTAATGTATACTAGAAGATGAGGAAGCTATCATTTGAAAATCTTTAATATAAAGAATTATTTATTTAAGAAAGCCCTAGACTAGATGTGATAATGTATCTCAAGGGCTATGATCATTTATAGGTATTTTCCTACAAGGTCACTCATATTGGATTGCTCTTGCCTAAACATACTTATTTAGAGAGTGTGAGAGTCATGGTTGAGATATGATTCATCACGTAGGAACATGAATGGAAGGCTATAATGTCACACCCCGATTTCCACGTGTCACCGGTGGGCCCGGTGGGGGAGTATCGTGACGTCATGGTTGGCAACGTAATAGTCAAACAACACAATATTAATATGCACAGCGGAAGCAATTTAAAATATGATACAACCGAATTTATTTATTGTAATCAAAGTCACAATATCCGGATGTTTATCCACAGTAGGATCGAAATAAAATAACATTAATGGTTCAACAGACTTCAGGCATCTTAAGCTTGCGAGACTTCTAATGATGCTAAGGAGAAATCCCAGCCAATTTCGCTTAGTACCTGCATTTAATCTTTTTGGGAAAATACGTCAGTTTACACTGGTAAATACATTCAACTGACTCATTTTGGAAATGATTGAAAATTGGTTTGGATGCACATGGCATAAACATTTTTATTTAACTTGGGAGAATTATTTAATATTATAATCTTGTGAACGAATTACATATTACTTGTGCGTTCAGTAGCCCGGATCAAGTCCGGGTTAAAGATCAATAGACACACCACAATATTGAGTTATACACTGACGGGTGTACGCCTACACCCCGTGCTCAGGTCGTGGCCATCTCGTAAGATGATGCCAAGGATATTCGGGACATGGTCATTAACCCCCCAAAGGCTTTAAGTAACCAGACTGTTTAAACGAGCCGATCAAATTATTCAACTACCCACTTTAACGGTGGAGATTTGATGCCCGATCAAGCGGTATGCTATATACCGTAACCCAAGCCCGTATAGGGAAAATAAGTCAAAAGTATTTACCTGAGCAAGTATTAATCACAATAAGCAAAATGCACGTAGCTTTTACTGGTTCTCTGATGTCTGTCGTAATGGACATGCAAAAACCTATTTAAACTATTAGTATAGAATAAGCAGGGTATCGAACCAAGGGAGGACTGTGGAAAGCGTTTTTATGCTAAGTATTGATTAACGGTTACTAAATTGAGAAATCGGGTTGTTTGATTATGTAAAAAAAAACTAAATTAAACAAGTGAAAATTGTGATTTAATTCAATGGGAGAAAAGATGGTTCCTCCAGATTTCAGGTTTGCAAACAAGTTCAGTTATGTGTTTAATCAAAACATTCACATAGACATAAATGTTTAACCTAATTAACCAATTGTGATAACCAACGACTAAGTACTCCGGTCAATACATAACGGGAGGTTATCGAATGATTATCAATTACAATTACAAACCCTAATCCCATGTCAAAAATATCCCAATTACTAGAACTCTCGGGAACTGAATGCTTAGAAATCAAGGTTTAAATAAATGCAACCAGTTACAATCAGTCAATTAAATCCATGGTGAAAAGCATCGGATGCTTAGATCACCAAGTTACAATGATTAAAAACACATAAAAGTACCTAATTACACAAACCCTCCATCCGGAGGAAACCACAAAAAGTTTAGCCGCTCATCTCGCACGAAGAATCTTCAAAAGCTTGAATTGATGAAGAACTCATGGTTGATTCGGTGATGGAATTGAGAATCTTGATGGAATTGGATGGAAAAAAACTTGAATCTTGAGTATCTTGAAGCCTAGGATCGATTGTGTGTGATAGATAATGAGAAACTAGGGTTTTTATCTTATAAAACCCTCTAAAATAAGCCCAATTCGCGCTCCCCTATTGCCCAGCTTCACCCACAGTTCAGAACCGTGGGTCACAGTTTACCTTTGCTGCACTAACAGGGATTCTGAACAGGGAGTCACAGTCTGAAGTGGGGGTCACGGTATAGACTTGCTGTTGGTTTTATAACTATACACTCCTGAACCATGACCCATGGTTTACAAACCATGGGTAAGAACGTGAATTGCAACACTTTTCTCCAACAATTGTGCAACTTTCATAGAATGGCAAGATTGGTCCCCCAACTAAACTCCCATCATCTTCTTAACATTTACCCATCATATAACTTTCGTTTAATGACCCGGAGACCCCTCAAACTTCAATATCACTTATGTCTTCAATATTTCAACTATGATTAACTTCCAATTAATTACCAAACGGCCCCTATACTTTGTAGAATCTCATCTCTTGCACATTTAGACACAAAGTAATTTCCAATTAAGTACCGAATGGTCCCTGTACTTTGTTCTTTCATACTCCTTTCACTCGTGAGCCTTCATATCACCCGAGCAAACTTCAATATTCATCCTCGAGCTGCAATATCCCATCCAAAGCTCACAACTTCATCTTTAACCATCGTAAATGCACCGATTTACGTGTTTTACCTACAAATCACCAAAATCTCATAGTTACTTCATTCCAAGCAAATAGACACATCAAATACACATAAAACATGATAATTAACCACTCTAAAGCTCGGGTTTCACCCTCTCCATCACATTCCCACACTTACCTTTGCTTGTCCCCAAGCAAACCAACTAGAACTAGTCACCATAGCAACAACACCTCTAAACTCCCTAACCGGTTCAACCTGTTCAGTCCCAAGTCATACTCATCCCATAGACTGACACAATCGAGATTGACAGTCTGACAAGTAATTGATGCACTAAAAAAAACTTAAGACTTGTCTATCTAAAACTAACATGTTTACAATTAGACACATGCTACACACCCCTCACAATGTACTCTCCTCTCGGGTTAATATCTGAACTAGCGTGTAATGTGCTAGTATATAAAACACTCAAAAAGCAAACATGAAATCCTGCAATCATAAGCTTGTATGACAATCACACCTCCACTGTATCATCTAACATGGCACACATCAAAAGGACTTTCAGGTTTTGGGCTTAGGGTAAAGGTAGGAAATTATTTTTGGGTTCTTTTTCTTTTCTAGTTGGCTCACAAACAATAACCAAACCGTGATAAATTTATTCAAACACAACTTATACTTTTGGGTTGGTTTCTACCCAAGAACATAGACGATAATCATACACTTCTATTTTTTTTTCCTTTTCTTTTTCATTTTCCTTCACATATTTTTCTATTTTTTTTTCTCTTTTTTTTCATTTTTTTCTTCTTTTTTCTTTCATAACAATATCATCACGGTCGGTTTTTCACAGTAGATAACGGGCGAACAAACGAAAGGTAGTTAGGCTCAACAGGGCTACTAATGGAAATTTGGTGAATAACACAAAAGAAACACAAACACACAGGGTGTAACGGAAATCCTAATGCCTTTATCATATATGTGCACATGTCAAACCCACAGTCTTAGCATGCATCGAATCATACAAGTTCTAACACAGAATAACACGTAGCCTGCACTCAACAAATGAATTTATCATATAATGTATCCTATCCGTCTACAGGCTCAAGATCTCACCAAGAAAAGGTAAAAAGGTTGACGACATGTAGCATATGCAATTAAAACATGTTACCCCTAGATAGACATCTCTTTTCAACTCATTTCCTATAAAACGCTTGTCAAACCTACTCTCATGAAACTTAAGGGGATAACCATGACAAGGGACTAATCTAGCTTACTACCGGTAAGAAGCCTATTAGTGATTGAAGCTTTAGGTTTTCGTATCCAATTAGCTTGTTTAAGACGATGAAAAATTTCAAAATTTTCAATTTTTTCCAATTTTCATCGATTTCAACCACTTTCAATCGCTTCAAAGCTTTATCCACAAATCCTTTCCCGGGCTCCCCCATCCCCACACTTGGGATACATTGTCCCCAATGTATGGTGCTTTTAAAATATAGCCCGGGAAAACAAACCAGCTATCCTAAATGAGCGGCTAACTCAGAACAAAACAAAACAAACGCATCCCCTAAACAAAACCAAGGTTCACACCACCAAAAACAACAAAACACACCAATAACAAAGTAAGATAGATAAACACATGCACCTGATCATGTGTCTGTAGTGATGTGGCTGTTGTGCTTTAACCGGAATAGATGCATTCCATAGATTCTTTGATATCTCACCAGGGATGTTGCAAAACATCCCCACACTTGAATTGTTGCATCCGTGATGATTGAATCAAGAACCTGTCAAAACACAAACACAACACCAAAACAAAACAACACAAAACAAGGTACACTGCTCTACATCCTCGGGCTGCCTCCCGAGAGCGCTAAGTTTTAGGTCTTCAGCCAGACCGTACCTGATGTACTCAGGGAGGTTCATCTGAACGCTTCCCTCCCCATTTCTCTCCATACATCATTGTCCAATCTTGTTGGAGGTTCGTAGCTCCACGCCAGTTGAGTTCAACCTCAGCCTTGTTGCTCCACTCACTCCCACCATCGGGTGGTTTTCCTGCAATTGCTCTTCCTCTCACAGCTGTCTTGTTCACCTGCCTTCCATCATTCGTTAACTCAAACCTGCAAAAATTACCTCCACTCGAACCAATATCATTAGTAGCACCTGTGGGACTCACATCATTCAGAAGATCATAAGCAATAGATTTCAAAAATACATTGAAATACAGCTTACGATTCTTGTAACTTAAAATTACCATCCCATTCCTGCAGTCGATTTGTGCATTTGCTGTATACAGAAACGGGCGACCCAAAATTACCTTCGGTTGTGCGTAGGTCGGTGCATGTGCATAATCAACCACCATAAAATCGACCGAGTAGTAGAACTCACCGAGCTGAATTACGACATCCTTTACAACCCCTCGAGGTTGCTTTAAACTTGCATCCGCAAACATGGCCATTTGATCAATTGCGTGTAACGGACCAAAGTCGTACTGGTCATAAAGGCTACCGGGAAGAACACTCATCCCAGCTCCATAATCCAACAATGCCTTGTGGATTTTGAACTTTCCCACTCGAATCGGAATGACCGGCTCTCCTGAGTCACACCCATCCCCATCCTCATTTGCGCCACTTAAACCTGCAATCACATGGGAAACAGAAGAAGTTAAAAATTTATCATTCAAATTGTTTTTAGGAACGAAACTTACCCCGCTGACTGGTATATTCTTCCCGTGCTTGGGGTTCGTTTGAGTGTCACTGGGAAGCTTCCCGTTTTGCTGCTTCAACTCCTTCACATCGGTTGCAACTTGGGCCATTTGTGTGGTTAATGATTGAACGGCTTTCTCTCGCATCTCCTCCTTCTGAGCAAGATTTTTCAATTCAAGTCTTTGACTCTGTAAGTCGAGCTGAATTGATTTCAACATCTCCATCATATCGTTACCCCCCGAAGTGTTAGACGACCCAGCTTGTCCTCTTTGATCATTTTGGTAGCCACCTTGAAAGTTGCCCTGAAATCTGTTCTGATTGAAGTTTCTTTGACCACCAGACTGATTGTTGCCTTGAAATCCCGGATTTTGATGATTATTCGCATTCCCATAGCTAAAATTCAGGTGATTTCTAAGGCCCGGGTGATATGTGTTGGATTGCATGTTGAAATTTCTTCCACCACCCCCACCTTGCACATAGTTCACATCTTCATTTTCACCAATTATGCCTGGGCATTGATCCGCTATATGCCCCTAGATCTCCACAATGTCCACACAATGGAAACTGACCATTTACCTCCGGTGGATTCTCTACTGCTCTCACTGTCGAATGTCGTGCACTTCTAGAAGATTGAGCTTTGCGTTTTGACGCCCTTGCGTTTCTCTCCAAATATTCCCAATCATCTTCTTCGTAATTCATTCCAAAAGTACCATTGGATATTGAATTTACATCCCTGGCATCTTCATTTGTTAGGCCTTCGTGGAATGTATTAATGAGCTCCCATAAATATATCTCATGATGTGGACAGTTCTTGAGCATCATTTTGAAACGATTGAACGCTTCGTGAAATAACTCACCGGGCTGTTGTCGAAACGCTCGAATATCTTTCCTTGCATTGTTAGTACGCAAATGAGTATAGAACTCATCTAAAAATTGTTGTTGCATGTCGCCCCATGTGAAGATCGAAGCTGACGGTAACGAATGAAACCATTGCTGTGCTTTGTCTTCAAGTGTGAATTGGAAAAGTACCAATTTCACATCATCAACTGAGAAACCTTGGCTGCTGATTGTGTTGCAACGTGCATCATATGCAGCAATGTGTAAATATGGTTCTTCATGTGCATGACCATGAAACTTAGGCAGACTAGATATTGATTGCGTTCTTACTTCGAATGACCGCCCTCCTTGTAATTGCGGGATTACAACCGGTGATGGGTTGTTAACTATAGCAGGCCTGAAGTGGCTCTCTATACCTCGAACTGGACCTTGATTATTTCGTCGTGGAATTCCTTCCGGTAAAATCACCGGTCGGTGTAGGTTTCGTGGCAGCGGTCTTGCCTGACCTTGCATCTGAGGTACCGGTGGTGGTAGTGGAATATCCACCACCGGCCTTCTCGGATCAGGCTGCTGATTGAGTGGGTCAGGTTGAAGATATTGTTGTGGTATCTGTTGTTGTATTGGCATTGGTTGCACATATTGTTGATACCCTACGTTCCCTTTGTTGACTCTCTCGGCCGCACCCAATCCGACTGTTTGCCTCTCATAGCTACCCGTGTTAACCACTTGTCTCTCGTTCTGACCCTCGTAGTTATCATATTCCTCATAGCCATCATCAAAATCTCCTGAGTTATTTCCTTGATCATAGATGGTTGATCTACAAAGATTTGGCATTGGCTGACTTTGCTGTGAAATAACCGGACGGGCGGCTGGTGGAATTGATGTTGCATTAGGTGCTTGAGTTTGACTCGGTAATGGAGTGTCATCAGGAATGATTCTAACGTAAGGAGACGACTGCTGTAAATTAACAGTCTGACCGTAGGTTGGGTGTTGAAGAGATGTTGCTTGGGTAGAAGTTGGTTGAATGTTATCAAGGTTTGGGAAAAAGGTTGAGAATGATGGTACTGGAGATGTAGAAGTAGGTTGTGTAGACTGTGGTGGTGGTGGTATGGTAGTGTTTGGTGAAGGTTGGGTAGGTGTTGGCGAGAATTGTTGCGGTTGTGAAGTTGCGGGTTGTTTCTCCGGTGTTGCTAAGTTCTCCATTGTTTTAAATGTTGGTATAGGTGATTGTAGGATCTTGTTCTCACGATGTAGTACTCGCTTTGTATGCTTTACTGTTCTCTCGATCTCTGGGTCGAACACTAATGGTGATGACTTCCCGAAATTCCGAGTGTGATGCATACACTTCCTAGATCACCTGCACAAACAAAAACAAGAAAACCTCGCGTAAATCCGAACAAAACAGAACTAACTAAAAAGACACTATTTTTGGATTTTTGTATATTTAACTAAACTAGAACTTAACACTAAGCACTTTGCGCACGCCAATTTCGCTTAGTACCTGCATTTAATCTTTTTGGGAAAATACGTCAGTTTACACTGGTAAATACATTCAACTGACTCATTTTGGAAATGATTGAAAATTGGTTTGGATGCACATGGCATAAACATTTTTATTTAACTTGGGAGAATTATTTAATATTATAATCTTGTGAACGAATTACATATTACTTGTGCGTTCAGTAGCCCGGATCAAGTCCGGGTTAAAGATCAATAGACACACCACAATATTGAGTTATACACTGACGGGTGTACGCCTACACCCCGTGCTCAGGTCGTGGCCATCTCGTAAGATGATGCCAAGGATATTCGGGACATGGTCATTAACCCCCCAAAGGCTTTAAGTAACCAGACTGTTTAAACGAGCCGATCAAATTATTCAACTACCCACTTTAACGGTGGAGATTTGATGCCCGATCAAGCGGTATGCTATATACCGTAACCCAAGCCCGTATAGGGAAAATAAGTCAAAAGTATTTACCTGAGCAAGTATTAATCACAATAAGCAAAATGCACGTAGCTTTTACTGGTTCTCTGATGTCTGTCGTAATGGACATGCAAAAACCTATTTAAACTATTAGTATAGAATAAGCAGGGTATCGAACCAAGGGAGGACTGTGGAAAGCGTTTTTATGCTAAGTATTGATTAACGGTTACTAAATTGAGAAATCGGGTTGTTTGATTATGTAAAAAAAAACTAAATTAAACAAGTGAAAATTGTGATTTAATTCAATGGGAGAAAAGATGGTTCCTCCAGATTTCAGGTTTGCAAACAAGTTCAGTTATGTGTTTAATCAAAACATTCACATAGACATAAATGTTTAACCTAATTAACCAATTGTGATAACCAACGACTAAGTACTCCGGTCAATACATAACGGGAGGTTATCGAATGATTATCAATTACAATTACAAACCCTAATCCCATGTCAAAAATATCCCAATTACTAGAACTCTCGGGAACTGAATGCTTAGAAATCAAGGTTTAAATAAATGCAACCAGTTACAATCAGTCAATTAAATCCATGGTGAAAAGCATCGGATGCTTAGATCACCAAGTTACAATGATTAAAAACACATAAAAGTACCTAATTACACAAACCCTCCATCCGGAGGAAACCACAAAAAGTTTAGCCGCTCATCTCGCACGAAGAATCTTCAAAAGCTTGAATTGATGAAGAACTCATGGTTGATTCGGTGATGGAATTGAGAATCTTGATGGAATTGGATGGAAAAAAACTTGAATCTTGAGTATCTTGAAGCCTAGGATCGATTGTGTGTGATAGATAATGAGAAACTAGGGTTTTTATCTTATAAAACCCTCTAAAATAAGCCCAATTCGCGCTCCCCTATTGCCCAGCTTCACCCACAGTTCAGAACCGTGGGTCACAGTTTACCTTTGCTGCACTAACAGGGATTCTGAACAGGGAGTCACAGTCTGAAGTGGGGGTCACGGTATAGACTTGCTGTTGGTTTTATAACTATACACTCCTGAACCATGACCCATGGTTTACAAACCATGGGTAAGAACGTGAATTGCAACACTTTTCTCCAACAATTGTGCAACTTTCATAGAATGGCAAGATTGGTCCCCCAACTAAACTCCCATCATCTTCTTAACATTTACCCATCATATAACTTTCGTTTAATGACCCGGAGACCCCTCAAACTTCAATATCACTTATGTCTTCAATATTTCAACTATGATTAACTTCCAATTAATTACCAAACGGCCCCTATACTTTGTAGAATCTCATCTCTTGCACATTTAGACACAAAGTAACTTCCAATTAAGTACCGAATGGTCCCTGTACTTTGTTCTTTCATACTCCTTTCACTCGTGAGCCTTCATATCACCCGAGCAAACTTCAATATTCATCCTCGAGCTGCAATATCCCATCCAAAGCTCACAACTTCATCTTTAACCATCGTAAATGCACCGATTTACGTGTTTTACCTACAAATCACCAAAATCTCATAGTTACTTCATTCCAAGCAAATAGACACATCGAATACACATAAAACATGATAATTAACCACTCTAAAGCTCGGGTTTCACCCTCTCCATCACATTCCCACACTTACCTTTGCTTGTCCCCAAGCAAACCAACTAGAATTAGTCACCATAGCAACAACACCTCTAAACTCCCTAACCGGTTCAACCTGTTCAGTCCCAAGTCATACTCATCCCATAGACTGACACAATCGAGATTGACAGTCTGACAAGTAATTGATGCACTAAAAAAAACTTAAGACTTGTCTATCTAAAACTAACATGTTTACAATTAGACACATGCTACACACCCCTCACAATGTACTCTCCTCTCGGGTTAATATCTGAACTAGCGTGTAATGTGCTAGTATATAAAACACTCAAAAAGCAAACATGAAATCCTGCAATCATAAGCTTGTATGACAATCACACCTCCACTGTATCATCTAACATGGCACACATCAAAAGGACTTTCAGGTTTTGGGCTTAGGGTAAAGGTAGGAAATTATTTTTGGGTTCTTTTTCTTTTCTAGTTGGCTCACAAACAATAACCAAACCGTGATAAATTTATTCAAACACAACTTATACTTTTGGGTTGGTTTCTACCCAAGAACATAGACGATAATCATACACTTCTATTTTTTTTCCTTTTCTTTTTCATTTTCCTTCACATATTTTTCTATTTTTTTTTTCTCTTTTTTTTCATTTTTTTCTTCTTTTTTCTTTCATAACAATATCATCACGGTCGGTTTTTCACAGTAGATAACGGGCGAACAAACGAAAGGTAGTTAGGCTCAACAGGGCTACTAATGGAAATTTGGTGAATAACACAAAAGAAACACAAACACACAGGGTGTAACGGAAATCCTAATGCCTTTATCATATATGTGCACATGTCAAACCCACAGTCTTAGCATGCATCGAATCATACAAGTTCTAACACAGAATAACACGTAGCCTGCACTCAACAAATGAATTTATCATATAATGTATCCTATCCGTCTACAGGCTCAAGATCTCACCAAGAAAAGGTAAAAAGGTTGACGACATGTAGCATATGCAATTAAAACATGTTACCCCTAGATAGACATCTCTTTTCAACTCATTTCCTATAAAACGCTTGTCAAAATATTCTAATTTGCCTAAAATATCAGTAGGTATCAACCCGGGTATGTTCAATATGATTTTAAAACATACTATGCGCTTAAAACGCTAAATAAGGCGATTAAAGGCCATTTCCGGGTTCGATACTTAAATCTGATATTTTTATATTTCCAGAAGGCTTAAAATAATTTATTTATCATATGTGATCAGTAGCAAAAGGTTTGGAGTCGTTTAGATATGTAAAACTCATTTTATGGCCCGTTAGGGCAAAACCGACATTTACCGGATTAAGCCTACGACCACTAGTTATGCTCAGCCTAAAATTTATTAAAAATCTTTAAAATTCCCAAAATAATATATTACATCACTGGGTATTAAGTTTGATACCAAAAAGTAGGCTTAACTAGGCTATACGCTAATTACGCCGTTTTATTAACATAAAGCATTAATTTTGCGATAATGAGCATAACTCTTAATCTACAAGTCAAACTGATGTCAAACTTTGCATACAAGTTTATATATCTGTATTTAAGGTTTCTACACTTTTACATTTTCATAAATCACGTTTTAAAGTAATAAGGGCATAATGGTCAACATATGAGCAATTAACGGAAACATGCATATTAATTGGATAACTAATGAACCAAGGTGTATAATCACAGAGGGTTGTTCTAACATGTAACCTAGTGCAATTAAAGCTCTGAGGCATTTCTAAAACATGCCTTAACGGGTCAGAATTGAAAGTCAAAGTGAAAGTCAAACTATGTGACTTTCGGTTCCGAACCGGGTCTAAACAGGAATTTGTCGGGTTGAACATGTTTAGACATGTTCTTACACTTATTACCAAGTTCTAACAATGATCCAACAGGTTGTATATGATCTACAATTTTAATTATGCATAAATGGCATTTTAGACTTCCTGTTGACTTTTTAAATATAGGTTTGACCCGACTTTTGACCTGGTTAGAGTGGTGATCAGGGGAAAACCTTTTGAGGTTTTATTACCCACATAAATACCAAGCTATAACTACTTTTAATTCGAGATATGACTGAGCCATTGTTGACTAATCTCGAAGTCAAACCGTAATTACGACGGTTTGACTTTTAGCTAATTAACTAAGCTAAAACTAATTAGAGAAGGTTAGGCAACTTACAAAGGTCCTAAGCTTGATTAAGAACACTTGAGAGAAGGCTTTGAGTTCCAGAAGTGCTCCAAGAATGCAGATGAAGTTGTGAATTGAATGTTGCAACTCATGAGCTTTATATAGTGAACTAACGCACCATAAAGTGTTGACAACAAAGTCTAGCACTTACCACAACATTCCCACAGGTGTCCTACATGTTTAGGGGTTGTTTAGGGGCCATGGGAGATGAGGAAAACCGTTTAAATGGTCAAGAATGCGTTTAAACAGCAAACAACAACATTTTGGTCGCTGGCATGACCCTTGCGCACCGTAAGGGTAAAGTCTTGCGGTGCGCAAGGCTTCCCCAACAGCCCAAAAACTTTGTTCTTTCAGCCATTCGAAAGGGCAACCTCTTTTCCGAGTTTGGGACATTGTTTTATCAATTTGGGAGCTCCAATATGGGTCTTTAACTGTTGGATACCCTACCATTTGAGTTTGTTTGCTTGTATCCTCTATAAAAGTACCGAAAACTAAGGGTTACCGTAGGAATTTCTTCGTAGGAGTCCACCAATTGAATTGTGAATCATTCATTACTATAATTCACTGAACTTGAACATATACTAGATGTTTTTAATATGATTTGAGTCTTGGGATTTACTACGAGGTCGTTCAGAGGTGCAAAAGTTAACATGACGACACTTTTAAATCCTGTCAAACATCTTTATTAAATCCGGGTTTACAACGCGTTTTGTCTTACATGACATGTGTCGTTTTATTATTTAACATGAATTTTCGAGGTGTTACAACCTCACCCCCTTAAAATAAATCTCGACCCGATATTTACTGAAACAAATGAGGGTACTTTTCTTTCATGGTGGATTCAACCTCCCACGTATACTCGGGACCTCTACGGGCATCCCATTTGACCTTTACAATAGGTACATGCTTTCTTCGAAGCTTCTTTACCTGTCGATCTTCAATCGACAAAGGTTTTTCCACAAATTTTAAGCTCTCATCTATATGCACATCTGTGTGTGGTATAACCAGTGATTCGTCAGCGAAACACTTTTTCAGATTGCAGATGTGGAACACATTGTGAATTCCACTGAGCTCTTCTGGTAAGTTCAACTTATAGGCAACTGACCCGACACGTTCGATAACCTCGAAAGGTCCTATGTATCTCGGGCTTAGCTTGCCTTTCTTACCAAACCGCATCACTCCCTTCCAGGGCGACACTTTAAGTAGGACTTTGTCACCTACTTCGAAGTGAAAATCCTTACGCTTCGGATCAGCGTAACTCTTCTGCCTATCCCGGGCAGCTTTGAGACAGTCACGAATCTGGACAATTTTGTCCGTCGTTTCGAACACTATCTCTGGTCCCGATAATTGGACATCTCCAACTTCCGCCCAACAAACTGGCGTTCTACACTTTCTACCGTATAATGCCTCAAAAGGCGCAACCTTTATGCTGGTGTGGTAGCTATTGTTGTAGGAGAATTCGATTAATGGTAGGTTTTTATCCCAACTACCACCTAAATCGATCGCACATGCACGTAGCATGTCTTCCAACGTTTGAATAGTACGTTCACTCTGACCGTCTGTCTGAGGATGGTAAGCCGTACTAAAGTTCAAACGTGTGCCCAAAGATTGTTGGAAACTCTTCCAAAAATGCGACGTATATCTAGTATCTCTATCAGAGATAATAGCTACAGGTATGCCATGTAAGGCTACAATCTTATCCACGTATAACTGGGCTAACATATCGGAGCTATAAGTCTCCTTGATGGGTAAGAAATGAGCTGACTTAGTCAGTCTGTCAACTATAACCCATATTGTATCATTGCCTTTCCTTGTCTTAGGTAACTTGGTAATAAAATCCATCGTCACCATTTCCCACTTCCATGTAGGAAGTTCAGGCTGTTGTAGCAAGCCAGACGGCTTTTGATGCTCGGCTTTGACTTACGCACATGTCAAGCATTTTGCTACATGGGCGGCTACAGACTTTTTCAAGCCTATCCACCAATAATTTGCCCTTAGATCCTGGTACATCTTATCAGCTCCAGGATGAACGGAGTATTTGGAACTATGGGCTTCCTGGAGAATGACATCACGAAGTCCTCCATAAATTGGAACCCATATTCGTCCGTTTAATTTCAAAAGTCCGTCCTTACTAAGGGTTAACTGCTCCTCAGTCACTCCTAACTTTTCATTAGGATAGTTAGCTTCCAACACAGCTTCCTTCTGTGCAGCTAACAACCTTTCCATCAAACTGTTCTTTATTTCCATGCGCTTGGCATTGATTCGGATGGGTTTAACCCTTTCCTTTCTGCTCAAGGCATCAGCGACTACATTCGCCTTGTCGGGATGGTACCTGATTTCACAATCATAATCATTTAAAGTTTCCATCCAACGGCGTTGCCTCATGTTTAATTCCTTCTGATTAAACAGATGTTGGAGGCTCTTGTGATCAGAATAGATCACACATTTGACACCATAAAGATAGTGCCTCCAAAGTTTCAGTGCGAATACAACGGCACCCAGCTCCAAGTCATGGGTGGTGTAATTCTTTTCATGCACTTTCAATTGTCGTGAAGCGTAGGCAATAACTTTGCCTTTCTGCATAAGCACACACCCCATGCCAGTGTGCGAAGCATCACAATAAACCACAAATTCTTCTATTCCATCTGGCAATGTCAGTACCGGGGCGTTGCTCAACTTTTGCTTCAGAATATCAAATGATTCTTGCTGCTTAGGGCCCCAAACAAACTTAACTTTCTTCTTAGTTAAGGAGGTTAGGGGGGCAGCAATCCTTGAAAAGTTTTCAATGAAACGCCTGTAATATCCTGCCAATCCCAGGAAGCTACGAATCTCTGTGGGCGTTTTTGGCTCTTGCCAGTTCATTACGGCTTCAACCTTAGCGGGATCCACCTGGATACCACGCTCACTAACCATGTGTCCAAGAAACTGGACTTCTCGTAGCCAAAATTCACACTTAGAGAATTTGGCATAGAGCTTCTCCTGATGTAGAAGTTTGAGAATACAACGAAGGTGTTTCTCATGGTCAGCTTGATTTTTAGAATAAATGAGAATGTCGTCGATGAAAACGATGACGAATTTATCCAAGTATGGCTTGCAGATGCGATTCATGAGATCCATGAACGCGGCTGGTGCATTAGTGAGCCCAAAAGGCATCACTAGGAACTCGTAGTGACCGTAACGAGTCCTAAATGCAGTCTTGTGAACGTCTTCATCTTTTACCTTCAACTGATGGTAGCCTGACCTCAAATCAATCTTCGAGAAATAACTTGCCCCTTGAAGTTGATCGAACAGATCGTCGATTCTGGGCAGAGGATACCTATTCTTGATCGTGACTTTATTAAGCTCGCGATAGTCGATGCACAGACGCATCGACCCATCCTTCTTCTTGACAAACAAGATTGGCGCTCCCCAAGGAGATGAACTAGGTCTAATGAAACCTTTAGCCAGCAGTTCATCTAGCTGCGTCCGCAACTCCTTCATTTATGTGGGTGCCAATCTGTATGGTGCTCTGGCAACTGGTGCCGCTCCGGGGATGATATCGATCCTGAACTCCACTTGTCTATCTGGTGGTAAACCAGGTAGATCTTCAGGAAACACTTCTGGGTATTCAGAAATGACGGGGATGTCTTCTATCTTCGGTTTAGGCTCATCAATAATCACTTGCGCCATGTAGATGACAGAGCCCTTCTTCAAACACTTGGAAGCCTTGAGCATAGTCACCTGCTCAGGCAGTGCATACTGGGTATCTCCCCGAATGGTAAGTGATTCACCAGACGGAGTCTTTATTACCACTTGTTTCTTGTTACAGACAATTTGGGCCTGGTTATGAGATAACCAGTCCATACCCAGAACTATGTCAAAACCAGCCAACTTAAAGGGAAGTAGAGACAGAGGAAAAGAATGGTTCTTAATGGATATAACACATCCATCTAACACAGTAGAGACGGTTTCTATGGTACCATCTGCTAACTCTACCTCATAGTTTACGCTTAAGGTTTTGACAGGTAAATTCAACAATTTACAAAACTTATGATCTACGAAAGACTTATCTGCGCCTGAATCAAAAAGTACTCTTGCAAAGACATCATTTACAAGGAAAGTACCTGTTATGACATTATCGTCTTGCACAGCCTCTTTCGCGTCCATTCTGAAGACTCTGGCATTAGTCTTCTTAGCCTCCTCAGGCTTCTTGTTGTATTTTGGGCAGTTTGTCTTAATGTGCCCCTTTTCATTGCAACGGTAGCACGTTGCGTCTTTTATCTTCTTGCAATCCAAGGTTTTGTGATCCGTGGACTTGCAAATACCACAAGAAAAGGGTTTTGACTGAGTCTGAGAGTTAGACTCGAGTCTGCACTTTCCATAGTGCTGCTTCTTGCAAATTTTACATTTGGGCTTCTCACCAGAGTGATGCCCTTCTTTCCTCGACTCTGATCCTTTCTTGTTATCACCGTTCCCACGGTGTTTCTTGTTCGATCATCGTGAACCATCATCTTCACGCTTCCTCTTCTCAGCCTCCTTATTCCTCAGCGATCTCTGCCTGACCGCATCCAGAGTGAGGGATAAGGAAATGTCAGCTACAGACCTGAAGGTAGCTGGCCGAGAAGCTTTTACGCTTGCCTTGATTTCCGGGGCTAGACCACCGATAAAACGAGCGATTCTTTTTGGCTCCGGGGTTACCAGATAAGGAACCAACCGGGACAGCGTATTGAAGCTTGTCAGGTAAGCTTGACAGTCGAGGTTTGTCATCACCAAGGATAGAAAGTCAGATTCTATCTTCTCCACCTCATGTTGAGGGCAGTAATTTTCTTTGATTAGGGCGACAAATTGATCCCATGACATAGAGTACAACAGGATTTTCCCGGTGGCTTGAATTAAAGCTCTCCACCATGCTAATGCTTCACCCTTGAAGGAATGTGACACAAACTTAACCACATCCTTTTCAGCGCACCCGCTGATATCTACCACCGTGTCCATCTCGTCAAGCCATGTCATACAATCGACGGCTCCTTTCTCCCCATTAAAATCCCGGGGCTTGCAAGACACGAAGTACTTATAGGAGCAACCCTTGTTACGGGGCTCTTGATGCAGCACTATCTGCTGAGATGGGACACTCTGATGGTTAGTAGACTGACGGTCATCACCATCTTTCTTAGGTCCATCCTTTTTGGGAGGAGGCTTGCTATGAGCCTCAGAATGTGTCTTGGGCTTTGAATGTGGTGCAGATTGGGTCCTACTTCGGGTACCACTATATTCTTCGTATTGTCGCTCCAAAGCCCTTGTAACTGCGCCATCAACTTGCGCTTTTAATTCCGCACCCGTCAAAGTAATTCGGGCGTTATCATTCTCCTCCACGGGATGGCTATTTATCTCGTCTGAGTTAGCCATTTAAATTGAACTGTTGCAGAAAACAAGAACAATTGTTTATTTGGGAGTTTATGGAATTGTCTTTTATGGCAATTCATTAACCATGGTACAGAGACCATATTTGGTTAATTTATAAATCATATTTATTTAGGATTTCTATTATAATTTATCCTAATTATAAAACAATAACAGTTTTATTTATGGCACAAAAGGCCTAGTCACGTGGACATTTTTAATTTAACCTATGATTTCAGAAAATCAAAACATTAAGGTATACTGGCACAATAGGCCTAGTCACAAGGACAATATAAATTATAAGCTATGATTTCAGATAATCAAGGCTTTTAAGGTTTAACTATAGTATCTTACCTTTTTCAGACAGGGAGTCAAAGCTACAACTGTCTTTTGGCTCATGTAGAAATGAGCAAGGCCCGTAGGCATTATATTACCAACGTATGGTAAAATATGATCATCTTAATTGATGATCTTAACCCGTGATTCAGAGATCATATGATTGGGTTTGGAATCTTCTAAAGAATCCTTATACATATACAAATGACATGTGATTTTAACGAATCACGTTTGCCAGGAGTGTTAACATGTTTTAAGATGTTAACAGGAATTTGAATCTTTTAAACAGGTCTTACCATCTTGGCCCGGTCTTATATTTGACACGAGGCTAGGTTTCACACTTTAAGATTCTTAATTTAATAATTACTTAGGCAGATTATTTTAAAAGGAATGATTTTAATTTATTTATTTCATCTATAATTTATTTATGCACATAAAGCAATATGAAATTTATAAAACAAACATTCCATTGATTTATTCAAAATATTACATGTTGCCCTAAACGGGTCTTTTCAAATAACAAACTACCCACGCAGGGGTTAAACAAGTACTTACCCACACAGGGGCTTAATAACACACATGCCCACGCAGGGGCTTAATAACATAATTGTCCACGCAGGGACTTATACAAATAACACACCCACGCAAGGGTCTACAGAAAGATAGACCCACGCAGGGGTCAATACAAACAAGCATACCCACGTAGGGGCTAATACAGCAAATACAAGGAAAAACAACCAGTGGAAGGATTCAATGATCTTCTTACTCTTCCCTTTGATCAAACTTGCTAATCCTTGGAAGAAAGTCTGCCTCTCCCTACGGTCCCTGTGCACTTCCCGTTCAACCTGATCCAGCCTCTAAAGGAGTTCTTCATGCTCAGGTGGGGAGAACCTAGGTGGCTGCGATTGAGTCCTTATGATGGGCCTAGGTGGTATCTGGTACCCTTGTGTTGGGTACCCCACTCCCCATGGAGCTCCGTATGGTCCTTCTAGGTGCAGGGCATTGTAGTTAGCTGCCACCAAGTAGGGGCCGGCCTCTGCATAACCGTAGTTGTTGTGGACTGGCGGCTCGAACAGGTTGTATGCCATGGAACCTGTATAAGCTGGGATTGGATTGTCAAAACCCATTGGCGGCGGCTGCGGCATCGCGGGGTTGGAAGGTCCACCCATTTGTGGGTCCTCCTGATGTGGCGGGTAGTGGCTGGCACTTGACTGACGTGGGGAGCTGAAATGAAAGTCTCCCGCACGTGATGACATACGTGCACCTGACCTCCTACGCCTCGGTGGTGGCGGAGGTACCTGATTAACTGGTGGTGGTGGAGGCGGTGGCGTAACTGCCACAAATCGGGGGTCCCCAGAGGAATCTTGATGATGCTGCTGCTGCTGCTGCTCATGAGGCAACGAGTGGTGAGAAGGTGTATAGTACCACTCGTGCTGAGTGAACAAGGCTTGGAAGCTATCCGGACCAACATAGGGTGATCCATGGAATGAAGATCCGTCAGAGATCTCGATGGGGTGGTTCGGAGTACCACTGGCAGGTTCGACGGGGTCCGTATCCTCGTCCATGTCATCAGCGTTATCTCCCGAGAAATGGTCATCTGGACCCAGTGGGTTAAAACCCACGGGTTCTGGTAAGTAGTTGGCCGGGTTAAACCGGCCCCTGAACACTGGTGTAGGGTCTCCATAGGAATGATGGGACAAAGACCTCTGCAGTGGTATGTAGGAAGGCAGAGGGTTGTTGGGTTCGTCTTCCGAATGCGGTCCGTATGAATTTTGGACCGGAGGTGTAGAGCTGTGTGAAATGGATCGTCTCGCCGGCTCGAACAGGTTCCTCCTGTTCTGACGTGGATCGTCGCTCTCCGTAGCAGATGGAGCTCGTACATTGGACGGTCCAGCTTCATTGTCTTTGGGGGCGGTGATCGGCCCCTTTCCTCGTCCTCGTTTACGGAAAAATATTGGAGGCATTTTGATATTCCAGTCAATAAAGCATAAGATAACAATAACAAAATATAAAATTTAAAGGACAAAACAAAACCCGAATAAGGTGGAATTTGTCCTATGTTATAAGTCTAGACTCGAAGGTTTAGATATGTACAATTGTGTTATTGAGATTAAACACAAAAGGCTAGTGTTTAATTCACTCAGAGTTGGCTCTGATACCAACCTGTCACACCCCGATTTTCACGTGTCACCGGTGGGCCCGGTGGGGGAGTATCGTGACGTCATGGTTGGCAACGTAATAGTCAAACAACACAATATTAATATGCACAGCGGAAGCAATTTAAAATATGATACAACCGAATTTATTTATTGTAATCAAAGTCACAATATCCGGATGTTTATCCACAGTAGGATCGAAATAAAATAACATTAATGGTTCAACAGACTTCAGGCATCTTAAGCTTGCGAGACTTCTAATGATGCTAAGGAGAAATCCCAGCCAATTTCACTTAGTACCTGCATTTAATCTTTTTGGGAAAATACGTCAGTTTACATTGGTAAATACATTCAACTGACTCATTTTGGAAATGATTGAAAATTGGTTTGGATGCACATGGCATAAACATTTTTATTTAACTTGGGAGAATTATTTAATATTATAATCTTGTGAACGAATTACATATTACTTGTGCGTTCAGTAGCCCGGATCAAGTCCGGGTTAAAGATCAATAGACACACCACAATATTGAGTTATACACTGACGGGTGTACGCCTACACCCCGTGCTCAGGTCGTGGCCATCTCGTAAGATGATGCCAAGGATATCCGGGACATGGTCATTAACCCCCCAAAGGCTTTAAGTAACCAGACTGTTTAAACGAGCCGATCAAATTATTCAACTACCCACTTTAACGGTGGAGATTTGATGCCCGATCAAGCGGTATGCTATATACCGTAACCCAAGCCCGTATAGGGAAAATAAGTTAAAAGTATTTACCTGAGCAAGTATTAATCACAATAAGCAAAATGCACGTCGCTTTTACTGGTTCTCCTAATCTGGAACGAAGGTTTAATATAACCTATTAGAATCCTAACGGGTCTTTAATTAAGCTTAAGCTTAGACCGGCTAGTTTCAAAGATACGGTTCGTACGCACGATTAAGCGAAGACCGGATAGAATGTGATTTAGACCCGACAAGTTCAGAGACTTGTTTAATATGGGTTTATTATTCACATTCTGGATTTTGAGATAAAACCGATAAGGTTTGACCCGTTTCGGCTAATTTATGTAAACTTGTTACATAAACCGAACCGAACGCGTAATAAGCGTGACGGGTATCCGTAAGAGCCATATACAGGTTTCCTAAGTTAATATGCTTCAAATATGTTGTGACATCAGTAAGATGTCTTTTATTATGCCCGGAACGGATTTAAACACAAACTATGCCCCGTAGGGGTAGTTTGGTCATTTTAAAGGTTGTAAAAGAGTTTAAATGATAACCTGAGTTACAGGCCTGATGTAATCAGCAAATATATTCAATTTGCTAAGTTATATCATTAGGTTAAAGCATATATGTGAAATTTATCGTTTATAATCAAACTATGCACCGTAGGAGCATATTGGTAATTTCACATAAGCCGAAAAGCTCAAACAGGAGTCTGAGTTAATCAACCTTTGCTTACTGTCAAAATATTCTAATTTTCCTAAAATATCAGTAGGTATCAACCCGGGTATGTTCAATATGATTTTAAAACATACTATGCGCTTAAAACGCTAAATAAGGCGATTAAAGGCCATTTCCGGGTTCGATACTTAAATCTGATATTTTTATATTTCCAGAAGGCTTAAAATAATTTATTTATCATATGTGATCAGTAGCAAAAGGTTTGGAGTCGTTTAGATATGTAAAACTCATTTTATGGCCCGTTAGGGCAAAACCGACATTTACCGGATTAAGCCTACGACTACTAGTTATGCTCAGCCTAAAATTTATTAAAAATCTTTAAAATTCCCAAAATAATATATTACATCAGTGGGTATTAAGTTTGATACCAAAAAGTAGGCTTAACTAGGCTATACGCTAATTACGCCGTTTTATTAACATAAAGCATTAATTTTGCGATAATGAGCATAACTCTTAATCTACAAGTCAAACTGATGTCAAACTTTGCATACAAGTTTATATATCAGTATTTAAGGTTTCTACACTTTTACATTTTCATAAATCACGTTTTAAAGTAATAAGGGCATAATGGTCAACATATGAGCAATTAACGGAAACATGCATATTAATTGGATAACTAATGAACCAAGGTGTATAATCACAGAGGGTTGTTCTAACATGTAACCTAGTCCAATTAAAGCTCTGAGGCATTTCTAAAACATGCCTTAACGGGTCAGAATTGAAAGTCAAAGTGAAAGTCAAACTATGTGACTTTCGGTTCCGAACCGGGTCTAAACAGGAATTTGTCGGGTTGAACATGTTTAGACATGTTCTTACACTTATTACCAAGTTCTAACAATGATCCAACAGGTTGTATATGATCTACAATGTTAATTATGCATAAATGGCATTTTAGACTTCCTGTTGACTTTTTAAATATAGGTTTGACCCGACTTTTGACCTGGTTAGAGTGGTGATCAGGGGAAACCCTTTTGAGGTTTTATTACCCACATAAATACCAAGCTATAACTACTTTTAATTCGAGATATGACTGAGCCATTGTTGACTAATCTCGAAGTCAAACCGTAATTACGACAGTTTGACTTTTAGCTAATTAACTAAGCTAAAACTAATTAGAGAAGGTTAGGCAACTTACAAAGGTCCTAAGCTTGATTAAGAACACTTGAGAGAAGGCTTTGAGTTCCAGAAGTGCTCCAAGAATGCAGATGAAGTTGTGAATTGAATGTTGCAACTCATGAGCTTTTTATAGTGAACTAAGGCACCATAAAGTGTTGACAACAAAGTCTAGCACTTACCACAACATTCCCACAGGTGTCCTACATTTTTAGGGGTTGTTTAGGGGCCATGGGAGATGAGGAAAACCGTTTAAATGGTCAAGAATGCGTTAAACAGCAAACAGCAACATTTTGGTCGCTGGCATGACCATTGCGCACCGTAAGGGTAAAGTCTTGCGGTCCGCAAGGCTTCCCCAACAGCCCAAAAACTTTGTTCTTTCAGCCATTCGAAAGGGCAACCTCTTTTCCGAGTTTGGGACATTGTTTTATCAATTTGGGGCCTCCAATATGGGTTTTTAACTGTTGGATACCCTACCATTTGAGTTTGTTTGCTTGTATCCTCTATAAAAGTACCGAAAACTAAGGGTTACCGTAGGAATTTCTTCGTAGGAGTCCACCAATTGAATTGTGAATCATTTATTACTATAATTCACTGAACTTGAACATATACTAGATGTTTTTAATATGATTTGAGTCTTGGGATTTACTACGAGGTCGTTCAGAGGTGCAAAAGTTAACATGACGACACTTTTAAATCCTGTCAAACATCTTTATTAAATCCGGGTTTACAACGCGTTTTGTCTTACATGACACGTGTCGTTTTATTATTTAACATGAATTTTCGAGGTGTTACATAACATCCTTTTGCCTGATCTACCATGATTCGCATAGATTAAACCATGGCAACCATGGTTCTCTTTTTCATTTTCCAATATTTCCTTTCGTTTTTCCAAGATTTCCTTTCCTTTTTCTTTAGACAAAAATAAATAAGGGGATAGTGGTTTGGTCATGACCACACCCTTATGATAGTGGTTTTCGATTATGGATTAGAGGTGGGTGACATGACGCTGATGTGAAGGATCATGGTGTTCATAAGACTATCCGCATCAGTGATAGACTATCCTTTCTACAAACAGCCTAATCAGCATGCCACAACAGCTTTTCACTTATTCTTCCCACAAACACTTTTTACCCACAACAATAACATATATATCCTTCCCACAAACAACTAAATAAAAAGAAGAAAGGACCCACCATTCCCCCCATTCTTCCCCAAGAATCCTTAAGAATGAACACCCTCCATGTCATCCTCTATAACACCCACTAATCCATTCCTCTCACAAATGCCCTCCACATAGGCCAAGAGTCACCTACAAACATCCTTGATGTGAATAGTCACCCTATAGCCTTAGCGTTTATATTTCATTCACAACTAATGTCTCCAAAGTGCGTTGATGGTTTTGAAGGTCAAACACCTCTTGGCCAAGTATCTTTAACCACACCAAGCCATGTAACATTTTGCTAGGCTATTACAATCACCTCTCTTAAGACTTATTGGTTATATGTGGTTTGTTGCCGATAAAAAAATATATGTAGTAACAATTAACCAATATTGTTCGCTTTAGGAACTTCTATAGTTGTTTCTATTACATAAGTGGTAGCTTCTTAGAAATTCACATATCATGAGATGCTTACGTAGTTATTCCCATCTTTATTGGTATGCCCAAAAAACGTTGACGATATATTATTAGCCTCTTCTTATGACCCAATATCCTTTTATGGACGGTATATATTAAAGTTAACGAAAGTGTCTTTTTTTTAATAAACACTCCCAAACGATGCTTATATTATCACTTAAAATATTCTTTTTGTGTTTTTTTTTCTTTATGACTAAAGAATAACTTTGTAAGATTTGCTAACGGTATAAATGTCTCTACCTAGTATTTTTAACCTCTAGAGAATAAAATAAAGCATATTAACCTTTTAAGATCTTTTTGGTTAAATACTATTCGCACAACGACAATCTAGTTAATTCATACGAACAAGAACATAATAACAATAATGCAGTTGATATTATTGTGAAATTATTAGTACATTATTGATAAACTTTGTAAGAAACCAATATAGTTCATAATATAATTCGTGACATTTATATCGTGTTTAAAAATATCAAGTTACCAATTTATTATTAGAAACTTTTTTTTATACAAGAAAACATGTGTATATATATTAGTGTTGTTAATGAGTTGAGTTAACATCGATTTAGGCTCGAGCCAACAATAATAAGACCCTCCATACTCACATTGGATATGCCCCCCCTCCCCCCGGGCCATGGCGCTGTATAGCGTTAGGCAACACCACCCCGGGGGCGCTATGCGGCGGGGTTGTACGATGGAGATGAAAATTATAATGGGTGAAAACTAATCCTTCTCTCACACACATATATATACATACGCATACCCCTTGGCTCTCCCAGATGCGAAGAAACCCGACCCCCACCCGCCCGCAAGCAAGGCAATGGAATAATCGGTAAAACATCGCCTCCCATCCAAGACGAACTGACGCCACCTGTATTCGCTCTTCACCTGTATGTCGCAAAAAATAATGGGGAGAGTGGGAGTCGAACCTAGGTCACAAGGAACACCAAGGGGGCGTTTGGTTCGCGAAATGATTTGGAATTAGAATTGGAATTTGTATAGTAATTAGAATTTGAAGGAATTGGATTTGGAATTTAAACATTCCAATTGGAATTGGAAATTGTTGGAATTGGAATTTCAGTTCCATTTTTATTGTGTTTGGTTGTCAAATGAAGTGGAATCCATCACCCCGACACCCACAACCACCAGTTCGGGTCGAAACGATTCACGTCAAAACGGTTCGGGTCGAAGTGGTTTGATTCGAAACGGTATAGGTCGAAACGGTTTGATTCAAAATGGTGTACGGGTTGAAACGGTTTGATTCGAAACGGTATGCGTCGAAACGATACGGGTCGAAACGGTTCGCTCGAAACCGTTCGCGTCGAAGTGTTACGGGTCGAAACGGTACGAGTCAAAACTGTTCTCGTTAAAATGGTACGGGTTGAAACGGTTCGGATCGAAACCAGTATGGGTCGAGACCGTTCGGATTGAAATGGTACGGGTTAAAATGGTGCGGGTGGAAATGGTCGAAAATTCCAATGAATTTACTTTAGGGGGCGTTTGGTTCACAGGAATTCAATGGAATTTAAGTGAATTGGAATATGAATTCCATCACTTAATATGTCTGGCTCACAGAATTTGATGGAATTAGAATCTCAATTCCAATCTTCATGTGTTTGGTTGACAATGGAATTTGAATTGGAATTAGCTTGAATTCCTTTAAATTCCTTTATGTGAAGGAATTCAAAATCCTATATGTGAAGTAATTAAAGTATTTTCATTGGAATCTTCGACCGTTTCGACCCGTACCGGTTTCGATTCGAACCGTACTGTTTCGACACGAACACGAACCGTTTCGACAAGAACACGAACCGTTTCGACGTGAATCATTCCGACACGAACCGTTTCTACGCGAACACCCATATCGTTTCGAATCGAACCGTTTTGACGCGAACCGTTTCGACCCGTACCGTTTTGACGAGAACCGTTTCGACCCGTACCGTTTCGACGCGAACCGTTTCTACACGAACCGTTTGACCCGTGCCGCTTCGAATCGAACCGTTTCAACCGAGCCGTTTCTCCCCGTACCGTTTAGTCACGACGAGGATTGAATAGTCAAAAGGTTATTGAGCTGTTTTGACTTTTGACAATCAAGTCAACACCCAATAAACGTTCTGCACTATGATTTAAGAAATGAAAATCATGCTCACAATCATATTGACAATCTAACCCGTTCTCTCAGGAAAAAAAAGGAAAATTGGCCCGACTCTATTTCGACACGAACCGATTCGACGCGAACCGTTTTGAACCTTACCGTTTCGATCCGAACTGGGAGTTGTGGGTGACGCGGTGATGGATTCCAATTCATTTGACAACCAAACACAACAAAAATGAAATTGAGATTCCAATTCCAACAATTTCCAAATCCAATTGGAATGTTTAAATTCCAAATCCAATTCCATCAAATTCTAATTCCTATACAAATTCCAATTCCAATTCCAAAACATTCCATGGACCAAACGCCCCCTTAGTTCCTTCACATATAGGAAGGATTTTGAATTCCTTTAGTTAAAGGAATTTGAAGGAATTCATGCCTAATTCCAATTCCATCAAATTCTGTGAACCAAACATCTTAAGAGATGGAATTCAAATTCCAATTGCCTTAAATTCCATTGAATTCCTGCGAACCAAACGCACCCAAATCTTTTCCCAACCACTCCATCGCTAACTCATTGGCCCTAAGAGTCGAAGTTATTTGGCATTTTAACTTTTAATCCTTTTTCTAACTTTTTACCTAATCTTTTATAAAAACATAAAGTAATCATTTTAGGGGCTGTTTGGTAGCCTTTTAATGACCATTCAGATGCTACCTCTTAATGGTTTAAAAGCTCTGAATGAATAAGAGGTAACCTTAAGTCTAAATGGTTAAGATGTAACATCTGAATGATAAATTATCACATGTCACATTCTTCTAACTTCTCATTGGTAAAATTCTTAATGGTTCCATTAAGAGGTAGCCTCTTAATGACCATTCCGATGCTACCAAACTCACCTTAGTTTTGAACTATAAATGAGGATTTTGTTATAATATATTTGTTAGAAGTGGAAAATCTCCTTATATGCGGGATTGCTGGTAAAGTGGGTTGCAAGTGGTTTTTTCACGCATGTTATTTCAGCATGAAACTATTTAAAGGTATTGAACTTAATCTAAACTTCAAATACTTATTATTATATAAAACACTTCAATAATGTACCAAAACTATTTTTAAAAACAATTTACTATTTATCAAGTATTAAAATATCATCCAATAATGATAAAAAAAAAAGAATATTCAAGTCATAGCAATAATGTATCAGTGTTGTGAATAAAATAATATATACGATTGTTGAAGTTTCTAGATCTGTAGGGAAGGTGTAGTTAAAATATATGAAAAACTAATGTATCTTATAAATTGGTTTTACAAATACCCATAACTTATTTCTCTATTTTTCTGATTAACCCAAGTCATCGGGTAAATAAAATCTATTACGTATTAAGATAGTGCTTGTTATGACGGGTTGTGATTGTGTAAGTGAAAGATGACTCAGCGGCAGAGCTAGTCTATTAATTCAGGGGTATCATCGATCGTATTTGTTTAGTGATATCCTTTGTGTAAAACCTAAAAAAAATGCTAAAAAATACACTACGATTACGGGGTTGAGCCGTAGACCGTGCTACCCCTGTTAATATATTAGCTCCGCTCCTGAAATGACCTATGTAACTTATTTATCTAAATGTAAAAAAGCTATGATAATATTTAAGAGATACCCATAAGGCTCATTCTATACACCCCCACTTTCCTGATTACACCCTCCTTGTGAGAGGAAAACTGTCGGTCCCACGCAGGCCCCACCTGTAAGTATGTGAGAGGAGGGGGGTGAAAAAAGTAAATAGGGGGGTGTAGAAAGTAGCACCCATACATAAATATCATTTGATTCAATTTGGTTTTTACGTATTGAGTTTACTTTGAGTTACCTTTTTTCCCTCTTTTACTATAATTGTTTTAAAATTCGTAAAACGTTAAAGTTTTTTTTTTCTTGTCTTGTGGGATAAGTTATCATTCCGCCTTAGGGGCTGTTTGGTAGCCTCTGAATGGTCATTAAGAGGCTACCTCTTAATGGAACCATTAAGAATTTTACCAATGAGAAGGTAGAAGAATGTGACATGTGATGATTTACCATTCAGAGGTTACCTCTTAACCATTCAGACTTGAGGTTACCTCTTATTCATTCAGAGGTTTTAAACCATTAAGAGGTAGCATCTGAATGGTCATTAAGAGGCTACCAAACAGTTTTCCTTTTTTTTTTCAAACGGAAAATCCTAAATTTTCTAGGATAAATACACTACAACATGTATCCTGCATGATTTGAACGTACCCCAACCTATTGTGAGACACACATCTTAACCACCAGAATGTTTCTTTAACAACATCTGCCCTAGTTATATTGATTAATTTCCTTCATATATAATCTTTAAAACAATAATATTTTGTTTTTATTCACTTGTGAATTATGAAAAGCATGCATAAAAGGGGAGGCAATTAGGCAAATGAGAATAGTCCATAATAATATCCTGGAGAAATGAGCTGTAAACTCTATGATTATGGTCCCAACAGTGTCCACCAATCTAAAAAAAACGAAAATGGTGAGGTCTTCACTCAATTACCATAATAATTAAATACACTGCACTATATATATACTTTAATGATTGGTCAATCTGATGTGTTATATGTTGTCGTTTTATAAATTTGTATTATGCATCATCAATATTTTTGTTTACATGTTTGGTTTCTTGTATTTTTTAAGTAAACAATTAATAATTTAATACAATTATACAAAGAACTCAGATATCTAAATCACCGAATTTGTTAGGTTCATCTAAGGCGTGATACTTAAAGAGAAGCGATCGTTGCTACGTTTCAAGTCAACCGGTTGAAGTTGAATAATACATTTTTCTTTGTGAAAACCAAATTGAAATCGAATAACTAAGATATCTTAGGGTTTTCCTTAGAGAAAGAGGTTGTGTTTTTAGTGGCTTGATGTGTCTTCTACTTGTGGGTTCGTCCGTCGTTACTTACTGTTAAGAATTTTATCATTTTGAATTGCTCAGTGTGCCGAACTACTGGTACAACTTCATCGACGTATCTGTTGGTATGTTACCCCTTCTTTAGCGATTACATATACAAAGGAATTTGATAAATATTTATGAAAATATATATATTTATTTAAAAGGAAAAAATGAAATCTTAGATATTTAGTTGGGGAAGAAAACAATATTGGGTTTGTATCCGAGAAGAAATTAGTTGTTGCGTTTTTAAGGCCCAATGGAGGATAGCATGTGTGCATAGTTGCATAAATTACGTTTTTAGAGCCCAAAGAAACGTAATTGCATGTCTATAGGCCCAGAAATGAAACATGTTTGGGCTTAATAAATTGGGTTAGTACTTGGTCCGTTGCCTTTTAACACAAAATAATACGAAATGATACACCAGGAGCCGATTTAGGCTTGAGTTCTACAAATTGGGTTAGTACTTGTCACCAGCCACCACCCACCACCACCACCCATCGTTGATTTTATTCCATCGTTGTTGACGCCACCCGTCGCCGCCGGCTGCCGCCACCCATCGCTGTCAAACCATATCTTTTTTTGTTGATTTTCGACTTTCTTGTTTTTGAAGCAATGGACCCATGTTTTATATAAAGCTATTTCTAGCTCGTTTTTCTAATCTTGCATTTCTAGGGACTTGTGGGTGTCTAAAAAAATATTATGGCGGATAAACATTTGGTTGGGTATAAAAAGGTTGCGGTGTATACTCTTGACAACTCGCGTTTGAACTACCTTTTCTCGCGCTCGAACCATTTCTTCTCCGCTCAAACCGACTGCTGTCGCACTTGAACCCCTTGGGTTTTAGAGGACTTTTTGCTTGCGCCAAGTCGCCAACCTTGGGTTTTTGTTTATTCATTTCGAAGATTGGTTATGTATGTGTAGTAGAATATTATGTGTATTTTGTGTGAATAAAAATGGTAAAAAGTTTGGGTATTTATAATTGAAATAATTACGATATATATATATATATATATATAAAGTATATATATGTAGAGAGAGAGAGAGAGAGAGAAAGGCATGAATAAATACTTTATTGCCCTAATCACGCGATGTAATCTCGTACTCACGTATGCTTTGCACGTTAAGTTATTGTACGTTTCGACGCCACAACAGGTAAAGTTACTAGTTTGTGTTTATTTCTTGTTTAGTAAATACAACTTTAAATTTTATAATTTGTCAATTTAGTTGATAAATTATTTGAAATACAAAAAAGTACATGGCATGTTACGTTGTCCGCCCCACCCCTCATAATCCCATAAATCCCCTACAGGGACGCCATTGGGGGGGGGGGGGGGGCAAAGTTGAATTTGTTGTGACAATGGCGAGTGTCAGACGCATGGAAAAGGGGAAAGTTCATTTTTTTTTTACCGTTAAGCAATATTTAATTTTAAATAATAAATCAAATCTTATTGTATATATAAACGTATATCATTCATTAAAATCACATACAATCCAATCACAAATCAACAAATCATTCTAAATCCTCAAATACTCATATTCTCTCTACTTTTTTTATTAAAAAAATGTCTTTAGACTCGTCACCCGACTCATCACGTTCTGACATGGGAATGATCGACGACTTGATTAATACAGCGGCTAAGGGGGTGGTTCAACTTTTAAAAGATGAAGTTGAATCTTCACTGCCACGTACAAGACAACCAGCTCATGAACGAGATCAGTTGGGTGCTTATCAGCGTTTGGCAGCTGATTTTTTTTTTGCTGAAAACCCTGTGTATGACCAATGACCATACATAGTTTCGACGTTGCTTTCGTATGACTCACCGAGATTTTTTGAGAATTTGAGGCGATTTAGAGTGCATGTATACATATTTTAAACAAAGAGAATATTCTAGACGTAAACTTGGATTCTCTGTTTTGCAAAAATGTACAGCCACAATTTGTCAGTGGCATACGACAAGTCAATTGATGCACGAGACGAGTATTTAAGAATGTCAGAAAGAATATGCCGGGATAATCTTGACAATTTATGTGAAGGTATTCTATTAATTATTATTATTATGATGATGATGATGATGATGATTATGATCATCATCATTATTGTAATTTATAAGAGTTTAATATAATTAGGTGTTATCAACATATACAGAAGACGATATTTGAGGAATCCAACGTTTATAGACATCCTACTTTTATAAGAAGTCCACCAACGAATACACGGGTTTCCTAGGATGATAAGTAGCCTAGACTGTATCCATTGGCCGTGGGCCACTTGTCCAATTGCTTGGAAAGGCCAACCACACTGAGGTGACAACAATTGTCCAACCCTAATACTATAAGAAGTCGCGTCTCAAGATCTGTAGATTTGGCATGCGCTCTTTGGTATGGTCGAGCAAACAATGATATCGCTCTTTAAAATCATCGAATTTGTTCGATGATGTGATACCCAGGGTTGCACCAGATTCATCATTTTATGCAAATGATGTGGAGTACAAATATGAGTATAATTTTGTCAATGGTATTTATTCAAGTGGGTTACGTTGGTGAAAGCTCTTTCGTGCTCGGATGACGTCAAACATGTATATTACATGAGTTGGTAAGAAAATATATCAAATGGGAATTTAGAGTGTTACAGAAACAATGGATTATCATTGCCCAACCCTCACATATATTTGAAAAGAGAAAAATGTGAAACGTAATAATATATACTTGTATTATCTTGCATAACATGATCTTGGTGGACATGAGCAGAGCCTTTTGTGCCGACTTTGACGATACCTGTCAATTGACGAACCCACTACTAAACTACGTCGAGAAAGAAACAATCTAAATGAAGATACATGATAGGGATACATACTTGAATCTTTGAGCGGATTTGGTTGAATATATATGGAGTAAACTTGATTAGAAATTACATCGAAATAGAAGGTAAACGGGCAACAAGCTGCGTCGTTACCCCCTTTTTGAATAGTAAAACCAAGTCTTTTAAAAACTACATTAATAGATTTCGGGGTCATGACATTACTATGCATGACCCTTTGGACTCAACTAAGCAGGTCCATAGCTTCTGCCGCAAGAAAACCAAAAATGTCTAACTCAAATGTGAATAAATTATAGCCTAGTGGCATCTTGGGTTGAGATAAGGCTTAGGGACCATAAGGTCCTGAGTCCGGTTCCCACAAGGGGTTTTTTCCCAAATTGTGTTTCCTTCTGAATCGGTGTATATGCATTAAAACCTAGTAGAGATGGATATGATCAGACGGTTCTACTGATAACACGATAATACTCCAGTAGTACATTAGTGATCCAAATTTACCATTAAATATATTGAAATAAGATATTGGTATAATAAGTTTTCAGTTAAGTTAGTATGAAATGACCAAAATACCCTTAATATAAAATAAAATAAACTAATCAAGTAATAAAAAATAAACATATTTAACAATGCCATTCTCTCTCTTTCTGATCCCCTCCCTCTCTACAACAGCCATGGCGTCTCTCACTCTGTATCTCTCAAGAATCAAGACTTATTAACAATACCACCGCCACCCAACAATCATTCTCTCTCCGTTGTTCCCCACCACGGTTCTACCACCGCCACCCAACAGTCACTTAATATCCACTTTCTCCGGACTTAAATCCACCACCACATCCTCCTCACGCACTCCCACTCGCCGTCAGTCTTTCTCTACGCGCCACTGTGGAGACGCTTGTTCTCTTCTCCGGTCATGGGTGTGAAGTTGAAGACCTGCAAATCGAATGGCCGGTGGAGGTTGTCAAAAACCCATGCCTCCAAATCCTTAACCCTTCTGGATAAAACCCTAAGCGGCTAAGCCCCAATGATGGATGACCTGCAAATAGATTGGCCGGCGGTGGTTATCGTGATGTTCAATCGGCGGTGGTTGTTGATTCATTTGATTGATTCCATAACAACTATGTGCTAATATGACATTTGTTAACTTCATAACTACAACAACAAACTTAGTTTTCTGCCTAAATTGCTATTGTCATGATTGGTAGTGGTGAACAACGTCGCAGGTGAACACAGTCGCAGGTGAACACCGTCTCAGATGCAGGTGATTGGTAACGGTGAAGGCAGTTGTGGTGGTCGGAGACGTCTCAGAACTGACCTCATGTTGGTGACGACGAGGGGATTGTGGTGACCGAAGAGAGGATTGTGGTGCTAATTACATCACTTGAAACCCCATGGTTTATGAGCTACAAACATGCATACACTTGATGGAGCTTATGGAGTATGGTTGTGGTGAAGAGTTCTTGTAGCAGCCAAAGAAAGAGAAAACGGAAGAGAGAAAGGGGAGAAGGGTGGGGGAGGGGTAGGGGCAGTATCAGCAGCAACATTTAGACGTTTTTTAGGTAAATCCAAGGAAGATGTAGCTGCCATTAAGGTTAAAGATTCACCGGAGATTATGGTGGTGATTTGCAGGTGGGCGATGGTTGGGAATGGTGGTGATTTGACTTATTATTAAATGCTCGGATAGTCCTTGTGGTTTGCCCTTTTTAAGGAAAGAGTATTTTTGTCATTTCACATCTTCTTAACTGAGAAAACTAACTGATGTTAGGCACATGGACTATCCGGGAACGGATATTGAAAAGTTGAGAACTATAGCTGTAATTTTAGAAAGCTAGGGACTAAAGGTGAAAAAAGGGCAAACCACAGGGGCTATCCAAGCATTTAACTGTAAGTTTGCCGACAAAAACAAGATACGATAGCCTAGCATATTTTCAACCAATGACAAGTCGACACGTTGCTGGATCCCATAAAATCGGAGATCAGCAGTAACTAGCTTCAAAAATCCTAAACCAAAACCTCTAAAGCTTCGATAACATGTACACTACGCTTAAAACATGTACCCCACATCCAAAACTAATATTATTTCCTCTGAAAAAAAGACGCAGCCAACTATAATGTCCTTTTCCATATAAAATCATTATCCCCGCCATTAACGACTTTCTAAGTTCCATCCATCACTCAGCAGCATTCAACAAAAGCTTCGATCTGGAAAATGGAAGGTTTGGTGAAAGGGTTGCTTGATGTGGCATTAGGTGGCGATGATGATCGAAACCAGCGACAAGAAGATGGAACCGATGAACGATCCAGATCTACTTCTTGGGCCCAGGTTAGTGTCCTTGATTTAGGACGACTGTTTTTGTTTTTGTTTTTTAAGGTTTTTGATTAATGATAATCGGATGATGATGTTCAGGTTGTGTCTGGTGAGGAGGATCATGAACAGAAGTATGGCGGGAATAATAATAATAATCGGAGGAGTGAGGTTAGTCATTAGTGTGATTTTTAAATTGAGTTGTTAGTTACGGGTTAGGGTTTTTGATGAATGTATTAAGATTTAGAGTTTGACTTTTTTTTTTTTTTTAGGGAGGGGATTATGGGAGGAATCAGAATTGGGGATCTGAATCTGATGAATCAAGGAGACCTCAAAAGGTATTTGTGGTGGAATTTTATTGTTTTTTGGATAAAGTTAATGCTCTGTTACAAACAATAGAAGGAAAACAACAATTTATATACTCCTGTGTTGTAATAATTTATGAAAAATAAATAAAGGGTGCTACTATACACACCCCCCTCTATTACTTTCTACACCCCCCTCCTCTCACATACTTATAGGTGGGGCCTGCGTGGGACCGACTGTTTTCCTCTCACAAGGGTGGGTGTAGAAAGTAATAGAGGGGGGTGCGTATAGAATTAGCCTAAATAAAACTTTTCATCAGTTAGTAGATTGTAGATCATCATTAAATCCCACCAATAGCAAAGCTAAGCTAGGGTTTGAGGAGGGTAAGATGTAGACAACCTTACCTCTACCCGTACCCCGTAGGAATAGAGAAACTGCTTCCAGTGAGACCCCTGGCTCGACAGTAGTTTTGCATCAAGCCTTGGACATGTGATCTTCACGCTAGATCAGAAGGGGGGGGGGGGGGACTAAATAACTGAATAAAAAAATCGAATAACTGAAATAACCGAACAAATGAAGAAACCGATGATTCGGTTATCACTTGCTTGATAACTGATTTTTTTTGGTAGTCTATGGTTATTTGTGTATAAATAATAAGACCGACCTTCTATGAAGCACGGGGACGGCATATTGCATGGAGTACCCGTCCCGGGGACGGAAACTCGTAGGGGACGGCTCGGGGACTTTCCCAAACGTACCCGGATATTGGGGACTTCTACAAAACCGTACCCGATATAGGGTACTTCCAAAACACAGTATCATAGGGGACATTTCCTAAAATATTTAGGGTTTTAACCCTTTTAACTTTCAAATACGTAAGGTCGGCCTTTATAATTATATATGCTACGGCCTTTTAATTCAACTATTCTAAAAATTCACGTACAAGTGTACAACAAGTCTGATCATTCACGTACAAACAAGTCTGATCATCATCTCTACAACAGTTGGATCATCATCTCTACAACAGTCTGATCATCATCTCTACAACAATCGGATCATCCAGTGGCGAAGATTGAGATTTTTGACCGGGGGTGGAAGTCACCGGATCTAAAAATTTCTATAAAACCGGGGTCTCAAAACGTATATACCCAAAAATTTCTATACGAAAACTACATACTCTCCACTACTGAGCGAAAAGTTCGGGGGGTCGGCCGCCCCCTCCCGCCCCTTAAAAGCTTCGTCGATGGGATCATCGTCTCTATTCAAGTATTCATAAATATTTAGGTTGCCAATCTTTCGCTAGATGAACCGGAATTTGAAAATGTTTTGATTATTGATAATTAATTACCTATGGTTGATTTAGTGTTTTTGGAGTTTAATATATTTTTGGAGTTTGTTTAATAGATTTTTATTTTTGGGACTTTGTTTAATATATTTTAGTTTTTAATATTGTTTTTTTTTTCCCGTACCCGTATCTTGTATTTTTGAGTTTTGCCGTTCCCCGTACCCGTACCCGTATCCGTGCTACGTAGCCAACCTTTATAAGTTTCTTATATAAATAATAGGTTATATTTCTAGAAAAAAAGTTATAAATTTTACAAGAGAGAATTATGCTAAAAAAGAAATTATACCCAAATATGTGTAGGAAGTTACTAGGAGATGTCACAGGTCCAAGGAAACTAGTTTAATACCCGTCCGGTGGACGGGTTACGTTGATGTATTATAGTAACAACATGAATGAACCTATGAACAACAAAGCTAATCTATATTAAGTGTACACAAAATTAAATTAAATACAGTCCATTCCCATACATCTGAGTTTGCACAGAGACGTACACTTGTTGGAGGAGCGAAAGATATGAGTCCCAAACTCTAGAGTTAAATCACAGTATGTTTAAAAATATTTTAGTTTTTTAAAATTTATATAAAGGAACAAAATGTTTGGTCTAGTATACCAGTGTGTAACCCGACCGTTTCAACCCACCATTCAACCCAACCAGTCGCTCGTTTCCATATAATAAACATAGTTGTAATTATTATTATTTAGTTATTTGATAATTTTTTTAAACAACCCATTTCGACTGTCCAATTTGATAAACCCGTTCTTACACAAACTCAGATTGCAAGGTGAGACAGGTAGTAAGTGAATCAATAACTTTGTAAATGGAGTTAGGACACGACATTTCGTAAGGTTCCTAGCATAAAGCTACAATATATAGTACTTGAAGCCACTTTTAAAAACAAAGATGTGATGGACTGATATAAAAAGAAATACCGTCAAAATCACATAATAATTAGAAAATAGTTATAAACCACATGTGTATAAATAGGATCTAAAGTGTGAGATATTGTATGTTAGTAGGCATGCCATATTAGATACAGACAACAATCAATAGAGTTCTAAAAAACAATTTGTAAAGTTCAGCATGCAATATGTGAGATACAAATTATCTTTATGAGTCATAAAAATGAAACTACATCCATATCAGATCAAACAGCCCAGTTTATGTCTTTTGAAACGGACGTTCTCCATAATTTGTAACTTTTAATAGAAGGAAAAAATCACAACTTCTTAGTCTCAATTATATAGACACAATTACAAGAATTGCCAAACACACCTATTGGATGCATTGCTAATGGAATAAAAAACGTAAATTCATGCGGGTGACATATATGAAAATTGTTGTTTCTACCAGTTCATTGAATGCAAGTTTATATCCTTTCTAACTTGAAGCTACATTCTACGGGATATAAAATAGATGGAATATGTAAGAACAACTAAATTATTTTCATAGAAGCACTATTTATTAATTCACATTATATTATTTAGGAGATTCATGTTTGTACCTCACCTAAAACACCTTTAACGACCAATGTCAAAAGCTCGAAACCATCAATCCCAATTTTATGTCTCTGCAATCTCATGTATTATGTCTCTTTCTTATCCAAATTCTCAATCATCAACAACTTGAACAAATAATCATATTGCGATCCCGAAGAAGAATATATGGAAGCATAAGAACTATGTCGTTACTCTCGCTCAGAAACTACTCCATCTCGATCTGTTCACTGCTTGATTGATTCTGCAATGATGGTTAAATAAAATTGGTCAAATGACTAACATGCAGTCTGTTCATTGGCTCGTTACTCTGCCTCCAAAAATTCAGTATGTTCATTATGACAAAGATTAAAAGAAAGGATCTTACATTGAGAACTATATCGTAACTCTTTCTCGGAAACTTCTCCATCTCCATCTGTTCACTACCAAAATTCTTCAGCAATGATGGTTCAATGGGATGGCAAAATTTATGTTCATCATCCACCAATGTGTTATGTTTGATAAACACATTATGCTCCTCGTCCACGAAACTGTCATGCTTGATAAACATATTATAATCCTCATCCACCAAAGTGTATGGCATCAATCCCTGAAATTTAATATAAATTCAGATGCATAAAACATAAACATTAATTACATATTTGGGGACATTTTAGCTTTAGGTGTAAACACGACAGAGAAATAAACATATATATATTAGATTTAATACAACAGACAAATAAGTTCTCAGATCCTACATTGCAAACTTCAATTCATCTTTAGTCTAGTTCAGAAAATGATCCATTGATGTTCCCTTCTTCAATGTTCTGCAACAATGTATCAATATGATGACCGAATTGTTGCTGATGTAGTTGCGTACAATATGTAAGAAGAATCCTCAACTGTTTAACACCACTACCCAGGTTTGTAGGAGATCATGGGCAACAAAAGGTAGAGGTAACCACCAGCTGCAAAAACCGACCATAACCTTCGGGAACCGCCACAAGAGCGCCTGCTCTTTTAGTTCCCAAAGATTCTTCTTCATCATCCTAATAAAAAAACTAATTATAATTAGTACATTGAACAATTAATTAACACCAAAAGATAAAAAGACAAGCATAAATCTCTAATCATGATCAGTAGAGACATATAGATTCTCCTAAAAATGAATAAATTTTCCTATTTTCAAAATCTCTAATCATGATCAGTAGATGGTTAAAACTATATTATTGATGCAATATGACCTCCTAAAACTGTTTTATTCAAGGATTTATACAATTTTTTTTAATAATGTCGGGCCTATAACCTACTAAAAAACGTGCTTCAACCCAGACCCGTTTTGACATGTTAATCGACCCATTTAATAATGAATGAGTCGATTGGGGCTGTGTTCATCTCAAACGGGTCAAATGGGTGAAATAAAAAAAAGTTGGGATATAAGGCTAATGGTTTTAAAGATGGTTAAAACTATATTATATGACCTCCTAAAACTGTTTTATTCAAAGATTTATACAAATTTTGTAATGATGTGAGCCCATCTAATTTGACCCACTAAAAAAACTTGCTTCAACCCAATCCTGTTTCAACCTATTAATCGACCCGCCCATTATGCCACCTCCTTGCAATGAGTGGTTAATCAAGCTGCAAGGGGAAGAAAAACCTTAGTACAACTCTTTCTCATTGCAATATGAGATGTATTCCTCTTATTATCTTCCATACTAAAAATAATTGAAGCGGAAGTGAAGTACTATATACATAAGGTATGGTTGATGTCCTGTTTCCACACTTGTTCAAGCAAACAAAATGGTTCAAATAATGCATATGTATCTATATTACATAAAATATAAATCTTAAAAAAATTACTATACCTCTATCCATGCTCAAGTTTGATAGTTCACCGTTTGTGCAGAACGTAATGTTGTTTGTGCAGAACGTAACATGACCCCTGTACAGGTTCTATTTCCGGCATATGTGAAAACAAATGCAAAAAGCAGCCATCTAACCCACATAATTGTTTTAACACCATCTAAAGAGGTAGTGGAAAGTTGAGAACAACAAAGGATCTATATAGGTATCCTTGAAAAAAGAGTCTTTAGAGCCTAATTGAGACCCATCTTTATGAAAATTACACAAAACCACGTAAATCAAAACTTGCTGATATAACAAACAGTATGAGAAATTGATAGATAAGCAGTAAAAAAGAACAAATAACATGTGATAATCATCACCTGCACTATCTCTATTCGCCGATGAGTGTTTTAATAGCACTACTGCACGTGATTTATAATGTTACCAATCAACCGCCGACGGTCATCATATCACTTGTTCCCTGTAAATTCGTCCGATTAGTTCGATTGATTGGGTATATTAAATTTTATGTGATCGAAAAACAATAGATGATCAATTGAATTGAAGAGATCAACTTACTTTGACGGAGATTTTGATTCAAAATCCCAGGAGTAACAACATCAGCATCACTGCTCATAATCCCAGAATCAGCATCTTCGCCTTTTTTGTCTCCTCTTCCTCCATGTTCATGAACTATTGATTAGGATTATGAGCACCGAATCACTATAAAATTCATAGAAACTACGATGAACAAAATGACTATAAGTTTAATCAAGTATTTCGAGGTGAATTACTACAAAGTCACAGAAACTACGAAGAACGGAATTACTAAAACAGTTTAATCAATAAATTTCAAATCAAATCGCTATAAAAACTCACCGATTGAGTGAAGCATGAGTAAACGATTGAACCCTTAAATTCTTAATTAGGAAGAGTGAAGCATGAGTAATAGATTCAGAAAAAATCAATTGAGGAATTCTGAAGCATGATATGGGGATGATAATTTTGGTGCGAGGTTTCATGAGGAATCGATTAATAATCGATTGTATGAAGGGTAACTGCTAAGAACTGCCCACAATCCGATTTTGTAGGAAACGTGAATACTCGAGAACATGGGTCGAAAAAGGTGGAGCTAACCACCTGTAAGGAAACCGTAAAAAACCGCCCCGAACCGCCATCATAGAGGTTATTTTTGGGAGTTTAAACGGCTGAGATTTCATCTCAGCATGATCCGACGGTGGATATCGATTTAAAAAGTAGTTAGACTTAATGGGAACAATATATATATATAATTCTAGGATGAAAAAAACATGTCTTAAAAAGAAACCGCACTGACACACTTTCATATATTTTTAAACGCACTGTTATAGTTTTCTTTTTACACTTTTTACTTTTTAGGAAAAATCTTGTTTATAATCAAAACGGATTGTTTAAGAAAATTAAAAAACCGAGTAAATTACAAAACTCGTCTTTTATGTTGACACCAGATTGCAAAGTGTGTCATTTGTCTTCAAAAAGTACAAAGAACGTACTCGATGTTTGCAAACCTTTGCACATTATGTCCTTTAGCCCTAACTCTGTTATTTTTCATGGTTAAATCAGACCAAATGTACCCCGCATGAGGGTATTTTGGTCATTTTGGTTTTTGACACATAACACAAACTGAACAAAACATTGCTCACTCTTGCTTCACATAGATCAACTGCTTCACTACTCATCACCTAATGTAAGAAATATTTGAAACGCAGGTCGCGAATGAGGGCTATGAAGATGGCAGGCAAGGAGGTTATAATCAAAGCCAGCCCGAAGCAGAAGATGGTTGGGAGACAGTTGGAAAGAAGCCTCCAAGAAGACACCAACAGGTCCAGTTAAATTCAATTCTATGATATCTAACATGTTTCAACAACATTTGATTCAAATCAAGTCAAATTCGACAGGTTCGTAAGGACAATTGGGACAATTTCAAGCGTCCTGCAAGCGAGCAAGAGTATTCTAACGAAGTTGAAGATAATTCTCAACTAGAACCAACACAAACCGAGCTTAACGACCTTGGAAAAGCGTGCAACAAGCTCTGGGAGCTCGATTACAACCGGTTAACACCAGGAAAAGATTATGAGATCGATTGTGGCGAGGGAAAAAAGTCTTACCAAAAACAAGATATGGCAGAAGGAAGCCTGTTTACATGGTTAAGTGAAGATGTTCTAAAAAAGCCAACAATTTCGCGATTTTGTTCGCTTTTGGATAATTATAATCCGCATGAAGGGTATAAAGAGCAAGTCACATCTCAAGAGAAGCAAGAACAGGCTGCGTTTATCGAAGAAATTTGTAGAACTGCGCCAATCAAGTATCTTTATAAGTATTTATGTGCAAAGGGTGTTGTTTCTGGTGATTATCAAGAGTTCAAAAGGCTGTTGACTAGTCTTTGGTTTGATTTATATGGTAGAGGTGGTACGTCTAGTTGTTCTTCGGCTTTTGAACATGTTTTTGTTGGTGAGATTAAGAATCGTGGCGAGCAGTCTGTTTCTGGCTTCCATAATTGGCTGCAGGTGGGTGTTCTGTTCTTGATCTTGGAGATGAAACTAACAGTTGAAATACTTGTTTTTGTAATGCATTTGTTGTTTTTTGGATGTAGTTTTACATGGAAGAAGCAAAGGGGAGGGTTGATTATCAAGGCTATATCTTTCCTCGAAGGCGTGGGGAGACGGTAAGTTTACTAAACTGACGCAGATCGGAAACACAAAATAAGATAAAATTTGACAAGTATTGACAAATCTTGAAATTGTCAGACTAGAAAAGAAATTGTAGATGTAAATAAATCATGGTTGTAAAAATCCCGCCTACCCTCTGATTAATTGATTAATCGCTAGATTTGGGTTCACCGGGTAATTTTCATCTAATCGGCCAATTAATCGCTAAACAGTTGTCAAATCCGGTCCTAATCGGCCAAAAATTGGTGGCCGTCTAGCGATTCTGGCCAAAATCTGTAAATTCCGGCTAATTTCTATATATTCTGACTAGATTCCGCCCAAAACCTGTAAATTCTGGCGATTAATCCGTTTACTTCAAAATACGGGTCGAATAAGGTGTTACACATTACATATAAAAATGTGTGTATATACATATAAAACTAAAAATTACATATAAAATCCCAATCCGATTAATCCCGATAAATCCCTATTAATTCTGATTAATTTGAAATTCAAAATCGGAGAAATTTCGGTCCTATACTTATGGGCCCGTTATGCATGTTTTTAAGTTGGGCATCTTTCTAGTCCACTTGCCTCTATCTCACTATACTATATGTAAATCCGAATCGCCTAATGATTTGTTTTGAAATGCAGCCTGATTCGGAGACGCAGTTGCTGACGCTTCAGTTTGAATGGAACGGTGTGCTGAAATCAGTGTCGAGCACGATGATTGGTGTGAGCCCGGAATTTGAGATAGCTTTGTATACACTTTGTTTCTATATGGGTGGTGAGGATAACTATGTGGAACTTGGTCCGTACTATGTTAACATCAAGTGTTATTGTCTTGGTAACAAACTTGGATCTGCTTTTCCCATTGCAGAATCTTGAGTCAAATGATAATGTCTCTTATGTATGTGTAAACCCCATATGTTATATGTTTTTATTTATTGTCTTGACTTCTGTTTTCCTAAGTGTATTGGTATTTGGTAAAGTAATATTAATGGGTGCCAATGTCAACATGGACTTGACAAATGCTAATATGTTTGTTAGGGTTGGTTAAAATGGGTCGGGTTATTTAGGATAAACTTTACAAAAAGTATTATCAAATGTTATTGTTAGGGATCGGGTATTGGTTCATACACAACACACGAGTAACTGTGGGAGAAAAATAAAGAAAAAGATGAGCATGTGAGATCTACGTGGTTCGGTCGATGTGACCTACGTCCACAGACTGTAAGCCTGCAACCAGGGTAATTACTTTATTGTTTTCCGCCTCATTCTTGAGGAATTACAAGTACAAAATAAAAACACATAAAGCAAGATTAGGATTTAATGCAGAATCCCAGAGAAAATTAATAATAAGCTAGAATAAAAAGAGAATCCTAGAGAAAACTAATAATAAGCTAGAATAAAAAGAACAAACAAATGAGCTAGACCTATGTTTTCAATACTCTACCACTGTAATGTCTTTTGAACCGGGCCTAATAAGCTAGTCAAGCCTTCATAAAGCCAACACATTATATCTAGCTTGACTGATATAAACCACTATTTACTAAGTGGATTTATCGACATCAAGTTTGTAAAAAAGAACCAAATTCTTTTTAGTATTCGTCCTCAATTTGTGATAAAAATGTTGTTGCAAAATTAAACTGGTCGTGCCTAATTCAGTTTTTGCGACCGGTGAAGGTTTTACCTAAGATATTTTGATCTTAGATTTTGTGACCGCTTTTTAACTGACTGACTTGTAACTGCTTTTATTTTTTTTGTTTTTCTACATTTTGGTTTAAATTTAATAATTCATTTCCCTTATTATTAAATGTGCAGATATATATAATATGGAAAAGTATAAAATACATTACGGCTTAATGTACATCACGTACGACAACGTGCGTGATTTTGTGTATAACGTGCGTGATTAATGATTTTCAACATGCGTGATAAATGTTTTTAACATGCGTGATTTGGGTTTTTAAGTTTATAACGTGTGTGATTTCAAAATAACGTGCGTGATTTGATCGCGTACTGGTCGTACGTTAAGTCGTAATATATGTTAACTGGCCTCTATATAATATATCCCAAATTCACTAAATTTTAGTGAATTAACAAAATATGCATATTGCCTTAAAAAAGCATATAATACAAATCATGTAAAGTGGTGAGATCATGTACATGACAAATTTATCTGAACCCCTAGCCCAGTTGGTCCCATGTCAGGTGGGGTTGGGCCGGTTCCTCCTTGGAGGTCACCGGTTTGATCCATGGCTGCGGTGTTATGGGGGGAGGACGTCCCAATGATGGATCGTTCCTACCGAGGCATGGTGCGGTCTTGAGGGCAACCCGGTTTTACCCAGCTGTTACCCCAGCGAGTCTCTCGTGTGGGGCAATATGGTTTCCGGGCGAAGGTCAGCTTGCGCAACGGCCGGGGCCCGATCAAACATCGCGTCCGGAAGAGCGGAGCTGACGGGGGATTGTCTTCGACATGAACCCGGTGACCAATAGGTCTGTACATAGAAAGTCACCCTTAAAAAAAAAATGTACATGACAAATTTCCCATAGGAAGCACACGCAGGAATCAGAGGAGGAAAAGTCTTGTTGTTGTTAGGAAGGGTATTTTGGTCCTTTTCTAAAGTGAACAGTTTTTTTATTGATTTTTAAACGGCTATAACTTTTTCATATGTTAATTTTTTTTTTAAATTACACTGTATTAATAAGCATTTTATTCTCTTTAATTCAAGTAGCATATTGCTATAGTTTTCTTAAAAAAATATTTACAAGATTTCGAATACCTATTAGTCCATTTCGTAGCCTATTGCTATATTTTTCTTAAAAAAATATTTACAAGATTTCGAATACCTATTAGTCCATTTCGTGATTACGTGATTTTGAATATCCAGCACACGACTACGTGATTTTGAATACACATTACGTGATTACACATTTAACATAAACCATTATGTAATTATACATTCAGTATAAATCCATTACGTGATTTAGAAATATTCCGTATTACATGTTTTTGTTTTTACATAATCACGTAATCACTCAGTGGGGTTTCACATAAATACTATAATGAAATAACGTAATAATGAAATAAGTATTCAAAATCACGTAGTCACGTAATAATACATAGTCAACTATTGTTACGTAACAACGTAATCACTTAGTGTGGTTTCACATACTATAATAAAATCATGTAGTCATGTTCTGAGTATTCAAAATCAAGTAATGAGTACTAGGTTTTCAAAATCACGTAATCACGTGACGAGTATTTAAAATCTTGTAGTTTTTTTAAAGAAGACTATCGCAATAATTTATTCGAATTAAATAGAATGAAATGCTCATTAATACTAATACGATGTAATTTACCTATATATTAATTTTTGAAGTCAATGAACAGTAAGTTCTAAGGTATGAAGAAATAGTATCGGGTACCGGTATTGGTATCCGATTTTACTAAATCGGGTGTATTTTCCGTACCGGTTCGGCACCGGTATTCACCGATTTTTACCCTCAAATACCAGTGTTGTACCAGTACCAACCGGTACTGAACCGTACCAGTTATATTCGGTACCGGTACACACTTTTGGGGATTTCAGTAACGGTATTTTCGGTACCGGTTGGTACCGAGCTCATCAAATCCTGTAGTAACGTAGCAATGCAACTAATTGCACCGTTTAAATTACTTTTCATACACACAGTAAGTAAACTGTATTTCGTTTGAATGAGGTTTTATATACACAACAACTTATTTTGCTTTCTTTTTTTGTCTTTTTTCTGTAATGAATGAATTGTAGCATGTAAAATTAACTTGGATATTTAGATTATTGGTGAGCAAATCGTGTCAAATCCTTTAATCAAACCGGTATCGTATCGGTACCAAATTTACTATACCAAATCATTTTCGGTATCAATTTGGTACCCACCTTTTGTCGTTTTCAGAATCGTTACTTTCGGTTCGACACTGGTCTAGCACCATACCTGTATTTATTGATTTTTACCTTCAAATACCATACCGTATTGTACCGAGCATTTTCGGTGTAGGTACCTAATTTCGATGATTTTCTGGATCAGTACTTTCGGTGCTGTTACCGGTGCTCATCCATATTTTAACGTGTTAGCACCGTAATAACTAAATTGAAAACAACCGAATTTCCAACGTGTAGGACGTGTGGGTCCTATTATTATATATTAGGTTATTTAAAATCGTTTTTTTTTAGGACGGAGTGACCATCCTTACCACGTCATTTTTATTTATGTTTTGATATTCGGTATCTGTTGCTGATACGCGTTTTGCAGACATTGGGTTCCCGCCGCAACGCGCGGACGGAAAATCAACTAGTTTTTAAAAAAAAATATTAACGTATGAAAAAGTGATCGATGTTTGAAAATCAAAGGAGAAATAAGTTTTAGTGAGAAAAGACAAAAATACCCTTTTCTCTATTTGTTTTTTAATTGTAAGACTCTTTAGATTACGTAATTGACACTTTTTTTATATTGAGCCATTGATCTTAGGGAATCAATGGATTTGAATGTCTTGTATGCTTCGTACACCCCAATCCTCATGTATGGGTAATCTTTCTCGTCATGTGAAACGATAAACGGAAAAAAAGTAAGGTGAAGTTAATGTCAAATACATCAATTATTCCACAAAAGCTAATTATTATTATTCCACTATAAATAAGCAACTACATTTTGCTTAGATGAGTTGTAACATGTGCTTGGGGAGTGTTTCAAAAAAAAAATTTGATTTTTCACTTTTAACCCAAATATTTCATATTTTATATTTTGACCCCTTTTATTATTTACAACTTTGGTACCCCATATTTTTTATCTTTCGCGAGTTTTTCGTTTTACGTTTCGTTCTAAATTTTGCGAGTTAACATGTCGAAGCGTGCATGTGAGGTTTAACGTTCTTTGCTCTATTTTTTCATATTTGACAGACCCGTCGCAACGCGTCCATTTTTTCCCTTTTGAAAAGTTCGCCGCAACGGGCAAGTCCTAGATCGACTAAGTTATTATTTTCTACGTTTTACGTTTCTGATTAATTTCTTCGCATTAACACACTGTAACGGGTGTACGTGGTTCAACGATTTTAGCCTGCTTTTTGTTCAGTGTAATTTTACCATTTTATCTATTTCATTTTTACAATGTTGAGAGTCGATGTCGTTGTGGCATTGGTACTACTTGGCACGGTTTTACGAACGTTTTTAACCTATTAAATTTTTTACTCATATTTTTTTTCGATTTACCCCTGTACTTCCTTTACTTACAAAATTATTTTTTATGTGCATATTTTATGTACGGGTATGTATAAATATGATTTGTTCTACATTCCGTTGTAAACTTTTTTTTATAGACGAGTCAGGTCAAATATCATACCTTTTCGTTTAAAGAAACCATTTTTACGTGCATATTTTTTGGCACGGTTTTACGAACGTTTTTAACCTATTAAATTTTTTACTCATATTTTTTTTCGATTTACCTCTGTACTTCTTTTACTTAAAAACTATTTTTTTTGTGCGTTTTGGTATAAATTCAAGTTGTTCTACGTTTCGATGTAAACTTTTTTGGGAAATGATTCAGGTTAAATATAATATGTTTTCGTGTTTATTTTATGTATGTTTCGTAAAGTTTGTTTCGAACCGAGTGCAGTCAAATTATGGTTTCTTTTTCTCCCCTTTTTTCGAAAGCTCTAATTAATCCCTTACATGTGCATATTTTCCTTCATAACCGTTACGTTTTTTATGTATGAGTTGGGTCACATATAATACGTTATGATTGTTCGATATGAATTTGATTTACTTTACGTTTGATCCAATCACAATGCTTATACAAGTTACATTGAGTTCACTTGGATACGACGAAATGTGTGTTTTCATATGGTTAATACATCATATAACGTCTGGACTAATCCATTCAATGTTTACGATGTACCCGCGCCGCAACGCGGGCGGTTCTTAACCCTAGTTACACTATAAAGAAGCAACTTTTTTGTGCATTAGGAATTGTACCCTAAGCTTGGGGAGTTTTTCAAAAAAATAAACTTGATTTTCCACTTTTACCCCAAACATTTCATATTTTGTATTTTAACCCCTTTAATTTTTTTACTTTTAACCCAAAGTTTTCATCTTTTATAATTTAACACAACACTTTGTTATTTACAACTTTGGCCCCCATACTTTTTATCGTTCGCAAGTTTTTCGTTTTACGTTTCGTTTTAAATTTTGGGAGTTAACATGTCGTAGCGTGCATGTGAGGTTCAACGTTTTTTGCTCTATTTTTCCATATTTGACAGACCCGTCGCAACACGTCATTTTTCCCCTTTTGAAAAGTAATGGGCGGTTCCTAAATCGACTAAGTTATTATTTTCTACGTTTTACGTTTCTGGTTAATTTGCATTAGGAGTTGTACCCCAAGCTTGTGGAGTTTTTCAAAAAAAAAAAAAAAAAACAAAAAACAAAAAACTCGATTTTTACTTTTAACCCAAACATTTCATATTTTGTATTTTAACCCCCTTTTAATTTTTTTTTACTTTTAACCCAAAGTTTTTCATCTTTTATAATTTAACACAACACTTTATTATTTACAACTTTGGTCCCCCATATTTTTTATCTTTAGAAAGTTTTTCGTTTTACGTTTCGTTCTAAATTTTGCAAGTTAACATGTCGTAGCGTGCATGTGAGGTTCAATGTTTTTTGCTCTATTTTTTCATATTTGACAGACCCGTCGCAACGCGTCTATTTTTCCCTTTTGAAAAGTTCGCCGCAACGGGCGGGTCATAGATCGACTAAGTTATTATTTTCTACATTTTACGTTTCTGGTTAATTTCTTCGCATTAATACACTGTAACGGGTGTGTGTGGTTCAACGATTCTAGTCTGCTTTTCGTTTAATGTAATTTTTACCATTTTATCTATTTTATTTTTAGGATGTTGAGAGTCGATGTCGTTGTGGCATTGGTGCTACTTGACACCGTTTTACTAACGTTTTTAACCTATTAATTTTTTTACTAATATTTTGTTTCTGTTTACCCCTATTCTTCCTTTACTTAAAAACTATTTTTTTACGTGCATTTTTTATGTACGGGTATGTATAAATATGATTTGTTCTACATTTTGATGTAAACTTTTTTTTACGTTTTCGTTTAAAGAAACCATTTTTATGTACGTTTTTGTATAAATTCAAGATGTTCTACATTTCAACGTAAACTTTTTTGGGAAATGATTCAGGTCAAATATAATATGTTTTCATGTTTATTTTATGTATGTTTCGTAAAGTTTGTTTCGAACCGAGTGGAGTCAAATTATGGTTTTTTTTTCTCCCCTTTTTTCGAAAGCTCTAATTAATCCCCTTCTATTACATGTGCATATTTTCCTTCATACCCGTTATATTTTCTATATATGAGTTGGGTCACATATAATACGTTATGATTGTTCGATATGAATTTGATTCTTTACGTTTGATCCAATCACAATACTTATACAATTACATTGAGTTCAACTGGATACGTCGAAATGTGTGTTTTCATATGGTTAATGCATCATATAATATTTCGACTAATCCATTCAATGTTTACGATGTACCCGCGCCGCAACGCGGGCGGGTCTTAACCCTAGTTAATAAAAAAAATCAAGAAGAATACTATGTAGGTAAATTAATTAATAGGGTAAATTACACTTTTCGTCCTTTATGTTTGTACCGGATTGCAACGGATAACCTTTAACTTTAATAATTACAGTCACAATCCTTTATTTGCAAAACTCGTTACACTTTACGTCCTTTAGCACTAACATGGTTAAATTTTTTTGTTAAGTTTATTCACTTAAGGGTATTATAGTAAATTCATATTTTTATTTAAATGTTTAATAAATTAAAAAAAATTTACATATAAACATCATCTTCTCCAATTTCCTAACCCTAAAACCCTAGCCACCACATCATCCCACAGCCACCACCACCTCACCCTGCCCCCAACCTCTGTAACTCCACCCACTCTCCAACCTCTATACCTTCAGAATTCATAATCTCTGATGCGAATTATGGTAGTTTCTCCAAATTCCCTAAATTGCAGCGACTTTTTCCTTAAACCCACGATCGAATCCTCTCGTCAATCACCATCGTCTTCTTCGCTGGAATCTTTTCTAGGTTTCATGAACACTTGTTTCTGTTAATACTTATTATCCTCTCATCTGCTAATTGTTTGAATTTCATGTAAGTGATTGTTAATCAAATTGGTAGACCTAATTTTAATCTACCTGCTGCTTTTATTATGATAATACTAGTTTCTAGTTTTGAGGTGAACTGTTTTTTGTTGTCTTGTATCCGATTTTGTTTAATATTACTGATTACTCAGCTAATAGTGGTTAATTACGGTCACAATAGGTCTATATTTTGATATGCATGGCCATTTGGTCTCAATGGGCTCAGCAAAATAGAATTAAAATTCACTGCAGTCGTTAAGAATTCAGAACTCAGATTCCATGGTAAATCATTATTCCGATTCCGATTTCCTTGTAGGCGACATTTAGATTTACAAACAACTGAAATCATTATTTTCGATTTCGAGACATTGAAAAAGACCCAAAACAAGACGTAATCCGATCGAAAACCTAGGTTTGACGGAACCGATTCATTCTTTCGACATGAGCGGATGTTCATATATCATTGAATCTGTTGTTTGTTCGATGCCACGAATGGTAAAAGTGTAAACTGCCATAATTTGCATCGGAGATTATGAATTCAACAACAGAGCAGAAGGTATAGAGGTTGGAGAGAGAGGGGGGGGGGGAGTTGCAGAGGTTGGGGGAAGAATGAGGTGGTGGTGGTGGCGGCGAGATGATGTGGTGGGGGGTGGGGGGGGGGGGGAGTTGCAGAGGTTGGGGGCAGAATGAGGTGGTGGTGGCGGCGAGATGATGTGGTGGTGGTGGTAAAATGTGGTGGTTAGGATTCTAGGGTTAGAAAATTGGGGAGATGATGTTTATATGCATTTTTTGTTTTGTTTTATTTATTAAACATTTAAATAAAAGTATGAATTTACCATAATACCCTTAAGTGAATAAATTTAACAAAAAAATTTAACTAGGTTAGTGCTAAAGGACGTACAGTGTAACAGGTTTGCAAATAAAGGATTGTGACTGTAATTATTGAAGTTAAAGGTTATCCGTTGCAATCCGGTACAAACATAAATGACGAAAAGTGTAATTTATCCTAATTAATAATAAAAAAAATAAAGAAAGTATATTACTTAATAATAATGACAAAAATAGAAATAAAAAGAATAATGTTATAAATAATATAAGTATTATTATAATCACTTAAGAATAACAACGATAATACTATTATTATCAAATAGATAAATAAAAATAATAGATAAGTAAATGAACATAAATGAGCTTCTTATATCAAATAGATAAATAAAAATAATAGATAAGTAAATGAACATAAATGAGCTTCTTATAAATAGACATACATGAATGTAAATGAATAGATGAGACGAACATTTTTTTTTTTCTCATGTGCGTTTGTTTATCAAATATAAACAAGGTGGAGCTTTGTTAGGGTTCGAGGGTGCCCTGGTTCTTACCGATTTTTTGTTCGTAGTGTTAATTTTATAGAAAAATTTTGATTTTTTTTTGTAGTGTAAAAAGTTGGATTTTTAAGAGTCCGATCCCCATCGATTTGGATTTTGAGAGTCCGACCTCCACTGAGTTTTCGTTCAAGCTCCGCCACTGGATGCGAATGAACTTCTGTCGAATTAAACGCTCGATTCATTTAGAGGCCTAGCCAAGCTTAATTGATAAAAAGTCAGCACGCCAAGTATTTTGAAGCAAGCAATTAACCCAATATCACATGCACAAGAACCGTAAGCAATGATCCCATGTCTGCAAAGGCTTGCTCTAACAACTGCTTATTTAACTATTGTGTTACACGCTTATTACATATATTATTTGTGCTAGGGGCTGTTTGTTTACCTCTTAATAAGGCTCTTAACGGTTCAGACTTCTTACTGGTCCAGCACTCAATGATTCAGATTGTTTGTTTCGCGAACAAATGTCTGAATGGTTCAGACATTTGTCTCTGAATGGTTAAGCATTATACTGAGTCTGAATGGTTAAAACCTCTTAACCTGAATTGGTCAGACATTTGCCTCTAAACGGTTAAACAATATACCAATTAAACCAAACCCTCTAATATAGCATGTCAACACGACCTACTAAATGTTTCAAGACACGTTTTACCGATTCTAATTCAACCCAACATAATAACAAAACTGAAAGCTATAATTAGTCTAATACGAAAATAACGATATTCGTACTAGAATAAACAACTATGCTTGACCTTGAACGCGTCCTTCGCATAAAGACCATCACAAACCTTAAACTTAACGAAAAATATTAGTTTACTTAGGGGGCGTTTGGTTCGCGGAATGATTTGGAATTGGAATTGGAATTTGTATAGGAATTAGAATTTGAAGGAATTGGATTTGAAATTTAAACATTCCAATTGCAATTGGAAATTGTTGGAATTGGAATCTCAATCCTATTTTTGTTGTTTTTGGTTGTCAAATGAATTGGAATCAATCACCCCGGCACCCACAACCACCAGTTCGGGTCAAAACGGTACGGATCGAAACAGTTCGCGTCGAAACGGTACGGGTCGAAACGGTTCGCGACGAAACGGTACGGGTCGAAACGGTTCGCGTCGAAATGGTTCGATTCGAGACAGTACGGGTCGAAACCGTTCACGTCGAAACGTTACGGGTCGAAACTGTTCGCGTCGAAACGGTATGGGTCGAAACGGTTCGAATCGAAACCAGTATGGGTCGAAACGGTACGGGTTGAAACGGTGCGGGTCGAAACGGTCGAAGATTCCAATGAATTTACTTTAATTCCTTCACCTTCACATATAGAAAGGATTTTGAATTCCTTTAGTTAAAGGAATTTGAAGTAATTCATGCCTAATTCCAATTCCAATTCTATTGTCAACCAAACACATACAGATTGGAATTGGGATTCCAATTATATCAAATTCTGTGAACCAAACATCTTAAGAGATGGAATTCAAATTCCAATTTACTTAAATTCCATTGAATTCATGCGAACCAAACGCCCCCTTAATATTCATTGAATACATTTTATGGTTGTTTTAGTTTAGAGTAAATTACGTTTTTGGCCTTTGTGACTATATCACTTTTACTATATTAGCCTAAAATAAGAATTTTTAACATATCTGCCTCCATGGTCTCTATAACTAACCATTTTGGCCCCTAAGTCTAAGTCTAGAGCTAATGGGGCCCAAAATGGTTAGTTATAGAGACCATGAGGGTCAAAATGGTTAGTTATAAAGACCATAGGGATAAATATGTTAAAAATTCTTATTTTGAGCTAATATAGTAAAAGTGATATAATCACATAGGCCAAAAACGTAATTTACTCTTTAGGTTTATTAATATCACAATTTATGTTTGACAACTGGATGCAAATCTTAGGGCCTTGATAAATTATCAAGGCCCAAGACTTGTTCTTTTGTATTATTATATATAATAATGGACAAAAGAAAAGAAATTTAAGAAATAAAATCAACGAGTAAGATTACCCATGCTACGTTCCGTGGTTTCGGTCGATATCTATTTTGTTTCACTATAACAACCGAAAGAGATATGCTTAAAAGAATACCGACACATGTTTTACATCGACCGAAGAATATTAAAATAAATTTAAATTGGACAGTGGGACAGACTGATTTCAAATTAATTGTAAATGATATGTAAATGTTATCTTAAATATAATTTTAATGTTAAAGGAACCTAAAACTAAAACATTGAACATATAGAAAGTAAAAAAAAGTAAAAATAATAAAGTCCATAAAAAAAAACTTAAGAAAGAAAAAAAAAAAAACAGGATGAAAGCACTATTCACACAACTTGCTAACTGTAATTTACGCAAAACGTATACCAATTGAAAACGAACATAAAAAATGCGCACGAAAACGCATTATATTTGAGTTAACATATTATCAAAGAAAATTTACGTCGAAACGTAAACCAAATTGAATTTATACCGACGTGGACATAAAAATCAGCACATAAAAATAGTGTTTTTAAGCTAAAAAGGTACGGCGCGTTGAGGCGATGCTGAAACGTAAAGTGACTTGAATTTAAATCGTCTAATAAAAACGTATTATATTTGACCTGACTCGTTTCCGAACAAAATTTACGTCAAAATAAAGATCAACTGAAAACGTACATAAAAATAAGCACGAAAACGTATTATATTTGACCCAACTCATTTCTAGGAAAAAATAAAATTTACGTCAAAACTTAGATCAACTGAATACGTACATAATAATAAGCATAAAAATATATTATATTTGACCAAACTCATTTCTAGGAAAAAATTACGTCAAAACTAAATGAGCTTGAATTTATATACCGACACGTGGTAAAACTCAATTATAAAATTTTTAAAAGGTTAAGGGATTGTATGTGTCAATATCTGAGGGATAAAAGTATAAAAGAAATTAAATGAAAAAAAAATCAAATGAAAGTTACTTTCATTATATATGTATAATATAATATAATATATTTATAATTTTTAACAATACTTTTATTGAAACAAATAACTTATACATATTCTAAACCTACTCTTAAATATACACTATATCCATCATATGACTAAAAACTTCAAATCTCGTAAAGAAGAATACATTTACCACACATCATGATATATTACTAAATTATAATCCTATTAATTGGTTTGTAATTAACTATAAATTTAACCAATATGAATTATTATATCAACAAGCAATATATATAGAGATTCGGATCTGCAAGTTGCAGGTATATTAAGGTGCACCTCCTCTATTCTTGAGGTGGAAAGTTTAAATCCTGCAAGGTACAAGTAGAGGAGTATTTAGCAGTAGATTAGTTTGCTGGTTAAAAAAACTGATTTCGCCTTCTTTTATGTAAATTAATGGCCATGCAGAGCTTACATCAAGTTTGGTTTAAAATATGTTTAGCAAATTTTCTTGTATTTCAGAAACAATATTACTAGTAATTCTGAAACATTTATAGACGAAACATCATGGAAAATCCTTAGGTATCTAATCAAATTTTTAAATGGCATGAAGAGTTGACCTTTGTCGTAGTTTTGTTGGATTTTCTGAAAGACGCGACTATAAAAGTAATTCTGAAACACAATAAAATCATATTTATTTATGTTGTATAATAGATTATGTATAAGATATAATTAAATTAATAGTAATCTTGTAAAGTTCGAAGACGAAATTTCATGGAAAATCCCTACGTATGGTACGTAGCTAATAAAAAACCATCTATATATATATGTCCTTTGTGAGTGACTGAGTTCACAAGCTTTCATTACAATTCATTTTACTTAATTTAACCCCTCAAAGTGTCTCAATAGAAACAACCTAAAGTTGGTTGATTTGCGGCAGGAGATCGAAAATGAAGGGCAAAGTGGTCGCGATGTGTGCGATTGTGGCGGTGCTTGGAATAATATCAGCGGTTGCAGGTTTTGTCGCAGAGGCTACCAAAGTTAAGGTAACAATAACATTATAGACAGTGGCGGTGTTAGGATTTCTAGGGTTTTGATAGAATGAATGATACGTTCATAAGAATATGAATTGATGATCGAAATTCGTACAGGATGTTGAATACATATGTTAGCAGCCGATTAGGGTAACCGCCACAAACGTAGGTTATACTAATTAATAATAATACATGTCACACTATCTAGGTTATAATATATATATATATATATATATATATATATATATATATATATAAGTATATTTATCTAATATCCTCCCGTAAGCTAGATAGTTTCCATATTGAGACGAGCCTTCAGTCTAGAGAAGTCTTTATTTTGCAGTGCTTTGGTCATGATATATGCAGTTTGATCTTTCGTTGCACAGAACAATACTTCTACTTCCCTTTTCTTGATTAAATATCGAATGAAATGATACTTAACTCTAATATATTTACTCTTGCCATGATAAACTGGATCTTTTGCTAGACATATTGTGGACTTGTTGTCACAATAGATTGGTATTGGATATTCTATCCTACCCTGAATCTCATCAAGTATTCCTTTGATCCAAATTGCTTGACATCCGGCTAATGATAAAGCCATATATTCCGCTTCCGTTGAAGATAATGCCACAACCTTCTGTTTCTTTGATTGCCAGGAGATGGGACTTGATCCTAGAAGAAATACATGACCTGAAGTGCTTTTACTGTCGTCCACATTTCCGGCATAATCGCTGTCACTAAAACCCATTAGTTTTCCTTGTCCACCCTTTGAGTATGTGACACCTTGATTTAATGTTCCTTTAATATATTTGAGTATTCGCTTGCCTGCTTCCCAATGGCTTTTCTTTGGATGTTCCATAAACCTACTTATCTTCGTTACAGCATATGTTATATCTGGCCTGGTGTTAGTGAGGTACATGAGACTTCCAACAAGGCTTCGATATGTTCCTTCATCAGCAAATACTTCCGAATCATCTTTTGACAATTTTATTCCATATTCCATGGGAGTAGAGACTGAATTACAATTAGTCATTCTATACTTTTCTAATAGGTTTCGCATATATTTTCTTTGAGAGAGAATTATGTTCCCATTTTCATATGAAACTTCCATACCAAGAAAATAGTGCAGTTTCCCCATGTCATTCATCTCAAACTCTTCCTTCATCATGCTTTTGAAAGAATCAATTAAATTCATAGAATTGCTTGCTATGATTAAATCATCAACATATAGACATATCACCAACTTTCCTTCATTGGTGTCCTTGATGAATAAGGTGTGTTCGTATGTGCACTTTGTGAATCCGTGTAACTTAAAATAGTTGTCTATTCGACTGTACCACGCTCTGGGAGCCTGTTTTAGTCCATACAGTGCACGTTTAAGAAGACATACCTTTTCTTCTTGTCCTTTTATGACATATCCCTTGGGTTGCTCTACATATACTTGTTCATTTAAGTTTCCATTGAGAAAAGCCGTCTTTACATCCATTTGATGGAGATACCAGTCGTTCCTTGCAGCTAGTGCTAAAACTAGTCTGACCGTTTCAAACCGAATTACAGGAGCAAAGACTTCCTGATAGTCTATTCCATGTTTTTGTTTATATCCTTTCACTACAAATCTCGCTTTGTATTTGTCTACGTTACCATACTCATCAAACTTAGTCTTGTAAATCCATTTTACACCAATTGGCTTCTGATTCATCGGAGGATTTACTAATTCCCATGTTTGATTTTTATATATGGATTCTATTTCTTTGTCCATAGCTTCTTGCCATTTAACGCCTTTACTTGCTTCTTCATAAGATGATGGATCTGCGTTAGCATAAAGAATGAAGTTAACTGTTTGATTTCCACCATATTTTTGAGAAATCTCTTCTTCAGTAAGCTCCCGTGAGTTCCTGTAAATACTTCCTATACTTCGAGTATTAATAACTTCATTTTCTGAATCTGTAGACGAATCATCATTATGATGAATTTCGGAGTTCGAGCTCGATGTTTGTCCACTCGTTGAGTTGTCTGCAGGAACGTTATCATTGGCCAAGTATGAGTTTTCGGCTGTTATTTCTACTCCTCCATGATTGTTTGTAACACCCCGTGTTTTCACGAGTGAAAGTCAAAGTCAAGGTCAAAGTCAACGACCGATTTCGCGCGACGTGACTCGTAGAATTGATTGTATGATATTTAGATTATGTGGAGTAAAATGTCGTTCATTACAATAACCAAGTCATACTAACCGCATTTCTATCGACTTACGGCTGTGAACGATAGGAAGTAACAATGCGATAAAGTTAATCAAGCTATGATGATCAAATCGACATCGAATCGTAACTCGAGCTATGTATTTTACCTGTCTTTATACGTGTGTGTGTGCCTTACGTGTTACCTGTGCATGTTTATTTTATGTTCTGTTGTGCTAATCAAGCGAACTCAATCGAACTCGAAGTCTAACTCGAATATAAACGAACCCGAACCCGAATTCCGAGTCGAACCCTATAAGAAGTAGTTGGGACTGAAAGTAATTTGATTAGGAAACCCTATCGAATCGCTCGCATATCGAAACCGAGTCAACATCGCACCGAACACACCAAAGGAGGTGGCATCCGCACGGTTGGCCAATCCGCACGGATTGCCAATCCGCACGGATGACCAGTCCGCGCGGATAGCCTACCCGGGTGCGTGCCATGCGCACGACTCACCCTTTCCCTTTTTGGCATCCTATAAATACACGGGTCACTCTCCACTTTTTCCACTTTTGGCAAGTGACGTCCGAACCACACGCATTCTTCACCTTTTCTCAGATTTCTCTCAATCCAGGTAAGATCTTGCACTAATTCTTGTACATTCTTGATCACTACACAATTCTACACATTTCTATCTTTCGAATCTTCGATTTTAACCATGAAATCATCCGGATTTGAGGTATTCTCGGGTGACGTCATCATGAAGTTCATAAGAACTTCAAGCTTGACCTCATTCCACCAAGAATATCTCAGATCTACACGATTTCTACAAGTTTTTACAATAACTCCACCTAGATCTAAACTTTGCTAAGGATAAAAGAGTTGAAAGAAATAAACCTAAGTTCTCTCCTTCTTTTACCCTTAAAACCGGTACGAATCCGATCAGTTCCAGTGTTCTACTCGTCAATAGTGATGCACTAGTTCTAGATCTGGAATGTTACCCATAGACAACTGATTTCGGGGTTAACCGGGATGACCGTTCTGAGTCGCCGACAGGCTGAGTTAGAGTGGTTCCTGACCGGTCTAGTCACGCGGGTGAGAACACAACTCCAAGTGGTTGCCACGTAATCAGAACGTCTCGATAAACGACAACAGAAACCAAGTGTAGACGAACGGAACAACCAGACCAGTTGTCCGCACGGACAAGCCGTCCGCACGGACTAGCTGTCCGCACGGACGAGCCGTACGCACGTACAGGTCATACGCACGTACAGGTCATACGCACGGGTTGTCACCCGCACGGACTACCCTTGGGACCCACTTTCCAGACGAGGTTGGAGTATCGACGAACGAGCAATCCGGACGGACGACCTCTGAATGGATTACTCTTCGGATCATGAGATACTAAGGCCTTAAAATGAAAATCAAACAATCTTCATCCGCACGGCCAAGCCGTACGCACGGACAGGCTATCTGGACGGATTGACTCTGCCCGCGCGCACAGGCTGCCCGCACGGACTACCGTACGCACGGACCGTCGTCCGCGCGACCGGCTTGAAAGATAGAAACACTTTGGTGTTTTCTAAATGCTACAACGAAAACTCCAAAGCACAAGCCATCATACACAAACACATCTTAGGAAGAAACAATCCACTTGAACGTTTATCCACACCAACAACTTGTCCGTACGGATAAGTCACCCGCACGTACAACTAGTCCGCACGGATTATCACCCGCACGGACAGTCGTACGCACGGATAACCTATCCGGATGGATCACCACCCGCACGCATCACCACCCGCACGCATCACCATGCGCACGGATAGGTCATGCGCACGGATGACTTCTACTCATTGATAACTGATCCGCACGATCAGTCATCCTACCCACTCTCACTTGTACTGTTTTATGCGCACGGATGACTTATCGTTACGTTATCGAATCTATTCAGGCTAACCGTACTCGCTGTAAAAGCGCTCCCGTCAATCCATATCGCTGTGAGTATACTCGAACCCTTTTTGCTTTTAGCACTTTTGGGTGTTACATACGTTACAACTATTCAAGCTACAACTATCACACTACTCAAGCTATTTTAACGTTTAACCATTAATGCATGTTATACGTGGCTTATGAATGCTTGTTGTTATGTTTACACATGGAATGCTGTCTACCTGCCTTAGCAACGATAGTACTATAGTTTGGACTCAGCACCCGTTCACACGGGGGTTGTTATTGATCTTTTACTTGCATGGATTACAGTGGTAATCGTGTATTGCGAACTGCCTCGGGCAGTCAACCCGCAGTCATTGGTATCGATGGATCTATGTCGATAACTAACGTGCTTCATTTCACTATGTGTACGTGCTGGTTATGCGTAAACGAATTCGAACTCTATATGCTATTATCAAACTTGTATGCTCACCTTTACATTTTATGTATTGACATTATTTTAACGTATGTGACAGGTGCCTAGGTTGTTTATATGCTTCTCGGGCTGTGATGAAATTGAAGCTAGGAACTGGAGTCCTAGAAACCAACGAATAAATTGTTATGTTTAAATCTGAGTTGTCGGAACAAAATATTTGTTTAGTGTTTGTCTGTAATAACTTGTTTTGCTATTTGAGACATGGTATGGGACATGTTAACTTAAATTGAATGGTAATAATAGTTGTTATGGAAACTTCTGGACAATCTGTTTCGCTCAGTGCCGCGCCCCGATGATTCCGCCATCGGTTGGGGTGTGACAGATTGGTATCAGAGCCATAACTATAGGGAATTAGGCAAGACTCGACCTAGTCCGGGTCGAAGTCTTAGAGACCTAGACTATAGTTAAGAACCAACAGACCAACTCACGCGTATGCGTAAACTCGCCACTATCACTCACTCTTTTCTATCATTGCACCCGAATTTTCAAGTTGTGAACAGGTAATAAGGCCGAGAATAGGTGTGAAAACTGCAAACTCTCGACTAAAGTTGCCTAGTCAGCTTGCGTTTTAGCTACAAACGAGGAAATCAGGAGTGAAATCCATATTTTGATGAATAATCTCCTCAATTTTTATCAAAAACGAGGACGGAAGTTGCAAGATAGGGGTGAATCCCTAACCTTGACGATTCGTCCCGCTTTTATACAAGAACTCCACCAAGGTTCGATGGACTCCAACGGTCTAAAGACACAACCTAACCAAAGGGAATTGCGCCAACGCCCGAGAATCGAGGCAAAGGCATAGTCCTGGAGGACGTTGTGCAGGATCCTTGCGAATAGTCGAGCTACCTTGGTTAGTCGAAGTCTATTAGCCGCAGACAATCTACCTTCGATTTATCGATCTTTATGAAAATTTTATGCATTTTTTGTTATTTGTTAACGTTTTGAGGTACTTTTTGTTTCAACTTAACACTATTGCCCCTGCTAAAACACAAAACCCACACAACTCATCGCTAGCGAATCGGCAATAGAGGCAGTCAGAATAGTTCGTATGCTCGTAGGTGCTTTTAGTAACTAAGTATATGTGTTTCTTGCAAGCGGCCAAGACTACCACGACCGAAGAAACCTATCTGCTGGCCGCTGAAATCAATGACAAAAGGGTCAAGGCTGGGGTGTGGGATAAGACCTCCAAGCATCTGCATCAAGCCACTACTACTGCACCAACTGCTGAACCCACATCGTCGAGCAACAAGAGGAAGAACAAGAGAAAGAACAGCTCCACCAACAAGAACTGTGCGATTACTGCTGCACCGATCCAAGCTGTACCTGCTCAACAGCGTCAAGTAGTGGCGCCTGTGGCCAATGCACCGCCTGCAAAGCGTGCATATACTGGACCACACCCACTCTGCCCTACTTGCACCTATCATTACCCGACTGCTATTCAATGCCGCTTCTGTGCTCATTGCAACGTCTATGGTCACTTTACTGCCAACTGCCGTATTCGTCAAGCTCCTGCCAATCAAGCTCTACTCGCTGCCCCACAGGGTCAACAAGCTCCTCCGGCACCCGCAGTCAAAGCCAGAGCATGCTTCACGTGTGGCGACCCGAATCATTTCGCCAACATGTGCCCGAACAGGGTGGTGAAACAAGAACCCCAGCAGCAACAGCAGCAACCACAGCAGCAACAACAGCAGCAGCAACAGGCCGCACGAGCCAGAACTTTCAATCTCAACGTGCGTCAAGCCCAGGCCGACAACAATGTGGTCAATGGTACGTTCCTTGTGAATGGTATTTATGCTTCATGTTTGTTTGATACCGGAGCCGATAATTGCTTTGTGTCGCTCGAATTTGAGAAACTCCTTAGTCGTAAACGTTCTCGACTCTCCTCTGCATTCGATGTTGAAGTCGCTACCGGAAGAACCGTCGCTGTAAACTCTGTTATTCGTGATTGCACTCTCGAGCTCAACAATCACATCTTCTCAATCGATCTCATTCCAATGCAACTAGGAAGCTTCGATGTCATAGTAGGCATGGACTTTCTACGCGAAAACCATGCCGAAGTTGTGTGCTTCGATAAGATGATTCGTTTCTCGCTCGCAACCGGTGATTCATTGTGCGTTTATGGTGATACTACTTCGAAGGGTCTCAAGCTTATGTCATGCCTTCAAGCTAGCAAGTATCTCCGTAAGGAATACAGGGCTTTCTTGGCCCATGTCGTAGCAGCGGAGGAGGAAAAGAAAGAGAAGAAGAGAGTAAAAGACGTTCCAGTGGTTCGAGAATTTCCTCAAGTTTTTACAGAGGATCTTCCCGGACTACCTCCGAAGCGTGATATTGATTTTCGCATTGACCTCATTCCTGGAGCTAATCCTATCGCCAGAGCTCCTTATCGACTCGCGCCGTCCGAAATGCGCGAACTCTCAACCCAACTCCAGGAATTGCTTGAAAAAGGCTTTATTCGCCCGAGCACCTCTCCTTGGGGCGCACCAGTCCTTTTCGTAAAAAAGAAGGACGGGTCGTTCCGGATGTGCATCGACTACCGGGAATTGAATAAGTTGACTATCAAGAACCGCTATCCTCTGCCTCGAATCGACGATTTGTTTGATCAGCTACAAGGCGCTACGTGTTTCTCGAAGATCGATCTACGTTCCGGATACCATCAGCTGCGTATACAAGAGGAAGATATACCCAAAACCGCGTTTCGCACTCGTTACGGCCATTACGAATTCGTTGTCATGCCTTTTGGCCTAACCAATGCCCCAGCAGTTTTCATGGATCTGATGAATCGAGTGTGTAAACCATACCTCGACCGTTTCGTCATCGTATTCATCGACGATGTCTTGATCTTTTCCAAAACGAGAGCTGAACACGCGCACCATCTACGTTTGGTTCTCGAGTTACTCCAGGGGAACCAACTCTACGCCAAATTCTCCAAGTGCGAGTTTTGGTTGGGGGAGGTTCAGTTTCTGGGTCACATCGTTAATAGTCAGGGTATTCACGTCAATCCTGCGAAGATTGAAGCTGTTAAGAGCTGGGTTACGCCTAAGAACCCGACTGAAGTCCGCTCATTTCTCGGGCTAGCGGGCTATTATCGACGTTTCATCGAAGGATTCTTGAAGATTGCTGTACTACTCACTTCTCTCACTCATAAGGACCAGCCTTTTGTCTGGGGAACCAAACAAGAGTCTGCCTTTCGAACCCTCAAATACATGCTCTGCAATGCTCCTGTTCTCACACTACCCGACGGAAACGATAATTTCATTGTCTACTGTGATGCTTCCAACCTTAGTCTCGGTTGTGTTCTAATGCAACGGGACAAGGTCATAGCTTACGCATCTCGTCAGCTCAAAATCCACAAGAAGAACTATACAACCCACGGCCTCGAGCTAGGCGCAGTTGTTTTTGCATTAAAGATTTGGCGACACTACCTGTACGGTACCAAGTGTACGATCTTCACCGATCATAAGAGCCTACAACACATCTTTAATCAGAGGGAACTGAATATGCGTCAACGCCGATGGGTAGAACTTCTCAACGACTACGACTGTGAGATTCGTTATCACCCAGACAAAGCAAATGTTGTTGCCGACGCACTTAGCAGACGGAGCTATCTGCTTAGCACTCGAAATGTTCAAGCCCAGTACAATCTCGAAGCTCTTATTCGCGACGCCAAGCATGCATGTTTCAACGAACGCACCTTGAAGAAAGAAAGAATCTACCACGATGGAGCCCAGCTTGTGAGCAAATCGAATGGGATATTCCACTTCTTAGACCGAATTTGGATTCCCAAGCGAACCAACCTACGACAGATTATCATGGATGAAGCCCACAAATCACGATACTCTATTCATCCTGGTGCCGACAAAATGTACCATGACCTTCGATATAGGTACTGGTGGCCGGGAATGAAACGGGATATCGCTCTCTATGTCGGAAAATGCCTAACCTGCGCTAGGATCAAGGCTGAACACCAAAGACCCTCTGGCTTACTCGAACAACCTCCAATTCCCATGTGGAAGTGGGAAAGCATAGCTATGGATTTCGTAACCAAGGTTCCAACCACGTCATCAGGTCACGACAGCATTTGGGTTGTTATTGACCGTCTGACTAAATCAGCTCACTTTCTGCCGATACGAGAGGACTACAAGGTAGAACGATTAGCCCGAATCTACACCGACGAGATCATTTGTCGACATGGGACGCCTCGTGACATCATCTCTGATCGTGATGCTCGGTTCACTTCCCGATTGCGGGAAACATTTCAAACGGCACTCGGAACAACGCTTAATCTAAGTACTGCGTTCCACCCACAAACCGACGGTCAGACTGAAAGAACGATCCGTACACTTGAAGACATGCTCCGTTCGTGTGTTCTAGACTTCAGTGGTAATTGGGATAGACACCTTCGGTTGGTCGAATTCTCGTACAACAACAGTTACCAGGCTAGCATCCAGATGGCACCTTTCGAGGCCTTATACGGAAGAAGATGTCGATCGCCTATTGTGTGGCACGAGATCGGTCACTCGCAACTAACCGGTCCGGAGCTGCTACAAGAAACGACAGACAAAATTTTCCAAATCCGAGACAATCTAGCGAAAGCTCGGGATAGACAGAAACTTCTCGCCGATAAAAAGCGCAAGCACCGTGAGTATGGCGTTGGTGACTACGTACTCCTAAAGGTATCACCTTGGAAGGGTGTAGTCCGATTCGGCAAAAAGGGGAAGCTCGCGCCTAGATATGTTGGACCTTTTAAGATTCTGGAAAGGATCGGAAAAGTCGCCTACAGACTCGAATTACCGGAGGAACTTAGCAATGTCCATCCGACTTTCCACGTGTCGAACCTCCGAAAGTGCATTTACGACCCCGACTTACATGTTCCTCTAGACGATCTACAGGTGAACGAAACATTACACTTCGTGGAAAAGCCTGTCGAAATCATGGATCGCAAAACCAAAGAACTCAGGCGCTCACGCATTCCTATTGTGAAAGTCCGGTGGGAAGGCAAGCGAGGCGCGGAGTTCACTTGGGAACTCGAAAGCGACATGAAGGCCAAGTACCCGCAGTTGTTTAATTAGAGAGATAATCTTAGAGAGAGAAAGTCTAGAAAGAGAAAGTCTCTCACGTGATTTCCGGAGCTTGTAATCATCAGATCATCAATAGAATCACGTTAAAAAAAAATTGGACATTCTTGTGTATCGACCTCGCTCGTGCACGGATTCCGCACGTCGTACGAGTAGGATCGCAATCGAAGCGAATTCAAACCGGAACCTACAACAATCAAGGTTTTGAAAGAAAAAGAAAAAGGTTTTGAAAATGAAAAATTAAAAATTGACAAAGGATTTCTTTCAAACGGCTTCGAATTAATTTCTTTCAGCCGATTTTAACCGTAAAATCCTGGTTAATTTGACAATTTTCAATGGTCCAAACGAAGAACTCTCACACGTGATTCACGAACTAGTTACAGCTTTCGGCTTAATTTCGGGACGAAATTCCCTCAACAAGGGGAAGCTGTAACACCCCGTGTTTTCACGAGTGAAAGTCAAAGTCAAGGTCAAAGTCAACGACCGATTTCGCGCGACGTGACTCGTAGAATTTTTTGTATGATATTTAGATTATGTGGAGTAAAATGTCGTTCATTACAATAACCAAGTCATACTAACCGCATTTCCATCGACTTACGGCTGTGAACGATAGGAAGTAACAATGCGATAAAGTTAATCAAGCTATGATGATCAAATCGACATCGAATCGTAACTCGAGCTATGTATTTTACCTGTCTTTATACGTGTGTGTGTGCCTTACGTGTTACCTGTGCATGTTTATTTTATGTTCTGTTGTGCTAATCAAGCGAACTCAATCGAACTCGAAGTCTAACTCGAATATAAACGAACTCGAACCCGAACCCGAATTCCGAGTCGAACCCTATAAGAAGTAGTTGGGACTGAAAGTAATTTGATTAGGAAACCCTATCGAATCGCTCGCAAATCGAAACCGAGTCAACATCGCACCGAACACACCAAAGGAGGTGGCATCCGCACGGTTGGCCAATCCGCACGGATTGCCAATCCGCACGGATGACCAGTCCACGCGGATAGCCTACCCGGGTGCGTGCCATGCGCACGGCTCACCCTTTCCCTTTTTGGCATCCTATAAATACACGGGTCACTCTCCACTTTTTCCACTTTTGGCAAGTGACGTCCGAACCACACGCATTCTTCACCTTTTCTCAGATTTCTCTCAATCCAGGTAAGATCTTGCACTAATTCTTGTACATTCTTGATCACTACACAATTCTACACATTTCTATCTTTCGAATCTTCGATTTTAACCATGAAATCATCCGGATTTGAGGTATTCTCTGGTGACGTCATCATGAAGTTCATAAGAACTTCAAGCTTGACCTCATTCCACCAAGAATATCTCAGATCTAAACGATTTCTACAAGTTTTTACAATAACTCCACCTAGATCTAAACTTTGCTAAGGATAAAAGAGTTGAAAGAAATAAACCTAAGTTCTCTCCTTCTTTTACCCTTAAAACCGGTACGAATCCGATCAGTTCCAGTGTTCTACTCGTCAATAGTGATGCACTAGTTCTAGATCTGGAATGTTACCCATAGACAACTGATTTCGGGGTTAACCGGGATGACCGTTCTGAGTCGCCGACAGGCTGAGTTAGGGTGGTTCCTGACCGGTCTAGTCACGCGGGTGAGAACACAACTCCAAGTGGTTGCCACGTAATCAGAACGTCTCGATAAACGACAACAGAAACCAAGTGTAGACGAACGGAACAACCAGACCAGTTGTCCGCACGGACAAGCCGTCCGCACGGACTAGCTGTCCGCACGGCCGAGCCGTACGCACGTACAGGTCATACGCACGTACAGGTCATACGCACGGGTTGTCACCCGCACGGACTACCCTTGGGACCCACTTTCCAGACGAGGTTTGAGTATCGACGAACGAGCAATCCGGACGGACGACCTCTGAATGGATTACTCTTCGGAACATGAGATACTAAGGCCTTAAAATGAAAATCAAACAATCTTCATCCGCACGGCCAAGCCGTACGCACGGACAGGCTATCCGGACGGATTGACTCTGCCCGCGCGCACAGGCTGCCCGCACGGACTACCGTACGCACGGACTGCCGTCCGCGCGACCGGCTTGAAAGATAGAAACACCTTGGTGTTTTCTAAATGCTACAATGAAAACTCCAAAGCACAAGCCATCATACACAAACACATCTTAGGAAGAAACAATCCACTTGAACGTTTATCCACACCAACAACCTGTCCATACGGATAAGTCACCCGCACGTACAACTAGTCCGCACGGATTATCACCCGCACGGACAGTGGTACGCACGGATAACCTATCCGGATGGATCACCACCCGCACGCATCACCACCCGCACGCATCACCATGCGCACGGATAGGTCATGCGCACGGATGACTTCTACTCATGGATAACTGATCCGCACGATCAGTCATCCTACCCACTCTCACTTGTATTGTTTTATGCGCACGGATGACTTATCGTTACGTTATCGAATCTATTCAGGCTAACCGTACTCGCTGTAAAAGCGCTCCCTTCAATCCATATCGCTGTGAGTATACTCGAACCCTTTTTGCTTTTAGCACTTTTGGGTGTTACATACGTTACAACTATTCAAACTACAACTATCACACTACTCAAGCTATTTTAACGTTTAACCATTAATGCATGTTATACGTGGCTTATGAATGCTTGTTGTTATGTTTACACATGGAATGCTGTCTTCCTGCCTTAGCAACGATAGTACTATAGTTTGGACTCAGCACCCGTTCACACGGGGGTTGTTAAGGATCTTTTACTTGCATGGATTACAGTGGTAATCGTGTATTGCGAACTGCCTCGGGCAGTCAACCCGTAGTCATTGGTATCGATGGATCTATGTCGATAACTAACGTGCTTCATTTCACTATGTGTACGTGCTGGTTATGCGTAAACGAATTCGAACTCTATATGCTATTATCAAACTTATATGCTCACCTTTACATTTTATGTATTGACATTATTTTAACGTATGTGACAGGTGCCTAGGTTGTTTATATGCTTCTCGGGCTGTGATGAAATTGAAGCTAGGAACTGGAGTCCTAGAAACCAACGAATAAATTGTTATGTTTAAATCTGAGTTGTCGGAACAAAATATTTGTTTAGTGTTTGTCTGTAATAACTTGTTTTGCTATTTGAGACATGGTATGGGACATGTTAACTTAAATTGAATGGTAATAATAGTTGTTATGGAAACTTCTGGACAATCTGTTTCGCTCAGTGCCGCGCCCCGATGATTCCGCCATCGGTTGGGGTGTGACATTGTTGCTGACTTCTGGACTTTCAACATCATCACCATATCCACTAGAAACATCCTGTAACGATTCTGGATTTAACTGAGATGTTTCAGCTGAACTATCCCCATTGTTTATCAGAAAAGGTATCGATGTGGGTTCAGATTTAGATACCCAAGTCTTATTTTCATCAAAGATGACATCTCGGCTAATTATGGTGTTATTGGTTAGAGGATTGTATAACTTATACCCTTTTGTATTTTTGCTATATCCTACAAACACAGTTCTTTCGGTTTTGATATCAAGCTTACTTCGAAGTTGTTTTGGAACATGGACATACGCCAAACATCCAAACACCCTGAAGTGTTCAACACTTGGTTTTCGTCCATTCCAAGCTTCATATGGTGTCACATCTGGTCTTGTTTTTGTTACTGTTCGGTTAAAAATGTAAGTAGTGCAGGCCACGACTTTGGCCCAATAACTATTTTGTAAATTCTTCATATTCATCATGCTTCGGCTGAGTTCCATCAGAGTTCTATTTTTCCGTTCTGCCACCCCGTTTTGTTGAGGGGTATAGCTATTCGTTAGTTGGTGGTGTATTCCATTCACCTTTAAATAATCTTGGAATGCTTTGCTACAGTATTCACCTCCACGATCAGATCTTAGTGTTTTTATATTATGATCCGACTGTTTTTCCACAAGTGCTCTAAATTGTTTGAAATAACTTAAAGCTTCTGATTTTAACTTGAGGAAATATACCCATGTTTTTCGTGTGAAATCATCAATAAACGTAATAAAGTACCTACATCCACCAATAGACTCCGTTTTCATAGGGCCACATATATCAGTATGAACTATTTGTAAAGGTTTGTCTGTCTGCCATGTTAACTTCTTTGGGAATGGCTTTCTAGCATGTTTACCCGAAATGCATCCTTCACAAATGTTTGAACTTTTTGTGATTCTTGGTATGCCTCTTACTAGTTCTTTATTTCCCATTTCAACCAAAGTGTCATAATTCACATGCCCGTATCGTTCATGCCAAAGAATAGAGTTATCCGTTGTCGTCATTGATAGTGCAAGTGATATATCACTTCCGGGATTTAAAGGAAACATTTTATTGTTTGTCATTTTAATAATCCCTATGATTCTATTGTGTATATCCTTGATGATACACCGTTCCTTCATAAACTCTACTTTGTAACCATTTTGTAGTAATTGACCTACACTTAATAAGTTGTGCTTTAAGCCCTTCACATAAAACACATTTTGAACCTTTTTCTTCTAACCTTTAATTGATATCATTACTTCTCCGATGCCTTGAACTTCTAATCGTTTATCATCCCCCGTTCTCACTTCCTTTTGAAGTGATTCATCTAACTTGACAAACAGGCCCTTGTTGCCTGTCATATGATTGCTGCACCCGCTATCCAAGTACCAGCAATCTTCCTTAATCGTCTCTTCCATGTTAAAGATCATAAACATGGTATCATCTTGTTGCTCATCTAATTCATCTTCCTTATGAATTAGAGCATTGTCAGACTTTTCATTCATATCCTTCTTCGGACAAAACTTGGCCGTATGTCCAAGTTTCTGACAATTAAAACATCTTATAGAGCCCCAAGGTCTGCCTTTATTCTTGCCCCGTCCCTTCGTCTGCCCGGATCTATCTGTATTCGAGTTCTGCATTTGAAATGCATGTTCCATAGGAACATCATCATACATTTTCATCCGTAGTTCATGAGACTGAAGTATTCCCATGAGTTCTTCGGTGGACAGGGTTTCTAAATCTTTCGTTTCTTCTACAGTGATAACAACAGACTCGAAATTTCGAGTCAAACTTCGTAGAATTTTTTATACCACTCGTTGTTCACTGATTTTTTCTTCGTTCATTCTTAATTGATTCACAATTAATGTTGTTCTGTTGAAGTATTCTTCAACAGTTTCACCCTCTTTCATCTTTAAGGCATCGAAACTACATCTAAGAGTTTGTAATTTTACCGTTTTTACGCGATTCTCTCCTCTGTATGATTTGTGTAGTGTGATCCATGCATCCTTTGACATATTCACCATTGCAATTCGTTCGAAAACAGTTTCGTTGACTGACTGGAAGATAATATGCAGTGCTCTTCTGTCCTTTTTCGTTGATTCTCGATATGCAGCAATGGCGTCTTCCGAAGGATTTGTCCATAATTCTTGATATCCATCTTCTACTATGTTCCATAATTCCTGAGATTCCAGTAAAACCCTCATCTGAATGTTCCAGTGATAATAATTTTGTCCAGTGAGTTTTTGGATTTGTGTCCGGTCGCTGGAATCATTTTAACAGATATCAGGTGTTTGTTTCTTGAAGAAGAAAAAATCTTTGATTGATGCGTGTGGCTCTGATACCACTTTGTTAGGATTTCTAGGGTTTTGATAGAATGAATGATACGTTCATAAGAATATGAATTGATGATCGAAATTCGTACAGAATGTTGAATACATATGTTAGCAGCCGATTAGGGTAACCGCCACAAACTTAGGTTATACTAATTAATAATAATACGTGTCACGCTATCTAGGTTATAATATATATATATAAGTATATTTATTTAATAGGCGGAACTGTAACCTTTTAGCAGGACCATAACATTCTTTTCTCTAATTGGTTATAATGAAAGGGTTTTCATTAAAGAAATTTAATTGTCACTAGTATTTCTTGTTCATTTATTAAATATACATAAGTAACCCGAAGTTTAATTTGTTGCATGCACCAAGTGCAGTTATCAGAGGTCCGTATCGAGCAATTTTCGTGTGTTTACCCAAGTAGCCCAGCACTTGGCCTTGGTATATTGGCCGCGATATTTGCCCTCATAACTAGAATCGTTTTACTCGTATTAGTCGGCTGTTGTTGCTGTTGTCGTCCTCGTGGTACCACTTCAACCCCGGTTTCCACTATCTTCAATATCTTGTCATGGTACGTAAACAAACAATTAATCATTAAAAATTTAGAACATAACATAATCATATGATCTATTAAGAGGTTGCAATACTTACATTTAATGATAGTACTCATTTTAAAAATCCAGGATAGCCTCAGTTATAGCTTTGATTCTACTCTTTGGGGGTGCGGCGCTAAATAATCGAGAGGGTGGGCAGATAGATTCTTATGGTAGAATTGCATGTTATGTTGTAAAACCTGGGATCTTGGCAGCTGGGGCTGTGCTTTCACTGTTAAGTGCAATTTTTGGGATTGTGGCTTATGTTTCGGCATCTTCGGCTAAGCAAATGAGACCACAACTTGAGTTCGCGCTTCCGACTTCCACCAATGTTGATCTAGAGAAAAACGTTCCATTGCCACCTCAACAGTAATATAATATATTGAAAGCACACACTTGTGGCATTCATCCTAAGCTTGTTTCGCGTTTGAGTAATCTATTTCGGTATTTGTTAATATTGGTAATGGTACTGATCAGTGCAATACACTGTCTTTGGATTTTCATTATTGAACCTTTACTTTTCCTTGATTATGGAATTAGATTTATGTCTAAGTTTGAAACACCTCGACCCGCAAGGATTTGTTGGAGGCAAACACACTAATAATGAAAACTGGAAAACTTGAATTACATGTCTCATTTAACAGGGGAAGGGAAAGAAAGAGATAGAAAATATAAAAAAAAGGATCATGCTATTCACACACCCACACCTTATTTCCACACCCCCCAAAGCGCCCCTCTTTGGCCAAAGCGGGGCGTTTTGGCCTGCTTTCCAGACAACCGGTGATGTGATGGTGTACGGTGTCAGTTGAAGCGCCCCGCTTTAGCCAAAGTGGGGCGTTTAGGGTTCTTTCTGCAGACAAAGGGTGTTGAAACTTGATGGGATGTTATATTCTGTACGGTGTCGCGCAAAAGTGGAACGTTTGAACCCTAAACGCCCCGCTTTGGCCAAAGCGGGGCGCTTCGACCCTGATTTTATGAAGTTGGTGTCTTTTGTCGAATGCGAACCCGAGAAACGGAATGGATTTCGAGCAGTTGGTCGATGACATGATAGATAAAGATCTTGACACTATCATATCCATTTTCAAGTATTAGACTAGATAGTCCAAGATGAAATATATTAAAACTATTCAAGCCCACCAGTCTACAATGTGTTATGGTGAAATTTTTCAAGTTTGCACAGTGGTAGAAAAGACCAGCACCCCTTTCAGTAGTGTCATAATGCAATGAGACATAACTGAGATTTAACGGCGTTTTCCGATCAACGTTTATCGAAATTGTTATAGGTGATGAAAAAACCCTAAAACGAAACATAACCCTGATTGTCTAAAGAAGCGCTTTTATCATGTGTCATGTGGTAACAACTACCAAAGGGATATTCAAATATCTATTCGGTCATCTTTCCGAGCTTTTACACACGAATATGCGGTTCCTAATTTGCGGAACATAATCCCAAATTGTCTAAAGAAGCGCTTTTATCATGTGTCATGTGGTAACAACTACCAAGGGGATATTCAGATCTCTATTCAGTCATGATTATGAAACCTCGTTTCGTAAGGTGGTCATCTTTCATGTTTCCTATCGGCATCAAAATACAGAGTTTCATCCTTATTTCTATAAATCGCACAAATAAGCATGCCTTGAACGAGTCTAGAACACTCGTAATCCTCAACCGGCTTTGAAACCGGACTGAATCTATGAAGAAACTGTTCGATTTCACGGTGAATGGAGAAATTAGCGACGAAGGAAACTTCGTCATTAATTTGAAGGCTCACAATTTCAATATCATTTTGTCATCGACCAACTGCTCGAAAACGGTTTCGTTTTATTACAAACCGCAACCGTTTTTTACTACAAAAACGATGGCTATGGGAAATACAAACCGCAATCATTTGTGACTAGCAGAAGAACCCGACACGACTTCTATGATGATTCGAAACATTCTGAATAACTAGTTGAAGAACCCGACACGTCTTCTATGATGATTCGAAACATTCCGAATAACTAGCAGAAGAACCCGACACGTTGTCTGCTAGTTATCCGGAATGACAATCAGATGACACATGATAAAAGCGCTTCTTTAGACAATCATATGACACATGATAAATGCGAACCCGAGAAACGGAATGGATTTCGAGCAGTTGGTCGATGACTTGATAGATAAAGATCTTGACACGATCATATCCTTTTTCAAGTATTAGACTAGATAGTCCAAGATGAAATTTATTAAAACCATTCAAGCCCATCAGTCTACAATGTGTTATGGTGAGATTTTTCAAGTTTGCACAGTCGGAGAAAAGACCAGCACCTCTATCAGCATTGTCATAATGCAATGAGACATAACTGAAGCGGTGTGTTCCGATCAACGTTTATCGACAATGTTATAGGTTATGAAGAAACCCTAAAACGGAACATAGCCCAGATTGTCTAAAAAAGCGCTTTTATCATGTGTCATGTGGTAACAGCTACAGCGAAACATAATCCTAGATTGTCTAGAGAAGAGATTGAAGAGATCAAAGATTTGGGTACAACTTCAAGTCACGAAGACCACTCTGCAGTAGTTGATCATGACGACTGTAATAAAACGGAACATAATCCCAGATTTTCTAGAGAAGCGCTTTTATCATGTGTCATATGTTAGACGAAATATATGGATGGAAAGCCCGCATAGATGGTAGCATTCCTTGCAAGTCCTTTAAATTCGCATAAACATATATTCGTTTAATAACCTCCTCCAATAAATCAACCACAACTCACCACCCATATAACATTATCCCTACCTCTTCACGAACCACAATGGACTCAGACTCATACTACCCACCCTCCGCCGAGGAAAAGTTTTCCCGACGACTCAACCGGTCGTCATGATCAACTATTGCAGAGTGATCTTCGAGACTTGAAGTTGTATCCAAATATTCGATATCTTTTAAGATCAAATTTCTTCGTTTCCCATGATTATGAAACCTCGTTTCGTGAGGTGGACTTCTTCCATGTTTCCCAGCGGCATCAAAATACAGAACTTCATCCTTATTTCTGTAAATCGCACAAACAGGCATGCCTTGAATGAGTCTAGAACACTCGTAATCCTCAACCGGCTTTGAAACCGGATGGAATCTATGAAGAAACCGTTTAATTTCACGGTGAATGGAGAAATTTGTGACGGAGAAAACTTCGTCGTTAATTTAAAGGCTCACAAATTTCAATATCATTTTGTCAAAGACCCCAATTCGTATTTGACCAAAAGTCGCAGCGGAAATTCGTACCATAAAATTTCTTTTGTTATAAACATTTTGACTTACTAGAAGTTCATTTCCAAAATAATTCTTTCACATAAATTCATCAATCGACTCATTTACTAAATAAAAACATAACTTATGTTTATTATATTACATACACCAACGTTCTCATACAATCTATCATATGACCCGATCTTCGATCTCTATTCCTCGTGATGATCCTCCGTGATTCGTACTACCTGCACTCACCACATACATTCGCAACATTAGCACACATGATAAACATGAACAAGATTCATCCTCGTTTTACGTTTCATTCCTTTAATATCTTTCATTTAAGCATTCCATCTGAGTATATGATCCCTGGTGAGACTTCCTTAATGTACATGCGTTACACTTTATTCGCAAGGCACACTATTAATAACGTCAATACTGTATCGTATTGAAAACTTGCAAAAATCCATGCATATCTGACTGCATACGTGCACACTCACATATTTACATACGTACATACCTTCATACATGACTACATACTTGCATACGCTCATATATACCTACTTGCCTAAATACATACATACATACGTACCTACATACGTTCATACATGTCTACATACATGCATACGCCCATATGTTCCTATTTGCATAAATACATACATACATATATACCTACCTTTCCTAAAACATGAAACGAATTAATCATACTTAGTATATAAGCGTTTAAAAACGGTCTAAACGGGTTCGCATTGCATATACAAATAAAATATAAATTTTTCATAATTCTGGAGCCCGTCACGTCACGCGACGGCCCCTTGCCTTCACCGTCGCGTCGCGCGACCCCCCAATATGAACATAATGTTTGCAGCTGTTGCTGCATATTCCCAGCATAACTCAATTTTACGGAAACGAGCATAACTCTCTCGTTTTTTATCCGTTTTACACGATTCTTTTTCCTACGTGATCGTAATTTAATTCTCCATCACATGGAGTTAACATCCGACATCCGGATTAACAAAATTTTAGACTTTTAAGCTTTTGACTTATTACCTTTTTACAAAGTTTTGACCCATTCATGCATTTATCAAAATAATCTGTTTATTTGACCTCAATTTCTCATGAACCTTATAATTTCAACGTTGTCTATCATAAAAGATTAAATTCTCGGATGTCTTGCATCCTCTTAACCCATTTTCGCATAAAAGCTTATTTTGACCCGTTATGGGTATTTGCGTATTAAATGGTCTATTACTTACAAAAAAAAAATACACTCTTCACTTTCATACTTGACCAAAACATTACACTAATCGAATAGCTTGTTTCCAAACGACTTTTAAGGTCGTTTGCCCGATGTACCTATCAAGGGCGTTTTTGTCAACTTTGTTCCATCCTTTATAACAAAGGACTTCATTGCATATTTAACCAATCCTACTACTTAACTACAACTCTAATCGCACATACCTTGCTCGAATCAAAGCTATGACCCGTTTTAATACTTCACCCACCAAATTGCTAGATGATATCAACGCAATCCTTTCGCTATTCATTCTGTAAATTCGTAATGCTTGACAAACAATTCATTAGTCGATATTACCAAATGGGGATATCTTCACCATTTGACCCATTAAATCTAATTGTACATTTTATCCTTGTGGGATTTTGATTAGTCATTATTCCCTCCATGTAACTTATCCCTTCGTTAACACGTAAACCAAAATTACGATATTACCCCTTTTAACCATAAAACTTAGTCTCTTATCATGACTACATGTTCCGACCCGTATCAAAACTTGTCGGAACATCATACTTCACATATTCACTTACCATGTTCGTAACTTATTCAACGAGTAGATATTCTATAAAAAGGGTAAGCTTTACTTACATTACATCCGAGTACGCTTCCCGTGCGCATAAGTTCCATTTGACCCGCTTCTTTACCAAGCTTCCACGCCGCTTATCAAGCATCAAACTATCATATATCATTCTCAAGATAGTTAGCTTATTCATCATTCATCACGACCCTTTCATTACACGGATCTTATATTGAAATCATCATTCGACTTCATAACATGCTAATCTATCAAATCTTATCCGATTTCTTCAAACATTCACACACATATATGATTTCAAACATTATTAACATAAACAACTCATCATTTTCATCATGTTATACAAAACCCACTTCATCACTACTTTGCTAATCACTTACAAATGATCTAATCTTAATTACCTCATAATTTCATCATACATTTGGTGTGTATACTACCTCCTAAGCATAGTGTACAACTAATTCATGCATATTCTCTAACCTCATACATAATTCATCAAATTCCTCCTTCTAATCAACATGAATCATTCATACATAAACATCAAACATACTAGTAACACATTTCTTTCAATTCCTCTAACAAGAATCTATCATACATATCAAAATACACCAATATTAAGCAAGAATTGGACATGGGTGATCATTCAAGTCGTTATCATCACCATAACCAACGGGTTTCACCTATAAACATCAAATTAACCCAAACCATGCATAATCCATGTTCCAAATGATGATTCTCACACATACTCATACTCAATTTCATACAAATTCACGATTTACAACATAACCCACTTCGTGCATAATCACCAATCTAACTTTTAAGACATACCATGTGATCCCCTTGTGAAGGTGATCATTAATCCATGCTCGATTATGAATTTAAGCTTCATTTAACCTTTCAATTTGATGATTTATTGATTAGGGTTCTTGAGCTCTCATGGAGCTCCTGGCTCCTTCCAAAACACACATACGTGTGTGTGTTTGTGTGTGTATTTCATAAATAAATCCAACTTTCCTTTTACCCCACTTTAGCCCCTCAAGTTTGCCACTAAATTATACTTGGCACAACTTTCATCCTTTAATTGTTTCTACTATATTCTTAACTAGGTTAAATAGCCTAGTTATTTATTTCTTAATGTGCCATATTAGAACATTTTCTGAATATAAACATTCGGGTTTTGGGGTGTTACATTTTGTCATCGACCAACTGCTCAAAATCCCTTTTGTTTTATTACAGTCGTCATGATCAACTACTGCAGAGTGATCTTCGTGACTTGAAGTTGTATCCAAATCTTCGATATCTTCCAAGATCAAATTTCTTCGTTTCCCATGATAATGAAACCTCGTTTCGTGAGGTGGCTATGGGAAATACAAACTGCTACACACGATAAGTTTAAACTTTATATTGTGTGATTTGACCAAGAAAGGATTGGAGGTGATTTCTACTTTTAATAACCTGTCACAGTTGTCAAATTCGTTGCGTGCATTCATATTGTTGAGACAACAACATACAATGAACGAATTGTTGGACTTCTTGTTCTAAATGCAGCTGTAGGATCCGTACTTAAAGGTCTCTCTAAAATAAGCAACCAAGACCGCCTTGTTAATTTTAATGAAGCAATGAAGATTGAATGTGAAAACCGCAACCGTTTTTTACTACGGAAACGGTGGCTATGAGAAATAAAAACCGCAATCGTTTGTGACTATGGGAAACACAAGTTTTCTTTTTGAGCTTGATGGATGTCCGTTATCTCAACGCTTCTCCTTACATTACTGATCTGGAATTGGAGAACCGTTGTTATTTTAGTGCTTCTCAATCAGATATTATTTATTGAAACATAACTGAAACAGTCAGAAAAAACTAAACCGAACCAACATAGTTGAATTGATTGAAAAACTAGTGCGGTTGCCGTGAGCCTGAGGAACTTTTAATAAGCTGTCACAGTTGTCAAATTCGTTGCTTGTATTCATATTGTTGAGACAACAATAGGTAATGAACGGATTGTTGGACTTCTTAAAAGATGCAACTTTACGATATGTTTTTTAGTACTTTCGTGATAAATACAATGTTCATCTTCGTTATCCTTTGCTTTCATATGACACATGATAAAAGCGCTTCTCTAGACAATCTGGGATTATGTTCCGTTTTAGGGGTTCATCATCGCCTGTAACAATGTCGATAAACGTTGATCGGAACACGCCGCTTAAATCGGAGGATGAGTTGATTTGATTGTGAAATAGATATGAAGGATGAGATATCGGCAGTTAGCTCGAGGAAGTCCAACAATTCGTTCATTATCTGTTGTTGTCTCATTATCTGTTGTTGTCTCACCAAACCAATCATTTCCCGTTTTTCCTTATTTGTTTGCTTAACAACGACCGATTTGGATCGCGACTGCCTCATAGCCCATGGAGCATCAGCTAACCTTCACGAGCGTCTTTTCACTCTTGGTGACTGCTCAGAGATGCATGTCTGTAGAAGGTGCAAGAGAATGGTTAGTGTCAGCTAACCTTCACCAGCCTTCCTTTAACATGATCCCTGCTGGTGCTAAACCTTTTCAAGCTTGTTTTCAACGGGGATATAATGCAATGATTCATCTCAATTAAATAGACAGACACTTGCTTCATATGACTCACTTGAATCATCTCGGATGTAATAACAGGACGGTTAGTGGATACAAATTGCTAGGGTGTGAGCACGAGGACGACGAGAGAGATTTGAATGTTGTTTTTTGTCTCAATCATGCCTTTACGCACACTGACCTCTTTCTATGCATTATATGCACATTTATGTATCAGCCTGTGATTTCTTTTGGAGGGTTCACCTATGTTAGTGTTTTGGTTATTTATGAGTTGATTTGATTGTGAAATAGATAAGAAGGATGAGATATCGGCAGTTAGCTTGAAGAAGTTTCTCTCGATTATTGATGAATTGGATTTCAGGATTTCATTTGCACAAACTGTAGAGAACTTGTTTGCATTATATGAAACAAGATAAAAGCGCTTCTCTAGACAATCTGGGATTATGTTCCGTTTTGTCATAGATTGTGATGGAATATTTATAAGGCTTTTTTGAAAAGTATATTTAATATCGAATGCGATATTGTTGAATCTGTTGCAACATACATGGATGGTTTGTTCGCGTTTAATAAGATTACGTAATTATATTTAATATTGTATGAGGAATGTTAGAAGGACGGAAAGCAACTTGATATACAATACCAGAGGAATGGCGAGTGTTCCACATATCTTCAGTGTGCTTTGCAAGCTTCTTTTGGTATCATCACATTTTTGTACCATTTAAGACTAACTGTAATTTGACTACAACTTTCTCTCTCAAACCTTTCTAAAAGTAGAAAAAAATAAAACATTAACAACTAACAAAGATTGAAGAACAAAAGAAGAACTGTTCCTCTTTGTTACCAAGCATGTCATATGTTGGTGCATATGTCTGCCGACTTCGTCTTGTATCGAGTCTTGTAATAGAATAGATAAACCAAGTCACATAGTTCGAGAAAAACGAGAAACAAGGATGAATTAGCCACCTCGCACGAGGTGACAAGTCCAGTTCATGCGAACTGGCAGTTTGTGCCACCTGGGATGTTTAATTCGTGCGACCTGGCCATCTCTATAAATAGTGGGTCTTGGTTCTTCATTTGTAACTTCGGATTCCGGTAGCGAAGCTCTGCTGAAGTGTCGCCAAGCTTGTAAAACGTTCTGAAATCAATACAATCGACAGTTAATCTACTTCTAACTGCATATCAAGCTGAATGAAGATCAAATCAATGAATTCCGTCTCTGATTTGATCTAGAACTCTTTTGATCGACTCGTTTTGATCGATTCCCCGATCCTACAAGTGGTATCAGAGCTCAGGAGGAAGAGTTCTTACCATTTCAGCTTGTTTTCTTCAAAAACTTCTGATTTCTACTCTTTTCTTCTCATTTTTACACTTTTCTTCAAAATTTCAACGATTTCACGGTTAAAATGGACTTATTTTCACATATAACACGTAAAACACTGTTTTAATCATTCCTTGAAAAAATCAGAACTAAAATCAACCTAAAACTTGATAAAATTGACCAAACCGCGTGAAAATCATGCAGATCGTTCGAAAAGCTTTCAGATCGTGTGAAATTACCTCAGTTCGTACGAATTAAGCTCAGGTCGTTTGAAAATTCTCCAGATCGCACGAGTTGAACATCCAGCTCGCACGAGGTTGTCACTTCGCTTGAAACAACACCAGCTCGCACGGTTTGAGTTTATCAGGTCGCACGGTTTGAGATTTTTGTCCAGGTCGTTTGGATTGTGATTCAGGTCGCACGGGTTGATCAGTCAAAGCTTCAGGTCGCACATATTGATATTTGTTCAGTTCGCACGAGTTAAATTTTTGACCAGTTCGTTTGAAAAGTCTGTTTGTGTGAATTCTCGATACCGAAACATGGACAACGAATTTTTTAATGCATTTGCTACTGCCCCGGGTACTCCTGTTACTGTTGCTCAGAATGTTAACATGGAAAATGAAACGGGAACGTTGCAGAAACCCCCAAAGCTGATGAGCATTGAAGAGTATTACTGTTGGCAAGAACGTTTCGAAAACTGGGTTCAAGCAAATCATCTAAGGTCTTGGGAATGTATTGAAACAAAGTACGTTCGACCTCGTAATAATGTGGGAGTTGTGAAGAATATTTCTGAATTTACGATAAACGAGAGAGAAATGTACAAGGAAGAAAAAATGATGATAAGTTTACTTCAACAAGTAGTGAAAGAAGACATTTTCATATTACTTCAACATGAAGATAGTGCACGTTCGATTTGGGAAGCACTTCGTACAAAATTCGAAGGAAGTACGGAGATGATCAAGAATAAAAAGTCACTTTTAAAGAAAGAATTTGAATTGTTCTCAAGTTTGCCGGGTGAAACAACAAAGACTCTTATCGAGAGATATTGTCATCTAGTGCGTTCAATGTCACGGTTGGATATCACTAAAGATCGTGAGGAATGGGTTGAGAAATTAGCCGATGCTTTACCTCAAAAAGAATGGAGTACATATCTTATGATTTTGAAGAATACCAGAGAGTATGATAGATTGACAATTGCTCAATTCATTGAAAAAATTGAAGGACAAGATCTTGAACAACAAAAGATCGCTAGAATGAACAATTCAAGTGGTCAACAAGATATCAAGTTGTACTTCAAAGGTAATGTTCAAAATGTTGAAGCAAATCCGAAGATCCAAACCGCTTTCAGCGCAGAAAACTCATCTGGATCACTCAATCAAAGCTCAATCAACAACAGTGGATTTTCTACATATCCGAGTGTTAATCCTAATGTTTCAACTTCAAACTATCTGTCTCAAAGCTCAAACAATGCTAATGGTCATGTGCTACAATGCAACATCGAGTTGCATCTTCAGAATGGTCAGAATTTCTCTGAAGAAGTTGCTAAAGGTCATATGGCATTACTAGTTACCGTGTTAGAATCATATGAGAGTTTGGTTGCAGGAAGAATCGGAAATCCTATGTTAACAAAAGAGGATTACGATCAGATTGATGCTGAAGAATTGGAGCTAATGGATATTAAGTGGTGTTTAGCGAGCGTGTTGAGGAGAGCTGAAAAATTTAAGCAGATTACAGGAAGAGATGACTTACGTGATGCTAATGTTTCTACTTTAGGTTTTGATAAGTCTAAAGTTACTTGTTTTCGGTGCAGGGAAAAGGGACATTTCAAGAGGGAATGTACCAACCGAGAAGCAGGTGGAGCTCAGAATCCTTTCGGGAACAATGATTATCATCAAAAAGCGATTATCATCAGGTAGCTCAACAACCGTCATCTTCCAGTGCTAATTCGAATGAAGATGGAAAGAAGAAAGCTTATCTAGTTAATCAAGAAGATGAAAGATTGCCAGAGGGATTTAGCTGGGACAAATATATTCCGGCTGAAAGTAACTCAAAGTTTAGAGTATTTATTGTACAGATCATTCAAGAGCCAGAATTGATGAAAGAATGGATGGATGTCTTTGCAGATGATGAGAAAAGTCAAGATGGAGAGTCTGTTACTTCAGAAGATAGTTCAGAAAAGACACCAGTCTGTGATCAATCATCAAGTGATAGCAGTGAAGATGATGAAGAAATTAAACAAATAAACATTGGTAAAACTCATCTATCTCCTGAAAGTTTCAAATTTTATTTTGTAGATAAATTGGAGAAGCTAAAGGAGAGACGAGCAGCAAAAGAAAAGAAAGAGGTAAAATGTGAGAATGTTGTTCAGAAGGAAGATAAGAATGAACAGAGTGAAGAGGATAAAGTTGCTCAAAAGATTGTAGAAGTCACTAAACCTTGTCTGAAATGTTTGGAACCATGCAACCATTGTGAAGAGAAAGATAAGAAGTACAGTGAACTAGACGAGATGAAAGAAAAATTATTGTTCGATGTTAAGTACGTGAAAGAATCTTATGATGTGTTGAACAGGATAGTCAACCAGTTGGAAAAGACAAACTCAGAAAGGGAAGATGCTTTGACAATGATGAATGCAACAATGATGTCTAAGCAAAAGACCATCAATCACTATATTGAAGAGTGTGCAGAGTTGAAGCAGGAATTGGAAACTTAAAAGATTGAGAATGAAAGAATCAGACGATTACTAATGGATTACTCAAGTTCGGATTATTTGATTGATAGAATCTATCCGACAGTTGCAGGTTTTGAAGCTTTTCAAGATAAAAAGTCGGAAGATACGGATACTGGTAAGAAACAAAGTGCAAATTATAAAAAGTGTCCGCCTCCAGTTTGGGAAGGTTATTCTCCCAGAAAACCAAATTCGGAACAAGTCAAAAAGGCAGTCAATATAAAGTTAAAGTCCGAAACAACTGATGAGTTACCAGACAACATAGATGTCACATTTACATCGTCTGACACTTATCATGAGTTTGAGTTAATAAAGAAAGTGGTCGATCAGGTGTTGGATAAGGATGAGGAGTCAGAGTCAAAGTCTAAATCTGAGAGTTCGAGTTCATCAGTCAACAGTTCGAAATCATCGGTCAAAAGAGTTTACAATAAAGATTTTCTGTCATCAAAAAATAATTTGAATGACGAACCAATCAAAGTGGCATATACTTTGAATGATTAAGACAAATTATATTCTGATGAGGAATTTCCAATTAAAAATGTGAAAATTGAACATATTAAAACAATTTTTAAACTGATAAAAATAATTTTTTTCTGAAATAAAAGATAAAATGGGATTTTCAGTTTTTAAATATACTTCTAGAGTTCAACAACGTTTAAACAAGAAGAAAGGTTTTGGTCCAGGTTATCAAAAGAAACCTAATCATAAACGCAATTTCAAAAAGAAGGGGTTGGGTTTTGATGTCGATAATAATAATAATGATAAAAGTTCTAAAACAAATACAGTATTTGTTTCAGGAGCAAGTTCTGAAGAAGAGAAAAAGAGCTCATTCTGGAAGCAATCGAACAAAGCGTTTCTTGCAGAAAAACAGAAAAATGAGAAGAATGAAGTTAATCAGAAAAAGGAGACAAGAACCTGTTACCGATGCAAAAAAGTTGGTCACATCGCCTGGAATTGTCCAATGGCAACCAACTCAAAACAGGAAGTTCTTTATAAACTCAAAGAGAAAGTTGTTGATAAAACTGAACCACCAACTGAAAAATTCAAAGTGTTTAAAAATTCTACATTTAAAGTTGGTGAGAGTTCAAGAAGGTTTTACAAAAGAAGGGTAAATCTTAACAATCAAACATGGGTTGTTAAAAAATCAGATGTTAAGTCTGGCGATGAATTTGATTCGTCAAAGTCAGAGGAGCCACAAGTTGAGCTAAAAAGAGAAAATTCAGTTCCAATATTGGATGATGTCAACTTTCCACCATTGCGGGCTGAAAATTTAAAATCAAAAGTTGGAAAATTGGAAATTTCAAATCAATTTTATTCTGAAAAGAAAGAATTCGATGTCTAAAAAGCGTTCAATGGCAAAGTGAAATATATCTTTGGTAAGATGGTCGATGGGAAGGAAAAAGGGGTAAAAGAATTTTATGAAGGAAAAAGGAATGTTCAAAGACCAAACGAAATTGAAAAGGTTACACCCAAAGCTGGTCAGGCTTGGGTGTCTGTATTCCATACTTAAAAATCCTGACTTGCCGGAACTCCCAAGTTGGTAATCCTGGAGCATGAATCGGCATCATTCTTGAAAAATGTTTTGAAAAATGTCAAGTGTTAGTTTTTACAAGTGGATGAAAGAACACTGTGATGAAACCCCATGTTTGTGAAATGACGAACACAACTAATTTTCCGAAAAACCATTTTGATTAAAACAAACTTAAGTGTTTTGAAATCATAATGGGAAAATAGTTTGTTGTCAGGGGGAGTTCTGATTGTTTATGCCAAATGGATGGCGATTTGAAGCAATTCAAATCAGTTTGTCAGTTTACTTGTACAGTTTATTACTTTTATTTTCAAATTTTCCTTGAAAATATAATCCGAACAATGATGTCTAAGCAAAAGGCCATCAATCAGTATATTGAAGAGTGTGCAGAGTTGAAGCAGGAATTGGAGACTGAAAAGATTGAGAATGAAAGAATCAGACGATTACTAATGGATTACTCAACTTCCGATTATTTGATTGATAGAATCTATCCGACAGTTGCAGGTTTTGAAGCTTTTCAAGATAAAAAGTCGGAAGATACGGATACTGGTAAGAAACAAAGTGCAAATTATAAAAACTGTCCGCCTCCAGTTTGGGAAGGTTATTCTCCCTGAAAACCAAATTCGGAACAAGTCAAAAAGGCAGTCAATATAAAGTTAAAGTCCGAAACAACTGATGAGTTACCAGACAACATAGACGTCACATTTACATCGTCTGACACTGATCATGAGTCTGAGTTAATAAAGAAAGTGGCCGATCAGGTGCTGGATAAGGATGAGGAGTCAGAGTCAAAGTCTGAATCTGAGAGTTCGAGTTCATCAGTCAACAGTTCGAAATCATCGGTCAAAAGAGTTTACAATAAAGATTTTCTGTTATCAAAAAATAATTTGAATGACGAACCAATCAAAGTGGCATATACTTTGAATGATTCAGACAAGTTATATTCTGATGAGGAATTTTCAATTAAAAATGTGAAAATTGAAAATATTAAAACAGTTTTTAAACTGATAAAAATAAATTTTTCAGAAATAAAAGATAAAATGGGATTTTCAAAACCTAAATATACTTCAAGAGTTCAACAACGTTTAAACAAGAAGAAAGGTTTTGGTCCAGGTTATCAAAAGAAACCTAATCATAAAAGCAATTTCAAAAAGAAGGGGTTGGGTTTTGATGTCGATAATAATAATAATGATAAAAGTTCTAGAACAAATACAGTATTTGTTTCAGGAGCAAGTTCTGAAGAAGAGAAAAAGAGCTCATTCTGGAAGCAATCGAACAAAGCGTTTCTTGCAGAAAAATAGAAAAATAAGAAGAATGAAGCTAATCAGAAAAAGGAGACAAGAACCTGTTACCGATGCAAAAAAGTTGGTCACATCGCCTGGAATTGTCCAATGGCAACCAACTCAAAACAGGAAGTTCTTTCTAAACTCAAAGAGAAAGTTGTTGATAAAACTGAACCACTAACTGAAAAATTCAAAGTGTTTAAAAATTCTACATTTGAAGTTGGTGAGAGTTCAAGAAGGTTTTACAAAAGAAGGGTAAATCTTAACAATCAAACGTGGGTTGTTAAGAAATCAGATGTTAAGTCTGGTGATGAATCTGATTAGTCAAAGTCAGAGGAGCCACAAGTTGAGCTAAAAAGAGAAAATTCAGTTCCAATATTGGATGATGTCAACTTTCCACCATTGCGGACTGAAAATTTAAAATCAAAAGTTGGAAAATTGGAAATTTCGAATCAATTCTATTCTGAAAAGAAAGAATTCGATGTCGAAAAAACGTTCAATGGCAAAGTGAAACATATCTTTGGTAAGATGGTCGATGGGAAGGAAAAAGGGGTAAAAGAATTTTATGAAGGAAAAAGGAATGTTCAAAGACCAAACGAAATTGAAAGGTTACACCCAAAGCTTGTCAGGCTTGGGTGTCTGTATTCCACACTTAAAAATCCTGACTTGCCGAAGCTCCCAAGTTGGTAATCGTGGAGCATGAATCGGCATCATTCTTGAAAAATGCTTTGAAAAATGTCAAGTGTTAGTTTTTACAAGTGGATGAAAGAACAATGTGATGAAACCCCATGTTTGTGAAATGATGAACAAAACTAATTTTCCGGAAAAACCATTTTGATTAAAACAAACTTAAGTGTTTTGAAATCATAATGGGAAAATAGTTTGTTGTCAGGGGGAGTTCTGATTGTTTATGCCAAGTGTATGGCAAATTGAAGCAATTCACATCAGTTTGTCAGTTTACTTGTACAGTTTATTACTTTTATTTTCAAATTTTCCTTGAAAATCAAAAATTGAAAGATATTTTTGATTTTAGGGGGAGTATAAAAATTTTAGAAAATTTTGAAAATTTGAAAAATCCAAAAACACGATAAAATTTGAAAAATTCAAAAACATCGAAAAATCAAAAATGAGTTTTGTTGTGAAAGAGAGGAAATGATAGTACATCAGTAGAAAATCACAGTACGCTAAATATTTGGAAAGTTAAAATGTGATGAACGGTCTCACTGATGATATGCCAGTAGGTTTTTACACGCTTAGTAGATTGTTTTCGAGATATAAACCTAAATATCAAATACTTACTTATTTTGTGGGGAACATCTCTCGGATATATAGGTAACCCCTGAAATCTTGTTTGAAGGATTTTCTATTTCTGACATACGAGGTCTTTGTGCGTGATGATATCTGGGGTATTATACCGGGACTTATAATTTTGCAGGAGCAATAGCCTAGTCCTCGTATAATACTCTGCACTGCTTTAATCATAAAGCTCACCCTCAGCATAAAAAATGATGAAACATTGAAAAATGCTAGTCATGTGCTGTTGAAGAAAAGATTCTCTAAAGGGAACACACCTAAAGTCGAGCCATCATCTCTCTGATTTTGCGGAAGCAATAGCCTGAGCTCTCATGGCCTCGCATTCACCCCTTACAGATATCATTAGTGTACATTCACCTGTAAGACTGAATATAAGAGTCTGGATACGGAAGTTTATTCTGAGGTGGGACACGCGAATAAGTTAAGTGCTTAAAACACTAATTCTCGTATCTCGAATAAATTGAATTTTGTGTGAAAATTTAAGTGGATCAGTATACTGATAATCTAAGTGAACCGTTTAGATCTTGAAGTGTTTAAAAGCTCAACGGTGCTAGTGATTTGTCATAAACTGATATGATCCTCTTACACAAACTCACAAAAATATTGTCTATAAATATTTCTCTATTGCATTTTGACACTCTGAAAATCTCAAAAACCCAAAAAGAATGTGTTTTAGCTTAAAATTTTGAAAAATCAAAAAGATTTTATTCCATCTTATTTTCGACAACTGATGTTGAAAAGCTGATTTTCAAAATTTCAAGTGCTAAACATGATGGACAACAGGTTTGGGAGAGTTTGTTTGAAAATGAGAAATGATTAAATGGTTTCAAATTAATGATTAAATGGTCAAAATTTGAAAGTTTCGAATACAAGTGGTTAAGTAGAGATTAAAATTGTTATAATATGAAATTTACTTTTGGGTAGAGATTTGTGCAGGTCCCCGTGTCTTAGCCTGAGCGGATTTTGAGCCAGGTTACGATCCTAGAACGAGAGCTATGTCAGATTGCAATCCCGGAACAACTTAAGGGGGAGTCTGCTAGCAAAAGGGAGTTTGAAGACATTAGAGCCAGGTTCGAATCCTGCCGTCCACGCCAGCTGCTAATGCTGAAGAGCGTAAGGAATCAAGAGATCTGATCAAGAGAGAGGATAGAGCCAGATTGAGATTCTGAGAGAGAGAAGAGAGAGGATTGAAGGATGCTTACAGAGAAAGATACTTTGGAAAGAGCGAGAAGAGAAGACTGATAAAGACCGAAGACTTGACATACTGAAGACTCGTCAACATCCAAGGGGGAGTTTGTTGGTGCATATGTCTGTCGACTTCGTCTTGTATCGAGTCTTGTAATAGTTCGAGAAAAATGAGAAACAGGGATGAATTAGCCACCTCGCACGAGGTGACAAGTCCAGTTCGTGCGAACTGGCAGTTCGTGCGACCTGGGATGTTTGTTTCGTGCGACTTGGCCATCTCTATAAATAGTGGGTCTTGGTCCTTCATTTGTAACTTCGGATTCCAGTAGCGAAGCAATGCAGAAGTGTTGCCAAGCTTGTAAAACGTTCTGAAACCAATACAATCGACAGTTAATCTACTTCTAAGTGCATATCAAGCTGAATGAATATCAAATCAATGAATTCCGCCTCTGATTTGATCTAGAACTCTTCTGATCGACTCGTTTTGATCGATTCCCCGATCCTACGTCATCTGAAACAATTAATAGGACATTGTTGTTCAACAGGATTTGCTTCCAGTGATCTCTGTTAAACTTCTTCGGGATTTTCTATACATTCGAGTGTTGCAGTTTTGAAAGATGACCGAATAGAGAACCGAATAACCGATACAGAAACCACATTTTTTTGCACTGGATAACGAATATGAACATTGTATTTATCACGAAAGTACTGAAGAACCGAGATAACAGCTCCGGTTTCATCAGGAAAACTAAAAGAACATAACAATTAGTCAAAGATATCATATAAATTGACAAAAAAAAGTAACTTATTACTTGATAAATGAATAACACTAATATATATATCTTTTGTAAAAATAAAATAACTTTAAATCAACTTTAAATTATATATGTTTTATAAAAATAAAACAAAAATCTACAACCTTTCAACAAAAAAACGCAACCAAATACAATCAAACAACAAACCAAAAACCCATTTTTTTCACCAAAACCCTACTTTTTGCCACAAAAATAAACTACCAGACCAAAACGCCCCGCTTTGGCCAAAGCGGGGCGCTTCGGTACGAGGTCACCAGACAGGAAGTGACATGCTCAGCCTTTGTCTGTTGACTTTAATCTAAAGCGCCCCGCTTTGGTCAAAACGGGGCGTTTGGGTGTGTGAATAGACCAAGGGGGTGTGTGAATAGCCCGGGCCTAAAAAAATCATGTTCTCTAGATTTTTTAAGGATAGAAGGGGAGGTGAAAAGAGGGAAAAATGAAGAAAATTTGTACATATATTTATCCTTCCAAATCAGAAAGATTAGGAGCGAAAATTTTATCAATTACTAAATTACCCTCATATGTTTTAGGTTAATTAAAATGTTTTGTGTTTAAAGGGTATAATGGTAAAATTGTCCATTTCTTTTCTTTTTCTCCTAACTCGAGAACATATAAAATGTTTGATTTTTTTTCTTTTCCTTTATTTTCCATTAAACTCGGGAACACGGAAAAAATAACGTCTTTTTCTTCCTTTTCTCTTTTAATTCATTTTCCTTCCCGTCCCCTGTTAAATGAGACTCGAAACACAATGATCTAAATCATAATTCAAAAATAAAAATAAGAATAAACCAATAAAATAAGAATAAGAACAATCCAATAAAATCCTTTCCTTAATCTAAATAAAGCTTCCTTAACCTGTACTCCAAGCAAGGATTAATTTTCCACATTAACCCCCCTAAATCCTTGTCTTAGTTCCACCCAAATCCACCACTTTGAGCTAATCCTCATTTTTTCAAACTTTAGTACATTGAATTCGTGTATGAAATGGAATCCTGTATTGTTTACTTCGGCCATGAAAAACCGGGTTCTTCATTAATGCTATTGCTCATTTGATATCACCAATTTTTCTTCACGTTCACTAAGTAAACCTCTCAACCACAATGTTTGGCATGTTGCATCTGTTGCCGCCATGAATTTAGATTTGCAAGATGACATTGCAACTGCCTTTTGTTTTGCGAGTACCAAAATAAACTACCCACGATCTTCATGTATTCGGTTGAATCTTCCAACTCTATTCCTTCATTGGGGTATATTTTGGCATTTATATCAATAGGAATCACGACTGGTTTTGCTTCTAACTTGTCAAAATTTTGAAGTCTAACGGGTACTTGCTGGTGTAGGAGAATCCACTTTCTCAGTATCAATTTCTAAACCAAGAAAATGGTTTAAGCGTCCCAAGTCTCTCACCTTAAATAAAGCGTTCAAGTTTGTCTTGAGCTGGTTGACTTCTTCTTCTTAGAGATCACCTGTAACTACGAGATCGTCAACATAAACAGGTGTTGGGTTTTTTGGGCCTATGAGGAGCCCAACAATTATTTTCTTTTGGCCCACTCTCATGTTTATGTATGGATAAAACAAGATGGCAGGGAATTCAGCAAGTAACACCCCAAAATCGCAGCTCACAACACACACACAAAGCTTTCTCAAAAGAAGAATTTCCGTCACTCTTATACCTAGCTGCAGAGGTGCTCCGTTTCCCGGAGATTGAACCGTTGGATCGCTCTGATTTTTGGGCACAGTCATTTGCACACCAGGGCGACCTCATCCAACGGTGGGTTTGTCGAAATCAGGTCTGGAAGTCTGTCTGCACAGCCCCTGTTCGCTGCTGCAGAATTTGGTGGTATCTTCTTCTTTTGTCTTTGTATTTGATTCCATATGCTTGATGTTGTTGATTCCAAGTGTATGATGATTATTGTATGCCTCTAGTAGACCTAGGGAAGACTTTGTATTGCTCTAAATTTGGTGATAGTGGATTTGAAGCGGCTCTAGTAGTCCCGTGGTTTTTACTCTCCTTTCTTGAGAGGTTTTCCACGCTAAAATTTGGTGTTCTTGTTGTTATTGTTTTCGGGCTGTTTCGGGGCTGTTTTCGGGCTGCTTAGATTGTAGTTGGTATACCCTATTTTTTTGCATCCTCACAGGTTCATTCGGGTTCGGGAAAAGTCTTGGTCAAACGAAGTTTGCTTCCGCGTTTGTGTTTACCGTTTGTGACCGGGTTAGGCGGTTTTTTTCCCATCATAGTGGTATCAGAGCCATTGGCTCTTGTTATTGGGTTGAAACTTGATTGAACGATGGAAGCTAATACAAGTAGGATTGTGAATTTGAATGGTTCTAATTATCATGTTTGGAAAGGAAAAATGGAAGATCTCCTTTATGTGAAAGATTATTATATGCCTGTGTTTAATACCGATAAACCTGAAGGTAAAACAGATGAAGAATGGAATATCTTACACAGAAAGGTTTGTGGTTATATTCGCCAGTGGGTTGATGATAATGTTTTGAACCATATTAGTGGGGAGACTCACGCTCGTACTTTGTGGAACAAGCTTGAGGAATTGTATGCTCGGAAGACCGGAAACAATAAACTGTTCTTGATTAAACAGTTGATAAATTTGAAGTACAATGATGGAACTCCTGTTTCTGATTACTTGAATGTTTTTCAGGGTATTATTAATCAGCTTGCAGGAATGGGTATCAAGTTTGAAGACGAGGTACAAGGCTTATGGCTTCTTGGTACTTTACCGGATTCTTGGGAGACTTTTAGGACATCATTGTCCAACTCTGCAGCAAATGGTTTTATTACTATGGAAATGGCTAAAGGCAGTGTTTTAAATGAAGAGATGAGAAGAAAGTCACAAGGTTCCTCTTCACATTCAGATGTCTTAGTTACAGAAAGCAGGGGGAGAGGTCAAAGTAGAGGTCCGAGTAACAAAGAGAAGCATCGTAGTAAGTCTCGAGGTAAGTTTGCTGATTATGAATGTCATCATTGTGGTAGGAAAGGGCACACAATTAAATTCTGCAGACAACTGAAGAAGGAGAAAAAGAAAGCCGACTACAATAATAAGAAGAACAACCATAAGAAAGATGATGGTGGCAATGACACAGCTGAAGTTAATACTGCTACCGAAGAGTTCTTTATTTGTTGTGATGATGATGTGGTGAACATTACACGTGATGATTCGAGTTGGGTTGTTGACAGTGGTGCTACTTGTCATGTGACATCACAAAGGGATTTTTTCTCATCTTATACACCTGGTGACTTTGGGGTTGTTAAGATGGGTAATAATGGGCTATCTAAGATCATTGGTGTTGGAGATGTTTGCTTGAAGTTTGATACTGGGATGGAGTTGGTTTTACATAATGTAAAACATGTTTCAGATATTAGACTTAATTTGATCTCTGCAGGTTTACTTGATGATGATGGTTACCATAGTACCTTTGGTGATGGTGTTTGGAAACTCACTCGTGGTTCTTTGATCGTGGCAAGAGGTAAAAGAAGTTCAAAGTTATATATGGCACATCCGAAGATCTCTACAGATTCAGTCCACTCATTAGTCGATAATGATATGACCGAGTTATGGCATAAAAGACGTGGTCACATGAGTGAGAAAGGGATGCATATATTGTTGAAAAGAAATGCCTTGCCAGATTTAACTAATGTTCATTTGAAGAAGTGTTCTCATTGTCTAGCAGGTAAACAAAGAAGAGTTTCTTTTAAGAGTCACCCTCCTCATAGAAGAAACAATATACTGGATTTGGTGCATTCAGATGTTTGTGGTCCTATGAAGACTAGAACACTTGGGGGCTGCTTATACTTTGTCACATTCATTGATGATCATTCAAGAAAGGTATGGGCTTATACCTTGAAATCTAAAGATCAAGTTTTAGATGTATTTAAGCAGTTTCATGCCTTGGTTGAGAGACAAACTGAGAAGAAGCTCAAGTGTATTCGAACAGATAATGGAGGTGAGTACATTGGTCCTTTTGATGCTTATTGTAGAGAGAAAGGTATTCGGCACCAAAAGACTCCTCCAAAGACACCACAGTTGAATGGTTTAGCAGAGCGGATGAATAGAACATTGGCTGAAAGGGTTAGATGTTTGCTATCACATGCAGGGTTGCCTAATTCCTTTTGGGGTGAAGCTTTGAACACCGCAGTAAATGTTATTAATCGTACTCCTTGTGTTCCTTTGTCTTTTGATGTTCCTGACAGGGTTTGGAGCGGCAAAGATGTTTCATACGATGATTTGCGGGTCTTTGGATGCAAGGCTTTTGTGCATATTCCCAAAGATGAAAGAACAAAGCTTGATATAAAGACTAAGCCATGTATATTGCTTGGTTACGGGGGAGATGAATTTGGCCACAGATTTTATGATCCAGTCTCGAAGAAACTCATAAGAAGTTTTGATGCTGAGTTTATTGAAGATCAAAGTTTGATAGATATTGAGAAGACAAAGATAGTTCCTCAACATACTGATGATCTTACTGATTTGGATCCTGTTCCTCCTCAGCACACTGAGCCGCATAATGAAGATATTCAACATTATGAACAACACGGTACTGATAATCATGATATTCCAGAGCAAGAAGAGTTAGATGAGGGTCCTCATCCAGATTTACCAGTACCAGGTATGCCAACATTTATCCCACTCAGACGGTCTACAAGAAACCGTCATCCTTCCACCCATTATTCTGCTGATGAGTATGTTTTGCTCACTGACGGGGGAGAGCCCGAGTGTTATGAAGAGGCCATGGAAGATGAACACAAAAGGGAGTGGGTTGAAGCCATGCAAGATGAGATGAATTCCTTGTATGAGAACAATACCTTTGAATTAGTAAAGTTTCCTAAAGGCAAGAAAGTTCTGAAGAACAAGTGGGTCTATAAGGTGAAGACTGAAGAACATACCTCGCGGCCTAGGTACAAAGCCAGATTGGTGGTTAAAGGGTTCAGTCAAAGAAAGGGTATTGATTTTGATGAGATTTTCTCTCCAGTCGTGAAGATGAGTTCCATTCGGGTGATTCTTGGTTTGGCAGCTAGTCTTGATCTTGAGGTTGAGCAAATGGATGTCAAGACAGCTTTCCTTCACGGTGACTTGGATAAAGAAATCTACATGGAGCAACCTGAAGGTTTTCAGGTTAAAGGTAAAGAAGACTATGTCTGTAAGCTTCAGAAAAGTCTTTATGGGTTGAAGCAAGCACCAAGACAATGGTACAAGAAATTTGAGTCTGTTATGGGGAAGCAAGGCTACCGAAAGACTATTTCAGATCACTGTGTTTTCTTTCAGAGGTTTGGTGATGATGATTTTATCATTTTATTACTCTATGTTGATGACATGTTGATTGTAGGCAAGAATGCAGAGAGAATTGTTCAGCTGAAGAAAGAATTGAGCAAGTCGTTTTCTATGAAAGACTTGGGCCCAGCAAAACAAATTCTTGGTATTCGGATTACTAGAGATAGAGCTTCAAAGAAGTTGCACATGTCACAAGAGCAATACATTGAGAAGGTGCTTAGCAGATTCAACATGGCTAAAGCTAAAGTGGTTAGTTCGCCTCTTACTCCCAATTTTAAACTAACCGATAAAGATTGCCCTTCTTCGAAGGAGGAGATTGAAGACATGGATAAAGTTCCATACGCGTCAGCGGTTGGAAGCTTGATGTATACAATGGTGTGTACAAGACCTGATATTGCCCATGCAGTAGGTGTTGTTAGTCGGTTTTTGTCAAATCCGGGTAAGAAGCATTGGGAAGCAGTTAAGTGGATCTTTAGATATCTACGTGGTTCTTCCAAATTGGGTATAACATTTGGGAATGAAGAGCCAATGCTTGTTGGTTATACGGATTCTGATTTGGCGGGAAACAAAGACAACATGAAATCCACTTCTGGATATTTGATGACTTTTGCAGGGGGAGCTGTCTCATGGCAGTCAAGACTGCAACAGTATGTTGCTTTGTCTACAACTGAGGCTGAGTATGTGGCAGCAATAGAAGCATGCAAAGAACTGTTGTGGTTGAAAAGGTTTACGCAGGAGCTTGGCTTTATGCAACGGCGCTACGTGGTTCTTTGTGATAATCAAAGTGCTATTCACCTTGCTAAGAATTCTATGTTTCACAAGAGAACAAAACATATTGATGTGAAGCATCATTGGATTAGAGATGCTCTTGAAGACAAGTTGTTTGAACTTGATAAAGTTCATACCGATGATAATGGTTCCGATATGTTGACAAAGTCTTTGGCAAGGGAGAAGTTGAAGGTATGTTGCTCAATCGCCGGGATGGCGAACTCTTCCTCATAGGCCAAAAAGGGGGAGAATTGTTGGGTTTTTTGGGCCTATGAGGAGCCCAACAATTATTTTCTTTTGGCCCACTCTCATGTTTATGTATGGATAAAACAAGATGGCAGGGAATTCGGCAAGTAACACCCCAAAATCGCAGCTCACAACACACACACAAAGCTCTCTCAAAAGAAGAATTTCCGTCACTCTTATACCTAGCTGCAGAGGTGCTCCGTTTCCCGGAGATTGAACCGTTGGATCGCTCTGATTTTTGGGCACAGTCATTTGCACACCAGGGCGACCTCATCCAACTGTGGGTTTGTCGAAATCAGGTCTGGAAGTCTGTCTGCACAGCCCCTGTTCGCTGCTGCAGAATTTGGTGGTATCTTCTTCTTTTGTCTTTGTATTTGATTCCATATGCTTGATGTTGTTGATTCCAAGTGTATGATGATTATTGTATGCCTCTAGTAGACCTAGGGAAGACTTTGTATTGCTCTAAATTTGGTGATAGTGGATTTGAAGCGGCTCTAGTAGTCCCGTGGTTTTTACTCTCTTTTCTTGAGAGGTTTTCCACGCTAAAATTTGGTGTTCTTGTTGTTATTGTTTTCGGGCTGTTTCGGGGCTGTTTTCGGGCTGCTTAGATTGTAGTTGGTATACCCTATTTGTTTGCATCCTCACAGGTTCATTCGGGTTCGGGAAAAGTCTTGGTCAAACGAAGTTTGCTTCCGCGTTTGTGTTTACCGTTTGTGACCGGGTTAGGCGATTTTTTCCCATCAACGGGAACTATAGTCACCTTGGATACCACGGTTTTTTATCAACGTATTTTAGTTACATATTAATTAATTTATAAATGCATTAATATTTGTATAAATTTGATGTGGTCTCTTGGGTTTTAGCCAAGAATTAGAGCAGCAAAAGTTTCGTAGAGAAGAGGACGAGAAGATTAGATTTTTCTAATATTCATTTCATAACAAAACAGGGAAATCATATGTCTTCGGCTTCAATAGGCTTGCATGGTCCTAGAACATGGGAATAAAATGAAAACATGGGAATGGAAAAAAAAGGCTCAAACTATTTGCACATCAATGGCTATTTGCACACTTTAGTGTTTATATACGCTGCGTATATACACCTATACGCAACGTATATAAAGAGTCAAAAAGACAGTTTTACCCCTGGTTTGGGCTGCGTATAGCCCCCAATCCAGGGGTAAAATGGTTTTATACAATATTGATCGTTTTAGTAAAGTTTTATAAAAAAAGTTTTCTATTTTAAATAAATAAACAAGTAAGTATTTCTTACAAACTTTTTTTTATTAAACATTAATCATTTTTATACGATAAATATCGTATCGTGTAATGTCGTGTCGTGTCGTGTCGTATATGTTGGAAATCAGTGGTGTCAATTTTACTTTATATCAAAACGGGTTTGACATATTTTATTAATTAAATATATAATTAATAAAAACGCAACGGAATAAATATAAATAATCAACACCAGAAGTGAATCGATCAGGATCATGGTTACAAACATGCAAATACGATACATAAAATAATTAATCTACCGATGAGAAAAATTATACCCTTGTGGTTAATAATTAACCGTGTGAGACACCGAGGTACAACGAACGAGTGCTAGACACAAACACGAACCGAGCGGCGGCGACTATGGCTTAACCAGTCAATTGTCGTAAATGAAAGCAAAAGAGCAACACCAACCTTTTGCGGAGGTGGCAACTGTTTTTCCTTCTTTTGTGATTGTCTCACACAAAACACAAAGTGAATCCCTTTCACCTTTTCTTACGGCAGTAGGAGTAAATGCAAGAAGATAATAGAACAAAATATATATAGAAATATATATTTAGGTTAACTAACAACCCTAATTATCTCTTAGGCCCCGAAGCCTAATATAATAAGTTCAAGCCCAGACGCGATACGAAGCCCGAAAAACAAAGTTTAATTAAATAAGTAATTAAACGTTATATTATTTAGCCCGTATAAATAATAAATTCCGTTTCTCGTGGATATATAATTATTCTAGATAATTATATATTTCGTTCGGTTAATTGTTCGTGATCACAAGTTAATCGAGTTAAGTGGATTTAATGTTTGTTGCCCAAGGTGTAACTCTTACGGGTCATAGCTCGGTCAGCAACGTTGACTTATCGAACCCGTACATATAAATCCAACAATCTCCCATTTGGACGGTCTTCGATAAAATCCTCAACGCAGACAGTCAGCGGCGCTCTAGCTGCACATGGCTGCCCCCAACAAGGTATGACACTTTAAAGTCATTAACCAAAACACCTTGCCATTAGTAACAACTTACTATTGCAAGACAATAGACTTATGGTAATTGTTGTCATTCATCCTTTCTGTAAAAGACATAAATTGAATCAATGAGACATGGATTAAGTTCATTCTCATATGGTGTCAATTATTATTGTTCTCGATCAAGAGTCAAAGTGGCCCGAACAAACACATAGTAAGTTTGGGTAAGGCCTTACACTTCACCAGTTTGAATCAACGAGGGCGCCACAATGTCTAACTGTTACATATCATGTAAGAGTACAGAATCCCATATTGACTACATACAACTCCCACTGAACTTCAGAACTATTCCCAACTAAAGCCTTTATGACTGGCAGTTACGCGACAACGGTTGACAATAATCAAAGAATAATCCTTGGTAAACGGAAGTTCTAATATGTATCTCAGGTCAAAGGATACTAAATGAGTATACCAATATCAAATCATCTTATGACTAAGATCCATGAAGATGATTTGATGCGAGTTACATCCAACGTCATTCTCAATGAGGTCTGTGAATTTGGAAGTCAACTACTTGAGTCCAAAGTCAGAATAGTCTTAATTCAGAATCGTTCCCACGAGTCTGACCGACTACTGATAGTTTAGAATGCAAGATTCACGGATTAAACGTATTAAAATCGAACAGAGTTATAAGATTCAGAATTGCATTTAACTAGTAAATCAACAATGAATTCAAAAGTACAACTGTTAAAAGTTCGTACATCCAAATACTAAATCAAAACATACTGCTAGCTAATCTAAGCCCGATAGCACCCATGTGCTGATCATGCTTGTCCTGAGTCATCGGCTTAGTAAACGGGTCTGCTAGGTTTTGATCTATGTTCACTTTGCTTATCACGATGTCTCCACGTTCCACAATTTCCCGTATGTAGTGGAACTTTCTTAGAATGTGCTTGGCCCTGTGATGAGACCTGGGCTCTTTGGCTTGAGCAATAGCACCTGTGTTATCACGTATTGACCTTGTATAAGCCTATAAGTCTCGTATAGACCCCGTATAGTTCTACGGATGTAGTATCATATCATATAGTGTTTTGTATAAGTCTCGTATAGTATCATATAGTATGGAATGGTACGGTATGATATGATATGGTATGGTATGATATGGTATGGTATGGTATCGTCACTCACAAGTCCCTCTTTAAGTTGGACCATTGTAAACTGAATGGTCGAAATCCGTCGCAAGAATGATTGGTCGCAGATTTGTTGAAATTGGTTGGTAGCAAATGAGTCACTAAAGTGATCCGTCATCTGTCGCAACAATAGGCTGCCTACAATCTGTCACAAATCAATGATAGCAACCACTTAGGTGGTTGTTTGTCATCTGTAGACTGTTTGTTTTTTCGAATACGTTTCATTAAAAAATGTCTGGACGAGCTCTTTTTGGTGCAGACTTGGACCAACCACTTCTAAGATATTTTAAGGTTTATAGATGGTTAAACACCACCACTTCTAGTAACTTTTTTTTCATTAAAAAATTATCTTATCTTCTAGTAACATAATTTAATGCATTTTAATAAGGCTTTGATTCACAGAGACCTTGTCAAACCCGAAGATATTCCCATGACAAAAAATGATAACATCATTTCACAAATTTATTAATACATGAAAGCGAACTTTTGCAAATAAAAAGACATGTCCTAACCCATTGCCATTTTCAGTAATCACATAAGATACCTTTATATATTTTCGACAAAAACAAATTAAATTCCGGCAAGCTAATTAAATCTGGAATAATCCTATTGTCTTTCCTGCATAAATTTAGCTGGTGGACCAGTATCTATCTTCCCAATTGACCTATAAGTACGAGCATAGAAATATGTCCTCATAGCTCACATAATTTAGCAATGGATTCTACAATGGTTCTTGTTCTAACCACCATTTTAAGCCTCATTTCAGCCAATGCTGCTGAACTCGAAACCTACATTGTTCATTTAGACTCATCCAAGGGTCAACACTTTATTCAAAAACAAGATCGTCAGAACTGGTACCACTCATTTTTACCACGAACCTCTAGTGGTGCAAATGAGGAACCAGCTGCTATGGTGTTTGCATATCATAACGTGCTAAACGGGTTTGCAGCGAAACTATCCGCGGAGCATGTGAAGGCGATGGAAAAGATGGAGGGGTTCTTATTTGCAAGGCCTCAAAGAATGTACACGAAGCACACGACTCATACTCCCAACTTCTTGGGGCTGCATCAGAGTTTAGGATTCTGGAGCGGTTCGAACTACGGAAAGGGGGTCATAATCGGGGTGCTAGACACTGGAACGACTCCAGGCCATCCTTCTTTCAATGACAATGGAGTCCCTCCACCACCGGCAAAGTGGAAAGGGAAATGTGAAATTGAAGGGTGCAACAATAAACTGATTGGGTTGCGGGATCTTACAACGGGTGAAAATGGTACACGATTTGATGAAGATGGGCATGGTACACATACTTCGAGCACAGCGGCTGGGAATTTTGTTAGTGATACTAGTGTATTTGGAAACGCGAAAGGGAGTGCGGTTGGGATGGCGCCACTTGCGCATGTGGCTATGTATAAAGTGTGTACGGTGTTGGGTTGTCCAGAGAGTGCGATCATAGCCGGAATGGATGCAGCAGTTGAAGATGGTGTAGACGTGCTTTCAATATCGCTAGGTGGAGATTCTGTTCCATTTTATGAGAATAGTATCGCGGTGGGTGCATTTACCGCTATACAAAAAGGTATATTTGTTGCTTGTTCTGCTGGAAATTCCGGTCCTTTTAACTCTACAATGGAGAACGAGTCTCCATGGATTCTTACAGTAGGGGCTAGTACGATTGATAGGAAAATAGTTGCATCTGTTTCTCTTGGAAACAAGGAAGTGTTCGATGGGGAATCTGTGTTCCAACCTAAAGATTTCCCTCAAACATATCTCCCTTTGGTGTACCCGGGGTCGAATGGTGATCAAAATGCATCGTTATGCGTAGAAGGATCATTGGACCATATCGACGTTAAAGGGAAGGTGGTAGCGTGTGATAGAGGTGTTATAGGGAGACTTGAAAAGGGGGAAACGGTAAAGAATGCGGGAGGTGTTGCGATGATTCTACTTAACCAAGCCTCAGATGGTGATACTACAATTGCGGATGCTCATGTTCTTCCAGCGTCACATGTTGGTTACAAAGAAGGAGTCGCGATCAAGACATACATTAGTTCAACCGCGTCCCCTACAGCCACTTTGTTATTCCGCGGGACTGTAATTGGAGAAAATTCAGCTCCTGCAGTGGCTTCTTTCTCGTCTAGGGGGCCAAACTTGGCTAGCCCTGGAATCTTGAAGCCGGATATTATTGGACCGGGGGTTAGTGTGCTAGCAGCATGGCCTGTTTCTGTTGAGAACAACACACAAACAAGCTCCACGTTTAATATGATGACCGGTACTTCAATGTCCTGTCCTCATTTGGCGGGCATAGTAGCATTGTTGAAAGCTTCTCACCCTGATTGGTCACCTGCGGCTCTCAAATCCGCAATCATGACAACAGCTGATCAAGTTAGCTTAAATGGTAAACCTATTGAGGATGGAAGAGACCTCCGCGCAGACATATTTGCCATAGGTTCAGGCCATGTAAATCCATCAAAAGCTAATGATCCAGGGCTAGTTTTTGACATTGATCCAGATGATTACATTCCTTATTTGTGCGGGCTCGGCTACACAAGCCAACAAGTTGGAATCATTGTAAAGAAAACCGTTTCTTGCTCAAAAACCATTCCCGAAGGACAACTGAACTATCCTTCCTATGCGATGACTTTAGCAAGTGGCGAAAATAAAACATACTCAAGGACAGTGACAAACGTCGGTGAGGCTGATTCCACTTACACCATATCTGTGCCAGGTGTTGTTGTCCCAGATGGTATAGTTGTCGTAGTTCACAATTCTACTTTGAAATTCACCAGAGTGAACCAAAAGTTAACATATGAACTAACGTTTAGACGTTCGAGTAGCGAGGAAATTAATGTTCCTTACGGTGAAGGAGCGGTAGCTTGGCGTGCAGGGAAATACTTGGTTAGAACCCCTTTTGTTATCAAGTTTGTGTAAGAGACAATTATGATCTGGCTATCTTTCTAAAACCGTTGTGTTTCCTACACACGTTTCAAAGAATGAGCAAATGAAGGAATTAAAGTTGGAGTTCTTAAATCAGTTTATGTTGAAAATTAGACAAAACAAAAATTTTTAAAAATTGGAAATTCATTACTTGACTAAAAGTCTCGTTAACATAATAATGTGCTTGAAGCTGTATATTATTTATTGGAAATTTGGAATCAATTTCACAGAATATTTTTTATATGTAGGCTGCATATTTATTTCATTAATGGATCGGATCATGTTCCAATCCATATCCATCCATTGACAGGCCTACTGCTGTGCTGTGAATCGAGTACGAGACGGAAAAGATTAAAACTATTTATTTATTTTTCGTTTTCGTTGTAGGATCGATATAAGCGCTATGTCTATGTAGCTAATTAAACATTGTTCTCACCGGTTAAGTATTGCGACTAAGTAACCAAACCTGATTTGTGCAAGGTGCAGTTTAGCCTATATGGAAAAAACCGATTCAACCTACTTACCTATCTGGTTTGTTACTTTTATTTATTTTTGCTTCTCAAAAAATGAAATTTTGTATCTTTCTATTAAATTTGCTTATCCAAAAGTACTTAGGTCTAAAAAAGAAATATATGTAACAGTCATATTTCATGCTTGAAACAATATTTAAAAACTCAGTACAAATTTATTAGAGTTATGAATGATTGAAGGATAATGCAATTCGGTTATAACGTTACAAAAGAGCTAAAGTTCAATTACTATCGAAACCATGCAGGCCGCAAACGTATGCAGGAAAACAAAGATCGCCATCATCTCTTAAACGAACTTGATAGCAAAAGGGGTTCTAACAAAGTATTTACCTGAACGCCAAGCCATCGCTCCTTAGCCATAAGGAAGATTAATATTCATGCTACTAGAACGTCTAAACGTTAGTCCATACGTTAACTTCTGGTTCATTTTGGTAAATTTCAAAGTACGATTGTGAACGACGACAACTATGCCCTTTGGAACATCGATATCCTGCACAGATACAGTGTAAGTGGACTTAGCCTTGCCGACGTTTGTCACCGTCCTTGTGTATGTTTTGTTTTCGCCCCTTGCTAATGTCATTGCAAAGGAAGGATAGTTCAGTTGTCCTTGGGGAATGGTTTTAGAACACGAAACCATTTTTTTTACAATAATTCCAACTTGTTGGCTTGTGAAGCCGAGCCCGCACAAATAAGGAATGTCATCATCTGGCTCAATGTCAAAAACTAGCCCCGGCTCATTAGCTTTTGATGGATTCACATGGCCGGAACCTATAGCAAATATGTTCGCACGAAACCCTCTTTCATCCTCAATAGGATTACCATTTAGGCTAACTTGATCGGCTGTTGTCATGATTGCGGATTTGATAGCCGCAGGTGGCCAATTAGGGTGAGCAGCTTTCAACAATGCTGCTATGCCTGCCAAATGCGGGCAAGACATTGAAGTACCAGATATCATAGTAAATGTAGAGCTTATTTTTGTGTTGTTTTTAACAAAATCAGGCCATGCTGCTAGCACGCTAACGCCCGGGCCAATAATATCCGGTTTCAAGATTCCCGGGCTTTGTAAGCTTGGCCCCCTAGACGAGAAAGAAGCCACTGCAGGAGCTGAATCTACTCCGATTACAGTCCCCTGGAATAGCAAAGTGGCCTTAGGCGAGACAGTTGTGTTAATATACGTCTTAATCGCCACTCCATCTTTGAAACCGACATGTGACGCAGGAAGAACGTGAGAATCCGCATCAGTACTATCACCATCTAATGCTTGGTTCATAAGAATCATCGCAGCGCCTCCGGCCTTCTTTACCACTCTACCTTTCGCAATTCTTGACAGAACACCTCTATCACACACTACCACCTTCCCTTTCACGTTGACATGGTCCAATGATCCTTCTAAGCACAACGACATGTTTTGATCACCATTCGACCCCGGGTATACCAATGGCAGATATGTTTGAGGGAAATCTTTAGGTTGAAATAATGATTGTCCATCTAACACATCCTTGTTTCCAAGAGATACTGATGCAACTATTTTCCTATCAATTGTACTAGCCCCTACAGTAAGAATCCACGGAGCCTCATTCGACAATGTAGACTTTGAAGGACCCGAATTACCTGCAGCACACGCCACAAATATACCTTTCTGTATAGCCGAAAATGCACCTATCGCGATACCATCCTGATACATTGGAACGGAATCTATGCCTAGCGACAGTGAAAGCACATCCACACCATCTTCAACTGCTGCATCCAGTCCCGCTATAATCGCACTCTCCGGACAATCCCCATCATCCGTACACACTTTATACACAGCCACATGAGCAAGCGGCGCGATCCCAGCTGCTGTCCCTTTCGCGTTTCCAGACACACTCGCATTATAAACAAAATTTCCAGCCGCAGTGCTCGAGGTGTGAGTACCATGTCCATTTTCATCAAACCATGTATCCTTTCCACCCGTCGTAAGATCCCGCAACCCGATTAGTTTATTGTTGCACCCTTCAACTTCACATTTGCCTTTCCATTTCGCTGGCGGAGGAGGGACTCCTTTGTCACTAAAAGAAGGATGGCTTGGAGTCGTTCCGGTGTCAAGAACCCCGATTATAACCCCCTTTCCGTAGTTCGAACTCCTCCAGAAACCTGTATTCTGGTGCAGCCCCAAGAAGTTGGGAGTATGAGTCGTTTGTGTCGAGTACATTCTTTGAGGCCTTGCGAATAAAAACCCCTCCATAGTTTCCATTGCCTTCACATGCTCAGCGGATAGCTTCGCTGCGAACCCGTTTAGCACGTTATGATATGCAAACACTATGGTCGCTGGTTCCTCATTTGCACCACTAGTGGTCTGTGGTAAATATGCGTGGTACCAGTTTTCACGATCTTGTTTTTTAAAGAAGTGTTGGCCAATGGGTGTGTCTAAATGGACAATGTAGGTTTCGAGTTCAACAGCATTGGCTAAAGTGAAGGTTAGAATGGTGGTTAGAATGAGAACCAATATAGAAGCCATTGTAGTACTGGTGTGACTGTGTGAGTTATGAGTGTATATGTGTTTACAACAATCTTTTAGCTATATCATGTATGATGATGTATTGGCATATCTAATATGCGGATGTTCGGATCACCAGATCTGACTGGCGGCGGAAGAGGTTGTTGACTTTCTTGGTGAACAGGGATGGTAATAATGGCAGATGAAATTAATTGCTAAACCCTAAATGTGGCACATGTGTTAAAAACGTGGATCTCAAGACATGTGGACCTTCTCAATTGGATCAGGAGTTTTTATCTGGGCTAACTAAGCTTGTTTTGAGCCCAGGATGTCATTAAGCACTCAGCCATTTGGGTTTCCATCTGCTTATCATGGAAAGAATCGTGGTAGATTATGTTATGCTACTAATGGGTGGTTTATCGGTAAAAGCAAAGTGTTTAATTACGAGTTTGAGAGGGAGAGGTTTTGGATTTAAGTCACACAGATGATATGAATTAAAAGAAATTTGCCGTTAAAAAAGCTAGTGATACGTCATTTGCCAATTCTAAAATCAGTTATAACAAAATCATAAAGATTACTTGCTAAAAAGAAAAAAAAAAAGAAAAAAAAAAGAAAAAAAAGGTTAGTTGATAGATTGGTTCACCGGTCGAATTAGTCAAATTGGTCTAGGAAATCGGGTAGTATCATAAAGATTACTTGCTAAAAAGATAAAAAAAAAAAAAGGTTTGTTGATAGATTGGTTATAGTCACGTAATTAAAAGTTCGAAACATATATATTAATTATTAATAAAAAAACTGAATATTTGAACATTAGTACTAGTTTATAATTATGCTGGGAAAAGAAATGAAATTAAGGTTCTTAAAAAGTGGATGATCAAAATTCAATTGAGGTAAAGTTTAATTAGATTTATCTTGGTTAAAGTGGAACCGTGGGCTATGCCAAATTACTAGTTAAACAAACTCATGGTGGGCTTCATGGGAAATGGACTTTCGGCAGGCTTGAAAAAAAGAATGAAAGAAGTCGGCTCACAAGTCGGCAGTTTGGCTGCTTTGGAGAATTGAGGGCCCAGTTACAAAGGCAGTGTCCTAGTGGGCTGCGGCGTTGAAGCGAAGGAGATCGAGGAGCCGCCGGCTGAAGCAACAAGTTCCTTTAGTTCCAGTTTCTTGCTGGCCTAGTCTCTATGTTTTTATATATAGAAATTCCGCCGTTCAAAAAAAAGTAGCAACCGCTACTTTTGGTGGATTCTAGGTGACCAGATTATGTGCGAAGTGACAGGGTTATTTCTTTTACGTTATGTTAATTTGAAAGACAAATTGTTTTTATAATGTCATTCCATCGTTTATGCGCGCTATTTGGTCAAATTTATTAGAAAACAAGTGTATTTGATTGCCAACGTCGGATATTGAGTTATAACTAGTTATGACCTCATCACACATCGTTAATTATTCAGTTTACTAAACAAGGTTATATCTCTGTAACTTACTAGTGTAGTAATTAATGCACAGTGTCATCAAACTTGAACCTAAATGTGATAGCTTGTTTCGTATCTCGTATTTTTGTGTAATGTTGATTTGCCGTTTTAATTTAAATAGAATATAGGTTACATTACTAAAAAAAGTTAGTAATAGCATGATAACGTTGGAATAATTTAAAGGGTAATGCATTGAGCATATCTTATAATGTTCCATGACAAGCTAGAGTCAAGGATTTTATATCTCCTAACGAGGGAAAGATGGAAACAAGCAAGAAAGGAAACACAAACCCGTCTTACAAACATATCTAGCTAGATCGCCATTGTCCCTCACACATACTTGATAGAGAAAGGAGTTCTAACCAAATATTTTCCTGAACGCCAAGCCATCGCTCCTTCGCCATAAGGAACGTTAATTTCTACGATCCTAGAACGTCTAAAAGTTACTTCATACGTTAACTTTTGGTTCATTTCGGTGAATATCAAAGTTGGATTGTGAACGACGACAACTACACCGTCTGGAATAACCATATCTGTCACCCTTGTAGTGTAAGTGGAATTAGCCTCGCCGACATTTGTTACTGTCCTTGAGTAGGTTTTGTTTTCGCCACTTGCTAATGTCATTGCAAATGAAGGATAGTTAAGTTGTCCTTCAGGAATGGTTTTCGAGCACGAAACTGATTTTGATACGATGATTCCAACTTGTTGGCTTGTGTAGCCAAGCCCACACAAATAAGGAATGTACTCATCTGGTTGAATGTCGAAAACTAGCCCTGGATCATTAGCTTTTGATGGGTTTACATGGCCCGAACCTATAGCAAATAAGTCCGCAGGGAGCTCTCTTTCATCCTCAATAGGTTTACCACTTAGGCTAACTTGATCGGCTGTTGTCATGATTGCGGATTTGATAGCCGCAGGTGACCAATTAGGGTGAGAAGCTTTCAATAATGCTGCAATGCCTACGAGATGAGGGCAAGACATTGAAGTACCAGTTGCAAAATGAAACGTAGAGTTTGTTTGTGTGTTGTTTTCAGTAGATACCGGCCATGCTGCTAACACACGAACGCCAGGGCCAATAATATCGGGTTTCAAAATTCCAGGGCTTTGTAAGCTTGGGCCCCTAGAAGAGAAAGCAGCCACTGCAGGAGCTGAATCTACCCCGACTACAGTCCCCCGGAATAACAAAGTGGCCATAGGCGAAGTCGTTGAGTTAATATATGTCTTGATCGCCACACCTCCTTTGTAACCGACATGTGATGCAGGAATAACGTGCAAATCCGCGAACGTAAATTCTCCATCTTCTGCTTGATTTAGTAGAATCATCGCAACACCTCCAGCATCCTTTACAATTTGCCCCTTTTCAATTCTCCCATTTATACCTCTATCACACACTACTACCTTCCCTTTCACGTCGACATGGTCCAATGATCCTTCCATGCACAACGACGTGTTTTGATCACCATTCAACCCCGGGTACACCAAAGGCATATAAGTTTTAGGGAAATCTTTAGCTTGGAATGCTGATTCTCCATCTAACACATCCTTGTTTCCGAGAGAAACAGATGCAACTATTTTCCTATCAATCGTACTAGCCCCTACTGTAAGTATCCATGTAGCATCATGTGACAACGTAGAGTTAGGACCCGAATTACCTGCGCCACATGCAACAAATATACCTTTTTGTATCACGGTAAAAGCACCTAATGCGACACCATCCTGATAGTATGGAACAGAATCTTCGGTGGCTAGCGATATTGAAATCAAATCTACACCATCTTCAACAGCTACATCCATTGCAGCTAAGATCAGACTCTCTGGACAATCAGACATCATACACACTTTATACATAGCAACATGTGCAAGTGGCGCCATCCCAGCCGCAGTCCCTTTGCCATTTCCAAATTCATTAGCACCGTTGACAAAATTCCCAGCCGCCGTGCTCGAGGTGTGTGTACCATGTTTGAATTCATCCAACCGGGTATCATTTCCACCCGTTGTAAGATCCCTCAGTCCGATCAGTTTATTGTTACAACCTTCAATGTCACATTTCCCTTTCCATTTTGCTGGTGGTGGAGGGACTCCATTGTCATTGAAAGAAGGATGGCCTGGAGTCGTTCCGGTGTCTATAACCCCGATTATGACCCCCTTCCCGTAGTTCGAACTGCTCCAGAAGCCTAAATTCTGGTGCAGCCCCAAGAAGCTGGGAGTATGAGTCGTTTGTGTCGTGTACACTCTTTGAGGCCTTGCAAATAAGAACCCCTCCATTTTTTCCATCGCCTTCACATGCTCGGGGGATAGTTTCGCCGCAAACCCGTTTAGCACGTTATGATATGCAAAAACCATGGCAGGTGGTTCCTCATTTGCACCGCTAGTGGTTCGTGGTAAAAACGACTCGTACCAGTTTTGACGATCTTGTTTTTGAATAAAGTGTTGACCTTTGGATTAAAAGGATTGTTAGCACGAGAACTAATGAAGCCATTGATCAGTGGTTTTGTGTGAGTTATGAGGATATATTTGTTTGCACATTCAAAAGTGTATTTATAGATCATTAGTGGTTAAGCATACTAGCTACTTTGGTGCATGAAGGACGATGATAGGATGACTCCAGGTTTCGTTTGCCGGATTTTTCTGAACATATTATCAAGGCATCTTGATTTGCCGGAAAGTAGTGTTTAAGTATTCTATTTTAAGTAATTTTCTTGTTGTCCTCAAGTTTCAATGATTACTGCATATATCAATGGATGGGACATAATGTTTGTTTTATTTACAAAAGCAGGCTGTTATATTATTTTAAGATATTTGAAAAATGATTAGTACTTTATTATTATTATTATTATTATTATTATTATTATTATTTTTATTCTCTTGTTACAATTATTATTTTCTTGTTACATTCTCACACTAGGCAGATCCGTAACTTTCAGTAGGAGGGTAAAAAAAATGATGGGTCAACGAAAACAATTGTTGATAAGATCACCAGTAATTACTTAAACAAATAATTCACATAAATAAACGCAATATAATAATCATATCGACTTAGTAAATTAAGAAATAAATGCTTAAAAAAGTTAAACAAATAAATAAACAGCCTAAAATGAAATTAAATATCTAAATAAACGTGTAAATTTGTTCAGTAAGAGATTTACCCGATTTTACAAATGTTTGAATTACAAAATACAATATAAGACTAAAGGGTATGGTTCGGCCCATCCCCACGGGGATGAGCCTTCACGTAGGCGCCACGTAAGCGGCTCGTGGGGGATGAGTCTCCTTCACTTTTCAGGGGGATGGAGGAAGGGGCTACCCCACGTTAATATTTTATAATTTTCTAAGTTTATTTTTATTAACTTAATAAATTCATTTCATAACATAAAAAAATTACATTTCCTAAAAAAAAATTACATTTCCTAAAAAAAAAACATTTACGAAAAATAAAAATTACATTTCCTAAGTCCATTTTTTCTTCACCTCTTCCTTCATCTTCCGATACACCTCTCGTTCATCCTCCGGAACCGAGTCGAGATCCAACCTCATTATCCTAAAATCCTCGGCTCGAGCGTAGTCGGCCGACACGTTTATCTTGCGATTATATTTTTCGAACGGAATTCGGAAATCAACTCGTCCATTTTCGAAGACGCCTTCGAGCCGCCACCTCCACCCGAGCCGCCCCCTCCACTCGAGCCGCCCACTTTGCGCTTTCCGGCCGCCTCTTTTTTTGCTTTGGCCCTTCCGCCGGGACGTTCGATCTCGTGATATTCCGGTTCGTCATATTCCGGTTCGTCGTTTATGTCTATTTGACAACGAGCGGTGGAGCCTCCCGCACTATAACTTCCGGACTCGGAAGTTTTAGTCCGTTTGGCGGTTGCGACCTCATTTGAAACCGGCACCCATTTAGGGTCTTTCTTTAAAACGTTCCATGCTCGGAGGTGCGGGAAAGGCGGATTTTTTGTTTCCCATTTAGCTATCGCAAGGTTAAGAACGTCCTCGTCGCTAGTCCCACAAGGACGATGGATGTAAAGTGGGTTATAAATCCCGATAAAATCATTCACGCACTTGTTCATTTTCCGCCACTTGCCCGATACGGATTCGAGATCACGGTGGGGGCCTTCCCCCATAAGGGTATTAAATCTTTCCGTACATTTCTTCCAAAAACCAGAACCCGTTTGATTGTTCCCTAAAATTAAAAAAAAATGGATTAGTAAAACTAAAAAATAATTCTTTTTAAATTTATATAAAAAATTAACTTTGGTTCATACCGACAATCGGGCAAGTTGAGGCCTTAAGATACGCGATAGCCAGCGCCTCCTTCTCTACTTTTGTCCACGTTCTCGCCTTTGCTCTCGAACCGCTTTTTTTCGGTGTCGGGTTCGGTTTCAACCGCCTTCCCCTTCCCCCTGTTTTTTTTTGCGCTTGAGTTCTTTAGGTGGCGATTCGGGGACGACTTCATCATCATCGTCAAGGTGAACCGAGGGTTGTGGTTGGGAAGTTGGCGGTTGCGATTGGAATTGATCAAGTTGAAGCGAGCCGCGTTGCATGAATTGTTGGAATGCTTGGTATTGTTGCATTTGTTGAAGTTGGGACATTTGATTGAAGGCGTTAGGTGATTGTTGGAAACCCGAGAACGTAAATGGTGGAGACCCCCACGAAGAATCCATAGTCGGAGTGTAAGCGGGACTAGAAAAAAAGTTTGGATTGTTCGGGTTGGGATTGTTTGGGTTGGGATTGTTCGGGTTGGGGTCGTTTGGGTTGAATGGATTCATGATGGTAAAAAAAAATGGATGAGAGAAGGAGAAGATTAGGAGAAATGGATGTGAAATGGTATAAAAAGATGGAAGAGGTTGATAAATATTTAAAGTGGAAAAGGAATTTTTTTTTATTAATCTATCCATTAAACAACGGATATATATTTGAAAGTGGGGCGGCAAGATCGGCTCGGAGGTGCTGGAGACGCCGGGGTGGGATGGAGGGGGGCGGTGTGGGGGACCGGCGCCGGTCCTTGCCGGGCCTAGCCGGCCCCCATACCTTCTAGTCTAATTAAAAACGGTACATACTGAAATAGAATTGATTAGGGCCAGGCCTACCTTGAGAGCGGTCCGTGTGGGCGACCGCTCAACGCCCAATTTCACCAGTGAGACAAAAGTTTTATTTTTTTTAATATATTTTATATGTATATAATATTTAAAAGACCAGTTTGTTTGTTAAACCCATTAACTTTAAAAACGTAATTAGCTCTTTTTCATGGTTCTATCCTTTACTTGGACTATTTCTTACTACTGTTTAATAACATCGAAATAGAAGGTAAACGGGTAACAAGTTGCGTCGCCACCCCTTTTTGAATAGAAAAACTAACTTTTGATTTTGTTTAAACGAGAAAAATGCAATTTGCGTCCCTGTGGTATGTGCCAAACATCAACCTGAGCCCCTAAATTCATTTTTTGGTTTTTTGAGCCCCTGACCTTATAAATTCATAACACTATGAGTTCTTCTGTCACACTGCCGTTTGTTTGACTGTTTGAGCCAGAGGTAAGACCGTCTTTTGGCATATATTAATAACACTTTGCGTCCCTATGGTATGAGTGGAATATCAACCTGAGCCCCTAATTCAACTTAAATTATCTTTCATCTTTAATTATCATTTCTTTTATAGACCTATGGTCATTAATTGCATCATGTTTGTTGTTTCAGACCAGATTCTTCTTGTTCTTAACCATAACAATTTATAGCATGAAGATGATCCCGTATGTTAATCTTAAAACCCTTAAAAATTTTGCGGATGTGCAAAAAAAATTTGTGAAGATCTTTTGACTTGTATTCCTTCTTTACCTGATTTGCACAAACTTCATTCAGAGGTAAAAACTTATTTTCCTTCAAATTGGCATATTGTGGAGCTCCTTTGTAATTATTTGCTGATCGGTTCTCACATAGCAACCAAACAGATACTTGTGTTCTGGTAATATCTATTGCACCACCACCACCCACCACTAACCCACCAGTATCAACCCAAGAGAATCTTTACAAAATACATACTTTTCATGGGGTTTCTTCAACACCTAAACTTCAAACCCTTCATCCATCATCCAATTCGATTTTTGTTCAACAATATTACTTAAAACCTCATAAATTCCCCAATGGAGTTTATCTAGGGTTTAACTTCACGCTTCAAATTTGTTCAAAACAGACTATTCACCTACAAAAGATATGGAAAAAACCCCAAATTCGTTGAAAATTGTAGCCGAATGATTTGCCCATTCTGATTTTCACCACAAGGTGCGACAGGGTTCAAAATCAAAACCCTAGGGCGGCTATGGTGGATGTGATGAGAGTAGAGGAGATCGACAAGAAGGCGCAATAGTGGTGGCCGGAGTGGTTGGCTCATCAGAGCAAGCATCTCGCCGACCGGTGGAGCCAACGAGAGAGATGTAGGTGGCTGGTGGCATTTGTGTGGTGGTCGGAGTGGTTAGTTTGTGAGAGAAAGTAGATGAAGATGGTGGTGGTGATGGTATATGGTGGCAGGTGGCGCCGGTGGTGATGGTAGGTTATGACAATGATTGGGTGTTATAAACAAGAGATGGTTTTTATTATAATCTGGGAAAAGGAATGAGAGTAGTTGGTGTGTAATCTATATGTTCGATGAATGTAAATGAGGGATCATGAGTGGAGATAAGAAATGAGTGGATAGAAAATGAGAGATGGTTTTAAGGGATAAGGGTATTAAGGACATTTCATACATGTTATAACAGTCAAACAGACGGCACACTGACGGAGGGACTCAAACTGTTATGAATTCATAAGCTCATGGGCTCAAAAAACGAAAAAATGAATTTAGGGGCTCAGGTTGATGTTTCCCACAAACCACAGGGATGCAAATTGCATTTTTCTCTTGTTTAAACCCATTAAACAATAAAACTCATTTACCAAACTAAACTCGTTACCAGGAATTGTTTTAAGTTACACTTTTATAACCAATTATATAAAACTAGCAGGTGGTGGCATAAAAAAGTGACAATCGAATTTATATCTTTTTAGGGGACCCATTTTGCATACTCGACCAAGGCTCCAAATTGCTTATGATAAAACCTGGGACCTCAAACGGTGTTCTTATAGGTTTTGCTTTGCCACTAGGCCTCCAACCCCGTTTGTATTTATTAATTTATAAATTTAATATTATTTAATGATACTTTTATCATTTATTATATGTATTTTGTAACTACATATATGAATATCAGATCACCAATCCTAAGTGGGTCCAAACCCACACCAACTCGTCATAGGTGGTGACCTTATAGGAGTCGGTCAAAGTTGGCATAGATTATGTCCAATTATATATATCTATGGAACCCATTAAGTCTAACCACCATCCAAATCGATATCCACCATTAGATCTTGCTGAAATGAAATCTGGGCCATTTAAACTCACTAAAATAACCGCTCTTGTGGCGGTTCCAAGAGGTTATGGTTGGTTTTTGTATCTGGTGGTTACCTCCACCTTTTACTGCCCATTATCTCCATAACTCAACCACCTAAATGTCACTTTTAACCGTTTTGAGTATTGACACCATATCTTGTACAATCTATGGTGGCAGTTGAGGGAAGTTCTTTGCAGTTTCCTCAGCTGGTGGTTACTCCATCTTTTCCTGCCCATTATCTCCACAAATCAAGACTCCTACAAATCTGGGTAGTTTTCTTAATTCAGTTGAGAAGTATTGTTATATAATCTACATGCAAACAACATCGGGAGTTCCATAGAAATATATGCTTATTTCTAGCACCCACTCCCATCATTGTTATCTGATTCTTGATTTGAGTCGCCCAAATTCGTAGCTCTTCTGATCGCCGATTGATTTAGCTCTTGATATAGCAATTGCATGCAACCTGCTGCTTTATAGGCCATACCACCGCTGCAATAAGTACATTCACGATATACTGGTTAGATACCTCTTCTCCTAAACCTAAGTTCGTCGATTCAGTTTGGGTTTTTTTTTTGCTAGATTGATCTTCCTTTGGTTCAATTACATCAAGTTTGTGTTCTATTTCAATAGGTTCTTTGTTTTATGGGTTATTGACTTAGGAACCAATGGTTTGGAACAATCTGTTTGGACCAATTTTGTGGAGTTTATATGTTTCCAGATTTTGCTATGTTACTAAGCGGATTGAAGAAGAACTGAAGCATGTAACCGTAAAAGAAATGAACAACGTAAAGTCAATTTCTTTCGCTATTAGATATACATGCAACATTTGGACCTAATTTCATGGAGTTTATTGGTTCCCCAAATTTACAATATCTACCACGGCTCTATCGCAAGTGCTGGAGCCGACAACAAGCGTTTTCGATCTTGTATAAGGTATTTGTTCTGGATGATGACACTATATCATTTAGATATTTCTATCATTTTCACACAATCTCATTTAGACATGTATATCCACAATTTCTTCTTATTATTTATTTTTAAATTTAGCTCTCTTTTTGCAAGTACTTAATGCAAAATTTTGTAGTCACTTTTCTCATTGATATTTATGTGATTTTAACAGCATCTACTTTGAAAGAGAAACTTCAGGCCCTTAGAGCATTCACATCCTGGGAATCAAAATCTGTGTGTGGGGGTTTTTAAAGTATAAAGAGTATAAAAAGTGGTTGTGAGTGGAGGAGAGAGAAAATGTTACTGTTCATCTGTATATTTGGAGGGACACTGTTTACCCACTATAATTTTTTTAATATATATTGAAAGTGGTTGTGAGTGAAGGAGAGAGAAAAATGTAATGATAAAGGTATAAAATATTATTTTATTGAAAAGGAGAGAGAAAAAATATTTGTTTTTAGTGGAAATATATTGATATAGGAGTTGTTTTTTTAGTGGAATGTATGTATATTTATAGAGAGCTGGATGTGAATGCTCTTAGGTCATCAGGTATTTTAGCAAAACATCAAGTAAGCAATTGACGTTGGTGATGCAAGCGTATCCATGCAACTCACTCTTGTCGCACCAAATGACACCCACAACATCCCGTGTTCGGTTATAACAGTTGTGGCAGGTACCACTTTATTTGTTTATTTATTATCACTTTTTAGGGCACAAATATGCTAATAAAGTGTATTTTCTATTCATTTCCCCGAATCAGAAGAATAGAATGTGCCTCTAGACAGATGTAGAAGAGAGGACGAAAATTAGTTGTTATGAGAGCATAAACAATTTCAACCAATCTGTCTGAAGAGGCTGTCGTGGGCCACTCAAAAATAATAACCTAACTTTACCTATAGACAGGGTGAGTCGGGTGTCGAATCCACGAGGAGCATGTGGTTAGTGTTACACGTTTTGTTTGTAAATTTAATAAACTAACTGATGATTATAAAACTGATATGAAATTAAAAACTCATGAAACAAGTTGCAATTAAGAAAAAGATTGAGTTGTAACAAACAATGATGAGAAAAGGTGATCACTCCGGGATTCAGATTCTGTAATTACTAATAACCTAGTTCTGATTTTATTGGATGCTATTGATTGAATAGTAAATCTGTCACATCTACCAATTACCTATGTAGTTCAAAATCTTAATATTAATTGATCAGAGAAATATTAAAACAAACATTCATAGGAATCATTCAATCAACCAAAGCATAATTGGATTCAAAACATAATTATAACTCTGACTGTCACTCAGGATTTGTCTGTCACACAAATTATATAATCACGCAAATAGTCGGTTGTCACCCGACTACAAATCCAAATCTCAATACAAAACAGAAACTAGAATTAAAAGTGTCTAACAAGAATCATTCACCCGAAGTGTCCACGAGAGATTTAGCCGCTCATGATACTCATCCGATCAAAAGCTTGGTAGAATGTTGAAGGCATAATTGACTTGATGTGTTTTGGTTGATCGATGATGATCTGTGATGATATTGATGATGTTCAATGATTTTTGCGCCCCAAAAGTTCTAATATGCCGCTACCAATCCCCTCCTTCATGATGATATGTTTGTTGACTTTCTAAAACCTTGTATGTCAGCCCTTCTCCTCTTGGTCTCCGTTTCAAGTCCACGTGAATCCCAAAAGAAAGAAAACCCAATGATGTTATCGGCCCAATTCATATTCACATGCTGCCTTCCACACAAAGTCCAATCATATGTGGCCCAATGGTCCACGTGACTTCCTTTGATATATTGTGATGATGTTGTTGATTTATGCCAATAATAATCCCCTCCATAAGTCACGTGAATAGCTGATGGCTGCCAATCTATTCACCTATGTTGCCACCCACTATTTTATATTCTCCCCTCTTTCAAATTATGATGATGGTTGTTGACTTTCTAATGTAATGCAAATGTATGTCATGTGCCCTTGGTTTGCATGTATCTCCCTAGAAGTCCAACCAAACACCCGCCACTCTTGTATTGTTTTTGGAAGATTATTAAAATCATAAACCAAACATAATGCCCTACTCGAAAGTTGTGAATCTCAAAACAAATCTCCAATGTTGCCGTCAATTTCAAGTCCAATTAATGATGATGTGATGTGCTCAAATAAGGTTTTCTTTTAAAACCTTTTTTATGCATTTAAATGCCATGACAAAAAATCCAGGTGTTGCCTAATATCTTCAGCCGTAGCCTACGGTTAAAGAACCGTAGGTTACGGTACAAAGATTCTATTTCTATGTTGATATGTCAATCGTAAGTGATGGTTTATAACCGTAAGTCACATCACCCTCTTAACAGCCCACACATAACTGCACTTTCAACTTTCGCATATTGACCCAATGCCCCCTGCACTTCATTCCTTCTCGTTTCTTTCAACTCTAACCCATTTTCTAACCCGAGATAACTTCCGAATAACGCCTTTTGCTATATTTATCATCCGCGGTGTTCCGCATCATCTCTAACCACTTTAACTTCACCGAATTACGCGATTAACCTGTAACACCACAAACACTCGTAGATATCACATTCGACACGTATAATCAAGTTTACGACAATAAAACACTTGTTATAATACACTTTAACACCTGGTTTTCACACACTCCATCACTGTCCCAAGCCTCCTGTGCAACATAATCAGTTGGTAGAGGTAACTTCGATAAATGATAATAAACGACATAGTCTTCAATATTGTCATGATTTGGTGCACCTTCATGCCAATTGATTATTCATATTGTTCATATTCGTACAAAAGCGAATTGAAAAAACTTCGGTGTGCTCAGTTTTGTCATCTTATGTTTAATTTAGTTTAATTTTGATAAAACAATGCATGAAGATCAATAATCCAAAACCTCATGAATGCAGGTTCCATGAAAATCTTGGTTCATGTAATATACCTCAACTACCTACGGCATGGTTTTCTTTATTTTCTAATTTATACATATAACCTCCCGAATTGTTTATATAAATACTAGGTTAGAACCCCGTGTATTACACGGGTTGAATAAATGTAATTTTATATACTAAATTGAAACAGTCATTCTTTAAAAATCTCGTTTATTACACGAGTTGAACAAATGTAATTTTATATATTAAATAATAAAAAAAAATTATATCTCTAAGAACCCCATGTATTGTACTGAATAAATGTAATTTTATATAACATATAATAAAAATCCGTGTATTGTACGGGTTATATAAATCTAATTATATATACTAAATAATAAAAAAATTATATCTTTAAAAACACTGTGTATTACACGGGTTAAATAAATGTAATTTTGTAACCTTGTATACCGCAAGCGGGGCGAATATATACTAAATAAAAAAAGTTATATCTTTAGAAACACCATATATTACACGGGTTAAATAAATGTAATTTTGTATAGTAAATAATATGCTATTGGATTCGTTTAAAAATCATAAATTTGGTTCTGTTTAATTCGAATCAAATCACAAACTTGGATAAGTTTAATTCGAATTGATTAGAACCCTAATTTGAAAAATCAAAAACAGAATTATATTAATAGCTTCTCTTCCTAATTAGTGCTTTTTTTAAAGTTTGATCTAATGTTTAATAAGTTATTTTGTTTATTTTGTTTGTACTTTAATTTTTTTATATGAGCGTATTATTATTTTTTTTAAGTTTAAGATTATTGTTTTGTGTTATTATTTAAAAAATATCTTTAATTATAACTTAAATTTGAAGATAATATATTATTAGAAAAAAAATAATGATTCTATCCGACATTCAAATTAAGATAAGATTTAATATTAATTGATTATTTATTATTTAATTAATTGATATAAGATAAGTATGAAAAGGCAGGAAATTACAAATGTAGACGCCTTCAATAAATGACACGTGTCACTTATTGGTTTCTTTTATTATAGCAGATAGATATGCATTATTATCTCTAAAGATATCGCCAATACTTATTTATGATAATGGAAAATAAAATGTTTCTGGTTTGACCCAACCTGTTTCAGTAATGATTTATTTTCAAACCTTTTACTTATATAACATGTATGTATAATGTATGTATGGGTTATGTTTTAGCTTAAACGTGTAAATAAATAAAAAAATGTAGGAAAAGGGGATCGGGTCAAATATGCTAAAAGCTACCAAAAGTCTATTTTTTTTCATGCTAAGAACATCCCGAATCGTATTCAAAAACTTATATTAATATTCTAACAATATTTTTTTTTTTGCAACAGTTATTGATGAAGTATTTATAAAATGGACAAAAAACAAACCATCTCACTTTGTGTAATTCAAAAGCCGAAAAAAATTGAGGCAGTAAATCATGTTTGATTGTTATAACATTTTCCCTCAGTGTTGTCTACCGTTTACTTTTGCATTAAAATGACACCATTTCATGTTTTGTCACTCTATCACTTTTATTTTATATTGTTGTGTGGTTGTACACTATTCACGTTCGTTTTCCTTTTATAAATTAAAAATGGTGCTTTTGTTTATAATGTTGTTTAGACTTGTGTCCACTTAATGTGGGTGTTTGGGATTGCTTATTTTGAGCTCCTTTTAAGTTTTTGACTTCTTAAAAGTTAATAGCTCATTTTTTAGTGTTTGGATAATGTGTTTTGAGAATGAGTTTTCGTGGTTTGAAAAGAAGAAAAAGAAAAGTTAGATGGTTGTAACTTTTTCAAATAGGAGATGGAAAAGACGAAAAGAAGAAGCAAACCGAAACACCATCAATATACATTATTTTTGTTTGTTACGTTGTGAGCGTAACTTGTCCACCGGACGGGTATTAAACTAGTTATGATGGTTTTGAATTATTTAGTTTCCTATGCGAATTATGATTCATACCTATAAATTGGGATTTAAAGTTTATAGTTCGTTTTGAATTTTGATTATCACCTTTGAGGTTTCTTTGAACCATTCGATTCTTGATGCTTTTGCTTTTAATCATCAAGTTACCAAACCATTTGATTGCTTCTACTGATTGCATCAAGTGATATTAAAGCTATGATCAATCAAATGGTTGGTTGTGGAAACCGATTCAACCATGATCGTAGATCTGCCAGACAAAGCAACGAGATGGGGAACTTGAACCATGGAATTCTATCATTCAGGTTAGTCCTAATCGTAGATTCGCCGTACAAGGCAACGAGATCAGAAACCGTGATCCATGTGATCTTAAGATCAAAAGACTCTGACAACGAGTCTGAGATTTTGAAATGCAACAAGTGATCAAATGACTCCGACAACGATTCCGCGATCTGGAGCCACAACAGGAGTTATGCTTTTCGATTTCACCTGAGTTTCTTGGATTACAATTTTAACGAGTGGGATGATGCTGTTCTTCAACATCATATGGGGATTGCTTGGCTGATTTCCGATTCTTTGAAGGGTGTGGCAACCTAAAGTATTTGTGCAAGCTCGTATGGGATTTCTGCTCAGGTTTAGTTGGGGTTTTACGCTCCAATGTATCACAGTATCAATCAGTGTCTGTTCAAGGTCCAATTGATGTTTCTACTAGTATTTGTCTTTGTTCTAGTATGGTTATGAACGAATTGGAGAATCTAGAGCTATGGATGTATATGATTCTCCTGTTAAGCCTTTTTCTTGGTTTTTGGGCATGAAAGTTGCCACGAATGTTCAAGTGCTTTCGTGTGGGCATGTGTACGTACTCTAGCGATTCATTCCAGCCCGATTGGTGAATCGCCAGCAAGAAATACTTGACTACTATAAAAGGGAGGGGCCACTCGCTAATTCGGGATCATCTGATGGGTTTAAAGCAGTTGAAGAAGGATGCTAACCCTTTTGTCATGTTTTGTACTTCTCAGGGGACGGTTTAGGTTTCACCTTGTACTAAACGAATTGTAACATATCTTTGTACAAAGAATCGTCGTTTAGTAGTCCAGGTACTTCGTTCACCTCTCTTAGATTTGAATTAGGGCACAAGTTACAAAGATTGATTTGGGTTGTGTGCCTGGTTCTAATGTGTTTGATGTATTAGGATACTCCTAAATGTAGTGTCGCAAAATCATGTTCGGGTGCATCTATGTCATGCTTCGATCCAAGCTCCGACACATCCTATAATCGAAGAGAAGAGTACGAACAGTTAGCGATTTGTGAGATTGGGGACGCCGGGGAGTTTGATAATAGAGATTTTTTTTGGGAAATGGGATGGTGCCCCAGGCAAATTTTATTAATTCTTAAAAGAGATTACAAACGAGTGCACCCCCGTCTGTCTCTAAAGCAACATCTTCTACTTGGACTACTTCAAGCTTGCTTACTTCGGGATTTAAAAGAAGAAAAGACTGTTGTGATGTATAAGAAGTATGATTTCAAGCTTTTAATATGATGGGTTTGTGAATAAGGAAGAAGGGATATAGTGTTTGTTGAAAATGAATGATGAAAAGGAAATGTTAAAAATTTGACGACTCAAGCTCATGTATTGGAAATGACAAATGTTTACAAAGTTAAATGTGATTTGATTCCATTTTCAAGTCCAGTTAATATGAAAATTGGAAATCCGAAAACATTTATATATTTTAGACAAAATTGCAGAAAACAACCTTTATGTATACCCCAAACTGCACTTTATACCTTTCACTATGAAATCCGCCAAAACCAACCTTTACGTTCATGTTTTGCTACAAGTTCAACCTTTAACACAAACTCTGTTAAGATTCTTGGTTAAGTTACCTCACATGCAAAGCATGTGAGGGTCTTTTAGTCATTATACTTATTCTTTTAATATTATTTTTTTTAACACAATTAAGGGGTGAAATGAAGATTTCCCAAAGTTTAGGGGTCTTTATGTTTCCTTTCATTAACTTTCGTTTATCAGCCTTCATCTTTATCATCAATACATCATCCATTCATCTTTATCATCAATACATCATCTTTGTACCTAAAGTATTCGTTGATAAGTTACAGAATAATTCATTGGATATGCAATCATCATGTGGAAACAAGAAACATATTCGTAGTATTAATTCCTGTATATTTTCATAATCTTTTAACATCACAGAGGTGACAGATCAAAACTTTGATGAAGAAGATTCTGCCATACAGTTGGTGAACACAACTTGCAACAAGAAGTGGAAGGGTATTTTTGCTGTTTCAGAATCAGCCAATGATCAGGTCCAACCCAAAATTAATCTTTTGAAAGTACATATATTTAATAAAGGTGGAAAAGGGTCATAATGGGTACTTTTTAGTCCGGTCCAGAGGTGAGGAGGAGACCGGAGACATACGGTTTTGATGTTAAAGGTGATGATGGGCGGCTGGTTATGTCGGGTGAAAACGTTAAACGGAGGTTGCAGTTGCAGGTGAAGTGGTGGTGGTTCGACGGAGAAGCTGAAGATGGTGGCGGTGATTGAACAACGGTGAAGATGGTGGTGGTGCTCGGGTTTTGCAGGTCTGCGAATAATGTACGATAATGGTGATAAGAGATGCTGATGAAGAACGACGATGACCGGAGGTGAAGACAATGACTGGAGGTGATCGGAAAGGTTGCAGGTTCGGTGGTATGACTAACCATGATGAACCACGTCGACGGAGGGTGTCGGAGGGACGGTGGTCGGAGAAGATGAACGGTGAACGGCGAGGATGGTGAAGAATGGAGATGGTGTGTTGACGGAATAATGATCTGGGTTTTCTGGTTGGGAGCTAGGAGAGATGAACAAGAAGACTTTTATGGTGGGGTCATGTGTAATTATATAATTTATTAATAAACAAAAAAAAACAAGGTTGAAATGACAATAATACCCTCACATGCAAAGCATGTGAGGTGATTTAACCAAGAATATTAACAGAGTTTGTGTTAAAGGTTGAACTTGTAGCAAAACATGAACGTAAAGGTTGGTTTTGGCGGATTTCATAGTGAAAGGTATAAAGTGCAGTTTGGGGTATACATAAAGGTTGTTTTCTGCAATTTTGTCTATATTTTATGATTTTATTTTACTCTAGCATTTGGTTTGCAGGAATGAGAGACGGAATGGAATGAACTATCACGAATGAATGAAAAAAAATGTATTTGGTTTGTTAAGTTAATGGAATCATCAATTACTTATCGCATTCCATTCCCTCTAATTCATTTCATCCCCACCCCTTGTTTTTTTTCATTATATTCCTTCTCTCACCTTTATACCCACTGTCTCCACCCTACGCCCTCGACCACCAGCACCACCGTTGATAATGCCGCCGCCACCCGTCGTCGCCATCCGCCATCGTCGACCACCACTGTAACAACTCTCATCAAATTTATTATTTCTTATTTTATTATGTCCAATAGGAAAACCTAATTGAGACCCCCAAGTAATATTGCATCACCCCTAAAATTTTCAGAACAATCGGAACTAGGATCAGGGCCCCTAAAACTCAAGGGGGGTATTCCCCCATTGACGATTATCATCACAGTTTGTTGTAGAATGTGAAATTCATCAAAATTTTGACTCACCCAGGCGAGTTGGACACGAGGCTACCCTATGCTAAAAGTAACCCGTCGCGCCACGCGCAGGAACCAGGCGTCCCTGGCGCGCCACGCGAGGGAACCAAAAACTCAGTATAAATCCTAGGGGTTGGCACTTGCATTTTGGCGTTGGTTCGACGTTAAAATTCAATTTGTACGCTGAGATATCGTCTGTTTAGTCCAAAAACACACACAAGCACGAAATTCTGCCGCGATAACAGGGTAATAACTCGATCACTGCTACGATTTAATGTCCGATCGATAAAAACCAATCCGATGGATGTTTAAGTGCTGCCCGTACTTGGGCTATACTTTGTCATTCGTCGTGAGGGTTTTGATCTCGTGAGTTGTCGTAAAACTTGTATTAAGTTACTGACCTAGTTTTTCGTGTGCATTGTTAATTGAATTAGGTTAACAAGGCTAAACGCTGCCCGTCTAAATCTGCAATGTGAGTCATTCTCTTTTTATCAAAGTGCTTTATAAAACCCTAAATGTTTTCCAGTTATAATTACAGGGACTAAGTATTTGTAATCTTCAATTACTGCCGGTATGTGGGGTTTTGTATACATTACTTGATACCCGTCACCATTGGACAACGGGTTAGCCAATGGGTGATCTGACCATAGTCACAGATACTGTCGAGTGACAAATACCTATTTGGGGTAATTGGTAGATAGAAACAATATAATCACCCTTAATACTGTATATTATAACAATGTGTCGTTTTGTGCAACTTGAATGACTCGCCAGTATTTCTCTGCTGATAAAACCTTTTTAAAACATGTTTCAGGTGATCTGCTGTGATTCAGGAAAAAGTGCCATGTAGCACTACAAGCTTGAGGAAGTGGCTCAATAAAATAAAGAAACATGTTTTTGTAAAAACAGGGATTTCCCAGTGAAATCACCTTTATTGTAAATTATGGGTGTTATCCCCAAAATTGTGAAATAAAATAAATTGGGTATTTTCAAGTTTTAAAAGATCCTGTTAAAATTCCGCCACCAACATAATAATTACCACGGGTTTCTGTCCCGCGGCTCCTGAAACGGGTAAAAACGGGTCGGGAGCCGTGACAGAAAAAGGTGGTATCAGAGCCACTGATTTAAGCCAATTAAGTATTTAGAAATACTTAATTTTTGTGTTTGCCATTCTGTGATTATGTGAAAATTCAATTTACAAAATTTTAACTTAGAATTTTGTGTGTTTCTTCATATGCTAACAGCATGAATGAGTTGTCTGAAGCTCTTCAGAATATCACTATCCATTCTGCTGACATGGAAATTTCCGAGGGCTTTTCCGGTTATTGGGCCGATACTGAGGAAGCAATGGTATTTCAAGCCCAACCTCAGAAGAAACCAAAACCGAAAAAGAGAATAAGACTCGTAGGCTGGAGGCGTGTGCGTAGGAAGAAACCAGCGGTACAGAAAGTGATAAAGACTGAGGATCCGAAGGATAAAGGAAAAGGAAAAGAAATCGGGGAAAGTTCTGGGCAAGCCCGGGAAATGCCATCATGGGAGGAGCTGGATCATAAACTGGCACTTAGTGACCTCATCGGACCTGCCGATGAAAACCTCTTTAATTACCCAGCGGAAGCACAACTTTCAGTTAATCTGGAACCTGCTATCCCAGATCCTATTATCCACCCCCGACCTCTACCAGAAGTGCTAGAAGAATGGTGGACAACTGACTGGCAATTTCAGAACCTTTTGAATAACCCTAATACCTTTTCCCCCAATCTGACCCTGAGCCTCCACTACATCCACCTATGAGCACAGAAAACTTGGCTGAACTCTGCCACTATGGCGAGGAGCTGGTGGATGCAGGAAATAGAATTCGAGATGTGGGGGAGAGGATATCATGGAAGTACGACGAGAAGGAACGTCGTTTTTGAAATGCCAGCTGACGGGGATGGTGTGACTATGTGGTTGTGGTTGTATAATAACAAAATAATAATAATAGTAATAAAAATATAATCATGTAAAATAACTTAAAATAAAACTCTTGTAAGATAACTGGTGTGTACAGATGCATAGTAATATATAAAATATGGAAGTCGAAAAATCGACAATTTTGGCTATACGTGTGAAGTGATTTTTGTGCGATTGTTTTGCATTTAGTCATTATTTATTTTTTGCTAATAACTTATATATATTAATTTCCAGATGGAACACGCTGATAATGACCCAGTTAACGAGATTAATCAATCTGAGTAAAACAATGAAGATCATTTTCTTAATAGGCAAGACATAGAAAACATCGTCGCTCAAGGAATAGCCAATGCTATTCCGGCAATCGTCGCTGCGGTTAAAAGCCCTGTTGAGCCTTCACAAGCTCACCCTAGTAAACGCACGCGCGACGATGAATTCAGTAATAGTGTTAACGGAGGCGGCGACAATGACAACTTGATTCAAGCCCCGATACTTAAGAGAATGAAAGCTGCAACACCTGGTTGCACTTACAAGGAATTTCTTGCTTGTAAACCTGTCGAGTTCACAGGCAATGAAGGGGCAACTGCTGCACTGTGTTGGTTGGAGAAAACCAAGGCAGAAATTAAAATAAGTAAAGGTGCCGAGGAGGATAGAGTTATGTATGCTTCTCACCTTTTCAAGGAAGAAGCATTAGAATGGTGGAATACGGTATTACAAGCTAAGGGAAGTGACATGGCCTATGCCATGAGTTGGGAAGAATTTAAACGTTTGGTGGAAAGAAAATTCTGCCCAGAATATGAAAAAGAACAAATGGCGAACAAATTCCTGAGTCACCGAATGGTGGATGTTGATTGCCGAGGGTATACTTTGAAGTTTTTCGAATATGCTCAAATTGTGCCTACTCTGGCTTCGCCAGAACCGATACTTATTTCTCGCTACATTTGGGGTTTAATTAGCGAGATTCGTGATATTGTCAAAGTTGCGAGACCCCGCACGATCGATGATGCGGTGGAATTAGCCAACACTTTGACTGACGGACTGGTGCGTACGCGAGAAGAAAACAGAAAGAAGGAAGTGGCCCAAAACATTACCCAAGGACTTCGTGTGGGTAATAATAGCAACTTCAAGAGAAAGGGAACTGGATCATCTTCCACTCCGCCGTTCTGCAGAAACTGTAAGAAGAAACATTTTGGAAAATGCAATGAAACCTGCAACTTCTGCAAAGCTCTAGGACATCGTGAAGAAGAGTGCAGAAAGAAAACAAGTATCTGCTACAACTGCGACGAAGCTGGCCATTTTAGACCAGAATGCCCTAAAATGGTCAAACCAGCAGATAACAAGGCCAAACCTGCTGAAGGAACTAATAAGAAGAACGCGAGAGCCTTCCAATTGACCACGCAGGAAGCTGAACTGATTCCTGATGTAATAGCTGGTACGTTCTTAGTTCATGACGTTTATGCGAAAGTATTATTTGACTCTGGGGCAAACCAAAGTTTTGTAAATACTTCTTTCTGCCAAGCTCTTAAGCTACCCTTAACCAAACTTAGGCAAATTTATACAGTAGAAACGGCAGACGGGAACTCTGTTAATATAGATACGGTTTTGCAAAAAGAAAATATAGAACTTTCAGGTCATAAATTTTCTGCAAACCTATTACCCATGAATTTAGCTGGATTCGATGTCGTGTTAGGAATGGATTGGTTAGTAGCCAACCATGCTCGAATCCTCTGTGATAAGAATTCCATAGAAATTTGTGCACCCACAGGAGAAGTAATTAGGATTACAGGGGATAAGCCGCGTAAACCAATGAAGTTCATTTCAATAATGAAAGTTGCTAATTATGAACGAAAGCAAGGAATAGTGTATATGATTTCGGTAATCATTAGCACTAAGGGTAAGGAACTTAAGGAAATTCCTGTAGTATCAGAATACTCGGATGTATTCCCAGAAGAACTACCAGGATTACCACCAGATAGGGAGGTAGAATTTAGAATTCATCTGATTCCTGGAACTACACCCATAGCTAAAGCACCCTACCGATTAACACCCACTGAAATGTTAGAACTGAAAAAGCAATTAGATGAATTGCTCAATAAAGGATTCATACAACCTAGTTCATCCCCTTGGGGAGCACCAGTGTTGTTCGTAAAGAAGAAAGATGGTTCGATGCGAATGTGTATCGATTATAGGGAATTGAAGAAGGTTACAATCAAGAATCGATACCCTTTGCCGAGGATTGATGATCTTTTTAATCAACTTCAGGGGGCTAGATATTTTTCTAAGATAGATTTACGCTCCGGATATCATCAGTTGAAGGTACAAGAAGAAGACATACCTAAAACTGCTTTCAGAACTAGGTATGGTCACTACGAGTTTACAGTCATGCCCTTTGGATTAACAAATGCTCCGGCAGCATTTCTGGACATGATGAATAGGATCTGTAAACCGTACTTGGATAAATTTGTGATTGTCTTCATCTACGATATACTTATTTATTCCAAAAATCAGGAAGAGCATTGTGAGCACCTGCATGCATTCTTAACTTTGTTAAGAAAGAAAAAGCTTTACGCCAAATTCTCGAAGTGTGAATTTTGGCTACAGGAGGTACAATTTTTAGGTCACATGGTGAATCACGAAGGTATTCACGTAGATCCTGCTAAGATAGAAGCAATCACCAAATGGAAAGTCCCGCAATCAGCTACGGAAGTTAGAAGTTTTCTAGGATTAGTGGGATACTATAGGCGCTTTATTAAAGATTTTTCTAAGATAGTTGTACCATTAACTAAGCTAACTTGTAAAACAGTTAAGTTTGAATGGGGATCTAAGCAAGAAGAGGCTTTTAAGGTTTTAAAGCAAAAGTTAACAAACACCTTAATTCTTGCCTTACCCGAAGGGACAAAAGACTTTGAAGTATACTGTGATGCTTCTAAGCTAGGATTAGGATGTGTGCTAATGCAACGCAAAAAGGTAATTGCGTATGCCTCAAGGCAATTAAAAAAGCACGAGGAAAATTATACGACTCATGACTTAGAGTTAGGAGCTATAATTTTTGCCCTTAAGATTTGGAGACATTATCTGTATGGAAGTAAATTTACAGTCTATACAGATCATAAGAGCTTAAGATATATATTTGGGCAAAAAGAATTGAGCATGAGGCAAAGAAGATGGATGGAAATTTTGAGTGATTACGACTGTGATATTCAATATCACAAAGGAAAAGCAAATGTAGTTACAGATGCCCTAAGTCGTAAGTATCATGAAAAGCAAAAGCGAGTTCGTGTTCTTAGATTAAATCTACAGTTAGATTTAATGGAACAACTGAAAAACATTCAAGAAACAACAATCAAGGATGATGCTGAAGGAATGAAAGGAAGAATAAAAGACTTGGAGCAAGGGCTGATGGAATTTGGAGATTCCATAAGGAAAGAATTTGGGTACCTAAGCAAGGAGAATTAAGAAATAAGATTCTAGAGGAAGCCCATAAATCTAGATATACCATGCATCTTGGAAATAATAAAATGTACCAAGATTTAAGAAATAACTTCTGGTGGATATGAATGAAAAAGGATATAGCTAGATATGTATCTAAGTGTCTAACTTGTTCACAAGTTAAGGCAGAACACCAGAAACCTTCAGGGTTACTGCAACAATTAGAAATTCCTGTTTGGAAATGGGAACTAAAAACCATGGATTTTGTTACTAAGTTGCCCAAAACCAGAAAAGGTAATGACACAATTTGGGTAATTGTGGATCGATTAACCAAATCAGCTCATTTTCTACCCATGAAGGAAACCTTTAGCATGGAAAGGTTAGCCAAGTTATACGTAGACGAGGTAGTGTCCTTACATGGAGTCTCACTCTCCATTGTATCGGATAGGGATAGTCGTTTCACTTCACATTTTTGGACAAGTTTCCAAGAAGCCATGGGGACACGATTAAATTTAAGTACAACTTATCATCCCCAAACAGACGGACAAAGTGAAAGGACAATTCAAACCTTGGAAGAGATGCTCAGGGCATGTGTAATAGATTTTGGTGGGAACTGGGATGACCACCTACCCTTAATTGAATTCTCCTATAATAATAGTTATCATGCAAGCATTGAAGCTGCCCCATTCGAAGCACTGTATGGGCGAAAGTGCAGAACTCTAGTTTGTTGGGCAGAAATAGGAGAAAGTCAATTATCAGGTCCTGAAATCGTGCAAGAAACCACCGACATGATCACTCAAATCAAGGAAAGACTAAAGACGGCTCGAGATCGCCAGAAAAGTTATGCAGACAATAGACGCAAGCCGCTAGAATTTCAAGTTGGAGACAAGGTACTCTTAAACGTTTCTCCTTGGAAAGGAGTAGTGCGGTTCGGGAAAAAGGGAATGTTAAGTCCAAGGTACGCAAAGCCGAGGTTAATCCGATGGGTTCTCTTGCTGCAAGAATTTGACTTGGAGATTCGAGACAAGAAAGGAAGTGAGAATGTGGCTGCGGACCACTTGTCTCGATTGGTAGTGGAGGAGGATTCTACTCGTGTAGAGATTAACGAGAATTTCCCAGATGAGCAAATTTTAAAGGTTTCAATACTACCATGGTATGCTAATATTGTTAACTATTTGGTTACAGGTGATTTTCCAGCTCATTGGGATAGAAGGAAGAGGTTGCACTTCCTTTCTCAAATCAAGTACTACACATTGGAAGAACCGGACTTATTCAAGATATATCCGGATCAAATCGTTCGAAGATGCATACCCGACGAGGAGATTCCTAGTGTCTTAATGCACTTGCATTCATTTGCTTGTGGGGGCCATTTCAGTGGTCACAAAACCGGGCACAAAGTGCTCAATAGCGGTTTTTATTGGCCGACTATTTTTAAGGACGCATTTAATTTCGCTAAAAACTGCGTCGAGTGTCAAAAACTAGGGGGTATTTCTAAAAGGGATGAGATACCCATGCAACCGATCCTTATTGTAGATATTTTTGATGTGTGGGGGATCGATTTCATGGGCCCATTCCCTAATTCGCATGGCAACTTATACATCTTGGTGGCGGTTGATTATGTATCCAAGTGGATCGAAGCGATTGCCACCAAGACGAATGACCATACCGTAGTTTGCAACTTTATATAAACAAATATAATTTCTAGATTTGGGATTCCCCGAGTGATCATTTGTGATGGGGGATCTCACTTTAAGAATTTTAACTTTGGCAAACTCTTGAAATGGTATGGTGTTGACCATCGAATTGCTACTCCCTATCACCCACAAACAAGTGGTCAAGTGGAAGTTTCCAATAGGCAAATAAAAGAAATTTTGCAAAAGACCGTTCGACCGGACCGAAAGTATTGGTCGACGAAGTTGAATGATGCTTTATGGGCTTATCGAACGACTCATAGAACACCTATTGGAACTACACCATACCGCTTGGTTTATGGGAAAATTGTCATTTACCAGTTGAGCTTGTACATCGTGCTTGGTGGGCCATTAAAGAGGTTAATATGAAATACGATGATGCAGGTAAGGAGCGAAAATTAAAGCTTTGCGAGTTGGGGGAGCTTCGGGAAGAAGCGTATGAGTGTGCCTCAAAGTACAAGGACGATATGAAAAGGGCGCATGACGCGAAGTTGAAGCCGAAGGAGTTTGAAGTGGGTCAAAAGGTTTGGCTCTACAATTCACGGCTCTAATACTTTCCCGGAAAGCTCAAGAGTAAATGGATGGGCCCGTACGTGATTACACGGGTCGGGAAGCTTAGAGATGTTACAATCAAGGACCCGAAGGATGGGTCGAAGCAAACGGTTAATGGGCATCGCCTTAAACCGTTCCTTGACGGTAACGAAGATAAAAAGGATGAGAATGTGGAGTTGGTGAACTTCGTGGTAAGTGTGCCAACCTATGAGGTCAACTGAAGGACAGGTAATGAGTTTTGTAGAGTTTTGTATAATTCATTTAATTGTGTGAGTGTTTTTGCTATAATCGTCTCCGTTCGTACTAACCTCCGTTGATTGTGTGAAGTCCGAACATTACAAACAGGTCATGAAGACAAAAGGTATGTTTTTAGACTTATTTTTGTGTATTGGGACAATACACGACTTTTCAGGAGGTGGTAGGACCGTTAAACGGTTTCGTATTTTACAATTTTAACTTATAAAAATTTATAAAAACAATTTTATTAATTTTTAGGATTTTTAATTGTATATAGTCTTTTTAGAAAAAGTTCATATTTTTTCTCTATTTTCATAAAATAAATAAATAAATAAATAAAATAAAATTTGAAAAATAAAAAAAATTGGTTTTCTAAGGCCCGTCGGCGACGGGGGTCATCGAGTCGGCGACGGGGTGTGGATAACGTACGTCAGCAAGCAAGTCCCGTAGACAGGAGATTAATGCGTCGCCAAGGGAGACCATTTTTCGTTGCCCGTCGGCGACGGGGTTGTGGGCGTCGGCGACGAGGTGTTAAAACCCCACCGATGCTGGTTTGTTTTTTTTGCGTTTTATATCGAACCAAAACCTTTCAAGTGCCTATCAAACTCATTTCAAACTCAATTTTAACCACCCACAAGACCCGAGACTCATATGACCTTAACCTTAGTTTCATTACACCCTCACAATCAGATCAAAACCCTTCCCATCTCTCTCCTCTCACTTCATCTTCTTCATCTCCTACACCAAGAACCCTAAAACTTCAACATTTCATAACTCCTTCAATTTTCAACCAAATTGAGCGATTCTTGAGTCCATTGTGTGTAGATTTTCGAGAGCAACAAAACCCAAACACTGTTTTCACCAATTTTTGCTCGTTTGCAAGATTTTTGAACTTAAAAATTCGGGTTTTTAGGAAAGGTGTTCTTTAAACTGTTGATTTGCATCTTTTAACTAGTTCTTGACATTCTACATCATAAAGGTATGACCTTTACTTAATTTTTAGCTTTATTCTCCTTTGGTATGTTGAAATCTTCCGAAATGTTTGAACTTTTGTTTGAAGAGTAGGTTGTTTAGCATAATGTAGGATGTTATAGTTGAAAATTGTAGGTAAACTCTTGATTTGGTTTAGATGGAGCATGTAATAACCATAGTGAAGAGATTACACTTGTTTCTTGCATGATTGAACATGAATATGATGTTGAACATTGTTGAAATCATATGAACTGTGAATAAACATGAAAGATTGATTACTAGATGATAAAATATGCGACTTTGGAAGTTTAAAAAGGCGATTTTCATCTACTTGTTAAGTGAAATTCAATGTTATATGTCATGTTCAAAGTTTGAGATTATTCTGAAGATTTTGGGTTTATATTAATGGTCTTTTGTTTTGTAATTGTAGTTATGGCCGGAGGTAGGAAAAAGGCAAAAACTACGGGTCAAGGATCATCATCCGGAGTTGGATCTTCCCTCGGGTTGCTACTGAGAAAGTGGGAGCAACTAAGCTCAATAGAAGAAGGTGATGCGAGGTTATATAGGCAGGATTGGGCATGGGAGAAGTTCCGAGATAGTCGAAGCTCTAGGGTCTGGGATGAGGACAAGAACAAAGCTCTCTCGACTTTCCAAGATAAGAGGTTGGAAATTAAATTGTGGAAATGGAAAATGGTTAATGGTGTGTCTACTGCGGTGCCGGATAGGGTTGTATGCGAGAGGGCGGTTAATGTTGAGGAGTTTAGAAAAATTGGCATTGTTCAAATGTTTGAGCGTCTTCGCTGGGAAAGAGTTTTAGATTAGTATGAAGACAACACCTCTCGGGTTTGCTTGCCGGAGGTGTGCGAGTGGCTTGCGTCTTTGAGGTTTAGAAACAAAGATGGTCCCCCGGAACAGTGGAGATTAGTTGGTACTACAAGCAGGGGGGAGATGACAATGTCGTTTGAAACAATAACTGCATTGCACGATTTGATTCCCTTGGGGTGCAAGCGTATGATTATCCAACCATCGAACATTTCTTGGATAACCACGCAAACGACTATGATCCGGATGGTATGACTGAGGCGATATTACCATACAATGACGGGGGAGTGGCCGCAAGGAGCCACCTGACGATTGAAGGGAAGATTCTTCAAGGAATTTCCTTAGAAAATGCTATGGTTCGGTTTGGAGACAGGGGGAAAGTGAGAGCGTGTGATTGTAAAGTTATTCATGCCTTGTTGTATGGGACACCAATGTTGTCATGGAGGTACATTATTATGATGAACACATGGATTACTCGGGAGTCATTCCATAGGAGGATAATTCCATATGTGCGCCTCATCAGTGCCATGATCCTCCAACAAAACTGTCTACCCCCTGAATCGCTAAGAAATTGGAAGATCCAAGTGAAACTTTCTGGAAGCAAGTATTCGGTGACCAACGAATTAGGTCACAAGTATGAATTCGTTGACCCAGATGCACAGCAAGGGGCTGAGGAAGATGTTGAGATGGTTGATGAGGAAGATGAAACTGAGCCTGCTAGTCCACGGGGACCAAAGCAGAGGTACATGCGGCCACACCGAGAATTGAATGCAGATGTGGCAAGTTTTGTGAATTTTAGACGGGTACTGAAGAAACACGTAACTAATTTTATTATTAATTAGTTTGGTTTATGTTTCAACCATAAGGGTTAATCTTCTTTTGATTCCTGAGCTCCTTAATGACTGGCTATTCCTGCAAAACAGAACACCGTTACTCGTTAAGAGGGGAATATGGGGGTTTCCCTCTTAACCGGGCTCCGGCGTGAGAATAAGCGACTGTTTTGAGGAGATCAGTAATCCAACGAATAGGACCAGTTGCCTATCGTTTAGAACTACCAGAAGAGCTAGCTGGGGTACATGACGTCTTTCATGTATCCAACCTCAAGAAATGTCTATCTGACGAATCCCTGGTAGTACCTCTTCAAGATATAGAGGTCAATGAGAAGTTAAAATTTGTTGAGAAGCCACTGCAGATAGAAGACAGAAAGGTCAAGTTTCTCAAACACAAAAGACTAGTACTGGTCAAAGTCAAGTGGGATTCGAAGAGAGGACCTAAGTACACTTGGGAGTTGGAATCAGAAATGAAGCGAAAATATCCCTACTTGTTCCAGTAAATCTCGAGGACGAGATTTTAATAAGGTGGGGAGGATGTAACAACTCTCATCAAATTTATTATTTCTTATTTTATTATGTCCAATAGGAAAACCTAATTGAGACCCCCAAGTAATATTGCATCACCCCTAAAATTTTCAAAACAATCGGAACTAGGATCAGGGTCCCTAAAACTCAAGGGGGGTATTCCCCCATTGACGATTATCATCACAGTTTGTTGTAGAATGTGAAATTCGTCGAAATTTTGACTCACACAGGCTAGTTGGACACGAGGCTACCCTATGCTAAAAGTAACCCATCGCGCCACGCGCAGGAACCAGGTGTCCCTGGCGCACCACGCGAGGGAACCAAAAACTCAGTATAAATCCTAGGGGTTGGCACTTGCATTTTGGCGTTGGTTCGACGTTAAAATTCAATTTGTACGTTGAGATATCGTCTGTTTAGTCCAAAAACACACACAAGCACGAAATTCTTCCGTGATAACAGGGTAATAACTCGATCACTGCTATAATTTAATGTCCGATCGATAAAAACCAATCCGATGGATGTTTAAGTGTTGCCCGTACTTGGGCTATACTTTGTCATTCGTCGTGAGGGTTTTGATCTCGTGAGTTGTCGTAAAAGTTGTACTAAGTTACTGACCTAGTTTTTCGTGTGCATTGTTAATTGAATTAGGTTAACAAGGCTAAATCAGTAGGCTAAACGCTGCCCATCTAAATTTGCAATGTGAGTCATTCTCTTTTTATCAAAGTGCTTTATAAAACCCTAAATGTTTTCCAGTTATAATTACAGGGATTAAGTCTTTGTAATCTTCAATTACTGCCGGTATGTGGGGTTTTGTATACATTACTTGATACCCGTCACCATTGGACAACGGGTTAGCCAATGGGTGATCTGACCATAGTCACGGATACTGTCGAGTGACAAATACCGATTTGGGGTAATTGGTAGATAGAAACAATATAATCACCCTTAATACTGTGTATGATAACAATGTGTCGTTTTGTGCAACTTGAATGACTCGCCAGTATTTCTCTGCTGATAAAACCTTTTTAAAACATGTTTCAGGTGATCTGCTGTGATTCAGGAAAAAGTGCCATGTAGCACTACAAGCTTGAGGAAGTGGCTCAATAAAATAAAGAAACATGTTTTTGTAAAAACAGAGATTTTCCCAGTGAAATCACCTTTATTGTAAATTATGGGTGTTATCCCCAAAATTGTGAAATAAAATAAATTAGGTATTTTCAAGTTTTAAAAGATCCTGTTAAAATTCCGCTGCCAACATAATAATTACCACGGGTTTCTGTCCCGCGGCTCCTGAAACGGTTAAAACCGGGCCGGGGGCCGTGACAACCACCGCCACGCTCCGCCACCAAACACCCACGCCATCGCCCCTATCGACCACCGCCGTCGCCACTTGCTACCACAACCAACCTCCGTCGCCACCGTCCGCCACTGAACACCGGTGCCACCACCAACCACTGCCATCACTGACCACCACCGCCACCCACCGTCACCACAACCTTCCGCCACCAAACACTCGCGCCCCCAAACATCGGCGCCATCGTCAACTACCGCCACCCGTGGTCACCAAACATGGGCCCACCACCGAACAACGACGTTGTCACCGCCACCCACCACCACCGAACACCGGTGACACCGCCAACTCCCGTTGCCGCCGCCACTGAACACCCACGCTACCACCGACCACCGCTGCTACCCACCACCACAACCTACCACCGTACCACCCTGCGCCACCGAACACTTACGACACTAACACCTCCCTTTGCTGCCACCACCGAACACCCGCGCCACCACCACCTACCATCGCCGCCATCCGCCGCCACAACCCACCGTCGTCACCAACCGCTACCACAACCCACCACTGACCACTACCAATCTCCGCCACCGTACACCAGCGTCGTCGTCGTCGCCACCATCACCACTCGACCATCGTCGCTGCCACCCATTGCCGCCGTCGGTCACTGCCACCACTCACAATCGCCACCTATTACCAATTATATTACTTCTTTTCCTGCCTACCAAACAACACAAGGTAATGATTCATTCCATTAACCATGGTAACCAAACAAGACCATGGAATGGTAATAATCAATTCTATTTTTTCATCCATTTCATTACCCCATACCAAACACACCCTAATTTTTGTGAATATATATAACTTGAAAAACTTACAAAAAAAATTCCAATCAGAATAATCTTGAAAAATCGCTAGTCGGTAATGTCACACCCCGCTTTCCTAGTTGACCCGTATGTGGAGTTTAAGCATAACGCTTGTGTACCAGTTTCACAACGCAGCGAAAGTAGAGAGTAGAAGGTAAAGTACAAGTATTAAAACACCAAACTATATTAAAACTTAAATATCATAATTCGGTACAAGGTGTCCCAAAGGCAAGATCTAAATAAAATGGACTTTTGAGACATCATAGGTCTTTTTTCCTTTGGAGTCGCAAATTCCAATGCTTTTGACCGAACCTTATCCAGCCTACTATTGAGGTTTGCCACCTGTAAGTTAATCTTTAAAAATATGACAGCTTTTGCTGGTAAATACAGTTAATCGATATATTTGTAAAACATTTGAAACTCATTTGATAGTCATTGGGATAGTATTCTTGTTACCAGATTTACATGCTTATTACATTCGGGAACTAGTGTTCAAAATGGTTTTTGATCAATATACGCACCATATATTTTGTGTTTATAAGGAGTATGTCTACACCTCGCACTTAATGGCCATTACAATAAATGAATTGTGACGCCCGGATACGATATTATTAACCCCAAACGCTTTATGTTAATTAAGGAATACGGATTAAAATCAGATTATCAACATTCGAAAAGCATATGCCCATTGCAATACCCGAAACAAGTGGTTTTACACCATATCCTAATTTTTTATATTAATAGTGGTTAAAAAGTATTTACGTGTACTAGTTGTGCTCACAACGTATTTGGATTGTAGTACAACCGAATTCAAAGTTTATTAACCTACGGTGCGATTACTGGAGAGCTCTATAGTTCAGAGTGAATGAAAATAATATCCATGAGAATTGTTTACATGTTTATATAAGTTGTTTAGACTTGACTGTTAACGTAGATTTAGGCACAGTTCCGCTATATTAAGCGTTAACTGGATAGAATGTTGCTTATAACCTTATGAGCGGGGGGTATCTCGTGTGTTATGGTTGAATAACCTTACGTTCTGATTTGGAAGTGTTTTGAAAAAGGTTTTAACCCCTTACGACTTATTTATATAGTTTATGCCATATCCGCGAGTTGTATGCATAATTACGGGTTCGGATGGGAAAATGGGTTTGTGATAAGTCAAATATGTTAGAACATATTTTTGTTGTACAAACTGTTTTGGTGTTAAAACATTAGATTATATATGCATAAAAGTTCATCCTTTGATAATTACATAATGCTAAGTTTGATTTTTTTAGAATTTCATATTTGACTTGCCATTTGACCCATTCATATGTGATGATCACGTGATATAAAAACTTTTTATTCGTTTTATGTTTATACAACAAAACTTTTTATGAATACCCACAAATCTTTTTCTAAATCAGCCAGTGCCTATGGGAGACTTGACTATATCCAACCTAAAGAATAACCCATTTCCCAAAAACATCCGTTAATTAGTCATCATGCATTTGGAAATCAACCCACCTATATATATATATATATAGGGTAAGGTTCATGCGAGAACCACCCTTATTGCGAGAACCGCGAGAACCAATGTGAACACAAAATAAAATCTAAAAAAAATCAAAAAAGCACTCAAAATTTTTTTTTATTTTTTTTAATATTTTTTAATAAAAATCGCTATATTTCGTTACCATAAAAAAAAAAAAAAAAAAAAAAAACTTTTTTTTTCGAGTAACAGTTATCTATGCACATGTGCATATGTATCATTACTTCAACAAATTCAGTAATACGTTATCAGGAATAGACAATTGCACTTTAATTTACAATACCATTAGTAATACACTACTTTTTACATTACCAATATTCAAAATGCACATGTGCATAATTAGGTATAACCATGATATAACGTGTTTTGTTACAAAATGTTTGTGATTTTGAATGGAGAAGTAGGCTCATATACATGTTTTTTGGTTAGTTATATCTAGTGGTTGATGGTTTGGTTATAGTTGTCAATTTTTTATGTAATATGTTGATTGGATGGTATAAATGGTGTTTACATACATGTATTAAAGTGAAAATATTGTTAATGGTATTGTATCATGGATGGTAGGAGATAATGGTATTGTATTATGGATGGTAGGAGGTAATGGTAGTGTGTTATGGATGGTATGATAGATGAAAAAGGAAAGTGTATTCAAAGTGGTGTACCAAAACACCTTATTTAATGTTGATACATATAAATGCACATGTGCATTTCTAATATTGGTAATGTAAAAAGTAGTGTATTACATATGGTAGTGTAAATAAAGTGCAATTGTCTAATATGTGTAATGAATTACGGAATTTGTCAAAGAAATGACAAAAATGCACATGTGCATGCTTGTGTATTATGGATGGAACGATAGATGAAAGAGAAAGTAGTGTACCAAAACACCTTATTTCCTGTTAATACATATAAATGCACATGTGCATTTCTAACATTGTTAACGTAAAAAGTAGTGTATTACACGTGGTAGTGTAAATGAAAGTGCAATTGACTATTATTTGTAATGAATTACGGAATTTGACAAAGAAACGATACATATGCACATGTGCATATATAACTGTTACTCGAAATTTTTTATTTTTTTTTTTGAAATTTTTTTTTTTGAAATTTTTTTTATTTTTTTTATTAACAAAATATTGCGATTTTTTCAAAAAAAATAGTAAAAAAATAAAAAAAAATTTTTTTGGGTGTCTTTTAGATTTTTTTAGGAATTACTGTTTGTGTTCACACTAGTTCTCGCGGTTCTCGCAATAAGGGGTGGTTCCTAACGGATCTTTGTCCTATATATATATATAGGGGAAAGATGTATAGAAAACCCATTTTAATTTAGAAAACCGGGGAAACTCAAAGCTCCCGATGTTTTTTTTTTTGAAAAAATTTATACATGTTATATACTGATGTGCGTGAAGTGTCGTATATATTAGGTGTATATTTTAAGCCCTTTTTAACACTTATTTTAGCCAAGTTTTAAATTTATAAAACACGATATTTCACTAACACTAAACACACATATGGGCAAGTGCACCCATCGTTGAGTGTAGCATAGCGTTGGTAAGATACCGAGGTCGTCCAAGGACACAAGAGCTTTTAGTACCGGTTTATCCTCAACGTCTAACCAAAATAAAAGTTTAGAAAAATGTTTTGAACTAAGAAAAATAAAACTAACTAAAATGCTGAAAATAAAAATAAAAACAGATAGACAAGATGAATCACTTGGTTCCGACTCGTATCTATTATAACCTTTGATTATTTCCGCACTTTTGCACATAATTAAGAGATTATCTTAGTTATTGTAGTAGGCCCCTCTTTTGAAGGCGACGTTACCCTCACCCCAGTAGTTTGAGTCAGCAGGGATATAATCCTAAAAGGGTGGATTATTGGAAGATAATGAATTAAGTTATTAATGGAGTATTGTGGTAGGCCCCGCTTTTGGCGTTGACGTTACCCTCGGCTAAGTAGTCTGAGTCAGCAGGGATACAGTCCTAAATAGCCGGGTTATAGTATTAATAGTAGTTAACTTATGAGGGGATCAAAGAGTTTGGACCCCCGCCATCCAATACCGCGAAGTATTGAAGGAGGTCCTACTAAATTTGACCCAGGTCCATTGCAGGACCTCTAAACGCTGAACAATGGCAAGACCTTTACCAAACCGTTCCCTTAACCCCCTACCAGGTAGCCAACATATCTCCATATAGACCGTGGAGATATGAATGGTGAAAATCCTTTATTTTATATAGACAGTAAAATAATGCCAAGACACCACGGACAAACGATAAGGAAAGATCACCTTCAACATAAGTAACTAGTTATTAAAGTCATTAATACAAAACCAAATAAAAAGTGCAAAAGATTAGAAATAAAAAGTATTAAACTAGACACTTTGTCTTCACCAAGTGATGTAAGAGACTTAGGCAAACATGGCCTTGATTGTCAAGAACTCTTACGATCAATCTTGGATCCCGAGACGACTCACACACTCTACGATGGACAATGGATGATGGTGGTGGATGATGGTGTTGTGATGGTGGTGGGTGGTGGATGAAGTGTGAGAGAGGTGGTGTGCCAAGGGATGAGATGAAATGAATCCAAGCACTCCTATTTATAGGTTGAACAGAGAGCTGGACACGGCCCCGTGTCCGTCTGACACTCTCTCTCCTCATTAATTGTAATTCGCAATTACAATAAATGGGCCTGCTGTACTTTCGACACGCCCCCGTGTCCGCTGAGCACGGCCCCGTGATGGGCAATAGAAGCTTCTATAGGTTTGTCTTTTCTGCTGCTTCTTGGGCACGGCCCCGTGCTGGCTAAGCACGGGGCGTGTTCAAACTTCTGTTTTCTCTATTTTGCTTTGGAAGGTGCCGTTGAGGGTTCGGGCAGTCCACTAATGTTCCTTTTCTTGTATTTATGTTGGATTTAGCTGTCTTTTTGCTTCTTTTGCGTTTTTGAGCTCATTTAATCCTGAAAATACAAAAGGAAGACAAAAACACTCTTTTTCCAATATTAGCACTAAAAAAGGGTTAGTTTTATGCCTCATTTGATGTAATTTATATGTTGCATTTTATACACATCAAATACCCCCACACTTGAACTTTTGCTTGTCCTCAAGCAAAACTCTTTAATATGTGGCTTACACTCCCAAATGGAATAGGTAGAAGAGAAGGTTTTGGGCTTGTCGTAGAGTGTCGGGATTTCCAAGATCTTTTTGGGTTTTATTTTTATTTATTTACATTCCTATTCGTAACGATTTATTTAGAACTGTTCATAAAAGAAATTACTTATTTGGGCATAACATGCCTTTTTAAAATTCTATTTATATACAAGTTCACATACCTCGCGGGGAAATCACTCACACTCGGCCGAAGGTGTATTTTTTAGTGAATCACTCGAGAGCGGCACGGAACTTATTCCTACCATAAGCTTGCCAAGAAATCAATCATCCTCCTTTTTAAGTTTTATACCTTTGTAGATATCAAGAGAACTTTGTGGGTTAAGGCCAAGAAATCCTCATTTTTCACCGTTTTCGGTAAATCCTGACCCTATATACATACATATATATATATATATATATACATATACATATATATAGGATTAAGTTAAAATGAGAACCACCTCGAGTTGTAAGAACCGCGAGAACTTTTTGATCCGGGCCTTGGTGGACCAATTTTTTTTCAGAAACGTAGATGCATGTATAAAAACAACATCTGTAAAAACAAAATTCAAAAAAAAAAATGTCGTGGGTGTAGTTTTGAGCAACATAAGTTTGTGTTTACGGGACCCGTAAATTTTCCGGCTAGATTTACGGGTCCCGTAAACACAAACTTGTGGCGCTCAAAACTACACACACGACAATTTTTTTTGAATTTTTTTTACAGATGGTGTTTTTATACATGCATCTACGTTTATGAAAAAAAATTGGTCCACCGCGCCCCCCACGGTGTAGTTCCCGCGGTTCTTACAACTCGAGGTGGTTCTCATTTTAACCTTCCCCCATATATATATATGTATATGTAGGGCTTGGCTATATAGGAAACTCTATCTTTTTTAGAAAACTTTTCAAACTCATTGTCATCCATTGATTATGTTTCATCCAAGTTGATTAATGGTTCTCATCATTTTGGAAAGAATTATAATTAAAAGAAATAGTATAATACACATTTGAAAGTCTGGGAGGGCATTTTCGGTAGTTAAAACCCACTTTTTGGCATTGAAAATGACAAAACCTACTTGTGTCATAATCTCTCTCCTCTTTCTTCTAGTCAAATCTTTCAATAAACTATTATCTCTCTCCTCTTTCTTCATCATGTGAAAAGAAGAAAGCTTCATTGTATTCAATGGTGATCTTCAATGGTGATCTTCATTTGAAGATAATTTCAGCATCATGTGGTCTGAAAAAATCACAAAGACACACCCACGAGTGTGTGTGTGAGAAGAGCGATGACAAGATGAATGTTTTTAGAGAGAGAAAGTTGATGTTTTAGATAGAGAAGCAACAATCTTTATCACAAAGACACACGCACGAGTGTGTGTGTGAGAAGAAGGTTTGAAGATCTTCTTCGTGTTCATCGGACGGGTATAGATCCGGTAAGTGTTCTTGAAATATCATTTCACACTTGATTTTTTGTTGAAATGGTTGTTAATATGTTTGGTTTTCATTCTTCTGGTGTTTATAAATTTTGATTTTGATTCATGGGTTACTTGTTTTGGTTTCAAACTCGTTTGATTTTGATCCATGGATTAGTTATTTTTTGTGTTAAAAAAATTTGTTTGGTGGTTTGGGGATTTTGATCTGAACAGTAACTGTTTTTTTGTTGGTTTGGTTGCCTTGTTTGGTGCTTTTTTATCTGAATAGTAACTGTTTTTTGTTGGGTAGGTTGCTTTGTTTTGGGCTTTTGATCTGAATAGTAACTGTTTTTGTGCGTTATAGTACAGAAACAGACCCATAACATGTGTTAATCCCCTGTTAGAATGATATATAACGTGTGTTGATTTACAGAAACAGACCAATAAAGATATTCAATCGACAAGCTGGATGGATGTAGGCGACGTTAATGCGGGGACATGTGTTAAAAAAAAGATATTCAATAGGTCACATTTTTTTGGGAAGGAACACTTCGTTCATTTATAACACGTGTTAGTGGTTCATGCTGTAACAGAACACCATGATGTAACCTGACATCTGTTCATGTATAACTTGTGTTAAGCCACTGTTAGAATGATATATAACGTGTGTTAACCTTGGTTACTAGTAATATGTAATGTGAGACTCTTATTATTTTATCTAGGACGTGTTGTTAAAAATGTTCTGGCCTCCCGAACTTCTGCCTTGAAGTCGACCTCAGCATAGTTGGGTTGCTTTTGGGCTCTATGCATCCATTTTGTGTGTAACTTGCTTGTAGGCACTGTAGCTTTTTACAAGTTTACCAGTACATTAATCTCTAACACATGTTATGTTTAAAAGAAACTTTTTTCTTTCGGCATACATGCATCCATTCTATGAGTATTGGTGTTAATAGGGCCTTAACACACGTTTGTTATCTCACGTAATATAGTAACTTGCTTCTAGGCAATCTAAATTTTGACAAATTTACCAGTACATTAATCCTTAACACATGTTATATGCAAACGAACAATTTTTCTTTTCGGCCTCTATGCATCCATGGATGGCGTATTTAACACACGTCTTAATAAGGGATTAACACACGTTGAATTGGTTATCTCACGCTGTTTAGGCAACGAAATTAAGACAATGCTCTTTGACAACATGAAAACCAAATCTCTGCATACAAATTTACCAGTACATTACTCTCTAACACATGTTATATTTAAACGAAGATTTCTTTTCCTAAGCAATGTAACTTTCCAAAATTACCGGCACATAAATGGTCAGCTTCAAATTATACATTTAATGCTAACCTATATATTCTTATGTTTCGGTGGCCACACGTGTTGTAATTCACTACCAAGCAATTCGTTCACAACCCGAGCACACCCCGTATAGGACACAAATTTGCGTATAAATGTCTCGTGCTCTTCAAATGGGGTCATCACAATGTCAACGGTACTCCTGTTGACTTACCAATTTCATGCAAAGGACGAGTCAGCAAATTTAGCAGATAAACAGCAAAGACAGACCGTCAACGGAAGCTCCATCCCTTCTTAGTTCGCCATGAGACTCACCAACAAGCAAAAAAGGATATTTGTGTTACTATTGGGCTCTATGCATCCATTTTTGTTGTAAACTCACCAACAAAAATGTTTTGTGTTGGAGTCACCTGTTTTTGACGCATGCTGACATGTTAACAAACGTTATATATCATATGTTCCGGATGTTAATGAAAAGAAATGTGAAAACAAACGCTGACATAAACGTAACACATGTTAATGAAAACAAATGTGACCTTACATGTACACTAACACATGTTAGTATCTGACCAACTATTGGGGGCAGTCATTTTTCCATCGTGCGATCCATTCGGCCTTAGAGAAACAAAAATGATATTTTTTGGATTCAACAACACGTACCAGTAACACATGAACCACCTAAGATTTTATACACACGTACCAGTAACACATGAACCACCAAATATCCCCTGGAAGTCATTGTCCATCGAAGGAAAAATTACTGCGTTTCATTTTATTTATTCCCAAGTTACCTATACATGTGTTACCATACATGGTCCGCTATTCATATTTCACGTTACATGCCATCCTCCTGCTGTCTGTACATGTTAACACACGTTATACACATGAACCATTAACACAAGAGCCACCAACTATCCCCTGGTACTACTGGGGAAAGTCATTTTTCCATTGAAGGAATAAATAGGGCGCTTCATTTTATTTATTCCCAAGCTACCTATAAATGTGTTACAATACGTGATCCGCTAATCATATTGCACATTTACATGCCATCCTCCTGCTGGCTGCACATGTTAACACACGTTATATTTCGTGTATATCGGGAACTTAACACATGTTAATGAAAACACGTATGTTACACACATTATATTTTTGTTTGTGTGTACCATGTGCCATTCTCAAATGTTGCTGCTTTTGCACTCGTACTCAATCATCCCCTACGTAATTTCATCATTGTTGTACACTCAGCAAAATAAAAAACAAATGCAGGAATCTCTGTTTGGAAAACTACAAATAAAAGTTTTGTGTGTTTGTACCATGTTGGCGCCATGGTTCAGGATGTTTGCTTTTGAACTACTGGTTTATTTAAATGTTATAAATATACCAATTAAATGACAACCATAGATCTAGTTAATAAAACATAAGCAATGGTTGATGTTTGGCTTCATAGAATTTCACAATGATTTCGAATGTCAATCTAGTCAAATGAAATAAAATACATGGTCTACATTTATCCACATGGTTAAAGAAGTAATCATGTTCTTTTTGTCCTTTGTACATACTTTTTAAATTAACAAAGGTTAACACACGTTATATATCATTCTATCAGGGGCTTAACACATGTTATACATGAACACATGTCAGGTTACATCATGGAGTTTTGTTACAGCATGAACCACTAACACATGTTATAAATGAACGAAGAGTTCCTTCCCAAAAAATGTGACCTATTGAATATCTTTTTTTAACACATGTCCCCGCATTAGCGTCGCCTACATCCATCCAGCTTGTCGATTGAATATCTTTATTGGTCTATTTCTGTAAATCAACACACGCTATATATCATTCTAACAGGGGATTAACACATGTTATGGGTCTGTTTCTGTACTATAACGCATAAAAACAGTTACTATTCAGATCAAAAGCCCAAAACAAAGCAACCTAACCAACAAAAAACAGTTACTATTTAGATCAAAAAGCAACAAACAAGGCAACCAAACCAACAAAAAAACAGTTACTGTTCAGATCAAAATCCCCAAACCAACAAACACATTTTTTAACACAAAAATAACTAATCCATGGATCAAAATCAAACGAGTTTGAAACCAAAACAAGTAATCCATGAATCAAAATCAAAATTTATAAACACTAGAAGAATGAAAACCAAACTAAAATCAATAGTATTGAAATTTATTACCTATAAACGTCATTCTTTTTTTTGAAACAATAATCAATGGTATTGAAAAATAATTAATCTTTTGGCAACATTCTTAATTCTGGAAAAAATAAAACCAATTGTGAAGAACGAAAATCAAAGTAAATGACAATTAAAAATCAAAACCAACTTATTATTGACAGGATCTTGATTATTCGATTCTTCGACAGTATCTTGGTTCTTCGATTTCTTTTAAGAAATTAACATGTAAAGTTGAATTAGGGGTGTAAAAAAGAAAAAAAAAACTCGAACCCATCAAAAAAAGGATGAAAAACTTTGATCATTCTTGTCCTCGTCAGTAGGGAACTCATTGTGAATGACGTTCCCGTCAGTGGGGATCTTGAAATGGAGGTTTTGAAATGGTGGATCTTGAAACCGAAATGAAGTTCATGGAAATGGATCTTGGGTAGAACTTGAAACAGATATGAAGTTAATGGAAAATGGAGGTTTTGAAAGGGTGGATCTTGAAACACAGAGATGAAGTTAATGAAAAAATTGAGGTTTTGAATGGTGGATCTTGGGTTTTGAAAGTAGATTTGGATGTGATGGGTATTAATTATTGTCAAATCAAATAGGGGAAGATATCTAAGATAGAGGTGAAAATACCATAATGCCCTCAAGGACAAAAAGAATATGATATTTACTATGGACACGTGGCAAAATCTAGACCATGCATTGGGTTTGCAAAGTTTTCTTAAATTCAAGGGTTTTTATAGAGCATTACCCTGTATATGTATATGTATATGTATATGTATATGTATATATACATATATATATATATATATATATATATATATATAGGGGATGGATCATGAGAAAACTAATTTAAATTAGAAAACCAAAAAACTAACTAAAAAAGCCAAAAAAAAACAAACCAATTTTTTTTTAATTTGTATAAAAAAACTCGCAGCTTTTTATGCATGGAAAAAAATTTTCAAAAAATAAAAAAAGTTTTTTGTTGTATTGCATATGTGCACTATTACGGATATAGTGCACATGTGTAGTATACATATAATGCACATAAAATGCACATGTGCAGTACCACAAATTTTTTTTTTGAAATTTTTTTATATATAAAAACTAACGATTTTTTTATAAAAAATTGTAAAAAAAAACTAAAATTTTTGTATGTTTTTAGCTTTTTTTTAGTTAGTTTTCTAGTTTTCTCATTTATATGTAGTTTTCTCATGATCCTCTCCCTATATATATATATATATATATATATATATATATATATAGGGGAATGTTCATTGGGAAACACTAAAAAAGTGGGGAACAACGGGGAACCGGCTCAAACGAACTCCGATTGGACTAATACCAGCGGCGTTGGAACCAGCTCGTCGAACCATAACTAAGATCTTTTAACCCTAAACATTAAATCCTAACTCCTAAACTCTAAACCCTAAAGCTAAAAAATAAGGCTAAAACCTAAGCTAAACCGTAAAATCTAAACTATAAACCCTAAAAGCTAAACCCTAAAGGCTAAACCTAAAGCTAAACCCTATAGCTAAGCCCTAACGCTAAACCCTAAACCCTAAAGCTAAACTCAAAACCCTAAAGCTAAACCTTAAAGCTAAACCCTAAGGCTAAACCCTAAAAGCCAAACCCTAATATATTTAGAGTTTAGGGGTTATGATTTAGGGTTTAGGGTTAAGAGATCCTAGTTAGGGTTTGACGAGATGGTTCTAACGCCGCTGGAATGAGTCCAATCGGAGTTCGTTTGAGTCGGTTCCCCATTGTTCCCCAATGAACCTCACACTATATATATATATATATATATATATATATATATATATATATATATATATATATATATATAGGGAGCCGCTAAAATAAGAACCTCCTCCAGTTGTAAGAACTGCGAGAATCAATCTCAACCAATTAGATTATGACACCCCAAAGGGTATTATGGTCATTTACTCCAAATGTCATTTCCCACCCTCTCTCCTCATTAATAGTTGTCAGTAGTCTCTCTCCTCCACCATTTTAAAACTCCATTTCCTCTCCTCAACCTACTTGACTCATTCACTTCCTGAATTCTAAAGAAACCACCTGCCCCTTCCGTTTCCCCTTTGCCGGCGACCACCACTGTTAATTAGTTGAAGATGATGATGATGATTGATGGTGGGGGTGAAACCGTCGCCCACCACTGTTTCTCTCTCTCCCACCCTCGTTCATCGGAGTTAAAACCATGGTCGACGCCGCCGCCGTCTCCTCCGCCACCGTCACCGTCTCCTCCGCCACCGTTCAGCACCGTTCATCAGAGATAAAACATTGGAGTATCGATGTCGGAGGCGGTGGCTGCTCGATGGCAGGTGGTGGGTGTTCGAATCTGGGTTTGAATCTTTGTGTTTTAATTTTATTGAATCTGGTGGTGGGTGTTCGAATCTGGGGTTTATTTTTGTTGAATCTGGGTTTGAATTTTGTTGAATCTGCGTTTTAATTTTTGTTGAATCTGGTGGTGGGTGTTCGAATCTGGGTTTGAATCTTTGTGTTTTTGCTGTATGTTTGATTTTGTTGAATATGGTTTTGAATCTTGGGGGTTTGACTTTCTGGGTTTGATTCTGTTGAATCTGGGTTTGAATGTTGTTCATGTTGAATCTGGGTTTGAATGATGTTATTGGGACCTTTTTTGATCCTGTTGAATCTGGGTTTGAATGATATTCTGTTTTTGAATGATGTTCATGTTGAATCTGGGTTTGAATGATGTTCATGTTGAATCTGGGTTTGAATGATGTTCATGTTGAATCTGGGTTTGAATCGGCGGTGATGATGAAAAAAAAAGGACGATGGCACGGCAAGGATGGTGGAGGGTAGGTTTTTGAACCCGCAACCCCACTTTGCAGCCTCTGATGTTCGAAAAATCTGAGCCAAAACTTCTTTTTTTTCCAGAATCCACTCGTTCTTTTTTATTTTTGTTTGTTGGGTTTTCTATATTTTTTTTGAGGCGTCGATGATGATAGCAAACTATCTGAGACACCGTAAACTTTTTTACGTAAACCGTAAAACTTTTTTACGTAAACCGTAAAATGTTTTACGTAAAACGTAAAACATAAACAATTTTACGTCAAACGTAAAACGTAAAACTTTTTACGTAAAACGTAAAACTTCTTACGTAAAACGTAAAATGTAAAAATTTTAACGTAAAACGTAAATAGTTTTACGTAAAACATAAAAACGTAAAACGTAAAAATTTTAACGTAAAACGTAAAAAACCGACGCGTAAAACGTAGAAAAACGTTAACGTAAGAAACCGGCGCGTAAAACGTAAAAAACGTTAACGTAAAAACGGCGCGTTGAAAAAACGACGCGTGAAAAAGTGGGGCGTAAAACGGGTCATAAAAAACGGGTCGTAAAACGGGTCGTAAAAAACGGGTCGTAAAACGGCGTGAAAAAACGGAGCGTAAAACGTGTCGTAAAAAACGCGCGTAAAAAACGGTCGTAAAAAAACGCACGTAAATTTTTTTTATCAAAAAATCTGATTTCAATTTGTTTGTTTAATAAAAAAAACTGATTTTAGAAAAAAAAAAAACATTTAATGCAATAGGGACAAAAATGTATTAAAAAAGAATAAAACTAATAAGACAAAAAAAAAACAAAATTACTTAAATACCCTTTTTGATTAAAATATTAAAGACATAATAAGACAAAAAACTTTTAATATTAATATTAACTACTTTTAATCTCATCCATCCATCTAGTTGATCTAAGGGCTAAAAAGTGGTTCCCATGGTTCTTACAACTAGAGGTGGTTTTCATTTTAGCGATCCCCTATATATATATATATAGGGGAAGGTTCATTTGAGAAGAAATTTAATGTGAGAATGTTGGTGCATCCGTCTGTCGACTACGTCTTACATCGAGTCTTAGTCTCATTGCGGATATGATTTAGCATGATGTCATGATGACATCATCAAGATGACATCATCCATGACATCATCACATAACAAGACAAAAGGATTGGCATAGAATGCATGAGATAGGAATGATTTCGTTTATATGGTCAAATGAGATTCCGCTCATATGTCAAAGTCCTAGGTCCGCTCATGTGTCAATGATAGGTATCGCTCATATATCAAGTGATGATTCCGCTTTTGTGTCACGACCATATAAGCGGAATCACGTCATATATATATAGACACATAAGCGAAATCTCACGCATAGTTCTAGGTGATTGTCTTCCGGTTAGCCACGAAGTGCTGCCGAAGTGTTGTCAGGTCTGTAATCGTTCGTATATCAATATAAACAACAGTTAAAGGTGAATAGTTGCTGAATTACACCGAAACACTTGTTTCCGCCTCTTGTTTTGGTGAAAAACTCTTCTAACCGACTCGTTCGGATCAGAAAACGATCCTACAAGTGGTATCAGAGCCAGTGAAGAAGAGATTTTTACAATTCAGCCGAAATTTCTGTTTCTACACCTTTCTTTTTCGAAAAACAAAACTTTTTACTGTCAAAATCGGTTCAGTTTTTCACATATTGCTCGGAATTTTGAAGTAACAAATCCTTGTGATTTTCAGAATTAAATACGACTTAGATCTTAGATTTTTTGAGGTATCGCTCATATGAACTCGTGAAAGGTGACGTAATCATAGGTTTCGCTTATTCGTACCAGCAGATTTCGCTTTTGTGAACAGTTAATTCCGCTTTTGTGACCACTAGGTATCGCTTTTGTGACATTTGAGATTTCGCTCTTGTGTCACTTGAGGTTCCGCTTTTGTGACAACCAGGGTCTCGCTTTTGTGACACGTTTATGGTTGAATGTATGTCAGTTGATAATCACGTGATTTGTTATCATATTCAAAGTCTTGCATGTGATATAAGTGTCAGTCCATTGATAATAGTGTTGTTGGATAAGTGTAATTTGATAACAGCATATTAACATGTGAGTATCATAAATTGAATGAATTGATATTTGTTGGCATGTGCATGAGATAATAATTGGATGATCGCAATGAACTCATCTCTTGGGCAAAATGTTGCAAAAAAAAAAGATGATGCTGTTTAAAGTGGACTTTGAGAAAGCTTTCGACTCGATAAGCTGGGAATTCTTGGAATCGGCTCTAACTCAAATGGGATTTCCGGCTCTTTGGAGGAAATGGGTGATGGGAACTCTTAAAACGGCCAGAAGTTCGATCTTAGTAAATGGCTCACCAACTGCGGAATTTGAAATTCAAAAGGGGGTGAGACAAGGGGATCCCTTATCTCCCCTCTTATTTATCTTGGCAATGGAAGCAGTACATTTGGCAACGGAAAGTGCGGTCGAATATGACATATTCAAAGGCATCTCAACACCAGGTTCGGGCCCTATAATATCACACCTTCTTTATGCAGACGATGTGCTTTTCGTAGGTGAATGGACACAAGAGAACTTCCATAACCTTGCTAGACTTCTGAGGTGTTTCCATTTATCCTCGGGTTTAAAAGTGAATTTTTCCAAAAGTAAGGTGTTCGGAGTAGGAGTGGGAAACGGGGACATCAAGGAGATGGCTTCGATACTTGGATGTGAAAAAGGTTCGTTACCTTTCTCCTATCTTGGTTTGCCGGTGGGATCTAATATGGGATTAGTAAAAAGCTGGAAACCAGTCATTGATCGATTTGAAAACAAACTCTCACTATGGAAGGCAAGGACGTTATCATTTGGCGGTAGAACGACACTCATAAAAGCGGTTCTTGGTAATCTTCCAACTTACTATTTCTCTTTATTTAATGCTCCGGTACATATCATTAAACATTTAGAGAAAGTAAGACGCAAGTTCTTATGGGGTGGTTGCTTGGAAAAAAATAAGATGTGTTGGGTACCATGGTTCAAAGTAGTGGCACCGAAACAACAAGGTGGTTTGGGAATCGGCAGCCTGGCTTCAATGAATAAAGCTATGATGGTGAAGTGGATAGTTAAACTTAGGAATGAACCTACACATCTATGGTCGAGGGTAATAAAGGCTATTCACGGGAGGAATCGAAAATACCCGAGTATTCCGTTGATGAACTCGATAAGTGGGGTCTGGAAGAACATAGTACAGTTAGGCAAGGGTGCTGACCTTAAGTTGTCTGATGTAGAGAGCAGGATGGAAGTTCAATTGGGTTGTGGAAACAAAACATTTTTCTGGTTGGATAAATGGGCTGGTGATTTTATACTAAAAGAACAATTTCCTCAGCTCTTTGCATTACAATCAGAGAAGTATTGTTTGGTTCAGCATCGCTACTCGTTAGTAAATGGGCACGTTGATTGGAAATGGGGCGGCGGGTCTCCGATTTCCCTACCGGAGACAGCTAGTAGGTGGGAGGAATGTATTAATCGGCTACAAAATGTTCAATTAAACAAGAAACCAGATCAATGGCTTTGGAAAAAAGATGTAAACCGAGAGGAATTCAAGGTGGGTAATCTGCGAGCAGAATTAGATGGGATCAATGTGCTTCCGGAAACACAGGTTCTAAGATGGCTTAGCTGGATACCAAAGAAAATAAACTGCTTTCTCTGGAGAGCGGTTCTGGATCGAGTTCCGACAAGAGATGCTTTGGTAATTAGAAACATACATATCCCTTCGGCTCTGTGTGTGTTATGCAACTTACGAAACGAATCAGTGGATCATTTGCTAATTTCTTGTCAATTTGCTCAACTGATATGGTCAGCGATCTCTTCGTGGGTCAAAATACCTCTTCCGAGATATTTATTAAGCGTAGTTGGTTTGCTTGAATACATTGAAGTACATAGTTCGTCACAAGACAAGAAGAAGGCTGTTTATCTAATCATAGCGGCTACATGCTGGATAATTTGGCGAATCAGAAACAATGTGATCTTTAACTGCAAAATGACAGACGTTTCAAGGGTGGTTGGCGAAATAAAGGCACTTTCGTTCCTGTGGATTAAAGCACGGGCTGGAAAAACGGACCTAGATTGGAAAGAATGGGGCGAGTTTAGATGTTTCAAATAAGGCTCATGTATTAAATTTCACTGTTATTCTCTTTGTTTTTCACTTTGTTGTACTGGTAATCATGCCTTAGCATCTTGCTATGGTCTGATTATTTTTCTCATCTATAAAACCGCCTCTTTTAAAAAAAAAGATAATAATTGGATAATGTGAACCGTTTGATAGTACCTCGAATTGTGTGATACATAAATTGAGATTGAAAATTTTGTATGTGTTTTTATTGATAAAAAAATTGAATCATAAATGTTGTCAGATTAATGGATATTGTGGTCAAATTGAATTGTCTTGATCTAATAGATAATATGTGATACATGTGAATCTGATCTATTAACATAAGAATGGTCAAATCAGTTTGATTTACGGTGAATCCATTACACTTTTCGATACACTATTGATAATTTGAGGCCCACTAAATGGTTTGAAACATTAATAGCTCGGTCCAATTATTACTAAATTTCAATATATGTTCGACCCAAATTATAAATTCATTTTAAATACGATTCAATCATATTTGAATATAACATGAATATTGAAGGTTCATTTGTTTGAGAAAATTGTTCAGTTTGCATTAAGTCGACAGGTCACAAGGTTTGAGTTTCAGTCGGTTCGCACGGTTCGATCAGTCGTTTTGACAGTCAAGTCGCGTATCAAAAGTTCATCAAGTTGTTTGAAAGTTTGTCAGTGTGTTTGTAAAAGAGTCAGGTCATTCGAATTTGATCCGAGTTATATCAGTTCTCATGTTTTGACATCAAACTCAGTTCACATCAAATTCAGTCAGCACAAAATTCTCACCAGTTCGAGTATCAGTCTTATTCTGTTAATCGATAAATTTTTAAACTGATTGTTGTTTGTTTGTTGTTAGGTATTTTACAAGGTGATACAGCTCATTTTGAAAATTCGAAACATGGAGAACGAGTTCTACAATGCTTTTGCTAGTCCAGTTACAATCACTCAGAGTGCTTTGTATGAAAATGAAACCGGGACGTCTCAGAAACCACCCAAACTCATGGATATTGATGATTACAATGGATGGTCCGAAATGTTTGGAAATTGGGTTGAGGCGTATCACTTGGATGCGTGGGAACACACTGAAGAGCCGTATGTTAAGCCCACAAAGAACGATGTTGTGAATGGTACTCCGTTGACACTTAGAGAAATGAGTACTGTAGATAAAAAGAAATATCGAGATGAGAAATTGATGGTGAGTCTGCTTCAGCAAGCGATAAAAGAAGATATTTTGATACTGCTTCAACATGATGGAACTGCATATTCGATATGGACAGAGTTGGAAGCAAAGTTTACTGGAAGTGACGATATGCTCAGGAATAAGATGTCTCTCATGAAAAAGGAATTTGACTTATTTCGGGGATTGAAAAATGAGAGTGTCAAGCAATTAATTGATAGATATTGTAACTTGGTGAGAAATATGACGAAACTTGGTGTTAAGAAAGATACTGATGAATTGGTTGAAAAACTTGCAGATGCGCTACCATATGAAACATGGGGAACATTTCTGATGATGCTGCGGTCAAACAAAACAGATTATAAGAAAATGACACTGGGAGATTTTATCAAGCATCTGGAAGCTCAGGAGATGGAGCAGAGGAAGATTGCTAGGATGAAGAATTACGATGGAGAACAAGATATCAGCTTGTATTACAAAGGTGGTGTCAACGAAAAGTCAAATTTTTCTCCGAAAATAGAAACTGCTTACAGTGTGAAAGATTCTTCTGAAAAGAAATCATCCCAGGGATCAAGCAACACTAGATTTTCATCATTCGATCCAAACATTTCTGCAACAAAGAATGGAAGAAAACTTCAATGCAATATTGTATTAAATCTTGAAAGTGATCAAGATTATTCTGAAGAAGTTGCCAAAAATCAAATGTCTTTGTTGGGAATGGTGTTAGAGTCATATAGTAGTTTTGTGGCCGGAAAGATCGGTAATCCAATGCTCACGAAAGAGGATTACGATCAAATCGATGCTGAGGAAATGGAATTGATGGATATTAAATGGTGCATGGCCAGTGCAATGAGAAGAGCTGAGAAGTTTAAACAAATCACGGGAAGAAATGATTTTCTTGATGCAAGTGTTTCAAATTTAGGCTTTGATAAGTCAAAAGTTACATGTTTTCGTTGCAGGGAAAAGGGGCATTTCAAGAGAGAGTGCAAAAATCGTGAAGCTACTGGAGCCCAGAATCCTTTTGGAAACAACGATTATCACAAAAAGGCGATTTATCATCAAATCACACCACCAGCATTGCATCAGGCACAAACTGCACTTGGAATGATGCAGATTAAAGATTCAAAGAAAGCTTGTCTGGGAAAGGATGGTGGATTCAGTTGGGATAAATATGTTCCAATAAACAGCAAAGTGTGTTTGGCAGAACAAGATGATGAAAAACTGGCTGAAGGTTTCAATTGGGACAATTTTTGTCCAGATCAAGAATTTATGGCCAAAGAGATGTCTAAAGACACTTCAAATATTAATGTTTTTTTTGCTAATGCTTATGATTTGAAATGTGCAGAAAGGTGCAGAAAAGTCATGGAAGCAGCTGAAGAAAGACGAAGGAAGAACAAAGAAGAGGAAGAAGAAGAAGAGAGATTGAAGAACGAAGCGAAAGCTGAGAAAAGAAGAAGAGCTAAGTTTTTACAATCAAGCAGAAGTGTCAAAGAAGTTCCAGAATATGAAGTGAAGATTGATGCAGAACGAGTTGAAGTTTCTGAAAAGTGCATGAACTGTGATTCGTTAATCAAACAAAACAATGAGTTATTGCACAATATTCACAAGTTGAAAGAATCGTATGACACAATGAACAGAGAAATTAACAAATATACTGATTCGAGTGGTGAACAAGCAATGGCGATGAATACTTTGAAAGTAGCATATCTTAGACAGTTGGATGATGCTAACTTTTATATCAAGAAATGTGCTGATTTAGAGTTGGAGCTGGCAACACAGAAGATAGAGACTGAGAAAGTTAAAAAGTTATTAAACAGTTACTCATGTTCTTCTTTTGTTGTTGACAGGATTTATCCAGTAGTGGAGAATTTGAAGACATTTGAAGAAATGAAAATGTCTGAAGAAAAGAAATCTGTGACAAAAGATGAAGTGAAGACTTCTGGTAAGAAACCAAGTGTGGTCTACACTAGATGTCCGCCCCCGGTCGAAAATGGATTTTTACCTCGAAATCCAAATTCAGAAAGAGTCGAAAAGGCAATAAACTTACAATGGGAGTCTGGGACGTCGGATAACTTGCCAGAAAATATTGATGTCACGTACACGTCGTCCGATACTGATCATGAGTCAAAGTTGATAAAAAGTGTGGTCGATCAGGTGTTAGATAAAGATGACATAGAGGAGTCAAAATCGGAGTCCAAATCCAAGTCAAAGTCTGAGTCCGATGCGTCAAAGTCAACAGTCAAAAAGGACAAACGGGTTTACGATAAAGAGTTTTTGATATCAAAATCTAATTTGAATGATGAATCATTCGAAGTGGCATATACTTTGAAAGATTCTGACAAATTATATTCTGATGAGATTTTTCCAATAAGAAGTGTTAGATTTGAAATGATTCAAAAGGTTTTTAAAATCACAGAAATTAATATTTCTGAAATAAAAGATTCAAATCTTAATGGAAAACCTAAACAATACACTTCAAGAGATCAACAAAGAATTAACAAGAAAATGGGTTACAATTGTGGTTATAGTTTCCAAAAGAAACCAAACCATAATCGTAATTACAAAAAGAAAGGATTAGGTTTTGTACCACCGAGAAATTATAAAAATGAAAAATTTTCTAAACCAAAAACTGTGTTTGTTTCAGGAAATACTTTAGATGATGAGAAAGAGCAAGCATTCAGAAAGCAGACAAATCAGGAATTCCTTGCCAAGAAGCAAGAAGAGTTGAAGAAAAATGCTGTGCCAAAGAAGATAGAAACCAGAACCTGTTTTCAGTGCAAGATTACTGGTCATGTTGTTAGGAATTGTCCGAAAATATTCAAACCAAAACAGGAAGTATCTGGTAAATTGAAAGAGAAAGTTGTGGAGAAAACTGAACTTACAACCAAACCATTTACTGGCTTTGAAAATTCGACCTTTGAGATTGGTGAATGTTCAAAGAATGTGGTAAAAAGAAAAGAAAATGTAATAAATCAAAAATGGGTTGTGAAGGGTTCAGGTAAGAATTCTGGTGATGAATCTGATTCCACAAAACCAGAGAAGCCACGTGTTGAGAAATCAGTTCCAACTATGAACGATGAAAATTTTCCACCGTTGTGTGATGAAAATTTTATGAAGAAAGTTGGAAAAGTTGAAATTTCAAATCAATTTTATTCTGACAAGAAAAAATTTGATGTTGATAAGGCTTTTAACGGAACTGTGAAACACATTTTTGGCAAAATGGTCAATAGTAAGGTTAAAGGTGTTAAAGAATTTTACGCTGCCAAAAGAGGAGGTCACAGGTTCGCTGAAAGTAAAAATGAAGAAGAGGTTGTTACACCCAAGGAAGGCCAGGCTTGGGTGGATATATTTTTCAAAGAATAAAAACCTGACTTGCCGGATATCCCAAGTTGGTAATTGTGGATCATGAATCGGCATCATTCTTTATCATGTTTGTATAATGTGTTTTTGAGAAGTTTTGCAGGACTTGCCGGAACTCCCAGGTTGGTAAGTGAGGAGTATGAATCGACATCTTGAGAATTCATCCAACAGATGATGTTTGGTTGAAAATGTTTGATTGGATTGATCTTAAAAGTGGTAATTCAGGGACATTAAGTTGTATCTGATTTTCTACAAGTGGTTGAAAAACAATGTGATGATTTCATCCCCAATTTTACAAGTGGTAAATTCAACAAAACTTATTTTCCGGAAAAACCATTTGATTAAAACAAACTTAAGTGTTTTGAAATCGATGGGAAAATAGTTTGTTGTGAGGGGGAATTCTGATTGTTTATGCCAAGTGGATGGAGAATTGAGGCAATTCGATATCAGTTGTCATGTTCTTGTATAGTTTGTTTTCAAATTTCCTAAAATGTGTTTGCATTTTAGGGGGAGTAAGAAATTTTAGAAAATCCAAAAACATTTGAAAATTTGAAAAAGTCAAAAACATGATAAAATGAAAAATGAGTTTTTGTTGCATAAAAGAGGAAATGATAGTACATCAGTGGACTGTCACAACATGCTAAAGAATTGGAAAGTAAAAATGTGATAAACGGTCTCACTGATGATGTGCCAGTAGGTTTTTGCACATTTAGTAGATTGTGACGAGATATAAACCTAAATTTCAAACTTGCTTGTTCTGTGGGTTAACACAAACTTGGATATATAGGTAACCCCTGAAATCTTGTTTGAAAGGTCCCTTATTCTGAGATACTAGGTCTTTATGCTCAGTGATATCTGGGGTATTATCCCGGGACTTCTGCTGAAAGAAATTTCTGACCTAGTCCCTGGATAATGCTTTATGCAAATGCTTGAAACATAGCATCGCCCTCAGCAAGCTGATGAAACAATAAAATTGATAGTCCCTGCTGTTGTAATGCAAAAGATCCTCTAAAGGGGACACACCAAAAGTCGAAGCCGTCATCTCTCTGCGTATCGAAAGATCGACCTGAGCTCTCACGGCCCTCGTACTATAATTTATTCCCCTGACAGATATCATCTGTGGTATACTCACCTGTAAGACTGGATATTGGGATCTGGATACGGGAGTATATTCAAGTAGTGGGACACACGGATAAGTTCAAGTGCTTAAAACATTAATATCGTATCTCGGATCAATTGAACTTTGTGTGAGAATTTAAGTGGACCAGTATACTAACAATCTAAGTGAATCGTTTAGAACTTAAAATGTAATGAAGCTTAACGGTGTTGGTGATTTGTCTAAAAAACTGATATGATCCTCTTGCACGAGCTCACAAAAAATATTGTTTGTAAATATTACTTTACTGCATTTCTTTTCAGTCAAAAATCCAAAAAGATTTTAGTGTGTTTTAGCATAAATTTTGAATAATTCAAAAAGATTTTCGACAACTGATTTTGGAAAGCTGATTTTCAAAATTCCGAGTGCTAAACATGATGAACAAATGGTTTGGGTGAAAGTGTTTGAAGATTTTTGAAATGAAATGAGAAAAGTTTTGCTATAAAATGTTTTTCCTGCATGTGGAAAATTAGATTTGAAAATCTTATCCACAAATGATTATCAGAAAATTTATTTTTGGGTAGAGTTTTTGCAGGTTAACTAGGTTTCGAAACTTGAGTGTGATGAAGTGCCAGATTACAATCTAATAATCTGTGGAGAGTGAATTCCAGACTGCAATCCCAGTTTAGCAAAAGGGGGAGTCTGATGACATCAAGAGGGAATCTGAAGATAGTAGAGCCAGATTCAGATTCTGAAGGTTACGAGAAAGAGTAAAAGATTGATTGAGGATTCTTGCAATGACAAATACTTCAGAGGAAGATCGAAGACTGATAAAGACTGTAGATTGACAATTGAAGACTCGACACTGAAGACTCCGTCAACATCCGTCTGTCGACTACGTCTTACATCGAGTCTTAGTCTCATTGCGGATATGATTTAGCATGATGTCATGATGACATCATCCATGACATCATCACATAACAAGACAAAAGGATTGGCATAGAATGCATGAGATAGGAATGATTTCGTTTATATGGTCAAATGAGATTCCGCTCATATGTCAAAGTCCTAGGTCCGCTCATGTGTCAATGATAGGTATCGCTCATATATCAAGTGATGATTCTGCTTTTGTGTCACGACCATATAAGCGGAATCACGTCATATATATATAGACACATAAGCGAAATCTCACACATAGTTCTAGGTGATTGTCTTCCGGTTAGCCACGAAGTGCTGCCGAAGTGTTGTCAGGTCTGTAATCGTTCGTATATCAATATAAACAACAGTTAAAGGTGAATAGTTGCTGAATTACACCGAAACACTTGTTTCCGCCTCTTGTTTTGGTGAAAAACTCTTCTAACCGACTCGTTCGGATCAGAAAACGATCCTACAGAGAAGAAAAAGAAGAAAGGGCATATTAGTAAAATACTATTTCACTTATAACTCATATCATTAATTTTTAACTCTTTAATTAATTAGTCAACTAATCATTAATTATCCTACATATAATCTACAAAACCTACACATATCAAAATTTTTCTACATATACCCTACACATTATAGAATTTTATCCTACACAGTCGAAATTTATCCTACACACCTCGAAATATATCCTACACAACTCGTAATTTATCCTACCCAACTAGTAATTTATTCTACACTTTAAATTAAGTTGTTTTTTTAATTTAGAAAAAAGTATATATTTTGAAAATGAGTTACAATTTAATTTAGTTAGTTATTAAAGGGGAAGAATACAAATTAATGATTTCTGTAAGTTTACCAATATACCCTTGTATTAAAATTAAATGCAAATATTAAATGAAGTAAAATAAAGCATTCTTATTGATTGAAAATTCTTCTTTTTTCTTCTTAAAAAAAATTCTTCTCATTTGAACCTTCCACTATATATATATATATATACACACATATATAGGGGTGAGGATTTAGGGAAAACGGTGAAAAGTGTGAGAACACTGAGAACGCTTATAGATCGTCATATCAAAACAATATATGGACAATATTGGCGTTGTGGCGTTTTCATAAATAACATCAATTGTATTACTTGGAACGTGCTTCATTAAGGGTAAAGAAGGGTAAACATCGTTTCTCCCATAAAACGTCATTAAATATAAAACGCCAACTAATAAAACGCCATTAAAGATGGGACGTGTTACAGGCTTAACACATAAAGCTGACCAAACAAGAAATACAAACAGTAAACTAAAAACGACGGATATTTTATTAATTGCACTTATTAATTATATCCCGCATAAACTACGCGCCAAAGACATCCTATAAACAGAAACGTCTCAGCACCTTCCATTGATTAAACCAAAAAAACAACGCCATGGTTCCCCAAATGCCACTCATTGTAAAACGCCAAAAAGTTAAAAAAAATAAAAAAATGGCAAACATCGTTTCTAAGATATTCAATATTGTTCTGCGTGAAGTTTCAACGAATGCATTGTTAGCTGAGGAGTGTAACTCAATAACATTTTGCTGCATGCGATGGATAAATCTTCAAGAAAAAGAGACTGATGACAGACATATGCCACTATGCTTTGTTCTTAATGAATATTTGAATGGCATGAAAAGACCGATGACACTGAAGAGTGGACGAAGATAAAGATAAAGAACAAACAAAAAACCCACGTCATTTTGTGTTCAAAAACATCCACAAAAAAGCTACTCCAACAACAAAAAAACAAATAAATCACACCAAAGTCAAAACGCTATATATTTGTGATGGTTCTTGTTGTTTCAAAAAAGAAAGAGACTGGTGACAGTGAAGATTTCGAAGAGAAATTCGATTAGGATTTTTAATTTTATTTTTTTCGCTTATATTTTTTTGTGTTAAATGCCATTTTAGTCCCTGTGGTTTGGGTCATTTTGCCAGTTTAGTCCAAAGGTTTCATTTTTAACCTGTGGGTCCAAAAAGGTTTCACAGTTGCCATTTTAGTCCACTGGGTTAACTTCATCCATTTCTTCTGTTAACGAGAAGGCCAATTCGGTCATTTTATATAGCTGAATTGTCTTTTTAGTTAACAGAATTACATACAAAATGACCGAATTGGCCTTCCCGTTAACAAAAAAAAATGGATGAAGTTAACCCAGTGGACTAAAATGGCAACTCTGAAACCTTTTTGGACCCACAGGTTAAAAATGAAACCTTTGGACCAAACTGGCAAAATGGCCCAAACCACAGGGACTAAAATGGCATTTAACTCTATTTTTTTTCTTTCTGTGGTTTGTTTTCTAATTTTCCAATAAAAAAAATCCATTATTTCTCTAAAAAATTACTTGTAAAACGCCAAAATGCCACAAACGCCAAACTCCACAATTATAATAAAATTTGAGGCATCTTGGGGTTTTACAAACATTTTTTTAGATGGGGCGTGTTACAGCCATAAAATAGATGAAGCTGAACAAAACAGTAACTACAAACAGTAAACTGAATCGACGAAAAATTTATTACTAACATTATAATAAAAACCCACTACATCAGTACTTGAATATATTTTTCTTTTCAAAAACGCCATTGACGTTATAGGACTGGATCCTACATGGCGGCAAAAAAGTCATTATATAAATAGAACAGCTAAACAAAACTTAACACTCCACATATTCTCTAACACGCCACACCTTGACTAAAACGCCAGAAAAACTTAAAAAAATGGCTCAAGTTATTGCATGGAGGTTTGATAGGTCGGAGAAACGTTTGACAGGAGAAGGGTGAAAATAAAGACAATCAAGGCCATACTTAGCATGGATGAAGTAGTTCAGAGAGATATTCTGGGCCTTGGGGTTCCAATGGTCGACGATTGTGAAAGAACTCGAAAGGTAATAAGAAGATTGAAGAGGGAATTTCCAGCAGATGATGATGATGATGTTGATGATGATATTGACGATACTGGTCTACCAATAGTAAGTAGTTGGAGTTTGGATGAAAAAACAAGAACGGTTAAAGTGAGTTATCAACACGGGTTCGAATATTCATTGCCGATGGAATAAATGCTGAAGATAGAGAGACTACATCTTTTTGAACAACTCTGTGATTTAGCACCTTCGAATAATGCAAGATCCAAGGTTGTTATTTAAGTATAGGCTGCAGCAAAGACGAGACGAGATGATGGCGTTATACGCCAATGCACAACATGATGATAAATCTGCGATGAACAAAGCGATAGATACATCTCTGATGTAATCCCATACACTATTAGTTTGTTTTGATTTCGTGTTATTGTAATCTTTTGATTATTAATGAATTATTAAGAATGCCATGAACGCCAAAAAATTACATTATAAGATGAGATTATTTCAACTGGTAAAATCTACAAAACGCCAAAAACGTATAGTTTGAATTTTTAAATGTATATAATGATTTTGGTAACACCATGGACGCCAAAGATGTTAGAATTATTAATAAATTTTAGAGTAAACTGCCATTTTGGTCCCTGTGGTTTGGCCAGTTTTGCCACTTTAGTCCAAATCTCAAACTTATTACATCTGGGTCCCTGTGGTTTGCATTTTGTTGCCATTTTAGTCCAAAAGTGAAATTTGACCAGATTACCCACTTTTGACCCTGCTATTTTGTCTTCACCCTCAGGGGCATTTTGGGCATTTTAGGTTTATTATAACTCAAATTAATAAATAATAATGCCATTGCCAGAACAACAACAATAATGCACTGCCAGAACAACATCAACAACAAGCACCACCACCACCACCACCCCCACCACCGGATCTGCAGCGCCACCACCACCACTCTGTCGCCACAAGCACCGCCACCTCCTCCCCCTTCTCACCACCGTGACCATCACCACCCTCTCTCTCTCTTTCTCTCTCCCTCTCTCTCTCTCTCTACACCACTGCCACACCTCAGCCACCACCACACCTGTGTCAACTCTATACCTCTGCCACCACCCACACCTCCGCCACCGACCCCCGCTGCCCACCCCTGTGTCAACTCCATACCTCTGCCACCACCGACCCCCGCCACAACCACCTACTACTACCCAACCTCAACCACCACCACAGTTATCAAATTCCAATTCATTCAAAATCAACTTCATTATGTGTAACGTCTTAAGAAAAGAATCAAATACATACAACTCAATCAATTAACAAAAACTCTAATAATAGCTTCTTCCCTACTACAACCTCCACCACACACCGTCCAAACACAATGTTAAAATCACCCCTACAACCACCACCATTGCACATCCGAACAGCTTGTCAATCAACACAGCGAAGAAATCCCCATGTGTCCCCCCTCAATTTCACCTGCTTCAATCTAGGGTTTCAACCAGGACACCCCAGGATTTCCCTTTCAGAAAATGGACCTGATTCCGATTCAGGAGGAGGTGAAGGTGGAGGAGGTGAGGGTGTCGGGGGTGGCGGCGGTGATGGTGGAGGCGGTGAGGCCGACGGTGGTGGTGGTGGTGATTGACGGAGGTGATCCAAATCCGATTCAGGAGGAGGTGAAGGTGGATGAGGTGAGGGTGTCGGGTGTGGCGGCGGTGATGGTGGAGGCGGTGAGGTGAGGGTGACGGTGGTGGTGGTGATTGTTTGAGAAGATGATCTTCAGTGATGGTGGGGTGGGGTTTATATATTAATGGGGTTAATTAATATTAGGTTATAATAAACCTAAAATGCCCAAAATGCCCCTGAGGGTGAAGACAAAATAGCAGGGTCAAAAGTGGGTAATCTGGTCAAATTTCACTTTTGGACTAAATTGGCAACAAAATGCAAACCACAGGGACCCAGATGTAATAAGTTTGAGATTTGGACTAAAGTGGCAAAACTGGCCAAACCACAGGGACCAAAATGGCAGTTTACTCTAAATTTTATTGAATTTGGGAACGCCATAAACGCCAAAATGTTATCCACATGACACTAGAATGATTAATTGAATATAACTAACGCCAAACAATTCTTATACGCCAAAATAAAGCTGTTCTGCGACACATAAAAAATGGAAAAGGGAAGATAAAAAGACAAAAAAGCCCCTCCACCCTGACAATATCGCGCACCACGTGTCCCATTAGGATGCGTTCTCACCGTTCTCACACTTTAGGGCGTTTTCTCCTGATCCCGTTTCTATATATATATATAGGTAGAGGATCCTGTAAAAAAGACTAAAAGTGTGAGAAGGGTAAGAAAGAATCTACACCATTAGATATTTGATCTAATGGTTGAGATTAATAGGGACCAAATTGTAAAATTTAGTTTTTTTTTGACTGAATTGAAAATTATAGGGGTAAAAAAGTCTTTATATCATTTCAAAAATAGAAACTGTCAATCAAAAACCCTACAATCTCTCTCTCTCATCATCATCTCCATATCTTCTAAACATCACTTCCGATCAATGTATAACTGGCAACCTGCAACTCATCTTCATCAGCCTTTGACCATCGTCGTCCAACCCCTCATCACCGTCCATCCGATCTCCATCATCATCGCAATACCGATGGATTCTTGACGGCGGCTAAGATTAAATTTTAGGGGTTGGGTTTCTGTTAAAAACGAAGAAGACGCGGACAAGGACGTTGGCGAGCGGCAACGGTGGTGTAGCAGCAGCGTTATCATCATCATCTAACATCGTTATCATCATCATCTACATCGTTATCATCATCATCATCATCTAACACCGCTGCAGCGGCGAACGGCAGCGGCGACGGCGAGCGGGCAGCGGTGGTGGTTGTGCGGATCGGCAGCGGTGGTGCAGCCGTGGTGGTGTCGGAAGTGGCAGTGGTGGTGCCGGAAGTGGAGAAGATGGTACAGAGGTGTTATTTTTTTCTTTACTGAATGGTGTTATATCTTTGTACTGAATGGTGTTATTTTGTGTACTGAATGGTGTTTTTTTATTTTCTGAATGGTGTTTTTTTCTTGTCTGAATGGTGTTATTTTGTTTCTGAATGGTGTTATTTTTTGTTTATTGAATGGTGTTATTTTGTTTCTGAATTGTGTTATTTTGTTTCTGAATGTTGTTATTTTGTTTCTGAATGGTGTTATATTATTTTCGTAAAAAACACCATGAATTGAACTGTGAATTTTTTAAAACACCCTGGACGGTTATATTCCTTAAATCAAGGATTTTCTCTCTCCAAATCCTTAAATCAAGGATTACCATATTTGAATTTGTTAATGCATTTACAATCTTACCCTTTTCAATTAATTTAGATCTAATGGTTGAGATTCTTTCTTACCTTTCTCACACTTTTGGTCTTTTTTACAATAACTATATATATATATATAGTAAGATACCTATTGCTCGGTTTTGTAGTGATATTTAGGAACTTTAGGACATGGGGTACTTTTTATTGTTTTAAAGATAATGCATTGATAATGATCTTCTAATATTACATAAGAAGCTATAGATAAGTAATGGCGAAACAATGCATGTAGACAAGCATATTAAATCTCAAACGATGAAACAAACAAGAAAGGAAACAAGGAAACGTATGCAGGAAACGCATACGGTCTTACAAAGATAGCTAGATCGCCATTGAAATGTCTTACACGAACTTGATAGCGAAAGGGGTTCTAACCAAATATTTACCTGAACGCCAAGCCATCGCTCCTTCACCATAAGGAACGTTAATCTCCACACTATTGGAACGTCTAAACGTTAGGTCATACGTTAACCTTTGGTTCACTTGGGTGAATTTTAAAGTAGGATTGTGAACTACGACAACTATACCATCTGGGACAACAACATATGGCACAGATACGGTGTAAGTGGAATCAGCCTCACCGACGTTTGTCACTGTCCTTGAGTATGTTTTATTTTCTCCCCTTGCTAAAGTCATCGCATAGGAAGGATAGTTCAGTTGTCCTTCGGGAATGGTTTGTGAGCAAGAAACTGTTTTCTTTACAATGATTCCAACTTGTTGGCTTGTGTAGCCCAGCCCGCACAAATATGGAATGTAATCATCTGGTTCAATGTCAAAAACTAACCCTGGATTATTAGCTTTTGATGGATTTACATGCCCGGAACCTACGGCAAATATGTTTGCACGGAGCTCTCTTTCATCCTCAATAGGTTTACCATTTAGGCTAACTTGATCAGCTGATGTCATAATTGCGGATTTGATAGATGCAGGTGACCAATCAGGGTGAGAAGCTTTCAACAATGCTACTATGCCTGCAAGATGAGGGCAAGACATTGAAGTACCAGACATTATATTAAACGTAGAGCTTGTTTGTGTGTTGTTCTCTAACGAAACAGGCCATGCTGCTAGCACGCTCACACCCGGGCCAATAATATCTGGTTTTAAGATTCCAGGGCTTTGCATGCTTGGCCCCCTAGATGAAAAAGAAGTAACAGCGGGAGCTGAGTCTACTCCGACTACAGTCCCCCGGAATAATAAAGTGGCCGTAGGCGAAGCAGTTGAACTAATATATGTCTTGATTGTGACTCCTTCTTTGTAACCGACATGTGATGCAGGAAGAACATGAACATCCGCGATAGTACTATCACCCTCTTCCACTTGGTTCAGTAGAATCATTGCAGCACCTCCAGCATCCTTTACAACTTGCCCCTTTTCAATTCTCCCATTTATACCTCTATCACACACTACTACCTTCCCTTTCACGTCGACATGGTCTAGTGATCCTTCCATGCACAACGATGCGTTTTTATCCCCATTCGACCCAGGGTACACCAATGGCAGATATGTTTGTGGAAAATCTTTAGGTTGGAATATCGATTCTCCATCTAACACATCCTTGTTTCCCAGAGAAACCGATGCAACGATTTTCCTATCAAGGGTACTGGCCCCTACTGTAAGAATCCATGGAGCTTCATTCGCTAATGTAGAGTTAGAAGGGCCGGAATTACCCGCCGAACAAGCCACGAATATACCTTTTTGTATCGCGGTAAAAGCTCCAACAGCGATACCATCCAAATAGAATGGATTAGGATCTAGGCCGAGGGATATTGAAAGCACATCTACACCTTCTTCAACTGCTGCATCCAATCCCGCTATGATCGCACTCTCTGGACAATCCAACAAGGTGCACACTTTATACATGGCCACATGCGCAAGTGGCGCCATCCCAACCGCTGTCCCTTTAGCGTTTCCTAAAACACTTGCATCATTGACAAAATTCCCAGCCGCCGTGCTCGAAGTGTGTGTACCGTGCCCATCTTGATCAAACTGTGTACCATTTTCACCCGTTGTGAAATCCCGTATTCCAATCAGTTTATTGTTGCACCCTGCAATTTCACATTTTCCTTTCCACTTTGCTGGTGGAGGAGGGACTCCCTTGTCATTGAAAGAAGGATGGCTTGGAGTCGTTCCAGTGTCTAGAACCCCGATTATGACCCCCTTTCCATAGTTCGAACCGGCCCAGAATCCTAAATTCTGGTGCAGCCCCAAAAAGTTGGGAGTATGAGTCGTGTGTTTCATGTACACTCTTTGAGGCCTTGCATATAAGAACCCCTCCATACTCTCCATCGCCTTCACATGCTCCGTGGATAGTTTCGCTGCAAACCCGTTTAGCACGTTATGATATGCAAAAACCATAGCAGGTGGTTCCTCATTTGCACTGCTGGTGGTTCGTGGTAAAAATGAGTGGTACCAGTTTTGACGATCTTGTTTTTGAATGAAGTGTTGACCCTTGGATGAGTCTAAATGGACAATGTAGGTTTCAAGTTCAGCAGCATTGGCTGAAATGAAGGTTAAAATGATGGTTAGAATGAGTACCAATATAGAAGCCATTGCAGCTACTGGTCTCTGTGTTTATTGTGTGAGTTATGATGGCATACTTCTATGCTCTACTTATAGGTGAATTGGGGCAGACGGATACTTGGCGACTAACTAAAGTCTGTACGCGAAAGACGATAGGATAACTCCAGGTCTAATTAACTTGCCGGATTTTAATTTGTATTTGTCGAAGATATTAATTCATAAGGTATCTTTTGATTGGCCGGAAAGAAGCAAGCGTTTAAGTATATTCTAGTTTGAGTAATTTTCTTATCGTCTTCATGCCTCAATGATTACTGAAAATTGCAACGGATTGGGAAATAAATGGTTTTTTTATTTTCGGAAGATCATGTTTCGTTTTCATATTTAAAGAGATATGAAAATAACGTCATTGGGTTTGATCAGGTCTTTGACAATCAAAACTTTATATTTTTAGTTCTTTAACACAGTCAAGCGGAGTAGTATAAAATGTATTAAAATAAAATTATTAACATCTTAAAACCTTTTATTAGAAGATAAGATAATTATATATTTTAAATTTATATTTAACATGTATATATTAAATAGCAAATTCATGGATACATAATAACTGGGTGAATTTTTTTAACGACCAATTGACAAAGCCCGACCTCTCGGGTAAACCCAATGACAAAAGGTCACCCTTGTGAAAACAGACAGTGTTAGTGACACATACCGCCGCCATTTCAGAGGACACAACCCGCCACCATTTCAGAGGAAACTATCCGCCTTAAGGCTTACTATGGTAAAACCACTAACCCATAATATTTTGCTTCAGACGAGACTTAAACTCATGACCTCTACTTTAAAAGGCTATGGGATGCATTAGAAGAACATTAGACCATTGGCAACAGTTTGAAATCATATATTGTATGGAGCTCGATTCATTAAAGCTTGTAAATAATAAATTTTGTTATATTTATTCTTCTTGCAATTAGCCTAACAAACCATTCGTTGTAAAACTTGACAACGAATAAAATAGATCAGAAATTACTCAATTAGGAACTATTGTCTTCTTGTTTACACACACATCAAATTAAGTATTTAGGAACCAGATGAACCAGTTTATTTATATTTATTGGATACATAAAACTAAATATTACTAAAAGGGTCCAAGTGTTATTGTTATCAATTGGGTCTATGATAGGAGATGCAAGTTCAACTCCCACTTGTTGCAGAGTGAGACACTGGTGGGCAATGATAGGAGATCTAGGGAAACTTGAGTTCGATCCTTGAGCCAAACAGGGTTTACCGGTAATTTCACTATCGTGCCTACGGGCGGGTGGGTTACCGGGTTTTCCTCAGAATTGGTGGTGGACTCGGGTTACTCTCGGAGTACTCCGTTTGGTCCAGTGGGTGCCTCGAGAGTGCTCGTGATTGATTATGTTGGCTGTTAAAAAAAAATCAATTGGGTCCATGAGTCAAAGTGTCATTGTAAGAAGTCATGAGTCAATTGCGTATGTCCTGAAATTTAGAAACAATTTAACTGCGTAGGAATGTGTCGTTTTGTTGAAATGCGCGTCGGTCAAAACCTATCGGTATATATATAATCGAACATATGAACGAGGTCGATGTATCAATCATAGTATCAATCGGAAATCATTTACATCAACTTGTGTATTAGTGAATTGTCTTTGATTACCAATAGTGGTATAAAAGCGGTGTACAAGTGATTAACATCCAACGTACTTAATCATTATCACATAATATTTAATAGCTATAGAATATCAAGTGATTAAATACTGTCAATTTAATCATGTCATCTAGATTACATTTTAATCTCTCATTTTTAACACAAATATAGATAATTAGTTAGCGGTTACATTTTAATAACTTATAAAAAACTAACACCCCACCAATTTTGGTCATAACGTTTTGGTACGTTAATACATTTTTTTAAGTTACACCATATAAATGAGTATTTTACTCTCTTTAATTTAAGTATAGTATTGCTATAGTTTTTTTAATTAAAAATTGATATGTTACGTGATTAACAGTGTCTAAGGGTGAGTAATAACTTAATTGTTAACCGAAATCGAGCCGAAATCAACCAAAAACTGAATTAACTGAAAACTGATTAACCGAAACCCCAATTAACAAAAAACGGTTACCGAATTTTTTGTACCCTCATTTAACAAAAATTAACTGAATCGAACCATTCATATTTTCATATATTTCTAGCTTTTATACATTCAGTTCATGTATTTCATATTTATACCCATATTTTATGTATTTATACATTCATTTCATGTATTTATACCTAAATTTCATGTATTTCTAATCAAAAGTTTTAGCTCAAGTTTGATTTTGCCTATTAACCGAAATTAGATGAGCTAAACCAAAAACCGTCAATCTAACTAAATAAACCAAACCAATTAACTGAAAACGGATTGGTTAATAAAATAGACCAATCGATGACCTCGATGTCTGTGTTTCCTGCCGTATCGCGCGCACACCTGTCGGTTATTAACCAAAATTAGTTATCAGTGAGCAATAACTAAACCGAAATAGATGAAACCAAACCGAAATAAACCAAAAACTGAATTAACTAAAAACCGAATTAACCAAAAACCGGTTATCAATTTTTTTGTACTCTCGTTTAACCAAAATTAACTGAACCGAACTGAATCATTCATATTTTCATATATTTCTAGCTTTTATACCTTCGGTTCATATATTTCGTATTTTATATCTCCATTTCGTATATTTATACTTTTATTTCATTTATTTATACCTCAATTTCATATATTTCTAAGCAAAAGTTTTAGCCTAAGTTTGATATTTGCTATTAACTGAAATTAAATGAATCAAATAAAAAACTGTCAATCTAACCGAATAAACCGAAGTGATTAACCAAAAACCGATTGGTTAATTAAATAGACTAACCGGTGACTTTGATTTGAGCTTCGGTTGAGGATAATAACCGAACCGACCGAACCATGCACAACACAGTGAAATGGATTAGCCGATTACTTCGCTTTTGATGTATATCTATCACAATAATGCTCCAATAAATATTATATGAATTAGAAAACTACAAAAAAAGAGTATCGCAATGCGATGTGTCGCTCCGCCGCATCGTGCGGGCATCCCGCTAGTATATATCATATATGCATTCCTATTATATGTTATCTATTACACCCACGCATTTGAAGCGAGAGGAAGCCGAATGTTGAGACTGGATCTCAAGTCATCGAAGAGAACCTTTAGCAATCCTTTTATGAATATATATGCGATCTGATAGCGAGGCGGGACATGGAGGACACGGATAGCACCGCGTTGCACAAGTTCACGAACAAAATGACGCATGTATATATTATCTATTAGTTTAGAAATTTAATCAGGTTATTAAGATCATTATCAGTAAAGCGGGTTTGATTATCATCAGCCAAAAAGCGGCATTCATTATCAACAATGACGCACGATTGATCCAGATAAAAAAAAACGAAGGAGCAGGTAGGAGTCGTGTACAAGTATAATCAGTACGATCACTTTAATTTTTGGTTTAGAGGCATAAATAAAAGTAGAATCATATAAATATAGTTTTGATTGATTTTGCAACATTTATATAGTTTTGTTGGATTGGAACCAAATATCAATTAAGAAAGAAGTCATATTAGGTATATCAATCATCTTCCAACGGATACAAGATACTTGAATAAACATACATCTCAACAAATAATTAACCAATGTTGAAAAACATAAAACATTAATATTTTAAACCAAGAGCAATAAAAGACAGCCGAATAATCCAACTACAAATCCATAGATAGTTGGTACCGCCAACTTGCCCGATGTGGATGTAGCTATCGGGCTTGGAGCAGGAGCCCATGTTTGAGGTAGAACGGTGATGACAAGCTTCATGTTTCTCCACTCGCAATGCTTTCCGACACCACAAATGTACCATTTCCTTCCAGGGGTTTGTAGGGGGACAACATCCCGTCCACTTGTCATGATTCCATTGGAAGCTGAAGTGCTACATTGCTGGAAACCGGTGCCGTTGACTTTCGCAACGTTGTGTGCACCAGCCGCATAGTTGAAAACTGCATAAGAGAATTGTAAAGGATTACATTTATTAAACTTCGTGGGAACGAGAAATGTACGATTTTGCGACCGAAAATGGTCGCAAAGATTGCGACAGAATTTAAAAGGGTCACAAAACTAGCGATCACATCCAAGTCACAGATACAAACAAAGTGGTTTTTTAGTTGCTAAAACCGGTCGCAAAACAGATTGGTGACAAAGATTTTGCGAAGTTTTTGTTACCGATTTGTGACCAAATTGATCGTTGCAAATACCCAGTTTTGTAGTAGAAAATCTAAATAAAACTACGGGGATATATAACATACCAAGGGTATCTCCGACGTAGAAAACTTTATCATTGGCCCAAGTTTGATAATCAAAGTCGAGTTTCCAACCATTTTCATCCCCCACAATGTATTCTTTTGCATAGATCGATGTCGCAAGAACAAAAAATATTAGCATGAAGACAAAGCTCAAACGGGATGTGGCCATTTTGAAATAAATTTGGGAGTTCTAATTAAAATTTGTATAAAAACTCAGAAAAATTAATGAATTTGTTAAGAAGATGAAATAATTGCTACACGGTTGCTGATTATTTATAGTTAACATAGAAGTGCAAGCTGGTTAAAGGTCACCGGCTGTAGACGGCAATGGTATTGTGGATTTGGTCTTAATTGTGTGTTTGATTGCCACACAAACAATTAAAAGATGTTTTGTTTTTATTACTTTTCTTTGCATGTTATAAACTGTGGTAAGTTAATTCTTGTATATATTATTAGGTTATTAGACTCGTGCATTGCACGGATTGCTTAAAGTAAATACCTCACATAAGACCATGTGTAGTGGTAGAAGTGAATAATGCCTCCACCATTGGGCATTATTCGATACGTGGCAGTCCAGTCATCCAAGGGTCATTGTTGGGCGTTTTGAAGAGATGAGTGTAGTGAGATAACGCCCCCACCCTTGGACATTATGCGACACGTGGCAGTCAAATAATTACCTAATTATTTTTTTTTAATTTTTAAAACTAATAATACTTTATTAATTAAATAAAAATTACATAAATAATAAAACACATAAACATAATATTTTTAAAACTAATAATATTATATTAATTTTCGTCTTCGCTTTCGCCATTCCCGTCATCTTCGTCTTCCTCGTCATCCGATTCTTGCTCTCCCTCGTTCGGAATATGCCGAGCCGACCACGCGTGTTCAACCAAATCAATCGCTAACGCATTATTGCGGGTTCAGACCGCATTTCATGTGTATTCTTCACTCTTTCTTCCATTGTTGCTTGGGGATACTCCTAAACTTTTTTCGGTACATAGTTTTGGCTTATTGCTCTCCGTTCGTCTTCCAAAATCATATTATGCATGATTATACAAGCGTACATAGCATCTCTCATTTTTTCTTTGCTTCATGCACGACAAGAATTTCTCAAATAATGCTACCGTTGTTGAAGAACCCCAAAGCATCTCTCAATATCCTCCGCAAAGACTCGAACCTTTTTAAAGTAAGCTCTTTTTTCATCGTATGGGTCCCTGAACGTCTTCACGACAATCGAATACCTAGGATAAATTTCATCGCACAAATAGTATCAGTGTGGGTAGTAGTTCCCATTTGCATAAAAAGATGCTCTCGCAACTCTACCAGAAATATAGTCCTCTACCAATTGAGACTGCTCGAAAACGTTTATATCATTGCATGACCCTGCGACACCAAAGTAAGCCGACCATACCCAAAGGTCCTGTGAGGCAACCGCTTGAAGAATAACAGTTGGTTCGTCTTGGTCACCTCGTGTGTGTTGACCTCGCCATGTGGGCGGACAATTATACCACTGCCAATGACGACAATCCAAGCTCCCGATCATGCCCGGTAAACCATGGAGATTAGAATGGACCTCGTAAATTTGCTGAAGGTCGTACTATGTGGGCTTTCTCAGATAACGGGTACCGTACAAAAAAGATATAACTTTAAGCTAACTAAAAAAGATATAACTTTAAGCTAAGTAAAAAAAATTACGAATGCATGTAATATTTATAGTATAGTAATGTACCTTGACGAAAATGCTCCAAGGTATCTCGCGTTGTTTTCTCGGCCATTTTTAAATATTCATCGTTGATGTCCGTCATGTTTCCGTATGCAAGGACTCGTAGGGCAGAAGTACACTTTTGAATACCGGTGAATCCAAGTGTCCCTCTCGCATCCGCTTTTTGTTTAAAATAATCATACGTGTTTTCCAAGTCTTCCGCAATGCGTAAAAATAAACGTTTACTCATCCGGAAACGACGCCTAAAAACTTCGGGATTTGGGTAAGTAGGCGCTTCATCGAAGTAATCTTTCATCAACCGGTCGTTTGCTGCTTGTCGGTCTCGTTGAATATATTCTCTTGGTAAAATCTCACGTTGAGGCTGGCTAAAATGTTTCATATACCGAGCCGCTAGTTCGCACACACTCGTAACCGCCTCTTGCTCGACCTCCTCATCGGTCGAGTCACCCTCATCCGCTAAAAAAAAACTTGTAGTAATAATTTGCAAGGGATGGCGAGGAGGTGGGGGAATCCATTTTTTTTATAAAAAGGGTGTGTAAAAAATGGGTGAAGCTTGTATAAAATGGGTGAAGGTAGTAAAAAAAATTGATGTTTGAGGTTGTAGGTGAGTATTTTTTGTTGTGGTTTGTATAAAATGGGTGAAGGTGATGGTATTTATATAAAAGCTAAATTAAAAAAATAATGCAGTCGTTATCATCATGACAGTTGCCAACGGTCATTGGTCAATTGCATTCATCAACGACGTGGATTAAAGGACGCTCCCAGCCATTTTTTTGCAAAACAACGCCCCCAGGGCGGTCACCTAGGCGGGTCAGATTTAGACAAATGTTATTGATTTAGACTACCATTTTGTTCGAGAGCTAGTTCTGTTAGGGAAGCTACACACTAAGTTCGTTCCTACCAAGCTTCAAATTACGGACATTTTCACTAAGAGTTTACCACGTCCACAGTTCGAACATTTTCGAGACCTGCTTCGTGTATGTCCACCGCCTATGCGCTTGCGGGGGGATAAAAGCTAATATTAGAATTACAACTATCATCCCTATAATATCTCCCTCATTTATGTATAGTCAAAATGTTGTTATTATCTTTCCTATTTTATTGTAATGTAATTTGGTATATAATCAATACATTCCTCTCTCAATATTCAAGAGAGAGTTCTCATTGTTACAAATATTTATAAACCTTACATTGTTCTTTTAATGAAAAAACAGATGGACTAATTACAACTTATGTATTTCCCTCATTTATGAGCTCATCAGTAAGTCAGTAAGACGATTATTCCACATTTAAATCGACTATTTTTGTCTATACTATATATATACATTCTTGAGGTTTTGAAATCAAGGCTTGAGGCATTTACAATCATTCACATACTTCTTTCCACTTTGAAAAACAATGTATGTGCATATACTCTTTAGGAGTTCTGTTACATAAGTCTCCTCGTTGATTTCTATATCATACACAAAAATGTCATGAACACTTGATTTTAGTTCCAAAATCTATATTGTACCATGTGTGTGCACTATTTATCGAGATATCAAAATCACAGAGTACAAGTTATCTATATGTTTATTAGTGCACAAGAATTACATCGTTAAGATGTTTTAATTAACATTCTAAGCACTTAATTGCTTTAAGAAACCCATCAGGAGTTCCAACTATATCCAGTATGTAAAATAATCATAATGTATTCAAATCTGAATATGTATACAATGATCACATTGTTCTCAAGAACTTAGGAAAAGAATATGAGAGAATAACAAGGATAAAGAGATTAATATTATTCACGTCCCGCTTGTGAAATACACATATAATGTATATATGTGTGGGCGCTCGGAGGGCAAAAGTGAAAGTGCACTAATTTTAACATTATTTTACTAATTTCGTGAAAATAATGTTAAAAGAGGGGATGATTAATCATGCATCATGTGGTGGCGTTGATAGCCGAAAGATAAGGGGGGTACATGCACTAATTGGCGTTTATCTCAATTGCTAAGTGTTATGTGCCTTATGTCCAAGGCTTGATGCAAAGCTACTATCGAGTCGGGGGTCTCACTGGAAGCAGCCTCTTTATTCCTACGGGGTAAGGGTAAGGATGTCCACATCTTACACACCTCAGACCCTGTCTTAGATTTGCTATTGATGGGATATAGGGGTGTGCAAAAAACCGAATTAACCAAACCATAACCGAATTAACCGACAAAACCGAACCGAAAAAACCGAACCAAATAAAAAATCGGTGGGTCGGTTAATGGTTTTTTGAAAACCAAAAGTAGTGGGTCGGTTATGGTTATCATTTTTTCCATACCCACCATAACCGAACCGACATATAATAAATCTTTCTGGATTTAGGAGTTTTCACCATATTTTTAATATTTGATGTTTTTACGGAAGATTTTTAGTACTTATGGGTTTTTCATATCATTTTGTTGTTTTGATTGAATGTTTATTTGAATTTATGGAATGTATCATATCACTTTATTTGAATATTCGATAATAATTGGTATTAATATTATAGATTATATGTATTTTTTTAATACTATCTAATATATACAAATATGCAATAACAATTTATTCAATGTTAAAAAAAATAAGCTATTTTTAGCTAAGCTAAATACACGGTTAACCACCCATAACCGACCTGCTATAACCATCAAAACCGAATAACCATAACCACCATAACCGATCGGTTATGGTATGGTTATCCAATAACCGACATCGCTGTTATGGTTATGGTTTTTGGTCAAAACCGACCCATGCACACCCCTAATGGGATATACTGAGTGATGATGAATATATATAGGAGAGGAATTTTTGGAGAAGAAATCAATCTATTTAAGGAATTGATAACCGCATAATAAAATATATTTATAACAATTTAGTTATTTTGAGTTTTTGTTTTATTTAATCTTAATACGTGTATTTTAATCTTTTAGTTATAGTCATGGATTTTGATATTTATAAAACTCACCAAAAATAACGCAATATATGCTTTAAAATATTTAGGGATAAATTATCTTTCATCTATAACACTTTTGTTTTCTCTGTGTTGTAATAACATAAGCAATACATGAACGTTTTATATATGAATGGTAACATACAAAACATCAAAGTGTCCCGACACAACATAATCATGACAAATGTAACCACAAAACAAACGGTCCCAAATGAAGGCATTTCTTTACTCCACTGCACTCTAGCATTGACCAATCGTCTAGCTCTTTCATACGAACACCACGGTCTTGGGGAAGGCGAGAATGTCGATTTAGGATGCACCTACATAACAAGCTTCATGCCATCCGTTTCCGACACCAAAAATAGAGTGTGCTTTCTTTTTGTAATTGTTTTTCAGAACATAATCTTTAAAAATAACTGTAGCAAAAGTAGGCTGGGCCCTTCTTCCTGTAACTAAAAAGAAAAAACAATAAAGGTTTACACTAATTGATGTCATATATAGAGGTGCACAAACCGGTTAATTTTAATAACCGGACCGGTTAACCGGTTATACCGGTTAATTTGACTTTTTGACTTTAACCGGTTAATGCTTTAACCGGTTATTACTTTAACCGGTTATTTTATTAACTGGTCCGGTTAATTACTTTAACCGGTCCGGTTAATTAACCGGTTATTTTCGGTTAAAAACCGGTTTTTTTGCCTTTTTTTTGAATTTTTCGGTTATTTTTTCGGTTAACCGGTCTATCGGTTAAAAAACCGGTTTAAAAAAACCTGTTAATAACCGGTTATTATACTAAAAACTTGTAACCGGTTACTAACCTACGGTTAAAAATAACCACTAACCGGTTATTCCTAAATCGGTTATTAACCGGTTACGGTTTCGGTTAATAACCGGTTACGGTTAATTAACCGGTTATTTTGAACACCTCTAGTCATATATGATGGAACCTTGGGCCTTTTCTGGCCGATTTAAGCAAGTAGATCGATCAGTCCCCTATTGCAAAGATGTCAAAAGAACTCGAAATTTGAAGGACATACGAGATGGGTAATGAAACAAGTATTCGGTTATAAGATTAGTTTTAAATTTAATTCACAAGGGAACAGGTATGAAATTAGATGACACTAACCCGATTACGTACCCAAAACAACATACCTGTTTACACAAACCACACCCATTAAAATGTTATTTTATTTTGTTCTTAGTAATAAAATGATATACTAATTCACTAATTTTTACTTTTTACAGTTCTAACGAGTTGACACCAACCCATGCATTACAGTGGGATATTGATTATGAATGACTCTATGGATGTTGATTCTTAAGTTTTTTGCAATATATTCTTCTCATTTTGCCTAACCTGCAATCTACAACGCCACACTAAAGCTTTGGTATCACATACAATTTCAACAACCTGTAACCCGATATTTAATTCATTGTTTTCTAATGTCCCATATAAGTTTCGGATTTTATATGCAAACAGTCATGGATTCCACATCAAAAGTAATGGATTTTCTTTGTATCCTATCATAATAACCTTATTATTTCTTTCTTGATTTAGCTCAAGTGTTTTCTTAATTTAGCCCAAGGGCCCATAGATTTTGTTTTTTAATGCCCAAGTGCCCAAAGAGCACAAACTTGAACGGCCCAAGTACAAACATTTTTTTCTAAACAATTTTTAAAAAGAGAAGAACTATCTTCAAGTGAAATTTATTGTGTTATTAAGTAAATAAGAATGAATAGTTTTACAGTATCATTAATTGGATAAGTATGCCTTGGTTTTACCTAACCCATTTTGACCCTCTTGTTGTAACCCAACCAATCTAAGACCTCGTTAAAAAAATTTCTAGATCCGCCACTGATCATGTATCGTTTTAGTTCTGATATAGGCAACACCGTTGATTGCTACACAAACAGCTATTCACGGCTGGAAAAATTATCACAAATAGCTTTGTCGCTAATCTTTGTTGCAACGATTATTGTGAGAAATGAGTTTGCGATGTTATTAGTGTCTGAATAAACTGACGCTAAGTCACGATTGATTGTGACGGATCACAATTGTGACAGATTTATGACCCACCAACTTAGCAACGGATTCACGATCAACCATTGTTACGATCAATTTAACGACATACATATTACCGACGGACTTATGACCGATAACTATTGCTACGAACTTCTTAGTGACGATCAATCACAGATAATTACCCTTCGAATATTTTTTTCATGCATACCTGACTAGACTTTATAAACAAGGATTCCTATTAGGTATTCAAACATTTTCAAATGGGTACAACACTTGAACAATCATACATGTAGGACCGTTTTCTGGACCGAAACCGTGATTATCATGATTATGTTCATAGACGGGAAGATTAGAGACGGATGAAATACTTACTTGTATAGATTTGATAACATAACAAAACAAGTCGGCCCGATTAACAAGCTAACCGAACCATACCAAAGGAGTACACATCCGGGGAGAGACCAAGTGGTGATCTCTCCCGGTGAGGTCTCAAACCTCCTAAAACTTCCAAGTGTTTGAAATGACAAAGGGTTGCTATTTATAGCCACACCCCTTTGTCTTTCAAACACACACGGTCAACCGAATAACCCTCTCATTTGACCACTTCAAACGAGCGGGTCTATACACGTTCGATAGATCGTTTCACTAACTATTACAAATTCAGCGTAAAATAAATCTAATCTATTCGACAAGCATCGGACACAAAATCTGCATCAACAAATTCCCCCTTGTCCGTTGTTGTCGAATGCCGAAAATGCAACTGCAATCGATCTTCAGTCAAGTATTCATCTTCTCTGTGTTAACAAATTCCCCCTTGACCGATGATCCAGGTAAGTAGTATCTTGACGCTTCTTGTATAATAGTTCCCCCTCAAAGTATGCGTATCCGTGTTGGGTGTTGTGCAATTTCCTCAAAAGGCTCAATTGACCGATCTTCCGCTGATCTTCCAATACTCCAACCGGCATTTGATAAGGGTTCCATTCTTTAAAAACTGCATCAAGTCTTGATCTTCAAGCATACTACATTGGTAGAGGTTTCTGGTGAACTGTCTTCTGTAAACCGTCTTTGTGGAATCGACCAAGTAATGCACTTTAATCTTTAGCATCAACACTCAGGAAAGTCAGCTAGACCATGTGTATCCCTTGAAAGCTCAACCAAACGGCACGCTTAGTTGAACTACATACAGATCTCATTGTCTCGCCTTTGTGAAGTTGACCACGTAATGCACTACCGATCTTCAGCATCAGTACTCAGGAAGTCAGCTAGACCAAGTACATCGTTTGCAAACTCAACGAATTGAGTTACCCCCAGATCCCTGTAAAATCCCAAAGAAACATCAAACCCAAAACCGAATCCTGCAGGTCTTCAGTCTTGAACTATCAGCTTTCATAAAGATTCCCCAGGACTTCAGTGAACAGCGCTTTTGTAACTACTGTAGACTTTAGAAACCTGTATTTTTCCTTGCAAAACCCTTCACGCTGGCTGGAGAATTAATTAAAATCCTCAAATATGTGTCTGTGCAAAACATTCCACGCCGAACCGTTAGTATCACCAGAAAATCACAAACTCTACCATCTGTGATTGCGTTTAGAAATTTACCGAAGAAATTCAACATACGAAAATTTTTATTCCCCCTATTTCTTTGGTAAGATCTCTAAACCTTAACAAATTCCCTCCACTTTAAAGGAACTGTCGTCAACTTTCAAATGTTCACCAATTCCCTTCACTTAGCGGAACTGTCGTCAATCTTCATTGAATGTTCTCGGTTCCGAAAAATCACGAAAACGACTTTCTTCTTTGCATATTCTAGTTGAATAAAAACGTCCCCTAGTACCCCGTAGGATCCGACTTGTATCCCTCCAAAGACTTTGTGAACTCGTTAGGACCGGTATTGACATTCTAGGTTCATTCATTCGTTACCAAATGCAAGAATATGACAATAAACAAAAAGATTTCTTCGTTGCATATTCTAGTTGATAAAGAATTTTCGCCTAGTACCCCGTAAGATCCGACTTGTATCCCTCCAAAGACTTTGTGAACTCGTTAGGACCGGTATTGACGTTCCAGGTTCATACGTTCGTTTTCAAATGCGAGAATATGACAATAAACAAAATGCTTTCGAACATTTACGAATAACCGATAACAATCATAAACATTGACGTGCGGAAGTGAACATACCGTTTTGTTTTTGGTCCATAGTAGTCAAGTCATCAAATTTGACGTTTGCATCGGTAACCGTGACTACCCCACGTTTAACAAAAATCAAGTTTTCATCAAGCTTCATCATCCCGCGCGTTCCCGAACTCGTACGACTTTGACGTTGAAGCACGATTCAGATAAACTTTACGAACACCCGACCCCCACTTTGCAACTCACGAGTCTAAATATTTGGTCCATAATCCCAATGCCAAACCATGATTTAAAATTCAACTTTTTAACTTCATCTCTCTAAACATTGAATAACGGCCCAATCACTGACGAAATAAAGACTAAACCCAAAATTACAAATGTTTGTTGGGCCTACTTGAATCTCACGAAGATGTTTGATTTTTGTGAGGCCTAATTCCAAATTAATGGCCCACTAATGATCTGGATGTTTTCCAATTTAATGGCCCAAGAAGAATAACTGGTGTTTCTTTAGGGTGAGCGGGGCACTCCCCTAAGAGGGGAGTCCCCTCTCTTACGCACACCCAATCAGGTTATGCCACGTCAACTTCCCTCTTAAACTCCCCTCACACCCTAATTTGATGGCGGCACTCCCCTATTAGGTGACTTATTTTTTTTATTAAAAAAAAAATGAGTGATTGGTTGAAAATGAGGCTGGCCCCACCAACAACCCTCCCCTTCTTCGGTGAACTCCCCCGACCACCCTCCCCGAATTGGGTCACCGCAGGGATGGCGGCGGTGTTCCCGCTGGGGGAATTGGGTCACCGCGGCCACTCCCCGCTGGTGCCCCGCTCACCCTTACCAGCCCATAAATCATGTGGCAGCATCTAATAAAAACCAAATAGTCAAACAACCCTAACATCTTTATCAGCCGACAACTCATCTATGTCTTCTTCATTCTTTGCCATACAACATACATCCAACAATCTCTTCACCCTCTTCAATACACAACAGAGCCCCCAAAAAAAATTGTGCAGACACGAACCTCTTTCTCTCTCCTGCGATACACACCTCAAACAACCCCCAAATAAAAATCGCAGACATCATCTTCAATCATCGATGAACAATCAAAACCCTTCAACTTCTGCGATGTCTAACAACCAAACATCTTCAACAAAAATTCAGCCGACAACCATCTTCTTTCCATGGCGGCACTTCCTCTTTCTCATCAATAGAGATCCCGGGTAGTCCTTTGACATCAGACCCGGTGGCAATTATGATGTTCTTGCCTTTGACTACGGTGGTGTCACCATCGATGGTGTCAACAGAAACTTCAGAAGGTGAGACCAACTTCCCATGGTTGCAGCCGAACAAACATCATCATCTACCCTTGACAACAATAAAATCCCCTTGACAACAATAAAATCCAGCCGACAATTACATAAAACAGCTGCTAATATCAGCTATGAAGAAGATCGATTCCAAGTCTCTGAGGTTAGAGTTGAAGATTCGGGACCCGAGGGGATTTGATATCGTCAAATAGCATCACTTCGGTTGTTTTTTTTTATGTAAACAGGAAGTTTGACGAACATGGGTGATTTCGTCAGCTGACTTGTGTGAAGAAATTAGTATTTTCGTCGCTGAAGGATGATGACGAAATCAGTGTTTTCGTCGCTGAAGTTGTGCTACGAAATCAGGGGTGTTTTCGTCCAGGATATATGATTTCGTCGCTGAGTGTTTTCGTCGTAGGGTATCAACAGGAACCCTAGTGTTTCTTACCAGCCGCCATACTCATCTCAAGAACACAGTTAACTGTTCGTTTCCAGATCTGACGAAAATCATTGTATAGATGATATTTGATGATGAAAACTTGTTTATTTAGGTGTAAAACATAAAACCCAACTCTTGTATATGTTCTGTTTCATCTAGACCCGAATATTTCGGTCCAGATCTAGGTTTTTCACCATTTTTAGATCTTGAACAAAAATCACGAAAATCACAGATCTAGAGCACATGTGACTTAGCAAACTGTTAGATTTACTAAATCGGGTACCATGGCTCTGATACCAATTGTAGGACCGTTTTCTGGACCGAAACCGTGATTATCATGATTATGTTCATAGACGGGAAGATTAGAGACGGATGAAATACTTACTTGTATAGATTTGATAACATAACAAAACAAGCCGGCCCGATTAACAAGCTAACCGAACCATACCAAAGGAGTACACATCCGGGGAGAGACCAAGTGGTGATCTCTCCCGGTGAGGTCTCAAACCTCCTAAAACTTCCAAGTGTTTGAAATGACAAAGGGTTGCTATTTATAGCCACACCCCTTTGTCTTTCAAACACACACGGTCAACCGAATAACCCTCTCATTTGACCACTTCAAACGAGCGGGTCTATACACGTTCGTTGGACCGTTTCACTAACTATTACAAATTCAGCATAAAATAAATCTAATCTATTCGACAAGCATCGGACACAAAATCTGCATCAACAAATTCCCCCTTGTCCGTTGCTTGTCGAATAGATTAGATTTATTTTATGCTGAATTTGTAATAGTTAGTGAAACGGTCTAACGAACGTGTATAGACCCGCTCGTTTGAAGTGGTCAAATGAGAGGGTTATTCGGTTGACCGTGTGTGTTTGAAAGACAAAGGGGTGTGGCTATAAATAGCAAACCCTTTGTTATTTCAAACACTTGGAAGTTTTAGGAGGTTTGAGACCTCACCGGGAGAGATCACCACTTGGTCTCTCCCCGGATGTGTACTCCTTTGGTATGGTTCGGTTAGCTTGTTAATCGGGCCGGCTTGTTTTGTTATGTTATCAAATCTATACAAGTAAGTATTTCATCCGTCTCTAATCTTCCCATCTATGAACATAATCATGATAATCACGGTTTCGGTCCAGAAAACGGTCCTACAATTGGTATCAGAGCCATGGTACCCGATTTAGTAAATCTAACAGTTTGCTAAGTCACATGTGCTCTAGATCTGTGATTTTCGTGATTTTTGTTCATAGACTGGAAGATTAGAGACGGATGAAATACTTACTTGTATAGATTTGATAACATAACAAAACAAGCCGGCCCGATTAACAAGCTAACCGAACCATACCAAAGGAGTACACATCCGGGGAGAGACCAAGTGGTGATCTCTCCCGGTGAGGTCTCAAACCTCCTAAAACTTCCAAGTGTTTGAAATGACAAAGGGTTGCTATTTATAGCCACACCCCTTTGTCTTTCAAACACACACGGTCAACCGAATAACCCTCTCATTTGACCACTTCAAACGAGCAGGTCTATACACGTTCGTGTAACACCCTTGTTCATTTTATACAATATTTCGTATAAAAGCGTATTTATACGATTATACATACATAAGAAAATACGAATTACAAAAACACTTTAACATTTCTACATTTTGTGTTTAAAACGTCTTTCAAACGTGTCAACTAAAATAATGCGGAAGCTTGATTTCTTGATTGTGTTCGGTTCTTTGTTCAACTTGATCATCATCCGAAGTTCCAAATTATACCTGCATTTCATAAACCATGAAATGATTAGTTATACGAGCTTAAAATGGGTTTAGAACAAGTCCGGATACGAAAACGGACAAAAGAATTAAATTTGCCAACTTTGGGGTCTCACGCGGGCCGCGTCAGAGACACCTTAATCTCACGCGGGCCGCGTCACATCGTCGCGTGTCGCGACGTATTTCATGTCAGCCGTCGCGTGGCGCGACAGATAAGGTTTTCCAGCGAGTTCAGATCTATGTCCTGCATTTTCAGCAACGTTAAATTTTACGGAAACGGCCATAACTTCTTCGTTATTGATCCGTTTTACCCGATTCTTTTTCCTACGCGACCGTAATTTAATTCTCCATCTAATGGAGTTGAAATCCAACATCCTACATAATAAAATTTCAGACTTTTAACTCTTCGGCCTATTACCTTTTTTTTATCAACTTTTGACCCGTTCGCGATTTCATCATCAAACGTATTTGTGGCCCTTGTTTCTTCTATAAACATGTTATTATGACTATTTCCTATTATACAAGGTTAAATTCACGGGTCATTACACATTCTTAGCCCGTTTCGCTAATACTTCTATTTTGACCCGTTAAGGGTATTTAGGCATATTTTGATCATGAAACGCTTTCATTCGTTTCTAGCGTTATTACACAACGTTCCTTATCAAGTAATCTTCCACCACAACTATATTTGTGGTGGACTTAATGAGGTGATCTATATAATCCGAGTTTTTCTCGTCAGATTGCTAATTTACGACAAAGACTTATATAGAGTCATTTGACCAAAGGTTTTCATCTTTCGCTTCTTATACTTATTCTAATTATTTATTTGATCATAAAACTCGTTTCAAAACTACCTTTAAAGGTCGTTTGTCCAATTTAGCTTATAAGGGCGTTTTAGTCCGTTTAGCTAATCATTTACGATGAAGGACTTTTGAAAGTATATTTGACCCATAATCCCTCTTTTAACCTATGATTTTGTTTGAAAAGTCATTAAGCTTTCCAAACGCAATGTTCATTGTTTAAAACATTCGGTTTACTTATCAAGTAACCAAATGTTTATTTTGACTTCTTTCAACACTCTTTGAGCCACATATTCTAAATGAGTGTTACCCTTTTTCACATACCTGGCGCGGATCAATATATTGACCCGTTTTTAATACCTTGCTTTTATAACCGCTAATCCATAGCTTTGCTAATACCCAATTGACATTTACTCCTGAAATAATATAACTCGACAATAATCATTAGTCGTTATTGTCAAAAGGTGATATCATCACCTTTGATATCACCTTTTGACCCATTTGGTCTAAGTGACCGATTATGTTGGCGAGATGATATTTATTACCATCTCATCCATACGACTCGCTCCGGTTTACACCGCGCGGTCATTTCACTTATTAATCGTCTCTTAACGCTTTATTAGCCTATCATGATTTACATCATACCGTGCCTTTCAAAACCAAAAGTTATGGTCGACGTGTGACCAATTTACCGTTTAACCCTTATTGTTTGTTTTGGTTTACCCTATAAGGTAACCATTCAAAAGTTTCATTTTCCATTTATCATAAACTGATCGAATTACCGATTTTAACTTCTTTTAAACCATCGACTTGGTTTCTTGTCATACTCGACTACCTTGTTCCGTGCGTCTATACACCGGATCATCATACCGCAATTATGTAATTATCTTATTCGTAACTAATACGATAAGAGAATGTTCTAAACATAAGACTAGTGTAAGCCATACTTACCTCGCATCCGAATTACGCCTTTCCTTCATTCTTGATTCGTTTGACTCGCTTTCTTCCCCAAGCTTTCACCTAGCTTGCCAAGCGTTAAACTATCATTGTAATTGTAAGATGGTTAGGTTAGTCATAATCATTTACAACTAAACCATCCTACACTTTTATGTCGAAATTATCATTCGATCATACACTTGGTCGGTTTGACTTTTTAAAGTCAATCGACTTATCGACTTATTCAATGCACATTTGTTCTATTGAATTTCACTTAGGCATTTTGACAAACGCCTTGTGGGCATATTTTTACACATTTACAACTAGTTCATAACTAGTTATTTTTACTAAGATTAACATCAAAATTCAGCCTTTACCATAAATGATCAAATACTCAACTTGCAAATTTGTTCAAGTTTCTTACTTCAACTATCATTTATGATAATTTCTAGCACTAACATATCATCACCTTCACCATAACATAATTAACCCATTTCATGGCAACTATGAACATATACCAAAACTCATAATTTGTTCAAGTATCATTCCCAATACTACCATCCATGATGGTTTCAAACATGTTTATCTCATTAGCTTCATCATATAATCAAAACCCACTTGATAATCTACTTGTTCATCATTTAGAAGTAACCTACATCAAGTATTTCATAATCTCATCATATCTAACGAAATTAGGCATACATAAACATCTAATTTCATCTTTGGATCATAATCCATCAGTTTATTCGCAAGTAACCTACTTGTATCGAATTTCAACTTTAACCAATCTAGGTTTTGTGACATACCTTATGATCCCCATGACCCGGTGATCATTTTTATGCGTTCATGCAGTGATTTAGGGCTTGTATCGAGCTTCAATTTGATGATTTGTTGAGATTAGGGTTTGAGCTCCATGGGAGCTTCCTCCTGGCCCTCTGGTCGATCAAACACACCATTGTGTGTGTGTGTTTTTAATTTTTTTTTTATAAATGTTTTCATTAAAACACTTTCTAAATTACCCACCTTTAGCCCCTCATGTTTTGGTTTGTTATTAAGTAGGCTACAACCTACTTATTTATCACTTAGCCACATACTAGTAACTAGGTTAATTATCCCTAGTTAACTTAATAGGTTCGGGAAGTTATAACCCGTTATATTTTAAGTCCCGTTAACTCGGGCCTTTCATAACTTTATTTTCTCTTGAAAGTTCTTATTCGCTTTTTGATTAATATTAGGATTATTTATTTAAATCCTAATATTTACTGGGTTACTTTTACCACTAACGGTATTTTACCCGTCTTTTAGCATTAACGAGGTTTGATTACCCAAACCCATTTTCGGGGTGTTACAAGTCTACCCCCCTTAAGGAGGTTTCGTCCTCGAAACCTTTTCTTACATAGTTCATTGAGTTTTAAACCCAATGTACATAAATTGAGTAACCTTCTAAGCATTACTCACACTTTGACCATTTGTTAGTGTTACCAGACAAATTTGGTAACATCTTTTAATTACACAACATATGTATCATTTATGCGAATTAACGCAACTCAGGATAACGCCATCTTGTTATTTCGACTCGTTTGATTAACTTCGAGAAATCCATCACCTTTATACTTTCGGATTATTTGTGAATCCGTTATTTTCACCCATTTGAATGTTTCTAGTGAGATCTTTCACTTTTTACAAACAGACTCTTTCCCTTACGAACTTATTCATTTGGTTTATTCATACAGCATTCGCCGCAAAATGAATTTTCCTGATTTTATCTTATTTATTTAGCACTATCTAGATGTGTTATTAACGAAATTCTACAAGGCATATACCACATACCTCTTCACAACCCATTCCCAGGGTTCTCTTGTCTTTAATGTTTTAACGCTTATAACCCCTTGCATAGGTTTATTAATAATTTGCGTTTTTATTTATTCAGTTCGCGCTCACTTACATTAGCAAGCGTTGCTCTTTATTTAACTCATTTGACTTGTTCATGTGAAATTTCATTACCCATAGATGTCAAACTTCAATCTTTGTTCGACCCGTTCAAATTTAAAATAGTTGAACATTATTCATCAAAACTTCTATTTACCTCATCTTGTCGTCTTTTAGTCATGACTTAAAATCCAAGTCTCTTAACTTTCCATCCGAGTTCCCGTTTCTTGGTCTACGCATGTGTTTAAATCCTTACCCACCAACCGGGTGTTTTACCGAAGTCGTTATTATTGTAACCCTTACGGTATACATTATGACTTCGTTTCGCTTTTATGTTCCTCCTTTGTCCTCGAGTTTGACGTCTTACATAAACGTCCCGTTTAGAGATATATTCGCATTTTTCCGGGTTCGAGTGTAAGTACACTCCCTCCCAATGCATATCTTGATCATTCTACATGTTTATATTCTTCGGGTTCGAGTGTAAGTACACCCCCTCCCAATACATGTCTACATCATCTTACATGTTTGCATTTTCCGGGTCCGAGTGTAAGTATACCCCCTCCCAATGCGTACCTTAATTATTTTACATGTTTCTTTGTCCCTTCTTTCGGGCTCATTATTCTAATGTAATACGCTTCCGTCAACCGGATGTGCGTTTACATTATTATCAATTACTTTGCTCATTTGATTCATTTGGGTACTTTTTAAGTTAGTCCCAATCACCCCGCCCTTACTACATCGGATGTAAATGTGTCTGCTATAAGAAACTCATGGTATCATATGTCACCACTTACTTGGCCAGAGTAAGCGGTTAACACTTGACATACACGACCTTTTTATAGTTTTCACATCACGCCCTATGTAAGTAACGTCTCTATTTGGTTTCTCTTGGAAATAATATCCCGGATAGATTTTCTATTCGGGCTTTTCCAAGTTTTAATCTACATATGCAACTTTCAACCTCTACGTATTTGTTGCATATTACTATTCACGTAATAACTTAAGATGCGCACCTGTAAGTGCTTGCCCTAACGGGCTTTTTATGTCGTTAACCTTGTTCGCGATCATCACGTAATTTAGGTCCTTGATGAGTATGCTCCTCTTGTCATACTTCGGACCGCTCCTCTATCATATCCTCAATTTGTTCAACTCTTGCCATCTTTGAATGCATGTGTCCTTCAATCAAGACATTCACAAAAGTTAGTAATGTCAACTTTTACTAAATGCCCGTATCATAATACAAGGCTTTTCTACTATACGTGTTAACGCACGTAATTTTTTTGTTAACTATATCTATTATTAAATTGAGGTATCGTATATTACACGATAGCCTTATGTGTCGTTTACAACACTTTAGCATACTAATCTATTAACATACATGTACTTACCGGAATTGCGATCAAGCCTCGAACCGAACACCAATCTTTATTAAGAGCATAAGGTTTAAGTCCAAGCATAGTTTTCCCACCATACTTGAATCTCTTAAACCAAGGCTCTGATACCAACTTGTAACACCCTTGTTCATTTTATACAATATTTCGTATAAAAGCGTATTTATACGATTATACATACATAAGAAAATACGAATTACAAAAACACTTTAACATTTCTACATTTTGTGTTTAAAACGTCTTTCAAACGTGTCAACTAAAATAATGCGGAAGCTTGATTTCTTGATTGTGTTCGGTTCTTTGTTCAACTTGATCATCATCCGAAGTTCCAAATTATACCTGCATTTCATAAACCATGAAATGATTAGTTATACGAGCTTAAAATGGGTTTAGAACAAGTCCGGATACGAAAACGGACAAAAGAATTAAATTTGCCAACTTTGGGGTCTCACGCGGGCCGCGTCAGAGACACCTTAATCTCACGCGGGCCGCGTCACATCGTCGCGTGTCGCGACGTATTTCATGTCAGCCGTCGCGTGGCGCGACAGATAAGGTTTTCCAGCGAGTTCAGATCTATGTCCTGCATTTTCAGCAACGTTAAATTTTACGGAAACGGCCATAACTTCTTCGTTATTGATCCGTTTTACCCGATTCTTTTTCCTACGCGACCGTAATTTAATTCTCCATCTAATGGAGTTGAAATCCAACATCCTACATAATAAAATTTCAGACTTTTAACTCTTCGGCTTATTACCTTTTTTTTATCAACTTTTGACCCGTTCGCGATTTCATCATCAAACGTATTTGTGGCCCTTGTTTCTTCTATAAACATGTTATTATGACTATTTCCTATTATACAAGGTTAAATTCACGGGTCATTACACATTCTTAGCCCGTTTCGCTAATACTTCTATTTTGACCCGTTAAGGGTATTTAGGCATATTTTGATCATGAAACGCTTTCATTCGTTTCTAGCGTTATTACACAACGTTCCTTATCAAGTAATCTTCCACCACAACTATATTTGTGGTGGACTTAATGAGGTGATCTATATAATCCGAGTTTTTCTCGTCAGATTGCTAATTTACGACAAAGACTTATATAGAGTCATTTGACCAAAGGTTTTCATCTTTCGCTTCTTATACTTATTCTAATTATTTATTTGATCATAAAACTCGTTTCAAAACTACCTTTAAAGGTCGTTTGTCCAATTTAGCTTATAAGGGCGTTTTAGTCCGTTTAGCTAATCATTTACGATGAAGGACTTTTGAAAGTATATTTGACCCATAATCCCTCTTTTAACCTATGATTTTGTTTGAAAAGTCATTAAGCTTTCCAAACGCAATGTTCATTGTTTAAAACATTCGGTTTACTTATCAAGTAACCAAATGTTTATTTTGACTTCTTTCAACACTCTTTGAGCCACATATTCTAAATGAGTGTTACCCTTTTTCACATACCTGGCGCGGATCAATATATTGACCCGTTTTTAATACCTTGCTTTTATAACCGCTAATCCATAGCTTTGCTAATACCCAATTGACATTTACTCCTGAAATAATATAACTCGACAATAATCATTAGTCGTTATTGTCAAAAGGTGATATCATCACCTTTGATATCACCTTTTGACCCATTTGGTCTAAGTGACCGATTATGTTGGCGAGATGATATTTATTACCATCTCATCCATACGACTCGCTCCGGTTTACACCGCGCGGTCATTTCACTTATTAATCGTCTCTTAACGCTTTATTAGCCTATCATGATTTACATCATACCGTGCCTTTCAAAACCAAAAGTTATGGTCGACGTGTGACCAATTTACCGTTTAACCCTTATTGTTTGTTTTGGTTTACCCTATAAGGTAACCATTCAAAAGTTTCATTTTCCATTTATCATAAACTGATCGAATTACCGATTTTAACTTCTTTTAAACCATCGACTTGGTTTCTTGTCATACTCGACTACCTTGTTCCGTGCGTCTATACACCGGATCATCATACCGCAATTATGTAATTATCTTATTCGTAACTAATACGATAAGAGAATGTTCTAAACATAAGACTAGTGTAAGCCATACTTACCTCGCATCCGAATTACGCCTTTCCTTCATTCTTGATTCGTTTGACTCGCTTTCTTCCCCAAGCTTTCACCTAGCTTGCCAAGCGTTAAACTATCATTGTAATTGTAAGATGGTTAGGTTAGTCATAATCATTTACAACTAAACCATCCTACACTTTTATGTCGAAATTATCATTCGATCATACACTTGGTCGGTTTGACTTTTTAAAGTCAATCGACTTATCGACTTATTCAATGCACATTTGTTCTATTGAATTTCACTTAGGCATTTTGACAAACGCCTTGTGGGCATATTTTTACACATTTACAACTAGTTCATAACTAGTTATTTTTACTAAGATTAACATCAAAATTCAGCCTTTACCATAAATGATCAAATACTCAACTTGCAAATTTGTTCAAGTTTCTTACTTCAACTATCATTTATGATAATTTCTAGCACTAACATATCATCACCTTCACCATAACATAATTAACCCATTTCATGGCAACTATGAACATATACCAAAACTCATAATTTGTTCAAGTATCATTCCCAATACTACCATCCATGATGGTTTCAAACATGTTTATCTCATTAGCTTCATCATATAATCAAAACCCACTTGATAATCTACTTGTTCATCATTTAGAAGTAACCTACATCAAGTATTTCATAATCTCATCATATCTAACGAAATTAGGCATACATAAACATCTAATTTCATCTTTGGATCATAATCCATCAGTTTATTCGCAAGTAACCTACTTGTATCGAATTTCAACTTTAACCAATCTAGGTTTTGTGACATACCTTATGATCCCCATGACCCGGTGATCATTTTTATGCGTTCATGCAGTGATTTAGGGCTTGTATCGAGCTTCAATTTGATGATTTGTTGAGATTAGGGTTTGAGCTCCATGGGAGCTTCCTCCTGGCCCTCTGGTCGATCAAACACACCATTGTGTGTGTGTGTTTTTAATTTTTTTTTTATAAATGTTTTCATTAAAACACTTTCTAAATTACCCACCTTTAGCCCCTCATGTTTTGGTTTGTTATTAAGTAGGCTACAACCTACTTATTTATCACTTAGCCACATACTAGTAACTAGGTTAATTATCCCTAGTTAACTTAATAGGTTCGGGAAGTTATAACCCGTTATATTTTAAGTCCCGTTAACTCGGGCCTTTCATAACTTTATTTTCTCTTGAAAGTTCTTATTCGCTTTTTGATTAATATTAGGATTATTTATTTAAATCCTAATATTTACTGGGTTATTTTTACCACTAACGGTATTTTACCCGTCTTTTAGCATTAACGGGGTTTGATTACCCAAACCCGTTTTCGGGGTGTTACAGTTCGATAGACCGTTTCACTAACTATTACAAATTCAGCGTAAAATAAATCTAATCTATTCGACAAGCATCGGACACAAAATCTGCATCAACAATACATCTTAATAAATAACCATTAATGTTGTAAATAGTAAAAAAATTAAATGTTTCAAACCATGAGTAATATAAGATTGCCAAATAATGAGACTAGGAATCCATAGATTGTTGGAACTACCAAATTGCCGGTTGTGGATGTCGCTATAGGGCTTGGAGCCGGAGCCCATGTTTGAGGTAGAACGGTGATGACAAGCTTCATGTTTCTCGACTCGCAATGCTTTCCGACACCACAAATGTACCATTTCCTTCCCGGGGTTTGAAGGGGGATGATGTCGTGTCCACTTGTCATGATTCCGTTGGAAGCTGAAGTGCTACATTGTTGGAAACCAGTGCCGTTGACTTTTGCGACAGTGTGGGCACCAGCCGCATAGTTGAATACTGCATCAAGAGAATCGTAAAGGATTACATTAAACATCTTGGAAACGGGAAATGTACGAAATTGTATTACACTAGGTCAATAGTTCATAACTCAGAATTAACGGCTGAATTTTTGCGACAGAATTTAAAATGACAACAAAATTGGCAAGTGTATCCAAGTCTGTGCCAAATCAGGATGGTTGTAAATGTATCGCAAAACAAGGCAGTCACACGTATATTCATATAGAGACGGCTTTTGAGTTGCTAAATCCGGTCACAGAAAGATTAGCGACCATGATTTCGCGTGTCAAAATCAGTTGTAAGAGTATTTTAACGACTAATTTGCAACCAGATAGGTCGTTGCAAATACCTGTTTTTGTAGTAGTGTCTAAATAAATGACGGTGATATATAAGTTATATATAACATGCCAAGGGTATTCTCCGACGAAGAATACTTTGTCCTTGGCCCAAGTTTGATAATCAAAGTCGAGTTTCCAACCATTTTCATCCCCAACGATGTATTCCTTAGCATAGATTGATGTCGCAAGAACAAAAAATGTTGCTACGAAGCTAATGCTCATACGGGATGTGGTCATTTTGAAATAAATTTGGGATTTCTAATCAATATTTGTATTTAAAAACACATAAAAAAATTAAACAATTTCGTTAAGAGGATGAAACAATTACTACACGGTTGCTGATTATTTATACTTTAACATAGAAGTGCAAGCTGGTTAAAAGGGTACCGGCGATAGACGGCAATGATATTGTGGATTTGGTCTTACTTGTGTGCTTGATTGCCAACAAAACAAATAAAAAATGTTGTTATAATCACTATTTTTTATGTTATAAACTTATTACTTAAAAAAGAACAAACTTTTATCACATAATCTATCTAGGATTTTAGGGTGGTATTAATTTTTTTAGATCCGAACTTCCAATGTTTTTTTAACTATCCATCGTTGTTGGTTGTTGACTTTCGGTTAAAGCATTGTAGCACTACGAATATCCATCATTGTAGATGTGTTTTCAATATTTGAGAACAAATAAAAAAAAAACATTAACAACCCAAACCGCAATGCGTGGTGGAAGTTGTCTTTGGCTTCATCCAATTCGAACCAACGATGCCACATACCGCAATTTATGGTTTTTGTAACTATAAAGTTCAATCGCAACCCGACACCATTCCCAAGACACAACCCCCACCATCCAAAGTCAATCGTAGAAGCGTGAGGAAAGGGGGCGCGTCTAATGCTCCTCTAAACTGGACCGCCGAAGAGGAAGATGCGTTGGCTTGCACTTCGGTCGTCGTATCACAGGACCCAATCATCAATAATGCCCAAAAAAGTATGGCATTCTGGGAGAGGGTCATGGCTAAGTTCAATTCGCTCTATTCATGTGTTGGGATTGAACCTTACAGAGGAACAGATAATGTAAAGCCAAAACCAGGTCACAACAGAGGATTCACAATAAACAGTAGTTTATACTCTGCTCTCCCTTTGATAGTGAATTATAACATCTGATGGTCTATAACTGCTGCTCATAATCAACTGTTGTGCCATTTCAACTGCTGATATAATCTTAAAGACTGCTGAAGACAAACTCTGTCGCTCTATCTACTGCTGTCTCTCAAGTGCTGCTGAAGACACAAACACTGCTCATTCAAGGACTGATCACCTTTGAAGAAAGCACTGATGTTGTTGTTAAGCATCAGTGCTTAGGCTACAACAGTGGAACGTGAAGTAGTTGTTTTCTCATGTTTTGTATTGTATTTATAATCAGTTGTTAGGACATCAGTAGTTGTGTAAGGTCAGTAGATACAGGTTGTTAGGCTGTTAGACGTCGCTTTCATGGTGACGTCAGCTGAGATTCCTCAGTGGTTTGGTTTGCCTATAAATGTAACAGTACCCTGTACTGTTACATTTGATTGACTGAGCGGGTTCTTCTCCTCATGTCTAATCCTTTCATCTTGTGTGCAACCAACCTTGGGGAATCAGGCTGAGGGGGAGTATAGTTTGTAAGCTTATTCTGTAATCTTTTGCTTTTGATTTGTAAATCATTCGACTCAATGAGAAGCAATTGTTTATCAAACTACTCTTTCCTTTGATTGTGTTTACAAAGTTTGTTTCCATTTCCGCTGCACTTAAACTGTTCTTATCTATTTGATTTGTTCAAAATATACAAACAAACACAAACATGAGAGCCTCCGATCCTAACAATTGGTATCAGAGCACGGACAGTCAAATTCGATCTAACAATCAATTTGACATAATAGTTCAGCTCAAAATTCATTGATACTAAGGTTGGTTGTATTTTGTTGAAAAACAGAGTACCGATTAAATCATGTTCAAAATGGTTTTTCAAAAATTCTGTAAATCAACCAAGATGTCATATGACACACAAATTTCACACAACATGTAAATTCATGGACAAGACACTCATGATTTCTAGATCTGAAAGCAATATCTGATTAAACCATGAGATTATTCTTATTTTCCAAATTAATTTCGATTGTTGATGTGTAATTTGTGATGTTTTTATTAAAATGCTAAAGTATGAACCTCAGATTTACAAAAACCTATGTATTAAAACTTTAGTCATTCGAATCTTATGTATTGAATCTTAGTGTTTTTGGTAATTTAAAAAGAGGGAAATTAAAACTTTAGTCATTCGAATCTTATGTATTGAAAAACAGGTTGAGTGTCCTCTAAAAGGACCAAAATCAATTGTGTTAAGAATACATTAAGAAAATCAGCAGTCAAGTTATCCAGATCATGAGTAATGTGAAATTTGGCATAAGCATGTGCAAATATGACCAAATCTCTCAAAACATTGCTGAAAATGATTTTGGAATGAGCATTTTTCCCTTGATAAAACCTTCCAGTAAAAGTTTCAATACTCTTCTATGGAAAGGGTAAAAAGGGAAAGAAGAAAAATTACAAAAACTCAAAAGTGTGTTTATCTCAAAACTTTTGAAATCAAAAGAAAAGAGTATAAACATAAAACACTTAAGAGTCCAAAATTGGGTGAATAATGGTCATCAAGCAACTGTGTGCTTTCATCAATTCCGGGAAATTCAGGTAACAAAAGTATCACCAGTGATTAAACTTACAAAGAGGACTAGACAAAATTTTTCAGTGTCATCACATGGTAACAAAGTCTATGACAGGACTTTCAGAACTTATGTGTACATGTCTCCTCATTTTAGCAATCAATTGACAAGGAAATGGTCTCAAAACAGTGGTTATTCAAATCATTGACCATTCTCATAAGACTTGAGAATGATATGACTATGAGTTTTATTAAAAATATACCAGATCCTTTTTGATGTCATTTTCATAATAACCTTTAAATTTTTTTTGTAAAGGTTTTTCTCAATAAAACAGGATATATTATTCTCCATTTTTTATGAGAATGATATATTTTGAACTTCTACTTGTTTTTTTTATATAGTAAAAGTTTCAATTCCTGTCAGGATGTAGATCCCTTATATTTTTTTTCTTAGGGTGATATTGTCCTTGAAAATAGATCAAAAGGAGATGGTGAAATAAGTTAAGGTCATTTCAAACTCAAGTTTCCTTCACAGATCAAAGTTTAATTGCTAATAGACCTTAAAATACTTGACTACTCATGTTTTATTCAAAAGGTTAGAACACAAAATGGGTGGTCAAAGTAAAAGGTTATCTTCATCTGGGATACTCATCCACTGTCAAGATCTATACAATGTTTAAAACCTGAAATAAATGGGTGGTAAAACCTTGAATGCAAATCCCTGAAAACTCTGCTAATATGTTAATTTTGATAATTTGCATCTAAAATGTGTTTTGTCAAGTTTGTCATTCTGCAGATAACTCATAATCACCATCAACAGATGTTGGACATGATACTGTGATATCACAGGACAAAATCATTTACTTCATCTGAGCAGCAGATGTACAAAACAGCTGTTAAAGCTCATCCACTGATATACCAACAGTTGCTGACCAAATTAACCTTCTAATCCTTACCATTAATCCTTCTCAAACCACTGCTGATAAAAATCCATCAAAAATGGATAATACATCATTTGGTGCTACCTCAACAGTTGTTGACTAAAGTAGCCTTAAAACCCCTGCTTACTTCCACAACCACTGTTGATAAAAATCTACTGACTGTGGATAAAAATCAACACTGGTCATCACAAATTCCTTTTATTCCTCCATTTTCACCTTCAAACAGCTGTTGGATCATTAAAGTCACCAACAGTTGTTAGCTCAGATGATTCACATATGTAGCCTCACCTTTTGAACATAAGTTCCATCTTAAACCTAATCCATGTTTCCATTCACTTGACAACATTAATTAAAAGGGATTCTTATAAAAAGTTTATCCCAAAACCTTTGTCTTCTTCTTGACTATCTACCATTCCATCAACATGTCATGTACCTTTGAGGCACTTAAAGACAGAAAGTTGGGTAATTGACAAGGAAGAGGAGCTTCAACAGTTCAAAAACATTGCATATGTTGGAGCATTGTTGTCAAGATGTGTGTTACTTAAAAAAAAAAAAAAAAAAAGAAGGGCAATTGTTGCAGAACCACTGCTCTGAAGATTACTATGAAAATACAACATGCTGAACAACCCAAATATCCATCATCTCACAATATGTTATTGGATTTTGATATAAAATGCTCAAAAGATTGTTTTTATGCAGGGCAGTCAAGTAGCTAAAATATATCATCAAAAATTCAATATCTCACTCCATCATCACATGACATCAGACACCACCTTGTGGGGGATTGCTATAAAAAGGTTTGATTTTATCTTTAACATGTCCATCCTAAAGATCAGTCAGTAGATGTACAAACTTAAGAATTGGATTCATCTACTGTTAAAAACTTGATCCCTATGATTGGAGTGCTAAACATGGATTAAAGCAAGCTTTCTTGTGTTCCATGTGTAAATAGCATAAAAATGTTTTTAGAAAAATAAAAATCACCTTAAAAAATAGTTTTAAATTGAATTTTTCAAATAAATCCTCAAAGTCTGTTCAAAGCACTGATGGCATTAAAACTCTGTTAAATAGTAAAATCTATCCACTGCCAAAGTGTATCCTCTATTTGTGCAAAACACTGATTTACAACAGAGGTTACACGTGGACAGATGTTATTCAACAGTTGTGTGGATCAGATGCCATCATCACTTTTTCAAATAAATGGCCTTACACCTGAAAACATTTACAAGGCTATCAAAAAATTTCCAAAACAAAAGCAGAGGTACCTGAGCAGATTTTAGCAGCTACCACTGCTCCTCAGATATCTGCTGCTGAGCCCACTGCTCAAGGTGATCACAGCAGTAACACAACTGCTGTGAAACCCACACCTAAAACCACCAAAAAGACCAAAAAGAAATCAACCAAAAAGCCCACCAAACCTACAATAAAGGCAACTCTGGAAGATGAGATCCCGGAGCAACTGCCAGTGACAACACAAAAGTCACTAGAAACCACTGCTGCTACTTCCTCACAGCAGATGGTAGAAAGGTCTCAACCCATGCCTAAAACTCCTCCTGCTTCTTCACAAAAAGAACAGGTTGTAAGCACAGGGACGCCATCTTATGAAGCAATGGATTCACTTGAATCTAACTTCCACAGCCCTCCTCCCGGGGCAAATTCTCTTTCATCCCATATCCTCACTTCACAAATACCACCATCAATAATGACCTTGTTGCATGCTTTGGATATAACTCAGACATAAATCAGTTCCTCTCAACCACCTATCACAGAGCGTACACTCCAACAAGTGACTGAGTCTGATGCTTATACCTTTGCTATCCCAGCAACAACTGAGGAGGTTACACCCCTTGAGTTATAAGTAACTCTTGGTGGTAGTTCAAGTGAAGCAGCTACTACAAGTGCTGAACCCACTGGTTTGCACTTGGACAGTAGTTTCATCAATAAGACTTCCTTGAAGGCAATTTCTTCACTGAGAACTCTTGTGTATCCAGTCTTCACTGGTTCACTAAAAAGCGTTTTTCATTATGAAGAAAGAAGTCCCCAGTACCAAGACAAAGGGGCAACAGTGGATGATTGTTGGGATACACTTCCTCAATCAACCACTGTTACAACCACTGTTAGTGGGAAATCAGATGACCCCATTAAGTTGGGTGATGGTTTATTGTACCAAGAATTGACGGCTAGAATTGATAAACTGGATACATCTGTTGCAGAAATCAAAGACATGCTGCAACAGTTGTTGAAAGCACAAACGGTACCATCCACTGCTGCACCATCTCCAACAGCTACTCCATCATCTGCTCCTACTCCAGATGAGCTGAGGAATTTATTTCAACCCCTGCACTATCTTCGAAAGAGTTGATGATGCCAAAAAGGGGGAGAAAAATGACTCTGAGGAAAATCTTTCAGTAACTTCTGATGAAACATCTGTCAAAGAAAAGGAAAAGGGAGGTGATGAAACCCTGAAAATTCAAAGCAGATGATGAAGATACACAAATGAGGATCGTTCAAAGTCATGTCAAATTCAGCTGGTCTCAAAACCACTGCTGATATTAAAAGTTAGTTCTGCAAAAAGTAAAAAGAAGAGGTTGGTACTTCATTAAAGAAGAGTCCTGTTAGAAAAACAAGGCAATCAACCACCACAGCTTCTAAAACTAAGCCAGTTACTACTTCAACCACAACTTCTGTTCCCACAAAATCACTTACACCTCCACCATTAACAACATCTGTCACTCAAACAACTGCCACCAATACCACATCAACACACACCACAACCACTGCCACATCTAAAACATCACAAACACCACAAACACCACCTGCTGCCATCCTTCATCAAAGAAGGAAACAAGCGGATGGATGCAGAAATATCAAAAGAAGAACAAGCTTGAGAAGAATATATCATGAAGATGGTTCTTTAGACACTTAGAGCAGAACTACAAGAAACAGCAAAAACTCAAGACACTGCTCAAAGTTGTCATCACCAGGCCTCAATCTCCAAACTCATCAAGCAAATAAATCTCTCCTAAGAAACCCATTGGATTCAAAAATACTAAAGTGGCTCTCTGATCAAAAGACCCACGTATTGACTTTGCTCAGATCCAATGGTGAAGTGAAGCATATATCAAGGGAAACAACACTTGGCCTGGGTGTTGAAGATTTGCAAGATCTCCTTGAGCTTACACTGTGCAGGGATGAGGATGATACAAGTTCCATTGGCTTTGAATTACAATTCAAAGGACAAGTTAGGGAACTTGTGATGGGTAAATAAAAATCCCGAATAATGAAGGGTTTTGGCATCATCTGTTCCAGGGGGAGATTGTTGGGATTGAACCTTACAGAGGAACAGATAATGTAAAGCCAAAACCAGGTCACAACAGAGGATTCACAATAAACAGTAGTTTATACTCTGCTCTCCCTTTGATAGTGAATTATAACATCTGATGGTCTATAACTGCTGCTCATAATCAACTGTTGTGCCATTTCAACTGCTGATATAATCTTAAAGACTGCTGAAGACAAACTCTGTCGCTCTATCTACTGCTGTCTCTCAAGTGCTGCTGAAGACACAAACACTGCTCATTCAAGGACTGATCACCTTTGAAGAAAGCACTGATGTTGTTGTTAAGCATCAGTGCTTAGGCTACAACAGTGGAACGTGAAGCAGTTGTTTTCTCATGTTTTGTATTGTATTTATAATCAGTTGTTAGGACATCAGTAGTTGTGTAAGGTCAGTAGATACAGGTTGTTAGGCTGTTAGACGTCGCTTTCATGGTGACGTCAGCTGAGATTCCTTAGTGGTTTGGTTTGCCTATAAATGCAACAGTACCCTGTACTGTTACATTTGATTGACTGAGCGGGTTCTTCTCCTCATGTCTAATCCTTTCATCTTGTGTGCAACCAACCTTGGGGCATCAGGCTGAGGGGGAGTATAGTTTGTAAGCTTATTCTGTAATCTTTTGCTTTTGATTTGTAAATCATTCGACTCAATGAGAAGCAATTGTTTATCAAACTACTCTTTCCTTTGATTGTGTTTACAAAGTTTGTTTCCATTTCCGCTGCACTTAAACTGTTCTTATCTATTTGATTTGTTCAAAATATACAAACAAACACAAACATGAGAGCCTCCGATCCTAACATCATGCCTCGAGAAGCATATCGCTCTATAGTTCAAAATACAAAGAAATGAAGACAAGGGTTGCCAAGTTTTGAGGTATTTACCATAACAACTACAAAAGCCACAAAATTGGAAAAAGCAACGTCTAGAACTTCGCACTTGAAAATACCATGAGCATAACAACAGTCTAGTTATCAAACATCTACCCACTTAGAAAGTTCTCCAAAATAGCTCAAAGTTTGCGGCGATACCTGAAATGCGACAATCCAGCGGTTCAAAAAGGAAGACGTCGGAGACACCTAGCCACACGCGTAATGAAGCTTTGGATTGTTTCGTGGATCTCAACAATGACGTGGGCGAATTACCACATGAACCACAATACTTGATCGAGAGAGATGAATTGTCTCTCCTTTTTTCGAATTCCATTTTTCTTGTGTTAGAATTATCCGCAAACAGTTTTGCTTGATTTTGCAACATTTATATAGTTTTGTTGGATTGGAACCAACAAAATGAAAGTGTACTAATTTTAACGTTATTTTACTAATTTCGTGAAAATAGCGTTAAAAATGGGGGATGATTAATCATGCATCATGTGGTGGCGTTGATAGCCCAAAGACAAGGGAGTACATGCACTAATCGGCCTTTGTCTTAATTGCTGCTGAGTGTTAGGTACCTAATGTCTAAGCCTTGATGCAAAACTACTATCAAGCCGGGGGTCTCACTGGAAGCAGCCTCTCTATTCCTACGGGGTAGAGGTAAGGTTGTCTACATCTTACCATTCTTAGACCTTACCTTAGCTTTGCTGTTGATGAGATTTACTGAGTATCATGATGATGATGATCATGATGTTGGATTGGAACCAAATAATCAATTAAGAAAGAAGTCATATTAGGTATATCAATCATCTTCCAACGGATACAAGATACTTGAATAAACATACATCTCAACAAATAATTAACCAATGTTGAAAAACATAAAACATTAATGCTTTAAACCAAGAGCAATAAGAAACTGCCGAATAATCCAACTACAAATCCATAGATAGTTGGTACCGCCAACTTGCCCGATGTGGATGTCGCTATCGGGCTTGGAGCAGGAGCCCATGTTTGAGGTAGAACGGTGATGACAAGCTTCATGTTTCTCAACTCGCAGTGCTTTCCAACACCACAAATGTACCATTTCCTTCCAGGGGTTTGTAGGGGGACAACATCCCGTCCACTTGTCATGATTCCATTGGAAGCTGAAGTGCTACATTGTTGGAAACCGGTGCCATTGACTTTCGCAACGTTGTGTGCACCAGCCGCATAGTTGAATACTGCATAAGAGAATTGTAAAGGATTACATTTACTAAACGTCGTGGGAACGAGAAATGTATGATTTTGCGACCGAAAATGGTCGCAAAGATTGCGACAGAATTTAAAACTGTCACAAAAGTAGTGGCAGTATCCAAGTGACAAGTTGGTTGCAAATTATGGCCCTCACAAATTGGTCACAAATATATAAACTGTTTTTTTAGTTGCGCTAAAACAGGTCCCAAAATATACTTGCGACAGATTGCGAATGTCAATTTTGGTTGCAAAAATATTTGTTACCGATTTGCGACCAAGTTGGTCGTTGTTTTGCAATAATGGATCTAAATAAAATGACGGGGATATATAACATACCAAGGGTATCTCCGACGTAGAAAACTTTATCCTTGGCCCAATTTTGATAATCAAAGTCGAGTTTCCACCCATTTTCATCTCCGACGATGTAATCCTTCGCAGAGATTGAAGTCGCGAGAACAAAAATTGTGGCAATGAAGACGATGCTCAAACGGGATGTGGCCATTTTGAAATAAATTTGCGAGTTCTAATTATAAAGTTGTATAAAAACTCAGAGAAAAATTAATGAATTCGTTAAGAAGATGAAATAATTGCTACACGGTTGCTGATTATTTATAGTTAACATAGAAGTGCAAGCTGGTTAAAGGTTACCGGCTGTAGACGGCAATGGTATTGTGGATTTGGTCTTAATTGTGTGTTTGATTGCCACATAAACAATTAAAAAAAGTTTTGTTTTTATTACGTTCCTTTGCATGTTATAAACTGTGGTAAGTTTTTTTTTTAACAGCAAAGAATCTCACGTGTAAACTCACCCTACCGGGGGCTATGTCCAAGGTCGACTTCTTGACTGTCATGAGACGTGCCCCCTGATGCGCGGGAACTTGATAGAATCTGTAAACCCTCACCCCCCCCCCCCCCCCCCCGGTCAGGTTCGAGCACGGGATTAAAACCCTGATTCGTCCGTTCACCCAGATGTCCTTCGAAAATGACCAAACGAAAATCGAACCTGAGTCTCCACTAGAGAGAGTATGTCTTTTGACTACTAAGTTAATTCTTGTATAAATTATGTTTTCATAATAAAGATATTTTGATATTTTGAGTTTTTCTTTTATTTAATCTAAATACGTGTGAATCCTAATCTTCTATCCATTTTAATATTTTAGTAATTTAGATATAGTCATGGATTTTGATATTTATCAAACTCACCACCCGTTTCCGACACCAGAAATAGAGCGGGCTTTCTTTTTGTAAGTGTTTCTCAGAACCATCGTCATCACCGCAACTACCACTACCCAGCACTATTAGCCACCCTCAAAACCCCCAACCTTTCTGTAAAATCGTGAAAAACCACCACCACTACTGCTTTCCCACCACCTTCAACTGCCACACATCTCCACCCTTTTGCGTCTGCAACCCCACGCCGCCACCCAGAAAGGTTGGGGTTTTTAGGGTGGCTGATGGTGGTGGGTTGTGACAGTGTTGTAAAAATCGCGACTAAGCAGCAACGAGTCTGCGATTAATCGCTAGTCGACGTGTAACTGAATCAGTCCATTAATCGCTAGTTGGGCCTAGTCGGACCTAGTCGGCAAATAGTATACTTTGGTTCTTTACTAAGTTGGTCATAAAAAACTTGGGTCCTACTATTTACACTGAACTTTTTGCTATTTAAATCAAGTGATGTGACATTAATTAATTCAAATTTGTGTTTTTCTTTTATAACTTCCAAAATATAATGTTCTATAAAAAACAAATACTGTTTTATTATTAGTTTATTTTTATCTACGTTTTGATATAAGTTCTATAAAAAAAAACGGAGCCGTTTCAAATATAACGTCTTATAGGTCCTTATAAAATTTTATATTCCGTTTTGTATAACATTTATATCAAAACGTAGATAAAAATAAGCACACCACAAAAACGTATTCATTGTTCAATAAAACATTATATATCAAAAGTTATAAAAGAAAAACACAAATTTAAATTTATTAATATTACATGACTTGGTGTAAATAAAAAATTGGGTGTAAATAGAATCACCCAAAAATTTTCGTTTACACCCCTATACTTTAATCAGCATATTTTTTTTTTCTTTTTCTTTAACCAATATACACTTCTAACCCTAAACTATGATAAGGTTATCATCTAACCCATGTTTTGTCTTTTAAGGCAATTTTTTCTTACAATTCCTACCATAAACTTTAATAAATTTATCACACATGCCCTCAACTTCAATAAACTTCTTTTTTTTCTTTTCTTTTCCTTTTCTACTACCTCTGGACTTTAGAAAAAGCAACTTTTTTTTAAATTGTGATATCGTGAATTTTCTCCACGGTTTGTCCCTGTTTATATAAAGTTTCGAACAATGTCATCGTCCCTGCCGTGTCACGTTGGTATACATCAAGATTTTGTTTCTTATACAGATTCGAACGCTCTCCTCAATGTGCAGGATGGTGTTAACGTTTCGACATCATTTTTTCATAGTTTAACGTTGCTGCCACAACACGCGGCTTTCCATTACTAGTCATATATAACTTATTGATTAGCAAATTCAGAAGAAAAAAATAGAAAAAACACGTCAATTTAGTGACAAGTTCTATTTGCGACCATTGGTGCTAATGTTGACGGGCCAATTTAGTGACTGATTTAAAAACTACCATTGTTGTGATGAATTTTGTAACATTTTTGTAGTTTTGTAGGATAGGAACCACTGAACCAAATGATTAATTAAGAAAGAATTCTTCTTCATATATTAGGTATATCAACCATCTTCAAACGGAACAACATTTGAATAAACATACATCTCAATATATAACCAATAACGTTGGAAAACATAAAACCTTACATTCTTCAAACAAATAGCAATAGCAGACTGCCGAATAATGCAACTACAAATCCATAGATAGTTGGTACTGCCAATTTGCATGATGTAGATGTCGCCATAGGGCTTGGAGCCGGAGCCCATGTTTGAGGTAGAACAGTGATGACAAGCTTCATGTTTCTCAACTCGCAATGCTTTCCGACCCCACAAATGTACCATTTCCTTCCTGGGGTTTGTAGGGGGACGACATCCTGTCCACTTGTCATGATTCCATTGGAAGCTGAAGTGCTACATTGTTGGAAACCGGTGCCGTTGACTTTCGCAACGTTGTGAACACCAGCAGCATAGTTGAATACTGCATCAAGAGAATTGCAAGGGATTACATTTATTAAACGTCTTAGGAACGAGAAATTTACGATTTTGCGAGCAAAAATGGTCGCAAAGATTGCAACAGAATTTAAAAGTCACAAAAGTAGCGACCACATCCAAGTCACAGATACAAACAAAGTGGTTTCTTAGTTGCTAAAACCGGTCGCAAACAGATTGGTAACAGATTTTGCGAAGTTTTTTGTTCCCGATCTGTGACCAAATTGATCGTTGCAAATACCCAGTTTTTTAGTTGAAAATCTAAATAAAATGACGGGGATATATAACATACCAAGGGTATCTCCGACGTAGAAAACTTTATCCTTGGCCCAATTTTGATAATCAAAGTCGAGTTTCCAACCATTTTCATCTCCGACAATGTAATCCTTCGCAGAGATTGAAGTCGCGAGAACAAAAATTGTGGCAATGAAGACGATGCTCAAACGGGATGTGGCCATTTTGAAATAAATTTGGGCAATATTTCTGTTAAAAACTCAGAGCAAACTAAATAAATTCGTAAAGCAGATGAAATAATAGCTACATAGCTACACAATTGCTGACTCTTTATACAATTTTCGAGTTAACATAGAAGTGCAAGCTGGTTAAAAGGGTACCGGCGGTAGACGGCAATGATATTATGGATTTGGTCTTAATTGTGTATATGATTGCCACACAAACAATAAAATAGGTTGTTTTGATTACTATTTTTTTATGTTAGGGTAAAAAAAAATGTTTTCATTACTATTTTTTTATGTTAGGGTAATCTGTTTGGGTAAAAAAATGTTTTGATTACTATTTATTTTTTTTATGTCATAGACTAATTACTTTTTTTTTTTGAACGGCAAATTTGGATCACTGACGGACCACTCGAGTATCATCGTGCCATTAGCGAAACCACCCGATCATCTCCATCTCCACTAGGCATAATGCTTATACACCAATTCAGAAGGAAACCCAATAAATATGGGAAAAACTCCCTTGTGAGAATCGAACCCAGGACCTAGTGATCTAAAGTTTTATCTCACCCCTAAGATACCACTAGGCTATAAAGCCATGGGTATAGACTAATTACTAATCAAGTCGCTCCTAAACCATTTAAGATCAGTTTGGTCAAAACTTGAATCGAGTTAAAGTTAGATAAGCTCAAGTCTAAATTAGTGCTCATTTAAAAAAAACGAGTCCACGCATCAAATTTTTATATTAAACTTACTAGACTTACACGTATAAACAAGCCATGTGAGGCTAGCCCACTTGTTAGAGACACATGCCTCTTAGACTATGTGTAATGGTGAGGTATGTGGTTCGGTCTTTTTCGACATGTGACGTCCACATCATCAAAGCCTGAAAAATGGGTAAAATGAAGTAGTGGGGATGCATGTCAAATTAGTGGGTTTGGAATTGAAAAAATAAATAAATATATTTGATTGGTTAACAAAAAGTCCAACCAATGTCTTTGTCACTCTCTTTAGCCCGTGGCAACGAGAGACGGCCAAAATTTGCACTTAACGAGATCAGAGGGCAATGGTGGCTTCGTGGTTGGCCCAACCACGAGCCACTACGCTCGGTTTTCGATAGGAGGTCTTAGGTTCTAACCTGAGCAAGATGAATAGTTTAGGATTTATTGGTGTGAAAACGGAACATTAATTGTTCAAGAAAACGAGTATAAACAAGCATGTTATTATATAAATAAAATAACTTATATTTAGTAAAATACAGTAAAGGCTAAAAGTGATAATTACCAAAGCAAAGAGAGTAGCAAAGCCGATGTAAAACTCCACCAACTTTGCTATTTAAGATATAATAATAATAATAATAATAATAATAATAATAATAATAATATGGAATAAAGGATTTTAATAACATCAACTATTAGTAATTGGTCGGTAGCAGCCACAATTACATAAATATCTACTTATGTTCCTACCTTTTAATATATTTTCTCTTAACGAGCCTTTTCTAACCCTAATCAGTTTTTTGGTGACATGGACGTTGACATGGTACAAACCTTTGTTATTTGATGAGGTGGCTACTTATGTGGCACTCTCGTCACCACCTCCACCACCACCCAACCACTGTCATCAGCCATCAGCATCACTTGCCACCACACAACACCATCGTCGTCGCTGCAACCACCACTATCAGCCGCCCTCAAAACCCCCAGCCTTTCTGAAAAATCGCGAAAAACCACCACCGCTACTGCTTTCCCGCCACCTTCAACTGCCACACACCTCTACCCTTTTGCATCTGCAACCCCACGCGGCCACCCAGAAAGGTTGGGGTTTTTAAGGTGGCTGATGGTGGTGGGTGGTGGCAGTCTTGTAAAAATTGCGACTAGGCGGAAACTAGTCTGCGATTAATGGCTAGTCGGCCTATAACTGAGTAATTTTTCGTTAATCAGTCCATTAATCGCTCGTTGGGCCTAGTCGGACCTAGTCGGCGAATAGCATACTTTCGTTCTTTACTAAGTTGGTCATAAAAAATTTGGGTCCTACTATTTATACTTAACTTTTTGCTATTTAAATCAAGTGATGTGACATTAATTAATTCAAATTTGTGTTTTTCTTTTATAACTTCCGAAATATAATGTTTAACCGAATATGGTTTTTTGATTATTTTATTTTTATCTACGTTTTGATATAAATTCTATAAAAAACGGAGTCGTTTCAAATATAACGTTTTATAAGTCCTTATAAAAGTTTGTATTCCGTTTTTTATAAAATTTATATCAAAACGTAGATAAAAATAAGCACATCACAAAACCGTATTCATCATTCAATAAAATATTATATATCGGAAGTTATAAAAGAAAAACACATATTTAAATTTATTAATATCACATCACTTGGTGTAAATAAAAAATGGTTGTAAATAGAAGCACCCAGAAATTTTCATTTACACCCCTATACTTTAATCAACATATTTTTTTCTTTATCTTTAATCAATATACACTTCTAACCCTAAACTATGAAAGGTTATCATCTAACCCCTATGTTGATACATATTATGTGGATACGGCTCGGTTCGACTCGACTACGAAGTGAAGGCCGTAGTCAAGATATCCTCCTATCTTGACTCGGTATGCTAATTACTTTGTATCGAACGATGTAAATGCAACTGCGTGTGTGCAGTTTGCATATTAGATTATGTTTATGTGTTTAGGTGTTATCTGTTTGTGTAACCCATTGACAAAGCCCAACATGATGAAGCCCATGGCCCAAGCCCAACATGTGACGAAATCCCTTGTGGCGAAATCCCCATGTGACGAAATCCCCATGTTGTCGAAATCCCCATATGTGACGAAATCACTGGATTTCGTCATAATGATGTATGTTCGTCGATGAGATTTCGTCGGCTACCTAATTTCGTCATTTTATGTTTGTATAAATACCCAGAGAACAGACAGAAACACTTAGAGAGAAGTCTGAATAGATTTCAGAGCGAACACACTGTAAACACACACACACTGAGAGTTTATAAGGATATCTTGTAAACACCGCATTGTAACCATTTCATAGCATTAATACATTGAGTGTTAATCGTTGAATCTTGTGTCTTACGTGTTCGTAACTTGGTTTAACTTACCCGTTTGGATTCCGCACTCTCGGGTTCATTGGAAAACAGGAATAGAGGTTGACTCGATCCTCCAGGTGGACCTACAATTGGTATCAGAGCATTGGCTCGATTCCTTGTTAAAACCAAGTTGTTTTCTTGTGATTTTAAAGATTTTAAAGTGTTTTTCTTGTATTTTGGAGTTTAAAATTCATACATGTTCTGGAAAATCAGCTTTAGGATCGTGAAAATCATGATGTTTTGCGTCTTGTTTTTATAAAAACCTTGTTATACCTCATTTATACATGTTAGGATAAGGTTATTATTGAAACATTGTGTAATAATTTGTGTTCGGAAAGTTTCCGGTGGCCGGTAAACTTGAAAAACTCATACATTTCTTTGGCATCTTCAAAGTGTTCTTCATGTTCTGGGTTTCTTATTTGAATGTTTGAAGATTTGAGTTTGCTAAATTATTGTTGATATTGTTTGTTTATTATTGTTTGACAAATTTGACCATTGAAATGATGACAAGTTGAATAACAGGTACACAAGGTAAGGTGTGGCTTGACAAAGTTGGCAAAAGAAAGTTCTTTGTCAGAAGGATAAGATTTGATTTACTTTGAAAAAATATATTGCAAGTTGTCTGGTCATTTTTGTCAACGAAATCACACCATCTTCGTCACATAAGTTCATCGACGAAATCACCTACATTTCAGCGACGAAATCACTCCTGATTTCGTTATCACATTTCAGTGACGAAAACTCTCCTATTTTCGTCATCACATTTCAGCGACGAACACCTTTATATTCGTCAAACATTTCAGCGACGAAATCAAACATATCAGCGACGAAATCAAACATATCTTCGACGATATCCCCATTTTTGTCAACACTTCCAGCGACGAAAACACTTTATTTCGTCAAAACTTGTCTTGGACGAAATCACCTTATTTTCGTCAAAAGTTATCTTGGACGAAATTACCCATCTTCGTCATAACCTTATCACGACGAAAACACCTCACAATTTCGTCATTCATACTTCCAGTTTTAAATAGAAGACTTGTAATTCATATTTAACAGTTTTGTTTGAGTGAGTAAACAGGTTTTTCATCATTATACATCCAGAATGAATCCGGATTGGTGGGGTACTCTGTCTAATGCGGAAATCAAGTATAGAAGTACGGGTTTATCTCCATCATGGGCCGAATCTCCCGCACCCACATCTAATACAGAAAGCAAGTGTAGAAGCACGGGTTTGTCACCATCATGGGCCGAATCTCCCGCAACCGCATCTTCGCAAGCGAATTCAATGTCGACAGGTCAATGGGCGTTTATTTCAAATCAAACTCCAAGTATTCAAAGTATACTCCTAAGCGAAAGCGAGACCGGAAGTCTAAATCGCCCACCAAAACTGATGCACATAAATGAATATCCTGGATGGGTAGATAGATTCCATACGTATGTCCTTGGACAAAACACGGAATTGTGGTTATGTTTTACTACAGATTTCGATCAAGCTCTTGAGGTTGCCGCTTCAATTGCCGCAACATTTGCAGATCTTACGGAAGACGAGAAAAAGGCATATGATTTAGAAAAGAAAGCGTATGCTATTCTGACTCAGGCGTTGAGTAAGGACATATATCATCAGTTTGTCAGCTTCAAGACGTCAAAGCGATTGTGGGATGCATTGAAGACAAGGGGTCTAGGAAATGAAAAGTCACGTCAATTGCGACATGATTTACTCAAGAAGGAGTTTGATGGCTTCACTTGTATGGAAAATGAATCTTTGGGAGATATGACAAGTCGATTCTATCACTTACTGACTGAATTGAGTAATTATGGGGTAGTAACAACTCCAGCAGAGGTTGTCACAAAGTTTGCCGATGCATTGCCACCTCAATGGAATGGTTTCTTGGAAATCCTGAAATACAATGGCGCATTGGCTACAACAAACATCAATGACTTCGTTCAGCTCTTGGAGAACAAAGATCAGGAAGAAACCCTAAAGGCAAAGAAGGTTCTAGTGCGACAAAATCCTGATATGTATTATGGAGCTTCTAGCACTTCTGCAAGACCTGCTTCACATGCTCCAATTCAAACGGCGTTTGTCACAAGCATATATCTATATGGCAATCTGATACAAGTTCCTGTAAAGCCAGCTCCAACCATAGACTTGTATGGAAATCCACTACAACCAGCTCCACAACAGCAAAGCTATCTGCCATCTACCGTAGCAACTGATTTGTATGGGAATCCACTTCCTGCTCAACAACAAGCTTGTTATGGAAGTACATCATCTGCTGGTCAGCCATCAAAGTCAAATACAGTACGGCTTGACACGTCAAACTTCTCCAAAGTTAGCGTTGAAGTAGCTAAAGATCATACGGAGATACTAAACACATTGGTGAGCGCGTATTGTGGGTTGATTGCAGGGCAGATCGGAAACATCAATCTAACTCAAGAAGATTATCAGCAGATCGATAAAGAAGAGATGGATATAATGGACATCAAATGGGCTTTCGCCAGTGCTGTAAGACGTGCTAAGGACTTCATGGAACGGACGGGTAGAACCAGCTTGGAAAGCAAGAAAGATACCAAGTATGGGTTCGACAAGCAGTCTGTCAAGTGCTTTAACTGTGGTGAACGTGGTCATTTCAAGCGTGAATACACAAAGCCAGCACAGCATGGGAACCAGAATCCTTTCAGAGGTCAAGGCAATCAACAGAATCAGAATCAAACCAGGAATGATAATCGCACCTTGGTCCCTACAAACAATCAAGCAGGACCATCGAACACCAATCAGGCTCTTGTGGTGCAAATAGATGAGGGTTGCGACTAGTCAATGCAATTAGGCATTGGTGATCAGGGAGGAGCAGCTTGTTTTGCTGAAACTGCTAATGATTTGAAGCACGCCAGTGGTGGAGAATCTTCCGCCAGTGGTGGTGAATCTTCAGATGAAGAGAGTTCTGGTTATTCAAGGAGTTCAGATGAGGAAATCTCAACCTCAGGCGAAGATTATTCTGATGATGTATCTAGTGGGAGAATCGATGCAGATATCGATGAATTGTTAGGAGAAGCTGCAGCAAGGAATGATAGAAGATCTATTCTGGTGGATCAAGCTGCTTATTCTTCTTCTTCTCTTCATTCAGCCTTTATGGCTAATGGCGGCAGTTCATCAAGCCAGGTATGTGTCGATGAACCAACTGTCGTTAATTGTGATATTTGTGCTAGCTTATGTGTTAAATGTGCTGATTTAGATGCTAATATGTCCGAGTTGCAAAGCAAACATGATACTTTAAATGCTGAATTGTCTGACTTGCAAAACAAACATGTTTCTTTTGATGCTAAGTGGTGTGATTTGCAAAGCAAACATGAGGCTTTGCAAAACAAATATGAAGTGACAAATACCCACAATCAAAAGTTGATAGTGGATCTTTCGAAATGCAAAGAGGCTAACATGTTTTATGAAAATCATGAAAAGGAATTTAAAACGGTGGTTGCAAATTTAAGAAAAGATAATACCGAGCTGACAAAAAATGGTTTCAAGAAAACAAACTGACATAAACTGTTATATCGATCGTCTTGAGATCATTCAAAAAGAATTAGCCTGTGCAAAGTGTGAAAGTGAGGCGATCCGGCTTAAGCTAGACAGCTATTCAAACTCTAGATATGTGCTGGATCACATCATTGACACACAAAAAGAGAAAAAGGATGTCACGTGCATTGGATATAAGAAATGTCCACCACCTGTTAGACAAAATTATGATGCCATGCCTGATGAGGAGAATAGAACTTATTATGAAGAATATGTTCCTTTAGACATTGAGGAATTTGCAACGGGACTTGGATACAAACCGGAAGTACCATAAGATTCGGATGTGTCAGCAGATACAAGTGTGTCTTCTGCTTAACAGAATCAGGATCCTCCAGTAATTGTTGAGGATGTTGATTCTTCATATGATGAATCCGATGATACTGACTCAGCACAGTCTGATGCGATAATCAAAGAAGAGGACATACCTCTTGAGAATCATATTCTATGTGATCCTCCCGCAAAACCTACTAAGACTGTTCTGGTCGAGTCCACGTCTGTAAAAGAGTCAGAGAGTGTAAATTTGCTGTACACTCTTGTTGGTGATGATAAAATCTACTCTGACAAAGATTTTCCTATTAAGAATGTTAATCAATCTTTAATTAGTAAAATTTTTGAGGATTCAACAAGTAAGTTCTTGGGAAAGACAGGATCACATGTTGTGGTAACACAGTGTCCTCCTATCCCAAAGGCCAAAGTTCGAAAACAATGTGGCAATCAGAAATTACCAACAGTGAAAAAGCAGCAAAATCAAACCAAACCAATAGGTAAATCACTGACTCAAGGTTAAAAGAAACAGACCAAAAAGAAGAACAAGAAAGTGAACTTTGTGAAATCGAAGGGAACGGATAAACTTGAAACATTTGCTAATAAATCTAACTTAGATCATGCCAATCAAGTTAAATCTTTGAAAAGAAATGAACAAAACAGTTCAAAACCAAGTACCTCGGGATCACAAAGTTCATCATCGACAAGACAGTCACATGATACTTCGGGGTTTGTAGAACGAAGATCATGTTTTTCATGTGGTACAATTGGACATATTATTCAAAATTGTCCATATTATTCGAAATTGTCCATATCTTCATAAACAAAAAGCCAAAGTTGATGATCCCCGTGACCAAAATGACCGAAAGCGATCTGTTTCATCAAAACCAGATCTCCGTCTTGTAAAAGAAAGGGAAAAGAAACAGAAACGCCAACAGGTCAAGAAAATTGAAAAGGCAATTAAAACCGACGTGGTTAACACACCATCTGTTTCTGTCAAACCAGACAATTCAAATACTTCAGACAATCATGAAGTTAAGATTTTAAAGAATAAAACTGGTAAAACAAAACAGACCTGGAAACCAAAAACGGTTACTGAATCAGGGGGAACATCACAATTTCCACAACATCGAGAAGTTCAAGTAACTTACGTTGATGAAAATGGAAGACCCAAGACCACAAAGGCTTGGGTCCCCATCTCCAACTAATCATGTGAGTACATGTGCAGGATGTTCCAGGAGGAACTTTCAGCAGTCATTGGATTGTTGATAGTGGGGCATCCAGGCACATGACAGGCGACATGAAGCTTCTCTACGACGCTAAATCTATTAGAGGAGGTTATGTTGCTTTTGCTGGAGATAAGGATGGTTATATAATAGGAGAAGGAATGGTATCCAACGGGGTTGTAAGTTTTGACAAGATCAACTTTGTACAACAGCTTGATCACAATCTTCTCAGCGTTTCACAAATCTGTGATAAGCAGTTTTCAGTACACTTTGATGCAAATGGATGTTATGTGCTGAAACCCGGCTTCAAGATTCCAAAAGAATGGATTCTCTTATCAGCTCCAAGGATAAACGATTTATATGTCCTTGATATGAGCCAAGCAATAACAACGACTACACAAGCAACTTGTTTTATTACCAAAGCCACGGAAAAAGACTCAATCTCTTGGCACTTACGTATGGGTCACATTCACTTACGGAAAATGAATCATTTGGTGTCGAATGAATTAGTGAATGGTGTTCTTCTTAAAAATTTCCATCTTCAAGACGTCTGTGTTTCATACCAAAAAGGAAAGCAAACTAAGAAACGACATCCGACAAAGGAGATCAACACGGTGGAAGTTCCTCTTGAACGTTTGTACATGGATTTGTTCGGTCCTGTCAAGCACAAAAGCATCAGGAATGATCAATACTGCCTCGTGATAACTGATGATTATTCAAGATTTTCTTGGGTGGCGTTCATGGCTCACAAGAGTGCAACTTTCGGTATTATCAAAAACTTGATCATTCAGATTGAGAATTTGTATAAGTTGAAGGTTAGAAGGATACGCAGCAACAATGGTACATAATTTAAAAATCATGTTATGGCGGAGTTTTGCACATCAAAAGGTATTCTTCACGAATTTAGTGCGGCTTATACTCCTCAACAGAATGGCGTCGTTGAACGTAAGAACCGTACATTGATCGAGACTGCTAGGACTATGTTGGTAGAGTCGCAGTTGCCCATTCCATTCTGGACTGAAGCTGTGTCCTCTGCATGTTATACATTGAACCGAGTCCTTACAGTCAAAAGACACAACAAGACCTGCTTTTAGCTTCTTCACAAACGGAAACCAGATTTGTCATATCTTGAACCGTTTGGAGCTCCTTGCACAATGATCGATCCTAATGGAAAGTTTGGGGCAAAAGCTATTGAAGGTCACTTTCTTGGTTATGCCACCCCGAACTTAAGAGTCTGGAATCTAAAGACTAAAAGGGTTGAGGAATGGTCTGAAGTCAGAGTACAAAGGCACACTTTACCAGTCAAAAATCCAGGTCAACCTTGGATGTTTGAGTACGATGACTTTTTCAATTCGATCAATATTGAAGCAGTTGAAGAAAATGTTGCAGCAAGGATGTTTTTCGAGACTGACAACGCAACAGATTCACCGTTGGTTCGTCCAATTATTGTCAATCAAGAACCATCTTCAATGAACAATAATTCTCTCGACAATGAGGATTTTCATGATGCAACCGAACTGAACGAATCTTCAGAGGATGAAGAATTTCTAGATGCAGATCAAGATGCTCCAACAACAGCTGTACAAGGTACTTCGGAAGCTACAGCTCCAGTTGATAACCCTAAAATAGCTGAAGCTACTGCATCATCCTCTTCGCCAGTTCCGGGTATTGAATTGGTTGTTGATCTCAATCTCAACAATCTGGGTACAAATATTCCAGTTCCAGAAAATCCAGAAACAAGGATTCACAATACCCATCCTCAACAAAACATCATCGGTAATGTACAGAGTGGCATTCAAACAAGAAACATGTTGCGAAACAACAGCAATGCAGGCCTGTATACGACGATTCAAGAATCTGGTCAACAAAACGATTGGTCTTTCGCGTGTTATGTCTCACAGGAAGAGCCAAGAACTTGGAAAGAAGCTTTAAAAGATAACTCTTGGGTTGAAGCAATGCAGGAAGAACTGCAACAATTCCAGAAACTTGGTGTCTGGAAGCTCGTAGAGAAACCTGCTGATTACAAGAAGATTGGTACCCGTTGGGTGTATAAATGCAAAAAGGACGACCGTGGAATCGTTATTCGGAACAAAGCAAGATTGGTCGTTCAAGGTTTTCGTCAAATTGAAGGTATAGACTACAACGAAGTGTATGCACCTGTTGCACGTCTGGAAGCAATTCGGATCTTTCTGGCTTATGCCTCATTCAAAGGATTCAAGGTCTACCAGATGGACGTCAAAAGTGCATTCTTACATGGTCTAGTCGAAGAAGAGGTGTATGTTGAACAGCCTCCAGGTTTTGAAGATCCTATCCATCCCGATCGGGTTTGGTTGCTGAACAAAACTCTCTATGGTCTACATCAAGCACCACGAGCTTGGTATACAACCTTATCTAATTATCTGCTGGAGAATGGATTTCGCAGAGGTCTTATCGATTGCACTCTCTTCATAAAAGAACAAGATGGAGATCTTCTACTGGTACAGGTATATGTGGATGATATTATATTTGGTTCTACTAACAATGTTATGTGTAAGGATTTCGAGCGTGTAATGCAGGATAAATTCGAGATGAGCGCTATGGGGGAGATGACTTTCTTTTTGGGCATGCAAGTGCAACAAACGAAGTCTGGGATTTTCATCCATCAGACTAAGTATGTTCAAGACATTCTGAACCGATTCCAGATGTCCGACACATTCCCCATCGGTACCCCACTGCAGCAAAATCACGGAATTTATCCAGACTTGAAGGGTGAAGTTGTTAGCTCTTCATATTACCGCGCGATGATTGGATCCCTTATGTACCTCACAGCATCAAGACCAGATATAATGTATCCAACATGCCTGCTAGCCAGATATCAAGTGAACCCGAAGGCCTCACATCTTGCAGCTGTAAAAAGGATTTTTTGTTATTTGAAGGGTTGCCCAGACACCGGTCTATGGTACCCTAAGGATGATAACTTTGATTTAGTCGCTTTCAGTGATCTGATTTTGGCGGATGCAAAATCGACGGCAAATCCACAACGGCTGGATGCCAGTTTTTAGGAAATCTCCTCGTAACATGGAAGTGCAAGAAGCAGACTTGTCTCACTACATCAACTTGTGAAGCTGTATACATTGCTGCCTCAAGTTGTTGCTCCCAAGTCCTGTGGATACAACAGCAAATGCGTGATTACGGTTTTGAATTCCTAACTACTCCTATTTTAGTCGATAATTATGCTGCCTTATCTATCACTAGAAATCCTGTGCAGCATTCAAAGACCAAACACATCGAAATTAAGTATCACTTCATATGTGATTGCTTTGATAAAAGGCTTATCGATGTTGTTAAGGTCCATACCAATGACCAACGTGCCGACCTTTTTACCAAAGCATTTGATAAATCAAGATTTGACTTTTTATTATTGGTAAACGGCATTAAGGTCAAGCTAGAGTAATCCACATCGGAAAATCGTTTTTGTAAATATCTTTGTGTTTTTTTTAAATTATTTTAAGTTTGTTGATTTTAGGGGGAGTAATTCCAAATTTGAAAAATTCAAAAACATCGAAAAAAATTCAAAAACTCAAAAACAATAGAAAAACAAAAATGAGTTTCCTGGCGAGCGAAAGAGAAAATGATAGTACATCAGTGGTCTGTTGAAACCTTTTTAAACTGAAATGCAAAATGAAAAATGTTAAGCAACTCTATATAAGATGTATCGGTAGGCTCACAATTATCTTAAAGTGTGCAGGGTGATATAAACTTAAATCGACTGAAGACCAGGTGAAAACCGCACATTGGCATATGGTCTTAGTACCGAAATTTCGTTTGAGAGATTGCCGAGGTTCTGAGATACGTGGTCTTTATGCTGTTTATCATCTGGGTATCATGGTTGTTTCTTTTACCGAAAACAAACCGAGACGAAGTCTAGATCTTCCATGATACCATACATACGTGTACATACTGCATACGACCTCAATAAGTGATCAACAATCACATGTCCACAAAATAAGTGATAATATATCGCATTTATCCAGGAGTCAAGTTCGTCTCTTTGCTGTACGTTTGTACTGACCTGTTCACAGACTTGCTCTTGTGCCTTCATGCATCTGAAAATCAAGTTCCTCATCAATAAGTGATTCTATCACATAGGGATTGTTTTCAATCCAAAATAAGTGAGTTTCTCACATTTTCATATACGTCAAAACAGATGATAAATGGTATACTCACCAGTAAGATGAACCCTCGTGCATACCTTGATACGGGAATGTGTCGTGATGTGGATGAACACCGGTCGGTAAGTATAAATCATACCTTAACGTATCCCCTCGCCATGATTACATCTGATAAGTTGAGCTTATGTGGATAACAATACCGATAATCATTATAGGATGTTTATCTAAATGTTAACAAAAAGAACAACAAGAGTGTTTTGGCATGACCGTACACTGATATGATTCTCTTACCCTCGAAAAAAGAATGTTTGTATATATTTACTTTTCTTAGTTTCTGCAACTCTGTATATATTTATTTACTGCTTTCAGTCTTTAAGTTTGAAATATTCAAAATGCCAAAAAGATTTTAGGTGTGTTTTAATATAAACTTTATAAAAGTCAAAAAGATTTTATTTCTGCGTTAGTTTTGATTAACCGGTGTTGGAACTCAAGTCTTCGTTGCCTGAAATCTGATGAAAACCAAAATGACTGAATCTTCATAAACAGTCAGAGTTTGCAAGTTTTGAAAGTTAATAATCAAAATTGAAAAATCTGTTAACTTTTCAAACAAATTGTCGGACGGTAGTTGAATGAGAATTGGTCTCATATGTGTCATTTGTTTATGTTAACTATATTCCAAGCGTTTGTTCTCATTACGCGTTTAGCTTTCTTGCATGTGCAGATGCTAAAGGCGAGGAGAACATGTTCGATGATGAGCTTTGGAATGAAGACACGACGTGGAGGCACTAAAAAGATAAAGATGATCGAGTTGCCGCTGACTAATCATCAACACCACAAGGATCAAAAGCATTGAAAATCAAAAGATTCACGAGCATAATCAAAGGGGGAGTTTATTGATACACTTCCTAGATAAAAGCGGGAGTTTGTTAATACACTTTCTATGTGTGACACGTGAAGACTTTGAAGATCCTTTCTGAGAATGAAGAACCATCAAGAGATGGAGAACGAGATTACGAACCTCGCGAGCAGCATTCAAGGGGGAGTTTGTTGATACATATTATGTGGATACGGCTCGGCTCAGTTCGACTCGACTACGAAGTGAAGGCCGTAGTCAAGATATCCTCCTATCTTGACTCGGTATGCTAATTACTTTGTATCGAACGATGTAAACGCAACTGCGTGTGTGCAGTTTGCATATTAGATTATGTTTATGTGTTTAGGTGTTATCTGTTTGTGTAACCCATTGACAAAGCCCAACATGATGAAGCCCATGGCCCAAGCCCAACATGTGACGAAATCCCTTGTGGCGAAATCCCCATGTGACGAAATCCCCATGTTGTCGAAATCCCCATATGTGACGAAATCACTGGATTTCGTCATAATGATGTATGTTCGTCGATGAGATTTCGTCGGCTACCTGATTTCGTCATTTATGCTTGTATAAATACCCAGACAACAGACATAAACACTTAGAGAGAAGTCTCAATAGATTTCAGAGCGAACACACTGTAAACACACACACACTGAGAGTTTATAAGGATATCTTGTAAACACCGCATTGTAACCGTTTCATAGCATTAATACATTGAGTGTTAATCGTTGAATCTTGTGTCTTACGTGTTCGTAACTTGGTTTAACTTACCCGTTTGGATTCCGCACTCTCAGGTTCGTCGGAAAACAGGAATAGAGGTTGACTCGATCCTCCTGGTGGACCTACACCCTATTTTGTCTTTTAACGCAATTTTTTTCTTACAATTCCTACCTTAAACTTTAATAAATTTATCATACATGCCCTAAACTTTAATAAACTTCTTCTTTTCTTTTGTTTTTCTACTACATATGGACTTTAGAAAAGTAACTTTTTTTTAAATTGCGATATCGTGAATTTTCTCAACGGTTTGTCCCTTTTTATATAAAGTTCCGAACAATATAGCATCGCCCCCGTCGCATCACGTTGGTACTCATCAAGATTTTGTTTCTTATACAGATTCGAACGCTCTCCCCAATGTGCAGGATGGTGTTAACGTTTCGACATCATTTTTTTCATAATTGGACGTTGCTGCCGCAACACACGGCTTTCCATTTACTAGTCATATATAACTTATTGATTAGCAAATTCAGAAGAAAAAAGAATAGAAAAAACACCTCAATTTAGTGACAAGCTCTATTTGCGACCATTGGTGCTAATGTTTACGGGCCAATTAAGTGACTGATTTAAAAACTACCATTGTTGTGATGAATTTTGTAACGTTTTTATAGCTTTGTAGGATAGGAACCACTGAACTAAATGATTAGTTAAGAAAGAATTCTTCTTCATATATATATATATATATATATTAGGTATAGCAACCATCTTCAAACGGATACAACATTTGAATAAACATACATCTCAATATGTAACCAATAATGTTGGAAGACATAAAACGTTACATTCTTCAAACCAACAGCAATAGCAGACTGCCGAATAATGCAACTACAAATCCATAGATAGTTGGTACTGCCAATTTGCCCGATGTAGATGTCGCCATAGGGCTTGGAGCCGGAGCCCATGTTTGAGGTAGAACAGTGATGACAAGCTTCATGTTTCTCAACTCGCAATGCTTTCCGACACCACAAATGTACCATTTCCTTCCTGGGGTTTGTAGGGGGACAACATCCTGTCCACTTGTCATGATTCCATTGGAAGCTGAAGTGCTACATTGTTGGAAACCGGTGCCGTTGACTTTCGCAACATTGTGAACACCAGCCGCATAGTTGAAAACTGCATCAAGAGAATTGTGAAGGATTACATTTATTAAACGACTTGCGAATGGGAGATGTACGATTTTGCGACCGAAAATGGTCGCAAAGTTTGCGACAGAATTTAAAAGTGTCACAAAAGTAGCGACCGCATCCAAGTCACAGATACAAACAAAGTGGTTTCTTAGTTGCTAAAACCGGTCGCAAAACAGATTGGTGACAGATTTTGCGAAGTTTTTTGTTACCGATCTGTAACCAAATTGATCGTTGCAAATACCCAGTTTTTTAGTAGAAAATCTAAATAAAATGACGGGGATATATAACATACCAAGGGTATCTCCGACGTAGAAAACTTTATCCTTGGCCCAATTTTGATAATCAAAGTCGAGTTTCCAACCATTTTCATCCCCCACAACGTATTCCTTCGCAGCAATTGAAGTCACGAGAACAAAAATTGTAGCCATGAAGAAAATGTTCAAACGGGATGTGGCCATTTTGAAATAATTTTGGGCAATGTTTCTGTTAAAAACTCAGAGAAAACTAAATAAATTCGTAAAGAAGATGAGATAATAGCTACACAATTGCTGACTATTTATACTATTTTGGAGTTAACATAGAAGTGCAACCTGGTTAAAAAGGTACCGGCAATAGACGGCAATGATATTGTGGATTTGGTCTTAATTGTGTGTTTGATTGCCACACAAACACTAAAAAAATGTTATTTTAATTACTATTTTTTAAGTTATAAACTAATTACTTAAACAAAATAACTGTAATCGGATAATCTATTTAGGGTGATACTTATTTTCTAACACATGTCTAAACTAATCAAGTCGCTCTTAAACCATTTAAGATGAGCTTGGTCAGTGGCGAAGTTTGAAGATTTCCACCGGGGGGGTCGGAAGTCACCGCACCTAAAAATTCTATATTAGTAAAAAAAATTTGTATAAAACCGGGGGGTCAAAAACGTATATACCTAAAATATTCTACACGAAACGTACATACATAACACTACTAAGCGAAAAGTTCGGGGGGTCGGGCGCCCCTCCCGGCCCCTTGAAAGCTACGCCCTTGAGCTTGGTCAAAGAGTTAGAAAAAAAGACGTTGGGGCTCAGATGTTAAAAGATTTCTTTTTGAGCTAAAAGGGTAAAAGTGATATAACCACATGCGCCAAAATCGTAATCTACTCTTTTAAAAATTAATATAATTATGAGGTTAGGATCCATCATTTCTTTTTCTTGGTATATAAAACGTAAAACTGTGTTATAATAATTATGAGGTTAGGATCTATCATTTCTTTTTCTTGGTATATAAAACGTAAAACTGTGTTATAAACATGAGATATAAAGTAGTTAAACGAGTTGTATTCATGTTTAATATTTGTGTTACACGCGTCGTTAGAGACCTGTTAAACCCGATAAGACACGATTTACCGGCCCTAATTTAAGGGATCAAACCATCACACTGATTAGGGTAAAACATGAAAATTGTTCATGAAAAGGTGGCCGTTGGTGTAACCGTTGTATTTACATCACTATGAAATCCAACAATAACACTATTGGTAGTAACTTTGTTGTTACCGGAGGTCCTGCAAAGTTCTGAGTTCCTACCAAAGAACAATATGTCATTACATCTCAGTTGCTACCTAAGTTCATTTGTTACCATTATATTTTGTTGCTACTGAGACAAAAGTTGCCACTAAGGAGTAGCAACTTGCTACCAAGCGTTGCTCCTGACTACTTAGGGGGCCAACCCCGGAACCCTCGTCAGGGCGCTGCTCCGGACCTCGTCAAGTGAGGCTGGCAATAGATGTCTGTACAAGACATGATTAAATCTGTTTATTGAAAAAGTACACTACTTGGTTTTTTACTTTTTTTAAAATAAATATAATTAAGAGCCTACAATCTATCGTTTTTCTCCTTGATACATAAAACATACAACTGTTATTTACATGAGATATAAAGTAGTTAAACAAGTTGTATTCATGTTTAATACTTATGTTATTCGCGTTGTCAGAGACTTGTAAAACCCGATAAGACACAATTTGGCAACTCTACCGTCAAGGGGGTGGTACCTCTTGAGGCTTCATAGTGTTTGAAATCATAATAGGTTAATCTAGTGAATGTTTATTGTGATTTCTGTTGGGGAATTTCAGAAAACCGGATGATTAGAGAGACGTGTAATCACTCTCAAATCAAATTATTTCGTTGTTTCACCCGAATAATTCATTTGGATACAACTCTTATTTCAAGAAATTAAACCAAGGTATGTTTTGTCTGTAAATTGTCTGAACCAGAGAATTGTGACCAAAAAACCTGTATACGAATTTTGGGGTTAGGGAAGATTAACTGCCCAATGGCAGTTATCTCAGTTTTTAAGACAAAACTGCCATTAAAACTGCCATTGTTTTAATATTTTGAAAATGGGACAATTTCTAGAAATGACCCCAGCCAGGGGCTGCCGCCCCTTGGACCCTGCTCCCAGGGGCGCTGTCCTCGGACCCCCGCCAAGGGGGCGTTGCCCCCTTGGAACCCCGTAGAGTACGGGCTTCGTCCGCACACTTTGAATTATAATAACTCAAACAAGCGTGCACTCCCGCACATCCTAACTTGCTTGATGTGTATTATTATTCGCTTTGATCACCAAGTCAATCCCGATTACACTAAAATATCCAACAATTTCTCATTTGGTTTTAAAGTAAATCATTATTAAGCAAAATAGCTTGATAATCCTAAGATCATTAGGGTGTAAGGAGTGGTTAAACACTTGAGAGTGGCAAACTAAAAAATCAACCAATCAGAGTGCGCCACGTCAATCAGTGAAAAGTGTTTAATCTTTGCTGAAAAGTGTTGGCAATTGTTTAGACACTTGCTGAAGTGGTAAACTTTTTTTTTTTTTTTTTGTAAACTAGTATATTTAATATATAAGTTAATAAATGTAGAATAAACTAACAATAACACTACATTAAATTAAAAACATTAAAATTACATTAAATTAAAAAAACAATAAAATTACATTAACTTGAAATAAATTAAACTAGTCTTCGTCGGAATCGACCAAAAGATGGGGTAAATCTTGACTTGCGAGATGATTTATGAGATCGTGTTTTAGTTCGGCTTCTTCAATGAGATTTTGAAAAAAAAAAAGAATGCTACTATCGGATGAATCGTCGCTACTCATGGGTGGAAACCATAACGGGAGCTGAAGTGCTACATTGTTGGAAACCGGTGCCGTTGACTTTCGCAACGTTGTGAACACCAGACGCATAGTTGAATACTGCATCAAGAGAATTGTAAGGGCTTACATTTATTAAACGTCTTAGGAACGAGAAATTTATGATTTTGCGACCGAAAATGGTCGCAAAGTTTGTGACAGAATTTAAAAGTGTCACAAAAGTAGCGACCGCATCCAAGTCATAGATACAAACAAAGTGGTTTTTTAGTTGCTAAAACCGGTCGCAAAACAACTTGGTGATAGATTTTGCGAAGTTTTTTGCTACCGATTTGTGACCAAATTGATCGTTGCAAATACCCAGTTTTGTAGTAGAAAATCTAAATAAAATGACGGGGATATATAACATACCAAGGGTATCTCCGATGTAGAAAACTTTATCCTTAGCCCAATTTTGATAATCAAAGTCGAGTTTCCAACCATTTTCATCTCCGCCAATGTAATCCTTCGCAGAGATTGAAGTCGCGAGAACAAAAATTGTGGCAATGAAGATGATGCTCAAACGGGATGTGGCCATTTTGAAATAAATTTGGGCAATATTTCTGTTAAAAACTCAGACAAAACTAAATAAATTCGTAAAGCAGATGAAATAATAGCTACACAATTGCTGACTATTTGTACAATGGAGTAGTGAGGAGTTATGTTAAATTAGTGGGTTTGGAATTGAAAAATAAATAAATATATTTGATTGGTTAACACAAAGTCCAACCAATGTCTTTGTCTCTCTCTTTAACTTGTGGCCACAACAACGAGAAACGGCCAAAATTTGCATTTAAGGAGATCAGTGGGCAATGGCGGCTTCATGGTTGGCCCAACCACGAGCCACTCCGCTCGGTTTTAGATAGGAGGTCTGAGGTTTAAACCTGAGCAAGATGAACAGTTTAGAGTGTATTGGTGTGAAAAAGTAACATTAGTGCTTCAAAACGAGTATAAACAAGCATATTAATATATAAATTTAATAACTTATATTTAGTAAAATACAGTAAAGGCTAAAAGTGACAATTACCAAAGCAAAGAGAGTAGCAAAGCTGGTGTGAAACACCACCAACTTTGTTATTTAAGATGTTAATAATAAGAATAATAATAATAATAGTAATAGTAATAGTAATATGGAATAAAGGATTTTAATAATATTAAATATTAGTAATTGGTCGGTAGCAGTCACAATTACATAAATATCTGCTGATGGTCCTACCTTTTAATATATTTTCTCCCAACGAGCCTTTTCTAACCCCAATTAGTTTTTTGGTGACATGGACGTTGACAAGGCACAAACCTTTGTTATTTAATGAGGTGGCTGCTTATGTGTGACAACTGTCATTTTTCCGTACATTCCGTACAATAACTAGACAGTAATCTGCGTTTAAGAACTGTGCATGATATAGCTTACAAGACAAATGAATTTCTAATTACTGTTATATACATACAATGGCATTTCATGTTGCAAGACTTTTATCATTACTACATGCAACACGATATAGTTCTAATAATGCACAAAACAGAATTGGCACCGTTATCAGACAAACTAAAAGCACTGACGGGAGTTCACTACTTAGACAGACATGATGTTAAGACACAGAATGAACCTCAGAACCAAGTGATACACTAGGATAGTGTGTAGGGAAGTAAGGACCATAAACTGCTTCACTAGGTGATAGTTTAAGTGCCGGAAAACGCCTAAAACCCACTTAAAGTGCTGAATCCAGCATATTTCAGCAAAATTCAGCATTTTAACAAGCTAATTACATGCAAAAACATGACTAAATGGTCCTGTATGCTTTCCTAAGTGTCGGTAATTAAAAGTGTCACAAAAGGGTACTTAAAGAACACTAAACGGAATAGTTTGACACTTTAACGAACCGGTAACTAACCGGACAACCAGACACTACCCGAAACACCAAAATTACACTAGAAGCATTGTTTTTATGTCTCTGAGCTAGTTATGATCCCCGAACACCCTAACACACTATATAACACATCATGTGCATAAACACTAATCACTACACTTGAAATCTAACTAGATTAACTTAACCATCATTAAAACCCAACTAAAGAAACCCCCCCCCCCCCCTCATGGTGGACGATCACAAGTGACCCCACCATAATCTTCTCTAAATCTTGCTTAAATCTTCCTTGGATTGCCTAGATTTGTTTAGATCTTGCTTGTACTATTTGAAACATGTTACACAATGGACAAAGGAGTTAAATGGTTATAAGAAGTCATGAGATCATTCATAATCACCACAACTCATCTTCTTCTCCTCCCTTGCTCTATTCTCGGCCAAAACCCACCCAAGCACCACCATCATTTTCATCCATTGTCCATCCATTCCAAGACCATCCTAAGGTGTAAGAAGGTGATTAAGGAAGTGTGGAGCTTGTGAATCTTGAAGGACCTCTCCCATTAGCTTTTATCCTCCACATTTGTCATCTACAACATCAAGTGTTCTTCCCTAGCCTTGTGCTAGTAGTAAGGCCCTCATAACCCTTTGTTACTTCACATATTGTTGGATAAAAGATGATATACATTGTTAATCTTGATGAACACTAAAAGACATATTCATGAATCTCTAACATAAGCTTATAAACATATGAATACTTATTGATTTGTGTTTATTTGCTTCTTGTTGATTGATTATTAGTGTTAGTGATGTTAGACATCATATGGAACCTACTAGATTGTGATTAAACACATGATCTAGTAAGTTAATGTGATGATCTTGTGAAAGACCAAGATCATCATGCTTTATGTTTACATGAACTTGAATGATAAAAGTTGTTTTCATATGATGATGATTTAAACAAAATACAAGTCTTGTGAGTGGATGATTTCTAAAATAGTTTCTCCAAAGAAACCAGGTTAAATAACAAGATTTGTAAAAACACAGTTTTTAAAGAAACTAATCATGTTTCTAGTGTTGAAACAAGTATAAGAATACAATGTTTACAAGAAAATTTCAAAAGAATGATTTTTGGAAAAATCATCTAATAAGTTGTAAACACCTAAGTCTTCCAAGAATGAGATTTTTAAAGAAGTAAATACATTTGGAAGTTAACTAAGTCTACTAAAAAACACTACCAAGTTACTACAAGTTTTTATGAAAGTTCAAGTTCATGATTGTTATGTAGATAGCTTTGTTTTAACACTTGGTAAGTGTAGATTGATTGTTGATTGTTTGTGATGATTTTTGAAAAGAAAATGATATGCTTTGATAGCATGGACACCTCCATTTTTAGGGGAAACTATGGCAAAATTTTCTAAAAATATAAACACTTAGAAAAATATTTTCTAAACAAATACTTACAAGAGTGTTTTAACTATGGTTTTCAATATAAACTTTGCCATAGATTTTGTTACAAAAATACAAGTATTGGAGGTTGGTTTTTATAAATAAAAATGGATAAATATGTATTTAGAATATATATTTACAGTAAAGACACATTGTGAGTGATTATTTGTATACTTTGTGTATTAGTTATATTATTTTAGGATTTAAAGTAATATAACTTAACAAAATACCAAGAATTTACAATCCAAAAATATTACCAAAAATCACAAGGAATAAATATATAACTTACACACTTAATATTGTGAAACCGAATGCAAGAACGTAATTTACAAAATATTCCGGAAAATACCGTCATAAATATATTTTTGGTAAATAATATTTTGGATACAAGAAATGAAAATATGATTTTTGTAAATATTACAAAAGTTATATTATATGTTCAACAAAGAGAAAATATATTATTTTTGGAAGTAAAAATATATTTTCTTGAATGTTTAGAAGGTATGTGATTTTTGGGAATAATATATACTTTCTTGAAGTACATTATTTTTGGATAAAATAAGTTTATATATGTTTTCTAAGTGAGACTTGAAAATATATTGTTTTGGAAATATATATTGGATATTTATTAAGAAAATACGTACACACCGGAATGCGACGCCAGTACATGGCAAGATATACAAATACAAGAATACGGATATACATGAGATACCTCATCCTTGGGAAGGAAATACGAATATAAATACTTGAGAAGTATTACTACAAAAATATTGTTTAACAATTATTCCAAAAATCAAGTATAATTTAAAGTTAAAATAATTATTATTTTAACAAGTAATTATAATATCGAATAATATTCAGGCATAAAAGGAACGTAACTCAAACACGTAAATACTAAGGCAAGGCACGGCCCGTTCGTCTCATAGACCCTAGTACATTGTAGGTAGTCGTGTTTGCTGAAGGGATTTGAGTTACGAGTACCGAAGACGCAAAACAGTGAGTTCATGTCCCCCTTTTCTCTTAACTATTTTTGGTTTTATAACTCTCGGGGGTGGAATACATGTTACGAATGTTTAAACAGTATGAATTGACTATGAACTGAACTATTAGATCATGTGAGCATAGACTAAATTTGAAATGCCATTAACTCTTAATTAGGGACGAGGGTTAGATCTAACGGGTACGGCCGAACCCCACTCTTGGTACTTGTGACCACTTGAGTGCTTCGGTGTCCCAGTCGAGGTAAATTGACATAGTCGAGGTGAATCGACATAGTCAAGGTGAATCGACATAGTCAAGGTGAATCGACATAGTCAAGGTGAATTGACATAGTCGAGGGAAATCGACAAGGGTATAAGCCTACTCATTTCGAGTGCTCCCTATGTCCTCACATGCTTTAATGTCCTTGTAAAACAATCATTTGATATGCTCATAAATGCTTTTCATACCTGTTTTCAAAGGAGTCTCTCAAAGGTTTACAAGCTTGCCAGTACTCACACAAAACGCATGAACTCGCTCAACTTTTGTTGATGTTTTCCAAAATTACATGTATTTCAGGTAACAGGTTGGATCTTGAGCGCGGGTGTTGTTTCTAGAAGTAAATTTCAAGTTTAGATGTCATCCACTTTTGTTGGTTTGCGACTTAGTCGAAGGTTGTGTTTTAAAACTTAAGTAACTGGTGTTTGTAATACCTTAAATTTTATGAATGGATGAACATCGTTTTGATCATGTAGTTGTTTATTATGATTGAATGCAATGATATTAAACCAGTCACACATCACACGCTTCCGCAAAAGTCAGGGTGTGACAGTTTGGTATCAGAGCTTCGATTGTAGTGAACTAGGATTCCTTCACGAGTCTAGACTACAATCACTAGGACTCTCTCACAAAAACATTTTTGCAAAAAGGTTTTTCATTGCATTCACGTAAGCGTCAAGATCCATGAGTCAAACATTTTTCAAAGAAAGGACAAGGCAAGGACATTAGTAGGGAGGAGAATACCCCAGACTAAGGTGCCAACTAAGGCATAGTCTACATGAGTTAGACTTGCCAAAGACAAAATGATCCCCCCCCCAAAGGATAAACGAGAGTTATATGTGATATGATGCATTTATTTTCCTGTTTATGCTAAGTAACATACTTGTTTATTGATATATACATACGAATAAGTGTACGGAATAATTGTTGACGTGAATAAGATACCTTCGACTCCGAATCCTATTATTATTCTTAACCTGCACGATGAAGCTATCAGCCTCGCGTTTATGACTGGAGTAATTACCAAACGAGATTCTAAGCTTGTTTCCGTAGGAGATGGCTGCTCTTCCCTCTCGATTGTGAAGGTGCCTGACTACGGTAGTGACGGCGAGGCAGAGGCGGCAACCTTGGACAACTTCTTTATCAGCGGGACGAGGTCCTTGTGGCTTTTGTGAAGCGAGATTGACGACACACTTGACCAGACAAGGAAGATGAAGTATTCATCTCAAAGGTGCCCCTCCAACTGCTAGGAATTCTCCTTATTCCTATTTCGTTTAATCATCGTGCCTATTCGCACGTAGAGATAACGAATGTTAGCGCATGGACCACCGCAATGGTCCTTTCCATGTTAGAGGTATAAGGATAGGAGTGTCCCCTCCTTGGTTGATCATTTGCTTGGACAAGGGAAAATTGGGGTAACTATGCAAGACAATTTATTATTACGGGGGCCCACGTAATAACAACTTGTAGTGCATGGAAATCCTGGTGGACTCTACGGGTCAGGTTAATGATCACCATCCCTCCAAAAATAATCTATAGGTGTTCGCACCTGCATCTGGTAGAGCAATACATAGACCATTGCTTTAACACTTTATAAAGTAGGAAACCTGTCTTTGTCTACTTCGTGTCTGACACTTCTACCTAGGGATGAGCAAAGGGTATAAAATACCGTCCTGATCCCGATCCCGATCCGTTTTCGGTACCGGAAACGGTATCCACTTTTTGTAATTTTTCGGTATCGGTACGGTATCGGTAAAATACCGACTTTTACCCTTAAAATACCGATACCGTACCGATATCGTCCCGAACCGACGTATTTCGGTACCGGTATCGGTACCAAGTTTACACAAAATTCGGGATCGGTATTGGTCGGGATCGGGATGGTATTGGGACGGTATCGGTATTTGCTCATCCCTACTTCTACCCGTATACGAGGCGTTTGGGAATCGATATCTAAGCTAGTGGAGATGGCTAACACGCGGGAAAGATTCAGTGACGTTACATTCTCTATCACCCTTACCTGAACAACCCCCATCTCTGGGAAAATATACCCATTTGTAAAGCTAAAGACCTAAGAAAACCAATGTAGCAGGAAAGTAACTGCTACTCTCATATCATGAAACTTGTGTGACCAAGATGATGTAACCTCGAGTTCATTTTGGTACAAGCAATAAGTCAAGTTGCCTAGCTTATATGAAAGCTCAGTAATTGTCTCCTCACTCATACCTTGTTGATTATATATGCATGTGATATTGGTGATCACCTGTTTGCTTATGGTACTATGTACCTCATAGACAATTATGGAATGTTGTCTAACCTACCCCATACCTTTTGACAGAAGAGAATGCCACCCAAACGTGACACAAACACCGGTACGTTACCAAGGACAGAAGCCGAGCTTCAAGAACGCATCTCACAGGCAATTGCACGACATGAAGCCCTCCGCTCCGAACACAGCAGTGGCACTTCCGGAAATAACCCTCCAACTGGTTGCACCTATAAACAGTTCCTGGACTGCAAGCCATTGAATTTTGATGGCACAGGAGGTTGTAACACCCCGAAAACGGGTTTGGTAATCAAACCACGTTAATGCTACAGGACGGGTAAAATACAGTTAGTGGTAAAACTTACCCGGTAAATTTTAGGATTTAAATGAATAAATCTAATATTTATTAAAAGGCTGAGAAATACTTTGAGAATGCAAAGTATATAAAAGGCCCGAGATTTAACGGGAATTAAAATAAAACGGGTTTTGAACGAGATAAATAACTAGGAAATAAATAACCTAGTACAAGTCTTGTAATTAAGTGAAAGAACAAAATATTCAAGTTATAAACCAAACAAAAGTTGAGGGGCCTATGTTATTAAATTTGAAACTTAATAACATAAAACAAAATTAAAACACACCAAAACACCCACTTTGGGGGTGTCTGGTCGATTAAGAAGCAGGGGGCGACAGGGGTTTTCTTCAAACCCCAAAATCCTCACAAAATTCACAAATTGAAGCCTCTAATCAAGTCTAAATCGAATTTCAAGCACAAATTCATGATCACCTAGTTGAAAGGATCATAAGGTATGTAAAATTGTGATGTTTTGATTCATCTTGAATTCTAGGTTAATTGTGAGAAACTGAAATCGAGCTTAAATATGTCATGCATGGATGAATCCTGAAGTAATATGATGTTTAGGAGTAAACCCTAGTCAATAACATGTTGGATTAGTGGATAATCTATGAAATTCATGATAATCCATAGATAATTTAAATGGGTTTTGTAAAATTTAGATGAATGCAAGAATCATGACTACCAAAAGTGGTGTTACTTGATTACTATGAAATGATTCTGAGATTAGTATGCATGCTTGACATAATGGGATCGATATGTATGTTTATATTGGGCAAAAATATCAAGTTATGAACTTGGTTTTAAATATGTAAAATTATACCTGTTAGGTGTTCGTTAAAATGCCTAAATGAAAGATAAATGTTGAAAATTGGACAAAAACGCATGTTTGATGAATATGGCAAATTGTGCGTTAAGACTTATAAAAAGGGGTTCTAAACGGATTGTGAATTGAACTCTTTAGGCGAGGAATCCGGATCGTCAAGTGGACAAGCCGGTGGAAATACGCGTTTGAAAAGGGTGCTTAAAAGGTACGTAACTACGATTCCGTTACGTTATGCTTGATTCCGTATTTTCGCTAGTAGACTTTAAATTAGCATAATATATGAATTTGGCATTTACTTGAAGTGACAAAGATCACTAGGTAAATAAACGGGTCAAAAGGTGAAATTATCACCCTTTGACAATATTGTCTAATGGTTTGTCGAGTTACATGTTTATAGGAATAAATATCAAATGGATACGCACATCGCTATTGCTTAGCGGCTACTAAGTCAAGGTATTGAAACGGGTCAATATATTGATCCGATCCAGGTATGTATAATGAATCAACTCATCATGTAGAACTTGAGATTCCATAAGAGTTAGACAAGGTTAAAATATAGTTATTCGGTTATCTTTTAGGTAAACTGAACAAATTGAGTTATGATTATGGTGTTCTAGAAGCACATGGGTTTATAAACAAGATGATAGTTAAAAGGTCGGATTTTGGGTCAAACAAGTATTTAAAAGTTCCTTTGTAGTAAAGAAAGGATGAAAATTGACCAAATTGCCCTTGTAAGCTAATTCGAACGAACGACCCTTGCAAGAGGTTCAGAAACGAGTTTTATGATTAAATAAATGCTTAGAATAAGAAAAGATAGTGAAAGATGTAAATTTTTTGGGTCGAATGACTTTATACGAGCCTTTGCAGTAAAAAGATAATCCGAGGGGTAAAATTCGGAACATATAGATATCCACATTAAATCCATCACACATATAGTTGTGGTGGAAGATTACTTGATAAGAAATGTAGGAATAAGATGCTAGAAATGTATGAAAGCGACTTCAAGTTCTAAAGTGCTTAAATACCCTTAACGGGTCAAAATAAGCATACGAGCGAAAACGTATTTAAATTGTGTAAGAAACCGGTGATTAGAACCTAACATGGTAGGTAACATTAAATTGAAGAGGTGCATGTGAAATAAGGATTTAACAAATATGTTTGTTTGATAAAATGCATAAACGGGTTAAAATTCGGTAAAACGGCAAGGAGTCGTAGGTTTAGAAGCCTCAAAAATTTATTATGTAGGATGTTGGATTTTAACTCCATATGATGGAGGATTAAATTTCAATCACGTAGGAAGAAACGGTAGGTCAAACGGAAAGGCGGATTGAAAGATACGAAAGTTTTCGTGTCAAAAACGGCAAAATGGAAGGGTCTGATACAGGGGCCACCGTAACTTACGGTGGGCACCGTAAGTTACGGTGGGGGGCTGAATTGCTACGGCAGATACCTCCTGCCTTACGGTAGAGGTAGTTTAAACCAAGGGCCACCGTAACTTACGGTGCCCACCGTAAGTTACGATGGAGGCCAGTTTCAAGTTCTTGACTTTAGGATCAAGAGATCAATGTTAGAATTTCCTGATTTCTTTGTTTAATTTGATTATTCGACCCATCTTCCTTGTAGTACTAGTTATTTAATTATCAAAACTTACTTTTAAGTTGGTTTTGATCATAGGTGAATGTCGAGAGTCCCGGATGAAGATCAAGCATCGAGCAAGAACCGAACACACGCTACACGAAGCTTCCGCAACGCTGTTTCGTCGTTATTCTAAATCGGCGAATTAAACCACATTAGGTTGTATCACTTTAAATTGTAAAAGTTTTTAATAAACTAGTATTTTAGCGTGAATGTTTATATATAAATACTCAGTAATTGTGATTATTTATGGAAATCGAATAAATAAATTTATGGGTGTTATAGATGTAACACCCCGAAAACGGGTTTGGTAATCAAACTCCGTTAATACTAAAAGACGGGTAACGTACCGTTAGTAGTAAAAATAACCCGGTAAATATTTGGATTTAAATAAGAACTCCTAATATTAAATAAAAACGAATCAAAGTTTTAAGGAATTAAGTTTATAAGAGCCTGACTTAACGGGACTTAAAATATAACGGGTTATAGCTTCCCGAACCCATCAAGTTAACTAGGAGTAATTAACCTAGTTAACAAGGTGTAAATAAGTAAATAACATATGGAGTTCTAGTCCCTAATAATTAAAATCTAAACTTGAGGGACCAAAACCGTTGAAAAGGAAACAAGTTCTAATTAATAAAAAAAAACACCACACACACAAGGTGTGTGTGGTGGATCGATCATCAGGAGCGACCAAGAAGGGTGAAACCCTAAAGTGCCAAAAATCATCAAATTGAAGGTCGATTTCAGTCCTAAATCGATGCATGATCACATAAAAATGATCACCAAGTCATGGGGATCACAAGGTATGTAAAAATTTGATGATTCGTGATGTTGCAAAATTTGAGTTAGCATCATAATTCGCGAATTATGTAAGGATTAGAGGAGTTATGGCTAAGTTAGTGATGTACACGTGCTTAGGAACTAAACCCTAAGTGAAAATCATACATATGATGTTATGACTTGAATGATTTGGTGATCACCTATATGTGTGTTAAATGGGTGTTGTAGAATGATGAAGAACACTAGAAATTAGATTATAAATTGAGTGTTATTTGTTTACATGAGGTGAATCTAGATGTTATTATGCATACTAGATATATTAAACTTGCAAGAATTGTTTAATTTTAGCTAAATAGTTAGTCATGAAACTTGATTTTTGATTTAGTGAAATTATGCCCACTAGGTGTTTGTTAAAATGCCTAAACGAAGCTAAAATGTTGAAATTCCATGGGAAGTGTGCATTTGAATATGTTGATAGATCAATTGACTTTTAGGAAGTCAAACTAACCGATGATTTAATCGAGTGATAAAGTCGACATAAGACCCGTTAGATGGAGTAGTCATAATTGATAATGACTAATCTAACCATCTTATGAATTATGATGATAGTTTGACGCCTAACGAGCTAGGTGGAAGCTTGATGAGTGAGCGGGTCAAACGAATCAAGAAGGAAAGGAAAAGCGTAATTTGGATGCGAGGTAAGTTAAGCTTACGCCCTTTTTACTTTTATTACAAAATGCTTATTTGTGAGCATGGAATACGATTTATATTAAGTAAATGAAACATGATATTCCGGCGCGATATAATGCTAGTCGGAACAAGTGAAAATGGTGAAATGGTAATCCGGACATGGGTTAACGAATAGATAAAGGGATTTAAAACGACACCATTTGGCATAAGTCATAATGGGTCAAATAAAACAGGAAACAACTTTCAAGTTGGATGATTTCAAAAAGTAAACCGGGATGGGTTAAAGGGGTGAAATGGTAATTAAGTGCCATCTTATAATGACAATTGGTCATTTCGATTAAACGGGTCAAATGGTGTTGTTAACACCATTTGTCAATAATATTTGATGATTGCTTGTTGAGTTTTGTGATCACAGGAATTAACACATGGTTAGCATTGCTATTATCTAGATATTAATAGCAAAAGGTATTAAAACGGGTCAATACGTTGATCCGAGCCAGGTACGCATAGTTAAGTTGCTAGATAAACATGCAAATATGGGTCAAATAATTAGCGAGAGTCCTTCGTCGTAAATGAGGGACTAAAAAATGACCAAAACGCCCATGATTTGTAAATCGGGCAAATGACCCTTAGAGGTCGTTTAGATACTAGTATTATGATTATGCAACTCTTAGATATATGTAAGAGTTGTAAGTATAAACCTTGAGAGTCAAATGCCTAAGAACGGGTAAATTACGTAGAATGACTATCCAAAGGGTAAAATTTAGAATAACGGTCCGTTATGTTAAATCCACTACAAAATAGTTGTTGTGGAATATAAAAGGCTATTTAAAAAAAATGGAAATACGAAGTGTACAAAGAGAAATGCGAGTTTGATGCTTAAATGCATGAAAACTTCTAAACGGGTCAAAATAAAGTAGGTGGTAAAATGTTGGCTTAAGTGTAATAAAGAAAAACGTAAACCGGGTAACGGGAGCGTAAACTATATGAATAATGGATCCGGGTAATGGATGATAGCTTAGACATGTTAAGAAACGAATCCCAAGCAATTAAAATGAGTTTGGATAGGTTTGGATGCAAATTTGATGAAAAATAAACGTGCAGAGTTGACACGGGCGGGTGAACTTTTGACACGGCCGGGTGAAGGGGCTGTGAAAAATATATGTTAAGCTGACACGGTCGGGTGATCTTTTGACACGGCCGGGTGAAGGGGCTGAAAACAAAATATATAATTTCTTGTATTTAATTATTTTGTTCAAATGCCTTGATTTCTAATCCCATATAACTTGTTTAAACTTGTTATTTAACTATCAAAACTAACTTTTAAGTTGGTTTTGATCATAGGTGATTGCCATGAGTGCCCGGATGAAGATCAGGCTCGAAGAAGAACCGAACACGATAAAGTTAAAAGCTTCCACGCGGCGTTTCGTCGTATCTTTTAAACGACGAATTCAATTACATTAACTTGTATAAACTTTTAAATTGTAAAAGTTTTAATTAACCTGTATTTACAATGTATATGAAACTTTAATTACATGCTTATTTTCGTAAACTATACGAAAACCTTAAAATAATAACTAGGGTGTTACAATAGAGGTGCCATTGCATTTGTTCGTTGGGCAGAAAAGATTGACTCCGTTCTAAGAATGAGTAATTGTTCGCCCCAGCGGAGTGTTACCTATATCTCAGGGTTGTTTTTGGACGGCGCACTCTCTTGGTGGAACCTTCAGGTTCAGACCCTCGGTGACGAAGCTACTCATGCACTGAGCTGGGACGAGCTCAAGGAAATGATGGAGAAGAAATACTGTTCTAGGGCTGAAATCCAGAAGCTTGAGGTGGAGTTCTGGAATTTGAAAATGGACGGGCCGAAGATTTCTGAGTACGTCCAGCGATTTCACGACTTGTCTAGGGTCGTCCCCTACTTAGTCAAGCCGGAATTCAATAGGATTGAGCGATTCATTTGGGGACTTGCACCTCAAATTAGGAGCATGGTTACTACCTCAAAGCCCCCAACCATCACAGAGGCTATCGATTTGAGTGTCACTCTTACTGAAGAAGCTCTGCGCATGGGAAAATTTTTGGAATCTGAGGATAACAAGAAAGAGACCCATGTGGAGTCATCGGGCAACAAGAAAAGGAAGTCTTCAAACCTAAAGATAGGCACCAAAGTCAGCTATGGAAGCCCTAAAGCAAACAAAAGAAAGGAAGTGAACCCACCACATGGCAGGAAAGCTTATGGAGCCACTAATAAGGCTAGTGGTAAGGTTTACTTGGGGACTAAGCCGAGGTGCGAGGAATGCAATTTTTACCATGAAGGTCGATGTCTGAGGCCAAAGTGTGGAAAGGAAGGGCACAGCAAGGATGCCTGTTGGGCGAAGGATCCAGACGGAATAGACAATGGGAAAATTCCAGGCTGCTATTGGTGTGGTGAAGTAGGGCACTTTAGGAAAGATTGCCCTAGGAAGAACCAAGCAAGGAAGGGTCTTCACGATCGGAGCTCCTGAAGCACGCCAGGATCCAGATACGGTTACGGGTACGTTCCCAATTAACCAACCTTATGCATCTATTTTTTATTAATACTGGCACCAACTCTAACCTTGTATGCTTAGAACTTAAGAAACTACTTGGCCTAGTTTCGAGTAGAATAGACGTCCCAAATTCCTTAGAAATGGGCATATAGAAGGTTAGTTAAAACAGACGAGGCGATTAAGGATTATATTTTGGGAACTCAGAAGGCCGGAGCCTTCTATTACCATTGACTTGGGAAGTCATGTTGTAGTAGTCATCATGGATTGGATATCCAAGTATAGAGCTGAAGTTGTTTGCTATAAGGAAAATCACTCGCATCCCTCTTGTGAATGATGGAACACTTATAGTACACAACCTTCTTGCATTAGGTGCAAGGGTACTAGGCCCCATAAGACCGTGGGTCTGCGACATCTCACATTGGTCGGAGAGACGCAAAAGCGCCTCCGAGTAGACTGCAGAGCCTTTCTAGCTCATGTTGCCAATAAGGAGACCAAGGAGCCAGAGCCCGAGAACATCCCCCTGATGGAAGAAGTTCCAGAAGCCTTTTCTGAAGATTTGCCAGGAATACCTCCACAGCGACAAGAGGAGTTTAGGATAAACCTCGTGCCAGGAGCGGCACCAGTACCGAATGACGCCTTACCGACTAGTTTCGTTCAAAATACAAGAGCGTCTGATGCAGCTGTGAGAGCTGCTAGACAGAGGAAATCTACCAGGCCGAGTTTCTCACCTTGGGAAGCCCCAGTGTTATTCGTTAGGAAACAGGACAATAGTTTTTACATGCGTACATAGCCTAAGATGAGAGGAACTCAGAGGGATTAATGCGGAAGAAAAGTATTACGCATGGGTTATAGGGAGATAGACAACTAACCAACAAGAATCGGTACCCCTTACCGAGAGCCGATGACTTGTCAACCAACTACAAGGTCCCAGCTACTAATCCAAGATGGAATTAAGAACATGGTGTCCTTAGTTAAGGACATGAGGAGAAAGTCAACAGTTCCCATTTTTCATCAACTTCAGAGAATTGGATATCAAGGACCAGTATCCTTTTGCCAAGGATTGGCAACATGATTGGACCAACCGTAAGATTCTAGTTACTACTTAAGGAGTGACTTGAGACCAGGATGTCCTCAACGGCAAATACAAGAAGAAAATATCCCTAAAACGACCTTAAGGACTCGCTTTGAGCATTACGAGTTTCTTGACGTGCCGTTTGGCTTAACACATGCACCGAAAGTATTCATGGACCTCATGAATCAGGTGTGTAAGCCGTACCTGGATAGATCATGATTATATTTATTTACTACATTTTTATATGCCCAACGACCAAGGAAGGTCATGAGCAACATCTGAAATTTATCTTGCGACTTTTAGAGAAAGAACAGTTATGTGCTAGAATGTCGAAGGACGGATTTCGAATTCGCGAGGTAAGAACTTTAGGATGCATGGTGGATAAGAATGAGATTCATGCCAACCCTGCAATCAAGAGCTAAGGAGTTAGAGTTGCAATTATGTGACGCTTCTCGACAAAGTCTCGATTGCGCGTCGATGCAACGAGACCACGGCATTGCATACGCGTCACGTTAATTAAGGGATCATGAGAAGAAACCTTGATCTAGATACAGTAATTGTGCGCCGCAAATTTGACGTCATTACTTGTAAGAAAACGTTGCACGACCTTTACTGGTCACAAGGGTTGCAGCACATCGTTGATCGTAAGAACTTAAATATTAACGAAGATGGACTGAGCTACTAAACGATGCAGACTGTATGGACATGTTACGTGCTTGTGTGATAAACTTTGATGAAAAGTTGGAACACTCACTTGCCCTTAGTGGAGTTTTCCTACAACAGTATTTATCACACCACTGTTTAAATTGCTTCATGTGAAGCTTTAGATGGAACATAATAAGTTTATCCCCTTTGTGTTGAACGGAGACCGGAGATAAACAATCTACCGGCCAAGTTGGTTCAGGAAAAATTAGAGGCAAGATCGTTCCGACATGTGATCATATCAAGACTGCCCGCGGAATACAAACAGATTGCGTTGACGAGCGGCGGAAATCGTAGGAATTTGAGATAAGAAGTATGGCTTTAATGGGAGCCTCGCCTTGGGAAGGCGTGGTACGATTTGGGAAAACATGGAAGGTTAGACCCCGGTATATTAGACCTTTCGAGATCCTGGTAGGGATCAGGACCATTGCTCACAAACTAAAACTTCCAGAAAAGATCAGTAGTGATCGCGACACATTCCACGTGTCTAGTCTTTAGAGGAGTCTGACTCAAGGAACAATCGTTATTCTCGCAAACAGGATTCGCATCAACGACAAACTCCAATATATTAAAGAACCTGTTAAGGTTGCAGACTGGGAGTCCGCATGACCCGGAAAGGTCGTGATTGATTTCTCAGCAATCGTTGGAATTCATATCATGGCCCAGAGTTTACTTGGGTACATGAAGACCAATTTAAACCTAAGTGACCACATTTGATTCACAACTCCCCTGCGACCGATGGCATCGCTTGAATTTCGGGACGAAATTCTTTCAACTGGGGGAGAATGTGACAACTGTCTCTTTTCCGTACATTCCGTACAATAATTAGACAGTAATCTGCGTTTAAGAACTGTGCATGATATAGCTTACAAGACAAATGAATTTCTGATTACTATTATATACATACAATGGCATTTCATGTTGCAAGACTTTTATCATTACTACATGCAACACGATATAGTTCTAATAATGCAAAGAACAGAATTGGCACCGTTATCAGACAAACTAAAAGCACTAACGGGAGTTCAGTACTTAGACAGACATGATGTTAAGACACAGAATGAACCCCAGAACCAAGTGATACACTAGGATAGTGTGGAGGGAAGTAAGGACCATAAAATTGCTTCACTAGGTGATAGTTTAAGTGCCGGAAAGTGCCTAAAACCCACTTAAAGTGCTGAATCCAGCAAAATTCAGCATTTTAACAAGCTAATTACATGCAAAAACATGACTAAATGGTCTTGTATGCTTTCCTAAGTGTCGGGAATTAAAAGTGTCACAAAAGGGTACTTAAAGAACACTAAACGGAATAGTTTGACACTTTAACGAACCGGTAACTAACCGAACAACCGGACACTACCCGAAACACCAAAATTACACTAGAAGCATTGTTTTTATATCTCTGAGCTAGTTATGATCCCCGAACACCCTAACACACTATATAACACATCATGTGCATAAACACTAATCACTACACTTGAAATCTAACTAGATTAACTTAACCATCATTAAAACCTAACTAAAGACCCCCCCCCCCCCATGGTGGACGGTCACAAGTAACCCCACCATAATCTTCTCTAAATCTTGCTTAAATCTTCCTTGGATTGCCTAGATTTGTTTAGATCTTGCTTGTACTATTTGGAACATGTTACACAATGGACAAAGGAGTTAAATGGTTATAAGAAGTCATGAGATCATTCATAATCACCACAACTCATCTTCCTCTTCTCCCTTGCTCTATTCTCTGCCGAAACCCACCCAAGCACCACCATCATTTGCATCCATTGTCCATCCATTCCAAGACCATCCTACGGTGTAAGAAGGTGATTAAGGAAGTGTGGAGCTTGTGAGTCTTGAAGGACCTCTCCCATTAGCTTTTATCCTCCACATTTGTCATCTACAACATCAAGTGTTCTTCCTTAGCCTTGTGCTAGTAGTAAGGCCCTCATAACCCTTTGTTACTTCACATATTGTTGGATAAAAGATGATATACATTGTTATTCTTGATGAACACTAAAAGACATATTCATGAATCTCTAACATAAGCTTATAAACATATGAATACTTATTGATTTGTGTTTATTTGCTTCTTGTTGATTGATTATTAGTGTTAGTGATGTTAGACATCATATGGAACCTACTAGATTGTGATTAAACACATGATCTAGTAAGTTAATGTGATGATCTTGTAAAAGACCAAGATCATCATGCTTTATGTTTACATGAACTTGAATGATAAAAGTTGTTTTCATATGATGATGATTTAAACAAAATACAAGTCTTGTGAGTGGATTATTTCTAAAATAGTTTCTCCAAAGAAACTCGGTTAAATAACAAGATTTGTAAAAACACAGTTTTTAAAGAAACTAATCATGTTTCTAGTGTTGAAACAAGTATAAGAATACAATGTTTACAAGAAAAATTCAAAAGAATGATTTTTGGAAAAATCATCTAATAAGTTGTAAACACCTAAGTCTTCCAAGAATGAGATTTTTAAAGAAGTAAATACATTTTGGAAGGTAACTAAGTCTACTAAAAAACACTACCAAATTACTACAAGTTTTTATTAAAGTTCAAGTTCATGATTGTGTAGATTGATTGTTGATTGTTTGTGATGATTTTTGAAAAGAAAATGATATTCTTTGATAGCATGGACACCTCCATTTTTAGGGGAAACTATGGCAAAATTTTCTAAAAATATAAACACTTAGAAAAATATTTTCTTAACAAATACTTACAAGAGTGTTTTAACTACGGTTTTCAATATAAACTTTGCCATAGATTTTGTTACAAAAATACAAGTATTGGAGGTTGGTTTTTATAAATAAAAATGGATAAATATGTATTTAGAATATATATTTACAGTAAAGACACATTGTGTGTGATTATTTGTATAATTTGTGTATTAGTTATATTATTTTAGGATTTAAAGTAATATAACTTAACAAAATACCAAGAATTTACAATCCAAAAATATTACCAAAAATCACAAGCAATAAATATATAAGTTACACACTTAATATTGTGAAACCGAACGCAAGAACGTAATTTACAAAATATTCCGGAAAATACCGTCATAAATATATTTTTGGTAAATAATATTTTGGATACAAGAAATGAAAATATGATTTTTGTAAATATTACAAAAGTTATATTATATGTTCAACAAAGAGAAAATATATTATTTTTGAAAGTAAAAATATATTTTCTTGAATATTTAGAAGGTATGTGATTTTTGGGAAAAATATATACTTTCTTGAAGTACATTATTTTTGGATAAAATAAGTTTATATATGTTTTCTAAGTGAGACTTGAAAATATATTGTTTTGGAAATATATATTGGATATTTATTAAGAAAATACGTACACACTGGAATACGACGCCAATACATGGCAAGATATAAAAATACAAGAATACGGATATACATGAGATACCCCATCCTTGGAAAGGAAATACGAATATAAATACTTGAGAAGTATTACTACAAAAATATTGTTTAACAATTATTCCAAAAAATCAAGTATAATTTAAAGTTAAAATAATTATTATTTTAACAAGTAATTATAATTTGGAATAATATTCAGGCATAAAAGGAACGTAACTCAAACACGTAAATACTAAGGCAAGGCATGGCCCGTTCGTCTCATAGACCCTAGTACATTGTAGGTAGTCGTGTTTGCTGAAGGGATTTGAGTTACGAGTACCGAAGACGCAAAACAGTGAGTTCATGTCCCTCTTTTCTCTTAACTGTTTTTGGTTTTATAACTCTCGGGGGTGGAATACATGTTACGAATGTTTAAACAGTATGAATTGACTATGAACTGAACTATTAGATCATGTGAGCATAGACTAAATTTGAAATGCCATTAACTCTTAATTAGGGACGAAGGTTAGATCTAACGGGTACGGCCGAACCCCACTCATGGTACTTGTGACCACTTGAGTGCTTCGGTGTCCTAGTCGAGGTAAATTGACATAGTCGAGGTGAATCGACATAGTCAAGGTGAATTGACATAGTCAAGGTGAATTGACATAGTCGAGGGAAATCGACAAGGGTATAAGCCTACTCATTTCAAGTGCTCCCTATGTCCTCACATGCTTTAATGTCCTTGTAAAACAATCATTTGATATGTTCATAAATGTTTTTCATACATGTTTTCAAAGGAGTCTCTCAAAGGTTTACAAGCTTGCCAGTACTCACACAAAACGCATGAACTCGCTCAACTTTTGTTGATGTTTTCCAAAATTACATGTATTTCAGGTAACAGGTTGGATCTTGGGCGCGGGTGTTGTTCTAGAAGTAAATTTCAAGTTTAGATGTCATCCACTTTTGTTGGTTTGCGACTTAGTCGAAGGTTGTGTTTTAAAACTTAAGTAACTGGTGTTTGTAATACCTTAAATTTTATGAATGGATGAACATCGTTTTGATCATGTAGTTGTTTATTATGATTGAATGCAATGATATTAAACCAGTCACACATCACACGCTTCCACAAAAGTCAGGGTGTGACATTATGTGGCACTCTCGTCACCACCTCCACCACCACCCAACCACCATCATCAGCCATCAGCGTCACTTGCCACCACACAACACCATCGTCATCGCCACAACCACCACTATCAGCCGCCCTCAAAACCCCCAACCTTTCTGTAAAATCGCGAAAAATCACCACCGCTACTGCTTTCCCGCCACCTTCAACTGCCACACACCTCCACCCTTTTGCGTCTGCAACCCCACGCCGCCACCCAGAAAGGTTGGGGTTTTTAGGGTGGCTGATGGTGGTGGGTGGTGGGTGGTGGCAGTGTTGTAAAAATCGCGACTAGGCAACAACTAGTCGGCGATTAATCGCTAGTCGGCATGTAACTGAGTAATTTTTCGTTAATCAGTCCATTAATCGCTAGTTGGGCCTAGTCGGCGAATAGTATACTTTCGTTCTTTATTAGGTTGGTCATAAAAAATTTGGGTCCTATTATTTATACTTAACTTTTTGCTATTTAAATCAAGTATTGTGACAATAATTAATTCAAATTTATGTTTTTCTTTTATAACTTTCGAAATATAATGTTTTATAAAAAACCGAATATGGTTTTTTCATTAGTATATTTTTATCTACGTTTTGATATAAATTCTATAAAAAAAACGGAATATAAAATTTTATAAGGACTTATAAAATGTTATATTTGCAACGGCTCCGTTTTTTATAGAATTTATATCAAAACGTATATACAAATAAGCACATCACAAAAACGTATTCATCGTTCAATAAAACATTATATGTCGGAAGTTATAAAAAGAAAAACACAAATTTAAATTTATTAATATCACATCACTTGGTGTAAATAAAAAAATTGGGTGTAAATAGAAGCACCAAAAAATTCTCGTTTACACCGCTATACTTTAATCAACATATTTTTTTACTTTTTCTTTAACCAGCATACACTTCTAACCCTAATGCTAGAGGGTGTGGGATAACCCCCCTTGGGGCTTTATAAGGACACCTCAGCGCCACGTAGGCGCCACGTTGGCTGAAGCTTGATGGCGCCCCCCCCCCCCCCCCCCTTTAACATGGAGGGTGTGGTGATAACCCCCTAGGCGCTATAGAGAAAAAAAAAAAAAAAAAAAAGAATTTTTTGATTGGTGCATAGTAGTGGGGCCCAGCTGTCCATTCTTTAATTTATATGGCAAACCGTCATATTTGACCATTTTGTCTCGATCCACACAATTGCTTCACGTTAACATGATAGCGAGTGTATAATAGCGCCCCTACTTAATATTGTGGGTGTGGGTGTATAGCGCCCGGGGCGCTATAGGCTCTGACGTGGCGAGGGTGGCGCCCCCCACACCCTCCGGCCTAAACTATGATAAGGATATCATCTAACCCCTATTTTGTCTTTTAACGCGATTTTTTTTTACAATTCCTACCTTAAACTTTAATAAATATATCATACTTGCTCTAAACTTCTTCCTTCATTTCCTTTTCTACTACCTCTAGACTTTAGAAAAGTAACTTTTTTTTAAATTGCGATATCGTGAATTTTCTCAACGGTGTGTCCCCTTTTATATAAAGTTTCGAACAATATCATCGCCCCCGTCGCATCACGTTGGTATACACCAAGATTTTGTTTCTTATACGGATTCGAACGCTCTCCCCAATGTGCAAGATGGTGTTAACGTTTCGACATCATTTTTTTTCATAGTTTAACGTTGCAGCCGCAACAGGCGGCTTTCCGTTTACTAGTCATATATAACTTATTGATTAGCAAATTCAGGAAAAAAAAAAAAAAAAAGTCAATTTAGTGACACGTTCTATTGCGACCATTGTTGCTATGTTGATGGGCCAATTTAGTGACTGATGTAAAAACTACCATTGTTATGATGAATTTTGTAACATTTTTATAGTTTTGTAGGATAGGAACCACTTAACCAAATGATTAATTAAGAAAGAATTCTTCTTCATATATTAGGTATAGCCAATATATAAACATACATCACAATATATAACCAATAACGTTGGAAAACATAAAACCTTACATTCTTCAAACCAACAGCAATAGCAGACTGCCGAATAATGCAACTACAAATCCATAGATAGTTGGTACTGCCAATTTGCCCGATGTAGATGTCGCCATAGGGCTTGGAGCCGGAGCCCATGTTTGAGGTAGAACAGTGATGACAAGCTTCATGTTTCTCAACTCGCAATGCTTTCCGACACCACAAATGTACCATTTCCTTCCAGGGGTTTGTAGGGGGACAACATCCTGTCCACTTGTCATGATTCCATTTGAAGCTGAAGTGCTACATTGTTGGAAACCGGTGCCGTTGACTTTCGCAACGTTGTGAACACCAGCCGCATAGTTGAAAGCTGCATCAAGAGAATTGTATGGGATTACATTAATTAAACGTCTTAAGAACGAGAAATTTACGATTTTGCGACCGAAAATGGTCGCGAAGTTTGCGACAGAATTTAAAAGTGTCACAAAAGTAGCGACCGCATCCAAGTCACAGATACAAACAAAGTGGTTTCTTAGTTGCTAAAACCGGTCGCAAAACAGATTGGTGACAGATTTTGCGAAGTTTTTTGTTACCGATCTGTGACCAAATTGATCGTTGCAAATACCCAGTTTTTTAGTAGAAAATCTAAATAAAATGACGGGGATATATAACATACCAAGGGTATCTCCGACGTAGAAAACTTTATCCTTGGCCCAATTTTGATAATCAAAGTCGAGTTTCCAACCATTTTCATCCCCCACAACGTATTCCTTCGCAGCAATTGAAGTCACGAGAACAAAAATTGTAGCCATGAAGAAAATGTTCAAACGGGATGTGGCCATTTTGAAATAATTTTGGGCAATGTTTCTGTTAAAAACTCAGAGAAAACTAAATAAATTCGTAAAGAAGATGAGATAATAGCTACACAATTGCTGACTATTTATACTATTTTGGAGTTAACATAGAAGTGCAACCTGGTTAAAAAGGTACCGGCAATAGACGGCAATGATATTGTGGATTTGGTCTTAATTGTGTGTTTGATTGCCACACAAACACTAAAAAAATGTTATTTTAATTACTATTTTTTAAGTTATAAACTAATTACTTAAACAAAATAACTAACTGTAATCGGATAATCTATTTAGGGTGATACTTATTTTCTAACACATGTCTAAACTAATCAAGTCGCTCTTAAACCATTTAAGATGAGCTTGGTCAGTGGCGAAGCTTGAAGATTTCCACCGGGGGGTCGGAAGTCACCGCACCTAAAAATTCTATAGTAGTAAAAAAAATTGTATAAAACCGGGGGGTCAAAAACGTATATACCTAAAAAATTCTACACGGAACGTACATACATAACACTACTAAGCGAAAAGTTCGGGGGGTCGGGCGCCCCTCCCGGCCCCTTGAAAGCTACGCCCTTGAGCTTGGTCAAAGAGTTAGAAAAAAAGACGTTGGGGCTCAGATGTTAAAAGATTCTTTTTTGAGCTAAAAGAGTAAAATTGATATAACCACAGGGGCCAAAATCGTAATCTACTCTTTTAAAAATTAATATAATTATGAGGTTAGGATCCATCATTTCTTTTTCTTGGTATATAAAACGTAAAACTGTGTTATAATAATTATGAGGTTAGGATCTATCATTTCTTTTTCTTGGTATATAAAACGTAAAACTGTGTTATAAACATGAGACATAAAGTAGTTAAACGAGTTGTATTTATGTTTAATATTTGTGTTACACGCGTCGTTAGAGACCTGTTAAACCCGATAAGACACGATTTACCAGCTCTAATTTAAGGGATCAAACCATCACACCGATAAGACACGATTTACCAGACCTCGTCAAGTGAGTCTGGCAATAGATATCTGTACAAGACATGATTAAATCTGTTTATTGAAAAAGTACACTACTTGATTTTTTACTTTTTTAAAAATAAATATAATTAAGAGCCTACAATCTATCGTTTTTCTCCTTGATACATTAAACATACAACTGTTATATACATGAGATATAAAATAGTTAAACAAGTTGTATTCATGTTTAATACTTATGTTATTCGCGTCGTCAGAGACTTGTAAAACCCGATAAGACACAATTTGTCAACTCTACCTTCAAGGGGGTGGTACCTCTTGAGGCTTCATAGTGTTTGAAATCATAATAGGTTAATCTAGTGAATGTTTATTGTCATTTCTGTTGGGGAATTTCAGAAAACCGGATGATTAGAGAGGCGTGTAATCACTCTCAAATAAAATTATTTCGTTGTTTCACCCGAATAATTCATTTGGATACAACTCTGATTTCAAGAAATTAAACCAAGGTATGTTTTGTCTGTAAATTGTCTGAACCAGAGAAATGTTACCAAAAAACCTGTATACGAATTTTGGGGTTAGGGAAGATTAACTGCCCAATGGCAGTTATCTCAGTTTTTAAGACAAAACTGCCATTAAAACTGCCATTGTTTTAATATTTCGAAAATGGGACAATTTCGAGAAATGACCCCAGCCAGGGGCTGCCGCCCCTTGGACCCTGCTCCCAGGGGCGCTGTCCTCGGACCCCGCCAAGGGGGCGTTGCCCCCTTGGAACCCCGTAGAGTACGGGCTTCGCCCGTACACTTTGAATTATAATAACTCAAACAAGCGTGCACTCCCGCACCTCCTAACTTGTTTGATGTGTATTATTATTCGCTTTGATCACCAAGTCAATCCCGATTACACTAAAATATCCAACAATTTCTCATTTGGTTTTAAAGTAAATCATTATTAAGCAAAATAGCTTGATAATCCTAAGATCATTAGGGTGTAAGGAGTGGTTAAACACTTGAGAGTGGCAAACTAAAAAATCAACCAATCAGAGTGCGCCACGTCAATCAATGAAAAGTGTTTAAACTTTGCTGAAAAGTGTTGGCAATGGTTAGACACTTGCTGAAGTGGTAAAAAAAAAAATTTTTTTTTTTGTAAACTAGTATATTTAATATTTAAGTTAATAAATGTAGAATAAACTAACAATAACATTACATTAAATTAAAAACATTAAAATTACATTAAATTAAAAAACAATAAAATTACATTAACTTGAAATAAATTAAACTAGTCTTCGTCGGAATCGACCAAAAGATGGGGTAAATCTTGACTTCCGAGATGATTTATGAGATCGTGTTTTAGTTCGGCTTCTTCGATGAGATTTTGAAAAAAAAAAAAATGCTACTATCGGATGAATCGTCGCTACTCATGGGTGGGAACCATAACGGGAGTTCATCCACCATTTTGTTTTGTAAATGTTTGGGAAGAACTTGTGGTATTTTTTGGTTTGGTTGGGGTATAAATTTGAAGGTATTTGGTTATGGTTTGGTTTGGTATTTATAGTTTAATTTTTTAAAGTAAAAATAAATTTTTTTATTTTAAACGGCATTATAGCCGTTACTCGTCCCCCCAACGTTCAATTTTTGGCTTTTCCCGAGCGGGCTGTGGTCACCGAGTAATTAACGAAACCGAGCGGCAAAGGGGTCGGCGGCGGTGTTGCCGCGCGGCAAAACCCTTTGCCACTCCCCTTTGCCGCACCACTCCGGACACCCTTAGGCCATGTGTAGTCATAACGCCCCTTTGTGGGCGTTATGCGACACGTGGCGCGCCACGTGTGCGGGTGGGCGTTATGGGGCGTTATGCGTTTAAGCCCGTAGTCATAAAGCCCCTACCTAATTATTAATTTTCGGTTTTATTAAATAATTATAAAAACAATAACAATTTTTTGATTGGTCCAAGGTAAAGCCCCTCCCTCCACAACGGCGCTATCAACATCGCGCGGATCCAAATTTTTAGAAAAATGGCGCCCTCAGTTTTGGTGTTCCCGGCGCCATGGCGGCGCTATGAGGGCATACCGCCCAATTATGCCGCCCACTACGCAAGGACTTAGTAACCTTAGTTGTTAATGTATAAATCTTAGTGGTGTAATAATTTTCTGGTGTACTTCAATATAATAATAGGAAAAAACCCAATGATGGTTTCGATGGATGCAATGAAATTGAGGGTGACAGTGGCCGCTTCTATTGTCTTGTACCAAGATTCGTCAGCCGAATTACAAGTCACAAAGTCCGCAACTTTGCAACAATCAACTTTCACTTTGAAATATTTACATAAATTTTTATAATAATAGGCTATCAAAGCTTTGATGAGAATTTAATAATTAACTAGTTGATTTTCCGTCCACGCGTTGCGGCGGGGACCTAATGTCTGTAAAACGCGTGTCGACAACGGCAAGCAGATACCAAAAATCAAAACATAAATAACAATGACGTGATAACGATAGTCACTCTGTCAAAAAAAAAAAACGATTTTAAATAAACTAATATATAATAATAGGACCCCACACGTCCTACACATTGGAAATTCAGTTGTTTTTAGTTTAGTTATTACGGTGCTAACACGTTAAAATATGGATGAGCTCGGTACCGGTAACGGCACTGAGAGTACCGATCCGGAAAATCATCGAAATTAGGTAACTGCACCGAAAATGTTCGGTACGGTATGGTATTCGAAGGTAAAAATAGTAAATACAGGTATGGTGCTAGACCGGTGTCGAACCGAAAGTAACGATTCTGAAAACGCCAAAAGGTGGGTACCAAATTGGTACCGAAAATGATTGGTATAGTAAATTTGGTACCGATACAATACCGGTTTGATTACATGATTTGATACGATTTGCTCATCAATAATCTAAATATCCAAGTTAATTTTACATGCTACAATTCATTCATTATAAGAAAAGATAAAAAAGAAAACAAAATAAGTTGTTGTGTATAATAAACCTTAATCAAACGAAATACAGTTTACTTACGGTGAGTATGAAAAGTAATCTACACGGTGCAATTACTTGCGTTGCTACAGGATTTGATGAGCTCGGTACCAACCGGTACCGAAAATACCGTTACCGAAAATCCCCAAAAGTGGGTACCGGTACCAATTATACCTGGTACGGTACGGTTTGGTACCGGTCGGTACTGGTACGGTACCAGTATTTGAGGGTAAAGACCGGTGAATACCGGTGCCGAACTGATACCGAAAATGTCAAAAGTCGGTACCGATTCAGTACCGAAAATATACGAGGTTTGGTAAATTTGATACCAGTACTGGTACCCGATACCATTTGCTCATCCGCTTGATGATGTTACTATTCATTGGATTGTGTATGACAAATAATCTAAACCGGTGCAATTACTTGCGTTGCTACATGATTTGATGAGCTCGGTACCAACCGATACCGAAAATACCGTTACCGAAAATCCCCAAAAGTGGGTACTGGTACCGAATATAGCTGGTAGGTACGGTTCGGTACCGGTATGGTACGGTCGGTACCGGTATGGTACGGTTCGGTATCGGTAGGTACTGGTACGGTGCCGGTATTTGAGGGTAAAAACCGTTGAATACCGGTGCTGAACCGATACCGAAAATGTTAAAAGTCGATACCGATTCGGTACCAAAAATATACCCGGTTTGATAAATTTGATACCTTATTGCCCTGATTTACTGTTTGATTTAATAAATTTGATTTACTGTTCATTGCGTTTCATTTTTAATATAAACTAGTAAGATTTTCCGCGCTTTGCAGCGAGAATTCAGCCAGTATCAATTTGGTTCGTTATTGTACCAGCACTCGCTATAGTAATCCAAAAAGAAAACCTTACATGGATTGAAAATCATAAAAATGAATAACGATACCAATACCGATGTTGTTTAGTTGATAGCGGTTTGATTCGTTTGCATTCTATGTTTATTTTAGTTCAACATTTGCCATATTTTTTCGAAAATGAGCTTTGCACCGCTGTCATACCAAACTGAATCGAAACCGATTGGACATTTGTATTGGTAGCGGTATTTATTTTTGTTGTTTTCACATTAGATAAACTGACACCGTATCGCTACCATACCGTACTAAACCAAACAACCTCGGCACCGATTTGTAGCCATTTTTATGGTTTCCTGTTTGACAACGGATTCTTTGATCGTATTAAATTATATGAGGAAATAATATGTTTAAAATCAACTATTGTAATAAAACTATAAAATATTGAAAACTAATGAAAAACAATATTAAAAATGAAAGATTTAATCTACTATTCATCACAGGTTTGTAATAATATAGATAATAATAATAAAATAATAATAATAATAAAAAAAGAAGAACCATGTTACTATATTATGTTACATATACATAACCAAATCAGTGGCGGACCCAATAATTATTTGCTGGAGGTGCACGAGATTTTCAAAAGGTGTGGTTGGGTTTTTTACCTAAAAAAAATACTAATTTTTTTTCAAGGGTGCCCCGCCCACCCACAAGAACAGATACAATAAAAAATGAAAAGCTACGGATATGTCGATCGTTTGTGATGTGTTATAACAAATACTCTTCACCCTCTCTTATCCCCTTCTCACATTCCTCTCCTCTACATCGGCGTCTATACGGTCGACAAACCCATCACAAATGCTCTAACATGTTATGAATAACTTTAAAAGGTTTAAGATAGTGGATGCTTTTATAATCGACAGGAATGCTATTATAGAGTCTCTTCTAGCTAACACCTAGGTATTTGAAAAAAATAATGTTTGTTAAGTTCACTAATGTCATACACTAAAAAAAACACAGTGAATTAAAAAAAAAAGATATAGATCTCGGCCACATCCTAAAAATAAGATCAAGCTGAAAAAAAAAGCTTTCGATAAAGATTATGGCAAGTGCCGTCTATAGTCGGTTCCCTAGCCACTTAGCATCTTTACAATCTTCATTCATTCAATTCTAAAACCATATAAATAATGCCGATTCTCACTGAATTAAACAAGTTAGAACCATCTCATAACAGTTATTGATTATGGCCACGGCGCGTTCTACCATTGTCTTCATCTCAACAATCTTTCTTCTTGCAACTTCGATTTCCGCCAAAGAATACGTTGTCGGTGATGGAAGCGGTTGGACTCTCGACTTCGACTATCAAGGTGTGGGCCAAGGATAAAGTTTTCTACGTCGGAGATAAACTCGGTACGTTATATTCCTACAAATATGGTTGACAATATTTGTTGTAACCTAAACAAATGTTTTAAATTTTGGTTACATAGTTTTTAATTACGCGTCTGGCACGCACAATGTGGTGAAAGTCAACGGCACGGGTTTCCAACAATATAGCACGTCATCAAACAATGGAACTTTGACAAGTGGACGAGACGTCATCCCCCTTCAAACCCCTGGAAGGAAATGGTACATTTGTGGTGTCGCGAAGCACTGTGAGTCGAGAAACATGAAGCTTGTCATCACCGTTCTATCACAGTCAATGTCTTCGGCTGTGGCCATATCATCGGTATCTATAACTTATGGTTTTGTAGCTGCATTGTTTAGTGGTCTCATGTTAACATTCTTGGTTTAATACTCTCCATGCATTTGAGGTTGGTCTAGTTTCAAATAATGTACCCATGGTTGATTTACCCTATATGAATTTGTTTTTAGGAAAAATTACACTTTTCGTCATTTATGTTTGTAGCTAGTTGCAATGGATGACCTTTACCTTTAATAATTACAGCCACAGTCCTTTATTTTGAAAACTCATTACACCATTCGTCCTTTAGTGCTAACCAGGTTAAAATTTTGAGTTAAATCTAGTCATATGAGGGTATTATGGTCATTTCATGTTTTTATTTAAAAATAGTTAAATAAAACACAATAAACAAATATATATAACATATCAATATCAGATCTGAGATCTCATCTCTCTCACTCTCAACCCTTCTTCCCCAACCAAACTCACCACCATAACACCACCGCCGAAGATTACATCCACCACCACCATCATCGGAGCCCTAGATTTTCTGGACTTCATATTCTTCATCCCACCTGAACTTCATCTTCATTATCTCAACTAACCAAAATGCTACAAACCTTGCACACCACCAAATCTCTTCCAACCCACTACCACCACCACCACATCAATCGTCGGGATCCAACGTCGTATCTCCCCCGTCTCGTTGATCCGCCCGTCACACCAGATCTGTTCATAACACCACCGCCTTGTTCATCGAACCATCAGAGATAGGGGGTTTAGAGATTTGGGGGTTTGCTTTAAAATCGTAGGTACAGAGACGGGCGGTGGTTCTGGTAGGTCGTCTGTTGTACATCGAACCATTAGAGAGAGGGGGTTTAGAGATTTAGGGTTCTGTTGCACAAGAACAATTGTGTTGTAGTGGTAGGTCGTCTGTTGTTTTCACTATGTTTTTAATTGGATAAGGGGTTGCTTTTTGAATCTCTAAGTAGAACCCCAATGAATATCTAACGAATCATGACTAAATTCCACTTTCTTTATTGAATTGGAAATCACACATCACACAGTTATTAATTTACGACAGGTAGGTTTCTCTGTTGTGGTCATTGGAATTGGAAGAGAATATGTTCTATCCTTACTTAGTGGTGAATGATTATGAACCACACAATTGTTTGTAAACTCATTTGCAACAACTTCAAAAGTCGACCGATGAGAATGGCAGATGGATGGGTTAGGGGCGGTGGCTGTGATGTGGTGGTGGCCCGACTGGTGAACGGTGGCCGGAGTGGAGGTAGTGACGAGATTTGATGGTTGGTTGGCAGCTGGGTTGTAGATCTGCGAAGGATGGGTGGTCTGTGTGATGGTGAGGTCTGTGTGATGGTGAGGAAGAGAGGGACATAGGGCTTAGAGAGAGAGAGAGAGAGAGAGCCACCGCCATCATCTCCTGCCACCACCTCTAGTCGCCGTCACCTCCTGCCACCACCACCAGCCACCGTCATCACCCCACCCCTGTTTTTTTTGCTGCAGACAATTAAGAGAGAGAGGGAATGAGAGAGAGAGAGAGAAAAAAAGGTATTTATATTTGATTTTATATTTTTTTTATTTATACTATAAATAATTAAGTAGAAAGACTAAACTGCCCTTAAGTAAATAAATTTAACTGAAAATTTTAACCAAGTTAGTGCTAAAGGATGAAAGGTGTAACATGTTTTCAAAATAAAGGACTGTCTGTAATTATTAAAAGTAAAGGTCATCCATTGCAACTAGGTACAAACATAAAGGACGAAAAGTGTAATTTTTCCTTGTTTTTAATATAGGGGTTTGTGTTATCCATCTCATTTGATTCATCAAATATCATGATCAATAGAAAAAGGCTTCAAGCCATGTGAAGCATGTTAATTATGTACAAACAATTTACAAGCAGACTAAACAATTTACAAGCAGACTAAACAAAAACAAAGATTACCAATTTTGAGTAAAATTACTATTGTACCCATCTCCCAAACCGTGGCTTGTGAAGCAAGCAATAACATGTTTTGAAAACCCTAATGTCTCAAAGATTCACGGGATTCGAATAATGTGATGACTAGCTCGTATTGAAGACCACTTGCCTAGCGTAAGTGACAAGCTTTACCTATCCCACTAGTTTACATGGTATTGGTAGGGCCCGTGAGTTTTCTCTAACGTGTTCTCACGGTTACCCTAAAAAACCCTAATGTTATCGTAACAATAACAGCTCTTCTTCAACTGTCTGCAACTCCTTAAGACGTTTTTTCGCACAAACTGTGACTATTATCGTGGTAACAATCGTCAAAATAAACCCACAAACCGTGAGTGCAATCTGAAGGGGTGCAAGCGAACGTTGATCTTTTGACGCATCTGCCAATGTTCGTATCATTATACCCCTGAAAAAACAAGGAAACAATTAGATTTTAACTTACAAAATTACATTTTTTCCCACAAGAGGTTTATATATAAAATCTTACGTGTAAATTGCAATAAAGACTTCTGGCAAAATTCCAACTAATGTTCCAAACAAGTAGGGAACAAACTTAACATCAGTAGCAACAGCACAATAGTTGTATACAATATATGGAAAAGGGGATATCCTTAATAACATCACAGCTCTAAACTGATCATACAAATCTCCTTCGCCTGCTAATCTCAAAATTGATGCTTTTTTTGGATATCTATCCAACCACCACTGCATAACATACAAAAAAATCACCTTAAATTACCATCTATAATTGTTACCTTCATGGGGCGGTGATATAAGCACGTGAGGGATAACCCCCCCCCCCCCCCCCCCCCCCCCCTCTCCTCTATGAATGCCACATGTCCAACACAAGTTTTGTTTTATCTGATCTCATTGAATAGCAGGGTATTGATAGAGTTCCATCACCCGTGAGTTTACCAGTAACGCATTCTCACGGTCATTAATAACAAATTAAATAATACTTGTAATGGTAGGGGTATACTCACTTGGATTTTGTGGTAAAATAGGGAACCAATGAAATAAGGAAGTGATACACCAATGGAAACACCACAAATTATAAGCAAAAATCCCAAACCGTAACCGAAAGTCATCCCTGCAACCCACATGGAGGGCGTAGACGGTATACATAAGCTCGGGAAGATTGCCACCGATGAAAATATCAGAACTGCTAGTACTGGTTTACTGAACGCCTCAATTTCCCAATTTAAGATAGGGATAACCTCCTGAAAACATGCCGATTATTAGATTGGATCAAGTCATGGAGTGGATTTGGAGAAGCTACTACATTTACTATGGGGTGTTTAGGATTGATTATATTATCGACACACTTCAAATGTATTTGGTTTATCAAAATGCGGTGAACATTATCAAATTTCAAATTGTTCTATTTTGTTATGTATAGAGCGCTAATATGACTAGGCCATAAGGAATGTCCCTCATATATCACCAACGCGTTAGGATGCAATGGTTGCAGATAAGAAGAAAACTCCACATTTATGCATGCTCGGGTGGGGTAATCCATGTATCAGGTGCTCTCCTTGGGCAACCAAAAACAAATATCTGAACTCATCGCAGGCAAAGCTGACAATATTAATGGTGCGACAGACCAAATGTTATAGTTGTAATTAGTGATCCCAAACACCCCCTAAACCTTGTATGCTAGTGTATCCTTGTCTATGGTTACCTCAAATTAATAATCATATGTCCAAAATTAACAAACATGCATCATATGGTTCATTTGCTGTTCCACAAACAATCACAACTTCACAAATTCAAATTAATGAATGAATGCAATTGCAAAACATACCTCGTCCATTAGAAAAGGTCCGATCCATACGAAGAAACAAAACGCCAAAATTACCAGAAATATAACCAGAAAAACAAGTTTTCCCCACCACCAAAACGACCACCAAATACTAATACATTCCCCGGACGAAGAAGAAGAAGACGACGGGGACAAACCCGCCAACCCTTCTGGTGTCGTCATAATTACGTAATCATGCTTGGGGTCTTCAAGTTCAAACCCAACCTTCAACCGGGTGATTCCGGCATTGTTTTCAAGCGTCATTTTGATTGATGAAGATGATATCAAATCAAAATGGAACCCCTGAAATGGGTGGGTTTTGAAATAACGGTAAAAGGGAATTCTGGGAGAATCAAATGAAATGTGTTGTGGTGAAGGAAACGTAGATTGAAATACATGATTATTAATGCTTATGACGTTATGTTTGTTTTTAAGGATGTATATTTTTCGTCCATGTTTATTTTTTTTACGTTTTGGATTAAAATTTTATAACCAAAATAAAAATACATAGAAACTATATTTAATTATATTATTACCTATTATGACTTTGGTTGAAAAACAAACTTCCAATGGCAAAGAATTGAAAGGTGAAAATAAAAGTTTTGTCACAGAGGCAAAAATGTTTTCACCTTCCACTCATACTAACATATATTATAAATCGCTAAGTCTGTCCCGTCTGTTTTTTTTTTTCCATTTCATTCCTTCTTCACCCTTCATTAATAATACTACAACCTACCACCGATGCTACCACCACACCACCGTCATCCGCCACCGTCACCCACCTCAGCCGCCACTGATGTGCGTTAGGTGTGATATATATTTAAGTATATTTTAAGCCATTTTTAACACTTTAATCAAGTTTTAAATTTATAAAACACGATATTTTACTAACACTAAACACACATATGGGCAAATGCACCCATCGTGAGCGTAGTATAGCGTTGGTAAGATACCGAGGTCGTCCAAGGACACAAGAGCTTTTAGTACCGGTTTATCCTCAACGTCTAATCAAATCAAAAATTTGGAAAAAGGTTTTAAACAAGAAAATGAAAACTAACTAAAAATGCTGAAAATAAAAATAAAACAGATAGACAAGATGAATCACTTGGATCCGACTCGCCTTTAGTGTAACCTTTGATATTTTCCGCACTTTTGCACTTTTTAAGAGATTATCTTAGTTATAGTAGTAGGCCCCTCTTTTGAAGGTGACGTTTCCCTCAACCCAGTAGTTTGAGTCAGCAAGGATATGACGGGTGGTCCGTAGGACAACCCTTAAGTGTCTTAAAAAGATTAAAATCCCATGTTTTACACGTTTAATTGTTTGAACTTGGTAACTACTAGTTGTTTGGACGTGCAGGTGCAAATGGAGCATAAAAGGGAAAGAATTTGGAGCATCAATAAAAAATAAAATTTTGGAATTGAAGAATTAAGAGGATAGCATGATAGAGGATGAAATTACGAGAACGTAGGCGAAAACGGTGAAGAAAACGGAGTTGAAACGAAAAAGTTATGCTGAAAACAAGTTTTCAGCATTTCTTGCCGTAAGACAGGAGCTCCTGGCCGTAAGACTTGATTGACAGCCGTAACCTACGGCTGGGAGCCGTAGGTTACGGCTCCGACTGATCTCAAAATGTAACCTACTCATTTATTAGCCATTTGAAGAGGATTTATGGAGTCTTATCATTTCCAATCGGTTACCACTTGCTTGGGAACGAAAATTGGAGTATCTTGGAGACTTTGGCAAGGAGAAACACTATCCTAATCATTAGTTTGGAGTGCTTTGATCCATATGAACATTGAAACTCTTGTTAAGATGTTGTTTGAAGCTATGAGTGGCTAGGTTCTTTATGGTCATCCTAGGTTGAAGGTTTGTATGAGACAATTGTGTTTTGATTCCATATTTCTAGAATGGTAAACTCTATTTATATTTTGTTTATCATGGTGTGTGATTGCTTATTTGTAAATTGTTGATTCTTATGACATTGTAGTTTGAAACCATACGTTCTTGGTGCCGTTGGCAATCGAGATATCATGGGTAGAAGTAGGATTGGGTAAGGGTTGATTGGTCATCGGGTAACAACCTCACGTTCTAGGAATCTGAGTACTTAGTTCCCTTTTATCACAATAAGTAATTACACGCGAACTATGTCTATGTAGTTCTTTCTAGTGGATGATAGCACAATTGTTGAAGCAAACCGGAAACTTAGGATGGTCATTCGTCTCCAAATTGTTTACAAACTCAACTTTCATTTCGCAAATTAATTAGTAATCTTTGTTTTAAAAAAAAAACCAATCCGATTGACCCAACTCTTGAACTTTATTTTCTTGCATTTAGTTTAATTTAGTTAATCTAGATAAATTCTCAAATAACACACATTCCACAAACTCCCTGTGTTCGATACCCACTTACCGCTATCTATTTAGTAGTAATTGGATTAAATTTGATTGTGACCACGACATCACGTCAAATTTTGACGCCGCTGCCGGGGAGTAGTGCGCAACGTGTGTTATCTTGTGTATTAGTTTGAAAAAAAAAATTAAAAGAAAAAAAATTAAAAAAAAAACCAAAAAGATTTCTTTTATGTTCATGATTTACACTTGGTAGTTGAGTTGTGTTGTGCAGGATGACAGGGCATTACACAAATTTCAGCTTATCTACGTGTAGATTGTGCGGGGGTCCACGACATCCATGTATTGGTTGCCACGAGGCTCACTACAGGAGGGCACATGGAAAACCGGTGTCTTATGTTTCACAGCTTCCACCTCCATCATACGTTGATGATTATGAATCAGAAATGGAGGATGACTATTATTCATATGGATACGATCGGGACGAGGAAGTTTATTATGAGGCAAGGATGGATAGTTTATGTTTTTGTTGCGGTCGCGATCACACTTATGATTATGATGTGTGCCCGGTGTATTCGGAAAACCCGAAATATTGGAATAAAAAGATGATGGAAGCGCGCATCTATAGACCGTATCAGGGATATCGACAATATCATCCCGAAGAATATTCTGAGCCCGAGGGTGTTTATGTTTATGAGACCGAGGAGGAAAAAGAGCTTGCTGTATTGGAAGTAACTTTGTCCAAACTCGAGCAATATTTAGCAACACCCAACCTGTCCAATGAAGACCGAATCAGCTGCTTAGTCTCTAAGTGTCATACTTTAAAATTGAAGATAGAGATAGAAGAACGCCTCTCACCATTACCTGACGATATTAGAGATTATTCTCACATGAAGGAGGAGGTTGTGGAGGATAATACCACACCAATGAGTCCTTTATCTGATGAAGAGTCACTTGTAGATCAGATGATGTGTGCAGATTATGAGGTAGAGCAGGCTGATGGGATGGATATGTGTACCGAACCTGTTCCCATATCAATGATTCAAATTAACAAGTGTGGGGAAGAGGGTTCGAGAAACAAGATGAGAAGGGTGAAACTACCAGACATTAAGGTACATGTCATGAAGTGGACTAGCAAAGCCCGCAGGAGCAACTTTAACATGCCAAATATACTGAAAAATCTATGGAGATGGCATGTAAATTTTCGGGCATTTGTTGGAAATGCTGCGGGTAAGTGTGCGTTAAGACCACCATAACGCATATCAGGTATGGTCTGGCTGAAGACCTTTAAACTTAGCGCTCTCGGGAGGCAGCCCGGGGATGTAGAGTATTGTATTTGTGTTTTGTTTTGTTTTGCTTTGTTTGGTTTTGTTTTGGTGTTGTGTTTGTGTGTTGGCAGGTTATTACGTTTCAACCCTCGCGGATGCAATGATTCAAGTGTGGGGATGTTTGGCAACATCCCTGTTGAGATATCGGCGAATCTAAGAGATGTTTTTGAACCGGTTCGATCACCGCAGCTGCATCACTACCAACACTGCTGATTTACTAATCAGGTCGTGTCTTGTTCTCATCTTGTGCCCCTTTGTATATATTCATGTTTAAGTTTTTGGTTGGGCGGTTGGGTGGTGTTTTGATGTGTTTAGTTTATGGGTTGTGAAGGAATTGGTGGTGTTTTTAATAATTAAAAAAAAGAAATTTGGGGTTTGAGAGTATAAGCAATTGTTGATGTTCTTGGTTAAAGCGATCTTTTCCTCAAAACCATACATTGGGACAATGTATCCCAAGTGTGGGGATGGGGGAATTTTTGAGAATTTTAAATTTTTTGTAAATTCAAGCGAAAAGTGTAAAAATTTGAAAGCTTGATATTGTTCCATTTGACACACCGACACCCATTCCTAGTCTTTTCTTGGTGAGGATTTGAGCCACACATGATTGTTATTGATATTTCATTGTTTGAGTGGCGGTGTGTGTTGTTGTGTTAATAGAACTTGTATATGAATTCTTGTTAAATCCTAGAGTTAGCATGCTTTTGGAAATGATATGGGACTTTTAGGAAGCCTCGTCTAGATGTGTGAGAGTGCGGGATTGGTGGGTTGGACCTCATACGTTACATATATGAGCTTGGTTTTGTGAGGGGTGGGGGTTTGGTCCTTAGAAAGCCATGTTGAGCCTTAGACCATTCGATTGTGACCCGAGCCTACTTCCTACAAAAATTTTACCTTTTGAGATGACCCGGTTTAGGAGATTTAGTATGTAGTATTGATGTTCTTGTATATATTGTTGAGTTTGATGTGTTATAAAAAAAAAAGGAAAGAAAAGAAAAAAAAAAGAAAAAAAAATATGAGAAAGATATGAGAAAAATATAAAAAGAAGTGATTGGTTGCAATAGTGGTTGAGAATGTTGAAGAAGTTGTGTATATATTTGATGGTTGCTTTGTTTAGTGGTAGAAATAAAAACCGGGTCAAATCAATTAGCTCTTTCATATGTATTCCACCATTTTCCTACCTTGACACCTAGCCCCGTTACAACCCGCAAGTCCCTTTGATTCTAAAGCATGTTAAATATTTGATAGGAGGAAACTTGATTTTTATACAAGCTTATTGTCGCACACACACACATACGCATTGAGTGGTTTAGCATTATGTGCTAATATTTCTTGCTACCAAGAGTCTTTGTGAGGGGTGTGTCTTGTGGTATGATTGAAAGTTAGTAGAAGGACGACACATTTTAGCTTGGTTTGCATGATTGATCGCTTGTGTTTGTGAATAGTTTTGAATGAGTTGCTTGGGACAAGCAACGGGTAAGTGTGGGGATGTGACGGGTGGTCCGTAGGACAACCCTTAAGTGTCTTAAAAAGATTAAAATCCCATGCTTTACACGTTTAATTGTTTGAACTTGGTAACTACTAGTTGTTTGGACGTGCAGGTGCAAATGGAGCATAAAAGGGAAAGAATTTGGAGCATCAATAAAAAATAAAATTTTGGAATTGAAGAATTAAGAGGATAGCATGATAGAGGATGAAATTACGAGAACGTAGGCGAAAACGGTGAAGAAAACGGAGTTGAAACGAAAAAGTTATGCTGAAAACAAGTTTTCAGCATTTCTTGCCGTAAGACAGGAGCTCCTGGCCGTAAGACTTGATTGACAGCCGTAACCTACGGCTGGGAGCCGTAGGTTACGGCTCCGACTGATCTCAAAATGTAACCTACTCATTTATTAGCCATTTGAAGAGGATTTATGGAGTCTTATCATTTCCAATCGGTTACCACTTGCTTGGGAACGAAAATTGGAGTATCTTGGAGACTTTGGCAAGGAGAAACACTATCCTAATCATTAGTTTGGAGTGCTTTGATCCATATGAACATTGAAACTCTTGTTAAGATGTTGTTTGAAGCTATGAGTGGCTAGGTTCTTTATGGTCATCCTAGGTTGAAGGTTTGTATGAGACAATTGTGTTTTGATTCCATATTTCTAGAATGGTAAACTCTTTTTATATTTTGTTTATCATGGTGTGTGATTGCTTATTTGTAAATTGTTGATTCTTATGACATTCTAGTTTGAAACCATACGTTCTTGGTGCCGTTGGCAATCGAGATATCATGGGTAGAAGTAGGATTGGGTAAGGGTTGATTGGTCATCGGGTAACAACCTCACGTTCTAGGAATCTGAGTACTTAGTTCCCTTTTATCACAATAAGTAATTACACGCGAACTATGTCTATGTAGTTCTTTATAGTGGATGATAGCACAATTGTTGAAGCAAACCGGAAACTTAGGATGGTCATTCGTCTCCAAATTGTTTACAAACTCAACTTTCATTTCGCAAATTAATTAGTAATCTTTGTTTTTAAAAAAAAAACCAATCCGATTGACCCAACTCTTGAACTTTATTTTCTTGCATTTAGTTTAATTTAGTTAATCTAGATAAATTCTCAAATAACACACATTCCACAAACTCCCTGTGTTCGATACCCACTTACCGCTATCTATTTAGTAGTAATTGGATTAAATTTGATTGTGACCACGACATCACGTCAGGATACAATCCTAAAGGGTTGGATTATTGGAAGATAATTAATTAAGTTATTAATGCGTAATGTGGTAGGCCCCTCTTTTGAAGGTGACGTTACCCTCGGCTAAGTGGTTTGAGTCAGCAGGGATACAATCCCAAGTAGTCGGGTTAATGTATTAATAGTAGTTTACATATGAGGGGGTCAAGCCATTCGCACCCCCGCCATCCAATACTAGTGGGTATTGAAGGAGGTCCTAGTAAGCTTGACCCAGGTCCTTGCAGGATCTATACACTTAACAAGGCAAGAACCTTACCAAGCCATTCCCTTAACCCCCGACCAGGTAGCCAACATATCTCCATATAGACCGTGGAGATATGAATGGTGTAAATCTTTTATTTTATATAGACAGTAAAATAACACCAAGACACCACAGACAAATGATAAGGAAGTTTCACCTTCAACATAAGAAACTAGTTATTAAAGTCATTACCAAATAAGAAGTGTGAAAAGATTAAAAAACAAAAGTATTACACTAAATGCTTGTCTTCACCAATTGATGTAAGAGACTTAAGCAAACATGACCTTTGATTGTCAAGAACTTTTACTATCAATCTTGGATCCCGAGACTACTACACACACTCTATGATGGATGATGGTGGTGGATGTGGGTGTTGTGATGGGGGTGGAGTGTGGGTGAAGGGGGAGAGAGGTGGTTTTTCAAGGGATGCCTTTGAAAAGAACCAAGCACCCCTATTTATAGCCTGCACAGAAGCCCGGACACGGCCCCGTGTCCATTGGGCATGGCCCCGTGTCCACCCATCTTCTCTTTCTTCATTAATTGCAGTTTGTCTGTATTAGTTGACAACGCCCCCGTGTCTGCTGAGCACGGCCACGTGTGCAGAAGCGTATCTGTACTATCAAGATTTGCTTAGATTCTGTGAATCTTCGCGTTGACCACGGCCTCGTGTCCAATGGGCACGCCCCCGTGTTGGGAAATAGAAGCTTCTACAACTTTGTCCTTTCTACAGACACTTAGGCACGCCCCCTTGTCCGCTGGGCACGGGGCGTGTTCAGCCTTTTGTTGTCTTGTTTTTGCTTGGGAATATGCTGTTGAGGGGTTGGGCATGCCACGTTTATTCCTTTTCTTGTATTATTGTTAGATTTGGCTGTATTTTTGCTTGTTTTGTTCATTTAAGCTCATTTAACCCTGAAAATACAAAAGGAAGACAAAAGCACACTTTTTCTAACATTAGTACTAAAAAATGGTTAGTTTTATGCATCATTTGAGGTAATTTATATGTTGCATTTTACACACATCACCACCCGCCACCGCCGCTGCCACCACCCACCAGCGCCACCCACCTCCGTCCTCGCCACCGCTGTCGCCGCCACCCACCGTTGCCACTGCCACCTCCGATAATCGCCACCACCCACCTTCGATCATCACCGCCACCATTGCCACTGCCACCTCCAATCACCGCCGCCACCGCTATCAACCGCCACCACCCACTGCCACCACCGCTACCACCTCCGACCACCGTTGCCGCTACTACCACCCCTGCCACCACCATCGCCACCGTCGCCACCTACCTCCACCGTCATCCACCACTACCACCGTTGTCACCATCCTCCGCCGTCTCCACCCACCACCACCGCCAACCACCGATGTCGCTACAACTGACACCTAGCACCACTCCCCATCATCGCCCATCACTGACCACCGCCATCTGATTTTATTCCTTCTTTTTTCGCATAACAAACAACAAAAAGTAAGTGTTCATTCCATTCACACATGGTAACCAAACAAGACATAGAATGGTAATGATCAATTCCATTACCTCATCCATTCCATTACCTCATCCATTCTATTCCCTCATCCATTCCATTACCCCATACCAAACAAACCCTAAGTGTTTTTGCAAGACTTTTTCATTTGTATATATTCCTCCATCCATTCCATTACCACATACCAAACAGACCCTAACTATCTGTTTGGTATGGGGTAATGGAATGGACGAAGGAATGTAATAGACGAGGTAATGGAATGGACGAGAGAATACAATGGATTATTACCATTCCATGTCCTGTTTGGTTACCATATCTGAATGGAATGAATTATTATTGTGTGTTGTTCGATAGACAAGAAAAACGGTGTAATAAAATCAGCGGTGAGTGGTGGTGGTGGTCGGTGGTAGTGATTGTGGGTGGTTATAGGTGGCGGTGGTGTGTGTCGGCGACGGCGATGGGTGGTGGTGCTGGCGGCGAGTGACGGTGCGGCGATGACGACTAGTGGTGGTTGCGGCAAGGTGGCCGTTGGTGGTAAGTGGCAGCAGAGGTGGCCGTTGGTGGCGGCGGCGGCGGTTGGTGGTGGCGTCGACGATGGTGGTGGACGGCGGCGACGAGTGGCGTTGGCGGTTAGTCGCAGCTGTGGGTGATAATGGTGGCGAGTGGGTGGTGGCGGCGGCGGTGGCTGTCGGGGTGAGGTGGTGGCGGGTGGCGGTGATGGCGTCAGTGGTGGGTGGTGGTGGTGGGTTGTGGCGAAGGTGGTGGGTTATGGTGTTGTTGATGAATGATGCAAGAGATGATGGAATGGAAAAAAACATGAGGGGTGGAAGGAATGATTTTGAGGGAATGGAATGCCTTTTGGAATAGGTGATTCTATTCCATTGACCAACCAAACATTTTTTTCTCCATTCCCTCATAATCATCCATTCCATTCCACATCTCATTCCTGCATACCAAACACTACCTAAGTGTTTTTGCAAGACTTTTTCATTTGTATAAAATAATGCAATTTGAATCTTATCATAAAGACTAAAATTGAAATTTACTAATATTTATTTAGTACTTTAATTTGAAATAAAACAGTAAAATTAATTTAAAACTTTAACTAAACAAAATACTAATATTCAATTAAATTTTTTAATTATTAAAAAGAAAAAAAGACAATAGTATACATAAAATACTAAAATTAATTAATTGCTTTACCAAATTCAAGTAAGACCATGTGGTATGGTGGGGTGGGGGTTTGGGGCATGGGTTGGTGAGTGACGTGTCCGTGGGGTATGGCGGGGCGTGGCTAGCCCGGCGTGGCTTGGCCAGGTGTATTGAAATTAAAAAATACACCCAACATTTAAAAAAAAGCCTAAAATTTTATTAAAATTTCCTAAACATTACAAAATTCTACAAAAAAAAAAGATTACAAAAAAAAAACTAAAGCGTTAGGTAGATTTCGAAAAGGGCGAGCTTGTCAAACGACTTCCGCTCCTTGCCCCGGAACTCGATGTTGGCCACCGCCCGGGATGCTGTCGTAGTTGGCTTTAAAACGATCGAGTTTCGGCCGTAGCTCGCGCCACTTGTGTTGGCACGCGTTTAAATTGTGCCGGTCGTTTCTCACGTTGTGCCTATAGCTTGCGAAAGCTTTCGGCCAGTAACGGGTCTCACCGGGTTGCGGCCCTTCATCGTGTCCACGACGCTCGTGACAAGGGCTAGCTCTTCCACGACGCCCCACCCCCGCCCCATACCTATAGTCTAAGGTTGTTACTGTTCTCTATTGTGTATTGTCTGACGATCTGTTTGTTTTTTGACAGCACTAATCATGACAGAAGTCAAAATAGTGTGGCAAACCATTTTTCCTTTTTCTAAGGCTAGAAAGTATGGGGAGTGTCCCCAACCCGTCCAGCACCAGCGACGAACCAAACACCCCCCCCCCCCCCCCCTCGTCGTCCTCAGCGGCGAGTGACATCAAGCAACTCTTTTTTCTTTCTCCCAAATTTGTGCTGGATTAACGATGATAGCCCAACGTTTCTTCGGAACTCCAAATGTCTGTTCAGTATCATTTCTTATTGATTCTTGCATTGTTAATGTTTTTTTGTCCTCATGTGGGCATGTAAGTGCTTTGAAGAACGTGTTGTACTCTGGATAAATACAACCGACAATATAATAGGCATACTGGTACTCTACGTTATCGACAAAAAACGAAGACCCAGATGCAACTCCGTCTATGATGTTTTCGATAATATGCGATTGATCTAAAACATTGATATCATTGTTGGATCCAACAACACCAAATAGTGCATGTGAAATCCAAATATTATGTGATATCACGGCTTCAAGTATCATGGTTGGGTGTAGATGGTCACCTCATTAATAATGCTATCACCAACTAGTGGGCCAGTTTAACCACCGCTATTGTGTTCAATCAATGTTGCCAAGCATCCTAGAATAGTCGCGTACGACTTCATACACCTCGTATATTTGTCACCCCATGTCAGTCTTCTCAAATATCTCTTTCCGAGTTTCCGTTGAGTTCAATAACACCTTTAACTAATAATAACAACAATGCTTTGTAACAATAGTAATAACAACATGTAGAAACAATTAACTTGTAATAATAATATTTAACAACTATTAATTAATCATAAGACTTTCTCGCAGGACGTTTTCCAACATCATTAAATATATATCCCATGAATCGATATTAGCGCCGTACATCATTTGACGATTTGTTGGCATACACTTTTGTAAAGTTGTGAAACCTTGTTTACCTATAGTGTCACACCTTTGTTGAATAAAATGATACTCAAATTGCTAACTATTCATATGAATAAATGTCAACTCGTGCGAAAACGACGTCTAAGATAGCTTCATCATACATGGGATCGTCACAAAAAATAGTCACGTACAAGACGATCATTAGCAGCCTAACGATCCCGGTTAATTGCAGCTCGTCTTGTCTATGAATAGCTCATCTTCCTAGAATTAAATATATGTCAAATAACATAAATTTACTAATATTTATAACAAGAGTTAATTACGTTTTTCGTCCCTGTGGTTTGTCAAAAATCACTATTTCAGTCCATTAGTTTAAAAATTGCGAAAACAGTCCCCATGGTTTCACTTTCGTAACTATTACAGTCCACCAACTTAACTTCATTCATTTATTCTGTTAACTTTGGATGAAATGACCAAATTGCCCCTGTGGTTTAATTAAAAAAATGTTGGTGACAGGTCTCGAACATGTGCCCTTTGCTTTGAAATGTGATTGTTAAACCAATAGGCCATGTATCGATATTGTGGTTGAATTCAAATTGTTTTTCTTATAACATGGCCTATTTATCATCATCTTTCCCTAACCAAAACCTTTCATCTTTATCAATGGCAAAAGCCACCATCAACAACCCAACAAAATTTTAAACCTTTCATCTTCCCCTAGTCAAAAAGCTTATGTTACTAAACGTTCAGATCTGCAATATTGCATATTAAGCCTAATTGATTATTACATTATTGTAAATCCGAATGCTATGTTTTGGTATTCGAATGTCATATCAGGAAACATTCAATTAGACCAATAAATTCGTTATTTTCTTCAGGCACACAAGAAGAAGCAGCGCAAACATACGACATTGCAGCCATCAAATTCCGAGGGTTAAACGCGGTCACAAATTTCGACATGAGCCGATACAACGTGAATAGCACCGCCAATAAAAACCTCCCAATCGGCGGCATGTGTAGCAAATCCAAATCCTCAATGGACCAGACTATGCTCGACAACAACCAAATATCCCTAAACCAAGATCTCGCCACAACTTCCGAACAACCATGTAGGAAATAGGTTCACCTTTTGAAAAATATAATTACAAAATATATCATAACAAGACTCTCGTTATTCGTAGGAAATATCATAGTACAATACCGGTTGCAATAACTAAATAAAAAGAATATAAATATAATTATATATACCAATCTTGATTCAAGCCGCATCTCTGGTGGGTACTTCACGCGCACTTGATAGCATCCTAGACTTGATTATTCATCATCTTGAGTCTTGAAAATTACCCCTTGACTGCAACAAAGAGCACACTAAAACGTTGACGATTTTGGTTGAGGCACGTGTTCAACACGCTTCCCTTAAAACAGATTTCGCGCCTCTACTAAAGATGACGCGTCTGTCTCCCAGGGTACAACAGCCGAAGCAGTCTGTACTGCCGGAGATGGCTCACCGGCCCAAGGTTACATCCGGTAATTGTAGTGTTTGAACTCATGTGGTGGAAACAAGTAGAGAGTACTCATGTCTCTAGTTGGTGTTCAAGTGTTCATACTACTTCTAGTATTCTTCATGTATCAAGCAATACCCTATTCTTGTTGTAACAAAAAGAAAGGCACATAGCCTACTATTTGAACAAGACTGGTGAAAGGATTAACTTAATTAGTCATTTAATTAGAGACTTAAAAACTCTAATAAAACTAATTAAATACTCAAGAGTTACTCTTTTAATTACCACATGAATATTCTAATTAATATTTATAATTTCATTCAATTATAAATATATTTAATATCCATTCACCAAATTTCCAACAATCCCCCACATGAATGGAGATCATTCAAAACACTTAAAATTTCCAATGTAACCTCGACAGTTGAGTTTTGCATACGATAGGTAGGTGTTACCCTTTGAACCTTCGCTCATGAAATGCACTTAGCCCACTAGCTCTGAGTAGATCTCGATGTCTTTGAACTCGTCTGCCATTTGTGTAGACGACAATACACTTCACACAAGACTCTCCCTAGCCGGGTCATCTCCTCATAGTCGTGTCCAATAATGGTCGTGGAACACTTTCCTGGTTCTGCGAGAGCTCTAGGAATTGTGCCCTCAATTCCATTCGAAGCGACCCCACTTCTCTCTAACATAGGTGATTCTCCTTAGATCATTAAAAGCATTGTGGTTATCATGATCTATCCAAATCATTTACCACGTATTATGCTTAGCCTCACACTTGTCACTTTTAGGAATGGACTAGGAAGTTTATTAATCTTTATAATAAACTACCTTATTAAATGCGTAGGGTTATTCCCCCACAGTGACCACGCTTATTCATACAATTAGGTTTTCCTATTGAACTCAATTCTTGGGATCTCCAGTCTACTGAGTTAGGTTTCCATCATATGAACTTCATTTTTCAAGGGCTTCAGTCCCATTCCACAACTTGATCTCTAATAAACCCTCAGGTTGTTGGATCCATAACATTAGCAAATACATTTGCGTATTTGAGATCAGTTGTCATGATGTGTTATTAACTCATAAGTTAATTTTGCCTATTGTCAACTTCTAAGACTATAACCTCAGTGGCCATCTGAATCTGGTTATAATATATGTCTTTGTAAGATACGCTTATCATTTAAGGCAAACACATCTCCATTATGCACTGCGACCTTTGTGTCCTCCACATAGTCGTCTGTTTGCAATGTTAGATTGGATTACAAAATCCTTATTGCCAAACTTTTATGATACAAATGCAAGACACCCCCACATTTAAGTGTTATAGGATATCATCCAGATGGGGTAATGAAAACCATTTCTACATACCCTTATAGGGTTGTTTCTAAATGGATCATCCCCCACATTTCTTGCCATTTGATTAACATTTCCGTAATTTCACTTATGACGACATTTATACACATATGATTGAATAAGATCAACCTCATTGTATCAGTGAATTCAACTCATACTGCATTAGCTTACATAAGCTTCTGAGCTAACCAAAGAAACTCTTGCCATTGTCATAAGTTTGTCACCAACTTAGAATAATTCTAATTTAACATCTAGAATAAGCTTAGACAAGGAGTTCTCCTCATTAGCTTTTCGAACAAACTCTTAAAAGTTACATGTCTTTTCCTTATAATGAATGAAAAATCTTCTCTCAACTTTGTCTATACACAAATTCTTTTTGTGTTCATACACATTTGAATGTTTAGAGTTAATTAGTCTCCGTCAAGACCCATAATTAACCAAGTACTCGTCTAGCATGCTTTAGACTATAATACTTTAGCATGTGAACAGAAGATGCATCATTCTGATTCTTCACAGCCCTAAGGATATCATAATATCACTTTGCAACATTCATCCCTTGTTAAGACAAAATAATGAGACTTATTCATAATCCTAAAACATCAATATTTAGGAAAGTCTCACAAATTATTGTATATAGCACATAGCTAAATTTCATCATTCATTTAAGGAACATAACTTATTTACCTTTGATCTCCAACATTCTACCACTGACTCATAAGTACTTAAACATAAGTCTTAATCCAAGTCACTTGGTAAACACATTCATCACCAACAAGATGAATGTTTCTCATCTACAATCACTATTATGTATGAGATAGAGTCAACTATATCGACACTCAACAACATGACATTCATAATTTGCCATAAGTGATTTGCACACATCTATTGTTATTCATTAGGAGATATATATATATTTAGGATGCTCTCCTAAATGAAGGTAAAATCTCCATATGGATCTAACAATGATCAAATGATAGACGCATCTACTTATAAATCTCGCAAGATTTATTAAAGGTATACAATAACATATAGTACTTTACTTTCATATGTTAGAATTCACACTTGTGAATTTTCCAACGACTTCTAATGAAGTATGTTGACATGAATGTCCTTAGTGTATTTCATCTCAATACACTCACTACGTTCTTTCATTACTCACTCATGATGTGGTTATACATTTGATGTTTTTTTTTGGACTTTTAGTCAATGTAACAATTCTCAAGTTATTTATGTCCAAGTATTTTCATGTACTATCCGTTTAAAACCATATTCTTTTAAACAATGTATAACCGACGTTATAATTATTTTCCACAAAAATAATTTATACGTCACAACCATTAGTGATTTATTTCTTTGTAAAAATTGCATGTGTTATCCAAAGATATTGAACACAAAACAATAAAATACATTGGAAACTAAATCATAAGTGCCAATCACTTTTGAAATTTAAACGGAACATAGACAATTTGTAGACATCAAATAGTAAAGTGCTTTTATATTCAACACTTTAAAATCTGACCGAAATCTTCTCAACAATATCGTCTCATGGCATGTCTTGAGGTACTCCCTCAATAAGACTCCATGCACTTGTAAGTACAAGTTTCCTATTTCATGTTTAAACTTTAAACTTGGACAATTATGCTCAAAACAACACCAAGTTGTTACAAATACTACATTTAAGTAGTAAACTTGAACAATTAAATTTGTTCACAACAACACCAAGTTGTTTTTCACCAAATAACATTTTCTAACACGCATGTTAAAAAAACGTTATAACAAGCACATTATAGAATCGAACGTTTACATAAAACGTTTTCCAAATATATAGTTTATAAAATAAACCATTTCTCATCATCTTTAATGCTCACATAGGCAATTAAATGTTTACATAAAACATTTTTGTTCATTATGAACAATCTCTAACCTCGTATTATTGATACACATTTTCTAACACACGTGTTAGAAAATTTAAGTCATTTTATATGTACCAAACATGACCAAATTAGAGCATTAAATATCATCATTAAAACTCATCAAATGTCATCATTAAAACTCTACTCAAGAGTTTCACCAAATGAAGAGTTAAAAGTCTCAATAATTATGTACTTAAAATCTAATAAAACTCATCAAATGTCATCATTAAAACTCTACTAAAGAGTTTCACCATATGAAGAGTTAAGAGTCTCAATAATTATAGACTTAAACTCTAATAAAACTCATCAAATGTCATCATTAAAACTCTACTCAAGAGTTTCACCATATGAAGAGTTAAGAGTCTCAATAATTATAGACTTAAACTCTAATAAAACTCATCAAATGTCATCATTAAAACTCTACTCAAGAGTTTCACCATATGAAGAGTTAAGAGTCTCAATAATTATAAATTTAAACTCTAATAAAACTCATCAAATGTCATCATTAAAACTCTACTCAAGAGTTTCACCATATTAGAGATTTTATTAGAGACATAAACTCTAATAAAAACTAATAAATTGACATAAATACTCTACTAAAAGTCTCACTTTATTAGAGAAAAAAAAAACTCTAATAAAAACTAATAAATTGACTTGAAACTCTCCTTAAGAGTTTATCTTCCATATGAAGAGTCTACTAAATGATTTTAATTTCATTAAATTCATATAAATACTACACCATCACTTTATGGTGATTTAATTCCTTGAAGCCAATCAAACATCAACTTCAATGTATGACATTTTATTTCTAAATCGTACAAAGCATTAAAACAATGCTACAACAAATTGCTTATATAAAATGTCTACATAAAACATTTCAAAGCATTTGTATTTTAACCATTTTTAACAATCATGTTAAAATTTAAGAAATTCTAACGCGCACGTTAGAAATATTAACATTTTCACAAAATGCTAATTCGACTTGCTAAAAGCACATATATGGTTCAAATAAATAAGTCATTTCTAATATCCACGTTAGAAACTAAACAATTAAAAATTGCTTCCAAACTAACGCGTTTCATGAACGTTTCTAACACACATGTTAGAAGACAAATGATTACAAAAATCATTATAAGACTTATTTGTTCATATCAATCCATTGGTGGATGAAAAGTTTACTTTAAATAGAGACTTAATTAGAGACATAAAACTCTAATCAAGTAACATAAAACTCTTATTTAAAGACATAAAAACTCTACTGAAGAGAATTTAACGTTTACAAAAAACGTATGGTTTACACCAATAATTCTGGTCTAATACACATGTTAGAGAATTTAACGTTTACAAAAAAAAACGTATGGTTTACACTAATAAACCCGATCTAACACAAGAGTTAGAAAAATTAACGATTCCCAAAATCGTTTCAAAAACCAAACGTTGGAACCGAAACAATTCGTTTTGTACCACGGTATAGGATTTAAGATTTTATCTCAATCTCAAAAAATCCAAACACAACAAGTTGTACTACATACATATTTCCCAAAAAATATTTATAAGATCATAACCTCTAAAAATATTTTTTATTCTATTATAAATCCTTTCGTAAACCCAAAATCCTTATAAATAAGGTTTTTAAGATTGTACCAACAATCTCACTAAATCTGTTTTAAGTTTGTAGGAAATAGGTTCACCTTTTGAAAAATATAATTACAAAATATATCATAACAAGACTCTCGTTATTCGTAGGAAATATCATAGTACAATACCGGTTGCAATAACTAAATAAAAAGAATATAAATATAATTATATATACCAATCTTGATTCAAGCCGCATCTCTGGTGGGTACTTCACGCGCACTTGATAGCATCCTAGACTTGATTATTCATCATCTTGAGTCTTGAAAATTACCCCTTGACTGCAACAAAGAGCACACTAAAACGTTGACGATTTTGGTTGAGGCACGTGTTCAACACGCTTCCCTTAAAACAGATTTCGCGCCTCTACTAAAGATGACGCGTCTGTCTCCCAGGGTACAACAGCCGAAGCAGTCTGTACTGCCGGAGATGGCTCACCGGCCCAAGGTTACATCCGGTAATTGTAGTGTTTGAACTCATGTGGTGGAAACAAGTAGAGAGTACTCATGTCTCTAGTTGGTGTTCAAGTGTTCATACTACTTCTAGTATTCTTCATGTATCAAGCAATACCCTATTCTTGTTGTAACAAAAAGAAAGGCACATAGCCTACTATTTGAACAAGACTAGTGAAAGGATTAACTTAATTAGTCATTTAATTAGAGACTTAAAAACTCTAATAAAACTAATTAAATACTCAAGAGTTACTCTTTTAATTACCACATGAATATTCTAATTAATATTTATATTTTCATTCAATTATAAATATATTTAATATCCATTCACCAAATTTCCAACAAACCACACTCGAACATCCTTAGCTTCGCCATGCCCCTGTTGTTTTGTTGGGTTGTTGATGGTGACTTCTGCCCAGTGTTGCAGAAATCGGCCTAGGCGGCCGATTAATCGGCGCCTAGGCGCTAGGCGGCCGCCTAATTTTGAGCTAGTCGGTCAATTAATCGGCCATGGTCAAAGTCGGTCAAAGGCGGTACCTAGGCGGTCCTAGGCGGTCAAAAATCGGATTAATCGGACTATATTAATCGGTCAAAATCGGTCCTAGGCGGTCAAAATTGGTCAAAATCGGTCAAAATCGAACCATACTATTTGAAACTTGAAGTATTTATGTGAATTTTGAAGTATTATTTTTATATTATTGGGTATATATATATAATTTTGAAAAAAATACATATAAAAATCCCATTCCGATTAATCTCGATTAACCCCTAGGCGGTACCTCACCGCCCGACTAGCGCCTTCTACAACATTGCTTCTGCCATTGATAAAGATGAAAGGTTTTTGGTTAGGGGAAGATGATGATAAATAGGCCATGTTATAAGGAAAACAATTTGAATTCAACCACAATCTCTATACATTGCCTATTGGTTTAAAAATCACATTTCAGAGCAAAAGGCACAGGTTCGAAACCTGTCACTAGCGTTTTTTTAATTAAACCACAGGGGCAATCTGGTCATTTCATCCAAAGTTAACAGAATAAATGGATAGAGTTAAGTTGGTGGACTGTAATAGTTACGAAAGTGAAACCATAGGGACTGTTTTCGCAATTTTTAAACTAATGGACTGAAATAGTGATTTTCGACAAACCACAGGGTTGAAAAGCGTAATTAACTCTTATAACAAAGTACATGAAAATTATATTCATTACAGGCATAAAAATTATGTTTTTTTTTTTTTAAGTTAATCATGGCCCGAGTTGACCTACTAGATCCGATTCTGGCCGAGGTTGACCGCGTTTTATCAATTCCTAATAATTAGACGGAGCTGAAGAAAGTCGTCTCGGTAGCCTACCTTGTAGGCGGTTGTAGCGACTACTCGAGAAGTACTTGGCTTTGAAGACATTGTTTTACAACCATGGTTTAAATTTTAGATGCATATCATCACGCAGGGTCGGCTCTTGGCCAACCAAGTCGTGCCATCACTCGAGACCCAAATTTTCAAAGGGCCCGAAAGATTTTAAAAAGCTTTTATATATATATATATATATATATATATATATATATATATATATATATATATATATATATATATATTAAATTATATTTTTAGTATGTGAATCCACTTGTTATGCCAAAAAAGTGTTTGTGGTGGAGTGGAAAAAACAACTCAAGATAATGTAGAGGTCTCAATTTTAAGTCTTCGCTCCACTCTGAGGTAGTGTTTGGTATGCAAGAATGAGAGGTGGAATGAAATTGATGATTACGAGGGAATGAATAAAATAATGTTTGGTTGGTCAATGGAATTGAATCACCCATTCCAAAAGGCATTTCATTCCCTCAAAATCATTCCTTCCACCCCCCATGTTTTTTTTCCATTTCATCCTCTCTTACACCATTCATCAATAACACCACAACCCACCACCTTCGCCACAACCCACCACCACCACCCACCACCGACGCCATCGCCGCCACCCGCCACCACCTCACCCTGACAACCACCGCCGCCACCGCCGTCACCACCCACTCGTCACCGTTATCACCCACAGTTGCGACTAACCGCCAACACCACCGCCGCCCACCACCATCGTTGACGCCACCACCGCCACCGCCACCGCCACCACCAACCGCCGCCGCCACCAACGGCCACCTCTGCTGCCACCCACCACCAACGCCCACCTTGCCGCAACAACCACTCATCGTCACCACCGCACCGCCACTCACCGCCACCACCACCACCCATCGCCACCGCCGACACCCACCACCGCCACCTATAATCACTCACAATCACTACCACCGACCAACACCACCACCCACCGCTGATTTTATTACTCTGTTTTTCTTGCCTATCAAACAACACACAATAATAATTCATTCAATTCCCACATGGTAACCAAACAAGACATGGAATGGTAATGATCCATTGCATTCCCTCGTCCATTCCATTACATCGTCCATTCCATTCCTTCGTTTATTCCATTACCCCATACCAAACAGACCCTGAAGGTTTTATTTTTTTGATTCATTTCCTCTTAACCATAATTTTGGACCCATTTTTTTTTTTTTTTTTTGTCCAAGGCCTAATTTTTTTAAGAGTTCTCAAAAACGGCTATATCATCACGTTAAATATGTAATTGATGTTACATATGAAAAAATGTGTTGTGGTGGAAATTATGAAGTGAACTGATTAGGGTAGCCATATTAGATAGTTACGCTACTCAATTTAACATCTCAATGAGATGGGAATACAGATAGAACGAGATGGGAAGACTGGAAGAGAACATTCACAATCTCAATATGCATAAAAATGTTAGCGATCAACTTCTCGATTCGTTATATTATATTATATTATATTATATTATATTATATTATATTATATTATATTATATTATATTATATTATATTATAGCTACAATTTCAAGTTACGTATACATAGGGCTGTAAACGAACCGAACGAACACGAACAAGGCCTTGTTCGTGTTCGTTTGTTAAGAAATATATGTGTTCGCGAACCGTTCACGAACACTTATCGAACGAGATTTTATGTTCGTGTTCGTTTGTTAAGGAAATGAACCTGTTCGTGTTCGTTTGTGTTTGTTTGTTAATTTTAGGCAACGAACGTTGACGAACACAAATGAGCATAAACTAATGTTCAAGAACAAAAGTGGAAACAAATGAACGCAAACAATCATTCTTGAACATAATATATAATATATAATACACCGGCACTTATTAGATATTTAATTTGTCAGAATTTTGAAGTATTTAAATAAATATAAAAACTAAAAACACTAATGAAGTATCGAACACAAACAAACACGTTACCGAACGTTCACGAACATAAACGAACGAACACGACCTCTGTTCATGTTTGTTCATTTAACTAAACGAACGAAATTTCTTGTTCGTGTTCGTTTGTTTAGTAAACGAACGAACACAAACGAACTTCCCGCCGAACGGTTCACGAACTGTTCGCCGAACATTTGGTTCGTTTACGGCCCTACGTATACAATAACTTCACATGATTCATTTTTTTTGTCTTTAAGTTTCTTTTTGTTTTTTCTCTTACCTTTACCATTTAATTTAGGATTGATACTTATAACCCCTCAACTTTATAAAGATTTTGTCATTTTTTTTATGTACATATCAATACAAATTCCAAGTTGATTTAAGTTTCACTGTAATTTTTTTAGAAATGAGCAGGCTTAGATATAATACGTTTTTGTGTTTTTTTATGTACGTTTTTAGTTTGTCTAGGTTTTGACATAAATTTTGTTCTAAACGAGTCAGGTCAAATATAATACGTTTTCATTAGACGATATAAATTCGATTTATTTTATGTTTTGACGCCGCCGCAACGCGCTGTACCTTTATTTAACTAAATTTACATAATTTTCTTAGGTTCTTATTTTGACATACGTGTCGGTATAAATTCAAATTAGTTAACATTTCAACGTAAATTTATTTCACGAATAAGTTGGGTCAAATATAATACGTTTTCATGCTTATTTTTAGAGTTAACTATCATTTTCGTCCTTGTTGTTTGTCCAATTATGCCAGTTTAGGCTAAATTTCAAATTTGTACCATTTCCGTCCCTAACATTCTTGAAACATGTCAGTTCCATCCAAAAAATTAAGGTTAAATCGAATAATTAGACAAACCACAGAGACGAAAATGACAGTTAACTCATGCATTTTGGACGAAACTGACATGTTTCAAGAATATCAGCGACGAAAATGGTACAAATTATGGTATGAACTGGCATAATTGGACAAACTATAGTGACGAAAATGACAGTTAACTCTTATTTTTATATACGTTTTTAGTTGATCTACGTTTTGACATAACTTTTTGTTCGGAAACGAGTCAGGTCAAATATAATACGTTTTATTAGACGGTACAGGTACGAGTTACTTTACATTTCGACGCCGCCACAACATACGGGAAAATTTACTCGTTCCAACGATGGTTTTTCTCACAAGCCCTTTAACTTGTTGGGCCATAGCTAACTCTTGACTGGGCTAGGCCCATAATTTTAACACTTAATTACATGGTGATATTGTTTTGTGTTACATGTATATGATCGTATACAAATATGTATCTTTATATAAATTGTAAGAACCAACAGTTGAATGACACATGTTCTCAATTAAAAAACGATTTAAATGTATTTTAGACTTTTTATACCCTTTTATTTATATTTCATTTATTAAGAAATCAGGCATGTTCGTGTCCGTTTATGTTCGTTCGTTTAAAGCCTAAACGAACAGTTCACGAACAAAAAAAAATTTAACTAAACATATTTGAATAAATATAAATTAACATGATTGAAGAAACAAGTCTAATATATTACATTTCATCCGAAAACACATCTAAATAAGGGTTCATGGATATACTAATTATTTATATTTATATAAGTAGTTAGAAAAACCTAATATTTATATAAATTAACTATTTATGTATTTATTAAAATTTATACGAATGTAAATAAACGAACATAAATGAACGAACACAAGTTGTGTTCATGTTCGTTCATTTAATTAAACAAACAATTTTTTTGTTCATGTTCATTCGTTTATTAAATAAATGAAAATAAACGAACTTTTCGTCAAACAAGTTCATAAACGTTTGATTCGTTTACAGGCTTAAAAGGTTACGTCTGAACCGGTCAAATACAGATGTGTTTCGTTCATAAAAATGCCCACCTCTTAATGGTTCTGGTAAGTGGTAACACACGCTGAGGGTGGAGGGTATAGGATCGGTGACTTGAGCGGGGACTTCAAGGTCACCGATCGGTGACTATACCGGGTGAAGGAGAGTGTTCGGTGAGGAGGAGAGAGGGTGAGGAATTCGGTGAGTGTTTACCCAAAAAGGGGGGGAGAGAGTGATTGAGAAAATGGTGGGTCCCAACCTCTTTTAACCAATCATAATTTTTTTATTTTTTAACCTACTCAAACACTCTTGGGTGATTAACTATACCCTCTATTCTCTGATTGAGTGCAAAATGGGGAGTTGACATGACATAATATTATTGGACGGAAAATATTAACACTCATACTCCTTCCTTAAAAACAAACTGCACTCCCCTCTCCCCTTCAACATCGACGCCTCCATCTCCACTGCTTCCTCCATCCACCGGCCTCCTCCCTCCGCCGCCCTCCTCCACCACGTCGGCCTTCCTCCGCAGCCGCTGTTCTACATCGCCTCTCCTCCGCAGCCGCTGTTCTACATCGCCTCTCCACCGCAGCCACTCTTCTACCTCGTCTCTCCTCCGCAGCCGCTGTTCCCGTCATCTCTCCTCCACAGGTACGTGATGTTTATAACCAAAGTAAATATCTTTTGTTTGACTCTCATCATCATTTGACCCTCTCCCACATGATTTCCCCCGAATCCTATAATCCTGTTTAACCTTAAACCCACAACAGGCGACCAGAAAACTTAACCAATCCTAAAACCCTAATCCACCCTCACCATCGTCCTCTGTTTCTCACTCTTGTTTCTTCTTTTATTTCCATCACCCAGCGCTAATCTGAACTGAAGAGGTAAACCTGCAGAAATGTAAAGTTAATTGTTGTTAGTTTTATAAATTTATTATTATTATTATTATGTTATAAAACCCACCTAGGTAGGTTCTTCAATTATTTTATAACTTTTGGAAATTATGATTATTCAAGTGAACAGAGGTGAGATTATTTTAGTATAAGTTACAGTTGCTTTCTTTCTTTTGAACATTATCACATTTTCTATTCAGCATTGAGGTGTTGAGTAGTATGCATTCATTACATATTATCGATTTTGTGTTGAGGTCTTTCGACTTTTGTTGTACAGATAACTTTTTTCTTGTCGATACTATGACGGTATGACCTGATTTGATATGCTCATTTTTATAATAGTATGAAATAAATGTATGTTTATACAAGTTTAGAGCGTATGAGTTTTTTACAAGTTCACAACTTTATGTGTTAGAAGTCACTAATTTACATGATCACTCACTAGTTATATGCATACAAGTCAATTTGTTTACAAGGTTATATGTTTTACAACTCTCATGTTCATAGCTGTTAATAGCGAATAGCGACAAGGGACCTATATGCTACATAGCGAATAGCGACCGCTATTTTATAAATAGCGATACACTAGAAAAAGAATTATGAAAATTTTTATATGTATATTACATCAAAATATCCTGGTATATATGCTATTTTACATGTATATTTAACAGAAACCTATAAATCCAGCTATTTTATAGCTATATCTAATTGCTATTTACATAAAAAAAAAACTGTCGATATGACCCAAATGGCGACACTTGGTTGCCTCGCTACATAGCGTGCTATAGCCGCTATTGACAACTATGCTCATGTTTTATTGTCATATACACACTGAGCGTTATGCTCAGACAGTCAGACCGACCGACGTGCTTTTGTTTTGTTGTTAAGACTACTGGGGGATCAAGAGTTGAAAAGACATGTACAAATAAATGTAAATGAAGGAAGCTGTAATTTATTCTAATGTTTTAAGTTATAAGCATTAATGAAATTATGATATGATTCTGTATAAGTGAGAGTGACAAGTCTGCCGTAGCTGGGTTGGTGTGTCACACATAATCATCACTAACAATAAACCTATGTGTTTGGGTGATTCTTGAAACCACAATGCTATTTGTTTATCCCTCTTGTCATTTATGACAAACAATAATAAAATTATTGCCGTTCTTTCTGACATAGATGGCAAGGTGGGATGCGATACTGTCTCTCCCTGTACAAAACCCTCCAACTTTGGAATTCTCGGCGTGTGATCTTGTTTGGTCGAAGGTAGAAGGCTATCGTGACAATATGGATAGACTCGCATTGGTACCATTTGCTAGAGTTGATGATTTTGTCCGTGGTGAATCTAACAATAAAGATTGCCCTACAAGGTTTCATGTAGAAGCTAGGAGACGCCGCTCTGCTAAGACGGATAGCAAGCCTAAAGTTGATGGCATTCTTGAATATATTTTGTAAGTTTCTGATTATTAATTTAAGATAAAATAATATTACCTGTATTTTTACCCCCTTTTGGACCTAATTTGAGTGACTTATACTTTGATTTAAGAAGATGTATCTTGTTTCTCACAATAATACTTGTTTTTTGTGTCATTTTATTCAGTAATTCTTTAAAGAGTAAAATGCCATTTTCGTCCCTGAGGTTTGGCCGGTTTTGCGACTTTCGTCCAAAGGTTTGTTTTTCCGCATCCGGATCCAAAAGATTTAAAATCTTGCCATTTTCATCTGGCTCGTTAACTCCATCCATTTTTCTCTGTTAAGTCAGGGGTATTTCCGTCTTTTTTGCTAACTTAAAGGGCAATTCAGTCTTTTTCACTTTATGTAACCCTGAAAAAGACTGAATTGCCCTTTAAGTTAACAAAAAAGATGGAAGTACCCCTGACCTAATGGAGAAAGTGGATGGAGTTAATGAGCCGGATGAACATGGCAAGATTTCAAACATTGTGAATCTAGATGCGGAAAAACAAACCTTTGGATGAAAGTCGCAAAAACTGGCCAAACCTCGGGGACGAAAATGGCATATTACTCTTCTTTAAATTATTAGATTTGTCAAACAGTTTAACACCTGATTTACAAATTTAAACATGCCCAATCTCTCATTTTTCTGAATGTCATATAATTACTTTCAAAATGCACATTTAACTACAAACATGATATTATTTCTAAAAAAAACGTGCACATTCGTTAGATTTAAAGAGGGTATTTGTTGTTTTTATAGGTATTGGTGTTCTTTTGGTCCAGATGATCATAGAAAAGGGGGTGTAGTTAGACCAAGCAGGAGTACTTACGTACCGAAGAAAAAATCTGCCGGCAGGCCGAACACAAAACGAGGGTGCACTTGCCACTTTATAGTCAAACGTTTAATAGCCGAACCATCTGTCGCATTAGTCATATACAACCAAGATAAACACGTGGATAAAAAGGGATTGCCGTGTCACGGACCAAAAGACACGAAGGCTATCGGAACACGTGCTATGTACGCACCGTTTATCTCAGAGGATCTACGGCTACGTGTCTTGTCATTATTACACGTTGGAATTCCGGTTGAAACGATTATGCAACGACACAATGAATCGGTGGAGAAACAAGGAGGTGTTTCTAATAGGGATGATCTTTTAACGCATAGGTATGTGAGGATACAAGAACGGAATATTAGACGAGCAAGTTGTGAACTTGATGAAGATGATGACGTCAGCATCGGTTTGTGGGTTGAAAGCCATCAGAATCATGTGTTCTTTTATGAGGATTTTAGTGATAATGATCCGTTTTTGTTGGGTATTCAAACAGAATGGCAGTTGCAGCAAATGATTCGGTTTGGCAGTGGACGCCTTCTTGCTTTAGATTCAAGATTCGGAACAAATAAACTAAAGGTATGTTTGACCCGTTTATTTGTCAATGGGTCGATTTGGGTTCTATTTGATCTCAAACGGGTCAAATCTAAAAACGTCAACTAAAAGGGAAACTGGTCTAACGGGTTGAACGTCCCCTAAAGTCTGATATATGGCATGTAACCTCCTAAATCATTTTTTTCAAAGATTTTGATTATGATTGTAATAATGTTGCTTTGTAATTAGGGTTGCAAACGAACCAATCGTTCAACGAACAGTTCATGAAGCGTTCGGCGGGAAGTTCGTTTGTGTTCGTTCGTTTATTAAATGAACGAACACGAACAAGAAATGTCGTTTGCTTAGTTAAATGAACGAACATGAACACAGGTCGCTTCGTTCATTTGTGTTCGTGAACGTTCGATAACGTGTGTTTATGTCCGTTTGTTTCGATAGTTCATTAATGTTTTTAGTTTTTATATTTTGTTTAAATACTTTAGAATTCAAACAAATAAAATATTTAATAAGTATCAGAGTAGTATATATTATGTTCATGAACAATGGTTTGTGCTCATTCGTGTTTGTTTGCGTTCGTTACCCAAAACGAACATGAACACGTTCATTTCCTTAACGAATGAACATGAACATAAATTCTCATTCGGTAAGCGTTCATGAACAATTCGTGAACACATATTTCATTAACAAATGAACACGAATGTATCATACCACCTCGTCAAATGAACTTGTTTCCCTCTATATTTCAATAGTCTTTCTCATGGTGATTTTTTATCAATATAAAGTGTTTATTTTTTTCGATTACAAATCTTATGCAGTACCCGATCCAAAGTCTTGTTGTTTTCAACTCCGAAAACAAAGCAATACCCGTAGCGTGGATAATATCACCTAGTTTTTCGACATCCGGCAATACACATAGATGGATGAGAGCTCTCTTCAATAGAGTTCGCACGAAAGATCCTACGTGGAAATTAGCTGGTTTTATTATCGACAATCCTTTATTAGATATCCTCGCTATCAGGGAAGTATTTCAGTGTTCTGTATTGATCTGCTTTTGGCGGGTTCGTCACGCATGGCATAAAAACATAATGAAAAGATGTTCGAGTATGGAGACAAGGGCAAAATTGTCAAAAGCTCTTGGTCAAATAGTCAAAGACATCTGTAAAGGGTTTGGAGCAATTGAATCTTTTGATAAATTCATGGAAGATAATGTAAATTGCAGAAGTTTCATGGATTACTTCAAGGCAGTTTGGTATCCTAGAATGGGTTAGTAACAATTATAAAAAAAATTTAGAGTAAAATGCCATTTTCGTCCCTGAGGTTTGGCCAGTTTTGCAACTTTCGTCCAAAGGTTTGTTTTTCCGCATCTGGATCCAAAAGGTTTAAAATCTTGCGATTTTCATCCGGCTCATTAACATTATCCATTTTTCTCTATTAAGTCAGGGGTATTTCCGTCTTTTTTTGTTAACTTAAATGGCAAAGCGGTCTTTTTCACTTTATGTACAAGCATTTAGCGTAATGTACAAGTATTCAAAAGACCGAATTGCCCTTTAAGTTGCAAAAAAAAAAAAGAAATTACCCCTGACTTAACGGAGAAAATGGATGGAGTTAACGAGCCGGATGGAAATGGCAAGATTTCAAATCTTTTGGATCCAAATGCAGAAAAACAAATCTTTGGACGAAAGTCGCAAACTGTCCAAACCTCAGGGACGAAATTGGCAATCTACTCTATAAAGAAATATCATTATTTAATTTCTTTATATATATTTTCAACTTTTCAAGTTTATATTATTTTTCATTCAGGATCTTGGATCACTGCTTTAAAAACACTACCACTTGCAAGCCAAGAGAGTTCAGCAGCTCTTGAATTCTACCACAACCAGTTAAAAATCCGGTTGCTAAACGAGAACGATTACGACATCAATCAGCGAGCTGATTGGTTGATAAATAAACTGGGTACTAAAATACAAGCCTACTTCTGGCTTGACGAGTACGAGGGCAAAGACGACTTTTCACGCTACTGGAAAGACGAATGGGCAAGCGGTTTAACCGCATGGCGAAAAGCTAGAACAATTCCCAACGCTGATATTGTCACAGAAGGTGAACGGGTCAAAGTTATTGACCATGTTGTATGGAACCCAGGGTCAGAATATGCTATTTGCGGCTGCGATTGGGGAGAAAAGGGTAATTTGTGCGAGCATGTTTGTAAGGTTATTCAATATTTTCGTGAAAAAGGTTTGGGGTTGCCGTCAGTCAGTTTACTGCAGTATAATCAAAGTTTGATTAATATGTTAAAATGCCCGCCTGCTAATTCTTTCATCCGAGACCATGCTGTTTCTTTAGCGGTTTGGGTTAACGAACAACTTAGTGCGCAATTTGGAAAAAGTAGACGAAATGGTGACTCAGATGGGAGGGACGAGATGGTAAATTCCTGCACACGGATGGAAGTTGATGCGGAATTATGTTGAGTGTGTTGCGTATGCTGATCCTCTTTTTTGGCGCGTATAAGAGGACCGCTTAGGAAATGAGCGAATTGTATATGTTGAATGATTAATTGCAAGTTTAGACGCATTGGTACTTCACTTATACGTCTATAAACTATTTTGTTGACAATGTCTCTTCAGATAATTTTACACATTTTAACTTCATAAATTAAAAAGAAAATCATTTTCAAATTGGGCATGTAATTTTAATAATAATTGCAGTTTACAAGTAAAACCAAAGTTATGTTCAAGCAGGGCTAGTTGCAAGACATATATGACCCGAAAAGTAATAAATAGTGTATAGATTCTGACCATTATTATTTTGATATTAGATAAAAAAATGTGTGCAATACTATTATTCTATTAACCTCAAAATTCTCCATTATCACAGGTAACATAAAAGTTTTTATTTTCTAGATGTGCCTATTTGAGTTATTGACTTAAAACGAATCAATTTATTGGCTTAAAATGGGTCGATTTGTTTACTTAAATTATATTATTAAAAATGTATAAAATAATGAAAGCATATCATTAAATAAAAAATAATAGAATACTATTATTTTGTATAAGATGACAAAAATTAACAAAGATTATTCTTCTACTTAAATAAATAATATAAGTTAAAATGGGATTTGACTAACATAAGTTAATATCTTATTTGTTTAATTTTCTTTTGAGTTAATTGCTCGGATGGTCCCTGTGGTTTCAAGTTTTTTCACGTTTAGTCCCCACCTTTTGAAAATAACAGGTATGCTCCCTATGGTTTGTCATTTTGTTACTCGGATAGTCCCTGAGTAGATATTAGTTAGTTTGAAAATAGCAGGTATGCTCCCTATGGTTTGTCATTTTGTTACTCGGATAGTCCCCAGAGTAAATGTTGGGGGACTATCCGAGTAACAAAATGACAAACCATAGGGAGCATACATGCTATTTTCAAAAGGTGGGAACTAAACGTGAAAAAACGTGAAACCACAGGGACCATCCGAGCAATTAACTCTTTTCTTTTTTAATAGAGTAAATTACGTTTTTGACCCCTGTGGTTATATCACTTTTACTATATTAGCCCAAAATAAGAATTTTTAACATATCTGCCCCCATGGTCTCTATAACTAACCATTTTGGCCCCTAAGTCTAATCATTTTGGCCCTCATGGTCTCTATAACTAACCATTTTGACCCCATGATCTCTAGACTTAGGGGCCAAAATGGTTAGTTATAGAGACCATAGGGGCAGATATGTTAAAAATTCTTATTTTTGGCTAATATAGTAAAAGTGATATAACCACAAGGGTCAAAAACGTAATTTTCTCTTTTTAACATAATCCCACATGTACATTGGAAATTTAATTGTTTAATAACAAGAATTAATAGAAAAGAGTGGTAAGTAAATTGTTATAATCGACATCAATAATAACAGTAACAATGATTATAAAATAAACAAATCATTTAACTTGAAATCTGAAGAAAAAAAAAGTTTCTTAGTATCACAATTAATATTAAGTATAAGGAGGTTAATGAAAATAAAAGTTTCAAATTTGATCACTGTCATTAATATTTTATTAGTGTGACGCCTTCAAATTGATTACTACCATTAATATATTTTTTATGTGACGCTTTCAAATCCACAATTTTCTATTACTATTTGAGAGAAATGTGTTTATTGTTATTTCATAAACTAAAATGATAATAAGCTTAGCGTATACAAAAAACTGTTATCTAGGATTTGTTAATCTAGTATATAGCAGACAAACGAATTTGATTCATGTATCATCTTATATCGTGTTTGTAATCTTCTAAATAGTCGCCACATGACTCATGCTGGGGAATCCATTGATAAAACCCGAAACATTTGGCACGAGTAAAAATTTGACGTGTATACTAACCATGGGTAGGTTTCCCTTGAAATTGATGCGGGTTATGCCACCAGCGCTGTTACGATTGCGAGCATGGATGACCTTTTGCTTATGGATGTACACGAACAGTTGACGTTAAAAAAATTAAAAATGTAAATCTGTAAAAAAAAAAAAAAAAAAAAAAAACCTGAAACTTAATTAAACAACACATAAATATGAAGCTCCAATGGGGGGCTTCTTCAGTGTATATACTTTGACTCTTTCGACAACTACAAACTGACGAATCTCAGTTTCACTGATTCTGAATCTTGAAGATGATCCTCAGATGCAGCAGTGTTTCTCACCTTTATTCTCATCATAATCAAACACCCACCTTTTCCCCCACAAAATGTTCTTCAGGTAACCTAACAATTTGGTCTTTTGTAACACAATTCTAATCACTTTTTTCCTGAAAGTTTTAAACTTTCGAATTCGCAGAGAAGAAGGGTCTAATTGCGTACCCAATTCGACCCAACACCCTCTCTTTATGTAAGTCATTATCATTATTATTTGATTCTTGATTTTGTTTACTATTGCATTGGCGATTTGATTCTGGGATTAATACTATTGATTTAAATTGTTTGCTTTTGTGTTAATCGGTGTTAGGTAAGGGTTCCAGATTAATAGTTCATAGGCGTGTTTCTGGAGAGGCTCCTGAATGGGTTGACCCGGATGAATCCACAAATTTTGCATCAGTTTCGCCTCAGGTATCAACTTATTACTCCCTATTGCATCATACGGTCATCCGGGCCGTACCACTTTGTCAGCGGTCACAGTGGCGAAGCTTGAGATTTCCGACGGGGGTCGAAAACGTATACACCCAAAAATTTCTATAAAACGGGGGGTCGAAAACGTATATACCCAAAAATTTATATACGAAAACTACGTACTCTCCACTACTGAGCCAAAAGTTCGGGGTCGGCCGCCCTCGCTATGCTGTGCCAATGAGCGGTCACGTCGGTCACTTTTGTGTCAGCGTAAATTCAGGGCTAGCAAACATGAATACGACTCGTTTAACTATTTCATACCTCATGTCTATAAGACAGTTGTATGTTTTATGTACTATGAGAAATGATGTAGACTAGCCCCCTAATTTTAATATTTTTGAAAAAGTATAAAATTACATAGTGTACTTTTAATTAAACAGGTCAGGAATTGCCAGCCCTCACATTACACGGGTCGTGTAATTTAATAACACCAACTCATAGAGCCAGTATAAAAAGTTATGGTGATATACCAGTATAACATGTTATATCACCCCTTATGACCGTTTTCTCTATGTCATATGGCCGGATGGCGTCTTAGTGGTGTTTGTATGATGTGTCAGTGGTGTTTCTTTAGACGGAGCCTTTGCTAATCCATCTGAGTTCAATGGTTATAACTTATATTAAAACGCATATAATGAATGTGTTTTTGCCGTATTATTCATGCTTGTGATATGTCAGATACTTGAAAAGAAGGCGTCTTTTCTGGATGTTTTAAAGAAAGCCAACTCGATATTGCCTCAAGTAGTTATCGCCACTACAATATTGGCTCTTGTCTATCCACCATCTTTCACATGGTTTACTAGCAGGTTAACTAACATTCCCTTATTTTCAAGATACTATTCGCTTAATATGAATCCACTGTTCGTTTCATATGAAAAATAAAAATATTTCAGGTATTATGCCCCGGCTTTGGGCTTCTTAATGTTCGCAGTCGGGTTAAATTCAAGCGAAAAAGATTTTATCGAAGCGTTTAACAGACCTAAAGCTATTATTGCCGGTTATGTCGGCCAATTTGTTATTAAACCGTTTCTCGGTTATTTGTTTGGCACAATGGCCATGACATTGTTCGGCCTTCCAACTCCCTTAGGTAATATTAATTTTTTTTTCTTTTATTCTTAATATTCTTGTTTTAGTATAAGAATGTTTGATTCAGGTGCTGGGATCATGCTAACATCTTGTGTTAGCGGGGCCCAGTTGTCAAATTACGCCACTTTTCTAACGGACCCTACGATGGCCCCACTAAGCATCGTTATGACATCAATATCTACTGCTACTGCGGTTTTCGTGACCCCACTATTGTCTCTATTGCTCATCGGAAAGAGGCTGCCTGTTGACGTAAAAGGAATGGTTTCCAATATTTTGCAGATTGTTGTTTCGCCTGTTGCCGCTGGCTTGCTTCTTAATCGGTAAGTATGTACTTGACAAGTAAGAAGTTTGACTTTAAAAGTCAAGCTCAGCTTTTTTTTAATTATTCTCTTACGGGTGTTTTCTTTTTGTATATATAGATTTTTGCCAAGAACATCAGGTGCTATCAAACCCTTTTTGCCGCCATTATCAGTTTTAGTGACTTCTCTATGTGTCGGGGCTCCTCTTGCAATTAACATAAATTCGGTTTTATCGCCTTTTGGGCTATCAGTTTTGTTGCTTGTTACCTCATTTCATTTATCAGCGTTTATACTTGGATATGCATTTACTGGCGTTGCTTTTCGCAATGAACCAGAAGTCAAACCTCTTCAAAGAACACTTTCTTACGAAACAGGTTCACCATTTCCTCCTTGATATGTCTATAAAATGGCCAAAACTAATATTTTTGTTGCGCTATTTAAATATGTGACACTCACCCTTAAAATAAAACTTTATTTTATATAGGTATGCAGAGTAGTTTGTTGGCCCTTGCGCTTGCGAATAAATTCTTTCAAGATCCACTCGTTGGCGTACCTCCTGCAATATCAGTAAGTTTGTTTTTCAACTGTTAACTAACTTGAAATAATATAAATTACTTTCTTTTGTTGGACCCATCTTATTTCCTTGTACATAAAGTGACTGAGGCTCGCGTTAACTGTTTCGTTTCTTGCTGTTTGTGCAGGTTGTAATCATGTCACTAATGGGGTTTTCTCTTGTGATGATTTGGGCCAAGAAGAAAGTATGAGTTTCATGAATCCATAACCGATTAGTCGATATTTCATGTCCTCCTGTTTTCTAAACCAAGTTTTTTTAATTTTTAAAAATTCCATTGAGAATTTGTATAATCGAAATCTTGTATGGTATGAGAACGGGCCATTTCATTGTATCGGGGCTTGTCAAAATTAGGCATGATTAGCGCTAGTCCTTGTCGCTACCAAAATCCGCCATAGCTAGACTTGGATCCTAATAACAGTGCGAGATCAGGATTTATCCCGTACGGGATGCATGGGTTAAACTCTGAAAATATCTTCCTTTGCAAATTGCTCACTTCGATTCTTGAAGGTTTTGCAAATTGCCAATTCGATATCGGAAAATAACAAGGTCACTTCCAATTATAAAACTTTCTCAAATAGCCCGTTTGTTGTATAGTAAAAAAATCTAATTTTTTTTACGAAAATTCTCGTATTCAAAATAAATGTCCGATAACAAGTTGATCGGTTAATTCAATAAGAAATGGGAGTTAGCATACGATTTTGTTAGTACCATCCAATCAAATCCAATTTTATAGTTTACTTATTCAATTTCAATGAGTGAATTTTCAAGTTCAACCAACCCATTTTCAAAATATCAGGTAGCTAATAAGAATTTTGAGAAAATCTTTCTTTGTCAGTCATTATAGGAAATCCCATCTTTATTATATTATTATCTATGGAATTCGAACCTGAACTCTATATGATCCAGAGAGCTACAAAGACTCTTTATCCGTTCATACGTGCATACAGACAAATTTTATGATCAGACGTGACCACACACATGATATTCTCGCTCGATGTTACCTCAAATAGTCCTTGTTGGTACAGTTTGGCTTTGAATTAAAGAAAAAAGAAGATAGATAGCCATACGTTCAATGGCGGATCTAGGATTCACGCCAAGCCGTAACGTTTTATAAATAAGCCGTAACGAAATCGAAAAAACATCAAATTTTTCCAAAATTTACACTAAAAACGTCAAATTTTTCTGAGCCAAGCCGTAGCGGAGGTTACCCCCGGTTAAGGCTAGGTCCGCCCCTGCATACGTTTATTGTTTTCTTGGTATTCCCTTGTCTCAAATAAGAAAATAGATGTATTTTCACTTTTTTTTATTTGATATTTCAGGATAGAAACTTAAGATAATGTTAAGTCATAAGTGGTAATATTTCATACCGGAAGAAGAATCCAAAATAGTTCTCTTTTTTGCATGTCATGGTCATGTCATTAATGGAATTTTCTCTCGGTTATAATATTTTAATTTTAATTTAAGTTTGTTTAATTGTATTAAGTGATGGATCCAAGATTTTTTTTAATGGGGTTCAGTTTTTCGGTGTTCAAAATTTTCATAATAAAACGTTAAAATTTTCTGGTCGGTACTCGTTCAGGTCAGGTCAGAGCGAGATTTCAACTAGATTAAAAAAATAATAACAAGCTATATAAGAATTGAACTCATGACCTCTTGTTGTTAAAGAGGGAGGTTTACCACTACATCAACTTTCATTTTCTTTCTATGGTGTACACCTAATTGTATTTATAGGGTCCTTATAAAATTTAATATACCGGATCTACTAATTTTTTAAAAAACATTGGGGTCCGGGGACCCCGACCCGTTCAATGTGGGTCCGCCCCTGATTGTATCGCAACTAAGGCCACTCGGTATGGGGACGGCCTAGGGCCGGCGCCGCCCCAGCACACCGCCCCCGAGGCCCGTCCCCGTCTTCATCGTCCTCCTGCAGCCGTTCACGCCGTGCCTCTTCTTCTCGTACACACATATACATACAACACACACATATATATATTTAGGCACATCCTCCACACCCTAGGTCCATCCTCTTCCGGCCCATCCAAACACCGATCCTACGTGACGAAGCATCATTTGAGTGCTACCCTGCTCCACACCGAGTAGTCTAAAAGATAGTGGAGTTAAAATTCTCACTGACAACGAAATACACTAATAGTTGTGGAATAAAAAAATTAATGTAACTTAATGTATTTTTTTCGTGTGAGTGTATATATAGGTAACATTTTTATCTAATTTTATAGATATATTTGAATGGTTGTTTCAATCAGTAACAGATTGATTGAGTGTTTTGAGTTGTCTTCGTCCATGTACACCTCTAATCACTTCCAACAAGCAAAGTTGCTTGGATTTATATGTTGCAGTTGGGGATTAATGATTGATTTGTGAATATTATTCTTTCCTAGATTCGAGTCAACAATGTTGAATATAATATTTTTTTGGTGTTTTTTAATGATAAGAGCGATATACAACAATTCAAGTTTATTAGATTTATAGGCTTGGTATTGTCTAGTGTGTTCTAGTCGTGGTGCAATTTTTGTTATCTTAGTAATAGGGTGACAATTTCTAATACGATGATTAGAAACACGACATTATAATAACTAGTCTTGGTTGTCATCTCTAACTTGAGTAATAAACAATTTGTGTTTGGGTTAGTATCTTTAACTCTATAATTAAGCGAGGTGTGTTCTAAGTGACCTGTTTAATTTGCTTAATTAACTGGTCAATTAGGCAAACCTTTTTTTAAATAAGAACAAAAAATATACAGACATATGTAATTTGTAATGTCAAGTGAACAACTCGTTTAATCCATTTATTACAATTTTTTTACAGCTCGTCAACTCGTCTATGACCCGTTAACCCAATTGACTTGTTTAGATAAATGATAACACGATTAGTGTTCAGGTTACATGATTTTAAGTATGTTTCGGTCATTGTTAATGCCTTTGACTTGAATAATATACGTGTCTTGTTTTGGTTTATCAATTTAACCTTTATCACCCTATTGGTAGGTTGTGAGACGTTCAAATGGTACTACACCTTATATGATGAGGGATCCATATCTAAGGTTGTGGGGTGTGGTTTAGGGCTCCCCGACCACCCCCTCCGCCACATCACCTTCACCTCACACCACCTTCCCCTTCCCCCTCAACCTCCAATCACATGCTCCCAATCATCACAAACCACAAACAAGAATCGTCGGGGAGATCAGGGAAATATCATGGGCACCGAAGTTTGAACGGGAGGGGCGGTGTTCCCCGTCAGGGAAGGAGGCCACGTCCGCTCCCAGACCTCCTCCCCACTCCCACACCCCACCGCCTAATCAATTGACTTGCTTATGGAGTGGGAATACCAAAAAAGTACATCAAGAAACGATAATGAAACAAGTACTATTTAGGTTAATCAATTCAACTAGTTAACGTGAAACCTTGCAATCAAGTATGATTGTCATCCTATTGTCAGGGTTTGAGACGTTCGACCATCAAGGTGCCAACATCTAAGTTGTTGAATGATGAAGCACACAAATAAACAATAATAACTCTTGATTTGGAATTTATCATCTTTAAAACTTCAAGAATAAGAAATATTAGGTTTTTATGCTATTTTATTTGGTTTTATGATCATATCACATTAAATAAGATATGTATGAAGCCATGCACTTATGTAAATATGGTAATAATGACGGGTTGGGTAACCAGTGAATACATAAAAGAAAAAACGAGTCATAACCATAATGAGTTCGAGTCAAAATAGGTTCGCTATGAAATTGGTCGTTTTAGAAATAAAATTATCAAAATGGTGGCGACGATAATGATGATGAGGTGGAAGTGACGACACACAATGGTGGTGGGCGGTGTCGCGGTGATCACCCATTGGACCCATTGTAAGGTAGCAAATTTTATGATAATGACTCAAGTTGACGCACGTAATGTAAGCAAACCTAAATTCACTATTTGAGTAATTTTAGTAATCTCAAATAAACCCATAACCAAAAATGTTTTTCCCATATTAATGTTTTCATTGATGGATGTGTTATAATTGTTGAGTATACAGTTAGGTCATTCATGTACTATATAAAGTATTTTTGATGTAATTTGGATATGTTCTAACAATAAATAAACCTCATGTTAGGATTCTTTTATTAGTCATTGGCTAGAACTATAACAATGTTACACTTTCGTCTTACGTGATGTATATCGGTCACACATACAAAGCTATGACTAAGATGATGTCACAAAATGTTGGAATCGTAAATTTGTTGACTCCGTTATCCTTATGATGAAGATATGGGGTTTTTGAGCTTCGTCTTGATCAACAAAGGACCCATATATCACGGGCGACATAGACAAACGACACTTGCATAACATCGTGTCACGTAGTATCCACGATGCCTAGCCTTCAAAGAGAACAACAATTTTGTTTATAATGATGATGAGGCTAAACGCTATCATGAATACCCTAAAGTTCATATAAAATGCCCAAAACTAAAGATAGCATGTGAACTAAAGAAAAAGAGTCGATGGGGACTTATCCTTGTGAAAGCTTAACGAATACTCTCGGAGTCTTAAAAAGCAAACATTAATGAATTAATTACCTTTGTATTTAACTTTCTTTAAAAGATACCAAATCTTCATCAATAATTGATTTGAGTTTTATTATATTAATAATCACATAAAGTAAGGAATCTCCAAAAATCGGCATTTACGTTAGAAGATAGTTGAAAGTGATTGGAGTTTTCAATTTGAAGTGGTGTCATCAAGTTTCAAATTAAAATATGAGTAAACTGCCATTTTGGTTCATGTGGTTTGGCCAGTTTTGCCACTTTAGTCCAAATCTCAAACTTATTACATCTGGGTCCCTGTGGTTTGCATTTTGTTGCCATTTTAGTCCAAAACTCAAAATGTCTGATTTTTAACTGATTTACTGACCCTTTTTTGTCCTGTTGTGGAGGGGTAGTTTGGGCATTAAATTTTCATTAATGTATTTCATTAATTAAAAAAACCACATAATAATAAAAAACCCCTTATATTACCAGACATTACATCATCATCTTCAACCTTCCTACAAACCCTAACCAGTTATCAAAACCCAAAAAAACCCTAACCCACAGGAGATCGAAGATCGACAATGGTGGTTTGCACTTGTGGAGCCTCAACGTCACTGAGAACGTCATGGACAACACAAAACCCATGCCGTCGTTTTCACCGGTGCAACAGACCATCAAGCTGTGGATTCGTTGCTTGGGCTGAGCCACCGAAGATTGAGAATCCGGTTGTGATGATTCCTACACTGTTGGACACCATCAAGCGGCATGAAGAGAATGCAAGACAGATGTTTGCTCGGAACATGAAGCTTGAAGAAGAAGCTAAAAAATTGGCACAGGAGAAGAAGATGCTTAAAGTTATGTTAGGTTTCAGTTTGTTGTTGTTCATGTTTTACTATGTTAAGTCTGGTTAGGGTTTGACTTGTGTTTGGATTTTATAATCGACCTGCTAATATGGTTGGGGCTTTTTGTATGGATTTTGTAATGGAAAGTTTGGGCCTTTTTGTAATGAATCTTGTAATGTGTTGTGCATCTAATCTGTTATGTCAATGTGCCGACATGTGCATCTAATTTGTTGTGCATCTAATGTCTTATGACAATGTGCCGAAATGTGCCGACAAGTGCATCTAATGTCTTATGACACTATGTGCAGTTTACCATATGTGCACCAAATGTGCAGTTTACCATATGTGCACCAAATGTGCAGCCAAACAGATCTGTAAATATGCAGCATTTAACCTAAGAAATGTGCACCCAAATACCAAATATGCATCATTTAACATACTAAAACAGATCTGCAAAGTGCAGTCTTTAACATTACATAAACAATTTCATGATCTAACATACCAAACATACATAAACAGTTTCATGGTCTAACATACCAAACATACAACCATTAACACTAAAAGTTAAGCAGTTTGACATGATCTAATACCAAACATACAACCAAAACAGTTTGTTGCAAACTGTAAACATCACAGTTTGAAACAAACTGCAAAAATGTCAACTGTAGTCCATCTAAGCTTGTGGGCCCCCTGACCTTGTGCCCCTGGCTGTGCTTGTGCCCCTTTCATTCTACAAGTTCTTTTGTTATGCCCCACACACTTGCAGATTTTACATGTCACTGAGCCTCCCTTCCTTGGCAACTTACCAGTTACAGGGATGATGTTACTGACATTGACCACAGATTCTGCAACTTTAGCCTTCTTTTTTTCCTTTGAAGCTGCAACTTTAGCCTCTGCAATCTCCTGTGCAGACTTCTTTCGTTTCTTTTTTGGTCTCCCAATTTGGACATGATACTTTGGAGGGATCAAAGTGGTTGGGCATGCAGATTTAGGCCACAGATCACTGCCATTAACTGGTTCTACATTATGCTTGTAAACCTCAACCCAAGACTCAACCCAATACACTAGATGTACCCATTTTTCAGGAACTCCATCACCTTTACCATGCAATCCCATGTTCCAGATACATGCCACTGCATGTCTACATGGGATGCCTGTTAGATCCCATCTCCTACAAGAGCATGTTCTTTCATCTAATACCACAACTCTCTGGTCTTGGTGGTCATTGAAGTGTGTGCTAACCTGAAACTTTGTTCCTCCACTCCAGATTACAGTGTATTCTATAGCCTCAGTCTTTGCAGTTTGAAGCACAGCAGTAGCAGCTGGTGTTAATGGGCCTTTGCACTTGCCAATCTTGTTATTCGCCACAACAATCTTCTTCATAAGGTACTTGTCACGGCCCCCGACCCGGTTTGACCCGTTTCAGGAGCCACGGGACAGAAATCCCGTGGTATGTAATTAACAGCGGAAGTTTTCATCAGGATCTTTTAAAAACTGAAATATTTCCCGATTATTTTATTTCACAATTCGGGATAAAACCCGGTAATTTACAATCTTGAGATTTCACGAAGAAATCTTTTATTTTACAAAACATGTTTCTTTATTTTTATACTGAGTCACTTCCTTAAGCTTGTAGTGCTTCACGGCACTTTTCCTGGATCACAACAGATCACCTGAAACATGTTTGAAAAAGGTTTTGTCAGCGGGAAATACTGAGTGAATCATTCTTTTTAATAAAACGACCTGTTTGTTATAATTTACAGTATTAAGGGAGATTACAATGTTTCAGATATCAACCAACTACCCACAGTATTTGTCACTCGACCGGATCTGTGACTATGGTCATATCACCAATGGCCACCCGTTTGTCCAATGGCAAAGATTATCAAGTAATGTATACAAAACCCCATATACTGGCTGTAATTTGGTGATTACATAAACTTAATCCCTGTAATTATAACTTTTGAAAATAAACATGATTTTGAAAGTAATTTGATAAAAAGAGAATGACTCAAATTGCAGATTTAATTTGAGCAGAGCCTAGCCTACTGATTAGCCTTTTTAACCTAAATTTAATAACAGGCACACAATTCGGTTAGTAACTTAATACAACATTTACGATAACTCACGAGATCAAACCCTCACATCGAATGACAAAGTGCGATACTTAAACATCCATCGAATTAACGACGAATGACAAAGCATAAACCCTAATGTGGGTAGCACTTAAACATCCATTGGATAGTTTAATCAATCGGACATTGAATCGTATCAGCGATCGAGTTATTACCCTGATTGCGGCGGCGATTAGTGATCCGTGTGTGTTTTAGAAGTGTTTCTGCGATATCTCAGTCTACGTAACGAGAATTTACGCCGTTCAAGTGCCAAACTTCGATTGCCAATGTCTGCTATTTATAGTGAATTTTTACCCTTGCTTACGGACCGTAAGACTCATCCCTTACGGTCCGTAAGGGACACCTAATGACCATAGGGTGGCCACTTCTGGGACTAGCCTAGCTGAGTTGACAACTTCTTAAAATTCAAATTTGACAGCGTTTTATTTAGATAAACGTAACTAGGGTTTACCCCCCCTGAGTTTTAGGGGCCCTGATCCTGATTCTGATTGTTCTGAAAATTTTAGGGTTTGTGCAGAATCACTTGGGTGTCTCAATTAAGGTTTCCTATTGGATAATTAATTTAATAAATATGACTTTTGATGAGAGTTGTTACATTCTCCCCACCTTAATAAAAATCTCGTCCTCGAGATTTACTGGAATAATTGAGGATACTTTCGCTTCATTTCTGACTCCAGCTCCCAAGTGTATTCGGGTCCTCGTTTCGAATCCCACTTGACTTTAACTAGCACTAGTCGTTTGTGCTTGAGAAACTTCACTTTTCTGTCTTCTATCTGAATAGGTTTCTCAACAAATTTTAACTTTTCGTTTACCTCTATATCTTGAAGAGGTACTACCAAAGATTCGTCTGATAGACATTTCTTAAGGTTGGATACATGAAATACATCATGTACTCCAACTAACTCTTCTGGTAGTTGTAAACGATAAGCAATTGGTCCTATACGTTGGATCACTGGAAATGGTCCTACGTATCTTGGACTTAATTTTCCTTTCTTACTGAATCGAACAACTCCTTTCCAAGGAGAAACTTTCAAAAGTACTTTATCTCCGACTTGAAACTCCAACGGCTTTCGTCTATTATCTGCATAACTCTTCTGGCGATCTCGAGCAGTCTTTAGCCTTTCCTTGATTTGATTAATCTTGTCGGTCGTCTCTTGCACTATCTCAGGACCTGATAATTGACTTTCTCCTATTTCTGCCCAACAAACTGGAGTTCTGCACTTTCTTCCATACAGTGCCTCGAATGGGGCAGTTTCAATACTTGAATGATAACTATTGTTATAGGAGAATTCAATTAATGGTAAATGGTCGTCCCAATTCCCACCAAAATCTATCACACATGCTCGGAGCATGTCTTCTAGAGTTTGGATCGTTCTTTCACTTTGCCCGTCTGTTTGAGGATGATATGCAGTGCGTAGGTTTAGTCGAGTTCCCATTGCTTCTTGGAAACTTTTCCATAAATGAGAAGTGAAACGACTATCTCTATCTGATACAATGGAGAGTGGAACTCCATGTAGGGATACGACTTCATCTACATACAACTTTGCTAACCTTTCCATTGTCACACCCCGACTTTCCACGTGTCACCGGTGGGCCCGGTGGGGAGTATCGTGACGTAGTTGGCAACATTATAGTCAAACAACACAATATATAAATGCACAGCGGAAGCAAAAGATAGATATATTACAATCCGAATATAAAGTAATATCAAGTATTACAACGGAAAGTAAAGGATCCGCAGGCGGATCTTAAACATAAATATTGTTCAACAGACTTTAGACGCCTAGAACTTGCAAGATTCCTTATTAACGTCCTGAGCAGCTTCCAGCCTATTACGTACTTGTACCTGTCACTTAGACTTTTGAAAATACGTCAGTTTTCACTGGTAAATACACTCAACTGACTCGTTTGAAAAGAGTTTAAGAAAATTGATTTAGATGCACTAGGCACAAAATATTTTGACACTTTGATTAAAATGCACAGAGGCAAAATTAATCTTTTATAACTTGGGACAATCATATTTATAATCTTGTATACAGATTTACATGTTCGTTGTACGTTCAGGGCCCGATGTAGAAACCGAGTCAGATTAATAGACACGCCACAAGTATAGGCCCACAAGAGAGTGAGATACCGTTATTACTTAAGTAACTGTCAGGTGTATTCCTACACCCCGTGCTTAAGACGTGGCCATTTTATAATACAATGATGTCAGGGATATCCGGGACATGGTCATTAACCCCTAAAGGCTTTTATTTCAAACAATACAGATTAAACCGGGTTACCTCAATAATTTAATCACAATCCGATTAAATATTCAATACCCGACCAAGCGGTATCATTATACCGTATCCCAAGCCCGTATAGGAAAAATAAGTTAAGAGTATTTACCTGAGCTAGCTCCTGTCTTAATTAGCAAGAATTAATAACTCAGCTGTATTCACCTAAGTAAGCGTAGGTCCAATTTACCGGAAGGCTCTAGTCTGAAATGATGGTATAAATAACCTATTAGAAGGCTAACGGGTCTTTAATTAAGCCTAAGCTTAGACCGGTTAGTCTTAAGGAAGTATATGGTTCCAACGCATGATTAAGCGAAGACCGGAATAGAATGTGTTTTAGACCCGACAAGTTCAGAGACTTGCTTAATATGGGTATATTATACACATTCTGGATTTTGAGATAAAACCGATAAGGTTTGACCGTTTAGGCTAATTTATGTAAACTAGTTACATAAACCGAACCGAACGCGTATAAGCGTAACGGGTATACATATGAGCCATTTACAGGTTTCCTAAGTTAATATGCTTCATATATGTTGTGACATCAGTGAGATGTCTTGTATTATGCCCGAAACGAGTTTAAACCCAAACTATGCCCCGTAGGGGTAGTTTGGTCATTTAAAAGGTTATAAAAGAGTTTAAGTATTCACCTGAGTTACAGGTCTGGTGTAATCAGAAAAATACTTATTATACTAAGTTATAACAGTAGGTTAAAGTATATACGTGAAATTTATCAATTATAACCAAACTATGCCCCGTAGGGGTATTTTGGTAATTTCACATAAGCCGAAAAGCTCAAAACTGAAGTCTGAGTTTATCAACTTTTGCTTACTGTTAAAATATTATAATTTGCCTCAAATATCAGTAGGTATAAACCCTTGTATGTTTAAAATAGTTCTAGTACATACTATGCGTTAAAAACGCTTAATAAGGGGATTAAAAGCCATTTCCGGGTTCGATACATAAAGCGGATATTTTTATTATTCCAGAAGGCTTAAAATAATTTATTTATCATTTAATATCAGTAGCAAAAGGTTTGGAGTCGATTAGATATGTAAAACTCATTTTATGGCCCGTAAGGGCAAAACCGACAATTACCGGATTAAGCCTACGACTATAAGTTATGCTCAGCCTAAAATTAATTAAAAATCTTTAAAAATCCCAAAATAATATATTACATCAGTGGGTAAAAGATTTGATATCAAAAAGTAGGCTTAACTAGGCTATATGCTAATTACGCTGTTTAATTAACATAAGGCTTCTTAATTACGCTAATGAGCATAACTGTCAATCTACACCTCAAACTAATGTCAAACTTTGCATACAAGTTTATATATCAGTAACTAAGGTTTCTACACTTTTACATTTTCATAAATCACGTTTTAAGGTGAAAAGGGCATAATGGTCAACATATGAGCAATTAACGGAATCATACGTATTAATTGGTTAACTAATGAACCATGGTGTATAATAACAGAGGGTTATACTAGCATGTAACCTGGTCCAAATGAAGCTCTAAGGTATTTCTAAACCATACCAAAACGGGTCAGAACTGAAGTCAAAGCAAAAGTCAAAGCTTTGCGACTTTCGGTTCCGAACCGGGTCTAAACAGTAAATTGTCGGGTTGAACATGTTTAGACATGTCCTTACACTAATTACCAAGTTATATTAATGATCAAACAGGTTGTATATGTTCTACATTGCTAATTATGCATAAATTAGAATTTAAGTATCCTGTTGACTTTTTCTTAGCAAGTTTGACCCGACATTGGACCTAGTTAGAGTGGGAATCAGGGGGAACCCTTTTGAGGGTTTATTACCCACATAATTACCAACTTATAACTACTTTTGATTCGACTAATCACTGGACCATTAGTGATTAATCTTAAAGTCAACCGCTAATTACGACGGTTTGACTTTTAGCTAAATAACTAAGCTAAACTCAATCAAAGAAGGTTAAGCATACTTACCAAGGTCCTATGCACGGTTTGTGAGCACTTGAGTCTGCTTTGGAGCTTCAAGAATGATCAGAAGTGCAAGAATGAAGGTGTGAAGAATGTTTGCAATCTTGGTCCTTTATATAGTGGTTTAATCACCACAAAATGTTGACACACAAGTCTACCATGGACCATGAATCATCAACACATGTCCCTAAGTGTTTAGGGGGTGCCTAGGGGCCAAGAAAGATGTGGAAAATCGGATATAAATCGATTGCAAGGGTTGTGGCAGGCAAGGAACCAAAAAAAATTGGATCAGAAGGACCCTCCCCTGGGCTTCGCGTGGCGCGAGGCCTCATCTGACAAGATCTTAAATTTTTTATTTTTGTGTTATGGTCCTTGGCTCTTCAAACTTTGTTTAGACATCATTTTCTTGCACTTTGAGCCCTCCAAATTGATGTTTAGGGGCCTTAAGACATATACCCATTTTGTTAAGTCCCCGGTTAACATTATTGTTACCCGAAAAGTCCTAACTTTCAACGTTAACGCTTTAACCCCTCGCACACGAATTTGATCACAACTTGCTCATACGATAACGAAACTTTATGAAATTTATATCGTGCATTCTAGTGAGCATAATTAACTGTTACAAAGCTTCGGGTTTGTCAAAAGGTCACTCAGAGGTATAACTTAAACATGTTGACACATTTAACCCCTGTAGTTTGTAATCTCTCACTTTCTTTCATATTTAGCTTCGTGTGATCCGTGATTTATTCGTTTGAAGGTATGAGCATCTTGTAGGGTTAATGTACCATATATTTATTCGCTGTTGACATTTAGAACTCGTATATTCACATACTTTTCATGTTTGTCAACTTTAGTCCCTCTAGAGTATTCTTTCACACGTTCAAGCTTATGACACGTGTCAATACATTATAGGACACGAATTTTCGAGGTGTTACATCCTCACCCCCTTAAAAGAAATCTCGACCTTGAGATTTGTTAAGGTAAAGGAAGTATTTTCTGCCTCATATTGGGCTTAATCTTCCTCAGTACCTTTGAGCCTCTAAGGCACTCCAATTGACCTTTATAATAGGTACATGTATCTTTTTGGAGTTTCTAATCATGTCGATCCTTAATCGATACAGGTTGCTCATCATATTATAAATCTGCATATCATTATGTGATAATGCTTCTTGACTTATTGGCGACATGTCGCTAAATCATTAGTGTGGGTCACATTGCGCGCTCCACCAAGCCTCTTAATTAGGTCTTAGTTCGTAAGCTATTTGATATTGATACATTCGATTTCCTTCGAATGATCCTATATACTCGGAGCTTAACTAGCCCGATAATTTAACAAATTTAGCACACCCTTCCAGGGTGATATCTATTGTTGAACCTTATTTCTTAACAAGAATTTAGGAGGTTTGCTATTTTCATTAATCCTTGATTTTCTGCCGAATACTGGCATCTTACAAATGATTATGAATTTACGTGATCTTATTGGTCATTTCTAATGCAACTTTCAGATCCTGATGATTGGACTTACCAATCTATTGTCCTATCAATGGACGTTTAACATTCCATCTATACAAGGTCTTCAAAGGAGCAGCCTTGATGCCTATATATTATCTATTATAGAAAGTTTATCTTAAGGTGAGATGGTTATCCCAACCGTTGCTTAAAACTATTATTAAGGAATAGCAAATCCTTACAGCTAGTTGAATAATTCGACGATCCTGAGTAGCTGATGGAAATTCTTAATCATTGCCTAATTAGGGTTGCGGTAATAATGCATAAGCAAAATGAACCGTCTTTCATAATTAACTATACCGAATTCTGCGGATATTGAGTTAGGCTATATGAACCCTCTATTTTAAACTTAGTTAATCAGGGTTTCGATTCTTCCAATGATGATACTAGTCGTCTTGGAGATTTCATAGTAATACAACCTTAATGGGATGTAAATCTTAATTCTACCTGCCTTCCAGGGGTAAACAGGGTAATCTTAGGAGAAAAATAATCAAGATACAAGGAGATTACAGAGATTTTCATATCTCAGGCTCCAGTTCACCCATCATTGCTTGTGTCAAATAAGTGACACATTTATGTTACTAGTCCACGCATTCCTTAATTGGGAACATTTACTTGGACAATTCCATGATGGATATCTCCTTTGAATACCATTAGTTGACTTTAGTATCATATGACCATCGGAATATCTTTGTGGTCCCATGCATTAAACCTCCATACTGATCAGGCATGGAAGCAATCTATGGAACATATTAAGATATACCAATCCTCATATGACGCTTTTTATCATACTGTTTGGTATTCGCAATCAATAAGGGTTAAAGAGATATCAATTACATGAGAATGTCCTTTATCTATAGAGAGGGTATATTAGAATTTTTACAGATTTAGGAACAAAAAAATTAGCTCCTATTACTGAATGAATCAATTTCTTGGTTGCGATTCGACAACTGCTATTCATCATCCTCATGGCTTTATATACTAACTATGGTTTCATTAAACCATACAGGCCAATATAGCATTAACATTCTTAATGAATGTTATTTAATATATATCAATTTTTACTTAGCCTAGGTCACAAAAGACCATTTATGGCATTTAAAGTTTGGTCCTAATCCATCATCTTTTTGACAGAGGATCAAAATGTCACATCTGTCTTTATTATAGCGATGAATTTGGATAGCTTGAAAGCTTGCCATAAGGACATCAGAAAAGAGTGATTCCAAATAAAATATCAATCTAAGATTTGTTGGGCATTTCCTATAGTGTCATCGGCAAATTTCTATCTTGCGTTAAATGACTGGAGTCCTAATCAGCGGAGACAACAGTTCACAATATTTATAGTTCCTTATAGAATCATATTGCCAGTATCAAATAAATTTCTGTATAGACTGCTTGATAAGGAAAGGTACCTGCTATATTATCATCATTCTGCACCATCTCCTGGGCGTTCATCCTGAAAACTCATGCGTTTGCTCTCTTGGCCTCTTCGGGCTTCTTCTGATTCCTAGGGCAGTTGGTCTTGATATGCCCCTTCTCGTTGCAACCATAACAGGTTGCATCTTTCAATTTCTTGCAATCCAAGGTTGTATGTTCCCTAGACTTGCAAATCCCACACGGTAGAGGCTGAGATTCAAATCTGCATTTCCCGAGGTGGTATTTCCTACAGGTTTGCCACCTGGTCTTCTCAACCGACTGCTGGCTGTCTCTTTTAAACCCGGAACTCTTCTTATCGGAGTGATGAGAATTTCCATCCTCCCTTTTACGCTTTCCATCTTCAGAGGCTTTGGCAGCCTTGTTTCTAACCACATCGAGTGTGAGAGATAACGACAGATCTGCCGCTGACCTGAATGTAGTAGGTCTTGAATCCTTAACACTGGCTTTGATTTCTGGGGCTAAACCCCCAATGAAGCGAGCAATTCTCTTGGGTTCTGGTGTTACTAGGTAAGGAACCAGTCTGGACAGAGTATTGAAACGGGTGAGGTAAGCTTGACAATCTAAGTTTGTCATAACCAATGATAAGAAATCTGACTCAACACTCTCAACCTCGTGTTGAGGGCAGTAGTTCTCCATAATGAGAGCAACAAACTGTTCCCATGACATGTTGTAAAGTGGGATCTTCCCAGCAGCTTGAATGAGAGCCTTCCACATGCTAGTGCCTCTCCCTTGAACGATTGGGATACATACTTTACTACATCCCTTTCAGCACAACCGCTGATGTCAACCACCGTGTCCATTTCATCCAACCAGGTCATACAATCTACTGTTCCTTTCTCCCCAGTGAAGTCCCGAGGTTTGAAGGAAACAAAGTATTTATAGGTACAGGACTTGGTATGCGGTTCATTACCGAACACTATCCTCTTGGATGGAACACTGTGTTGACCAGATGAATGTTGATCATCATCCTTCTTTGGTTCTTCTTTCTTAGAGGGCGGTGGCTTGCTGTGAGCCTCCGAATAAGTCTTAGGGTCAGACTTAGAGTGGGGTACAGATGAGGCTTTACTATTAGTCTCACTATACTCCCTAAATTGCTCCTCTACAGCTTTAGATACAGCTGAATCAATCAAAGTACGAAGCTCTCCTCTGGTTATATTAATCCTTTCGTCATCGCGGTTTTCCAGAGGGTGACTGTTCTCTTCCTTTGACCTAGCCATGTAGCTTTAAATGCTACATAAAAAATCAAACAAGGGCAAGGTTTATACGGAAGCTTTTACAATTTTATCGTTTTAAACGATTTATTAACCATGGTAATATAATCCATATTGGTAAATTGGTTAGTTATATTCAATTAGCATTTACATTATAATTTATCCTAGTTATAAAACATTAAGGATATTAAGGTGGCGCAAAGGGCCTAGTCACAAGGACAGTTTTAATTTATGAGCCATGATTCCAGAGAATTGAGGCATTAAGGTTTGAATCAAAGTTCATTACCCTTTTCGGACAGAGAGTCAAAGATTACTACTGACTTTAGTCCCTTAGGACAATAAGTATGGCCCGTAGGCATATCAATTGACATTACAAAACGATGTTTTAATAAAAATAATAGTCATCACATTGATGATAGTAGTCATGATAGTATTGATCTTATTGACTATGAGGCTTGGGCATAGCTCACCACCTTAGACAGGGAACCATAATGGTTACAACTGTCATTGTCGTATTGACAATATAATAAAGTATAGCCCGCAGGCATTTCATCACTAAGGATGTTAATAGTATGGTCATCATATTTATGATATTAGTCATGATCGCACTGATCAGATAGATTTATGAGGCTTGAGCATAGCTCACCACCTTTGACAGAGAATCATAAAAGCTCACAACTGTCTTTGTCACGATTGGACAATATAATATAGCCCGTAGGCAAAACATCACTAGGATGTTATATGATATTAGTCATGATCGCATTGATCATATCGACTATTAGGCTTGAGCATCGCTCACCGCCTTAGACAAGGGATCTTAAAGATCACAATGTCAGTGTCTCAAATGGACAATACGTTATAGCCCGTAGGCACTTCATCACTAATGGATGATTATTTCAAATAAGGGAATTTAGATTAACCCCCCCCCCCTTTTTTTTTTGAAGATGGCCTGTGTGACTTTAATGATTCACAGTTTACCAAAAATGTTAACATACTTACATATGTTAACAGGGTTTGGAATCTTTTAGATAAGTTTTACCGTCTTGGCCATGTCCGCAAATGGCATTTAGGCTAGGTTTTACCATCTTGGTCATGTCTGCATTGACATTTAGGCTAGGTTTTACCATCTTGGCTATGTCTGCATTGACATTTAGGCTAGGTTTTACTTTTAAGATTCTTTTAAATATTTAATGCAGAACAATCCTAATTTGAGGTGTTAGCAAGGATCTTAATCTAGTTGTGGAACTACCGTCTTGGCCCTGTCTTAAAATGACACATGAGCTAGGTCTTGCCCTTTTTAGATATTGTCATTTTATTATAATGGTAGATCTTATAATATAAATGATATTTTAAATATAATCGTTCCATTAAAATTTAAACAAGTATATGGTTGCCCTAAACGGGACTTTTAACAGAAAATGACTTGCCCATGCAAGAGCTAATCAGAAAATAACAAGGAACCAAATAAGGACAAACAAAACTAATTAGAATTTGTCCTATGTTCTCGTCTAGACTCAAGAATGTGCAATTGTGTAACTGAGATTAAACACAAAAGACTAGCGTTTAATTCACTCAGTGTTGGCTCTGATACCAACCTGTCACACCCCGACTTTCCACGTGTCACCGGTGGGCCCAGTGGGGAGTATCGTGACGTAGTTGGCAACATTATAGTCAAACAACACAATATATAAATGCACAGCGGAAGCAAAAGATAAATATATTACAATCCGAATATAAAGCAATATCAAGTATTACAACGGAAAGTAAAGGATCCACAGGCGGATCTTAAACATAAATATTGTTCAACAGACTTTAGACGCCTAGAACTTGCAAGATTCCTTATTAACGTCCTGAGCAGCTTCCAGCCTATTACGTACTTGTACCTGTCACTTAGACTTTTGAAAATACGTCAGTTTTCACTAGTAAATACACTCAACTGACTCATTTGAAAAGAGTTTAAGAAATTTGATTTAGATGCACCAGGCACAAAATATTTTGACACTTTGATTAAAATGCACAGAGGCAAAATTAATCTTTTATAACTTGGGACAATCATATTTATAATCTTGTATACAGATTTACATGTTCGTTGTACGTTCAGGGACCGATGTAGAAACCGAGTCAGATTAACAGATACGCCACAAGTATAGGCCCACAAGAGAGTGAGATACCGTTATTACTTAAGCAACTGTCAGGTGTATGCCTACACCCCGTGCTTAAGACGTGGCCATTTTATAATACAATGATGTCAGGGATATCCGGGACATGGTCATTAACCCCTAAAGGCTTTTATTTCAAACAATACAGATTAAACTGGGTTACCTCAATAATTTAATCACAATCCGATTAAATATTCAATACCCGACCAAGCGGTATCATTATACCGTATCCCAAGCCCGTATAGGGAAAATAAGTTAAGAGTATTTACCTGAGCTAGCTCCTGTCTTATTTAGCAAGAATTAATAACTCAGCCGTATTCACCTAAGTAAGCGTAGGTACAATTTACCGGAAGACTCTAGTCTGGAATGTTGGTATAAATAACCAATTAGAATGCTAACGGGTCTTTAATTAAGCCTAAGCTTAGACCGGTTAGTCTTAAGGAAGTATACGGTTCCAACGCATGATTAAGCGAAGACCGGAATAGAATGTGTTTTAGACCCGACAAGTTCAGAGACTTTCTTAATATGGGTATATTATACACATTCTGGATTTTGAGATAAAACCGATAAGGTTTGACCGTTTAGGCTAATTTATGTAAACTAGTTACATAAACCGAACCGAACGCGTATAAGCGTAACGGGTATACATATGAGCCATTTACAGGTTTTCTAAGTTAATATGCTTCATATATGTCGTGACATCAGTGAGATGTCTTGTATTATGCCTGAAACGAGTTTAAACACAAACTATGCCCCGTAGGGGTAGTTTGGCCATTTAAAAGGTTATAAAAGAGTTTAAGTATTCACCTGAGTTATAGGTCTGATGTAATCAGCAAAAATACTTATTTTACTAAGTTATAACAGTAGGGTAAAGTATATACGTGAAATTTATCAATTATAACCAAACTATGCCCCGTAGGGGTATTTTGGTAATTTCACATAAGCCGAAAAGCTCAAAACTGAAGTCTGAGTTTATCAACTTTTGCTTACTGTTAAAATATTATAATTTGCCTCAAATATCAGTAGGTATAAACCCTTGTATGTTTAAAATAGTGCTAGTACATACTATGCGTTAAAAACGCTTAATAAGGGGATTAAAAGCCATTTCCGGGTTCGATACATAAGGCTGATATTTTTATTATTCCAGAAGGCTTAAAATAATTTATTTATCATTTAATATCAGTAGCAAAAGGTTTGGAGTCGATTAGATATGTAAAACTCATTTTATGGCCCGTAAGGGCAAAACCGACAATTACCGGATTAAGCCAACGACTATAAGTTATGCTCAGCCTAAAATTAATTAAAAATATTTTAAAATCCCAAAATAATATATTACATCAGTGGGTAAAATATTTGATATCAAAAAGTAGGCTTAACTAGGCTATATGCTAATTACGCTGTTTAATTAACATGAGGCTTCTTAATTACGCTAATGAGCATAACTCTCAATCTACACCTCAAACTGATGTCAAACTTTGCATACAAGTTTATATATCAGTAACTAAGGTTTCTACACTTTTACATTTTCATAAATCACGTTTTAAGGTGAAAAGGGCATAATGGTCAACATATGAGCAATTAACGGAATCATGCGTATTAATTGGTTAACTAATGAACCATGGTGTATAATCACAGAGGGTTATACTAGCATGTAACCTGGTCCAAATGAAGCTCTAAGGTATTTCTAAACCATACCAAAACGGGTCAGAACTGAAGTCAAAGCAAAAGTCAAAGCTTTGCGACTTTCGGTTCCGAACCGGGTCTAAACAGTAAATTGTCGGGTTGAACATGTTTAGACATGTCCTTACACTAATTACCAAGTTATATTAATGATCAAACAGGTTGTATATGTTCTACATTGCTAATTATGCATAAATTAGAATTTAAGTATCCTGTTGACTTTTTCTTAGCAAGTTTGACCCGACATTGGACCTAGTTAGAGTGGGAATCAGGGGGAACCCTTTTGAGGGTTTATTACCCACATAATTACCAACTTATAACAACTTTTGATTCGACTAATCACTGGACCATTAGTGATTAATCTTAAAGTCAACCGCTAATTACGATGGTTTGACTTTTAGCTAAATAACTAAGCTAAACTCAATCAAAGAAGGTTAAGCATACTTACCAAGGTCCTATGCACGGTTTGTGAGCACTTGAGTCTGCTTTGGAGCTTCAAGAATGATCAGAAGTGCAAGAATGAAGGTGTGAAGAATGTTTGCAATCTTGGTCCTTTATATAGTGGTTTAATCACCACAAAATGTTGACACACAAGTCTAGCATGGACCATGAATCATCAACACATGTCCCTAAGTGTTTAGGGGGTGCCTAGGGGCCAAGAAAGATGTGGAAAATCGGATATAAATCGATTGCAAGGGTTGTGGCAGGCAAGTAACCAAAAAAAATTGGATCAGAAGGACCCTCGCGTGACGCGAAGGACCCTCCCCTGGGCTTCGCGTGGCGCGAGGCCTTATCTGACAAGATCTTAAATTTTCGATTTTTGTGTTATGGTCATTGGCTCTTCAAACTTTGTTTAGACATCATTTTCTTGCACTTTGAGCCCTCCAAATTGATGTTTAGGGGCCTTAAGACATATACCCATTTTGTTAAGTCCCCGGTTAACATTACTGTTACCCGAAAAGTCCTAACTTTCAACGTTAACGCTTTAACCCCTCGCACACGAATTTGATCACAACTTGCTCATACGATAACGAAACTTTATGAAATTTATATCGTGCATTCTAGTGAGCATAATTAACTGTTACAAAGCTTCGGGTTTGTCAAAAGGTCACTCAGAGGTATAACTTAAACATGTTGACACATTTAACCCCTGTAGTTTGTAATCTCTCACTTTCTTTCATATTTAGCTTCGTATGATCCGTGATTTATTCGTTTGAAGGTATGAGCATCTTGTAGGGTTAATGTACCATATATTTATTCGCTGTTGACATTTAGAACTCGTATATTCACATACTTTTCATGTTTGTCAACTTTAGTCCCTCTAGAGTATTCTTTCACACGTTCAAGCTTATGACACGTGTCAATACATTATAGGACGCGAATTTTCGAGGTGTTACATCCATGCTAAAGGTTTCTTTCATTGGTAGAAAGTGAGCAGATTTGGTTAATCGATCCACAATTACCCAAATCGCATCATTACCTTTTCTGGTTTTGGGTAACTTAGTAACAAAATCCATTGTTATGAGTTCCCATTTCCATACAGGCATTTCTAATTGTTGTAGTAGACCTGAAGGTTTCTGGTGTTCTGCCTTAACTTGTGAACAAGTAAGACACTTAGAAACATATCGTGCTATATCCTTCTTCATGCCTATCCACCAGAAATTCTTTCTTAAATCTTGGTACATCTTATTGTTTCCAAGGTGCATGGTATATCTAGACTTGTGGGCTTCTTCTAGAATCTTATTTCTTAATTCTCCGTGCTTAGGTACCCAAATTCTGTTTTTATGGAATCTCCAAATTCCATCAGCTCCTTGTTCTAATTCTTTGATTCGTCCTTTCATTCCTTCAGCCTCATCCTTGATTGCTGTTTCCTGAACACTCTTTATTTGTTCCATTAAATCTATCTGTAGATTTAATCTGAGAGCACGAACTCGTCGCTGTTTCTCATGATACTTACAACTTAAGGCATCTGCAACTACATTTGCCTTTCCTTCATGATATTGAATATCACAGTCGTAGTCACTTAGGATTTCCATCCATCTTCTTTGCCTCATATTTAACTCTTTTTGCCCAAATATATATCTTAAACTTTTATGATCTGTATAGAAAGTAAACTTACTTCCGTACAGATAATGTCTCCAGATTTTTAGGGCAAAAATTACGGCTCCTAATTCTAAATCATGAGTCGTATAGTTTTCTTCGTGCTTTTTCAATTGTCTTGAAGCATACGCAATTACCTTCTTGCGTTGCATTAGCACACATCCAAATCCTAGTTTTGAAGCATCACAGTAAACTTCAAAATCTTCAGTTCCTTCTGGTAAGGCTAAGATTGGAGCATTGGTTAATTTCTGTTTCAAGATTCTAAAGGCTTCTTCTTGTTTAGGTATCCATTCAAACTTAACTGCTTTACAGGTTAGCTTAGTTAATGGTACAGCTATCTTGGAAAAATCCTTAATAAACCGTCTATAGTATCCAGCTAAACCTATAAAACTTCTAATTTCCATTGCAGATTGCGGAACCTTCCAATTAGTAATTGCCTCTATCTTAGCAGGATCTACATGAATACCTTCGTGATTCACCATGTGTCCTAAGAATTGCACTTCTTGCAACCAAAATTCACATTTCGAGAATTTGGCGTACAGCTTTTCTTTTCTTAACAAAGTTAAGAGTGCATGCAAGTGCTCACAATGTTCATTTTGGCTTTTGGAATAAATAAGTATATCGTCGATGAAAACAATTACAAATTTATCCAAATACGGTTTACAAATCCTATTCATCATGTCCATGAATGCTGCAGGTGCATTCGTTAGTCCGAAGGGCATGACTGTAAACTCATAATGACCATACCTAGTTCTAAAAGTTGTTTTAGGTATGTCTTCTTCTTGTACCTTCAATTGATGATATCCGGAACGTAAGTCGATCTTAGAAAAATATCTTGCTCCTTGAAGTTGATCGAAAAGATCATCAATCCTAGGTAATGGGTATCGATTCTTAATTGTGGATGTGCTGGAAACTGTTAATAGTTTGCAGCAAACTTATAAACACACAAACAAACATATTAGACCATTATGCAACATGCATTGTCATTTAACTTACATATCAAACGAGATAAACTTTGTCGGACACAAGAAGGATAGGAGGATATCCGACTTGGTCGACGGCGAATTACAGACTCGATAATATAAAGACCGTACAAAATACATCGTTAAATAAAGACAAGTGACAGACACCAAAATAATGCATCAACAAACTCCCCCTTGTCTGTTACTGTCTTCGGTCTTCAATCTTCCGTCTTCAGTGTTTCAGCGTCCAGGTGCTTCCAGCATGAATTCCTCGATAAAAGCAATAACAAGCGACGCGCTGAAATCGAAGTGCTAGATGAGCGTCCTTGTCTTCGTAAAATATATCATGCCGAAATAGCTTGCTGATGTCGTTCGCGGACATATTAACAATCCACATCGGATCCAACATCCGAAAATTCTCACGATCACCATTAAACACAATCACTGCCTCATGCGTATCCGGATCGTAACACCGTAGCCTCATATCATCAAGAAAGTTCTGCTTCATCGGCATTAGCGGGATCTTGTCCATGACTTTCGTGGGTTGATAGACAAGCTTGTATCTCGCCGTATTTGTCGCTGGATCTAAAGTGAACTTGATCTGCTGATAGATGGGAAACTGCGGCTTGAACAACTCATTTTTCCATCCTGTCCTTTTGTTAAACTTTATCTTTCGCTCGAACAATGTAGCTCCTTCGAAGTTTGAACGATTAACAAGCTCAAGCTTCGTCAAAGCTGCAACGTTGTAAAATGGCAAGGACAATATGCTTAGCAACGATCTGAAGTACTGAATACCGAATTCATGCTTGATGGCAACGCAGTGAATTTCCTTGACGAACATCCAGCTCAGAATCCTTCCATTAGGCTTGACCTTTTCAAACTGAAGAAAATCAACTTGTGCTTTCGGCGGTGCAGGCTTTTCAACCTTTGATAAGAAACGTTTTCTCCATTCCTCGAATGAATCAGTAGGATTATCAGAAGACGCCCGATTCTTCAATTGTTCATCAATGTCTTCTTGATTCTCTTTCATCCATTCTTCGTCAAATGGATCAAACTCCGTTCCGTCAGCACGAACATAAGTTGATTTGTTGGTTTCCCCTTCAAACACAATCTCTTCAATGTTTTCAGTTTCTGGTTCAACCGGCATTTTATCAATTTCAGCATCATCTACTTCTTTCATCGCATTCAAAGCCAACAACTGCTCATGCGACAGATCAGAAACAATCTCTCCTTCTTCAAGTAGTTCTCCAGTGATAGGATGTACAACCTGCAATGCAAGATCAGCAGTGCTAGGAACAGAAGATGTACCAGGCAAAGATTCAAGCTGTTGTATTTCTTCAACTGTTTCACTGGAGGTCCCTTGAGCAAATTCGAGTTGCGAGGCTTGAAGACAACCAATTGTGTAGATGAAGTAGCTGCTGGAGGTTGTTCTGAAGTGGCAGAAGGATCGGGATTCCCTTGATCTTCAGGATCATCATCCTTTTTCTTCAACACTTCTTGTTGCTTGCAACGATCTGCCCATAGAATATTGACCCGTTTTCTAACAAACTCAGCGCCTTCAGTAATTTTCTTGACCCATCAACTATTGTGGTGTTTCTAGAATCGTACCACTGCTTCATAAAGTCATGTCTTTCTTTGAGGGACTCGGCCAATTTCTGAAGTGCAGAGCTACTTTCTTTCATGCGGTTCATTTCAATGCCGCGAGTATTGTCTGTCGCACGCATCTGTTTCAACTGCCTTTCTCTCACTTCGTCTGCAGCTTTTAAACTGGCATTTTCTGCCTTCAATTACTCTATCTCAGCCAGTTGACGAGTGATCTCTGCTGCTTGTCGCCCAACAGTGGAATTCAACGTGTTAATTTCCAACTGTTGCTTGATCATATCGGCTCGTGTAGCTTTGATCACGTCTGTTTGTCGATTGATTTGACCTGCAGCAGCTTGTAATTGAGAAAATAGGAAATCTACCTTCTCATCCTGCTGCATCTGTTCGAATAGACTTTGTCTGCGTTCTGCGGCAGGCTGTGTCACACCCGATATTTCCACGTATTACCGGTGGGCCCGGTGGGGAGTATCGTGACGTAGTTGATATCATCATAGTCAAACAACACAATATATAAATGCACAGCGGAAGCAAAAGATAGATTCATTTCAACTTTAATAAATTGTAATATTAAGTATCACAAGATAGTTGAAACAGATCCACAGGCGGATCAAAAATAAAAAGGAAAACTGTTCAACAGACTTTGACATCCAGAGCTTGCGAGACTTGAGTAATGATGCTTGGAGTAGCCAGCCTATTTCGTCTAGTACCTGCACTTAGCCTTTTGGAAAATACGTCAGTTTACACTGGTAAATACAACTTAACTGACTCATTTTGAAAAGAGTTTGGAAATTGATTTGAATGCACTTTGGCAAAAATATCTTTTATAACTTGGGACAATTATTTGAAAATAATCTTGTATACAGTTTTACTTATTTGTCGTCCATTAGGGTCGGTTTGTAGGGCCGGTCTAGATTAACTGACACGCCACAGGTATAATACCCACAAGGATTATTTCCTCTAAGTGGATTACCAGTTTTTACATAATGCATCTGTCGGGTGTACGCCTACACCCCGTGCTTAGGTCGTGGCCATTTCTTTGAATGATGCCAAGGATATCCGGGACATGGTCATTTAACCCCCAAAGGCCATACACCAAATAATACATATTAAATGGGTCATGCAAATACATTAATCACAATCCGATTTAAATGAATACACACCCGACCAAGCGGTACTTTTATAGTACCGTATCCCAAGCCCGTATAGGGAAAATAAATTAAGAGTATTTACCTGAGCAAAGTATAAGTCCAATACAGTAAGTGCAAGCAGCTTTAACTGGACTACTAATCTGGAATGAAGGTTTTATAATAACCTATTAGATTTCTAACGGGTCTTTAAGTAAGCCTAGACTTAGACCGGTTAGTTCTAAAAAGAAGACACGGTTCAAACGCATGATAAAGCGAAGACCGGTTTAGAATGTGGTTTTGACCCGACAAGCTTGTATGCTTGTTTAATATGGGTAACTTAAACACATTCTGGATTTTGAGACATAAACGATATGGTTTGACCCGTTTCGGCTAATATATGCAAACTAGTTACATAAGCCGATCCGAACGCGAGAAGTGCGTAACGAGTAACCAAATGAGTCATATGCAAGTTTCCTAAGTTAATATGCCTTTAATATGTTGTGACATCAGTAAGATATCTCCTATTATGCCCCAAATGAATTTAAACTCAAATAATGCCCTGTAAGGGCATTTTGGTCATTTAAAAGGTTATAAAATAGTTTAATTAGTAATCTGAATTACAGGTCTGATTTATTTAGTAAATATACTTAATTTAATAAGTTATAACAATAGGGTACTAGATATATGTGAAATTTATCATTTAAAACCAAACTACGCACCTTAGGGGTATTTTGGTAATTTCACATAGGCTAAAAAGGTCAAAACTGGAAATCCGAGTTCAAAACTTTTGCTTACTGTTAAAATATAAAATTTTACTGAATATATCAGTAGGTATCAACCCTTATATGTTTAAAATGGTTTTAATACATACTATGCTTTAAAAACGCTTAAAAAGGCGATTTTGAGCTATTACTGAGTTTTTATAGGAAAGCTGAAAATTTTAATATTCCAGAAGGCTCAAAATATTTTATTTATCATAACAAATCAGTAGCAAAAGGTTTGGTATCAAAATTATTTGTAAAACTCATTTTATAGCCAAAAAGGGCAAAACTGACATTAACCGAATTAAAGCTACAACCCTATGTTATGCTCAGCCTAAAATTAATTAAAAATCTTTAAAAATCCTAAAATATTATTTTATATCAGTAGGTAAAAAGTTTGGTATTAAAAATTGGGTTTAGATAGGCTATATGCTAATTATGCCATTAAATTCACAAAAAGCCTTCTAATTACGCTAATGAGCATAACTCTTAATCTATACTTCAAACTGATGTCAAATTTTAGGTGCAAGTTTATAAATCAGTAACTAAGGTTTCTACTCTTTCACTTTTTCAAAAATCACATTTTAAGGTGAAAAGGGCATAATAGTCAACATATAAGCAATTAACGGAATCATGCATATTAATTGGATAACTAATGAACCAAGGTGTATAATCAAAGAGGGTTATACTAACATGTAACCTGGTCAAATTAAAGCTCTAGGGCATTTCTAAAACATGCTTAAACTGGTCAGAACTGAAAGTCAAAGCAAAAGTCAAATTATGCGACTTTCGGTTCCGAACCGGGTCTCTACTGAAAATTGTCGGGTTGAACATGTTTAGACATGTTCTTACGTTAATTACTAAGTTATATTAATGATAAAACAGGTTGTATGGGTTCTACATTGCTAATTATGCATTAATTTGAAAATAAGCATTCTGTTGACTTTTTAATAACAAGTTAGAGTGGGAATCAGAGAGTACCCTTTTAAGGGTTTATTACCCACATAGTTACCTACTTATAGGTACTTTTAATTCGAGATTTGACTGAACAAATATTAATTAATCTCGAAGTCAAACCTTAATTACGACGGTTTGACTTTTAGCTAATTAACTAAGCTAAACTGAATTAGGAAGGGTTAAGGACACTTACAAATGTCCTAAGTATGATTAGGGACCACTAGGAAACTTGTTGCTAATCAGGGGAGCTCCAGAGACTAGCTTGAAAGAAGTTGAAAGTGAAAGACCAAAATGTAGCAAACTTGGTTCTCTTATATAGTGAACCCAAATGCATTAGATCATGCCAAAATAGTCTACATGTGTTGCAAGATCATCCCAGGTGTCCCTAAGATGCTAAAAACCACCTATAGAGCCCCTGATTTTCGAATACCACTCAAATAAGGCGGTGCAACCGTTTTAACAGGCAGCTATCAAAAAAATCGCCCAGATGCAGTCCTTACGGTAAGGTTAGACCTTTACGGTCCGTAAGACTTCGCCAGAGGACAAAAATTTGTTTTCTTTCAGGCTGTGACCATGCAACTATGACATCTCCGACTCTTGTGCTTTTTAATCAGTATGGGGACCATGAAGTCAGCCATTGCATGCCTAGCCATGCACTTACACAACTTGTATTCTTGTGGGAGGTTTTTAATGTCGGAAATACCAAGAAATTCATATTGGATCCATGTTTAAGGTTGTAACCAATTTATTATTTAGGATAGCCAGATTTATATACATAATTCAGATGTTGATTAAATATATCCTGGTTAGGGATTTATTAATAGGTTGCTCAGAGGTATAAATTAACATGTCGACGTTTTTAAATCCTACCGTACATCTTTATCTGGATCCGTTTTTATAACACTTTTGCATAACATGACACGTGTCTTTATTTCACTGGACATGAATTTTCGAGGTGTTAAATCCTCACCCCCTTAAAAGAAATCTCGACCTCGAGATTTATTGGAACAAATGAGGGTATTTTTCCTTCATGGTAGACTCTACCTCCCAAGTATATTCGGGACCTCTACGGGCATCCCATTTGACCTTTACGATAGGTACATGCTTCCTCCGAAGTTTCTTAACCCGTCGATCCTCAATCGACAACGGTTTTTCCACAAATTTCAAGCTCTCATCTATGTGCATATCTGTATGTGGTATGACTAGCGATTCATCGGCTAGACATTTCTTCAGATTGCAGACGTGGAATACATTGTGAATACCACTGAGCTCTTCTGGCAAGTTCAACTTATAAGCCACTGACCCAACACATTCGATAATCTCGAATGGTCCTATATACCTTGGGCTTAACTTACCTTTCTTACCAAATCGCATCACTCCCTTCCAGGGTGATACCTTTAGTAAAACCTTATCACCAACCTCAGACTTTAGAGGTTTTCGCCTTTTATTAGCATAACTTTTCTGCCTATCCCTGGCAGCTTTCAGGCGTTCACTAATCTGGACAATCTTGTCCATCGTTTTGAAGACCAAGTCAGGTCCTGATAATTGAACTTCTCCTACTTCCGCCCAACAAACAGGCGTTCTGCATTTTCTACCATATAATGCCTCAAAAGGCGCAGCCTTAATGCTCGTATGATAGCTATTGTTATAGGAGAACTCAATCAATGGCAGGTGGTTATCCCAACTACCTCCTAAATCGATCACACACGCACGAAGCATGTCTTCCAAAGTTTGGATGGTACGCTCACTCTGTCCGTCCGTCTGAGGATGGTAAGCCGTACTAAAATTTAAGCGCGTGCCCAAAGACTGTTGGAAACTTTTCCAAAAATGTGACGTATATCTGGTATCTCTGTCAGAGATAATTGACACTGGTACGCCATGTAGAGATACAATCTTATCTACGTACAATTAGGCTAACATGTCGGAGCTATAAGTCTCCTTAATGGGTAGGAAATGTGCTGACTTAGTCAGTCTATCTACTATCACCCATATAGTATCATTTCCCTTCCTTGTCTTTGGCAACTTGGTGATAAAATCCATTGTCACCATCTCCCACTTCCATGTGGGAAGTTAAGGCTGTTGTAGCAAACCTGACGGCTTCTGATGTTCAGCTTTGACTTGCGCGCACGTCAAACATTTAGCTACATAGGCAGCTATAGACTTTTTCAAGCCTATCCACCAATAGTTTGCCTTCAGATCCTGGTACATCTTATCAGCTCCAGGATGAACAGAATATTTGGAACTGTGGGCTTCCTGGAGAATAACATCCCGAAGTCCTCCATAAACTGGAACCCATATTCGTCCATTTAACCTTAGGATTCCGTCCTTGCCATAGGATAACTGCTCTTCAGTTACTCCTAGCTTTTCATCAGGGTAGTTAGCTTCCAATACAGCTTCCTTCTGTGCAGCTAACAATCTTTCATTCAAACTATTCTTTATTTCGATGCTCTTGGCATTGATCCTTATAGGTTTCACTCTTTCTTTTCGACTTAAGGCATCAGCAACTACATTCGCCTTGCCAGGATGGTATCTTATCTCATAATCATAATCATTTTCAAGTCTTTCTGATTAAACAAGTGTTGAAGGCTCTTGTGATCCGAATAGATCACACACTTAGTCCCATACAAGTAATGTCTCCACAGTTTTAGTGCAAATACAATGGCACCCAACTCCAAATCATGGGTGGTGTAATTCTTCTCGTGCACCTTTAACTGACGTGAAGCATAGGCAATGACTTTGCGTTTCTGCATAAGCACACAACCCATGCCGGTGTGTGATGCATCACAATATACTACAAATTCATCAATTCCATCAGGCAACGTCAATACAGGAGCATTGCTCAACTTCTGCATCAAAATATCGAAAGATTCTTGCTGCTTAGGCCCCCAGTCAAACTTGTTATTCTTGCGAGTGAGTAGAGTCAGGGGTGCTGCAATTCTTGAAAAGTTTTCAATAAATCGCATGTAGTATCCTGCCAGTCCTAGAAAGCTACGAATTTCTGTAGGCGTCTTTGGCTCTTGCCAATTCATAACAGCTTCAACCTTAGCGGGATCCACTTAGATACCACGCTCACTAACAACATGTCCAAGGAATTGGACTTCTCGAAGCCAAAATTCACACTTTGTAAATTTGGCATAGAGCTTTTCTTGTTGAAGTTGCTTAAGAATGCAACGGAGGTGCTTCTCATGATCAGCTTGGCTCCTCGAGTAAATGAGAATGTCGTCGATGAAAAAGATGACAAATTTGTCCAAGTAAGGCTTGCAGACGCGATTCATTAGATCCATGAATGCGGCAGGTGCATTAGTGAGCCCAAAAGGCATCACTAAGAAATCGTAATGACCATAACGAGTCCTAAATGCAGTCTTGTGTACGTCTTCATCTTTAACTTTCAATTGATGATAGCCTGACCTCAAGTCGATCTTAGAGAAGTAGCTTGCCCCTTGCAATTGATCGAACAGATCGTCGATCCTAGGCAAAGGATACCTATTCTTGATAGTGACCTTATTAAGCTCACGATAATCGATGCACAGACGCATCGATCCATCCTTCTTCTTGACAAATAGGATTGGCGCTCCCCATGGAGACGAACTAGGTCTACTGAAACCTTTAGCTAGCAAATCATCTAATTGTGTCCTCAATTCCTTCATCTCTGTTGGTGCCAATCTATAAGGTGCTCTCGCGACTGGTGCTGCTCCAGGGATGATGTCAATTCTGAATTCTACTTGCCTATCTGGTGGTAGACCAGGTAGTTCTTCTGGGAAAACTTCAGGGTATTCAGAAATGACGGGGATATCTTCAATCTTGGGTTTCTGCTCATCAATAGTTACTTGTGCCATATAAATGACACAGCCCTTCTTCAAACATCTAGAGGCCTTGAGCATAGACGCTTGCTCAGGCAGCCCATACTGGGTATCTCCCTAAATGGTGATTGGCTCACCAGACGGAGTCTGGATCACCACTTGCTTCTTATTGCACACTATCTGGGCTTGGTTATGAGATAACCAATCCATGCCTATAACTATGTCAAAACCGGCTAACTTCAAAGGAAGTAGGGATAATGGAAAGGAGTGATTCCTAATGGATATAACACATCCTTCTAATACGGTTGACGCGGTTTCTAAGGTACCATCGGCTAATTCCACCTCATATTTCACACTTAGGGTTTTAACAGGTAAATTCATCAATTCACAAAACTTATTATCTACGAACGATTTATCAGCTCCTGAATAAAAAAGTACTCTTGCATAGATATCATTTATGAGGAAGGTACCTGTGATCACATTGTCGTCCTGGACAGCTTCCTTTGCATCCATTCGGAAGACCCTTGCATTGGTCTTCTTGACCTCTTCAGGCTTCTTGGCGTATTTAGGGCAGTTGGTTTTAATGTGCCCTTTCTCATTGCAGTTGTAGCATGTGACATCTTTAATCTTCTTGCAATCAACAGTCTTGTGCTCCTTAGACTTGCATAACCCACATGCAGGTGATCCTGACCTAGACTTGGACTCAAGTCTGCACTTTCCAAAGTGGCGTTTTTGGCAAGTCTTGCACTTCGGCTTTTCCTCAGCTTGTTGGTTACCCTTGTTGGATCCAGACTTCTTCCTGAAGTCAGTGCTACCCTTGTGCTTCTTTTCAGACCTTCGTGAGTTATCATCCTCACGCTTTCTCTTGCCTTCTTCCGAATTCCTGAGCGATCTTAGTCTGACCGCATCCAAGGTAAAAGACAGAGATAGATCAGCTGCTGATCTAAAAGTAGCCGGTCTGGACGCCTTAACACTGGCTTTGATTTCTGGGGCTAAACCCCCAATGAAGCGAGCAATTCTTTTGGGTTCCGGGGTTACGAGATACGGAACCAGCCTAGACAGGGTATTAAAACTGGTGAGGTAAGCTTGGCAATCTAAATTCTTCATCACCAATGATAAGAAATCTGATTCAATTCTTTCAACCTCGTGCTGCGGGCAATAATTTTCCTTAATGAGAGCAACAAACTGATCCCATGACAAATTGTAGAGCGGGATCTTTCCGGCAGCTTGAATGAGAGACTTCCACCATGCCAGTGCCTCTCCTTTGAATGATTGGGATACATACTTCACTACATCCCTTTTAGCACAACCGCTGATGTCAACCACTGTGTCCATCTCATCCAACCAGGTCATACAATCAATTGCCCCTTTCTCCCCAGTGAAATATCGGGGTTTACAGGAAACAAAGTACTTATAGGTACAAGACTTGGTACGTGGTTTATCATCAAACACTATCCTCTTGGATGGAACACTGTGTTGATTAGATGAATGTCGATCATCATCTTTCTTTGACTCATCCTTCTTAGAGAGTGGCTTGCTATGAGCCTCAGAATGAGTCTTTGGCTTGGAATGCGGTGCGGATTGGGTCCTACTTCGAGTCCCACTCGATCCACTATACTGCCTATCCATGGCTTTGGTAACAACATTGTCTACTAACGCTTGCAGCTCCGCACCAGTTACAAGTATCTTAGTATTCTCATGGTTTTCCACTGGGTGACTGTTTCCTTCTTCTGACCTAGCCATGTAGCTTTAATTGCTACATAAAGAAATAAGGACAAGGTTTAATTTAGAAGCCTAAACAGTACTATCGCTCTTGACGATTTATTAACCATGGTTTTAATAGCCATTTTAGTTAATTTGTTAAATATATAATTATTCAGGATTTTTATCATAATCCTAAATTACAAGTTAATAATAGCACAAAAGGCCTAGTCACATAGATAAATTTAATTTATAAGCCTAGATTTTATGGAATCGAGGCATTAAGGTTTGAATCCAAGTTCATTACCTTTTCTTGACAGGGAGTTGTAGGCTACCACTGTCTTTAGTCCCAGAGAACGTTAATTATAGCCCGTGGGCACTTCATCCATAAGGGATGATTATATTAAATAAGGGAAATTGGAATATCCCAATTTAAGGATGACTTATGCAATTTTATCGAATCACATTTTGCCAAGAGTGTTAACATGTCTATAGATGTTAACAAGGATTGGAATCTTTTGAATAGGTTTTACCATCTTGGCCATGTCTGTAATAACATTTAGGCTAGGTCTTACCTTTAAGATTCTTTTTAACATTTAACGCAGAATAATCCTAAATTGATATGTTAATATGGATCTGAATCTAATTGTGGAATTACCATCTTGGCCCTGTCTTAAGGTGACACATGACTAGGTTTGTCCTTTTTAGATTTTGCCATTTTATTATAATGGTAGATCTTTTAGTAGGAATGTTATTTTATTTAGGGTTAATGGATTTAAACACCCCCAACTATTGCCATTTGGCCGCTGGCACTCCCAACTTTGACTTTGGCTCACACCACTCCCAACTTAACACTTTGTGTGTCATGGCACCCTATCGTTAAATAAACACTAACTGGGTTTGTTTTTTTGCTAACGTGGCATGCTGATGGATCCAAATTTGCTGACCTGACATCCTGATGGACCAAAAAACTATAGAATCGGACTAACAAGACTCGAACCCACGTCCATATAACCAAGAACCCATTAAATGAACACTGACCACTTGAGCTAGCTATGATTTGATGATGTGTTTTATTATGTAATATACATATATCGTGAAAGGTTATAAGATTTATTATAAATACCCACACACAGATTCACCAACCCATTTATTATAATCATCCCCAACCAAAACCTAATCAATCTACACATTCAATCACCAAAATCCAATACTCTTAAATGAACATAATCCCGATTCCAATAACCCCCAAATTTCACTGACAACGATGAACACCGAGAAGCCTTTCATACATGCCCATGCCATAACAACTCTACTCCAATCAATTCAAACAGATACGCGTTTCTCTCTCTAGATCCTATCCGTTCGTTTCTCGATCAAAATCCGAACTCAACAGCTCTGGAACAAACCGATTGAAGATCAAGTTCAGTTGCAGGTTGTGATTAGAGTGCAATCGGAGCGGAAATGTGAAGATTCATAAAAAAAGAAGGTGCGATCTAGAGAGAGAGAGAACATGGATGGCGGTTGGTTGTGTCTGTTTGTTGGTTGGTTGAGGTTGATGATGATGGATGAGCTGTACAAGGTTGATGACGGCTGGAATTAGTGGGTGGCAGCTAGGGTTTGCAAAGATTTGGAGTGTGCATGGGCTAGGGTCATATGCTGGGCTCCACAGGTGGAATGATTAGTCCGGCAAGAACTTCCGGCATCGGCAAGATTGGTTTGCAGTAGATCGGTTAGGGTGGAGTTTGAAGATGGGTTGAAGGTTTTATTTTATCCTTTTTCTTCTCTCCAGATCCACCTCATCAAACAGGTGTCCACACGTTGGATTAATATGACATGTCAGCAAAAAAAACAAACCCAGTTAGTGTTTATTTAATGACGGGGTGCCATGACACACAAAGTGTTAAGTTGGGAGTGGTGTGAGCCAAAGTCAAAGTTGGGAGTGCCAGCGGCCAAATGGCAATAGTTGGGGGTGTTTAAATCCATTAACCCTTTTATTTATTTTACATTTTATGTTTAAGCATATAATTAATAAAATGAAAAATTTAAATCAACCATTCCATCACATAATTTAAAAAAATACGAGTCTGCCCTGAACGGGACTTCTACTGAAATAACATGCCCACGCAGGGGCTTAAACAAACAAACATACCCACGTAGGGGTCAAACAAAAGACTTGCCCACGCAGGGGCTTACCAAACAGAACATACCCACGCAGGGGTTAAAACAGAAAGACAGGCCCACGCAGGGGCTCTACTGAAAACAAGGAAATACAACTAACAATTTGAAGGATTCAATGGTCCTTCTTGCTCTTTCCTTTTATTAGACTTGCTAATCCCTTAAAGAAACCATATCGTTCCCTACGATCTCTGTGAATTTGATGTTCAACCTGGTAGATTCTTTGAAGAATTTCCTCCCGCTCTGGCGGGGAAAACCGTGGTACCTACGGCTGCGGCTGCGGCTGATGTGGAGGTCAAAGAGACGGCTGTTGTTGGTACCCATAAGCTGGGTAACCAACTCCCCAAGGAGTTCCATAGGGCCCTTTGGGGTTAAGAGCATTGTAGTTCCACGCCGCCAGGTATGGGTCGATCTCCGCATAGTCGAAACTGGTATGAGCCGGCTGCTCGAAGGGATTATACGTTGCTGGACCAGCGTACGTAGTAATTTGGTTGCCAAAGCCCAAAGGTGGTGACATAACAGGTGCAGAGTTCACTTCCGGGTTGGGGTTTGAAGGTCCCCCCATCTGCTGGTTTTCCTGGTGTGGCGGGTAGTGACTGCCGCTCGATGGTTGTGGGGTGCTGATATGCACTCCTCTACCTTGCACCGACATCCGTGCGTTTGTTCTCCTTCGCCTCGGTGGCTCAGGAGGCTGCTGCTGGACTGGTGGCGGTGGCGGAGTAACTGCCACAAAGCGTGAATCCCCAGAAGGATCCGGTTGCTGCTGCTGGTACTGCGATGAATGATGGGAAGGTGTAAAGTACCACTCAATCTGGTTAAACCTCGCTTGATAACTATCAAGACCACGGTAAGGTGATCCATGAAACGATGATCCATCGGAGATTTCAATAGGATGTGTGGGGGTACCAGTCGGTGGTTCGGTAGGGTCAGTATCTTCGTCCATATCCATGGCGCGATCTCTAGAAAAGTGATCTTCCGGTCCCAGCGGGTTAGCACCCACTGGTTCTTCGAGGTAGTTTGCCGGGTTGAACCGGCTACGGAAGATATGGGACGGGTTATCAAAGGAATGACGTGAGATGGACCGCTCGAGAGGGATAAATGAAGGTTGTGGGTTTTCAGGCTCATTTTCTGAATGGGGTCCAAAAGAGTGTAAGTAAGAAGGTGACGAAGCTAACGAGACATATCGCCTCGCTGGCTTCAGGTGCGACCTCCAGTCTCCCTGTGGACTGGTGCTAATAGCAACGGGTGAAGTTCGCCTTTGAGAAGGCCCTGCCTCCTTGTCGTGGTTTCCAACAGGTCCTTTTCCTTTTCCTCTGAAAAATCTTGGCGGCATATTTTAGACCTGTCAAAATAAATAATATAACAACAAAGAAAAATATATAAAAGACAAAGTTAGAAAAAAAAGACCAATTGGGATTAATCCTAAGTTCTTTGTCTAGACTCGAAAATTTAGGAATGTGCAATTGTGTAACTGAGATTAAACACAAAAGGCTAGTGTTTAATTCACTCAGTGTTGGCTTTGATACCAACCTGTCACACCCCGATATTTCCACGTATTACCGGTGGGCCTGGTGGGGAGTATCGTGACGTAGTTGATATCATCATAGTCAAACAACACAATATATAAATGCACAGCGGAAGCAAAAGATAGATTCATTTCAACTTTAATAAATTGTAATATTAAGTATCACAAAAAAGTTGAAACAGATCCACAGGCGGATCAAAAATAAAAAAAGGAAAACTGTTCAACAGACTTTGACATCTAGAGCTTGCGAGACTTGAGTAATGATGCCTGGCGTAGCCAGCCTATTTCGTCTAGTACCTGCACTTATCCTTTTGGAAAATACGTCAGTTTACACTGGTAAATACAACTTAACTGACTCATTTTGAAAAGAGTTTGAAAATTGATTTGAATGCACTTTGGCAAAAATATCTTTTATAACTTGGGACAATTATTTGAAAATAATCTTGTATACAGTTTTACTTATTTGTCGTCCATTAGGGCCGGTTTGTAGGGCCGGTCTAGATTAACTGACACGCCACAGGTATAATACCCACAAGGATTATTTCCTCTAAGTGGATTACCAGTTTTTACATAATGCATCTGTCAGGTGTACGCCTACACCCCGTGCTTAGGTCGTGGCCATTTCTTTGAATGATGCCAAGGATATCCGGGACATGGTCATTTAACCCCCAAAGGCCATACACCAAATAATACATATTAAACGGGTCATGCAAATACATTAACCACAATCCGATTTAAATGACTACACACCCGACCAAGCGGTACTTTTATAGTACCGTATCCCAAGCCCGTATAGGGAAAATAAGTTAAGAGTATTTACCTGAGCAAAGTATAAGTCCAATACAGTAAGTGCAAGTAGCTTTTATTGGACTCCTAATCTGGAACGGAGGTTTTATAATAACCTATTAGATTTCTAACGGGTCTTTAAGTAAGCCTAGACTTAGACCGGTTAGTTTTAAAAAGAAGACACGGTTCAAACGCATGATAAAGCGAAGACCGGTTTAGAATGTGGTTTTGACCCGACAAGCTTGTATGCTTTTTTAATATGGGTAACTTAAACACATTCTGGATTTTGAGACATAAACGATATGGTTTGACCCGTTTCGGCTAATATATGCAAACTAGTTACATAAGCCGATCCGAACGCGAGAAGTGCGTAACGAGTAACCAAATGAGTCATATGCAAGTTTCCTAAGTTAATATGCCTTTAATATGTTGTGACATCAGTAAGATATCTCCTATTATGCCCCAAATGAATTTAAACTCAAATTATGCCCCGTAAGGGCATTTTGGTCATTTAAAAGGTTATAAAAGAGTTTAATTAGTAATCTGAGTTACAGGTCTGATTTATTTAGTAAATATACTTAATTTAATAAGTTATAACAGTAGGGTACTAGATATATGTGAAATTTATCATTTAAAACCAAACTATGCACCTTAGGGGTATTTTGGTAATTTCACATAGGCTAAAAAGGTCAAAACTGGAAATCTGAGTTCAAAAATTTTGCTTACTGTTAAAATATAAAATTTTACTGAATATATCAGTAGGTATCAACCCTTATATGTTTAAAATGGTTTTAATACATACTATGCTTTAAAAACGCTTAAAAATGCGATTTTGAGCTATTTCTGAGTTTTTACAGGAAAGCTGAAAATTTTAATATTTCAGAAGGCTCAAAATATTTTATTTATCATAACAAATCAGTAGCAAAAGGTTTGGTATCAAAATTATTTGTAAAACTCATTTTATAGCCAAAAGGGCAAAACCGGCATTAACCGAATTAAAGCTACAACCCTATGTTATGCTCAGCCTAAAATTAATTAAAAATCTTTAAAAATCCTAAAATATTATTTTATATCAGTAGGTAAAAAGTTTGGTATTAAAAATTGGGTTTAGATAGGCTATATGCTAATTATGCCATTAAATTCACAAAAAGCCTTCTAATTACGCTAATGAGCATAACTCTTAATCTATACCTCAAACTGATGTCAAATTTTAGGTGCAAGTTTACTAAGGTTTCTACTCTTTCACTTTTTCAAAAATCACATTTTAAGGTGAAAAGAGCATAATAGTCAACATATAAGCAATTAACGGAATCATGCATATTAATTGGATAACTAATGAACCAAGGTGTATAATCATAGAGGGTTATACTAACATGTAACCTGGTCAAATTAAAGCTCTAGGGCATTTCTAAAACATGCTTAAACTGGTCAGAACTGAAAGTCAAAGCAAAAGTCAAATTATGCGACTTTCGGTTCCGAACCGGGTCTCTACTGAAAATTGTCGGGTTGAACATGTTTAGACATGTTCTTACATTAATTACTAAGTTATATTAATGATAAAACAGGTTGTATGGGTTCTACATTGCTAATTATGCATTAATTTGAAAATAAGCATTCTGTTGACTTTTTAATAACAAGTTTGACCCGACAATTGACCTAGTTAGAGTGGGAATCAGAGAGTACCCTTTTAAGGGTTTATTACCCACATAATTAACTACTTATAGGTACTTTTAATTCGAGATTTGACTGAACAAATATTAATTAATCTCGAAGTCAAACCTTAATTACGACGGTTTGACTTTTAGCTAATTAACTAAGCTAAACTGAATTAGGAAGGGTTAAGGACACTTACAAATGTCCTAAGTATGATTCGGGACCACTAGGAAACTTGTTGCTGACCAGGGGAGCTCCAGAGACTAGCTTGAAAGAATTTGCAAGTGAAAGACCAAAATGTAGCAAACTTGGTTCTCTTATATAGTGAACCCAAATGCATTAGATCATGCCAAAATAGTCTACATGTGTTGCAAGATCATCCCAGGTGTCCCTAAGATGCTAAAAACCACCTATAGAGCCCCTGATTTTCGAATACCACTCAAATAAGGCGGTGCAACCGTTTTAACAGGCAGCTGTCAAAAAAATCACCCAGATGCAGTCCTTACGGACCGTAAGGCTTGGAGCTTACGGTCCGTAACCGTTTCCCTTACGGACCGTAAGGTTAGACCTTTACGGTCCGTAAGACTTCGCCAGAGGACAAAAATTTGTTTTCTTTAAGGCTGTGACCATGCAACTATGACATCTCCGACTCATGTGCTTTTTAATCAGTATGGGGACCATGAAGTCAGCCATTGCTTGCCTAGCCATGCACTTACACAACTTGTATTCTTGTGGGAGGTTTTTAATGTCGGAAATACCAAGAAATTCATATTGGATCCATGTCTAAGGTTGTAACCAATTTATTATTTTGGATAGCCAGATTTATATACATAATTCAGATGTTGATTAAATATATCCTGGTTAGGGATTTATTAATAGGTCGCTCGGAGGTATAAATTAACATGTCGACGTTTTTAAATCCTACCATACATCTTTATCTGGATCCGTTTTTATAACACGTTTGCATAACATGACACGTGTCTTTATTTCACTGGACATGAATTTTCGAGGTGTTACAGGCTGCGAGGTCGTTGCACGTATGGATGATGCGATAGAGTGAGTCGGTGCCTGAGGAGTCGCTGTAGGAGCTTCAGGAGTTGAAGTAACTACAGGAGTTGGTTCTGTAGACCTCGGAGGTGAAGGAACCATTTGAGAAGCTTCAGTGGCCGTGAATCCAAGATTTGGATCCATTTCCGCTTCTTGTGTATGCTCTTGAGATGGAACGGATTGTTGTGCAGAGGAAGTACCAATGTACTTTCTTGCTTTCTTCTTGCGTTTGACAGCCGTTTCCTTTCTCTTTAATTGTTCCGCTTCGATATCCGAAGGAACATATTCAGGATCATCTTCTTGTCTAATCCTCCTGATTCTTTTAACACCACGTTCATCATAGTAAACTTCGTATCCGGGCTCAGGTGGAATGTCATCTGATTCTGAATCCTACTCGTCGTTACCAGCTGAACCAGCAGACGATGCATCAGCAGAAGACGCACCAACGGCGCCAGCACCTGCATCACTACCATCACCACCTTCGTCATTATCACTATCACTTTCTGATGAACCTGAATCTTCTGGACCAAACTTTTCAACCATCATTTTCTTTAACTCTGGCTCTTCGTTATCAGATTGGCTGTCATCATGACGCCATTTGTCATCTGCAGGAGCAACGTAGTCTGGTTTTCCAAGAGCACCTATCAACTTCCTAGGCGGCTTGCTTTCTGTGTATCGCTTTGCTGCAAGGCTCTTGAATATCCTTAAAGATTGCAAGATCATAGATTCTATCTTCAGAATGTCGTTGTCGGCTTTTGGAAGATTAGGATGTTGAACGTTCATGATCATTTGAAGAAACCGAGGATACATCCAGAATTTGTTCCCGGTTATTCTACTGCCAGTTCTCGTCATGTTTTCTTTCATGTTGGCGAAGATATACTTTGATATGCTAAACGGTTTGTTCAACACCAACGCCACCATAAGACCAACAAGATCGTTGCCTGCCATATCATATCCTGTACGTCTGTTGCTGATACACTGAATAATAACGTGCAAGAGAAACTTGTAACGTAACGGCAAATCTCCTTTGTTAATCCGATTGCTGAAGATGTCGCCAGTACACTTCATCCGTAATAAGCAGCCACGAGTACACATGATCGGAATAGAGAATGGAGCATTCAGATTGTCTTGCAACTCTAAAACAGCGTTCAATATTTCCAGAGATACAATCACATCCAGATCATTCACTCTCCCTTGAATTACTTCATTTCCATCAACCTATACAACGCTTGCGGAGTTCCAGAATTCTTTAACGAGTGTCTTGTAAACAGGCGTTGAAAAGGTAACAGCTTTATGTATCCGCGACTCCCTAATCCATTGAGTGATTTCTTTCAATTCATCGATCTTTCCTTCCGGATCCAGAAAGGCAATTTGGTTGTGACGCTTCTCGGACATCACTTCCTCTTCAGATTTGTTTTCCTTCTTAGTCGGAGCCTTACGTTTTTGTAACACCTCGAAAATTCATGTTCAATAAAATAACGACACGTGTCATACAAGACAAAAGTGTTAGAAACCCGGATCTAGCCAAAGATGTATGGTAGGATTTAAAGCGTCGACATGTTAATTAAAGACCTCTGAACGGCCTAATTATAAATCCCAAGACCCTAATATATATTATAAACATCTGGTATACTCAAATCCGGTAAATGCTAACAATGATTGATTCGAATTACACAAGAATGGGATCCTATGAGGATATGCACGACAACCTTCATTTACGGCACTTTCAAAAGGATCTAAGGGAACTTTGTATCATATCAAGGGGTGTAAACTGTTCATGACCCAATCAAGAGGCCCCATACTGAAAATAATGGCCTAAAATAGTATTACACTAGTTACCCGTTCGAAGCTTGAAAGGGCAAGAATTTTTGCCCCTGATAAAGAGCTTACGGACCGTAAGGGTCAAGCCTTATGGTCCGTAAGGCATGCCCAGATGCAGAAACTCGGACAGCAGCCTGTTTAAACGATTTAACCAACTTAAAAAGATATTTTTCACTCCATAGGCGACCCCTATATGCTTTTAGACCTTAGGGGCACATGTAAATGATCTGGGAACAATGCTAGACTTGTGTGGCATGATCATGAGCATCCTAAATCACTATAAAAAGGCCCTCATGTTTGCAACATTCTTGCATTCATTCCATCTGCATTTGTGGGACTCTCTGGAGCTTAAGATCAGTCCTCAATCACCTCTGGTCGTAATTAGGCCTTCGGTAAGTGTCCTTGACCTTCTTTAATCGAGTTTTGCTTAGTTATTAGCCTAGAAGTCAAACCGTCGTAATTAAGGTTTGACTTATCGATTAATCACTAATGGATCAGTGTTTAGTCAAACTTAAGGTAGTTATAAGTTGGTATTTATGTGGGTAATAAACCCTTAAAAGGGCACCCTCTGATTCCCGCTCTAACTAGATCAATTGTCGGGTCAAAGTTCGTTAGAAAATGTCAACATAAACTTAATTTGCAAATTAATGCATAATTAGCAATGTAGAAGGCGTGTAACGTATTTTATCACTCATATAACTTGGTAATAAGTATAAGAACTGGTCTGAGCTTGTTTGATCCGACAATTTTCTGTTTAGACCCGGTTCGGAACTGAAAGTCGCAAAACTTTGACTTTTCCTTTGACTTCTGTTCTGACCCGATTTAGTATGTTTTGGAAATGCCTTAGAGCTTCCTTAGGACCAGGTTACATGCTAGTATAACCCTCTGGGATTATACACCTTGGTTCATTAGTTATCCAATTAATATGCATGATTCTGTTAATTGCTCATATGTTGACTATTATGCCCTTTTCACCATAAAACGTGATTTTTAAAAATATAAAGGAGTAGAAACCTTAGTTACTGATTTATAAACTTGTACCCAAAATTTGACATCAGTTTGAGGTGTAGATTGAGAGTTATGCTCATTAGCGTAATTAGAAAGCTTTTTAGCGATTAAACGGCATAATTAGCATATGGCCTATTTAAACCCACTTTTTGATATCAAAATTTTTACCCACTGATGTAATATAATATTTTGGGATTTTTTGAAGATTTTTAATTAATTTTAGGCTGAGCATAACTTGGAGTTATAAGCTTGATTCGGTAATTATCGGTTTTGCCCTTTTGGGCTATAAAATGAGTTTTACATATCTTTTTGACCCCAAACCTTTTGCTACTGATTTTATATAATAAATAAATCATGTTAAACCTTCTGGAATAATAAAAATATCAGCTTTCTATATAGGACCCGGAAATGGCTCCTAATCGCCTTTTTAAGCGTTTTTAACGCATAGTATGTACTAAAACTATTTTAAACATATAAGGGTTGATACCTACTGATATCTTGGGTAAATTATAATATTTTAACAGTAAGAAAAAGTTGTTAAACTCAGATTTCCGATTTTGACCTTTTAAGCTTATGTGAAATTACCAAAATGCCCCTACGGTGCATAGTTTGGTTATAATTGATAAATTTCACATATATGCCATACCTTACTGTTATAACTTATTAAATTAAGTATTTTTACTAATGTTATCAGACCTGTAACTCAGATTATTGTCCCAACTCTTTTATAACCGTGTAAATGACCAAAATGCTCCTACGGGGCATAGTTTGTGTTTAAATTTGTTTCGGGCATAATAAAAGATATCTTACTGATGTCACAACATATTTGAGGCATATTAACTTAGGAAACCTGTATATGGCTCTTATGGATACCCGTTACGCTTCTTGCGCGTTCGGTTCGGTTTATGTAACTAGTTTGCATAAATTAGCCGAAACGGGTCAAACGTTATCGTTTTTATCTCAAAATCCAGAATGTGTTTAGATTACCCATATTATACAAGTCTCCAAAATTGTCAGGTCTAAATCACATTCTATTCCGGTCTTCGCTTAATCATGCGTTTTGAACCGTAAACCTTTCCTTAAAACTAACCGGTCTAAGTTACGACTTAAATAAGACCCGTTAGGAATCTAATAGGTTAATAAAACCTTCGTTCCAGATTGAGAGCCCCAGTAGAAGTACTTGTGCTTGCTGATTAGAATATACGGCTGAGTATAAATTGCATTTGCTAGCTCAGGTAAATACTTTTAACTTATTTTCCCTATGCGGGCTTGGGATATGGTATTAAAATAATACCGCTTGGTCGGGTATTGAATGTTTAGTCGTAATATGATTAAATTATTGAGGTAACCCGCTTTAATCTGTATTGTTTGAAATAAAAGCCTTTAGGGGTTAATGACCATGTCCCGGATATCCTTGACATCATTGTATTATAAAATGGCCACGTCTTATGCATGAGGTGTAGGCATACACCTGACAGTGCATAAGGGAAACGGTATCTCACTCTCTTGTTGGCCTATACTTGTGGCGTGTCTGTTAATCTTGACTCGGTTTCTACATCGGGCCCTGAACGTATAACGAACATGTAAATCTGTATTCAAGATTACTTTTACATAATTATCCCAAGTTATAAAAGATATTTTTGTGCCTGGTGCATTCAAATAAATTTTCAAACTCTTTTTAAAATGAGTCGGTTAATTGTATTTACCAGTGTAAACTGACGTATTTTCCAAAAAGGTTAAGTGACATGTACTGAACGTAATTGGCTGGAAGCTCAGGGCGTTAATAAGGAATCTTGCAAGTTCTAGGCGTCTAAAGTCTGTTGAACAGTTTTTCCTTTTATTTGATCCACCTGTGGATCCTTTACTTTCTGTTGTAATACTTTGACATTACTTTATATTCGGAATGTAATATATTTATCTTTTGCTTCCGCTGTGCATTTATATATTGTGTTGTTTGACTATGATGATATCAACTACGTCACGATACTCCCCACCGGGCCCACCGGTAATACGTGGAAATATCGGGGTGTGACAGGTTGGTATCAGAGCCAACATTGAGTGAATTAAACACTAGCCCTTAGTGTTTAATCTCAATGACACGGTAGCACATTCCTTGACCATCTGAGTCTAGACTTAACGTAGTAATACTCTCAACCCTAATCTGGAAACTATTGCTTCCGAATTTATATATTTTGAATATGTCTCCAATCAAAGAAGCCGTAATGGAATTTCTCCACATCCGGAGCCTTAAATTGCCGAGCTTCGTACCGCGGCTAGGGCGCAACGTGCAACCAAGGAGAAAGCATTCAGAAGTAAAGTAAAGAAGAAAACTCCTTTTGCTGAAGTTCGTTTCCTCAGTAAGTCCTTATAAGGGCATACTTATTTTCAGTCCCTTCATGGACAACATCATTCCTTTCAAGTCCCGTTTAGGGAAATTATATACTCCTTTTAAAAATCAATTGAATATTTTATCTAAATTCCATTTTTATCATTTTTATGAATATAATATATGATATAAATCAAATTATTATTCCTTTTCATAATGATCTACCGGTATATATATTGAAAGAACCTTAAAGGGTAAAACCTAGCTTGAATGTCATTAGAGACCTAGCTATGATGGTAAAACCTGTTTAAAAGAGATTCAGATTCTTGTTAACATCCGAAAACATGCTAACACTCCTGACAACAGTGATGCAATAAAATCACACTTGTCATCTTTATATTGGGAAATTCCAAACCCTTATCTAGCCTAGTGATTTAGAATCATGGCTTAAATCATCAAATGAAGATGATCATATTATAAACATCCATTAGTGATGAAGTGCCTACGGGCCAAACTTGTTATCCGTTAAGACAACGACAGTGGTGGTCTTTGACCCCCGTCTAAAGATGTTGGACTACGTCCAAGCATAATAGTTTCTATGCTCAATGCGATCTTGACTAATATCATCAAATGAAGATGATCATATTATAAACATCCATAAGTGATGAAATGCCTACGGGCCATACTTATTGTCCTAAGGGACAAAAGACAGTTGAAGTCTTTAACTCTCTGTCAAAAAAAGGTAATGAAATATGTTCAAACCTAAATGCCTCGATTCTCTGAAATCATGGCTTATAAATTTAAAACTGTCCTTGTGACTAGGCCTTTTGCGCCACTTTAATATCCTTAATGTTTTATAACTAGGATAAATTAAAATGAAAATACTAATTAAATATAACTAACAAATTAACCAAAATGGTTTATATTACCATGGTTGATGAATCGTCAAAAAAATGATAATTCCATAATAACCTCTGAATAAATCATTGTCAATATGTATGTAGCAATCAAGCTACATGGCTGGATCAGATGAGGTTAACAGCCACCCGAGGGAGAATAATGATGCTCCCAGAGTTAATATAACTGGTGTGGAACTGCAGGCATTAATAGATAATGCCGTTACACGAGCTCTCGACAGACAGTATGATGAATCAAGTGATACACACTCTAAGACTCTATATGTGGCTCGTAGTAAGCCCCCTTCCAAATCACATGAGTCAAAGGAAGACAATGTTCATAACTCGTCAAATCAGAGGAGTGTTCCGTCTAGACAGGTTGTGCTTCATCAAGAGGCACCAGTTAAGACCTGCTCATATAAATACTTTGTCTCCTGCAAGCCCAGAGACTTTACAGGAGAAAAAGGGGCCATCGATTGCATGACATGGCTTGATGAGATGGACACCGTTGTTGACATCAGTGGATGTGCAGAGCAAGACATTGTGAAGTTTGTTTCACAATATTTTAAAGGAGAAGCTCTAGCTTGGTGGAGGTCACTGATCCAAGCTACATGGAAGATCCCTTTGTACAACATGACTTGGGAACAGTTCGTAGGTCTTATCAAATAAAATGACTATCCTCAAAATGAAGTTGAGAAAATTGAGACTGAATTCTTGACATTAGTCATGGAGAACTTAGATTGTCAAGCATACCTTACAAATTTCAATACCATGTCTCGATTGGTTCCTTACTTGATCACACCGGAACCAAAGCGAATAGCTCGCTTTATTGGGGGTCTAGCCCCAGAAATAAAGGCAAGTGTGAAAGCATCGAGACCTACTACATTCAGGTCAGCGGCAGACCTGTCGCTATCTCTCACACTCGATGTGGTTAGAAACAAGGCTGCCAAAGTCTCTGAAGATGGAAAGCGTAAAAGGGGGGATGAGAATTCTCATCGCTCCGATAGGAAGAAAAAGAGGAACTGTGAGGATAAGAAGAGTTCCGGGTTTGAGAAAGACAGCCAGCAGTCGGGTGAGAAGACCAAGTGCAAAACCTGTCGGAAATACCACCTCGGGAAATGCAGATTTGAATCTCAGCCTCTACCTTGTAGGATTTGCAAGTCTAAGGAACATAAAACCTTGGATTGCAAGAAGTTGAAAGACGCAACCTGTTATGGTTGCAACGAGAAGGGGCATATCAAAACCAACTGCCCTAGGAATCAGAAGAAGCCCGAAGAGGCCAAGAAAACAAACGCATGAGCCTTCCAGATGAACGCCCAGGAGATGGTGCAGAATGATAACTATATAGCAGGTACCTTTCCTTATCAAGCAGTTTATGTAGAAATTTATTTGATGCTGGCACATATGATTCTATAATGAACGATAAATGTTGAGAACCGTTGTCTCCGCCTGATTAGGACTCCGGTCATTTAATGCGAGGTAGAAATTGGCCGATGATACTATAGAAAATGCTCCAACAAATCTTAGATTTATATTTTATTCTGTCAGGAATCACTCTTTTCTGATATCCTAATGACAAGCTTTCAAGCTATCCAAAATCATCAATATGATCAAGACAGATGTGACAATTGATCCCCTGTCAAAAAAAGGTGATGGACTAGGTCCAAACCTTAATTGCCATTAATGGTCTTCTATGGCCTAGGCTAAGTATAATTGATATATATATACATATCTACAGGACATTCATAGAGAATGTTCGTACTATATTAGCCTGTATGGTTTAACGATACCATGGTTAGTATATTAGGTCATCAGGATGACGAATAGCAGTTGTTGGATTGCAACTAAGAAATTGTTTTATTGGTGTTAGGAACCAATATCGAGTATGGCAAACTCAGATAAGACAGTCGTTGATCGTGTTATGGATGATGCGACCCATGTCAACGATGATACAATTGTGAACCTTAGAATTTCCAAAGATGTTCTTCAAACTATGATAGACGCAGCTGTTGGAAAAGCTGTGAAGAAGGCTGTGAAAAAGATCAAGGAGCCCCATGCTACTCGCTCCAAATTTTATCTAGGACCACATTTCCTTACTCATAAGGAGGATCTTGTTCGTGCCTCAAATGCAAAAGATGAGCTAAAAAGAAAAAGGGAGGAAGATAACTCCCAGAGCTCTAAGAAGAAGAACAAACAAAAGTCCAACGAGAAACCTGTATGCAAGACATGCAAGAAGCACCATTATGGGAAGTGCAGGTTCGAATCAAAATCCCAGTCGCAGCCTAGGGCTTGTGGGATCTGCAAATCTAGTGAGCATAAAACATTGGAATGCCAGGAGATAGGAGATGCGACTTGTTACAACTGTAACGAGAAGGGGCATATCAAATCAAATTGCCCAAAATATGCTAAGAAGCTTAAAGGAGATAAGAAGACCAACGCTAAGGTCTCTCAGATGGATGCAAAAGAGGGCATACAAGATGACAATATTATAACAGGTACGTCCTCATCCATGATGTATATGCAAGGGTATTGTTTGATTTAGGTGCAGATAAGTCATTGTGGAATAAATCTTGTTAGTCACTAAATCTGCCTGTTAGAACCCTAAGCACAAAATATGAAGTAGAATAAAACGCTAAGAATTCTTCTTCGAATCGGATACCAATCAATCCTTCATAAATTGTAAGTATATTAGACTTTTAAAAATCTATCATAAGAACCCTAGACATTAAGTGTAAGGTAAACTTACAGATAGAAAATTCATAGGAACCATTTCTTCTATTCCTGTCAGAAATCTTCAATCATAAAGTCCTAATGTACCCTCTCTCCAGATAAAGTACATCATCATATGAAATTGATATCTCTTTGATCTCTATTGATTACGAATACCAAATGGTATGACAAAAGCGCCATATGAGGATTGGTGTATCTTAATATGTTCCATAGATTGCTTCCATGCCTGATCAGTATGGAGGTTTAATGCATGGAACCACAAAGATATCCTAATGATCATATGGTACTAAAGTCAGCTAATGGTATTCAAAGAAGATATCTAAAAATAGAATTGTCCAAGTAAATGTTCCCGATTAAGGAATTCGTGGAATTGTAACATAAATGTGTCACTTATTTGGCACAAGCAATGGTGGATGAACCGGAGCCTGAGATTTGGAAAATCTCTGTAATCTCCGTGTGTCTTGATTACCTTCTGCAAAGATTACCCTGTTTACCTCCTAAGAGACAAGTAGAGTTAAGAATTATATTCCATTAAGGGCTGTAATATTATGAAATCTCCAAGACGGCTAGTACCATCACTGGAGAAACCAAACCCTGATTAACTAAGTTTTAAAATAGAGGGTTCATATAGCCTAACTTAATATCCTGAGAATTCGGTATAGTAATTATGAAAGACGGTTCATTTTGCTTATGCATTGTTACTGCAACCCTAATTAGGCAACGATTAAGAATTGCCATCAGCTGCCCAGGATCGTCGATTTGTTCGACTAACAACAAGGATTAGCTATTCCTTAAAATTAGTTAAGCAGTGGTTGGAATAACCATCCCACCTTAAGATAAGCTTTTCTATAATAGTTGATATATAAGCATCAAGGCTGCTCCTTTTGAGACCTTGTATAGATGGAATGTTAAACGTCTAATGATAGGACAATAGATTGGTAAGTCCAATTATCAGGATCTGAAAGTTGCATTAGAAAAAACAAATAAGATCACTCAAATTCATAATCATCTGTAAGATGCCAGTATTCGGCAGAAAATTAAGGATTAATGAAAATAGCAAACCTCCTAAATTCTTGTTAAGGAATAAGGTTCAACAAAAGATATCACCCAGGAAGGGCATGCCAAATTTGTTAAATTATCAGGCTAGTTAAGCTCTGAATATATAGAATCATTCGAAGGAAATCGAATGTATCAAGATCAAGTAGCTTATAAGCTAAAACTTATTTAGGGAGCTTGGCGGAGCTCGCAATACATTGCACACTAGTGACCGAAGGATGTGTTTCGCCAATAAGTCAAGAAACACTATCACATAATGCTATGCAGAATTATGATGTGATGAGCATCCTGTATCGATTGAGGATCGACAGGTTAAGAAGCTCCAAAAGGATACATGTACCTAATATAGGGGTCACTGTGAGAGCTTGGAAAGACTCCAGATATGTTATAGAAGTTAGGTCCATTATGCGACAAAAAGTACTTCCAGCATTTTAACAAATCTCGAGGTCGAGATTTCTTTTAAGGGGGTGAGGATGTAACACCTCAAAAATTCGTGTTCAATAAAATAACGACACGTGTCATACAAGACAAAAGTGTTAGAAATCCGGATCTAGCCAAAGATGTATGGTAGGATTTAAAGCGTCGGCATGTTAATTAAACACCTCTGAACGACCTAATTATAAATCCCAAGACCCTAATATATATTATAAACATCTGGTATACTCAAATCCGGTAAATGCTAACAATGATTGATTCGAATTACACAAGAATGGGATCCTACGAGGATATGCACGACAACATTCATTTACGGCACTTTCAAAAGGATCCAATGGAACTTTGTATCATATCAAGGGGTGTAAACTGTTCATGACCCAATCAAGAGGCCCCATACTGAAAATAATGGCCTAAAATAGTATTACACTAGTTACCCGTTCGAAGCTTGAAAGGGCAAGAATTTTTGCCCCTGATAAAGAGCTTACGGACCGTAAGGCATGCCCAGATGCAGAAACTCGGACAGCAGCCTGTTTAAACGATTTAACCGACTTAAAAAGATATTTTTCACTCCATGGGCTACCCCTACATGCTTTTAGACCTTAGGGGCACATGTAAATGATCTGGGAACAATGCTAGACTTATGTGGCATGATCACGAGCATCCTAAATCACTATAAAAAGGCCCTCATGTTTGCAACATTCTTGCATTCATTCCATCTGCATTTGTGGGACTCTCTGGAGCTTAAGATCAGTCCTCAATCACCTCTGGTCGTAATTAGGCCTTCGGTAAGTGTCCTTGACCTTCTTTAATCGAGTTTTGCTTAGTTATTAGCCTAGAAATCAAACCGTCGTAATTAAGGTTTGACTTATCGATTAATCACTAATGGATCAGTGTTTAGTCAAACTTAAGGTAGTTATAAGTTGGTATTTATGTGGGTAATAAACCCTTAAAAGGGCACCCTCTGATTCCCGCTCTAACTAGATCAATTTTCGGGTCAAAGTTCGTTAGAAAAAGTCAACATAAACTTAATTTGCAAATTAACGCATAATTAGCAATGTAGAAGGCGTGTAACCTGTTTTATCACTCATATAACTTGGTAATAAGTATAAGAACTGGTCTGAGCTTGTTTGATCCGACAATTTTCTGTTTAGTCCCGGTTCGGAACCGAAAGTCGCAAAACTTTGACTTTTGCTTTGACTTCAGTTCTGACCCGATTTAGTATGTTTTGGAAATGCCTTAGAGCTTCCTTAGGACCAGGTTACATGCTAGTATAACCCTCTGGGATTATACACCTTGGTTCATTAGTTATCCAATTAATATGCATGATTCCGTTAATTGCTCATATGTTGACTATTATGCCATTTTCACCATAAAACGTGATTTTTAAAAATATAAAGGAGTAGAAACCTTAGTTACTGATTTATAAACTTGTACCCAAAATTTGACATCAGTTTGAGGTGTAGATTGAGAGTTATGCTCATTAGCGTAATTAGAAAGCTTTTTAGCGATTAAACGGCATAATTAGCATATGGCCTATTTAAACCCACTTTTTGATATCAAACTTTTTACCCACTGATGTAATATAATATTTTGGGATTTTTGAAGATTTTTAATTAATTTTAGGCTGAGCATAACTTGGAGTTATAAGCTTGATTCGGTAATTATCGGTTTTGCCCTTTTGGGCTATAAAATGAGTTTTACATATCTTTTTGATCCCAAACATTTTGCTACTGATTTTATATAATAAATAAATCATGTTAAACCTTCTAGAATAATAAAAATATCAGCTTTCTATATAGGACCCGGAAATGGCTCCTAATCGCCTTTTTAAGCGTTTTTAACGCATAGTATGTACTAAAACTATTTTAAACATATAAGGGTTGATACCTACTGATATCTTGGGTAAATTATAATATTTTAACAGTAAGCAAAAGTTGTTAAACTCAGATTTCCGATTTTGACCTTTTAAGCTTATGTGAAATTACCAAAATGCCCCTACGGTGCATAGTTTGGTTAATTGATAAATTTCACATATATGCAATACCCTACTGTTATAACTTATTAAATTAAGTATTTTTACTAATGATATCAAACCTGTAACTCAGATTATTGTCCTAACTCTTTTATAACCTTGTAAATGACCAAAATGCCCCTATGGGGCATAGTTTGTGTTTAAATTCGTTTCGGACATAATAAAAGATATCTTACTGATGTCACAACATATTTGAGGCATATTAACTTAGGAAACCGATATATGGCTCTTATGGATACCCGTTACGCTTCTTGCGCGTTCGGTTCGGTTTATGTAACTAGTTTGCATAAATTAGCCGAAACGGGTCAAACGTTATCGTTTTTATCTCAAAATCCAGAATGTGTTTAGATTACCCATATTATACAAGTCTCCAAACTTGTCAGGTCTAAATCACATTCTATTCCGGTCTTCGCTTAATCATGCGTTTTGAACCATAAACCTTTCCTTAAAACTAACCGGTCTAAGTTTCGACTTAAATAAGACCCGTTAGGAATCTAATAGGTTAATAAAACCTTCGTTCCAGATTGAGAGCCCCAGTAGAAGTACTTGTGCTCGCTGATTAGAATATACCGCTGAGTATAAATTGCATTTGCTAGCTCAGGTAAATACTTTTAACTTATTTTCCCTATACGGGCTTGGGATACGGTATTAAAATAATACCGCTTGGTCGGGTATTGAATGTTTACTCGTAATGTGATTAAATTATTGAGGTAACCCGCTTTAATCTGTATTGTTTGAAATAAAAGCCTTTAGGGGTTAATGACCATGTCCCGGATATCCTTGACATCATTGTATTATAAAATGGCCACGTCTTATGCACGAGGTGTAGGCATACACCTGATAGTGCATAAGGGAAACGGTATCTCACTCTCTTGTGGGCCTATACTTGTGGCGTGTCTGTTAATCTTGACTCGGTTTCTACATCGGGCCCTGAACGTATAACGAACATGTAAATCTTACAAGATTACTTTTACATAATTATCCCAAGTTATAAAAGATATTTTTGTGCCTGGTGCATTCAAATAAATTTTCAAACTCTTTTTAAAATGAGTTGGTTAATTGTATTTACCAGTGTAAACTGACGTATTTTCCAAAAAGGTTAAGTGACAGGTACATAATGTAATTGGCTGGAAGCTCAGGGCGTTAATAAGGAATCTTGCAAGTTCTAGGCGTCTAAAGTCTGTTGAACAGTTTTTCCTTTTATTTGATCCGCCTGTGGATCCTTTACTTTCCGTTGTAATACTTTGACATTACTTTATATTCGGAATGTAATATATTTATCTTTTGCTTCCGCTGTGCATTTATATATTGTGTTGTTTGACTATGATGATATCAACTACGTCACGATACTCCCGACCGGGCCCACTGGTAATACGTGGAAATATCGGGGTGTGACAGTTTTCTTTCTTTCGGTGCCATCTATATATGTAAACATCCACAATAAGTAACAATGGTATAACATATGCATTAGACACATGTCTATGCAAGTTCAAGTGTGAATTGGACATCTATCATTCAAATCAACATCTACTGTGAAAAGGCACCATACTTAGAAAATTTTCTAAGTTATGGACGACGAAACTTCAACATCTCGACGAAACTTCCTACTTCACGACGAAACTTCCTTGGTCAAATAAAGTCAATGTTGACCGTTGACCAGTGAGGTTTCGTCGACATCCTTTCGATGAAACTTATTCCATTTTAAGGGGTTTCGTCACAGGGGTTTCGTCGTGTTCTGTTTTAAGAAACTTAGGGTTTCGTCGTCCAAGGGTTTCGTCTACAGTTAGGGTTTCGTCACAATTGGGGGTTTTCAAAATTAACAGGGTTTCGTCGATTGATGGTTATCCGATGATTGATTCACAAACAAATCAACCTTTGACACTTTGTTTGAACTCAAACAACACGAAAACAACCAAGATTCAAAACCGACATGAGTTTTTGAAATGAAAACACACCCAAAGGTTAAACATTCAAACAAGTTTCAATCCTCTGTTTTTGTTATATAAAACCCTATCCAAAACAAAGTCCAAATCATCATAAACATCCTAGTTCTATCAGTTTTATCAATCTCAAAGAACAATCATCAGAGATGCATATGTATAAATCAAACAAGAATGGGGGTTTTGAGGGTTTCTAATCACATTCAAACAAAACAGAACAACCCTACGGATCCAAAATATGTAGAGAAACCTTTTGTATACCTTGGATTTTTATGAAAAAGTGAAGAAAATAAGGGGTTTGAAAGTCGGTGAATGGGTATGGGGGAGAAGTGTAGGAGAAGGTGAAACAAAGATTTGGTTTGAAAAAGATGACCTCTCTGACACTAGGACCCCTTTTATACTCATTACCTCGGCGAAACCTCATTCTCGATGAAACCTTGTTTGGGCTCGACGAAACTTCAATTTGGGCTTGGTTTGGGCTCAAACAGTTAGCCCATGGCGAAACATAAAAGGGCCAGTGGGGTTTCGTCGTGACCTCGACGAAACTAGCAGTTTCGTCGTAAACCAATTTTGACCAATTTAACCAAGGTTAAAACAGTTGACTTTGACCATGGAGTTTCGTCGACATAAAGGAGTTTCGTCGACCTCAAAGGAGTTTCGTCGACCATTTTTTCACAAATTCACTAAGTCTTGAAAATTTTGCACACTGAACAGATTTTGTTTATTTGAAAGATTTCCATTTTCATTGAGTTTACCAAATGCAAAGACATTTTATGAAGTAGGCTTCAGGCTTTCGGCAGATAAACACCAAGTTACAACTTTGGCTAATTCAAAAAAAATGAACTTTACAACTACACTAAAACAGAATTTAAAGCGTGGTAAACTAATTGAAAAGATATAAAAAGCAATAATCATCTGTACAAAAGAAATCTTTTTGCGAATTTCAAGGATAAGGAATCATACCAACTTACGGTCTTAGTCTAACATGATTTTTGTTTGGTTTAAAGCTCTGGATAAGTATACTACCTCGATTATCGGTATTGTTGTCCACATAAGCTCAAACTGATCAGATGTAATCATAATTAGGAGATACGATTTACGGTAAGGATTATACTTACAAGTCGATGTTCATCCACTCACGACACATTCCCGTATCAAGGTATGCGCGAGAGTTCATCTTACCGGTGAATATACCGTTTATCATCTGTTTGACCGTATAAAAATATGAGATACTCACTTATTTTTGATTGAAAACAAGCCCTATGTGATAGAATCACTTATTGATGAGGAACTTGATTTTCATATGCATGAGGGCACAGGAGCAAGTCCGTGAACAGGTCAGTGCAAACGTATAGCAAAGAGACGAACTTGACTCCCGGATAAATGTGATATTTTATCACTTATTTGTTTGGACATGTGATTGTTGATCACTTATTGAGGTTGAATGCAATATGTACACGTATGTATAGTATCATGGAAGATCTAGACTTCGTCTCCGTTATTTTTCGGTAAAAGATGCAACCATGATACCCAGATGATAAGAAGCATAAAGACCGAATATCTCAGAACCTCGGCAATCTCTCAAACGAAATTTCGGTACCAAGACCATATGCCAATGAATGGTTCCCACCTGACTTGAAGTCTGTTAGGTTTGGATCATCCTGCACATTTTAGTCTGATTGTGAGCCTATCGATACATCATTAGCAGAGATACTTAAGATTTCTCAATTTTTTTGTTTACATTTTGAACATGTTGACCGACCACACCAGTAAATATCATCATTTTCATTTAATCCAAGAAACTCATTTTTGGTTTTCTATTTTTTTTTTAATTTTTGAATTTTTCAAATGAAAAGACAGAAAATAAAGACATATTTTTGGATTTCAGATTTTTCAAATGTTTTTGTATTTTCTTAAATTTACTCCCCCTAAAATGCTAAAAGGTTTCTAAATTGAAAATCTTTTTGTATTTTTAGAGTTTTTAAGAAAATATTTACAAAAAGGATTAGCCAAAGAAGTTACTCGGGTATCACCTTAATGCCATTGACCAAAAGTAGATAATCAAAACGTGATTTATCAAACGCTTTTGTGAACAGGTCGGCACGTTGGTGATCAGTGTGGATTTTAACGACATCGATTAATCTTTTGTCAAAACAATCACGTATGAAGTGATATTTAATTTCGATGTGTTTGGTCTTGGAGTGCTGCACAGGATTTCTAGTGATCTGTAAGGCAGCATTATTATCAACAAATATAGGAGTAGATAGGAATTCAAAACCGTAGTCGCGCATTTGTTGTTGTATCCAAAGAACTTGGGAGCAACAACTAGAGGTAACAATGTATTCTGCTTCACAGGTTGATGTAGCAACACAAGTTTGCTTCTTGCACTGCCATGTGACTAGGCGATATCCTAAGAATTGACATCCCGCTGTTGTTGATTTGCCATCAATTTTGCAACCACCAAAATCAGAATCATTGTATGCTGTCAAATCAAAGGTATCATCCCTAGGGTACTAGAGACCGGTGTCCGGGCAACCCTTCAAATAGCGGAAAATCCTCTTAACAGCTGCCAGATGAGAAGCCTTCGAGTTGGCTTGATATCTTGCAAGCAGGCACGTAGGATACATGATGTCAGGCCTTGAAGCTGTGAGATACATGAGAGATCTGATCATAGCGCGATAGTATGAAGAGTTAATGCTTTCACCCTTCAGATCCGGAGTAATCCCGTGATTCTGCGGAAGTGGGGTACCAATGGGCGTTGCATCAGACATCTGGAACCGGCTTAAGATGTCACCAACATATTTAGTCTGATGGATGAATATCCCAGACTCGGTTTGTTGAACTTGTAGGCCCAAGAAGAAAGTCATTTCCCCTATTGCGCTCATCTCGAATTTTTCTTGCATCACACGCTCAAATTGCCTGCACAAAGAATCATTAGTCGAACCAAAAATTATATCATCAACATATACCTGCGCCAACAGAAGATCTCCATCTTGTTCCTATGTCACACCCCGATTTCCACGTGTCACCGGTGGGCCCGGTCGTGACGTCATGGTTGGCAACGTAATAGTCAAACAACACAATATTAACATGCACAGCGGAAGCAATTGAAAAATATAATACCACCGAATTTATTATTGTAATATCAAATGTCACAATATTCGGAAGTTTATCCACAGAAGGATCGATAACAAAATAGTTCAACAGACTTTAGGCATCTTAAGCTTGCGAGACTTCTATGATGCTAAGGAGACCTCCAGCCAATTACGCTTAGTACCTGCATTTAATCTTTTTGGGAAAATACGTCAGTTTACACTGGTAAATACATTCAACTGACTCATTTTGAAAATGATTGAAAATTTATTTGGATGCACATGGCATAAACATTTTTATTTGATTAAAATGCACAGAGGCAAAATTAACCTTGTATAACTTGGGGCAATTATTTAGCTTTATAATCTTGCGAACGAATTACATGTTACTTATGCGTTCAGTAGCCCGGATCTTGTCCGGGTTAAAGATCAATAGACACACCACATTATTCTTTTGTGCACCGACAGGTGTACGCCTACACCCCGCGCTTAAGTCGTGGCCATTACTTCGAATGATGCCAGGGATATCCGGGACATGGTCATTAACCCCCCAAAGGCTTTAAAGTAAACAAGACTGTTTAAACGAGCCGATCAAATTGTTCAATTAACCACCTAAGCGATGGAAGATTTGATGCTCGACCAAGCGGTATTTTATATACCGTAACCCAAGCCCGTATAGGGAAAATAAGTTAAAAGTATTTACCTGAGCAATGTATAAATCACAATAAGCAAATTGCAAGTAGCTTTTACTGGTCCTCCTAATCTGGAACGAAGGTTTATAATAACCTATTAGAATCCTAACGGGTCTTTAGTTAAGCTTAAGCTTAAACCGGCTAGTTTCAAAGATACGGTTCGTACGCACGATTAAGCGAAGACCGGATAGAATGTGATTTAGAACCGATAAGTTCAGAGACTTGTTTAATATGGGTTTATTATACATATTCTGGATTTTGAGTTAAAACCGATAAGGTTTGACCCGTTTAGGCTAATTTATGTAAACTAGTTACATAAACCGAACCGAACGCGTAATAGGCGTAACGGGTATTCATATGAGCCATTTACAGGTTTCCTAAGTTAATATGCTCTAAATATGTTGTGACATCAGTAAGATGCCTTTCATTATGCCCGAAACGTGTTTAAACACAAACTATGCCCCGTAGGGGTAGTTTGGTCATTTAAAAGGTTATAAAAGAGTTTAAGTGTTTAACTGAGTTACAGGTCTGATGTAATCAGCCAACATACTCTATTTAACAAGTTTTAACAGTAGGATAAAGTATATACGTGAAATTTATCAATTATAACCAAACTATGCGCCGCAGGGGCATTTTGGTAATTTCACGTAAGCCGAAAAGCTCAAAACTGAAGTCTGAGTTTATCAACCTTTGCTTACTGTTAAAATATTATAATTTTCCTCAAATATCAGTAGGTATCACCCTTGGTATGATTAAAATACTTTTAGTACATACTATGCGTTAAAAACGCTTAAAAAGACGATTAGGAGCCGTTTCCGGGTTCGATACTTAAATCTGATATTTTATATTTCCAGAAGGCTTAAAATAATTTATTTATCATTTAAGATCAGTAGCAAAAGGTTTGGATTCGTTTAGATATGTAAAACTCATTTTATGGCCCGTAAGGGCAAAACCGACAAGTACTGGGTTAAGCCTACGACTATGAGTTATGCTCAGCCTAAAATTAATTAAAAATCTTCAAAAATCCCAGAATAATATATTACATCAGTGGGTAAAAGATTTGATATCAAAAAGTATGTTTAAGTAGGCTATACGCTAAATACGCCATTTAATTAACATAAAGCTTTAATTTTACGCTAACGAGCATAACTCTTAATCTATACCTCAAACTGATGTCAAACTTTGCATACAAGTTTATATATCAGTAATTAAAGTTTCTACTCTTTTACATTTCCAAAAGTCACGTTTTAAGGTAATAAGGGCATAATGGTCAACATATGAGCAATTAACGGAATCATGCATATTAATTGGATAACTAATGATCCGAGGTGTATAATCACAGAGGGTTATACTAGCATGTAACCTGGTCCAAATAAAGCTCTTAAGGTATTTCTAAATCATACCATAACGGATCAGAACTGAAAGTCAAAGTGTAAGTCAAACTATGCGACTTTCGGTTCCGAACCGGGTCTAAATAGTAAATTGTCGGGTTGAACATGTTTAGACACGTTCTTACACTTATTACCAATTTATATTAATGATCAAACAGGTTATAAGTGTTCTACATTGCTAATCATGCATAAATTGTATTTTAAACTTTCTGTTGACTTTTTAATTACACGTTTGACCCGACATTTGACCTAGTTAGAGTGGGAATCAGGGGAAACCCTTTTAAGGTTTTATTACCCACATAATTACCTACTTAAAGGTACTTTTGATTCGACTAATCACTGGACCATTAGTGATTAATCTTAAAGTCAACCGTTAATTACGACGGTTTGACTTTTAAGCTAAAACTAAGCTAAAACTTAATTAAGAAAGGTTAAGCCAACTTACAAAGGTCCTATGCACGAAATGTGAACACTTGAGAGCAGCCTTGAGCTCCAGGAATGACCAGATAGCTTGAATGAAGGTGTGAAGACTTGTTGCAAGTTCAAGGCCCTTTTATAGTGAATTCCTCACCATAGATTGTTGACACTTGGGTCTACAACTCTCCACAACTGATTAACACATGTTCCTAGTGCTTAGGGGGTGCCTAGGGGTCAAGCATGAAGAGGCAAAATCGATTAAAGGAGGTTATAAGGGCTGTGGCAGACATGAGATCGAAGAAAATCACATTCTGTCCAGACAAGGCAGTCGCGTAGCGCGACTGCATGGGGAGTAAGGGATCGCGCTACGCGAGCCTATGGTATCCTCCAACAAAATTTTCATAAATTGCAGTTTTGGTCCTTGGCTCTTCAAAATTCGATTAGGCACTTGTTTCTTGCATTTTGAACCCTCGTAATTGACGTATAAGGGCTTTAAGATATATACCCACTTTGTTAAGTCCCCGGTTAACTTCATTGTTACCCGAAAAGTCTTAACTTTCAACGTTTACGCTTTAACCCTTTGCACACGAATTTGATCATAACTTTCTCATACGATAACGAAACTTTGTGAAATTTAAATCGTGCATTCTAGTGAGCATAATTAACCGTTACAAAGCTTCGGGTTTGTCAAAAGGTCACTCAGAGGTATAACTTAAACATGTTCACACATTTAGCCCCTGTAATTTGTAATCTCTCACTTTTAGCTCCGTATGATCCATGATTTATTCGTTTGAAGGTATGAGCATCTTGTAGGGTTAATATACAATATTTTTATTCACTGTTGACATTTAGAATACGTATATCCACATACTTTCCATGATTGTCAACTTTAGTCCTTCTATAATATTCTTTCACACGTTTAAACATTGACACGTGTCTACACATTATAGGACGTGAATTTTCGAGGTGTTACATCCTCACCCCCTTAAAATAAATCTCGACCCGAGATTTACTGAAACAAATAAGGGTATTTTTCTTTCATCATGGATTCAACTTCCCACGTGAATTCGGGACCTCTACGGGCATCCCATTTGACCTTTACAATAGGTACATGCTTCCTTCGAAGCTTCTTCACCTGTCGATCTTCAATCGACAAAGGTTTTTCCACAAATTTCAAGCTCTCATCTATATGCACATCTGTATGCGGTATTACCAGTGATTCATCAGCGAAGCACTTTTTCAGATTGCAGATGTGGAACACATTGTGAATTCCACTGAGCTCTTCCGGTAAGTTTAACTTATAGGCCACTGACCCGACACGTTCGATAACCTCGAAAGGTCCTATGTATCTCGGGCTTAGCTTGCCTTTCTTACCAAACCGCATCACTCCTTTCCAGGGTGATACTTTGAGCAACACTTTATCACCTACTTCGAAGTGAAAAGCCTTACGCTTCGGATCTGCGTAGCTCTTCTGCCTATCACGGGCAGCTTTGAGACGGTCACGGATCTGGACAATCTTGTCCGTCGTTTCAAACACTATCTCTGGTCCTGATAATTGGACATCTCCAACTTCCGCCCAACAAACTGGCGATCTACACTTTCTACCGTATAAGGCCTCAAAGGCGCAGCCTTTATGCTGGTGTGGTAGCTATTGTTGTAGGAGAATTCGATCAATGGTAGGTTCTTATCCCAACTACCACTCAAATCGATCGCACATGCACGTAGCATGTCTTCCAATGTTTGGATAGTACGCTCACTCTGACCGTCAGTCTGAGGATGATAAGCCGTACTAAAATTCAAACGTGTGCCCAAAGATTGTTGGAAACTTTTCCAAAAATGAGACGTGTATCTAGTATCTCTATCAGAGATAATAGACACAGGTATGCCATGTAAGGCTACAATCTTATCAACGTATAACTGGGCTAACATGTCGGAGCTATAAGTCTCCTTGATGGGTAAGAAATGTGCTGACTTAGTCAGTCTGTCAACTATAACCCATATTGTATCATTTCCCTTCCGTGTCTTTGGTAACTTGGTGATAAAATCCATAGTTACCATTTCCCACTTCCACGTAGGAAGTTCAGGCTGTGGTAGCAAGCCTGACGGCTTTTGATGCTCGGCTTTGACTTGCGCACATGTCAAGCATTTAGCTACATAGGTGGCTACAGACTTTTTCATGCCTATCCACCAATAATTTTCCTTTAGATCCTGGTACATCTTATCAGCTCCAGGATGAACGGAGTATTTGGAACTATGGGCTTCCTGGAGGATGACATCTCGAAGTCCTCCATAAATTGGAACCCATATTCGTCCATTCAATCTCAAAATTCCGTCCTTGCTAAGAGTTAACTGCTCCTCAGTTACTCCTAAATTTTCATTAGGATAGTTAGCTTCCAACACAGCTTCCTTCTGTGCAGCTAACAACCTTTCAATCAAATTATTCTTTATTTCCATGTGCTTGGCATTGATTCGGATGGGTTTGACCCTTTCCTTTTTGCTCAAGGCATCAGCGACTACATTCGCTTTGCCGGGATGATATCTGATTTCACAATCATAATCATTTAAAGTTTCCATCCAATGGCGTTGCCTCATGTTTAATTCCTTCTGATTAAACAGGTGTTGGAGGCTCTTGTGATCAGAATAGATCACACACTTGATTCCATAAAGATAATGCCTCCACAGTTTTAGTGCGAATACAACGGCACCCAACTCCAAGTCATGGGTGGTGTAATTCTTTTCATGCACTTTCAACTGCCGTGATGCATAGGCAATAACCTTGCCTTTCTGCATAAGCACACACCCCATGCCAGTGTGCGATGCATCGCAGTAAACCACAAAATCTTCAATTCCCTCTGGCAGTGTCAGAACAGGAGCGTTGCTCAACTTCTGTTTCAGAACATCAAAGGATTCTTGCTGCTTGGGGCCCCAAATGAACTTTACTTTCTTCTTTGTCAGGGAAGTTAGGGGCGCAGCAATCCTTGAAAAATTTTCAATGAAACGCCTGTAATATCCTGCTAATCCCAGGAAGCTACGAATCTCTGTAGGCGTCTTTGGCTCCTTCCAGTTCATACCTGCTTCAACCTTAGCGGGATCCACTTGGATACCACGCTCGCTAACCACATGTCCAAGAAATTGGACTTCACAGAGCCAAAACTCACACTTAGAGAATTTGGCATAGAGCTTCTCCTGATGCAGGAGTTTGAGAATACAACGAAGGTGTTTCTCATGGTCAGCTTGGTTCTTTGAGTAGATAAGAATGTCGTTGATGAAGACGATGACGAATTTATCTAAGTACGGCTTGCAAACGCGATTCATGAGATCCATGAACGCGGCCGGTGCATTAGTGAGCCCAAAAGGCATCACTAGGAACTCGTAATGACCATAACGAGTCCTAAATGCAGTCTTGTGTACGTCTTCATCTCTCACCTTCAGTTGATGGTAGCCTGACCTCAAGTCAATCTTTGAGAAATAACTTGCTCCTTGCAACTGATCGAACAAATCGTCAATCCTAGGTAAAGGATACCTATTCTTGATCGTGACCTTATTAAGCTCACGATAATCGATGCACAGACGCATCGATCCATCCTTCTTCTTGACAAATAGGACTGGCGCTCCCCAAGGAGACGAACTAGGTTTAATGAAACCTTTAGCTAGTAATTCATCCAGTTGTGCTCTCAACTCCTTCATTTTCGTGGGCGCCAACCTATAGGGTGCTCGAGCAACAGGTGCTGCTCCGGGGATGATGTCAATTCTGAACTCCACTTGCCTATCTGGTGGCAAACCAGGTAGTTCTTCCAGAAAGACTTCGGGGTATTCAGAAATGATAGGGATGTCTTCTATCTTAGGTTTCGGCTCATCAATGAACCCCTGTGCCATGTAGATGACACAACCCTTCTTTAAACATTTGGAAGCCTTGAGCATAGTCACTTGCTCAGGCAATCCGTATTGGGTATCTCCCCGAATGGTAAGTGATTCACCAGACGGAGTCTTTATCACCACTTGTTTCTTGTTGCATACTATTTGAGCCTGGTTATGAAATAACCAGTCCATACCCAATACAACGTCAAAACCGGCTAATTTAAAGGGAAGTAGAGACAGAGGAAAAGAGTGGTTCTTAATGGATATAACACATCCATCTAACATAGTCGAGACGGTTTCTATGGTACCATCTGCTAACTCTACTTCATAGTTTATGCTTAAGGTTTTGACAGGTAAATTCAACAATTTACAAAACTTGATATCTACGAAAGACTTATCTGCGCCTGAATAAAAAAGTACTCTTGCAAAGACATCATTTACAAGGAAAGTACCTGTTATGACATTATCGTCTTGCACAGCCTCTTTCGCGTCCATTCTGAAGACTCTCGCATTAGTCTTCTTGGCCTCTTCAGGCTTCTTGTTGTATTTAGGGCAGTTGGTCTTAATGTGCCCCTTTTCATTGCAACGGTAGCACGTTGCGTCTTTTATCTTCTTGCAATCCAAGGTTTTGTGATCCGTGGACTTGCAGATACCACAAGCATAGGTTTTTGACTGAGTCTGTGAGTTCGACTCAAGTCTGCACTTCCCAAAGTGCTGCTTCTTGCAAATTTTGCATTTGGGCTTCTCACCAGAGTTATGCCCCTCTTTCCTTGAGTCAGATCCTTTCTTGTTATCACCGTTCCCACGGTGCTTCTTGCTCGACTTTCGTGAACCATCATCTTCACGCTTTCTCTTCTCAGCCTCCTTATTCCTCAGCGATCTCTGCCTGACTGCATCCAGAGTGAGGGATAAGGAAATGTCAGCTACTGATCTAAAAGTAGTTGGCCGAGAAGCTTTCACGCTTGCCTTGATCTCGGGGGCTAAACCACCGATAAAACGAGCTATTCACTTTGGTTCCGGGGTTACTAGATATGGAACCAACCGAGACATAGTGTTAAAGCTCGTTAGGTAAGCTTGACAGTCGAGGTTTGTCATTACCAAGGATAGAAAATCAGACTCTATCTTCTCCACCTCATGTTGAGGGCAGTAATTTTCCCTGATAAGGGCAACAAATTGATCCCAAGACATATTGTACAATGGGATTTTCCCGGTGGCTTGAATCAGAGATCTCCACCATGCTAAAGCTTCACCCTTGAAAGACTGGGACACAAACTTGACCACGTCCCTCTCAGCACATCCGCTGATGTCTACAACTGTATCCATCTCATCCAGCCACATCATATAGTCAATGGCTCCTTTCTCCCCATTGAAATCCTGGGGTTTGCAGGAAACAAAATACTTATAAGAGCAACCCTTGTTACGGGGTCCTTGGTTTAGTATAACCTGCTGAGATGGAGCTCTGTGGTTCGAGGAGTGTCGATCATCATCTTTCTTCGGGTCGTCCTTCTTGGACGGTGGCTTTAAAGGCTGTGTAGATAAGGTCCTACTACGAGTTCCACTATACTCATCATACTGCCTTTCCAATGCCTTAGTAACTGCGTCGTCAACCAACGCTTTTAATTGAGCACCCGTTAAATTAATCCGGGCGTTATCAATGTTCTCCACTGGATGGCTATTTAGTTCGTCAGAGTTAGCCATTTTAATTGAACTGTTACAGAAAACAAGGACAATAGTTTATTTGGGAGTTTATTATGGAATTGCCCCTTTGGGTAATTCATTAACCATGGTAAATAGAGACCATATTTGGTTAATTTATTAATCATATTTATTTATGATTTCTATTATAAATTATCCTAATTATAAAACAATAACAGTTTTATTTGTGGCACAAAAAGGCCTAGTCACATGGACACTTATAAATTATATGCTAGGATTTCAGAGAATCAAAGCATTTGAGGTTTGAACCTAGTTCATTACCTTTATCTGACAGGGAGTCATTGCTACCACTGTCTTTTGGCTCATGTAGAAATGAGCAAGGCCCGTAGGCATTATATTACCACGTATGGTCAAAAATATGATCATCTTAATTGATGATGTAAACCCAGGATTCAGAGATCATTAAACTGGGTTAGGAATCTTCTAAAGAATTCCTTTAATAACATATGTGACTTCCAACGAATCACTTCTGCCAGGATTGTTAACATGTTTTCAGATGTTAACAGGGATATGAATCTTTTAAACAGGTCTTACCATCTTGGCCAGGTCTTTATAATGACACTCAGGCTAGGTTTCACTCATAAGATTCTTATTAATATTTAAATAGGCAGATTAACTTTTAAAATGGAATGATTCAGATTTATTTATTTCATATATAATAATTATGCATAATATGGCAAGAATGAATTTATAAACTTACATTCCATTAATAATTTAAAAGATTACATATTGCCCTAAACGGGTCTTTCACACAAGAAATTGCTCACGCAGGAGCTTACTTATACATACATGCCCACGCAGGGGTCTTACAGAAAGACATGCCCACGCAGGGGCTAAAAACATAAGTCCACGCAGGGACTAACACACCGATAATTGTCCACGCAGGGACTTGATAAATAAACATACATAATAGTCCACGCAGGGATGATAACATACCCTCGTAGGGGTTTACAGAAAGATAGACCCTCGTAGGGGTCGAACAAACAAACAAACATACCCACGCAGGGGTTTATACAGTTGGAAGGATTTAGCGGTCCTTCTTGCTCTTCCCTTTGATCAAGCTTGTCAACCCTTGGAAGAAGCTTTGTCTCTCCTGGCGGTCACGGCGATAGTCCCGCTCAACCTGATCCAGTCTCTGAAGAATCTCCTCCCGTTCTGGGGGAGAAAATCGTGGCGGCTGCGATTGCGTCCGTATAATCGGTCTGGCAGGTATCGGGTACCCATGAGTTGGGTATCCCACTCCCCATGGATCTCCATAGGGTCCTTGGGTGTTGTAGTTAGCCGCTACCATGTAAGGATCGGCTTCAGCGTAACCGTAGTCGGTGTGAATCGGCGGCCCAAACGGGTTGTAAGTACTTGGGCCCGTGTATGCTGGAATTGGGTTATCAAAACCCATAGGCGGTGGTTGCGGTGCAACTGGATGTGAAGGTCCACCCATTTGTGGGTCCTCCTGATGTGGCGGGTAATGGCTGCCACTTGATTGGCGCGGAGAGCTAAAGTGAAAGTCTCCCGCCCGCGAAGACATACGCGCTCCGGTTCTCCTACGCCTTGGCGGTTGCGGAGGTGCCAGTTGAACTGGTGGCGGTGGAGGTGGTGGCGTAACTGCCACAAACCTCGAATCCACAGAGGGATCCTGTTGCTGCTGCGGCTGCTGCTGCTGCTGAGGCGGTGAATGGCGAGGAGGTGTATATTACCATTCGTGCCTGGTGAACATAGCTTGAAAGCTATCTGGACCAATCATAGGGTGATCCATGGAAGGAAGATCCGTCAGAGATCTCTATCGGGTGGTTTGGTGTACCACTGGCTGGCTCGACGGGGTCCGTATCCTCGTCCATATCATCCGCGTGATCACCAGAGAAGTGATCATCTAGGCCCAGTGGGTTAAAACCCACGGGTTCTTGTACGTAATCGGCCGGGTTAAACTGGCCCCTGAAGACCGGTGTAGGGTCTCCGAAAGAGTGGTGCGATAAGGATCGCTGTAACGGTATGTATGAGGGTTGAGGGTTGTTGGGCTCATTTTCCGAGTATGGCCCATATGAGTTTTGGACGGGTGGTATCGAGCTGTGTGAGACCGACCGTCTAGCCGGCTCAAAGAGGTTTCTCCGGTTCTGCCGGGGATCGTCACTCTCCGTGGTAGATGGAGCTCGCACGTTCGAAGGTCCAGCTTCATTATCATTGGGGGCGGTGATTGGCCCCTTGCCTCTTCCTCTTCTCCTGAAGAATCTTGGCGGCATTTTTGTTAATCCTGTCAATATAGCATGAGATAACAAACAAAAATATATGCAAAATAAAGGACAACACAACCAAAGTGGAATTTGTCCTATGTTATATGTCTAGACTCGAAAGTTTAGAATGTGCTATTGTGTAGCTGAGATTAAACACAAAAGGCTAGTGTTTAATTCACTCAGAGTTGGCTCTGATACCAACCTGTCACACCCCGATTTCCACGTGTCACCGGTGGGCCCGGTGGGGGGTATCGTGACGTCATGGTTGGCAACGTAATAGTCAAACAACACAATATTAACATGCACAACGGAAGCAATTGAAAAATATAATACCACCGAATTTATTATTGTAATATCAAATGTCACAATATTCGGAAGTTTATCCACAGAAGGATCGATAACAAAATAGTTCAACAGACTTTAGGCATCTTAAGCTTGCGAGACTTCTATGATGCTAAGGAGACCACCAGCCAATTACGCTTAGTACCTGCATTTAATCTTTTTGGGAAAATACGTCAGTTTACACTGGTAAATACATTCAACTGACTCATTTTGAAAATGATTGAAAATTTATTTGGATGCACATGGCATAAACATTTTTATTTGATTAAAATGCACAGAGGCAAAATTAACCTTGTATAACTTGGGGCAATTATTTAGCTATATAATCTTGCGAACGAATTACATGTTACTTATGCGTTCAGTAGCCCGGATCTTGTCCGGGTTAAAGATCAATAGACACACCACATTATTCTTTTGTGCACCGACAGGTGTACGCCTACACCCCGCGCTTAAGTCGTGGCCATTACTTCGAATGATGCCAGGGATATCCGAGACATGGTCATTAACCCCCCAAAGGCTTTAAAGTAAACAAGACTGTTTAAACGAGCCGATCAAATTATTCAATTAACCACCTAAGCGATGGAAGATTTGATGCTCGACCAAGCGGTATTTTATATACCGTAACCCAAGCCCGTATAGGGAAAATAAGTTAAAAGTATTTACCTGAGCAATGTATAAATCAAAATAAGCAAATTGCAAGTAGCTTTTACTGGTCCTCCTAATCTGGAATGAAGGTTTATAATAACCTATTAGAATCCTAACGGGTCTTTAGTTAAGCTTAAGCTTAGACCGGCTAGTTTCAAAGATACGGTTCGTACGCACGATTAAGCGAAGACCGGATAGAATGTGATTTAGACCCGACAAGTTCAGAGACTTGTTTAATATGGGTTTATTATACACATTCTGGATTTTGAGTTAAAACCGATAAGGTTTGACCCGTTTAGGCTAATTTATGTAAACTAGTTACATAAACCGAACCGAACGCGTAATAGGCGTAACGGGTATTCATATGAGCCATTTACAGGTTTCCTAAGTTAATATGCTCTAAATATGTTGTGACATCAGTAAGATGCCTTTCATTATGCCCGAAACGTGTTTAAACACAAACTATGCCCCGTAGGGGTAGTTTGGTCATTTAAAAGGTTATAAAAGAGTTTAAGTGTTTAACTGAGTTACAGGTCTGATGTAATCAGCCAACATACTCTATTTAACAATTTTTAATAGTAGGATAAAGTATATACGTAAAATTTATTAATTATAACCAAACTATGCGCCGTAGGGGCATTTTGGTAATTTCACGTAAGCCGAAAAGCTCAAAACTGAAATCTGAGTTTATCAACCTTTTCTTACTGTTAAAATATTATAATTTGCCTCAAATATCAGTAGGTATCACCCTTGGTATGATTAAAATACTTTTAGTACATACTATGCGTTAAAAACGCTTAAAAAGGCGATCAGGAGCCGTTTCCGGGTTCGATACTTAAATCTGATATTTTATATTTCCCGAAGGCTTAAAATAATTTATTTATCATTTAAGATCAGTAGCAAAAGGTTTGGAGTCGTTTAGATATGTAAAACTCATTTTATGGCCCGTAAGGGCAAAACCGACAAGTACCAGGTTAAGCCTACGACTATGAGTTATGCTCAGCCTAAAATTAATTAAAAATCTTCAAAAATCCCAGAATAATATATTACATCAGTGGGTAAAAGATTTGATATCAAAAAGTATGTTTAAGTAGGCTATACGCTAAATACGCCATTTAATTAACATAAAGCTTTAATTTTACGCTAACGAGCATAACTCTTAATCTATACCTCAAACTGATGTCAAACTTTGCATACAAGTTTATATATCAGTAATTAAAGTTTCTACTCTTTTACATTTCCAAAAGTCACGTTTTAAGGTAATAAGGGCATAATGGTCAACATATGAGCAATTAACGGAATCATGCATATTAATTGGATAACTAATGATCCGAGGTGTATAATCACAGAGGGTTATACTAGCATGTAACCTGGTCCAAATAAAGCTCTTAGGTATTTCTAAATCATAACATAACGGATCAGAACTGAAAGTCAAAGTGTAAGTCAAACTATGCGACTTTCGGTTCCGAACCGGGTTTAAATAGTAAATTGTCGGGTTGAACATGTTTAGACACGTTCTTACACTTATTACCAAGTTATATTAATGATCAAACATGTTATAAGTGTTCTACATTGCTAATCATGCATAAATTGTATTTTAAACTTTCTGTTGACTTTTTAATTACACGTTTGACCCGACATTTGACCTAGTTAGAGTGGGAATCAGGGGAAACCCTTTTAAGGTTTTATTACCCACATAATTACCTACTTAAAGGTACTTTTGATTCGACTAATCACTGGACCATTAGTGATTAATCTTAAAGTCAACCGTTAATTACAACGGTTTGACTTTTAAGCTAAAACTAAGCTAAAACTTAATTAAGAAAGGTTAAGCCAACTTACTAAGGTCCTATGCACGAAATGTGAACACTTGAGAGCAGCCTTGAGCTCCAGGAATGATCAGATAGCTTGAATGAAGGTGTGAAGACTTGTTGCAAGTTCAAGGCCCTTTTTATAGTGAATTCCTCACCATAGATTGTTGACACTTGGGTCTACAACTCTCCACAACTGATTAACACATGTTCCTAGTGCTTAGGGGGTGCCTAGGGGTCAAGCATGAAGAGGCAAAATCGATTAAAGGAGGTTACAAGGGCTGTGGCAGACATGAGATCGAAGAAAATCACATTCTGTCCAGACAAGGCAGTCGCGTAGCGCGACTGCATGGGGGGTAAGGGCTCGCGCTACGCGAGCCTATGGTATCCTCCAACAAAATTTTCATAAATTGCAGTTTTGGTCCTTGGCTCTTCAAAATTCGATTAGGCACTTGTTTCTTGCATTTTGAACCCTCGTAATTGACGTATAAGGGCTTTAAGATATATACCCACTTTGTTAAGTCCCCGGTTAACTTCATTATTACCCGAAAAGTCTTAACTTTCAACGTTTACGCTTTAACCCTTTGCACACGAATTTGATAATAACTTTCTCATACGATAACGAAACTTTGTGAAATTTAAATTGTGCATTCTAGTGAGCATAATTAACCGTTACAAAGCTTCGGGTTTGTCAAAAGGTCACTCAGAGGTATAACTTAAACATGTTCACACATTTAGCCCCTGTAGTTTGTAATCTCTCACTTTTAGCTCCGTATGATCCATGATTTATTCGTTTGAAGGTATGAGCATCTTGTAGGGTTAATATACAATATTTTTATTCACTGTTGACATTTAGAATACGTATATCCACATACTTTCCATGATTGTCAACTTTAGTCCTTCTATAATATTCTTTCACACGTTTAAACATTGACACGTGTCTACACATTATAGGACGTGAATTTTCGAGGTGTTACATCCTAGGTAAAGAAGGTGAAATCAATAAGACCTCGTCGAAAACCATTCTCTAGAAGATAGTTAGATAAGGTCGCATACCAAGTCCTAGGTGCCTGATGTAAACCATAAAGAGCTTTGTTGAGTAACCAAACCCGATCGGGGTGAATAGGATCTTCAAAACCCGGAGGTTGTTCGACGTACACCTCTTCTTCAACCACACCGTGTAAGAAAGCACTTTTGACGTCCATCTGGTAGACTTTGAATCCTTTAAATGAAGCATAAGCTAGAAAGATCCGAATAGCTTCCAGACGTGCAACAGGTGCATAAACTTCATTGTAGTCAATGCCTTCAATCTGACGAAATCCCTGAACAACCAATCTCGTCTTGTTGCGGATGACTACTCCACGATCGTCCTTCTTGCATTTGAAAACCCAACGTGTGCCAATTTTCTTGTAATTCTCTGGTTTTTCAACAAGCTTCCAAACACCTAGCTTTTGAAATTGCTGCAGTTCTTCCTGCATGGCTTCCACCCAAGAATTATCTTTTAAGGCTTCTTTCCAAGATTTTGGCTCTTCTTGTGACACATAACACACGAAGGACCAATCATTTTGAAGACCAGATTCTCTGATGGCTGAATACAAACCAGCATTCTGGTTGTTTCTCAGCTGATTATGCGTCTGCACACTACTATGGACATCTCCAATAATATTCTGCTGCGGATGATGTAACACCTCGGAAAAATCCCGTCCAATATAATAAAGACACGTGTCATGGACCTTAAACGTGTTATAAACCCGGATCATGATAAAAGATAACCGGAGGAATTAAAAGTGTCAACATGTTAATTTATACCTCTGAGTGACCTTTTAACGTTTCCAATTCTTGGTAAAACAATGTTATCCTTTCAAGAAATGTCTGTTAAAGAATTCCAAGGTATCTGAATTAAAGCTTGTGAGAAATAATTCAATTGTCAAGTAAATAATCATGTGCCAATAACGACAACTCTACATTCATTATCCTTTCCAAAAGACTCCAAGGCAACACCATTGCATGGCAACACTTTCAAGATTGATCAGACCTGATTATGTGGACCCATTGTGTTGATAATGACTAAAGATACGAGTTATAAAAGATTGCATGGTCAAATGTTAGAAGTTCACAAGATTTTGTCTTCTGATAAGGCTTACGGACCGCAAAGGGTTTGCCTTACGGACCGTAAGGCAGTATATCTGGGCGATAAAAATTTAAATTACGGATACGGACGGCAAAGCCTAAGGCTTACGGTCCGTAAGACCCGTAACTGGGCAGAAACTTGGACAGCTGCCTGTTCAGCCGGTTCCACCGCCATTGCATGGTGGTTTTCGATTTCAGGGACTAAGCCAACAGTATTATATGCATAAGGGACACCTGGGATGACCAGGAAACATGTGTAGACCTTGTTGGAATGATCTTGTGCAATTGAATTCACTATATAAAGAACTTGAGTTGCAACATTTTTCTTACTCATTTGAAATCTTTTCTAAACCCTTCTCTGGAGCTCCCTGGACTTCAAGCAAGTTTCCCTAAGCTTCATTTTCGTGCTAAGTGCTTTTGTAAGTAATCTTAGCCTCTCTAATTCAAGTTTTGATAGCTTAATGACCAAAAGTCAAAGTTATCGTAATTAAGCTTTGACATAGTGATTAATCACTAATGGTCCAGTCATTAGTCGAATTAAAAGTGGCTATGAGTTGGTAATTATGTGGGTAATAAACCCTTAAAAGGGCACCCTCTGATTTCCACTCTAACTAGGTCAATTGTCGGGTCAAACTTAATTATAAAAAGTCAACAGGAAGCTAATTTTCAAATAAACATATAATTAACAATGTAGAAGCCATGAAACCTGTTTTATCACTTGTGTAACTTGGTAATTAATGTAAGAACATGTCTAAGCATGTTCAACCTGACAATTTTGAGTTAGGCTCGGTTCGGAACCGAAAGTCGCAAAAGTAGACTTTTGCTTTGACTTTCAGTTCTGACCCGATTTAGAATATTTTAGAAATGCCTTAGGCTTCCATTAGGTCCATGTTCCATATTAGTATAACCCTCTGAGATTATACAACTTGGATCCTAATTTATCCGATTCATTGCATGTTTTCCGTTATATGCCTAAATGTTGACCATTATGCCTTTTTAACCTTAAAACAAAATTTTTGAAAATGTGAGAGGACAAAAACCTTTGTTACTGATTTATAAACTTATCCTAAAAATTTGACATTGGTTTGAGGTCTAGATTAGGAGTTATGTCCAATATTGTAATTTAGAAGCTTTTTATTAATTTAACGGCATAATTAGCATAAAGCCTATCTAAACCCATATTTGGACACCAAAATTTTTACCCACTGATGTAATATAATATTTTGGGATTTTTGAAGATTTTTATTTATTTTTAAACTGATCATATCATAGGGTTCTAGCTTAGATTCGGTAATTGTCGGTTATACCCTTTTCTTGAATAAAATGAGTTCTACATATCATATTGATACCAAATCTTTTGCTACTGATTTTATATGATAAATAAAATATTTTAAGCCTTCTGGAATGATAAAAATATCAGCTTTTCTTATATAACCCGAAAATCGCTTAAAAGCGACTTTTTACGCGTTTTAAACGCATAGTATGAGTTAAAACTATTTTAAACATATAAGACTTAATACCTACGGATGTTTTTAGTAAATTTTTATACTTTAACAGTAAGCAAAACTTTTAAACTCAGATTTCCAAAATTTGACCTTTAAAGCTTATGTGAAATTACCAAAATTCCCCTTCGGTGCATAGTTTGGTTATAAATGATAAATTTCACATATATGCAATACCTTACTGATATAACTTAGTAAATTAAATATTTTTACTGACCATTTCAGACCTGAACCTCATATTAATATTTAATCTCTTTTATAACCTTTAAAATGACCAAAATACCCCTACGGGGCTTAAATTGAGTTTAAATTCGTTTTGGGCATAATGGAAGGTATCCTACTGATATCACAACATATTTAAGGCATATTAAATTTGGAAACCTGTTCATGACTCATTCGTTTACCCATTATGCATTTTTCGCGTTCGGTACAGTTTATGTAACTAGTTTGCATAAATTAGCCGAAACGGGTCAAACCTTATCATTTTTACCTCAAAATCCAGAATGTGTTTAGTTTACCCATATTATACAAGTCTTCATACTTGTCGGGTCTAAACCACATTCTAATCCGGTCTTCGCTTAATCTTGCGTTTCGAACCGTATATCTTCCTTTAAAACTAACCGGTCTAAGTTTAGGCTTAATTAAGATCCGTTAGGAATCTAATAGGTTATTTAAAACCTTCGTTAAATATTTAGGAGCCCAGTAAAAGATATCTGCATTTTCCAATTGTATACGGCTGGGATAAATTGAATAATTTGCTCAGGCAAATACTTTTAACTTATTTTCCCTTATACGGGCTTGTGGTACGGTATATAAAATACCGCTTGGTCGGGTATTGAATCTTTAATCGTATGAAGGTTAAATTATTGAGATAACCCATTTAATCTGTTTTGTTTATTCTAAGCCTTTGGGGGGTTAATAACCATGTCCTAGATATCCTCGGCTCATTCATTGAAATGGCCACGACTTAAGCACGGGGTGTAGGCATACACCTGCCGGTGCGTATGTAAAAAATAATATACCCACCTGTTCGAGAATAACTCGCCGTGGGATATATTATGTGGTGTGTCTATTAATCTTTAACCCGGTATTCAGCCCGGGCTACGGAACGTATAATAAACATGTAATTCTTTAACAAGTTTATTTATAAATAATTATCCCAAGTTATAAAAGATATTTTGTGCCTTGTGCATTTAAATCAATTTCTTAAACATTTTCAAAATGAGTCGGTTAATTGTATTTACCAGTGTAAACTGACGTATTTTCCAAAAAGGCTAAGTGCAGGTACTAGACGGAATAGGCTGGCTACTCCTAGCATCAATAAAGAGTCTTGCAAGCTTAGATGTTTACAAATCTGTTGAACAATGTTTCCTTTTAACTTTGATTCGCCTGTGGATCCTTTACAACCGTTTTTGTAATAAATGATATTACTTTCATTCGGTTTGTAATTTTTATATCTTTCGACTTCCGCTGTGTATTAAACTGTGATAAATTGTCTATGATGATATCAACTACGTCACGATACTCCCCACCGGGCCCACCGGTAATACGTGGAAATATCGGGGTGTGACAGATGAGTATCGTGAATTCTCGATTCAGGAACATCAGGAACACGAGTATTGATACCCAAATTGTTGAGATTAAGATCAACAACCAAATCCACACCGGGCATAGGCGTAGAAGTGGATGCATTCCCTTCAGCAGTGTCTACATTCTGTTCATGAGGAATTGCTTCAGAGGCACCTTGAACAGGAGCAACCGGATCTGAAGTTCCTTCGTTTGCATCATTGTATTCATCATCCTCCGACGACTCATTGTACTCGGTAGCATCTTCAAATACCTCATTTTGAACCGTATTGTTATTAAACGAAGTAGAAGCTTGAGTGTCAACAACAATTGGTCTCACCAATGGCGAATCAGCCGCGTTGTCACTTTCAAGTAACATTTGAGCAGCAGCAGATGCTTCGTCAAAGGTTGGCAGATTAAAGGACTCGAATAGTCCATCATAATCGAACATCCAAGGATCACCCAAAGCTCTAACAGGATTAGTATACCTTTGAACCTTTACTTCAATTCATAATTCAATCTTTTTGGTTGCCAAATTCCATACACGAAAATTTGGAGTTTCATATCCAAGGAAGAAACCCTCGATAGCTTTGGCACCAAACTTTCCATCCGGGTCAATCATAGTGTATGGACCGCCAATGGGTTCTAGGTAAGAAAGATCCGGTTTCCTTTTCTGTAGAAGTTTGAAACACGTCTTGCCATGCCTTTTAACTATGAGAACTCTGTTTAACGTGTAGCAAGCAGTCGACACAGCCTCCCCCCAGAACTGAACAGGAAGCACCGACTCTACCAACAAAGTTCTTGCAGTTTCAATTACCGTCCGATTCTTCCTCTCAGGGACACCGTTTTATTGTGGAGTGTAGCGAGAACTGTATTCATGAAGAATGCCCTTAGAAGTACAAAAATCATCCATTACACGGTTTTTGAACTCAGTTCCATTGTCGCTTCGGATCCTTTTCACTTTCAACGTGTACAAATTTTCAAGCATAGTAATCAGATCCTTGAGGATTCCAGGAGTTTCACTCTTGTGTGCCATAAAAGCTACCCAAGAAAATCTAGAATAATCATCAGTAACCACTAGACAGTAAGCATCCCCAAATGTTGTCTTGTGCTTCATAGGTCCGAAGAGGTCCATATGAAGACGTTCGAGAGGCATGCTAACAGTGTTGATTTTCTTAAGCGGGTGAGACTTCTTCGTTTGTTTACCCTTCTAGCACGAAACACAAATATCTTGTAAATGAAAACTTCTTACAGGCACGCCATTCACAAGGTTGTTTTTCACCAAATGATTCATCTTCCTCAGGTGAATGTGCCCCATTCGTCTGTGCCAAGATATAGACTCCTTCTCTGTGGCTTTCGAGACAAAACATGTTACTTGTGCAGAGGTCGTAATCGCTTGGCTCATATCAAGAATATAAAGATCATTAACTCTTGGAGCCAATAAGAGAATCCATTCTTTTGGAATTTTGAAACCAGGCTTCAGCACATAACAACCGGCATCATCAAAATGCACAGAGAACTTCTTATCGCAGATTTGCGAAACACTCAGAAGATTATGATCAATTTGTCATACATAATTGATCTTATCGAAACATACAATACCATTGGAGATCTTTTCTTCTCCAGTGATATATCCGTCTTTGTCTCCAGCAAATGCGAGACTGAATTTGATCTTCAATTTGGGGAAATTAACATGAACTAGGGTTTGGTGGGGAGCCTGATGTCTCCCCTGTGTTCCTGTACGACCAGACACACCTAAGTGTGTGTTTGGTGTGGGTTATTTTGATTTTAATCATTCAAGTTTCTAACTTTACAACTTAGGCCCCTAAATTTTTGTTTTATTTATAATTTAGGGGTTTCCATCCATGGTTTATAAAAGTCTTACTAGTCCATGCTTCTTTATTGTTTTTCAACTAATAATTAACTAAGTTAATTACCCCTAGTTAACTTAGTGAGTCCCGGGAGTTCTAACCCGTTTATTTTAAGTTCCGTCAACTCGGCCCTTTTAACCATTTTATTTCTCGAAAGTTCTTATCCGCTTTTTAATTAATATTAGGATTATTTATTTAAATCCTAATATTTACCGGGTTACTTTACCACTAATGGTACTTTACCCGTCTTTTAGTATTAACGGGGTTTGATTACCAAACCCGTTTTCGGGGTGTTACAAGTCTACCCCCCTTAAAGAGGTTTCGTCCCCGAAACCTTTCTCACGTACTTTATTAGTTTAGATCATCTGAACCTTAGTTTTCGGTGATCACTTGAGCATTAGTCGCATATAATAATCTTACCAAAAAGTATGGTAATGTGTTTTTAGTTTTTAAGGCATATGCGCCTTTCATGTGTATGGTCTCGTAGGCCATTACCTTCAGCTTGTATTTCTTATTCTGGTTACTTATTTGACTGAGTTGTCATCTGATTACTCAGTCGTATTTATTATTCAACATTTTTACTTCTAGCTAATTTTATATTGACAAGCGCCTTGCGTAAGTCGTAACACTATTTCGACTTCGAATGGTTTTTACCGGCTAGACTGATTTGTCGAAATCATTTTATACTCCGTTACTCGGGTATATCATATTGCCATCCCGGCCTTTTGCGTGTTTATGATTTCATACCTCGTAACTCACGTTACAACATAGTTAAATTCTATGTCGCTTTTAGTGACCGTAATCACATCACATCTTGTTTTAAGTTTATGTTGACTTTCCATTGTCGAAAATCTTTCTTTCAAATGTATCGTTTCACACCTATCGGTGTTAAAACCTATATCCTTTAATATTAACTATTTCCGAGTTCTTCTCATAGTATTTATATTTGTTAAAACGTTGTTTCTTACAAAAACTGAATTTTAGTTTAACGTTTGTATCTTTAGCTTATGTCAATTTACTCACATCAAGGAAATTGGCAATCAATAATTTATTCCTTTCCGTTCTCGTTTTACACGGGGAGTCGTAACAAGTTCCCTCGCTTTACGCTATTGACCCGTAGGTTATGATGATCCTATAGATCATCTTTTATTCACGTCTATATTCAAATGTATATTTATACATATATAGCTTCAAGGCATCCCTTGTTATGCTTGGAATAATTTATTTTTGCTTTTGAACTTTAGTTAACCTTGACCGTAGTCTAAGGTTTCATTTGTTTATTTTCGGACTAATCTTCCAACTTTATGACTCATTGCGTCATTTACTCGTCAGTTTGTCCTACTCTTACCATTATTCGGTTCTTACCTGTACCTCTTTACAACCCGTTACCCAGGTTCTTTATCTTAATGTTTTTAACATTCTTGTTTCGCCAGTTTGCGTTTTTCCTATCTATATTCCTTTACAACCCATCACATAGGTTCATTAATATTTCGCGCTTCTATTATTCGGTTTGCGCCTATTTGTACTACCAATTTCTTATACTTTATTTGTCTCGTTTGACTTATTCGTGTGAGGTTTTATCACTTATGAACGTCAAACTTTGTTCTTTATTCGACCCGTTCATTCTAAATTAGTTGATCATAGTTATCAAAATTTCCGTTTGCAAATTCTCACTGTCTTTTAGTCATGACTCATATTCCGAGTCTTTTGACTTTCTTTTTCGTGTTCCCGTCTCTCGGTTTACGCATTCACCCACAATCCTACCCGTCTATCGGGTATCTTTACCAAAGTCATCGTCAAGTAACCATTCTTATATGGTTTTAGACATCATCTTAATTTATTTGATCATCTTAGCGAATTCCATTGCTTTTATTTAGTCAAGTCTTTTATTCTTTTATTCTACCCCTTTGACTTGTCTGTGTGAATTTCATCACTTATGACAGTCAAACTTTATCCCTTATGCCTTAGCATCAACATTAGTTGGTTTGTATTTTCATTTACTTTAATCTTTGTCCCTTCTTTCGGGCTCGTTATTCTAACGTAATACGCTCCCTGTCATCCGACTTGCGTTTACGTTTACTATCAAACATCTTACTTGTTTGACTCATTTGGGTACTATTTAAGTTAGTCCCATTTACCCCGTCCTTACTGCATCGGACGTAAATGTGTCCGCTACAAGAAGTTCATGGTATCATATTCCACTACTTACTTGGCCAGAGTAAGCGATCAACACATGATACACATGACCTTTTTGTAGTTTTCACATCACACCCCATGTAAGTAACGCCCCTATTTATTTCATATCTCTGATTTCATTTAGTAAAACTCTTTTTAATTGCGAAACAACAACCATTAGTTTTACTGGTTTTACTTTTGTACATATAAAATGTTTTCTTTTCTATTGAACTATTATATAATCACATTCATTAATGTGATCGCTACTTTTCTCAATAGCATTATATTAAGAGTTTTCCACTTGGATAATTACCCCCCGTCCAAGTTTCCATATGAACTAATCCTATTATTTATTTGTTATTCATCATCATGAATAACACATGTTTCTATTAAACTTCTCTTGGAAACATCATCCTGAATAGACATCCTATTCAGGTTTTATTAGATATATGCAACTGTCTTTCCCTACGTGTTTGTTGCATATTACTACTTATGCGATTAAATTTAAAAGCGTGCACCTGGTAATGCTTGCCCTTACGGGCTTCTCTTGCCGTTATCTTTGTTCGCGATCGTCACGCGATTTAGGTCCTTAATGAGTATGCTCTGCTTGTCATACCTCAGACCGTTCCACCGTCATGTCCGTCACTTGTTACACTCTCGCCATCTTTAGGTGCGAGTATCTTTCAACTAAACATTTACAAAAGTTAGTAATTTCGACATTAATAAACGCCCGAATTGTAATACAAGGCTTTTTACTATATGTGTCAACGCACGTAATTTCGTCATCTATATCAATCATTTTAATTGGGGTAACGTGTATTACACGATAACCCTATGTGTTGTTTACAACACTTTAGCATGCTAAACCATTAACATACATGTACTTACCGGATTTGTGATCAAGCATCAAACCGAATACACTTTACTCTTTAACCATGAGCTCTGATTACCAACTTGTAACACCCTTAATATTATTTAACGGTTTTCGTATAATTTACGAAAATAAACATGTGATTATGAGCACATATATATTACAAAATTGGGGTTTATTAAAACTTTTACAATTTACAGTTTAGAACAACATAGCGTAATTGAATTCGTCGTTTAAAAGCTACGACGACGCGACTTGCGGAAGCCTCTTTTTCACGTGTTCGGTTCCTTTTCATCACTTGATCTTCATCTGGGTACTCTTGATATTCACATATGATCAAAACCAACATAAAAGTTAGTTTTGATAACTTAAATATAAGTTTAAACAAGTTCTACGCGTCAAACGATAATTAAAAATAATTTTTCCAGCTTTTATGTCTCTCACGTGTCGCGAGAGACTCTGACAAACTTGTCGCGTGGCGTGACGTGACGTCTGTCGCGTGTCGCGCCCCACTCATTGTGACCCATCGCGTGGCGCGGGGAAACCAATTTCCAGCGGGTTTGTTTCCGAAACCTGCATTTGCCCAGCTGTAAGTTTAATAAAAATTCAACTTTAAAATGTCATAACTTTTGTTCTACTTATCCGATTCGCGTGATTCTTTTTCCTACGCGACCGTAATTTAGTTCTCCATTTCATGTAGTTAAAAATTCAGCATTCAAACTAATAAAATTCCAATTTTCTAAGCATTCGGCTTATTATTCAAAATCAACATTTTGACCTGTTTGTATTTAAAACCACCAACTTGTTTCTAACTAATCAAAATACATGTTCTAATGTATTTAACACAAAATATTTAGCTTGGGTTCGTAATTGCTATAATTTGCATGACTAGTACACAAGCTATGTGCATAAACTGTTTTGACCCGTTTAGGGAATTTAAGCAATTTAGTCTAAAACTTGCTCTTTTCTTTTTGACACTACAATATTTCCATATCTAAATAACTATATATAATCCACCACAACTATTTTGTGGTGGATTTAACATAACGAACCCCTTTTCCTCAATTCTACCCTTCAACTAGTCATTTTACGCAAATAACCATTTTTAGGCATTTGAACAATGAAGTTTATGCCTACAACTCTTACATGTTGTTGGATCGTACGGTGACCCTAACGAGTCAATCTGAGTAGTTCATCATCAAATACAAAGGCGGAATCAATGTAAATGATGTCAACATAGCTTGTTCCTTTCTAATTATCTTCTTATTGATTTCCTCTGAGCTTTTTACAAACAAATCTGACAAAAATTTGGCAGCACCTCAGCTCTCACACAGTAATTTCGTGTCAAATGAATCAGGGGCATCAGGTATATATAGGGTTGCTAATTTCGCATGAACTGACTAAAGCAAAATTACATGTTCACACGAAATCAGTAATTCCGTGCGGAATTAAGTAATTCCGTATGAAACATCTAATTTCGCTTGAAATGATATTTAGATCATTTCATGCGAAATTACCCTACAACACTGTTTTCTTGATTTTCGTGCCCTGATCTATACAATACAATACAAGACTCATTAAAGACGAAGTTAACAGACATCAGTGCACCAACAGACTCCCCCTTGGATGTTGACGAAGTCTTTAACATCCTGTCTTCAGTCTTTAGTCTTGATTGATCGATCTTTTGCTCCAAATTGTTTTGACATTGTAAAAGCCTCCTTCAATCTTTATCTTCAAACTTTAATCTTCAATCTCCCCTTTGAGTGCTGATCCAGAATTCTGACTCCTCCTTTCGCAAATTCCCCCTCTCAATATGCTGGGACTTGAATTCAGGTTCAAACTATAACATTTTCTTTGCCATGGGGATCTTGACTCCTGTTTCCTGCACAATCTCTACCTAAATATAAGATATATGACAATAACAGTTTCAATCCAAACTTACCATTCACCTTCATTTGATGGTCTTATCAGTGTTTAGAAATCCACTTAAGTATTCAGGTCCAAGCTAATGACCCTGATTACTCAATTTATCTACCAAGTCCAACTTAATGACCTTGGTTGATCTATGACGAAATAAACTGATATTAGTTCAATTTTTTTAAACAATTTTCTGAAATTTAGAAGTTTCAAATTAACGAAGTTGTTTTAACTTTTCAATTTCACAAAATTAACATATTAAGATCACGACTCATCCTCCAGTTCAGAAACTTCCTGCATCTGCTCCAAATTGTGAATCAGAAGATCAGCTTTCCACTTTGGTTTGTCAAAAATAAAGCAGAAATGTAAAATCTTTTTGGATTTTGAATTAAAGCTTCTAGACTAGAAAATGAAATGCAGAAATAAAATGCAGTAAATGTAAACTATTTACAAACATATTTTTTTGGTGAGTGTGTTAGGGAATCATATCAGCTATCCGACAAGTCACAAGTACCGTTAAGCTTTAATTACATACTCAGAATTAAACAATTCACTTAGATTGTCGATATACTGATCCACTTAAATTTTCACACACATTTCAATCTGTTCAGGATACGGATTAAGTATTTTAGTGACTTAAACTTATACATGTGTCCCACCTCTTGAATATACTCCCGTATCCAGATCCCAATATTCAGTCTTACATGTGAGTATACCACAGATGATATCTGTAAGGGGTTAAATTGCGAGACCGTGAGAGCTCAGGTCAGAACTTCCGTTCAGCAGAGAGATGACGGTTCGACTTTAGGTGGGTCCCCTTTAGAGGATCTTTTTTACAACAGCATTGATTAGCAATTTTATTGTCTCATCATTTTATGCTGAGCGCGGCGCTATATTTCAAGCAAGCAGTAAAGTATTCTCCGGGGACTAGGCCATTGCTTCCGCAAAATCAGAAGTCCCGGGATAATACCCCAGATATCACTGAGTATAAAGACCTAGTATCTCAGAAAGAGGGATCTTTCAAACGAGATTCAGGGGTTACCTATATATCCAAGTAGTATTCCCCACGAAATAAGTAAGTAAAGATTTAGGTTTATATCTCGAACAAACCTACTAAATGTGTAAAAACCTATCGGCATATCATCAGCGAGACTGTTTAAGACTTGTTATACTTTCCATATCTTTAGCGTACTGTAACCGTCAAGCCGATTTACTATCATTTTCCCTTTTTACACAAGCTCTTTTCTGGTTTTCTATTGTTTTTGGATTTTGAAAAATATCTCATGTTTTTTTATTTTTGAAATTTTTTACTGTTTTTGTATTTTCTAAAAATAATACCCTACTCCCCCTAAATACCAAAACAAGTAAAAAATCGACAAACCATTGCAGATTGCTTCTCAACATCATCTACAATGTCTCCTTCATCAACGCCAAGAATCTCCTCCAACACCGATAAAAGCTTCATACCGTTCAATTTTAACAAGTATTGAAAACGAGTTTTATCAAACGCTTTGGTGTGTAAATCAGCTTTTTGATCGTCAGTGTGGATTTTCTCAATTCGTATCAACTTCTTCTCGAAACAATCTCGGATGAAGTGATGACGAATTTCAATGTGTTTGGTTTTAACGTGATGTACTGGATTTTTAGTAATGTTTATCGCTGCCTCATTATCAACAAAGATAGGGGTGTTAAGAAATTGCAAACCGTAGTTGCGCATCTGTTGCTGGATCCATAAGATCTGAGAGCAGCAACTGCTAGCAGATACATACTCAGCTTCACATGTGGACAAAGCTACAGAGGTCTGCTTTTTGCATTGCCAGGTGACCAATCGTGGTCCGAAAAACTGGCAACCCGCTGTTGTTGATTTAGCATTAACTTTGCAGCATCCGAAATCAGAATCGGAATACCCTTCGAGCATGAAATCGCCTTCTCTTGGATACCACAACCCCAATGATGGAGTTCCTTTCAGGCAGCGTAATATCTGTTTCACAATCACCATATGCGAAGCTCTTGGGTTAGATTGAAATCTCACCCATCGATGACATTTCAAATTTCTACTTCATAACTTGTTCAAAATCTTTGCACAGATTCTCATTTGTTGACCCAAATATGATGTCATCCACGTATATCCGAACGATCAGAAGATGTCCGTCGACCTCTTTGATGAAGAGAGTGGCATCCACTTTTCCACGGATGAAGCTGTTGGCAAGCAGGTGTTGAGACAATGTCCCTTACCAAGCTCTCGGGGCCTGGTGTAAACCATACAGCGCTTTGTCTAGCAAGTAGACCTTGTGGCTGACCGACATATACCTCCTCTTTTACCTTCCCGTAGAGAAACGCCAATTTAACATCTAGCTGATAAACTTTGAAATTTTTCCTAGATGCAAATGCTAGGAAGATTCTGATTGCTTCAAGTCTAGCAACTGGAGCATACACTTCGGCGAAATCTATACCCTCCTGCTGACTGAAACCTTGGACTACGAGTCGAGCTTTGTTACGAACAACAACCCCTCTATCGTCTCTCTTACATTTGAACACCCACTTGGTGTTTATCTTCCTCTGACCATCAGGCAAGTCTACTAACTTCCACACACCTAACTTCTCAAACTGAGTCAGCTCCTCTTGCATAGCATTGACCCAAGAAACTTCAGTTAGCGCCTCTTTGTATGTTCGATGTTCGATCTGCGAAATAAAACAACTTAGTGAAAACTCAGTTTGTAAAGGAGCAACTGTAGAATAAAAGCAAGTAAGGCCTTGGTCAATTTGTCGTCTAGTGCGAACGCCTAACTGCAATTCTCCAATAATCAACTCCTCTGGATGGTATGAAAGAGTTCTCGGCATCACCTCGCCTGGAACATCTACCTTGCCTTCCAAATTTGTGACATTCTGATTTGCACCTTGTTCATCGACTGGAATTGTTTGACTTGAAGTCTGGATCTGCTCCCCCTCAGAATCTGAATCACCATGATAAAAAATCGGTCTATCATCAGATTCTAGATTATCATTGACTGCCGTCTGATTATCAAGAGCATGTTCTGAAGATTGTTGAATATCATCCTGTTCTCCAGCATTACTAGGACCTGCTTCATCATTATTCAAAGCTTGTCGTTGACGAATATAAGTTTCCGCTGGGAATCTTTCCTGCGATTCTTCATACTCTCTCAGAATATCTAACTCATCAAAGAAATCTTCTTCTTCTTCAATGTCAAACGAATCCCATAAAGTATCGTAATTAAAACGCCATGAGTCACCGGGATTCTGAGGCGGCATAGTATACCCCTGACACTCAACATTGTGTGCTTCAATAATCCGCTTCAAGCTTGGAACAAAGACTCGTTTCAATGGACTTGAGTAGCCCACAAAAATTCCTTCAATGCTCTTTGCACCAAATTTTCCAAAAGGCTCTAGAACAGTGCAGGGAGACCCAAACGGTTCAAGATACTTCAGATTTGGTTTGCGGTTATTGATCAACTCAAAGCGTGTCTTGTTGAATTTCTTGACAGTGAGAACCTGGTTGAGTGTATAGCAAGCGGCTGACACTGCTTCTGCCCAAAAATTAACTGGTAATTTCGAATCAGCAAGCATCGTCCTGGCCGTTTCAATTAGCGTCCTGTTCTTTCTTTCAGCTACTCCATTCTGCTGCGGAGTATAAGGCGCGCTAAATTCATGCAATATACCTCTTTCATCACAATACTCTTCCATCTTGATATTCTTGAACTCAGTACCATTATTACTTCTGATTCTTTTGATACGCCTTTGGTACAGGTTTTCAATTTTTCTGAACAATGTCATCAAACTATCAAACGTCTCATCTTTCGACTTCAGAAATGAAACCCATGAAAACCTTGAAAAATCATCCGTAACAACCAAACAATAGCTATCACCAGTGATGCTTTTGACGTTCACTGGACCAAAAAGATCCATATGAAGTCTCTCTAAAGGTCTTGAGACTGAGTTGACTTTCTTTTAAGGATGTGATTTCTTCTTTTGATTGCCTTTGACGCAGCTAATGCACTCCCCTTCAAGATGAAAACCTTTCACATGAACACCAGTAACTAAATCGTTATGCACCAGGTGATTCATTTTTCGTAAGTGAATATGGCCCATCTTTCGATGCCATAAATGTGACTCTTTTTCCGTTGCTCTTGACACAAAACAGTGAGCCTGACCCGTGGTAGTAGTAGTAGCTACGCTCATGTCCAACACGTACAGATCATTCACTCTAGGTGCCCTCATAATAATCCACTCTTCGGGAACAACAAATCCTGGTTTCAAGATCAAACATTCTTTGTCTGTAAAGTGAGTGGTATACATTCAATTACAAATCTGAGAAATACTCAGAAGATTATTCTCAAGCTCGGTGATGTAATTCACTCTTTCAAACGTAACAATCCCATTGGATAACGTTCCTTCACCAACTATTCTACCACCTTGATTGCCTGCAAAACCTACATAACCTCCATTGAAATTTCTAACATCGTACAGCAGGGCTGTTTTCCCTGTCATGTGCCGAGAAGCTCCACTATCCATAATCCATCGCGAAACGGATCTTGGAAGCTCCTGCACGTATCACAAATGTTTAGTGAGATTTTGATGCTACCCAAGCCTCTTTTGACTCGGGTAACTCGACATTGATGATTGTTTTTGCAGTGTAAAGTGGCGGAAAGTTTTTGTTATTTATCTTTAAACTTTCTTCTGATCCAACCTCAACCTTTTTGTACAAGAAAAACTCATCTTTCTTAGGTTGACCGGTTGGTTGACCTTTCTTTGGAACATTCTTCTTCTCTGGTGGAGTAGAAGATTGTTTTTCCAATTGTTCATAAGAATCCAAATGAACATCTATCTTTACCGGAGTGGTAGAAGACGATTGTTTTTCCTTCTCAGAAACCTTTGGTTTAGATGAACTTTCTTTCTTGTCCCCAGTTTTTGGCTTCCATGTTTGTTGAGACGAAGCAACCCGTTTGTAAACTTTGTCATTTTTAGTTACCACATTTTTAACAGGTTCAGTTTTGACTTTGGTGTTGTCATTTTTCAAAACCTTTTTCTCAACAACCAATGGAGCTTTTCCTTTTACATCAACTTTCTTTTTCTGAATCTCAACAACTTCAGTCTTAGGCTTAACATTGGTGCATTTTCGTGCAATATGCCTAACTTTGTTGCATCTGAAGCATGTACGAGTATCAATTACTTGACTTGTGCCTTCAGACTGAGGCTGTGAGGCCTTCTTCTCAAAGAACTCTTTCTTTGATTTTGAGAAAATCTCAGATTCTTCATCAGAAAGTGAACTTGAACTGTTCACAAACACCTTTTTCTCAGCAAACCTTCTGTTTTGAACATTTTTCCTTTGATAATTCTTACCACCCTGATAACCACCCGACCATCTGTTTTGATTGTTATTATAAAAATGTGGTGGAACAACAGGCTTCTTGTAGTAAGCTTTATCTTTTTCAAAATTTAGTTATCTTTTTGCATTTCTCAAACCTTCAATTTCAGACAGATCAATTTCAACCAATTTGAACACATTTGTCAATTTAGCAACATTAACATTCTCCAGTGGAAACTCAGAATCCGAATACAACTTATCCGATCCCGACATCTTGTACATGACAAGAGTAGGTTCTTCATTTAAGTTGTTCTTGGATTTTGGTTTCGGAATGTAATTGTTCAGAAAACATTCTTCATCCTCAACTGAATCACTATCAGACTTCAAAACACTTTCTGCCATGCCTTTCACAATCTCAGTTTGAACACTATCATCAGATGAAGAAAATGTAACATCAATTGACTCTGGAAGTTTTATTTCATTTGTTTCATCTTCATCATTAACCAACCTGGACTTTTTCTTTGAGAAATTGTTTAGCACTGGCGGTGGAACCTGATGATACCCAACCCCAGTTCCGTCCGAGTAAACATCTTCGCCTGCTTTGTTTTTCCCGATGGGTTTAGGAACAATGTGTTGCAAAACAAAGCTTGCGGAGTTGTAACTGGTTAATTTCAGATTGATACACTCATTCTCAATCTTAGCTTCTTCAAACTGAAGCTTCAATTTAGCAATCTCATCCAGTTGTTGGTTGATTTTCTCTTCTTTGTATCTAAGAACTACAGTTAAATGCTCATTTTCTTTATTGGTTTTACCGTTTCTTTCATAAGAATCTTTTACCGTTCGTTTTAGTTTGTCAAAATTTTCTGAAATTTTACGATTTTCAAGAACCAATTTTTCATTTTCTTTCTTAATTCTTTCTACTTCAATTTTATCATTTTCAATTTTCTCAGTTAAATTTTTAGCTCAATCATTTGAAGCTTTTAGCATTTTATCACGATCTAGAATCTGATCTTCAACCTTTCTGACTCTTGTTGTCAGTTCTTCAACCTTTGTATCACTAAGGTAAGTGAGTGTACTACAAAACTTGCAGTTTTTCATGCAACATTTGCAGTCACTATCACCTTTGACTTTCTTACCTGACTTACTTGTTGAAACATTTGGACTGACCTTGCTTTTAGACTCAGTTTCAGACTTAGAGTCTACCTCAAGTTCCTTTGCAGCAAGCACTTTGTCAGCCATCTTCCCCAAGTTTTCAGCATTGAATTCTTGTGAAGTATCAATAATCCCATCATCAATCTTCTTAGACTGCAACTCATTCTCTTTCTCTTTTTCTTTTTCTTTCTCTTCTCCACCTCCCCACCATTCTCTCTGTAATGCTTCTTCTTCTTCAGCAAATTCCTCAATGAAAGCTTCTATACTAAGAGTTTTCGTATCAATAGCAATGTTTCCTTAAGGATCAAGGTAACATTCTCTATCAGCATCCCATCTCTTTGCTCTCCTGGCTTCACTGAACACCTTAGATAATCTCATCATCTTGAATTCTGCTCTACCCTTTCTACTGAGGTATTTTTCTTCTTCAGTTCTGGTGTCTTTGTAAGGAACAATCTTTTCTGCTACAAAAACGTGTCCTACTGCATCTTCCTCTAATAGCAGTTCACTCCAATCAAAACCTTCATCATCATGAATAACAGCAAGAGCTCTTGATTTTTCTTTGGGGGCATCCTCAAGCTGCTTCATTCTGGGCGGTTCTGATTTATTTTGATGATAAATCGCTCTTTTGTAGCAATCCTCGCGGAATGGATTTGCAGTATCATCAGCAGGAGCGTTACGACATTCACGTTTGAAATGTCCTTTTTGTTTACACCTGAAGCACGTGACTTTTGATTTGTCAAAGCCAAGTTTTGTGGACGGCCCACCTATAGAATGTCTCCCAGTAATCTCCATGAATCGTTGCGCTCTCCGGACTGCACTGGCCATACACCACCTGATATCGATCAGTTCCATCTCTTCAGGATCTATTTGATCATAGTCCTCCTTAGTCAGGTTGGTGTTTCCAATCTTGCCCGCCACGAGGCTCTCGTACGATTCTAACACCGATGCTAAGAACACCATCTGTTGTTTTGCTGACTCTTCACTGAAATTTTGAGCATTCTTCAGATCCACAGCAATGTTACATTGGAACAGATTCTTTGATGCAGATTGGCTTGGAGTTGTTGAAGAAGATCCACTATGAAAACCACTGTGAGAAGTTTCTTGATTCACACTATTTGAACTCTCTGCAGAAAATGCTGTTCTTGGAGAACTAGTCTTTGGTAGATTTCCTCTGTAGTACAACTCCACATTCTGCTGATAAGATGAGTTGTTGACTTTGCTAGATTTCATGATCTCCAACTCGTGACTTTCCAGTCTTTCGATAAGCAGATCCACTGTCAACTCTTCAGACTTGATTGTATTCTTCAGCATTAATGCAAAGTATTGCCAATCTTGTTCATTCGGCAGCGAGTCGAACAGTTTGTCAACCAACTCTTCTTGAGTATATACAATTTTGTGTCTTGCCAGCTCCAACTTCAGATGCCCGAATCTCTCAATCATCTTGGAAACAGACTCGTTCTTTAAACAACCAAATAAATCAAACTCTTTTCTTAACAGTTTCTTTTTGTTTTTGACTATCTCAGCACTACATACACATTTTACCCTCAGTTTGTCCCAAAGATCTTTTGAATTCTCATATTCAATCAACGAAATTATGTCATCTCTCACAGACTGATGAATCAATGCGATGCACTTTTGTTCAGCAATATAACTTTCAATTTCATCAGTGTCTGTCAAACTTTCACCAAACCGTGTTCCTCTAACATAATCATTCTTTAAACTCTTCCAGCTCTGGTATGCAAACGCTTGAAGCCACTCGTCAAACCTTGTAGCCCACCGGTTGTAATCTTCAATCGCCATCAACTTGGGAGGTTTGTTATATGTACCATAAGCACTTTCCACACTTAAAGTATCGGACAGAGTTTTCTTTGCACTCGGTGTTGTTGTAGTTTCATTCGTGTTATTTGTTGTGCCATCTCCTGAACCACTGGTATAAACAAACACATCACAAAACGGATTCATGAACAAATCATCCATCTTTCAAGTACCTGAAACGATCAACAAACACTTAGAAAAATTCTTGGATTTTTGAACAACAGTAGTTTCAAACGGAATTAGTTCACACGGAATTGTGAACTTCAAACGAAATTACAGTTTACAAACAGAATTCCTTTCAAACGAAATTAGCTTGCAATCACACTTCAAACGAAATTACCAGATGATGTCTAATTCCGTGCGAAATTAGATTACTTCAAATGAAATTATATGCCTTGAAACGATATTACCAATTGTAGGTCCCCTTGATGTGTATGGATCTTCACAGAATTGTCAATCCAATCAAGAGTGCGGAATCCTCTTGATCAGAATATCACAGAAACAAGTAGAAGAACAGAAACACCAATTCACTTTCAAACCGGGTTTCTGTTGATTATCCAAACAAACGTTTTACAATCAATCAAACCCTAACCACACTAATTTCGTCCAAGCACTAAAGTCTCTCACGAAATTCTCACACAAACTGTTTTGGCTGATTAACCTAAACCCTAAAGCCTAACCTTGTTTATATAACACAAGGTTTGCTACTTGGGCTTGGTTAAACATGATGGACTGCGAATTGGACAGGCCCAATTCGCCCCCACACACCCAATTCGTTGGGTTTGGTTAGCCCAAACATTACAACTAACTATTACAAAGCTAAACCCGCTAACTGTTTATCGTTTATCTAATTACAAGATATCCAAAGACCAAATCTAAGGTGTTGTCACAAACATGCACCAACAAAATCCCCCTTGACAATAGCTTCATAAAATAACTTTGTCTTCAGTCATCTTGCAGTCTTCATGTAGTCATGCACTGTCTTTGGTCTTTGGATAGCTTCAGCTTCAATAGCTTCTGTCAGCAACAGACTCCCCCTAAGCTGATGCATCCAATCACCAAATCTTCAAAAACTTTAGCGTTTGAGTAAACTCCAGTTCAGCATTTGAATAGCAATCTTCAAACTCTTCAACTTTGTCTGCAATGTAGAAAGGAGGTTCTACCATGCATCCAATCAAACTCTCATCTTCACAGCAACTCAGCAACACAGCAACTTCTCAGCAACACACTGCTTCAATCTGTTTACTATAAAACAAACATCTTGAGAAACCATAAGAATTTTTCAACATAAGTTAAACAAATTATTATTATTCAAGAGATAGTTAAACTGTACCACAGATTAAGCATTTTCAATTTCATCACCAACACGCAAAATTTTTTTAAACACACACCCTATAACCCGCATGATTTAAAATTTTGAACTCACTTTCTAACACCGTCTCCCCCTATCAGTAACAATTCCTCCAAGAATAACAATTTTCCGTACGTTAAGAATTTTAAACAGAAAAAAAAAACACTATTTTTGGATTTTTATATTTTCTGAAAACAAGTAAATAACAAAAGCAATGAACACTCTATTTTTGTGAGAATCACTGGTAAGAAGATCATATTAGCACAATCACACTGTTTCACACAATTAGATAATTCTGTATTTAATTTTTCGTGAAAAGCAGTCCAAGACGATTACCAGTATGTTTGTCCACTTAAACAAAATGCATGAACATTTCAAGTACCATTACCGTATGATACGTTAAGGTAATTTTATTACTGATATATTAGTGTGTCCCACTTCAGGATATACCCCCGCGATCAAGGTATGCACAGAGATTCATCGTAGTAGGTGAGTATACTGATGCCATCCTTTAAGATATCCTGACAGTGCCTAGGTCTGCATATAATCTGTTTTATCATGTTTTGATTGCTTAACAATGAACACCCAAATAAATACTAATCAAATCCTGGAAATATAAACAACACACTCTATCATGCAAGTATCTTCCCTACCACATATTTCACAAGTCCAATCCAGATTTCTGAAATCTTAACTGGGAATAGGTTGAGAAGAGAACAGAATAGATCTTTAGCAGAGATGGTATAATATACAGATCAAATGAGTTTTTCTCAGTTTGATATAGGTTTCTTTGGTTTCATTTGGGCACTTGAGGGCCTCTTTCGGGTGTATTAGATCTATAGCACGACAACGTACAGCTAGGTCAGCATGTATCTGGATGCAGCAGAAGCTGTCGTTGCCTAGCACCTCCAGGTCAGCATATATCTGGATGCAGCAGAGGAGGTACACGACTTTTTTCAGAGAAGATTTCAGAATCAGATCAAAATTGTGTGTATCGGGACAACATACAGACATTCAAATAGAAATGAGCTAATTCCAAGTGACTTTCTTTCCTGGAGTCATGTACAATTTTAGTTCTGAACAGAAGGACAGTCAAGATATCCCCAGATGAAATAACAGTATAAAGACCCAAAACTTCAGATTTTGGCAATCTATCAACGCAAGATTTAAGGTCATTAAACCATACACCACTGATGTGTTCCCCACTCATACTCAGTTTATTTAAGTTTATATCACTTTGGTAAGTTGATTATTTTATGCTTTTGCCTACTGGTACATCATATGATGAAGCTGCTATCACACTTAAGCAATTTAATTTAGTTTCAGTGTGACAGTCTAACGTGCTGATATACTATCATTTCTCCTTTTTCACACAGTGATAACTCATTTTTAATTTTCTATTTTTTTTATGATTTTGATTTTTCAATGTTTTTGTATTTTTTATTTTTAAGAAAAGCAGAAAACTATTTACAAAATTCTTATGAAAAACCAGTTATTCAGGATTCCTCATCCCGTTGAGTTCGACTAAATGTTCAAAGCGAGCCCTGTCAAAAGCTTTAGTATAAAGATCTGCCAGGTTATCTAGTGTGTCGACTCAGCACTTTGAACTTCAATTTAAATCAATCAATATAAATATATCAACAATCTCACATCCCCCTTCATGTGCCTAGAGCAGCCACTATCAACATAAGTTGATAATCCTCCTTAGCAGCTCCTGCACACACCAACTAAGAAATTAGTTAGATTGGGGGACCCAAGCCTTAATGGTCTTGGGTCGTCCAAATTCACTAACTACTGGAACATCCATCCAATATCCATTACTCCTAACTGGAGTCTTGGATCTCAGACCTGTTGATGGAATTTGATTTTGATTTCCACTAGGTCTATGGTCCTGAGGGTTCCTATACGTGTTTGGACTATTTGACCTTTGAAAATTTTGATTTTGATATCTTGAATTTTGATTCCAAGAAGCATTATTGTTGTAATTTCTAAAGCCATTGTTATAAAAAGTTCGACCACCATCATTTTGGTATCGATTTTGATATTGACCTTGACTTCTGAAATTATTAGCATTATAATTGTTTATTCTTGGTGAACTGCTTCTAGGTCTCTCAAATCTGCCTGGTGGAGATCTAGGCTGAAATCTTGGTTGATTTCTTTGAAAACGAGGAACTTGTGGAGTTCCTTTTTCAGCCTTATCTACACCAACAGCAACATTTTCTGGTTGCTTAGAAGCAGATTTCTTTGGAGAATTTGCCACTTTCTCCTCATTATCACCTTTCTTCTCAGGTGATTTCTCTTTCTTTCTCTCACTCACTTGTGCTTCACACTTTTTGTTAGGACAGCAGCTAGCTACATGTCCCTTGGTGTGACATTTAAAGCACGATCTCTTTTTCGAAGACTTCTTCTCAGAAGCCTTTGAACTAGATTCAGGATTTTCTTCTGATGATGCCTTAGAAGGATTTGGTTCAGTTTGCTTAGTTTCAGAATTTTCTATGTTCTTGTTTTTAGCAAACTCTATATTAGATTCATTTTCAATAACAGCTGTTTCGTTTTTCATGTCACTTCCTTGAACAAAATTAACCTTTTTAACAAAAGTTGGATTGTTATTTTTAGGATGCGATGTATTCTTTTTCAAAACATGTTTGCTGTTATTATCCTTCTTAGCATCAGCATTCTCAAAAACATTTCCTTGACGTGACGTGGAACTACTTGGTGATGTTGACCCAAAGTCCATGAGCTCATCTTCATCAGGCAAGAAAGAATAGTCATGACTAACAGGAGGTGGAACTTCATTGAAACCATGAAATCCCACACTGGTTTTGTCATTACTTTTCTTCAAGCCACCCATCATATGTTTCATAACAAAAGTAGAGTCCCTTAATTGACCTAATTTCTTTTCAAGTTCAACAATTTTGAGTTGTGCATCTGACAACTCTTTGCATTTTTCAGAAATCTCTTTTGTTTTCTCTGCCATCATTTCATGAGCTAAGTCTATGACCTGAAGTTTTTCGTTTAGTTTGCAGGTTAATGAGTCAATTTTACTTTCATAACCTTTTATCTTCTTCAAGTATGACGATTCGTTTCTTTTAGCAAAAAAGTTTGCTTCTTTTATGTTAGACATCTCGCTCACCAGACTTTGGTTTTGTGTTGACAACCTGTCAAGCTCACCCTGTAGTTCACGACATTTTAAACACACAAATTTAGACTTTACCTCTCCTGTTTGTTTGTCAAGATTGGCCATTAGAGCCGCAAGCTGAGCTTCCATTCTTTTATACTTAGCATCCTTTTCTTCAGCTTCCCGTTCCTGGTCAGACTTTTGCTTTTCTTCTTCAGCAACTGTTGTCTGATCAACCTTCTTTTCTTCAGCTTTATTCTCTATCTTCACCTCAGCCTCAGCATCCACTTTTGTTTCAGCATCTCCCACAGTAGTTTCACCATCCTCAACTGGAGTTATCTCTGCCATGAATGCCTGAGTGACATTGTCATCATTTTCCAAGTGAATACTCCAGTCATATGAACCTTCTCTAGCAGTAGAGATCAGCGCTCTCGAGTTAGAATTGTTTGATGCATTCCTGTTATTTGAACTCTGACTCGAAGTCTCCTGCTTTTGTTTTTGACACTCCCTAGCGAAATGCCCATAACTTTGACAGTTAAAGCACCTCACTTTGGTCTTGTCAAAACCAACAGTCTTTCCTATAAACTTCCTTCCCGTTCGGTTCATAAACCTCTTCACTCGTCTAGTAATCATGGCCATTTGCCACTGCAAATCCATATCTTCAAGATCATCAGGGTCAATCTGATCGTAATCTTCATCTAAAGTGGCAGGATCAGATATCTTCCCCTGAATGTAGTTCTCATAGGAAGCAACAAATGAAGCAAGTAGAGCCAGATGCTCTTCAGCAGACTTCACACTCATTGGCATTGACTTAACACCACTACTCTGCTTAGAAGCTGATGTTTTCTTGGTTCCTGTTGATCCTCCTGAAGCAGCTACAAAACACACATCACCATCTTCATTCACTGTGACCTGCTCATTCTCACACGAAAGAAAAGCAGTAGCAGAGTCGCTAGAAGCGTTGTGAGATGAAGAAGGTGCAAGCCCATTGTAAATAGTTGGATCTTGAACCTGATCATATCCAGTATCTTTCTTCTTCATACTGAGCTCATAAGCTCTCAGCTTGCCAACTACTTCTTCAAGCTCTTTTGTCTCATAATCTGCTTCTCCCTTGATCATGAGAGTGTAGATATCCCACTTGGTAGGTAAGGCATCGAGCAGCTTGTCATTCTTTTCAACGTCAGTATAGCACTCTATCTCATAATTATCCATTTCCGACATCAGATGGTAGTATCGAGTGATGATGTCCTCAAGTGACTCATGTTTCATGAACTTGAAAACAACAAACTGCTTCTTCAGAAGATCTACTTTGTTTTTCTTAACATCTTCATTTCCAGCATATCTTTTCTCTAATGCATCCCACATATCCTTTGAGTTTGTGTACTTCTTGAAAGTATGCTTGATGCTGTCAGGTAAAGACATTTTGATTGCAGCCAAGGCTCTCTTTTCAGCCTCATACATCTTTTTATCAGCATCTTCCATGTTCACATAGGCAGTTCTACATGGTCTGCCCTCAAAGTCATGTGTAGGGTTTGTGTACCCATCTTCAATACAAATCCACATTCGTGTGTCTTGATATTCAATGAAGGATTGAAAACGATCCTTCCATGTCAAATAATTCTCCACCTTCATCATCTTAGGTGGTTTGTTGGTAGTGCCAACCTCATGCTCCATATTCAAAAGCTTATTCAAAGTAGACATGTTCGACATTTTAAACGTTGCAGACTGTTAAAACCGTACAAAATATCTCCGAAAACAATGGTTACCAAATTACACCGTTAGAATCGTCTCGAAAAGACGAATCCAATGATATCTAATGTCGAAAACCGAATTCGGGATTTTCCAGTTTTTTTTTCCCTAAAAATGCAAGTAATCTAACGGTGCAGACGGTTCTGTCAAACGAGCTACGGATCAATTTCTAAATGCAAAACACTGAAATTTTATCGACGTTTGCCAACTAATATTCCACCACTTTAAATTCGCTATTAATTTCGCTCAAACAGGTCAATTTCGCTGGTCAGTATTCCTCTGTTAAATTCGCTGGTTAGTCAGCTAAGTTCGCTGATCAATTTCCCTGCTAATTCGCTGGTCAATTTCGCCGGGTATTTCGCTATTACGACGACTTGTAAAGTCCCCAAAAACCGTAGTAATTTCGCTGTGGATAATTACCCGGTTACCAAAGTCGCCTTTGGATTTTAGGTTCGCCGGATCAAACAATTTCGCTAATTTCGCTGATCAGTCTGCGAATTTGGTAAATTCGTCAATAGTCAAATTCGCTGGTCCTTGTAAAATCGGAAACTCAATCTGATCAAAAATTCTGAAGATTTTTCTGATTCTCCTAACACTTTCTTGCAGAATCGAAATAGCAAAATATCAGTAATTTTTCGAAAACAGTATGATGAACACGAAGAAAAATCTTCGAATTCCAGCCAAATACTCTTCAAAAAATAACCAACTACTGTCCTGAAAACCTGCAAATCAGCAATCAAACAAACAAACTGATCAAACACTAACAAATTCGTAGAAAATTTATCAGAACTCAAAAATTTCGAAACCCTAATTTCAGGTTTCAACAATTTCGAAATTTTTCACCCAAATCTGTCAAGCACAATTCTGAACCAAGCCTTCAAGAGCCTAATGCTCTGATACCAATTGTAGGTCCCCTTGATGTGTATGGATCTTCACAGAATTGTCAATCCAATCAAGAGTGCAGAATCCTCTTGATCAGAATATCACAGAAACAAGTAGAAGAACAGAAACACCAATTCACTTTCAAACCGGGTTTCTATTGATTATCCAAACAAACGTTTTACAATCAATCAAACCCTAACCACACTAATTTCGTCCAAGCACTAAAGTCTCTCACGAAATTCTCACACAAACTGTTTTGGCTGATTAACCTAAACCCTAAAGCCTAACCTTGTTTATATAACACAAGGTTTGCTACTTGGGCTTGGTTAAACATGATGGACTGCGAATTGGACAGGCCTAATTCGCCCCCACACACCCAATTCGTTGGGTTTGGTTAGCCCAAACATTACAACTAACTATTACAAAGCTAAACCCGCTAACTGTTTATCGTTTATCTAATTACAAGATATCTAAAGACCAAATCTAAGCTGTTGTCACAAACATGCACCAACACCAAACGGGATCTAATTCCGTGTGGAATTAGTTCAAGTTCAAGCGAGATTAAGTTTCTGTCAAGCGGAATTAGTCACAAAGTATAATTCCGTGCGGAATTACACCAGAATTTTCAAGCGAAATTATTTGTTCGTTCAAGCGAAATTAATTCTTAGGCCCATTTTTGTCACTTTTACTTCGAAATTTGATCTTAAACTTTCAAGGGTTTGTTAAAAATGTATTTCGCTTATGATATGTGAAAATCAAGCCATTTTGTCCGTTAAATCTTGTTCAAATCAGAAAAGAATGAGTAGAAGTGAGAGAATCGGCTGAAATCAAGCTGAATTGGTATGAACTCCTCGTCCTGAGCTCTGATACGACTTGTTGGATCGTACGGTGACCCTAACGAGTCAATCTGAGTAGTTCATCATCCAATACAAAGGCGGAATCAATGTAAATGATGTCAACACAACTTGTTCCTTTCTAATTATCTTCTTATTGATTTCCTCTGAGCTTTTTACAAACAAATCTGACAAAAAATTGGCAGCACCTCAGCTCTCACACAGTAATTTCGTGTCAAATGAATCAAGGGCATCAGGTATATATAGGGTTGCAAATTCCGCATGAACTGACTGAAGCGAAATTACCTGTTCACACGAAATCAGTAATTCCGTGCGGAATTAAGTAATTCCATATGAAACATCTAATTTCGCTTGAAATGATATTTAGATCATTTCATGTGAAATTACCCTACAACACTGTTTTCTTGATTTCCATGCCCTGATCTATACAATACAATACAATACAATACAATACAATACAATACAATACAATACAATACAATACAATACAATACAATACAATACAATACAATACAATACAATACAATACAATACAATACAATACAATACAATACAATACAATACAATACAATACAATACAAGACTCATTAAAGACGAAGTTAACAGACATCAGTGCACCAACACATGTATCTAAGGGTTACATAATTACAATGCAAGTTTCTAAACGGCCTCTAGGGGTCGTTTGCTCGTTTTACCCATTAAGGGCATTTCGGTCAATTCTAGTCTCTTATTTTACGACGAAAGACTCTCACAATCATTTGACCAAAATAGCACTTTTAGCTACAATATAATAATGCGTATATGTCCCGGTCAACATATCGACCCGTTTCATTTTTATACCTTGCATTTATTAGCCGCTAATCCAAAGCGACGCAATTATTCAATTTTTTTTTGTTAACCAAGGTTTTTCATCATTTTATATGTCCCGTATTATTTCGTGTCGGAAACATATTTCGGATATAGCATTTTATCGTATTTACGATCTATGAATAAATACATGTCTAAAAAAAGAGTGTAAGCTTTTCACTTACCTTGAATTCCGATTATGCTTTTCTTCTCGTACTTGATTCGTTTGACCACTTCTTTCCCAAGCCTCCACCTAGCTCGTTAAGTATGGAACTATTGTCAACATTTACAAGGCGGTTAGATTAGTCATTAACAATCACGACTATTCCACCTTACTTTTTTTCTATGTCGAAACTACTATTCGACTTCCTCAGTAGTTAGCTTAACTTATCATAAGTTAACTATTTTCGATCACATGGTTTACACAATTAGGTCTAAATCAACATTATATTTAGAACTCTTATCGTTTCATATTTCGCATAATTTGCCATATCATTCAAATGTGCGTTTCACTCGAAATTTCAACATTTTAGCTTTCATTTAGGCATGTTTATATCACTGAAAATAGACTGTTTTTTGTGACCTGTTTAACCTGTTTACAAGTCTTCAAAATTATGATTTTTTTATGTGACGTACCGCTCGGAGGGTTAGGACTTGTGTTAAAATTTCGAGATCTAACTCTTTACCAAAAATTTGTAAAAATTCATTTACTAAGCTGCAATCAGATTCGTCACTTCTGACTGCAGCTTACGAAAAAATTCATTTAAAATTCCTCGTTTATCCGATTGATGAAATTCCAATTGGAGGTTTTTGGAATTACCTGAAGTTACCTACAGTAAAAATTTGAAATCATAAATCAATCCTTAAATTGAGTTATGACATTCGTAATGGGCTGCAAATTCTGCCAGAAAACGCAGCCTGAACCTTCGATACTGAAAAATTCATAAAACATTCAATTTTCGTCGAAAAAATGCAATTCCAGTGGGGTTTTAAAGATATTCCCTGGAATTACATTTTAGACTCAAGAAACATATGTTTTTGTCAAGTTTTGTCCACGTTACAGCTAATACAAGTCAGCTGTAAATTCTGATCAGAAGCTGTGTGAATTCAGCTTTCAATCAAAACACGCTTATGACATTATAGCACTGTTTTTAGCGATCAAAAACCCTAAAAACATCGCATACACGAATTTAGCATCATCAAATATGAATTTACTTCATGGGACTCAAATTGCACTAGAATAACTATCAAAATCCTAGTGTTCAACATGTTCCACAAAAACCCACTAATCACCTTCAATGGTGTTCATGGAATTTACTAGAATTAAGCATGATATCAACATATACTTGTCTAGGGTTTACTCCTAGACACTATATTGTTCCTATTCCATCCATATAACAAATATGCAACCATAAATTTTGAATTCTCTAAGTTTACTCAGAAATTCAACTAGAGATTTCCCATAGAATTCACATACCTTATGACTCCTTTTTTAGTGGAGATCACTATTTCGTGCTCGGATTTTGATTTGGAACTGAATTTGATCTTCAATTTGGGGAAATTAACATGAACTAGGGTTTGGTTGGGAGCCTGATGTCGCCCCTGTGTTCCTGTACGACCAGACACACCTAAGTGTGTGTTTGGTGTGGGTTATTTTGATTTTAATCATTCAAGTTTCTAACTTTACAACTTAGGCCCCCTAAATTTTTGTTTTATTTATAATTTAGGGGTTTCCATCCATGGTTTATAAAGGCTTACTAGTCCATGCTTCTTTATTGTTTTTAAACTAATAATTAACTAGGTTAATTACCCCTAGTTAACTTAGTGAGTCCCGGGAGTTCTAACCCGTTTATTTTAAGTTCCGTCAACTCGGTCCTTTTATCCATTTTATTTCTCGAAAGTTCTTATCCGCTTTTTAATTAATATTAGGATTATTTATTTAAATGCTAATATTTACAGGGTTACTTTACCACTAACGGTACTTTACCCGTCTTTTAGTATTAACGGGGTTTGATTACCAAACCCGTTTTCGGGGTGTTACAGGGCCCACCGTAAATCGGGGTGTGACATTAACTTGTGGTTGGGGGGAGATGCCTGTCGAGTTTGGCAGAGTTTGTTGCATCTGCTCCATTTACCCTACTCTTAGAACCCGACAACGAGATTAGACCTATTGCAGTAGGAACTATATGGAGGCATTTGGTTTCCAAGGTTGCTATGAAGGGTGTTGGTAAAGAAATGAACAAGTACCTTTTTTTATTTTCAGTTTGGGGTCGGTGTGTCTGGTGGTGCGGAGGCCATTTTACAGAGCGTTAACAGCGTTTTAAACGAACGTCACACTGATGTGTCTCTGACAATGCTCACTGTAGATTTTACTAATGCATTTAATCCAGTGGATAGATTAGCCTTACTTCACGAGGTCAGGATGAGGTTCCATTCTAGTTCTTTTTGGGAAGAATTTCTATATGGGTAATCAGCAAGATTTTATCTTGGAGATGGGCACGTCTAGTCCACCACTTGGGTTCAACAACGGGACCCATTGAGACCACTTCTTTTCACTCTTGTTTTGCACCCCCCTTGTACATTATATTTGAGACAAAGGCAAGCTTCTTCTTCATGCTTGATATCTTGATGATGGGACTGAAATTAGAGATTCAGAAGAGGTAGCTAGAGTGTTAGATATCATCAAGCTGGCAGGTCCAACATTGGGTCATGAACTAAATATTAAGAAAACTGAGTTATTTTAGCCTTCTTGTGATGTATTTAGTTTTATCCACATTTCTATAAAAGTTTTGTTCGAACATGTCAAATATAATTGATTTTTTTCTTTATACCTAAACGATATCGTCCACACAACATCGGTACCGGTACCTGTATTCATTTTTATAGTTTTCTCGACGTTCCGGTATTAATTTCACTAAAAACAGAGTTGTATTTGCAATAGCGTATTTTTTTGTATCATAAGCTATATCGAGTGCTTGAGTGATGGTTATGTACCTATACCGTGACAAACCGAACCAACACTGACGAACAACGTCGCTACAATATTCCTTCTAATGGTTTTCGGTTGGTGTAAAACCCATGTCAATTGTTATACCAAGTGTTGGTATCATACCGGTACTATAACAAACCAAACCGATACCGGGCAAAAGCCTGTCATGTAGCGCAATAGACCGCCACAATGTATCAATACTCTTTTGGGCATAGGACTATATTTTTTTGCCTCGTTCTAAGGTTCTTTTTCCGCCACTACGCACAAGAACGTCTACTATTACAAAACAAGAGGACAACAATAACCGATGCTAAACAAAAAAAGATGAGACACTCAACCAATAAAATAGGAAACTACCTCTTTAGAACTAGAACTCCGTTGCTGACTTAAAGATGAGACACTCAACCAATAAAATAGGAAACTGCCTCCTTAGACTAGAACTCCTTTGCTGACTTAGTAATCTTCTAGTAGGCTCTTACTTTTCCAAATTCAAACATAATCATAACATTTCCTCAATGGAGGCTTAACGTTTGCGAAATACAAACATTTTTTTTTTTTTTTTGAACGGCCAACGAAACTTTATTAATCACAATGCTAACAAGAAGCTAGCAAAAATAAATCCGAGCAATACAAGACAATCCGAAACAAACAATCCACAATAAAAGCAAAACACAACTATCCCATTTTTGTCGTATCGAATCTCCCCCTAGAGTCCCAAGTCATATCCGACATCTTCCCTCGGTTTGCGAAATACAAACATAATCACAATATTTCAAAATGGTATTCAAGAATTTCCAAAATGGAAAAAGCCTCCTAAACAAGTGTCACATTTAACTTAAGAGCACATCTTTTATCCCATGTAAAGAGTTGCGTTAGATAATGATTTCCTTTACTTTGTTACAAATCAGAACTCACCCCTAATCTTTAGGCAAGTTATGCTCGAAATAATGCAAAAGAGAAGCTAATATACATATGTTAACATCTTGTTACCAAAGGATTCTCGGACATATTTCTTCTTCCTGATCCAAACGGCAAAACTTCACATAATTTCCATGGTAATCCGATTTGCCGTTCAAAAACCTCTCCGTTTTTAACTCCAATGGTTAGTCTAGTTGTTGGGATCGCGGAGGATTGCCAAACATTCATATACCGTATTTAATAGAATTCTCACCGCAAAGCACGGAGGAATGCCACCAGTTAATACCTATTAAACAACTAGTCACATTAATAATGAAAACCGGTGAGACATTGAATATTGTTGATAAACTATTTATAAGGGTACAATATAAAAGTTACAAAGAACACTTATTCAAATCGTATCTTCTAACTATGGTAATGATACAATAATATTCTAAATAATATTTCCATGGTGGATGATACTCTGTATAATTTTGGGCCAAGCTAAGGCTAAGGGTTATGAGGGCATAGGATGGATAGGATGGGTCAGAATGGTGGATGATATGCTACACCACCCCCTTTAAGGAACCGCCATGATTCGTTTGGATTAAACCAGGATAACCATGTACATTTCTTTCCTTAATTAGTTAAATATATTTTACACAAAATAATTTTTTTTAAATGGAGATGATGACCACACCATATAAGATGATGGATTTGAATGATGGATGAGACTATGAGAGTGGGGTGACATGACGTTGACATGGAGGGTAATGGTGGTCTTCAAAGTCATAGTCATGACCACACTCTATAGCCTAATAGATATACAAGCACAAAAAATGTCCCAAAATCCTTTTTTGGGTCTCCCACTAGTTTTGATGTATAAGTTTTGTTAGTGTCAAAATTCAGAAAAAGACGTAACTGGTTTGAATATTTTTTTGTAACACGTTCCATTGACTTGTGATAAAGGATAAAAACAAATTTGACATTTGTTGTAACTGGTTTGAATATTTTTCCCAATGACAATAACTGAAGGTAGGGAAACAAATATATCGATGTCATGAAGATAAAAGTTTGAACACCTTTCGTTTATTTTAAACTTACATTCCTATTATCACAACACAACTTTGTATCTATATATAGGGAAATTATAGGAAAAATCTCATATTAGTTAAGAAAACTAAGAAACCCAAATGAATGGACCTCATTTTGCCACGTGTTACACCTTTGCAGACATGTTACATGTAACAACCAGAGGCTGCCACGTGTTACGTAACAACTTTTACTTTTTTAGAAAAAAACTGAAAGTCTGCAAAAACTGTTACACGTAACACGTGCCAGTCTTTGGTTGTTACACGTAACACAGTCTAAAAATGTGTAACATGTGGCAAAAAAAGGTTCATTCATTTGGGTTTCATAGTTTTCTTAACTAATATGGGTTTTCTTTCTATCCCTCCCCTATAAGATCAAGATCAAGGGAAAACCCTTTCGAGTTGTGAGAACTTAGAGAACTCGGTCTTCCTGTGCGAGTTTTTCTCCCATTTTTTTCACAACCCTGGATTAAAATGTTACAAGACACTGCTGTAAAAAAAAATAAAAAAAAAATTCGAAGTCGTGTTTTTCGGGCCCTTACATCAGCTGTAAAAAGCTGATGACATCACTTTTTACATCATTTACGGCTGCCGTAAATGAAAAAAAAAAACTAGTTTTTTTTTTTGGAAAAGTTGATATAAGCATGACATCACTTTTACATCATTTACGGCTGCCATAAATAAAAAAATATTTTTTTTTGGAAAAGTTGATTTTTTTAAAGATTGTTGGTAAAAAAATTTCTTTGAAAAAACCTTTCCTAAGGCCGAGTTCTCTATGTTCTCACAACTCGTATAACTTTTTAATTTTACCCTAACCCCTCCCCTATATATATATATATGTGTGTGTGTGGGTGGATGGGAAGGGTAAAATGAGAACCACCTTAAGTTGTGAGAACTATGCCTTCAAAAAGGTTTTTTTTTTTTTTTTTTTTAAAAAACCCTCTAAAATCTTAAAAAATTACTTGATCCAGCGAAAAATTAATCTCAAAAATCTTAAAAAAATTACTTGATCCAGCGAAAAATTAAAAAAATGTCACATGCAAAAATTTACATCGAGTGTATTAATTTTTATCGGCGATGTAAAAAATCGCAGTAAATAGAATTTACATCAAGCGTAACTACCGGCTCGACAATTTTTTTTGTTTCTTTATTTACACATGTGTTTATAACATTTTCATCTACATTTTTGCAAAACATGGTGGCCCAACTCGCGCGGGAAGTGAGAGTTTTCATGGTTCTCACAACTCGTGGTGGTTCTTAATTGAACCAAATTCTCTCTCACTATATATATATATGAGAATCATTACAGAACACTAATTATTGGGAGAAAAAAAGAACTCTAAATCACTAAATTTTGAGATTTAAGGTTTATATTTTTTAAATTTTATATTTCTTACATTCATTTGTTTATTACATAAACATAAAAAAAAACATATATTTTTATCTATACATAGCCTACGTACATGTAGGTAATTTAACCTACATATAACATACATATGTGTAGCCTACACATAACCTACACAGTGTAGTAGGTTATATAAAAACTGAAAATTTACATAATTTATTTTGAATTCTAGTGTGATAAACAATAAATCTTACATTAGTAAAACTTTCATTTACTTTTTAGGTATTTATATTTGAAAAAATGGGTAATTCATTTTGTTCTGCATATATATAAGGGAGGGTTGTCTTTTGAGAACACTAAATATTGCAAGAACCGTGAGAATGAATGAGAACGCCAATTAAAACCATTATTAATACAAACATCAATGTAACTAAAATACAACGTCAAACAAAAATTTACAACATCAAATAATTCATTTCTCCTCTTAAAATCACTCTTATTAAAATTTGTACACATGTGTAAATTTGTTAAATACAACAAATTTACACGTGTAAATGAGAAACTTACACATGTTTAATTTTTTAAAAATTTACTAATAAATGTAAATTTAATTTCTAACATTGTATTCGCATAATAATGATAATTGTAAAAGAAAATTTTGAATTTTAATTGTTTTTAACCAAGTTATCGCGATTTTTTCATTCGTTCTTAAGGTTCTCACAATATTTAACGTTCTCATTTACTAATGTGTGATTTTCTATTTTTTGTTGAACAAATGCGTGATTAGGTTTACGCATGTGTGATTCTGTTTGTTGTGCATGCGTGATTATATATGTTTGTTCATACGTGATTACGGTTTAAATTTTATAACATTCATAATTTACTCTTGTACGCTTCACACGTTAACGGCTATTCTACGTTAACTTTCCCCTATATATGTGTGTTTTTTTTGGGGGGGGGGGGGGGGTCAATGCGGAACACCAAAAAAGTGTGAACCGGGTAACCATGCATTTAACATGTTAAAAATTAAACTTAACATGTTAAAAATCAATTTTTTAAATTTTTTTTCGAAGCTTTTCAATATAAATACATTTAGAAGTCTTTCTAATAAATAAAAAAATCCAAAAACTAAAACATTCTTAAAATACAGTAAAAAAAGAGATTAAAAAATTACACAAATGATTGTTTTATCGTAATAGCTTCTACACATTTTTATATGCAAAAACTCGGGAATTCTTTTGATATAAAAATATTTATTTTGTAGTTTAAAATTGAAAAAAATACAATTTTCCCCGGTTCTCCACTTTTTTAGTGTCACCCATTGAATCTCACACTATATATGTATATATGTGTGTGAGTCTATAGGTTTAGGATGGTGTGAGAAACACTAGGCTAATTAAGAAACTTGAGAAACATTATGGACCACACATTTTTCTTAAGAAAAAAATTCAAAAAAGTAAAAGAAAATGATATATATAAATATATATATATCACATATATATATATATAGGGTAAGGTTCATGCGAGAACCACCCTTATTCCGAGAACCGCGAGAACCAATGTGAACACAAAATAAAATCTAAAAAAAAAATTAAAATAGCACTCAAAAAATTATTTTTTTAATATTTTTTTTTTAAAAAATCGCTATATTTTGTTACCATAAAAAAAACTTTTTTTTTTGAGTAACAGTTATCCATGCACATGTGCATATGTATCATTACTTCGACAAATTCGGTAATACGTTATTAGGAATAAACAATTGCACTTTAATTTAGAATACCATTCGTAATACACTACTTTCTACATTACCAATATTCAAAATGCACATGTGCATCATTAGGTATAACCATGATATAACGTGTTTTGGTACAAAAGGTTTGTGATTTTGAATGGAGAAGTAGGCCCATATACATGTTTTTTGGTTAGTTATATCTAGTGGTTGATGGTTTTGTTATAGTTGTCAATTTATGATGTAATATGTTGATTGGATGGTATAAATGGTGTTTACATACATGTAATAAAGTGAAAATATTGGTAATGGTATTGTATTATGGATGGTAGGAGGTAATGGTATTGTATTATGGATGGTAGGAGGTAATGGTAGTGTATTATGGATGGTATGATAGATGAAAGGGAAAGTGTATTCAAAATAGTGTACAAAAACACCTTATTTCATGTTGATACATATAGATGCACATGTGCATTTCTAATATTGGTAATGTAAAAAGTATTGTATTACATATGGTAGTGTAAATGAAAGTGCAATTGTCTAATAGTTGTAATGAATTACGGAATTTGTCAAAGAAATGACAAAAATGCACATGTGCATGTTTGTGTATTATGGATGGAATGATAGATGAAAGAGAAAGTAGTGTACCAACACACCTTATTTCATGTTGATACATATAGATGCACATGTGCATTTCTAATATTGTTAACGTAAAAAGTAGTGTATTACACGTGGTAGTGTAAATGAAAGTGCAATTGTCTAATATTTGTAATGAATTACGAAATTTGTCAAAGAAATGATACAAATGCACATGTGCATGGATAACTTTGACTCGAAAAAAAAAATATTTTGAATTTTTTTTATTATAAACGAAATATAGCGATTTTTACAAAAAAATAGTAAAAAAAAAATTTTTGGGTGTTTTTTAGATTTTTTTAGGTATTACTGTTTGTGTTCACACTGGTTCTCGCGGTTCTCGTAATAAAGGGTGGTTCCTAACGGATCCTTCTCCTATATATATATATATATATATATATATATATATATATATATAGGGTCAGGTTTTAGAGAAAACGATGAAAAGTGTGAGAACGGTGAGAACGCTTATGGATCGTCCGATCAAAACAATCTATGGACTAGATTTGCGCGGTGGCGTTTTCGTAAATAACACGAATCCTATTGAGTCAACGCGCTTCGTTAAGGGTAAAAAGGTCTTTACACTTCTATACCAAAACGCCAACTAATGAATAAAACGCCATTATTGACAAAAACACATCCCTATATAAACAAAACATTCTCATACATAAGAACACAGCTCCCCCAACCTGAAAACGCCATATTTCTACTATATAACATTCATCTTACAACGCCAAAAAATCCAAAACATCAAACACACCTACTCAAAAACGCCATATTTTACTATATACCAATCATCTTAGAAAACGCCAAATCTCTCAAATATCAAAAATTTCCAAAAGATGGACTTTTCTTTCAGATACACTATTTTCTCAGAAAAACGCCAAAAATGCCAAAAATCGTTTATTGTATATTCAATATTGTTCTACATGAAGTTTCGGAAAATGCATTCTTTCCTGAGGTGCTACGACTCAAATAACATTTTGCTGAATGAGATGGACAAAACTTCAAGAAAAAGATACTGGGATCAGACTTATGTCAGTTTTTGTGTTTTGGTATTGATGAATATTATAATGGCAAGAATTAGACGAATGACACTGATAAGTGGTTTGAAGATACATATTCAAACAAAAAACTCATATCATATTGCCTTTCCAAACGGCCAAAAAAACACAAGCATGACAAAGCCAAACTGCCAGTGAACATGTTTCAAAGAAGAAAGAGACTGACGACAGTGAAGATTTGAAAGATGAATTGTTTCTATTTTTATTTTTTAATTTTCTTTTTCTGTTGTTTGTTATGTATTTTTCAACTTAGAATAAAAAAATAACATTATATTAATAAAACGCCAAAAGTCTTAATTATTGTGAAACGCCATAATGAAGTAAAACGCAAAAAACTCCCAACCTATAATAAAAGTAATTTAGAGAAAAATTATTAAAAGCTAAAAATGGAAACAAACGCCAAAAATTACTTAAAGCCATTAAAAAACGCCAAACTTGGAAGATGGAATGTCTAAGACCATAAAAACTCACAAAAACCTGAACAAAACCAGTAAAAAATACACACAGTAACTGAAAAGACCGCTACTTTATTAATATCATTTATTATAAATAAAAATCCCTCCTAAACTACGCGTCAAAAACATCTTATAAGAGAGACGTATCTGCACAATCAACTGATCACACCACCAAAAAATTAAACGCCATCTGTCAAACACTTTAAACGCCAAAAAAGATACTTAAAAAAGCCACAGATGCGGAACGTCGTTTCTTCTTTATTGAGTATTGTTCTGCATGAAGTCTCACTGAATGGATTCTAATCTAAGGTGGGTATATCTATAAGCTTTTGCTGAATGAGATGGACAAAATTTCATAAAAAAACGAAGAAAAAAAGACGTTTACCCCTTAATGACGGGCATTATGTAGGAAAAAAGGATCTACATAAGGTATTCAAAAACAGGTTCAAAAACGCAAAAAATGTTAAAGCAGAAGAGGCTGATGAAAGTGATGATTTGAAAGAGAAATTAGATTATAATTCTTTTTTTTTTCAGTTTCTATTGTTTGTTATCTAATTCTCTGATTTTATTATCTAATTCTCGACTAATTTTTTTTTAATATAAAACGCAAAAAACAGCAAAACGACTGATAGTGTGAAAACTGAGAGAACGGGTGCTAGCAAAGCACAATGTTGCTATAAAACGCCAAAAAACGCCAAACAAGGTATTAATGAAAAATCAACACTAATTCACCGATGAAATTGAACGAAACAGTAATTGCTAAACAGTAAAATGAAGAGACGATAACATTATTACCAAACATTAATTAAATTAAATGCCAATACATGGATAACTGAATTTATTTATCTTTTCAAAACGCCATAATTGTCTGTCAAATTATAGACCTGTATCCTACTTTGATATAATAAACATCAAGAAAATTACTGATGTTTTTTACATCATAGACAGGCATCCTCATTTAAAAAAAACAATAAAAACGCCAAAACATAATTAAAACCCCAAAAATATTAACTGTGATCCTGATCTACAAACAATAAAACGCGCTGTATTTATTAAACGCCAAAAGAATGGAAACGGGACGTGACACGCGTTTAAAAAAAGAAATATGAAAGGACAAAAAAGCCCCTTCGCCCTTTTCAAAGCCGCGTGACACGTGTTAGGCCAGGAAGTGTTCTCACCGTTCTCACACTTTTGAGCGTTTTCTCCTGATCCCGTTTCTATATATATATATATATATATATATATATAGGGGATGGTTCAAATGAAAACCACTTTTAATGCGAAAACTCAAAAACTAACTAAAAAAGCATAAAAAACACACATTTTTTTTTCAATTTTTTTATTAAAAATCGCTAGTTTTTGTATATATAAAAAAACATTAAAAAAAAATTTGTAGTGCACATGTGCACTACAAAAAAAATGTCTTTTTTTTGAATTTTTTTTATATAATTTAAATAGCGAAAATTGGTATGCAAAAAAAAATTTGGTATGTTTTTAAGGCTTTTTTAGTTAGTTTTCGAGTTTTCGCGATAACTAGTGGTTTTCATTTGAACCTTCTCCTATATATATATATATATATATATATATAGAGAGAGAGAGAGAGAGAGAAATGGGTTCAGGAGAGAACGGTGAAAAGTGTGAGAACGGTGAGAACGGATCCTGGCCCAACACGTGGCAGGGGGCCCTAATTGTTATGCGGGGGTACGATTGTCCTTTTATACGTTCCCTCCTTATTCGCGTTATAAATCTCTTTCAAATTAAAACTCCAAAAATTTATTGTTAGCTGTTACCTGCTTTGCAAGCTTTCTCATATCTATGGCGTTTAACGTGGATTCTGTTCGACAAAGTAAAATTCATTGGCGTTTTCTATTTTCGTTTCAGCAAATCATGCAACAGATATGGCGTTTTGTTCTTTTATCATTGTTCTATGGCGTTTTTTGTATTATTAATTTATAATGTGTTGTATGATTTTCCATAGCGTTATTCATTTATGCAGTTTAATCGCGTTTTAATTGATATTTAATCTATTATTTATAACTGCAATTGGAGTTTTCGATATTAATTTTAATTGTCGTTTACGTTTTTGTGTATTTGTTATGTTTCTACGATCATTGGCGTTTTTTGTCTATTTGATTAGTTTTGAATTTTATTTAGTAGTATTTGTCAATATTAGTTATTACTATTTTGTTAATTTGTGGAAACATTAGTTTTGTTAATTTTGGCGTTTTCATTATGTGTTTATTATGTCTTGTTTATTTTTCAATTAATGGCGTTTTAATGTATAATGTTATTACGAGACATCACTCTGTTTTTCTGATTTTTCTGTTCCTCCCTGTGTTTTCTCAGACGAAGTCTCTTTCTCGAGTCAAAGGCATTGCCCCAAAACTGGATTACCATTTATCATTCCTGACGTTAGTGAAGAATTAAAGCCCAGAAAGGACATGCTATTCTCAAGCCTTGATAATTGTTATTCAATGTATGTTAAGTTTGCCAAGGAGTGTGGGTTTTCAGTCAGGAAAGGGACTGCAAAGACAAACTCTAAAGGTGTGTTACATATTAAGTATTTTTTGTGTACGAGAACTAGGGTATATAAGGACAAGAAGGTTGATACGTTGGACCCCAATAAAAAAGAGCGAGTAGTGTGATCTAACTTTTCCAAGAGGACTGATTGTGGTGCACTGTTATGTGTAGAATATGAGAATGGATTTTGGAAGGTGTATAAGTTTGTCGAGGAGCACAATCATGATCTTGTTGAACATCCTGATAAGCATTTTCTTCCAACTGAACGGCATCTCACTCAGCTCCAGAAGCATGTTATACACAGCATGTCTAAGCTGAATTTGGGTCTTGTCAAGGCGTTTAATGTTATGAATACTTGTTTTGGTGGTTTTGAAGATGTGGGCGCAAGAAAAGTTGAATTTAAGAACTATAAGAGGCAAATAAACTTGTTCATATGGGAATATGACGCTGATATGGTTGTGAAACATTTGAATGAAAAAAACATTCTCATCCTAATTTCTCGTATGATTACATCACAGACGAAGACAATCATTTGAAAGGTCTTTTTTGGTGTGATGATCAAGCCAAACGTAATTACCACGTGTTTGGTGATGTGATTTCGTTTGACGCCACGTATCGTTCCAACAAGTAATTTTTTATAATTCAACTTCTTTGTTTTTTGGTGTTTTATTAATTTTACATTCATGGCATTTTTTTATTTTACATGCAATAGCGTTTTTTTAGCTTACATGCAATGGCGTTTTACTAGTTTACATTCAATGGCGTTTTATTATTGTTTCATTTATCATGGCGTTTTCATATGCAGATACTCTATGGTGTTTGTACCGTTCACTGGTATAGACAATCATCACTGCAATGTTACATTTGGTGCAGCATTGTTGGCGTCGGAAACTGCTGATACGTATATTTGGTTGTTAAGATTTTTTTCTTAAAGCTGTTGGTTCTCAGCCAAAAGTTGTTGTCACTGACCAAGATCCAGCGATGAAGAAGGCTATTTCTGCTGTATTTGTTGACACGAGGCATCGGTTATGCATGTGGCATGTGATGCATAAACTTTCTCTGAGGGTTGTTATGCTTTTTTTACCTTTGGCGTTTTAGTATTCAATGCGTTTTAAGATACATGGCGTTTTGTACCTTGTTACTGTTTTTTTAATTAAGTTTTGTCTTTTGTTTTTTTTATATATGTGTGGCGTTTTCGTGTTATTTATAGGTTGGTGTTAGGCTATGCAATTCCACCAATTTTAAAGAACGTATATGTGGTGTTGTGTGGACGGATATTCTCACACCTGAAGAGTTTGAATTAGAATGGGAAATGGTTATTGCAGAATTCAATTTAGAAGATAATGACTGGCTATCTGATATTTTTGCACTTAGGGAATCTTGGATCCCTGCATACTATAGAATGGAGCCTATGTCTTGTCTTATGCGAACGACATCCAGGTCGGAGAGTGAGAATCATTTTTTTGGTCAAGTGTGCAATTCAAAAGCTACTCTTGTTGAGTTCATGACGCATTATGAAACTGCAATAGAAGCACAGCGTCACACACATCGTAAAAATGATCATGAATCTCGATACAAAAGACCCCAGTTGAAGAGTAGTTACAAAGTGTTAGAAGGGCAAGCTGTTGATATATATACAAAAAGTATTTTTTGTGACGTTCAAGCTGATCTTATTGGAGTTGCGGATTGCATAAATCAACGTTACGAAGATCAGCCTGATGGGTTTGTTAAGTTTTATGTAAATGACTTCCAACAGCTTTGTACATCCTTATTTGAGGTAAATAATGGCGTTTTGGTTTTTATGGCGTTTTCTGTTAATGGTGTTTTATCATATGCAATGTGTTCTTTTCTTTTTTAGTTTTTTTTAGACAAACATTCTATGCATGGCGTTATAGAGATATTGTTTTTGGCGTTTTTCAGGTATTGTTCCGTAAGTCTGATTGCACATGCAGTTGCTCATGCAGACGCTTTGAACAGTTTGGTTTGCTATGTAGACATATATTCTATGTTTTGAGACTTATGGACATTAGGGAATTTCCAAAACAATACATTCTGAATAGATGGCACAAAGAGGCCTCCCCAAACTGCTCTCCTGAATTCTCAATTAGTCGTGAATATATGACCGAGCTTGATCCTGATGTGCAAAGTATGATGCGAGATGTTATTTATTCAACCGAATTGTGACAACCCGCACTAAACCAGGTATCCGTACAACTTAATTACTGATTAATTACTGCTTAATTACTGTGCTTGTTTGAACTAGCTGATGAACTGCTACTTGAATACTGATACATGAACTTACTTGCATCATACTTGCTTGCTGTCACTACATTATTTACATGTTGAACCTTAGTGACAAACATGATGCACAAAAAGCACAGTAGCACTAAACGGATACACAGTGAACATGCTGATATAACCAGCATCAGGCAGATACTGCCTCTAAGGCCTGTTAAGAGCCTCAAATATTTTGGCTACACTGGTAGTGAGTGTAGGGATATAAGGGTTGTGGTACCGCGTCTCTAGGAATAAGATACACTGATTCGGATGTGCCTAAAACGTACTTTAAGTACCAAACACAGCACTTTAATAATTAATCCAGCTTCTAGCTGACTAGTAAAGTGCCAGAACATGAGAAAATAACACTAGACACTTTCTAAAGTGTCGGGAAAACAAATTGTGTCACTAAAAATGTTAATAACGACACTTTAAAGCTTTTGTAACGCTTTAACGAATTACTATCCAACCGGACACCCGGACTTTACCCGGAACATGAAAATATTACTATTTTCACTATTTATATTTTTCTGAGCCAGTTAGGGTCCCTGATTACCCTAACACCCGCCATAACGTGTAACATATTAGTAACGGGGTTAATTACTTAACTTAACTTGGTTTAACATAACCATTCCCTAACTACCTAGTTTGGATCGAACCAACCCCCCACCCACACCATAACCGGCCCCAAACTAGGGGAACACACATGGTACAAGTTTGATTTGGCTAAATCTTGGTTGTCTAATATCTTTAAGACATATTAACCATTGGTTAATAACACCTAATATTGTCTATAAAATGCAAGGAATTATCTAACATAATTATCACTAAACTACACCACAACATACTCTCTCCCTCTTGCTCTCTACCTCTCGGCCGAACACCCCACCACCCATACACCCACCTTCGGCTCTTGATCACTACATTCCATCATCATACAAACATCCAAGGTCGCATATTAGGAGTCTTGGTGCACTCGGAACGCGAAGGACCTCTATCGTTAGCTTTTATCCACGCGTTTTTCATCAAAGATCTTCCCTAGCCTTGAGCTAGAGGTATAACACTTAAAACTTGTTTTTTAAGCATATCTAAGGTGGTTAAAAGGAATATTGTCGGTTAAATATCGATAACTTACTTTTCGAAGCATTAAAGTCTAGCAAAAACTATAAAAGTGGTGGTTAATAGCTTACAACTTGTGTAAAAGTTGTAGTATTTGGAATTTGTGTTTATCTAGACCCGATCTATGATGTGGTAGCTCGGATCTCCGTTTAACCCGACTTTGTAAGATCATGGATCTTCACATAAGCTCGTTTTTGGTTACCACAAGGGTTAAAAGGCGAAACTCTACCACACAAGATACATGAACTTGTGTAGAAATATTTTACTTGTGTAAAAGTGATTTAACCGGTACAATGGTGTTTAAAACTAGCGGATCTACGTATCTGCAAGTGGTATTTTTGAAGAACCACACATTTAAGAAACCATGTATTTTAAAGAAAGGATCTTACACTAACAAATATGATATTTTTATAAACCACAAGTGTGTAAACACTTGTGAAACAAACAGATCCGACAAAGGACTAGCTTTGTCACTTGTTACTAGAAGTTGTAAAGACGGATTTCTCTAACAACAAGGTTTTTTTTACAAGATTAAAGTTACTTTATATAAAGATCTACCAGATATAATGGGATTTACATTATAGATACGGAAAAACTGCAAGTTCATGCGATTATGCGATTTACATACTTATCGGCTAGTTTGATGTGTCGGAATTTGTTTGATTGAATAAAGAAGTTGTTGAATTGATTTGTTAAAAGAAAATGATACGCTTGAAAGCGTGGCCACCTCCAGTTACAGAGGAAACTCTGGCGAAATTTTCTAAAAACCTAACACTTAGAATTATTTACACAACAAGTGTTAGAACTATCTTTGGACATATTTTCAAAACATAAATTTCGCCAGCACTATATTTTACTAAATATTCGGAGGTGGGATTTTCACAAAGATTAACGTGATAAATATATTTGTCACAACACTGCTTATGATTATTTTGTGAAAATACATAAATATTATTTTAGAGTAAAATAATATTTACAAGCGTTAATGATTCCGAAACTTTACGAATGCTTCCACAAACATATAAGTTACACCGGTAATTACATTACCACAAGATTGATAAAACGTAACTTACGCACATGTATTGTATCCCCCATCCTTGGGAAGAAGTATAACTACCAAGTGTATACGGAACATAAACACGAAATAGTTGTCTAACTATTTCCCAAAGACTTAAACTATAAAGCGAAAGCACGGCCGTTCGTCTAATAGAATTAGCACTTGTAGGTCGTTGCACAGCTTACTGTATTGGAGACACTTGGTAGAGACGCGCATTCACTGTGAGTTCATGTCCCCCTTTTTTTTCTAACTGTTTTCAGTTTTCATAACTGCGGGGGTGAAATACATGTTACTTTGTTTACAAGTACTTTATACACGGTATGATTTACGTAAGGAGGTTTAGATCATGTGAATGGGTAGTTAGAACACCGAGGGACTCGAGCGGTAGATCTATCTGGGTGTAGCGAGCCCAGCTCTAGGCCCAACAGAACGGACCTCTCAGAGGACCAACAGAACGGACCTGGAGTGACTTGGTACCCAACGCAAAAATCGGCTAGGGTTGTGTCTACTTACTTGCATTTCACAACATGCTAATGGCCTTGCAAACCATTGGTGATCACAAGTCCTCTTACACTGCTACATACCAGGAAACTTTTATACTTACAAGTGTTTTACTTACTCACTTGCACATGAACTCGCTCAACATTATTGTTGATTTTTCAACTCACATGTATTTCAGGAAATTAAACGGATCTGGCACGGTATGGAACGTTTTCCGCTGCACTTGTCATGGAGTCTTCAGGGTTTAGGGGATGTGTCTCTTTCCTGGACAAGACACAGTCCTTAAACCACGTTTATGTTATGTTATAAGTTGTAATGTCTACTGAACAAGGTTATGGTTGTATGTTAAAACAATGGTATTGTGTTTGATTTTCAAAACTTAATGGATGACTTGCATGGTTTTTAATTCATATAGCTTGTTATGGTTAAGCTATGGTATTAAGAAGTCACACCAAAAATTAACCACGCTTCCGCAAAGCCAGGGTGTGACAGCTTGGTATCAGAGCTCTGATCATAGCGAACTAGGATTCTTTCTCGAGTCTAGACTATGATCACTAGGGCTCTCACGAAAACATTTTTCTGCATACCACTTAAGTCCAGATCCACAACTTTTTTACAAACAAATGTTGAGCACATTTTATTTATTTATAGGCTCAGCTTGGAGGGCTGAGGATCGGTCTGGAGGACCGAGGTGATCGAAGTAGTTGAGCACGTTGGTTTGTTATAGGATCGATCTGGAGGATCGAGGCTCGGTCTAGGTGACCGAGGTAGTGGGCTAGCAAGGCTAGGAAGAAAAGGCTCAACTTGGAGGGCTGAGGATCGGTCTGGAGGATCGAGGTTTGGTTTAAGTGAAGGATAGAGCAGTCTTGTAGACTGGATGAAATTGGCTAGTAAGACTAGGAGAATTACGTGATACCTTACTTGGTGACTATGTGATTAACTGATTATATGATTAATTATTATACGTATATGTGTTTGTGTTACAAACGTTATGCTTTCATCAAGTACTAGAAAGATGGGCACTACGAACCCCAGGACCATAGTATCAGACGACATAGTTCAACGAAGCACGAGGTGTACATTTCTGATACTACCGGCACAGACAATGACGACTTTCAGCCCTTTGTGCACTGCCTGAAGTCGTAGCAGAGCCTACTAATGGCCATCTTGTTGGGAATTTGCCACTGGCAGTGATCCCTGCTCCTGTGCCCCTTGCCGCTTATCTCGTTGTTGATATGCCCCCGACATTGCCTCTGACGACGATAACGATCTACTGAAGGAGGACCCATTCGAGGGCAGGACCCTATCGCTGCTGGTATTAGTCTACTGCATGCGGACGCTTCTGCAAGGGAAACTTATGTCCTTTCCCCTATCCCAGACTCATTTGAGTTTCTGACATCCGCATCTTTGCATACACAGGGAGTGCAGCACTACTTACACGACGCCGACCCTGATATGGCATCACCAGCTGCACCGGATCCCGCACACAGTTTTGAGTTTGATCGCGATATTGAGGACAATCCTGTTTTTCCGCCTGGTGTTGATCCAGACCAGGACATTGAGTTCATGCACTTAGACCAGCCCTTGGGGGATCCTGTAACCCCTGTGATTGTTGATCCAGCTGATTTTGAGATGGAGTTTTTGATTCGGAGCTAGCCGTGGTCCCTGAGCCAGGCGTTGCTCCTGACCCCGCATTGGAGTATGACCCTGTTCATGCCAATGCACCGGCTGTTGCTCCTTGACTGTTCATCTGCTTGGATGAGAGAAAATTTGGGGTAACTGTGCAAGACAATTTATTATTACGGGGGCCCACGTAATAACGATTTGTAGTGCACAGGAATCCTGGTGGACTCTGCACGTCAAGCTAATGATAACCAATGCAGCAGGAAATAACTTAAACACAAATGACCTAGGCGATGTAGCCTCGAGTTCATTCTATTACAAGCAACAAGCCAAATTGACAAGCCTATGTGGAGGCTCAGGAATTTATTTCCCCACTTATACAGTGAGTATATTTGCGTGTGAAATGGGGTGATTACATGATGGCTTACGTTGCTATATATACCCCATAGACAATTGAACGTTGTCCAACCCGCTTCACACTATTTCGTCAAAAGGGAATGTCACCTAGACGTGACACAAACACCAGTACGTTACTGAGGACAGAAGACGAGCTGCAAGAATGCATCTCACAGATAAATGCACGACATGAAGCCCTCCACTCTAAGAACAACGATGGCATTACTGGAGATAACTCTCCAACGGGCTGCACCTATAAACAGTTCCGGAACTGCAAGCCTTTAAACTTTGACAGAACAGGAGGCACCGATGCATTTGTTCGTTGGTCCGAAGAGACCAACTCCATTCTAAGAACGAGTAACTGTTCGCCCCAACAGAGTGTTACCTATATCTCGAGGATGTTTCTAGATGGCACACCCTCTTAATGGAACCTCCAGGTTCAGACCCTTGGCACAGACGCTGCTTATACACTGAGCTGGGACGAGCTCAAGGAAACGATTGAGAAGAAATGTTGTTTTAGGACAGAAATTCAGAAACTTGACGTGGAGTCCTGAAATTTGAGAATGGACGAACCAGAGACTCCTGAACATGACCAGCGATCGCACGACTTGTCTAGGGTCGTCCCCTACTAAGTCATTGATGTAGTATGAGATAGTGGTGTACTTGTAAGCTTTACATTGTGGTCTCGAATTGTGGCAATACAATCGCAGTATTCTCATCACCCGCGATGTTCAATCAATTGTTTATGTCCTATAACATAAGAAGTTATGTGATTGACTTGTTGATAACATGAGATGTTATGTGTTGGTATTGTTGAATGCATACGTACGCTCCTAACCTATGCGAAACATCTTTTAGAAGATGCCGCCAAGACGCGAAATGCGCATACCCACCTCTGAGGCAGAACTGAAAGAAATAATTGCTGCAGCTATAGCACAGCACGAGGCCCTACGCTCCGAACCTATCAGAGGTACCTCAGAAAATAACGGTTGTTCCTACTGGCAATTCCTCAACTACAAGCCTTCGAAGTTCGACGGCACTGGGGGTGCCATAACTTTTGTAAAATGGGTTGAAAGTATGGAATCCATCTTTCGAATGAGTGGCTGTACGCCAGAACAACAAGTCCCATACGTTTCTGAGTTGTTTCAAGATGGAGCTCGATTATGGTGGAATCTTCAGGTTCGAATAACGGGCCTAACTACAGCATACGCGTTAACTTGGGATGAGTTGAAAGGAATGATGCATAAAAAGTTTTGCCCCCAAACGGAAACCCAGAAGTGGGAAGATGAATTTCGGAGCCTAATGATGGAAGGTCCGAAGGTGTTGGAGTACGTGCAACGACTTCATGATCTGTCACGAATTGTTCCGTACCTGGTAAAACCAGAACTGAAGAAATTGGAACAATTCATTTGGGAACTGGCGCCTCAAGTCTTGAGCTTGATGACAGCATCTGCGCCACCAACAACTATTGCTGCAAGTAAGATGGGTTTGGCACTCGTTGCGGAAGCAATTAGACTAGAAAAACTTGCAAACCCTAAGGAGACTCAGGTAGAATCGTCCGGAAAGAACAAGAGGAAGCTCGCGAATTTCAAGATGGTTACTCGGGTAAGTAACAAGAAGAAGGCCAAAAAGGGAAAAGATTACAAGGGTATCCTACCTAAGTGCGACAATTGTTTACGTTATCATGTCGGGCGATGCAAATATGGAAATTGTGGTAACTGTGGCAAGGTGGGACATGTCAAGGAAACTTGTTGGCAAAATACTGAACTTAGTAATGGGGGCCAAGACGGTAGTAAGAATCACGAAGGGGACAACGACGATGATAATTGTCAAGGCAGAATGAGTGATAAACAGAAGCGTGCTCGAGGATGTTTAAACTGTGGAAGCAAAAAGCATTTCAGAAGATATTGCCCGAAAACAATCAGGCGCAAGGATGAAAGCTCCCCGTCGGAGCTAGGGAGGCACGCCAGAGATCCAAGCATGGATAGCGGTACGTCCCACATTACTCAATATTATGCATCTGTATTGCCAACTACTGTTGCAAATTTTACGATTCACAATTCTAGTATTCAAGGACATAATTGGTTTACGTAGCAAGTGAGTAATTATTCCAGTACCCATTAGAACTAGCTTGGGGGAAGCTAGTGGAAGTCAACGCAGTAACTGGAATCGGCACGATAGAACCCGGAGAGCGTAAGTTTACGCAAGATCTATTGCCAGTTGAGTTTGAAAGCTTCGACGTGATGATTGGGATGGACTGGTTGACGAACAACCATGCGGAGATTGCCATCCGCGCCCCGAAAACGAACGAAGAAATTTTCGTGACTCATGGAGCAGGATACGCTCCTACGAATTATCAGACTAAGAAGACCCGAAAATTCTCGCACAGAGGATGTGTTGCATTCTTGGCTCATGTCGTGGAAAAGGAAGTCAAAGAACCAAAACTCGAAGATATCCTTGTGATTGGAGAATACCCCGAAGTCTTCCTCGAAGACTTGCCGAAATCATCTCCTCACGATTAGTCGAATCCCGCGTCGACTTAATTCCGGGCACTGCACCCGTAGTCGATGCATCATAGCAACTTACATTTTCGGAGATGCAAGGACTGACAGAGAAGTGTTAGCAATGGTTAGAGAAGGAAGATAACAGACCAAAATTTCCTTTTGGGGTAATCCCATCTTTTACCCATCAAAAAGAAGGACGATGATTTTCAATAAACATCAACTACAGAGAACTGAATAAGCTAACGATTAAGGATAGATATCCTCTGCCAAGAATCGACGATCTGTTCGATCAACTTCAAGGTTCAAGCTTTTACTCTAAGATCGATCTTCGATCTGGATACCATCAATTAAGGATACAGGAGGAAAGTATCCTGAAAACAGCCTTCCGAACTCGTTATGGACACTACGAGTTCCTTGTTATGCCATTTGGTTTGATAAACGCACCTGCGGTATTCATGGATCTAATGAATAGAGTTTGCAAGCCATACTTGGACAAGTTCGTGATTGTGTTTATCGACGACATCTTGATTTATTCAAGAACAAAGGCTGAACACGAACAGCATCTAAGAGCCATTTTGGAGCTGCTAAAGAAGGAACAGTTGTATGCCAAGTTCTCTAAGTGCGAGTTTTGGCTACGCGAAGTCCAGTTTCTTGGACATGTGGTTAATGGAAATGGAATCCATGTTGACCCCACAAAGATCGAGGCAATCAAAAATTGGGAAACGCCTACAACGCCAACCGAGATTCGACAATTCTTGGGTTTGGCTGGCTACTATCGAAGGTTCATCGAGGATTTCTCGAAAATCGCTCAACCTTTGACGCTCCTCACGCAGAAGGATAAGACGTTTGATTGGGGAATCAAACAGGATGAAGCATTTCAGATATTGAAGGATAAGCTTTGTAACACGCCAATCTTAGCTCTACCAGAAGGTACCGACGATTTTGTGGTATACTGCGACGCATCGCGTCAAGGATTGGGTTGTGTGTTGATGCAACGCCAAAAGGTCATTGCTTACGCATCACGCCAACTGAAAGTGCACGAAAAGAACTATACCACACACGATTTAGAGCTTGGCGCAGTGGTTTTCGCTTTAAAGATCTGGAGACACTACCTGTATGGTACGAAGTGCACAATCTTCACAGATCACAAAAGTCTACAGCATATATTCAACCAGAAGGAGTTGAATATGAGGCAAAGACGATGGGTTGAATTGTTGAACGATTACGACTGCGAGATAAAATATCACCCAGGGAAGGCGAATGTAGTCGCCGATGCCCTAAGCCGTAAGGAAAGAATCAAGCCCATAAGGGTTAGAGCTTTGGAAATGATTATACGAACCGATCTTTCCTTGCGCATTCGTGCCGCACAAAAGGAAGCTCTCAAGGAGGGAAACCTTGAGGAAGAATATCTCCGTGGAATGGAGAAGCTTTTGGTACCAAACGAGGAAGGAACGTTATGTTTTGAGAAAAGGATTTGGGTTCCTCTGTTTGGTGGATTAAGGGAAGTTATTTTCGACGAAGCGCACAAGTCACGGTACTCTATCCACCCTGGATCGGATAAGATGTACCAGGATCTCAAAGATTATTATTGGTGGCCTAGGATGAAAGGCGACGTTGCTGTTTACGTGAGCAAATGTTTAACGTGCGCTAAGGTCAAGGCGGAATACCAGAAGCCTTCGGGACTTCTGCAACAACCTGAGATTCCCAAGTGGAAATGGGAACAAATCTCAATGGATTTTGTTACAAAACTGCCAAGAACGCCAAGAGGCCATGATATGATTTGGGTAATAGTTGACCGCCTAACAAAGTCCGCACACTTTCTGCCAATCAAGGAGAAAGACAGTACTAGTAAACTTGCGGAAATTTATTTGAGAGAGATCGTAGCACGTCATGGAGTACCTCTCTCGATCATCTCTGATAGAGACGGAAGGTTTGTGTCAAGGATATGGCAATCCTTCCAAGAATCTTTTGGCTCACAATTGAATCTGAGCACTGCGTTCCATCCGCAAACTGACGGCCAGAGCGAGCGAACGATACAAACTTTGGAAGACATGCTGAGGGCATGTGTTATGGATTTGGGAGGTAGCTGGGACAAACACTTACCTTTGGTCGAATTTTCATACAACAACAGCTACCACACCAGTATTGGTGTCGCGCCATTTGAGGCCCTATACGGACGCAAGTGCTGATCACCACTATGTTGGTCTGACGCAGGTGATAGGCAGCTTGCTGGTCCCGAGATCGTCCAAGAGACGACAGACAAGATTGCGCAAATACTTAAACGCATCGAAGCCGCTCGCCACAGGCAAAAGGCCTACGCGGATCCAAACCGGAAGCATGTGGACTTCCAAGTCGGAGAGATGGTGTTATTGAAAGTTTCACCCTGGAAGGGGGTGGCACGCTTTGGGAAGCGTGGTAAGTTAAATCCGCGCTACATTGGTCCTTTCAGAATTCTGGAAAGAATTGGAACTGTAGCATACAAGTTGGACCTACCTGCTGATCTGAATGGTGTTCACGATACATTTCATGTATCCAATTTAAAGAAAAGTCCAACTCAAATTGACGTTGCCATTCCTATCGACGAGATTCATATTGACGACACGCTCCACTTCGTTGAAGAACCTGTAGAGGTCACGGATTGGAAAGTTAACAAGACCCGCCGGAGCAGTGTCAAACTCGTCAAAGTTCGTTGGAATGCCAGACATGGTCCTGAATTCACCTGGGAACGTGAGGACCGGATGAAAGAGAAATACCCCCACCTTTTTCCTAAGAACCCTGCTTCTACAAGCAGAACTTAAATTTCGGGACGAAATTTATTTAACGGGGGGAGAATGTGACAACCCGCACTAAACCAGGTAATTTTTTATAATTCAACTTCTTTGTTTTTTGGTGTTTTATTAATTTTACATTCATGGCATTTTTTTATTTTACATGCAATAGCGTTTTTTTAGCTTACATGCAATGGCGTTTTACTAGTTTACATTCAATGGCGTTTTATTATTGTTTCATTTATCATGGCGTTTTCATATGCAGATACTCTATGGTGTTTGTACCGTTCACTGGTATAGACAATCATCACTGCAATGTTACATTTGGTGCAGCATTGTTGGCGTCGGAAACTGCTGATACGTATATTTGGTTGTTAAGATTTTTTTCTTAAAGCTGTTGGTTCTCAGCCAAAAGTTGTTGTCACTGACCAAGATCCAGCGATGAAGAAGGCTATTTCTGCTGTATTTGTTGACACGAGGCATCGGTTATGCATGTGGCATGTGATGCATAAACTTTCTCTGAGGGTTGTTATGCTTTTTTTACCTTTGGCGTTTTAGTATTCAATGCGTTTTAAGATACATGGCGTTTTGTACCTTGTTACTGTTTTTTTAATTAAGTTTTGTCTTTTGTTTTTTTTATATATGTGTGGCGTTTTCGTGTTATTTATAGGTTGGTGTTAGGCTATGCAATTCCACCAATTTTAAAGAACGTATATGTGGTGTTGTGTGGACGGATATTCTCACACCTGAAGAGTTTGAATTAGAATGGGAAATGGTTATTGCAGAATTCAATTTAGAAGATAATGACTGGCTATCTGATATTTTTGCACTTAGGGAATCTTGGATCCCTGCATACTATAGAATGGAGCCTATGTCTTGTCTTATGCGAACGACATCCAGGTCGGAGAGTGAGAATCATTTTTTTGGTCAAGTGTGCAATTCAAAAGCTACTCTTGTTGAGTTCATGACGCATTATGAAACTGCAATAGAAGCACAGCGTCACACACATCGTAAAAATGATCATGAATCTCGATACAAAAGACCCCAGTTGAAGAGTAGTTACAAAGTGTTAGAAGGGCAAGCTGTTGATATATATACAAAAAGTATTTTTTGTGACGTTCAAGCTGATCTTATTGGAGTTGCGGATTGCATAAATCAACGTTACGAAGATCAGCCTGATGGGTTTGTTAAGTTTTATGTAAATGACTTCCAACAGCTTTGTACATCCTTATTTGAGGTAAATAATGGCGTTTTGGTTTTTATGGCGTTTTCTGTTAATGGTGTTTTATCATATGCAATGTGTTCTTTTCTTTTTTAGTTTTTTTTAGACAAACATTCTATGCATGGCGTTATAGAGATATTGTTTTTGGCGTTTTTCAGGTATTGTTCCGTAAGTCTGATTGCACATGCAGTTGCTCATGCAGACGCTTTGAACAGTTTGGTTTGCTATGTAGACATATATTCTATGTTTTGAGACTTATGGACATTAGGGAATTTCCAAAACAATACATTCTGAATAGATGGCACAAAGAGGCCTCCCCAAACTGCTCTCCTGAATTCTCAATTAGTCGTGAATATATGACCGAGCTTGATCCTGATGTGCAAAGTATGATGCGAGATGTTATTTATTCAACCGAATTGTGACAACCCGCACTAAACCAGGTATCCGTACAACTTAATTACTGATTAATTACTGCTTAATTACTGTGCTTGTTTGAACTAGCTGATGAACTGCTACTTGAATACTGATACATGAACTTACTTGCATCATACTTGCTTGCTGTCACTACATTATTTACATGTTGAACCTTAGTGACAAACATGATGCACAAAAAGCACAGTAGCACTAAACGGATACACAGTGAACATGCTGATATAACCAGCATCAGGCAGATACTGCCTCTAAGGCCTGTTAAGAGCCTCAAATATTTTGGCTACACTGGTAGTGAGTGTAGGGATATAAGGGTTGTGGTACCGCGTCTCTAGGAATAAGATACACTGATTCGGATGTGCCTAAAACGTACTTTAAGTACCAAACACAGCACTTTAATAATTAATCCAGCTTCTAGCTGACTAGTAAAGTGCCAGAACATGAGAAAATAACACTAGACACTTTCTAAAGTGTCGGGAAAACAAATTGTGTCACTAAAAATGTTAATAACGACACTTTAAAGCTTTTGTAACGCTTTAACGAATTACTATCCAACCGGACACCCGGACTTTACCCGGAACATGAAAATATTACTATTTTCACTATTTATATTTTTCTGAGCCAGTTAGGGTCCCTGATTACCCTAACACCCGCCATAACGTGTAACATATTAGTAACGGGGTTAATTACTTAACTTAACTTGGTTTAACATAACCATTCCCTAACTACCTAGTTTGGATCGAACCAACCCCCCACCCACACCATAACCGGCCCCAAACTAGGGGAACACACATGGTACAAGTTTGATTTGGCTAAATCTTGGTTGTCTAATATCTTTAAGACATATTAACCATTGGTTAATAACACCTAATATTGTCTATAAAATGCAAGGAATTATCTAACATAATTATCACTAAACTACACCACAACATACTCTCTCCCTCTTGCTCTCTACCTCTCGGCCGAACACCCCACCACCCATACACCCACCTTCGGCTCTTGATCACTACATTCCATCATCATACAAACATCCAAGGTCGCATATTAGGAGTCTTGGTGCACTCGGAACACGAAGGACCTCTATCGTTAGCTTTTATCCACGCGTTTTTCATCAAAGATCTTCCCTAGCCTTGAGCTAGAGGTATAACACTTAAAACTTGTTTTTTAAGCATATCTAAGGTGGTTAAAAGGAATATTGTCGGTTAAATATCGATAACTTACTTTTCGAAGCATTAAAGTCTAGCAAAAACTATAAAAGTGGTGGTTAATAGCTTACAACTTGTGTAAAAGTTGTAGTATTTGGAATTTGTGTTTATCTAGACCCGATCTATGATGTGGTAGCTCGGATCTCCGTTTAACCCGACTTTGTAAGATCATGGATCTTCACATAAGCTCGTTTTTGGTTACCACAAGGGTTAAAAGGCGAAACTCTACCACACAAGATACATGAACTTGTGTAGAAATATTTTACTTGTGTAAAAGTGATTTAACCGGTACAATGGTGTTTAAAACTAGCGGATCTACGTATCTGCAAGTGGTATTTTTGAAGAACCACACATTTAAGAAACCATGTATTTTAAAGAAAGGATCTTACACTAACAAATATGATATTTTTATAAACCACAAGTGTGTAAACACTTGTGAAACAAACAGATCCGACAAAGGACTAGCTTTGTCACTTGTTACTAGAAGTTGTAAAGACGGATTTCTCTAACAACAAGGTTTTTTTTTACAAGATTAAAGTTACTTTATATAAAGATCTACCAGATATAATGGGATTTACATTATAGATACGGAAAAACTGCAAGTTCATGCGATTATGCGATTTACATACTTATCGGCTAGTTTGATGTGTCGGAATTTGTTTGATTGAATAAAGAAGTTGTTGAATTGATTTGTTAAAAGAAAATGATACGCTTGAAAGCGTGGCCACCTCCAGTTACAGAGGAAACTCTGGCGAAATTTTCTAAAAACCTAACACTTAGAATTATTTACACAACAAGTGTTAGAACTATCTTTGGACATATTTTCAAAACATAAATTTCGCCAGCACTATATTTTACTAAATATTCGGAGGTGGGATTTTCACAAAGATTAACGTGATAAATATATTTGTCACAACACTGCTTATGATTATTTTGTGAAAATACATAAATATTATTTTAGAGTAAAATAATATTTACAAGCGTTAATGATTCCGAAACTTTACGAACGCTTCCACAAACATATAAGTTACACCGGTAATTACATTACCACAAGATTGATAAAACGTAACTTACGCACATGTATTGTATCCCCCATCCTTGGGAAGAAGTATAACTACCAAGTGTATACGGAACATAAACACGAAATAGTTGTCTAACTATTTCCCAAAGACTTAAACTATAAAGCGAAAGCACGGCCGTTCGTCTAATAGAATTAGCACTTGTAGGTCGTTGCACAGCTTACTGTATTGGAGACACTTGGTAGAGACGCGCATTCACTGTGAGTTCATGTCCCCCTTTTTTTTCTAACTGTTTTCAGTTTTCATAACTGCGGGGGTGAAATACATGTTACTTTGTTTACAAGTACTTTATACACGGTATGATTTACGTAAGGAGGTTTAGATCATGTGAATGGGTAGTTAGAACACCGAGGGACTCGAGCGGTAGATCTATCTGGGTGTAGCGAGCCCAGCTCTAGGCCCAACAGAACGGACCTCTCAGAGGACCAACAGAACGGACCTGGAGTGACTTGGTACCCAACGCAAAAATCGGCTAGGGTTGTGTCTACTTACTTGCATTTCACAACATGCTAATGGCCTTGCAAACCATTGGTGATCACAAGTCCTCTTACACTGCTACATACCAGGAAACTTTTATACTTACAAGTGTTTTACTTACTCACTTGCACATGAACTCGCTCAACATTATTGTTGATTTTTCAACTCACATGTATTTCAGGAAATTAAACGGATCTGGCACGGTATGGAACGTTTTCCGCTGCACTTGTCATGGAGTCTTCAGGGTTTAGGGGATGTGTCTCTTTCCTGGACAAGACACAGTCCTTAAACCACGTTTATGTTATGTTATAAGTTGTAATGTCTACTGAACAAGGTTATGGTTGTATGTTAAAACAATGGTATTGTGTTTGATTTTCAAAACTTAATGGATGACTTGCATGGTTTTTAATTCATATAGCTTGTTATGGTTAAGCTATGGTATTAAGAAGTCACACCAAAAATTAACCACGCTTCCGCAAAGCCAGGGTGTGACAGCTTGGTATCAGAGCTCTGATCATAGCGAACTAGGATTCTTTCTCGAGTCTAGACTATGATCACTAGGGCTCTCACGAAAACATTTTTCTGCATACCACTTAAGTCCAGATCCACAACTTTTTTACAAACAAATGTTGAGCACATTTTATTTATTTATAGGCTCAGCTTGGAGGGCTGAGGATTGGTCTGGAGGACCGAGGTGATCGAAGTAGTTGAGCACGTTGGTTTGTTATAGGATCGATCTGGAGGATCGAGGCTCGGTCTAGGTGACCGAGGTAGTGGGCTAGCAAGGCTAGGAAGAAAAGGCTCAGCTTGGAGGGCTGAGGATCGGTCTGGAGGATCGAGGTTTGGTTTAAGTGAAGGATAGAGCAGTCTTGTAGACTGGATGAAATTGGCTAGTAAGACTAGGAGAATTACGTGATACCTTACTTGGTGACTATGTGATTAACTGATTATATGATTAATTATTATACGTATATGTGTTTGTGTTACAAACGTTATGCTTTCATCAAGTACTAGAAAGATGGGCACTACGAACCCCAGGACCATAGTATCAGACGACATAGTTCAACGAAGCACGAGGTGTACATTTCTGATACTACCGGCACAGACAATGACGACTTTCAGCCCTTTGTGCACTGCCTGAAGTCGTAGCAGAGCCTACTAATGGCCATCTTGTTGGGAATTTGCCACTGGCAGTGATCCCTGCTCCTGTGCCCCTTGCCGCTTATCTCGTTGTTGATATGCCCCCGACATTGCCTCTGACGACGATAACGATCTACTGAAGGAGGACCCATCCGAGGGCAGGACCCTATCGCTGCTGGTATTAGTCTACTGCATGCGGACGCTTCTGCAAGGGAAACTTATGTCCTTTCCCCTATCCCAGACTCATTTGAGTTTCTGACATCCGCATCTTTGCATACACAGGGAGTGCAGCACTACTTACACGACGCCGACCCTGATATGGCATCACCAGCTGCACCGGATCCCGCACACAGTTTTGAGTTTGATCGCGATATTGAGGACAATCCTGTTTTTCCGCCTGGTGTTGATCCAGACCAGGACATTGAGTTCATGCACTTAGACCAGCCCTTGGGGGATCCTGTAACCCCTGTGATTGTTGATCCAGCTGATTTTGAGATGGAGTTTTTGATTCGGAGCTAGCCGTGGTCCCTGAGCCAGCCGTGGTCCTTAAACCACGTTTATGTTATGTTATAAGTTGTAATGTCTACTGAACAAGGTTATGGTTGTATGTTAAAACAATGGTATTGTGTTTGATTTTCAAAACTTAATGGATGACTTGCATGGTTTTTAATTCATATAGCTTGTTATGGTTAAGCTATGGTATTAAGAAGTCACACCAAAAATTAACCACGCTTCCGCAAAGCCAGGGTGTGACACGAATACACTTTGAACCATTTATCTGGTAATAAAGAGGAGCTATCCTTATACAAGGATCATGTTCAATCTTATATGAAGAAGGTTCAAGATATGCAGATTGTTGCTCCTCCCGCTAGTTCTAGGGATAGATTTGCCGAGATAACTGGTCAATATAAAAATGACAAGAATCCGATAAGAGTCTCTGTAGGATATAAATCCAAAGGTTCTGGTTCTCGGAAGCGCCTGAAATCTAAACAGGAGATAGCAGTTGAGAAGAAGAAATCAAAGTCGAAACCCGGGGCCAAAGAAAGACAGTGTCAGAACTCCAAAGCCTATGGACACTACGCATCTGTCACGGCCCCCGGCCCGATTTGACCCGTTCCAGGAGCCGCGAGACAGAAATCCCATGGTATTTATTTAATTTGGCACTGAAATTATTAACAGGATCGTTTAAAACTTGAAATACCCGTTTATATTATTTCATAACTTTGGGATAAACCCCGTAATTTACAATAAGGGTGATTTCACTGGGAAACCCCCTGTGTTATACAAAAACATGTTTCTTTATTTTTATTGAGCCACTTCTTCAAGCTTGTAGTGCTACACGGCACTTTTTTTTGGATCACAGCAGATCACCTGAAACATGTTTTAAAAAGGTTTTATCAGCAGGGAAATACTGGCGAGTCACTTATTTGCACAAACCGACACATTGTTATAATATACAGTATTAAGAGCGATTACAATGTTTATATATCAACCAATTACCCAACGGTATTTGTCACTCGTCTCGTTTCTGTGACTATGGTCATATCACCCATTGGCTAACCCGTTGTCCAATGGTGACGGTTATCAAGTAATGTATACAAAACCCCACATACCGGCTGTAATTGAAGATTACAAAGACTTAATCCCTGTAATTATAACTAGAAAACATTTAGGGTTTTGTAAAGCACTTTGACAAAAAGAGAATGACTCACATTGCATATTTAAACGGGCAGCCTTTAGCCTACTGATTAGCCTAGTTAACCTAATTCAAATAACAATGCACACGAACTAGGTCAGTAACTAATACAGCGTTTACGATAACTCACGAGATTAAAACCCTCACAACGAATGACAAAGTGCAATACTTAAACATCCATCGAATTCACGACGAATGACAAAGTATAGCCCTAATTTCGGCAGCACTTAAACATCCATCGTATAGTTTCAATCGATCGGACATTGAATCGTAGTAGCGATCGAGTTATTACCCTGTTGTCGCGGCAGCGTTTCGTGCTGTGTGTGTGTTTTGAACTGTTTAGACGATATCTCAGTGTACGAAATGAATTTTAACGTCGAACCAACGCCAAACTTCAAGTGCCAAACTCCACTATTTATACTGGAAAAAACGACTCCCTCGCGTGGCGCGAGGGGACCCCTTCTAGCATAGGGTAGCCTCGTGTCTCAGTAGCTTGGGTGAGTCAATGGATCGTAAAAATTCGATTTCTATCAAAAACTGTTTAGATAATATCAACTAGGAAACACCCCCCCTGAGTTTTAGGGGCCCTGATCCTAGTTCCGATTATTCTGAAAATTTTAGGGGTTATGCAATATTACTTGGGGGTCTCAATTAGGGTTTCCTATTGGACAAAATAAGATAAGAAATAATAATTTTGGTGAGAGTTGTTACATCCTCCCCACCTTAATAAAAATCTCGTCCTCGAGATTTACTGGAACAAGTGAGGATATTTCCGATTCCAGCTCCCAAGTGTATTCCGGTCCTATCTTAGAATCCCACTTGACTTTGACCAGCACTAGTCGTTTGTGTTTGAGAAACTTGACCTTTCTGTCTTCTATCTGTAGTGGCTTCTCCACAAATTTTAACTTCTCATTTAGCTCTACATCTTGAAGAGGTACTACCAGGGATTCGTCAGATAGACATTTCTTGAGCTTGGATACATTAAACACGTCATGTACTCCAACTAATTCTTCTGGTAGTTGTAAACGATAGGTAACTGGTCCTATTCGCTGGATTATTGGGAATGGTCCTACGTACCTTGGACTTAGCTTTCCCTTCTTCCCGAACCGAACTACTCCTTTCCAATGAGAAACTTTCAAGAGTACCTTATCTCCGACTTGAAATTCCAGTGGCTTGTGTCGATTATCTACATAACTCTTCTGGCGATCTCGAGCCGTTTTCAGTCTTTCCTTGATTTGAGTGATCTTGTCAGTGGTTTCTTGCATGATTTCGGAACCTGATAATTGACTTTCTCCTATTTTGGCCCAACAAACTGGAGTTCTACACTTTCGTCCATACAGTGCTTCGAATGGGCAGCTTCAATGCTTGAATGATAACTATTGTTATAGGAGAATTCAATTAAGGGTAGGTGGTCATCCCAGTTTCCACCAAAATCTATCACACATGCCCTGAGCATGTCTTCCAGGGTTTGGATCGTCCTTTCACTTTGTCCATCTGTTTGAGGATGATAAGTTGTACTTCAATTTAATCGTGTCCCCGTGGCTTCTTGGAAACTTGTCCAAAAATGTGAAGTGAAACGACTATCTCTATCTGATACAATGGAGAGTGGAACTCCATGTAAGGATACTACTTCGTCTACGTACAACTTTGCTAACCTTTCCATGCTAAAGGTTTCTTTCATGGGTAGAAAATGAGCTGATTTGGTTAATCGAGCCATAATTAACCAAATCGCATCATTACCTTTTCTAGTTTTGGGTAACTTAGTAACAAAGTCCATGGTTATAAGTTCCCATTTCCATACAGGCATTTCTAATTGTTGTAGTAATCCTGAAGGTTTCTGGTGTTCTGCCTTAACTTGTGAACACGTAAGACACTTAGAAACATATCTAGCTATGTCCTTTTTCATTCCTATCCACCAGAAATTATTTCTTAAATCTTGGTACATTTTATTCTTACCAGGATGCATGGTATACCTAGATTTATGGGCTTCCTCTAAAATCTTATTTCTTAACTCTCCTTGCTTAGGAACCCAAATCCTTTTCTTGTAGAATCTCCAAATTCCATCACTTCCTTGCTCTAATTCCTTTATCCGTCCTTTCATTCCTTCAGCAATATCCTTGATTGCTGTTTCCTGAACATTCTTTAATTGTTCCATTAAGTCTAATTGTAAACTTAATCTAAGAGCACGAACTCGTCGCTGTTTCTCATGATACTTACGACTTAAGGCATCTGCAACTACATTTGCTTTTCCTTCATGATATTAAATATCACAGTCGTAATCGCTTAGAATTTCCATCCACCTTCTTTGCCTCATATTTAACTCTTTTTGCCCAAATATGTACCTTAAACTCTTATGATCTGTATAGACAGTAAACTTACTTCCATACAGATAGTGTCTCCAAATTTTAAGGGCAAAAATTATTGCTCCTAATTCTAAGTCATGCGTCGTATAATTTTCTTCATGCTTTTTCAATTGCCTTGATGCATACGCAATTACCTTTTTGCGTTGCATTAGCACACATCCTAATCCTAGCTTAGAAGCATCGCAATAAACTTCAAAATCTTCTGTCCCTTCTGGTAAGGCAAGGATTGGGGTGTTTGTTAACCTTTGTTTTAAAATCCTAAAAGCTTCTTCTTGCTTAGGTCCCCATTCAAACTTAACTGTTTTACAAGTTAGCTTAGTTAATGGCACGACTATCTTAGAAAAATCCTTAATAAAGCGCCTATAGTATCCAGCTAATCCTAGAAAACTTCTAACTACCGTGGCTGATTGCGGGACCTTCCATTTGGTGATTGCTTCTATTTTGGAGGGACCGACGTGAATACCTTCGTGATTTACCATGTGACCTAAAAATTGCACCTCCTGTAGCCAAAATTCACACTTCGAGAATTTGGCGTAAAGCTTTTCTTTTCTTAACAAAGTTAAGAGTGCATGCAGGTGCTCACAATGTTCGTCCTGACTTTTGGAATAAATAAGTATATCGTCGATGAAGACAATTAGGAATTTATCCAAGTACGGTTTACAGATCCTATTCATCATGTCCATAAATGCTACATGAGCATTTGTTAACCCAAAGGGCATGACTGTAAACTCGTAGTGACCATACCTAGTTCTAAAAGTTGTTTTAGGTATGTCTTCTTCTTGTACCTTCAATTGATGATATCCTGAGCGCAAGTCTATCTTAGAAAAATATCTAGCTCCTTGAAGTTGATCAAAAAGATCATCAATCCTAGGTAATGGGTATCGATTCTTAATTGTAACCTTATTCAGTTCCCTATAATCGATACACATTCGCATCGAACCATCCTTTTTCTTTACGAACAACACTGGTGCTCCCCAAGGGGATGAACTAGGTTGTATGAATCCTTTACTAAGCAATTCATCTAATTGCTTTTTCAGTTCTAACATTTCAGTGGGTGCTAACCGGTAGGGTGCTTTAGCTACTGGCGTAGTTCCAGGAATTAAATGAATTCTAAATTCTACCTCCTTATCTGGTGGTAATCCTGGTAACTCTTCTGGGAATACATCCGAGTATTCTGAGACTACAGGAATTTCCTTAAGTTCCTTACCCTTAGTGCTAATGATTACTGAAATCATATACACTATTCCTTGCTTTCGTTCATAACTAGCAACTTTCATTACTGAAATGAACATCATGGGTTTACGTGGCTTATCTCCTGTAATCATAATTACCTCCCCTGTGGGTGCACGAATTTCTATGGAATTCTTATCACAAAGGATTCGAGCATGGTTGGCTACTAACCAATCCATTCCTAACAAGACATCGAATTCAGCTAAATTCATGGGTAATAGGTTTGCAGAAAATTTATGGCATGAAAGTTCTATATTTTCTTTTTGCAAAACCGTGTCTATGTTAACAGAGTTCACGTCTGCCGTTTCTACTGTAAAATTTTGCCTAAGTTTTGTTAAGGGTAGCTTAAGAGCTTGGCAGAATGAAGTATTTATAAAACTTTGGTTTGCACCAGAGTCAAATAATACTTTCGCATATACGTTGTGAACTAAGAACCTACCAGCTATTACTTCAGGAATCAGTTCGGCTTCCTGCGTGGTCAACTGAAAGGCTCTTGCATTTTTCTTCGTAGTCCCTTCAGGAGGTTTAGCCTTGTTGTCTGCTGGTTTGACCAACTTAAGGCATTATGGTTTGAAATGCCCAGCTTCTCCATAGTTATAGCAGACCCTTGTTTTCTTTCTGCAATCTTCTTCACGATGTCCTACAACTTTGCAGAAGTTGCAGGTTTCATTACATTTGCCAAAATGCTTCTTTCTGTAGTTCCTGCAGAACGGCGGAGTGGAAGATTGCCCGGTTCCTCTTCTCTTGAAATTGCTATTATTACCCACACGAAATCCTTGGGTAATTTTCTGAGCCAATTCCTTCTTCCTATTTTCTTCTCGCGTACGCACCAGTCCGTCTGTCAAAGTGTTGGCTAATTCCACCGCATCATCGATCGTGCGGGGTCTCGCAGCTTTGACAATATCAAGGATCTCGCTAATTAAACCCCAAATGTAGCGAGAAATAAGTACCAGTTCTGGCGAAGCCAGAGTAAGCACAATTCGAGCATATTCGAAAAAATTCGAAGTATACCCTCGACAATCAACATTCACCATTCGGTGGCTCAGGAATTTGTTCGCCATCTGCTCTTTTTCATATTCTGGGCAGAATTTTCTTTCCACCAGACGCTTAAACTCCTCCCAACACATAGCATAGGTGTCACACCTCGATATTTCCACGTATTACCGGTGGGCCCGGTGGGGAGTATCGTGACGTAGTTGATATCATCATAGTCAAACAACACAAATTATAAATGCACAGCGGAAGCAAAAGGTATGAATCACATTACAAACCGAATAAATAGTAATATCAAAGTATTACAACGGACTGTAAAAGATTCACAGGCAGATCAAAATATAAATAAGATCATTGTTCAACAGACTTTAACATCTAGAGCTTGCAAGACTTGATTATTGATGCCTGGAGTAGCCAGCCTATTTCGTATAGTACCAGCACTTAACCTTTTTGGAAAATACGTCAGTTTACACTGGTAAATACAATTAACAGACTCATTTTGAAAAGAGTTTAAGAAAATTATTTTGAATGCACATGGCACAAAATATCTTTAATAACTTGGGATGATTATTTAAAAATAAACTTGTATACAGTTTTACATGTTTGTCGTCCATTTAGGACCCGGTTAGAAGAGCCGGTTTAACAAGATTAATAGACACAACACATGGTATAATACCCACAAGAAGATACCCTTCTTGTGGACTACCTTTTTACATACGCAACTGTCAGGTGTATGCCTACACCCCGTGCTTAAGTCGTGGCCATTTCTAATGACTGAGCCGAGGATATCCAGGACACGGTCATTAACCCCCCCAAAGGCATTGCATCAAACAAGACAGAATAAAATGAGTTATGCATCTTTTTAATCAATATCTGATTGTACAACTTCATACCCGACCAATCGGTATTTTAATACCGTACCCCAAGCCCGTATAGGGAAAATAAGTTAAAAGTATTTACCTGAGCAAAGTATAAATCACAACAGCAAGTGCACGTAGCTTTTACTGGGCTCCTAATCTGGAACGAAGGTTTTAATATCCTATTAGAATCCTAACGGGTTTTTAATTAAACTTAGACTTAGATCGGTTAGTTTTCGAAAGGAAGACACGGTTCAAACGCATGATAAAGCGAAGACCGGTTTAGAATGTGGTTTTGACCCGACAAGCTTGTATGCTTGTTTAATATGGGTAACTTAAACACATTCTGGATTTTGAGACAAAAACGATATGGTTTGACCCGTTTCGGGTAATATATGCAAACTAGTTACATAAGCCGAACCGAATGCGAATCACGCATAACGGGTAACCAATTGAGTCACGAACAGGTTTCCTAAGTTAATATGCTTTAAATATGTTGTGATATCAGTAGGATACCTTCCATTATGCCCAAAACGAGTTTAACCTCAAATTAAGCCCCGTAGGGGTATTTTGGTCATTTAAAAGATTATAAAAGAGATTAATTATAATTCTGAGATTCGGGTCTGAAATAATCAGTAAAACAACTTAATTTAGTAGGTTATATCAGTTGGTGATAAGTTGTATATGACAAAATGGTTTTAAACCCATACTATGTGTTTAATACGCGTAAAAAGCCGTTTTAAGCGATTTCCGGGTCATAACTGGAAATATGGGTTTTCTGATCAGTTTATAAAGTTCACCATACTTCATTTATCATATAAAATCAGTAGCCAAAGGTTTGGTGTCTAAATGTTATCTAAACTTCACTTTATAAGCAAAAAGTGTATAATCGGTATTTACCGAATCAAGGCAATAACCTTAGGTTATGATCAGTTTAAAAATAATTAAAAATCTTCAAAAATACCAAAATATTATATTAAATCAGTGGGTAAAAGGTTTGGTGTCAAAAATGGGGTTTAGATAGGCTTTACGCTAATTATGCCGTTTAATTAATAAAAAGCTTTCTAATTACGCTATTGAGCATAACTCCTAATCTAGACCTCAAACTGATGTGAAAATTTAGGGACATTTTTATAAATCAGTAACAAAGATTATTGCCCTCTCACATTTCCAAAATTCTCGTTTTAAGGTCAAATGGGCATTATGGTCAACATTAAGCAATTAACGGAAACGTGTAAATGAATCGGACAATCAACGAGCCAAACACAGAGGGTTATACTATCACATAACCTGGTCCTAATGAAGATCTAAGGCATTTCTAAATCATGCTAATATGGGTCAGAACTGAAGTCAAAGCAATGGTCAAGTTATGCGACTTTCGGCTCCGAACCGGACCTAAACTGAAAATTGTCGGGTCGGACATGCTTAGACATGTTTTTGCATTGATTACCAAGTTATATGAGTGGTAAAACAGGTTACACGTCTTCCACATTGCTAGTTATGTGTTAATTCAAAAATTGTGTTCCTGTTGACTTTTTATAATAAACTTTGACCCGACAAACGACTTAGTTAGAGTGGGAATCAGAGGGTGCCCTTTTAAGGGTTTAATGCCCACATAATTACCAACTTATAAATACTTTTAGTTTGACTAATCACTGGACCATTAGTGATTAATTTTTAAGTCAAACCTTAATTACGACGGTTTGACTTTAAGCTAATTAACTAAGTAAAACATGATTAAGGAAGGTTAAGGAAGCTTACCAAGGTCCTAATTACGACTAGAGATTCTTGGGGACTGATCTTGTGCTCCAGGAATGAAGTTATGAATGTTTCCAAGTGCAAGTGCTCAAAGTTTGCAATAATGGGTCCTTATATAGTGAGTTTAATCTCACTAGATCATGCCAAGCAAGTCTACCATTGATCTTTGATGCATCCCAAGTGTCCCTATACTCTAAAAACCAGTTGGGGTTGCACATGGTATTGAAAACTAGCAATATAAGTCGGTTAACTTGTTATAACAGGCACCTGTCATGTTTCTGATGCTGGGACAGCCTTACGGACCGTAAGGCTAAGGCCTTGCGGTCCGTATCCGCTTTTCAAAAAAAAGATCGCCCAGGTCTGCTCCCTTATGGACCGTAAGGTGGAACCCTTGCGGTCCGTAAGCCTTCATCAGAAAACAAAAAATTTGTAAACTTTCAAGCTTTGATCATGCAACTTTACAACTTTGAATTAGGGCCTTTATCATCAGTATGGGACCACTTGATCATGTCTGAACAGTTATGACAACCTTGCCATGCTTTAAAGTTGCCTTGGATTCTTTTGAAAGGGGCCATGAATGAAGGTTTGTCGTATACATTCTCATAGGATCCAATTCTTGTGCAATTAGAATTGTACATTATCAAAATAATCGGACTTGAGTATATCAGATGTTTATAATATAGATTTGGGTCTTGGGATTTATAACGAGGTCGTTCAGAGGTATAAATTAACATGTCGACACTTTTAAATCCTGCCATACATCTTTAACTTGATCCGAGTTTATGACTTGTTTGCTTTACGTGACACGTGTGTTAACTTTATTGGACATAAATTTTCGAGGTGTTACATCCTCACCCCCTTAAAAGAAATCTCGACCTCGAGATTTACTGAAACAAATGAGGGTACTTTTCTTTCATTGTGGACTCTACCTCCCACGTGTATTCGGGACCTCTTCGGGCATCCCACTTTACTTTTACGATCGGTACCTGCTTCCTTCGAAGCTTCTTAACCTGTCGATCCTCGATCGACACAGGGTTTTCAACAAACTTCAAGCTCTCATCGATGTGCACATCTGTATGTGGTATGACTAGTGATTCATCAGCTAGACATTTCTTCAGATTGCAGATGTGGAATACATTATGAATACCACTGAGCTCTTCAGGCAAATTTAACTTATAAGCCACTGATCTGACACACGCAAACATTTAGCTACATAGGCGGCTATAGACTTCTTCAAGCCTATCCACCAAAAATTTGCTTTCAGATCCTGGTACATCTTGTCAGCTCCAGGATGAACGGAGTATTTAGAACTGTGGGCTTCGTGGAGGATAACATCTCGAAGTCCTCCATAAACTGGAACCCATATTCGTCCATTTAACCTCAGAATTCCGTCCTTGCCATAGGATAACTGTTCTTCAGTTACTCCTAGCTTTTCATCCGGATAGTTAGCTTCTAGCACAGCTTCCTTCTGCGCAGCTAACAATCTTTCGTTCAAACCATTCTTTATCTCAATGCTCTTGGCATTGATTCTTATAGGTTTCACTCTTTCCTTTCGACTCAAGGCATCGGCGACTACATTCGCCTTGCCGGGATGGTATCTTATCTCACAATCATAAGCATTCAAAGTTTTCATCCAACGTCGCTGTCTCATGTTCAAGTCTTTCTGATTGAATAGATGTTGAAGGCTCTTGTGATCAGAATAGATCACACACTTAGTTCCATACAAGTAGTGCCTCCAAAGTTTTAGTGCAAATACAACGGCACCCAACTCCAAGTCATGGGTGGTGTAGTTCTTTTCGTGCACCTTTAATTGTCGAGAAGCATAGGCAATAACCTTGCCTTTCTGCATAAGCACATACCCCATACCGGTGTGTGATGCATCACAGTATACTACAAATTCTTCAATCCCTTCAGGCAATGTCAACACTGGTGCATTGCTTAGCTTCTGCTTAAGGATATCAAAGGATTCTTGTTGCTTGGGTCCCCAGTCGAACTTAATATTCTTCCTAGTCAAGGAAGTTAGGGGTGCAGTAATCCTTGAAAATTTTTCAATAAAACGCCTGTAATATCCTGCCAATCCCAAGAAACTGCGAATCTCTGTGGGCGTCTTCGGCTCTTGCCAATTCATGACAGCTTCAACTTTAGCGGGATCTACCTGGATTCCGCGTTCACTAACCACATGTCCAAGAAATTGGACTTCACGAAGCCAAAATTCACACTTAGAGAATTTGGCGTAGAGCTTTTCTCGATGAAGCAGTTTCAGAATGCAATAGAGGTGCTTCTCATGGTCAGCTCGACTCTTCGAGTAAATAAGAATATCATCGATGAAGACGATGACAAATTTATCCATGTAGGGCTTACAGACGCGGTTCATGAGATCCATTAATGCAGCTGGTGCATTAGTGAGTCCAAAAGGCATCACTAAGAACTCGTAGTGACCATAACGAGTCCTAAATGCAGTCTTATGTACATCTTCATCCTTGACCTTCAGTTGATGATATCCTGACCTTAAATCGATCTTGGAAAAGTAACTCGCTCCTTGAAGCTAATCGAACAAGTCGTCGATCCTGGGCAATGGATACCGATTCTTAATAGTAACTTTGTTAAGTTCTCGATAATCAATGCACAGACGCATCGATCCATCCTTTTTCTTCACATACAGGATTGGTGCTCCTCAAGGAGACGAACTAGGTCTAATAAAACCTTTGGCTAGCAAATCATCTAGTTGTGTCCTCAATTCCTTCATCTCTGTTGGTGCTAACCTATAAGGCGCTCTTGCAACAGGTGCTGCTCCAGGAATAATGTCAATCCTGAACTCCACTTGCCTATCTGGGGGTAAACCAGGTAGTTCTTCAGGGAATACTTCTGGATATTTAGAGATAATAGGTATGTCTTCGATCTTAGGCTTTGGTTCATCAAGGGTTACTTGTGCCATGTAGATAACACAACCCTTCGTCAAACACCTCGATGCCTTGAGCATGGACACTTGCTCAGGCATTCCGTACATAGAATCTCCTTGAATTGTCAAAGGCTTGCCACGAGGAGTTCTGACAACTACTTGCTTCTTAGCACAAACTATCTGGGCTTGATTGCGAGACAACCAATCCATGCCTATTACTATATCGAAACCAGCTAACTTCAAAGGAAGTAAGGATAACGGAAAAGAGTGGTTCCTAATGGATATGAAACATCCATCTAACACGGTTGAGGCGGTTTCTAAGGAACCATCAGCTAATTCCACCTCATATTTCACACTTAGGGTTTTAACAGGTAAATTCAGCAACTTACAAAACTTATTATCTACAAATGACTTATCCGCCCCTGAATCAAACAATACCCTCGCATAAACATCATTTATAAGAAAGGTACCTGTTATCACGTTATCATCCTGCACTGCCTCCTTAGCATCCATTCTGAAGACCCTAGCGTTGGTCTTTTTACCTTCTTCTGGTTTCTTGGCATATTTTGGGCAGTTCGACTTAATGTGCCCTTTCTCGTTGCAGTTGTAGCAGGTCGCATCCTTCAACTTTTTGCAATCTAAGGTTTTGTGTTCCTTGGATTTGCAGATCCCACATCCAAAAGTCCTTGATTGTGTCTGCGAGTTCGATTCCAATCTACACTTTCCAAAGTGATGTTTCCGACAGACTTTGCATCTGGGTTTCTCACCCGACTGTTGGTTACCTTTGTTGAACCCTGAACTCTTCTTATTCTCATGGTTCCCTTTGTGTTTCTTGTCTGAACGACGTGAGTTATCACACTCACGCTTCCTCTTACCTTCTTCAGAACTCTTTAGCGATCTCAACCTGACCGCATCTAAGGTAAGAGACAAAGATAGATCTGCTGCTGATCTAAAAGTAGCAGGTCTTGAAGCCTTAACACTGGCTTTGATTTCTGGGGTTAAGCCCCCAATGAAGCGAGCAATCATTTTGGGTTCTGGTGTCACAAGGTAAGGAACCAATCTTGACATCGTGTTGAAGCTTGTAAGATAAGCTTGGCAATCTAGGTTTTTCATAACCAACGATAAGAATTCTGACTCAATTCTTTCAACCTCATGCTGAGGGCAGTAATTTTCCCTAATGAGAGCAACAAACTGATCCCATGTCAGATTGTAAAGTGGGATCTTTCCAGCTGCTTGAATGAGAGACTTCCACCATGCTAATGCCTCTCCCTTGAATGATTGGGATACATACTTCACTACATCCCTTTCAGCACAACCGCTGATATCGACCACGGTGTCCATTTCATCTAACCAAGTCATACAGTCAATTGCCCCCTTCTCCCAAGTGAAATCCCGGGGTTTGCAGGAAACAATGTACTTATAAGTACAGGACTTGGTATGTGGTTTATCATCAAATACTATCCCCTTGGATGGAACACTATTTTGGTTTGAGGAGTGTCGATCATCATCTTTCTTTGGCTCATCTTTCTTAAAGGGCGGCTTGCTGTGAGCCTCTGAATGAGTCTTAGGCTTGGAATGCGGTGCAGACAGGGTCCTATTTCGAGTTCCGCTGGACTCATTATGATGCCGCTCTATAGCTTTTGCAACAGCATTGTCTATTAATGCTTGCAGTTCTGCACCCGCTATGTTAATTCGGGTATGATCCTCCCTTGGGTGACTGTTGATCTCATCCGAGTCAGCCATGTAGTTTGAACTGTTACATAAGATATTGACAATAATTTATTTGGGAGTTTTATTACGGAATTGTCTTTTATGGCAATTCATTAACCAAGGTAAACACAGACCATATTTGGTTAATTTGTCAATCATATTTATTTAGGATTTTTATTATAACTTATCCTAATTATAAAACAATAACAATATTATTAATGGCACAAAAGGCCTAGTCTCAGGGACATTCTAAATTATAAGCCATGATTTCAGAGAATCAAGGCATTAAGGTTTGAACATAGTTCATTACCTTTTCTTGACAGGGAGTTGTAGGCTACCACTGTCTTTAGTCTTATATGACATTTACTATGGCCCGTAGGCACTACATCACTAATGGATGTTTAATATGTGATCATCTTAATTGATGATTTAAACCCATGATTTATAGATCATCAGGTTAGGATATGGATCTTTTGAAGAATCCTATTATAAGAATGACGTGTGTGATTTTAACGAATCACGTCTGCAAGGAGTGTTAACATGTTCTCAGATGTTAACAAGGATTTGAATCTTTTTAAACAGGTCTTACCATCTTGGCCAAGTCTTATAATGACATGCAGGCTAGGTTATACCTTTAAGATTCTTATTTAATGTTTAAATAGGCAGATTATTTTAAGAGGAACGATTTTTAATTTATTTATTCCATGTATAATATATTTATGCATAAAATGACAAATTGAAATTTTTTAAATTTAACATTCCATTAATCATTAAAAGGATTACATATTACCCTAAATGGGACTTTTAACAGAATAACTTGCCCATGCAGGGGCTAAACTGAAATACAAGTCCTCACAGGGACTGATTACAAGATAGGTGTCCACGCAGGGACTAAAAAGACAAGTCCACGCAGGGACTAAAGAAAGACAAGTCCACGCAGGGACCAAGTACATAGATAAATGTCCACGCAGGGACTTGATTGAAATAACGAAATACAACAATACATATAGAGGTTCAATGATCCCTTTTCTTCTTTCCTTTTAACAAGCTTGCTAGGCCCTTGAGAAATCCCCGGTTGTTCCTACGCTCTTCTTGAAATTCTCGTTCCACCCTGTTTAGCATGTGGAGGATTTCCTCCTGTTTCGGTGGGGAAAACCGTGGTGGCTGTGGCTGGTGCTGAATCGGAGGTCGCGCAGGTATTTGATACCCATGAGCTGGGTATCCCACTCCCCAGGGAGTTCCATATGGTCGTTCAGGATGAAGGGCGTTGTAGTTTGCCGCTACGAGGTATGGGTTGGCTTCAGCATAGTTATAGTTAGTGTGAGCCGGCTGCTCAAATGGATTATACGCTATGGAACCGTCGTATGTAGGTATTGGATTACAAAATCCCAATGGTGGCGGTGGTGGTGCAACTGGTGCAGAATTCACCTCTGAAACTGGGTTTGAAGGCCCACCCATTTGTGGGTCTTCATGCAGTGGTGGATAGTGACTGCCGCTTGAGTGATGGGGGGGGTGCTAAAGTGAAAACCCCTTTCTTGCATGGACATTCGTGCGCCTGTTCTTCTACGCCTTGGTGGTTCTGGAGGTGCTTGATGAACTGGCGGCGGTGGTGGCGGTGGCGTGACTGCCACGAAACGCGAATCCTCGGAGGGATCCAGCTGCTGCTGCTGCTGGTGAGGCGATGAATGGTGAGAGGGTGTAAAGTACCATTCATACTGGTTAAATCTCGCTTGGTAGCTGTCTGGGCCATGGTAAGGTGATCCGTGGAAGGATGACCCATCCGAAATCTCGATGGGGTAGGTAGGTGTCCCAGAAGGTGGTTCAACAGGGTCTGTGTCTTCATCTATATCCATTGCATGGTCTCCTGAGAAGTGGTCTTCAGGTCCTAGTGGGTTAAAACCCACTGGTTCTTCAATATAGTTTGCCGGGTTGAACCGGCCCTGGAAGACAGGAGTGGGGTCGCCAAAGGAATGGTGCGAAAGGGATCGCTGCAACGGCAAGAAGGAGTGGCGTGAGTCTTCAGGCTCGTTCTCTGATTGCGGCCCAAAGGAATGGCGGTAAGGAGGCATGGAGCTATATGAAGTAGATCGCCTAGTGGGCTCCGAATAGATCCTCCAGTCTCCTTGAGGACCAGCACTCATGGTAGCAGAAGGAGTTCGCCGGTGTGAAGGCCCGGCCTCGTGATCGTTGGGGGCGTTGATTGGCCCCTTGCCTCGTCCTCCTCTTCGGAATCTCGGTGGCATATTACCTATTATACAAATGAAAGAAAATAACAAAGAAATATAAAGGATAAAGTTAGAATTAAAACAATTTGGATTAGTCCTAAGTTCTTTGTCTAGACACGAAAATTTAGGAATGTGCAACTGTGTAACTGAGATTAAACACAAAAGGATAGTGTTTAATTCACTCAGTGTTGGCTCTGAAACCAACATGTCACACCCCGATATTTCCAGGTATTACCGGTGGGCCCGGTGGGGAGTATCGTGACGTAGTTGATATCATCATAATCCAACAACACAAATTATAAATGCACAGCCGAAGCAAAAGGTATGAATCACATTACAAACCGAATAAATAGTAATATCAAAGTATTACAACGGACTGTAAAAGATTCACAGGTGGATCAAAATATAAATAAGGTCATTTTTCAACAGACTCTAACATCTAGAGCTTGCAAGACTTGATTATTGATGCCTAGAGTAGCCAACCTATTTCGTATAGTACCTGCAATTAACCTTTTTGGAAAATACGTCAGTTTACACTGGTAAATACAATTAACTGACTCATTTTGAAATGATTTTAAGAAAATTAGTTTGAATGCACATGGCACAAAATATCTTTAATAACTTGAGATGATTACTTAAAAATAAACTTCTATACAGTTTTACATGTTTGTCGTCCATTTAGGACCCGGTTAGAAGAGCCGGTTTAACAAGATTAATAGACACACCACATGGTATAATACCCACAAGAAGATACCCTTCTTGTGGACTACCTTTTTACATACGCAACTGTCAGGTGTATGCCTACACCCCGTGCTTAAGTCGTGGCCATTTCTAATGAATGAGCCGAGGATATCCAGGACACGGTCATTAACCCCCCCAAAGGCATTGCATCAAACAAGACAGAATAAAACGGGTTATGCATCTTTTTAATCAACATCTGATTGTACGACTTCATACCCGACCAAGCGGTATTTTAATACCGTACCCCAAGCCCGTATAGGGAAAATAAGTTAAAAGTATTTACCTGGGCAAAGTATTAATTTACAACAGCAAGTGCACGTAGCTTTTACTGGGCTCCTAATCTGGAACGAAGGTTTTAATATCCTATTAGAATCCTAACGGGTCTTTAATTAAGCTTAGACTTAGACCGGTTAGTTTTCGAAAGAAAGACACGGTTCAAACGCATGATAAAGCGAAGACCGGTTTAGAAAGTGGTTTTGACCCGAAAAGCTTGTATGCTTGTTTAATATGGGTAACTTAAATACATTCTGGATTTTGAGACAAAAACGATATGGTTTGATCCGTTTCGGCTAATATATGCAAACTAGTTACATAAGCCGAACCGAACGCGAATAACGCATAACGGGTAACCAATTGAGTCCCGAACGGGTTTCCTAAGTTAATATGCTTTAAATATGTTGTGATATCAGTAGGATACCTTCCATTATGCCCAAAACGAGTTTAACCTCAAATTAAGCCCCGTAGGGGTATTTTGGTCATTTAAAAGATTATAAAAGAGATTAATTATAATTCTGAGATTCGGGTCTGAAATAATCAGTAAAACAACTTAATTTAATAGGTAATATCAGTTGGTGATAAGTCGTATATGACAAAATGGTTTTAAACCCATACTATGTGTTTAATACACGTAAAAAGTCGTTTTAAGCGATTTCCGGGTCATAACTGGAAATCTGGGTTTTCTGATCAGTTTATAAAGTTCACCATACTTCATTTATCATATAAAATCAGTAGCCAAAGGTTTGGTGTCTAAATGTTATGTAAACTTCACTTTATAAGCAAAAAGGGTATAATCGGTATTTACCGAGTCAAGGCAATAACCTTAGGTTATGATCAGTTTAAAAATAATTAAAAAACTTCAAATATCCCAAAATATTATATTACATCAGTGGTAAAAGGTTTGGTGTCAAAAATGGGGTTTAGATAGGCTTTACGCTAATTATGCCGTTTAATTAATAAAAAGCTTTCTAATTACACTATTGAGCATAACTCCTAATCTAGACCTCAAACTGATGTGAAAATTTAGGGACATGTTTATAAATCAGTAACAAAGATTATTGTCCTCTCACATTTCTAAAATTCTCATTTTAAGGTCAAATGGGCATTATGGAAACCATTAAGAAATTAACGGAAACGTGTAAATGAATTGGACAATCAACGAGCCAAACATAGAGGGTTATACTATCACATAACCTGGTCCTAATGAAGGTCTAAGGCATTTCTAAATCATGCTAATATGGGTCAGAACTGAAAGTCAAAGCAATGGTCAAGTTATGCGACTTTCGGTTCCGAACCGGGCCTAAACTGAAAATTGTCGGATCGGACAAGCTTAGACATGTTTTTGCATTGATTACCAAGTTATATGAGTGGTAAAACAGGTTACACGTCTTCCACATTGCTAGTTATGTGTTAATTCGAAAATTGTGTTCCTGTTGACTTTTTATAATAAACTTTGACCTGACAAACGACTTAGTTAGAGTGGGAATCAGAGGGTGCCCTTTTAAGGGTTTAATGCCCACATAATTACCAACTTATAACTACTTTTAGTTTGACTAATCACTGGACCATTAGTGATTAATTGTTAAGTCAAACCTTAATTACGACGGTTTGACTTTAAGCTAATTAACTAAGTAAAACATGATTAAGGAAGGTTAAGGAAGCTTACCAAGGTCCTAATTACGACTAGAGATGCTTGAGGGCTGATCTTGTGCTCCAGGAATGAAGTTATGAATGTTTCCGAGTGCAAGTGCTCAAAGTTTGCAACAATGGGTCCTTATATAGTGAGTTTAATCTCACTAGATCATGCCAAGCAAGTCTACCATTGATCTTTGATGCATCCCAAGTGTCCCTATACTCTAAAAACCAGTTGGGGTTGCACATGGTATTGAAAACTAGCAATATAAGTCGGTTAACTTGTTATAACAGGCACCTGTCATGTTTCTGATGCTGGGACAGCCTTACGGACCGTAAGGCTAAGGCCTTGCGGTCCGTATCCGCTTTTCAAAAAAAAGATCGCCCAGGTCTGCTCCCTTATGGACCGTAAGGTGGAACCCTTGCGGTCCGTAAGCCTTCATCAGAAAACAAAAATTTTGTAAACTTTCAAGCTTTGATCATGCAACTTTACAACTTTGAATTAGGGCCTTTATCATCAGTATGGGACCACTTGATCATGTCTGAACAGTTATGACAACCTTGCCATGCTTTAAAGTTGCCTTGGATTCTTTTGAAAGGGGCCATGAATGAAGGTTTGTCGTATACATTCTCATAGGATCCAATTCTTGTGCAATTAGAATTGTACATTATCAAAATAATCGGACTTGAGTATATCAGATGTTTATAATATAGATTTGGGTCTTGGGATTTATAACGAGGTTGTTCAGAGGTATAAATTAACATGTCGACACTTTTAAATCCTGCCATACATCTTTAACTTGATCCGAGTTTATGACTTGTTTCCTTTACGTGACACGTGTCTTAACTTTATTGGACATAAATTTTCGAGGTGTTACAATAGGCCATGTTGCTTCCTTTGGCTTGCAACACCGTATTCCACCACTCTAATGCTTCTTTCTTGAAAAGGTGAGAAGCATACATGACTTTATCCTCCTCGTCACATTTACTTATTTTGATTACTGCCTCGGTTTTCTCCAACCAACGCAGCGCCGCAGTCGCCCCTTCATTGCCAGCGAACTCGACGGGTTTACAGGCAAGAAATTCCTTGTAAGTGCAACCAGGCGTTGCAGCTTTCATTCTTTTGAGAATTGGGGCTTGCAGTACATCATTATCATCATTATTAATGTTACCGCCTCCATTTACGCTATTACTGAAGTTGTCTTCGTGAGTACGTTTACTGGGAATAATTTGTTGAGGTTCAACTGGATTTCGAGCAGCAGCAAGGACTGCTGGAATAGCATTGGCTATTCCTTGAGCTACGATATTCTCTATATCTTGCCTATTGAGGAAGTGATCCTCGTTGTTTTGCTCAGATTGGTTAATCTCGTTAACTGGTTCATTATCAGCGTGTTCCATCTGGTAATTAATAGTTCTAAGTTATTAGTATAAAATAAATAACAACTAAATATGTCGGAGCTATAGGTCTCCTTAATGGGTAGGAAATGTGCTGACTTAGTCAGTCTATCTACTATCACCCATATAGTATCATTTCCTTTCTTTGTCTTTGGCAACTTGGTGATGAAATCCATTGTCACCATTTCCCACTTCCACGTGGGAAGTTCAGGCTGTTGTAGCAAACCTGACGGCTTCTGATGTTCAGCTTTGACTTACGCACACGCAAACATTTAGCTACATAGGCGGCTATAGACTTCTTCAAGCCTATCCACCAAAAATTTGCTTTCAGATCCTGGTACATCTTGTCAGCTCCAGGATGAACGGAGTATTTAGAACTGTGGGCTTCCTGGAGGATAACATCTCGAAGTCCTCCATAAACTGGAACCCATATTCGTCCATTTAACCTCAGAATTCCGTCCTTGCCATAGGATAACTGTTCTTCAGTTACTCCTAGCTTTTCATCCGGATAGTTAGCTTCTAGCACAGCTTCCTTCTGCGCAGCTAACAATCTTTCGTTCAAACCATTCTTTATCTCAATGCTCTTGGCATTGATTCTTATAGGTTTCAGTCTTTCCTTTTGACTCAAGGCATCGGCGACTACATTCGCCTTGCCGGGATGGTATCTTATCTCACAATCATAATCATTCAAAGTTTCCATCCAACGTCGCTGTCTCATGTTCAAGTCTTTCTGATTGAATAGATGTTGAAGGCTCTTGTGATCAGAATAGATCACACACTTAGTTCCATACAAGTAGTGCCTCCAAAGTTTTAGTGCAAATACAACGGCACCCAACTCCAAGTCATGGGTGGTGTAGTTCTTTTCGTGCACCTTTAATTGTCGAGAAGCATACGCAATAACCTTGCCTTTCTGCATAAGCACACACCCCATACCGGTGTGTGATGCATCACAGTATACTTCAAATTCTTCAATCCCTTCAGGCAATGTCAACACTGGTGCATTGCTTAGCTTCTGCTTAAGGATATCAAAGGATTCTTGTTGCTTGGGTCCCCAGTCGAACTTAATATTCTTCCTAGTCAAGGAAGTTAGGGGTGCAGTAATCCTTGAAAAATTTTCAATAAAACGCCTGTAATATCCTGCCAATCCCAAGAAACTGCGAATCTCTATGGGCGTCTTCGGCTCTTGCCAATTCATGACAGCTTCAACTTTAGCGGGATCTACATGGATTCCGCGTTCACTAACCACATGTCCAAGAAATTGGACTTCACAAAGCCAAAATTCACACTTAGAGAATTTGGCGTAGAGCTTTTCTCGATGAAGCAGTTTCAGAATGCAATGGAGGTGCTTCTCATTGTCAGCTCGACTCTTCGAGTAAATAAGAATATCATCGATGAAGACGATGACAAATTTATCCATGTAGGGCTTGCAGACGCGGTTCATGAGATCCATGAATGCGGCTGGTGCATTAGTGAGTCCAAAAGGCATCACTAAGAACTCGTAGTGACCATAACGAGTCCTAAATGCAGTCTTATGTACATCTTCATCCTTGACCTTCAGTTGATGATATCCTGACCTTAAGTCGATCTTGGAAAAGTAACTCGCTCCTTGAAGCTGATCGAACAAGTCGTCGATCCTAGGCAATGGATACCGATGCTTAATAGTAACTTTGTTAAGTTCTCGATAATCGATGCACAGACGCATCGATCCATCCTTTTTCTTCACATACAGGATTGGTGCTCCCCAAGGAGACGATCTAGGTCTAATAAAACCTTTGGCTAGCAAATCATCTAGTTGTGTCCTCATTTCCTTCATCTCTGTTGGTGCTAACCTATAAGGCGCTCTTGCAACAGGTGCTGCTCCAGGAATAATGTCAATCCTGAACTCCACTTGCCTATCTGGGGGTAAACCAGGTAGTTCTTCAGGGAATACTTCTGGATATTCAGAGATAATAGGTATGTCTTCGATCTTAGGCTTTGGTTCATCAAGGGTTACTTGTGCCATGTAGATAACACAACCCTTCGTCAAACACCTCGATGCCTTGAGCATGGACACTTGCTCAGGCATTCCGTACTTAGTATCTCCTTGAATTGTCAAAGGCTTGCCACGAGGAGTTCTGACAACTACTTGCTTCTTAGCACAAACTATCTGGGCTTGATTGCGAGACAACCAATCCATGCCTATTACTATATCGAAACCAGCTAACTTCAAAGGAAGTAAGGATAACGGAAAAGAGTGGTTCCTAATGGATATGAAACATCCATCTAACACGGTTGAGGCGGTTTCTAAGGTACCATCAGCTAATTCCACCTCATATTTCACACTTAGGGGTTTAACAGGTAAATTCAGCAACTTACAAAACTTATTATCTACAAATGACTTATACGCCCCTGAATCAAACAATACCCTCACATAAACATCATTTATAAGAAAGGTACCTGTTATCACGTTATCATCCTGCACTGCCTCCTTAGCATCCATTCTGAAGACCCTAGCGTTGGTCTTTTTACCTTCTTCTGGTTTCTTGGCATATTTTGGGCAGTTCGACTTAATGTGCCCTTTCTCGTTGCAGTTGTAGCAGGTCGCATCCTTCAACTTTTTGCAATCTAAGGTTTTGTGTTCCTTGGATTTGCAGATCCCACATCCAAAAGTCCTTGATTGTGTCTGCGAGTTCGATTCCAATCTACACTTTCCAAAGTGATGTTTCTGACAGACTTTGCATCTGGGTTTCTCACCCGACTGTTGGTTACCTTTGTTGAACCCTGAACTCTTCTTGTTCTCATGGTTCCCTTTGTGTTTCTTGTCTGAACGACGTGAGTTATCATCCTCACACTTCCTCTTACCTTCTTCAGAACTCTTTAGCGATCTCAACCTGACCGCATCTAAGGTAAGAGACAAAGATAGATCAGTTGCTGATCTAAAAGTAGCAGGTCTTGAAGCCTTAACACTGGCTTTGATTTCTGGGGCTAAACCCCCAATGAAGCGAGCAATCCTTTTGGGTTCTGGTGTCACAAAGTAAGGAACCAATCTTTACATCGTGTTGAAGCTTGTAAGATAAGCTTGGCAATCTAGGTTTTTCATAACCAACGATAAGAATTCTGACTCAATTCTTTCAACCTCATGCTGAGGGCAGTAATTTTCCCTAATGAGAGCAACAAACTGATCCCATGTCAGATTGTAAAGTGGGATCTTTCCAGCGGCTTGAATGAGAGACTTCCACCATGCTAATGCCTCTCCCTTGAATGATTGAGATACATACTTCACTACATCCCTTTCAGCACAACCGCTGATATCGACCACGGTGTCCATTTCATCTAACCAAGTCATACAGTCAATTGCCCCTTCTCCCCAGTGAAATCCTGGGGTTTACAGGAAACAAAGTACTTATAAGTACAGGACTTGGTACGTGGTTTATCATCAAATACTATCCCCTTGGATGGAACACTGTTTTGGTTTGAGGAGTGTCGATCATCATCTTTCTTTGGCTCATCTTTCTTAGAGGGCGGCTTGCTGTGAGCCTCTGAATGAGTCTTAGGCTTGGAATGCGGTGCGGACAGGGTCCTATTTCGAGTTCCGCTGGACTCATTATACTGCCGCTCTATAGCTTTTGCAACAACATTGTCTATTAATGCTTGCAGTTCTGCACCCGCTATGTTAATTCGTGTATGATCCTCCCTTGGGTGACTGTTGATCTCATCCGAGTCAGCCATGTAGTTTGAACTGTTACATAAGATATTGACAATAATTTATTTGGGAGTTTTATTACGGAATTGTCTTTTATGGCAATTCATTAACCAAGGTAAACACAGACCATATTTGGTTAATTTGTCAATCATATTTATTTAGGATTTTTATTATAACTTATCCTAATTATAAAACAATAACAATATTATTAATGGCACAAAAGGCCTAGTCTCAGGGACATTCTAAATTATAAGCCATGATTTCAGAGAATCAAGGCATTAAGGTTTGAACATAGTTCATTACCTTTTCTTGACAGGGAGTTGTAGGCTACCACTGTCTTTAGTCTAATATGACATTTACTATGGCCCGTAGGCACTACATCACTAATGGATGTTTAATATGTGATCATCTTAATTGATGATTTAAACCCATGATTTATAGATCATCAGGTTAGGATATGGATCTTTTGAAGAATCCTATTATAAGAATGACGTGTGTGATTTTAACGAATCACGTCTGCAAGGAGTGTTAACATGTTCTCAGATGTTAACAAGGATTTGAATCTTTTTAAACAGGTCTTACCATCTTTGCCAAGTCTTATAATGACATGCAGGCTAGGTTATACCTTTAAGATTCTTATTTAATGTTTAAATAGGCAGATTATTTTAAGAGGAATGATTTTTAATTTATTTATTCCATGTATAATATATTTATGCATAAAATGACAAAATGAAATTTTTTAAATTTAACATTCCATTAATCATTAAAAGGAGTACATATTGCCCTAAATGGGACTTTTAACAGAACAACTTGCCCACGCAGGGGCTAAACTGAAATACAAGTCCTCGCAGGGACTGATTACAAGATAGGTGTCCACGCAGGGACTAAAAAGACAAGTCCACGCAGGGACTAAAGAAAGACAAGTCCACGCAGGGACCAAGTACATAGATAAATGTCCACGCAGGGACTTGATTGAAATAAGGAAATACAACAATACATATAGAGGTTCAATGATCCCTCTTCTTCTTTCCTTTTAACAAGCTTGCTAGGCCCTTGAGAAATCCCCGGTTGTTCCTATGCTCTTCTTGAAATTCTCGTTCCACCCTGTTTAGCCTGTGGAGGATTTCCTCCTGTTCCGGTGGGGAAAACCGTGGTGGCTGTGACTGGTGCTGAATCGGAGGTCGCGCAGGTATTTGATACCCATGAGCTGGGTATCCCACTCCCCAGGGAGTTCCATATGGTCCTTCAGGATGAAGGGCGTTGTAGTTTGCCACTACGAGGTATGGGTAGGCTTCAACATAGTTATAGTTAGTGTGAGCCGGCTGCTCAAATGGATTATACGCTATGGAACCGTCGTATGTAGGTATTGGATTACAAAATCCCAATGGTGGCGGTGGTGGTGCAACTGGTGCAGAATTCACCTCTGAAACTGGGTTTGAAGGCCCACCCATTTGTGGGTCTTCATGCAGTGGTGGATAGTGACTGCCGCTTGAGTGATGGGGGGTGCTAAAGTGAAAACCCCTTTCTTGCACGGACATTCGTGCGCCTGTTCTTCTACGCCTTGGTGGTTCTGGAGGTGCTTGATGAACTGGCGGCGGTGGTGGCGGTGGCGTGACTGCCACGAAACGCGAATCCTCGGAGGGATCCAGCTGCTGCTGCTGCTGGTGAGGCGATGAATGGTGAGAGGGTGTAAAGTACCATTCATACTGGTTAAATCTCGCTTGGTAGCTGTCTGGGCCATGGTAAGGTGATCCGTGGAAGGATGACCCATCCGAAATCTCGATGGGGTGAGTAGGTGTCCCAGAAGGTGGTTCAACAGGGTCCGTGTCTTCATCTATATCCATTGCATGGTCTCCTGAGAAGTGGTCTTCAGGTCCTAGTGGGTTAAAACCCACTGGTTCTTTAATATAGTTTGCCGGGTTGAACCGGCCCTGGAAGAAAGGAGTGGGGTCGCCAAAGGAATGGTGCAAAAGGGATCGCTGCAATGGCAAGAAGGAGTGGCGTGAGTCTTCAGGCTCGTTCTCTGATTACGGCCCAAAGGAATACGGTAAGGAGGCGTGGAGCTATACGAAGTAGATCGCCAAGCGGGCTCCGAATAGATCCTCCAGTCTCCTTGAGGACCAGCACTCATGGTAGCAGAAGGAGTTCGCCGGTGTGAAGGCCCGACCTCGTGATCGTTGGGGGCGTTGATTGGCCCCTTGCCTCGTCCTCCTCTTCGGAATCTCGGTGGCATATTACCTGTTATACAAATGAAAGAAAATAACAAAGAAATGTAAAGGATAAAGTTAGAATTAAAACAATTTGGATTAGTCCTAAGTTCTTTGTCTAGACACGAAAATTTAGGAATGTGCAACTGTGTAACTGAGATTAAACACAAAAGGCTAGTGTTTAATTCACTCAGTGTTGGCTCTGATACCAACATGTCACACCCCGATATTTCCACGTATTACCGGTGGGCCCGGTGGGGAATATCGTGACGTAGTTGATATCATCATAGTCCAACAACACAAATTATAAATGCACAGCGGAAGCAAAAGGTATGAATCACATTACAAACCGAATAAATAGTAATATCAAAGTATTACAACGGACTGCAAAAGATTCACAGGCGGATCAAAATATAAATAAGATCATTGTTCAACAGACTTTAACATCTAGAGCTTGCAAGACTTGATTATTGATGCCTAGAGTAGCCAGCCTATTTCGTATAGTACCTGCAATTAACCTTTTGGGAAAATACGTCAGTTTACACTGGTAAATACAATTAACTGACTCATTTTGAAAAGTGTTTAAGAAAATTAGTTTGAATGCACATGGCACAAAATATCTTTAATAACTTGGGATGATTATTTAAAAACAAACTTGTATACAGTTTTACATGTTTGTCGTCCATTTAGGACCCGGTTAGAAGAGCCGGTTTAACAAGATTAATAGACACACCACATGGTATAATACCCACAAGAAGATACCCTTCTTGTGGACTACCTTTTTACATATGCAACTGTCAGGTGTATGCCTACACCCCGTGCTTAAGTCGTGGCCATTTCTAATGAATGAGCCGAGGATATCCAGGACACGGTCATTAACCCCCCCAAAGTCATTGCATCAAACAAGACAGAATAAAATGGGTTATGCATCTTTTTAATCAATATCTGATTGTACGACTTCATACCCGACCAAGCGGTATTTTAATATCGTACCCCAAGCCCGTATAGGGAAAATAAGTTAAAAGTATTTACCTGAGCAAAGTATAAATCACAACAGCAAGTGCACGTAGCTTTTACTGGGCTCCTAATCTGGAACGAAGGTTTTAATATCCTATTAGAATCCTAACGGGTCTTTAATTAAGCTTTGACTTAGACCGGTTAGTTTTCGAAAGGAAGACACGGTTCAAACGCATGATAAAGCGAAGACCGGTTTAGAATGTGGTTTTGACCTGAAAAGCTTGTATGCTTGTTTAATATGGGTAACTTAAACACATTCTGGATTTTGAGACAAAAACGATATGGTTTGACCCGTTTCGGCTAATATATGCAAACTAGTTACATAAGCCGAACCGAACGCGAATAAGGCATAACGGGTAACCAATTCAGTCCCGAACAGGTTTCCTAAGTTAATATGCTTTAAATATGTTGTGATATCAGTAGGATACATTCCATTATGCCCAAAACGAGTTTAACCTCAAATTAAGCCCCGTATGGGTATTTTGGTAATTTAAAAGATTATAAAAGAGATTAATTATAATTCTGAGATTCGGGTCTGAAATAATCAGTAAAACAACTTAATTTAATAGGTTATATCAGTTGGTGATAAGTCGTATATGACAAAATGGTTTTAAACCCATACTATGTGTTTAATACACGTAAAAAGCCGTTTTAAGCGATTTCCGGGTCATAACTGGAAATCTGGGTTTTCTGATCAGTTTATAAAGTTCACCATACTTCATTTATCATATAAAATCAGTAGCCAAAGGTTTGGTGTCTAAATGTTATGTAAACTTCACTTTATAAGCAAAAAGGGTATAATCGGTATTTACCGAGTCAAGGCAATAACCTTAGGTTATGATCAGTTTAAAAATAATTAAAAAACTTCAAATATCCCAAAATATTATATTACATCAGTGGTAAAAGGTTTGGTGTCAAAAATGGGGTTTAGATAGGCTTTACGCTAATTATGCCGTTTAATTAATAAAAAGCTTTCTAATTACGCTATTGAGCATAACTCCTAATCTAGACCTCAAACTGATGTGAAAATTTAGGGACATGTTTATAAATCAGTAACAAAGATTATTGTCCTCTCACATTTCTAAAATTCTCATTTTAAGGTCAAATGGGCATTATGGAAACCATTAAGAAATTAACGGAAACGTGTAAATGAATTGGACAATCAACGAGCCAAACATAGAGGGTTATACTATCACATAACCTGGTCCTAATGAAGCTCTAAGGCATTTCTAAATCATGCTAATATGGGTCAGAACTGAAAGTCAAAGCAATGGTCAAGTTATGCGACTTTCGGTTCCGAACCGGGCCTAAACTGAAAATTGTCGGGTCGGACATGCTTAGACATGTTTTTGCATTGATTACCAAGTTATATGAGTGGTAAAACAGGTTACACGTCTTCCACATTGCTAGTTATGTGTTAATTCAAAAATTGTGTTCCTGTTGACTTTTTATAATAAACTTTGACCCGACAAACGACTTAGTTAGAGTGGGAATCAGAGGGTGCCCTTTTAAGGGTCTAATGCCCACATAATTACCAACTTATAACTACTTTTAGTTTGACTAATCACTGGACCATTAGTGATTAATTGTTAAGTCAAACCTTAATTACGACGGTTTGACTTTAAGCTAATTAACTAAGTAAAACATGATTAAGGAAGGTTAAGGAAGCTTACCAAGGTCCTAATTACGACTAGAGATGCTTGAGGGCTGATCTTGTGCTCCAGGAATGAAGTTATGAATGTTTCCAAGTGCAAGTGCTCAAAGTTTGCAACAATGGGTCCTTATATAGTGAGTTTAATCTCACTAGATCATGTCAAGCAAGTCTACCATTGATCTTTGATGCATCCCAAGTGTCCCTATACTCTAAAAACCAGTTGGGGTTGTAGATGGTATTGAAAACTAGCAATATAAGTTGGTTAACTTGTTATAACAGGCACCTGTCATGTTTCTGATGCTGGGACAGCCTTACGGACCGTAAGGCTAAGGCCTTGCAGTCCGTATCCGCTTTTCAAAAATAAAAAGATCGCCCAGGTCTGCTCCCTTACGGACCGTAAGGTGGAACCCTTGCGGTCCATAAGCCTTCATCAGAAAACAAAAATTTTGTAAACTTTCAAGCTATGATCATGCAACTTTACAACTTTGAATTAGGGCCTTTATCATCAGTATGGGACCACTTGATCATGTCTGAACAGTTATGACAACCTTGCCATGCTTTAAAGTTGCCTTGGATTCTTTTGAAAGAGGCCATGAATGAAGGTTTGTCGTATACATTCTCATAGGATCCAATTCTTGTGCAATTAGAATTGTACATTATCAAAATAATCGGACTTGAGTATATCAGATGTTTATAATATAGATTTGGGTCTTGGGATTTATAACGAGGTTGTTTAGAGGTATAAATTAACATGTCGACACTTTTAAATCCTGCCATACATCTTTAACTTGATCCGAGTTTATGACTTGTTTCCTTTACGTGACACGTGTCTTAACTTTATTGGACATATATTTTCGAAGTGTTACAATAGGCCATGTTGCTTCCTTTGGCTTGCAACACCGTATTCCACCACTCTAATGCTTCTTCCTTGAAAAGGTGAGAAGCATACATGACTTTATCCTCCTCGGCACATTTACTTATTTTGATTACTGCCTCGGTTTTCTCCAACCAACGCAGGGCCGCAGTCGCCCCTTCATTGCCCGCGAACTCGACGGGTTTACAGGCAAAAAATTCCTTGTAAGTGCAACCAGGTGTTGCAGCTTTCATTCTTTTGAGAATTGGGGCTTGCAGTACATCATTATCATCATTATTAATGTTACCGCCTCCATTTACGCTATTACTGAAGTTGTCTTCGTGAGTACGTTTACTGGGAATAATTTGTTGAGGTTCAACTAGATTTCGAGCAGCAGCAAGGATTGCTGGAATAGCATTGGCTATTCCTTGAGCTACGATATTCTCTATATCTTGCCTATTGAGGAAGTGATCCTCGTTATTTTGCTCAGATCGGTTAATCTCGTTAACTGGTTCATTATCAGCGTGTTCCATCTGGTAATTAATAGTTATAAGTTATTAGTATAAAATAAATAACAACTAAATTCAGAACAATCACACAAAAATCACATCACACATATAGCCAAAATTGTCGATTTCTCGACTTCCATTGTTATATATTATAATATGCTTCCGTACACACCCGTTATCTTACAAAAGTTTTATTTTTAAGTTATTTTACCGAATTATATTTTTACTACTATTATTATTATTTTGTTATTATACAACCACAACCACACCATCACCGTCTGCTGGCATCTCAGAAGCGACGTTCCCTCTCGTCGTACTTCCAGGAGATCTGTTCTCCCACCTCCCGGATTCTATTCCCTGCGTCCACCAACTCCTCGCCAAAATGGTGGAGTTCAACCAAGTTCAACCAAGTTCTCATTGCTCATCGGTGGGTTTGGTGCAGGCTCTGGGTCAAACTGAAGGAAAAAGGTATAAGGGTTATTTAGGAGATTTTGGAACTGCCAGTCGTTGGTCCACCATTCTTCCAACTCTCCTAGAGGTCGGGTGTTGACAAGGGGATATGGGATAACCGGTTCCAAATTCACTGGAAGTTGGGTTTCAGTAGGATAAGTGGAGAGATTTTCATTGACAGGCCTAAGGATATCACAGCTTGCCAGTATGCGATCCAGCTCCTCCTACAATGGCAATTCCTCGACTCGCCTAGAACTTTCCCCAATCTTTATTCCTTTCCCTTTATCCACTGGACCCTCCGTCTTGGCAACTTTCTTGGTTGCTGGTTTCTTCCTGCGTACACGCCTCCAGCTCACAAATCTTCTTCTTTTCTTTGGCTTTGGTTTCTCCAGAGGTTGAGCTTGGAATTCCATAGGTTCATCAATATCGGCCCAATAACCGGTAAAACCCTCGGATACTTCCATTTCAGCAGAATGGATAGTGACACTCTGAAGAGCTTCAGATAACTCATTCATGCTGTTTAGCATATATGCAAAGATGCACACAAAATGCTAAGTTAAAATTTTGTAAATTAAATTTTTACAGAATCACAGAATGGCAATCAGTAAAATTAAGTATTTCTAAATACTTAATTGGCTTAAATCAGTGGCTCTGATACCACCTTTTTGTCACGGCCCCCGGCCTGGTTTGACCCATTCCAGGAGCCGCGGGACAGAAATCCCGTGGTATTTATTTAATTTGGCAGCGGAATTATTAACAGGATCGTTTAAAACTTGAAAATACCCATTTATTTTATTTCATAACTTTAGGATAAACCCCGTAATTTACAATAAGGGTGATTTCACTGGGAAACCCCCTGTGTTATACAAAAACATGTTTCTTTATTTTTATTGAGCCACTTCTTCAAGCTTGTAGTGCTACACGGAACTTTTTCTTGGATCACAACAGATCACCTAAAACATGTTTTAAAAAGGTTTTATCAGTAGGGAAATACTGGCGAGTCACTCATTTGCACAAAACGACACATTGTTATAATATACAGTATTAAGAGCGATTACAATGTTTATATATCAACCAATTACCCAACGGTATTTGTCACTCGACTCGTTTTTGTGACAATGGTCATATCACCTATTGGCTAACCCGTTGTCCAATGGTGATGGTTATCAAGTAATGTATACAAAACCCCACATACCGGCTGTAATTAAAGATTACAAAGACTTAATCCCTGTAATTGTAACTGGAAAACATTTAGGGTTTTGTAAAGCACTTTGATAAAAAAAGAATGACTCACATTGCAGATTTAAACGGGCATCGTTTAGCCTACTGATTAGCCTGGTTAACCTAATTCAAATAACAATGCACACGAACTAGGTCAGTAACTAATACATCGTTTATGATAACTCACGAGATTAAAACCCTCACAACGAATGACAAAGTGCAATACTTAAACATCCATCGAATTCACGACGAATGACAAAGTATAGCCCTAATTTGGGCAGCACTTAAACATCCATCGGATAGTTTCAATCGATCGGACATTGAGTCGTAGTAGCGATCGAGTTATTACCCTGTTGTCGCAGTAGCGTTTCGTGCTCTGTGTGTGTGTTTTGAACATTTTAGACGATATCTCAGTGTACGAAATGAATTTTAACGTCGAACCAACGCCAAACTTCAAGTGCCAAACTCCACTATTTATACTGGAAAAACGACTCCCTCGCGTGGCGCGAGGACTTGTCGCGTGGCGCGAGGACTTGTCGCGTGGCGCGAGGACTTGTCGCGTGGCGCGAGGGGACCCCTTCTAGCATAGGGTAGCCTCGTGTCTCAGTAGCTTGGGTGAGTCAACGGATCGTAAAAATTCAATTTCTATCAAAACCTATTTAGATAATATCAACTAGGAAACACCCCCCCCCCCCTGAGTTTTAGGGGCCCTGATCCTAGTTTCGATTATTCTGAAAATTTTAGGGGTTATGCAATATTACTTGGGGGTCTCAATTAGGGTTTCCTATTGGACAAAATAAGATAAGAAATAATAATTTTGGTGAGAGTTGTTACAGCATCAACATGCAAACAGGCCGTAATTAAAAGAAGATCGACAAGGTCTTCGAGAGCCAGTGAAGAGTAGTTTGGCGTTTTGTATTTGTCATTCTTACAGATCACATACAGTTGTCTTTGGGACAGTTTAGAGGACCTTGGCGTTTTTTAATTTCAATGCTATAGAACACAGACATTTCTCAGTTTGACTTTTTTTTTTTGCATCTTTTTTCTTTTTTCTATCTCTTTGTTCATAACATGCTACTTCGAAGTTAAATAACAAACAATATAAGATTGGGCAAGGAAATCAAACGGCAAAAAACAAAAAAAAATAACGCCACTAAATAAAACTTCCATAAACTTCTATTTTTTGGTCGTGCTAAACTCAATAATGTTTTGCTGAACGATGTGTAACAATGTTATCCATCCCGTTTAGCTAAACTTTATAGAGAACAAAAACAGAATCTCCATGAATGGCTTTTTTTGAAGTTTTGTGGTTTTTGTATATTTTGGCGTTTATATTGAGGATCTTGCTCATTGCATAGAGTGAAAGTTTATTGAGAAAATTTTGTATATCAAAGAAACATGGATTTGAATCTTTAATATTTTTGGCGTTTATAAGATGAATGGTGTAGAGGAAAATATAACTTTTGGTTTGGATTTTAGTAATTCTGAGAGTTTGTTTATATAGGAAGTTTTTGGCGCGTTTTTTAGGCGCGATTTTTATTGCAGTAAATGCTAGTAATAAAGTTACGTCGTTTTAGTACTGTTTGTTCAGCTTTATCGGTTAAAAACAAAGTTTGGCGTTTTATATCTATGGCGTTATATTATGATGAAGTGTGCTATGTGTGTTGAGGCGGATTTTAATAGCGTGAGTTTGGCGTTTTATGTTAAGTCAAAAGACCCTTTTACCCTTAATGAAGCGCACCAGATTAATAAAAGTGATTTTATTTACGAAAATGCCGCCGCGTCATCTAGTCCATAGATTGTTTTGATCTGACGATTCATAAACGTTCTCTCCGTTCTCACACTTTTGAGAAGAAAAATTCAAAAAAAAAAAAAAATTGTAGTGCACATGTGTGTATATAAAAAATGGCGAAAATTGATATGCAAAAAAAAAAAAAAAACTTGGTATGTTTTTTTGGCTTTTTTAATTAGTTTTCGAGTTTTCACAATAACTAATGGTTTTCATTTGAACCTTCCCCTATATATATATATATATATATATATATATATATAGGGCCAGGATCATTTCAGAACCATAAATATTTACAGAACTCGCAGAACTCCTAATAAACAATCTTTTTATTTATATACTTTTATGTTTAGGATAATTTTATCATTTATTATGTGTATTTTTACGATTACATACATTTTAAGAGTAATTTTATCATTTTTTATATCTAATTTTATAATTACACATATGTAAACTAGTTTTTTTACATACATGTAATTAGTTATGACACTTATATATAATTTTGGCAATTAAATATATGTAAACTATTTTTAACATGTATGTAATCAAAGAAATACATATAATAGATGATAAAAAGATCCTAAATACAAAAACTTATATATCAAATGATTGTTTATTAGGAGTTCTGAAAGATCTGTAGTTATTTAGAGTTCTGAAATGAACTCAACCCTATATATATATATATATATATATATATATATAGGGCCAGGATCATTTCAGAACCATAAATATTTACAGAACCCGCAGAACTCCTAATAAATAATCTTTTTATTTATATATTTTTATGTTTAGGATAATTTTATCATTTATTATGTGTATTTTTACCATTACATACATGTTAAGAGTAATTTTATCATTTTTTATATGTAATTTTATAATTACACATATGTAAACTAGTATTTTTACATATATGTAATTAGTTATGACACATATATATAATTTTGGCAATTAAACATATGTAAACTACTTTTAACATGTATGTAATCAAAGAAATACATATAATAGATGATAAAAAGATCCTAAATACAAAAACTTATATATAAAATGATTGTTTATTAGGAGTTCTGAAAGTTCTGTAGTTATTTAGAGTTCTGAAAAGAACTCAACCCTATATATATATATATATATATACATGTATATATATAAAGGTTCCTGTAAAAAAAGACCAAAAGTGTGAGAAGGGTGAGAAAGAATCTCAGCCATTAGATCTTTTGATCTAATCGTTTAGATCAAAATGGACCAAATTTTAAAATGTTTTTATTAGTTTGGATTGATTTGAAATTTGTATGGGCAATTGTGTCTTTTACATCAACATGAAAATAGGAAATTGTAAATCAATTCCCTAAAATTACGAATTCTCTTTCTTTTTCATTCGAACCATCCTCCTCCTTCTTCCAGAATTCGAACAGCGCCTCCTTCTTGTTTTTCCGGTAACTGCGTAGGAAAAGTGTCAGAAATTTCTCAAGGATTTCTGACGGAATCCGTTTTCATTTTAACTATTAGTCGGAAATTCCTAGGAATCGGTATGCGTAAGAAATGTGTCGGAAATACTTACTGAATGGTGTTATATACTTACTGTATGGTGTTATATACTTGCTGAATGGTGTTATATACTTTATTGAATGGTGTTATATACTTACTGTATGGTGTTATATACTTACTGAATGGTGTTATATAAGTCTGTATGGTGTTATATATGTGCTGAATGGTGTTTATAGAGATATTTAAAAAAAATCCAGTTCCTATAATTAAGGTGGCGGTTATGGGAAGTTTTTAATTAACTGAATTAATGATAAAATTACTTTTTTACCTTTTGGAATTAATTTAGATTTAGGACACATGTCATCTCTATAATATTTCTCACCTTTCTCACACTTTTAACCTTTTTTTACAATAACCTTATCCTATATATATATACATACACACAGACATATCGTGTACATATAAGTACAAATGTGTATAAATGATTGTAGAGATATGTATATAAAGGAAGATTATGGTTCTAAATATGTTTTTTCTAGTGTATATGTCTAAAATACATTTTTAAAGTTGAAAAATAATTATCCTATGTATATGTTTCATGCTATACACATGTGTATAGTTTAAGAATTGACAATATATATATATATATATATATATATGTATGTGTGTGTATGTATATATTTAAAAAAACTCTGGCAAACATGTGATTAGAAGGAAAATAAATTGGCACAGAGAAATGTATGATTTAAAATGTTCTTAAGTTTTTGAAATAAAATGCTCTTCTCTTAGCATCTCTACCTATATTACGTGTAATTGTGTCACTTTGTGAATACAAAAAAGACATAATTGGTTTGAAGGGTAGTTAGTCAAAGAGATGTAATTAAAACTCACTTTGTCACTTTCTGAATAAAAAAAAGACGTAATTGGTTTGAAGGTTAGTTAGTGAAAGAGATGTAATCAAAACTCACTTTTATCTCTATGTAGGGTTTCTAGATCGATGTCTTTCCAGTGCACTACTAGAAAACTGCTACTATTTCTACCAAAATTTCCTACACATTTCCTACGAACGAAAATACCGACACTTTTCCCACGAAATTCCGACGAACAATAAAGGGTCTTAGTTTTGTGACAAAAAAGCGACAAAAAGGCTACAAATTGTTATGCGTAGGAAAAGTGTCAGAAATTTCTCACGGATTTCTGATGGAATCCGTTTTCATTTTAACAATTAGTCGGAAATTCGTAGGAATCGGTATGCGTAAGAAATGTGTCAGAAATTTTTGACGGAATTCCGACAGAATTCGTTTTTATATATATGTGTGTGTGTGTGTACGTATATATTTAAAAAAAACTTTTGCAAACACGTGATTAGAAGGAAAATAAATTGGCTCAGAGAAATGTATGATTTAAAATGTTCTTAAGTTTTTGAAATAAAATGCTCTTCTCTTAGCATCTCTACCTATATTACATGTAATTGTGTCACTTTGTGAATACAAAAAAGACGTAATTGGTTTGAAGGTTAGTTAGTCAAAGAGATGTAATCAAAACACACTTTGTCACTTCCTGAATACAAAAAAGACGTAATTGGTTTGAAGGTTAGTTAGTGAAAGAGATGTAATCAAAACTCACTTTTATCTCTATGTAGGGTTTCTAGATCGATGTCTTTCCAGTGCACTACTAGAAAACTGCTACTATTTCTACCAAAATTTCCTACACATTTCCTACGAACGAAAATACCGACACTTTTCCCACGAAATTCCGACAAACAATAAAGGGTCTTAGTTTTGTGACAAAAAAGCGATAAAAAGGCTACAAATTGTTATGCATAGGAAAAGTGTCAGAAATTTCTCACAGATTTCTGATGGAATCCGTTTTCATTTTAACTATTAGTCGGAAATTCGTAGGAAACGGTATGCGTAAGAAATGTGTCAGTAATTTTCGACGGAATTCCGATAAAAATATAAAGTTCTGTCATTTAATAAAAATATATGTTATTTCTAAACTAAATCCGTGGGAAGTGTGTTGGAAATTCCGACAGGTTACTCACGGAATGGATTATTTTTTTAATACACATATATGTTATTTTTAAAACAAATTTATATATATGTGTAGGAAACGTGTAGGATATATCAAGGCATTAATTGGGCCATTAAGATATATCAAGGCCCACATGGTCTATTAGGGATTTTATGACTTGTAAGTGTCCATTATGATACAAGATCACTCAACATGACATGATATAACCCTCCAACATCGAATGTTACATAATAAAGACCTTAACATACCATTAAGATATATCAAGGCCCAACACACTCTATTATGGAATATATGACTTGTAATATTTTGTTATGATATAATAGCACTCAATACAACGAGATGTAATCCTTCAACATCGAATGTTACGTAATGAAGTTCTTAATGGGCCTTTAAGATATATTAAGGCCCAACATGGTTTATTAGGGCATGTATGACTTGTAAATCTTCGTTACGATATAATAGCACTCAATACAACATGTTGTAACCCTTCAACATCGAATGTTTCAAAATAAAGGCCTGAACGAGCCATTAAGATATATCGAGGCTTAACAAAGTCTATTAGGGCATGTATGACTTGTAATTGTTCGTTACAATATCATATCACTCAATACAACGTGGTATAACCCTTCAACGTCGAATTTTACATTATAAAGGCCTTAATTGGGCCACCAAGATATATCAAGGCCCACAAGGTCTATTAGGGCTTGTATGACCTGTTAGTGTCCATTACGATACAAGATTACTCAACATGACATTATATAACCCTTCAACATCGAATGTTACATAATAAAGGCCTTAACAGGCCATTAAGATATATCAAGGCCCAACACGTTCTATTAGGGCATATACGACTTGTAATTTTTTGTTATTATATAATATCACTCAATACAACGTGATGTAATCCTTCAACATTGAATGTTACATAATGAAGGTCTTAATGGGCTTTTAAGATATATCAAGGCCCAACATAGTTTATTAGGGCATGCATGACTTGTAATTCTTTGTTACGATTTAATATCACTCAATACAACGTGATGTAACCCTTCAACATCCGAAGTAAGTTGTATATATTCATATACTTTTTCTATTGCGTTAAATTATATATATTTACAATCTCAACTTTTTTTATTTGTTTTTTACTTTTTAGTTATGGAAAGAAGATGGAAACCTTCCGCAATCAAAAAAGGATGAATTAGTCTTAAATTTAATGCCGAAATGGATTCACAAGGCGTTTGATGGCCCGAAATGAAATCCTGAAAAGCGTCTCAAGGTTAGCCCGAATTCTACCCTTTAATAGTTATCTTATCTCTGATGGGTTAAATAAAAACTTGCTTATATATGTGTGTGTATGTTAGTTAGTATATAACTTGAAACGTAAACGGGATAAATTCAAAAAACATGTACATATTATCCCTAAGTGTATTAGCACTTAGTTTTATTTTTTTCAAGCTTCATTCTATTAATGTCACCTTATGTCTTGTTAGGTGGTGTCTGCGGATCAGTTTGCAAGGTTTGAAGAGGTCGGTTTGGTTGCAAAGTGTATGAAGTGGTCGGGTCGGCATTTTTGGGTTACAAACTTTTTTGGGCTTCGTTTGGAAAACATCTACAATGTCTCGAATGGTATCCATTTTTGTTTTATTCGAAAAACATGTACTTTTGATAACACGTGTTTAATTATATATGTAACTCTTTTTGTATGTTATTTTTATTTTTAGTCATATTATTGTGTGTTAATGGTATTTACTGGTTAAATTTATGTTCCGAATCGTATTTATCATTATGCATTTTTCAGCAGGAAAAAGAAAGTATTTTTTGTTTTTTTTATTTATTTTTTAAATGTATCCGTAGGAAACACGTAGGAAAAAGAATAAGCCGGTTTCGTCACATTCTGTTGGAATTATGTAGGAAACAAAGATAAATTCGTGGGAAATGTGTGAGAAATAATAATATATTCTGTTGGAATTGTGTAGGAAAAAACGATTTTTTTAGAAATTGTGTAGGAATCAAGAACACATTTCGTTGGAACTGTGTAGGAAAAAAATATTTCCGTAGGAACTATGTAGGAAAAACGAATACATTCCGTTGGAATTGTGTAGGAAGAAAAAAAATTCCGTAGGAATTGTGTAAGAAAATCAAAATATATAAAATATATATAAAAAATAAATATAATTGATTTAAACACAAAATTTTAAAAAAGTAATGTTTCGTGGGAAATGCGTTGGAAAATTAAGAAAATTAATTCCGTGAGAAATGTGTAGGAGAATTCTAAGGAAACATTTGTGTGGGAAATGAGTAGGAGAATTTGTAGGAAATGCGTCAAAAAAAATTATCCACGGGTAAAATTCCTACAACCCATTTTCGTAGAAAATCCGTGGGTAAACACAGTTACCCACGGATTTCTCACGGAAATTGACGTGGAAATAGCATCAGTTTTCTAGCAGTGGTGACTTTAATTGGTGGACAGAAAACAAAATTAGCGATGTTATGAAGAAAAACCATCAAAAAATTGATCTAAGTTTGTTGGCCAATCTTCGAAAATTGTTGAAGATAAAAGTTTTAAGCGAACTCTCCTTTTTATATTTATCAATCAGGCCATCGATGTAAACTCAACTAGTGAGATTTTTCGTGTGTTGTGGCTAAGCTTATAAATGAATCAAACATTCATGAACTGTTTGTGAACCATTCAAATGGCAGTTCGTTTATGTTTATTTATTTAAGTAAACGAACGGACAAGAACAAATTTTTTGTTCATTTAATTAAACGAACGCATATAAACACACGTTTTATTCATTCCCTAATGCTCATAAATATCTATTTATGTTCGTTCATTAATGTTTATTTATTTTCCTTTATGTTCGTTAATGTTTGTTCGTTTAAATTTTGGACAAATATATAAGTACTTTTATTTATATAAATATAACCTTAAATAAAGCTTTCTAACTACCTAAATAAATATAAATAATTTGTAATTGGGGCTTTTTAGTAATAAAAAAAAATTGGTTTTCCAGTGGAACGAATTTATATAAAAAAGAATCACGTAATTGAATCATGCACATTTAAACCACTAATTAAGATGTATTTTTGGATGAATTGTGATGTATTATAATTGTTTGTTTGTGTTTTTTCCATTCATTTATTTTGTTCAGTTATATATGTTCATTTTGTTTGTTTATGTTTGTTCATATATGTTCGTTTAGGTTTTCTTGTGTTCATCTACGTTCATGAATTGTTTGTATAGGTTTTAAACGAACGAACATGAACATGCCAATCTTCCTATACTAATAAATGAAAATCTTTTTTGGACACGTGTCACTTTCTGGTTCTTTCTCACCTTATTTTCCTATTTATCTCTCATATTAAATAATAATAATAATTTTAAATAACAATATTAGATACGATTAAATATTTAGATAAGAATAAACATTTGTTTTTATTGTGATCATATTAAATAATAATAATAATAATAATAATTTTAAACAAAAAAAGGTAAGAATATAAACGATTATTTTTATTAGAATCATATTAAATAATAATAATAATTTTTAACAAAAATTAGTTAAGAATACTAATAAATGAAAATCTTTTTTGGACACGTGTCACTTTCTGGTTCTTTCTCACCTTATTTTCCTATTTATCTCTCATATTAAATAATAATAATAGTTTTAAACAAAAATATTAGATAAGAATAAATATTTAGATAAGGATAAACCTTTGTTTTTATTACGATCATTTTAAATAATAATAATAATAATAATAATAATAATAAACGAAAAGAATAGGTAAGATATAAACGATTATTTTTATTACGATCATATTAAATAATAATAATAATTTTTAATAAAAAAATAGTTAAGAATACATATTTAACAAAGTAAAATGTTAAAATAAGTAAATAGTACATTAAAGTTCATTTTTAAAAGATAAATCTTGACGACTGTATGCGTTAACATATAACATTATATTTTATTAAACACGTGCAATATATAAGTTTTTTTAAAGATATATCTTTTTTAATATTTATTATAAACAATTACATTTATGCCAAATAAAAAAACAAAGTAAAATTTTATAATATAAGTAAATAGTACATTAATGTTTACTTTTAAAAAATAAATTCTGATGACCGTTTGTATTAACATATGACATTATATTTTATTTAACATGTGTAATATATGAGTTTTTTTAAATATATCTTTTTATTATTTAATATATAAAATTATATTTATGCAACCCGTGTAGTACACGGGGTTTTAACCTAGTTTTCTTAATGAATGAACATAAAAAAATGTATTTGTTCGATTATATGTTTGTGTTCGGTTAAAATTAAATAAACAAATAGAACATGCCTTTATTCGTGTTCGTCTATATAGGCCTAGTTTAGAATTGCTTGTAATAGGAAAGCTATTGTTCTTTTAATCGACATCAGTTAGTTCCTGGGGTCGGTTAGTCCCAAACTCCATGATAAGAAAATGGAAGGGAAATTTGAGTGGGCCTGATGGTTCATCAAGTCTTAATGGAAGGGAAATTTGAATGGGCCTGATGGTATTATTTCCTAATGCCTCTGAATTTTGTGTTGATTTCAATAGTTGTATTACTTTAAAGGATGGGATTTTGTGTTGATTTCAATAGTTGTATTACTTCAAAGGATGTGATTCCGGATTTTGATCCAATTAGGGGTCCAAAATTTTGGATAAAAGATTTGTTTCAAAAGTTTGGTTAGTGGAGATATAGCACAGGATGGGGAAACCCGGTTATTATATGCTCCTCCTAAAATTGATTTCACGGGTGAGTTTGAGATAGATTTGGATTCTCTTTTATGAAGAAAAGTTATCAAACTCATGTTTCTCAACTTTATGGTTTTTTTTTTGCTGGTGCCACATTACCATTTCGGGTTGTTAAGGAAAACCTCATATAAATGTGGCACAAGTATGGACTTAAATCTATAAATATGAATAGGAGTACATTCGTTTTCTTTAATTCAAACCGAAGATGGCATGTTGCAAGTTTTGGAAAGGAACCTGTTATGGGTGAAATTCTACAGTCCAGGATCCAAAGTGTCTAAGGATCCTGAGCATCTAAGAATCCTGAGCCAGTTCAGGATCCTGATTTCGACTTTTCCAGGATCCTGATTTCTCTCTTGTTGACTTGTTTTCACAGGTAAATCATAACGACTAAGACTTAGGGGCTGTTTGTTTACCTCTTAATGAGGCTCTTAATGGTTCAGACCTCTTACTGGTTCAGCACTTAATGGTTCAGATTGTTTGTTTCACGAGCAAATGTCTGAATGGTTAAGACATTTGCCTCTGAATGGTTAAGATTTATACATAGGCTGAATGGTTAAGACCTCCAATCTGAATTGGCCAGACATTTGCCTTTGGACGGTTAAGCATTATACAGGCTCTTAATGGTTCAGACCTCTTAATGGTTCAGCACTTAATGGTTCAGACCTCTCTTACTGGTTTAGCACTTAACCATTCAGATGTTGCCAAACAGCCCCTTAGTCTATGCTAATAAAAGAGAAGTGCAATAAAGAATATGTGGAATGAGTCATATAAAACGTATTGATTGCATCATTCCTGAAAAATTGGTCAAGAAGTTATAGAAAACGTGTAAAACATGCAGAGAAAGTGGTTTACAACGACCACAAGTGAAGACTAACTAATCTCCAGGATTCTCGGAGATCTTGGGATCTCAGACAGGTTTAGGATCCTGAGCCTTAGTGCTACTAACCCTTATTTTCCACCCTTAGTAACATTCACAGGAATATTCCTAGGCAACGACTATAAGATGAGGAAATTCTGAATTATCGTTAAAGAGGTTGAAGAAAATAATCTGAATTAGTCTATAACGTTCAAAAGAGCATATTCTTAGGATCCCGAGAATAGTGGAAAGTTTGCTAGTATTTGATTTGAGCTTTGTACTATAAATAGGCTTGATCTGATCATTTTAGGCATATCATACACTCACTACTCACTCACACACACTCCAAAAACACTCTGTAATCACTTAGCAATCAATCAATCAATCAATCAATCAAGCTCCATACTTGTAATTTTTCGATTTATTAATCATACCGGAGCTAGGTAGTTACCAACTCCCGGGGTTTTTTTTTTGAACCGGCGATTGACGGGTGGTCCGTAGGACAACCCTTAAACGATCTATATTCATGCACGTCTCATACTTTATACACTTAATTGTTGGAACTTGTGAACTACGAGATCATTGGTTTTGCAGGTGTTAAAAGACATAAGGAGTAGTTTTTATGAAGTTTGGATGGGATTTGCAAAGGCTGGAATTAAGAAAGTGGAGCATGAAGAATTTCAAAAGAGAAACAAAGAAGACAAGTTCAGTCATCGCCGTAACCTACGGCAAGTGCCGTAGGCTACGACACTTATTTATGCCAAATCCATCCGCCGTAATCTAGTAGGTCTGCGCCGTAAGAAAAGCTGGGCACCGTAACCTACGGCGCCAGCCGTAGGCTAAGGCGCCATAGGGACTCTCCGAAGACTTTTGACTGCCGTAAGCTACAGCAGGTGGCGTAGCTTACGGCGCCGACTGAAGTGGTTTTGTAACTCCTGCATTAATTAACATTTTGATGGGGTTTTTATGGGTTCTATCATGCATTTTTGGTTACCAACTGTTTGGAGACGAATTTTGGAGTATCCTAGTGCTTGGAGAACAATTGTTTTTGGTTTTATTGATGTTGAATTTGCTTTTGAACATTAAGACTTTGAAGATGATGTTTATTCAAGCCATGTGTGGCTAATCTTTTGATGACTATCTTTGGTTGAAGGTTATGTAAGACTTTATGCTTGATTTCTTATTTCTAGAATAACGAATGTTGTCTTTATGATTTGTTTGTTATGGTGTGTGATTGATTGTTTGTAAATTGTTGATTCTTATGTTAATCTAATTTGAAACCATACGTTCTTGGTGCCGTTGGCAATTGAGATATCATGGGTAGAATTAGAATTGGGTAAGGGTTAATTGGTCATCGGGTAACAACCTCACATTCTAGGAATCTGAGTACTTAGTTCCCTTTTATCACAACAAGTAGTCACACATGAACTATGTCTTTATAGTTCTTTCTAGTTGAATGATAGCATAAACGTCAAAGCAAATCGGAAACTAAAGATGGTCATTTGTGTCTAAACTGTTTACAAACCAAACTTTCATTTTGCAATTAGAATATTAATCATAGTTCGTAAAAAAAATCAATCAATCCAACTCCTTGAATTTACTTTCTTTGCAATTAGTTTAATTTTAGTTAACTTAGAGAAACTGTTAAATAGCACATATTCCACAAACTCCCTATCTTCGATACCCACTTACTGCTAGCTATTTGTAGTATTTGGATTAAATTTGATTGTGACCACGACATCACGTCAAATTTTGGCGCCATTACCGGGGAGTAGTGTGCAACGTGTGTCATTTTTGATCTTTTTAGGTTTGTTATTTTTCTGGTTTACGCTGGGTGTGTTAATGTGCAGGTATTTACAGGTGCATGCGTACTAGGAGCTTTCACAAGCTATCACCATTGGCATTTGATCCAGAAATTGAACGAACTTTGAGAAGAAACAGAATTTTTCTACGAGAAAACAAAATCAGCGGTTCACCAACAACACCTACTATACTAGTTACACCAATCAGATATATGGATCCACCACCACCACCCACTAAGGGTGAACCAACGCCACCCTTTATACCATCTTCATCACAACCGTCACCAAATACTACCATTACTACATCCATACCTGAAATCAAACTGACCAACACTACCTTACCCGAGAACACATAACCTGAGTATTCTTTTAGCTACAATCCTACATCATCCGCCGTTCTAGCTTATTCAACATTTTCCCAACATCCGGCCAACCATCATCATCACAAATACCACCACCTAATTTATACCAAACTGGTCCATCTATTATCCATTCTACTCCATTTCAACCGGGAATGCAATTTCAAAATATTTCGGGAGTAAGACAAGATGGGTTTGATGATGGGTATGATGACGACTTTGGGGGATATGATGAAGAAGGATACATGTATGGAGGAGATGGAGATCAAGGGGAGTATACCTATGTTCAAGGTCAAAATCAAAGAATGCCAAGTGTTGGTAGGATTCCTCAACAACAAATCATACCCCAACAATTACCACCACAAGGTCCACCGGTGCAAAGACAAGTTCAACAACCTCATGTGGGGCCGAGATTTCAACCACCTTTACAACATTTTGGGCCTCCACGAATGCAAGTTCAAAGACCAATGGGTCCTATACGTCCAAGAGTTCAGTTGGGTGTACCAAGAAGACATATTCGAGAACACGCGAGAGGCATAGAAGCACATTTTAGACCGGTGATCACTCATAATCCTTCACCAATATTTATCCCTCAAAATGATCAAGGGAGGACGTTTGAAGTTCGAACGAATTCATTAGAAATTTTGCCAAAGTATAAGGGTCTAGCAACAGAGGAGCCTTATTTTCATTTGGAGGCTTATGATTCGATTTGTATCACTATTGGGGGTTAAGGGTTCTCAGCCGATGATGTTAAATTGGTGCTATTCCAATTTTCCTTAGAAGACAAGGAGAAAAAGTGGTTTTATACCTTACCTTCGGCATCTATCTATACATGGGCAGAAATGCAACAAATCTTCTTGGACGAATTCTTGCTAGAAGGAGTTTGAGAAGTTTTCAACAGCAATCGGGTGAAATGTTTTGTGAAGCATTCGAGAGGTTTAATTTGATGATAAAGAATTGTCCTCATCATGGGATAGAGCTATGGGAGTTGATGAATGCATTTCATGAGGGGTTATGTTCCGAATATGCTCGTGATTTAATGTCTATCACAAATGGTAATTTTGGCACAAATTACGAGCAAGATGATTGGCAATTCTTGGAACAAATGGCGGTCACATCAAAAAGAAAAGCTCAATCATCAAGGAGAGCACGGCCGACCATTACTCAAACTCAAGTGCACGCGGTAGATGATGATAGTGTTCAAACTTCAAATCAAATTTATGATGTTTGTGCACTTTGCAATGAGTTGGGGCACGCTGCTGAAAATTGCCAAGAGGTGGAAGGGCAATATGAGGAGGTGAATGCATTGCAAGGGCAAGGTGGGGGTGGTAGAAATTATAACATGAATTCCAATACCTACCACCCAGGTTTAAGAAACCACCCAAACTTTAGATATGGAAATCCCTCAAACCAAGCCAACCCGAATTTTCAACAAAGTCAGAGTAACTTTGTTCCGCGCCAACCTTTCAATAATCAAGGTGGATACCGAGGTGGGAACAACCAAGGGTTTCAAAGGCAATATCAAACTGGTCAAGTGCAAGGGGGTCTTCGGGTGGAAATGAAATGATGGAAATGTTGAAGAAAATGCAAGCGGAGATGCAAAAGAGGTACCAAATGGATGATGCTCGCATTCAAAAGGACGAGATCCATGATAAAGCTATTCAAACTTTGACCACCCAAATGGGTCAACTCGCAAACGAAGTGGCGGACTTGAAAAAAGGTAAAGGTCAATTACCAAGCGACACTAAGGTAAACCCTTCCCATAATTCTTCTCGTGGTAATAATAATATTAATATTAATCATGTAAGTGTTTTGAGAAGTGGGAATGAGTACAAAACCAATTCTTCACCGGATTTGGTTGATGGGGTGGTTGAGGACATAACGGGTCAAGAAAGTGAGGAAGAAAATGAAACACCTAATATTTCTTCTAAAAAAAACCAATTTTGAAAAACCCATAAATAATGAAGAAAGAAAAGATATAAATGAAGAAGGGGGATCTAGTCAAGTACCATTTCCCTCGGCTTTGTTAGATCCGGGTAAAAAGAATTTTATTTCAAAACGGGGTCCTCAAGAGGAAGAGATGCGGGAGGTGTTTAAACAAGTTAAAATTAATCTTCCATTACTTGAAGCAATTAAACAAGTACCCGCATATGCCAAGTTTTTAAAAGAATTGTGTACTCAAAAGAGGCAACAAAAAGTGCCTAAATTGGTTGATTTGACTGAGCGGGTAAGTGCAGTTTTGAAAGGAGATCTTCCTCCTAAGCTATAAGATCCGGGAACGCCCCTTATTAATATTCAAGTTGGGAATTTCCAAACTGCAATGGCATTACAAGATCTTGGGGCCGGAGTTAGTATTTTACCGGGGGGGGGGGGTTATATGACCAATATGATTTTGGTCCATTGAAACAGGTTGAGACAACGGTGGTATTAGCCGATTTGTCTCATAAACTTCCTCGGGGTATAGTGCGGGATGTTATAGTAAAAGTTGACGAATTTTATTATCCCGTTGATTTTCTTGTGTTAGATTACTCGTCCGTGGAACCAATTCAACTACAAAATGTTATTTTGGGTTGGCCATTTTTGAACACCGCTCATGCTGTAATTGATTGTCGATATGGTACGGTCGACATGGCATTTGGTAATAGAAAAATGAGGTTAAATGTTTTTACTAAAGGTGTTAATGCTTTTAGTGGTGATGAGTGTTTTCTAGCAGATTTCATCGATGGATGTGACCTGCATGAATACGAAGAAGAGATTTTGGAATCATGTATTTGTGATGTTTCTTTGCAGGTTCACTCATGTGCATTGGAGATGGAAGAGAAGGAGCAAGAGGCTCTAGCGGTCAAGGAAGGAAGACCGCCATGAACCCACCAAATGGAAAACTTACCGGTGGAAATTGATTCGGGTACAAAACCCTTTCTAGAATGTCCACCAAATGTGGAGTTGAAGGAGTTACCAAAACATTTAAAGTATGCGTTTTTGGGGGAGAATGACACCTTACCGATGATCATTGCTTCTAACTTTGAGGTAGCTCAAGAAGAGGATTTGTTAAGAATTAGAAAATGTTTTAAAAATGTGTGTTTAGACAAACTTGGTGCTAAGTTGGGAAAAAAGTCACTTTATGGTTCAAGAGGGTATTGTGTTGGGTCATGTGATTTCGGACCGGGGGATGGAGGTAGATAAAGCAAAGATTCGGGTAATTTCATCTTTACCTCCACCAAATAATGTTAAGGGGGTGAGATCATTTTTGGGACATGCGGGTTTCTATAGAAGGTTTATTAAAGGTTTTAGTGTAATTACAAAACCTTTATGTAATTTGTTGTTGAAATATGTCCCTTTTGATTTTGCTAACGAATGTTTGCAAGCGTTTAATGTTTTGAAGGAACAGTTGGTGAAAGCTCCTATCTTGCAACCACCGGATTGGTCGAAGCAGTTTGAAATTATGTGTGATGCTAGCGACACAACCATTGGAGCGGTTTTGGGTCAAAGAGTTGATAAAAAGCCGGTGGTAATTTATTATGCAAGTAAAACTTTGTCCGAGACGCAACTGAATTACACCACAACCGAAAAAGAATTACTTGCGGTGGTGTATGCCTTGGACAAGTTTAGATCTTACTTATGGGGGAGCAAGGTGATCGTGTACTCGGACCATAGTTTGGTTCGATATTTGATGGAAAAGAAGGATGCAAAGCCCCGGTTGATTTGTTGGGTGCTTTTGTTGCAAGAGTTCGACTTAGAAATTCAGGACAAGAAGGGTTGTGAAAATGTTGTGGCGGAATATTTTTCCCGAATTCCGTTGGAAGGTGTTGATGATCTGAGTGAAATTAATGAACGGTTCCCCGATGAGCAATTGTTGGCCGTATCTACTTTTGTTGCACCTTGGTATGCCCACTATGTGAATTATTTGGCCAAGGGTGCAATTCCAAGTCATTGGACTAAGAAACGAAGGCAACAATTTTTGAGCCAAGTCAAGCAATACATATGGGATGAACCGGATCTCTTTAAGATTGGTCCCGATCAAGTGATAAGGAGATGTGTTCCCGAGATTGAAGTGTTAGAAATTTTGACCCATGCTCATTCATCGGCATGTGGAGGGCATTTTAGTGGAAACAAAAACGGGATATCGGGTGTTGACATGTGGGTTTTATTGGCCTACCATTTTTAAAGATGCTTGTGAGTTTGCTCGAAATTGTGTAAATTGTCAAAAAGCGGGAAGCATTTCGAAGCGGGATGAAATGCCTTTACAACCAATCTTGGTGGTTGAGGTGTTTGATGTTTGGGGAATAGACTTCATGGGTCCTTTTCCAAATTCAAACGGGTTCTTGTACATATTAGTTGCGGTGGATTACGTCTCGAAATGGATTGAAGCTATTGCTACAAGAACCAATGACCATTCCATTGTGTGTAAGTTCGTGCATCAAACATCTTCGCTGGTTTCAGTGTTCCAAGGGTTATAATTAGTGACGGTGGTTCAAACTTTAAAAATTTTAATTTCGGGAAATTGTTGAAAAGATACAATGTGAACCACCGAGTTGCTACACCGTACCATCTGCAAACGAGTGGACTAGTCGAAGTGTCCAACCGTCAAATCAAAGAAATTCTCATGAATACGGTGCGAACGGATAGAAAGGATTGGTCAAGTAAACTAGACGATGCATTGTGGGCATTTTGGATGGCCTACAAAACTCCAATTGGTACAACTCCTTACCGGATGGTGTATGGGAAGGGATGTCATTTACCAATGGAGTTAGCACATCGGGCACATTGGGCAATCAAAACGGTGAATGAGGATTATGACGAAGCGGGTCGAGTTAGAAAGCTTCAATTGAGGAAATTCGAGACGAGGCATATGAATGTGCATCAGCATATAAAGACAAGCTTAAGAAGGTTCTTGAGACAAAAATAAGAAAGAAGACCTTCGAAGTGGGTCAAAAAGTGTGGTTATACAATTCGCGATTGAAGATGTTTGCGGGTAAACTTAAGAGTAAATGGATGGGTCCCTGACGGGTGGTCCGTTGGACAACCCTTAATGCCGTTAAATAGAATAAAATCCCATACTTTGTCCGGTTATTTGCTTGAATTTGGTAACTACTCCACATTTGATGATGCAGGTGCTAAAATGCTCAAAAATGCGGGTTTTAAGTAGCTTGGATGGATACTAGAAGTTGGTGGAGTCAAAGGTTTGATGGAGTGAAGATTCGATCAAGAAACAATGAAAAAACTTCACTCAGCACCGTAACCTACGGCATCTGGCCGTACGTTACGGCCTCCACATGTGAACAAAACTTCTGCCGTAGCTCAGAAGACAAGGATCGTATGACTTTACTGCTCGCCGTAAGCTACGGCCCTATGGCGTAGCTTACGGCGCTAATCTTGACTGTTGACTTGCTGCCGTAGCTTACGGCGCCGACTGATGCAATCTTGTAACTCTCGCATTTAATTGCCATTTTGAGAGGATTTATGATGTCTTATCATGGAATTTCGGTTACTAATCACTTGTGAACGAAAATTGGAGTATCTTGGAGACTTTGGCAAGGAAGAACACTATCTTAATCTTTAGTTTTGTTGCTTTGATCTTGATGAACAATAATACTCTTGTGATGATGTTGTTTCAAGCCATGAGTGGCTAAGTACTTTATGATCATCCTAGATTGAAGGTTTGTTTGAGACATTTCATGTTGTTTTCCTAATTTCTAGAATAACAATCTCTATCTTAATGGTGTGTTTGTTATGGTGTGTAATTTCTTGTTAGTAACTTGTTGATTCTTGCTTTGAACTAATTAGAAACCATACGTTCTTGGTGCCATTGGCAATCGAGATATCATGGGTATAGTTAGGCTTGGGTAAGGGTTGATTGATCATCGGGTAACAACCTCACGTTCTAGGAATCTGAGTACTTAGTTCCCTTTCATCACTGCAAGTAGTCACACATGAGCTATGACTATGTAGTTCTTTCTAGTGGAATGATAACATGAATGTCAATTGCAACCGGAAATCTAGGATGGTCATTTGTCTCTAATTTGTTTACAACCAAAACTTTTCTCTTGCAATTTAATTAGTTAATTTTAGTTTTTAAAACCAATCCAATCAAATCAACTCTTGAATTTTATTTTATTTGCATTTAGATTAATTTAGACAACTTAGATATACACTTAGATAACATACATTCCACAAACTCCATGTGTTCGACACCCACTTACCGCTATCTATTAGTAGTATTTGGATTAAATTTGACTGTGACCACGACATCACGTCAAATTTTGACATCCCCACACTTACCCGTTGCTTGTCCCAAGCAACCCATTTAAAAACTATTCACAAATGCAAGCGATCAACCATGCAAACCAAGCTAAAGTGTGCCGTCCTTCTACTAAATTTCAATCATACCACAAGACACACCCCTCACAAAAATCTCTCGGTAACAAGAATTATTAGCATAATGCTAAACCACTCAATGCGTGTGTGTGTGTGTACGACAATAAGCTTGTATAAAAATCAAGTTTCCTCCTATCAAATATTTAGTATGCTTATGAATCAAAGAAACTTACGGGTTGTAATGGGGCTAGGTGCAAAGGTAGGCAAATGGTGGAATACATATGTAAGAGCTAATTGATTTGACCCGGTTTTTATTTCTACTACTACGAAGCAAACACCAAATATATACAAAACTTCTTGACATTCTCAACTACTATTGTAACTAAATACTTCTTTTTGTATTTTTCATATTTTTCATACTTTTTTTTTTTCATGATTTCAAACATAAACATAAAAGCTCAACAATATATATACAAACATCAACACTACATACTAAATTTCCTAAACCGGGTCATCTCAAAAGGTAAAATTTATAGGAAGTAGGCTTGGGTCGCAACCGAATGGTCTAAGGCTCAAACGTGGCTTTCTAAGGACCAAACCCCCGCCCCTCACAATACCAAGCTCATATATGTAAAGTATGAGGTCCAACCCACCAATCCCGCACTCTCACACATCTAGACGAGGCTTCCTAAAAGTCCCCTATCATTTTCACAAGCATGCTAACTCCAGGATTTAACAAGAATTCGTACACAAGTTCTATTAACACACGACACACACCGCCACTCAAACAAAGAAATATCAATAACAATCATATGTGGCCCAAATTCTCACCAAGAAAAGACTAGGAATAGGTGTCGGCGTGTCAAGCGGGACAAAATCAAGCTTTTAAATTTTGACAATTTTGCTCGGATTTACAATTTTTTTTTTAAATTCTCAAAAATTCCCCCCATCCCCACACTTGGGATACATTGTCCCAATGTATGATTTTGAGGGGAAGATCGCTTTTACCCAAAAACATTAGCTTTCGCTAATACTCTCAAACCCCAAATTTCTTTTTGCATTTTTTATTATTTTTTTTATATTTTTCTTATATTCTTAAAGATATCAACACCACCAACTAGCACAACCCAACACAAAACATCAAACTAATACACCCCCAAACCTCCCAACCATAAACAAAAGCAAACAACTAACTACCAATATTTCAAAGCTAAAGAACACAACAAGATTAAGGAAAGAGTACATTGACCTGGTGAAGTTTGCCACAACAGATGTTGTAGATAATCCGACTTCCTATCACCACCTTCACCCAAATATCCGTACATCTTCCCCACACTTGACTGTCGCCATGGCCCTGAAACATAGAAAGATAAAAACAGCAAGATCAATATAAAACCCCGGGTTGCCTCCCGAGCAGCGCTAAGTTTCAAGTCTTCAGCCAGACCAAGCCACCCCCATTTATGGTGGCTCAAAGAATCGGTTCCTGCCACTTCCATCACTACATCGTGCCATTGCGTAGAATGCATCCGTCCCGTTTCGACTCGATGGGTAATCAAGTACACTCCTGGTTGAACCCATATGCTTTTCTTCACAGTCCGGTGGGTGATATCTTCTCATTCTTTGAAACACATTTTTCATACAATCACTAGACTCACCACCCTTCCCCTCAATGGACTCATAACTAAACACTCTAGTTTGAACATCAAAGGACAACTTACGCTTCTTTTCGGTCATGGTAATAATCCCGTCTCTACAATTAATTTGAGCATTTGCTGTGTATAGAAACGGTCTACCTAAAATTACCCTTTGTTGTGCTGCCATTTTGGTAAAAGCATAGTCTAGAACTAGAAAATCCACCAGGTATTCAAACTCTCCCAACTGAATCTTAACATTCCTAACCATTCCCCGTGGACGCCTCCAACTTTCATCCGCCAAGCTCACCATGGTGTCTATATCTACAAGCGGACCAAAGTCGTACATATCGTATAGATCGCCTGGTAGCACACTCATACTCGCCCCATAATCCAATAATGCATAGGGAATTTTTAATTTTCCCACTCGGATCGGCACAAGTGGTGCTCCATGCTCTTTGTCCGTTTCAAACTTGGCATCCCTTCCTATACCTGCACTCACTTGACAAGAAGATGTTAAAAATGTTTCATTGAATTCACTATTAGGAACAGTGCTTACCACATTGATATTAACACTTTTAATGTTTTTGGGATTTATCACCGTGTCACTTGGTAGCTGGCCTTTTGCTTTCTTCAATATCGCCACTTCACTTGCAAGTTGACCCATTTGGGTGGTCAAAGTTTGAATCGCTTTATCACGGGCCTCGTCCTTTTGCATCCAAACCTCATCACGTTGATTCATTCGTTGCATTTCAACTTGCATCGCCTTCAACATCTCCATTACTTTGTTTCCACCCGAAGATCTTTGACCCGTTTGATATTGCCTTTGAAATCCTTGGTTTCCTTGGAAATTCGGGTTAGCTTGATTTGAAGGGTTCCCATACCGAAAGTTTGGGTGGTTTCTTAAACCGGGGTGGTAAGTATTAGAATTCATATTGTTGTAATTTCTACCACCCCCTCCTTGACCTTGTACTGCATGAACTTCTTCATATTGCCCTTCTACCATTCCTTGGCAATTTTCAGCCGCATGACCTATTTCATTGCAAATAGCACAAACATCATAAATTTGTTTAGAGGTTTGAACATTACCATCGTCAACCGCATGCACTTGTGTTCGGGTAATGGCCGGTCGTGCTCTCCTTGATGCTTGAGCTTTCCTCTTTGATGTAATTGCCATTTGCTCCAAAGACTCCCAATCGTCTTGCTCATAATTTGTACCAAAAGTGCCACCAGTAATAGACATTAAGTCTCGAGCATCTTCGGCACTCAACCCCTCGTGGAAAGCATTCATTAATTCCCAAAGTTCATTTACATGGTGAGGGCAATTATTGATCATCATATTGAAACGCTCAAAGGCTTCATGAAACATTTCGCCTTGTTGTTGTTGAAAACTCCTCAACCCCTTCCTAGCATCGTTGGTCGTTTGAGCGGTGTAAAACTCATCTAGGAAAATTTGTTGCATTTCCGCCCAAGTGTAAATAGATGCTGAAGGCAAAGTGTAGAACCACTTCTTTGCCTTGTCCTCGAAAGAAAATTTAAACAAGACTAACTTGACATCATCGACCGAAAAACCTTGACTCCCAAGAGTATTGTAAATTGAGTCATAGGCCTCTAAATGGAAATAAGGCTCCTCCGTTGCTAGCCCTTTATATTTTGGCAAACTTTGTAAGGAATTAGTCCTTACTTCAAAAGTTCTTCCTTGATCATTGTGAGGAATAACTACCGGTGAAGGGTTGTGAGTAATTACCGGCCTAAAATGCGCTTCAATTCCCCTCGCATGTTCCCTAAGATGCCTTCTTGGTACACCAAAACGACCCCTTGGACGAACAAGACCCATTGGTCTTGGTATATGCCCTTGTGGTGCGAATGGTTGTTGAAATTGCTGTTGTGGCATCGGTGGGTGTTGAATTAGCCTATGGAATTGTGGTTGTACATTCTGTGGTCGCACTTGTTGCAATGGTATAGGGCGTTGCATTGGTGGCCCTTGTGGCCTTAGCCGAATATGTTGTGGTATGAGTTGTTGTTGTGGCATTCCGCCAACACTTGCCATCCCTTGAGGTTGGCCTTGCACATAACCAAACTCTCCTTGATCCCCATCACCCATATATGCATATCCTTCTTCCTCATAACCCTCAAAATCCTCATATCCCTCTTCGCATCCATTTCCTCCTATACCCGATGATTGCCCAAATGGAAGAGTCGAATATTGAAAACCCGACTGGTTTGATGGTCTAAATGTAGACGTAGCATGAACTACAGTTGAACCTTGTGGTAATGTATAGGTGGAGGATGATTGACCTGAAACTGGGAAGAAATGAGTGAGTGGTGGAATTGTAGTAGAAGGGTTAAAGGAAAGTGAAGGTTCTTCTTGAGTGGTAATGGGTCGGGTGTTAGTTGGTGTTGCAACATGAGGTGAAATAGGATTGGTAGTGGTGTTTGGTATGGTAGTGTTTGGTGAAGGTTGAGTGGATGATGGTATGAAAGGTGGTCTAATATCACCCGTAGTGGGTGGTGGTTGTGGTGGATCCATGTATCGAATTGGGGTGATTGGTGTAGTTGGTGTTGTTGGTGAACCACTGATTCTGTTCCCTCTTAGCAAAATTTTGTTTCCTCTTAATGTTCGCTCAATTTCCGGATCAAATGCCAATGGTGAAAGCTTATGAGAGCTCCTAGTACGGATGCACCTGTAAGTACCTGCACACTAACACACCCAGCGTAAACCAGAAAAATAACAAACTAAAAAGGATCAAAAATAACACACGTTGCGCACTATTCCCCGGCAACGGCGCCAAAATTTGACGTGATGTCGTGGTCACAGTCAAATTTAATCCAAATACTACTAATAGATAGCGGTAAGTGGGTATCGAACACAGGGAGTTTGTGGAATGTATGTTATCTAAGTGTATATCTAAGTTGTCTAAATTAATATAAATGCAAATAAAATAAAATTCAAGAGTTGATTTGATTGGATTGGTTTTAAAAACTAAAATTAACTAATTAAATTGCAAGAGAAATGTTTTGGTTGTAAACAAATTAGAGACAAATGACCATCCTAGATTTCCGGTTGCAATTGACATTCATGTTATCATTCCACTAGAAAGAACTACATAGACATAGCTCATGTGTGACTACTTGCAGTGATGAAAGGGAACTAAGTACTCAGATTCCTAGAACGTGAGGTTGTTACCCGATGATCAATCAACCCTTACCCAAGCCTAACTATACCCATGATATCTCGATTGCCAACGGCACCAAGAACGTATGGTTTCTAATTAGTTTAAAGCAAGAATCAACAAGTTACTAACAAGCAATTAGACACCATAACAAACACACCATTAAGATAGAGATTGTTATTCTAGAAATTAGGAAAACAACATGAAATGTCTCAAACAAACCTTCAATCTAGGATGATCATAAAGTACTTAGCCACTCATGGCTTGAAACAACATCATCACAAGAGTATTATTGTTCATCAAGATCAAAGCAACAAAACTAAAGATTAAGATAGTGTTCTTCCTTGCCAAAGTCTCCAAGATACTCCAATTTTCGTTCACAAGTGATTAGTAACCGAAATCCCATGATAAGACATCATAAATCCTCTCAAAATGGCAATTAAATGCGAGAGTTACAAGATTGCATCAGTCGGCGCCTTTGCCGTAGCTTACGGCAAGCAGCAAGTCAACAGTCAAGATTAGCGCCGTAAGCTACGCCAAAGGGCCGTAGCTTACGGCGAGCAGTAAAGTCATACGGTCCTTGTCTTCTGAGCTACGGCAGAAGTTTTGTTCACATGTGGAGGCCGTAACCTACGGCCAGATGCCGTAGGTTACGGTGCTGAGTGAAGTTTTTTCATTGTTTCTTGATCGAATCTTCACTCCATCAAACCTTTGACTCCACCAACTTCTAGTATCCATCCAAGCTACTTAAAACCCGCATTTTTGAGCATTTTAGCACCTGCATCATCAAACGTAGAGTGGTTACCAAATTCAAGCAAATAACCAGACAAAGTATGGGATTTTATTCTATTTAACGGCATTAAGGGTTGTCCAACGGACCACCCGTCAGTCCCTATGTCATCCGGAGAGTGGGTAGATTTGGTGATGTTGATATTCAAGATGAGCAAACCAACAAGCAACAAACGGTGAACGGGCATCGGCTTAAACCGTACTTGGAAGGCAATGACATCAATAATCTCGAGCTCGACAAAGTGGGTTACATTTTACGCCCATTGGATGACGAAGAAGCTTGAAAGAGGCCCAGGTTTGGTAATGTACATATTTAGTTTAGTTTAGTTTGTTTTGTTTTTGAATAATTACCGTTTCCGTTTAAAACTTGTGTTCGAGACAAGTGTGGGGAAATTCGTGCGAATTGCTCTAACATAGTGTTGAGGACAACACGGGTTTTTAAAGGGGGGTAGGGTATATATTTTACGTTTTTGAAAAATTATGAAAAACTTTAAAAACTATAAAAATTAAAAAACTAAAAAAACTAAAAAAAAGTTGTAAGTTTAAAAATTGCCAAGACCAAGATCCCCAGTAAGCGTCGTAAGCTACGGCCAGGGGCGTAGCTTATGGCAAGCAATGAACATCAAAAAGTCTTACGCCGCCGAGAGACTGTCTTACGGCAATAATTTTTTGCTGTAGGTCCCCTATTCGTGTATGGATCTTCACAGAATTGTCTTTCCAATCAAGAGTGCGGAATCCTCTTGATCAGAATATCACAGAAACAAGTAGAAGAACAGAAACAACAATTCACTTTCAAACCGGATCTTTATTGATTATCTATCAAAGTGATTACAATCAATCAAGATCCCTAACCACTCTAATTTCGTCCAAGCTCTAAGTCTCTCACGAAATTCCTCACACAAACTGTTTTGGCTGATCAACCTAAACCCTAAAGCCTAACCTTGTTTATATAACACAAGGTTGCAACATTAGGCTGGGTTTGCTACATGGGCTAGGCCCAATTCGCCCCCCATCACCCAATGTGGGTTTTGTTTAGCCCAAACTCTATAATCAAACTATTACAAAGCTAAACCCGCTAACTGTTTATCGTTTAACTAATTACAAGATATCCAAAGACCAAATCTAAGCTGTTGTCACAAACATGCACCAACAAACTCCCCCTTGACAATAGCTTCATAAAATAACTTTGTCTTCAGTCATCTTGCAATCTTCATGTAGTCTTGCACTGTTTTTGGTCTTTGGATAGCTTCAGCTTCAATAGCTCTGTCAGCAACAGACTCCCCCTTCAAACTGGGTTTACTATTGATTATCAATCAAACTGAATTACAATCAATCTAAACCCTGTTTGAAGGGGGAGTCTGTTGCTGACAGAGCTCTGATACCAATTGTAGGTCCCCTATTCGTATGGATCTTTCACAGAATTGTCAATCCAATCAAGAGTGCGGAATCCTCTTGATTAGAATACGCCGAAAACGTGTAGAAGAACAGAAACAGCAATTCACTTTCAAACCGGATCTTTATTGATTATCTTTCAAACCAGATACCACCGTAACCTACGGCAAGCGTCGTAGGCTACGACACCGAGTTTGGCTGATGGCGACTTTTGGGGTCTTGGTGTCGGCAGTTTTTATAAAAAAATGTTTAATAATAATAATAATCATTAATTGAGAGTGTAACCTCCCCTATCCACTAGATCCCTGCCATAACACCCCAACCACATGTTTTTTTTCCTATAATCTTTTTCATCATCTTCTTCTTCTTCTTCACATAAACTCTAAAAAAACACTAGTTCTCCATAACTTCAAGTTCTCATAACTTTCTCAAATCTTGACCAAATCTAGTGTTTTTTTGAGTCAATCTTGGCTAAAATTCCACAAGGAACTCAGATTTGTGATTGCATTCTGAAGATTCCTTTGTTTGGTGGTCGAATTTCAATGTTAGGGGGCCGAAAATTTGGGGTTTCAAGTGGGTTTTTGTTTCAAGTGATGTTCTTGTTATTCTAATCCTTTTTGAAGCCAAGGTATGCAATTTCTTTTCATTATTTGAAGTACATTGCAGATTTGTAAGTTTTCATTCTTGTTTTTGCTTACATACACTTGCTTGTAGAGATTAGATGATAGGATTTTGTTAAGTTGTTGAACATATGGGTATAAGTGATGATGATGTCTAATTGAAAATTTTTTGGAAAATTCTATATTATGGGGACATTATGCCCAAATTTTATTTGAAAAGATAAAATTTTTTAGGGCTCCTACATTTATACTCATAGTGTCAAGCAAGTGTGGGGAAGTGTTGAAGGTGAACTCATATGGTTTTTGTGTGTGGTTTGTGATATGTGTAGGACATGGTTAGACTAAAGGCAAAGCGGGGGCGAGTTCCTCGAGTCAACCTCAAGCAGAATCACAACAAGAAAAGAGAAGGAGATTGGTTTGGGTTGGTGACCCGGATTCGGAAGAAGATGCTCCTCCTAGGGGTCCAAAACCGGAGTGGACATCCGGGTCATTACTTGAGCAACCCGAGGAGTGGCGAACCGAGTTATTTCACGACCAAATGAATAAGTTACAACAGCGCAAAGAGGCCTTCGTTTGTGAGAAAGAAATTAGGGAAGTGGATTTCGGGCCTTTTGGGATAACGGATAAGTTTAGAGCTTTGGGTTGGGAAGTGGCTCTTAAATGTTATGAAAACGAAGTGAAGACAATGTATGATCGAGAAATCCAAGAGTGGATGGCCACTCTTGAATGTCCTCCGTTCAAGGCCCAAATGAGATGAAACTTGTTGGGACATTTAATGGGGTGAGAGTTGAAATGTCATACGATTCTTTACGCCGCATTGCAAGATTTGATAGTAAGTCATCTAATCAAAACATTTATCCAAGCCTAAATAATCTTTATCACAACCCCGAAAAACACCCTCAGTGGCAAAACATGTTGGATTACCTCTTTGTCCCGGGCACTACACACGGGAAGTTGTTAAAAAGAAATTTGAGAATTGAGGCAAAACTGATGTTGGTGATATGTACGCATAATGTTATCCCGAGGTGGGGTGACAAGGTGGAGGTTAGATTCGCGGAGGTACCGTTCTTATATATGTTGATGCATGGGTCGCCAATGGTTCCATTTTGGTTCTTAATGTTGAACAACATTTGGCTTAGCCAAAATAGTGGTGAGAGAAAGATTGTTCCCCATTGCCGGTTGATTACGGCATTGTTGAAGCTTTATGGGGCAATTGGAGCCGAAGACAAGGACAAGGGTTCGTACAAGAGGTTCAAACCCTTTAATATTCAGCATTTGGGATCGGGATGGGAATATAAAGAGACGGAGAGGTACCATAAGTTGAAAACTGATGGGAAGAGGTGGAGAGCATTGAAAGTGGATGGTCGTCCACTACGACCGGGCGAGGTCAATGAGCCTGAGACGAGTGATGAGGAGGTTAGTGGTGATGATGATTACCGTGAGGATACATTCACGGTTGATGTTGAGATGGGGGGCGCTGGCCCAAGTAGTGGTGTTCATGTAGTGGGGATGCAGTCGAGGTATATAGGTAGTGCATTTGATTATTCACAACAGCCTTATGACCCGTATTGGGCTCACACGGGAAACATGGGGCAGGTGATTGAACAGAGGCGACCGCCTACCTTTGGTGATTGGTCCGAACCCAATCAGATGCTATTTGATCAACAAACATACATGGGGGCTAGCACGGAAAGGGCTCTTAAACAAAGCTATGATAGATAGGAGCAATGGAATCAAGCTCACATGTATACCTACAAGGAGGAGATGAACAACCGCTACTTGGATGATCGTCAGAGAAGGATGCATGATCAGTGGCATGTGGGTCAGCCGGTTGTTGCAGACCCACCGATTGTGGATTATTCCACATTGCCTCCATATGATGGTAGTGTGACGTATCCCACCCCACCATTGCACCATTCACAATGGGTGGATCCACACACCATGGGTCATCAACAAACGAGTCAAGAGGCGATCAAGGCAGCAACAGTAGCGGGACATTTGGGTTTGGAGGATTTGCGGAGATGATGACGTCTATCTTCGGGCCTCCGCAGCTGAAGTATTATTGACCAGGTCGTATCTCACTCCATATTGTATATTTGTGTATATTTTGATGTTTTATGTTTTTGGTTGAGAGGTTGGGGGTGTTTGTGTTTTTGATGTGATTTATGGGATGTGATAGTTGGCGGTGTTTTTAGTGTTAATAAAAAAATACAAAAAAAAAAAAAGAAATTTGTTGTTTGAGAGTATAAACAAAAGTTGGTGTTTTTGTTGAAAGCGATCTTCCCTTCAAAACCATACATTGGGGACTATGTATCCCAAGTGTGGGGATGAGGGGAAAATTTTGAGAATTTTAAAAATTTGCAAACCGAGTGAAAAATTGTTGAAATTTAAAAACTTGATATTGTTCCGCATGACACACCGACACCTTTTCTAGTCATTTGTTGGTGAGTTCTTGGGCCACACACATGATTATTAGAGATTATTTCTTTGGTTTGAGTGACGGTGTGTGATTTGTGTTAATGGAACTTGTGTACGAATGCTTGTTGAAGCCTAGGATTAGCATGCTTGTGGAAATGATAAGGACTTTTAGGTAGCCTCGTCTTGATGTGTGAGAGTGTGGGATTGGGGGGTTGGACCTCATACGATATATATATGAGTTTGGTATTATGAGGGGTGGGGGTTTGGTCTTTAGTAAACCATGTTTGAGCCTTATGCCATTCAGTTGTGACCCAAGCCTATCTCTTACAAAACTTTACCTATTGAGATGACCCGTTTTAGGAGCTTTAGTATGTAGTTGTTAATGTTTTATGTTTATATTGTTGAGTTTTTATGCTTTGAAAAAAAGAGAAAAATATGAAAAAAAAATACAAAAAGAAAGAGCTGGTTGCGATAGTAGCTGAAAAGAAAAGAAAAAAAAAAGGGTTGATGATGGTGTGTATATAGTTGATGGTTGTTTTGTTCAGTAGTAGAAATAAAAACCGAGTCGAATCAATGAGCTACTTTCACATTCCCACTATTTCCTACCTTTACACATAGCCCCGTTATAACCCGCAAGTCCTTTTGATTCATAAGCATCTTAAGTATTTTGTAGGGGGAAATTTGATTTTCATACAAGCTTATTGTCACACATTCACAAACTTGCATTGAGTGTTTAGCATAATGTTGCTAAGATTCTTTATCACCGAGAGTTGTTGTGAGGGGTGTGTCTTGTGGTGCAATAAAAGGTTAGTAAAAGGACAATACATTTTAGCTTGGTTTGCATGATTGGTCGCTTGTAGGTTTGAAATGGTTTTTGAATGGGTTGCTTGGGACAAGCAACGGGTAAGTGTGGGGATGTGACGGGTGGTCCGTAGGACAACCCTTAAACGATCTAAATTCATGCACGTCTCATACTTTATATACTTAATTGTTGGAACTTGTGAACTACGAGATCATTGGTTTTGCAGGTGTCAAAAGACATAAGGAGTAGTTTTTATGTAGTCTGGATGGGATTTGCAAAGGCTGGAATTAAGAAAGTGGAGCATGAAGAATATCAAAAGAGAAACAAAGAAGACAAGTTCAGTCATCGCCGTAACCTACGACAAGTGCCGTAGGCTATGGCACTCATTTATGCCAAATCCATCCGCCGTAATCCAGTAGGTTCGGGTCGTAAGAAAAGCTAGGCACCGTAACCTACGGCGCCATAGGGACTCTCCGAAGACTTTTGACTACCGTAAGCTACGACAGGTGGCGTAGCTTACGGCGCCGACTGAAGTGGTTTTGTAACTCCTGCATTAATTAACATTTTGATGGGGTTTTCATGGGTTCTATCATGCATTTTTGGTTACCAATTGTTTGGAGACGAATTTTGGAGTATCCTAGTGCTTGGAGAACAATTGTTTTTGGTTTTGTTGATGTTGAATTTGCTTTTTAACATTAAGACTTTGAAGATGATGTTTGTTCAAGCCATGTCTGGCTAATCTTTTGATGACTATCTTTGGTTGAAGGTTATGTAATACTTTGTGCTTGATTTCTTATTTCTAGAATAACGAACGTTGTCTTTATGATTTATTTGTTATGGTGTGTGATTGATTGTGTGTAAATTGTTGATTCTTATGTTAATCTAATTGGAAACCATACATTCATGGTGCCGTTAGCAATTGAGATATCATGGGTAGAATTAGGATTGGGTAAGGGTTAATTGGTCATCGGGTAACAACCTCACATTCTAGGAATCTGAGTACTTAGTTCCCTTTTATCACAACAAGTAGTCACACATGAACAATGTTTATGTAGTTCTTTCTAGTGGAATGATAACATAAACGTCAAAGCAAACCGTAAACTAAAGATGGTCATTTGTCTCTAAACTGTTTACAAACCAAACTTTCATTTTGCAATTAGAATAGTAATCTTAGTTCGTAAAAAAAATCAATCAATCCAACTCTTTGAATTTACTTTCTTTGCAATTAGTTTAATTTTAGTTAACTTAGAGAAACTGTTAAATAGCACATATTCCACAAACTCCCTGTGTTCGATACCCACTTTCCGCTAGCTATTAGTAGTATTTGGATTAAATTTGATTGTGACCACGACATCACGTCAGCGATCCTCTCTTGTGGAGATCAAGGGCTTTTCCCCCTAACAAATTACTCGTGTTCATCTCTATTTACAACACTCATCAATTCTTTATCGTATTTTTACTGTTTTATCAAACTTGTACAAACCAGAAACCTGTTTCCTAAACTAAGGATCCTGACAGTCTCCCAGGATCCTCAACAATAAAGTTATCATTTTCAAGAGCACCTCACCTCACTTTCTCGATTTGGTTACTAAATTGATCTTGTTAATTTTTTTACCAAAACAAAACCCATGGCTAGTTGATAATGTCCCATTAGTTCTTTAATTATGGGAACCAAATGCCGTTTTGTGTAGACCGAGCCCTAAATCTTCGCAGGTTTGGGTTGCTATAAAGGATTTGCCACTTTGTCTTTGGAATGGAGGAAATATTGGGCAAATAGTAAGCTTTGTTGGAAGGTTGTTAATGCTTAATAAAGTCACTTTTATAAGGTGTGAAACTAAGGAAGGGCAAATGAATAATGCTAGAGACATGCTTGATGCACTTGGCATGAACTGAACCAGCTAGCTGTTTGAACCTTAGTTCTAGTTGTTTGTTCTTTGGCATGAACTACTGGTTGAGCTTGAGGAGGTATCTGTCTTTTTTTTGGCTTCAAGCTTTGCAAGAGTCTTGGCCTTCTGAATGACAGCATGTGGCCTGATATCAATTTAGGCAGTTTTGGTGATTTTGGGATGCTGCCTTGCAGCTCTTTCTTAAGCTCTTTGACTTTCTATTTTACCTTTTACTAATGCAGCACCTAATCCTCTTTGGTCTTGTTTAAACTTTGCTATCCTTTCAGCGTGGTCCACATCCCTAGTATATATCCCTTTCTTCTTTTCAAACATTGTTAGAGCCTTTGCCTCAATAGCTCTTTTCTTTGCAGCTACTTCACCTGGCTCTTTTCTTTGCAGCTGCTTCACCTGGCATTATTATGTCAGTTTTCTGCTCCCCCTTTTTGGCATCAACAGTTTCTTGCCTTTACATGAAATGGTGTAACCATGGTTTGGGGGCATTAGTTCGAAACACCTTGGCATCAAAATTGTTTAGGTACTGTTGGAACATGGGCTCAAGGATGTTTTTATGGGCAGTATGGAGCTCCCTTTGCAGGCAATGATAAAGTGGCTAAAACTATTGTGGGTTCCTCAGGGATGAGTTTCTCTCCTTGGTTAGCAAGAGAAGTGTACTATCTGGATGTTATTTTGGTAAAACTTTGATTGTTAACTAGCAATTTAGTTAGGTTGATTCAATTGTTTTGGATATGTCACAAAAGGTGTGATATTATGTGAAGTACCCATACATTCCCTGGAAAAGTGACCTAGTTTATGACATTTAAAACATTCAATCCTGGATTTATCCCTTTCAAATTTACCTCTTCCCTCCAATCCAGGAAATCTTCTACCGGTTTTATTGTAAAACTTGTTTGTCCTCACACATAAAAGTGCAAGTTGGTTAAGTAGGTCAAAATCTTATTGGTTAGTTGGATCCATAGGTTTTTGATCATTCATCATCAATGTAAAGTTCTGGGTTCCAATATGTGATGTGTTAAATTGAGAATTGAAACCAGTAGTTATGTCAACAAAGTGATAATAACCCAAGTTATTTATACTGCTGGTTAATGATGACTCATCTTAACTCATCAGGGTTATGTTATCAAATGTGTAATCATCAGTAGTTTTTCCTAAGGTCATCAACTTTTGTTTCTGTTCAAGTTCTCTCTCAAAAGTGAGGACTTGCCATGGAGTTGTGTCAGAGTCATCTCTTTGAAACCAACAGAATTTCTCAACATAAATGTAGCTATATCCCACTTATCAAAAAGAGATCTCATAAATGTAGCAAATCAAAGGGACTTGAAGGTTGTAACGTGGCTAGGCATACGGGTAGGAAATGGACATTTATATGTAGTAGCGAATGACTTAACCCGGTCTTCTTATTACACATTAAACAAAACATAACATAAGCAACTATATACAACTAACTCATGCATCATTTCTTTCATTTTTCATTGCTTTTTCACTTTTTTTTTCTTTTTTTTCAGACGAACCAAACATAACATAAATAATCACAACTAGAACAAACTACTAACACTACAAGACCAGGTCAAATTGGGTAAATTTTTGGGGAACTAGGTATGGGTTAACAAATGATTGGCTTTAGGCTCAAAATGGGCAACTAAATGTCCAAACCCTCGCCCCTCTCACTACCAAGCTCGTATATATAATTTATGAGGTCCAACCCCCCAAATCCCATACTCGCACACACCAAGACGAGGCTACCTAATTGCCCTTATCCTCTCTACATTCATGTTTAACTAAGGCCTCAAACCGTATTCAAGCACAAGTTCTAATGCACCCCCACCCATTGCCACTCTCATCAAAGATAAGCATTAATTATTTACATATGTGGTTCAAACTCTCACAAAGAAAAAGGGTAAATAAGGGTTGCCGGTGTGTCACTCGGGGTTAGTACAAGGTGTTCAAATTCCAACAATGTTTCGCTTGATTTAAAAAATTTTCAAAACCTCAAAATTTTCTCCCCATCCCCACACTTGGGATACATTGAACCCAATGTATGGTTTTGGAAGGAAGTAATCGCTAAAAACCATTCAACATCAATATTAGCTCAAACACTCAAACCCCAAATTTCTTTTTGTCCTTTTTTATTTTATATTTATTTATAAAAACACATTAACACCACCAAACTAGCACCACCCGACACATAACATAAAAAACCAATACACCACCCATCCTCCCAACCATGAACATAAGCAAACAAATATCTACAAAAATGTACAAGAAAGAGCACCACCTGGCTAGTAGTAACGCCGCTGAGGAGGCCCAAAGATGGAAGTCATCATCTCCGACCATTCCCCAAAAGCAAACGAGCCGCTTCCACTCCCACTTCCTCCTTGATGTGAGGCTCCATGCTGTTGATCTTGTCGGGGGTCCACCCATTGCGAATGATGTAGCGGCGGTGTCGGATATGAAACGCTACCATCATAAGGCAGCAATGACGAGTAATCCACCAGAGGTGGATCCGCAACTACCGGCCACCCGCCGTGCCAATCATCGTGCATTCACCGATTCTGAATATACCTATTATTCATTTCTTGCTCAAAGGCATAAGCATAAGTGTGGTTCCATTACTCTTATCGATCAAAGCTATGCTTCAACGCCCTCTCCATATTCGCCCCATCCATGTTTGATGATCAAAGAATGTACGCTCGAACCCCGACCAAGTATCAAATACCGATGATGGTGGACGCTGATTTTCAATAATCACTTGCATGGTTCCTTGATATGCCCAATTTGACTCATAAGAGCTCTCCGTGTAATCAAATAACCCTACACCATGCGCATGACCCCCACATGGACCCCCTCGGTCCACATTCATATGCTCACTGTGCGGTTCATCGGCATAGTCATCGTCCCCACTCCGAGGCTCATCATCGCTCTCGGGCTCATCCTCCTCGCCCGGTAATAACGCTCTCGCATCAACCTTAAAAGCACGCCACCTTTGACCTTCCGACTTTAACTTATGATATCTTTCCGATTCATCATACATCCACCCGATCCCCATTCTTCGAATGTCAAAAGGATTATGCCTCTTCATGGCCCCCTTATCCTCCGATGTAATAGCCTTGAACATTTTAAGTAACCTCGTGATTATACGACAATAAGGGATAATGTTTCTTCCAACTTTGTTTCGGCAAATCCAACCATTGTTTATCACCAAATACCGAAACGGGAAACGGGGTGACCCATGAAGCAACGAGTAGAGAATCGGCACCTTGGGAAACCTAACTTCTTGTTTATCCCCTCTCCTTGGGATCACATTGTAGATGCAAATCAAGAGCAACAATTTCTCCTCAATTTTCAAGTTCCTTCTAAAAAGCGTGCCCTGATAAGTGCCCGATAAAAACAATGCTTCCAACATGTCGTTCCATCTTGGGTGGGCTTCCGGCTTGAGAAGCAAATCGTAGAGACTCAGAATCGTATAATCACGCACGGGCTATCACACCCCAACCGATGGCGGAATCATCAGGGTGCGACACTGAGCGAAACAGATTGTTCAAGAGAATCCACAACAACTATCAAATTACCAAATCTTTAATGTTAATATTCCATACTACTAACAGATAAAGTAACAATAGTTATTACAGATAATTGTCTCAAAAACAAGCAAACTATTTCGACAACTCAGATTTTTATTAGGTTTGTTTCTAGACTCCATCCTAGCTCGTTTCCAGCAAGTAACAAGCAAAGCATCCTAAACAGATGTCACATACGTTAAAATAGAGGTCAATACACATAGTGTAAAGGTGAGCATACAAGTTTAATAGTAGTAGTAGAGTTCGAAAGCGTTTACGCATAACCAACATGTAACATGTATAATGCGAAGCTTGTAAGTTATCGACAATGAAATATGCACAAATTAGACTGCGAGTTGTAGAATGTGCAACACATATCACCACCGTGACATGTGAGAGTAACCTTAACAACCCCCAATCCATGACTGGTGTTGAGTCTAAACAAATAGTACTATCGTTGCTAAGGCGTCAAGCAACAATCACTGTGTTAACATAACATACGAGCATTCATCGAGTAACACGTATCATGACGGTCAGCGTATAAATAGTGTTTGCGTTGTGTGATTGATGTGATTTAGAATAAGTAACGTATGTAACACCCAAAAGTGCATAAAGCAAAAAGGGATCGAGTATACTCACAGCGATGGAAGTGGATTGAATGGAGCGCTAGAGTGATTAGCCTGAAAAATTAACGATTAGCATAAGCGAAGAGCGATGTGTAAAATGGTGAAAAGTAACCAAGTGTCGAATGGTTATCCGATCGGATGGCAACCCAATCGGATGGTCATTCGATCGGATGTTAATTCATTTGGATGGTTATCCGATCGGATGACCATTCGGTCGGATTGACATTCGTTTGGTAAGGATGTGTTTGTGTATGATGGCTTTGAAGTTTTAGTTGTAGCATTTTGAAAATAGAGAAGTATCTCTACCCTTCAGATCGATCGAACGGCAATTCGATCGGATAGCGACCCGATTGGCATGACACTTAGTGAGCACAAGTTCACAGCAGGATGGTTACTTGATCGGATGGCAATCTGATCGGATAACATTCCGTTGGAAACCATTGTTCTTTGAAAAATTGAAAATGTTTTAGTGTTGAAAATCATGTGCAGTTTGATCGGATTGCGGTTCGATCGGATGGCGATCCAATAGATCTGACTGAACATTGACACGTTGAAAATTGTTAAGTGTTAAATCCTCAAGTGCAATCCGATCGGATCGCAGTTCGATCAGATGGCAATCCGATCGGATGGACGGCAATCCGTCCCATGAATCCAATCGTTTTGAACTAGATTATTTTGAATGTTTGCGGTTTGTTCGAGATGGTTTGACAACGTGCTAAACAACAGAAACCCCATCTTGACCCAAGTGATCCGATCGAACAGGAATCACCCTAGTCCGATCAGTTAACTGTTCGAGACGGTTGTTCATGTTTAACCCGAAATCAGTTGTCTATTGGATAGAATTCAGTTCTTGAACCAACACATCACTAAGAAAGAGTTGAAGGTGGGAACGAGCTCCGATTCTATCGGTTTTGAGTGCATTGAGTGTAAAAAAGTTGAAAGAAAGTTAGAAAAACCATCTTTCAATCCTTTTAACCTTGAATATGTGTAGATCTATGTGGAAACATTGTTTGTTCATGTGGAAATCCTTCAGATCTAAGTTGTTCTTGGTGGAATAAAGCCAAACCTTGAAGTTCATAAGAACTCCAGGATGACATCACTCTAGAACATCTCAAATCCACTGATTTCACGGTTAAAAGTTAAGATTCAAAGGTGAAAATGAAGAAGGAGTGCGTGTAGATCATAGAAGTACAAGATTTAGGTTGAAAACTTACAAGAATCGCAAGAAATCGAGAGAAAGAAGGCTTGAGTGCGGCTGGTCGAGTGGAGGAGCTGTCACATCACAATGATGTGACAGGAGGGTATTTATAGGGTTTCCAAAAGATGAAAGTGCACAAGGGTCGGATTGGTCACCGATCGGATGGCAATCCGATCGAATGGCCACTCGATCGGTTGACCATTCGATCCAGGTGTCCGGCGTGTTGAGTTTTGTCATTTCGATTCGTGTGTTGAGCGTTGCGATGCGATTCGAGTGAGCGATGCGATAGTATTAACCATTAGTTACACAAATAATCTAACTACTATATCTAATATACAATCACTATAAATAACCTGCGTTTAGCGTTTGCGATAGAATTGCGATTACGATAGAATTACGATTGCGATTAAGCACCTCATCATAAACATAACATGCATAAGTAACACATAATGGCACACACACGTAAAACAATATCTAGAACACATAATTCGAGTTGCGATGCGATAGTGATGGGATTAGCAATAAGTCGATTAGCGATAAACATGCGATTAAACCTCGATTATTAATAAATGCTCCACATAATACAACTAAAACAAACAAATAATATAATTCGATTACAAGTCAAAAGTACGGTTTGATGGTCAAGCAAGGAGTGACAGATCGCATTTAGCAATCTTTTATTCCTTTGACTTTGACTTTGACTTCCCAAAAAGCGGGTTGTTACAGCCTCCCCTACTTTAGGAAATTTCATCCCGAAATTTAAGAAGTAGGCGTAACAAATAGTTGCGGGTATTTCGCCTTCATGTCACTTTCGAGTTCCCAGGTAAACTCGGCACCCGTTTGCCTTCCCAGCGAAACTTCACAATGGGAATGCGTGAGCGTCTGAGTACCTTGGTTTCTCATCCCATGATCTCGACAGGCTTTTCCACGAAGTGTAATGTTTCGTCCACTTGTAAATCTTTGAGAGGGACATGAAATTCCTGATCGGCCAAGCACTTTCTGAGGTTTGAAACGTGGAAAGTCGGGTGGACATTACTAAGTTCCTCCGGTAGTTCGAGTCTGTAGGCCACTTTTCCAATCCTTTCCAGAATTTTAAAGGGTCCAACATATCGAGGCGCGAGCTTTCCTTTCTTGCCGAATCTGATCACCCCCTTCCAAGGTGCAACCTTTACGAGTACGTGATCGCCAACGTCAAATTCAAGGGGCTTGCGGCGTCTATCGGCGTGACTTTTCTGTCGACTACGAGCTTTCAATAGATTGTCTTGAATTTGGAGGATTTTGTCTGTCGTTTCTTGTAACAGCTCAGGACCGGTGATTTGCGCGTCCCCGATCTTGTGCCATACAATAGGCGATCGACATTTCCTTCCGTATAATGCCTCAAATGGTGCCATTTGTATGCTAGAATGATAACTGTTATTGTATGAGAATTTGACCAAAGGTAAGTACGTGTCCCAATTACCACCGAAGTCTATGACACACGAGCGGAGCATGTCTTCAAGGGTACGAATCATCTTTTTAGTCTGACTGTCGGTTTGGGGATGGAAGGCGATACTTAGATTAAGGGTAGTACCAAGAGCAGATTGAAACGTTTCCCAAAGACGCAAGGTAAACCGACCATCACGGTCAGAGATGATGTCACGAGGCGTCCCGTGTCGACAAATAATATAATCGGTGTAGATTTGGGCTAAATTTTCTACCTAGTCTTCTCATATCGGCAGGAAATGAGCTGATTTAGTCAAACGGTCGACTACAACCCAAATGCGGTCGTGACCTGATTGAGTACGTGGGATTTTCGTTATAAAATCCATAGCTATACTCTCCCATTTCCACATCGGGATCTCGGGTTGAACGAGTATGCCAGAGGGGCCTTTGTGCTCAGCCTTGACTTTGGAACAAGTCAGGCATTTCGAAACATAGATAGCGATATCCTTCTTTATGTCCGACCACCAGTACTTGTAGTGCATGTCCTGGTACATCTTGTCAGCACCGGGATGAATAGAATACCGAGATTTGTGGGCTTCGTCCATCAGAAGTTGTCCCAAATTCGTACACTTGGGGATCCAAATTCGGTCCAAATATTGAAAGATACCATTCGATTTATTCTCAACTTGGGTGCCATCGTTTAGAATCCTTTCCTTCTTCAAAATACGCTCGGTAAAACAAGCATGCTGCGCGACGCGGATAAGAGCTTCGAGATTATGTTGGGCTTGAGAATTACGAATGCTATGCAAATAGCTTCATCGACTGAGAGCATCGGCAACGACGTTGGCTTTGCCTGGATGGTAACGAATCTCACAGTCGTAATCGTTGAGGAGTTCTACCCACCGGCGTTGACGCATATTCAGTCCCTTCTGGTCAAAGATATGTTGTAGGCTCCTATGATCAGTGAAGATCGTACACTAGGTACCGTAAAGGTAGTGTCGCCAAATCTTTAACGCAAAAACAACTGCGCCAAGCTCAAGATCATGTGTGGTGTAGTTCTTCTCGTGGATCTTGAGTTGTCGAGAAGTGTACGCGATAACCTTGTCTCGTTGCATGAGAACACAACCAAGACCAAGGTTCGAGGCATCGTAGTAAACTACGAAATCTTCATTTCCGTCGGGCAGTGAGAGCACGAGAGCATTGCAAAGCATAGCTTTGAGATTTTGAAAGGCTTCCTCCTATTTAGTTCCCCAAACAAAAGGTTTGTCCTTATGCGTAAGAGAGGTAAGCGGCACTGCGATCTTAGAGAATCCTTCGATAAATCGGCGATAATAGACTGCCAATCCTAGAAAAGAACAGACTTCAGACGGGTTCTTGGGTGTAACCCAACTCTTAACAGCTTCGATCTTCGCGTGATCGACGTGGATACCTTGACTATTGACCATGTGACCCAAGAATTGGACCTCCTCCAGCCAGAATTCACACTTGGAGAACTTGGCATAGAGACGGTTTCCTTGGAGCAACTCAAGAACCAAACGTAGATGCTGCGAGTGTTCGGCTTTTGACTTGGAATAGATCAGGATATCATCGATGAACACGATGACGAAGCGATCAAGGAAGGGTTTGCACACTCGATTCATTAGATCCATGTAAACTGCGGGAGCATTAGTCAAACCAAAAGGCATAACAACAAACTCATAGTGACCGTATCGGGTTTGAAATGCGGTTTTGGGTATATCTTCCTCTTGAATGCGTAACTGGTGATAGCCTGAACGTAGATCGATCTTCGAAAAACACGTAGCACCTTGTAACTGATCAAACAAATCATCGATTCGAGGCAAGGGATAGCGATTCTTGATTGTCAGCTTATTCAACTCCCTATAGTCGATGCACATCTGGAACGATCCATCCTTGATGAAAAGGACAGGCGCGCCCCAAGGAGAGGTGCTAGGGCGAATAAAGCCTTTATCAAGTAGTTCCTGGAGCTGACTCGAGAGTTCACGCATTTCAGAAGGAGCGAGACGATACGGCGCTTTAGCAACAGGGTTTGCTCCAGGAATGAGGTCTATTCGGAAGTTGTTGGTGCATAATGTCTATAGCCTACGTCTACAGTCTAGGTCATGTTGGTAGTTTGTAATAGGGCTAAATATGTCAAATATGTAATTTTATGTTTGTTAGAAGGTATTTCACACGAAATAGCATTTGGCTATTTCGTACGAAATCAACTTTGGTATTTCGTACGAAATAGCATGTGGCTATTTCGTGCGAAATCAGTTTCCCTATATATAGGGCTGTTGGTTTTTCATTTGGTAAAAAAAAATAGTGAGACGTGTAACGAAGTGCTGCCCAATTCTCACCGTGTAATCAAGTTGAATATCAATGAAAAACCAGTTTTAAGTATAATTCTCTGTTTCTACACCGTTCTATCACTGAGTCTCTGTTGTTTGACTGTTTCCACCTTTCTAACAGCTTAGTTTTGACTCTGAACGACTCATATAGGTCGCAAAACGATCCTACAAGTGGTATCAGAGCTCAGGATGAGTCAATTCGTTTGAATCAGTGCTTAGAATTTTGTTTTTCTACTCATTCTTGGATTTCTGGACAAATTCACAGACAAAATGGACTGATCTCTTGATATAACGTGTAAAATACAGTTTTAACAAATCCTTGAAAGAATCAGACATAAATTCAGACTAAAAGTGACAAAAAAATGGACCGAAAAACTTGATTTCGCGTGAAGGAGCAGTATTTCGTTTGAAAAACTAAGTGTATTTCGTACAAAATAAGCTATTTTGTTTGAAAGATTGATATTTCGCTTGAAAACATGTGCTTATTTCGCGTGAAATAGACCTTTTCGTTTGAAAAGTCCTTTCGTTTGAGTGTTTCGTACGAAATAGCACCTTATTTCACTTGAAATTTGATTTCGCATCAAAGTGCTATTTCGCATGAAAAGTTGATTTCGCATAAAACTGATTTCACTTGAAAGTCCATTTCATTTGTGGTATTTCGTTTGAAGTCTATTTCGTGTAGAGACTATTTCGCTTGAAAGTGACTGTTTTCAAAAACTTGAAAATTTTTCCGAAACTGTTTTCGTAAAATGGATAACCAAGAGTTTTACAACTTGTTTGCCGGTGGGGGAATAGCCGCATCTCAAACTCCAGCTAGTATCATGCAAAATGTGAACATGGAAAATGAACTCGGCACAATGCAGAAACCGCCGAAGTTGATGAACATCGACGAGTATTCCAGATGGCCAAATAGATTTAAGACTTGGGTGTAAGCAAACCATTTCGAATGTTGGATGAAAATCGAATCTAAATATGTTCCTCCAAAGAATGGTTCGGGTTTAGAGAAATCTATCGGAAGTTTAACTCCACAAGAACAAGAAGATTTCAAAGCAGAAAAGAAAATGATGAGTATCCTACAGTAAGCCATCAAAGAGGATATCTTAGTTCTGCTACAAGATCAAAGTTGCTGACAGTCTGTCTGGAAATGTCTAAAAGTCAAGTTTCAGGGAAGTGTCTCTATGATAAAAAGCAAAACTGCTTTGTTGAAGAAGGAGTTTGATATCTTTACGGGTATGAAGGGAGAAACAACAAAACAGTTAATCGAGAGATGCTGCCATCTGGTTGTTGAGATGAAGAGGTTGAGCATAACCAAAACAGATGAAGAATGGGTCGATAAGTTAGCGGATGCTTTACCATACGATGAGTGGGGAACTTATTTGTTGGTATTGAAAAACAATAATGAATATATTGGATTCAATCTTAAGCTCATTTATGGAGAAAATCGAATCACACGAGCTTGAGTTGACAAAGATTAGAAAAATGAAGTCTTCAAGTGTGCAACAAGATGTTTCATTATACTACAAAGGAAGTTCTTCGGCAACATCGAATCTAAGCCCAAAGATCCAAACAGCTTTTAGTGCTGATTCGATATCCGAAGTTTCACCTGGCACATCAAGCAGCAATAATTCACCATTTGCAAGTTTTGAAACAAATCCAAAGGTTCAAAACTCACCAGATCATTCTTATACCCAAAGTTCGTCAGGATCAAACAGTCAAAGTCAAGGTCCAGGAATTCTGTGCAACATAGCGGTGAACATAAAGAATGCTCAAGACTTTACTGAATCATCAGTGAAACAACACATAGCACTACTTGCTTCGGTGCTTGAATCTTATGAAAGTTTGGTTGCAGGTAGAATTGGGAACCCTGATATGACAAAGGAAGATTATGATCAGATTGATCCAGAGGAGCTGGAGTTGATTGATATCAAATGGGGAATGGCAAGCTTGGTGAGGAGAGCTCAAAGATTTATGGAAATCACTGGTCGAAACAGTCTTTCAGGATCGGATAGCAAGCTTGGGTTTGATAAATCAAAAGTCACATGTTTCAAATGCAAAGAGAAGGGACATTTTAAACGTGAATGTCCAAACCGGGAAGTCAACAACCATCAAAATCCGTTCTCAAACGACTACTACAAACAAGCAATCTATCACAAGACAAATCAACAACCATTCACCCAAAGACCTCAAATGAAAAGCAAACCTGAAAAGGCTCTTCTAGTCAAACAGGATGATGAGAAGGTTGCAGAGGGGTTTAGTTGGGATAAGTATATCCCTGGTAGTGAGGGTATGGCAATGATGGCAGAGATTGTGGAAGAACCGGAATGCGTTGTTGAAATAGAAGAAGTTAGTAAAGTCATGTCTGAAGAAAGTTTGGCAGAACTTGAAGAAGCAGCTGCAGAAGTTTATTACTATCAGTCTGAACAGGAGATTATTGCTAGTTCTTTCAAATCAATAATGCCTCCTAATATGTTTGATTCTTTTGCAGGTTTTTTCAGTGAGCCAACCACAGGATTCTGTCCACAACACGATGTTGAGAAAGCTCCTGTTGAAGAGATCATAGACGTTTCCAAAGAAATGAATGAAGAGACTCTAAAAGAGATTGCTGACAAAGCATTGATGGGAAAGCTGAAAGAGGTAGAAACAGAATCTGTTGAAACGAAGTCGGTCGAAACAGAGTCAGTTGAAAATGTGTCTGTCAAAATGGAGTCAGTTAAAAAGGAGTTTGACGAAAAATCAGAAAATGAGGAGATCAAATCAGGAGACAAGTCTGAGTCAGAGTCTGATAGGTTTGGTAAACCAGATGTTAAAATTGATAATGGAGAAAAGGTTTCTGAAAAGGTTGATTCAATTCATGAAATTCCATGCAAAAACTGTTCAAAACCCTGCATAGATTGTCTTGAAAAAGACAAACAATTTCAAGAATTGAAGAAATTTACTGATGAAGTAAAATATGATCTCAGTGAGATAAAAGAAGCATATGACACCTTGGCACGATCAATCAAAATGATTAAAAAGGAAAGTTATGAAAATGATAAAGCCACAAAGTTGCTAAAATCCACAGTCATGGATAAACCATTAACATCCATCTGGACACAATTGCTTCTTTGAAAAAAGAACTAGAATTAATGACAATTGAAAATGAAAGAATTGACAGGAAACTGATGAGTTATGTTGCTTCATCATATGTGATTGATCAAATTTTTCCGCAACAACCTGATGCAAAACCTGTTTTCAAAACTGTTCCACCCCCAATGTGGAATCATTATACACAAAAATATCTAGATGGGGTGGAAACTGCTTTGAATCTTAAGTTGAGAACCGTTGAGAATGAGTTACCAGAGAATATTGATGTTACATTTTCTCCATCCGACACTGACAACGAGTCATAGATGATCAAAACAGTTGTTGACAAAGTGTTAGATGAAGAAAGTGATAATTCAGATTTTGGTACAGTTAAAACTCATTTTGAAAACTCTAATTCTGAGTCTGATGATGATGGTAATTTCTTGGACAAATTCATACCAAAATCAGATAAAGTTGTGAATGATGATTCGATCATTGTGGTTTATACAATGACCGGAACTGACAAACTCTATTCTGATTTTGAGTATCCAATCCAGAACGCGAACATGCAAAATATTGAAAAAGTGTTTAAGCTTGCGGAGATTGACATTTCTGAGGTTAACAACAATGAGTTTCTTTCAAAACCTAAAAAGTCTTTTGTGAAACAACAACCAAACAACCATGGGAAGAAAAATTGGGTGGGTAACAATGGGTCTAACAAAAGAAATGGTAATAATTTCAAAAGAAAAGGTGTCGGTTTTGAAAAAAAAGATGGCTAAAAATGAGATAAAACCAAAGGAAAAGATGAGTGATGTTTTTGTTGCTAGTCCTAGTGTTTATGATGAAAAGGATTATATCTTCAGTCAAAAAGCCATTGACGATTTCAATGCAGCTAAGAAGTTGAAACAGGAGACCTACAGATCAACTTTTGTTGAATATGACAAAAGAATCTGTTACCGCTGCAATAAAATTGATCACGTGGCCAAGCAGTGTGTGAAAAAGCTTGAGAAACCAGTTTTGCAAAATCCCAAACCTAAAATTTCAACTGATGTTATGATTTCCCCCTATTCGTATTTTGAAAAGAGGTGAATCTTTGAAGTCCGAAGAAAAGCAAATATCAACTTTTGAGATTGGCGAATCTTCGAAAATCCAAAAGACTTCAAAGGTTTATCCGAAGACCAAAAATTTTGAAAACCAATCATGGGTGGCAAAAACAAAACTATCAGTTGAAGAAAAGAAGATGGAAAATGAGCTAAAATCTGAACCAAAAGTTTTTGGAAATGATGTTGAAAAACTTGAATTTGAACTAGACAAGTTGCTTGAGGAATTCCCACCAATTAAGGAGGGAGATTTAAAACCAAAATCAAAACCTGTTGTTCCAAATGTCATCTTTAACATTCCGAAAGTTGATGTGAATTGTGATCTTGTGTTCGGTAGTGTTCCACAGGTAAAGAAATCATGGGCATCATTGTTTGAATGAATTTCTTTGATGTATGCAGGGGCTTCCGAGGTCGATAATCTCAAAGTGGATCATGGACAGCGGAGCTTCAAGGCATATGACTGGAATGTTGGCTCTACTCTATGACGTTAAATCAATCAATGGTAGATATGTTGGATTTGCAGGGAATCAGGGTGGCAGAATAGTTGGTGAAGGAACTCTAACAAATGGAGTAGTAACGTTTGACAAAGTGAACTATACCATCGAACTTGAAAACAATCTGTTGTGCATATCACAGATTTGTGACAAGTCTTTTACAGTACACTTTACTAAAAATGAATGTTTAATCATAAAACCTGGTTTTAAAATTCCAGAGGACATGGTGTTGATGCGAGCTCCACGAGAAAATGATTTGTATGTACTCGATATGAGCGTCGCAACAACAACAGATCATAAAAAACAATGTTTTGTAACAAAAACAAAAGCAACTGAAAAGGAGTCAAGAATGTGGCATTGTAAGATGGGCCACATTCATGTGAGAAAAATGAATTTTCTTGTACACAATGATCTTGTTGAAGGTATAAATCTTAAAAATTTTCATTTGAATGATGACTGTATAGAATGCAAGAAGGGAAAACAAACGAAGAAGTCACATCCTCAAAAGATGTTGAACTCAATCAGGGTACCGCTCGAAAGGCTCCACATGGACCTTTTTGGACCAGTTAATGTAAAGAGCATAAGTGGAGACCTGTACTGTCTTGTGGTCACTGACGAATTCACAAGGTTTTCATGGGTGATGTGTATCAAAAGTAAAGATCAAACATTTGATTCATTAATGGTTTTATTCAAGAAGATGGAAACGCTGTACAAGCTGCCGATCAGAAGAATTCGGAGTGACAATGGAACGGAGTTTAAAAACAATCGCATGCTCGAGTTTTGCAATGAGAAAGGCATTCTTCATGAATTTAGTGCACCATACACTCCACAACAAAATGGTGTAGCTGAAAGAAAGAATCGCACACTAATTGAAACAGCTCGAACTATGCTCGCCGATTCCAAGTTGCCAATATTTTTCTGGAGTGAAGCAGTTGCAGCAGCGTGTTATACATTGAATCGTGTTCTCACAGTGAAGAAATACAAGAAAACCTGCTTTGAACTTCTTCATCGTTATAAGCCAAATTTAAAATTTTTAGAACCGTTTGGATCACCTTTTACTTTTATTGATCCAGATGGTAAATTTGGTGCGAAAAGTAATGAAGGTTTCTTTGTAGGTTATGCGAGCCCGCTCAAGAGGGTATCCGTTCCATGCCTGGGGAAGGTAATTCAAGTTCAGCATGTTGATTGTCAGAAGCATACAGCTCCACCGCAACTTCCCGGACAAAGATTGTTGTTCGATTATGACAAACTCTGGGAGTCTTTCCAACTGCCGACTGAGCCGAGCGTAGAGGAACTTGTACTATTATACCAACATCAACAATCTTCGTCACAAGATCAGGTGCCAAGACCGTTGGTAGTTTCTCAGCCCGCCGTGGGTACAAACGATCATGAGGCTGGTCCAAGTGGAACGACGCACGAACCTTCAGAAGAACCAGCTCCAACATTTGATCAGTCTGATGACTCAGAATCGGAAGATGGTCCGATTTTTGACAAGGATCCAAATGTTGCAAATACAGAAGCTGAGGATCACACGGGTGATCAAGATATTACGAATCTGTAATCGGAAGTAAATGTGCCTGACACTGTCATGCCAAGAACTTTGTCTTATCATCCTTCAGAGCAGATAATTGGTGATCTACAGAGTGGAGTAAAGACGCGGGATCAGATCAACAGAGCTCTTACATGTTTTTATACATCTGTCGCTACTTTGCAAGTTGATTTCTCACTAAAGTGTTTCATCTCGCAGGTTGACCCACGAACGTATAAGGAAGCTTTAACTGAAGAAAGCTGGGTGAATGCTATGCAGGAAGAGCTGCAGCAGTTTGAGAAGCTGGGAGTATGGAGATTGCTGTATCTTCCTGAAAATCAAAAGCTGATCAAAACAAAGTGGGTATTCAAATGTAAGAGGGATGATAGAGGAGTCATTGTTCGAAACAAAGCACGTTTGGTAGTACAGGGTTTCAGTCAGCAAGAAGGCATCGACTTTACCGAAGTATATGCGCCTGTTGCTAGACTCGAGGCGATAAGAATCTTCCTGGCATTTGCGTCCTGGAAAGGATTCAAAGTCTATCAATTAGATGTGAAATCTGCATTCCTTTATGGCAAAATCAAAGAAGAAGTGTACGTTGGACAACTGCCGGGGTTCACAGATCCAGAACACAAAAACAAAGTCTATCTTCTTGATAAAGCGCTTTATGGATTACACCAGGCCCCGAGAGCCTGGTACGAGACGCTTTCCCAACATCTGCTGGCCAACGGGTTCACCAAAGGGACGGTTGATAGTACTTTATTTACAAAAGAGGTTGCAGGGCATCAATTGATCGTGCAGATTTACGTCGACGACATCATTTTTGGTTTGACAAATGATGATTTGTGTAAAGATTTTGAGAAAGTGATGAAAATAAAGTTTGAGATGAGTTCGATAGGGGAGATGAAGTTCTTCCTAGGGCTATAGGTGGAGCAAATGCCCGAAGGAATTTATCATTCATCAAACCAAATACGTAAACGATGTTCTGGAAAAGTTCAACATGTCTGAATCTACTCCAACATTAACTCCCCTGGCTCAAAATCACGGGATCTGTCCGGATGAAAATGGAGAGAAAGTGGACGAGACGTATTATCGGTCGATAATTGGATCCTTGATGTATCTGACTGCTTCCCGCCCGGACATCATGTATCCGACTTGCTTATGTGCACGATATCAGTCCAGCATAAGACACTTACACCTGACGATCGTGAAACGAATTTTACAGTATTTGAAAGGCTGCCTAAGCACCGGCTTGTGGTATCCTAAGTCTGGTGACTTCTCTCTTTCTGGTTTTGCTGATTCTGATTTTGGAAGTTGCAAGCAAAATGTAAAGTCCACCACTGCAGGCTGTCAGTTCTTTGGAACTTGACTGATTACCTGGCAGTCCAAGAAACAAACCTCAGTTGCTCTCTACGTGCGAAACTGAATACGTTTCAGCCTCCAGCTGTTGCTCATAGATCCTTTGGATCTAGCAGCAGATGAGGGACTTTGGTTTGCAGTTCTTGAACATACCGATTTATGTGGACAATAAGGCAGCTATAAACATTACTAAAAATCTGGTTCACCACTCTAAAACTAAACATATTGAAATTCGGCATGATTTCATCCGTGATTGCTTCGAGAAGAAATTGATCCGAATTGAAAATTTACACACCGATGAACAGAAAGCTTATTTTTATACAAAACCTTTTGATAGAAAGAGATTTAACTATCTTTTGAAATTAAACGAGATGAAAAATCTGTTTTCTAGGAGGGTTGTTGAGTGTGAAGCCGAGGAGGACGGAGATCTGATGTGATCCGCGTCATGTTGTCAAGTTTCTATACAGTTTATTTTATGTTTTTGATAAAACCAAAAACACAAAAATATGTTTTTGTTTTTAGGGGGAGAAAGTTTACAGAAAATACAAAAACATGATAAAATTTCAAAATCCAAAAACAGTGAAAAAGTCAAAAAGAGTTTGTGTAAAAAGGGGAAATGATAGTACATCAGCTAGACAGTTGCAGTACGCTAAAGATATGTAAAGTTTAAATGTGTTAAGCAATCTTGCAGATGATATGCCGATAGGTTTTTACACATTTAGTAGGTTTGTTCAGGATATAAACCTAAATCATTACTTGCTTATACGTGGGGAACATCTCTCGGATATATGGGTAACCCCCGAAATCTTGTTTGAAAGAACCCTCTTTCTGAGATACTAGGTCTTTATAGATAGTGATATCTGGGGTATTATCCCGGGACTTCTGATTTTGCGAAAGCAATGGCCTAGTCCCCGGAGAATACTTTACGTTGCTTGAAATAAAAGCCCCCCCTCAGCATAAAAAAATGATGAAACATTGAAAAATGCTAATCATGTGCTGTTGTAAAAAAGATTCTCTAAAGGGAACCCACCGAAAGTCGAAGCCGTCATCTCTCTGATTTTGCGGAAGCAATAGCCTGAGCTCTCACGGTCCTCACATTTATCCCTTTACAGATATCATCTAGGTATACTCACCTGTAAGACTGAATATTGGGATCTGGATACGGGAGTATATTCTGAGGTGGTACACGTGTAAAAGTTAAGCTTTAAAACACTAATTCATATCCTGAATAGATTGAAAATTGTGTGAAAATTTAATATGGACCAGTATATCGGCAATCACTGTGAATTGTTTAATGCTTAGTATGAAATCAATGCTTAACGGTACTTGTAGCTTGTCGGCAGCTGATATGATCCTCTAACACTCTCACCAAAATATGTGTGTACAGTTTGTTGCTTATGAAAAATCCAAAAAAGACTGTCTGTTTGTTTAGCAAAATTAAAAGTTTAAAAAAGATTTGATTTTCATCTTATTTTCGACATCGGACGTTGGGGATCTGATGATCAAAGTCTTATGTGCTGAACAAGTCTGGATCATGAGGTTTGGATAAACAAAAGTTTGTGAAAAAGAGTTGGTAATTGCTTGAAAGTTTAAAAGTTCATTAATTTGAACTTAAATTTGTTTCAGAAAGTCAGCAACTTCATAAATTGGTCAACCAAGGTCATTAACTTGGACTTGGTAGGCTAAACAGTTGACCAAGGTCATTAACTTGGACTTGGTTAACTGGGTGTGATGGTAAAATTGCAAAAAGTTAAAAATCTGAAAAGTTTGAAAAATTGCCATTTTCAAACGAAATGACTATTTCACACAAAATAGCTATTTCGCTTGAAACTGGTATTCCGCTTGAAAACTTGTTTTCGTTTGAAATTGCCTTTGTGCCTATTTCGTATGAAATAGGCAGGTCTATAAATAGTGGTGGCATTTCTCTTAAAGGCATCATTTTCTGTATTTCGTTTCAAAGTTCTTGTCTCCGGCGATTTCAAGCGAAACACAAAAATTCATCGATTCTTGTCGAGATCTTGACTGTTTGTTGTTCATAATCTGATTTTAAGTTGGTTTGCTCAACTTATAATCATGGGAAAGGTGAGATTCATGTCAGTTTGAACCAAATCGACTTTTTGTCGATGAACAGATGTTTCAGACATAGATCTAGTGTTTGATTTTGACCTAAAATGAACGATAATCATATATGTGTGGTCGGAATAGGTTGTAGATTTGTCTTAGGGTTTTGATTTGAACCAGATCTGTTGATTCCATATGAATGACGATGAACAGTTTCTTCGGACTTAGATCTAGGTTGTTTTTGTGGGTAAAAATGAAAATAAAACATACTCACATGGTCGGAATTTGCTATAGAACAAACCCAGAAGATCAATTTCATCATCCGATATGATTTTGTAAAAATTGTTCATGAACTAAGATTTCAAACGAAACAGCGATGTATTTCGCATGAAATAGCTATTTCGTGTCAAAAAGGGCATTTCGCTTTAAAAGTCTATTTCGTTTCAAACTGTTTTCGTTTGAAATTTGGATATTTCGTTTGAAACTGATTTCATTTGAAATCATGGTATTCCGTTTGAAATGTGATTTCGTTTGAACCAGTCATTCCGCATGTAAATGCTATTTCGCTTTAAACTGTCATTTCGCTTCAAAACTTGATTTCGCTTGTAATGGTATTTCGTTTGAACTATGTGTTTCGTTTGAAATGATTTCGTGTGAATATTCAAAAGTGTTGAAAAATTTTTCTAAGTGTTTAACTTGAATGTGTTGTTGTTTTTCAGGCGTCAAATGTTGAATTTGATTCATTGCACAACATCTGTTGTGTATATGATGAGAAACTTCCGAAGATGGCTGCATTCAAAAGTATTCTAGAGTTTATGAAGAGATTACCTATACAGAGAGCTTTGACAAATCAACATCTTGTTTTCAGATCACACATTAAGCGTTTCTAGGAGAAGGCAACGTATGGTGAAGAAAGCAAAACGATAAATTCATTTATGAGCTTGAATGGCCAAGATAAACCAATCATCATCACAGAGCAGCTAGTTCGAGAGGTGTTGAATTTTCCTAATGATGAAAACTGTCCAACAAAATTTCCAGAAAGGATGGTGAAGGGTTGTATGCTAAGGATGGGGTACAGAGGACCATTGAACAAGGCTAACTACTTGAAAGCATGTTTTTCCAAGCCTTACAAGTTTCTTATACATTCAGTGTTGCATGCTCTTAGTCATCGAAAGGGAAGTTATGATGTGATGCGGGATTATCAAATATGCGTGGTGACTGCATTGGTGTTAAACAAGAAGTATAATTTTTCAAAGATTATGTTTCACTACATGGTAGAGAATATTACTTCAAAAACCAAAACATGGATCTATCCACGGTTTGTACAAATGATACTGGATCATGCTTATCCAGATCTTAAGAGAGATGAAAATAATGATTTGTTGGCTTTAGATCACATGAATAATGAAATGCTGAAAGTACTGGCCAGATATCATCCAAACCATCCAGAGCCATCGACAAAAGCTGAATTCTTTGGATTCATCAAAGACGAAAATTATCAAGATCCAGATCCAGTTGATCATCAGAAGTGGAGGAATGACAAAGAAATGAAAGAAGCAGGTTATGCAGATGAGTTGAAAATACTTGAAGACTTCAAAGAAAGTCGAAACGAGTGGTTCTTGAAAGAAGAGAAGAAAAAGAGGAGCAGAAAAACAACTCCTAAAGTTCAAATAGAAGAGGGTTCGTCTTCTCAACCAAAGCGAAAGCGTCAAAGAAAACTTGTTGAGACATTACTGGTTGATGAGCCTGATGAAGATGAACCAGTAGCTGATGTCCGTTTGTCTCCTGAATCTGCAAAAGTTATTGAAAGCTCTTAAAGAAAGTTTTAAAGGTGATGACACTGATAAAGCATCTGGTGAGAATGAAAATGTCAATGAAGGTGATGATGTAGTAGATAGTTCATCAAGCTCATCTGAAGAAGAAATTGATGAAACAGAACGTGCTAAAAGAATTCAGGCTGAAATAGAGAAAGAGAAACAGCTAAAGAGAAAGAGAAGAAAAGACAAAGATGATGATTAGTATATTCCTTCTCAAGAAAATGTTGTAGATGTTCCAACTCCACCTTCATCTGGAGGTAAGAAGAAAGCTACTGCTAGAAAGCGTGTTGTATCTCCTGCAGTTGCAAAAAGGGTAAAGATTTTGTTGAATAAGAAACCTATCCAAGAACCAAGTAAACCATCTTCACCACCACCTGAACCATCACCACCTAAATCACCACATCAATCACCTCCAAGACAACCTACACCACCAATTCTTTCATCACTACCACAACCACCATCACCACCACCACAACTATCACCAACACATGAACAACCTATTATCACTTCACCACATATACTTCAAACACCACCATCTACCCAACCACAAATACAAACCACTCCCGGTTCTTCAGGCTTTAAAGATTTTCTAAAGTTACCGGAGAATATTGCTCTTAATGATATTGGAGATTTCAGTTTTGTAAATGATAAGCTTGTGAAGAAGCTGCAAAAGAAAGTAGAAGAAGTGTTGGTTGAGAATAAAAAGTTGTTAGATCGTGAGAAGAAACTTGAAAAGCGTGTAAAGTTAGTTGAAGCTGAGAATTCCTCATTGCTGAAAAAGATTGAAGCTGATCAAGCTGAGATAGATGTTATGAAAGTTCAAATTGCAGAGTTGCTAGAAGAAAAGGCTCGCAGAGATGAGCAAAACAAGTACTTAGAGCTGAAAAACAAAGAATTGGAGGCCAACAGTGCAAGAAGAGAGCATGAGGATTATATGTGGAGAAAAGTGATAGAAAGTTTGCTTGGCAAGTCTGTTGAGCAGAGATTCGAAGAAATAAAGATTAAGGAGGTTAGAGCAAAACGTCAAGCTTATTTAGAAGCTGACATGAAAGATAAGGGTAAAGGTATTGAAGGTAGTTCTGAAGTTACGGAGAGGGCAATTGTTCCATCAACTGTACCTGAATCACCTATACAGAAACCTCGTCCTATTTCTGCAGTGTCTGGTATTTTTGAAGTAGATGTTGAAATGGATGATGTTATTGATGATGAGGAAGATGTTGAGGAAGATGATGAAGATGAAGAAGATGATGGCGTTGAAAAAGATGATGCAGATGATGTGTTTTCTGCAAGTAGTAGTGATGACGATGATGGAAATGATGATAATCAAGGTGGTACAGGCATTAAAGTTACAGAAGTGTCCACTGAAGAGAATGTCGATGATTATCTTCATGACGATGCTAATGAAGAACCAGATAATGCTGAAGGTGAGGGGGAGAATGTTGATGATCATAATGTTGATGATGTTGAAAAGTTGATTCTACGTATTGAACCTGATGTAGAGGAAGGGGAAATCAGACATGCGTATACTCTGGATGAGTACCTCAAGTTAACACAAGTTGATGAAAATAACTTCAAGTTTGATTTCGAAGAAGAGCTGAATCAGTTCGATATCAACCACAGCCCGAGTATCAGTACAAGTATGTGGAGGAAGCTGATAACTATGATAGGGTTGAGGTTGAGGATTGTAGTGATGAAGAAAGTGGGAATGTTGATACTTCAAACTTTCCAACGCTGGTAGAATTTTTCAGTCAAGAGAACATTGATGAATTGAGAAGGAAAGTTGAAGAGTGTTTGAAGAATAAGAATTTTGATGGTACAACAAAAGATGAGCATCGAGAAGAAAGGAAGAAGTGGTTTAGAAAAAGTACTGAAAGAAAATTCAAACGTCCACTGAAGTTTTATAAGAGAGATAGGGAAGTATCACTTGGTGACATTATCAGTTGGAGATTCTTACCACAAGTGAACATGTATGCAATAAGAAGAGAGTATGGTGTGCATTATTTCTAGTATATACAGGATATCATGTCGTTACCTTGGTGGGATGTTGAAGAGCTTGCAAAAGTCAAAACGTTGGATTATCCGGTTAGAAAGCATGATGTGCCTGTTTGGGGATTGATAAAGTTTGAAGCTTTCAAAGAGTTTCAACACTGGAAACCACACCAGCCAAAGAAAGTGAATAGAGTGGATCCAGTTACTGGTATTGAAGAGACAATCTTGCAAATCAAGAAGCCAAGAGTGATAAAAAACATTCCACTTCCGAAGATGGAGCAAGATTTCCATAAAGGTTTTGTGTATTGGGTGTACAGCTGTTTGACAACTGAAGCTGTGATTACCTACAAAGTTGAAAATGAAGTCAGATACATCTCTGTGTTCGATCCTTTGTGGTTGGTTAACTGCTTAGCAAAAGACATTGAATGTTTGTTTGTTAACAAGATTGGGTTTAAAGCTGAAGATAGAGAGCAGGCAATGCAATTTCAGAAGGTTGTATCTATATGCTTCCAGAAAGGAATCAATGCTGAAAGTAAATGGTCGACTAAGTGGAGAGAGATTGAGAAAGAGGAAGCTCGAAAGGCTGAGAAAGAAAGGAAAGCTCGTGAAGAAAGAGATAACATGCTTAGGCATACTGTTGTTCAAAGAATGGCTGCAGAGGAAATGCAAAAGGTTGAAGAGAATGAAAGGCTTAGGAAGCTGTTGCGAAGAAAGCCTAAGCCAAGGGAATAAAAGTTTAAGTCGCTATGAAGAAAGTGCTGAAGACCTGACTAAAGACTCCGACAATATCCAAGGGAGAGTTTGTTGGTGCATAATGTCTATAGCCTACGTCTATAGTCTAGGTCATGTTGGTAGTTTGTAATAGGGCTAAATATGTCAAATATGTAATTTTATGTTTGTTAGAAGGTATTTTGCACGAAATAGCATTTGGCTATTTCGTACGAAATCAACTTTGGTATTTCGTACGAAATAGCATGTGGCTATTTCGTGAGAAATCAGTTGCCCTATATATAGGGCTGTTGGTTTTTCATTTGGTAAAAAAAATAGTGAGACGTGTAACGAAGTGCTGCCCAATTCTCACCGTGTAATCAAGTTGAATATCAATGAAAAACCTGTTTTAAGTATAATTCTCTGTTTCTACACCGTTCTATCAGTAATTCTCAGTTGTTTGATTGTTTCCACCTTTCAAACAGCTTAGTTTTGACTCTGAACGACTCATATAGGTCACAAAACGATCCTACAGAAGTCGATATCACGAGCGGGAGGCAATCCGGGTAAATTATCGGGGAAAACGTTGGGGAATTCGTAAACAACGGGAACGTCTTTCACTCCTGAGTTTCCTTCCTTTTCCTTCTCCGCTACTACAATGTTAGCCAAGAAAGCTCTGTATTCCTTGCGGAGATACTTGCTAGCTTGGACACATGACATGAGTTTAAGACCTTTCGAAGGAGTTTCGCCATACACACAAAGTTGATCACCATTAGCGAGCGAGAAACGAAACATCTTTTCGAAGAAAACCACTTCAGCATGATTTTCGGGAAGAAAATCCATGCCTATTATGATGTCAAAACTACCGAGCTACATCAGAATAAGGTCGATAGGGAAGACATGATTGTTGAGTTCAAGCGTACAATCACGTAGAACAGAATTGATGGCTACGGTTCTTCTGGTGGCAACTTCAACATCGAACGTTGAGGGGAGATGGGCGCACTTACGATTAAGGAGCTTTTCGAATTCAAACTTTACAAAACAGTTATCTGCTCCAGTATCAAACAAACACGAAGCGTATATACCATTCACAAGGAACATACCATTGACCACATTGTTGTCTGCTTGAGCCTGACGGGCGTTGATGTTGAAAGTACGTCCGCGGGCTGCTGGCTGCTGCTGTTGTGGCTGTTGTTGTTGCGGCTGCTGCTGGGGCTCTTGTTTCACTACCCTGTTAGGGCACAAGTTTGCAAAGTGGTTGGGATCACCACATGCAAAGCAAGCTCGAGCGTGAGCTGCGGGTGCATGAGCTGCTTGATGGCCTCGAGGAGCAGGAAGTAGAGCTTGTTGAGCAGGGGCTTGACCTTGAGCTAGAGCTGGGGCTTGACGTGGACCTGTACGGAAATTTGCGGTGAAGTGGCTGTACATATTGCAATGAACAAAAAACCGGCATGCGAGACCCACTGGGTGATGATAAGTACAAGTAGGGCAAAGCGGGTGTGGCCCAGTGTATGCACGCTTGGCTGGCGACGCATTGACCACAGGTGCCGCTACTTGGCGGTGTTGGGGTTGCGGTTAAGCAGGTACTGTTTGGAGCGGGGCAACAGTAATTGCACAGTTCTTGTTGCTGGAACTGCTGTTGTTCTTCCTTTTGTGGCGTGAGAGCTTCGAAGATTGAGGTGCGGTGGTGGTTTCAGTGGTTGGAGCAGCGATAACTTGATGTAAATTCTTGGCAGCTTTGTCAAAATAACCAGCCCTGACTCGCTTATCATTAATCTCAGCGGCGAGCAGGTAGGTTTCCTCAATTGTTGTCGTTTTTGCAGCCTGAACAAAGTCTGCAACACAATCCGGAAGAGCACGGATATATTTCTTGATTGTGATATCTGGGGTGGTAACCTGACTAGGGCAGATAATACTCAACTGCTTGAAGCGAGCAATTAAACCAGCGTTATCACCGCCATCCTGCTTTATGTGCCAGAATTCATCCTCAAGCTTTTGGAGTTCACGGGGAGGACAAAATTCTTGCATCATTATGTTCTTTAGCTCATCCCAAGACAATCCAAAAGCTGCATCGTTTCCTCGTTTGTTCCTTTCAGCCGTCCACCAATCCAGAGCGCGGGATTGGAAGACGCTGGTAGCATTGACGGTGCGCAGGTTTTCTGGATAGCCACTCTGGCGCAGGGTGACTTTGATAGAATCAAACCATTGAAACATGGCCGTAGGACCATCTTCGCTGGTAAACTCTTTTGGTCCGCAGGCTTTGAACTGCTTGAAGCTAAAAGCGGCCTTAGGAGTATCAGTCCTGGACTCTTCCGAGGACTTGCTTACATTCTCATTCAGTTCACTGACGATCTGGGGGATGACTTTCGCCATTTTCTTGGAGACGAGAGCGGCGATGCGTTTGTCATCATGGTTTCGGCGAGCGGCTCGGGAGTGGAATTATCCAAACGACGACATTATCTGCAACAGACATCGCCATAGGACTCAAACACAATTTTGATTATCCCTAGTATAGTCTAGCGATTCATCATAAAGCTCAGGAACACATCGATTCACCAAATCACGTAGGCACATAATCACAAAATCACATAAGCACCTAAACTAATCCTAACACATACTTTGCACGTATTCACCTATCCTTCACAGCATGTATAGTGATTAAGTATAGCGATTGCGATCAGCGAGTACACAGCGAGTAGTATAGCACGCGATTTGCTAATGTGGTGTGAATTGTGTGTGTTTTGGCGGAGCGAGAAACGTGGAATTGAAAACCATCAGCACCACCATACTGTTTACCTCAAAACGCTAACAAATAAACATATAAAACACATAAATTCAGATAAAATCGATAAATCACAGAGTTGTCGGCTGCAGATTCCAAAATCGAAACACATAAAATCGAGGATAGATTGTCTTGGCTAGATAGACGTTGACTACCCAAAGTGGGTCGACTATTCACAAGGACTCGTAACACTTTGGCCTTTTGGACTGTGCTCTTGCTCAAATTTTGAGCGATCGGCACGCATCCTTCCAGTTACAGCGTGACCCAAATCTTTGGAGTCCGCCGAGACTTTGTTGAGAGTTTTGTAAAACCAAAAGTATAGAGTGGAACGAGTCATCAAGGTTCGGGTGTAACCCCTAACTTAGCGACTACATCCTTGTTTGTGTGATAGCATCGCGAGATAGATAAGGAGATTTGCGTCGAAGTATGGATTTCACTCTTGGTTCAACGCAAACTTCCTTGTTTTATAGTAAAAATAACAATTCGAATGAATAATCTGGTCGAGAGTTTGCTGTTTTCACACCTATTCTTAACCAAATCATCTATTTTGTGTGTGTAATCAGCCTTAGGAAAGGTTGGTCTTGCGTAGAACTGTAGTATGCGATGTTTACGCAAGTGTGTAGTGTACAGCGAGTTCAAGCGAGAGATAGCAGGTACGCTCGTACAAGGACCCATACTGGGTATGCACAAGTCGGTCTGTTGGTACTTAGACTATAGACTAGGTCATTCTAAGACATCGACCCGGACTAGGTCGAGTCTTGCCTAATTCCCTATAGTTATGGCTCTGATACCAATCTGTCACACCCCAACCAATGGCGGAATCATCGGGGCGCGGCACTCAGCAAAACAGATTGTTCAAGAGAATCCACAACAACTATCAAATTACCAAATCTTTAATGTTAATATCCCATATTACTAACAGATAAAGTAACAATAGTTAGTACAGATAATTGTCTCAAAAACAAGCAAACTGTTTCGACAACTCATATTTTTATTAGGTTTGTTTCTAGACTCCATCCTAGCTCGTTTCCAGCAAGTAACAAGCAAAGCATCCTAAACACCTGTCACATACGTTAAAATAAAGGTCAATACACATAGTGTAAAGGTGAGCATACAAGTTTAATAGTAGTAGTAGATTTCGAAAGCGTTTACGCATAACCAGTATGTAACATGTATAATGCGAAGCTAGTAAGTTATCGACAATGAAATATGCACAGACTAGACTGCGAGTTGTAGAATGCGTAACACATATCACCACCGTGACATGTGAGAGGTAACCTTAACAACCCCCGTCCATGATAGGTGCTGAGTCCAAACAAATAGTACTATCGTTGCTATGGCGTCAGGCAACAATCACTGTGTTAACATAACATACGAGCATTCATCGATTAACACGTATCATGCAATAACGGTCAGCGTATAAATAGTGTTTGCGTTGTGTGATTGATGTGATTTAGAAAAAGTAACGTATGTAACACCCAAAAGTGCATAAAGCAAAAAGGGATCGAGTATACTCACAGCGATGGAAATGGATTGAAGGGAGCACTAGCGTGATTAGCCTAAACAGTTAACGATAGCATAAGCGAAGAGCGGTGCGTAAAACGGTGAAAAGTGACCAAGTGTCGAATGGTAATCCGATCGGATGGTCATCTGATTGGATGGCAATCCGATCGAATGGTAAGGATGTGTTTGTGTATGATGGCTTTGAAGTTTTCGTTGTAGCATTTTGAAATTGGAGAAGTATCTCTACCCTTCAGGTCGATCGTTCGAACGACAGTTCGATCGGATAGCAATCCGATTGGCATGACACTTAGTGAGAACAAGTTCACAGCAGGATGGTTACTCGATCGGATGGCAATCCGATCGGATAGCAATCCGTTGGAAACCATTGTTCTTTGAAAAATTGAAAATGTTTAAGTGTTGAAAATTCAAGTGCAGATCGATCGGATTGCGGTTCGATCCGATAGATCTGACGGAACATTGAACAGGTTGAAAATTGTTAAGTGTTAAATCCTCAAGTGCAATCCGATCGGATTGCAGTTCGATCGGATGGCAATCCGTCCCACGAATCCAATCGTTTTGAACTTGATTATTTTGAATGTTTGCGGTTTGTTCGAGACGATTTGACAACTTGCTGAACAACAGAAACCCCATCTTGACCCTAGTGATCCGATCGAACAGGAATCACCCTACTCCGATCGGTTAACTGTTCGAGACGGTTGTTCATGTTTAACCCGAAATCAGTTGTCCATTGGATAGAATTCATATCTTGGACCAACACATCACTAAGAAAGAGTTGAAGGTCAGAACGAGCTCCGATTCTATCGGTTTTGAGTGCATTAAGTGTAAAATAGTTGAAAGAAAGTTAGAAAAACCATCTTTCAATCCTTTTAACCATGAATATGTGTAGATCTATGCGGAAACATTGTTTATTCATGTGGAAATCCTTCAGATCTAAGTTGTTTTTGGTGGAATGAAGCCAAACCTTGAAGTTCATAAGAACTCCAGGATGACATCACTCTAGAACACCTCAAATCCACTGATTTCATGGTTAAAAGTTAAGATTCAAAGGTGAAAATGATGAAGGAGTGCGTGTAGATCATAGAAGTACAAGATTTAGGTTGAAAACTTACAAGAATCGCGAGAAATCGAGAGAAAGAAGGCTTGAGTGCGGCTGGTCGAGTGGAGGAGCTGTCACATCACAATGATGTGACAGGAGGGTATTTATAGGGTTTCCAAAAGAGGAAAGTGCACAAGGGTCGGATTGGTCACCGATCGGATGGCAATCCGACCGGATGGCCACTCGATCGGTTGGCCATTCGATCAAGGTGTCCGACGTGTTGAGTTTTGTCGTTTCGATTCGCTTATTGAGCATTGCGATGCGATTCGAGTGAGCGATGCGATAGTATTAACCATTAGTTACACAAATAATCTAACTACTATATCTAACATACAATCACTATAAATAACCTGCGTTTAGCGTTTGTGATAGAATTACGATTGCGATTAAACACCTCATCATAAACATAACATGCATAAGTAACACATAATGGCACACACACGTAAAACAATATCTAGAACACATAATTCGAGTTGCTGTTGGACCGTGTGCGACCCTATATAGTCAGTAAAAGGCAGTTCATCTTTGAATACAGAGGCGATAGAATTGCGATTGCGATTAAACACCTCAGCTCGGATCCTTTTAACTTCTTTCTATTGCTTCTTTTCAAGTCTTTACAAGTGTTTCTGAATGAATTTTGACAGTAGTTCGACACCTACACCAAGACCTGATCTCGCTCCAAACGTTACAAATGAACTCGACACTAACCTATTTATAGGAGGTCTGATTCCGCTCCAAACTACATGTTTGATTACGAGCGGAATCACTAAGATCACTTAGGAGCGGAATCACCTACATGACCTTTGGAGCGGAATCCCATGTTTACATAAAAACCTGATTTCGCTCCTAATGACATAAATGTCATTTGGAGCGGAATTACACTCTAAGATCCATTTTTTCATATCCAAGCTCCAATCTAACCTATCAAGACCTAAAACTCAACTAAGACGTAGTTAACAGACATTTCGTGCACCAACAGACTCCCCCTTGGATGTTGACGAAGTCTTCGGCATTGAGTCTTCAGTCTTGGTCTCTTTCCAACTCTGTCTTCTCATTACAAAAACTCTTTCTTCACACAGGTTCAGAAAATCAATCTAACTCCATCTTCAATCTCCCCTTTGATTGTTGATCCAGAATCCTGACTCCCCCTTTCATTGACTCCCCCTCTCGGTAGACTAGGGCTCTAATTCTGGTTCAAACTTTTGCATTATCATTGCCGTGGGATACCTGTATAATCTCTACCCAAAAATAAGATATATGATAAAAATATTTTCAAATCAAAACTTACCATTTAACCTTCAGTGTTAGAAATCCACTTAAGTATTCAGGTCCAAACTAATGACCCTGATTACTCAATTTATCTACCAAGTCCAATTTAATGACCTTGGTTAATCTGAGATAATTCACACTGACTTTTAATACAATTTGTTCTGAAAAAATTACAAGTTTCAAATTAATGAACTTGCTTTAACTATTCAACTTCTCAAACTTATCAAGATTTAGCTCACGACTCATTCTCCAGTCCAGAAATCTCCTGCATCTGCTTTCAATCTTTCGAATCCGAAGATCAACTCTCTACTTTGGTTTGTCAAAAAATAAAGCAGAAATGAAAAATCTTTTTGGATTTTTAATAAAATTTCTAAACTAAAAATGAAATACAGAACTAAACTGCTGTGAAAGTAAACTATTTACAAACATATTTTTGTTGAGCGTGTTAGGGAATCATATCAGCTATTCGACAAGTCACAAGTACCGTTAAGCTGTGATTACATACTCAGAATTAAACAATTCGCTTAGATTGTCGATATACTGATCCACTTAAATTCTCACACAATTTTCAATCTGTCCAGGATACGGATTTAGTGTTTTAGAGACTTAAACTTATACGTGTGTCCCACCTCTTGAATATACTCCCGTATCCTGATCCCAATATTCAGTCTTACAGGTAATTATAACACAAATGATATCTGTAAGGGGTTAATAAATTATGAAGAATCATGAGAGCTCAGGTCAGAACTACCGTTCAGCAGAGAGATCATGACTCAACTTGGGTGTGTCCCCTTTAGAGGATCTTTTTTACAACAGCATTGCTAAGCAATTTTATTGTCTTATCATATATGCTGAGGGTTATGCTATGTTTCAAGCATTGCGGAAAGTATTATTCGAGGACTAGGTCAGAACTTCCATTCAGCAGAAGTCCCAGATTAATACCCCAGATATCACTGAGTATAAAAACCTAGTATATCAGAAAAAGGAATCTTTCAAACGAAATTTCAGGGGTTACCTATATATCCAAGTAGTGTTCCCCACGAAATAAGTAAGTAAGATTTTAAGTTTATATCCCGAACAAACCTACTAAATGTGTAAAAACCTATCGGCATATCATCAGCGAGACTGTTTAACGCATTTAAACATTCCATTTCTTTAGCATACCGTGACTGTCCAGCCGATGTACTATCATTTTCCCTTTTTACACAAGCTCTTTTCCAATTTTCTATTGTTTTTGAATTTTGAAAATATCTCATGTTTTTGTATTTTTGTCATTTTTTATTGTTTTTGTATTTTCTGATTGTTTTTGAATTTTCTGAAATATTACCCTATACTCCCCCTAAATACCAAAACAAGTAAAAAATCGACAAACCATTGCAGATTGCTTCTCAACATCATCTACAATGTTTCCTTCATCAACGCCAATAATCTCCTTCAACATCGATAAAAGCTTCATACCATTCAGTTTTAGCAAATACTGAAAACGTGTTTTATCAAATGCTTTGGTATGTAAATCAGCTTTTTGCCCATCAGTGTGGATTTTCTCAATTCGTATCAACTTCTTCTCGAAACAATCTCGAATGAAGTGATGACGAATCTCAATATGTTTCGTTTTAGCGTGATGTACTGGATTTTTAGTAATGTTAATCGCTGCCTCATTATCAACAAAGATAGGGGTGTTTAGAAATTGCAAACCGTAGTCGCGCATCTGTTGCTGGATCCACAAGATCTATGAGCAGCAACTGCTAGCAGATACATACTCCGCTTCACATGTGGATAAAGCCACTGAGCTTTGCTTTTTGCATTGCCAGGTGACCAATCGTGATCCGAAAAACTGGCACCGTGCTGTTGTTGATTTAGCATTAACTTTGCAGCATCCGAAATCGGAATGGGAATACCCTTTGAGCGTGAAATCGCCTTTTCTTGGATACCCCAACCCCAACGATGGAGTTCCTTTCAGGTAGTGTAATATCCTTTTCACAATCACCATATGCGAAGCTCTTGGGTTAGATTGAAATCTTGCTGTGAGGCAGGTTGGGTACATGATATCGGGTCTTAAAGCTGTCAAATACATCAGCGATCCAATCATGGAACGATACATCGTTTCATCTACCTTCTCTCTGGTGAGATCAGGGTTTATCCCATGATTCGTTGCTAATGGGGTGTAAGCTGGAGTAGAACCTGACATCCCAAATTTCTCCAAGATATCATGAACGTACTTCGTTTGATGTATGAAAATTCCTTTGGGTAATTGATCAACCTGCAATCCCAAAAAGAATTTCATCTCACCCATCGATGACATTTCGAATTTCTGCTTCATAACTCTTTCAAAATCTTTGCATAGATCCTCATTTGTTGACCCAAATATGATGTCGTCCACATATATTTGAACTATCAGAAGATGACCATCGACCTCTTTGGTGAAGAGAGTAGCATCCACTTTTCCACGGATGAAGCTGTTGGCTAGTAAGTGTTGAGATAATGTCTCGTACCAAGCTCTCGGGGCCTGGTGTAAACCATACAGCGCTTTGTCTAGCAGTAGACCTTGTCTTTGTGAAGTGGATCGATGAAGCCCGGTGGCTGACCGACATATACCTCCTCTTTTCCTTCCCGTAGAGAAAAGCCGATTTCACATCTAACTGATATACTTTGAAATTTTTCCAAGACGCAAATGCTAGGAAGATTCTGATCGCTTCTAGTCGAGCTACAGGAGCATACACTTCAGTAAAATCTATACCCTCCTGTTGACAGAAACCCTGGACTACGAGTCGAGCTTTGTTGCGAACCACAACTCCTCTATTGTCTCTCTTACACTTGAACACCCACTTGGTGTTTATCTTCCTTTGACCGTCTGGCAAATCCACTAACTTCCACACTCCCAACTTTTCGAATTGGCTCAGTTCCTCCTGCATTGCATTGACCCAAGAATCTTCAGTAAGCGCCTCTTTATAAGTTCTTGGTTCAACCTGCGAGATAAAACAACTCAATGAGAATTCAGTTTGCAAAGGAGCAACTTTTGTATAAAAACATGTAATCCCTTTATCAAGCTGTCTTCGAGTGCGGACGCCTGTCTGCAATTCTCCGATTATCAACTCCTCTGGATGATATGAAAGAGTTCGTGGCATTACTTCGCCTGGAACATCTACATCACCTTCCATATTAGTAACATTCTGATTTGCATCTTGTTCACTGACTGGGTTTGTTTGACTTGAGATCTGAATTTGCTCCCCCTCAGAATCTGAATCACCACGATCAAATACTGGCATGTTCTCAGATTCCTGATTATCATTCTGTGCCGACTGATTATCTTGAGAAACTTCATTTTGTTGGACATCATCATGTTCACCAGCATTGCTTGGACCTGCTTCATCATCATTTGAAGTTTGTCGAGGTCTTCTTGAATACTCAACTGGGAACCTTTCCTGCGATTCTTCATACTCTCATAGAATATCCAACTCATCAAAGAAATCCTCTTCTTCTTCCTGTTCGTCTTCCATGTCAAACGAATCCCACAATTTATCATAATTAAAACGCCATGAGTCACCGTGATTTTGAGGCGGCATAGTATACCCCTGACACTCAACATGTTGTGCTTCAATGATCTGTTTCATACTTGGAACAAAGACCCGTCTTTGTGGACTTGAGTAACCCACAAATATTCCTTCGATACTCTTTGGACCAAACTTACCAAAAGGCTCTAGAACTGTACAAGGAGACCCAAACGGTTCTAAAAACTCCAGGTTCGGTTTGCGATTATTGATCAACTCAAAGCATGTCTTGTTGAATTTCTTTACAGTGAGAACCCGGTTGAGTGTATAGCATGCGGCGGAAACTGCTTTTGCCCAAAAATTTATCGGTAGCTTTGAATCAGCAAGCATTGTTCTAGCCGTTTCGATTAGCGTCCTGTTTTTGCGTTCTGCGACTCCATTTTGTTGCGGAGTGTACGGAGCACTAAACTCATGCAATATACCTCTTTCATCACAATATTCTTCCATCTTGTTGTTCTTGAATTCAGTACCATTATCACTTCTGATTCTTCTGATACGCCTTTGGTACAGATTTTCAATCTTTCTGAACAACTCCATCAAACTGTCAAACGTTTCATCTTTCGACTTCAAGAATGATACCCACGAAAATCTGGAATAATCATCAGTAACCACAAGACAGTAGAGATCCCCTGTAATACTTTTGGCATTCACTGGACCAAACAGATCCATATGTAGTCTCTCTAAAGGTCTGGAAACTGAATTGACTTGCTTTTTAGGGTGTGACTTTTTCTTCTGCTTGCCTTTGATGCAACTAATGCACTCCCCTTCCAGATGAAAACCTTTGATATTAACTCCAAGAACCAAATCATTATGCACCAGATGATTCATTTTTCGTAAATGAATATGCCCTATCTTCCTATGCCACAACTTCGATTCTTTCTCTGTTGCTCTAGACACAAAGCAATGAGCCTGACCCGTGGTTGTAGTAGCTACGCTCATGTCCAACACGTACAGATCATTGACTCTTGGTACCCTCATGATAATCCATTCTTCAGGGATAACAAATCCTGGTTTCAAGATAAAACATTCTTTGTCTGTGAAGTGAGTAGGATACATCCTGTCACAAATCTGCGAAATGCTCAGCAGATTATTCTCCAGCTCAGCAATGTAATTAACTCTTTCAAAAGTAACAATCCCATTGGATAACGTTCCTTCACCGACAATTCTACCACCTTGATTCCCTGCGAATCCTACGTAACCTCCATTAAAATTTCTAACATCATACAACAATGCAGTCTTTCCTGTCATATGTCGAGACGCGCCGCTGTCCATAATCCATCGTGAAACAGCTCTCGGAAGATCCTGCACATAACACAAATTGATTCAAAAACACATTTCAATAAAGATGCCGATTCATGCTTCACAATTACCAACTAGGAAGCTCCGGCAAGTCCAAAATCTTTAGTGAGATTTTGATGCTACCCAAGCCTCTTTCGACTCAGGTAACTGGACTTTAATGTGAGATTTTGTAGTGTAAAGTGGCGGAAAATTTTTATCATTCATTTTTAAACTTTCCTCAGATCCAACCTCAACCTTTTTGTATAAGAAAAACTCATCTATCTTAAGTTGACCGGTTGGTTGATTTTTCTTTTGAACATTCTTTTTCTCAGTTGGAGTAGAAGATTGTTTCTCCAATCGTTCATAATAATCCAAAGGAACATCCATCTTTACGGAGTGGTAGAAGACGATTGTTTTTCTTTCTCTGAAACCTTTGGTTTAGATAAACTTTCTTTCTTGTAAACCACTTTTGGCTTCCATGTTTGTTGAGATGATGCAACCCGTTTATAGAATTTGTCATTTTTAGTTACCACATTCTTAACAGGTTCAATTTTGACTTTTGATTTCTTATTTTTCAAAATTTTCTCAACAACCATTGGAGCTTTTCCTTTTGAATCAACCTTCTTCTTTTGATTTTCAACAACTTCAGTCTTAGGCTTGGAGTTGGTGCAATTTTTTGCAATGTGACCAACTTTGTTGCATCTAAAGCATGTACGAGTATCTACTACCCGACTCGTGCCTTCAGACTGATGTTATGTGGCCCTCTTCTCAAAGAATTCTTCATTTGATTTTGAAAAAAAATCATTTTCCTCATCATAAAGTGAACTTGAACTGTTCACAAACACCTTCTTTTCAGCAAACCTTTTGTTTTGAAAACTCCTTTTCTGATAACTCTTACCACCCTGATATCCACCCGACCAATTGTTTCGATTGTTGTTATAAAAACGTGGTGGAACTACAGGTTTCTTGTAGTAAGCTTTATCTTTCTCAAAATTCATTTGCCTTTTTGTTTGTTTTAAACTCTTTACTTCAGACAACTCAACTTCAACCAATTTGAACACATTTGTCAACTTAGAAACATTTACATTCTCCAAAGGAAACTCAGAATCCGAATACAACTTATCAGATCCAGACATCTTGTACATCACAAGAACCGGTTCATCACCTAAGTTGTTTTTGGATTTTGGTTCCTGAATGTACTTGTCCAGAAAACATTTTTCATCGTCAGCTGAATCACTATCCAAAACACTTTCAGCCATGCCTTTAACAATCTCAGTTTGAACACTATCACCAGATGATGATGAAGAAAATGTCACATCAATTGAATCAGGAAGTTTCACTTCATTTTCTTCTTCAATATTAACCAACCCAGATTGCTTTTTCGAATAATTGTCAAGAACTGGTGGTGGAACTTGATGAAACCCGACCCCAGTTCCATCACAGTATACATCTTCGCCTGCTTTGTCTTTCCCAAGGGGTTTGGGAATAATGTGTTGCAAAACAAAGCTTGCAGAGCTGTAACTGTTCAATTTCAAATTGATACGCTCATTCTCAATCTTGGCTTCTTCAAACTGAAGTTTCAATTTAGCAATCTCATCCAATTGTTTGTTAATTAATTCTTCTTTGATTCTCAAAACACATTGCAATTGGCAATTTTCTTTGTATGTTTACCATTTCTATCATCATTATCTTTAACCGTGCTTTTAAGCTTCTCAAATTTTTCAGTGATCTGACGATTTTCAAGAACTAACCTCTCATTTTCTTTCCTAACCTTTTCATGATCAATTTTATCAGTTTCAATTTTGTTAGTTAATTCTTTCAATCGTTCAGTTGAAGCTTTCACCGATTTATCACGATCAAGAATTTGATCCTCAACACTTCTGACTCTAGCAGTCAGATCTTCAACCTTCTTACCGTTGAGATAAGTGACTGTGCTACAAACTTTGCATTCCTTGATGCAATTTTTGTAGTCAACATCACCATTGACTTTCTTACCTGACTCAGTCGTTGACGCATTTGAACTGACCTGGCTTTTAGACTCAAAGACGGATTTAGAATCTACCTCAAGTGCCTTAGCTGCCAGCACCTTGTCAGCCATCTTTCCCATGTTTTCAGCATTCAACTCCTGTGTTGTGTCAATGATCCCAATGTCAATCTTCTTTGATTTCTCTTTCTCTTCTTTTTCCTTCTTCTCTTTCTCTTCTTCTTCTCCGCTTCCCCACCATTTCTTTTGCCAATAATCATCTTCAACTTTGTACTCTTTGATTATGGTTTCCACATCAAGAGTGTTATGATCAATAGCAATGTTTCCATAGGGGTCAAGATAACATTCTCTGTCTGGATCCCATCTTTTTGCTCTTTTTGCTTCAGAATAGATACCAGATATTCTGATCAATTTGTTCGTGGCTAACAGCTTTCTGTGATTATACTTCTGTTCTTCAGTTCTGTTATCTTTCCAAGGAATAGGTTCAGTTTTTGCCATGAAAGCATATCCAACCGCATCCTCTTCAGGTAACAACTCGCTCTAGTCGAAACCTTCATCGTCGTGAATCACCGCAAGAGCTCTAGATTTTTCTTTGTTATCTTCAATCTGCTTCATTCTTGGTGGCTCCGATTTGTTCTGATGATATATTGCCTTCTTGTAGTAGTCTTCTCTAAACGGGTTTTCAGATTCATCAGCATACGCGTTTCTGCATTCACGCTTAAAGTGACCTTTCTGTTTGCACTTGAAGCACGTCACCTTAGACTTGTCAAAGCCCAACTTGGTAGATGGTCCACCAATTGACTTTCTCCCAGTTATCTCCATGAAACGCTGTGCTCGACGAACTGCACTGGCCATACACCACCTTATGTCGATCAGTTCCATCTCCTCAGGATCTATCTGATCATAATCTTCTTTCGTCAGGTCGGTGTTGCCTATCTTCCCTGCTACAAGACTTTCATAAGATTCTAGCACAGATGCTAGGAAAACCATCTATTGTTTGGCAGACTCCTCGCTGAAGTTCAGAGCGTTCTTTAAGTCTACAGCAATGTTGCATTGAAATAAGTTCTTTGCATCAGACTGGTTTGAATTTGATGAAGACCCACTGTGATATCCACTGCTTTGACTTTCTTTGTTCGTTGTGAAGACATTCTCAGCAGAAAACGCAGTCTTGGGAGATGTGTTCTTTGGCATCATGCTCTTTGGATAATACAAATCCAAGTTCTGCTGATATGATGAGTGATTGACTTTGTGCGTCTTCTTTAACTCCAACTCGTGACTTTCTAGTCTCTCAATCAGCAAATCAACTGTTAACGCTTCTGGCGGCTGGATAGTATTCTTTAGCATCAACGCATAATATTGCCAATCCGTCTCATCTGGCAAAGCATCAAACAATTTGTCGACTTGCTCTTCTCAAGAATAAGAAATCTCATGTCTCGCCAGTTCCAGCTTCAGATGCCCAAACCTCTCAATCATTTTACAAACTGATTCATTCTTTAAACACCCAAACAAATCAAACTCTTTTCTAAGTAGTTTCTTTTTGTTTTTCACAATTTATGTGCTTCCTATACATTTAGCTTTCAATTTGTTCCAGAGATCTTTAGCACTAGAGTATTCGATAAAAGATATTATATCTTCTCGAACAGATTGAAACAGCAACGCAACACATTTCTGCTCAGCAACAAACGATTCTATCTCTTCAGTTGTTGTTAAGGTTTCACCTTTTTTGCCTCCATCATTGTAACCATTTTTTAGACTCTTCCAGCTGGGAAAAGCAAAGGCCATCAACCAATCCTCAAATTTCTTTGCCCACCGACTATATTCTTCTATAGCCATCAACTTTGGGGGTTTGTTGTAGGTTCCGAAAGCACTTTCAACCTCCAATACATCCGATAACTTTTTCTTTGTATTTGGCGTGTTCTCATTGGTGTTACTAGAAGATGTATCATTTCCACCGTCTCCAGCAAACGCAAAAACATCATAAAACGGATTGAAATCATCCATCTTGTACATACCTGAAAAATCAGCAAAACCCTTAGAAAATTTTTCGAAATTTTGAAAAACAGCTAATTCGAGCGGAATCAGCTTTCGATCGAAATCACAGAAACACTATTCAAGCGAAATCAGATATAGTCTGATTTCGAGTGGAATCTGAATGAAAACTGATTTAGAGCGGAATCAGATTGTAACTTTCGAGCGAAATCAGAATTGATCTGATTTCAAGCGAAATCAGAAGATAATTTTCAGGCGAAATCAGACTTGTGTCTTTCCGAGCGGAATCAGAAAATAAATTTCGGGCGGAATCAGACTTTATCTGATTTCGAGCGAAATCAGAAACAAAATTATGAGCGGAATCTGGATTAACATGATTACGAGCAAAATTAGAAAAGTATTTCAAGCGAAATTAACTTTTTAGGGCGAAATCAGCAAATGTCTTTTCGAGCGGAATCAGGTTATTAAGCCATTTTTACCATTTTTACTTCGAATTTTAACCTGATTCTTTCTAGGGTTTGTTAACACTATGTTTTACACAATATACTCGAAAATCAGGCCATTCCAACCGTTGGAACTAGTTCAAATCAGAAAAGTATAAGAAGAAGTGAGTAGAAATGAGAAAATCTGGTAGAATCAAGCTGCTATGGTATGAACTCCTCGTCCTGAGCTCTGATACCACTTGTTGGACCGTGTGCGACCCTATATAGTCAGTAAAAGGCAGTTCATTTTTTAATACAGAGGCAGAATCAAAGTATGCAAAGTCACAACAGCTCGGATCCTTTTAACTTCTTTCTATTGCTTCTTTTCAAGTCTTTACAAGTGTTTCTGAATGAATTTTGACAGCAGTTCGACACCTACACCAAGACCTGATCTCGCTCCAAACGTTACAAATGAACTCGACACTAACCTATTTATAGGCGGTCTGATTCCGCTCCAAACTACATGTTTGATTACGAGCGGAATCACTAAGATCACTTAGGAGCGGAATCACCTACATGACCTTTGGAGCGGAATCCCATGTTTACATAAAAACCTGATTTTGCTCCTAATGACATAAATGTCATTTGGAGCGGAATTACACTCTAAGATCCATTTTTTCATATCCAAGCTCCAATCTAACCTATCAAGACCTAAAACTCAACTAAGACGTAGTTAACAGACATTTCGTGCACCAACAGTTGCGATGCGATAGCGATGCGATTAGCAATAAGTCGATTAGCGATAAACATGCGATTAAACCTCGATTATTAAAAGATACTCCACATAATACAACTAAAACAAACAAATAATATAATTCGATTACAAGTCAAAAGTACGGTTTGATGGTCAAGCAACGAGTGACTGAGCGCAATTAGCAAGCTTTTCTTCCTTTGACTTTGACTTGTACTTTGACTACCCAAAAAGCGGGTTGTTACACGGGCAAACTATCATACTTTGCCAACTTCCTCAACGTGTCAAATGACATCTCCACTTCTATCCCATTCACAGTGCCGGTTAACTTCATTTGAGACAGCTTGCTATACTTGTTGCACTTAAGAGTGGCCATCCACTCCTGAATTTCATCCTTGAACCAATTCTTGTTATCTTTATCATATCAATTTAACGCCGCCTCCCAACCCAAAGCACGAAATCTAGTAAACACATTGAACGAACCAAACTCCACCTCCCTAACTTCTCTTTCACAAATGAATGTAGCAGCTTTGTCTTTTAAGCGGTTCATACGGTCATTGAACAATGTTGGCTGCCACTCTCTTGGTTGGTCATCTAGTGGACCTGCTTCCCATACCAGCTTGTCCGCCGGATCCAACTCTATCTCTTCCTCTTCATCACTATCATCATCTCTTCCGAGATATCTCCGCTTCTTTGGTTGACTCTCCGCTGGCTGGCTGGCTTGATGATCCAGCATGCTCTTTCCCTTTTCTACCCATGTTCCTGCACATCACAATCACAACACACAAATAAACACACAAAATCATTCCCCTTTATCCCAAAAAAATCCCCACACTTGATTGTAACTATGGTTGTAAATGCTAGTAAACTCAAAGTTTCATATGATCTTTTCACAAAATTTGGGCATGACGCCTCTACAATGTAAAGGTTCCCAAAAGTTCAAAAATTTAGGATCAACCTACATCTACAACCATAATCAATCTTTCAAACTAACTATTTCATGACATAAACTAGGAACAAGCAAATGTGAAACAAGTAGAAACTTAAACCTTCAACTTCACAATGCATCCTTAGAAAGAAAGTGAAAACATCACATACCTTGAGTTGTGAATGCAAGAACACTAAGAAACACAAAAGCTTCAAAAACCCCCAAAAATTCGGCACCTAGGGCTTCAAAATCGGACAAGAAAACGACGTTTTCTTCCAACTCTCTACCCAAAATCAGAATGCTTGTGAAATTTTAGCCAAGATAGACCCAAAAATCACTCGATTTGGCCAAGATTTGAGAAGTTATGGAGGACTGAAGGTTGGAAGAAGTTAGGGTTCTAATGGATTTTGTGGGGAAGATGAAAGTGATAGGGGATATGTGTGCATGGGGATTATAGATAGAAAACGAGTGGATGGGGTTTAGTTCACGTGACTTATCATATATTTTTTTTATAAACATGCCGTAACCTGTTGCGCCTCTTTCATTGCCAGAGCTACCGTAAATCGGTTGAAACGTCGGTAAAAACCCGCATGTCCAATGCGCCCGATGAACGGCATGTATAAAAATTGCACAAAGGTTTAGTGATGACACTAAAACCTTTAATGAAACATCGGTAAAAACCCGCATGTCCCAAAAATGACCTTACCCCTTTCACATTTTTCGGTGGAGGCAAAGATGAAATTACCCGTATTTTCGCCTTATCCACCTCCATTCCCCTCTCCGCTATAACATAGCCTAACACAATACCCTCTTGCAGCATCAAATGACTTTTCTCCCAACTTAGCACCGAATTTTTCTCGACACATCTTTTTAAAACCTTTTGTAACTCGTCGAGACAAGATTCAAAACTAGTGCCAAAAATGGAAAAGTCATCCATAAACACTTCAAGCGACTCCCCAACCATGTCCGAGAAAATACTCATAATACATCGTTGGAAAGTAGCTGGTGCATTACACAAGCCAAATGGCATTCGCCGAAAGGCAAAAGTGCAATATGGACAAGTGAAGGTGGTCTTGTGTTGGTCATCCGGATGAATTACAATATGATTGTAACCCGAGAAACCATCCAAAAAGCAGTAATATTTTTGACCCGATACTTTGATTGTACCCAAGCACTATCCGAAATAGGATAGATAATTCCCGCGTCTAACCACTTAATTACCTCCTTTTTTACCACTTCTCGTAAATTCGGGTTCAATCTCCTTTGTGCTTCTCTTGTTGGTTTTGCATCTTCGATTGTAATGATTTTATGCATCACGATTGATGGGCTAATTCCTTTTAAATCGGCAATCGTCTACCCAATAGCCCCTTTGTTTGCTTTCAACACATCCAACAAAGCTTGCTCTTGTGCCATTTCCAAATTAGAGGCAATAATGATCGGTAAAGTGTCATTATCCCCTAAGAATTCGTATTTCAAATGGCTTAGTAAGTCTTTCAACTCCAATTTCGGTGGTTCTTCCAAGGATGGTTTAGTACCCGAATTGATTTCCACCGGTAAGCTCTCAAACTGATGGGTCCATGGCGGTCGACCCTCCTTCAGTGCCATAGCATCTTGCTTCTCCTCTTCAACCCTCAATGCACAAGCATGTACCTGTTCAGAACAATCACACAAACAAATATCCATACTATCTTCCTCATACTCATGCGGGTTGCATCCGTCGACTAAATCTGCCATAAAACACTCATCAACACCAATAGAATTAGAATTTTTAGTAAACACATTCAATCTCATTTTCCTATTTCCGAATGTCATGTCGACCGTACCAAACCGACAATCAATCATGGCATGTGTGGTGCTCAAAAATGGCCGACCCAAAATAACATTTTGTTGTTGCTTTGGGTCCGCGGATGAGTAGTCTAAGACTAAAAAGTCAACCGGGTAATAAAACTAATCGATTTTCACTATAACATCTTGAACCATCCCCTAAGGTAGCTTATGAGACAAATCGGCTAAAGTTACCGTTGTCTCCACCCTTGCTAATGGACCAAAATCATATTGGTCGTATAAGCCCCCCGGTAAAATGCTCACTCCGGCTCCAAGATCTAACAACGCCTTTGACATTTGAAAATTACCAACTTGAATGTTTATTAATGGCGTTCCCGGATCCTGTAGCTTAGGAGGAAGCTCCCCATTAAGTACTGCACTAACTTGCCCGGTTAAGTCGACCCGCTTAGGCATCTTTTCCTTTTGTTGACTTTTTTGTGTGCATAATTCTTTTAAAAATTTAGCGTAAGCGGGCACTTGCTTTATTGCATCAAGTAACGGGAGGTTAACTTTTACTTGTTTAAAAATGTCCCACAACTCCTCTTTTTGGGGACCCCTTGTTGAAATAAAATTTTTCCTACCCAGGTCAAGTAGAGCCGATGGAAACGGGACTTGACTCGGCTCCCCTTCATCTTTTTTATCTTTTAGAATTTCACCCAAGCCCGGTTATTCAACATTAGACTCCTTAGACACAATAGGTGGTGAAACTTCATCCTCATCACTTTCATTACCCGTGATATCCTCAACCACCCCATCAACCAAGCCTGGTGACAAGTTTGCTTTAAATTCTTTTCCACTTCTTAAAACACTAACATGGTTGATATTGATATTACGTGATGAACTATGGGAAGGATTTACCTTGGTGTTGCTAGGAAGTTGACCTTTGTTTTTCTTCAACACCGCTACCTCCGTTGCTAATTAACCCATTTGAGTTGTTAGTGTTTAGATGCTCTTGTCACGAACCTCATCCTTTTGCATCCCGACTTCATCAAGTTGATTCCTTTTTTGCAGTCTTGTTGCATAACCCGAAGCATATCCATAACTTCATTCCCACTTGATGAAGTTTGACCCGAAGAACCACTTTGACCCGATTGTTGAAATTGCCCTTGGTAGCCAAAATTGTTTCCACCCCCATAATTACCTTGATTGTATTGTTGACGAGGTGCGAAATTACCTTGAGCTCCTTGAAAATTTGGGTTAGCTTGGTTCGCCGGGTTTCCATAACGGAAGTTAGGATGATTTCTTCACCCGGGGTGGTATGTGTTCGAATTTATATTAAAGTTTCGACCACCCACTTGAATAGCATTCACTTCTTCCACTTGCTCCTCAACTACTCCCACCAAACATACTTCCGTCGTATGGCCAATTTCATTGCAATTAATGCACACGTTGTACACTTGATTCATGGTTTGCACACCTCCACTCTCTACCCCATGAACTTGTGGTCTCGTTATCAAATGCCTTGCCCATCTCGAAGATTGAGCCTTCCTTTTTGAGGTAACCGCCATTTGCTCTAAAAATTGCCAATCATCATGCTCAAAATTCGTACCAAACGTACCGTTAGTGATTGACATTAAGTCACGAGCATCCTTCGAACTCAACCCCTCGTGAAAAGCATTTAACAACTCCCAAAGTTGTATACCGTGATGAGGGCAATTTTTCAACATCATGTTAAACCTTTCAAAATCCTCATGAAACATCTCCCCTGGTTGTTGTTGAAAACTTCTTAAACTCCTTCTAGCATCATTTGTCTTTTGGGCCGTGAAAAATTCTTCTAAGAAAATTTGTTGCATGTCGGCCCATGTATAAATCGACGCGGAGGGCAAAGTATGGAACCACCTCTTTGCTTTATCTTCCAAAGAGAATTGAAATAGAACCAACTTGACATCTTCCGATGAAAAACCTTGACCTCCAGTAGTGTTGCAAATGGAGTCGTATGTTTCTAAATGAAAGTAAGGTTCTTCCGTTGCTAACCCCTTGAACTTTGGAAAACTTTGTAGTGCGGTTGTTCTAACCTCAAAATTCCTCTCATCCGGGTGATGAGGAATCACTATCGAAGAAGGATTATTAGTGATAACCGGTCTAAAGTGAGCTTCAATACCCCGTACCACCTCTCGATGATGTCTACGTGGAGCACCCAATGGTACTCTTGGTTGACCCATTTGCCCTTGCAGAGGCCCTTGAGGTGCAAATGGTGGTTGAAATTGATGTTGTTGCATTGGAGGTTGTTGCACCGGCCTTTGGAATTGGTGATGTTGATATTGCGGGCGAACTTGTTGTAGAGGTGTTGGTCTTTGGATTTGTGGCCCATGAGGTCGAATTTGTTGTATCCGTGTTGGTGGCCTACCCATATCTTGAATTTGCTGCAATGGTTGACTTTGTTGACCCGCTCCTCCTTGAGGTCCCAAATTACCTCCATCACCCCCATAGTAAAATCCCTCTTCTTCGTATCCTCTAAAGTCTTCATCATAACCATCATCATATCCATCTCCTCCTATTCCCGAAGATTGCACAAATGGAAAAGATGAATAGTGAAAACCCGATTGGTTCGATGGTCGGTATGTAGAAGTAGTATGAATGAAAGTTGAACTTAGTGGTATTGGGTAAGTAGAGGATGATTGACCCGACGCTGGAAAGAAATGGGAAAGTGGTGGAATTGTTGAGGCAGGGCTAAAGGTAAGGGTAGGTTCGACTTGGGTAGTAGTAGGTGATGTTGTGTTGGGTGGTGTAACGTCATGTGGTGGAGTAGGATTGGTAGTGGAATTTGGAATGAATGTATTTGGTGAAGGTTGTGTTGACGAAGGTATGAAGGATGATGTTGATTGACCCGTAGAGGGTGGTACTTGTGTTTCTTCCATTATGTTTCTAGGTGTAATGGGTGAAGTGGGCGAACCAATGATTTTGTTTTCTCATAATAAAACTCGGTTTAGCCGCAAAGTTCTTTCAATTTCCGGATCAAACAATAGTGGTGATGACTTGTGAGAGCCCCTAGTATGCATACACTTGAAGTACCTACACACTAAACACAACCAGCGTAAACCCGAAAATAATAACAAAAACTACTAAATTAACACACGTTGCGCACTACTCCCAGGCAACAGCGCCAAAATTTGACGTGCTGTCGTAGTCACACGCAAATTTAATCCAATTACAACTAATAGATAGTAGCAAGTGGGTATCGAACACGGGGAGTTTGTGGAGAGTATGTTGATTATGTAGTTTTGTACTTAACTAAAATTAAACTAAAATTGCAGAAATTAAAATTCAAGAGTTTGATTGTCGGTTTTAAGAACTAATTACTAAGCTAATTGCAAATCAATATTGGTTGTTAAACAGATTAAGAGAGAATGACCATCCTAGGTTTCCGGTTTCCATTAACAATTGTGTGAAAATCCAACTAGATAGAGTCACATAGACATGACTCTTGCATAAACGTTTGTTGTGATAAAAGGGAACTAAGTACTCGGATTAGATAAACGCAAGGTTGTTACTCGATGACCAATTAACCAATATCAAACCCTAACCCCTCCCGTGATATTTCGATTATCAACAACACCAAGAACGTACGGTTTAGACTAAGATCAATAAAACATCAATTAACAATTTACAATCAAACATTCACGCACCATAATAAACATAGTAAACAAACCAAGTTCATTATTCTAGAAATAAATATAAACACACAAAAGTCATAAGGAAAACCTTCAACCCAAGATGATCACCGAAAGTTTAGCCGGACATTGTTTGGTGGATCATCATAACATCAAGATTAAACTTCATACGAATCGAAAGACAAACCGAAATGTTAGAAATTGTTCACAAACACTATCCCAGCCAAAATTCGCCCTTGGAACTCTGAGAAATGTCTCAAATGATGAGATATCCCAAAAGACACTTGAAAACGGTATTAAAAAGGGCAGTTATAGGTTTTTGCGTCAGGGTCTACCGTAAACTACGGTAGCTTTCAAGTTGTTACGCTGCTGATCTACTGGATTACGGTGGCATTTTCAACATTCAGGGGCTACCGTAAATTACGGTGGGTAGCCACCGTAATTTATGGTGGACCCCTGAAACCTCTCATTTGTTCTTTTCTCCAATCCTTGTGTAATCCGCTCCAATCCATTCCCATCCAAAGCAGTGTTTTCCCTCTTTTTAGGCTCCAAACACACTTGAAACATAAACAACGGTAGTTATCTAATTCAAGATAATAACATCATTAAATGAGGGATTAACTCGTCTCTTAACACACTTAAGGGTTGTCCCATGGACCACCCGTCACCCCCCAACGCGGGCAGGGCAAAAACTAGTGTATAAACAAAGTACAAGAACACTAATTAGAGAAATAATATATTAGATATTGTGATGCAGTTTCGTGTCCGATCAAATGGCTCAAGAACGATTGATAATCATACGTCTCAAAAGGAAGTAAAAGGTCCAAGAACAAAGTTCTTATAATTCAATCAAAAACTACTAAAACATAAACCCTAGATATCCTATTTATATGATAGGAATTGTAATTCAAAAGGAAACTAAATAAGATAAAATATTAAATTTAAATAAATTAAGAGATAATTAATGAGGTCGGATCTATCCGCATCATATTGATTGAGCAATTATGCAACTGACATACATTTTAACCTTTCAAGAGTTTTATCTTGTTCTTTGATCAACAATATTTAAGTAAACACTTTCACATCCTTTTGTTGTTAGTTCTCTATAGACACAAATATATTATCTAATGTTGGTTGTAGATATATATTAAACGATTCTTTGCTGGCCAAAAAAAGATATTAGTCAGTTCTAATTAATACTTTTAAGGTTTTACCAAATGCCTATTACTCATGGTCTAAATGATACGATGTTGGTTTAAATTTACTATGCAGTAACACAAAAGAGACTGGAACTTGATTACCTTTATTGATGACACACAAATATGCTTATATAGCATTATACAAAACAAGAGGACGACAACAACTGACTCTTAAACAGAAATTTAAGATAATAAAATAGAACACTACTCCCGAAAGACTAGGACTCCTTTTACTGACTTGATAATCTTCCAGTAGACTCTTAACAGTTCCAAATTCAAACGTAATTGAAACACTTTAAATTTTCAACAATTTTCCACAATGGAAAGCCGCATTAACAAGTGTCACCTTTGAATTAAGAGCACATTTTTATCCCATGTAAAGTGTTTTGTCAGATAACCTTTGAGAGGGTATGGCCACTAATGATTTTTTTTTCTTTGTTACAAATCCAAACTCATCACTAGTCTCAAACTCTTCATCTTTAGGCAAGTTCCACTCGAAAGAATGCAAAAGAGATGCTAACATATATGTTAACATCTTGTCAGCCAAGGGGATTCCCGGACATATTCTTCTTCCAGTTCCAAACGGCAAAAACTTCATATTATTTCCATTGTAATCACTTTTGCCGTTTAAAAACCTCTCTGGCTTGAACTCCAATGGGTTAGTCCAGTTGTTGGGATCGCGGTGGATTGCCCAAACATTCATATGCACAGTTGTATCTTTCGGGATTATGTAGCCACCCACCTTGCAAGATTCATCTGGGCACCTATGGACCAGGAGGGGAAGTGGTGGGTGTAATCTGAATGTCTCCTTGATCACTGCATCCAAATATGTCAATTTGTGCAAATAGGATTCTTCAACAATATTGTTTATACCAAAAACCTCGGTTAATTCATCTTGAACTTTTCTCATCACATCCGGATTATTCAAAATCTCTGCCATAACCCATTCCACCATTGTCGATGTTGTGTCATTTGCGGCAACTATGACGTCCTGTGGAAAATATTCAAAAGAACTGAAAACTGTATTTGTGAATAATATATTTTGTATGTATTGATAGCTAAACATCAGATTTCTTTATATAGAGAGATTACAATGAAAAAGATAATGACAAAGCTAACTGCTAATGATAATGATAAGAATAAAAACATGAATAGCTATCATGATACTCAGATCAGAGATAAATAATGACTATCAGCAGACTAGAAGATAAATGATAATCTAATAATAATAACTATAAAGGATAGTTAACTTGGCTAACACCTGTTTTTATCAAAGATTCAATTTTTAGTAGAACTAGTGATAGAAAGAACAAGGATAATTAAGAAAAAACATACCATTAGTTGAGACTTAATTTGGATCATGTCAAATGATACCGGAGTGTCTTTTTTATCTTTATGCTCTAATAGGATCTGTAGAAAATCCTTCATTCCATCTTCTTCAACCGCCCCATCGATTTTGCTGGAGTTAGCTTTGATTCTTTTTTCAATAATGTTGTCAAACATCTGATCAACATATTCAAGTTGCCTCTGCATATCTCGCCGCCTTTTTTGTAAATCAAACCATGATAACCACGGAAGAAAATCGGATATGTTTGGTGCTCCCATTAACTTAATAATTTTGATTGCAACTTCATGAAACCCATCTGCAATATGGCTAGATCCCATCCCCTCATCCGAATTACTACAACCCCATAATATGCTTGTAACAACATTAAATTGCGTGTTGAAAGCAATTTCATTAATATTGACCTTTTTCCCAATTTTGGTATAAACTTCATTCAACGTCTTTCTCACTTCACGCGTTCTAAAAATCTGAGACGCTTTTAGACATGCGTTGCTCGTCACCTGGCTGACTAAAAGCTTACGCATGTTACGCCAGTGTGCTGTTTTACTGTTGGTAAACGCAATATCAGACCCGCCATAAGTGATCACTGACGCTGCTATTGGAGTGTTGCGGCTAGCAAAGGTCTGGTCCAGGTCATGAGTCACGACCTTTACTAGGTCCATGGAGTTCACCACAACATGAAGCTTACTTCCGAGCTGCAGACTGAAGATGGGACCGTATTTGTGAGCCATCTTGGTGAATCCTTCATGTAAGTTGGAGCTGAGAAATGGGAGGTAGCCTACAATCGGTAAGCCGGAAGGACCTGGCGGTAAGGAAGCTTTGCTATTTGTTGTATAGGATAACATCCATTTGTACCAAAGAAATAATAGTGCCAAAACAGAAATGGTGAGAATTGTGCGAGCAAGCTCGTCTTGCTCGTTGTTAACTTCCCACCACCATGACCAGTAGGTGATCATTTTGTGATAAATATTATAGTTGTTACAAATGTTATGTTAGCAGTCTGCAGCTTCTTATACTTATAGTTGGTTGAGGACATGCCACTAGCATACAGCATGAGTGACGTGTATTTGAAGTTTGGTTATCTTAAAATTTAGATAGAAGCTTTGTCTTTGAGTATTCACATTGCTTCTACTTCTTTATATTATAAAAAGATAGTTCTAAGTGGTTGTGAGTGTAGGCGAGAGAAAATGTTACTGTTCCTTTTATGGTTGTAAAACGACGTCTTCAAGGCAGAGTACTCCCCGAGTAATCGTTAAAAGGTAGATTGCTGAGACGACTTTCTTCATCTCCACCTAATTACTCGGTTTGTTGTAGGCGATCAGTAGAAAGAGAAAGAAATGGGGGAGTGGATGGGGTGGGGGTGTGCAGGTGCGTACAAGGTGGACCCCACTTTATTTTAATATTAGATAATTAATAACATTTCTATTCAGAGCAGTTTAGTAATATCACACTCACCTAATTGAGAAAACAAACCCTTATAGTCATTCACGTTAGAGACTATTGAGAAACGAGTGTGCAAAAGGTGGGGACCAAGGCTATAATTTTAGAAAAGTAGGGCCTAAAGGTGAAATTTCACCAAAGCACAGGGACTATCCGAGCAGTTTTCTCATTTTCTTAATTTATTATGAAAGTGGTTATGAGTGGATGAAAGAAAAAAGGTAAAGATAAAGATATAAAAAGTATTATTTAATTGAAATAAGAATAAATGTAATATTTTTTTTTAGTGTAATTAATTATTAGGTATAATATTGTTCTACCAAGATCCGCCTCCTAGCTCAGTTGGTGGGTCGGCCGGGGGTTTGCTTAGGCCACCCCGGTTCGACTCCCGGCACTTACGGTTAGTGGGGCGGATTATCCCAATGATGGATCGTCTCCTACCGAGGCATGGAACGGTCTTGAGGGCAACCCGGTTTTACCCAGCTGTTACCCCAGCGAGTCTCTCGTGTGGGGGCAGTATGGTTTCCGGGCGGAAGTCAGCTCACGCGGCAGGCCGGGGCCCAATCGAACATCGCGTCCGCAGATGCGGGGCTGACGGGGGAATGTCTTTGACATAAACCCGGTGACCACTGGTCCAGTACATAGAAAGTCACCTTCCAAAAAAAAAAAAAAATTATTGTTCTACCAAAAAGTGAAATAGAAGGTGTAAGACCCGTAACTAATCATACATATCATATTTATTAAATTGAGGATTTTACATACAAAAAAAAGGCCAAACATAATTCGAAGTTATTTCATAACTTCAAAAGTATTCAAGAGTATGTTTTTAACATTAACAATGTTTAGATTAACAAAAGAACTAAACAAGTGCGGAAACTTCGACTTCTAATGTGTTCGGTTCTTGTATGAGCTTGATTCCATTCATTACCGGCATATTAAAGACCTAAATAACATTTAAAAGTCTTAAATGATAGTAATATAATGATTAATGATAATTTAGTAACATACATTACTCAACAAAACAAAAATAATTTTTTTTTAAATATCCCGCCGTAGGTTACGGTCAGAGGACTGTAGCTTACTGTTCTTCTTATTTACAAACGGACAGAAAGGCTACATCGTAGCCTACGGTCATCGACCGTAGGTTACGGTCCAATCTGCTGGCCTTTTTCATCACCACCGTAGCCTAAGGTCATCGACCGTAGGTTACGGTTTGTCCCTGCTGTTATGTTTTTCTTTGTTTCACTTTTAGCACGAAAACAACCGTAACTTTCAAACCGTTTATCCGTTTAACCTCTCGTTTCTTCCTACATGATCGTAATTCAATCCTTTATCATTTGAACTGGAAATCCGACATCCGAATTAACAAAATTCCAAACTTATAAGTCTTTCGGCTAAATGTTTATTTACGAATTATTTGACCCGTTTTTGTTTTTATTAAACAAACTCATTTGATTACATTTGAATCCACATGAACATTATATCTATGAATGTTTCCTATTACCCGGGGTACTATCCACATGATTTATGCATCCGTTATTTGTTATGCGCTTTAATCATTCGACCCGTTCAACCACAAATAGCTGAACTTTATTAGCACAATTTCTATATGTGAAATTGTTTATCTTTTAGTCATAACTCACAATCAGAGTCTTTTGACTTTAAATCCGCGTTCCCATTTCTCGGATTACGCATTTATTCAAAATCCTACACATTATCCAGGAATTATATCGAAGTTATTATCCATGCAACCATTCTGGTTTGCACTAAGACTTCATTTTGACATGTTTGGTTAACATAGCGAAATCCATCGCTTTTATACAACCAAACCTTTATCTTTCAATCATTTTGACCCGTTTGCATATTTTAGTGAAATCCATCACTTTCAAGCAAACAAACTTTTCACAGATTCGTTATTTCGACCCGTTTGAACGTTTTAGTGAAATCCATCACTTTCAAACAGTCAATCTTAATACAAATTTCTTATTTTGACCCGTTTGAATGTTTTAGTGAAATCCATCACTTTCAACATTCAAACTTAATCGTTAATCACCATCATCCATTCGGTTCATTCATACGGAATCCACCGCTTAAGAATAAACCGAATTTCATGATCTTATCTTCATTATTCAAACATATAGCGATACAAAATATTAACAAAATTCTACGAGCATAAAGCCACATACCTTAAAGTTTTTCCTTTAGTCATGCGTTCGCCCCGGTTTGACTCCTCGAAGCTTCGCCCGAGTTGCCTATAATATGCAACCCAATTTTTATTAAAACCTCATTTTTCTATACCCTTGTCATGTGTACTTGCCAAAGTTTCAACCATAAGCTCATGTCAACATCACTTGATTAATTATCAAAATTGATGTCTCGTTTTAAGCGTTTTATCGAACACCTTGTGTGCATAACTTATAACTAGTTATGTCACTCAAGTTATGGAAATATCTAACAATATAATCCATACTTAACAAGTAGACGTGTTCACTATAAACACTTTTATATAAAATTTCTGCTTATTATAAGTTCATACACCCAACATTAACTTTCTAGATTTCATGGGTTCAATCAATTTATCAAAACCCACTCAATCATATATGTGCATTCAACCCTAATTCTCATTCATGGCAATTATTCTAATACCAACCATTAAGGGTTTACTTCTAAGTATGTAATCACTTCACATATAGTTAAAACATCAAGATTTCATATTTGAATTGAAACTTATGATAATCAACTAGTTCAAACACATCATCAAATATCAAAATTCAACATACCTTGAATTACTCTAGCTTAGATGATTAGTTATGCAGTTGATACACTAGCTTGGAACCCGATTTCCCTTTAAATTTGAAGGAAATTATGATTTTAGGTCTTGGTGAGTTTTCCCCCTTTTCTCCTCTAGCTCTCTGGTCGACCAAACACACCTCAGTGTGTGTTTTTTGTCACACCCTCAAAGTCCACATGCGGAGTACTACCGCAGGGCGTGTGACTGACCAGGATCAAGCCACCAATCATATTGAACAATTATAATAATAGGAAAATAGATTTACAAAACCAATATGATTAGTGATAATTAAAGTTTAAGTCCAAAGCTTTAAGTTCAAAATAGCGCTTTAAGATAATAGCGGAAGCATAAATAGAATGGTTCAATCATAAGTTCATGATTCATAATTATTAAAAGAACCCAACACGGTTTAAGGCGACCACTACGCTCCCCAAGCTGCAAGCTCCTAAGCAATCACGGTGTACCTGTAAAGCATGCAGTAGGGTATCAACATAAGGTTGGTGAGTTCACGAGTTATCCAGTTTTAATTCCATAAAACTTATTTAAGTAGTTACGTTACTCATATACATCATGCCATGGGGAGCTACCCCATCTGTTCAAGCTACTAAACACCATGATCATACCAAAACTATCGCACTTGCGTTGTTGTTGCCCCGTTTGTCAATGTCTATCATCATTGATGGTTGCCTAGGACTATTAGTTCTCGCCCGTCCACTCAAGGCACGATGTGAGGTTAGTGAGACCTAAATAGCGTTATTTAACTAATATCATGTTCGCCTGGCCCCGGTGACTAATCGGTATAGTAATGTGGGGACTTATGATAGAGTTTCGTTTAGTACACTTGTTGCATCTAATATAAATAGAAAATAACTGAGCGTCTCACACAAGGGGAGAAAAGTTGTTTGCATCCCACACAAGGAGATAGCGTTGTTTGTATCCCACACAAGGAGATAGCATTTTTCGTTCTGTTTCCCAACCACCGGGAACGCATGCTTTTAGTAAAACTTGTGAACTCACCTCGGTTTGCTCGACAGGTAATTTACTTGTTTAAACGGTTGGTCAATCACGTCCTATTATGGTTACCATTATTATTAGGTTTGTATACAAATAATCCACGTATATCCTACACGTATCTAACAGGTAGCATACAAGTGAAACTGTTACATAACAAAAAAAGTATGTGGGCCATAACTAAGCCCAATGTGTGAATAGTAACAGTGCACAGTGCACGGCCCAAATTGCATCTACGTTGCAAATGGGGCCTTAGGCGAAACTGGGAGATCTCGACTCGAAATCAAAAGATCTCGAGTCACAACTTAAAAGGAACTCGAGTCAGAACCTTGAGGTCTCGAGTTACAAATCATTTGTCGAAACCCCATGGTTTCGAGTCAGGTTTCGAGTCAGGTCTCGAGTCGGAACCAGAAAGGTTTCGACTCGCAACCAAGCTGGTTTCGAGTCCCTTAGTGTGTGAAGTCCCGTTTCAAGTTGTCACTAGAATGATCTCCCAAGTCACAACCGTATGGGTTTCGACTCGTAATCTTAGTCGATATCTCTAAGATCCTATCTGATTCATCATAAGCCAATCAAAATCCATTAACATGTATTTTGATTGTACCACTCCTAAATCAGATCAAAGGCAACAATTTCAAATATTTCAAAACCATTCAAACTGTTCATTAGGGTTTTCATCATCTATCAGAACAAATCTATCAAAATATCTTCTAATAACACATCCTCGTCTAGTCACTGTTTCATTCATCAAGTTATGTTATCCAAATTTGCAGGAAGGTTATTGAAGGGGTATGGTCCCAAAAACCTCGCGCAGGCGCATAGGACCATACCACAACCTTATCCCATAACATCTTGAATAAAGACCCTGCGCGGCCGCGCACCGATCCTAAACAGGATTTGGGAAAAAACAGTTGAACGAAAAAGTAGTATGGACCCCAAAAAACCTTGCGCAGGCACATAAGACCATTCCATAAGCCTCACTTCTGGAACATCTTTAACGAGACCATGCGCGGCTACGCAATGGTCCCAAAACGAGAAAGAAACAGTCTTCGATAAACACGCACCAGAAGAAGGGAAAGATAAACATTCAACTAACACCCTTGCGCGGGCTCGCGCAAGGGTAAAGCTAGACTTGAAGATAAAATCACAAACATCTCCGCGCGCCTGAAATCAAGACTTGGACAAAAGTATCTTTTCTGTTACAATAGAATAGACACGTGGCAAGGGCATAAAGGTTTACAGCTGTAGATCTTCTAGAAAACTTTCTAAGGCTCATCATGCACAACCATTTGGTTACAACTGAAAGATGACGTGGCACAATCCTTGACACTCATCTAAGTCAGAACGATGGCATCAACTTGGAGAAGGGTCTACCCAAACCCACTTTCCACGTGGCATCTCCCTAGCCGTCGATCACACTCATGATCCGGGTGATTGGATTTCACGTTAACGATCGACGAAAAAGAGAATAACCGCCTAAGGAAAATGCTTTCCGTTACTATCTCCGTCCACCAATTTCCCGCCTAAATCCAGCTATAAATAAGGTATTATATGTATGATCTCACAACTTTCTTTCTACTTAACTCACTTCATTATTCCTTCTTCATTGAGATCACCATACTTATTCTCACGCCCGAGGGTGGTCACAGAGAGAACCCCCATTCTCCCTGTGGCGAGTCTAACGGCTTTTTGTTTTGCAGTGATCACCGGAGAAGGAATTCAGCCAAACCCCGAATCAGCGAGAGGATTAACCCTTTTACGCAGAGACTAAACCTATGATCTGATTGATTCCGGTCATTCTGATCATTGTTTCTTCATTGGCGCCCACTGATTTTTTTAGTTTCTATTTTATCTTCTTGTTCGATTCAACTTCCCTTCTGTTTTCTATGGCAGAAGCTCCATCACATCATCCACAAGGTCCTCGACCAGAGAACAGGGGCAATTTTGCTCATGCTTCCCGTGTCGAGGGAATTGTGGAGGAAACATCCGATGATAACAATGTCCAGAACAACGTTAATCAGGGAAATGATCCAGTTACACCAGGAGTACAACCTGAAATTTTGATCAGCTCAATTTTACCCCCTGGTGAAACTCCGATCTCATGGTACGTGAAATCTCAATGTTCAATAAACGCGGTTTACGCACAGCTCTGTGCACAAGCTGCTCAACCTGCAACACAATCATGTATATCTGCACCTCAGGTGCGAGCCCCTCTACACCTCGAGTGTTGCACTACGATGCACCGTCGCACATGTCAATAGACGATATGAAAGTTTATTTTAGATCTACCACCAAATATGAATCCATTCATTCTGAATCCAGGAGACACGATCACCGTGACGAACAGTATTCTCACAGGCGTCAGTTAGTCCATTCACTTTTGAAACCCGCGTTCTTCTCAGAAGCGATACACCCAAACCGATGAATATGACAAGACGTATCATGAAGATGGCAACACAAGCGTTTTTAGTCGATTGCAGAGAGATCATGCAAGCGACAAGCCAAAAATCCGCGCAGTTTACAATCCAGAAGCGGAGTATGATTACAATCTGATTTACCGACCAGCAGAAGTTGCTGAAAATTCAAAGTTCGTCAAAGAGATTGCACTAGCCCCCCTGGAGCGGGAAAAATTACCTTCAAATGTTGGGAAATTCAATGGATTATCAGATCCAGACGATCACTTGCGCGTGTTCACCAGCGCAGGATTAGTCGGAGGATGGACATTGTCCATGTGATGTCATTTATTTGTCCAAACCTCAATAGGTGCAGCACGTCTGTGGTTTGACAATCTACCAGTGGGAAAGTTAACATCCTGTGTAGATCTGAAGGAAAAATTTAGGGTCCATTTCAGTCAACATTGAAGATCTATTCGAGACTCCGCAGATGTTATGAACATCTGGAGGAGGGACGATGAAAGCTTAGAAGATTTCATAACAAGGTACAACAAATAAGTATTGGAAATCGGCGATGTGCATGAGCACTTAATCCGCGCACAATTCAAGTACGTGGTGAGGTGTGATGATATGATAAAAGTCTTGTCAGGGACTGAAGGCCTACCAAAAAGTTAGGAAAATTGATGGCTGTCGCTAAAGTCTATGCTCAAACAGAGCGCAATCTAAGTTCAAACAGGCCGCCACTACCACAGAACCGCCCGCAGGACATGAGTGGAAACAGTGGTAGGAAATTTAAGAAAAACTGGAAGGACTCAGCTTCAAGCGCATACTCATCAGACGATGCCCGCACGACAATCAACTAGCTCACAGATCAAAAAGAAGCCAAACAAGAAAACCGCAAAAGGCAATGGACGCCTCTCACTAAGACACCGGCGGAAGTACTTAGCACCGAGGATTACCAGTTCAAAACACCACCGCTTATGAAAAACAAAAGAGGGCAAGATCCAAACCTCTATTGTGAATACCACAAAGATACTAGCCACAGCACAAACAACTGCATTAGTCTTCGCACGGAAATAGAGAAAGTGCTCAAGAGTGGGGAACTTACCCATCTAGTTCAGAACGTGCGCAAAGAAATCAAGCAAATCACGCATGGAGACGAGGGGCCAAGTAACAAAAAAGATAAACAAGCCTAAGGATCAACGGCAATTCAGCGCGCAAAGTTCCTTCATATTTGACAGGTTCCTCAACTTGTCAAGTTATGGCGCAAGGACTATTCCATGTGCAGTAAATTAAGTCCCATTATTTATCCTAAACAACTTTGTAATACATGGCCTCTGCGCCCTATCCAAGTCAATACAAAGTTCGTTACATTATTTTTATGTTTATTACAAAACGCATGCAATTTCTTTTGGTAAGCACAAAAACACTATGGTAACCTGATACAAGTCTCATGAACTATAACAACTCTCCCGAAACCCTTAACATATTCCTATAAGTACTAAAATACATCTCGTATACGAGAAACAGGCCTAATATACCTTTATTTTATCAAAAATCAAATAAAACAAGTTTTATTGAGTTCTTGCGGGGCGCGACACAGATAGGAAAGGCTGTCGCGGGGCGCAACAGCTGGCCACCAGGCGTAACCCTGGGCTGCCACGTGCCCATATCGTGTTGAACCTATACCCTTGATTCGCCAACCCTAGATCCTACCCTATGTCACTCGCGGCCCGCGAAGGCTTAGCCTTCATCTGTCGCGGGGCGCGACAAGGTGCCGAATCAGCACTATAAATAGGAGGTCGAGGTTTCAGTTGTTACTCGTTCAATTTTTAATCTCTCTCTCTCAAATTCTATATTAATAGAAATTTTGCTCGGGTATAATACCCACTAAAAAGCGAAGCTCTACCTCGTTGTAAGTATTATAACCCCCGGTTACGTATTAGTTACTCTGCCTGTTTGATCTAGTGCTCCATAACGCATGTCGAGGCTCTGCCTGACTCAGTCGTTGGAGTTCTGTCTCGGGATGGGGGTATAGCTAATGTAAACTGGTCCCCAAAACCCATAACATATTCCTATAAGTCCTAAAATACACCCCGTATACGAGAAATGGAACTAATATACCTTTATTTTATCAAAAATCGAATAAAGCAAGTTTTATTGAGTTCTCGCGGGGCGCGACACAGACAGGAAAGGCTGTCATGGGGTCCGACAGTTGGCCACCAGGCGTAACCCTGGGCTGCCACATGTCCATGTCGTGTTGAACCTATACCCTTGACTCGCCAACCCTAGATCCTACCCTATATCTCTAGCGGCCCGCAAAGGCTTAGCCTTCATCTGTCGCGGGGCGCGACAAGGTGCCGAACTAGCACTATAAATAGGAGGTCGAGGTTTCAGTTGTTACTCGTTCAATTTTCAATCTCTCTCTCTCTCTCAAATTCTATATTAATAGAAATTCTGCTCAGGTATAATACCCACTAAAAAGCGAAGCTCTGCCTCGTCGTAAGTATTATAACCCCCGGTTACGTATTACTTACTCTGCCCGATTGATCTAGTGCTCCGCGACGCATGTCGAGGCTCCGCCTGACTCAGTCGTTGGAGTTCTGTCTCGGGAAGGGGGTATAGCTAATGTAAATTGGGTTATTTTACTAACACGTGTGCATTGTTTAATTTAATGGATTATAACCAGGAAGTCACTGGGAATTATCAAAAACAGCAATGTGAGTACATTCATTTTTTGTAAACCTTTTTATACAAACCTCAATTGTTTTAAAGTGTAATTTAACAGTGATTGGGTATTTGTAATTCTACAATTACTGTCGGTATGTTGGGGTTTTGTATACATTACTTGTTACTAATACTGAGAATAGTAACATGACCACAAGTCATGATTGACAGTACCGTGGGTGGTAACTCGATAGATGTAAACAAATGTAATTACGGATGCCCTCAATACTGTAAAATGATAAAAGTGTTTTGATTAAATTGGGATGCACTCACCAGTATTTCCCACTGACAAAATGTTTTAAAACGCATTTCAGGTAACAAAATGTGAAAGCCAATTAGAAGCCAGCTGGAGAGCACTGAAAGCTTGGAAAAGTGGCTATAAAAGTTACCTAAACTAGAAAGAAGTTTTATTTGAATAAAATAGGGTTTATCCCTATAAACATATTATGAATGGAAACTTGGGTGTTTTACCCATGTGTTTATTATTTATAAAATGAGATGTTTTACTCTGATAAAATATTTCCTAACTACGGTCCTGAAGAAAATTTCCGCCGCCAAATTATATAAACACCGATACCACCAGCTCTGAGTAGGCCGCGGCCGCCCGCCTCCCGGGGCAGGGGTCGGGGGTTGCGACATGAACGGTCCGCAGTCACAGGTACCGCGCAAGGTCCAGCCCTACATTCACACATGAGCTTTATGCCATCTTTATTCGCCTTACCTAAACAAAGTAATTGTAATGCAAAACATTGTGATTCAAACATACCATATATTAACAAAAGTTACTGTCGAAAGCAAGCGCATTAACAAAAATTAAATGCACAGCAATGCATCAACATGTTACTAGCGCGGCAGCGCAATCACACCATTACAAACGGGATTTACATCCCAAACCTATTTCAACTAAAGTGTTCAACAACCACAAAAAAATACAAAGAAAACCTACTCTAGGTCTTCATCATCATCTCCTTCCTCTGGGAACACCTCTTTCAATTGCGCCACAAAATCATCAGCCTGAAGCGCAGCAGTGACCAGGTCCATCACAGGAAGGTGTAAGTTGTTGTATCCGGTCTTAGCAGCTGCATGGGCAGCCCCGGTGTCAACTCCATGTGTGGCTGATCTGCTGGTATCCCAATTAACCCTTAATGCATTATTAACATGCTAGGTACATTCTGTATACCCTTGGGCGTATCCATCATTACGTGCAGTAACCAACAGATGAGTAACCGTTTGATCCAAATCAATGGAGTTGAGGACAGAATTTGCAACCTGCGCAATATGACAAATAAGAAGACGTACAAACATATCAAAATATTGCAAGGAATTGACACGCTTTTACTTATAATCCCACGATGCTTCATGCACAGCATATCATCCTTTAAAGGTTCAACCCGACTCTACGCCGTCACTCGAGCAGTTTCAGAATCCTCCAATTTTCCTTCAGCTTCAGCTAGATGGCAGGAAGTCTCGGCATTCTCAACCTTTTCAAGCTGCAAATCTTTCTTCACAGACTCGAGTTCCGCTTTTACTTGTTCCTGATCAGATAAGAAAGAAGTAAGTTCTTCTATCCCCTTATCCCTAAGGGCAAGAGTAGCGCAGGTGTGTACGTCTCTTTGTTCACCCTTTCTATGTGAGAGCAGGCTTCATCACGTGCCGCTTCAGCCGTTGTCTTCTCCTTCTTTAGCTTCTCAATCTCCACCTTGAGATTGTTAATATTATTCCAAAGGCCCATCTTTTCATTATTATGTTTATCACAAATTTCTTTCCAACGCTTGCGGACCCGAGCAAGTTAAGCAGCCTCGGCCTCCGCTTTTCGTTTCCAACTTGTAGCATACCATTCCTTAGTTTTTTTATCACTCCCAAATTTGGATCGATCAGCCTCTAGCTTAGCCCTCAACAGGGCAACTTTCGCCTTCTCTTCATCAGCTTCCTTCTTCGATGCCCCAAAAGCAGCCCACTCCTTGTGCATGCTGCGCCATTCGTGCACAAAGCGGTAGGTAGTAGACATGGAGCTGGTAGTCTCTTCAAGATAAGCGTGGTATGTTTGATCATGGGAACGCTCCTCTTGAAACTTCACCTCAGCAAGTGGAAAAACGCCTTGTAACCAATCACGGCAAACCTGCCAGTCAGAAAAAGTATCCCCCTGTTTGAGCTTCCCTACAGGCGCATGGATCTCAGAAGCTCTCCTCTCTGAACAAGATCTGTAATAATAATCCCCTGGACTTTCCTCCGGGCGGATGGGATATTCTTCTTCTTCATGGTAAATAAAGCCCTGATAACCAACGGGGCTTTTCTCAACATCATCTTGGGGAGGAGCGGAAGTAGTGGTGGGAATAGAAATGGTTATCACTGGGTCCTCAATAGACTTCCTTTTCTCAGGCTCGCGCACTTCAGCTACAGGAGACTTAGGCTTGGTAACACCAACATCCATAGCCTCCGTCTCCACAACCTTTTCCGCCTCCGGCTTAACTTCAACATTTTCAACCTCAGGAATATTCACTTCCAGCTTCTCAGCCTCCATTTCAGTAGCCTTCGTACCTTCCAACTGTCCCTTAATAGGTGCGCGAGGTGGCGAAGGCGGGAGATCATCTTCAAAAGCAAATGACGACTCCGCGCGGACAGAAGGAATCGGCTTTTCTGCAAAAGTAATTCATATTAGCAATAAAGTGTTAAGGAAACAATAGTTAAAAAGGATACTCACCTGGAGAAAGCTACGCAACGAAGGCATCCAGATTTCCCTTCTTGCCAATTTTCCTCCTGGGCACCTTCCTGGCGGGCTGCGCCGCAGCTTCAACTTCAACATGCTTCCGTTTCATTGTTTTCGTCCTCACCAGTGGCTCCGGACTTGAATCCAGATCTATGGGTTCATCTGGGTTTGAAGCAGGAATATTCTCAGTATCTTGGGGCTCTGGCTTGGGTTTCTTAACAACTACCGGCGCGAGTCCACCAATGTGTCAGACACCACTATATAATCACACCAGGGTTCAGAGAAACGGAGCGTACCTTTCTTCTCTTCCCTAACATTCTTGGCTTTTGAAGCTTGTACTTTTGGCGCATCAACTTTCTTCGGCGCAGCAATAGCGGTCGGTACACGTTTCTTCTTCTTCTCGGGGCCTATGCCCAAGTTAGTCAGCTCACCTATGCAAAAGAAATATTGCAATATTACCCTACGCGCAAAGACAACAAAGCATAATATTGCAATATTTGATTAAGAAATTAAAACTTACCAGCACCAGCAGACGGTTGCGCCGCCAGATCATCATCTTTAGGGAGCGCAAAATTCTTAATGATCTGATGATACCAAGGGGCTTCATCAGCACCCTTCTGAACGGTCGCCATCATCATGTTCTCTCTCTTTAAAGACACAACATAAAGAGCAACAACTGCAGAAGGAAAAATCAACAAACAGTTCTGCAATAACGAAAAAGAATTTCATAAATCACCTTTGTTATCCTCCATGTAAAATGGTATATCATGGCGATCCATCCTCCAATGTAAACTCATTCCAGCAGCAACCAATGCTCTTTCAAGTAATTCGAAAGAGGGCACATCCTTTAGATCTTGATACCAAATCTCCGCCTCAGGAGTCTTCAACGTCTCCACCTCAATATCTACGATTCCCCGGAATGTCATCCTCACCAGAATCACACCTGCCTTAATGTAAAAAAAACTTGGGTTTCTACTCGTGAAAAGATTTCGGAGGCATAAGCAAAATCTTCTTGGCAGTCAGACATTGAGCAAAAGAATAAAAACCTTGGGCATAATGAAGTTGATAAAAAACTCGGAAACGATCGACGGTAGGCTCGATATGCATCGACTTGCAGACAAATTCAAAGTGACGAATACGCACCATCCCCATGGGGTTCAGTTGAGATATATGAAATTTATAAAAACCTAGAATATCAAGAACAAACTTGGCCGCCGGCAATCGGAAGTTACCTTCAGAAAAGTAATCCCGAAATAAAGATATATAACCGGCCATCGGCTGCCGTTTGCCCCTCTTCTGGGTATTTAACACCCCAACTGTCGGGAAATTTAAAGTTCTTTACAAGACCATCAAAGATTTCCTTTGACCACTTCAACGGTGGTAGGGAGGCAAACATTTCTTCAGCAGAGTCTTCGAGATGGTCTTCGGTAGACATAAAGGGAAAAACTTGCAGGTTTTTGTCAAAGAAAAAATGAGAAAAAAAGGAATTCAAGATAAAGTAATGAAAAGGAAGACACTCAAGGGTTTATATACCCATCGCCGTTAATGCTCTTGAAAACTGCAACAACCCTTTGTTAGGAAAACACGGTTACCAAGGCATCAAGGGCGAGTGCGGAACAAAAAGTAATCTCACGCGCGCGTGTGAACCATGCTTGACTACGCACATTTATTGAACTGACAAGTGACAACCTGTCACCAAAACAGTCACACGTCAACAGTCAGCACAGTACCTTTTACCTGCCATGAGCCAAATTTTTCAAAATTTGAAATCATGAAAACCCCACTTGAAGAAACATAAATATCTTCCACAAGAAGATTGTTCATACCTCGCGCCAGACAAGCTTGTTACTTCTCAGAAAAAAAGCGCACACTCCATTTTATATAGTCCAGTGCTCCACCTACTCGCATAAAAGCAACACTGGACTGGGGGGACTTGAAGGGGTATGGTCCCAAAAACCCCGCACAGGCGCATAGGACCATACCACAACCTTATCCCATAACATCTTGAATAAAGACCCTGCGCGGCCGCGCAACGGTCCTAAACAGGATTTGGGAAGAAAGAGTTGAACGACAAAGGAGTATGGACCCCAAAAAACCTTGCGCAGGCACATAAGACCATTCCATAAGCCTCACTTCTAGAACATCTTTAACGAGACCATGCGCGGCTGCGCAATGGTCCCAAAACGAGAAAGAAACAGTCTTCGATAAACACGCGCTGGAAGAAGGGAAAGATAAACATTCAACTAACACCCTTGCGCGGGCTCGCGCAAAGGTACAGTTAGACTTGAAGATAAAATCACAAACAACTCCGCGCGCCTGAAATCAAGACTTGGACAAAAGTATCTTTTCTGTTACAACAGAATAGACACTTGGCAAGGGCATAAAGGTTTACATCTGTAGATCTTCTGGAAAACTTTCTAAGGCTCATCGTGCACAACCATTCGGTTACAACTGAAAGATGACGTGGGACAATCCTGGACACTCATCTAAGTCACGATGATGGCATCAACTTGGAGAAGGATCTACCCAAACCCACTTTCCACGTGGCATCTCCCTAGCCGTCGATCACACTCATGATCCGAGTGATTGGATGTGACGTTAGTGATCGACGGAAAAGAGAATAACCGCCTACGGAAAATGCTTTCCGTTACTATCTCCGTCCACCAATTTCTCGTCTAAATCCAGCTATAAATAAGGTATTGCAGGTATGATCTCACAACTTTCTTTCCACTTAACTCACTTCATTATTCCTTCTTCATTGAGATCACCATACTTATTCTCACGTCAGAGGGTGGTTACGGAGAGAGCCCCCATTCTCCCCGTGGCGAGTCTAACGGCTTTCTGTTTTGCAGTGATCACTGGAGAAGGAATTCAGCCAAACCCCGAATCAGCGAGAGGATTAACCCTTTTATGCAGAGACTAAACCCATGATCTGGTTGATTCTGGTCATTCTGATCACTGTTTCTTCAGTTATTATCATGAACATCAAAACACCCATTAATCATACATCATCATCATCATACAACAGCAAACACGAACATGTTAGGTTATCCAAATCATCTAATACTAGAATCATTCATCAAGTTTGCATCTTTATCATTTATTTAACATTAGAACAAGCATTGTTCATACATATAACTATTATCATACAAAGCATCTTCATCACATATTATCATCACACAAAAGATGGTAAACTAACCGGTTAGTGTTTGAAAGAATCGAGAAGAAGCTGCCAAGAAAGAGTAATGCTGAAGGTCTTGAAGGTTGTCTTCAAACTTAGCGAGAAAGGAGGAGGTGTTGTGTGATTCTAGGTTTTTTCTAGAGAGAGAAAATGGATAAGGGGAGAGAGAGGAGAGGGAATGTTTTAGGGATTGGTGAGAATGATTGCTGCCCAAGAATTCATGATGTCGGCTGAAAAGGAGGGTTTTATACTCATCCTAAGATGCCGCACACCTAGGATTTTCGAGTGGGTTCCCTTGTGGTGTTGGGCCAGGTCGGTTTCACTATGTGGTAGCCCAACGTGAGTTGTGAGGGGTGTCGGAACCAAGGAACTCTGGCTCAAAACCATGCAGTCTCGAGTTGGAACCGAGAGGTTTCAACTCATACATCATACATACGCCACTGTACATATATTAACACATAATAATTACACATTATCACATAGGTTTTTATTTAATAACTTCACAAAATTGTATTATACAATAAAGTTGTTCAAGAAAATCCGAAGTGTCACATTTTTGTTGTAATTTCCCCAATTAACCTTATTTTTCAAGATTTACAAATACTGTCACTCAAGTCTAGTTTCTTTGATAATTTTATATTATAACTTGATATTTAAAAATAACTTAGTGTTTATTATTACTAAGTTATTTTTCTTTAGCTATTACGTAATGATAATATATGCATATATATTTATTTATATATATTCATATTCATAGTATTTGATATTTTTTGGGTGTTACAGAAGGCTGACTTAATTTTTTCTACACATAATTAGTAAGTTTCGAAATTCATGCAAATTCAGAAAAATAATATTTTTTTAATTCTTTTCTTCGATGTTGATTTTTATTATTTTATTTTTATAATAATTAACTTGTAAAATCGCTTCGCGCCTTGCAGCGGAAATCCGGTTAGTATTGATTGAGTTTATTATGGTATCCCAGTATCATTGACCCCTTTATCTTTTTTTGAAAATAAACTTTCATTAAGAACCGCCTCCGACCCAAACGGGCAAAAGGCCAAAACAAAACAGAAGCCCCGACCCAAACGGGCAAAGGCCAAAATTACAACATGTACATAGGGTATTTACACCACTCCTTCCAACTAATATAATTACATGACGATCTGTTTTTAAGCCACCCAAAACCTGTAGATTTAATATCTATAAAAATCTCTTGAGAGCTCCTCCTGTATTGGTTAAATACCAAATCATTCCTTGCCTTCCATATACACCAACACGCGATAATTACCAATCCCCGTAAAATCTTCTTCCTTTTTTTCCGATCTTGGCTGTAGTTATGAATATGCATCAAGTCTTTGAATTCAAAAGCGAAAATCGGGGGGATGTTGCACCAATCACTGAAAGCCGCCCAAACACGAATCGCCGTCGAACATGCTGTAAATAAATGATCCAATGATTCCTCGTACTCGTCGCAGAAAGGGCATGTAACCGATGTTATATCCACGCCAAGATATTGCATTTGATAGGGACCCATTTGCTCCATTCAAAAATAGGAAGGTGACTAAGCCCCCTATCAGAAATAAGCGTCTTTTTAACCGATTTCACCGAAAATCCATCCTTTATGTCAATGTTCCATATCCATGTGTCCTTTTCATTTGACAATCTCACAAAGTTAATTGTGTCTTGACATTCCTGCCATTCCTTACATTCAATATCAGATTCTGGCAATCTAACCCAGCTCCAACCGTGTTCGCCGATACCTTGACCCCTCCCTATTCTCTCCGAAATCCTGCAAGATTTATTAGCATCCAAAGCAAAAAGATGTGGCCATCTTTCCAAGAATGGAAGATCACCCATCCATGTATCAATCCAAAACCGAATATCTTCCCCGTTCCCCACTTTTCCCATAATCACCTGGTTAATATTTTTCCCATTTAATTTCAGTTTGGAAATCTTATTAGCAATATTATTCCAACATCCCGAAAACATTTCTCGAGTATCGAACCAAAATCCTCCTACTATCTAAACATTTGTTTTCGTTCTATTACTAGGCCAATATTTCTATAAAAAATATTTAAAATTTTTGTGACTTTTTCCGTGATTTAAAAAATTTCTCTAAAAAAACTATTCTGATAAAATATTTTCCCCAGTTGATCTGTTTCAGAAACCTTTGAAAAATTAAAGGATAGTAGATGAAAATGTTCCATAACCTACTCGTTCACAAAGACAATTAAAAGAGAGTAGCCAAGTGGGGCTAGCTTACTTGGTAGAGGCTCTTGCCTCTTAGTAGGAGGTCTTGGGTTCAACCCTAGGCAAGGGAGATTTATTTGTAAATATAGGAGTTTGGGAGAATAACATTAGCCATTCAAAAAAAATAATAATAATAATAAAGAGAAAAATGCAATTTGCGTCCCTGTGGTATGTCACTCCCAAACATCAACTTGAGCCCCTAAATTAAATTTTTTGCATTTTGAGCCCCTGAGCTTATAAATTCATAACACTTTGAGTCCTTCTGTCACACTGCCGTCAGTTTGACTGTTTGAGCCAGGGGTAAGACCGTCTTTTGGCATATATTCATAACACTTTGCGTCCCTGTGGTATGAGTGAAACATCAACCTGAGCCCCTAAATTCTTTTCTTGTTTTTTGTTAAGAAATCTAATAATTAAATGGTTTCATTTTGGATCACATAAATGGAATATATAATTGCTTAGAATCCAGACAACATAGTACTTTCACTACACTAAATTGCCATTTAACATATACAATGATCATGAAAAGCAGATCTACAAACTTTAAAAAAGAAATGCATCACACATAGGTAAGAAATATAATAAGGTACCTCATAATTCAAACAACTAACACCTTCACATTGAAATGCTCGTATGAGTCTTTGATTATGAGGCACATATTAACAGATTTCAAGTGTTATTACCAGAATGAGATATTAAGTAAATGATTGTTGATGTCATTATTCCCAATAACCCACCAGCAATAACCTGCAAATAAACAATGATCACTACATTATTCAAGAATTTTTGTAATGTGATCAACCACTCCTTCCTCCAATCAGTTTGTAAAACAAAGAGCAATCAGAAAAAAAATATATTAATTCAATAAAAGTTTAATCATTGAATGAAACAAACAAGAGCTTGTATTCACTCTGTACCTTTTTAACTGTATTCAATAATAATCCAAATCTTTGAAAACCAATTTTGAAGGTTGTATGCACCATAAATAGACTTTTGGTCACTTTCAACCCATATGACATGTAAGATTCATTTGTGATGTTTAACATAAATAACTACTCAAATCGACACAATAAGGAAAACAGACCTGAGGAGGGGTGTGGCCGAGAAGTTCACCTAATGGACTGCTTTCAGCTAAGGGATGTTCAGCAGGAAGTCCATACACAATTTGATTCAGAACCTGCAAAATTTTACAAATTTCAGACATGACAATGACATATTTACCTATGTTTATAACCTTTATAACCATTTATCAACATGTTTCAATCTATGCTAGTAAAATGTAAGAAATTTATTAATTTCAGTACACACTAACATAAACGAACCTCTGCTTGGCGCCCAGCTTGCAATCGTACACCGGTTGCATCATACATAACCTGCCAAAAATTTCATTTTTAGGTAGTTGCAGTGTTGCACTTTAACCAATGGCAAATGATAAAGGGAAAATAATCATACGATAGTAGCTAAAATGAGGGCAGTTGCAAAGGTTGAGCCCCCAATGCCATCTTGTAAACAACAGCAACGGCAAGAGCAGTGACTGTTGCGGAATGTGATGATGGCATGCCACCAGACCCAATAAGTTTGTTTTGGTGAAATTAGGGCTAATGGCAGGGGTGAATGTGTTTGGAAGATGTTTTGATATGGATTTTGGATTGTGGGGAGGAGGAGATTTGGGTTTTAAGTTTTTTAGGTATTTGTTGGAAGATGAAGATGAAGATGATGAAGATGAAGATGAAGATCTGTGTTTTTTAGGTATGTGTTTTGGGGTAAGATCTGTGTTCTAAGCAATTAAATCATTGATTTCTTAACAAAAAAGCAAGAAAAGAATTTAGGGGCTCAGGTTGATGTTTCACTCATACCACAGGGACGCAAAGTGTTATGAATATATGCCAAAAGACGGTCTTACCCCTGGCTCAAACAGTCAAACAAACGGCAGCTTGACAGAAGGACTCATACTGTTATGAAATTATAAGCTCAGGGGCTCAAAATGCAAAAAATTTAATTTAGGGGCTCAAGTTGATGTTTGGGACATACCACAGGGACGCAAATTGCATTTTTCTCATAAATAAAAGAGAATAATGTATTTCTTTTTAAGACTGTGAGGCGTGGGTTGGGGCGGCGGTTTGGGTTCAACGCCGGCTGCTCCACCCCGGGAAAGCATTGGGAATGACGTTGCCCCTTTGGCGTGGGGATTGAGTCTGGCGTGGGACGGGGGGCTGGGTGACATGGCCGGTTTTGGTTGGCTGGTTCGATCTAGCCGTTGGAGGTAGCCGTTGCCAAACCAAAAAAAAATACAAATGGCTGGCCACGCCAAGCTAAGCCACGCCACACCACACCCCTAGTTTTTGAGAATTACATTGTGGATCTTACCCTCACCATGTGTCGAGCAATACCCTCAACTCAAATCCCTTCACACCCCATATTGTTCTAAGGTCATACAAAAGCACAATGACACTTTTTATATCAAGTGATTTTGTGCTTTTATAATGGTTTACTAAAATTTCCTAGTATGGTATTCAACAACAATAATATGTTTTGTTTGTGTCTTAACCAATGCAACTTTGTTTATTAGATAACCCAGCCACTCTTAGAGAAAGTATATCCAACACACACAAAAATCACCATGGATCTGAATGATGGTATTGATGGATCAGATTTTTTTTCGACTTTTCCACTTTGGGATGATGTGTGTGCGCAAGAAAAAGGAAAGTGTATGCCATTTTGGGATGAAGTGTGTGTGCAAGAAAAACGAAAGTGGATGCCGTGTTGTTTACAAAATTGTTGAAACATTGAGTTGGGATATTCTTTCCCGTTATCGCATCGAAACTATATAATTTTCTGTTAAAATTGTATGGTAATAAAATTTGCGAATGTAGTGAATATAGTAAACACTTGTGATGCTTATGGGATAAGTCAAAAGAAAGTTTGTAATATCATCAAGAAAAAGAAAAAGTATGTAATAACGGTCACCAACATTGATTAAGATTGGAGAGGTCCATAGATCACTATGTATTATATTAAATGGCAATAAAGTAGAATTTTGAGAATCAACAAATGGAAGTCTAATATGTTTCCCAAACACACATAATTTACAAAAAGTTGATTTGAGTGTTGGACAACTAATAAAATTAGACTGTCTAAGAGAATGCAATAATTTGGAGCCAGGATGAGCAAGTCGTTGATGCCAAATGTCTTGAGAGAATGCGGCAAAAGTTGTAGGAGTGGAAGGCTTGGAAACTTGTGTAGGATCACATGTATAGAGATCTCCAAAGCTATTGCACCACAGGATAGGGTTTGGGTCTTGATGTCCTTTACAAGAAAACCAAAAGGGTCAAATTCATTAGAAACTTGATTATCAATAGTAAAACGATGTACGGAAATCAAATTTTTGATTAAAGATGGAGAATAAAGGACTGGTTTAACTTAAAAGGCGGAAAGGGGGAGGGGTATGATTAAGTTGCCTTGTCCATTAACGGGAATGGTTTGACAATTTCCCACAACTATATTACGAATAATGCATGCATTCAAGTTAGATAAGAAGTTAGAGTTAGGAGTCATGTGACCTATAGCTTTGGTGTCCATTGTTCAGTGTTGTTCGGCGGGTCAGAGACATGGCATAGAGAGCTTGGTCAATATCTATAGGTGCATAGCTTGTTGCATAAGACTGAGTCGGTCTTGGACCAAGAACGCCCAGGACAAAGTTGTTGGGTCGTGGAGCAGTAGGGGTAGGGAGGTATGGAGTTCCATGTGGCCCAATTGTTTTGGGGGTAACCAAACTATGGTGCGGCCCAAGGCGAGTATGCTGCTACATTCCAGAGAGTGAAAGTGTAACACCCCGAAAACGGGTTTGGTAATCAAACCACGTTTATACTAAAAGACGGGTAATTTACCTTTAGTGGTAAAAGTAACCCGGTGAATATTAGGATTCTTAAATAAACAAGCCTATTATTAAAATAAAAGTTAAATGAAAGTTTTCGAAGAAATAAAGTATATAGAAGGCCCGAGTTAACGGGACTTAAAATAAAACGGGTTATGACTTCCCGAACCCATTAAGTTAACTAGGAATGTTTAACCTAGTTAATAAGGGGATTGTTACTAGAAATATGTGGGTTATGGTCTACTTGATAACTAAGCAAACTAGAGGGACCTAAGTTTCCAAAAAGGAGACTTGAATTATAAAAACTACAAATCAAAACACAACACACACTTTGTGTGTGTGTTTGCGTACGCCCAGGAGCAAGAACAAGGGGCCCTAAACCCTAGTTCAACAAATTGATCAAATTGAAGCCCAAATCAAGAGTCGAATCAATGCATGAACGTAAATTCATGACCACCTTAGCATGGGGATCGCAAGGTATGTTGAGTTTTGTGATTTGGTGATACTTTGAAATTTTGATCAACATTCATAAATAAAATTCTTGTATGAATGATGAAAGTTATGGTGAAATTGAGATATGTATGAATCTAGGGACAAACCCTAGATGTGAATTTGGTGAAATAATGCCATAAACTAGAAATCCAATGAATAACCTTGTGGATGATAAGTGGGTTTTATGGTATTAGGATTAACAAGTGAAAAGTGATGACTACTATGTGAAATTTGATGATATGATAAAAGCTCTAGATGTTGTTCATGTATACTAGACATAAAAGCTTGATTTTTGATGTTAAAGCTTGATTAAAGTGTTAGTCAAGAACTAGACAAAAGATGTATAAAAATCTTGCCCGTTAGGTGTTTGTTAAAATGCCTAAGTGAAATCGCGCGTCTACTCGGTTGTAAGTAGAACTTGATTAGATTAGGTGTCCGGAAGAATGCCTAATAACATGACGAAACGTGTTTCACTTATAGATGAAAACCCGTAGATTTTGTGAAATGAAGAAATATAGTGTCTTCAATAATCGAGAGCTAGACTAACTTAGTGTAAATAATAGCATGAACTCGAGTTAAAAGATTAGTTAGAACGGTGGCTTAAAATAACGCCTACCGGGTAATTATTGGAATGCTTAAACTAGTTGTCGAACTTGAATGTGCATTTTATATGCTAATGGGCGTTTGACTTTTAGTAGTCAAACCGACCATTAATAAGATCGAATGATAATTTTGATAGAAAAATACGTAAGATGGAATAGTTATGATTGACAATGACTAAATTAACCATCTTATGAAATATGATGATAGTTTGACGCCTAACAAGCTAGGTGGAAGCTTGTGGATGAAGCGGGTCAAACGGAGCAAGTACGGAAAGAAAAGCGTGGCATGGATGCAAGGTAAGTAAAGCTTACACTCTAATTATTTAATACCTAATGATTTTATAGGTTATGAATGATAAGTCTTATTTAAATTATGATGTTCCGTCACGACAAGTACGGTCCAGAACAAAAGACAATAGTCATAAACATGTTGAATGGATGAAAAGGAGCTAATATGGTTAAATAGTCATGAAATGACTAAAAGATAACGAGTTTTTAATAATTACCTCGCATGGTAAACCAATGCAAATAATAAGGGTTAAATGGTACTTTAGTCACTTGTTGACAATAACCGTTAGTTTGGGAAAGATACGTCATAGAGTGGGTTATAATGGGTCAAAGGAATCAATTGACGATTTACAAGTAAAACGACTATATGGTGTAAACCGGAGTTAGTCGTATGGATAAGATGGTAATAAATATCATCTCATAGATTTCATGTCCGTTAGACCAAACGGATCAAAAGGTGAAATTATCACCCTTTGACAATATCGAATACTGGTTTGTTGAGCTATATGATTATAGGAATAAATATCAGATGGATATGTACATTGCTATTGCTTAGCGGCTACTAAGGCAAGGTATCGAAACGGGTCAATATATTGATCCGAGTCAGGTATGTGTGTTTAAAATTGAAGTTAAGTGATTGGATTGGTCAAAGCTTCAATGAAGTCCTTTGTTGTAAAGGATGGATCAAAGTTGACAAAAATGCACTTGATAGGTATATCGGGTAAACGACTTTAAAAGGTTGTTTAGAAACAAGCCAATAGATTAAATAAATACTCGGAACAAGTATAGAGAGTGAAAGATGTAGATTCTTGGGTCGAATGACTTTATATGAGTCTTTGACGTAAAACGATAATCCGAGGGGTAAAACTAGGAACATATAGATATCCACATTAAATCCACCACACATATAGTTGTGGTGGGAGATTACTTGATAAGAAATGTAGGAATATGATGCTAGAAATGAAGGAAAGCGATTTTAAGCTTTAAAGCGCTTAAATACCCTTAATGGGTCAAAATAAGCACTTGAGCGTAAACGGGTTTTAATTAAGTAAGAAACCTGTGATTTATGATTAATATGATAGGAGATATTGAAATTATGAATCTCATGAGTTTATAGATCAAATAAACATGTTTGTTTGATAAAAACACAAACGGGTCAAAATTCGGTAAAAAGGTAATGAGTCGAAGGCTTAGAAGTCTCAAATTTATTATGTCAGATGTTGGATTTTAACTCCATAAGATGGAGAATTAAATTACGGACGCGTAGGAAAAAGAATCGGGTAAAACGAATCAATAACGAAGAAGTTATGGTTGTTTCCGTAAAAACTGGATGTGCTGGGAATATGCAGGTCCCAGATACGAACCTGCTGGAAAATGGTCTCCCTCGCGCCACGCGTGGGAGCCTGTTGATTCTTTCGCGTGGCATGTCGGAGTCAGTTTTTGAAAATTTGTTTTTTTTTTCAATTATTTTGCCTTGCGAACTCGTTTAAACACATTCTAAACTGCGTATGACTAATTCAATTCATGTTTTATGAATTGTAGGTATAACATACAATACCGGAGGATGATCAAGCTCAATGAAGAACCGAACACGAAAAAGTTACAAGCTTCCGCACATTGTTAATCGTTATTTTTAAACGACGAATTTAGTCACATTAGGTGGTGTACTTGTAAATTGTAAAAGTTTTAATAAATCAGTATTTTTCCAATGTACTTGTAATTATAATTACATGATTATGTTCGTAATTCTATACGAAATCCGCCTAAAAATAGTAAGGGTGTTACAAGTTGGTAATCAGCGCTCATGGTTAAAGAATAAAGTGTGTTTGGTTCGAGGCTTGATCATAAATCCGGTAAGCACATGTATATCAATGATTTAGTATGATTAAAGTGTTGAGAAAAACACATATGATTATCGTGTAATACACGTTACACCAATAAAATCGATATAGAGTAGATATAGTCAACGAAATTACACGCGTTGATGCATATAGTAGAAAAGCCTTGTATTATAATACGGGCATCCATTAATGTCGAAATTACTAACTATTGTAAATGTTTTAGTTAAAGGACACTCGCATATGAAGATAGCGAGAGTTTAACAAATCGTGGATTTGACAGAGGAACGGTCCAAAGTACGACAAATAGAGCATGCTCACCAAGGACCTAAATCGCGCAACGATCACGAATAAGTTAATGGCAAGGAGAGCCCGTTAGAGCAAGCATTATCAGGTGCACATTTTAAATTATTGCATGAATAGTAATATGCAATAAATAAGTAGAGATTGAAAGTTGCATATGTAGATTGGAAACTTGGAAAAACCTGAATAGAAAACCTATCCGGGATACTGTTTCCAAGAGAAACAAATAGAGGCATTACTTACATGGGGTGTAATGTGAAAATTATAAAAAGGTCATGTATACCAGGTGTTGATCGCTTACTCTAGCCAAGTAAGTAGTGAACACGTGGTACCATGAACTTTTTATGATGGACATGCTTACATCCAATGTAGTAAGGACGGGGTGAGTGGGACAAATTAAAAAGTACCCAAATGAATCAGATAAGCAAAATATTTGATAATAATGTAAATACACAGCTGAGTGACGGAAACGTCTTATATTAGGATAATGAGCCCGAGTGAAGGGACAAAGAAACACGTAAAATGATTAAAGTACGCACTGGGAGGGGGGTGTACTTACACTCGAACCCGGAGAATGCAAACATGTAAAATGATTTAGACATGCATTGGGAGGGGGTGTACTTACACTCGAACCAGGAGAAGGTAAACATGTAAAATGATTAAGATACGCATTGGGAGGGAGTGTACTTACACTCGAACCCGAAAAATGCAAATACGTCTTTTAATGGGCCGTTTTTGTAAAAACGTCAACTTGAGGACAAAGTTGGAATATAAAAGTGAAGTGAGGTCTTAATGCATACCGGGAGGGTTGCAATAATAACGACTTCGGTAAAACACCCGGTTGATGGGTAAGAATTAAACACATGCGTAGACCGAGAAACGGGAACTCAGATGGAAAGTTAAAAGACTCGGGTTTTGAGTCATAACTAAAAGACGACAAGATAATGTAAATAGAAATTTTGAATAAATTATGTTCAACTATTTTAAAGTTGAACGGGTCGAATATAATATCATGCCGGACGGCATGAGTAAACGCAAGCAGGATAATGGTAGCGTTAAAAGCAAAAGAATAATGAGCCCGGTAATGGGACATAATCAAATATGAATGCATGTAAACTGGATAATGGTGAGCATAAGAAACGACGCATAAATGACGTGAGAAGTCATAAAGTTGGAAAATTTGTTCGAAAGGAAACGAATGTAGCCTTAGACTACAGTCAAGGTCAAAGAAAATACCAAGGCGAAAATAAATGATTTTAAACAAAAACAGGATGCCTTGACGCCAAACATGTATTTTAAGAATGACATGAGTAAGGAATGATCTACGGGATCAACCTAACCTTTGGGGTTATAAACAATGGAAAGGTCTACGAGACTAAAACGACCCACGGGTCATGACTAGAAAGAAATAGATTATAAGGACCTCGCCTTAAAGAGGTGAAAGCCTAATAAAATAGCCCATATGGCTAAGTGATAAACCTACGGGTTAATTAGACAAAGCGAGGGAATCAGTTGAGAATCCTCGCATAAAACAAAGACGGCAAAAGAATAAATTTTGGACTGTCAATATCCCGGTATGGATAATTGACAAAAGTTAAAGAGAAGATGCTAAAATAGTAAGCATGAAAGATACAAGTCTTGACACTGATAGGCGCAAGACGATATATTCGAAAAGTGATATTTTCAAAAATGAAAGGTTGATATAAATTAAACATGATGTGACATGATCATGGTCAAGAAATGCAATGTGAAGTAGAATCACATTATAACCAAGCGAGCGGTAAAAAGTAACTGGACTAATAAGTCTAGTTAGTGAGACCGGTTAAGGTCATTTAAATAAATTTGGTTGCTTGTAAGCGGTGGATTCGGTATAACTGAACCGAATAAATGAATTTGAAAACAAAAGAAATTATTGCTAAAAGTGAAAGATTACACTAAAGACCTTTAAACGGGTCAAAGTAACGGATTCATAAAGAGCTCGATAATATATAAAAGCGATGGATATCGCTAAGTTAACTAAACTAGTAGAAATAACGAAATTATGTTATTTCAAGTTGCATTATATCGTATGAGGTACGTAGATGTTTTGTAACCAAAAAGATATTACCATATTTTTCTGGTAATACTAACAATTGGTTAAAGTATGAGTAAAGCTTAAAAGATTACTCAGGTCAAATGCATTGAGTTTAAAACTCGATGAACTGTGTAAGAAAGGTTTCGAGAACGAAACCTCTTTAAGGGGGGTAGACTTGTAACACCCCGAAAACGGGTTTGGTAATCAAACCACATTTATACTAAAAGACGGGTAATTTACCTTTAGTGGTAAAAGTAACCCGGTGAATATTAGGATTCTTAAATAAACAAGCATATTATTAAAATAAAAGTTAAATGAAAGTTTTCGAAGAAATAAAGTATATAGAAGGCCCGAGTTAACGAGACTTAAAATAAAACGGGTTATGACTTCCCGAACCCATTAAGTTAACTAGGAATGTTACTAGAAATATGTGGGTTATGGTCTACTTGATAACTAACCAAACTAGAGGGACCTAAGTTGCCAAAAAGGAGACTTGAATTATAAAAACTAAAAATCAAAACACAACACACACTTTGTGTGTGTGTGTGTGCGTACGCCCAGGAGCAAGAACAAGGGGCCCTAAACCCTAGTTCAACAAATTGATCAAATTGAAGCCCAAATCAAGAGTCGAATCAATGCATGAACGTAAATTCGAGACCACCTTAGCATGGGGATCGCAAGGTATGTTAAGTTTTGTGATTTGGTGATACTTTGAAATTTTGATCAACATTCATAAATAAAATTCTTGTATGAATGATGAAAGTTATGGTGAAATTGAGATGTGTATGAATCTAGGGACAAACCCTAGATGTGAATTTGGTGAAATAATGCCATAAACTAGAAATCTAATGAATAACCTTGTGGATGATAAGTGGGTTTTATGGTATTAGGATTAACACTTGAAAAGTGATGACTACTATGTAAAATTTGATGATATGATAAAAGCTCTTGATGTTGTTCATGTATACTAGACATAGAAGCTTGATTTTTTATGTTAAAGCTTGACTAAAGTGTTAGTCAAGAACTAGACAAAAGATGTATAAAAATCTTGCCCGTTAGGTGTTTGTTAAAATGCCTAAGTGAAATCGCACGTCTACTCGGTTGTAAGTAATACTTGATTAGATTAGGTGTCCGGAAGAATGCCTAATAACATGACGAAATGGGTTTCACTTATAGATGAAAACCCGTAGATTTTGTGAAATGAAGAAATATAGTGTCTTCAATAATCGAGAGCTAGACTAACTTAGTGTTAATAATAGCATGAACTCGAGTTCAAAGATTAGTTAGAACGGTGGCTTAAAATAACCCCTACCGGGTAATTATTGGAATGCTAAAACTAGTTGTCGAACTTGAATGTGCATTTTATATGCTAATGGGCGTTTGACTTTTAGTAGTCAAACCGACCATTAATAAGATCGAATGATAATTTTGATAGAAAAATACGTAAGATGGAATAGTTATGATTGACAATGACTAAATTAACCATCTTATGAAATATGATGATAGTTTGACGCCTAACAAGCTAGGTGGAAGCTTGTGGATGAAGCGGGTCAAACGGAGCAAGTACGGAAAGAAAAGCGTGGCATGGATGCAAGGTAAGTAAAGCTTACACTCTAATTATTTAATACCTAATGATTTTATAGGTTATGAATGATAAGTCTTATTTAAATTATGATGTTCCGACACAACAAGTGCGGTCCAGAACAAAAGACAATAGTCATAAACATGTTGAATGATGAAAAGGAGCTAATATGGTTAAATAGTCATGAAATGACTAAAAGATAACGAGTTTTTAATAATTACCTCGCATGGTAAACCAATGCAAATAATAAGGGTTAAATGGTACTTTAGTCACTTGTTGACAATAACCGTTAGTTTGGGAAAGATACGTCATAGCGTGGGTTATAATGGGTCAAAGGAATCAATTGACGATTTACAAGTAAAACGACTATACGGTGCAAACCGGAGTTAGTCGTATGGATATGATGGTAATAAATATCATCTCATAGAGTTTCATGTCCGTTAGACCAAACGGGTCAAAAGGTGAAATTATCACCCTTTGACAATATCGACTAATGGTTTGTTGAGCTATATGATTATAGGAATAAATATCAGATGGATATGTACATTGCTATTGCTTAGCGGCTACTAAGGCAAGGTATCGAAACGGGTCAATATATTGATACGAGTCAGGTATGTGTGTTTAAAATTGAAGTTAAGTGATTGGATTGGTCAAAGCTTCAATGAAGTCCTTTGTTGTAAAGGATGGAGCGAAGTTGACAAAAATGCCCTTGATAGGTATATCGGGTAAACGAGTTTAAAAGGTTGTTTAGAAACAAGACAATAGATTAAATAAATACTCGGAACAAGTATAGAAAGTGAAAGATGTAGATTCTTGGGTCGAATGACTTTATATGAGTCTTTGACGTAAAACGATAATCCGAGGGTTAAACCTAGGAACATATAGATATCCACATTAAATCCACCACACATATAGTTGTGGTGGGAGATTACTTGATAAGAAATGTAGGAATATGATGCTAGAAATGAAGGAAAGCGATTTTAAGCTTTAAAGCCCTTAAATACCCTTAATGGGTCAAAATAAGCACTTGAGCGTAAATGGGTTTTAATTAAGTAAGAAACCTGTGATTTATGATTAATACGATAGGATATATTAAAATTATGAATCTCATGAGTTTATAGATCAAATAAACATGTTTGTTTGATAAAAACACAAACGGGTCAAAATTCGGTAAAAAGGTAATGAGTCGAAGGCTTAGAAGTCTCAAAATTTATTATGTCGGGTGTTGGATTTTAACTCCATAAGATGGAGAATTAAATTACGGACGCGTAGGAAAAAGAATCGGGCAAAACGGATCAATAACGAAGAAGTTATGGCCGTTTCCGTAAAAACTGGATGTGCTGGGAATATGCAGGTCCCAGATACGAACCTGCTGGAAAATGGTCTCCCTCGCGCCACGCAAGGGAGCCTGTTGATTCTTTCGCGTGGCATGACGGAGTCAGTTTTTGAAAATTTGTTTTTTTTTCAATTATTTTGCCTCGCTAACTCGTTTAAACACGTTCTAAACTACGTATGACTAATTCAATTCATGTTTTATGAATTGTAGGTATAACATACAATACCGGAGGACGATCAAGCTCAACGAAGAACCGAACATGAAAAGGTTACAAGCTTCCACACATTGTTAATCGTTATTTTTAAACGACGGATTTAGTCACATTAGGTGGTGTACTTGTAAATTGTAAAAGTTTTAATAAATCAGTATTTTTCCAATGTACTTGTAATTATAATTACATGATTATGTTCGTAATTCTATACGAAATCCGCCTAAAAATAGTAAGGGTGTTACAGAAAGTTAACTATGGAGGCTGCTGTGAGTTTCCACGACCTCGTTATTGAACTCGCGTCCTCGTCCATGACCACGCCCTCTGCCACGGTCACTATTTTCATACCGACTTTCAGAACGAGGCGTGGGCTGGGCATTGCGGTTAGTGGTGGCGACAAGAGTGGTGCCAATGGCTTTTTACACGTGACGAGCTTGATTGGTTTTGTGAATTTCATCCACTCATAGCCTGGAACGGGTACCATAGAAGTTTGGTAAGCGCTTAGTTTGTTGAATATTGAGTGTGATACCTTCATATTGTTCCGGGAGGCTAGTTTGTATTTGGAGGACATGTTGTTCTTCAGTAATGGAGAACCAACATTTGTAAGTTGGTCAAAAATCAATTTCATCGCCTAACAATATAAAGACATTGAAGTAAATTACTCAAACCTAGTGTTGGTAAACTTGTTGTTGAGGTCAATGGTTCTGGTTGCACGATTGTCTTAAAATAGGTTACCAAGGGTTGTCCAAGCATGATAAGCAGAGGTGTCGGGTTTGAGGATGGTGTGCAAGAGATTTGTGGATATGGTGCCATATATCCACTGAAGTACTATGGAATCGAGTCATCTTGATTTCTAGTAGCAATGCATCGCGAACCTATATATATATCATCTGCTAATACACGGCCAATTAATGTTTGGATAAAAATCCTGTCCGCCATCATTCCATTTCGAGGACTTACAGAAATACCGCGAACGGTGCCACAATCTGTTCGACGTACAACAATGTGTTGCACTACTTCAACAAGTCTGCGCGTGAGATATCCTGCATCTGATGTTCGGATAGCGGTGGTTTCAATCGACAATTCATCCATCTCTTTGTCCTATTCGAGGATGATACGATAGGAGAATATTTGGGTTTTAGATGATATAAATCTGAAAAGTTTTTCAATAGATCTTGATGAGTTCCGACCATGTGGTGTAATGGCCTAATTCGATGTCCAGAGTAATAGGGATGAAGGTTTTTATGTTCGATACAATAAATGCGAGATGTATAAGGGAAGCCATGGAGGTGAGTAAGGAATAAGAGTATTACATAGCAGGGAGGTAGGGAAGGAGGAAAGCCCACATTTAGGGTAGGACCGGCAAACTTGATACCATGAGAGAGAGTATTTTGACAACATTAAAAAAAATTACAACATCAAATAATTCATTTCTCCTTCAAAATTACTTTTATTAGATTTTGTACAAATGTGTAAATTTGTTAAATTTGCGCATGTGTAAATGGCAAACTTACACATGTGTAAATGGCAATCTTACACATGTGTAAACTTTCATTGTTTACGAATTCACGTAAATTTAAACGTGTAAATAAATTTCTAACATTGTATTCGAATAATAATGATAAGTATTAAAAAAAATTTGAATTCCAATTGTTTTTTATCAAGTTCTTGCAACATTGTATTCGAATAATAATGATAAGTATAAAAAAATTGAATTCAAATTTTTTATCAAGTTCTCACAGTTTTTTCATTTGTTCTTACGGTTCTCACAATATTTAGCGTTCTCCTTTAAACCTTCTTATATATATATATTCATAGGGATGGGTTATCTTGAGAACGCTAAATATATATAGGGGAGGGTTATCTTAAGAATGCAAAATATTGCGAGAACCGTGAGAAAGAATTGAAAACCAATCAAAATCATTTTTAATACAAACCTTGTTATAATTAAAATACAACATTAAAAAAATTTTACTCTTAAGATAATCCATCTCTACTTTCAAAATCACTCGTAAATTTTTTTACACATGTGTAAATACAACAAAGGTGATGCTATAATGTACATACAATGGTGGGAAAATTGGTTTTTAATAAACCAACCTTTGCCCCATTGATAAATAATAATCTTACATACGTAATTGGTATACAATAATCCTACCTATCAACATGTTGGTACTCAATGAACTTCCGTTAATTTTTTTAACTGAAGTTAGTTTTTAAGTTTTATTTATTACACAAACAGTCCATGTACTTATAATTTACTAGTTTTAACTATTTTGTAAAACAAAAAAACTTCAAGGGCCATGTAATTAAATTTTATAAAATAGTTAAAACTAGTAAATTACAACTACAGGGACTGTTTATGTAATAAATAAGACTTAAAAACTAACTTCAGTTAAAAAAAATTAACGAAAGTTCATTGAGTACCAACATGTTGATAGGTAGGATTATTGTATACCAATTACGTATGTAGGATTATTATTTACCAATGGGGCAAAGGTTGGTTTATTAAAAACCAATTTTCCTACAAAGGTGATTTATTAGTGGATACTTGTCCGTCTTGAATTGTGGAGTGGCCTGAAATTTCCCAGTTTATGCATATCCTCTCACAACAAAAAATCTCCCCTGATGACGACTCATGGGGATGGAAGGAAGGTCATAATGGCAGTTTGAAGGCAGTCCGGTTTGAGTTAGAACAAGCCAAAGGTAACGTTTACGCCAATTATTCATTTGTTTGGAATCATGGGGTCCCCCTGAAGATACCTATTCATTTAGCGTGCTATAGACGACAAAAACCCAACCAAGAAGACCCTTCTTTGTAGCGGTATGAACTTGCCAGACTACTCTTCTCTATGTGAACCCCTTATGTCAAGGACGCTGATCACGTTTTGGTGAGTTGCCCGTTTGCGACTTCAGTTTCAGGGGAAGTGTGTAGGTAGATTAAAGTTGCTAAACCGACTATGGTAAATGGTCAAAACGATTATTCAACACGCTGAGGAGTGGAGCTTGAACAATACAACAATCTCTATTTTCTATGCTACTATATGGAGCCTATGGATCATCCGGAACGACAAGTTATTTAATGGCAGGCCAAGCTTGGTTACTAAAACCATTGAAGACATTAAAGAGATGAAATACCTGTGGTTATCTAATCGCACCAAGATTATAATTTGGGAATGGATCTGGTGGTCTGACTTTATCCCAAGTGATCAAACTTTTAGTGTTTTTGTTGGTTATTGTTTAGTTTATTTGCAGCCGTCTTTGGGGTTGTGTTTTTATTTCTATGTTGATCTTGTTTCGATGGGCACTTCTCAATTTCTTGCCAGATTGGTCAACTTGTTTTTATATAGTAATAAAAGTCTTATTCGTCACACATTATTCATTTTTTTAAAATATATATACAGTTTTGTTTAATAAAATTTAAATATTCGAACACTTGAGTATTCACGGGTGATCACCTAGTGTGTGTGTGTGTATATATATATATATATATATATGAGGAAGTGTAGGATACAAATGCCCTTATCCTACATTACATACGTGAGTTCATTGGCCGTACACGTGTCCTGATTCGTTTTTCTCTCATAAGGTTAAATCAGACAATTCATTCAATCAGCTGAGGGTAAATTAGTCTATTCATTCAATCATCGAGAAGTTCGTTACACTACTATCTCGGTAATTATGATTCGAATCAGTTTCAAATTTTTCATAATTCTCAAATTGCAGTTTTTGTTCTTCTGCGTTAGGGTTTGATTCAATTGTTTTTTCAATGGATCCACAGAGCAGCACCAGACGAAACACAGATGTTGAGTTTGAAGACGCTCGATCGGTCGGTGATCAGGTTCAATTATCTGCGTATCAGAGAGTTACGATTGACGATGTTGTAAATCCTGAATCTGCAAATCCAAATCCAAATCCAAATGCAAATACAAGTGGTGTAAATGAGTGTTCGAATGGTAATTATGTTAATTCAGATCTTTAAATTGTTCGTAGATGTGTTTTGTTTAATCGTAGTAATGATTTTGCATTATTATAACTGATTTGAAGGCTTTGAATGTTCATTTAGAGGATAATTGATATGAAAGCAAATTGTATAAGTTCGTATGTGTTGGTTCTGTGAATTCGCATGTGATGTTTATTTCTAAATGCTGATTTCGCATGTTATGATATCATAAATCGCATGTGTAAAACATATTTATCAAAATGAACATTTTCGCATGTTATGAGTCCAACAATTCGCACGTTTAATTATTCTTATGATGAAATTATGGAGTTTTTAATATATCGCATGTTACGAGTCCTATAAATCGCATGTGTTTCTTTTTTTTTTTTTTTTTGATTTATGTAGATGAAAGGCTTTATATTCAGGAGGTTGAACCATCAGCTACACCTGTGGTTGGAATGCAATTTACCTCTATTGAACAAGCATACGTATTTTACCAAACATATGATAAGTTAGCTGGTTTTTCTACTCGGAAAGGTGGTAAAGTACACAGTGATGGTATAACCAAAACTAAGTATTTTGTTTGTTCTAAAGAGGGACATAAGCCATTGTTTATTGATGATGTTTATTCAAAGTCAAAATAGCCATTCAAATCAAGGAATAGGGGGACCATTAGAACTGGGTGCAAAGCTCAACTTATGATTTGCTCGGTGGATGGTAGATCATATACAGTCAAGAAATTCGTTGATGGCCATAATCATAAGTTTATATGTCAACACGATATTCATATGCTGCCAGCGTACAGGCAATTGTCAGATGTCCAGGAGGAGATGATATGGGAACTAGGAACTCTAAACCTTGGCCCTATCAAAGCTTTTCATATAATGAGGAAACGTTACGGTGGTTTCGAGAATGTTGGCACCACAGTCGATGATTGCAAAAACTTTAAGAATCGAATTAACAGCTATATAGGAGAATATAACGTTGACATGGTGATCAATAGGTTGACCGACAAAAAACAATATTTACTTGATTTTTCGTTTGAATATTCTTTTGATGAGGAGAAACGGTTAACTGGTTTGTTCTGGGCCGATGGGTTATGCAAGCGTAACTTTATGGAGTTTGGGGATGTGATATCGTTCGATGCAACTTTCAAGACAAACAAGTAAGTTTTACATAAATGGTTTTTAATATTTTTCGCATGTTATATTATTTTGTAAACTTGCAATATCGCATGTTAATATTCATTGAAGATTAGGTGTTGAATATATCGCTTGTTTTATTGTCTATTTCGCATGTTACAATGTGTACTTCGCACGTTACTAAATTTTCAATTTTATTGAATTTCAGGTACAAGATGGTGTTTGTTTCATTCACTAGGATTGACAACCATTGTCGAAATGTAACCCTTGGAGCTGGGTTGTTGGCATCGGAGAGCATTGACTCTTTTAAATGGCTTCTAAATTCATTCGTAAAACCATTTGGACGGCAGCCAAAGGTTGTAGTGACGGACCAAGACCCTGCGATGAAACAGGCAATCGAGGATGTTTTTACTACCAGCAGACACAAATTGTGCATGTGGCACATAATGAAAAAAGTGGCAGATAAGGTATAGCATGCTATATTGTCTTTCGTTAACGTTTTTTTTATAATATAGATTCGTTATAGGCTGATATGAAAACCATTTATCGGTATAGGTTGGACACGAGTTGTGCAATAATGATGACTTTAAAAGGAAGATGTGCGATATTATATGGACTGATTCCATTAAGCCAGAAGAATTTGAGAGACATTTGAAGTTGGTAATGATTGAGTACGGTCTCACACAAAATAAATGGATTGATGATATGTTTACGATGAGATCCATGTGGATTCTGGCTTTTTACCGGCATGAGCCCATATCTGGACTTATGCGAACAACTTCGAGATCAGAGAGCGAGAATCAATTTTTTTGCCAGGTGGCAAATTCACAACTCACTCTTGTAGAGTTTATGAATCATTTTGACGGTGCAATGGATGTCCAAAGGTTCAATCACAGAAAGAATGATCATATTTCAAGATATAATGAGCCTGATGATTGGAGCAAAACTACTTTGGACAAAGATGCTGCTAAGATATACACCAGGTCTATATTCTTTGATCAGCAAACAGAGATATATGGAACTATTACCGAATGTTTGCCGATGGACACCAAAATCGAGGGTCCACAGATAAGGATATCGTTGAAAGACTTTAAAGCTCACGGAGATGGGTTATTAGAGGTAATACATCATATATATTTAAAACATGCGATTTTGAAAACCCCACATGCGAATTTCATACAGAACATGATTTTACAATATGCGATTTTGATGAACGCATGCGATTTTAAATTAATTCAATAAAATGATTTTTTAGACATGCGAAATTGTTCATGTACACATGCAATTTTAATTTTTAATTTTTTTTCTTTTTTGTTTTCTGTAGGTGTGTTTCAAGAATCTTGAAAATGATGTAACTGCACAATGTAGTTGTTTGCGTTTTGAACAGTATGGGCTGCTATGTAAACACATCTATTTTCTTTTCAAGATGTTTGGTGTTAAAGAAATACCAAACAAATATGTTATGAAGAGATGGACAAAGGATGTATTTCCGAATGAATTAAACACCACATTCGATGTAAAGGTGAATGCTAAGGATGAGCAATACAAGGCAAAACAGATTGCTCGTGAAATCATCTACACAGGGGAGTATTTGGTTAGCAATTCCGACCTTGATCAACTTGTTTTAGTCAGGGATCAAATGAAGCAGATTGAAGAAAAAGTTGATCAGAGTCTGAAGGGGTAAGGTCCCAAAAACCTTATGACAAGTACTTGGGACCATACCACAACTTGGTCAAATAAGCCCTTCTGACCTTGCGCGGCCGCGCAACTGGTCCTACAAAAAGGCTTAAGAAACAGGCAACAGCCAACACTTGCGCGCCAAAAAGAAATCATAAATCCTTGCGCGTCCTTCCACAAAGCAAAGGATAGAAATCCTACATTAAACACTTCCGTTTGATGTCCAGACTTGGATATTATTTACCCAGACTTGGGATTTATTTATCTGATTCCACACGATAAGGAGTCACACCAGATTACAACAGTAATCTTCTAGAAAGAATTCGATCGTGCACCACTAGGACGGTTATAACCGTCTGGACACGTGTCAACATCTCAGGCTTCCCTGAAATCACAACGATGGCATGCAATTGGAGAGTAATCTCCACTTGATCACTTTCCACATGGCAAACCCCCAGCCATAGATCAAATCAGCGATGCGTGTGCACTCACATCGGATCGAGGAGCTTAACGGAAGGAAACGTAACCAATTACGGGGTTAGCATCTTCCGTTAACTTTTCATTAACGGGTTTTCCCACCCAAGAGGCTCCCGACTATAAATATGAGAAACAACCCAGGTATGAATTCAAGTTACACACACTTCTCAAATACATCTTCTTCTTCATAACCCATACTTATTCTCATACCGAGTCGGGTCAAGGAGAGAACCCCTTTCTCCCCTTGGCGAGGCTAACGGTGCTTCTTTTTTGCAGAGTTATCAGAGAAGGAGATTAGTGGCAATCGAATCAAATGAGAGGAAGCCCACCTTTTTATGCGGATTCAAACCCCCTAGATATTTCGGTTCCGACCATTTATCTAGTGTTTCTTCATTGGCGCCCACCGATTCCTCTGTCTTATCAGTTTTTCATCTCGTTTCGATTTAGTTCTTTTCATTCTCTGTTTTAACATGGCAGAAAATTCATCATCTCATCGGCAATCCGGTCCTAGGCCGAATGTCGGAAACAATTTTCAAGTAGAAGGAATCCCAGAGGATGCCTTGGATGACAACGAGGTTCAGTCCAATTGAGCAAACGACCCCGACACTCCAGGAGCGTTACCAGTAAACCCTGCTCAATCAATTCTGCCACCAGGAGAAACTCCAATTTCCTGGTACGTCATGTCTCAAGGGGCACTAAACGCAGTATACACACAGCTGTGTGCACAAACTGCTCCCATGACTCAATCACGGAGACCAGGATCTCGTGCTCACGCTTCTTAAAGGGAGAATTCAACTTATGAGAATACAGAAGTTTACTCCAGATCTGCTTCGAAACATGAATACACTCAATCAGGAAGTCATCAGAGAGAGCATCGAAGACAATCAGTTCACGATAGGTTGGGTTCCCAACGGAATACCCACACTGATGAGTCTGATCCAACATACCGTTTAAGTGCAAATACCAGTGTGTTCAATCGATTGCAGCCAAATTACAACAAATGCAGGCCTAGTGCGGTTTATAACCCTGAGGCAGAACACAACTATGATTTGATTTACCGCCCTGCGGAAGCAGCGGAAAATTCAAAGTTTATCATGGAGATAGCTCTCGCACCACTTAAGAAAGCTAAATTACCATCGAACGTGGGAAAATTCAACGGGTTGACAGACCCAGATGATCATTTAAGAGTGTTTACAAGCGCAGGTTTGGTTGGGGGATGGACCCTCCCGCTACGGTGCCATCTGTTCGTACAGACCCTGACCGGCCCAGCGCGAATCTGGTTCGATAACTTACCAATCGGACAGATCGAATCTTGGAAAGACCTGCACGAAAAGTTTTTGACACATTTTAGCCAACAACGGCATTCTATTCGCGATACATCCGACGTCATGAACATTTGGCACCGTGATAACGAAAATCTGGAGGATTTCATCACCAGATACAATAAAGAGGTATTGGAGATTGGCGGAGTTCATGAGCAACTAATCCGCGCTCAATTCAAGTACGCGGTTAGATGTGATGACATGATTAAGGTCTTATCCGGAACAGAGGGCCTTCCAAAAAGTTGGGAGAGGATAATGGCGGCGGCCAAGGTTTATGCGCAAACTGAAAAGAACCTTACCACAAATAGGCCACCACCACCACATAATAGGCCCGCGGACTTAAGCTCAACCGGCGAAAGAAGATTTAAGAAATCATGGCGTGAGTCTGGATCAGGGAGTCGTTCGTCTGAAGATGCTCGCGCAACGATCAACAAACTCTCCGCGCAGAGGGAGAACAAACAGGAGAATAGGGAGAGGCAGTGGACTCCCCTAATAAAGACCCCGCTGGAAGTTTTGAGTACTGAAGACTACCAATTCAAACCTCCGATCCCCATGAAAAATAAACGTGGACAAGACCCGGCACAATACTGCGAGTATCACAAAGACAACGGGCATACCACTAACAACTGCATCTCTCTGCACACAGAAATAGAAAAAGCCCTCAAAAGCGGCGAACTCACACATTTACTCCAAAATGTGCGCAAAGAGATAAAGCAGATCACTCGGGGAGAGGAAGGCCCAAGCAAAACGGCAAAAACTTAAGAAGACAACTCTATGAATTTCCCGCAGGAAAACACGATCTATCAAGCGAAGCGGAAATATTAGAGAGTAAGTTAAGTTTCATATAATTATATTAGCAAACTTTGTAAAAAGCCTCTGTGCTCTATCCCTAAATAAAAAAAGCAAAGTTTCTATTATTCATGTGTTTATTTTTACAAAATGCATGCAATTTCTTTTAGTAAGCGCAAAAACATTATGGTAGTCATAAAAAAAAGCCTCATGAACGGTCAGTGATCACGTCACAAATGACCATAAGTTCACATATGAGCTTTATACCAACATTCATTCGCCTTACTCAACCAAAGTAATTGTACTCATGCAAGATATTGTAAAATTAAAAAACCATGACATATTGTTTTCAACGTACAAATACGCTCCCAAAAGCTATCAAACACGGCAGTGTTTTAGCTACTTGCGCAGCAGCGCACCAACAAAAGGGATACACATCCCAAAAAACAACAACAAATTGTTCAAAACAATTTCAGAAACAAACCTACGCTAAATCTTCACCCTCATCCGGAATGATTTCTTTTAATTGCGCCATGTGATCGTCAGATTGCAGCGCAACATTTATAAGATCCATCACTGGAAGTTGTAAGTTATTGAATTCTGTCTTTAAAGCTAGAAGCTCAGCGCTGGTGTTTACACCATAAGTGGCAGACCTGCTACTATCCCAATCAACTTTCAATGCGCTATTCACATGACGAGAACACTCAGCATAGCCTTGAGAGTACCCATCATTTCGTGCAGCAATCACCAAACGCGCAACCGTCTTATCAAGCTCTTCAGAATTCAGCACCGATTCAGCAACCTATGGAAAATAAAGGCAGAAATAAAAAAAAAGAGAAGAGCAATAACATTTTCAAAGAAATAAGAGAAGGAAACTTACACAAGCAATACCGCGGTCTTTTAACCAGGCCATGTCTTTCTTCAAAGGTTCAAGCTCACTTTCCGCTGTAGCTCGCGCTGTTTCTGAATTTTCCAGCTTCTCTTCAACTTCGGTCAAACGGCGCGAGATATCAGTCTTCTCGGAAAGCGCAAGCTCCAGATCCTTCTTAAGTTGTTCCTGGTCAGAAAGTAAAGCAGTAAGTTCTTCTAACTCTTTATCTCTAAGAACAAGAATGGCGCAAGCTTGTACCTCTCGTTGCTCACTGCGCTCCCTATGAGAACGCGCCTCTTCCAGCGCAGCTTCCGCCTCAGCTTTCTCTTTTTTCAACTTCTCTATCTCCGCATCCTGCTTCTTTAATCTTTCAACCTCAGCCTTGAGGTTATTAATAACATTGCGAAGATTCATCTTCTCTGCATTATCTTTCTCACAAATTCTCTTCCAATTTTTGCGTTCTTCAGCAAGAAGGGTGGCTTCAGCTTCCGCCTTTCTTTTCCAACCCACAACTGACCATTCCTCAGTTTTACGGTCAGCTTCAAATTTAGCTTGATCAGCTTCCAACCGAGCCTTCATCTGGGCAAATCGGTTTTCATCATCAGCAAGTTTCTTCTTTGATGTCTTAAAAGAATCCCACTCTTTATGCATACTATGCCACTCGCGCACTATGCGATAAGTGGTCGAAGAATGGGAAGCAATTTCTTCAAGATAGGAATGATAAGTTTGCTCGTGCTGACGACTCTCTTGGAACTTAATTTCCCCCGGTGGAAATATTCCTTGCAACCAATCCCGACATACGCGCCAATCTGAAAAAGTGTCACCTTTCTTCAAATTCCAGACAGGGGCATGTGGCTCGGAAGCATTTTTCTCTGTATAAGTTCGGTAATAATAATCCCCCGGAGTTTCTTCTGGGCGGATTGGGGAAGCATCGCCAGTTCCAGAAAATGAACCTTGTTCCTCATAAATAACCTTCTCAATACGCTCAGGCTTTGCATCAGAGGGTTTAGGAGAAGAAGTTGATGCATGAATTTCGTCAGCAATTTTCTCTTTCTCGGGTACAGCGGTCTCAGGAGTTCGTGGATTACCGACACCATCCACAACTCCTGGATCAACAACCTTTTCAGCTTCTACAGCAACGTCAACAGGCTTATCAGCCTCTACAACTTTCTCTGTACCATCCTCAGGAACCTCGGCAGTCTTCAATTGGTCAGCAATAGGAGCACGAGGAGGAGAAGATGGAAGCTTTTCATTAACCACAGGTGGCGGTTCTGTGGGAACTGGAGAAACGGGAACTTCTGGAAAAAGGAAAACCGTAAATATTCAATGCGCATTAAAGGAAAAAATAAAAGATACACTTACCTGGAGCAGACTCCGGAATAAAAGCATCAAGATTACCCTTCCTGGTAATTTTCTTTCTCTGGATTTTCTTTAAAGGCTGACCCTCGGCCTCCGCATCAGTCTGTTTCCTTTTGCCTGCCCCCCTGTGCACCAGATGCTCAGGACTGGATTCCAAATCAATTGGATCCTCTGGGTTGGATGGAGGAATGTCAGCAGAATCCCTTGGTTCTGGTTTAGGTCGCCTAATCGTAACTGCAGGCGTAAGACCCTCCAAAGAATCAGAAACCACCACATATTCACACCAGTTGTCAGAAGAATGGCGCATACCTTTCTTCTCTCCAACATTCTTAGCTTTAAAAGAATGAGTCTTCTCAGCATCACTCTTTCTCGGCGCAACATTACTAGTTGTCGCGCGTTTTTTCTTCTCAGGGCCTATGCCCAAATTTGACAACTCACCTATAAAAGCGCAAAGAACAATTCACTCAGACGCGCAATGGTAAGTAAACAACAAGCAGTATGCACAATCTTACCTATACCAGCAGCAGGCTGTGCAGACAAATCCGCATCCCGCGGAAGAGCAAAATTCCTCACAATACGATGGTACCAAAGCTCTTCATCAGTCTTCTTCTTAATGGTACCCATCCTTCCGCCTTCTCTCTTATATGCAACAACATACAATGAAACAACTGCAAAAGAAGGGAAGCATGTTCAAAAAAAAGGGGGGGGGGAGAAGGATAAAGGTAAAAAGGGGAAAACCCAATCATACCATGACCTTCCTCCGTGTACACCAGTTTGTCGTCCCGGTCCATCTTCCAGTTTAAACTCATACTAGCTCCGACAAGGGCTTTCTCCGGCAGAGCAATGTTAGGAATTTCCTTCAAATCTTGGTACCAATTCTCGTCAGACGGGGTCCGAAGCGTTTCAACGGGAACATCTTCCTTTCCCCTCAAAACCATCCTCACCGGAATCACTCCGGCCTTGATAAAGAAAAATTTATGCTTCCAATCGTGAAAAGATTTCGGAGGATGTTGTAAAATCTTCTTTGCGGATGCCCTCTGAACGAATGAATAAAACCCCTGGGTACAATGCATTTGATGGAAAACCCTAAATCGGGGAACAGTCGGCTCAATATGCATAGTCCGACAAGCAAACTCAAAATGACGAACCCTAACCATGCCAATTGGGTGCAGTTGAGATAGATGAATCTTGTAAAAACCAAGAATTTCAAGAAAGAACTTTGTTGCAGGCAAGCGAAAATTGCCTTCACAAAAGAAATCCCAAAACAGAGTAATATACCCAGCCGGAGCATCTGCTGCTATTTGACCCTCCTCAGGGTACCGGGCATCCCAGGTCTCCGGGAATCTAAGGTTCTGAACCAGGCCGTCAAAAGTTTCCCTAGGCCATTTCAGTGGTGGAAGTTCAGCAGACATTTCCTCTGATAAATCTTCGTGATATTCTCCAGTTGACATAAGAAGAAGAAGAAGAAGAAGGATTGGCAATTTCTTTCTCAGACAATTAAAGAAGAAAGGAAGGGGAAAAGTTTTCAACAAACGCAATGATTAAAATCAGGCAACTCAAGCAAACTTATATACTCACCGCCATAAATAAGCCTCGGTAACTGCCATAGCACCTTTTTCGGGTATCACGATTATCCAAGCAACAGGGGTATGTGAAAAGCAACACAAACGCGATCTCATTCGCGCGTGTAAAACACGAACAGTAAGGTGTAACTGACAGTGACAGCCTGTCAGACAGTCCTTACTGTACCATCCATTAAAGTCAAAGATTTTCAAAATCTTCTCATAGAAGATTCCTCATTTTCGCGCCCAAAAGCATTCTCCTCTCTCATAAGTCCAGTGTTCCACTTACTAACATAAGAGCAACACTAGAATGGGGGGACTTGAAGGGGTAAGGTCCCAAAAACCTTATGACAAGTACTTGGGACCATACCACAACTTGGTCAAATAAGCCCTTCTGACCTTGCACGGCCGCGCAACTGGTCCTACAAAAAAGGCTTAAGAAACAGGCAACATCAAACACTTGCGTGCCAAAAAGAAATCATAAATCCTTGCGCGTCCTTCCACAAAGCAAAGGATAGAAATCCTACATTAAACACTTCTGCTTGATGTCCAGACTTGGATATTATTTACCCAGACTTGGGATTTATTTATCTGATTCCACACGATAAGGAGTCACACCAGATTACAGCAGTAATCTTCTAGAAAGAATTCGATCGTGCACCACTAGGACGGTTATAATCGTCTGGACACGTGTCAACACCTCAGGCTTCCCTGAAATCACAACGATGGCATGCAATTGGAGAGTAATCTCCACTTGATCACTTTCCACGTGGCAAACCCCCAGCCATAGATCAAATCAGCGATCTGTGTGCACTCACATCGGATCGAGGAGCTTAACGGAAGGAAACGTAACCAATTACGGGGTTAGCATCTTCCGTTAACTTTTCATTAACGGGTTTTCCCGCCCAAGAGGCTCCCGGCTATAAATATGAGAAACAACCCAGGTATGAATTCAAGTTACACACACTTCTCAATACATCTTCTTCTTCATAACCCATACTTATTCTCACACCGGAGTCGGGTCAATGAGAGAACCCCTTTCTCCCCTTGGCGAGGCTAACGGTGCTTCTTTTTTGCAGAGTTATCAGAGAAGGAGATTAGTGGCAATCGAATCAAACGAGAGGAAACCCACCTTTTTATGCGGATTAAAACCCCCTAGATATTTTGGTTCCGACCATTTATCTAGTGTTTCTTCAGAGTCGTATAACCAAGCAGCTTGATCCAAAGTTTGACTGGTTTTCAAAGTTGGTTGGTTATCAACAACCAGTAACTAATGCACCTCCTACTGTCCGTGTGCCCGCTGGTATAAGAAACAAATGTCGTGGCTCGCATAAAAGGATTAAATAGAAGAAGGAACAAATGATCAGCCGCAAAAAAAAGGTCAAGGACATGTAGTGTATGCAACTAAAAACGTCATGATATTCAGACTTGCGAGATAATGAAAGGCAAACAACAAAAGAAGATGAAGCGAGTCCAGATTGAAAAAGATCCCAGGCACAAAGCCAAAGAGGTCGAAGACGATGAAGAGGAAGATGAGTTCGAAGATTACAGTGGAGGGAGTGATGATGGCAGTGAAGAAGATGAGTGGGAAGAGGTTTCAGATGACGAAGATTGAATTTTATAATTGTACATGCGATTTTACACGAGAAACATGCGATTTTAATACAGATGATTTTTTATTATACGAACATGCGATTTAGTATGTAAACATGCAATTTATATGCATCAGTTTAAAAGTAGTTTAACTTGCGATTTTATTGTGTTTTTCATTTTATGACATGCGACACTTAGTTATCATTCATTCATGCGATTAATATAATAAGTAAGCATAAGATGTTTTAAAATATGTACACAAAGCATAAATATGAAGTATTTGTTTAACACAACAAAAGGCAATAAAAAGATGAAGAGAAACCTAGTTCCTTGAAGCAGCAAAGATTTTTTTCATGTTCATCCGAGCTATACTCCATCTTCTCTTTCACTATCTTTAGAGCATCTTTCAGGAAAGAGAAGGCTAAGTCATCAGCTCGAGACTGTTCCTTTATGTGATCCAATGCTGCATCTCTGAAGCTTGATGGTTGTTCTTCAAGTAGTTTCTCCCACATCCCTTGATTTTTCTTGATTTCTGTAAGAATCTTCCCCTGCACATCAAGAATCAAGTGAGAAGAGTTGACATCGGTGCTTATTTCTGTCAACGTGCGAGTTGACAATAGTTCCTTTATTGCAATGTTTTTTATTTGTTCTGAATCTTCAGATGACATTTTTGTGTGTTTTTTTTGTGTGTGTTTGTGATCGGTGTCTTAATATGGAAGGTTTGTTATCCTTGGGTATTTTATATTAAAATAGTAAATTTATTATGTAGGTAGGGTGGTAAGTTCAGTAGTATTTATGTGAAAATTAATCATTACAAGTCACATTACAGTCACATCGGTATTAAATTCATTTTTTAATATAAAAAGTAAATTTATATTTATTTTAATTATCAATTCATAATTTTTTATTTTTGCATTTCAATGAACGTGTACAACGTTACATGAAATCAACTACATCATATTTTTTAAATCGCATGCGATTCGATAAAGGATTCGCACACTATAACAAACCACAAACAATATCACCTTTATTTAGAATCGCATGTGTCTAAAACAAGAATTCGCACACTATAAGAAATCTCAAACATTATTACCTTTTTTAAAATCGCATGTGTATAAAACAAGAATTCGCACACTATAAGAAATCTCAAACATTATTACCTTTTTTTTAAAATCGCATGTGTATAAAACAAGAATTCGCACACTACAACAAACCTCAAACAATATCACCTTTTTTTAAAATCGCACGTGTCTACAACAAGAACTCGCACATTATAAAAAACACAACCTTTCTTTTTGTTTTTCAATTGTTTTTCGCAGGTTCAATATGTATTTCGCATATTATAATGTTCATCCTTCATCATCTTATTATATAGATGGTCGATCGATGCTGTTACAGTTCAGAACTTCCAAAATCAGCAGATATGAAATCGCAAAAGGGAGAAGGAGGTTTTTGAATAAGAATCTTACGTTGTTGTATTTGATTTAGGGTTCGATTTTTTATTAATGGTTGGATTTTTTAATACGATTTTTGAATATAAGATTCCAATCTCCGTCAATTACAGATATTAAGATATCGTAATGACAATTTTAACCTTTTTTTAAGATTTGAATACATTAATATGATTAATTTAATGATTTAAATTGGTTTGATGGATTGAAGATCCTACGACTGAGAATATATCGTACGTAATGTAGGATAAGTGGTATTGTACGTTAACCGGCCTCTATATATATAGGGATGGGTTAAAATGAGAATCACCTTGAGTTGTGAGAACCGTGAGAACTAGCCCATCCAAAAGGTTATAGCGAATTTTTTTTCTCAAAAGTCATAAAAAGATCACTTGTTTCAGCCCAACAAAATTAAAAACAAATGTGCATACCCACATTTACATGAAGCGTAAAAAATATTTATCTTCGTACGAAATTTACACCAGCGCGTAAAAAAATTGTATCAGTCAAAACTACCGAGTCGACAATAAATGAGAACCATCACGAGTTGTGAGAACCGTAAGAACTTTTTGACTGCTGCAAGTTTTTTTTACGCGTTGGTGTAAATTTCGTACGAAGATAAATATTTTTTTACGCCTCATGTAAATGTGGGTATGCGGCATTTTTTTTTAAATTGCTGAAACAAGTGATTTTTTTATGACTCTTGAGAAAAAAAATTTCGGAAAAACCTTTTGGATAGCCTAGTTCTCACGGTTCTCACAACTCAAGGTGGTTCTCATTTTAACCCATCCCTATATATATATATATATATAGAGAGAGAGAGACAGGTTAACGTATAATGGCTTTTATCGTACAAAATGTACATGATCATCCCAGCCGTACGATCTGGTGCGAATTCACTCTTGAACATGCGATTTTGCTGAAAAAACGCGAAATTACTTTATATACCAACTTGCGATTTCAACATATTTACGAATATGCGAAATTGCTACAAAAAACCAACATGTGATTTCCAACATGCTTTTTTATAACATGCGATTTCACAATCGCGTACGATAAGCCCCATTATACGTTACACTTTCTATATATCCATATATATATATATATATATATAGAGAGAGAGAGAGAGGGAGAGAGAGAGAGATTGTATAGTTTTGCTTAACGTACGCAGTGAAAATATAACATGCGTGATTAGGGTTTTTACCTCATGCATGATTTCGGATTTTGTACATGCGTGATTATGTTCATGCGTGATTAGGTTTTTTGAGTTTTATAACGTGCGTAATTTCATATCGTGCACATCGAACGTTAAGGAATATTGTACGTTAACCCACCCTTATATATATAGGATAGTTATGTTGAGAACGCTAAATATGGCAAAAACCATAGGAACAAAAATAATTTTAAATTTGTTTAAGCAGATATACAAGCTGATGAGTTCGTGGTTTTAATTTGTTAATTGTTCTTAGTCTCTGTAACTGATAAAGAGTGTAATAGTGTCATGCTTGTAGTAGATGTATGCTTTGTTCTTGCAGATCTAAGTAAAAATAGACTATTTATGTGTGGTGCAAATATAAATTTGTTTTTAATCTTTAAATTTTGGTCGATTATATATGTATATATATCTTTATATATGTATGTATATATATGTTTTGGATAGTTCACTGATGTTAGTTATAGGTTTGTTGCTAGATATCTTCGAATGAATAATGGACAATAATGAAAAACGAAAAATAAAGAACTTAGTAAAGATGCAGAAAATGGAAAAAAGAATAACTAGCGAAAGGTAAATAAAATTAGAAAAAAATGTCGAAAATACAAAATCTAGTAAAAATGGATAAAGATGTCATTATAAAATTTACCTTTTATAAAATAAATCAAAATGGGTAAATTTGCAATTTTATTAGTAAAGTGAGGGGAGATATGCAATTTTAATTTTGAATTAGGTAAATATGCAATTTAAAAGTTGACTTTTAATTGCACATTTACCCAAGCTCAAATTATAATTGCATATGTCCCCTTGTTTAATAAAATGACTAATTTATCCCTTTCAAAAATAAAAGATCCATTTAAAACCTTATCAGTTATTACCTATTACCTGGGAGTTCGAGCTTCAAAATACCGGAGATTTCTTTAGTCGGGCGTGATTCCTTTAAGTTAGCGGCCGGCGATACCTGTATTGATTCTTTTTGTTCAGATCTGTTTGATGAAGCGATCAAATGAGTTTTTAATACAGTTGAGTTGGTTGTTTGAACTTATATGTTGTTAAATTCACTTGATTTTGATTTAATAATTGTTTTTCATTGACTGTTTAAGCAGATATACAAGCTGATGAGTTCATGGTTTTAATTTGTTAATTGTTCTTAGTCTTTGTATCTGATAAAGAGTATAATAGTGTCATGTTTGTAGTAGATGTAGGCTTTGTTCTTGCAGATCTAAGTAAAAATAGACTATTTATCTGTGGTGCAACTATAGATTTGTTTTTAATCTTTAAATTTTGGTCGATTATATATGTATTTATATCTTTATATATGTGTGCATATATATATATAGTAGGAGTTGGGTAGAAAGTGTATTTTTCCTAGAAAGTCTAGGAAGCAATGAGAATTGGACATGTGGCATTGAGTTATTTTAACTAGAAGGGCAATTATGTAATGTCACATTTTAATTTTATTTTTGGAATTTATATTTCATTAACTAACATTGCATGATCTCGAAGGTAACTGATTATTTCCATGATTTTCGGAATTTTTGTTGTGTTTCGAATTCAAATCTCATTCAAATCATATGTATATACAATTATTTCTATGGTTTTCTTCTTCACCAGCAGTATTCGTATTCAATAAATTTTTCAGAGAGAAAAATCATGGCTTCAAACACACTTGTTGATTGTGGAGATGGTTATTAACATTTAACTGCAAAACCATCAGCTTGTTCTTGGTGATGTGTTTTAACAGCAAGCAGATTCATACAGTTGTGTTTTAGCATTCAGATTCATACAGGTGTGTTTTAACAGCAAGCAGATTCATACAGTTGTGTTTTAGCATTCAGATTCATACAGTTGTGTTTTAGCATTCATGTTGGTAATGCTGGTGGATTTCTTGACGCTGTGTTTTATTATTCAGATTCATACAGTTGTGTTTTAACAGCAAGCAGATTCATACAGTTGTGTTTTAACAGCAAGCAGATTCATACAGTTGTGTTTTAACAGCAAGCAGATTCATACAGTTGTGTTTTAGCATTCAGATTCATACAGTTGTGTTTTAACGGCAAGCAGATTTATACAGTTGTGTTTTAGCATTCAGATTCATACAGTTGTGTTTTAACAGCAAGCAGATTCATACGCTGTGTTTTACCATCCATCCTGGTAATGCTGGAGGATTTCTTGATGCTGTGTTTTAACAGCAAGCAGATTAGCAAGCAGATTAATACGATGTGTTTTCTTGATGTGTTTCTTCATGAAGGATAGAAGGAAGATAGAGAGAGAGAAAGGGAGAGAGAGAGAGAAAAAAAATCGCAAGAAATGTGGGGCGGTTATGGAATGACAATTATTTCCATATTTAAAACAAGCTAAATGACATATCTACCCCTGACTAATTAAATAATAATATTTTTTAAGAAACACATATTACCAAAATGCCACCAAGATGATCTCAACCATTAAACACACTCATTGGATGGCCTAGATCGCTTCCTAGACTCTCTAGGAAAAACACACTTTCCGTATGATCCCCACTATATATATATATATATTTAGGGGAGCGCTAAAATGAAAACCACCTCCAGTTGTAAGAACCGAGAGAATCACTTTCTAGCCACTAAATCAACAAGATGGATGGATGAGATTAAAAGTATCTAAAATTAATATTAAATACATTTTGTCTTATTATTTCTTTAATATTTTAATCCAAAATGGTAATTTAGTAAAATTACTCTTTTTTATCTTTTTGTCTTTATTCTTTTTTTATTACTTTTTTGTTTTATTATATTACTTTTTATTTTTTAAACAAAATTTTTTTATTAAAAGCATTTTTAAATTAAATTTTTTTAACAAAACAATTTTTTTTGCGCCCCGGTTTTTGCACGCCGTTTTACGTCCGGTTTTTTCACGCATCGTTTTTTAAGGCGTCGTTTTTGCACGCCGTTTTTTACGCTTGGCTTTTTCAAGCGTCGTTTTTTTGACGCGCCGTTTTTTACGTCCCGTTTTAACACGGCGTTTTTTACGTCCCGTTTTTTTTCTCACGGCGTTTTTATGCCCCGTATTCACGCCCCTTGTTTAGGCGCCATTTTATCACATGGTTTTTTACGTTTTACAATTTACGTAGAAAAAGTTTTACGTTTTACGTTAAATAGTTTTTACATAAAAATTTTACTTTTACGTTTTACGTTAAAAAGTTTACGTTTTACATTAAACTTTTTAAACTTTTTACGTTTTACGTTAAACTTTTTACGTTGAACACACGGGCTGCTATCGTCCCAAAACCCGAACCCATAATCTGAACTACACTTTTGAGCCGACTCGAAATGAAACCCGGTTCCCGAACATAACTCGAATCCGAGCCAAACACATCCCGAATCTTTGAACCAGCTGAGCAAAACTGAAATACAACAAAAACCACCACCATCGTCGCCGCAGACAGCGGCGCTCCCGTCTGCCACCGCCGCAGCTCACCGGGGCCAGACACCGACATCTTCTTTTTCCGTCTCTCTCTCTCTCTCTACGCAGAACGGTGAATCCCGTCGGATTATGACTCACTAAGTAAATAATTGATGATTTGGGTAACAAAAAACTACACGAGACATTTTGATCTTCAAGTCAATTTGCTAACTTATAACTGGTCTAAACAAACGAACACACTAACGCACAACGCAGTCACTGCTACCATCACCACCTACCACCATCTCCATCTCCGTTATCACAACCGTCACCTAACTCAATTTGCCAAGCTTAATTCAGATGCAAAACCAAAAGACCCACCACCAGACCAATCATTGCAATCTACATATAACACAGTTGTGAAATTATGCATGAAATGCAGCATCTCTACAAAATCCAATAAGAGAACACCTTCAAGTACAATAACAGACTTTTAAATCTCAAAAAAAGGGAAAGTGTCTATTCATTTTTAACAAAATCTAACAAGACTTCCCCATTTCGCCCACCAAAATCTATATTCGTGACGAGTATACAAATAGAATAAAGTACCTTCTCCTGCATAACGACACACAAGATATAAAAAGAAACAAAAATAAAAATAGCACTTGCCTTATTCAGTAGCCTCAGGCTTCTCCGTTTCCATAGCTGACGTTGAATCTGAATTCTTGACATTGTTATTGGCGTCGGGGTTCGTGCCATTCCCCGCCCCTTGAGAAGGCTGCTGCTCACCTGCCTGAGCTGGTGCAGGTGAGGATGGTGTCTTGGGTGTGGCCACATTTGGTGGGCTGTCGTCGCCTGTCACACCCCGAATTCCACGTGTCACCGGTGGGCCCGGTAGAGGAGTATCGTGACGTAGTTGATATTATCATAGTCAAACAACACAATATATAAATGCACAGCGGAAGCAAAAGATAAATATATTACAATCCGAATATAAAGTAATATCCAGTATTACAACGGAAAGTAAAGGATCCACAGGCGGATCTTAAAACATAAATATTGTTCAACAGACTTTAGACGCCTAGAACTTGCAAGATTCCTTATTAATGTCCTGAGCAGCTTCCAGCCCATTACGTACTTGTACCTGTCACTTAGACTTTTGAAAAATACGTCAGTTTTCACTGGTAAATACACTCAACCGACTCATTTGAAAATGTTTAAGAAAATTGGTTTAGGTGTTCAAGGCACTAAGATGTTTTGACACTTTGATTAAAATGCACAGAGGCAAAATTAATCTTTTATAATTTGATTAAAATGCACGGAGGCAAAATTAACCTTTTATACTTGGGACAAACTATATCTCATGTATCAGTTTTACATAACTTGCTCTACATACGGGGCCCGGATCTATACCGGTTCATGATTAACCGACACACCACTATTCCCTTATTGGGAATCCCTTATTGGGTATAATTAATTTATTAGCATATAGCATCTGTCAGGTGTATGCCTACACCCCGTGCTTAAGTCGTGGCCATTGCATTTAATGAGTCAAGGATATCCAGGACACGGTCGCATTAACCCCCAATGTTTCAGTCAAGCAATACGAATTAAAACAGGTTATTTGGATTTCCCGACTTATTGGTCTTTGAATCCCATACCTGACCATGCGGTATTTATATTACCGTATCCCAAGCCCGTAATAGGGAAAATAAGTTAAGAGTATTTACCTGAGCTAGCTCCTGTCTTAAATAGCAAGAATTATAATAATTCAGCCGTATTCACTTAAGTAAGCGTAGGTATCATTTACCAGAAGGCTCTAGTCTGGAATGATGGTATAAATAACCAATTAGAATGCTAACGGGTCTTTAATTAAGCCTAAGCTTAGACCGGTTAGTCTTACCGAAAGATACGGTTCAAACGCATGATTAAGCGAAGACCGGATAGAATGTGATTTAGACCCGACAAGTTTGGAGACTTGCTTAATATGGGTATTACATACACATTCTGTATTTTGAGATAAAACCGATAAGGTTTGACCCGTTTAGGTTAATTTATGTAATCTAGTTACATAAACCGAACCGAACGCGTAATAAGCGTAACGGGTAATTATATGAGCCATTTACAGGTTTCCTAAGTTAATATGCTTCAAATATGTTGTGACATCAGTAAGATGTCTTCTATTATGCCCGAAACGAATTTAAACACAAACTACGCCTCGTAGGGGTAGTTTGGTCATTTAAAAGGTTATAAAAGAGTTTAAGTGTTTGCCTGAGTTACAGGTCTGATGTAATCAGCACACATACTCAATTTAATGAGTTATAACAGTAGGGTAAAGTATATATGTGAAATTTATCAATTATAACCAAACTATGCGCCGCAGGGGCATGGCATTTTGGTAATTTCACATAAGCCGAAAAGCTCAAAACTGAAGTCTGAGTTTAACAACTTTTGCGTACTGTTAAAATATTATAATTTGCCTCAAATATCAGTAGGTATCAACCCTTGTATGTTTAAAGTAGTTTTAGTACATGCTATGCGTTAAAAACGCTTAATAAGGCGATTAAAAGCCATTTCCGGGTTCGATACATAAAGCTGATATTTTTATTATTCCAGAGAGCTTAAAATAATTTATTTATCATTTAAGATCAGTAGCAAAAGGTTTGGAGTCAATTAGATATGTAAAACTCATTTTATGGCCCGTAAGGGCAAAACCGACAATTACCGGATTAAGCCTACGACTATTAGTTATGCTCAGCCTAAAATTAAATAAAAATCTTCAAAAATCCCAAAATAATATATTACATCAGTGGGTAATAAGTTTGATATCAAAAGTAGGCTTAACTAGGCTATACGCTAATTACGCCGTTTAATTAACATAAAACTTTCATTTTACGCTAATGAGCATACCTCTTAGTCTACACCTCAAACTGATGTCAAACTTTGCATACAAGTTTATATATCAGTAACTAAGGTTTCTACTCTTTTACATTTTCAAAAATCACGTTTTAAGGTGAAAAGGGCATAATGGTCAACATATGAGCAATTTAACGGAATCATCCGTATTAATTGGTTAACTAATGAACCATGGTGTATAATCACAGAGGGTTATACTAGCATGTAACCTGGTCCAAATGAAGCTCTTAGGTATTTCTAAATCATACCAAAACGGGTCAGAACTGAAGTCAAAGCAAAAGCAAAAGTCAAAGCTTTGCGACTTTCGGTTCCAAACCGTGTCTAAACAGTAAATTGTCGGGTTGAACATGTTTAGACATGTTCTTACACTAATTACCAAGTTATATTAATGATCAAACAGGTGGTATGTGTCCTACATTGCTAATTAAGCATAAATTAGGATTTAAGTATCATGTTGACTTTTTCTTAACAAGTTTGACCCGACATTTGACCTAGTTAGAGTGGGAATCAGGGGGAACCCTTTTGAGGGTTTATTACCCACATAATTACCAACTTATAACTACTTTCACTTCGACTAATCACTGGACTAAAAATGATTAATCGTTAAGTCAACCGTTAATTACGACGGTTTGACTTTTAAGCTAAATCTAAGCTAAAACTTAATTAAAGAAGGTTAAGCATACTTACAAGTGACTAATGGTCGACTAGGAAGGCTTGGAAGGTATTCTTGTGCTCCACAAATGATCAGATTTGTAAGAATGAATGTGTGAAGCATGTTTGCAACTTAGAGGCCTTTATATAGTGGTTTAATCACCACAAAATGTTGACACACAAGTCTAACATGGACCATGAATCATCAACACATGTCCCTAAGTGTTTAGGGGATGCCTAGGGGCCAAGAAAGATGTGGAAGATCGGATAAAAATCGAATACAAAGGCAAGGGCAGGCAAGAAACAAGAAAAATCGAATCAGATAGGCCCTCGCGTGGTGCGTGGACCCCCCCCCCCTGGGGCTTCGCGTGGCGCGTTGCCTCTTCTGACAAGATCTTCAATTTCTGATTTTTGTGTTATGGTCCTTGGCTCTTCAAACTTTGTTTAGACATCAATTACTTGCATTATGAGCTCTCCAAATTGATGTTTAGGGGCATCAAGACATATACCCATTTTGTTAAGTCCCCGGTTAACTTTATTGTTACCCGAAAAGTCCTAACTTTCAACGTTGACGCTTTAACCCCTCGCATACGAATTTGATCACAACTTTCTCATACGATAACGAAACTTTACGAAATTTGTATCGTGCATTGTAGTGAGCATAATTAACCGTTACAAAGCTTCGGGTTTGTCAAAAGGTCACTCAGAGGTATAACTTAAACATGTTGACACATTTAACCCCTTGTAGTTTGTAATCTCTCACTTTTAGCTTCGCATGATCCATGATTTATTCGTTTGACGTATGTGCATCATGTAGGGTTAATGTAAAATATATTTATTCACTGTTGACATTAGGAACTCGTATATTCACATACTTTCCATGATTGTCAACTTTAATCCTTTTAAAACATTCTTTCACACGTTCAAACATATGACACGTGTCAACACATTATAGGACGTGAATTTTTGAGGTGTTACATCCTCACCCCCTTAAAATAAATCTCGACCCGAGATTACTTTTCTTTCATCGTGGATTCAACCTCCCACGTATATTCGGGACCTCTAGGGGCATCCCATTTGACCTTTACAATAGGTACATGTATCTTTTTGGAGCTTCTGATCCTGTCGATCCTTAATCGACACAGGTTGCTCATCATATCATAAATCTGTATATCATTATGTGATAGTGCTTCTTGACTTATTGGCGAAACACATCCTTGAATCATTAGTGTGGGGTACATTGCGCATTCCACCCAGCTCCTTGATTAGGTCTTAGCTCGTATGCTATTTAATCTTGATACATTCGATTTACTTCGAATGGTTATATATATTCAGAGCTTAACTAGCCTGAAAATTTAACAATTTGGCACACCCTTCCTGGGTGATATCCCTTGTTGAACCCTATTCCTTAACAAGAATTTAGGAAGATTGCTACTTTCCATTAATCCTTGATTTTCTGCCGAATACTGGCAACTTACAGATGACTATGAATTTTCGTGATCTTATTTGTTGTTTCCAATGCAACTTTCAGATCCTGATAAGTGGACTTACCAATCTATTGTCCTAACAATAGGTGTTTAACATTTCATCTTTACAAGGTCTCCAAGGGAGCAGCCTTGATGCTTACATATTAAACTATTATAGAAAAGCTTATCTTAAGGTGAGATGGTTATTCCAACCACTATTTAACAAACTTTAAGGTATAGCTGATCCTTGTTGTTAGTCGAACAATTCGACGATCCTGGGTAGTTGATGGCAATTCTTAATCGTTGTCTAATTAAGGTTGCGGTAATGTATGCCTAAGCACAATGAACCGTCTTTCTTAATTAACTATACCGAATTCTCAGGATATCGAGTTAGACTATATAAACTCTCCATTTTAAAAACTTAGTTAATCGAGGTTTTGATTCTCCCAATGATGGTACTGGTCGTCTTGGAGATCTCATAATAATACAGCCTTAATGGGATATAAATCTTAATTCTACCTGCTTTTCAGGGGTAAACAGGGTAATCTTAGGAGAAGATAATTATGACACACAGAGATGTCAGAGGTGTCTGTATTCTCAGGCTTTGGTTCATCTATTGATGCTTGTGTCATATAAGTGACACATTTATGTTACTAGTCCATGAATTCCTTAATCGGGAACATTTACTTGGACAATTCCATTCTGGATATCTTCTTTGAATACTACTAGTCGACTTTAGTACAATATGACCATTGGGATATCTCAGAGGTTCCATGCATTAATCCTCCATACTGATCAGGCATGGAAGCAATCTATGGGACACACTAGGATACGCCAATCCTCATATAGTACTCTTATCAACCTAGTTTGGCATTCGCAGGCGATATAGAATAATGAGAAAATAATAAAATAAAGTAACATATATTGTCGTACTCTTTTTGGGGAAAAGTACTCCAGATTCTTATGAAAGGATTATCTCCGAGGATGGGAGAGAGTCATTAAAGATTTCATTGGTAAATTATATCTCATTTTTAATATTTGAAGTTCTTATGACTGTAATCAAAAGTTTGCTAAGCTTATGGTTTACTAAAGGTTTATTATCCCTTGCATTAACGTAAAATACTTAGCAGATACAATCGATGCAAAAAGGTAAGCACGTACCTAATGCTATTATTGATATGCACGGTCTCTGGTGTTCAACCGGTAGTTTAGGCGTTTCCTTTCTTATCCATCCCAAACTTAGCTGCTCCTTCCTTGGCAGCCTCAGGGCAATTAGTACTGATGTGGCCCTTTTCGCCACAGCTGAAACAGTTTGCATTCTTTATGTCCCTACATTCGTGGGACTGGTGGCCAGTTCTTTTGCAGATGCCACATTGCTTTATCTTTTGGTTTGATCGACACTTTCCCCAGTGTCTTCTTTCGCAGGTTTTGCATGTAGGCTTCTTGTGGGAATCCGGTTGGTTATTGCTGAACTCGGATTTGCTCTTCTTATGATTCTGGGAGTTATCCTCCTCCCTTTTACGCTTCCCATCTTCAGAGGCCTTGGCAGCCTTGTTTCTAACCACATCGAGTGTGAGAGATAGCGACAGATCTGCCGCTGACCTGAATGTAGTAGGTCTCGATGCTTTCACACTTGACTTTATTTTTGGGGCTAGACCCCCAATAAAGCGAGCTATTCGCTTTGGTTCCGGTGTGATCAAATAAGGAACCAATCGAGACTTGGTATTGAAACTTGTAAGGTATGCTTGACAATCTAAGTTCTCCATGACTAATGTCAAGAATTCAGTCTCGATCTTCTCAACTTCATGTTGAGGACAGTAATTTTCTTTGATAAGAGCAACGAACTGATCCCAAGTCATGTTGTACAAAGGGATCTTCCCGGTGGCTTGAATCAACGATCTCCACCAGGCTAGGGCCTCACCCTTAAATGATTGCGACACGAACTTGACCACATCCCTTTCAGTGCATCCACTGATATCCACAACTGTATCCATCTCATCTAACCACGTCATACAATCTACAGCTCCTTCCTCCCCAGTGAAATCCCGGGGTTTACATGAAACAAAGTACTTGTAGGAGCAACCCTCATCACGGGGTCTTTGATTCAGTATGATTTGTTGAGACGGATCACTGTGATAATTAGAGGAGTGACGCTCGTCATTTTCCTTCTTGGGTTCATCCTTCTTGGGAGGTGGCTTCGCGAGTGGCGTAGATTAAGGCTTTTGTAAGGCTTTTGTAACGGAGTCATCTACTAACGCCTTTAGTTCAGCACCCGTTAGATTAATTCGGGCGTTATCATTGTTCTCCACTGGGTGGCTATTAATTTCATCTGAGCCAGCCATTCTGATTGAACTGTTACATAGAACAAGGACAATAGTTTACCTGGGAGTTTATTATGGAATTCTTTTATGGCAATTCATTAACCATGGTAAACATAGACCATTTTTGGTTAATTTATCATTCACATTTATTTAGGATTTATATTATAACTTATCCTAATTATAAAATAATAACAGTTTTACTAGTGGCACGAAAGGCCTAGTCACATGGACATTTATAAATTATAAGCTATGATTTCAAAGCATCAAAGCATTTAGGTTTGAACATAGTTCATTACCCTTTTCGGACAGGGAGTCATCGCTTCCACTGTCTTTTGGCTCATGTAGAAATGAGCAAGGCCCGTAGGTACTATATTACCAACGTATGGTCAAGATATGATCATCTTAATTGATGCTTTAAACCCATGATTCAGAGATCATTAAGTTGGGTCAGGAATCTTTTGAAGAATCCTATATAGGAATGACGTGTGTGATTGTAATGAATCACGTCTACCAGGAGTGTTAACATATTTTCAGATGTTAACAGGGATACGAATCTTTTAAACAGGTCTTACCATCTTGGCCAGGTCTTTATAATGGCACTCAGGCTAGGTTTTACTCTTAAGATTCTTATTTATATGTATACTGGCAAGGAAAGAAGGGTATTTATTTTTATTCAGGATTTTTATCATAAATCCAAATTTACAAGTTAATAATGGCACAATTGGCCTAGTCGCGTAGACAAGTTTAATTTATAAGCCATGATTTCAGAGAATCGAGGCATTAAGGTTTGAATCACAGTTCATTACCTTTTCGTGACAGGGAGTTGTAGGCTACCACTGTCTCTAGTCTCAGAGGACATTAACTATAGCCCGTAGGCACTTCCCTTCTAAGGGATGTTTATAATATGATCATCTTATAGTATGATATAAGCCATGATTTCAGAGAATCAAGGCAGTAAGGTTTGAATCAAAGTTCATTACATTTTCTTGACAGAGGGTCAAAGGCATCAACTGTCTTCTGTCCCTAAGGACAATAAGTATGGCCCGTAGGCATATCAATTGACATTACAAAACGATGTTTTAAGAAGAAAATAATAATCATCGCACTGATGATAGTAGTCATGATGGTGTTGATCATATTAACCATGAGGCTTGGGCATAGCCCACCACCTTAGACAGGGAACCATAATGGTTACCACTGTCATTGTCGTATTGACAATATAATAAAATATAGCCCGTAGGCACTTCATCACTAAGGATGTTAATAGTATGATCATCGTATTAGATGATATTAGTCATGATCACATTGATCATATAGACTATTAGGCTTGAGCATAGCTCACCACCTTAGACAAGGAATCATAAAGATCACAATGTCAATGTCTTAAATGGACAATACATTATAGCCCGTAGGCAAAACATCACTAAAGGATGATAAGGGAATTTAGATTAACCCCCTTTGTAAATATGGCCTGTGTGACTTTAACGATTCACAGTTTACCAAAAATGTTAACATACTTACAGACGTTAACAGGGTTTGGAATCTTTTAGATAAGTTTTACCGTCTTGGCCATGTCCGCAAATGACATTTAGGCTAGGTTTTACTTTTAAGATTCTTTTTAATATTTAATGCAGAACAAACCTAATTTGAGGTGTTAGCAAGGATCTGAATCTATTTGTGGAACTACCATCTTGGCCCTGTCTTAAAATGACACATGAGCTAGGTCTTGTCCTTTTTAGATATTGCCATTTTATTATAATGGTAGATTTTATAATATAGGAATGATAATTTTTAATATAATCGTTCCTTTAAATTTAAACAAGTATATAGTTGCCCTAAACGGGACTTCTACAAAAATGACTTGCCCATGCAAGAGCTAATCAGGAAATACCAAAGGAACCAAATAAGGACAAATAAAACGAATTAGAATTTGTCCTATGTTCTTGTCTAGACTCAAGAATGTGCAACTGTGTAACTGAGATTAAACACAAAAAGCTAGCATTTAATTCACTCAGTGTTGCCTCTGATACCAACCTGTCACACCCCGAATTCCACGTGTCACCGGTAGGCCCGGTAGGGGAGTATCGTGACGTAGTTGATATTATCATAGTCAAACAACACAATATATAAATGCACGGCGGAAGCAAAAGATAAATATATTACAATCCGAATATAAAGTAATATCCAGTATTACAACGGAAAGTAAAGGATCCACACGCGGATCTTAAAACATAAATATTGTTCAACAGACTTTAGACGCCTAGAACTTGCAAGATTCCTTATTAACGTCCTGAGCAGCTTCCAGCCTATTACGTACTTGTACCTGTCACTTAGACTTTTGAAAAATACATCAGTTTTCACTGGTAAATACACTCAACCGACTCATTTGAAAATGTTTAAGAAAATTGGTTTAGGTGTTCAAGGCACTAAGATGTTTTGACACTTTGATTAAAATGCACAGAGGCAAAATTAATCTTTTATAATTTGATTAAAATGCACAGAGGCAAAATTAACCTTTTATACTTGGGACAAACTATATCTCATGTATCAGTTTTACATAACTTGCTCTACATACGGGGCCCGGATCTATACCGGTTCATGATTAACCGACACACCACTATTCCCTTATTGGGAATCCCTTATTGGGTATAATTAATTTATTAGCATATAGCATCTGTCAGGTGTATGCCTACACCCCGTGCTTAAGTCGTGGCCATTGCATTTAATGAGTCAAGGATATCCAGGACACGGTCGCATTAACCCCCAATGTTTCAGTCAAGCAATACGAATTAAAACAGGTTATTTGGATTTCCCGACTTATTGGTCTTTGAATCCCATACCTGACCATGCGGTATTTATATTACCGTATCCCAAGCCCGTAATAGGGAAAATAAGTTAAGAGTATTTACCTGAGCTAGCTCCTGTCTTAAATAGCAAGAATTATAATAATTCAGCCGTATTCACTTAAGTAAGCGTAGGTACAATTTACCGGAAGGCTCTAGTCTGGAATGATGGTATAAATAACCAATTAGAATGCTAACGGGTCTTTAATTAAGCCTAAGCTTAGACCAGTTAGTCTTACCGAAAGATACGGTTCAAACGCATGATTAAGCGAAGACCGGATAGAATGTGATTTAGACCCGACAAGTTTGGAGACTTTCTTAATATGGGTATTTCATACACATTCTGGATTTTGAGATAAAACCGATAAGGTTTGACCCGTTTAGGTTAATTTATGTAATCTAGTTACATAAACCGAACCGAACGCGTAATAAGCGTAACGGGTAATTATATGAGCCATTTACAGGTTTCCTAAGTTAATATGCTTCAAATATGTTGTGACATCAGTAAGATGTCTTCTATTATGCCCGAAACGAATTTAAACACAAACTATGCCTCGTAGGGGTAGTGTGGTCATTTAAAAGGTTATAAAAGAGTTTAAGTGTTTGCCTGAGTTACAGGTCTGATGTAATCAGCACACATACTCAATTTAATGAGTTATAACAGTAGGGTAAAGTATATATGTGAAATTTATCAATTATAACCAAACTATGCGCCGCAGGGGCATTTTGGTAATTTCACATAAGCCGAAAAGCTCAAAACTGAAGTCTGAGTTTAACAACTTTTGCGTACTGTTAAAATATTATAATTTGCCTCAAATATCAGTAGGTATCAACCCTTGTATGTTTAAAGTAGTTTTAGTACATACTATGCGTTAAAAACGCTTAATAAGGCGATTAAAAGCCATTTCCGGGTTCGATACATAAAGCTGATATTTTTATATTTCCAGAGAGCTTAAAATAATTTATTTATCATTTAAGATCAGTAGCAAAAGGTTTGGAGTCAATTAGATATGTAAAACTCATTTTATGGTCCGTAAGGGCAAAACCGACAATTACCGGATTAAGCCTACGACTATTAGTTATGCTCAGCCTAAAATTAAATAAAAATCTTCAAAAATCCCAAAATAATATATTACATCAGTGGGTAATAAGTTTGATATCAAAATTAGGCTTAACTAGGCTATACGCTAATTACGCCGTTTAATTAACATAAAGCTTTCATTTTACGCTAATGAGCATAACTCTTAGTCTACACCTCAAACTGATGTCAAACTTTGCATACAAGTTTATATATCAGTAACTAAGGTTTCTACTCTTTTACATTTTCAAAAATCACGTTTTAAGGTGAAAAGGGCATAATGGTCAACATATGAGCAATTTAACGGAATCATGCGTATTAATTGGTTAACTAATGAACCATGGTGTATAATCACAGAGGGTTATACTAGCATGTAACCTGGTCCAAATGAAGCTCTTAGGTATTTCTAAATCATACCAAAATGGGTCAGAACTGAAGTCAAAGCAAAAGAAAAAGTCAAAGCTTTGCGACTTTCGGTTCCAAACCGGGTCTAAACAGTAAATTGTCGGGTTGAACATGTTTAGACATGTTCTTACACTAATTACCAAGTTATATTAATGATCAAACAGGTTGTATGTGTCCTACATTGCTAATTAAGCATAAATTAGGATTTAAGTATCCTGTTGACTTTTTCTTAACAAGTTTGACCCGACATTTGACCTAGTTAGTTTGGGAATCAGGGGGAACCCTTTTGAGGGTTTATTACCCACATAATTACCAACTTATAACTACTTTCACTTCGACTAATCACTGGACTAAAAATGATTAATCGTTAAGTCAACCGTTAATTACGACGGTTTGACTTTTAAGCTAAATCTAAGCTAAAACTTAATTAAAGAAGGTTAAGCATACTTACAAGTGACTAATGGTCGACTAGGAAGGCTTGGAAGGTGTTCTTGTGCTCCACAAATGATCAGATTTGCAAGAATGAATGTGTGAAGCATGTTTGCAACTTAGAGGCCTTTATATAGTGGTTTAATCACCACAAAATGTTGACACACAAGTCTAACATGGACCATGAATCATCAACACATGTCCCTAAGTGTTTAGAGTGTGCCTAGGGGCCAAGAAAGATGTGGAAGATCGGATAAATATCGAATACGAAGGCAAGGGCAGGCAAGAAACAAGAAAAATCGAATCAGATAGGCCCTCGCGTGGCACGTAGACCCCCCCTGGGGCTTCGCGTGGCGCGAGGCCTCTTCTGACAAGATCTTCAATTTCTGATTTTTGTGTTATGGTCCTTGGCTCTTCAAACTTTGTTTAGACATCAATTACTTGCATTATGAGCCCTCCAAATTGATGTTTAGGGGCTTCAAGACATATACCCATTTTGTTAAGTCCCCAGTTAACTTTATTGTTACCCGAAAAGTCCTAACTTTCAACGTTGACGCTTTAACCCCTCGCATACGAATTTGATCACAACTTTCTCATACGATAACGAAACTTTACGAAATTTATATCGTGCATTGTAGTGAGCATAATTAACCGTTACAAAGCTTTGGGTTTGTCAAAAGGTCACTCAGAGGTATAACTTAAACTTGTTGACACATTTAACCCCTGTAGTTTGTAATCTCTCACTTTTAGCTTCGCATGATCCATGATTTATTCGTTTGACGTATGTGCATCATGTAGGGTTAATGTAAAATATATTTATTCACTGTTGACATTAGGAACTCGTATATTCACATACTTTCCATGATTGTCTACTTTAATCCTTTTAAAACATTCTTTCACACGTTCAAACATATGACACGTGTCAACACATTATAGGACGTAAATTTTCGAGGTGTTACATCGCCGCCGTCACGGGTGAGGAAATCAGAGCACCGCCGCCGCCGTCTCCGCCTTTGGTGTCTCGGGTGATGTATGAGAAGAATACAAGAAGAAGGGGGTGGAGGTGTCGTTTGCCGGAGAATACAAGGAGAGAGAGGATGAGAAGATTCAGAATAAGGAGAGAGGTTTATATTTGGAAGATGATGAAGATTCAGAAGGTTTATATTTTGAAGAGAGAGAAAGGTGAGATTTTAAAATCTCTGGTGACATTAAATGGAGAGAGAAGGAGGATTTGATATTTGGGGTAAATGACCAAAATACCCTTTATGTTGGCATAATCTGATTGGTTCTTTCAACTGTGGGTGGTTCCTATTTTAGCGGCTCCCTATATATATATATATATATATATATATATAGGGAGGGTCGGGATTTAGAGAAAACGGTAGAAAGTGTGAGAACGGTGAGAACGCTTATGGATCGTCCGATCAAAACAATCTATGGACTAGATTGGCGCGGTGGCGTTTTCGTAAATAACCTCAATTTTATTACCTGGACGCGTTTTATTAAGGGTAAAAGGGTCTTTTGACTTCTCCACACAAAACGCCATACTGATGAATAAAACACAAAAAACAAAAAATCACAGACCCTTCTAAGTAAAACGCCATTAGATATAAAACGCCAAACTTAATTATAGTAAAATCCCGCCTAAAAAAACCGTCAAAAAAATCTTATATATACAACATCTTAGACCTTCAATTAAAAACACACACAAAAACCCAAACACCATATTTTATATATACCATTCGCCTTAGAAACGCCAAAAAACCCAAACATCAAATATCTTCTAAGCCAGAAAGTTTTTTTTTTTTTTTTTTTGAAATTAAGTTTTTGTCTGTAAGATTTCGCTAAATGAAATGGACAAAATCATTAAGTGAGGATATTGTCCATTTCATTTAGTAAAATCTTATTGACTGATCCTCAACTTCCATCCAATTTATAACGCCAAAACATACAAAAACATTATTGAGGTTTGTTGTCAATAAAGTTTAGCTGTATGGGGTGAACAACATTGTCAGTTATCTTTCTTAACCGAGGATTAACAATGTTGTCCATCTCATACAGCAAAACATTATTGATTTTAGCATGATCAAATTTTAAGGTTTAAGATGCTCTTATTTCGTGGCGTTCTATTTATCGGTAAAACGCCAAAAAAGTTAAAAAATAAAACATCGTTCATTGTAAAATTCAAGATTGTTGCATGAAAGGGTCTAAACTCAATAACATTTTGCTGCATGAGATGGACAAATCTTCAAGAAAAAGTTGTTGATGTCAGATTGTGTGCTTCCAAACAGCCACACAAAAAAACTACTTGAAAAATAAAAAAACAAAAAAACAAAATGAATCATACGAAAGTCGAACCTGCCAGTTAACAAGATTCAAGAAAAAGATGTTGATGTCAGATTGTGTGCTTCCAAACAGCCACACAAAAAACTACTTGAAAAACAAAAAAACAAAATGAATCATACGAAAGTCGAACCAGCCAGTTAACAAGATTCAAAAAAGAAGAAAGAGACTGGTGACAATGAAGATTTTGAAGATCAATTGTTTATGTATTATTTTTTTTATTTTCCTTTCCAGATGATTGTTATATAATAAAAACGCCATATATAATAAAAACGCCAAAACTGCCAAAATGCTTGTTTAAACGATATCATCCCGTTAAACGCCCCCAAAAACTCCAAAACTATAACAAAATTACTTTGAAAAAGTATTATAAAAAACCAAATATATATATATATATATATATATATAGAGGGAGAGAGAGAGAGAGAAGATCATGCGAGAACCACCTCTTATTGCGAGAACCAATGTGAACACAACAAAAAATGCCTAAAAATAGTTAAAAATCACACAAAAAATTTTTTTTTAATATTTTTTATATAAAAATCGCTACTTTTCGAAGCAAATTAAAAAAAAAATTTTGGCCACTAAAAGTAGCGATTTGAGCATAAAAAATATTAAAAAAACTTTAGATTTTTTTTTAGGTTTTTTGGGGGTTTAGTTTTTAGCATTTTAGCTTGGGGGTGGGGGGTTTAGGTTTTTGGGGGGTGGGGGAGGGGGGTTTAGATTTTTTTTTGGGGGGGGGGGGGGGGTTAGGTTTTTTTTTAGGTTTTTTGGGGGTTTTAGTTTTTAGCATTTAGCTTGGGGGGGTTAGGTTTTTTTTTTGGGGGGGGGGGGGGGTGGGGGTTAGGTTTTTTTTAGGTTTTTTTAGCTATTTTAGGTTGTGTTCACATTGGTTCTCGCGGTTCTCGCAATAAGGGTGGTTCTCGCATGAACTCCTCCCTATATATATATATATATATATATAAAATAAAAAGCAAACTTGAAAATGTAACTATAAACAGTAAATACAAATCAGTAATACAGAAGATAGGGAAAATTTATTATATTAGAATCTAAAACGGCAAACTTGAAAGATGGGACATGTTACAGACTTCAGAGATAAAGCTTATCAAAAACAATAATTACAAACAGTAACTGAAAAGACGAATACTTTATTATAATAATGCACCGCTTAACTTAGGCGCCAAAAAGAAATCCTATAAAATGATACGTCTCAGCAACTACCATTTGATCAAACCAAAAAAACAAACGCCAATACTACTAAATACCACTCACCATAAAACGCAAAAAAAAAAATCAAAGATAGCTAATATGCTTTCTTGGATATTCAGAATTGTTCTTCGTGAAGTTTCACTGAATTAATTGTTATCAGATGGGAGTAACTCAGAAAGATTTTGCTGCATGAGATGGAGAAAAATTCAAGAAAAAGATGCTGATGCCAGTCATATGGCATTTTGTACTTTTTGTTCTTGAAGAAGGTTTGGATGAGGAGAAGAGATCTATGTCCCTAAACATCAACAAAAAAAGACAGTTCAACAGACAAGCAGGCAAAATAATCAAACCGATGGGTTTGTTAAGTTTTACATAAAACGCCATATATATGGTTAAAGAAGAGAGTGACTGATGACAGTGAAGATTGTGAAGAGAGATCCGATTAGGATTTTTAATTTATTTTCTTCGCTTGTTTTTTTTTTACCTGTGGTTGAAATATAATCTAACACTAGTAAAACGCCAAGATACCACAAACGCCAAAATGTTTATAAAAAATAGTATAACAAATGGGCCATCTTGTTTCAAACGCCTTGAAAAAAGCCATTCAAATAGATTTCCTGACCCCCTGGGTTCCAATGGCATAGGATTTGAATAAACGCCAAAAACACCAAAAACGCCAAAATGTTAATACAATGAAAACCATTAAAACGCCATTATTTATTGAATTTGGTTAAAGCCAAAATTCTTAAAAACCAAAAATTAAAGGAAAATTGGTTTTTAATAAACCAACCTTTGTCCCGTTATTAATAATAATCTTACCTACGTAATTGGTATAAAATAATCCTACCTATCAGCATGTTGGTACTCAATGAACTTCCATTAATTTTTTTTTAACTGAAGTTAGTTTTTAAGTTTTATTTATTACACAAACAGTCCCTTTAGTTGTAATTTACTAGTTTTAACTATTTTAAAACTAGTAAATTACAGTCCCTTGAGGTTTTTTTTTTTTTTTTTGTTTTATAAAATAGTTAAAACTAGTAAATTACAACTACAGGGACTTTTTATGTAATAAATAAAACTTAAAAATTAACTTCAGTTAAAAAAATTTAAAGGAAGTTCATTGAGTACCAACATGTTGATAGGTAGGATTATTGTATACCAATGACGTAGTTAAGATTATTATTTACCAACGGGACAAAGGTTGGTTTATTAAAAACCAATTTTCCAAAATTAAAACAATATTGGAAAAAGCGGAACTGGAAAAACAAAAGATGAAAGGACAAAAAAGCCTCTCCAGCCTTTTCTAAGCGGCGTGACACGTGTTGGGCCAGGAAGCGTTCTCACCGCTCTCACACTTTTGAGCGTTTTCTCCTGAACCCGTTTCTATATATATATATATATATATATATATATAGAGGATCCTGTAAAAAAAACCCTAAAGTGTGAGAAGAGTAAGAAAGAATCTCAGCCATTAGATCTTTTGATCCAATGGTTGAGATCAATAGGGACCAAATTGTAAAATATTTTTATTAATTTGGACCGATTTGAAATATCTAGGGGCAATATAGCCTTTTAAACCCACTAGAAATTAGATAATGCACATGTAATTTCCCCCCGTCTTTTTTAAACGTCAATAACTTTTTATACGTAACTTTTAAAAAAATTACACCATAATAACGAGCGTTTTTTTATCTTTAATATGAGTACCATATTGCTATACTTATATAGAGAAAAAAATATGTTTTGATCAGATGTTTAGTCAATGAATTGTGTTATATACTTGCTGAATGGTGTTATATACTTGCTGAATGGTGTTATATACTTACTGAATGGTGTTATATATTTGCTGAATGGTGTTATATACTTGCTGAATGGTGCTGAATGGTGTTATATACTTACTGAATGGTGTTATATACTTGCTGAATGGTGTTATATACTTTCTATAATTAAGGTGGCGGTTATGGGAAGTTTTTAGTTAATTGAATTAATGATAAAATTACATGTTTACCCTTTTCAATTAATTTAGATCTAATGGCTGAGATTCTTTCTTACATTTCTCACACTTTTGGTCTTTTTTACAATAACCTTACCCTATATATATATATATATATATATAGGGTTGAGTTCATTTCAGAACTCTAAATAACTACAGAACTTTCAGAACTCATAATAAACAATCATTTTATATATAAGTTTTTGTATTTAGGATCTTTTTATCATGGAAAATTGGTATTTAATAAACCAACCTTTAACCAGTTGGTAAATAATAATTCAACCTACAGAATTGGTATATAATAATCCTACCTATCAATATGTTGGTACTCAATGAACTTCTGTTAATTTTTTTTAACTGAAGTTAGTTTTTAAGTTTTATTTATTACACAAACAGTCCCTGTAGTTATAAGTTACTAGTTTTAAGTTTTATTTATTACACAAACACTCCCTGTAGTTATAAAAAATCATAAAAATCCTAAAAAATCAAAAAAATTCTAAAAAATCATAAAAATTCTAAAAAAACAAAAAAAACCTTAAAAAATCAAAAAAATTCTAAAAAATCATAAAAATTCTAAAAAATCATAAAAATTCTAAAAAATAAAAAAAACATCATAAAAATTCTAAAAGACTTGTGAACCCTAATCCCCCTTTTAGAATCAGCCGTTTCCACTACTTCTCTATGTTTCCCTCCTAAACCAAAAAAAAAAAACAAACTAATCTCCTCAAAACCTTTAATCTGAGCTTTATCTTCAAGACTCAAACCACAGATCACCACACACACTTCAAACTCCTGCACCCTCCTTCCTCTCCATGGCCGGCGACCGGGGAATCAGTGGTGTCGGCGCCGTTACGGTGGTGTCGGCCACCATCTCCGACGAAACAACACCCACTCCCCTTCATCTCTACCCCCTCCTCTCCGATAAGCTCCGACGAAACAACACCCACCCACACCTATCGTCTCTCTCTCTCGATCATAACGGACGACCCACAGAACCGACGCACGGCGGCTGCCGGCGTCGGCAGTGATAATGGTGCGGTTCTGGTTAGCTTCGATTCAGGTCCGGTTTGTTACAAATTTGATTTGGGTTTACTTGGTTTCGGGTCTAGTCAGGCTTGGTTCGAATCCAGGTCCTAGTCGGGTCAGTTTGGGCACGTAGTCGTCTTGGTTCCGGTAAGAGTTGGAACATTATTCGTTTAAAACTTCAGTTTATTTCAAAAATCAGAATCTGATTTGGGTTTGTTTGTTTAATTTTCATTTTAGTTTTGTATAAATCGTATAGATATTTAATGCTTCATTGATTGTTGCGTTTTGAATATTATGTCGACAACTTGTGTTGTCGGGGTCGTTCAAAAACAGAGAAAACTCTGCCCGTTTTTCGTAAAATTTCCGTAAAGCGAAACACGTTAATTTTATAAATCGATTTTTTTTATTTTTTAGAATTTTTATGATTTTTTTGATTTTTTAGAATTTTTTTGATTTTTTCTGATTTTTTTTATTTTTTATAATTTTTTGATTTTTTTAAGAATTTTTTTAGAATTTTTATGATTTTTTTGGTTTTTTAAGATTTTTTTAGAATTTTTATGATTTTTTAGATTTTTTTAGATTTTGTTTGATTTTTTAGGATTTTTATGATTTTTTTTTATAACTACAGGGACTGTTTGTGTAATAAATAAAACTTAAAACTAGTAACTTATAACTACAGGGACTGTTTGTGTAATAAATAAAACTTAAAAACTAACTTCAGTTAAAAAAAATTAACAGAAGTTCATTGAGTACCAACATATTGATAGGTAGGATTATTATATACCAATTCTGTAGGTTGGATTATTATTTACCAACTGGTTAAAGGTTGGTTTATTAAATACCAATTTTCCATGATAAAAAGATCCTAAATACAAAAACTTATATATAAAATGATTGTTTATTAAGAGTTCTGAAAGTTCTGTAGTTATTTAGAGTTCTGAAATGAACTCAACCCTATATATATATATATATATATATATATATATATATAGGTAAGGTTATTGTAAAAAAGACCAAAAGTGTGAGAAATGTAAGAAAGAATCTCAGCCATTAGATCTAAATTAATTGAAAAGGGTAAACAAGTAATTTTATCATTAATTCAATTAACTAAAAACTTCCCATAACCGCCACCTTAATTATAGAAAGTATATAACACCATTCAGCAAGTATATAACACCATTCAGCAAGTATATAACACCATTCAGCAACTATATAACACCATTCAGTAAGTATATAAACCATTCAGCAAGTATATAACACCATTCAGCAAGTATATAACACAATTCATTGACTAAACATCTGATCAAAACATATTTTTTTTCTCTATATAAGTATAGCAATATGGTACTCATATTAAAGATAAAAAAACGCTCGTTATTATGGTGTAATTTTTTTTTAAAGTTACGTATAAAAAGTTATTGACGTTTAAAAAAGACGGGGGGAAATTACATGTGCATTACCTAATTTCTAGTGGGTTTAAAAGCCTATATTGCCCCTAGATATTTCAAATCAGTCCAAATTAATAAAAATATTTTACAATTTGTTCCCTATTTAACTCAACCATTAGATCAAAAGATCTAATGGCTGAGATTCTTTCTTACCCTTCTCACACTTTAGGGTTTTTTTACAGGATCCTCTATATATATATATATATTGTGAGAAGGGTAAGAAAGAATCTCAGCCAATAGATCTTTTGATCTAATGGTTGAGATCAATAGGGACCAGATTGTTAAACATTTTTATTAATTTGGACTGATTTGAAATATCTAGGGGCAATATAGCCTTTTAAACCCACTAGAAATTAGGTAATGCACATGTAATTTCCCCCCGTCTTTTTTAAACGTCAATAACTTTTTATACGTTACTTTTAAAAAAAATTACACCATAATAACGAGCGTTTTTTTATCTTTAATATGAGTACCATATTGCTATACTTATATAGAGTAAAAAATATGTTTTGATCAGATGTTTAGTCAATGAATTGTGTTATATACTTGCTGAATGGTGTTATATACTTGCTGAATGGTTTATATACTTACTGAATGGTGTTATATATTTGCTGAATGGTGTTATATACTTGCTGAATGGTGTTATATACTTACTGAATAGTGTTATATACTTGCTGAATTGTGTTATATACTTTCTATAATTAAGGTGGCGGTTATGGAAAGTTTTTAGTTAATTGAATTAATGATAAAATTACTTGTTTACCCTTTTCAATTAATTTAGATCTAATGGCTGAGATTCTTTCTTACATTTCTCACACTTTTGGTCTTTTTTACAATAACCTTACCCTATATATATATATATATAGGGTTAAGTTCATTTCAGAACTCTAAATAACTACAGAACTTTCAGAACTCCTAATAAACAATCATTTTATATATAAGTTTTTGTATTTAGGATCTTTTTATCATGGAAAATTGGTATTTAATAAACCAACCTTTAACCAGTTGGTAAATAATAATCCAACCTACAGAATTGGTATATAATAATCCTACCTATCAATATGTTGGTACTCAATGAACTTCTGTTAATTTTTTTTAACTGAAGTTAGTTTTTAAATTTTATTTATTACACAAACAGTCCCTGTAGTTATAAGTTACTAGTTTTAAGTTTTATTTATTACACAAACACTCCCTGTAGTTATAAAAAATCGTAAAAATACTAAAAAATCAAAAAAATTCTAAAAAAATCATAAAAATTCTAAAAAAAACAAAAAAACCTTAAAAAATCAAAAAAATTCTAAAAAATCATAAAAATTCTAAAAACTAAAAAAAACATCATAAAAATTTTAAAAGACTTGTGAACCCTAATCCCCCTTTTAGAATCAGCCGTTTCCACTACTTCTCTATGTTTCCCTCCTAAACCAAAAAAAAAAAAAACAAACTAATCTCCTCAAAACCTTTAATCTGAGCTTTATCTTCAAGACTCAAACCACAGATCACCACACACACTTCAAGCTCCTGCACCCTCCTTCCTCTCCATGGCCGGCGACCGGCGAATCAGTGGTGCCGGCGCCGTTACGGTGGTGTCGGCCACCATCTCCGACGAAACAACACCCACTCCCCTTCATCTCTACCCCCTCCTCTCCGATAAGCTCCGACGAAACAACACCCACCCACACCTATCGTCTCTCTCTCTCTCTCTCTCATAACGGACGACCCACAGAACCGACGCACGGCGGCTGCCGGCGTCGGCAGTGATAATGGTGTGGTTCTGGTTAGCTTCGATTCAGGTCCAGTTTGTTACAAATTTGATTTGGGTTTACTTGGTTTCGGGTCTAGTCAGGCTTGGTTCGAAACCAGGTCCTAGTCGGGTCAGTTTGGTCACGTAGTCGTCTCGGTTCCGGTAAGAGTTGGAACATTATTCGTTTAAAACTTCAGTTTATTTCAAAAATCAGAATCTGATTTGGGTTTGTTTGTTTAAGTTTCATTTTAGTTTTGTATAAATCGTATAGATATTTAATGCTTCATTGATTGTTGCGTTTTGAATATTATGTCGACAACTTGTGTTGTCGGGGTCGTTCAAAAACAGAGGAAACTCTGCCCGTTTTTCGTAAAATTTCCGTAAAGCAAAACACGTTAATTTTATAAATCGATTTTTTTGATTTTTTTAGAATATTTATGATTTTTTTGATTTTTTAGAATTTTTTTGATTTTTTAGAATTTTTTTGATTTTTTTGATTTTTTATAATTTTTTTGATTTTTTTAAGAATTTTTTTAGAATTTTTATGATTTTTTTGATTTTTTAAGATTTTTTTTTAGAATTTTTATGATTTTTTTTCTAACTACAGGGACTGTTTGTGTAATAAATAAAACTTAAAACTTGTAACTTATAACTACAGGGACTGTTTGTGTAATAAATAAAACTTAAAAACTAACTTCAGTTAAAAAAAATTAACAGAAGTTCATTGAGTACCAACATATTGATAGGTAGGATTATTATATACCAATTCTGTAGGTTGGATTATTATTTACCAACTGGTTAAATGTTGGTTTATTAAATACCAATTTTCCTTTTATCATCTATTATATGTATTTGTTTGATTACATACATGTTAAAAGTAGTTTACATATGTTTAATTGCCAAAATTATATATATGTGTCATAACTAATTACATATATGTAAAAAAACTAGTTTACATATGTTTAATTATAAAATTAGATATAAAAAATGATAAAATTACTCTTAACATGTATGTAATCGTAAAAATACACATAATAAATGATAAAATTATCCTAAACATAAAAATATATAAATAAAAAGATTGTTTATTAGGTGTTCTGCGAGTTCTGTAAATATTTATGGTTCTGAAATGATCTTGGCTCTCTCTATATATATATATATATATATATATATATGTATGTATACGTTTTGGTTAGTTCACTGATGATATTTATAGGTCTGTTGCTAGATATCTTCGAATTAATAAATGGACAATAATGAAAAACAAAAAAATAAATAACTTAGTAAAGACACAGAAAATGGAAAAAAGAATAACTAGTGAAACGTAAATAAAATTAGGAAAAAAATTGTCGGAAATACAAAATCTAGTATAATAGATAAAGAGGTAATTTTTTTAAGTTTTAGTAAAGTTAAGGGTAAAATAGTCATTATAAATTTTACTTTTATTAAAATAAATCAAAATGGGTAAATTTGCAATTTTATTAGTTAAGTGAGGGAAGATATGCAATTTTAATTTTGAATTGGGTAAATATGCAATTCAAAAGTTGACTTTTAATTGCATATTTACCCAAGCTCAAATTATAATTGCATATTTACCCAAGCTCAAATTATAATTGCATATTTCTCCATGTTTAATTAAATGACTAATTTATCCCTTTCAAAATAAAAGATCCATTTAAAACCTTATCAGTTATTACCCGGGAGTTCGAGCTTCAAAATATCGGAGATTTCTTTAGTCGGGTGCAATTACTTTAAGTTAGCGGCCGATGATACCTGTATTGATTCATTTTGTTTAGATCGGTTTGACGAACGATCTCGCTAGATGATCGTTAACCACGAAATCATATTTGTTCATTTGAAACGATTTTAAACGAAACCTTAATCTAAAGAAAATAAAGTTCGAAACTTTACCTTATACGTAATCAAAGAAACAAATGATTTGTTTGTGCAAGCGAATTCATGAATTGAATTATTGCTCCTTTTCTTGTTCTTTGCGATAGCCAATCCCAAAAACCCTTTTTATGAACGTCAATAGTACAGAACATATATATTTTATTGCTTCAATTAAGAGTCATATAAATATTGACTAAAAGGAATCCTTTTTGGTTTAGGACTTTTGTTTCATCAACCAACCGTCTAGATAAGAAGTTGTGACATATCAAATTGTTGGATATTTTAGTGTAATTTGAGATTGCGCGTGACATTCAAATAAGAGTGCACGCTTATTTGAATGTCATCGGGACGAACAGGGGATCCAAGGGGGCAGCGCCCCCTTGGCAGGGGTTCGGGGGGCAGCGCCTGTTTTGGTCAAAAATTACCGAAGCAATTAAGTGATCAAATTAGTTAAGTGAGGTAGTGTGCTAGAAATGAGTGTCGAAAATATGTTAATCAAGTTAATTGCAAAAACAGTTTCAGGATACGGCTCAGGATATTGAGCTGTATCTATGATCAAACAATGAGCTGAAAAGTAAAGGTTGACACGTGATGTACGAGGAAAGCCCTTGATCAGTCTAGATCGCCGGCACAAAACCTCGGGAGCTGACAATCGCAGCTGCCTTGTTCTTCTATTGCTTCAAATATCGGGATACAGTGCAGGATGTGGTGCGGATCAACTAGGTGTTACAATGTAATTCGATTACAAGTGTTTGTGTGTAGTGATTGTCGAAAGCTAGAAAGCAAAAGTGTTTGAGAGTGTGTGAAAGTTGTGTTGTGCCTTAATCTGATCCGCCCCCATCTATTTATAGTAAAACAAATGTAACAAACTATCCTAAATAACCGGGATCCAGCGAATATTCCTTAGTCGAACGTTGTAGACCAAGTCTTTCGGGTTCAACGTCTCTCCCATAACAAATACGCCCGAGTCTTGAGGAGATGAAGTCCATATGACCGTTAGCAATTCACAGCCTTTAACCTGCACGTGGTTAATTCAATCAGCATCAGGATATCGCCCATGATGTTAGCAATATCCTAATCCAGTGTCCTGGTCACAAACAAACAATTAAAAGCAGGATATTAGTCAGGATATGTATGCTCAGAAATTGACCCATAACAATTGTCCCCAAATATATCTGTTGGTATACCAATCCAACGGATATATTTTAAAAGTTTCATCTTATCAACTAAGGCAATCAATATGATAAGACCCTTGAAATGACCATGTGCAACTTCCAAGGCGTTATTTACTCTTTACCCCCTACATTTAGCCTATATTAACTGAGGGTCATCTCATTATGATTATCTTTATCTTCAAGAGAATATCAGGTACTTTCTCTCTCTCTTTTCTATTTTCCTTGTTTACATCTCTTGTTCTCCGATTGTGATCCTTCATGGCGACCGGTACTAGATCGCAAATGGCGGATTCTGTTCCCCCCTTCCACAAACAAAATTTGCTCCAGAAACCTTCAAAAGAAGTGTGTTCTTTTGATAATTCCGACATCGCGGCCCTACGAGCTTCCGGTGCCTTTCCTGCCGGAACAATCTTCCGTCCATTCGACCGAGAGGTCCGATCGGATTTTTGTTCCGATGAATGGGTTTGCTTTTTTGCATATCCTTTTTCATTAGGGCTTCGATATCCATTTTCTCCCTTCATTTCTCGCTTCTTTGAGCTTACCGGTCTTAGTTTCGCCCAAATCATGCCTATGGTTTGGCGCGTGTTAGTCACCCTGGAGCAGATTAAGGCTCGTCATATGCCTGATCTGTGCATCGAAGACCTTCCGATGGCCTACCGTCTAAGGTCACACGGTTCTAGCCGGTTTCTCCTTTTTTCTATTTCCAGCGATCCTCTTATTCTTAAGGCCACCAAGAATGAGGATAAATGGACAAGAAAATTCTTCTTTGTGAAAAGAGACTCCATTGATAAGAGTTTTGACCTTCCTAAAAGATGGTTGACTTCTGGTAGGACTTAGGGTTTTAGGAATATCCCCAATCATATCCCGAACCTCCATCCTGAACCAATATCCTGATATGTTTATTTCCTTTCTTGCAGCAAACTTCAAGGAACTAGCTCCCCCTAGTGCTGAATCTGAAGGAAGAATAAAAGAAATCTACAAGCTTCAAGAGGGTGAAAGAACATTTAACCTGCTACTCACAAGCTCAAGTCAAAGATCAAGTTCCAACATGTCTGGTAAACATATTTTCAGGAATTATTTTTATATTAAATCGATTATTATTTTTAGAGGTATAATAAGTCTAAAACATCTTCCCTTGTGCAGTGCCAGTTATTAACCTCGAAGGCTTCCAACTCGACGAGTTGGACAGCTACTCTAGCCTCGCACCTGCCAAGTAAGAATCCAATCCAAAGTCATCCGTCACACCGAAGCCTACCAGCTCGAAGACCACCACTGCTCCCAAAGCTCCTCCGGCATCCCGTACCCGGGCCTCTAGTTCCCGGAAAAGAAAGGAAGTTGAGCCCTCTGCTCCACCCCATGTGTTCCCATTCGAGAATCACGGGTTTACGGAATCCAGCACATTCATGACCGGCTTCCTTAACCAGGTTGGTATCCCAAACCATACCCTGCAACACATGCTGGTTAATAAAGTCAACTAAAGTTAATACCTGATTTCTTCACAGGGTCTTGAATGCCTGGTGTTTCTTTATGAGGATGCATGTGGCTCCAACGTCATGCTTGAAAGCCAGCTGAAAAAGGCCAAGGCCACCATTGCAGATCAGGCAGCAATTGCCACCGCTAAATCGGAACACTACGAAGCTAAGTATAAGGCCATGACCCAAGATCACCAAGCTGCCATCCAAAAGATCACCCAAGAGGCTCAAGCTAAGTCTGACGCGGTCCAGGTTCAGCACGAACAAGATATGGCTTCATACCGAGAGAGCCTTAAGAATTCAGTCATCATCTCCCTCCTCCAGGCCAGACTGAAAATGGCTTACGAGGCTAGGGCTTTGGGCGTCGAGTGCCCCTCATGGAACATCAAAGCCTGGGAGATGAAATTGAAAGATCTTGGCGGCAATCCTGTGGAGCCCCCTTCCAAACCTGTCGCAGAGGAGCCCACCAAGGTAACTGAGAAGGTGGATGATGCTGGGGCTTCAAAGGATGCTGGTGGTGATTCTGGAGAAAATGCTGATGGAGGGGATGCTGCTGATGATGCTGAGAGGAATGCTGGAGAGGATACTGGTGGAGATGTCACGATGAAGGAGGGAGCTGACCCTTAAATGCAGCGATGTGGGCGGTGATGGATATATATGCTGAGGCCGGAGCCCACTTTTTAAAATTTCATGGTTATGGTCTGTAAAACAATTTACATTTCCTGTCTTCGAACAATTTATATTTCCTGCATTAGAACAATACGATGACCAAAGGTGGATGGATCCTAGGTTTTAGGATGAAGCCCTTGGTCATCGGTTAGTAAAATCTGTTTTGAATATCGTAACGGTTGAAGGTGGACAGGTTTCGTTTTGAGATAAAACCTTCAACCGTTATGTAGGTATGGTAAAAACTAAACGTGCTTTTGGCGGATGGGCCTTGGTTTGAGGTGAAACCAAAAGCACAACTTTTGACTTGTTAATAATATAACTATCTCTTGACTTATTTGTTGTTGCCTTTTAATTTCTGTCATGCATTACTTAATGTATTTCTTAGCTTTGTAAAAATTTTGTATTGTTATCTTTTGAAAATATCCTGATCAATATACTCAGTGACATATTACCAAAACTTTTATTAAATAGAATTTCTAAAAATTCAATCACCTTTAGAGAAAGTTAAAAGATAACCTATTATGACGATACTTGCTTAATTAAAGTTTCAAACTAGTACCAGTTTCATATATCTTAATCAAATATCCTGAAAAGTATTTTGAAAATATATTTTGAGAATATATCCCGAGAATTTATCCTAATCAGGATGTTTAGCCTTTTACCAAACATAGTAATGTCAAAAACTTAAACGATGTTTACAAAGGAAAGATCATACCAGGAATAGGGTATAACCCTATTATCAAACCTCAATCCCTTTGCAACTTTTCCAATGATGATGTCCCCTGTCTGAGACACTTAGTGCATTAGTTCCGAGCCTTATCCTTTGAGCTTTACATCATTGCCTTAGTAGGAATGTCCCCTGTGTACAATGTCTTCAAATACTTAGAAATCTTCTGGATATCAGTTCCCGTTGCATAGACAATTTTTCATGTTACAGGGGTAAAACCCAAGAATGTACTGGAAATAAATCCCTTGAATTCTGGGGAAATCCCAAATTTTCGTGCGCTACAGGCGGGAGTGTATAAACTCCAAGACTTAGAAAGGTGAAAACCTTTAAACCTTAGAGAGTATGAAAATACCCTTTCGTGAGAGAGGGTGATCAATCCTCATATACCTTTAGGATTCAGGATATAGCCAATAGTAACGAAATTGTCAGCCACTTTTACATGGACTGGTCCCGCCACCTTGAACTATTCCCGAATAACTTGCGCTCCAGGCGGGGTGTTTAAACCCAATTTGGAAGAAAGGTGAATACCTTTAAACCTGTGAAGGGATCAGGATCCCTTGTACGTGAGAGAGGGGGCCAATCCTCTAATCTTTCGAAGTATCCTGAGTGTGTATCCTGGAGCTGTATCCCGAAGCATATACTGCAAAACATTTCAAAACTAAGGTGGGTGTTAGCTTGGCTAACACCCCTCCGATGCTTAAGTCAGTATTGGGTTCAAGATAATAAACAAATATATTTAAAAGAGATAGAATACATACCATTCTGAGATAGAAATTAAATTCTATTCTTACTTGAAATAGAGCTTTAAGTGTATTGCATTCCAGGATCTTGGTAGCATATCCCCTTCCATATTCTTGAGTCTATATGCTCCTTTTCCTGCTTCTGACTCAACTTCATATGGTCCTTCCCATTTTGGAGCTAGCTTGCCATCGGCAGGATTAGTGGTATTTTGAAAAGCTTTTCTTAACACCCAATCTCCAACTTTTAACCTTCTAATCCTTATATTCTTGTTGTATGTTCTGGATATCCTTTGTTGATATGCCGCCATTCTTAGCCGTGCTGCATCTCTTGTCTCATCAATAGTATCCAGCTCCTGGCATAGGACTTCAGGATTCTACTCAGGATTCCAGAGGTTGGATCTTGCTGTGGGTATCACCATTTCTGTCGGGATCACTGCTTCTGCTCCAAATACTAAAGAAAACGGGGTTTGACCAGTTGCATTTTTTACCGTCGTTCTATCAGCCCACAAAACAAAGGGTAATTCTTCTGCCCATCTTCCTTTCTTGGCCCTTAATCTTTTCTTCAAGTTGTTGACGATTATTTTGTTTGAGGATTCAGCTTGTCCATTTGCTTGAGGATGTACCGGAGTAGACGTAATCATTTTGATTCCCCAACTCTTGCAAAAATCAGTAGTCCTCTTACTTATAAACTGAGAACCATTATCACAGATTATCTCGGCTGGTACTCCGAATCTGGTCAGGATATTTCTCTTTATGAAGGATACCACTTCTTGATCCCTGACTTGGACAAATGCCTCGGCTTCAACTCATTTAGAGAAATAATCTGTCATTGCCAACATAGAAACCTTCCCTCCTGGAGCCTTTGGAAGCTTTCCCACTATATCTGTACCCCACTTCATAAATGGCCAAGGGGAAACAACAGGATATAATGGTTCAGCAGGCTGATGCAGTATGTTACTATGTCTTTGGCATGCATCACATCTTCGAACATATTCTGTGGCATCTTTCCTCATTGTTGGCCAATAATATCCTGTCCTTAATACTTTTGAGAATAATGACCTGCCCCCAGTATGGTTACCACAATCCCCTTCACGTATATCCTGAAGTACTTCCTTGGTTTCAGGATCCTCCAAGCACCTCAAATAGGGTCCTGCAAGAGATTTCTTATATAAAACATTATTTATAATAGTGAATCTTGATACCTTCATTCTAAATGCCTTAGGATTTTCATCTCCGGGGATGTGTCCTTCCTTGAGATATCTCACGATTGGAGCCGTCCAGGATTTAGGATCCTTTTCAGGATACCCTGCTCCAGGATCCTGAATAGCCGCTACTTCTTTATCCTGAGGATTTGTTGCAGGATATAAGACATGTAATATTGGTATTTGGGTCCCTTCTGGTATCCTGATCGATGATCCCAAATTTGCTAAGGCATCTGCTTCAGCATTATCCTCCCTTGGTACCTGTTCAAGTGTAAAAACATCGAAATATCCTGCTAATTTTTTGAAAATATCGAGATATTCGATTAATTTCTCACCCTTAACTGCATAGGATCCATTAAAATGGTTAGTAATTAACAAGGAGTCAACATATACTCGCAAATTCTTGATACTCATATTCTTAGCCAACTCTAATCCTGCAATTAAAGCTTCATATTCTGCCTCTTTATTAGTAGCAGGGAATTCACACCTAATAGCCTGGGGTAATATGTCCCCCTGTGGCGATTTTAGTAGTATTCCCAATCCTACTCCTCTTACATTAGATGCACCATCAGTATATAATGTCCAGGATCCTGAGGATTCTCCTAACTGTTGAACTTCTAGGTCAACCACATCCTGAATGTCACTACTGAAATCAGCCACAAAGTCAGCTAAAGCCTGAGACTTTATGGCATTTCTAGGTTCATATACTAAATCATAAGCACTTAACTTTACTGACCACTTGGCCATCCTGCCTGACATCTCTGGTTTCCTAAGCACATTTTTGACAGGATAATTTGTTTTAACATGGATCCTATGTGTCTCAAAATAATGTCTAAGCTTTGTCGATGCCATAACTAGAGCTAATATCAATTTTTCTAAATGAGAATATCTAGTTTCAGCATCTAGTAGGCTTTTACTAACATAATAGACAGGATATTGCTGACCTTCATGGTCTTTTATAAGAACGGCACTTACAGCATTCCCCGATACAGCGAGGTATAGGGATAGTGGTTCACCATTTTCAGGCTTCATCAATAGAGGTGCAGTCGAGAGATATCGCTTCAAATCCTGCAAGGCTGCTTCATGCTTTGCTCCCCATTCGAACTTCTTATTCTTCTTGAGGATATCATAGAATTCCTTGCATTTTTCTGAGGATCTTGAAATAAATCTGTTCAATGCTGCTACTCGGCCTGTTAACCGTTGAACATCCTTCATATTCGAGGGTGATTTTATATCCAGGATAGCTTTAATCTGCTCCGGGCTTGCCTCTATCCCCTTTTTCGTCACCATATATCCTAGAAACTTTCCTACCCCCACTCCGAAATGGCACTTAGCAGGATTCAGCTTCATGTTATACTGATCCAGGATATCAAATGCTCCCTTGATATCCTGGAGGTGATCCTCAGCCTTTTTAGATTTCACCACCATATCATCAATATACACCTCCATGGTGTCCCCCAGCTTATCTTTGAACATCATGTTCACCAATCTCTGGTATGTTGCACCTGCATTTTTCAAACCGAAAGGCATAGCAGTATAGCAATAAATACCTGTTGGTGTCATGAAATCAGTATCCTCCTGGTCCGAAGGCTCCATTTGAATCTGCTGAAATCCTGAGGATGCGTCCATGAACGTTAACATCTCATGCCCAGCAGTAGCGTCCACCATTGCATCGATATGAGGAAGGGGGAATGGGTCTTTAGGACAAGCCTTATTCAAGTCTGTGTAATCTACACAGACTCTCCATTTCCCATTTTTCTTCTGTACTACGACCACATTCGCCAACCATCTTGGGAACTTGACTTCTCTGATCATCCTGGACTTCAACAGTCTTTCAACTTCCTCTTGGATAATCGTATTCCGCTCATGAGCAAATTTCCTTCTTTTTTGCTGAACAGGCTTGAATGATTTGTCAATTCCAAGTTTGTGAGTGATAACGTCTTTGGATATACCTATCATATCCTCATGCTTCCATGCAAACGTTGACATCCTGCATTTCAAAAAGTTAGTTAACTGCTCTTCAATATCCTGAGGGATATTGGTTCCTACGAGCACTGAGATATCAGGATTATCCTGATCCAGGATAATTTTCTTCACATCCTGCTCCAAAGCTTCCAAGGTATCCTGGGCCTGCATCTTTAATTGCTATGCTTGATTAGGCTTGGTTGAGGATTTCATTGAGGATGAGTAGCATTCTTTCGCCTCCTGCTGATCACTATCAACTTTGACGACCCCCCAAGGGGTTGGAATTTTGATACATTGGTGATAAGTCGAAGGCACAGCCTTCATATCATGGATCCATGGCTTGCCTAGTATGATGTTATAGCAGGATAAGGAGTCCATCACACAGAAGCGTTGTATCGAGTTGACCCCTTCAACGTATACTGGTAACTTTATCCCCCCTACGGTATTCCTAGCTTCTCCACTGAAACCGACGAGCACAGTGGACTTCAAAGTAATGTCCATCGGAGATACATTCATCCTCTTCAATGTTTCCAGCTGAATTATGTTGACGGAGCTTCCATTATCCACCAATATCCTGCGAACAAAATGGTTAGCCACATATAATGTTATTACCAAAGCATCATGGTGAGGATCCTGAACAGTATCCCTGTCATCACTATCGAAAGTGATCACTGTATCAGTTGTGAGGGTAGTCATCCTGACTGGTTTGTCTCCCCTTTCACTCTTAGCTTCCTTTGCATGTCTCTTAGCCGCCGAATACGAAGTCCCACAAATGTTGGATCCTCCTGAAATAAAGTTAATTATCTTGGCATCTGCTGGGGGTGATGTTGCTCGTTCAGGATCCTTCTCGGGATCCTGCCCTTTATTCTTCTTTCTTCCCAGCAAGTCCTTCAGATACCCTTTGCTTAACATGTAACTTATTTCTTTCCTTAAAGCAATGCAATCCTCGGTCATATGTCCGAAGTCTTCATGGAAGGCACACCATTTGGATTTATCCTTCCAATCAGCTTTCTGCTGGTTCTTTCGAGGCCACCTAGCTTTGTCCCCTAAACCATGCATAGCATACATTAACTCAGGTATATTAACAGAAAAGCAGTATTCAGATAAGTCAGGATATTCTTCAGGATCCTCGTCTTCAACAGCATTCACTTTCTTGTTATCATTTCTGCCATATGGCTTGAAGCGATATGGCTTATATGAGGATTCTGACTTCCAGTTGGTTGATTCGTAGGTTGAGGTAGAACTCATCCTCTCTTGCATCTTATTGTCATCTTCCAAACGGATATATCTCAAAGCCCTGTTACGAGCTTCATCGAGATTCCTGCAGGGATTCATTACAAGATCCTGATAAAACTGAGAATCCTTTTGTAATCCCATCTTAAAAGCTTGCACAGCTGTTGCAACATCAAGATGCGGGATATCCAAGGATTCCCGACTGAACTTATTCACATAGTCCCTCAAAGATTCCTGAGGTCCTTGGGTTATCCTGTTAAGATCACTGGTTAGTTTCTCAAAGCTCCGACTACAAGAAAATTGACTGTTAAATAAATTAACCAAATGAGCAAATGAAGTAATTGAGTGAGGAGGAACATTCAACAACCATTTTAAGGCTGATCCTGTTAAGGTAGAACCGAAACCCTTGCACAAGCATGCTTCCTTGAGCTCCAGAGGGATAGGGTTAATCTCCATTCTTTCCCTATACTGGGCAATATGCTCTTCAGGATCCGTAGTCCCATCATACAGTTTCATGTTGGGAGTCTGAAATCTTTTTGGGATTTCAGCATCACAGATAGGATATGCAAAGCGGGATATCCTGTGGCTGTCTTGGGATACTTCCGGAATTGGCTGGACCACTCCAGGTACACTGGATATCATATCCTTCAATTTCTGGAGCTCCCTGGTAAATGTTGATGTCATACCTGCATCCTGCAAAGACCCATTGTTGTTAGTAGCATGAATATTATTATTTGACACATTACCGGTCTAAGGATTTTGGCCATATCCTGAAGCATATCCTGAACTCCTCACAGTTGACATCCTGACCGAGGAGGGTATCTCAGGGGTATGATTCTGAGAATGGCTTGGGACGATATTCCCCCTGTTATCCTCAGTGTAAACTACGGAACTGAAGTTCAAAGCCCTGGGCTGTATAGGAGTGACAGTTTCTTCAGCAGGTCTACTCGAGCTAGCTTTTAAGAGTTGTATTTCTCTTAACAGCATCTGGTTAGTCTCCTGTTGCTGCCTCATTTGTTCCTGCACACTTCCAAATAAAGTTAGAATTTCATCATTAGAGGCTAAAACGGGAGCAGATCCCTGAACACTCCGAGTAGGGATAACATCTTGAGGTTGTGAAGAAACTGGCATCCTTGGAGGAGGTGGTGGAAGCACCGAACCGGTAGTAGCAGAAGTTGCAGCAGACATAGTGGAGGAGCTCATGTTTGATCTTGAGGCCATTGTAAACAACGTGGCAAAAAGTTTCGAAAATAGAAAACCGATTAATGATTTCACAAAGATTTTTAGTAAAGAGAGCACCACTTGCCCCACGGTGGGCGCCAAATTGTTTTGGTCAAAAATTACCGAAGCAATTAAGTGATCAAATTAGTTAAGTGAGGTAGTGTGCTAGAAATGAGTGTCGAAAATATGTTAATCAAGTTAATTGCAAAAACAGTTTCAGGATACGGCTCAGGATATTGAGCTGTATCTATGATCAAACAATGAGCTGAAAAGTAAAGGTTGACACGTGATGTATGAGGAAAGCCCTTGATCAGTCTAGATCGCCGGCACAAAACCTCGTGAGCTGACAATCGCAGCTGCCTTGTTCTTCTGTTGCTTCAAATATCGGGATACAGTGCAGGATGTGGTACGGATCAACTAGGTGTTACAATGTAATTCGATTACAAGTGTTTGTGTGTAGTGATTGTCGAAAGCTAGAAAGCAAAAGTGTTTGAGAGTGTGTGAAAGTTGCGTTGTGCCTTAATCTGATCCGCCCCCATCTATTTATAGTAAAACAAATGTAACAAACTATCCTAAATAACCGGGATCCAGCGAATATTCCTTAGTCGAACGTTGTAGACCAAGTCTTTCGGGTTCAACGTCTCTCCCATAACAAATACGCCCGAGTCTTGAGGAGATGAAGTCCATATGACCGTTAGCAATTCACAGCCTTTAACCTGCACGTGGTTAATTCAATCAGCATCAGGATATCGCCCAGGATGTTAGCAATATCCTAATCCAGTGTCCTGGTCACAAACAAACAATTAAAAGTAGGATATTAGTCAGGATATGTATGCTCAGAAATTAACCCATAACAGCGCCCCTGAGAGAAGCGGGGTCCAAGGGGCAGAGCCCCTGGCTAGGGTCAAGCTTTTTAAATCTCTTTATAGCTTGAAGCAAGCACCTAAACAGTGGCATCAAAAGTTTGATGAGATTGTATTGTCTAATGGTTTTGTTTTAAACGAAGCAGATAAATGTGTTTATAGCAAGTTTGATGCTTCTGGAAACGGAGTCATGATCTGTTTGTACGTAGATGATATGTTGATTTTTGGTACTAACCAAGATCAAGTTGATAGAACAAAGGAATTTTTATCATCTAAGTTTGCTATGAAGGATATGGGGGAGGCTGAGGTGATTTTAGGTATTAAAATCAAATGTGAGAACAGGGGCATTTCAATCTCTCAATCCCACTATATTGAGAAGATCTTGAACAAGTTTAATTTCAAGGATTGTTCTCCCGCAAGTACTCCTATTGATCCTAGTTTGAAGCTATTACCTAATAAAGGTATTGCAGTATCTCTACTTGAGTACTCAAGAGCAATTGGATCACTTATGTACGCTATGATCAGTACCAGACCAGATATAGCGTATGCTGTTGGAAAGCTTAGTAGATTTACTAGCAATCCTAGTACTCATCACTAGCAAGCATTAGGTCGAGTATTCAAATACTTGAAAGGAACCATTGATTATGGTCTGACTTACATTGGATTTCCTTCAGTGATTGAAGGATATTCAGATGCAAGTTGGATAAACAATAAGGAATATCATTCTTCCACAAGTGGTTGGGTATTCCTACTTGGGGGAGGTGCTATTTCTTGGGCTTCAAAGAAACAGACTTGCATAACTGATTCAACTATGGAATCTGAGTTTGTAGCCTTAGCGGCAGCTGGTAAGGAAGCTGAGTGGCTAAGAAACTTGATTTATGAGATTCCATTGTGGCCAAAACCAATATCTCCCATTTCTATAAGGTGTGATAGTGAAGCTACACTGGCTAAGGCATATAGTCAAGTGTATAATGGCAAGTCAAGACACTTAGGTGTGAGACACAGCATGGTTCGTGAGCTCATCATGCATGGTGTGATTTCGATTGAGTATGTGAGAACTCAACAAAACTTAGCTGATCATTTAACCAAAGGGTTAACTAGAGATCTCGTGAAAGTATCAGCTATGGGATCAGGGTTAAAGTCCATCTGAGAACTCTCATGTTAAGATACCCAATTCCCACCTAATATGACGTTAGGTGCAGAATTCAATGTGGAAAGCTTAACATCTAGAGTTTGGAACACAACATTAAATCGTCCCAAAGGTATGTGTTTAGATCTGCAAGTTAAGGAAGGTTGAGGTATATCTTCTTAATAGCTCTTTTGAAAAATTGCATTTGTAGGTGCAAGAGTAAAAGAGCTACCTATATGAGCATGAAGTTTAGCTGCTTTAAGAAGCTTAGACTTGGCTTTGATATGCTTATGAAGGATAGGGACACAGGCTAGTAAAAGATAGTGTCAAGTTAGATCTATGTATGTAAACTAATGTGTATATTATCTTCATGTATTCATTATGGATATTAAGGGTTCAATCCTTAGTGACACCCTTAAATTCGAATATTTGGAATGTGTAATATACTAATATGAAATTCAATCGTCACGACATTTCATTTATGCATTAGTTTGTTTGGTTGCTGTGAACAAGTTAGTTAATCTATGATTACCCTAAAATGGGGGAGGTATATTGGATATTTTAGTGTAATTTGAGATTGCGCATGACATTCAAATAAGAGTGCACGCTTATTTGAATGTCATCGGGACTAACAGGGGATCCAATGGGGCAGCGCCCCCGAGAGAAGCAGGGTCCAAGGGGCGGCAGCCCCTGGCGGGGTCCAAGGGGCAGAGCCCCTGGCTAAATATGCACTTTTGAAACATGAGGGACTAAAGGTGTTTTTGTTCAAAACAAAAACTGCAGGCAGTTATGGAAAACTGCAAATACGCTCTATCAAACAATTTTCCAAACCCTAGACGAATTCAAGTTCGTGAGAATCCCTCAAAATTCTCACAACCAAATTCTCATACAGAAATCTAGAATCAATTCTGATTTTATCCGATCAAAGATTGGTAGCCACTCCAATTGTTTGATCTGAATGTGATTACACGACTTCAGATTTATCCAAGCAATTTCGAATTTCCCCAACACAAATTACAACATCTATTTTAGAACTATATGAAGATTAGTTCTAAAGTCTTTTTAATTAAAGATATACATATATCTTTAATTTTTAAACTTAGATAAGAATTATAATCTAATCACAACTCCACATAATTATCTTATAATTCTAACAATTATCTGATATTAATTATAATTAACAAATTAATTATAATATTAATACAGCTCTCAGTAATTATTCTAAATAATTAGCCATTTCTTTTATTACGCTTATTATTTCGTGATCCGGTGATTAAAGATTAAGACACCGTTAAATGTTCATTGCCCAAAGTGTAACTCTTTGAGTCGTATCTTGACTGCAACGTTGAATTATAATCAACAATTAAACATTATATCCAACATATATATGTGTGCATATATATATATATATATATGTATGTATGTATGTATAGAGTGGGAGTTGGCTAGAAAGCTTAAGTTTCCTATAAAGTCTAGGAAGCAATATGGAGGTGACATGTGACTTTTAATTTTTTTATTCAAAAGGGCATGATGGTAATTTGATTATTAATTTAATTTTGGAATATTATATATCCTAAACTAACTATCCATATATTTTTGGAAACGTATATCTCTTTAACAATTTCAAATCATTATGATTTCAAAAGGGCAGTTACTTTAAATTACGAAATCCAAAATTATTAACAATTTCTTCACGTTATGTTTTATCAGTTACTGGATTGATCACAATGTGTTTTAGCAGTTACTGGTTTCAGTTACTGTTTCATCATAATGTGTTTTATCTGGTTGATATGATTTTTGGCATTCTTGATGTTGTGTTTTATCAGTTACTGGTTCACGTTGTGTTTTATTAGTTATTAGTTTCATCACAATGTGTTCTATCATTTAATGGTTGATGTGATTTTGGCATTCTTGATGTTGTGTTTTATCAGTTACTGGTTTCATCACAATGTGTTTTACCAGTTAGTTACTGGTTTCAGTTACTGTTTCATCACAATGTGTTTTATCAGTTACTGGTTGATATGATTTTTGGCATTCTTGATGTTGTGTTTTATCAATTACCGGGTTCATCACAATGTGTTATACCAGTAATGATTCATGAATGGCATGTTCTTTTGTATTTTATCTACTGTTTCATCACAATCTGTTTTATCAGTTACTGGTTGATGTGATTTTGGCATTCTTGGTGTTGTGTTTTATCAGTTACTGGTTTCATCACAATGTGTTTTATCAGTTACTGGTTCATCACAATGTGTTTTATCAGTTACTGTTTCATCACGATGTGTTTTATCAGTTACTGGTTGATATGATTTTGGCATTCTTGATGTTGTGTTTTAGCAGTCAGTCACTAGTTCGTCACATTGTGTTTTATCACTAAAACACACTACTATGAACACATCTAGATCTGATTTATCGTTATTTTTTGTATGATTTGGTGTTTTCAAATGTGAGGGATTAGAGAGAGAGAGAGAGAGAGAGAGAGAAAATGCGACATTTTTGAGATGGTTTTATGATTGGTAGTTATTTCCTTATTTAAAACAACTTAAATGACGAATTTTCCCCTAATCAATTAAATTAGCCTATTTTAAAGACACGTATATTACCAAAATACCACCAAAATAATCTCAACCATTAAACACACGCATCTGATGGCCCAGATCGCTTCCTACACTTTCTAGGAAAAACACACTTTTCGCATGATCCCCACTCTGTATGTATATATACGTTTTGGTTAGTTCACTGATGTTATTTATAGGTTTGTTGCTAGATATCTTCGAATGAATAAATGGACAATAATGAAAAACGAAAAATAAATAACTTAGTAAAGACGTAGAAAATGGAAAAAAAGAATAACTAGTGAAACGTAACTAAAATTAGAAAAACATGTCGGAAATACAAAATCTAGTAAAACTGGATAAAGATGTAATTTTTTAAGTTTTAGTAAAGTTAAGGGTAAAATAGTCATTATAAAATTTACTTTTAATAAAAAATATTAAAGTAGGTAAATTTGCAATTTTATTTGTTAATTGAGAGGAGATATGCAATTTTAATTTTGAATTGGGTAAATATGCAATTTAAAAGTTTTATAAGACCACCTGTAGTGGCCAACATTTTGGCGTTTTTCCCCCTCAACACGCCCCAAAACACCCGGTCCCCACCCCCGCTGGCGTTTTCCGGCGTTATTTAGCAAAAAAGCCCCCTAGCGTGATTTGAAACACGTCGAAACTTCATTTCTTTGCCCAATAGGACCTTGCCATGTGTATGTGATTAGTTTTAATTAAAAAGAATAAATTACAAGTTTTGTCGTTTATGTTTACATCAAATTGCAGGTGGTGTCCTTTTTCTTTAAAATTGATGGATTTTGTACTTAATGTTTCAAAATTTTGCACTATATGTCCTTTAAGCCTAACCTAGTTAATTTTAGTTGTTAAGTGGAGGACAAATTTGTCTTTTTACTTATTTATTTAAAAAACCATTTTAATCATTAAAACTAAATGAATTATATATTATTTTTATTTATAATATAAATAAACTCAGACCATCTTTACTCTCTCTCCCTCTTAGGGCAAACTCAACCCTCACCAATCACAACCACCTACCGCCACCCATCCACACACCACCTGCCACCTACACCATCACCGCAAACCTCCACATCTAAACCATTTTTTTTGGAAGAAAACGACAATAAATAATCCAATGTCCAGCAGCAACGCTACTGGCTTCTTAAATGTGTTGCGGTGGCCTGAAATCGTAAGGTGAGTTATGATTTTACGGGGTCGGTGACGGAGATGCAGTTTTTGATGACGGCGTTTTCGCCTCTAAGCGGAGCTCCGATTTTCTAGTTGTCTTCAGGTTCAGGTACACATTTGCAGTTTCCGATGACAACATTTTCACCTTTGTACATAGAAGAAGATCTGAAGCTCTGTTTTGAATCAATATGCTTGTTGATTTTATACACCTGCAATACATTCCCTGATTGTTTTCATTTAATCCCTAATTTTGAATTGGTTTATCTATTTCTAAAGGAATGATTGTTAAGTTGATTGCTGTATGTTCCATATCTGATGGATTTTTCTGTTGGAAATGACTCAGTAAGAAAATTGCCTTTTTTAATCTAATTGGAAAGTCAACGAGGTGGGTTAGGGGCGGCACTGGTTGTGGGAGGTGGGTTAAGGGTGGTTGTGGGAGGTGGCTTAGGGGCATTGAAGGTGGTTGTCTGAGGTGGGTTAAGGGCGACGGTGGTTGTGGGAGGTGATTCGGGGCGGCGGCGGTGGTTGTGTGCGGTAGTTGTAGATCTTGATGACAGTGGTGGTGGTGGTTGCGGTGGAAGGTGGTGGCTCTGGTGGGTTGATGGTGGTGGTAGTGCTAGAGAGAGAGCAGGAGAGAGAAAGCTATAATAATAATATTATTTTTTAAAATATTATTTTTCTTTTTTAAAATAATATTAGATAAATGGGTAGAAAGACAAAAATGCCCTTGTGTAATCTGTTTTAACCAAAAAATCTAACTAGGTTAGGGCTAAAGGACATAACGTGCAGGATTTTAAAACGTTAAGGACAAAAACAGTCAATTTTGAAGTTAAAGGACACCACATGCAATTTGGTAAATACATAAAGGACAAAACTTGTAATTTACTCAATTAAAAAAACAAAAGAAATAATATTTGTGTGTGTATAATTAGATTTTGGCAAAGGTTTTTTTTTTTGAAGGTTTAAATTGCAGGTCCTTTGTAGGTGACAAAGGAAGAAGAAGGTGATAATTAGATTCTGCACATTCAGTCCCTGCACTTTGATTGTATTTAAAAAATGATTTAAACTTCAAAACCTTTAATATTTCAAGTTTCAAAAATACTATACCAGTCTCTAAAGTTTTGTTTATTAAATGTCTGATTTGGATCTTTTATAAAACCAAAAATTTTTCAATGTATTTTTTTATTTACTTTTTTCCGGTTTTTTTTATTTCTAGTATTGTATTTTTTTATTTAATGAAGTATTTTAAGTTTTTAATTAAAAAAATAATTGTGTAATGATTGGAAGGGGCGTTATTAGGCATTATTCCTACTATGCCACTTTTGCAATAACGCCCAATAATGCCCCCATGCTGACTGGACTGCCACATGGCAGAAAACGCCCCAGGGTGGGGGCATTATTTATCTAACGACTATGCATGGTCAAAGGGGAAATATGCAATTGAGCATTTTCTTTTTTATACATTCAATTAAAGGGTTGTTAAGTGACTTTTTTTTTTGGAAGGTGACTTTCTATGTACTGGACCTATTGGTCACCGGGTTCATGTCTAAGACATTCCCCCGTCAGCCCCGCACTCTCGGACGCGATGTTCGATCGGGCCCCGGCCGCCGCGCAAGCTGACTTCCACCCGGAAACCATACTGCCCCCACACGAGAGACTCGCTGGGGTAACAGCTGGGTAAAACCGGGTTGCCCTCAGGACCGCACCATGCCTCGGTAGGAACGGTCCATCATTGGGACGTCCCCCCCCTAAAGCCACAAGTGGGAGTCGAACCGGTGACCTCCCAAAGGAGGGCCGGCCGACATAAACCCAATGGGAATTACCACTGGGCCACGGGGAGGGATGGGTTGTTAAGTGACTTAAACCATTTTATTTTTGGTAAATCGTTTTAAATTACAATTTTATCTCTAATAATACATCATTCAAAAATCAAATTGATTTTTCTCAATTTCATATATTAAAATAAATAAATCATCGATCTGATATTCTGGACCCTACTGCCATCGCCATCGTTTCACCGAGCTCCCGTTTTTTTTGCGATCCAAGTTTGATTAAATCTAATAATCAACATTAAAATAAAATGGTCGACGACAAATGGTGGACGACGTCAACCAAGTTGAGGTAAATTCTACGTATTTCTTTTCCCATCATATTAAAATATAAATTCATTCAATTTTGGTGAATTTATTAAAACATGTGTTTGAACAGCTATTGGTAAATGGACAACAAGCTGCGTCGCTATCATTTTTGAATAGCAAAACTAAGTCTTTTAAAAATTATGTCCATAGATCTCGGGATTATAACATTACTATGCATGACCCTTTGAACTAGACTAAGTAGGTCTACAGCATCTGGCGCCAGAAAACCAAAAGTATCAAAAGTAAATGAGATAAACACGTGCTGGTTGTCAAGGCACGTTTTCTCATGTTTGGTCACTTTATCCAAAGCAGCCTTTAAAGCAGTCTGACCCACCGTAAAATCACTACCACCTAAGCCCACAAAGAGAAAAACCCCTGTTAGATCCACACAGACGTATGTCAACAATGGCATGCAACGTTGAAACACCATCGGATATAGTGTACATTCCTTTATGTCAACAATGGCATGCAACGTTCAAACTGTTACAATCGGATATAGTGTACATTCGTTTATGTCAACAATGGCATGCCATGTTCAAACTGTTACCATCGGATATAGTATACATTCCTTCTTGTTTAACCCAAGAAATCAAGAATTAACATGTTAAATACATCATAAAAATTTAATTTAATATGGTGAAAATTAATTCTTTTAAAAAATTCAACACTTTTTTTTAAATGCTTAAAAATCAGTCAAACAAAAGTTTTTTTTTTTTTTGCAAATTGGAAAATAATAATCCCACCTTTCTGAAATTGGGCAATAATAATCCCAAGTCACGAATTAGCCACCAATAATCCCACCTCGTCAATTTTTGGAAAATAATAATCCACCGACACTAAACGACAAAAGTGCCACGTCCGCATTTGGAGTATTATTTTCCAAAAATTGACGAGGTGGGATTATTGGTGGCTAATTCGTGACTTGGGATTATTATTGGCCAATTTCAGAAATGTGGGATTATTATTTTCCAATTTGCCTTTTTTTAATATAATTAGTTTGAAATGTGCGCATAAGTTTTGATACACTGTTATTTTTTGTATAGATCAAACATATTGTATGTAGTTTTTTTTGGAATAATTATGTGGACGAATAATAGAATTCACTACAACAAATCTGAGTTTTAGCGGCGACAACAATAGGGGCGACAAGGAGCAATAGCGGCGACCTAGACGTGGGTCGCCCCTATTACTACTTGTCGTCCCTATTGTTGTCGCCGCTAAAGGGTCAATCCGTGTGCTTCTTCAAGATTTGTTGCTGACCATTGATTAAAAACATATCTAATGGTCTTCATCGTATCGTGCTCAAACACAAACCCCACATATCTTATCCTCAAAACACAAACACCCATCTCATACACCACCTTCAACCTTCATGTTCACCATTCTCTACCATTCACCACCAAGCAACAACCACCACCTTCAGCCGCCAACCGCCACCATCAACCTCCAACACTCCACGGTTCACCAACCAGCAAAGCCGCCGTAATCTGCCACCATGAAGCACCACCGTATCAACCACCTTTGAGATGTTTGAAGCTCCACAGTCATATCAACCACTGCCATCCACCGCTGTGATTATTAAAGCTCTGCACACTTGTTTTTATATAGTGTTTGTAGAATTATGTTGTTTTGTTTAAAGCTCCGACCACTTATTTCATTTTGTATTTGTAAAAAACATGTAATGTATGTTGATCTTAATAAGAAATCAATCGTTTTTTGGTTTTTATGTTATGTTTCATTTTCGAGTTTAAACAAACAACGGTGATTTGTACATTTGAAATCTGGAAATTCGTTTTCGGCAATACTCCGATATATGTCGCCGCTATTATTGTGTGGCAATAGCGGCGACATGTGGCAATAACGACGACAAGAGGCCCTTTACCAGCCAACCTTTAGCGGCGACATGTCGCCGCTATTGTTGGTCAGGGCTTTTAGCGGCGACATTTATCACGGCTATTGCCCCGTTTTCTTGTAGTGATTTGAGATATTAGAGACAAATAATTAAATGGAGAGACTAGAGATAACTAGCCAATGGAAGAGAGGAGAGATAACTAATTAACTGGCGATAAATCTTAGACTGCGAGGAGTGGTGGCGTTGGATGGGCGGGGGAAGCCAGCCAACGCTGGCTTACCCACTTCGTGCCAGCATTGGGTTAGGCGTTGCCCACCCAGCGTCGCTATGAAGCCCGACGTGGGGCGAGGGGGGGGGGGGGGGAGATGCCTTGGCTGGCTACCATTGGCTGTGACATATGACCGTTGGGCTAGCCGTTGGCCAACGACTATTTAAAAAAAATTCTTTTTTATAATCTATATATATCAAACAATACTTACCTATTTTACTATAAAAAAAATCAAAAACCACTACCAACCTCTAATGGATTCTTCAAGTTCAAGCGATTCGTATGATAGATTTTCTTTTTGTCATCCTCATCCGACGACGGAGCAGAAATATTATTATCAACAATGGCGGCACTCGTGAAAGCTATTGTTGAAGATTCAGATGAAGGGACTTCCCAACCCGAACCCAAACGGAGGAAGTACATAGTTCGTGAACGCGAAACCGTAAACGATTTGCTGGTAAGAGATTATTTCTCACCCGAACTAACGTATGATGAAAACATATTTAGGCGTCGTTTTCCTATTAGTAAAATTTTATTTTTAAGAATATCAAAGGATTTAGAGGATAATTATCCTTATTTCCAACAAAGACCCGATGCGCGTGGTATGATCAGATTTACCACGTGGCAAAAGTTCACGGCCGCCCAAAGACAATTGGCTTACGGCAATAGTTCCGATATAATGGACTACTATTTAAAAATGTTGGTGTCGCAACCCCCGTTCCCCTATACAAATACAGGAACGGGCGGCCGCGACCAGTTTTGGTAGTATCTGGCATTGTCTAATTTGGCACGAAATTTTCATCAGGGCCGTAGTTAGGAAATATTTGATCAGAGTAAAATACCACATTTTCATAATATTAAACACATGGGACAAAACCCAAGTTTGCAGTACACACATTTTCATAGGAATAAATCCTATTTTTATTTAATAAAAACATATATTTTATTTTAGGTAACTTTATTGCCACTTTTCCAAGCCTTCAGTGCTGTCCAGCTGGCTTCTATTTGGCTTTCACATTTTGTTACCTGAAACGCGTTTAAAAACATTGTGTCAGTGGGAAATACTGGTGAGTGAATCCCTGTTCAATCAAGTTTTAATAAAAACCATTGTACAGTATTGAGGGCGGTCTTGCAATTATATTTGTTTACAAGTTATATCAATTACCACCCACGGTACTGTCAAACCCGACTTGTGGAAAAGTTACTCCTCGCAAGGCAGTAACTAATTTTGTATACAAAACCCCAACATACCGACGATAATTGTATCCTTACAAATACTCAATAACTGCTTAATATATAATTAATTGTGTGAGGTTTTGTAAAAAACAATTTGCAAAAAGGAGATTACTCACATTGCTGTCTTAGATTTTCTGTAAGGGTTCCCTGGGAATTATCTATAAATTACACAAATGCACACGTGTTAGTATAATAACCCATTTTAACATTAGTAATACCCTCCCCGAGACGGCATTCCAACGACTACGTCGGGCAGAACCACGACAGCCGTTACGGAACCCTAGATCAATCGGGCAGAGTATCTAATACGTATCCAGGGGTTATGATACTTACAACAGAGTAGAACTTCGTTATTTAGGGGGGTATTATGCCCGAGTATAGTGCCTACTACTTGAAAATTGAGAGAAAGAAAAGAAATTTGAGCGAATTCGACTGAAGGCCCGAGCTCCAGCTTTATAGGGGCTGAGTTCGGGTTTCTCGCGGCCCGTGTAAAACAAGACCAGGGCCTACGCGGCCCGCGTAGTAGGTCGGGTAGGGTTTAGGTGATCCGGGTAATCAGCTAGCTTCGACGTGTGTTGGGCCACGTGGCGGCCCAGGGTTTCGCCAGCTTTCACCTTCTCGCGGCCCGCGTAAGGGTTAAGCGAAGGCTTACGCGGCCCGCCTGAAACCCAATTTCTTTGTTTTTTAATTATTTTAATGACATAACGTATGTTGGGCTCAGTTTTCACATACGAGGTGTATTTTAAGACATATAGGGATATTTAAAATATTTTTAGGGTGTCGGAAAATTTATGAGGGTGTCGGTTTTTCTTTAGGGTTGTTATTCCTCCCCACCTTGTTTTAGAGCTCGTCCTCGAGATCTACTAGAATAAGCATGGATATTTCCTTTGCATTTCCGATTCAAGCTCCCATGTATACTCTGGTCCTCTTTTAGAGTCCCATTTCACTTTGACCAGAATTAACCTCTTGTGCTTGAGGTTCTTGACTTTCATGTCTTCAATCTGTAGAGGCCTTTCTACAAACTTGAGTTGTTCATTTACCTCTATATCCTTAAGAGGCACCACAAGTGATTCATCAACTAGGCATTTCTTGAGATTAGATACATGAAATACATCATGTATTCCTGCCATTTCCTCTGGCAGATGTAGCTGATAGGCTACCGGTCCTATTCTTCTAATAATTTCAAAAGGTCCAACATATCTGGGACTTAGCTTTCCTCTTTTGATGAATCTCACCACTCCTTTCCAAGGAGAGACTTTTAATAATACTTTATCTCCTATTTGAAATTCCAACGGTTTGCGTCGGTTATCGGCATAGCTCTTCTGTCGATCACATGCTGTTTTTAGTCGTTCCTTGACTTGAATGATCTTGTCAGTTGTTTCTTGCACTATCTCAGGTCCAGATAGTTGCTTTTCCCCAATTTCTGCCCAACAGACTGGGGTTCGGCACTTTCGTCCATAAAGTGCTTCGAATGGTGCAGCATTGATACTTGTGTGATAACTATTATTATAAGAAAATTCTATCAATGCTGCATCTCCATCCAGCGTCTTTGTCTAATATTTAACTCTTTTGCCCGAAAACATACCTTAAACCTTTATGATCAGTAAATATGGTAAACATACTACCATAAAGGTAATGTCTCCAAATTTTAAGGGCAAAAATTATAGCTCCTAACTCTAGATCATGGGTTGAATAATTCTCTTCATGATTCTTAAGTTGTCTAGATGCGTAAGCTATAACCTTTTGGCGTTGCATCAACACACATCCATAGCCTAACTTAGAAGCGTCACAATAGACTACAAAGTCTTCAGTTCCTTCTGGTAACGCTAGTATGGGTGCATGGGTTAATCTTTGCTTAAGAATTCTAAAAGCTTCTTCCTGTTTTGGTCCCCATTCAAACTTAATGGATTTACAGGTTAACTTAGTTAAAGGAATGGCTATTCTAGAAAAAGCTCGAATAAATCTTCTATAATAACCGGCCAATCCTAAGAAACTTCTAACCTCGGTTGGTGATTCAGGGGTTTTCCATTTGGTAATCGCTTCGATCTTGGTTGGATCTACATGAATTCCTTCATGGTTAACTAAGTGTCCAAGAAACTGTACCTGTTCTATCCAAAATTCTCACTTTGAAAACTTAGCATAAAGCTTTTCTTTTCTTAGTAAACTTAAAAGTATGTGCAAATGCTTTGCATGTTCCTTTTTACTTTTAGAATAGATGAGAATATCATCAATAAAAACAATTATGAATTTATCCAAATATGGCTTACATATTCGGTTCATCATGTCCATAAATGCGGCTGGGGCATTGGTTAAACCAAATGGCATGACAGTAAATTCATAATGGCCATACCTTGTTCTAAATGCGGTTTTAGGAATGTCCTCTTCATGTACCTTTAATTGATGATATCCTGACCTTAGATCGATTTTTGAGAAAAATCGAGCTCCTTGCAATTGATCGAACAGATCATTGATTCTTGGTAATGGGTACCGGTTCTTAATTGTGACCTTGTTCAATTCACGGTAGTCAATGCATATACGCATTGATCCGTCCTTCTTTTTAACGAATAAAATTGGTGCTCCCCACGACGATGAGCTTGGTTGTATGAATCCCTTCTCTAATAATTCATCTAACTGTTTCTTCAGTTCCTGCATTTCGGCGGGTGCCAAACGGTAGGGTGCTTTGGCAATTGGTTCTTTTCCTGGCAATAGATGGATTCTGAATTCAACTTCTCTGTCTGGTGGTAGTCCTGGTAATTCTTCTGGGAATACATCTGAAAACTGAGACACTACTGGGATGTCCTTTAATTCTTTTCCTTTAGTGTTAGTGATTATGGAAATCAAATACACTATAGATCCTTTTCTTATATAACTTGCAGTTTTCATCACAGAGATGAATTTAGTGGATCTAGATGGTTTATCACCTTTAATTGTGATCTTTTCACCCTTTGGTGAATTTACTTGAATTGACTTTTGATCACATAAAATATTAGCTTTATTGGCTATTAACCAATCCATTCCTAATACGATATCAAATCCTGTCAGATTCATTGGGTACAGGTTTGCAATATACTTTTGGTTTAAAAATTCTATTCTTGCTCCCTGCAAGATTTCAGAAATCCTAACCGTTTCTCCATTCGTTGTCTCGACTAGACATTCTTGTGATAGTTTAGTTAATTGTTGATTAAGAAGTTTGCAAAATGAAGTATTAATAAATCTTTGGTTTGCACCAGAGTCAAATAATACTTTAGCAAAAACATCATTAACTAAAAATGTACCAGCTATCACGTCTGGAATTATTTTGGCTTCATCTGCAGTCAGAACAAATGCTCTAGCATTTTTAGTGTTCCTGTTGTTTGTAGCTGGGGCCAATTTCGGACAATTTGGCTTGATGTGACCTTTTTCTCCACAATTGAAGCACAGTCCATTAGTAGGTTTCCTTCTGCAGTCTTCTTCCTTGTGCCCTGGTACTTTGCAGAAATTGCAGTAAGTGGAACATCTTCCTGAATGCTTCTTCTTACAAGCTTTGCAGTATAGTGCAGAGGTAGAACCTATATTCCTACGATTAGAATTCCCAGAACGGAATTCTTGAGTAAGTCTATGGGTTAGGTTTCTCCTCTGGTCTTCTTCTCTAGTATGGATTAATTCATCTGTCAAGGTATTTGCTAGTTCTACAACTTCTTCTATAGTTTGGGGTCTAGCTACCTTGACTACATGTCTAATCTCTCCAATTAATCCCCAGATGTAACGGGAGATTAATACCGGTTCAGGTGATGCAAGGGTTGGTACTATTCTAGCCTATTCAAAGCATGTGGTAGTATAACCCTTACTATCTACCCCGGTCATCCTAAGGTTCAGAAATTTATTCGTTATCCGTTCCTTTTCATTGGGAGGGCAGAATTTTCTTTCTACCATATTTTTAAATTCCTCCCATTCCATGTTGTATACCCTATTACTTCCTCTTGACTGGAGAATAGTGTTCCACCATTCTAAGGCTGAGTTCTTAAACGGATTAGAAGCAAACATTATCTTGTCTTCTTCAGCACACTTGCTTATTTTTAAAACAGTCTCAGTCTTTTCTATCCAGCGTAGAGCTGCAATAGGTCCTTCATTGCCCGAGAATTCTATTGGTTTGCAGGACCAGAATTCTTTATAAGAACAACCATAAGGCATGGTTCTTCTTCTTTTGGGAATGGGCACTTGAAGTACGGGTCCATTGTTTACGTTGTTTGCAGGTTCAGAGGGTCGCTTACTGCTATGTTTACTTTTATTATCTGCTTCCTTAATAGTTTGGATAATAAATGGCATTGCATCTATGATTCCTTGTGCCACTATGTGTTGGATAGCACTATTATCCACTTGGTTTCCATTGTTATTGTTGTTTGGATTCTCATTAACCAAGTTAATGTTACTCTGGTTATCGTTATTCAGATTTTCTTGATTTCGTTCGTCGGCCATCTGAATTTTTAAGCAGTTACCACGTATTAATATCACAAAATAATATTTAATATAGCCAATCACATGACACGCATTTTGGTCAAAAGCGTCGACCATTGCGACTTTACTCTATTCATATAATATGCATCTATTACACACCAGTACAGAAATTAAAATTACAATACCGACTGAAATTTAAAGTTACACTACTAATAATAGGCATCCGTAGCTTATTTTTTCATACACATACATACATATCATATTATTTTATTATTAATATTATTATTACTACCGTTTCCACCATCACATTCATGGATATGGATTCATCCAGAAATCCATATTGCTCTCGTCGTACTTCCACTACAAAAAAAATGTCATTTAGTAACACACAAAAAGTGCCACAAAATAACAAATAAGTGTCACTAAAGACCCTTGTAAGAATAAGCGGCACACAAAAAAAGTGCCACTAGATGCGCTGACGCTAAAGCCTTTTAGCAACACTTTTTGAATTTGCCGCACAAAGTTTTTGAGCCTTTAGTGGCACTTTTGTTTTTGCCACAGCATAAAAAAAAATAATAATGTGGCATAATTTTTGTGCCATTAAAGAGTGATCCTAGTTACATATCCATACAAGTTTTAGTGGCACTTTTTTTGTCACAGTATAAAAAAACCTTTTCTGGCACAAATTTTGTGTTAGTAAAAACTATTTCTAGTTAAGCATATGTATTATTTTAGTGCACATAATTAAGCCACAAAACACATTATCGACAATATAAAATATAAAATAAAAGTTAGATAGAATTGTAAATATAGAAATCATAATATTATAAATTCAATAATAAGTTCGATCCAAAACATATTCCAAATTCTAAATGTTTACATGGGAAGTCTAAACTTTCTTTTGGGTGAGAACTTCACTATCTTTAAACTTAGCTCCAAAGCTTCTCATGAGATCTGTCTTGCCATCATCAACCACATAAACAAGCATTAGTAATGATTCAAAAAAATCTAAAAGTTCTCTAATTAATGAAACTCATTGCTTTTGATTCAAAAGAAAAGCATGTATTAGAAAATGGCTCGAACACCTAACAATTAGACAATAAGCCAACACATAAAATGCAGCCATATATAATCCGTCCGAACACTTAACAGATAGACAAAAAAACCAACATATCACCCAAGGAAGAAAAGATGGTTCCCCTTCAAACGAATCAACACATAAAATGCAGCCATATATAATCTGTCTGAACACTTAACAGATAGACAAAAAACCAACATATCACCTGAGGAAGAAAAGATGGTTCTCCTTCAAACGAATCAACACGTAAAATGCAGCCATATATAATCTGTCTGAACACTTAACGGATAGACAAAAAACCAACATATTACTCGAGGAAGAAAAGATGGTTCGCCTTCGAAAGAATTTTAACCAGGCTATTGCAACCATTGCAGATAACATACTCATCTGTGAATGGACACTTATGAGCAAGAACAGCAAGAAAATTTACTGCATAACCATATCATCATGCTCCAATATCCATTTTCAAAAACATAACATGATAAAAACAAAAATCATATCAAGAGTGAAAATAAATTTCGGGCCAACTTTCTAAGTGTGGATATCAATCATGGAGAAGTAACTTACTGACATATCACCTGAGAATCCCTTTAAAGTTTTACGATGCAAATCTACCCTTCACAACCAGTCTTTGCTGCCTAGCAAGCAAGAAAGTCATAACATGCTATGGAAGCAAAATTGGACAAAACACATAAAAGGCTCAATGCACAATCTTTATAATCCATTTATTTAGGAAAAAAAACTAGTTTGACCTGCGTCGCGTGCTGCGGCAAAGAATCTTTTTGTCGATCGAGTTATACACAAATGTTTGGCATCCTAAGTAGGTAATCGTTATAGGGCGCTTAACATTTCATAGACATTATCACCAGATAAACTCAGCATGTGGCTCAATCAAATGATCAAAATCACTTCCAATATACCCAAATAGTGTATTGATTATCTACAAATTGAAAATGTAATAATCAGATGATTAAATTCATAACACAACCATATGAAAGTACATTATTAAAGGGGTGTCATTGTTGACCTGCCACAAAGATGCAGACCACAATAACCACTTAATTATTGCCACCGGGCAGTCAACACTCAACACACATATATGGGCAGTCCTCACTGAAAACACCAACAGTCAAATTCCTAAGCGTAGATGAATAATTTAAAGATCAAACTAAAAGCAGTCAAATTAATACTTGCTTCTAACTTTAAGTAATTCCCCAGTTCAAATCAACATCAAACAAATTTAGCAAAAGACAATACATATCTACAGCACACAGTAAATTCACTTCCTAACCGATCACAACCCCTATTCATGAAACAGCACAAAACAGCCCATCATAAAAGTCATCAAAACGAAATGTAAAAAATAGCGCCTAAGTGAACCATTAAATAGGAAAAAAAGCTAAAACCAACCCCCAAACAGGAGTATCTACATTTGAAAACACTAAAAAAAAATCAAAATAAGCTCTTCTACCTTGTGTTTCTTTTGGCTCCCCTTCATTAAGGTCCTATTGTCTATGTTTTCGTTTTTATTTATGTATAATTCCGGCCACAGACAAACGAAAAAAATGATCAAAGCTACAAGCCCTAATCTTACCACAACAAAATCTAAGCAAAAAAAAAAAAAAAAAAAAAAAGATTTCAACTAAGATAAAACAAAGTAGTAAATGAAATTAGAGCTTTATCTAGATTCGCAAACAAAACAGACGATGAACGGTTACCCCTCTTATGGAAACACAAAAGAACTGCAACAACTGTGAAAAAGCAAACACATGTCTCATGATAAATATCAAAATTAACAAAAACTTATCGCCAAAATCTACTGTAGCTTGTAGCTTTTGAGTTTTTCTTTAATATAAACAATATAATACTTTCAAGATTAGGTCTAAAATGTTGGTGGCTCATCGTTACCGTGATATTAATGCAGTAATTAGATCCGCGCTACGTAAATCGGATACCGGGTGTGGGATTAAACCTTGTTCTACAACTGATCACTACATATATTAATAAAATAACAGCTAAGTTGATATATTGTCTGAAAAGCAAATAATTTATCACCATTTAAATTCCAAGCAAAAAAATCTATTGTAAAAACCAAACAGCAGTTTAATTTTAAAGTATTAATCCACATTTTAGCTCAATTCAATAGCTTCAAATAGCACCACGAAAACATATATCAATAAATGTATTAAATCATTTAGTCCACATTTAACCTGTATGCTTTATCCGAGCACCCAAGTCACACCCACTAAAAAAAACTGATCCGAGCTTAAACGAGCTCGAGCCTAAGCTTAAAACTGAGCTTGTTTAGTAAATGAGCCAGAGCCCGAGCTTCACGTATAGAACTCAAGCCGGCTCACAAGCCCAAACAAGCCCATTATTTATATAATTTATATAACAATATATATAACTATAATAAATTTATATAACTATAATATATATATATTAATTTATAAATAGTAAGCGGGTGGAGCTCGAGCTTTAGAATTAAAGCTCGAACCAAGCTGAGCTGGAGCTCGAGCTTTCATAAGTTAAACAAATTGGAGCTCAACCCTAGTCAAGCTTGGGCTCATTCGCATCCCTAAACATATATATGAAATAGGGAATCCAATTGTAACAAAACGCATCACATGTCAAATGTACATAAACAGAGGTAGGTATGGTATTTGCAATGGCGATGTAACCTTAATAAACGCTATGCAAATCAAGCAACAAACTCAAAATCAAAAGATGTTGAATAATACAACAAGCTTGCTTGTTACCTTTACTGAACTAACAATAATTAGATTTCAAAGCCTTGATTGTATAAATGCTAGCAATAGTCAGCAAAACATTCAAAAAAAAAAGTTGTAAATGGTTTAGGAGGTTTTATGTTTTAAAGCTAATTTTTTCCTACTTAATGATTGAACATAACTTAAATGACCCAATCGTTAACTAAATGGGTTTAAATTGCCACCACCAAATATTTGCGCAAGTGCACAGATGCAAATAATATGTCTAAACTTTTAACATAATTACACTAATCTCGCAAAATATTATGCATTTTGACTCGTTACCCAGCCCGTTTTATCCACTCATTTTGCCACCTCATCGAATAATCAATGTTATTCAGGTATGATTCAAAAAATGACCTTCTCCAAGGATGTGAATAGTCCAATGATCCTTTAAATAATTGATCTAAAGCATGCCATTGAAAGTAATAAACTAGTGAATACTTTCAAAAGATGCAAACAAATCATATTTCAATAACCCAGTAAAAAGCAAACAAATACCCCTCAGGCCTCATTCCAAAATTTGATTTTTACTATTTTTATTTGTAAATTTCAATCTAAAATTACCTTTTTTGACCATCCTGTTAGTTAAGGCACTATTAGCTTTGAATTTAATCTAAAATTCTCTTTATCTAGTTTTGTAATTTGTCCACATTTAGCACTTTTCAGATAACAGTCAACACGTTTATTAAAATATGGCCAAACTAATATATCTTACATAAAAAAGGAGTATTTATCAATCAACCACAGTTAAAACAGGGCAAAAAAATTAAAATCCAGATGAGACACTAAAATAAACCCAATAAGTCTTTATTCCATATTATTAAACACCAAGAATGTGGAACAATGAACGAAACCATATGCTCCTTGTTCAAGTCAAAAGACATATGTATATGTTTTAGAAAGTGACTGTTCAAACTAATTGTGATACACCAAAAGAAATAAGATTATACAAATTGCTTACCTGAGTAGAAGTGGTGAGGCGTGGAACTATCGCACTGGAGCCCTAACCAGAGGTTGGTGGGGGAAGTGAGGCATGAAACTAGGGTTGCAGAGGCAGGGAAACTGGTATTAGAACGAGGGAGCAAGTCCAGAGAAGGAGAGGAACGTGATTTTACAAGAAGAGGGTTAGTGATTTTACGAGAGTAGGAGCCAATTGGGGTGGGAGGGAATTAGGTTTAGAATCTGGAGAGGGAGGGAAATATAAATTTTGGGATGAAAATAACCAGGGTATAGGAGGGAAACTGAAAAGTTTAAAGGAGGAAAATTTTTAGTGAAAATGTAATTAGAAACTTAAACTTAAATTAGAGGCATAAAAAATTAAATGCCACTAAAGATGTGTGTTAAGCAAATAAGGCATACATAAAGTGCCACTAAAAACCTAAATTTGTGGCATAAAATTAAATGCCACTAAAAATATGTGTTATGCATATATAACAAACCTAAAGTGCCACTAAAAACCTAAATTAATGGCACAAAACATAAATGCCATAAAAAATGTGTGCCACTAAATGGCATTTTTTTTGTAGTGTTCCCGAGTCGCTCTCCCACCTGTCTCATTCTTTCACTACTCTCTAAAATTTCCTCACCAAATGTCCTAAGTTCTTTTACATTTTCTGCACTCATTGGGGGTGCAGGTTCTAGGACTGGGTTCGGAATCTGGGGTGCGGGATTCTGGTACGGAGGTATAGGGGCCTGGTATGGGTAAGGATTTTCTAGAATCTCCCTAATGAATACATCATTATCGTAATAGGGATCTAGAGGATCTAACCCTGGGTAGGCTCCTAGGTTTGGCATGAGTATGTCTTCGTATATCGGGTAACGTTGCACATCGTCCCTATTGTCATCCCACCATGGGTCATAATTTGGGTCTAAGAGATTTGGTGCGGGTACCCTAGGTATTTCCTCCGGATTAAAATCATGCATTTCTACTTAATTTTCAGGGTTTTCTATCTCCATCGGTTGGTCAGGAATTGGTGGTTGTGGTTGGGGTGCTAACATTTGTTCCAGGTTAGGGTCAGCTGCAGTGGTTGCTAGGATGTGGATATTGGCTATACCCCTATTAAGCATATCCTAGGCGTAGGCATCAGTTTCTCTTTTGGCTGCGGCTAGTGCTCTCTGGTCTTGTAACTTTTTCACACGCTTCCTACGCTCATGTGCTCCCCTACTGAACCATCCTCTCTTCTTCTGAGGGAATGGCTCTTTAGACTGAGCCTTAAACACGAATATTCCTTCTTCCGTATCAGCAGAGTACCCTGAGAGGGCAGGCTGAGAAGAGGCACCTTCGCTTCTAGGCAAACCAGACAATTGACGGTACGCGTCAGATGGTCCTTGGTCGCTCATACTGTAAACTAACAAATAGTCAAATAAAACATAACAAGAAAATACAATTGTGCACGTATTCCCGTAATTTATTTCCTAACAATTTGAATTTTGATGTCAGCAGAACACTTTTGTGGCTGAATCAGTGGCTTAGCTCTGATACCATCTTCTGTCGCAACCCCCATCCCCCTATACAAATACAGGAACGGGCGACCGCGGCCAGTTTCGGTGGTATTTGGTATTGTCTAATTTGGCAGTGGAATTTTCATCCGGACCGTAGTTAAGAATCAGAGTAAAATACCACATTTTCATAATATTAAACACATGGGACAAAACCCAAGTTTGCAGTACACACATTTTCATAGGAATAAATCCTATTTTTATTTAATAAAAACATCTATTTTATTTTAGGTAACTTTATTGCCACTTTTCCAAGCCTTCAATGCTGTCAAGTTGGCTTCTATTTGGTTTTCACATTTTGTTACCTGAAACGCGTTTAAAAACATTGTGTCAGTGGGAAATACTGGTGAGTGAATCCCCGTTCAATCAAGTTTTAATAAAAACCAATGTACAGTATTGAGGGCGGTCTCTCAATTATATTTGTTTCCAAGTTATATCAATTACCACCCACGGTACTGTCAAACCCGACTTGTGGAAAAGTTACTCCTCGCAAGGCAGTAACTAATTTTGTATACAAAACCCCAACATACCGACGATAATTGTATCCTTACAAATACTCAATAACTGCTTAATATATAATTAATTGTGAGAGGTTTTGTAAAAACAATTTGCAAAAAGGAGATTACTCACATTGCTGTCTTAGATTTTCTGTAAGGGTTCCCTGGGAATTATCTATAAATTACACAAATGCACACGTGTTAGTATAATAACCCATTTTAACATTAGTAATACCCTCCCCGAGACGGCATTCCAACGACTACGTCGGGCAGAACCACGACAGCCGTTACGGAACCCTAGATCAATCGGGCAGAGTATCTAATACGTATCCAGGGGTTATGATACTTACAGCGGAGCAGAACTTCGTTATTTAGGGGGTATTATGCCCGAGTATAGTGCCTACTACTTGAAAATTGAGAGAAAGAAAAGAAATTTGTGTGAATTCGACTGAAGGCCCGAGCTCCATCTTTATAGGGGCTGAGTTCGGGTTTCTCGCGGCCCGCGTAAAACAAGACCAGGGCCTACGCGGCCCACGTAGTACGTCGGGTAGGGTTTAGGTGATCCGGGTCATCAGCTAGCTTCGACGTGTGTTGGGCCACGTGGCGGCCCAGGGTTTCGCCAGCTTTCACCTTGCCGCGGCCCACGTAAGGGTTAAGCGAAGGCTTACGCGGCCCGCCTGAAACCCAATTTCTTTGTTTTTTAATTATTTTTAATGATATAACGTATTTTGGGCTCGGTTTTCACATACGGGGTGTATTTTAAGACATATTGGGGTATTTAAAATATTTTTAGGGTGTCGGAAAATTTATGAGGGTGTCGGTTTTTCTTTAGGGTTGTTATAGTCGGCACGAGTGGCTAGGGAAAGTCTTCACAATTTTTGTGCATATATATGATCAGAGTGTCGCGCTCTGGTCAAGATAATATTTATATACCCAAATTACCCTTAACAAATAGCTAGTGGTAGTAAGGGGTTGAACCAAGAAGAGTATGTGGTTTGCGAATGGAATTGATTGAATTTTAACGTGTGTCACAACTTATGAGGCTTGCTAGATTATTTTTGTGGTTTTGTTTGATTGAAAAGTTTGTGAATTAACTAATGAAATTGATTAGATTAATTAATGATTGCAAGAAAACTGAATTTATAGTTTAAAACAAGAGATGTAAACAAGGTTCACACCCGGTTCGGTAATTGAAGTTCTAGGATTTCTACACGTTTTAGATTTGATTCAATTGCAAAAGTGATTAACGGAATTAGTGTCGCGTGATTTAAGTGCGAAAAGTTATCAACGTCATAAATAATGGACCGCAATGCACTTTGTTACCAAGAACATGTAATTCCTAACTTAGATAAGGCATAAGTCCACAAATTTATTTCGTAAAGTCATAACTTTATCATCGTTCGACAATTCACAAATTCAATTCAAATGCACAACAATTATCTAAGAATTCAAAATCAAAATACAACTTGTCACAATCAAATTCAAACAATGTTCAACCCTAGAAACTTACAATAACCTACACCGGGGTGAAACCTTCAAGAATTCAAACAATGGTGAACGGGACTTGATCAACGGATGACGGAGACTTGAATTGGATCATTTTGAACTTGTGGAATGGTGGAATTATGAGGATTAGGGTTTTGGTGGGTGATGTTGGTGAAAGGAATGATAAGTGAGTGAATTAGGGTTATGGATTAGTGATGAAGGTGAATTGGATGGTGATTCGATTTGATTTGGATGAAGGTTGATGATAGGTATCGATTGAGAGTGGAAGAGATGAAGGTTTTAGGCTCCAAGAATGATTTTCAAACTCCAACCCAATGTAACCCCCGTTTGATGATGAAAACTCCGTTTTTAACTCGTTTCCAACCACAAAACAACAAATTCGTGAGACAAGAAAGGAGCAGCCATCGCCGACGGCCAGGAGTGGCGTCGGCGACGGGGTGTGGAAACGCTGAAATAGCGACACCTTATTTTCATGTGTACGATCAATTTTGGTCGGAGACGGCCCATATGGGCGTCGGCGACGGTGCCCACGAAACCACTCTTCCGTTTTTCCAATTTCTTGAGTCCGATTGACCCGTTTCGCTTCCCGATGGTCCGTTTTTCGTCCCGATGGTCCGTTTTTCATCCCGGTGGCTCCCAAAAAGCACCTTAAACTCCGTAAGACCTGTAAAACACAAATCCCATTAAAAGTAGGCTATTCAAGATTAAAAGCTAAGTAAAAACTTAAACTTAAACTTAAACATAAACGGACACTGGTTTTCAACCACGTATCACATCCCCGCACTTGTCTTTTTCTTGCCCTCAAGCAAATCTGTCTTTCACTTTCACGTGGGTCGAACAAGCAACACACTTCCCATTCCCGAGACGAAGGTTAAGGTCAATTGTCATGCCCAAGTTCAAACTTTTTTTACAATTTACAAACTATCTAACGGTAAGTGAGTAATCACATATAAAATGGTTATCCAAGATTAACCCACCCTTGAAACCAATAAATCATGCACATCCCTCACAATGTTCTCTCCACTCGGTTTAAAATTGGCTAATAATTGATGCATTAGCGCTTTTGAAATAATCACTCAAAACGATTAGAACACGTACCCGCATAGGCTTGCAACTCAATCATTCTCCACCACCGAACACGAATACTAAGCACAAGTCAAAAGGTCTTTGTAAGGGTTGTAACGGGGCTAGGCTAAGGGTAGGAAATAGGATATTTAAAGTGGCTAAGGTGATGAAAATTCGATTTTTATTGCAAAATAACTATTCTAAACACGACTAACTACCAACATCAAACTAGAAGGCAACAATTTTCGCCTTTTATTCCACAAACTAGAAACATATATTTTTGTTCTTTTCTCAATGATTTTCTATTCTTTTTCGCAGCATTTTCTGAAAAAAAATTTATATGCAAACAAACAATTCACAACTATACAAGCTTAACACCTATAATCGAATTTTCATCACACGGGTTTAAAATAAAAGGCTTAAGGTTATGGGCTAAATGGGTTGTCAAACGAAAGGATTAGGCTCAAAGTTGGCTACTAAGGGATAAATTTTTGGGTAAGGATGGATAAATGGTGTAAAAGGAAAAGGTTTACCTAATGCTTTAATAATTCTCGTGCTTGTATTCGGTCTTTGGTCTCAAACGTATCAAAAGAGGCAAGTTCTCCAATACGTGACTAATGGTCCACTCAAACAAAGAAACATAAATATGTAGTTCTAAGATGTAAAAATGGCTCAAAACCACACATATAAGGGTATGATATGTGACATGCATGATATGTTAGTTCCTTAGGCGGATTATTCCCAAATAACTATCCGCTAAATACCCGTCATGCTATTAATTCGAACTTGACCATGACAAAAGACCAAATGGGTTGTGTCATCCCTCGTTGACTTAGTTACTTGTGCTTTTAAGATCGCTTTCGAACCAAGACATTTTGAAAAAAATTGAAATTTTTCTCCCATCCCCACACTTGACGTAAACATTGTCCTCAATGTGTAGTGTTTGAATGAACGGGTCAAAAATCAAAAATCTTTTACTTACTCCCCAATCCCCACACTTGAGGTAAACATTGTCCTCAATGTGTAAGAACTCGAGTTTTTAAATCGCACAAAGGATGTGACACGGATAATTTCCCAAAATTCACCCCGAAAACTAAAATACAATTACAATCCACTTATTACTAACTACGAATCAAGGTAAAAGGAAACGTATGCACCTGATTTTCTCGCTAGATGCTCATGTATTCTTCTTCTCTTCAAGAAAGCGGTCGTCCCTCGAACATAATGTACCTACAAATCTTAACCCTTGTGTAGGAGCATGCTTCTCACAACCATTGAAATTTGTTAGCCACCTAGTTCTACCACTTTTATGAAAGTATTACCAAGTCATACGTTATTTTACCTTGACTGATGTGGAGAATTAATTTACAACAACAACAATCCTAACTCATTTTCGTAGGAATCAAGGTTGCATTTAGCTTATGCAACAAGCTATAACAACTCTCCTAAAATATTTCTGACACCCCTACATTCATAAAACATGTCCTATATGTTTTAAAAGACACCCCGTATACGAAAAGTGGGCCCGAAATACCTTTATTTTATAAAAATTAAATGAAAACAAATTTCTAATATCGCTCGCAGGGTGTGACCCAGACAAGAGAGTTTGTCGCGGGCCGCGACCCCTTGACACCAGGCTGCACCCCAGCCCGCCACGTGGCGTGACACCCGGCAAGCCTATACCGGTGACTAACCGAGGCTAGGGCCAACCCTATAGCCTCGCGGGCCGCGAAGGCCTCTCCAATTTGTCTAGCTGGGCGCGAGAAACCCCTGATCAGGCCCTATAAATAGCGAACTCAAGTTTCAGTTGCCAGTCGTTCAAATCTCGATCTCTCTCTCAAAATTCTAAAAATTAGAAACTTTATACTAGAATTATAAAGTGTATAATAAACAAGAATAAACTAACTAGGATAAATAACCTAGTTAGTTATGAGTCTTGTAGTAACACTTGAATGAGTTAAAAGGCCAAGGATATAAACTAAATAAGAGTGGAGGGACTTGAGTTGTTAAAATTGAAACTTAAAATACTAATATTAGTAAAATAAAACAAACCAAACACCTCAAATGAGGTATGGTCGATCAGCAGCAGGAAGGGGGCGACACCCACACTTCCAAAACCTAAATATCTACTAAACTCTCAAATTGAAGGCCAAAATTCAGTTGAAATCGGAATCTAAACATAGAATCGTGATCACCTCGTCAAGGGGGTCATAAGGTATGTTGAATTAGTTCGTTTTCATCCGATTCAAAGTTCATGCATGTGATTAAAATCGAGTGTAGAGCTTAATTATGTGTTGTAAACATGAAATTGGAAGTGATATAAAGTTTAGGGACAAACCCTAGATGATTTCTTGTCAAAAATCTTGCATGTTAGTTGTAAGGATCAAAATCACTATAGTGGGTGATTAGTAAGTTAGTAGAACTTGATAAACACTAGGATTAAGACTCTTGTTCTAGTGAAAACTGAAATTTTGAGATAATCTCTGAAAATGTTGATGTTAAAATATGTGTATATTGTCTAATTGAAGTTAAATTGAGTGATAATTTCAAGTTATGAACTTGGTTTAGATCATGTAGAAATCTGACCCGCAAGGTGTTCGATGAAACGCCTAAATGAGGGTTAAAATGTTAAAGATTGCTAAAAACGCAGATTTGCATATGTTATGAATTAATGCGTTGAAGCTTATGAAAGAGTTCTAATCTTGTTATGAATTGAACTCTTTAGGCAAGGAATCCGGAACGTCAAGTGGACACCCCGGAAGTGATACCAGCGGAAAAGGTGTGCTTTAAAGGTACGTGGCTTTAGCCCCGTTAAAATTATGCGTAAATAATTAGTTTTGTTGTGTGAACGGTGTTGTAGTGAAATGGATGCGTTGATGCGTTGTTAAAGTGGCGTAGTACACTCGACCATCAAACGGGTCAAAGTAAAGATTTGGTATATAGTTTGGCTAGTCAATAAAGTGATGGTTTTCACTAAATAACCAAGCGGGTCAAAATGATGTTTTCAAAAGAATCACGAGAGTAGAGACTTGAAAGTATTATACCTCGTTAAATGATGAATTGTACCATACCGATGATTTGGTGATATTAACCTAAGTATAAGAACCCTGAATATGGGTCAAACAATAAATGTTAAATGAAAAAGAGTTGTTTGAAACGGAATGCTTGAATTCCGAAGAAACAAGTATTAGCCCTAAAGGAATCGCAAAGCCATGGAATTGGCGCGAATACACCAAGTAGGTGAGCCCGGGTGATTGGGTAATTATGTCTATAAGGTCTTAAGAATGGAAAAGAGGTGCTATGCACTTACACTAATGGGTTGGATAATGAAAATAAGGAAATTGTGAACCAATAGTCGGTACCTCGGTTTCCGCGATGTAAAATTTATATGGTTGGATCCGAAATTTTATTACGGACTCGTAGGAAAAAGAATCGGTTAAAACGGACTAATGAGTAGAAAGTTATGATCTTTTAAAGTTGAAAATTTGTTAAATGGCAAAAGTGCAGGACCTGCCGTAAATTACGGTCCCACCGTAATTTACGGTGGAGGTCTGAAGACTTACGAAGAATGTTTCCTGTGTTACGGCAGACCAGGGTTGTTCAGAGTCTACCGTAACTTACGGTGACACCGTAAGTTACGGTGGAACCCTGAAAATTTGTATTTTGTTTGTTATTTTGAAATGTTAGAATTCGTTTATACGTAATGTATTGATGTCAAAACTAATGTTTTAGTGTTTGACCCTAGGTATGGATGAGCTTCTACCGGATGGTGATCAAGCACTTTGTTAAGAACCGAACACTTATTTTGAAGCTTCCGCACTAAACTTAATCTTGTCTAAACTTTAAACATGTTGTATATACTTTTGTTAATTGTGTTTTGGATCCCTTAAACTAGTTGTTAGTTGACTAGTAGGGGTTGACTTTAAAACTGGTTATGCACTATCTTGGATGTATTTGGTACTATTACAAGTGTGTATGGTTTTAAATACGAAAAGTTTTTGTAAACTCTGATTTTATAAAGTTATTATGATAATTATTTAAAAACAGTTCAAATTGTTAAGGGTGTTACAAGTTGGTAATCAGAGCCCAAGGCTGTTAATAAGTGTTCGGTTCAAGCTTGATCAAACATCCGGTAAGAGTTAATTGTTCTAAGTAGAGTTACTAAGTATAAGAAGAGAAGTAATGAATAGAAATGCATGGGAAGAGCGTGTTAACACACTCAAACCCGGAAAGTGCAATAAATAAGAACGGTGAAAACAAGTTATGAACTTGAATAAACCGAAGTAAATAAATCATACGTCATAGGTGAAATGTTTAACGCTTAATGTAAACATTTCAGTTAAAGATGACGGACAAAGGTAATGATGATGCGGTGCCAAGAGTCACCGAGCAAACGAGAGAAGTGATTGCTGAAGAGGTAGGAAGAGCAATCGAAAACAGTTTTCGGGTTTCATCGACAAAATCCAAACCACGGTATTATCAGTGGTGGAAGAAAGAATCAAGAAATTGAAGGATAATGCCAATTTAGCAAAGGAGAAATCGGGAGGACGAAAATCTTGTTCTTATAAAGAGTTCATGGCATGCAAACCGCCCATTTACAATGGGGAGGTTGACCCGATCATATGTCAGCGGTGGCTAAGCGATATGGATGGGGTGTTCGAAAGGACTCATTGTGATCCGGATGACTACGTAGCCTACGGCACAGGTCAGTTAAGGGGTTAAGCGAAAGATTGGTGGGATAACAAGAAGAAAGAAATTGGAAGCGAAGCAGCTAAAGCGATGACATGGGATGAGTTTAAGACACCGTTTCTTAAACATCACAGTCCCAAGGCAGTCATTAACAAGATTAAGGAAGAATTTATGCAGCTTCGACATAAGGGTGAATCTATTGATAAAATCACGGGAATGTTCATGGATAAGATGAAGTTTTGTGATGAACTGATAACGAATGAGGAGCAGAAAATATATTATTATTATAATATGTTGAGCGCCGAGTATAGGGAGTTTATGACTCCTTCAAAGTATGAAACTCTCACCGAGATTATAAACGTTGCTCGAGAACGTGAGATAGAGTTGAAGAAACAGATTGAAAGAGGTGAAAGAAGGGCGCAGATAGTTAATCCAAGCCCAACGAAAAAGGCGCGCACAACAGAATCCTCAAAGAAACAAGAAGGTAAAGGCGGGTCATCAAACTGCAAGATATGCGGGAAGGGGCACAAAGGTGAGTGCCGGTTCAAGGACAAACCGTGTCCTATATGTGGGAAGACGGGACACATGGCTGCATTGTGCCCGGGAAAGGTGTCGGTGTGTTACAAATGCTACCAACCGGGTCACAAGAAATCTGAGTGCCCGGAGTTGGTTGGAAAGAAAGATGACAAGAATACACACACCGAGACACCAAGAGCAAAGGCGAGATCTTTCCAGTTAACAACAATGGAGGCAAAAACAGAGCCCGATGTGGTCTCAGGTATATTTGCCATAAATTCAATTCCTGCACATGTGTTATTTGATACGGGTGCGAATAAATCCTTTGTTTCACATGGGTTTATTCGACATCCTTCTTTTGTACTAACGAAATTGCCTATGCCATTAGAGGTAGAAATAGGTGATAACAAAAGTTTCCTTGTATGTGATGTATGTCGTGACTACAAAATAAACATTGATGATGAGGAATATCTAATAGACTTGATCCCTATGTCAATGGGAGAATTTCAAGTAGTGGTTGGGATGGATTGGTTATCCCGACATCATGCAGAAGTGATATGTTTCCGCAAGGAGATAAAACTGACATCTCCAAGTGGAAAGCATGTTACCATTTATGGCGAAAAAGGGGGTAGTCCCGTTATGTGCTCAATACTAAAAGCTCACAATCTTATGAGGCGCGGATGTAAAGCATTCATGATATACGCAAATGAACCTGATAAAGAGACGCCAATGATTGAAGACGTACCAGTGGTACGCGAATATGCTGATGTATTTTCGGACGATTTACCGGGAGTACCGCTAGAACGGGAGGTAGAGTTCGGAATCGAATTGATTCCGGGCGCGAAACCTGTGGCCAAGGCGCCGTATCGGCTCGCACCATCAGAATTGCAAGAATTGATGTCCCAAATCCAAGATTTACTTGACAAGGGATTTATTCGGCCAACCGTGTCTCCATGGGGCGCACCAGTATTATTCGTAAGAAAGAAGGACGGGAGCATGCGTATGTGCATTGACTACCGGGAGTTGAATAAACTCACGGTAAAGAATCGATATCCGCTTCCAAGAATTGATGACCTATTTGACCAATTACAAGGTGCAAGTTGGTTCTCAAAAATCGACCTCAGATCGGGATATCATCAGTTGAAAGTCAAAGAGAAGGATGTACCGAAAACGGCTTTTCGTACACGGTATGGACATTACGAGTTTCTCGTGATGTCCTTTGGGTTAACTAATGCACCCGCGGCTTTCATGGATCTCATGAACTGGGTTTGCAAACCCATGTTAGACAAGTCAGTGATAGTGTTCATTGATGACATCTTGATATACTCCAAGAATGAAGAAGAACACGCAAGTCATTTGCGTGAAGTGTTGGAGACGCTCAGGAAAGAGAAATTGTATGCAAAATTCTCAAAATGTGCCTTCTGGTTACGAGAGGTGCAATTTCTTGGGCACATCATTAGTGCAAACGGGGTGTTAGTAGATCCTTCAAAGATAGAAGCTGTGTCGAGATGGACCCCACCGAAGAATCCTTCGGAAATCATAAGTTTCTTGGGGCTTGCGGGTTATTATCGGAGATTCATACAAGATTTCTCCAAAATTGCTACGCCATTGACCAAACTAACCCGTAAGGATGAAAAGTTTATTTGGGCCGAGGATCAAGAAAGGGCGTTCCAAACGCTCAAGGAAAAATTGACCCATGCACCGGTATTGACATTACCGGACGGAACGGAGGATATGGTAGTTTACTCGGATGCATCTCATTCAGGACTTGGCTGTGTTTTGATGCAGCGGGGCAAGGTTATAGCCTATGCCTCGAGACAGCTAAAGACTCATGAGAAGAGATATCCTACCCATGACCTCGAGTTGGCAGCAGTGGTGTTTGCCTTGAAGATATGGAGGCATTACTTGTATGGGGTGAAGTGCACTATCTTTACCGACCACAAAAGCTTAAAGTATTTCTTCGATCAGAAGGAATTAAATATGAGGCAGAGGCGGTGGTTAGAAACTGTCAAAGACTTTGATTGTGAAATACATTACCACCCCGGGAAGGCTAACGTAGTGGCAGGCGCGTTGAGCCGAAATACGGATTATATGCCTATTCGAGTACGATCGATGCAACTAATTGTGACATCGGGTTTGCTTGAACAAATCCGAAAATCTCAAATTGAAGCAATCAAGGAAGAAAATGTGAAGAAGGAAAGGATAGTTGGGCAGCTAAAAGACCTAGAGGATAATAACCAAGGATTGAAAACTCGATTTGGGAGAATTTGGGTTCCAAATACGTGTGGGGCCAAAGTACGTCTACTCGACGAGGCCCATAAATCTCATTATTCAATTCATCCGGGGTCGACCAAAATGTATAATGACTTAAAACAAAACTATTGGTGGCCCGGAATGAAAAGAGATATTGTGAAATATGTGGAGAAGTGTCTGACTTGTTTACAAGTCAAAGCGGAGCACCAAAAGCCATATGGTAAGTTACAACCGCTGGATATCCCAGTTTGGAAATGGGAACAAATCACGATGGATTTGTTAACCAAATTACCCAAAACCAATCGCGGATTTGATGCTATATGGGTAGTCGTGGATAGATTGACAAAAAGTGCTCACTTCATTCCGATTCGTGAGACTTATACATCCGAGAAGATGTTGGAAGTGTACACCAATGAGATCATAGCACGTCACGGAGTGCCAATATCCATTGTGTCAGACAGAGATACTCGGTTTACCTCTAAATTCTGGCGTGAATTCCAAGAACAAATGGGAACCAAACTGTTCATTAGCACTGCTTATCATCCGCAAACTGATGGTCAGAGTGAGAGAACGATACAAACGTTGGAAGACATGTTGCGGGCTTGCATCATCGACTTCGGGGGTAGTTGGGATGTCCATCTACCCTTGGTCGAATTTTCATATAACAATAGCTATCAATCGAGCATTAAAATGGCCCCGTATGAGATGTTATATGGTAGAAAGTGTCGAACCCCGGTATGTTGGGGAGAAGTGGGACCACGAGGACTAGCACCTACTGATATAATTCGAGCTACGAATGAGAAAATCGACATGGTCCGAACTCACCTAAAAGCAGCTCAGGATCGACAAAAGTCGTATGCGGATAAGCGAAATAGGCCAATTGAGTTTCAAGTGGGCGATAAAGTAATGCTGAAAGTGTCGCCATGGAAAGGAATTATACGGTTCAGAAAAAGAGGAAAGTTGAGTCCGAGGTTCATTGGGCCATTCAGAATCACTGAACGGGTTGGTAAGGCAGCATATCGTCTCGAACTACCCGATGAGTTGAGTGGGATTCATAGCACATTCCACGTGTCACATCTCCGAAAATGTTTAGCAGATGAAACCGCTCGCATTCACTATGATGATATCGAGGTGGATAACAGCCTCAACTATGCAGTTAAGCCGATTGCGATATTAGATCGTAAGGAGAAAAGATTGAGGAGCAAGGTAATTAACCAAGTGAAGGTTAAATGGGAACACAGGAAGGGTGCGGATACCACATGGGAGTCCGAAGAAGAGATGCAACGGCTCTACCCTAAATTATTTGGTACGTATTACGGTTTCGGGGACGAAACCCTTTTTAAGGGGGGTGGACTTGTAACATCCCGAAATTTCAAAACTTTATACTAGAATTATAAAGTGTATAATAAACAAGAATAAACTAACTAGAATAAATAACCTAGTTAGTTATGAGTCTTGTAGTAACACTTGAATGAGTTAAAAGGCCAAGGATATAAACTAAATAAGAGTGGAGGGACTTGAGTTGTTAAAATTGAAACTTAAAATACTAATATTAGTAAAATAAAACAAACCAAACACCTCAAATGAGGTCTGGTCGATCAGCAGCAGGAAGGGGGCGAAACCCACACTTCCAAAACCTAAATATCTACTAAACTCTCAAATTGAAGGCCAAAATTCAGTTGAAATCGGAATCTAAACATAGAATCGTGATCACCTCGTCAAGGGGGTCATAAGGTATGTTGAATTAGGTCGTTTTCATCCGATTCAAAGTTCATGCATGTGATTGAAATTGAGTGTAGAGCTTAATTATGTGTTGTAAACATGAAATTGGAAGTGATATAAAGTTTAGGGACAAACCCTAGATGATTTCTTGTAAAAAATCTTGCATGTTAGTTGTAAGGATCAAAATCACTATAGTGGGTGATTAGTAAGTTAGTAGAACTTGATAAACACTAGGATTAAGACTCTTGTTCTAGTGAAAACTGAAATTTTGAGATAATCTCTGAAAATGTTGTTGTTAAAATATGTGTATATTGTCTAATTGAAGTTAAATTGAGTGATAATTTCAAGTTATGAACTTGGTTTAGATCATGTAGAAATCTGACCCGCAAGGTGTTCGATGAAACGCCTAAATGAGGGTTAAAATGTTAAAGATTGCTAAAAACGCAGATTTGCATATGTTATGAATTAATGCGTTGAAGCTTATGAAAGAGTTCTAATCTTGTTATGAATTGAACTCTTTAGGCAAGGAATCCGGAACGTCAAGTGGACACGCCGGAAGTGATACCCGCGGAAAAGGTGTGCTTTAAAGGTACGTGGCTTTAGCCCCGTTAAAATTATGCGTAAATAATTAGGTTTGTTGTGTGAACGGTGTTGTAGTGAAATGGATGCGTTGATGCGTTGTTAAAGTGGCGTAGTACACTCGACCATCAAACGGGTCAAAGTAAAGATTTGGTATATAGTTTGGCTAGTCAATAAAGTGATGGTTTTCACTAAATAACCAAACGGGTCAAAATGATGTTTTCAAAAGAATCACGAGAGTAGAGACTTGAAAGTCTTATACCTCGTTAAATGATGAATTGTACCATACCGATGATTTGGTGATATTAACCTAAGTATAAGAACCCTGAATATGGGTCAAACAATAAATGTTAAATGAAAAAGAGTTGTTTGAAACAGAATGCTTGAATTCCGAAGAAACAAGTATTAGCCCTAAAGGAATCGCAAAGCCATGGAATTGGCGCGAATACACCAAGTAGGTGAGCCCGGGTGATTGGGTAATTATGTCTATAAGGTCTTAAGAATGGAAAAGAGGTGCTATGCACTTACACTAATGGGTTGCATAATGAAAATAAGGAAATTGTGAACCAATAGTCGGTATCTCGGTTTCCGCGATGTAAAATTTATATCGTTGGATCCGAAATTTTATTACGGACTCGTAGGAAAAAGAATCGGTTAAAACGGACTAATGAGTAGAAAGTTATGATCTTTTAAAGTTGAAAATTTGTTAAATGGCAAAAGTGCAGGACCTGCCGTAAATTACGGTCCCACCGTAATTTACGGTGGAGGTCTGAAGACTTACGAAGAATGTTTCCTGTGTTATGGCAGACCAGGGTTGTTCAGAGTCTACCGTAACTTACGGTGACACCGTAAGTTACGGTGGAACCCTGAAAATTTGTATTTTGTTTGTTATTTTGAAATGTTAGAATTCGTTTATACGTAATGTATTGATGTCAAAACTAATGTTTTAGTGTTTGACCCTAGGTATGGATGAGCTTCTCCCGGATGGTGATCAAGCACTTTGCCAAGAACCGAACACGTATTTTGAAGCTTCCGCACTAAACTTAATCTTGTCTAAACTTTAAACATGTTGTATATACTTTTGTTAATTGTGTTTTGGATCCCTTAAACTAGTTGTTAGTTGACTAGTAGGGGTTGACTTTAAAACTGGTTATGCACTATCTTGGATGTATTTGGTACTATTACAAGTGTGTATGGTTTTAAATACGAAAAGTTTTTGTAAACTCTGATTTTATAAAGTTATTATGATAATTATTTAAAAACAGTTCAAATTGTTAAGGGTGTTACATCGACGTAAGTATTATAACCCCCGGTTACGTATTAGTTACTCTGCCCGATTGATCTAGTGCTCCGTAACGCATGTCGAGGCTCTGCCTGACTTCGTCGTTGGGGTTCTGTCTTGGGAGGGGGGTATAGCTAATGTAAATTGGGTTATTATACTAACACGTGTGCATTGTTTAAATTAATAGATTATAACCAGGAAGTCACACGGAAATACCTAAATTAGCAATGTGAGTTTATCCTCTTTTTGTAAATTCTTTTGTAAACTGTATTTGCAAAACCTCAATTGTTTTACACCATAATTAACACTGATTGAGTATTTGTAATTTTACAATTATCGTCGGTATGTTGGGGTTTTGTATACAAAATTTGTTACTACACTGTGAGTAGTAACGTTACCACAAGTCAGGAGTGACAGTGCCATGGGTGGTAATTAAAGTTGATGTAAAAAAATGTAATTGCTGGATTGCCCTCGATACTGTAAAATGATAAAACTTGTTTTGATTAAACTGGGATTCACTCACCAGTATTTTCCACTGACAAAAATGTTTTAAACGCGTTTCAGGTAACAAAATGTGAAAACCAAATAGAAGCCAGCTGGAGAGCACTGAAGACTTGGAAAAGTAGCTATAAAAGTTACCTAAATAAAGAAGAAGTTTTATTTAAATAAAATAGGGTTTATCCCTATAAACTTATTATGAATGGAAATTTGGGCTTTACCCATATATTTATTATTTAAAAAATGAGGTGTTTTACTCTGATAAAATATTTCCTAACTACGTTCTTTATGTAAATTCCGCTGCCAAATTAAATAAACACCGATACCACCAAATGTGCGAGCTCGCGGCCACCCGCATCCCGGGGCAAAAGGGTCGGGGGTTGCGACAGGAGGTGGTATCAGAGCTACAGCCATTGATTTGAGCCACAAAAGTGTTCTACTGACATCAAAATTGTCAATTCTGTTAGGAAATAATCTATGTGACTATGTGCATACATGTATATTATTGTTTTGTGTTATTTGACAATCTGTTAGTTTACAGTATGAGTGATCAAGGACCATCGGACGCTTATTGTCAATTGTCTAGTTCTCCTAGAGGTGAAGGAACTTCCTCCTAGCCTACTCCTTCAGGGTACTCAGCTGACACCGAAGAGGGGATATTCATCTTTAAAGCGCAATCCAAAGAACCATTCCCTACCAAAAAGAGAGGATGGTTCAGTCGGGGAGCACATGAGCGTAGGAAAAGAATGTGGAAATTAAAGCAACAAAGGGCTGTAGCAGCATCAAATAGGGTGATGAACACCTAGACCCAAGACATAATCAATAGGCGATTGGCCAACTTTCACATATTAGCTACTACTGCCGCAGACCCAAACCTAGAACAAATCATTGCACCACAACCACTACCACGGTTCCCAACTTAACCCATGGAAATAGAACCTAACCAAGAAGAACCAGTTCCAATACCTGCTTTTAACCCTGATGAGATACCTAGAGTTCCAGCACCCAATCCTATAGCATATGATCCATGGAATGACGACAATAGGGATTATCGAGAACTCTACCCACAAGAGGAACCCATACCAATCCTAGTAGCACCATACCCTAATCTTGACCCTCTAGATCCATATTGGGATTCTGACAAGTATGTTTGGGAAATACTAGAAAACCCATACCCGTTTGGAGACCCTTTACCACCGTACCCTGAACCAATACCCGCATCACCACCACCCATGAGTACCGAAAATGTGCAGGAACTCTGCACATTTGGTGAGGAGTTAGTAGATGAGGGAGAGAGAATTAGGCAAATAGGGAAGAAGCTCGTTTGGAAGTACGACGAGCTAAATATGCAGTATTGGATGAACCCCTAGAAATAATATATATATATATATATATATATATAAATGCTAGTAGTTTGAAAAAAAAAAATCAACTAAAATAGATAATCAAATACCTACTGATGCATAACTAGTAGTATGTTTTAAATTACAGTTGCAGTTTGTAAGTGATGCATTATATAAAATAGAGTAAATGTCGCAATGCTCGACGGTTTTGACCAATGTGTTTGTTTGTGCAATTGTTGGCATTAAATCTTATTCTGTGATATTAATACCCGAGAATTGTTTGTAAATCCAGATGGACAATGAAGAAAATCAGGAAACCCATAATAATGATAACCAAATAAATAACAGTGCCATTCGACACATAGTAACCCAAGGAATTAGAGATGCTATGCCATATATCATCCAAACTGTTAAAGAAGCTGAAAATAATAAAAGTAATAGTGGAAGTAAGCGACCACCTACTGAACCCAGTCACAACATAAACAATGGACCGTTACTTCAGTTGCCTATTCCAAAAAGAAGAAGAACCATGTCTTATGGATGTTCTTACAAAGAATTCTAGTCTTGCAAACCAATAGAATTATTTGGTAATGAAGGAGCCATTGCAGCTCTATGCTGGTTAGAAAAGACAGAGGCTGTCTTAAAAATAAGCAAGTGCGCAGAGGAAGACAAAATCATGTTTGCTTCCACTTTTTTTAAGAATGCAGCCTTAGAATGGTGGAATACTATTCTCTAGTCTAGGGGAAGTGACAGAGTCTATAATATGGAATAGACTGAGTTTAAAAACATGGTCGAAAGAAAATTCTGTCCTCCCAATGAAAAAGAACAAATTGCTATAAGTTCTTAAACCTTAGAATGACTGGAGTAGACTGTAAGGGTTACACTACCATATTCTTCGAATATGCTAGAATTGTACCAACCTTAGCCTCACCAGAACCAATATTAATCTCCCGTTACATCTGGGGATTAATTAGTGAGATTAGACATGTAGTCAAGGCAGCTAGACCACAAACCATAGAAAAAGTTGTAGAACTAGCAAATACATTGACTGATGAATTGGTACATACGCAAGAAGAGAACCAAAGGAAGAACCTAGCTCAGAAACTTACCCAAGAATTTCGTTATGGAAATAACTATCGTGGGAAAAGTATAGGTTCTACCTCTACACCTTACTAGTAGTCTTGCAAGAAGAAGCATTCAGGAAGATGTTCCACATACTGCAACTTCTGCAAAATACCTGGACACAAGGAAGAAGACTGCAGCAAGAAACCCAGCAATGGAGTATGCTTCAATTGTGGAGAAAAGGGGCATATTAAACCAAACTGTCCGAAACTAGCTCCAGCCATGAACAACAAGACTACTAAGAATGCTAGAGCTTTTGTTCTGACAGCTGAAGAAGCTAAGATGATTCCGGATGTGATTGCCGGTACGTTTTTAGTTAATGATGTTTTTGCTAAAGTATTATTCGACTCTAGTGCGAACCAAAGTTTTATTAATACTTCATTTTGAAAATTCTTAATCAACCATTAACTAAACTTCAACAAGAATGTCTGGTAGAAACGGCAAATGGAGAATCCGTTAGGATCACTGAAATCTTACAGGGAGCAAGAATAGAAATTCTAAACCATAATTTTATTGCTAATCTTTACCCAATGAATCTAGCCGGATTTGATATAGTATTAGGAATGGATTGGTTAGTAACCAATAAAGCCAGTATTTTATATGATCAAAAGTCAATACAAGTAAATTCACCAAAGGGTGAAAAGATCAAAATTAAAGGAGATAAGCCAACTAGATCTACAAAATTCACCTCTGTGATGAAAACAACAAGTTATGCAAGAAAATGATCATTAGTGTATATGATTTCCATAATCATTAACAATAAAGGAAAAGAATTGAAAGATATTCATGTAGTATCGCAATTCTCAGATGTTTTTCATGAAGAACTACCCGGACTACCACCAGAGAGGGACGTTGAATTCCGAATTCACCTATTACCAGGGACAGCACCAATTGCCAAGGCACCTTACCATTTGGCGCCGGCAGATATGCAAGAATTAAAGAAACAGTTGGACGATCTGCTAGAAAAAGGTTTCATACAACCAAGTTCATCACCTTGGGGAGCACAAATCTTGCTTGTCAAGAAAAAGGATGGATCAATGCGTATGTGCATTGATTACCGACAACTAAATAAAGTCACAATTAAAAATCGGTACCCAATACCGAGAATTGATGATCTTTTTTATCAACTGCAAGGAGCTCGATTATTTTCTAAGATCGATTTACGCTCAGGATATCATCAACTGAAAGTACAGGAAGAGGACATTCCTAAACCTTCCTTCAGAACAAGGTATGGCCATTATGAATTTACTGTCATGCCATTTGGTCTAACCAATGCCCCTGCCGCATTTATGGACATGATGAACAGAATATGTAAAAACCATATCTGGATAAATTCATAATTGTCTTTATAGATGTTATTCTTATTTACTCTAAGAGTAAAGAGGAACATGCAGAGCATCTGCATATAATTTTAAATTTACTGAGAAAAGAAAAGCTTTATGCTCAATTTTCAAAATATGAATTTTGGTTACAAGAGGTACAATTTCTTAGACATTTAGTTAATCATGAAGGAATTCATGTGGATCTCATAAAGATCGAGGCGATTACTAAATGGAAAGTCCCAGAATCACCAACTGAGGTGAGAAGTTTTCTTGGACTAGCAGGTTATTATAGACGATTTATCCGAGATTTCTCTAGAATAGCCATTCCATTAACAAAACTGACCTATAAAGCAATTTAGTTTGAATAGGGACCAAAACAGGAAGAAGCCTTTAGAATTCTTAAGCAAAGATTAACCAACGCACCCATACTGGCGTTACCAGAAGGAACTGAAGATTTTGTAGTTTATTGTGACGCTTCTAAGTTAGGTTATGGATATGTGTTGATGCAACGTCAAAAGGTTATAGCCTATGCCTCTAGTCAACTTAAGAATCATGAAGAGATTTACAAAACCCATGATCTAGAATTAGGAGCCATAATTTTTGCCCTTAAGATTTGGAGACACTATTTATGTGGAAATATATTTGTAGTCTTCACAGATCATAAGAGTTTAAGATATGTTTTCAGGCAAAAAGAGTTAAATATGAGACAGAGATGTTGGATGGAAAATCTTAGTGATTATGATTGTGTTATCCAGTATCATGCAGGAAAAGCTAATGTTGTAGCTGATGCTTTAAGTCGAAAGTATCATGATAAGCCAAGAAAAGTACGTTCTCTCAAATTAAATCTATAGATAGATTTAAATGAGCAAATTAGAGAAGTACAAGAATCAGTAATCAAGGACGATACTGAGAAATTGAAAGGAATGATTAAGGAATTAGAACAAGAAACATATGGAATTTGGAGATTTCATAAGCAATGAATTTGGATACCTAAACAAGGAAACCTACGCCACCGAATTTTAGAAGAAGCCCATAAGTCTAAATATACAATACATCCCGATAGTGATAAAATGTATCAAGACTTAAGAAAGAATTTCTGGTGGATAGGAATGAAAAAGGATATAGTAGCCTATGTAGCCAAGTGTCTAACCTGTTCACAAGTTAAAGCTGAACATCAGAAACCCTCATGTTTATAGCTGCAATTGGAAATGCCTGTATGGAAATGAGAATTGATAACAATGGACTTTGTTACCAAATTACCCAAGATAAGAAAAGGTAATGATACAATCTGGGTGATTGTAGACAGATTAACCAAGTCTGCTCATTTCTTACCAATGAAGGAAACTTTCAGTTTGGAACAATTAGCTAAGTTATATGTAAATGAAATAGTTTTATTACATGGAATTCCTTTATCTATTGTGTCCGATAGAGATAGCCGTTTTACTTCTCATTTTTGGACCAGTTTCCCAAAAGCAATGGGAACCAAGTTAAATCTAAGCACAACTTATCATCATCAAATGGAAGGACAAAGCAAAAGGACCATTCAGACAATGGAAGATATGCTTAGAGCTTGTGTAATTGATTTCGGAGGAAATTGGGATGATCATTTACCATTAATAGAATTTTCTTACAATAACAGCTATCATACCAGTATCAATGCTGCACCATTTGAAGCACTTTATAGACGAAAGTGCCAAACTCCAGTCTGTTGGGCAGAAATTGGAGAAAAGCAATTGTCTGGACTAGAGATAGTACAAGAAACAACAGACAAGATTCTGCAACTTAAGGAAAGACTAAAAGCAGCACACGATCGCCAAAAGAGTTATGTTGATAACAGGCAGAAACCGTTTGAATTTCAAGTAGGAGAAAAAGTATTATTAAAAGTTTCTCCATGGAAAGGGATAGTTAGATTCATCAAAAGGGGAAAGCTAAGCCCCAGGTATGTTGGACATTTTGAGATTATTAGAAGAATAGGAAATGTAGCTTATCAGCTACAACTGCCAGAGGAAATGGCAGAAATAAATGATGTATTTCATGTATAATCTCAAGAAATGCTTAGCTGATGAATCATTAGTAGTACCTCTTAAGGACATAGAGGTAAATGAGAAACTTAGGTTTGTAGAGAAACCACTACAGGTTGAAGATAGAAAAATCAAGAACCTCAAGCACAAGATGTTGGTTCTAGTCAAAGTAAAATGGGATTCTAAGAGAGGACCAGAATACACTTGGGAGCTTGAATCAGAGATGCAGAGAAAATATCTACACATGCTCCAGTAGACCTCGAGGACGAGTTCTAAAACAAGGTGGGGAGGATATAACAACTCTCCTAAAATATTTTCGACACCCCTACATTCATAAAACATGTCCTATATATTTTAAAATACACCACGTATACGAAAAGTGGGCCCGAAATACCTTTATTTTATAAAAATTAAATAAAAAAAATTCTAATATCGCTCGCGGGGCGCGACCCAAACAAGAGAGTCCGTCCCGGGCCTCGACCCCTTGACACCAGGCCGCACCCCAGCCCGACACGTGGCGTGACACCCGGCAAGCCTATACCGGTGACTAATCGAGGCTAGGGCCTACCCTACAGCCTCGCGGGCCGTGAAGGCCTCTCCTGTTTCTCTCGAGGCGCGAGAAACCCCTGATCAGGCCTATAAATAGCGAATTCAAGTTTCAGTTGTCAGTCGTTCAAATCTCGATCTTTCTCTCAAAATTCTGTATATTAGAAATAATCTTCGGGTATTATACCCACTAAAATAGCCTTGTAGTGGGTATAATACGGGCATCCATTAATGTCGAAATTACTAACTATTGTAAATGTTTTAGTTGAAGGACACTCGCATATGAAGACAGCGAGAGTTTAACAAATCGTGGATTTGACAGAGGAACGGTCCAAAGTACGACAAATAGAGCATGCTCACCAAGGACCTAAATCGCGCAACGATCGCGAATAAGTTAATGGCAAGGAGAGCCTGTTAGAGCAAGCATTATCAGGTGCACGTTTTAAATTATTGCATGAATAGTAATATTGTCACAACCCCCGACCCCACCCTGGAAGGAATCGGGAGCCGTGAGCAGTTTAGTGGTACCGGTGGTTATTTAGAAAAGTAGTGCAGCGGAAATTTCATAAGGACCGTGAGTTAGGAAAAATATCAGAGTTTAGAAAACACCAGATTTTATTTATTAAATAGATGGGATAAAACCATGTTTTGAAAGGTAGCTTTAATATAGGATAAATCCGAATACATAAAACAACTTTTCTTAATTTAATTTAATTGATAAAATGAGCCACGTTTATAAGCCTTGTTGGTGCCGCATCCAACTCTTATTCCGATCTACTGTAATTACCTGAAACGCGTTTTAAAAAGGTTTTGTCAGCAGGAAATACTGGTGAGTTCATTCATTTTGATAAAACTACACATAGTTATAAATTATAGCATAAGAACGATTACAATGGCTTCTATCTTATTTTTATCTGGCGCCGTGTCACCTAGTGACGATGGGCATACCACTATTGGGTCTTTCCCCAAGTAGTGACGATTATCACAGTTAGGATTTATTAGCCTAACTGTGAGAAATTAGAAATGTGCACAATACCCCACTTGCCAGTGATTAAGATAACCACGACTTAATCCCTGTAATTATAACATTTGAAAATGGAGTATTGTAAAATATTTAATAAAATGAGAATGACTCACATTATAAGCATGCAGTATTGATTTAACAAGCTTCTTGATTCTACGCCTTCTGATAACTAAGCATACACTTTATTGTTCTGAACCTTCTGATGATTAATCATCCATTTTGATTGTAAGAGTATGGTGTAGAGTTTCGGGTAGTTAAGTATTTAGTGTGAAACCACATCAAACCTAACGATGGTCACGAGATCCGAACCTTAATGAAATTCACAAAGTATAGTACCTTGGCATCCGTTTAACGAACTCACAAAGTATAGTACTTTGGCATCCGTTTAACGAACTCACAAAGTATAGTACTTTGGCATCCGTTAGTTGGTTCTTGAATCGATTAGACAGAACATCGATTTGGTGATTATTGGTTAGAACACCAACGTATAGAGAGAAGAATAGAAGGAATGAGCAAAGAAAAATGAAATCCTAGGCTCTTATTTAAAGTAAGCAAGCAAGCACCTCAAAATCTTTCTGGGTCGATGTGGGATACAATTGGCATACCTACCTGCCGCTTGACATGCTAGCTAGCTTGCTTATATATATTAATTCAGCTACTTCACTCGCTTTTCTCGTATAACTTTTAAAATATGACGTTTTATGAAACGACGAATATGTCATTAGAACGAGCATATTTTTATCTATGTTTTAACCTAAGTTTCATTAAAAACGGAGTAAGGTTAAAAAAATAATATATTTAATTATTACTATTAAACGTTCTCATACGACCCCATATATTTCTATTTTTCATGTATATCTATTTAGGTGTTTAATAAATCTTACTTAACTTAATTAATCTTGTTAGCTTAATTAATCTTGCTTAGCTTAATTAATCTTGCTTAGCTTAATTAATCTTGCTTAACTTAATTAATCTCGCTTAGCTTAATTAATCTTACTTACTGATTAATTAATCTTGCTTAACTGCTAAGTATACTTATCTATTAAGGTTTCTTAGCCGTTAGGTTTTACTTAACTAATGATTTTACTTAATTGCTAAATATTCTATTTTAGGATCTGCCTAGTTACGAGTTCTAATTTCTAGATACACCAGAACTCGCATTAGTATATTAACTCAATTCAACTTTAACGATGATCACGAGATAAACCCTCACGACGAATGACAAAGTGCAATACTTAAACATCCATCGAATTCACGACAAATGACAAAGTATAACCCGAGTTTGAGCAGCACTTGAACATCCATCGGATTGGTTTCAAACGATCGGATAAAGTATCGTACCAGTGATTAGAGTTATTATCTTAATAACGGGCAGAGTTCTCGGGATTTAGAGTATAATACCCGAGCTATAATTTTGCTATAATAGAAGCTAAAAGAAGAAAAGAATTGAACGAATTTCAACTGAAACTATCGATCTCTATTTATAGGCTGAAACTGGGGTGCCTCGCGGCCCACGTAAAATCAAAGGAACACTTACGCGGCCCGCGAGGGAGTTTGGATCAGATCGGAGGTTGCTGAGTCATCGGTGGTCTTGACACGTGTGACGACACATGGCCTTCATGCATATCCGGAGACCTACAAGCTGTCGCGGCCCGCGTAAGCTTCCCTTAAGTCTTATGCGGCCCGCGAGCGACCAGAAAATCTAAATTTCTTGGTTTTTGATATGGATTCGGGTTTCAGGGGTCCGGGTTTTCACTTACGGAGCGTTTTAGGACATTTTTGTGCGAGTCGTTACATCCTCCCCACCCTGTTTTAAATCTCGTCCTTGAGATTTGGGCTACGATATCTCTTTTAGAGTTAAGTCACGTCTTAGTCAATAAGAACAGTTTCAAGATACGTAAATAAATAGGGCTTAAGTGTTCAAAAAATCGATGTTAGATGAAATGATATAGTTTCCAAGGTGATCAGGTTTAAGTCAAAAAGATATATGATCAATAGTTGTGAATGTTTATAAGTTGTGAATGATTTTTAGAAACAATAGAATTCACGGTCAAATAGAAAATTTACTTTGATTGTCAACTGAGGAGAATTTAATAAGCTCGAATGAAAATACAAGTATGAAAATGATTTGTCTACTGAGAAAAATCAATGGGTTGACATTTATCGAATTACAAGGATACATCGATATATAACGGAGTTTAGTGTATCATTGTCTTAATACATAGTTGTATTAAGACCATTTTCAAGAATGAGTCAAGCAAAAAGGTATATATATATATATATAAATTAGCTCAAGCTACAAGTTTATAGCGACGCCACAAGGTGTCGTAGTAATCGAAATAATAATAATGGTGACCGGACGAGTTCACCGTGTTTGAAATTAAATGAAAGTTCAACGAAGTCAGTTCAAATGTTTGTTTCAGACAAGGCTAGTAGGATTTTCGATTGAAATTGAAACAATTGGATAAATGTTTTTTGATTGAAGATGATAAATAAATATCACGAAAGGCTCGATTGATGCTGTAAGAACCATTAAGAGATACACTGAAATAGGACATGAATTTGCGTATCATTATCTTAGCACACGATTGTGTTAAGATTGCTTTTATAGGATAAACCAACAAAGCGGATTCAATATAAATAAATAATTAAATCCGTATATGATATGTGCAAACAAGATTAGCGCAAGCTTAAAATTTGTGAAAATGTCACCACAAGGTGATCATGATCAAAGAAATGATTCAATGAAGTCGAAGACCAAACAAGCATGTTATGGTTCAAAACAAATGAAGTGCTTGTTTTGAAGATGATGGCTGCAAATGCGAGCAAGTTCAAATAATTGAACTTGGTTTAATCAAAACGAGTTTTTGTATTTAATAAGAAAGTTCGGACATGGTCACAACAAAAACCATGGATGGCATTAAAAAAAGAAAATTGAGTTTTTCAAGAAATTCATTGACTCGATATCAACGAGTCATCGTTTTGCAAGAAACGCGGTTTACAATGCAAAAAATCAAGTATAGCGAAACGATATTTGAGTTTTGATAAAACAACAAATTGGAATGAAGCCCTCCAGTGGTCTTCATAAATCAAACGAACCACAAACAGTGCATGTGTAATGTGTGGATTTACCAAGAAATGAAACAGATCCATATTTGCTACTATGAAAGAAATCCCCATGGTATGATGACCATTAGGAGGAGTAGCAATGCAAAAGTCTATTCACAGAGGTCAGAATTAAAAAAAAAAAGAAATTTAAGAATTTTATCTGGAAATTGTGGGTGATAACCGTTGTTAAGTGACATTTCCAGGGAATGTCGAATAAAATTTAAATAGGGGAATTGCAAAGGTATGTGACTCTTTTTTGCAGCGTCAAGAATTGGATTAGACTATGCACCGATTGTTGTGAAATCTTGTTTTATCGTACCTCAGCAAGATTCATGTCATTTGTAGGATCACGTGGCCAGGTGTTGCTTTTGATTAGTAATTCTTCAAATGACGGGATTCGCATTGGTGTTGTCATGCCCAATTATATTTTCAAAAGGCCTTGCCTTGAAAGTCGGGTGTGATATACTTCGACGTCTGTGGACGTATAATTTAAGTTTCATGTGTTTTCTTGTGCACTAGCATAACTTTACATGCTTCTTAATTGCGATAATAGTTTATGGTAACGCATTGGAAATTCTTTATGCTTTTGATGGCGTCCCAACTTAAAGGATTTTCCGTTGTTTATATTGTCTCACGAGTTACGAGGCAGATGATCAAATGAAATAATGTTTGATATCGGAATTATAGATATATGCAAGAGATTCCTGATAAAGAAATGTAGATTTATTATTGACACATATGCTTGTGCTTTATTCCAAATTGTCAATCCTTATGGTTTTTGGATTTCCTTATAGATATACATATCTATTTAATCATATATTTCACATGCTGTAATATACATACCCTTCATAAGGTCCATGTATTTAACAGATTCTTATTTCCAAAAACAAGTCAGATATCAGGTCATGATACTATTTAGGGAAATCTTGTCACTTGTTTGACATATTATATACCCCGTCTTATCCGGTTCTCGCCGGAGAGGTAACCCCATTATATCCGGACAGCTGGAGAGTCTGCTACACCATACCCAGTCTTGCCGGAGAAGAAATTTATATTTCCCATAAATAGTATTTTTCTTAAATCATGATTTGGAAAGTGCATTATGACTTTCAACAAAGAAGCAGGAAATTAGTATTTACCTGACGGATCATATTCTAGAACAAAGTAGTACCAATAAATAAGAAATAACAGTGGTCAAGTGTTATTGCTTATTTATTATACTTGCAACGTTCTAGTTATCATTCTTTACGGCATACCAAAACCCATCATACTTTATTAATACAAGTATTTAGCTTATCTCGAAGCTTATACTAAGGCATCTTTTCTTAAGTTCAAGTCTAAATGCTATCATGTGTGCTACCAGTTAATAGTAATTTCCTAACTCTATAGGTATTATTATCACAACACCTATTGGCTTAAATCAATGGCTCTGATACCACCTTCTGTCACGACCCCCGACCCCACCCTGGACGGAATCGGGAGCCGTGAGCAGTTTAGTGGTACCGGTGGTTATTTAGAAAAGTAGTGCAGCGGAAATTTCATCAGGACCATGAGTTAGGAAAAATATCAGAGTTTAGAAAACACCGGATTTTATTTATTAAATAGATGGGATAAAACCATGTTTTGAAAGGTAGCTTTAATATAGGATAAATCCGAATACATAAAACAACTTTTCTTAATTTAATTTAATTGATCAAATGAGCCACGTTTATAAGCCTTGTTGGTGCCGCATCCAACTCTTATTCCGATCTACTGTAATTACCTGAAACGCGTTTTAAAAAGGTTTTGTCAGCAGGAAATACTGGTGATTTCATTCATTTTGATAAAACGACACATAGTTATAAATTACAGCATAAGAGCGATTACAATGGCTTCTATCTTATTTTTATCTGGCGCCGTGTCACCTGGTGACGATGGTCATACCACTATTGGGTCTTTCCCCAAGTAGTGATGATTATCACAGTTAGGATTTATTAGCCTAACTGTGAGAAATTAGTAATGTGCACAATACCCCACTTGCCAGTGATTAAGATAACCATGACTTAATCCCTGTAATTATAACATTTGAAAATGGAGTATTGTAAAATATTTAATAAAAAGAGAATGACTCACATTATAAGCATGCAGTATTGATTTAACAAGCTTCTTGATTCTATGCCTTCTGATAACTAAGCATATACTTTATTGTTCTGAACCTTCTGATGATTAAGCATCCATTTTGATTGTAAGAGTATGGTGTAGAGTTTCGGGTAGTTAAGTATTTAGTTTAACAGAGTGGAATACGTATTAGTGTGAAACCACATCAAACCTAATGATGGTCACGAGATCCGAACCTTAATGAAATTCACAAAGTATAGTACTTTGGCATCCGTTTAACGAACTCACAAAGTATAGTACTTTGGCATTCGTTTAACGAACTCACAAAGTATAGTACTTTGGCATCCGTTAGTTGGTTCTTGAATCGATCGGACAGAACATCGATTTGGTGATTATTGGTTAGAACACCAACGTATAGAGAGAAGAATAGAAGGAATGAGCAAAGAAGAATGAAATCCTAGGCTCTTATTTAAAGTAAGCAAGCAAGCACCTCAAAATCTTTCTGGGTCGATGTGGGATACAATTGACATGCCTACCTGCCTGCTTGACATGCTAGCTAGCTTGCTTATATATATTAATTCAGCTGCTTCACTCGTTTTTCTCGTATAACTTTTAAAATATGACGTTTTATGAAACGACGAATATGTCATTAGAACGAGCATATTTTTATCTATGTTTTAACCTAAGTTTCATTAAAAACGGAGTAAGGTTAAAAAAAATAATATATTTAATTATTACTATTAAACGTTCTCATACGACCCCATATATATCTATTTTTCATGTATATCTATTTAGGTGTTTAATAAATCTTACTTAGCTTAATTAATCTTGCTTAGCTTAATTAATCTTGCTTAACTTAATTAATCTCGCTTAGCTTAATTAATCTTGCTTAACTTAATTAATCTTGCTTAACTGCTAAGTATACTTATCTATTAAGGTTTCTTAGCCGTTAGGTTTTACTTAACTAATGATTTTACTTAATTGCTAAATATTCTATTTTAGGATCTGCCTGGTTACGAGTTCTAATTTCTAGATACACCGGAACTCGCATTAGTGTATTAACTCAATTCAACTTTAACGATGATCACGAGATAAACCCTCACGACGAATGACAAAGTGCAATACTTAAACATTCATCGAATTCAAGACAAATGACAAAGTATAACCCGAGTTTGAGCAGCACTTGAACATCCATCGGATTGGTTTCAATCGATCGGATAAAGTATCGTACCAGTGATTAGAGTTATTATCTTAATAACTGGCAGAGTTTTCGGGATTTAGAGTATAATACCCGAGCTATAATTTTGCTATAATAGAAGCTAAAAGAAGAAAATAATTGAACGAATTTCAACTGAAACTGTCGATCTCTATTTATAGGCTGAAACTGGGATGCCTCGCGGCCCGCGTAAAATCAAAGGAACACTTACGCGGCCCGCAAGGGAGTTTGGATCAGATCGGAGGTTGCTGAGTCATCGGTGGTCTTGACACGTGTGACGACACGTGGCCTTCATGCATATCCGGAGACCTACAAGCTGTCGCAGCCCGTGTAAGCTTCCCTTAAGTCTTACGCGGCCCGCGAGCGACCATAAAATCTAAATTTCTTGGTTTTTGATATGGATTAGGGTTTCAGGGGTCCGGGTTTTCACTTACGAAGCGTTTTAGGACATTTTTGTGCGAGTCGTTACAAATATGCAACAAATAAGTAGAGATTGAAAGTTGCATATGTAGATTGGAAACTTGGAAAAACCTGAATAGAAAACCTATCCGGGATACTGTTTCCAAGAGAAACAAATAGAGGCATTACTTACATGGGGTGTAATGTGAAAATTATAAAAAGGTCATGTATACCAGGTGTTGATCGCTTACTCTGGCCAAGTAAGTAGTGAACACGTGGTACCATGAACTTTTTATGATGGACATGCTTACATCCAATGTAGTAAGGACGGGGTGAGTGGGACAAATTAAAAAGTACCCAAATGAATCAGATAAGCAAAATATTTGATAATAATGTAAACACACAGCCGAGTGACGGAAGCGTATTATATTAGGATAATGAGCCCGAGTGAAGGGACAAAGAAACACGTAAAATGATTAAAGTACGCACTGGGAGGGGATGTACTTACACTCGAACCCGGAGAATGCAAACATGTAAAATGATTTAGACATGCATTGGGAGGGGGTGTGCTTACACTCGAACCAGGAGACGGTAAACATGTAAAATGATCAAGATACGCATTGGGAGGGAGTGTACTTATACTCGAACCCGGAAAATGCAAATACGTCTTTTAATGGGCCGTTTTTTGTAAAAACGTCAACTTGAGGACAAAGTCGGAATATAAAAGTGAAGCGACGTCTTAATGCATACCGGGAGGGTTGCAATAATAACGACTTCGGTAAAACACCCGGTTGATGGGTAAGAATTAAACACATGCGTAGACCGAGAAACGGGAACTCGGATGGAAAGTTAAAAGACTCGGGTTTTGAGTCATAACTAAAAGACGACAAGATAATGTAAAGAGAAAAATGCCCGGATAGTCCTTGTGGTTTCGCCTTTTTTCACCTATAGTCCCCAACTTTCTAAAACTACCTGAATAGTCCCCAAGTTTTCAATTTTTGTTCCCGGATAGTCCCTGGGTCTAACTTCAGTTTGTTTTCTCTGTTAAGAGGGTGTGAAATGTCAAAAATACCCTTTCCTTAAAAGGGCCAAACCACAGGGACTATCCAGGCATCTTCTTCATTTTTATTTATAAAACCCCACCACAACGCTTCATCTTCAACCTCCACCCACCATCACCCTCCTCCACCCTCCACCATCCACCATCATAGAGGTGATTGAACCTGCAACGTACCGTTTCCCTCCTCTCCGATCAATCTCCGACGATCTCAACTCCTCTTCGATAGCTCCCGATTAGCTCGACAACACCACTCCGTTCTCTCGTTCACCGTAAAGTTCATCAGGTCGATCTACCGTCTCATTTTTCTTGCACTCTTTTTCTCTCACTTCAACCTCTGTTATCAAGGTTAATAGATACTGATGTTGATGTTTGTAATTCATCATGTGTCTTAGTAAAATGACTCTTCATTGCTTGTTCTTAAATGATGCGTGAAATAATATTGATGCTTACCCTGTTCACGATAATGCTTCTGTTTATCCGAAACTATGTTCAAACGATGTGTTGATGAGACAATGATATAATAGATAAGGGTTTAATGAATCTCTGTTAATAGTTGAAGGTAGGATGCTGGGTTATTCCTTAAATGTACAACTGCACATGCTCCGGGTACAACCTGGTTATGCACGTTTCAAATGTTCAGAAATAAGGTGTGATGTTTGCTATATGTGTTAAGAAAAGGATGATTCTTTGTGTCATGACATGGATAAGAGGATTTAATAAGAATCAAATGTTGTGAAAAGGTCTGATGATGAACGATTCTTTGATAAGTGTTTGTGAAATAATGATGATAAGTGCCTCATAGTTAGCGACAATAATAAATAGATGATAAGTGCCACATTGTGCTATTACTTCCTCACCACCACCGGGACTGGTCCGGTGACTCCCGTTTGACCGGTTCGACCGGTGCCGTGGCTGTTGCGGCTCAACCACCTCTATGATGGTGGAGGGTGGAGGAGGGTGATGGTGGGTGGAGGTTGAAGATGAAGTGTGGTGGTGGGGTTTTATAAATATAAATGAAGAAGATGCCCGGATAGTCCCTGTGGTTTGGCCTTTTTAAGGAAAGGCTATTTTTGACATTTCACACCCTCTTAACAGAGAAAACAAACTGAAGTTAGACCCAGGGACTATCCGGGAACAAAAATTGAAAACTTGGAGACTATTCAGGTAGTTTTAGAAAGTTGAGGACTATAGGTGAAAAAAGGCGAAACCACAAGGACTATCCGGGCATTTTTCTCTAATGTAAATAGAAATTTTGAATAAATTATGTTCAACTATTTTAAAGTTGAACGGGTCGAATATAATACCATGCCGGACGGCATGAGTAAACGCAAGCAGGATAATGGTAGCCTTAAAAGCAAAAGAATAATGATCCCGGTAATGGGACATAATCAAATATGAATGGATGTAAACTGGATAATGGTGAGCATAAGATAAACCGACGCATAAATGACGTGAGAAGTCATAAAGTCGGAAAATTTGTTCGAAAGGAAATGAATGTAGCCTTAGACTACGGTCAAGGTCAAAGAAAATACCAAGGCGAAAATAAATGATTTTAAACAAAAATAGGATGCCTTGACACCAAACATGTATTTTAAGAATGACATGAGTAAGGAATGATCTACGGGATCAACCTAACCTTTGGGGTTATAAACAATGGAAACGTCTACGAGACTAAAACGACCCACGGGTCATGACTAGAAAGAAATAGATTATAAGGACCTCGCCTTAAAGAGGTGAAAGCCTAATAAAATAGCCCATATGGCTAAGTGATAAACCTACGGGTTAATTAGACAAAGCGAGGGAATCAGTTGAGAATCCTCGCATAAAACAAAGACTGCAAAAGAATAAATTTTGGACTGTCAATATCCCGGTATGGATAATTGACAAAAGTTAAAGAGAAGATGCTAAACTAAAACTTCAGTTTTGATAAGAAATAACGTTTTTACAATTATAAATTCTGATAGGAATTTAAATAGTAAGCATGAAAGATACAAGTCTTGACACTGATAGGCGCAAGACGATATATTCGAAAAGTGATATTTTCAAAAATGAAAGGTTGATATAAATTAAACATGATGTGACACGATCACGTTCAAGAAATGCAATGTGAAGTAGAATCACATTATAACCAAGCGAGCGGTAAAAAGTAACTGGACTAATAAGTCTAGTTAGTGAGACCGGTTAAGGTCATTTAAATAAATTTGGTTGCTTGTAAGCGGTGGATTCGGTATAACTGAACCGAATAAATGAATTTGAAAACAAAAGAAATTGTTGCTAAAAGTGAAAGATTTCACTAAATACCTTTAAATGGGTCAAAGTAACGGATTCATAAAGAGCTCGATAATATATTAAAGCGATGGATATCGCTAAGTTAACTAAACTAGTAGAAATAACGAAATTACGTTATTTCAAGTTGCATTATGTCGTATGAGGTACGTAGATGTTTTGTAACCAAAAAGATATTACCATATTTTTCTGGTAATACTAACAATTGGTTAAAGTATGAGTAAAGCTTAAAAGATTACTCAGGTCAAATACATTGAGTTTAAAACTCGATGAACTATGTAAGAAAGGTTTCGAGGACGAAACCTCTTTAAGGGGGGTAGACTTGTAACACCCCGAAAACGGGTTTGGAAATCAAACCACGTTTATACTAAAAGACGGGTAATTTACCTTTAGTGGTAAAAGTAACCCGGTGAATATTATGATTCTTAAATAAACAAGCCTATTATTAAAATAAAAGTTAAATGAAAGTTTTCGAAGAAATAAAGTATATAGAAGGCCCGAGTTAACGGGACTTAAAATAAAACGGGTTATGACTTCCCGAACCCATTAAGTTAACTAGGAATGTTTAACCTAGTTAATAAGGGGAATGTTACTAGGAATATGTGGGTTATGGTCTACTTGATAACTAACCAAACTAGAGGGACCTAAGTTGCCAAAAAGGAGACTTGAATTATAAAAACTAAAAATCAAAACACAACACACACTTTGTGTGTGTGTGTGTGTGTGTGTGCGTACGCCCAGGAGCAAGAACAAGGGGCCCTAAACCCTAGTTCAACAAATTGATCAAATTGAAGCCCAAATCAAGAGTCAAATCAATGCATGAACGTAAATCCGTGACCACCTTAGCATGGGGATCGCAAGGTATGTTGAGTTTTGTGATTTGGTGATACTTTGAAATTTTGATCAACATTCATAAATAAAATTCTTGTATGAATGATGAAAGTTATGGTGAAATTGAGATGTGTATGAATCTAGGGACAAACCCTAGATGTGAATTTGGTGAAATAATGCCATAAACTAGAAATCCAATGAATAACCTTGTGGATGATAAGTGAGTTTTATGGTATTAGGATTAACACTTGAAAAGTGATGACTACTATGTGAAATTTGATGATATGATAAAAGCTCTAGATGTTGTTCATGTATACTAGACATAGAAGCTTGATTTTTGATGTTAAAGCTTGATTAAAGTGTTAGTCAAGAACTAGACGAAAGATGTATAAAAATCTTGCCCGTTAGGTGTTTGTTAAAATGCCTAAGTGAAATCGCGCGTCTACTCGGTTGTAAGTAGAACTTGATTAGATTAGGTGTCCGGAAGAATGCCTAATAACATGACGAAACGGGTTTCACTTATAGATGAAAACCCGTAGATTTTGTGAAATGAAGAAATATAGTGTCTTCAATAATCGAGAGCTAGACTAACTTAGTGTTAATAATAGCATGAACTCGAGTTAAAAGATTAGTTAGAACGGTGGCTTAAAATAACCTCTACCGGGTAATTATTGGAATGCTTAAACTAGTTGTCGAACTTGAATGTGCATTTTATATGCTAATGGGCGTTTGACTTTTAGTAGTCAAACCGACCATTAATAAGATCGAATGATAATTTTGATAGAAAAATACGTAAGATGGAATAGTTATGATTGTCAATGACTAAATTAACCATCTTATGAAATATGATGATAGTTTGACGCCTAACAAGCTAGGTGGAAGCTTGTGGATGAAGCGGGTCAAACGAAGCAACTACGGAAAGAAAATTGTGGCATGGATGCAAGGTAAGTAAAGCTTACACTCTAATTATTTAATACCTAATGATTTTATAGGTTATGAATGATAAGTCTTATTTAAATTATGATGTTCCGACACGACTAGTGCGGTCCGGAACAAAAGACAATAGTCATAAACATGTTGAATGGATGAAAAGGAGCTAATATGGTTAAATAGTCATGAAATGACTAAAAGATAACGAGTTTTTAATAATTACCTCGCATGGTAAACCAATGCAAATAATAAGGGTTAAATGGTACTTTAGTCACTTGTTGACAATAACCGTTAGTTTGGGAAAGATACGTCATATCGTGGGTTCTAATGAGTCAAAGGAATCAATTGACGATTTACAAGTAAAACGACTATACGGTGTAAACCGGAGTTAGTCGTATGGATAAGATGGTAATAAATATCATCTCATAGAGTTTCATGTCCGTTAGACCAAACGGGTCAAAAGGTGAAATTATCACCCTTTGACAATATCGACTAATGGTTTGTTGAGCTATATGATTATAGGAATAAATATCAGATGGATATGTACATTGCTATTGCTTAGCGGCTACTAAGGCAAGGTATCAAAACGGGTCAATATATTGATTCGAGTCAGGTATGTGTGTTTAAAATTGAAGTTAAGTGATTGGATTGGTCAAAGCTTCAATGAAGTCCTTTGTTGTAAAGGATGGAGCGAAGTTGATAAAAATGCCCTTGATAGGTATATCGGGTAAACGACTTTAAAAGGTTGTTTAGAAACAAGCCAATAGGTTAAATAAATACTCGGAACAAGTATAGAAAGTAAAAGATGTAGATTCTTGGGTCGAACGACTTTATATGAGTCTTTGACGTAAAACGATAATTCGAGGGGTAAAACTAGGAACATATAGACATCCACATTAAATCCACCACACATATAGTTGTGGTGGGAGATTACTTGATAAGAAATGTAGGAATATGATGCTAGAAATGAAGGAAAGCGATTTTAAGCTTTAAAGCGCTTAAATACCCTTAATGGGTCAAAATAAGCACTTGAGCGTAAACGGGTTTTAATTAAGTAAGAAACCTGTGATTTATGATTAATACGATAGGAGATATTGAAATTATGAATCTCATGAGTTTATAGATCAAATAAACATGTTTGTTTGATAAAAACACAAACGGGTCAAAATTTGGTAAAAAGGTAATAAGTCGAAGGCTTATAAGTCTCAAAATTTATTATGTCGGATGTTGGATTTTAACTCCATAAGATGGAGAATTAAATTACGGACGCGTAGGAAAAAGAATCGGGTAAAACAGATCAATAACGAAGAAGTTATGGTCGTTTCCGTAAAAACTGGATGTGCTGGGAATATGCAGGTCCCAGATACCAACCTGCTGGAAAACGGTCTCCCTCGCGCCACACGAGGGAGCCTGTTGATTCTTTCGCGTGTCATGACCGGGTCAGTTTTTGAAAATTTGTTTTTTTTTCAATTATTTTGCCTCGCGAACTCGTTTAAACACGTTCTAAACTACGTATGACTAATTCAATTCATGTTTTATGAATTGTAGGTATAACGTACAATACCGGAGGACGATCAAGCTCAACGAAGAACCAAACACGAAAAAGTTACAAGCTTCCGCACATTGTTAATCGTTATTTTTAAACGATGAATTTAGTCACATTAGGTGGTGTACTTGTAAATTGTAAAAGTTTTAATAAATCAGTATTTTTCCAATGTACTTGTAATTATAATTACATGATTATGTTCGTAATTCTATACGAAATCCGCCTAAAAATAGTAAGGGTGTTACAGAAAGTTAACTATGGAGGCTGCTGTGAGTTTCCACGACCTCGTTATTGAACTCGCGTCCTCGTCCATGACCACGCCCTCTGCCACGGTCACTATTTTCATACCGACTTTCAGAACGAGGCGTGGGCTGGGCATTGCGGTTAGTGGTGGCGACAAGAGTGGTGCCAATGGATTTTTACGCGTGACGAGCTTGATTGGTTTTGTGAATTTCATCCACGCATAGCCTGGAACGGGTACCATAGAAGTTTGGTATGCGCTTAGTTTGTTGAATATTGAGTGTGATACCTTCATATTGTTCCGGGAGGCTAGTTAGTAGTTGGAGGACATGTTGTTCTTCAGTAATGGAGAACCAACATTTGTAAGTTGGTCAAAAATCAATTTCATCGCCTAACAATATAAAGACATTGAAGTAAATTACTCGAACCTAGAGTTGGTAAACTTGTTGTTGAGGTCAATGGTTCTGGTTGCACGATTGTCTTAAAATAGGTTACCAAGGGTTGTCCAAGCATGATAAGCAGAGGTGTTGGGTTTGAGGATGGTGTGCAAGAGATTTGTGGATATGGTGCCATATATCCACTGAAGTACTATGGAATCGAGTCAATCCTAGGTTTCAATAGACAATTCATCCATCTCTTTGTCCTATTCGAGGATGATACGATAGGAGAAGATTTGGGTTTTAGATGATATAAATCTGAAAAGCTTTTCAATAGATCTTGATGAGTTCCGACCATGTGGTGTAATGGCCTAATTCGATGTCCAGAGTAATAGGGATGAAGGTTTTTATGTTCGATACAATAAATGCGAGATGTATAACGGAAGCCATGGAGGTGAGTAAGGAATAAGGGTATTACATAGCAGGGAGGTAGGGAAGGAGGAAAGCCCACATTTAGGGTAGGACCGGCGGACTTGATACCATGAGAGAGAGTATTTTGACAACATTAAAAAAAATTACAACATCAAATAATTCATTTCTCCTTCAAAATTACTTTTATTAGATTTTGTACAAATGTGTAAATTTGTTAAATTTGCGCATGTGTAAATGGCAATCTTACACATGTGTAAACTTTCATTGTTTACGAATTCACGTAAATTTAAACGTGTAAATAAATTTCTAACATTGTATTCGAATAAGAATAATAATGATAAGTATTAAAAAAATTTGAATTCCAATTGTTTTTTATCAAGTTCTTGCAACATTGTATTATAATAATAATGATAAGTATAAAAAAAATTGAATTCAAATTTTTTATCAAGTTCTCGCAGTTTTTTCATTTGTTCTTACAGTTCTCACAATATTTAGCGTTCTCCTTTAAACCTTCTTATATATATATTCATAGGGAATGGTTATCTTGAGAACGCTAAACATATATAGGGGAGGGTTATCTTAAGAATGCAAAATATTGCGAGAACCGTGAGAAAGAATTGAAAACCAATCAAAATCATTTTTTTAATACAAACCTTGTTATAATTAAAATACAACATTAAAAAAATTTACTCTTAAGGTAATCCATCTCTACTTTCAAAATCACTCTTAAATTTTTTTACACGTGTAAATACAACAAAGGTGATGCTATAATGTACATACAAAGGTGGGAAAATTGGTTTTTAATAAACCAACCTTTGCCCCATTGACAAATAATAATCCTACCTACGTAATTGGTATACAATAATCCTACCTATCAACATGTTGGTACTCAATGAACTTCCGTTAATTTTTTTAACTGAAGTTAGTTTTTAAGTTTTATTTATTACACAAACAGTCCCTATAGTTATAATTTACTAGTTTTAACTATTTTGTAAAACAAAAAAACGTCAAGGGCCATGTAATTAAATTTTATAAAATAGTTAAAACTAGTATATTACAACTACAGGGACTGTTTATGTAATAAATAAGACTTAAAAACTAACTTCAGTTAAAAAAAATTAACGAAAGTTCATTGAGTACCAACATGTTGATAGGTAGGATTATTGTATACCAATTACGTAGGTAGGGTTATTATTTACCAATGGGGCAAAGGTTGGTTTATTAAAAACCAATTTTCCCACCTTTGTATGTACATTATAGCATCACCTTTGTTGTATTTACACATGTGTAAAAAAATTTAAGAGTGATTTTGAAAGTAGAGATGGATTACCTTAAGAGTAAATTTTTTTAATGTTGTATTTTAATTATAACAAGGTTTGTATTAAAAAATGATTTTGATTGGTTTTCAATTCTTTCTCACGGTTCTCGCAATATTTTGCATTCTTAAGATAACCCTCCCCTATATATATTTAGCGTTCTCAAGATAACCCTTCCCTATGAATATATATATAAGAAGGTTTAAAGGAGAACGCTAAATATTGTGAGAACTGTAAGAACAAATGAAAAAACTGCGAGAACTTGATAAAAAAATTGAATTCAATTTTTTTATACTTATCATTATTATTAGAATACAATGTTGCAAGAACTTGATAAAAAACAATTGGAATTCAAATTTTTTTAATACTTATCATTATTATTCTTATTCGAATACAATGTTAGAAATTTATTTACACGTTTAAATTTACGTGAATTCGTAAACAATGAAAGTTTACACATGTGTAAGATTGCCATTTACACATGTGTAAGTTTGCCATTTACACATGCGCAAATTTAACAAATTTACACATTTGTACAAAATCTAATAAAAGTAATTTTGAAGGAGAAATGAATTATTTGATGTTGTAAATTTTTTTTAATGTTGTCAAAATACTCTCTCTCATGGTATCAAGTCCGCCGGTCCTACCCTAAATGTGGGCTTTCCTCCTTCCCTACCTCCCTGCTATGTAATACCCTTATTCCTTACTCACCTCCATGGCTTCCCTTATACATCTCGCATTTATTGTATCGAACATAAAAACCTTCATCCCTATTACTCTGGACATCGAATTAGGCCATTACACCACATGGTCGGAACTCATCAAGAATGCAAAATATTGCGAAAACCTTTGTTGAATTGTGGAGTGGCCTGAAATTTCCCAGTTTATGCATATCCTCTCACAACAAAAAATCTCCCCTGATGACGACTCATGGGGATGGAAGGAAGGTCATAATGGCAGTTTGAAGGTAGTCCGGTTTGAGTTAGAACAAGCCAAAGGTAATGTTTACGCCAATTATTCATTTGTTTGGAATCATGGGGTCCCCCTGAAGGTACCTATTCATTTAGCGTGCTATAGACGACAAAAACCCAACCAAGAAGACCCTTCTTTGTAGCGGTATGAACTTTCCAGACTACTCTTCTCTATGTGAACCCCTTAAGTCAAGGACGCTGATCACGTTTTGGTGAGTTGCCCGTTTGCGACTTTGGTTTCAGGGGAAGTGTGTAGGTAGATTAAAGTTGCTAAACCGACTATGGTAAATGGTCAAAACGATTATTCAACACACTGAGGAGTGGAGCTTGAACAATACAACAATCTCTATTTTCTATGCTACTATATGGAGCCTATGGATCATCCGGAACGACAAGTTATTTAATGGCAGGCCAAGCTTGGTTACTAAAACCATTGAAGACATTAAAGAGATGAAATACCTGTGGTTATCTAATCGCACCAAGATTATAATTTGGGAATGGAGCTGGTGGTCTGACTTTATCCCAAGTGATCAAACTTTTAGTGTTTTTGTTGGTTATTGTTTAGTTTATTTACGGCCGTCTTTGGGGTTGTGTTTTTATTTCTATGTTGATCTTGTTTCGATGGGCACTTCTCAATTTCTTGCTAGATTGGTCAACTTGTTTTTATATAGTAATAAAAGTCTTATTCGTCACACATTATTCATTTTTAAAAAATATATACATTTTTGTTTAATAAAATTTAAATATTCGAACACTTGAGTATTCACAGGTGATCACCTAGTGTGTGTGTGTGTGTGTGTATATATATATATATATATATATATATATGAGGAAGTATAGGATACAAATGCCCTTATCCTACATTACATACGTGAGTTCATTGGCCATATACGTATCCTGATTCGTTTTTCTCTCATAAGGTTAAATCAGACAATTCATTCAATCAGCTGAGGGCAAATTAGTCTAATCATTCAATCAGCGAGAAGTTCGTTACACTACTATCCCGGTAATTATGATTCGAATCAGTTTCAAATTTTTCATAATTCTCAAATTGCAGTTTTTGTTCTTCTGCGTTAGGGTTTGATTCAATTGTTTTTTCAATGGATCCACAGAGCAGCACCAGACGAAACACAGATGTTGAGTTTGAAGACGCTCGATCGATCGGTGATCAGGTTCAATTATCTGCGTATCAGAGAGTTACGATTGACGATGTTTTAAATCCTGAATCTGCAAATCCAAATCCAAATGCAAATACAAGTGGTGTAAATGAGTGTTCGAATGGTAATTATGTTAAGTCAGATCTTTAAATTGTTCGTAGATGTGCTTTGTTTAATCGTAGTAATGATTTTGCATTATTATAACTGATTTGAAGGCTTTGAATGTTCATTTAGAGGATAATTGATATGAAAGCAAATTGTATAAGTTCGTATGTGTTGGTTCTGTGAATTCGCATGTGATGTTTATTTCTAAATGTTGATTTCGCATGTTATGATATCATAAATCGCATGTGTAAAACATATTTATCAAAATGAACATTTTCGCATGTTATGAGTCCAACAATTCGCACGTTTAATTATTCTTATGATGAAATTATGGAGTTTTTAATATATCGCATGTTACGAGTCCTACAAATTGCATGTGTTTCTTTTTTTTTATGTAGATGAAAGGCTTTATATTCAGGAGGTTGAAACATCAGCTACACCTGTGGTTGGAATGCAATTTACCTCTATTGAACAAGCATACGTATTTTACCAAACATATGATAAGTTAGCAAGTTTTTCTACTCGGAAAGGTGGTGAAGTACACAGTGGTGGTATAACCAAAACTAAGTATTTTGTTTGTTCTAAAGAGGGACATAAGCCATTGTTTATTGATGATGTTTATTCAAAGTCAAAATAGCCATTCAAATCAAGGAACAGGGGGACCATTAGAACTGGGTGCAAAGCTCAACTTATGATTTGCTCGGTGGATGGTAGATCATATACAGTCAAGAAATTCGTTGATGGCCATAATCATAAGTTTGTATGTCAAGACGATATTCATATGCTGCCAGCTTACAGGCAATTGTCAGATGTCCAGGAGGAGATGATATGGGAACTAGGAACTCTAAACCTTGGCCCTATCAAAGCTTTTCATATAATGAGGAAACGTTACGGTGGTTACGAGAATGTTGACACCACGGTCGATGATTGCAAAAACTTTAAGAATCGAATTAACAGCTATATAGGAGAATATGACGTTGACATGGTGGTAAATAAGTTGACCGACAAAAAACAATATTTAGTTTATTTTTCGTTTGAATATTCTTTTGATGAGGAGAAACGGTTAACTGGTTTGTTCTGGGCCGATGGGTTATGCAAGCGTAACTTTATGGAGTTCGGGGATGTGATATTGTTCGATGCAACTTTCAAGACAAACAAGTAAGTTTTACATAAATGGTTTTTAATATTTTTCACATGTTATATTATTTTGTAAACTTGCAATATCACATGTTAATATTCATTGAAGATTAGGTGTTGAATATATCGCATGTTTTATTGTCTATTTCGCATGTTACAATGTGTACTTCGCATGTTACTAAATTTTCAATTTTATTGAATTTCAGGTACAAGATGGTGTTTGTTTCATTCACTAGGATTGACAACCATTGTCGAAATGTAACCCTTGGAGTTGGGTTGTTGACATCGGAGAGCATTGACTCTTATAAATGGCTTCTAAATTCATTCGTAAAGCCATTTGGACGGTAGCCAAAGGTTGTAGTGACGGACCAAGACCCTGCGATGAAACAGGCAATCGAGGATGTTTTTACTACCAGCAGACACAGATTGTGCATGTGGCACATAATGAAAAAGTGGCAGATAAGGTATAGCATGCTATATTGTCTTTCGTTAGCGTTTTTTTTTATAATATAGATTCGTTATAGGCTGATATGAAAACCATTTATCGGTATAGGTTGGACACGAGTTGTGCAATAATGATGACTTTAAAAGGAAGATGTGCGATATTGTATGGACTGATTCCATTAAGCCAGAAGAATTTGAGAGACAGTTGAAGTTGGTAATGATTGAGTACGGTCTCACACAAAATAAATGGATTGATGATATGTTTGCGATGAGATCCATGTGGATTCTGGCTTTTTACCGGCATGAGCCCATATATGGACATATGCGAACAACTTCGAGATCAGAGAGCGAGAATCAATTTTTTTTGCCAGGTGGCGAATTCACAACTCACTCTTGTAGAGTTTATGAATCATTTTGACGGTGCAATGGATGTCCAAAGGTTCAATCACAGAAAGAATGATCATATTTCAAGATATAATGAGCCTGATGATTGGAGCAAAACTACTTTGGAAAAAGATCCTGCTAAGATATACACCAGGTCTATATTCCTTGATCAGCAAACAGAGATATATGGAACTATTACCGAATGTTTGCCGATGGACACCAAAATCGAGGGTCCACATATAAGGATATCGTTGAAAGACTTTAAAGCTCACGGAGATGGGTTATTAGAGGTAATACATCATATATATTTAAAACATGCGATTTTGATAACCCCACATGCGAATTTCATATAGAACATGATTTTACAATATGCGATTTTGATGAACGCATGCGATTTTAAATTAATTCAATAAAATGATTTTTTAGACATGCGAAATTGTTCATGTACACATGCGATTTTAATTTTTAATTTTTTTTCTTTTTTGTTTTCTGTAGGTGTGTTTCAAGAATCTTGAAAATGATGTAACTGCACAATTTAGTTGTTTGCGTTTTGAACAGTATGGGCTGCTATGTAAACACATCAATTTTCTTTTCAAGATGTTTGGTGTTAAAGAAATACCAAACAAATATGTTATGAAGAGATGGACAAAGGATGTATTTCCGAATGAATTAAATGCCACATTCGATGTAAAGGTTGATGCTAAGGATGGGCAATACAAGGCAAAACAGATTGCTCATGAAATCATCTACACAGGGGAGTATTTGGTTAGCAATTCCGACCTTGATCAACTTGTTTTAGTCAGGGATCAAATGAAGCAGATTAAAGAAAAAGTTGATCAGAGTTGTATAACCAAGCAGCTTGATCCAAAGTTTGACTGGTTTTCAAAGTTGGTTGGTTATCAACAACCAGTAACTAATACACCTCCTACTGTCCGTGTGCCCGCTGGTATAAGAAACAAATGTCGTGGCTCGCATAAAAGGATTAAATAGAAGAAGGAACAAATGATCAGCCGCAAAGGGAAAAGGTCAAGGACATGTAGTGTATGCAACGAAAAACGTCATGATATTCGGACTTGTGAGATAATGAAAGGCAAACAACAAAAGAAGATGAAGGGAGTCCAGATTGAAAAAGATCCCAGGCACAAATCCAAAGAGGTCGAAGACGATGAAGAGGAAGATGAGTTCGAAGATTACAGTGGAGGGAGTGATGATGGCAGTGAAGAAGATGAGTGGGAAGAGGTTTCAGATGACGAAGATTGAATTTTTTAATTGTACATGCGATTTTACACGAGAAACATGCGATTTTAATACAGATGATTTTTTATTATACAAATATGCGATTTAGTATGTAAACATGCAATTTATATGCATCAGTTTAAAAGTAGTTTAACTTGCGATTTTATTGTGTTTTTCATTTTATGACATGCGACACTTAGTTATCATTCATTCATGCGATTAATATAATAAGTAAGCATAAGATGTTTTAAAATATGTACACAAAGCATAAATATTAAGTATTTGTTTAACACAACAAAAGGCAATAAAAAGATGAAGAGAAACCCAGTTCCTTGAAGCAGCAAAGATTTTTTCATGTTCATCTGAGCTATACTCCACCTTCTCTTTCACTATCTTTAGAGCATCTTTCAGGAAAGAGAAGGCTAAGTCATCAGCTCGAGACTGTTCCTTTATGTGATCCAATGCTGCATCTCTGAAGCTTGATGGTTGTTCTTCAAGTAGTTTCTCCCACATCCCTTGATTTTTCTTGATTTCTTTAAGAATCTTCCCCTGCACATCAAGAATCAAGTGAGAAGAGTTGACATCGGTGCTTATTTTTGTCAACGTGCAAGTTGACAATAGTTCCTTTATTGCAATGTTTATTATTTGTTCTGAATCTTCAGATGACATTTTTGTGTGTGTTTGTGATCGGTGTCTTAATATGGAAGGTTTGTTATCCTTGGGTATTTTATATTAAAATAGTAAATTTATTATGTAGGTAGGGTGGTAAGTTCAATAGTATTTACGTGAAAATTGATCATTACAAGTCACATTACAGTCACATCGGTATTAAATTCATTTTTTAATATAAAATAGTAAATTTATATTTATTTTAATTATCAATTCATAATTTCTTATTTCTGCATTTCAATGAACATGTACAACGTTACATGAAATCAACTACATCATTTTTTTAGATCGCATGCGATTCGATAAAGGATTCGCACACTATAACAAACCACAAACAATATCACCTTTTTTTAGAATCGCATGTGTCTAAAACAAGAATTCGCACACTATAAGAAATCTCAAACATTATTACCTTTTTTTAAAATCGCATGTGTATAAAACAAGAATTCGCACACTATAAGAAATCTCAAACATTATTACCTTTTTTTTTTAAATCGCATGTGTATAAAACAAGAATTCGCACACTACAACAAACCTCAAACAATATCACCTTTTTTTAAAATCGCACGTGTCTACAACAAGAACTCGCACATTATAAAAAATACAACCTTTCTTTTTGTTTTTCAATTGTTTTTCGCAGGTTCAATATGTATTTCGCATATTATAATGTTCATCCTTCATCATCTTATTATATAGACGGTCGATCGATGCTGTTACAGTTCAGAACTTCCAAAATCAGCAGATATGAAATCGCAAAAGGGAGAAGGAGGTTTTTGAATAAGAATCTTACCTTGTTGTATTTGATTTAGGGTTCGATTTTTTATTAATGGTTGGATTTTTTAATACGATTTTAGAATATAAGATTCCAATCTCCGTCAATTACAGAGATTAAGATATCGTAATGACAATTTTAACCTTTTTTAAGATTTGAATACATTAATATGATTAATTTAATGATTTAAATTGGTTTGATGGATTGAAGATCCTACGACTGAGAATATCGCGTACGTAATGTAGGATAAGTGGTATTGTACGTAAACCGGCCTCTATATATATAGGGATGGGTTAAAATGAGAATCACCTTGAGTTGTGAGAACCATGAGAACTAGCCCATCCAAAAGGTTATTCCGAATTTTTTTTCTCAAAAGTCATAAAAAGATCACTTGTTTCAGCCCAAAAAAATTAAAAACAAATGTGCATACCCACATTTACATGAAGCGTAAAAAAATATTTATCTTCGTACGAAATTTACACCGGCGCGTAAAAAAATTGCATCAGTCAAAACTACCCAGTCGACAATAAATGAGAACCATCACGAGTTGTGAGAACCGTAAGAACTTTTTCTTCCCGCGCAAGTTGGGCCAAAAGTTTTTTGCACAATGTAGATGAAAATAAACACATATGTAAAAAAAGTAAAGAAAAATTGTCGAGTCGGTAGTTTTGACTGCTGTAAGTTTTTTTACGTGTTGGTGTAAATTTCGTACGAAGATAAATATTTTTTTACGCCTCATGTAAATGTGGGTATGCGGCATTTTTTTTTAAATTGCTGAAACAAGTGATTTTTTTATGACTCTTGAGAAAAAAATTTCGGAAAAACCTTTTGGATAGCCTAGTTCTCACGGTTCTCACAACTCAAGGTGGTTCTCATTTTAACCCATCCCTATATATATATATATATATATATAGAGAGAGAGAGAGAGAGAGAGAGAGAGGCAGGTTAACGTATAATGGCTTTTATCATACAAAATGTACACGATCATCCCAGCCGTACGATCTGGTGCGAATTCACTCTTGAACATGCGATTTTGCTGAAAAAATGCGAAATTACTTTATATACCAACTTGCGATTTCATCATATTTACGAATATGCGAAATTGCTACAAAAAACCAACATGTGATTTCCAACATGCTTTTTTATAACATGCGATTTCACAATCGCGTACGATAAGCCCCATTGTACGTTACACTTTCTATATATCCATATATATATATATAGAGAGAGAGAGAGAGATTGTATAGTTTTGCTTAACGTACGCAGTGAAAATATAACATGCGTGATTAGGGTTTTTACCCCATGCATGATTTCGGATTTTGTACATGCATGATTATGTTCATGCGTGATTAGGGTTTTTGAGTTTTATAACGTGCGTAATTTCATCTCGTACACATCGTACGTTAAGGAATATTATACGTTAACCCACCCTTATATATATAGGATAGTTATGTTAAGAACGCTAAATATTGCGAAAACCATAGGAACAAAAATACTTTTAAATTTGTTTAAGCAGATATACAAGCTGATGAGTTCGTGGTTTTAATTTGTTAATTGTTCTTAGTCTCTGTAACTGATAAAGAGTGTAATAGTGTCATGCTTGTAGTAGATGTATGCTTTGTTCTTGCAGATCTAAGTAAAAATAGGCTATTTATGTGTGGTGCAAATATAAATTTGTTTTTAATCTTTAAATTTTGGTCGATTATATATGTATATAAATCTTTATATATGTATGTATATATATGTTTTGGATAGTTCACTGATGTTAGTTATACGTTTGTTGCTAGATATCTTCGAATGAATAATGGACAATAATGAAAAACGAAAAATAAAGAACTTAGTAAAGATGCAGAAAATGGAAAAAAGAATAACTAGCGAAACGTAAATAAAATTAGAAAAAAAAATGTCGAAAATACAAAATCTAGTAAAAATGGATAAAGATGTAATTTTTTAAGTATTAGTAAAGTTAAGGATAAAATAGTCATTATAAAATTTACTTTTTATAAAATAAATCAAAATGGGTAAATTTGCAATTTTATTAGTTAAGTGAGGGGAGATATGCAATTTTAATTTTCAATTGGGTAAATATGCAATTTAAAAGTTGACTTTTAATTGCACATTTACCCAAGCTCAAATTATAATTGCATATTTCCCCTTGTTTAATAAAATGACTAATTTATCCCTTTCAAAAATAAAAGATCCATTTAAAACCTTATCAGTTATTACCTGGGAGTTCGAGCTTCAAAATACCGGAGATTTCTTTAGTCGGGCGTGATTCCTTTAAGTTAGCGGCCGGCGATACCTGTATTGATTCTTTTTGTTCAGATCTGTTTGATGAAGCGATCAAATGATTTTTTAATACAGTTGAGTTGGTTGTTTGAACTTATATGTTGTTAAATTCACTTGATTTTGATTTAATAATTGTTTTTCATTTGACTGTTTAAGCAGATATACAAGCTGATGAGTTCATGGTTTTAATTTGTTAATTGTTCTTAGTCTCTGTATCTGATAAAGAGTTTAATAGTGTCATGTTTGTAGTAGATGTATGCTTTATTCTTGCAGATCTAAGTAAAAATAGACTATTTATCTGTGGTGCAACTATAGATTTGTTTTTAATCTTTAAATTTTGGTCGATTATATATGTATTTATATCTTTATATATGTGTGCATATATATATATATATATAGTATGAGTTGGGTAGAAAGTGTATTTTTCCTAGAAATTCTAGGAAGCAATGAGAATTGGACATGTGGCATTGAATTATTTTAACTAGAAGGGCAATTATGTAATGTCACATTTTAATTTTATTTTTGGAATTTATATTTCATTAACTAACATTGCATGATCTCGAAGGTAACTGATTATGTCCATGATTTTCAGAATTTTTGTTGTGTTTCTAATTCAAATCTCATTCAAATCACATGTATATACAATTATTTCTATGGTTTTCTTCTTCACCAGCAGTATTCGTATTCAATAAATTTTTCAGAGAGAAAAATCATGGCTTCAAACACACTTGTTGATTGTGGAGATGGTTATTAACATTTAACTGCAAAACCATCAGCTTGGTCTTGGTGATGTGTTTTAACAGCAAGCAGATTCATACAGTTGTGTTTTAGCATTCAAATTCATACGGGTGTGTTTTAACAGCAAGCAGATTCATACAGTTGTGTTTTAGCATTCAGATTCATACAGTTGTGTTTTAGCATTCATGTTGGTAATGCTGGTGGTTTTCTTGATGCTGTGTTTTATTATTCAGATTCATACAGTTGTGTTTTAACAGCAAGCAGATTCATACAGTTGTGTTTTAGCATTCAGATTCATACAGTTGTGTTTTAATAGCAAGCAGATTCATACAGTTGTGTTTTAGCATTCAGATTCATACAGTTGTGTTTTAATAGCAAGCAGATTCATACAATTGTGTTTTAGCATTCAGATTCATACAGTTGTGTTTTAACAGCAAGCAGATTCATACGCTGTGTTTGACCATCCATGCTGGTAATGCTGGAGGATTTCTTGATGCTGTGTTTTAACAGCAAGCAGATTAGCAAGCAGATTAATACGATGTGTTTTCTTGATGTGTTTCTTCATGAAGGTTAGAAGGAAGAGAGAGAGAGACAAAGGGAGAGAGAGAGAGAGAAAAAAAAAAACGCAAGAAATCTGGAGCGGTTATGGAATGACAATTATTTCCATATTTAAAACAAGCTAAATGACATATCAACCCCTGTCTAATTAAATAATCATATTTTTTAAGAAACACATATTACCAAAATGCCACCAAGATGATCTCAACCATTAAACACACCCATTGGATGGCCTAGATCCCCACACTTTCCGTAGGATCCCCACTCCATATATATATATATATATATATATATATATAGGGAGGAGTTCATGCGAGAACCACCCTTATTGCGAGAACCGCGAGAACCAATGTGAACACAACCTAAAATAGCTAAAAAACCTAAAAAAACCTAAACCCCCCACCCCCCCTAAAAAAAACCTAACCCCCCCCCCCCCAAGCTAAATGCTAAAAACTAAAACCCCCAAAAAACCTAAAAAAAACCTAACCCCCCCCCCCCCAAACTAAAATGCTAAAAACTAAACCCCCAAAAAACCTAAAACAATAAAAAAAAAATCTAATTTTTTTTAATATTTTTTATGCTCAAATCGCTACTTTTAGTGGCTAAAAATAATTTTAGTTTTTTTTTTTTTTTTTTTTTTGCTTCGAAAAGTAGCGATTTTTATATAAAAAATATTAAAAAAAAATTTGTGTGATTTTTAGCTATTTTTAGGCATTTTTTGTTGTGTTCACATTGGTTCTCGCGATAAGAGGTGGTTCTCGCATGATCTTCTCCCTATATATATATATATATATATATATATAGGGAGAAGATCATGCGAGAACCACCTCTTATTGCGAGAACCAATGTGAACACAACAAAAAATGCCTAAAAATAGCTAAAAATCACACAAATTTTTTTTTAAATATTTTTATATAAAAATCGCTACTTTTCGAAGCAAAAAAAAATAAAATTTAAAATTTTTTTTTGCCACTAAATGTAGCGATTTGGGCATAAAAAATATTAAAAAAAAATAGATTTTTTTTTAGGTTTTTTGAGGGTTTAGTTTTTAGCATTTTAGCTGGGGGGGGGGGGGGTTAGGTTTTTTTAGCTATTTTAGGTTGTGTTCACATTGGTTCTCACGGTTCTCGCAATAAGGGTGGTTCTCGCATGAACTCCTCCCTATATATATATATATATATATATATATATATATATATAGGGGAGCGCTAAAATAAAAACCACCTCCAGTTGTAAGAACCGAGAGAATCACTTGCTAGCCACTAAATCAACAAGATGGATGGATGAGATTAAAAGTATCTAAAATTAATATTAAGTACATTTTGTCTTATTATGTCTTTAATATTTTAATCCAAAATGGTAATTTAGTAAAATTACTCTTTTTTATCTTTTTGTCTTTATTATTTTTTTATTACTTTTTTGTTTTATTATATTACTTTTTATTTTTTAAACAGGATTTTTTTATTAAACGCATTTTTAAATTCAATTGTTTTTAACAAAACAATTTTTTTTGCGCCCCGGTTTTTGCACGCCGTTTTACGTCCGGTTTTTTCACGCATCGTTTTTTAAGGCGTCGTTTTTGCACGCCGTTTTTTACGCTGGGCTTTTTCAAGCGTAGTTTTTTTGACGCGCCATTTTTTACGTCCCGTTTTAACACGGCGTTTTTTACGTCCCGTTTTTTTTTTCACGGCGTTTTTATGCCCCGTATTCACGCCCCTTGTTTAGGCGCCATTTTATCACACGGTTTTTTACGTTTTACAATTTACGTATAAAAAGTTTTACGTTTTACGTTAAATAGTTTTTACATAAAACTTTACGTTTTACGTTTTACGTTAAAAAGTTTACGTTTTACATTAAACTTTTTACGTTTTACGTTAAACTTTTTACGTTGAACACACGGGCTGCTATCGTCCCAAAACCCGAACCCGTAATCTGAACTACACTTTTGAGCCGACCCGAAATGAAACCCGGTTCCCGAACATAACTCGAATCCGAGCCAAACACATCCCGAATCTTTGAACCAACTGAGCAAAACTGAAATACAACAAAAACCGCCACCATCGTTGCCGCAGACAGCGGTGCTCCCGTCTGCCGCCGCCGCAGCTCACCGGGGCTAGACACCGACATCTCCTTTTTCCGTCTCTCTCTCTCTCTGCGCAGAACGGTGAATCCCGTCGGATTATGACTCACTAAGTAAATAATTGATGATTTGGGTAAGAAAAAACTACACGAGACATTTTGATCTTCAAGTCAATTTGCTAACTTATAACTGGTCCAAACAAACGAACACACTAACACACAACGCAGTCACTGCTACCATCACCACCTACCATCTCCGTTATCACAACCGTCACCTAACTCAATTTGCCAAGCTTAATTCAGATGCAAAACCAAAAGACCCACCACCAGACCAATCATTGCAATCTACATATAACACAGTTTTGAAATTATGCATGAAATGCAGCATCTCTACAAATCCAATAAGAGAACACCTTTAAGTACAATAACAGACTTTTAAATCTCAAAAAAAGGGAAGGTGTCTATTCATTTTTAACAAAATCTAACAAGACTTCCCCTTTTCGCCCACCAAAATCTATATTCGTGACGAGTATACAAATAGAATAAAGTACCTTCTCCTACATAACGACACACAAGATATAAAAAGAAACAAAAATAAAAATAGCACTTGCCTTATTCAGCAGCCTCAGGCTTCTCCGTTTCCATAGCTGACGTTGAATCTGAATTCTTGACATTGTTATTGGCGTCGGGGTTCGTGCCATTCCTCGCCCCTTGAGAAGGCTGCTGCTCACCTGCCTGAGCCGGTGCAGGTGAGGATGGTGTCTTGGGTGCGGCCACCTTTGGTGGGCTGTCGTCGCCGCCATCACGGGTGAGGAAATCAGAGCACCGCCGCCGCCGTCTCCGCCTTTGGTGTCTCGGGTGATGTATGAGAAGAATACAAGAAGAAGGGGGTGGAGGTGTCGTTTGCCGGAGAATACAAGGAGAGAGAGGATGAGAAGATTCAGAATAAGGAGAGAGGTTTATATTTGGAAGATGATGAAGATTCAGAAGGTTTATATTTTGAAGAGAGAGAAAGGTGAGATTTTAAAATCTCTGGTGACATTAAATGGAGAGAGAAGGAGGATTTGACATTTGGGGTAAATGACCAAAATACCCTTTATGTGGGCATAATCTGATTGGTTCTTACAATTGTGGGTGGTGCCTATTTTAGCGGCTCCCTATATATATATATAGGGAGGGTCGAGATTTAGAGAAAATGGTAGAAAGTGTGAGAACGGTGAGAACGCTTGTGGATCGTCCGATCAAAACAATCTATGGACTAGATTGGCGCGGTGGCATTTTCGTAAATAACATCAATTTTATTACCTGGACGTGTTTTATTAAGGGTAAAAGGGTCTTTTGACTTCTCTACACAAAACGCCATACTGATGAATAAAACACCAAAAAACAAAAATCAAAGACCCTTCTAAGTAAAACGCCAAACTTAATTATAGTAAAATCTCGCCTAAAAAAACCGTCAAAAAAAATCTTATATATACAACATCTTATACCATTCGCCTTAGAAACGCCAAAAAACCCAAACATCAAATATCTTCTAAGCCAAAAAGTTTTTTTTTTTTTTGAAATTCAGTTTGTGTCTGTAAGATTTCGCTAAATGAAATGGACAAAATCATTAAGTGAGGATATTGTCCATTTCATTTAGTAATATCTTATTGACTGATCCTCAACTTCCATCCAATTTATAACGCCAAAACATACAAAAACATTATTGAGGTTTGTTGTCAATAAAGTTTAGCTGTATGGGGTGGACAACATTATCAGTTATCTTTCTTAACCGAGGATTAACAATGTTGTCCATCTCATACAGCAAAACATTATTGATTTTAGCATGATCAAATTTTAAGGTTTAAGATGCTCTTATTTCGTGGCGTTCTATTTATCGGTAAAACGCCAAAAAAGTTAAAAAAATAAAACATCGTTCATTGTAAAATTCAAGATTGTTGCATGAAAGGGTCTAAACTCAATAACATTTTGCTGCATGAGATGGACAAATCTTCAAGAAAAAGTTGTTGATGTCAGATTGTGTGCTTCCAAACAGCCACACAAAAAAACTACTTGAAAAATAAAAAAACAAAAAAACAAAATGAATCATACGAAAGTCGAACCTGCCAGTTAACAAGATTCAAAAAAGAAGAAAGAGACCGGTGACAGTGAAGATTTTGAAGATCAATTGTTTATGTATTCTTTTTTTTATTTTCCTTTTCAGATGATTGTTATATAATAAAAACGCCATATATAATAAAAACGCCAAAACAGCCAAAATGCTTGTTTAAACGATATCATCCCGTTAAACGCCCCCAAAAACTCCAAAACTATAACAAAATTACTTTGAAAATGTATTATAAAAAACCAATATATATATATATATAAGATTAAAAATAAAAAGCAAACTTGAAAATGTAACTATAAACAGTAAATACAAATCAGTAATACAGAAGATAGGGAAAATTTATTATATTAGAATCTAAAATGGCAAACATGAAAGATGGGACATGTTACAGACTTCAGAGATAAAGCTTATAAAAAACAATAATTACAAACAGTAACTGAAAAGACGAATACTTTATTATAATAATGCACCGCTTAACTTAGGCGCCAAAAAGAAATCCTATAAAATGATACATCTCAACAACTACCATTTGATCAAACCAAAAAAAAAAAAAACAAACACCAATACTACTAAATACCACTCACCGTAAAACGCAAAAAAAAAAAAAAAATCAAAGATAGCTAATATGCTTTCTTGGATATTCAGAATTGTTCTTCGTGAAGTTTCACTGGATGAATTGTTATCAGAGGGGAGTAACTCAGAAAGATTTTGCTACATGAGATGGACAAAAATTCAAGAAAAAGATGCTAATGCCAGTCATATGGCATTTTGTATTTTTTGTTCTTGAAGAAGGTTTGGATGAGGAGAAGAGATGAATGATACTGAAGAGTGGGTTGATTATTAAGACGAAGATCAAGATAAAGAAAAAGCGAAAAACCAACACACATGTCATAGATCTATGTCCCTAAACATCCACAAAAAGACAGTTCAACAGACGAGCATGCAAAATAATCAAACCGATGGGTTTGTTAAGTTTTACATAAAGCGCCATGTATATGGTTAAAGAAGAGAGAGACTGATGACAGTGAAGATTGTGAAGAGAGATCCGATTACGATTTTTAATTTATTTTCTTCGCTTGTATTTTTTTTCCTGTGGTTGAAATATAATCTAACACTAGTAAAACGCCAAGATACCACAAACGCCAAATTGTTTATAAAAAATAATAGAACAAATGGGCCATCTTGTTTCAAACGCCTTGAAAAAAGCCATTCAAATAGATTTCCTGACCCACTGGGTTCCAAAGGCATAGGATTTGAATAAACGCCAAAAACGCCAAAATGTTAATACAATGAAAACCATTAAAACGCCATTAATTATTGAATTTGGTTAAAGCCAAAATTCTTAAAAACCAAAAATTAAAGGAAAATTGGTTTTTAATAAACCAACCTTTGTCCCGTTGGTAAATAATAATCTTACCAACGTAATTGGTATAAAATAATCCTACCTATCAGCATGTTGGTACTCAATGAACTTCCATTAATTTTGTTTAACTGAAGTTAGTTTTTAAGTTTTATTTATTACACAAACAGTCCCTGTAGTTGTAATTTACTAGTTTTAACTATTTTAAAATTAGTAAATTACAGTCCCTTGAGGTTTTTTTTTTTGTTTTATAAAATAGTTAAAACTAGTAAATTATAACTACAGGGACTTTTTGTGTAATAAATAAAACTTAAAAATTAACTTCAGTTAAAAAAAAATAACGGAAGTTCATTGAGTACCAACATGTTGATAGGTAGGATTATTGTATACCAATTACGTAGTTAAGATTATTATTTACCAACGGGACAAAGGTTGGTTTATTAAAAACCAATTTTCCAAAATTAAAACAATATTGGAAAAAGCGGAACTGGAAAAGCAGAAGATGAAAGGACAAAAAAGCCTCTCCGCCCTTTTCTAAGCGACGTGACACGTGTTGGGCCAGGAAGCATTCTCACCGTTCTCACACTTTTGAGAGTTTTCTCCTGAACCCATTTCTATATATATATATATAGGGTTGAGTTCATTTCAGAACTCTAAATAACTACAGAACTTTCAGAACTCCTAATAAACAATCATTTTATATATAAGTTTTTGTATTTAGAATCTTTTTATCATCTATTATTTGTATTTCTTTGATTACATCCATGTTAAAAGTAGTTTACATATGTTTAATTGCCAAAATTATATATATGTGTCATAACTAATTACATATATGTAAAAAAGACTAGTTTACATATGTTTAATTATAAAATTAGATATAAAAAATGATAAATTACTCTTAACATGTATGTAATCGTAAAAATACACATAATAAATGATAAAATTATCCTAAACATAAAAATATAAATAAAAAGATTGTTTATTAGGAGTTCTGCGAGTTCTGTAAATATTTATGGTTCTGAAATGATCTTGGCCCTATATATATGTATGTATGTATGTATACGTTTTGGTTAGTTCACTGATGATAATTATAGGTCTGTTGCTAGATATCTTCGAATGAATAAATGGACAATAATGACAAACAAAAAATAAATAACTTAGTAAAGACGCAGAAAATGGAAAAAAAGAATAACTAGTGAAACGTAAATAAAATTAGGAAAAAAATTTGTCGGAAATACAAAATCTAGTATAATAGATAAAGAGGTAATTTTTTTTAAGTTTTAGTAAAGTTAAGGGTAAAATAGTCATTATAAATTTTACTTTTATTAAAATAAATCAAAATGGGTAAATTTGCAATTTTATTAGTTAAGTGAGGGAAGATATGCAATTTTAATTTTGAATTGGGTAAATATGCAATTCAAAAGTTGACTTTTAATTGCATATTTACCCAAGCTCAAATTATAATTGCATATTTCTCCATGTTTAATTAAATGACTAATTTATCCCTTTCAAAATAAAAGATCCATTTAAAACCTTATCGGTTATTACCCGGGAGTTCGAGCTTCAAAATATCGGAGATTTCTTTAGTCGGGTGCGATTACTTTAAGTTAGCGGCCGACGATACCTGTATTGATTCCTTTTGTTTAGATCTGTTTGACGAACGATCTCGCTAGATGATCGTTGACCACGTAATCATATTTGTTCATTTGAAACGATTTTAAACCAAACCTTAATCTAAAGAAAATAAAGTTCGAAACTTTACCTTATACGTAATCAAAGAAACAAATGATTTGTTTGTGCAAGCGAATTCATGAATTGAATTATTGCTCCTTTTCTTGTTCTTTGCGATAGCCAATCCCAAAAACCTTTTTTTTATGAACGTCAATAGTACAGAACATATATATTTTATTGCTTCAATTAAGAGTCATATAAATATTGACTAAAAGGAATCCTTTTTGTTTTAGGACTTTTGTTTCATCAACCAACCGTCCAGATAAGAAGTTGTGACATATCAAATTGTTGGATATTTTAGTGTAATTTGAGATTGCACGTGACATTCAAATAAGAGTGCACGCTTATTTGAATGTCATCGGGACTAACAGGGGATCCAAGGGGCAGCGCCCCCTTGGCGGGGGTTCGGGGGCAGCGCCCCCGAGAGAAGCGGGGTCCAAGGGGCAGAGCCTCTGGCTGGGGTCAAGCTTTTTAAATCTCTTTATGGCTTGAAGCAAGCACCTAAACAGTGGCATCAAAAGTTTGATGAGATTGTATTGTCTAATGGTTTTGTTTTAAACCAAGCAGATAAATGTGTTTATAGCAAGTTTGATGCTTCTAGAAACGGAGTCATGATCTGTTTGTACGTAGATGATATGTTGATTTTTGGTACTAACCAAGATCAAGTTGATAGAACAAAGGAATTATTATCATCTAAGTTTGCTATGAAGGATATATGGGAGTTTGAGGTGATTTTAGGTATTAAAATCAAACATGAGAACAGGGGCATTTCAATCTCTCAATCCCACTATATTGAGAAGATCTTGAACAAGTTTAATTTCAAGGATTGTTCTCCCGCAAGTACTCCTATTGATCCTAGTTTGAAGCTATTACCTAATAAAGGTATTGCAGTATCTCCACTTGAGTACTCAAGAGCAATTGGATCACTTATGTACGCTATGATCAGTACCAGACCAGATATAGCGTATGCTGTTGGAAAGCTTAGTAGATTTACTAGCAATCCTAGTACTCATCACTGGCAAGCATTAGGTCGAGTATTCAAATACTTGAAAGGAACCATTGATTATGGTCTGACTTACATTGGATTTCCTTCAGTGATTGAAGGATATTCAGATGCAAGTTGGATAAACAATAAGGAAGATCATTCTTCCACAAGTGGTTGGGTATTCCTACTTGGGGGAGGTGCTAATTCTTAGGCTTTAAAGAAACAGACTTGCATAACTGATTCAACTATGGAATCTGAGTTTGTAGCCTTAGCGGCAGCTGGTAAGGAAGCTGAGTGGCTAAGAAACTAGATTTATGAGATTCCATTGTGGCCAAAACCAATATCTCCCATTTCTATAAGGTGTGATAGTGAAGCTACACTAGCTAAGGCATATAGTCAAGTGTATAATGGCAAGTCAAGACACTTAGGTGTGAGACACAGCATGGTTCGTGAGCTCATCATGCATGGTGTGATTTCGGTTGAGTATGTGAGAACTCAACAGAACTTAGCTGATCATTTAACCAAAGGGTTAACTAGAGATCTCGTGAAAGTATCAGCTGTGGGATCAGGGTTAAAGTCCATCTGAGAACTCTGATGTTAAGATACCCAATTCCCACCTAATATGACGTTAGGTGCAGAATTCAATGTGGAAAGCTTAACATCTAGAGTTTGGAACACAACATTAAATCGTCCCAAAGGTATGTGTTTAGATCTGCAAGTTAAGGAAGGTTGAGGTATATCTTCTTAATAGCTCTTTTGAAAAATTGCATTTGCAGGTGCAAGAGTAAAAGAGCTACCTATATGAGCATGAAGTTTAGCTGCTTCAAGAAGCATGGACTTGGCTTTGATATGCTTATGAAGGATAAGGACACATGCTAGTAAAAGATAGTGTCAAGTTAGATCGATGTATGTAAACTAATGTGTATATTATCTTCATGTATTCATTATGGATATTAAGGGTTCAATCCTTAGTGACACCCTTAAATTCGAATATTTGGAATGTGTAATATACTAATATGAAATTCAATCGTCATGACATTTCATTTATGCATTAGTTTGTTTGGTTGCTGTGAACAAGTTAGTTAATCTATGATTACACTAAAATGGGGGAGGTATGTTGGATATTTTAGTGTAATTTGAGATTGCGCGTGACATTCAAATAAGAGTGCACGCTTATTTGAATGTCATCGGGACTAACAAGGGATCCAAGGGGGCAGCGCCCCCGAGAGAAGCGGGGTCCAAGGAGCGGGGTCCAAGGGGCAGAGCCCCTGGCTAAATATACACATTTTTAAAACATGAGGGACTAAAGGTGATTTTGTTCAAAACAAAAACTGCAGGCAGTTATGGAAAACTGCAAATACGCTCTATCAAACAATTTTCCAAACCCTAGACGAATTCAAGTTCGTGAGAATCCCTCAAAATTCTCACAACCAAATTCTCATACATAAATCTAGAATCAATTCTGATTTTATCCGATCAAATATTGGTAGCCACTCCAATTGTTTGATCTGAAAGTGATTACACGACTTCAGATTTATCCAAGCAATTTCGAATTTCCCCAACACAAATTACAACATCTATTTTAGAACTATATGAAGATTAGTTCTCAAGTCTTTTTAATTAAAGATATACATATATCTTTAATTTTTAAACTTAGATAAGAATTATAATCTAATCACAACTCCACATAATTATCTTATAATTATAACAATTATCTGATATTAATTATAATTAACAAATTAATTATAATATTAATCCGGCTCTCAGTAATTATTCTAAATAATTAGCCATTTCTTTTATTACGCTTATTATTTCGTGATCCGGTGATTAAAGATTAAGACACCGTTAAATGTTCATTGCCCAAAGTGTAACTCTTTGAGTCATACCTTGACTGCAACGTTGAATTATAATTAACAATTAAACATTATATCCAACATATATATGTGTGCATATATATATATGTATGTATAGAGTGGGAGTTGGCTAGAAAGCTTAAGTTTCCTATAAAGTCTAGGAAGCAATATGGAGGTGACATGTGACTTTTAGTTTTTTTTATTCAAAAGGGCATGATGGTAATTTGATTATTAATTTAATTTTGGAATATTATATATCCTAAACTAACTATCCAGATATTTTTCGAAACGTATATCTCTTTAACAATTTCAAATCATTATGATTTCAAAAGGGCAGTTACTTTAAATTACGAAATCCAAAATTATTAACAATTTCTTCATGTTATGTTTTATCAGTTACTGGATTCATCACAATGTGTTTTAGCAGTTACTGGTTTCAGTTACTGTTTCATCATAATGTGTTTTATCTGGTTGATATGATTTTTGGCATTCTTGATGTTGTGTTTTATCAGTTACTGGTTCACGTTGTGTTTTATTAGTTATTGGTTTCATCACAATGTGTTCTATCATTTACTGGTTGATGTGATTTTGGCATTCTTGATGTTGTGTTTCATCAGTTACTGATTTCATCACAATGTGTTTTACCAGTTACTGGTTTCAGTTACTGTTTCATCACAATGTGTGTTATCAGTTACTGGTTGATATGATTTTTGGCATTCTTGATGTTGTGTTTTATCAATTACCGGGTTCATCACAATGTGTTATACCAGTTATGATTCATGAATGGCATGTTCTTTTGTATTTTATCTACTGTTTCATCATAATCTGTTTTATCAGTTACTGGTTGATGTGATTTTGGCATTCTTGATGTTGTGTTTTATCAGTTACTGGTTTCATCACAATGTGTTTTATCAGTTACTGGTTCATCACAATGTGTTTTATCAGTTACTGTTTCATCACAATGTGTTTTATCAGTTACTGGTTGATATGATTTTGGCATTCTTGATGTTGTGTTTTAGCAGTCAGTCACTAGTTCGTCACATTGTGTTTTATCACTAAAACACACTACTATGAACACATTTAGATCTGATTTATCGTTATTTTTTGTATGATTTGGTGTTTTCAAATGTGAGGGATTAGAGAGAGAGAAAAAAATTGCGACATTTTTGAGGTGGTTTTATGATTGGTAGTTATTTCCTTATTTAAAACAACTTAAATGACGAATTTTCCCCTAATCAATTAAATTGGCCTATTTTAAAGACACGTATATTACCAAAATGCCACCAAAATAATCTCAACCATTAAACACACACATCCGATGGCCCAGATCGCTTCCTACACTTTCTAGGAAAAACACACTTTTCGCAGGATCCCCACTCTGTATGTATATATACGTTTTGGTTAGTTCACTGATGTTATTTATAGGTTTGTTGCTAGATATCTTCGAATGAATAAATGGACAATAATGAAAAACGAAAAATAAATAACTTAGTAAAGACGCAGAAAATGGAAAAAAAGAATAATTAGTGAAACGTAACTAAAATTAGAAAAACATGTCGGAAATACAAAATCTAGTAAAACTGGATAAAGATGTAATTTTTTAAGTTTTAGTAAAGTTAAGGGTAAAATAGTCATTATAAAATTTACTTTTAATAAAAAATATTAAAATAGGTAAATTTGCAATTTTATTTGTTAATTGAGAGGAGATATGCAATTTTAATTTTGAATTGTGTAAATATGCAATTTAAAAGTTTTATAAGACCACCTGTAGTGGCCAACATTTTGGCGTTTTTCCCCCTCAACACGCCCCAAAAAAATTGTGCAAGGGGTAAAAGCGTAAACTTTAAACATTGACGAAAACTGTAAATTACAAAAGAACTTGGTATTTAAGAAACAACAAACAAAGCATAAGGGCTGAAAACGTACATTACAAGAGATGCGAAAAAATACGTAAAACAACATTGAACCAAAAAAATCAATGCAAGGGGTAAAAACGTAAAGTTAAAAAGTTGATGAAAACTGTAAATTGCAAAAGAAGTTGGTATTTAAGAAACAACACACAAAGCATAAGGGCCGAAAACGTAAATTAAGAAAAAAAAGAAAAAAAAAAGAAAATTCAAATGTTGGAAAAGAAAAAAAAAGAAAAAAAATTAAAAAAAATACCCCACCACCGACATAGCCTTTTTATAGTATACTAATTGGAAAGTCAACGAGGTGGGTTAGGGGCGGCACTGGTTGTGGGAGGTGGGTTAAGGGTGGTGGTGGTTGGTGGAGGTGGCTTAGGGGCATTGAAGGTGGTTGTGTGAGGTAGGTTAGGGGCGACGGTGGTTGTGGGAGGTGATTCGGGGCGGCGGCGGTGGTTGTGTGCGGTAGTTGGAGATCTTGATGACAGTGGTGGTGGTGGTTGCGGTGGAAGGTGGTGGCTCCGGTGGGTTGATGGTGGTGGTAGTGCTAGAGAGAGAGCAGGAGAGAGAAAGCTATAATAATAATAATATTTTTAAAAATATTATTTTTCTTTTTTAAAATAATATTAGATAAATTGGTAGAAAGACTAAAATGCCCTTGTGTAATCTGATTTAACCAAAAAATCTAACTAGGTTAGGGCTAAAGGACATAACGTGCAGGATTTTAAAACGTTAAGGACAAAAACAGTCAATTTTGAAGTTAAAGGACTTCGCCTGCAATTTGGTAAATACATAAAGGACAAAACTTGTAATTTACTCAATTAAAAAAAACAAAAGAAATAATATTTGTGTGTGTATAATTAGATTTTGGCAAAAGTTTTTTTTGAAGGTTTAAGTTGCAGGTCCTTTGTGGGTGACAAAGGAAGAAGAAGGTGATAATTAGATTTTGCACATTCAGTCCCTGCACTTTGATTGTATTTAAAAAAAGGATTTAAACTTCAAAACCTTTAATATTTCAAGTTTCAAAAATACTATATTAGTCTCTAAAGTTTTGTTTATTAAATGTCTGATTTGGATCTTTTATAAAACCAAAAATTTTGCAATGTATTTTTTTATTTACTTTTTTCCGGGTTTTTTTTATTTCTAGTATTGTATTTTTTTATTTAATGAAGTATTTTAAGTTTTTAATTAAAAAAAATAATTGTGTAATGATTGGAAGGGGCGTTATTAGGCATTATTCCTACTACGCCACTTTTGCAATAACGTCCAATAATGCCCCATGCTGACTGGACTGACACATGGCAGAAAACGCCCCAGGGTGGGGGCATTATTCATCTAACGACTATGCATGGTCAAAGGGGAAATATGCAATTGAGCATTTTCTTTTTTATACATTTAATTAAAGGGTTGTTAAGTGACTTAAACCATTTTATTTTTGGTAGGACTGTAAACGAACCGAACGTTCAGCGAACAGTTCGTGAACCGTTCGGCGGGAAGTTCGTTTATGTTCGTTCGATTAGCTTAACGAACGAACACGAACAAAAAATTCCGTTCGGTTAGCTTAGCGAACGAACACGAACACAGGTCTCGTTCGTTCGACTTCGTTCGTGAACGTTCGGTAATATGTTCGTTTGATACTTTGATTATATTAAAAAAAATAATAATAATAAACATTTTATCTAAACATATTGAAAACTTGAAACCCTATTTTTTATAAGTTAGCTAAAATTTGGACATTATAAGACATTTTTGAGATAATTATTTCTAAGTTAGTTAAACTTTTTTCGTTTGGTGGTGTGGTAAACTTCTTGTGTTTTGATTTATCATTTGATGTTTGTATTTAACTATTTATATCCATTGTTTAGAATAACAATTTTTTCATTTTTTTTATTTCCAAGTTAAATGTTCGTTTGCGTTCATTTTTATTTGCTTGCGTTCGTTTGTGTTCGAGACCAGTGTTCACGAACTGTTCGTGAACAATTGAATTTCCTTAACGAACGAACACGAACATAAACTTATGTTCGGTACGCGTTTGTGAACAGTTCGCGAACATGTTAATTTCCTTAACGAACGAACACGAACATGACCTTGTTCGTGTTCGTTCGGTTCGTTTACAGCCCTAATTTTTGGTAAATCGTTTTAAATTACAATTTTATCTCTAATAATACATCATTCAAAAATCAAATTGATTTTTCTCAATTTCATATATTAAAATAAATAAATCATCGATCTGATATTCTGGACCCTACTGCCATCGCCATCGTTTCACCGAGCTCCCGTTTTTCTTTGCGAATCCAAGTTTGATTAATAATCAACATTAAAATAAAATGGTCGACGACAAATGGAGGACGACGTCAACCAAGTTGAGGTAAATTCTACGTATTTCTTTTCCCATCATATTAAAATATAAATTCATTCAATTTTGGTGAATTTATTAAAACATGTGTTTGAACAGCTATTTAAATCGGGATAGTTGGTAAATGGACAACAAGCTGCGTCGCTATCATTTTTTGAATAGCAAAACTAAGTCTTTTAAAAAATATGTCCATAGATCCCGGGATCATAACATTACTATGCATGACCCTTTGAACTAGACTAAGTAGGTCTACAGCATCTGGCGCCAGAAAACCAAAAGTATCAAAAGTAAATGAGATAAACACGTGCTGGTTGTCAAGGCACGTTTTCTCATGTTTGGTCACTTTATCCAAAGCAGCCTTTAAAGCAGTCTGACCCGCCGTAAAATCACTACCACCTAAGCCCACAAAGAGAAAAACCCCTGTTAGATCCACACAGACGTATGTCAACAATGGCATGCAACGTTGAAACACCATCGGATATAGTGTACATTCCTTTATGTCAACAATGGCATGCAACGTTCAAACTGTTACAATCGGATATAGCGGCGAAAACAATAGCGGCGAAACAATAGAATTCAATACAAGAAATCTAAGTTTTAGCGGCGACAACAATAGCGGCGAAAAGGAGCAATAGCGGCGACCTAGACGTGGGTCGCCCCTATTACTACTTGTCGTCCCTATTGTTGTCGCCGCTAAAGGGTCAATCCGTGTGCTTCTTCAAGATTTGTTGCTGACCATTGATTAAAAACTGATCTAATGGTCTTCATCGTGTATCCTGCTCAAACTCAAACCCCACATATCTTATCCTCAAAACACAAACACCCATCTCATACACCACCTTCAACCTTCATGTTCACCATTCTCTACCATTCACCACCAAGCAACAACCTCCACCTTCAGCCGCCAACCGCCACCATCAACCTCCAACACACCACGGTTCACCAACCAGCAAAGCCGCCGTAATCTGCCACCATGAACCACCACCGTATCAACCACGTTTGAGATGTTTGAAGCTCCACAGTCATATCAACCACTGCCATCCACCGCTGTGATTATTAAAGCTCCGCACACTTGTTTTTGTAGAATTATGTTGTTTTGTTTAAAGCTCCGACCACTTATCTCATTTTGTATTTGTAAAAAACATGTAATGTATGTTGATCTTAATAAGAAATCAATCGTTTTTTTGGTTTTTATGTTATGTTTCATTTTCGAGTTTATACAAACAACGGTGATTTGTACATTTGAAATCTGGAAATTCGTTTTCAGCAATACTCCGATATATGTCGCCGCTATTATTGTGTGGCAATAGCAGCGACATGTGGCAATAACGACGACAAGAGGCCCTTTACCAGGCGACCCTTTAGCGGCGACATGTCGCCGCTATTGTTGGTCAGGGCTTTTAGCGGCGACATTTATCACGGCTATTGCCCCGTTTTCTTGTAGTGATTTGAGATATTAGAGACAAATAATTAAATGGAGAGACTAGAGATAACTAGCCAATGGAAGAGAGGAGAGATAACTAATTAACTGGCGATAAATCTTAGACTGCGAGGAGTGGTGGCGTTGGATGGGCGGGGGAAGCCAGCCAACGCTGGCTAACCCACTTCGTGCCAGCATTGGGTTAGGCGTTGCCCACCCAGCGTCGCTATGAAGCCCGACGTGGGGCGGGGGGGGGGGGGGGAGATGCCTTGGCTGGCTACCATTGGCTGTGACATATGACAATTGGGCTAGCCGTTTGGCATAGCCGTTGGCCAACGACTATTTAAAAAAAAATTCTTTTTTATAATCTATATATATCAAACAATACTTACCTATTTTACTATAAAAAAAATCAAAAACCACTACCAACCTCTAATGGATTCTTCAAGTTCAAGCGATTCGTATGATAGATTTTTTTTGTCATCCTCATCCGACGACGGAGCAGAAATATTATTATCAACAATGGCGGCACTCGTGAAAGCTATTGTTGAAGATTCAGATGAAGGGACTTCCCAACCCGAACCCAAACCCAAACGGAGGAAGTACATAGTTCATGAACGCGAAACCGCAAACGATTTGCTGGTAAGAGATTATTTCTCACCCGAACTAACGTATGATGAAAACATATTTAGGCGTCGTTTTCCTATTAGTAAAATTTTATTTTTAAGAATATCAAAGGATTTAGAGGATAATTATCCTTATTTCCAACAAAGACCCGATGCGCGTGGTATGATCAGATTTACCACGTGGCAAAAGTTCACGGCCGCCCAAAGACAATTGGCTTACGGCAATAGTTCCGATATAATGGACTACTATTTAAAAATGTCGGTGTCGCAACCCCCGTCCCCCTATACAAATACAAGAACTGGCGGCCGCGGCCAGTTTTGGTGGTATCTGGTATTGTCTAATTTGGCAGCGGAATTTTCATCAGGACCGTAGTTAGGAAATATTTGATCAGAGTAAAATACCACATTTTCATAATATTAAACACATGGGACAAAACCCAAGTTTGCGGTACACACATTTTCATAGGAATAAATCATATTTTTATTTAATAAAAACATCTATTTTATTTTAGGTAACTTTATTGCCACTTTTCCAAGCCTTCAGTGCTGTCCAGCTGGCTTCTATTTGGCTTTCATATTTTGTTACCTGAAACGCGTTTAAAAAGATTGTGTCAGTGGGAAATACTGGTGAGTGAATCCCCGTTCAATCAAGTTTTAATAAAAACCATTGTACAGTATTGAGGGCGGTCTCGCAATTATATTTGTTTGCAAGTTATATCAATTACCACCCACGGTACTGTCAAACCTGACTTGTGGAAAAGTTACTCCTCGCAAGGCAGTAACTATTTTTGTATACAAAACCCTAACATACCAACGATAATTGTATCCTTACAAATACTCAATAACTGCTTAATATATAATTAATTGTGTGAGGTTTTGTAAAAAACAATTTGCAAAAAGGAGATTACTCACATTGTTGTCTTAGATTTTCTGTAAGGGTTCCCTGGGAATTATTTATAAATTACACAAATGCACACGTGTTAGTATAATAACTCATTTTAACATTAGTAATACCCTCCCCGAGACGGCATTCCAACGACTACGTCGGGCAGAACCACGACAGCCGTTATGGAACCCTAGATCAATCGGGCAGAGTATCTAATACGTATCCAGGGGTTATGATACTTACAGCGGAGCAGAACTTCGTTATTTAGGGGGTATTATGCCCGAGTATAGTGCCTACTACTTGAAAATTGAGAGAGAAAAAATTTTTGAGCGAATTCGACTGAAGGCCCGAGCTCCAGCTTTATAGGGGCTGAGTTCGGGTTTCTCGCGGCCCGCGTAAAACAAGACCAGGGCCTACGCGGCCCGCGTAGTAGGTCGGGTAGGGTTTAGGTGATCCGGGTCATCAGCTAGCTTCGACGTGTGTTGGGCCACGTTGCGACCCAGGGTTTCGCCATCTTTCACCTTGTCGCGGCCCGCGTAAGGGTTAAGCGAAGGCTTACGCGACCCGCCTGAAACCCAATTTCTTTGTTTTTTAATTATTTTTAATGACATAACGTATTTTGGGCTCGGTTTTCACATACGGGGTGTATTTTAAGACATATAGGGGTATTTTAAATATTTTTAGGGTGTCGGAAAATTTATGAGGGTGTCGGTTTTTCTTTAGGGTTGTTATAGTCGTCACGAGTGGCTAGGGAAAGTCTTCATAATTTTTGTGCGTATATCAGATCAGAGTGTCGCGCTCCGGTCAAAGATAATATTTATATACCCAAATTACCCTTAACAAATAGCTAGTGATAGTAAGGGGTTGAACCACGAAGAGTATGTGGTTTGCGAATGGAATTGATTGAATTTTAACGTGTGTCACAACTTATGAAGCTTGCTGGATTATTTTTGTGGTTTTGTTTGATTGAAAAGTTTGTGAATTAACTAATGAAATTGATTAGATTAATTAACGACTAAAGATTAATGATTGCAAGAAAACTGAATTTATAGTTTAAAACAAGAGATGTAAACAAGGTTCACACCCGGTTCGGTAATTGAAGTTCTAGGATTTCTACACGTTTTAGATTTGATTCAATTGCAAAAGTGATTAACGGAATTAGTGTCGCGTGATTTAAGTGCGAAAAGTTATCAACGTCGTAAACAACGGACCGCAATGCACTTTGTTACCAAGAACATGTAATTCCTAACTTAGATAAGGCATAAGTTCACAAATTTATTTCGTAAAGTCATAACTTTATCATCGTTCGACAATTCACAAATTCAATTCAAATGCACAACAATTATCTAATAACTTAAAATCAAAATACAACTTGTCACAATCAAATTCAAACAATGTTCAACCCTAGAAACTTACAATAACCTACACCGGGGTGAAACCTTCAAGAATTCAAACAATGGTGAACGGGACTTGATCAACGGATGACGGAGACTTGAATTGGATCATTTTGAACTTGTGGAATGGTGGAATTATGAGGATTAGGGTTTTGGTAGGTGATGTTGGTGAAAGGAATGATAAGTGAATGAATTAGGGTTATGGATTAGTGATGAAGGTGAATTGGATGGTGATTCGATTTGATTCGGATGAAGGTTGATGATAGGTATCGATTGAGAGTGGAAGAGATGAAGGTTTTAGGCTCCAAGAATGATTTTCAAACTCCAACCCAATGTAACCCCTGTTTGATGATGAAAACTCCGTTTTTAACTCGTTTCCAACCACAAAACAACAAATTCGTGAGACAAGAAAGGAGCAGCCGTCGCCGACGGCCAGGAGTGGCGTCGGCGATGGGGTGTGGAAACGCTGAAAACGGTGACGCCTTATTTTCCTGTGTACGATCAATTTTGGTCGACGGGGGTTTGTAAAGGGTGTCGGCGACGGCCCATATGGGCGTTGACGACGGTGCCCACGAAACCACTCTTCCGTTTTTCCAAATTCTTGAGTCCGATTGACCCGTTACGCTTCCCGATGGTCCGTTTTTCGTCCCGATGGTCCGTTTTTCATCCCGGTGGCTCCCAAAAAGCACCTTAAACTCCGTAAGACCTGTAAAACACAAATCCCATTAAAAGTAGGCTATTCAAGATTAAAAGCTAAGTAAAAACTTAAACTCAAACATAAACGGACACTGGTTTTCAACCACGTATCACATCCCCACACTTGTCTTTTTCTTGCCCTCAAGCAAATCTATCTTTCACTTTCACGTGGGTCGAACAAGCAACACACTTCCCATTCCCGAGACGAAGGTTAAGGTTAATTGTCATGCCCAAGTTCAAACTTTTTTTACAATTTACAAACTATCTAACGGTAAGTGAGTAATCACATATAAAATGGTTATCCAAGATTAACCCACCCTTGAAACCAATAAATCATGCACATCCCTCACAATGTTCTCTCCACTCGGTTTAAAAATTGGCTAATAATTGATGCATTAGCGCTTTTGAAATAATCACTCAAACCGATAAGAACACGTACCCGCATAGGCTTGCAACTCAATCATTCTCCACCACCGAACACGAATACTAAGCACAAGTCAAAAGGTCTTTGTAAGGGTTGTAACGGGGCTAGGCTAAGGGTAGGAAATAGGATATTTAAAGTGGCTAAGGTGATGAAAATTCGATTTTTATTGCAAAATAACTATTCTAAACACGACTAACTACCAACATCAAACTAGAAGGCAACAATTTTCGCCTTTTATTCCACAAACTAGAAACATATATTTTTGTTCTTTTCTCATTGATTTTCTATTCTTTTTCGTAGCATTTTCTGAAAAAAATTTATATGCAAACAAACAATTCACAACTATACAAGCTTAACACCTATAATCGAATTTTCATCACACGGGTTTAAAATAAAAGGCTTAAGGTTATGGGCTAAATGGGTTGTCAAACGAAAGGATTAGGCTCAAAGTTGGCTACTAAGGGATAAATTTTTGGGTAAGGATGGATAAATGGTGTAAAAGGAAAAGGTTTACCTAATGCTTTAATAATTCTCGTGCTTGTATTCGGTCTATGGTCTCAAACGTATCAAAAGAGGCAAGTTCTCCAATACGTGACTAATGGTCCACTCAAACAAAGAAACATAAATATGTAGTTCTAAGATGTAAAAAAGGCTCAAAACCTCACATATAAGGGTATGATATGTGACATGCATGATATGTTAGTTCCTTAGGCGGATTATTCCGAAATAACCATCCGCTAAATACCCGTCATGCTATTAATTCGAACTTGACCATGACAAAAGACCAAATGGGTTGTGTCATCCCTCGTTGACTTAGTTACTTGTGCTTTTAAGATCGCTTTCGAACCAAGACATTTTGATAAAAAAATTTGAAATTTTTCTCCCATCCCCACACTTGACGTAAACATTGTCCTCAATGTGTAGTGTTTGAATGAACGGGTCAAAAATAAAAAATCTTTTACTTACTCCCCCATCCCCACACTTGAGGTAAACATTGTCCTCAATGTGTAAGAACTCGAGTTTTTAAATCGCACAAAGGATGTGACACGGATAATTTCCCAAAATTCACCCCGAAAACTAAAATACAATTACAATCCACTTATTACTAACTACGAATCAAGGTAAAAGGAAACGTATGCACCTGATTTTCTCGCTAGATGCTCATGTATTCTTCTTCTCTTCAAGAAAGCGGTCGTCCCTCGAACATAATGTACCTACAAATCTTAACCCTTGTGTAGCAGCATGCTTCTCACAACCATTGAAATTTGTTAGCCACCTAGTTCAACCACTTTTATGAAAGTATTACCAAGTCATACGTTATTTTACCTTGATTTATGTGGAAAATTAATTTACAACAACAACAATCCTAACTCATTTTCGTAGGAATCACGGTTGCATTTAGCTTATGCAACAAGCTATAACAACTCTCCTAAAATATTTCTGACACCCCTACATTCATAAAACATGTCCTATATGTTTTAAAAGACACCCCGTATACGAAAAGTGGGCCCGAAATACCTTTATTTTATAAAAATTAAATAAAAACAAATTTCTAATATCGCTAGCAGGGCGTGACCCAGACAAGAGAGTCTGTCGCGGACCGCGACCCCTTGACACCAGGCTGCACCCCAGCCCGCCACGTGGCGTGACACCCAGCAAGCCTATATCGGTGACTAACCGAGGCTAGGGCCAACCCTACAGCCTCGCGGGCCGCGAAGGCCTCTCCTGTTTCTCTAGCGGGGTGCGAGAAACCCCTAATCAGGCCCTATAAATAGCGAACTCAAGTTTCAGTTGCCAGTCGTTCAAATCTCAATCTCTCTCTCAAAATTCTGAATATTAGAAATAATCTTCAGGTATTATACCCACTAAAATAGCGAAGCTCTTCCTCGATGTAAGTATTATAACCCCCGGTTACGTATTAGTTACTCTGCCCGATTGATCTAGTGCTCCGTAACGCATGTCGAGGCTCTGCCTGACTTCGTCATTGGAGTTTTGTCTCGGGAGGGGGGTATAGCTAATGTAAATTGGGTTATTATACTAACACGTGTGCATTGTTTAAATTAATAGATTATAACCAGGAAGTCACACGGAAATACCTAAATTAGCAATGTGAGTTTATCCTGTTTTTGTAAATTCTTTTGTAAACTGTATTTGCAGAACCTCAATTGTTTTACACTATAATTAACAGTGATTGAGTATTTGTAATTTTACAATTATCGTCGGTATGTTGGGGTTTTGTATACAAAATTTGTTACTACACTGTGAGTAGTAACGTTACCACAAGTCAGGAGTGACAGTGCCATGGGTGGTAATTAAAGTTGATGTAAACAAATGTAATTGATGGATTGCCCTCAATACTGTAAAATGATAAAACTTGTTTTGATTAAACTGGGATTCACTCACCAGTATTTTCCACTGACAAAAATGTTTTAAACGCGTTTCAGGTAACAAAATGTGAAAGCCAAATAGAAGCCAGCTGGAGAGCACTGAAGACTTGGAAAAGTAGCTATAAAAGTTACCTAAATAAAGAAGAAGTTTTATTTAAATAAAATAGGGTTTATCCCTATAAACTTATTATGAATGGAAATTTGGGCTTTACCCATATATTTATTATTTATAAAATGAGGTGTTTTACTCTGATAAAATATTTCCTAACTACGATCTTTATGTAAATTCCGCTGCCAAATTAAATAAACACCGATACCACCGAATGTGCGAGCTCGCGGCCGCCCGCATCACGGGGCAAAAGGGTCGGGGGTTGCCACAGGAGGTGATATCAGAGCTACAGCCATTGATTTGAGCCACATAAGTGTTCTACTGACATCAAAATTGTCAATTATGTTAGGAAATAATCTATGTGACTATGTGCATACATGTATATTATTGTTTTGTGTTATTTGAAAATCTGTTAGTTTACAGTATGAGTGATCAAGGACCATCGGACGCTTATCGTCAGTTGTCTAGTTCTCCTAGAGATGAATGAACTTCCTCCTAGCCTACTCCTTTAGGGTACTCAGCTGACACCGAAGAGGGGATATTCATCTTTAAAGCGCAATCCAAAGAACCGTTCCCTACCAAAAAGAGAGGATGGTTCAGTCGGGGAGCACATGAGCGTAGGAAAAGAATGAGGAAATTAAAGCAACAAAGGGCTTTAGCAGCATCAAATAGGGAGATGAACACCCAGACCCAAGACATAATCAATAGGTGATTGGCCAACTTTCACATATTAGCTACTACTGCCACAGACCCAAACCTAGAACAAATCATTGCACCACAACCACTACCACGGTTCCCAACTTAACCCATGGAAATAGAACCTAACCAAGAAGAACCAGTTCCAATACCTGCTTTTAACCCTGATGAGATACCTAGAGTTCCAGCACCCAATCCTATAGCATATGATCCATGGAATGACGACAATAGGGATTATCGAGAACTCTACCCACAAGAGGAACCCATACCAAACCCTGTAGCACCATTCCCCAATCTTGACCCTCTAGATCCATATTGGGATGCTGACAAGTATGTTCGGGAAATACTAGAAAACCCATACCCGTATGGAGACCTTTTACCACCGTACCCTGAACCAATACCCGCATCACCACCACCCATGAGTACCGAAAATGTGCAGGAACTCTGCACATTTGGTGAGGAGTTAGTAGATGAGGGAGAGAGAATTAGGCAAATAGGGAAGAAACTCGTTTGGAAGTACGACGAGCTAAATATGCAGTATTGGATGAATCCCTAGAAATAATATATATATATATATATATAAATGCTAGTAGTTTGAAAAAAAATCAACTAAAATAGATAATCAAATACCTACTGATGCATAACTAGTAGTATGTTTTAAATTTCAGTTGCAGTTTGTAAGTGATGCATATATATAAAATAGAGTAAATGTCGCAATGCTCGACGGTTTTGACCAATGTGTTTGTTTGTGCAATTGTTGGCATTAAATCTTATTCTGTGATAATAATACCTGAGAATTGTTTGTAAATCCAGATGGACAACGAAGAAAATGAGGAAACCCATAATAATGATAACCAAATAAATAACAGTGCCATTCGACACATAGTAACCCAAGGAATTAGATATGCTATGCCATATATCATCCGAACTGTTAAAGAAGCTGAAAATAATAAAAGTAAAAGTGGAAGTAAGCGACCACCTACTGAACCCAGTCACAACATAAACAATGGACCGTTACTTCAATTGCCTATTCCAAAAGGAAGAAGAACCATGTCTTATGGTTGTTCTTACAAAGAATTCTAGTCTTGCAAACCAATAGAATTCTTTGGCAATGAAGGAGCCATTGCAGCTCTATGCTGGTTAGAAAAGACAGAGGCTGTCTTAAAAATAAGCAAGAGCGCAGAGGAAGACAAAATCATGTTTGCTTCCACTCTTTTTAAGAATGCAGCCTTAGAATGGTGGAATACTATTCTCTAGTCTAGGGGAAGTGACAGAGTCTATAATATGGAATGGACTGAGTTTAAAAACATGGTCGAAAGGAAATTCTGTCCTCCTAATGAAAAAGAACAAATTGCTAATAAGTTCTTAAACCTTAGAATGATTGGAGTAGACTGTAAGGGTTACACTACTATATTCTTCGAATATGCTAGAATTGTACCAACCTTAGCCTCACCAGAACCAGTATTAATCTCCCGTTACATCTGGGGATTAATTAGTGAGATTAGACATGTAGTCAAGGCAGCTAGACCACAAACCATAGAAAAAGTTGTAGAACTAGCAAATACATTGACAGATGAATTGGTACATACGCAAGAAGAGAACCGGAGGAAGAACCTAGCTCAGAAACTTACCCAAGAATTTCGTTATGGAAATAACTATCGTGGGTAATAAGTTCTTAAACCTTAGAATGACTGGAGTAGACTGTAAGGGTTACACTACTATATTCTTCGAATATGCTAGAATTGTACCAACCTTAGCCTCACCAGAACCAGTATTAATCTCCCGTTACATCTGGGGATTAATTAGTGAGATTAGACATGTAGTCAAGGCAGCTAGACCACAAACCATAGAAAAAGTTGTAGAACTAGCAAATACATTGACTGATGAATTGGTACATACGCAAGAAGAGAACCAGAGGAAGAACCTAGCTCAGAAACTTACCCAAGAATTTCGTTATGGAAATAACTATCGTGGGAAAAGTATACGTTCTACCTCTACACCTTACTAGTAGTCTTGCAAGAAGAAGCATTCAGGAAGATGTTACACATACTGCAACTTCTGCAAAATACCTGGACACAAGGAAGAAGACTGCAGCAAGAAACCCAGCAATGGAGTATGCTTCAATTGTGCAGAAAAGGGGCATATTAAACCAAACTGTCCGAAACTAGCTCCAGCCATGAACAACAAGACTACTAAGAATGCTAGAGCTTTTGTTCTGACGGCTGAAGAAGCTAAGATGATTCCGGATGTGATTGCCGGTACGTTTTTAGTAAATGATGTTTTCGCTAAAGTATTATTCGACTCTAGTGCGAACCAAAGTTTTATTAATACTTCATTTTGCAAAATTCTTAAACAACCATTAACTAAACTTCAACAAGAATGTCTGGTAGAAACAACAAATGGAGAATCCGTTAGGATCACTGAAATCTTGCAGGGAGCAAGAATAGAAATTCTAAACCATGATTTTATTGCTAACCTTTACCCAATGAATCTAGCCGGATTTGATATAGCATTAGGAATGGATTGGTTAGTAACCAATAAAGCCAGTATTTTATATGATCAAAATTCAATACAAGTAAATTCACCAAAGGGTGAAAAGATCAAAATTAAAGGAGATAAGCCAACTAGATCTACAAAATTCACCTCTGTGATGAAAACAACAAGTTATGCAAGAAAAGGATCATTAGTGTATATGATTTCCATAATCATTAACACTAAAGGAAAAGAATTGAAAGATATTCCCGTAGTATCGCAATTCTTAGATGTTTTTCATGAAGAACTACCCGGACTACCGCCAGAGAGGGACGTTGAATTCCGAATTCACCTATTACCAGGGACAGCACCAATTGCCAAGGCACCTTACCATTTGGCGGCGGTAGAGATGCAAGAATTAAAGAAACAGTTGGACGATCTGCTAGAAAAAGGTTTCATACAACCAAGTTCATCACCTTGGGGAGCACAAATCTTGTTTGTCAAGAAAAAGGACGGATCAATGCGTATGTGCATTGATTACCGACAACTAAATAAAGTCACAATTAAAAATCGGTACCCATTACCGAGAATTGATGATCTTTTTGATCAACTGCAAGGAGCTCGATTCTTTTCTAAGATCGATTTACGCTCAGGATATCATCAACTGAAAGTACAGGAAGAGGACATTCCTAAAACTTCCTTCAGAACAAGGTATGGCCATTATGAATTTACTGTCATGCCATTTGGTCTAACCAATGCCCCTGCCGCATTTATGGACATGATGAATAGAATATGTAAAAACCATATCTGGATAAATTCATAATTTTCTTTATAGATGATATTCTTATTTACTCTAAGAGTAAAGAGGAACATGCAGAGCATCTGCATATAATTTTAAATTTACTGAGAAAAGAAAAGCTTTATGCTCAATTTTCAAAATATGAATTTTGGTTACAAGAGGTACAATTTCTTGGACATTTAGTTAATCATGAAGGAATTCATGTGGATCTCACAAAGATCGAGGCGATTACTAAATGGAAAGTCCCAGAATCACCAACTGAGGTGAGAAGTTTTCTTGGACTGGCATGTTATTATAGACGATTTATCCGAGATTTCTCTAGAATAGCCATTCCATTAACAAAACTGACCTGTAAATCAATTTAGTTTGAATGGGGACCAAAACAAGAAGAAGCCTTTAGAATTCTTAAGCAAAGATTAACCAACGCACCCATACTAGCGTTACCAGAAGGAACTGAAGATTTTGCAGTTTATTGTGACGCTTCTAAGTTAGGTTATGGATGTGTGTTGATGCAACGTCAAAAGGTTATAGCCTATGCCTCTAGACAACTTAAGAATCATGAAGAGATTTACACAACCCATGATCTAGAATTAGGAGCTATAATTTTTACCCTTAAGATTTGGAGACACTATTTATATGGAAACATATTTGTAGTCTTCACAGATCATAAGAGTTTAAGATATGTTTTCAGGCAAAAAGAGTTAAATATGAGACAGAGACGCTGGATGGAAAATCTTAGTGATTATGATTGTGTTATCCAGTATCATGCAGGAAAAGCTAATGTTGTAGCTGATGCTTTAAGTCGAAAGTATCATGATAAGCCAAGAAAAGTACGTTCTCTCAAATTAAATCTATAGATAGATTTAAATGAGCAAATTAGAGAAGTACAAGAATCAGTAATCAAGGACGATACTAAGAAACTGAAAGGAATGATTAAGGAATTAGAACAAGAAACAGATGGAATTTGGAGATTTCATAAGCAAAGAATTTGGATACCTAAACAAGGAAACCTACGCCACCGAATTTTAGAAGAAGCCCATAAGTCTAAATATACAATACATCCCGGTAGTGATAAAATGTATCAAGACTTAAGAAAGAATTTCTGGTGGATAGGAATGAAAAAGGATATAGCAGCCTATGTAGCCAAGTGTCTAACCTGTTCACAAGTTAAAGCTGAAGTTATATATAGACAGATTAACCAAGTCTGCTCATTTCTTACCAATGAAGGAAACTTTCGGTTTGGAACAATTAGCTAAGTTATATGTAAATGAAATAGTTTTATTACATGGAATTCCTTTATCTATTGTATCCGATAGAGATAGCCGTTTTACTTCTCATTTTTGGACCAGTTTCCAAAAAGCAATGGGAACCAAGTTAAATCTAAGCACAGCTTATCATCCTCAAATGGACGGACAAAGGGAAAGGACCATTCAGACAATGGAAGATATGCTTAGAGCTTGTGTAATTGATTTCGGAGGAAATTGGGTTGATCATTTACCATTAATAGAATTTTCTTACAATAACAGATATCATACCAGTATCAATGCCGCACCATTTGAAGCACTTTATGGACGAGAGTGCCAAACTCCAGTCTGTTGGGAAGAAATTGGAGAAAAGCAATTGTCTGGACTAGAGATAGTACAAGAAACAATGGACAAGATTATTCAAGTCAAGGAAAGACTAAAAGCAGCACGCGATCACCAAAACAGTTATGTTGATAACAGGCGGAAACCGTTTGAATTTCAAGTAGGAGAAAAAGTATTATTAAAAGTTTCTCCATGGAAAAGGATAGTTAGATTCATCAAAAGGGGAAAGCTAAGCCCCAGGTATGTTGGACATTTTGAGATTATTAGAAGAATAGGAAATGTAGCTTATCAGCTACAACTGCCAGAGGAAATGGCAGAAATAAATGATGTATTTCATGTATGTAATCTCAAGAAATGCTTAGCTGATGAATCATTAGTAGTACCTCTTAAGGACATAGAGGTAAATGAGAAACTTAAGTTTGTAGAGAAACCACTACAGGTTGAAGATAGAAAGATCAAGAACCTCAAGCACAAGATGTTGGTTCTAGTCAAAGTAAAATGGGATTCCAAGAGAGGACCAGAATACACTTAGGAGCTTGAATCAGAGATGCAGAGAAAATATCCACACATGTTCCAGTAGACCTCGAGGACGAGTTCTAAAACAAGGTGGGGAGGATATAACAACTCTCCTAAAATATTTCCGACACCCCTACATTCATAAAACATGTCCTATATATTTTAAAATACACCCCGTATACGAAAAGTGGGCCCGAAATACCTTTATTTTATAAAAATTAAATAAAAAAATTTCTAATATCGCTCACGGGGCGCGACCCAAACAAGAGAGTCTGTCGCGGGGCGCGACCCCTTGACACCAGGCCGCACCCCAGCCCGCCACGTGGCGTGACACCCGGCAAGCCTATACCGGTGACTAACTGAGGCTAGGGCCTACCCTACAGCCTCGCGGGCCGCGAAGGCCTCTCTTGTTTCTCTCGCGAGGCGCGAGAAACCCCTGATTAGGCCCTATAAGTAGCGAATTCAAGTTTCAGTTGTCAGTCGTTCAAATCTCGATCTCTCTCTCAAAATTCTGAATATTAGAAATAATCTTCAGGTATTATACCTACTAAAATAGCGAGCTTTGCCTCGATGTAAGTATTATAACCCCCGGTTACGTATTAGTTACTTTACCCGATTGATCTAGTGCTCCGTAATTCATGTCGAGGCTCTGCTTGACTTCGTCGTTGGAGTTCTGTCTCGGGAGGGGGGGGGGGGGTAAAGCTAATGTAAATTGGGTTATTATACTAACACGTGTGCATTGTTTAAATTAATAGATTATAACCAGGAAGTCACAATGAAATACCTAAATTAGCAATGTGAGTTTATCCTCTTTTTGTAAATTCTTTGGTAAACTGTTTTTGCAAAACCTCAATTGTTTTACACTATATTTAACAGTGATTGAGTATTTGTAATTTTACAATTATCGTCGGTATGTTGGGGTTTTGTATACAAAATTTGTTACTACACTGTGAGTAGTAACATTACCACAAGTCAGGAGTGACAGTGCCGTGGGTGGTAATTAAAGTTGATGTAAACAAATGTAATTGCTGGATTGCCCTCAATACTGTAAAATGATAAAACTTGTTTTGATTAAACTGGGATTCACTCACCAGTATTTTCCACTGACAAAATGTTTTAAATGCGTTTCAGGTAACAAAATGTGAAAGGCAAATAGAAGCCAGTTGGAGAGCACTAAAGGCTTAGAAAATTGGCTATAAAAGTTACCTAAATAATGAAGAAGTTTTATTTAAATAAAATAGGGTTTATCCCTATAAACTTATTACGAATGGAAATTTGGGTTTACCTATATGTTTATTATTTATAAAATGAGGTCTTTTACTCAGATAAAATATTTCCTAACTACGGTGCTGATGTAAATTCCGCTGCCAAATTAAATAAACACCGAAACCACCAAATGTGCGAGCTCACGGCCGCCCGCCTCCCGGGGAAAAAGGGTCGGGGGTTGCGACACAAGCCCTTTTAAACCCCCCCCCCCAATAGCTTGGGAGGACGAGTAGGTCTCATGAGGGTTATATAGGGAACACACCCACAACGTTCATTTAACTAGGAAAATGAAATACTAAAGAAATAAAAATCAACTAAGAATAAATATACAACAGCAACAAAACACATACCTCACCATCACCGCTGATATCGCTCGTTCTGGTCGATTGGTGGGTTTGGGTGTTACGGGAATCCGGTAAGAGCCTCGAACATCTCCCGGTAGTTGTCAAGGGGACCCGACTCTCCTTTCCCTGATGGTTGAAACTGGCGCGGGATGAAACTAGACCCCACTGCCTCGGGCCAATGAGGTGATGGATCGGAAGGGACTCGGGGAACGGGAAGGTTGGAATAGTCGGTCCACCCCGAATGTTCTGTGTAGAGGAGGCCGGTTTCCCAATCCCTCCAGTGCCGTTCCTGATCGTGGAGGACCTTGGCATTATTAATTGCTAACTCAGTAGACATATACAAGGCACCCCATTGGCGGTTTTCGGTTGTAGTCTGCTCGATTCGGAGCCTCTCCTCATTTTACTCCTATGCCCGTCTTCGGGCCACCTCTTGCTGCCGCTGTTGTTTCATCTGCTCCATTTGTGATCTTTGTAGAGCTTGGAACAACTGTTGCTCCTCTATAAAATTTTCTACCCTCTCCCGGTGGGCCGCATCGGCATCCCATTGAGCCTGCAACTGGGCTTGGTGTGCCTGCTTCCAATTTTTCCTTCTCGCCTCATACTCTCGTCCTTCACCTATACTCGTAGAGATATTATCAATGACCTCCTGATGACCATGGTTAAAGTTCTGGTACGATGGTACCCTTCGTCGATTCACAAAATTGGCCACTTCTTCGGAAATTTCCCGAATTGGCCGCATATATCTCTGCTTTGGTCCCCTTGGACCGGCAGGCTCGGTTTCATCCTCTTAATCCACCATCTCTTCATCGTGGGCAACTCCTTAGGCCGCGCGCGTATCTGAAAAATTATAATTGTTTCCTTGTACATCTTCCACCGTATGCAGATGACCAAAGACTTTAACCGTTATCTTCCAATGATGCTTCATTGAAGCGATCTTAAACTGATCAATGGGTTTAAAAACCCATAATGATTCTTGTGGCAATGCATTCTGTTGCAGAACATTGCGCTCAGTAGCCGCACATATGGGATCATCTTTCTTGTGCACGACTCCCTCGTGTCCCAAGTATTCATCATCACAATTTGCCGCCATGACAACCTTGGTGTCCCATATAACAAAGCATGTAAAACCCGACAGTTGGGTGCCTTCACTTTTCCGCGGTCTCCGAACCTCACCATCACATTCTCTAGCGAAATGCCTTGTAATATTCTCCCCTCCAAGGACAAATCGTTTCTTAACTCCCCCATACCCCCTGAACCTGGCAACACGGCCGCCAACATCTGATCGGGATCAGAAGTATTTGTCTTATTATCCAAGAAGTGATTGAGCTCATAATAGTCGTATGCCTCAACCCCCAATGAATCAAACCGAGCAATGGCATTTATATGCTCAAAAGACATGATCATCTGATTCTTTCCAATATTGCCGATCAATTGCCATGTAGGTGCTGGCCTGTCTTTGTTAACAAACCTCAGAGTAGATAACCATTCGCATACTGCCGCTAAATAAACTCGTGAGGTGATGTCCTCACACCAATCCAATACCCTCTCCCAACCAAGGTCTTCAAACCTTTGAGTGATACCAATCGTACGGAACTCTACAACGTTTACCGCACGCTCACAAACTACCCTCTCCGGCACAGAAGTTGACACACCCATCACCATCTTCCATTTCCACATCTCGCCTCCAATTTCTTGTTGTTGTACCTAGAAAGAGCTTTCTTTTTTTTATCGTTCCATGCTGAGGTCATTCGACTGCTTTTAACTCTTCCCAGGACCAATCCTGTCTATATAGTTGCCCATCGCCTTCTTCCACACTACTTAGTTGTTCCCATCTTTTCTGAACATAACCCGAGCCTGAACTGGCTCCAGAAGATGAACCCTCTCCGAAGGTTTTGGCTCTCTTTCTTCCGAACATGGCTACAATCATAAGACAAAGGAACAATTATTACAACCCAATCTTGAAAACCTCTCAAACTTTGAACATAATATATGATGTTGAATTTCAATTAACAATTAGATGTAAAATTGCCTTTTTAAACTTCCAAAGTCTCTTATTTTACCATCCAAACATTAATTTTTTGATATATATTCGTAATCTCTTATGGTTTCAACAATATTCAACATCATAACTATGTTCAATCATGCAAAAATCCGGTGTAATCACTTCACTATAACTATTGCATGTCCAAATCCCATCTAAATCAACAATCATCCTTAAACTTATGCTAGAACATCATACATTGTGCTAAACAACCTACTCTTAAACAATAAGTTTAAAATTTTGGAAGAAATCAACTAATCATATGATAATCATGCTTAAATTTAAGTGAAATCCATACCTTTGATGTTGTAGACAAGAAGAACTAAAAAAAGATGCAAAGCAATAACTTGATGAACACCCTTTCAAAAACCCAAAAAATCAAGGCTAGAAATCTTGCAAACCAGCAAGAATTAATGAAAACCGTGATAGAGGTTTTGTTCCTCTCGAAAAATTACCCAAGATAGGCTCCAGAATCAAGTGATTTGGTGGAGATTTGAAGGAGTTATGAGAAGTTGAAGATTTAGGGTTCTTGAGAGTTTTTGAAGAAGATGAAGTGCAAAGGTGAGTTGTGGATGTGAATAATGCAGAGAATTTGTGGTAAAAAGGTTTGTGGGTCAGATGGTATTGAATAGGGCTGAATTATGTGGTTGGAAACGAGTTTTAGATAAGTTAGGATAGTTAAAATTGGGTTTTGGTTCGGGTTTCTACGTAAAACGAAAATCAGCGTCGGCCGACTTTGGAGAGGCCGTCGGCGACGGACCACCTCTCCGTCGGCGACGCTGAGTATAATGAATAAAGGTGGCCGACGGCTTAAGGGGCTATCTATGCTACTTTGTGGGCGACGGGACTTTTTAAACTACCGTCAGCGACGGTAAAGGAGCCCGTCGGCGACGGCACATGTAAACCCATTTTTTATTTTTTGAAAATTTTATGTTTTTTATGGAAAAATTTGAGGAAAATTATAAACATTTTACAAAAGGACCATATACAAATAAAAATCCTAAAAACTATTAAAATTGTTTTTGTAAATTTTTATAAGTTAAATTTTAAAAACTACGAAACCGTTTAACGGTCCTACCACCCCCTGAAAAGCCGTGTATTGTCCGTAATACACAAAAACAAGTATAAAAACATACCTTGTGTCCTCATGACCCGTTTGTAATGTTCAGACTTCACACAATCAACGGAGGTTAGTATGAAATGATAAGGATTATCACCAAAACTCTCAAAGAATCAAATAAAATATATAAAACTCTACAAAACTTGTTACCGGTCCTTTCAGTTGACCTCATATGTTGGCACGCTTACCATGAAGCTTACCAACTCCACATTCGCATCCTTTTTTTCTTCGTTACCATCAAGGAACGGTCTTAGGCGGTGACCGTTAACCGTTTGCTTTGACCCATCCTTCGGGTCCTTAATAGTAACATCTCCAAGCTTTCCGACCCACGTAATCACATATGGGCCCATCCACTTACTCTTAAGCTTCCCAGGAAAGTATTTAAGCTGTGAATTGTAGAGCCACACCTTTTGACCCACTTCAAACTCCTTCGGCTTCAATTTTGCATCATGTGCCCTCTTCATTCCATCCTTGTACTTTGAAGCACACTCATACGCTTCTTCCCGAAGCTCTTCCAACTCGCATAACTTCAACTTTCTCTCTTTACCTGCATCATCGTATTTCATGTTAACTTCTTTAATAGCCCACCATGCACGATGTAAAAGTTCTACCGGTAAGTGGTAATTTCGCCCATAAACCAAGCGGTATGGTGTAGTTCCAATAGGTGTTTTATGAGCCGTTCGATAAGCCCATAAAGCATCATTTAACTTCGTCGACCAATCCTTTCGGTCTGGTCGAACGGACTTTTGCAAAATTTCTTTTATTTTCCTATTGGAGACTTCCACTTGACCAATCGTTTGCGGGTGATAGGGAGTAGCAAATCGATGGTCAACGCCATACCGTTTCAATAGCTTACCAAAGTTAAAGTTCTTAAAATGAGATCCCCCATCACTAATGATCACTCGAGGGATCCCAAATCACGAAATAATATTGGTTTGCACAAAATTACAAACCACGGTATGGTCGTTTGTCTTGGTAGCGATCACTTCGACCCATTTAGATACATAATCGACCGCCACCAAGATGTATAGATTTCCATGCGAATTTGGGAATGGTCCCATGAAATCGATCCCCCAAACATAAAAAATATCTAAAATGAGGATCGGTTGCATGGGCATCTCATCCCGTTTAGAAATACTCCCTAATTTTTTACACTCGATGCAGTTTTTAGCAAAGTTAAATGCGTCCTTAAAAATAGTCGGCCAATAAAAACCGCTATTGAGCACTTTGTGCCCGGTTTTGTGACCACTGAAATGGCCCCCACAAGCATATGAATGCAAGTGCATCAAGACACTAGGAATCTCGTCGTCTGGGATGCATCTTCTAACGACTTGATCCGGACATATCTTGAATAAGTCCGGTTCTTCCAACGTGTAATACTTGATCTGTGAAAGGAAGTGTAACCTCCTCCTTCTATCCCAGTGAGCCGACAAATCACCTGTAACCAAATAATTCACAATGTTAGCACACCAAGGTAATACCGAAACTTTTAAAATTTGCTCATCTGGGAAGGTTTCATTGATCTCCACACGTGAAGAATCCTCTTCCACTACCATTCGAGACAAGTGGTCTGCAACCACATTCTCACTTCCTTTCTTGTCTCGAATCTCCAAGTCAAACTCTTGTAAGAGAACCCATCGGATTAATCTTGGCTTTGCATCCTTCTTGTCCATGAGATACCTAACTGCAGAATGGTCAGAATACACAATAACCTTAGTACCCCATATATAAGCACGAAATTTATCCAATGCATATACTACCGCAAGTAGCTCTTACTCGGTAGTTGTATAATTTAATTGTGCATCCGAGAGAGTCTTACTTGCGTAATATATGGCAACTGGTTTCTTATCTACCCGTTGACCCAACACGGCCCCCACCGTATAATCACTTGCATCACACATAATTTCGAATGGTAAAGACCAATTCGGTGATTGCAAGATTGGGGTCTCAACCAACTTCTGTTTCAACACATGAAAACCATTCTTACAATTTTCATAAAAAAACAAACGGTATATCTTTTAACAAAAGGTTACATATGGTTTCGAAATATCACTAAACCCCTTAATAAAACTTCTATAAAAACCCGCATGTCCTAGAAATGATCTAATGCCTTTAACGCTCGTGGGATATGGTAGTGTAGAAATTACTTTAACTTTAGCATGATCTACCTCTATCCCACGACTCGACACCACATGTCCCAACACTATCCCCTCTTGAACCATAAAATGGCTCTTTTCCCAACTCAAGACCAAATTAGTTTCAACACATTGTTTTAACACTTTCTCTAGTTAGTCTAAGCAAGTTTCAAAAGATGAACCAAAAATGAAAAAATCATCCATGAAAATATCCAAAAACCCCCACCATATCCGAAAAGATACTCATCATACACCTTTGAAAGGTGGCGGGCCATTACATAATCCAAATGGCATTCGCCTAAATGAAAAAGTGCCATACGGACACGCAAAGGTAGTCTTTTGTTGATCTTCCGGGTGAATAGCAATTTGATTGTATCCGGAATATCCATCCAAGAGACAATAAATTTTTTGTCCGGCTAGTTTTTCCACAATTTGGTCAATGAATGGTAAGGGAAAATGATCTTTGGAAGTAGCGGTATTCAACTTCCTATAATCAATGCAAATACGCCACCCGGTTACCGGCTGGGTGGCTACCTCCTCACCTGCGTCATTTTTGACGACTTGTATACGTGATTTCTTTGGGACGGTTTGTGTCAGACTCACCCACTGGCTATCAGAGATGGGATAAACAATACCCGCATCAAGCCACTTTAACACCTCCTTTTTGACAACTTTCCGTATTTTCGGGTTTAACCTTCTTTGTGCATCGCGGGCGGGTGTTATGGTGTCATCAGTGATGATCTTGTGCATCACTATTGAAGGACTAATACCCTTCAAATCAGCTATGGACCACCCAATAGCCGCCCTATTGGTGACCAATACCTTCATCAATCTCTCCTCTTGCTCCTTGGTCAAATTCGATGCAATAACGACCGGGAGTGTGTTGCCTTCACCAACGTAAGCATACTTAAGATGCTTTGGCAACACCTTAAACTCCACTTCCGGCGGCTCCACCAATGACAGTTTTAATTTCGTGTCAATGGTTTCCGGTAAGCTTTCCATTTGGTGCGTCCATATCGGTTTTCCCTCTTTAACCGAAAGCACCTCCAAACTTCTCACTTCCTCATCTATGCTCCGATTCATCTCCACCTGTGACTTATCAAACATAGAACAATCCTCCATTGTGTTTTCCTCGTCTACAACAGTGTCGCAGAGAGGTATACACCTATCAACAATGTCTGCTATATAGCATTCATCGTCGACTAAAGGAGTTGTCAATCCTGAAAAAACATGCAACCTCAACCTTCGGTTTCCAAATGTCATATCAACCGTTCCCGTTTTGCAATCAATTTGAGAATTTGCGATTGCTAGGAACGGTCGACCCAAAATCACCGTATGTTGCTTGGTTGGGTCCTTGGTCACATAATTAAGCACTAGAAAGTCCACCGGATGGTAAAAATCCTCAATTTTTACTGTCACATCCGAGACTATTCCACGGGGTAGTTTTGGGGTCAAATCGGCTAACACCACGGTGGTGTTCGACGTTTGAAGTGGACCAAACTCGTATTGGTCATATAAACTACCCGGTAGAATGCTCACACTAGCACCAAGATCTAGAAGCGCCCGATTGATTTTAAAATCGCCTACTTGAATTGAAATGATAGGCGCACCCGGATCTTGAAGCTTAGGTGGACGTGCACCTGAAAGAATCAAACTCACATTTTTGGTTAAATCTAATTTTTTTAGGAAAGTTGTGCGTTCATTTTTGGGTACATAATTCTATCAAGTACTTAGCATAAGACGGTACTTGCTTAGTCGCATCCAAAAGAGGTAAATTGATTTTCACTTGTTTAAAAATTTCCAACAACTCTTCTTGTTGTGGATCTCTTTTGTTTACAATATTTTTCACGGGTCCCTTCAATGCTTCGGGATAAGGGGCTGTATTAACCTCCACACCCTTTTCCTTAGCCTTTGGGACGGGGATGGTCACAACGGGTGTGTTATTGTTAATTTTTTTATTCATTTTTGTTTTGAACCGTTTGACCATCTTCACATTCTTCATCGCTAGCATCTTCCACCACCCCTTCAACAAACTGGGGTGATGGTGTTTTAACACCATTGTCCACTACTCGACCACTACGTAAAGTTATTTTATTAATCGGTACCTCGCGTGTGTTCTTCGAGCTTGACCCTTGATGCTTTGGGTTCACCATTGTGTCACTTGGAAGCTTCCCCATGCTTCCCCTCATTTGAGCCACTTCCTCTGTAAGTTGGCCCACTTGCTTTGCCAATGCTTCATGAGATTTGTCCCGGATCTCATTCTCTTTCTTGGACTCTTGCATCATTGAAAGCATTGCATCCATTTTTACAATCAAATCATTGCCACTCCTTGGTTGTTCGACCTATTCCCATTACCGCCTTGGTTATTGTAATTCCTTTGATACCCACCATGATAATTATTGTCCCTACCTTGGTACCCTTGGTTGTAATTACGTTGGTAACCCCCTTGGTTACCACCTCGGCGATTTTGATATGATGACCCGCTTTGGTTACCCAGTTGAAAATTCGGGTTCATTTGGTTTGCGGTATTCCCATATCGGATATTGGGATGGTTTCTCAATCCGGGGTGATAAGTGTTCGAATTCATATCATTGTTCTTTCTATCACCGAACACTTGATTCACTTCTTCGGTGTAATCTCCCGGTCCCATTTGACATTGATCGGTCCGATGACCAATCTCTCCACAATCCTCACACACCGCGAATTGCACCGCATTCACCTATTTTCTCTTCATTCAAGCTAACTCCCGTTATAAAGTAGTAATCTGATCCTTAGAGTTAGAGTCGAGATCGGGAAGTGATCGGGAAACGGGATGTTTTTTAGCTCTATCGGCCGACTCCTTTGATTTTGACCGCTTGCTCATCCGCTCAAGAAATTCCCAATCGTCATCTTCATGATTACTCAACAACGTTCCGTTGCTCGTTGAGTCAAGGTGGTTCTATGTCTCATCATCCAACCTCCTCACAAAGCACTTAACCAACTCCCATTTTTCAATTTGATGATGTGGACACTTCCGGATTAATTCTTTGTATCGAGTAAATGCTTCGTGTAATGGTTCACTCAAGAGTTGGCGAAAAGACCTAATTTCATCTCTAGCATCATCGGTCTTTGCCATTGAATAATACTCGTCAAGGAAAACCTGTTGCATCTCAGCCCATGTATGAATACTACCCGCCGGAAGTGTGAGAAACCACTGTTTTGCCTTATCCTTCAAAGAGAACTGAAATAATCGAAGTTTTACCTCTTCCAACGCGAAATTATGCCCTCTAATAGTACTGCATATGGCCGAAAACTCCGCCAAATGAGTATATGGTTCATCATTAGTCCTCCCATTGAAGTGGGTGAGGATGTTAATGTAATGAGGCTTACAATCGAACATTCTTCGTTCACAAACAATCGGTGAGTCATTGTCGGTGACCACCGGCCTAAAACGGTCATTGACGCCCCTTGGAGGTTGTTGATGACGACGTGGACCATCAACTTCTTGCTCCCTTGGTCTTCGATTACCCCCTCTATTCCCACCTTGGTTACCTCCTTGATTACCTCCTTGATTACCTCCTTCCACAAAACTAGGAATCTGGTTATGTTTCACATTGTTGTTGTTGTTGTTGTAGAACCCATCATTCCGGATCTGTTGGTTGTTGTTTCGTGGGTTTAGGTTGTTTCCGTAACCGTCGTTTCAAGAATTCCCATAACCATAGTTGTCATTCCCCACAAAGTTGGCATTTTGATAGCCAAACTCATCATCGTCAAATCCCCTTGCATTGTAAGCATTACCCCGGTTCAGATACCCCCAACCGTCATCTTCTACCCGTTCATCATAATTACCCCCGTCATCCGAGTATTCCGAGTCAATACTCACGTGTTCCGGCGATTGGTAACCGGGAACACTAAATGGCTCATCATCGGGGATGGCATTTCACAAGTCGTCAATGTTGAAAAACGGGTCTTCGTTCGCAGGATTGCCACGATCTCGGTTGCCTCTACGATCGGAATTAACATGCCGGTCGTCAAGTTGAGTGGGTAAGGAGTTGTGTTAGTGAAGGTTTTGTTGTTGGGGTGTTCTTTTGTTATTATTAGGAACTTGGTTTCGAAAAGGTGGTCTGGGTGGTCTTGAGTTGTTACCACCACCCGGTTGATCTTGAGGTATATGTTTGATATTTTGGGCGGGATGGAAGGTTCCTCGAGATTGGAAGTGGTTTTGATTGAGGTTTGGGTGATTGGAGTTTTGGTTTGCCATTGAATCGGTTTCAATGGATGGTGTGGATCGTGGATCTTGGGTGACTTCGTTAGAAACAACGGTTGCTTCTAACCGGCTCGCTAAGTTTCTTTTTGAAACTCGCTCGATTTCCGGTTCGTAGACTAATGGTGAAGTCCTCCCAGAATTCCTTGTATGCATGCACTACCTGTGGCCTCCACAAATAACACAACCCGTGTAACAAGGAAAAAGAAAGAGTATAGAAAGAACTAAGCACTTTAAACAGTTAATCATAAAAATACAAACAAGTATCCAAACACAAAGCGCACTAACTCCCCGGCAACGACACCAAAATTTGATCGGAGTGTCGCGCTCCGGTCAAAGATAATATTTATATTCCCAAATTTCCCTTAACAAATAGCTAGTGGTAGTAAGGGGTCGAACAACGAAGAGTATGTGGTTTGTGAATGGACTTGATTGAATTTTAATGAGTGTCACAACTTACGAAGCTTGCTAGATTATTTTTGTGGTTTTGTTTGATTGAAAATTTTGTGAATTAACTAATGAAATTGATTAGATTAATTAACGACTAAAGATTAATGATTGCAAGAAAACTGAATTTATATTTAAAACAAGAGATGTAAACAAGGTTCACACCCGATTCGGTAATTGAATTTCTAGGATTTCTACACGTTTTAGATTTGATTCAATTGCAAAAGTGATTAACGGAATTAGTGTCGCGTGATTTAAGTGCCAAAAGTTATCAATGCCGTAAACAACAGACCGCAATGCACTTTGTTACCAAGAACATGTAATTCCTAACTTAGATAAGGCATAAGTGCACAAATTCATTTCGTAAAGTCATAACTTTATCATCGTTCGACAATTCACAAATTCAATTCAAATGCACTACAATTATCAAAGAATTCAAAATCAAAATACAACTTGTCACAATCAAAGTTCAAACAATGTTCAACCCTAGAAACTTACAATAACCTACACCGGGGTGAAACCTTCAAGAATTTAGCCGCTCATGGTGAACGGGGCTTGATCAATGGATGACAGAGACTTGAATTGGATCATCTTGAACTTGTGGAATGGTGGAATTATAAGCATTTGGGTTTTGGCGGGTGATATTGGTGAAAGGAATGATAAGTGAATGAATTAGGGTTATGGATTAGTGATGAAGGTGAGTTGGATGGTGATTCGATTTGATTCGGATGAAGGTTGATGATAGATATCGATTGAGAGTGGAATAGATGAAGGTTTTAGGCTCCAAGAATGATTTTCAAACTCCAACCCAATGTAACCCTCGTTTGATGATGAAAACTCCATTTTTAACTCGTTTCCAACCACCAAAACAACAAATTCGCGAGACAAGAAAGGAGCAGCCATCGCCGACGGCGACGGGGTGTGGAAATGCTGAAAACGGCGATGCCTTATTTTCCTGTGTACGATCAATTTTGGGCGACAGAGGTTAGGGCGTCGTCGATGGCCCATATGGGCGTCGGCGACGGTGCCCACAAAACCACTCTTCCGTTTTTCCAATTTCTTGAGTCCGATTGACCCGTTTCGCTTCCCGATGGTCCGTTTTTCATCCCGGTGGCCCGTAAAGCTCCCAAAAAGCACCTTAAACCCCGTAAGACCTGGCAAACACAAATCCCATTAAAAGTAGGCTATTCAAGATTAAAAGCTAAGTAAAAACTTAAACTTAAACATAAATGGACACTGGTTTTCGACCACGTATCAATATCATTGAACTATATATGAATAGATATTTTGAGAAAACCGACGTTTAGTGTTTGCAACAACTTTTGGAACATCAACCTGAATATTATGGTCTCCCCGGGATGATAGGTAGTTTAGATTGTATGAAATGAGAGTGAGAAATTTGTCCGACTGCATGGCAAGGCTCTCACACAAGCGGATATCATGGAATGCTGGCTATGATGCTTGAAGCTGTTGCGTCACATGATCTTTGGATCTGGCATGCATTCTTTGGTATACCAGGTTCACATAACGATATAAATATTATACATCACTCGCCCCTTTTCAATGATCTAATAAATGGTGTTGGACCAAAAGGAATATTGTAAATGACGTTGAATACAAGTATGAGTACTATCTTGTTGATGGAATTTACCTTGAGTGGGCTGTTTTTGTGAAATCATTTTCAAGAGAGGGAACCCTAGATCCTAAAAGAATAAAGTTTAACAAAGTTCAGATGGCGGCACGCAAAGACATCGAGCTAGCATTTGGTGTTTTGCAGAAAAGGTGGCGCATTGTGAGCATGCCTTGTAGATTGTATGTATAACATCAAATAAGAAATGTGATGTACGCGTGCATCATTCTACACAACATGATTTAGAGGATGAAGGGCATGTAATGGTCGAATATTATGGCGAGGAGACCGCATCAAATAACGAAGACATTAGTAATGAAGAGAGATCGCAAAACCAAAATCTAATCGAGTCAAGATAAATAAATTCAAACCTTCGAGCTGAGTTGGTACAACATGTTTTGACACTTCTTAGATTTGACTCAATGGAAGATGAAGATGATTGATTGATTTTTTTTGTATTGTATTATTTTATTGTAGTTTTTTAATATTAGTTTATTTAAATTCTATGATTAGTATAAAAAAATCCAATGCACATGTGGCACCCCACGCCACTAACCCACGCCCCTTCCACACCCCACTTTTTTGGGTATGGAGTGATGGAGCCCACAAGTGTCATGTGTCATGCAAAGCCGCTAACCTAAGCCCCCTCACTCCCTGCAGTTTTATTATGATTACAAATATATACCAATTTGATTTTATTTTTTATTTTTATTAATTATATTAAAAATGAGTGGTTTAGATTGATTTTTCATAGAGGAGTTCAGAAGAAAACTATAAAGTTATAAGATAACCAATAAAACCATTGTCAACCAGTTATTTTTTTATTGTTTAATTAAAAGATTATCATTGTAATAAATAAAAAAAATTATATGAGCTACATATGTATGTCACGAATATATAGTGGGAGGATTATGAGAAAACTATTTAGTTGTGAGAAAAATTAAAACTACCAAAAGAAACCTTAAAAAACACCATATTTTTGTACTATTTTTATATAAAAATTGAGTGTTTTAATGAATACAAAAAACTTAAAAAAATAGTATTGAACATTTGCAATATATGTATACTAGGTTAGAACCCCGTGTAATACACGGGTTGAATAAATTTAATTTTATATACCAAATAATAAAATATATATATATATTTTTTTAAAACATCGTTTATTACACGGGTTGAATAAATGTAATTTTATATACCAAATAATAAAACAATATATCTTTTTAAAATCTCGTCTATTACATGAGTTGAATAAATGTAATTTTATATATTAAATAATAAAAAAAATTATATCTTTAAGAACTCCGTGTATTGTATGGGTTAAGTAAATTTAATATATTAAATAATGAAAAAAATTACATTTTTAAGAACCTCATGTATTGTAATTTTATATATTAAATAATAAAAAAAGTTACATTTTTAAGAACCTTATGTATTGTATGGGCTGAACACATGTAATTTTATATACCACTCAATAAAAAGTTATATCTTGTTATGTCTTTATAAACCCTGTGTATTATAAAACTTTTGGACTAAACTGAAAAAATGCCCAAACTACACAGACTAAAATGACATTTAACTCTTTACATTATATTAATTTATATTTAGTGTAGTCTTTTGTTAATTTCAAAATATCAAAATAAATAATTTTGAAATCCGATAACAAAACAGTTGAATAGACGTTTAATTGACTTACTTTGTCGCCTGCATTGATCATGCATGTTGTTTCTCTATGCTCATAACTATTTAAATAGAAATTTACTATCTTTGTACATGTTTTTACTGTTTTACGTCTTAGATAGAAATTAACTATTTAAATAAGTTTTTATTTCTATAATTATTAAATATGATAAGTTATTTCGTGTTCCTACTTTATATTGCGTCGTAAATACCTTGAAGTTAATAAAACTTATTCAAAATTTTACATATATACTTTTTTAGAAGTGAAAAATGTTTGTAAATTCAAAAATAGTTATACTGACGCATGCAATTTGTTACTGCTATCTTTGGACACGGTATAATTTAATTTGACATGTTTAGTAGCGTGTACTTTTATCAGAAAAAAATATGACATCGTTTTTACCATACTTTTAAAAATTAATTTATATTTAGTTTAGTCTTTTTACAATTTCAAGATAAATAATTTTGAAATCTGATAAATATTTCAAAAGGCTATATTATCTCCTATACGAATTGTTTAAATTTATATTAAATTTTATTTTATAATTATCTTTTAATTAATATTAATTATAATTAAGTAGGAGATAGAGATGGGAAAACTAAAAAATAGGTGGCTTCAATGAATGACATGTGTCCCTCTATTTATTTCTTTTATTATATAGTATAGACGTTGCATATACAATTTAGCTTTAAGGTTTAGTTTTTGGGTTTAGTTTAGTTTAGTTTTTTGAATTAGTTTTTGGGAGGTCTGGTGTTTAGGTTTTTTTCACAGCATTGCACATGTGTAATACTAATTTTTTTTTTCAAAAAAATGTTTACTTTTATTGTAAAATACTAGATTTATAGCAAAAATGCTAAGAAAAAATTGGTGTGTTTTTTAAGTTTTCTCACGAAAAAGAGTTTTCTCATAATCCATCACCTCTATTAAATAGTTTTTCGACTTTCATGCTTCACACTATTTTTTTTGTCTACACACATTAAAATTTTTGTAATACACCCATTGAAATTTATCCTACAATCTAAATTATCATTTTTTTTAAATTATATATTTTGAAAATAAGTCATAAATTTAATATAGTTAATTATCAAAGAGAAAGACTACATATTAAAAAGGGTAATTGGTCTGTAATAATCCTACCAAAATCTTATTGGCCATTAATAATCCACCTCAGAATATTCCCCCCACCAGTCTCACATTTCACCTATTTTTCCTACAATGGTCCCCCGTTAAAAAAAACTTAACGGAGTTAAGCTTTTTTCCAAATTACAAACAGGTTTTTTAGGGCTTTTGATTAGAACGATGATGCGAGTCCATTGATGTAAAACTTACTTCGAAATGATGCTCCAAGTGACTTGATTTTGGTTAATCGGAAATTTAAGCACCCGAATTGAAGTGTCGTTTTCATCGTTTGGAGCACCGTTTGGAGGCAAATTTTACCTCAATGGACTCGTATCGTCGTTCTAATCAAAAACCCTAAATAATCTGTTTGTAATTTGGAAAAAAACTTAACTCAGCTAAGTTTTTTTAACGGGGGACCATTGTAGGAAAAATAGGTGAAAGGTGGGACTGGTGGGGGGAATATTCTGAGATGTGATTATTAATGGTCAATAAGGTCTAAGTGAGATTATTACAGGCCAATACCCAATTAAAAATCTATATAAGTTTACTAATATACCGTTATAATAATATTATATAACACTACAAAAAGCAACCTGGGTTGCCTCTCTAGAATGAAAAGTTACGACTTATAAAAAACCACACATACATACCCCATTTGCTTAATTATTATATGTACAACACATTAACCAACACAGCTTTTGAGAATTATATGTACATACAAATACCAACTTGAGACACAACCATAAAATTAATAGACACTCCCTTTGAAAATTAACCATAAAATAAAACCAAATTATATTGTATATTGTATATTATACATAAATTATCATTGAAGAAACACCATAATGAACTGACAAAACCATTCAAATACCAGTCATGACCTTTACAGTTCGCTTCATTAATAAAGGGACTAGGGGTGGTTCACTAGTGATAGAAACTATCACTCCCATTGTCCAATCACATTATGCCATGTCATCAACCAAATTTCTATCACTAGTGATAGAAATATAGGCGGGGTGGTATCACTAGTGATAAAAAAAAACCAGCTTCAATTAATTAAATACATTGATTTCTCCCCTTATTGTCAAACATGGCAGAACATGTGTTATGTGTCAAACATACAATGGTACATGTGTTATGCAATGGTACAGGTGTCAAACATACAATCCCCCTCCCCTTAGTCAAACATGGCAGAACATATGCAGAACATGGAGGCGGCGGCAACATGGAACAACAACAAACTTCAACGCGTGAAGGAAATAACGCGTTACAAACTTCACGCGTTATAAAACAAGCGGCGGCGGTGTAGCGTGATAGTTTAACGCGTTATCGAGCTCCATCACGTACCGCCCCGAGTGGCCTAAATGAGTGAATTAAAATAAAGGAGTGAAGCAGTTTGTAGATTGTTGTAAACATTGCGTCATTTAGATTATGGGTGTGTCAGTTTATGAATGGTAGCGTCTATTCAAGGTATATTTATATATACATGCCTATGTGTACAAAACAAAAACACACGAGTCAATAAACCGATTGGAATAACTTAATTACCCATCACTCTTTCTGCCACTTCTCTTCTCTTGAAATTAAACTTTGGAACACAAAATGTCTTCCATTGTTACGTCTTTCATGATACGTAAACTACCAAGTTCATCATATTTAGCAAACTAAATTTTAGAATATTATTTCCGGCAATGAGACATAGTAACTTGTAAACTCTTTGTGAAACAATTTCACAAGAATCAATTCAAATATACATGGAATTCAAATATTTATGGTTCTGTGAATTGTTTTATTAGTCTGTCCGACTGCCTAAGACTATCCACCATGGTGACTCAACCCAACCCAACCTTTAATTAAAATATAATATATTTTTGTTCCATTTACACAACCCAACCATACTTGTATTTTGACACACATTCACAAACCAACCCAACCCAACCCAACCCAAGTTTTTTATTAAATAGATAGCAAATGGTTAGTTTTATTGTATTAAAAATAATAATATTAATAATAGTAATTTATTTCAAAAAAATATAAGTTATTTATTCTAGTTATAAAAATAAAAAAGTTAAAACGTCAATATTTATTTTCTACTAATTTTTTTTTAGAAATATCTCTATTTTTTATAAAATTTATATCAATACGTTCATAAAAATAAAATATAAAATATGATGCATTTAGTTATTTTTTTAAGTTGTAATATCACAAATTAGTTTAGTAATTAAATCAGTGTGGGGGAATTAGTAATTAGAAAATAATATAAAAAAAAAAGAATAAAAAAGGCCACCAATCAAATCTCTACAGGTGGCATGATAACCGGTTGCAACCCTTGGTTGCTGGGGCAATCTGGTTGTGAGCCAAAAAAATCAAAAATAATTCTTTATTTGTTTTTAAATGACACCTGGCAACCAACCCAAAAGAAAAGTCACCATAGTGGGTAGTCTAATGCAGCAAATCAAAGTCAAAAACCATGTGTTTTGACTATAAAATTTCAACATTACTCATAATACACAAAAAAGTCAAAATAAACATTTGTTTCATTCAAATACATTTTGTTTAAAGTTAAAGACTTATTAAAAATCATTTTATGATATTTTTTAACCATACAAAATCATAATTTGTTTTAGCCTTTTAATAATTTTAATAATCTGTTTAAACTAATAAGTCATATTCATGTTAACAAATGAACAATAACAATCAACTTCCTGCCGCAACGCGTGGGTTGGCGTCAACTCGTTAAATACAAATATTAAATGAAACATTTTTATTGGTTGAAAAATTGTTAGTTTTTGCATATTGTAACGTGTTTAAAAAACTTTTGTAAAAGCCAATCTCCACCATAAATTAATTAGACGGATGGAGGAGATGAGATTTTCCAAGTTTCTTGAACTCACATGGGTTTTCTCCACACACACACGCATAGGGGGAGGTTTAAATAAGAACACTAAATATTGTAAGAACCGTGAGAACGAAGGAACAAACCGCAAGAACTTGGTCAAAAACAATTCAAATTCAACAAAAAAATTACAGTTATCATTACTATTCGAATACAATGTTAGAAATTAACTTTACATGTATTCGTATATATTAAAAATTTACACATGTGTAAGTTTCTCATTAAAACATGTATAAATTTGTTGTATTTAACAAATTTAGACATGTATAAAAAATTTAATAAGAGAGATTTTGAGAGGAGAAATAAATTATTTGATGTTGTAAATTCTTTTTTTGATGTTGTATTTTACTTATATCGAGGTTTGTATTAAAAATGGTTTTGATTGGTTTTCTCATTCTTTTTCACGGTTCTCATAATATTTAGCGTTCTCAAGATAATCCTCCAATATATATATATATATATATATATATATATATATATATATATATATATATATATATGAGGATTATCTTGAGCTATATATATAGGGTAAGGTTCATGCGAGAACCACTTTTATTGCGAGAACCGCGAGAACCAATGTGAACACAACCTAAAATAGCTAAAAAACCTAACCCCCACCCCCCCCCCCCCCCAAAAAAAAAAAAAAAAAAAACCTAACCCCCCAAGCTAAATGCTAAAAACTAAAACCAAAAAAAAAAAAAACCTAACCACCCACCCACCCCCCCCCCCCCCAAAAAAAATCTTAAACCCCCCCCCCCCCCCCCCCCCAAGCTAAAATACTAAAAACTAAACCCCCAAAAAACCTTAAAAAATCTAAAAAATTTTTTTTAATATTTTTATGTTAAAAATCGCTACTTTTAGTAGCAAAAAAAAATTTTTTTTTTTGGCTACTTAAAATAGCGATTTTTTTTATAAAAAATATTTAAAAAAAAAATTTTGGGTGTTTTTTAGCTATTTTTAGGCATTTTTTGTTGTGTTCACTTTGGTTCTCGCGGTTCTCGCAATAAAGGGTGGTTCCTAACGGATCTTTGTCCTATATATATATATATATATATATAAAAGGAGAAGTAGAGCTGATGTAATTTTGCATACGTGTCAACTAACTAGATATGCCATGTAGGTTTTGCTGATGTCATAAATAACAATTAAAATGTTAATATATTATATTAATTTTTTTCTAATCCAATGTTAATCTAATCCAATTATACCCTTTTGACTTTTGGGCGAACTTTCAAAATTTCAATCACCCCACTCATTCCAATCCATCTTTTTCTCTGGATCTAGAACTAAAGTTTCAAAATTCAAATGACGCTCCTTCTCCTATCTCACTTCTTCTCTAATCTGAAACCCTAGCGTCCTCATCTTCTCCACCCAACCTTTCTCTAACCCGGAACCCTAGAATCCAATACCTCTATAAATGGAATTCAAAACATCATTTCTCAACAGCGCCTATATCGGACGGGCAGGGAGCCTCTCACAATGCTACTGCCTTCTCTGTTAAGGATTTATGTCCATTAAGGTTCCATATGGGCTTTGCGCCTCTGTTATGGCTTTATTTCGATTCGAGCTTCACAGGTTTTGATTACGACGTCTTAATTAGGGCTTTGTGTCTCTATTAGGGTTTACAAGGTTTGTGTTGTTTCATTTTATTAATTGCTTTACTTGGTAGCGGATTTGCAGATTTTGTTTGCATATAACAACAATGGTTAGGGTGTTTCAATCTTGCAACTTATGATTGAATTTTTTCCATGTTAGTTAAATTGTTGGGTTTAGGGGCTATGATCTTAAATCCTAACAAAAATAAACAACATTCTAAAGGATGGTAAGTAATTTCTTAAAAGTTAAAACAAATTTGGTTCTTGAAGTTTTTTTTATTGAGCAAACATTCTTATATTTATATGATAATCTTAACAATTTTAATTTAGGGAGTTCGAATTTTGGTGTTAGGTTTACTTTGATTATCATCATTGTTGTAATTTGGATATGGCATTGAAAAGCAACGTGCTCTTTTCTATTCTGTTAGGATAACAGATAAGGAAGCACATGCTGGAAAAGGTGGGCGAGTGCAATCAACGAAAAAAGAGCAAGTTCAAGGTTTGTAATGATACAAGTTAATGATTTCTTGATATATTTGCATTTATGTTGATAACTTAATTGGATATCTATTTAGTAGCTTTTATATTTTCAGCAGGACAAAAATGGTGGACTAAATTTGGTCTTTTTGTTTGTAGCTGATAATTTATAACAAAAGTATGTATAAACAAATGGTTGATGAATTGAAAAAAAAAACTTTTACCAAAATGGGTTATCTTTATTGTTTCTCATACAAAATTTAGTTCTCCAAAACTGATTATTTGACTCTTAAAGTGTCGGTCAGACGTGTATAATGAGAATCAGTTTCGGTATACCTAAACTATTAATAACTTTCAAACTGCAATGCCAAAAACCCCTGTAAATTAATGTACTTTGCTTTTTTCTAAATAATATAGTCAAAGATAGCAACTACTTTTTAAGTTTGTTTCATTATAGTCACTGTACTTAGATATGCTTCTTTTAAGTCAATTTGAAGCTATAATATCCTTTTTTTTTATTGCAGATATGGCAGTTTGATAGCTAGATATGAGACTAATCATGCTTCCTTTGAAGTGATATGATTTTTTTTATCATCACGTGTTGTGGTCAGATTGAGGGGAGGCTGGTCCAATGGAATGGAAACTGGACAAGTGAAACCTGTAGTAAGTGAAACCTGTAGTATGTGAGCCATAGCCATCGGAAACTTGTCCAATGGAAAGCAGTAGAGCTGACCTAAGAAAAGCTTACTTGGCAATAAATGAGGTATGCCAACTCAGCTTTGCTTACTCCATTATTACATCATAAATATCAATTTTATTCCATTTTAGGGTTATTGGATTTTAATAATCCTAAGTTTCACCAGTTGGCCGATAATAATCCCAACTTTAAAAATTCCCTCCAATAATCCCAACTTGTAAAAGTTTGGCCGCCATTGATCCTTTTCTAACATAGGTGCACTTAAATCAATTAAGGAGTCTCTAGGTGTAATTTAATCTATTGAGAAGACCAAATTCTTATATGTTTGAAAAGGATCAATGGCGGCCAAACTTTTACAAGTTGGGATTATTGGAAGGAATTTTAAAGTTGGGATTATTATCGGCCAACTAGTGAAACTTATGATTATTAAATTCCAATAACCCTCCATTTTAATTTGAAATTTAACATTTTAAAAGAGAGAAAGTGGGATCAAAGTCTGAACAGCTTAAATCTTGCCCACTTTTGAAATTTGAAATTCAAACCTAAATCTCTGCTCTCTCTCAAGTCTAATTTTTTTGGCGACCATTCAAATTTTGAACCCAACTCGCATCCCCAAATATCCATTATCCTCTCTTATGCCAGATTCAATCTCATTTCAAAACCCTGGTCTCTCTCTTTTTCTCTCTTTCTTATTTCTAACACCAGCAACCAAAAAACTGATGCGGAAATGGCGGTGGTTTTGTTAGCTCGGAGGGTCAGTCACTCTTGCGGATCTTTAACATCCAGAACTTGAATTGCAGCTCGGATCAAATTTCACGAACTCAGATGCAAATCGAAGGTCGATTTGTTCGATCAATTGAAGGATTTGAAAGCCGAACTTGCTCTTCTTTGTGTCGCAAAAGTCACCGGTGGTGCTCTGAACAAGCTCTCTAAGATGTAATCTCTTTCGTCTCTCTTCATGTGAGTATTTTTTATTTACAGTTTTTTTCTCCTTTTTCCTTGGTTCTTGATATATTTTAGGTTTTTTTATTTCAGAATTAAAGATTGAATCGCTTACTTATTGTAGATCTGGATACAGATGACAGATGTTTTAGTTGAACTGGAACAATTATCGATAGAAAGTTCACGTTTAACTGGAACAATGCTTGTCAAAGGCTTCATTTTCAGCTGCCCAAAAAGTCTGGTAAGTTTGGTCTCCGTATTTTTTTCTTTTTAATTTTAAGCTCTTTTGTTTATGAAGTTCATAAAAGAACTGGTTTGATTGCTAATATGAAGTTTTTAAGTTTTCTACTTGTAATATGCAAAATTAAACTGTAGTGATATCTTATGAGTGTTACTTTATAACATTTTATATGCTATTTTAATTGCTAATATGAAGTTTTTAAGTAATATTTGTCGAATATGATGCTTAATTGTGTTTTCATTTAGTTTTTTTTGTAGGTTTATATTGTTCATGAATGAACAAGGGATGATTCATATGTAAAATCTCCCCCATCAATAAACGAATAGATGAGCATTACATGACAATGCTGACATGGCAGCCACAATGCAAATTTGATTATTCATGGATATTTTGCAAATTCTGGTGTTTGGTCCTATAATGTAGATTTGATGCAATAACCATGTTAGAAAGATTGAGGTTCTAATTGACTCTACTTTCTCATGACAACCGGCAAGTATGCAACCATGGTTCTTGGTTATTTAGCCGATGCAACTTCAGGTGCATAAATTTAACCATTCTTAGATTCGATTTAAGTTAGTTAGATGATAAGAAACCCATTTTGTATTTGTGTTTTAATTTAATAAATACTTTTGAAGAGTTTAGGAATGGTTGTTAAATTTTGATTATTTGATTATTTCTTAGGCTTGCTTGTTAGGACAAGAAATTATAGGCCTACAACACTAACATTGTACATTGATATGAAAAATTGTTCCAGATCCAGTTTTTTATTAAAAGGTTAGTGGAAAAACAAGTTTAAAGTGAAAGTGGTTTGGGTGGTGACTGCTATAACTTAAGCCATGAAGTTATATTTCGGTGTCGGCTTTAAAGCGGTGTTACATTGAATCAAGACCAGCTACGGAGAAGGAAATAGAGGTTAACGTCAAAGGTAGCTCCTTTCAATTCTTTTTTCCTTATAAGTGATGATACTGTAAGTTTTTTCTTTGTATTAAAAAATAATTTCACTTTTTGTTAATAAAAATTAGGATGTGTTATACGCCACGAAGTTTGAAGAATTGTCAAAGATGTTAATAGAAAGGTAGATGTGAATTATACAGTAAAATAATTACAAATGACTTATTTAGTTTTTCCATATGGTTTTCGTTAGTTTGATTATTCAGTTATATTTTGCTAATTCTGGTGTTCGGTTATATCTTTGAATGGATATTTTGCTAATTCTGGTGTTCGATTATATGTACGTTCGGTTATATGTAGGACAAATTTTTACTATTAGATGGAGTCGACAATATGCGTCGCTAATATCCTCCTTTGGTGTCGGTTTTTAAAGAGGTTATTGTCAAAGATGTTAATAGAAAGGTATATTCGAATCTCTTTGTTTTTGTATTCAGATTTTGTGCGACAACTGGCACAAAACTGGTAATTTCCGTACAATTTAATTATTATTTAATATATGAAATTATGTGCTTAAATGTCAACATTGTCTGATTTCATGCTATACTTGTGAATTCATGCACATTTTATACTTCAAATATTGCTTTATGCATTACTTTTAGCGTTTAGTCAGAAAGACAAGTAAACTCACCGGTAAGATACACTGTGTCAGCAGCTCTGCAGAAAGCAGTCAGATAATAAAATTAGGGCCTAGGAGTAGGTCCAACATCTAAAATACATTAAAACCCAAGTATGGATACAAGGGTTAGCATATAACCTTTCTGGAACCTAAACTATGCACTAAAAAGCACCCGAAACTTATCTAAAATGCTGAAATCAGCAAAATTCAGCAACAATTCAGCTATAATCAGCTTTTAAGCACATTAATATCATGCAAAATTTATGTCTTATTTCCCAAAATAACTTACAAAGTATCAGGAATTAAAACTGCCTTAAAAAGTGCTTTCTACCTAGTGAAACTGCGCAATTCAGCGCTTTAACGAACCGTAACGAACCGAACAACCGGACAATAACTGGGACATCAAAATTTCACTAGAAGTAATGTTTTTATGATATTAAAGTGGTATTGATGCTAGAACACCTTAAAAATCATAAAAACCCCTAAACACACTAAAACTAACTTAAACCCCCTCGTTTGCACTTTAAACCTTCAACTTCCCCAAAATTTACACTTTACCCCCCCTCTTTCTCTTTGGACGGTTGGGGACAAGGGTCCCACCTAAAGATCTTAATTGATTTCATTTGATTTTATTAGATATCATGTTGGAGAATATTCTAACAAATATACCATGAGAGATATGGAAAATCTTTATAAAATCCTAAACTAATCACCCATTCTCATTCACTTCATCATCTTCCTCCTCTCTTGCTTCTTTGCTCACGGATCAACACCCACCCACACACACAATCATTTTCACTTCATTCCCTCACAATCCAAGCTTGCTAGAAGGTGTATGGAGGCCATTTAGGATGGTGTATGGTGCTAGAACTTGAAGGACCTCTTTGTGGAGCTTTTAACCACTCACTTTCTTCCTTGATCATCATCTCCATTTTTGTGCCACTTCCCTAGCTATTAGAGCTAGTAGTAAGCTTCTTAATCACTAATTTAAGTAATGTGTATGTTATGTACAAGATTCACCATCTAAACAACTTAGCTTCTAATGTTAAAAATGAAAAGATCTAACATATTCATGAAGAAAATAAGTGATTACATGAATTTTTGATGTATGTATTGATGTTGTTGATGTTATATCTTGTGCTTATGATTAGATCAAGTATGTTAAAGCTTGGATCTACCAAGTTTAAGCATGGATCTTGAAGGATCCATGGTTAAACTTGAAGGTGAACATATGAAGCATAATGTGAACTTGAAATATGAATTTTGTGCATAAACTTGTAATTTTGAAGTGATAAAGTATGTGTAGAACTAAATTTTGAAACTAAAACTCATGGTAAGTTTGTTAAAAATATAACATAAAGCTTGTTTTTGAAAGATCTAAAGATATTAAGCATGGATCTTGAAAGATCCATGGGTAAACATGAGATTAAAAACAATGATCTTTCTAATAAACATAAAAGTGGTTTTAGAAACATGATTTACAAACTTTGAAACCATTAAACTCATGGATGAGTTGGTTAGTAAAATAAAGTCTTATAAAAAGTTGGCTAAAAATTTACAAGAACAATTATTTTGTAAAGATCACCTTATGTAAAGTGTAGATCTAAAAGACTACACATGTTTAACAAGAATCAAGTTCACCATGATGTTTCATATGAAGAAATTAGTATATGTTGTTGATGATTGTTGTTGAAAATTGTTTTGATGATTGAAAAGAAAATAAACACATGTTTTGAAAACATGGGAAACCTCCATTTTTAGGGGAAACTATGTCAAAATTTTTATAAAATTTTGACACTTAGAAAAATATAAGTTTTGGGGAAACTTATTCCTTAAAAATTCACCTAAAAATATTTACCAAGGTTTCCCTAATATTTGTAAGAAATTGCGAGTTAAGAAATGATTATTTCTTCAAGATAAAATTTATAGTAAGTATGTATATTTTTGGGAAAATATATGTATTTAAATCTTGTGCTAAGTGTATATTATGTGTATTATATGTAGTAGTGTATTAGGACTTGAAAATACACTAAATACTCCTAAGGATTAAAAATACAAAAATGCACATACAAAATACATGAGAATACATAAGAAGCACATGGATAAATACAAGAAAATATATTTATGAAAATATATTTCTTAACATATTATTTAACTTGGACAAGTTATGAACTTAAAATATATTTTTGGACGAAAATATATAACTCAGGTAGATAACAAGAATAAACACATACGTATTTTATAGCATGACAAAACATATGGATTTCATACAAGTCTTAAAAATATATTATTTTTAAGAAATATAATTCCGGAGAGTAATAAAAATCAAAGTCTTGATTTTTGGTGAAAAATACAAAATACTTATATTTATTTTTGGGAAAATAATATAAGTAAGATATATAGTTAAAAATATAAATTATTTTTAACAACAAAGAACATATACATAAAAGATGGTGACTTGTACTTGTGTGATACAAGTCTAGTGACTAACATTAATAGAACACGTATAGGTCACGACGCTATAAAACCAACCGGTGAAGTTTACGGCGCTGGATACGCAAAGTTGTGAGTTCATGTCCCCACTTTTAAACTATTACTTGTTTTCTAAACTTGGGGAAAATACATGTGTTATGGTATGTTGAATACTAAAACTAAGGAATGATACTTTAGATCATGTCACGAATAGGGTGCCATAAGCACCATTAATCAGTTACATACCAAGACCGAGGAACAAAAGGTTAGATCTAATAGGTTTCAGGCAACCACACTCTTGGCCACTCTTTTACCAAGTAGTGCTTTTGTGTCTCTACTCGTGAATCGACAGTCGTGAATCGACAACTAAAAATGCCTATGGTTTGGATGCTTCCTATGTCGTGTCACATGTTAATGGCCTTGCAAACCATTAGCGATCTCGATTTCCTTACATTTACAGAAATACTTATTTCATACAATTGCATACCATGTTTTCCATGACGAATGCTTAAATGTTTTCACAAATCTGCATGAATTCACACCAACATTATGTTGACGATTTTCCAAAAACTCACATATATTTCAGGTAACTAAAGTGGATGTGCGAACGGTCTTACTCTTGCTCCAAGATGTTGCTTTTGTTTTAGTCATGTCGTGTTAAGACTCTGATGCCTGTTTTTGTGGGATTTGGTTTCTATATCCCATCTTGTGTGGGATATAAGAATCAAACCTTCATGTTTGTCTTTAAAATAAGGTGTAAACTTTTCAGACAATATGATGTCTTGTGATGTAAACACTTAACCTATGTTATGTACTAATTATGTAATGATAATGGCATTTGGAGTTATTTTACGAGCATGTAGTATGTTTACCTTTCGTATGCAATGAGAACCTTTCAGGATCACACCTCGTGCTTCTGCCTTAGAAACGGGTGTGACAGATTGGTATCAGAGCTGCGATTGTAGTGAACCAGGATTCCTTCTCGACTCTAGACTACAATCTTTAGGTTCCTCTCACGAAAACAATTTTTCAAAAGTTTTCATTGCATAAAACTTTCCGCGACATCCACTACCTGAAACTGCTTTCAAAGAGTCAAGTAAGGACACTACGAGACTTAGGGTGCACTGGAGTAGCACTTGTCTTTGACTAAGAATTACTTGCAACTATGTGTAAATAATTAATATATACATATACTAGGAATAGAATATCACAGATGCACGTGCCTTCGTCTGAAAGCAGTGGCCTATCTAAAGGAAGTGACCCGATGATGAAACAAACTGTGCGGACTATGCAAGGAATTACGTAATTATGGATGCATACATAATTATGGAATTCAGTGCACAGAAACCACAGCAAGTCTTGTCATGTATCAAACGATATTTCTTCAGCACAAGAGAAGGTCAGACGTGAACACCACACCCCCCTCCCCAGCCTATTAAATACTCTATTGGAGTAATGATTTAGGGTATAAACATAAGAACCGCCAATGTGAAGAAAGATATTTTGTCCTTTACATATATTAAACTTGTACTATGGGGTGATGTAACCCTTATGCATTTTGTTTACTTCGCAAAAAATGATGTAACAAGTTGTCCTAATATGTATAAAGACTCGGTAAATATCTTATGACACATCAGTATTTATCTATTTATACATGCTTGTTGCTGTATGAATTGATTTATATGTTTGGCGGATTGTTTGATGTCACTTATGTGGGTATATGCCTGTGTATATATACTACTACTGTCTCGTATGACGATATCAAACAAATGTCTAACCCTGTTGGGTTGTGTTCTGACAGAACATGGCACCCAGGAGAGCTGTGAACGCTCGTGATCAACATCCTCCTCCCCCACTGCCGAGGACTGCTAAAGAACTGAACTCCCTGCTGGAAGAAAGAATCTCCAAAGCTATCGCCCAGTACGAGGCGAACCGTACTGAACACAGTGGAGGACCAAGAAATACTAGACGTAATGGACATGGAGATTCATCTAGAGGAAACACAACTCAAGGATGCACTTTCAAGCAGTTTCTCGACTTCAAACCACTGAACTACGACGGCACTGGAGGTGCAGTGGCTTTCGTGCGCTGGACGGAGAAGACTGATTCCACTATCCGCATGAGCAAGTGTACCGCGGACCAACAAGTCACTTTTGTTACTGGGTTGCTTGTTGATGAAGCTTTGACTTGGTGGAATTTACAAGTCCAAACCCTGGGAGATGATGCAGCGTATGGAATGACTTGGGACAAGTTGAAAGAAAGAATGAGAGAGAAGTATTGCTCTCGTGCTAAACTCCAAAGTTTGGAGACTGAGTTCTGGCACTTGTCCATGGAAGGTGCGGACATTACTGGTTATACTCGAAGGTTCCATGATCTGTCTAGAGTGATCCCCTATATGGTGACTCCCGAATTTAAGCGCGTTGAGCGCTACATATGGGGATTGGCTCCAGAGTTTCGCAGCATGGTAACTTCGGCTAAACCCGAAACAATCACTCAGGCTGTAACTCTGGCTGTCAGCCTTACTGAAGATGTTGTCCGTATGAAGAAGTTATCGCTGAACCCAACTGAAAAGACCGAGACGTATGCTGAGTCGTCTGGTGACAAGAAAAGGAAGCATTCGATCCTGAATCAAGCGACACGTAACAACAAGGGTTCCAACAATAAGAAGCGCGACCCCAACCCGCCTCAGGAGGTGAAAGCTCTTGCAGCCATGAATGACGCCCCTGCCAGGGGATACCAGGGCACTCTGCCCAAATGCAATCAGTGCAAGCGTCATCATGAAGGAGTTTGTCGCATTCCAAAATGTGACAAGTGTGGAAAACTGGGTCACCATACCGAGAACTGTTGGGGAAAAAGGAATGGAAGTGGTAATAGGAACGGGAATGGAAACCGTAACGATGCTGGTAATGGAATCGGTGGTGGAAATGACAATGGTAATGGTAACCAGAATGGTAATGGAGCTGGGCAGAACCAAGGATGCTTTGGCTGTGGAAGCAAAGATCATTTCAAGAAAGATTGCCCAAGGGAGAACAATGCTCAGGCTCGAGCATTCGTGATTGGAGCAAGGAACGCACGCGAGGACCCTAATGTGGTCACCGGTACATTTCTCGTTAACAATCACTTTGCATCCATACTATTTGACACTGGTGCCGATTATAGTTTCATGTCTGTGGAATTTAAACGTATGCTTGGAATAGAATCTAGTAGATTAGATATTCCTTATTCCATAGAACTAGCCGATGGTAAACTTGCTGAATCGGGCAAAGTTGTTAGGGGTTGTACATTAGAACTTGGTGAGCGAAGCTTTAGTATCGACCTCTTACCTGTTCAATTGGGTAGCTTCGATGTGGTAGTTGGAATGGACTGGCCGTCCAAGAATAAGGCTGAAGTTGTTTGTCACGAGAAAATCATTCGCATCCCTCTTGCGAATGATGAAACTCTCATCGTGCATGGAGAGAAACGAGACACGCCTCTGCGCATCATCAATTGTATGAAGGCGCAGAAGTGCTTAAGGAAAGGATGTGTTGCATTCCTGGCGCACATTGTAGATAAGAAGGCTGAGGAGCCGAAACTCGAAGACATTCCTGTGGTGAAAGAATTCCCCGATGTTTTTCCTGAAGATCTGCCAGTACTACCTCCACAACGGCAAGTCGAATTCCATATAGACTTGGTTCCAGGAGCTGCTCCTGTAGCCAAGTCACCCTATCGGCTTGCACCATCCGAGATGCAAGAATTATCTACACAACTCCAGGAGTTGTTGGATAAAGGATTCATAAGGCCAAGCTTCTCGCCATGGGGAGCTCTAGTATTGTTCGTGAAGAAGAAGGATGGAACACTGCGGATGTGTATCGATTATAGAGAACTAAATAAGCTCACTATCAAGAATCGGTACCCACTACCGAGGATTGACGACTTATTCGATCAGTTGCAAGGATCGAGCTACTATTCCAAGATGGACCTGCGATCGGGATACCATCAGTTAACGATCCAAGAAGAGAGCATACCAAAGACTGCATTCAGGACGCGTTATGGGCATTACGAGTTCCTTGTGATGCCATTCGGATTGACGAATGCGCCAACGGTATTTATGGATCTGATGAACCTTGTTTGTAAACCATATCTTGATAAATTCGTGATTGTATTTATCGATGATATCCTGATTTACTCGAGAACAAGAGAAGAGCACGAGCAACACCTCAGGACCATTCTAGAACTACTAAAGAGAGAGAAACTTTATGCAAAGTTCTCAAAGTGCGAATTCTGGATTCGCGAAGTACAGTTCCTTGGTCATGTTGTGAATGAGAAGGGCATTCATGTAGACCCAGCCAAGATAGAAGCGATAAAGAATTGGGAAGCCCCCAAAACTCCAACTGAAGTTCGACAATTTTTGGGCTTGGCGGGCTATTACCGCCGATTTATCGAGAATTTCTCCAAGATAGCTCAACCGCTAACTTCCGTCACGCAGAAGGATAAGAAGTACGACTGGGGTGATAAGCAGGAAGAAGCCTTCCAACTTCTCAAAGGTAAGCTATGCGATGCACCAATAGTATCCTTACCTGAAGGCACTGAAGACTTCGTGGTATACTGCGATGCTTCGCGTCAAGGTTTGGGTTGCGTGCTCATGCAACGCCAAAAGGTCATCGCTTACACTTCAAGACAGTTGAAGGTGCATGAAAGGAACTATACCAATCACGACCTGGAGCTAGGCGCACTGGTATTCGCCTTGAAGATCTGGTGACATTATTTATATGGTACTCGATGTACAATCTTCACAGATCACAAAATCCTATAACACATATTCGATCAGAAGGAATTGAATATGCATCAGCGATGGTTGGTCGAGCTGCTAAATGATTATGATTGTGAGTTTAAGTACCATCCTGGAAAGGCAAACGTAGTAGCAGACGCGTTAAGTCGAAAGGAAAGGGTTAAGACCCTCAGAGTTCAAGCATTGGAAATGACTATTCGGACGAACCTTGCTGCACGCATTCATGACGCACAACAAGAAGCCCTTAAAAAGGAGAATCGTAGAGCCAAATATCTCCGAGGTATGGAGAAGAAGTTGGTGCCAAATGAAGAGGGACCTTATACTTTATGGGGCGTATTTGGGTTCCGCTCTATGCCGGCATTCGAGAAGTCATCCTTGATGAAGCTCACAAGTCAAGATACTCGATCCACCCAGGATCGGACAAGATGCATCAAGACTTGAAGGAATATTATTGGTGGCCGAGGCTTAAAAGAGATGTTGTTGTTTATGTTGGAAAGTGCCTAACCTGTGCTAAGGTTAAGGCTGAATATCAGAAACCGTCTGGTCTACTGCGGCAGCCCGAGATACCCATGTGGAAGTGGGAGCAAATCTCAATGGACTTCATAATGAAATTACCCAGGACCCCTAGAGGGCATGATGTGATATGGGTGATAGTCGATCGGTTAACGAAGTCTGCGCATTTCCTACCGATCCAAGAGAAGGATAGCACTGGAAAGCTTGCCGAGCTATACCTGACGGAAATTGTGGCACGTCATGGAGTGCCTATCTCGATTATTTCAGATAGAGATAGACGTTTTGTTTCAAGGATCTGGAAATCCTTCCAGGAAGCCTTTGGATCTCAACTAGATCTAAGCACGGCCTTCCATCCGCAAACAGACGGTCAGAGCGAATGAACTATACAAACACCGGAAGATATGCTTCGTGCATGTGTTATGGATCTAGGCGGCAGCTGGGATACTCACCTACCTTTAGTTGAGTTTTCTTATAATAACAGCTACCATACGAGTATAAAAGCCGCACCGTTCGAAGCTCTGTATGGCCGCAAGTGCCGCTCGCCATTATGTTGGGCAGACGCTGGAGACAAACGTATGGTTGGTCTTAAACTTGTTCAAGAGACGACCGATAAGATTATGCAGATCCGAGAGCGCATTAAGGCGGCTCGAGATCGACAAAAGAGCTACGCAGATCGAAGACGGAAACCCTTAGAATTCGAGGTGGGAGACAGAGTTTTGTTGAAGGTCTCACCTTGGAAGGGTGTAGTAAGATTCGGAAAACGTGGAAAGCTGAATCCCCGATACATCGGACCATTCAAGATCTTGGAAAAGATTGGTACCGTGGCGTACAAGTTGGAATTACCGGATGAACTTAACGGAGTACATGATACGTTTCATGTGTCCAACCTCAAGAAGAGTCCAACCCAAGAAGCAGTGATCATCCCTGCGGATGAGGTTCATATCGATGACACACTTCGGTTTACCGAAGAACCCGTTGAGGTTACAGACTGAAAGGTCAACAAGACTCAGAGGAGTAGTGTTAAACTTGTCAAAGTACGTTGGAACTCTAAACACGGACCCGAGTACACGTGGGAATGTGAAGACCGGTTCAATGCCAAGTACCCCCATCTGTTCGAGAAAGCTCCTGCGGGAGATAACTCAGCTTGAATTTCGGGACGAAATTATTTTAACGGGGGGAGACTGTGACAACTGGCACAAAACCGGTAATTTTCGTACAGTTTAATTATTATTTAGTATCTGCAATTATGTGATTAAATGTCAACATTTTCTGATTTCATGCTATACTTGTGAATTCATGCACATTTTATACTTCAAATATTGCTTTATGCATTACTTTTAGCGTTGCGTCAGAAAGACTAGTAAACTCACCGGTAAGACACACTGTGTCAGCAGCTCTGCAGAAAGCAGTCAGATAATAGAATTAGGGCCTAGGAGTAGGTCCAACATCTAAAAGACATTAAAACCCAAGAATGGATACAAGGGTTAGCATATAAACTTTTCGGAACCTAAACTATGCACTAAAAAGCACCCGAAACTTATCTAAAATGCTGAAATCAGCATAATTCAGCAACAATTCAGCAATAATCAGCTTTTAAGCACATTAATATCATGCAAAATTTATGTCTTATTGCCCAAAATAACTTACAAAGTATCAGGAATTAAAACTGCCTTAAAAAGTGCTTTATACCTAGTGAAACTGTGCAATTCAGCACTTTAACGAACCGTAACGAACCGAAAAACCGGACAATAACTGGGACATCAAAATTTGACTAGACGTAATGTTTTTATGATATTAAAGTGGTATTGTTGCTAGAACACCTTAAAAATTATAAAAACCCCTAAACACACTAAAACTAACTTAAACCCCCTCGTTTGCACTTTAAACCTTCAACTTCCCAAAAATTTACACTTTACCCCCCCCCCCCCCCTCTTTCTCTTTGGACGGTTGGGACAAGGGTCCCACCTAAAGATCTTAATTGATTTCATTTAGTTTTGTTAGATATCATGTTGGGGAATATTCTAACAAATATACCATGAGAGATATGGAAAATCTTTATAAAATCCTAAACTAATCACCCATTCTCATTCACTTCATCATCTTCCTCCTCCCTTGCTTCTTTGCTCACGGCTCAACACCCACCCACATACACAACCATTTTCACTTCATTCCCTCACAATCCAAGCTTGCTAGAAGGTGTATGGAGGCCATTTAGGAACGTGTTTGGTGCTAGAACTTGAAGGACCTCTTTGTGGAGCTTTTAACCACTCACTTTCTTCCTTGATCATCATCTCCATTTTTGTGCCACTTCCCTAGCCATTAGAGCTAGTAGTAATCTTCTTGATCACTAATTTAAGTCATCTTTATGTTATGTACAAGATTCACCATGTAAACAACTTAGCTTCTAATGTTAAAAATGAAAAGATCTAACATATTCAGGAAGAAAATAAGCAATTACATGAATTTTTGATGTATGTATTGATGTTGTTGATGTTATATCTTGTGCTTATGATTAGATCAAGTATGTTAAAGCTTGGATCTACCAAGTTTAAGCATGGATCTTGAAGGATCCATGGTTAAACTTGAAGGTGAACATATGAAGCATCATGTGAACTTGAAATATGAATTTTGTGCATAAACTTGTAATTTTGAAGTGATAAAGTATGTGTAGAACTAAATTTTGAAACTAAAACTCATGGAAAGTTTGTTAAAAATATAACACAAAGCTTGTTTTTGAAAGATCTAAAGATATTAAGCATGGATCTTGAAAGATCCATGGGTAAACATGAGATTAAAAACAATGATCGTTCTAATAAACATAAAAGTGGTTTTAGAAACATGATTTACAAACTTTGAAACCATTAAACTCATGGATGAGTTGGTTAGTAAAATAAAGTCTTATAAAAAGTTGGTTAAAAATATTCAAGAACACTTATTTTGGAAAGATCACCTTATGTAAAGTGTAGATCTAAAAGACTACACATGTTTAACAAGAATCAAGTTCACCATGATGTTTCATATGAAGAAATTAGTATATGTTGTTGATGATTTTTGTTGAAAATTGTTTTGATGATTGAAAAGAAAATAAACACTTGTTTTGAAAACATGGGAAACCTCCATTTTTGGGGAAACTGTGTCAAAATTTTTATAAAATTCTGAAACTTAGAAAAATATAAGTTTTGGGGAAACTTATTCCTTAAAAATTCACCTAAAAATCTTTACCAAGGTTTCCCTAATCTTTGTAAGAAATTACAAGTTAAGAAATGATTATTTCTTCAAGATATAATTTATATTAAGTATGTATATTTTTGGGAAAATATATGTATTTAAATCTTGTGCTAAGTGTATATTATGTGTATTATATGTAGTAGTGTATTAGGAATTTAAAATACACTAAATACTCCTAAGGAGTAAAAATACAAAAATGCACATACAAAATACATGAGAATACATAAGAAGCACATGGACAAATACAAGAAAATATATTTATGAAAATATATTTCTTAACATATTATTTAACTTGGACAAGTTATGAACTTAAAATATATTTTTGGACGAAAATATATAACTCGGGTGGATAACAAGAATAAACACATACGTATTTCATAGCATGACAAAACATATATATTTCATACAAGTCTTAAAAATATATTATTTTTAAGAAATATAATTTTGGAAAGTAATAAAAATCAAAGTCTTGATTTTTGGTGAAAATACAAAATACTTATATTTATTTTTGGGAAAATAATATAAGTAAGATACATAGTTAAAAATATAAATTATTTTTAACAACAAAGAACATATACATAAAAGATGGTGACTTGTACTTGTGTGATACAAGTCTAGTGACTAACATTAATAGAACACATATAGGTCACGACGCTGTAAAACCAGCCGGTGAAGTTTACAGCGCAGGATACGCAAAGTTGTGAGTTCATGTCCCCACTTTTAAACTATTACTTGTTTTCTAAACTTGGGGAAAATACATGTGTTATGGTATGTTGAATACTAAAACTAAGGAATGATACTTTAGATCATGTCACGAATAGGGTGCCATAAGCACCATTAATCAGTTACATACCAAGACCGAGGAACAAAAGGTTAGATCTAATAGGTTTTAGGCAACCACACTCTTGGCCACTCTTTTACCAAGTAGTGCTTTTGTGTCTCTACTCGTGAATCGACAGTCGTGAATCGACAACTAAAAATGCCTATGGTTTGGATGCTTCCTATGTCGTGTCACATGTTAATGGCCTTGCAAACCATTAGCGATCTCGATTTCCTTACATTTACAGAAATACTTATTTCATACAATTGCATACCATGTTTTCCATGACGAATGCTTAAATGTTTTCACAAATCTGCATGAATTCACACCAACATTATGTTGACGATTTTCCAAAAACTCACATATATTTCAGGTAACTAAATTGGATGTGCGAACGGTCTTACTCTTGCTCCAAGATGTTGCTTTTGTTTTAGTCATGTCGTGTTAAGACTCCGATGCCTGTTTTTGTGGGATTTGGTTTCTATATCCCATCTTGTGTGGGATATAAGAATCAAACCTTCATGTTTTTCTTTAAAATAAGGTGTAAACTTTTCAGACAATATGCTGTCTTGTGATGTAAACACTTAACCTATGTTATGTACTAATTATGTAATGATAATGGCATTTGGAATTATTTTACGAGCATGTAGTATGTTTACCTTTCGTATGCAATGAGAACCTTTCAGGATCACACCTCGTGCTTCCGCCTTAGAAAGGGGTGTGACATTTTGTACAGTAATGTCCTGCACACCAAGCTTGCTGTTGTAAAAGGACATCAAAATTGGGTTAAAGTTACCGCCAAGAGGATAAAGGTAATCTCTTTTCTTTCTTCAAATTATATGCTCTATTTATGAAATTTTTGTTTAATGAAATTTTCTTGAAATGTTATTAGTGAAATCAGGGGTTTGGTTGTAATTGTATTGCAGGGTTCCCAGGTTAAGTTTTATTTTCCATGAATCTTGGTTTTAAAAAAGCATGAGGCAGACCCAGTCTTCTAAGTTGAGGCACAAAGCGTAAAAGCGAACTGACCGTAGGGTTCTGATTTGCCGATTTTCTCTCTAAATTTCGCCCAATTTTTAAGTTCATGTAAGTAATTTAATTGATATGGACGAGTTCTTACTTAATCATCACTCATGTATTCATGTATTGCATATGGAATGCTTAATATTAGGACCTTCAAATATGTATTGAATACATAAAAGACATTGGAGTTTCTTTTCATCAAAGTTGTTGACTTGTCTCTGAAATGATGAACTGTTTACAGATATGTTGAAGATGGAACATTGATGAGCAATTATAGACATATCTTTAGACCCTAACATGTCTGCGTCGTCGGCCCTTGGTACGTGGCTACCGATCAACTATGATTTCGGCAAGTTACTGTTGGCATTGACTTTTTTCTGAATCAACCCCTCTTCTTCTACTAATATCTTTTTTTTACAAAAGAAATTAATAATTTTCTAATGGAGATACTAACGAAGCAAAGCAGAGCTGTGGTTGAGATAGCTGTGTCTCCCTAATTTGCAGCGTTTCATTCGTTTTCTCCAGTGATATAGTCCATCAGGGCACATCAACAATTTTGTTCTTGTTCGGGTATACGTCAATTTCAGTTCAATTTTAGATCATTATTGTATTGTGATTATTTTAAGTTTTGGTTCTTAGATTTTTAAGTGTAGGTAGGTTTTTGTACACGATCAAGTGCTGATTCGTTAACTACATGTGTTTATTGTTGGTATTACCTTTTGCAACTTGAATTTTCAGTTAAATTTCTTGTCAGTTTGCTAGACTTGAATACGTGGTTAGAAGAATCAATTCATAGTGGTGTTTACGAAGATTAAACCCATTTTGGCTTGAATACGTGGTTAGAAGAATCAATTCATAGTGGTGTCCACTTAGAAGAATCAATTCATAGTGGTGTTTACATATAAACGTAGGCTTACACTCATGGAAAGTGTTTTGGATGACGAAAGTCAAGTATGTATGATCTCATACTTCTATTTTCAGAATCTTTTATAATAATTGTTCTAATAATTTTTGAAAATAATTTTATTTCTCCTTTTTTATCATGTTTTTGCAGGAGAAGTTTCTAACGGCTTTGGAAAATGTTGGGGTTTTTACATTCGGTTGCTTGGTTAAGGACAAGGTAATAACCACACGGTGGCTTAGAATGTTTCTAGATCGAAACTCCTAATCTTGTGTCCTTAAAGATGAGATCTAAAGGCATATGTGTTTGTTTTGAAAACCCAAATTTTAAACATTGTTTTGTGTTCGTATTTTTCATTTATATGGTTTTTCATCATGAACTTAACAAAAAATAAGGCTGGTTTTAATGAAAGTCTGTGCATTGGTGACATATTGTTTTTACATTATGTTGTAGTGTATAACATAAAGGAGATGCTTGGAACTTAGTCCCCAGCTTGAACCATATACCTTATGTGACGCCTGATCCTCGCTATTTTGCGGGACATTCATACTCTACCAAAAGCACTGCCAAAAGCAGGGTAACTCTAAAATTCCAGCCCAAATTTAATAGCTTGTATGCATTTTTACTGCGTATTGATTTGGAACAGTGTTGGTTTGGAATATATTGGTTTGGAACTAAATGATGTATTAGATAATATATTTTTAATTACCGCGTTTTCTATGTTAGTGAAATTAAATCATTTAGTGAAATTAAACATGTTTTGTGGGTTCGTTATGCTTCTCTTGTGTCTAAACTTAATCAGTCGACAAGTTTAATGTATTCTTAAGTATAATGTGAATGTGAATTCATTAAATAATTTCACATCATATTTTACATATAAACGTAGACAAAAACTTTTATCATTATACTTATAATACTAACAACAACACGTCTATCACACGGGTGTTCACCTAGTGTTTAATTATAAAAAGAAATCCCATCATAGTTCAAGAAACCTAAAAAACCCATATATGTGGACAAAGAGCATCTACATCATTTTTGTGACATATGAGTAAAAGGGCAATTCAGGTATTCCGCGTCTTTTTGAGCTGACACATGTTGTAGGCTGAATTCTACAGGGGAAGGTTGACTTGATTTGATGCATACTTTATATACTTTACTAGGTTTTTACCCGGGATTGCTTCTCGGGCTCGGGAAACTTAGTTATATCAATTATTATTTGTTATTAATACGACCTCATTACATCAAGCATCTCATTGGATTCAACATCAATGTTTTCACATCACCGGGTAATTAATTACCCGGGATTGCTTCCCGGGTAATTAATTAATCTAAACGTTCAACAAACAATAAATTCACAAAATGTAACTCCACATGTGATCCTTATTAATGGATAGTTACCATATTATTATAGTAAGGAACCCGTGCGATGCTGCAGAACACGCAACACACTAACACAGACACCGGTAGTTAGTCCGTTAGCTAACCTTGTTAGGATCGGAGGCTTTCGTTATTGTGTTTGTTTGTATAATTTGAACAAATCAAATAGAAATGAACAGAGTTTAAGTGCAGCGGAAATGAACAACAAACTTTGTAAACACAATCAAAGAGGAAGATAGTTTTGATAAACATTTGCTTTTCATTAAGTTGAAAGATTACAAATCAAAGCAAAAGATTACAAGCATGCTTACAAACTAAACTCCCCCTCAGCCTGTTACTCCATGGCTGGTTGCACAAGATGAAAGGATTGAATTGAGGAGAAGAACTCACTCAAGACGATCAAATGTAACAGTACAGGGTACTGCTCCATTTATAGACAATCCAAACCACTGAGGCATCTCAGCTGACGTCACCATGAAACCGACGTCTAACAGCCTAACAACCTGTAACAACTGTTCCTATACAAACACTGCTATTCTTAACCACTGATTCTACATAAAACAAGTAATATACTAAACTACTGCTATCATCTTCCATCAGTGCTTTCCTTAAAGTTGATCAGTCCTTGAGTGGGCAGTGCTTGGTCATCAGTAGATAGAACCAACAGTGTTTACTTCTTCAGGGCTTTGTCAGCAGTTTAAAGGGTAACAGCAGTTGTATACGGACAGTGGATAGAGAGCCATCAGTTGTTATGATCACTTTCAAGGGAGAAGTCTAGTATAAACAGCTGCTTATTATGAATCCACTGTTGTGAACCAGTTTTCGCTTTCATTATCTGTTCTTCTGGTAGGGTTCAATCCCAACAATCTCCCCCTGGAACAAATAATGCCAAAACCCTTCATTATTCTGGATTTTTATTTCTCATCAGAAGTTCCCTAGCTTGTCTTTTAAATTCTTCTTCAAAGTCTTTGGAACTTGAGTCATCCTCATCCCTGCACAGTGAAACTTCAAGGAGATCCTGCAAATCTTGAACACCAAGACCTAGTGCTTCTTTCCTTGATATGTACTTCACTTCGCCATTGGATCTGACCAAGGTCAATACGTGGGTCTTTTGTTCAGACATCCACTTTAGTACTTTTGAACCCAGTCGGTTTCTTGGGAGAGATTTATTTTCTGATGAGTTTGGAGAAATTGGTCTTGTGAAAAGTTGTAAACTTTCAGACATTTGTTTGAAGGCCATTTCGATGACATTATTTGCTGCAGCTATCTCTTCTGCAGTCTCTCTTTCAATGTGCTCTTGCCTCTTCTTTTGATCTAGTTCAATGTCTGTCATGTCTGAAGTGTTTGGTGATGCAGGTTTGGTTAATACCTTTTTGGCAAGGTCTTGAAGCTTTGCTGATTTGTCTTCTTTTAGATCCATTTTCTTGATGGCTTCTGTGAAGTACTCATCTTCCTTTTCTTTTTCTTCTTCACTGGTCAGCAGTTTTCCTTTTTCTTGGTTTTCCACAATGATAGGGTTATCTGCTGATGTGATCAGTGTTTTAAGAGCATCAATCTGCTGTTCTAGCTTTTTGTAGTCAGGCTTCTTAGAAGTGTCTGAGACTGTTATCCTTCTTTTCTTAATCCTTTCATAAGCCTCGTCGGTATACTGCTTTGTCCATTTTGCTATGGCTTCAGCAGTATCCACCTTAGCATCCACCAGCTCTTGCTTCTTTCTTTTATACTCAGATGAAAGGTCAGCAATGAGCTTTTTGTATTTGTTCCAATTTGGAGCTGTCTTCTTCTTTCTTGGATCGTTTTTAATTCTTTCAATCCTGTTTGCCTCATGCTTTAAAGCAACTATTGGCCATTCTTCAAATTGTTTTTCTTCAGCAGGATAGAATTTTTCTTTCATGATATATGCAAGATATTCTTTTCTCATTTTATTTCGTTGATCTGTCTTTTCTTTGTTTAGATCTTGTGCATAGTCTTCCATCTGCTTGACCTTAGTGAGCAAGAATTCCAATTTTTCAGATATGGCTTCATCACTTTGACCTTCACATTCAACTTTTGCTCTTATTTTAGCCTGCCTTGCTTTTAGCTTGAGATATTCATCCATATCTTCTGGGACTATGAAGCCTATGAGAGAAGGGAATCTTCTTGTTGAAGGATCATCCTTGGTGTAGAATTGTCTCATCTTATTTTTACAGCTTCCAGTTCCAGTGGATATTTTGCAGCATTAGGATCATGTTTGTCTTCATCTGCCTGAGTTATTTTTCTTTTTCTGGAATCAATTTTATTCAGTGAAGGAGTGCTTTTGGGTGATTTGTTGAGTGGAGTGAAGATGGTTTGAAGTGAAGTGAGGGTAGTGGTGAATGGTGGCTGACTAACAGTTGTTGAAACAACTGGTGTTTCAACTACTGTTGCCATTACAACAGATGTTGTAACATCTGATGTCTTCTGCTTTTTCGCAGGAGGTGATGGTGGTGATGTGACATTGATGAGAGCAGTGGTGGATGACTGGCAAACAGCTGTTGAAACAACTGGTGTTTCCACCTCTGTTGTCATTACAACCACTGATGTGTCAGTAGATGTATTCTGCTTTTGAGCAGGTGGTAATTTGGTGGATGGTCTTGTAGTTTTAGGTTCTGGTAGGGCAGTGGTTGTAGTGTGTGTTGTAGTGGTGTGTGTTGAAGAGATGGCAGCTGTTTGGTTAGCAGTTTTTGAAACTACTGCCATATCAACAGTTTGAATGGAAGTTTGAGTTTTTGTGGTTTGAGGTTTGGAGCCTTTAGGAGGTGATTTAGATGTCTGTTTTTCTTGCTCAGGTTCAACACACAGGCCATGTTCTATTCCCTTCTTCTTCTTCTTCAACTGCTTCATTATCTCCCCATTTTTGGCATTATCTGCAGGGGGTTATAAAAGAATAGTAGAGTGGAAGGAGCTTTGTAAGTGGTGTTTTGGATACTGGCCTTTATAGCCTTGATGTCTGCTTGAGTATCTTTGAACCTAGACTCCAACATGTTTGTCAGCATTTGTACATGTATTGCATGCTGGTGATCAGCTGCTTGTTTTTGTTTTTGGAGCAGGGGTTGGAATACACTCCATAGCTTATTTGCAGCAAGTGCAGGTTGTGCAGGTGCTTGAGCTGGAACAACAGTGGATTGTGCTTTTTGAGCTTTTAACAGCTGTTGCACCATATCCTTTATTTCAGCAACTGATGTTTCAAGTTTTTCAACTCTGCCCGTCAATTCCTGATATTTTGAATCATAATCCAATTTAATGGAATCATCTGTTTCCCCACCAGTAGTGGTTGTACCAGTGTGTGACTTAGGACATGAAGCCCAGAAATCATCCATTGATGCCCCTTGTTCTTGGTACTGGGGACTTCTTTCTTCAGCACTTGATAACCTTTCGATGGTACCAGTGGTTAAAACAAACTCACTGGTGGTTACCAGAGGTGCTATAGAAGAAATTGCCTTCAAGGGAGTCTTACTAATGAAACAACTGTCCAAATGTAGATCTGTTGATCCATCACTTGTAGTTGCTGCTCCACTTGAACTACCACCAAGAGTTACTTGTAACTCAAGGGGTGTAACCTCCTCAGTTGCTACTGGGATAGCAGAGGTATAATCATCAGACCCAGTCACTTGTAGGAGTATGCTCTTAGTGATAGGTGATTGAGAGGAATTGGTTTGTGTCTGAGCTATATCAACTGCATGCAACAAAGGTATCATGGATTGTGGTAATGTGAGGGGTGAGGATAAGGGTGTTGAAAGAGACATGTCCTTGGGATTAGGACTGTGGAAGATGGATCTGAGTGGATCCAAAGCTTCATAATGTGGAGTCCCTGTGTTTACAACCTGATCCTTTTGTGAGGATGCAGGAGGAGTTTGAGGTAAAGGTGGAGATCTTTCTACCATCTGCTGTGAGGAAGTAGCAGCAGTGGTTTTTGGTGACATTTGTGTTGTCACTGGCAGTTGCTCTGGGATCTCATCTTCCAGAGTTGCCTTTGTTTTGGGTTTGGAGGGCTTTCTGGAGATTTTGTTTTTGGTCCTTTTGGTAATGGCAGGTGTGGGTTGCAAAGCAGTGGTTGTGCTGCTATGATCACCTGGAGCAGTGGGTTCAACAGTAGATGCCTGAGGAGCAGTGGTAGCTGCTAAATTTTGCTCAGGCACCTCTGCTTTTGTTTTTATAGGTGCCATCATTCTAGAAAATGTTTCAGTTATTAAACCACTTATTTTAAAAGATGCACCTTGTTTGAGTAAATTTTCATTTTCTTTTCCAAATTTTTCTTTGAAATAGTAGCTTAGAAACCTTGGAAAGAGTAAAAATGATTTGCTATCAACATTCTTTACTAAGTCATTAAAGATCTCCTGGGAATAGTTATAATTTTCATTATTTAAAATAGCATAACCCAGACATTGGATCTTCAATGGTATTTCGTTAAAAGCAGTTGTTTTATTTGAAACACATATCAAAAGTGTATGGAATAAAAAACTAGGTGCAGAAGGGAAGAAACCCTTTTGTAAGGTATCCCTTTTTGGTTGTTCTGCATACCCCCTTTTCAAGAAATCAGTTTTCAACTCGGTTTTAGAAAAAGAAGTTTTACCTTTCTGATCATCGAGTTTAAATACTTCTGAGATTGATTGTGGAGTAATCTGAATTGCTTTTCCCTGTATAGAAGAATTGATGGCTATGACGATGTCTCCTTGTTTTTCAAGGGTAGCATTTTTCCAGAACTCTCTTTGAGTTTGTTGGAAAATGGGAGAATCTGCTGTAAGCAAAGTTTTGTACTTTGATGCAGATATGGTGTCGATGATGGAATCAAAGGTGTGGTTGATGGTGGGTTTTGTGAGTAGACCCAAGTAATTGTGAGAGGATTTTTAAGGGATTTCAATGGGTTCAGCTGCCGTTTGAGCGACCTCTTTGGAAGATGTTGATGATTTTGACTTTGATTTTGATTTAGATTTCGTCATTTTGATGAAGAAGACGAAGAATGGTTCGAAATGGAAGGCTGGAAATTGCTTTGAGAAGAGAATTTTTAGAATTCAATTCGACAGTGTAAAACCCTGTTTGGGGGTTTTGATCAGGCTTTTATTTAGGGAAAAAGTAAGTGCTGATGTGGCAGCGGTTACAAAGATCTGAAGGCTAAAAACTGACCACGTGTCAACCGCTGATCAAAAAACCAATGATTGTAAATTTCAGTGCATGTCAACAATAAAAAGGGGAGCATTGACAATTTTTTAACTATCAGTGGATACCCAACAAAATGTAGTAACACAGATGTTTGGTCAGTCAGTGGTCAACATGAAAAATGAAGAAACAGAGGCTGTCCTTCAGCAGTGGATAACATTTAACAATCACATGTTTGCGCTTAAACAAATGTTTGACATTAAAAAGAAGTTGGCCCATAAACAACTGTTTGCAAGAAAAGACCAATTTCAAGAATACTATACCCAAACAATCAAAATGAGGAGCTTAATAATCATCCAAGTGTACTTCATTTTTATTTAGTGGATGTCAACTAGCAAAATGTGAGCAGTAGTTGTTTTTTATCTAACAGTGGATAGCCAATAGTAATTGAAACACTGATATTTGGAGTTAAATAAATGTTTAACCTTAAACAGATATTTGCAACAAACAGATATTTGGCCATAAATAGATGTTTAGCCTTAAACAAATGGTCTTAAACCAAACATCTGTTTAAGGTTAAGATGTTTTTAACTATTGGTGAACCTCAATTTAACTTTTGATGAACAGATGTTTGGAAACCCATGATAGATTAAACACTATGAACGAATAAACACTGAAGTAAAATAAAACTTTGAATGAAAATCGTGAAACTCTCAACATGAGACAACAGTTGAGAGGAGACGTTATTATGCGACACTCATTAGGCTTTTAATGCATTTACATGGGAAAAATATAAAATTAAACACGTTATTATAATTATAATTAACCTATTCATTTACCTATAACACGCCTTTAGCATAAGACAGAAGTGATTGCTTAACGTGCATTAATTGCAAAGTATATATTCCAAGGCATTTTGAATTTGAAATTACCGGCAATTTCAAAACCACTGCTATGGTATATGTTTGCCAAAGGAAATATCTGCTAAGTTATACTTTCTTGGGTATGGGCAGTAGTTTGCTGATCTGATTTGAAAGCAATTGTCATGATGGGTTTTCTAATAGCATTAATTATTGATTTAATTTGCAACAAATAGTCATCAAGAATTTTTTTATTTTGTAATTTAACTTAAAATTTTATCATTAAAACAATGTTTTAAATTAAATACTGTTAAACATCTAATCTGGACATAAACAAATGTTTGAAATTAAATAAATATTCGACCTCAAACATCTGTTTGAACATAAACAGATGTTTGAAATTAAATACTGTTAACATAAACAGAGATATAATATCTACAGTTTGGACATATAAATACTGTTAACAAAAACAAAGATAGAATATCTACTCTTGATGATGAACCACTTTTGTTGTTGGGCAGTGGTTCATCTTTGAGTTTGTATAGGTTTGTCTCGAGAGATAAAGTATAGAGAACCACTGCTACACTAAACACTGTTACATAAGAAAAACTGATACATAAATACTAAAGTTGAATCCGCTGTAGAAGCTGTTATAACTACACCATAAGTGCTAGTCTTTAACAGGATTTTGCCTTCAACAGTGCATAGCCCTCATGAGACAATAAGCCCATCAGTCTTTTTATGGAGCAGGAGTTAATTATAACAGTCCTTAGCATGATCAGCTGTTATAACCACACCATGGGGGGTGTTTGGCTCAGCTTATTTGTGACTTATAATAAGTCCTTTTCACTGTTCAATAAGCTAGAATTTCTTGCTTATTGACTTATTGCCTCACATACACACATTTCCCAAACACTTCAATAAGTCCTTTCACCCCTTTTCACTGTTCAATAAGTCAATAAGTTGAAATAGAAGCTATGCCAAACACCCACCATAACCCTTTGAGAGGTTGACCATTAAACAAATCCTTGACACTATTAATCCTCTGTTGACTTACCAAACAGATCTTCAGACACAATTCAACATTAACATAATCTAAATATTACTGAAACCATAAATAATAAGTAAAAATAAAACACAACAAAGATTCATAATATTAAATTTATTCATTTATTCAGGACCTTAAAACTAAAAGTCCAATAATTACATGACATACTGAACAATATTAAAGTTCAAATCTAAGAATAACAGCAAGAATTAATAAACTTTAGTTTCCACTACATCGATTGCTGAACGTCTTGATGTATGTCCTTCAGCATCGCCATAAACTGCACGTCTCTATCACCACACTCCATATTACTGACAACACAAATAAGAATAAGAAACTAACCTAAAATGCAAACGTCTCTTTTTCATTTTTATTGCACATCTGAGTTTTCACGATATTGGACGAATCTATACTTTCTTTAAAAGAAGAAAATCTTCCTGGCGCAAGAAAATGTGACTTTGGATTTAACGGAAATAAAAAAAACAATGGCACATGTAACTTTAAAGTTGCATCTCTGCCATCAAAAAAGGTAACACATGCAACTTTTCACGATGTTGCAACAATGATACTGCAGCATCGATATTGAAAGGTTGATGTGGGATGCGAATTTACATTGAAACAACGATGTTGGAATAATGATACAGGAACGATAACATGTAAAAATTATCAACAAACATTCGAACAAAGAAGTGTAATGGGAAATTAGCTGCTAAATCATAAGAAAGATACATTTGAGAGAGAAAGATACGCTCACATATATGAGCGAGCGAGATTTGAATGTGAAACCAGATAATTGTATCTTATTTATAGGATAATAAAAATATATATGGTTTGAAATTTAAATTTCAAAATTACTGATATTAATTAGTAATTACTGATTTGATTTGAAAGCAATTGTGATGATGTTTTTTGGGAACTGATATGCAAAGTAGGAAAAAAAAAGAGAACGTCAATTTTAAATTACCTTTTACATATTTTTTATTTCAAAATTACTGATATTATCAATCATCTGATTCGAAAGCAATTGTCATGATGATTTTCTAATTTTTATTTTAACTTTAACTGAGAGATAATAACCGTCAGTTTGAAATTCATATTTTGCATATTTTAAAAGTCCAAAGCTCAAGAAATTACCATTAATTATTGATTAGATTTGCAACAAATAGTCAAAAAGTATTTTTTTTTATTTTTTAATTTAACATTAAATTTCATCACGAAAATAATGTTGGAGGAACTCTTATCACATTGCAATGTAACGATTAGGTAAAATGGTAATTTCATTTCAGTTGTCTGGACTCAAAACAAAACTTTGAACTTAAACAGATGATTGACAATAAACAGAAATTAGGCCATAAACAGATTTTTGGCCTTAAACAAAACTTCGAGCAAAAACAAATGTTTGCCCATAAACAACTGTTTGCAAAAAAAGACCAATTTCAAGAATACTATACCCAAACAATCAAAATGAGGAGCTTAATAATCATACAAGTATACTTTATTTTTATTTATTAGTATAAAATTGAAACAACTGTTCATTTTATATTACAGATCAAATCAATGAAGGGATTTCATAAATACTGTTACATATAAACACTGTTGAGAGAGAAAAATACACTCACATATATGAGAGAGCGAGATTTGAATGTGAAACCAGATAATTATATCTTATTTATAGGATAAAAATATATATGGTTTGAATTTTGAATTTCAAAATTACTGATATTATTAGTAATTACTGATTTGATTTGAAAGCAATTGTGATGATGTTTATTGGGAACTGATGTTTATTGGGAACTGAAAGGTAAGTAGTGTATATCTTTATATCCCTCCTTATTAAAGTAAATAAATATTAGTAATGATATGCAAAGTAGGAAAAAAAAAAAAAAAGAGAACGTCAATTCTAAATTACCATCTTGCATAATTTTAATTTCAAAATTTCAAAATTACTGATATTATCAGTGATCTGATTTGAAAGCAATTGTGATGATGACTTTTCTAATTTTTATTTTAACTTTAATTAAGAGATAATAACCGTCAGTTTGAAATTCATATTTTGCATATTTTAAAAGTCCATAGCTCAAGAAATTACCATTAATTAGTGATTTGATTTGCAACAAATACTCATCAAGTATTTTTTAATTTTTTAATTTAACATTAAATTTCACCAAGAAAACAATATTGGAGGAACTCTTATCTCATTGCAATGTAATGATTAGGTAAAATGGTAATTTCATTTTAATTCTAGTTTTTATTTGATAATTTCAATATATCACTAATTAACACCATCAAAGCATCAATTAGAAAAATGTGAGCAGTGGCTGTTTTTTAGGAATACCGTTGATGGTCAATATCAATGGATGTCAAGAATAAAAAAGTGACCAGTGGCTATTTTTCCCTATCAGTAGATACCGAACAGTTTTTTAAACGTCTGATATTTGGTAAGTCAGTGGTCAACACGAAGATTGAAGAAACAGAGGTTGTATTTCAGCAGTGGATAAGAATTAACAACAACTCTTTCAACCAACACAGCGGTTGTAACAGGCTTTTAAACACATGTTGGGGCTAAAACAGATGTTTCACCTTATATATCAGTGGTATGGACTTAAACAAAAGTTTGAACTTAAACAGATGATTGCCAATAAACAGAAATTTGGCCATAAACAGATTTTTGGCCTTAAACAAATCTTCGAGCATAAACAAATGTTTGCACATAAACATCGGTTTGCAAAAAAAGACCAATTTCAAGAATACTATACCCAAACAATCAAAATCACGAGTTTAATAATCATCCAAGTACTTTAATTTTATTTATTAATATAAAAATGAAACAACTGTTCAATTTATATTAGAGATCAAATCAATGAAGGGATTTGATAAATACTGTTACATATAAACACTGTTGGGATATACAATGTTACATATAAACACTGTTGTGACTAAATTGTTACATATAAAACACTGAGGTGATAACATTTATCAACCAAACAGACTATAATAAAACTCTAATGTGAAAAACACTGTTACATATAAACACTGTTAACATAAACAAAGGTCTGAGCATAAACAGATGATTGCTCATAAACAGAAGTTTGGCCATAAACAGATGTTTGACCATAAACAGATATTTGCCCATAAACATCTGTTTGCAAAAAAGGGCCAATTTAAGGACAAACATCTGTTTAACCATAAACAGATGTTTGATTTAAGGCCAAACATCTGTTTATGGCCAAACATCTGTTTAAGGACAAACATCTGTTTAAGTCCAAATATCTGATACAGAAGGCGAAACATCTGTTTAAGGAAAAACATATGTTTAAAGTAAAACATCGGTTTATGGCTAAACATTTGTTTAAGCCGAAACAACTGTTTAAGTCCAAACCTCTGATATAAAAGGGCAAACATCTGTTAAAGGGCAAACATCTGTTTAACACTTAACAGATGTTTAACTTAAAAACAGTGTTCAACCTAACATGGGTTTCCATTATCTATTGACCAAAACGCAAACACATGTTAAAACCACTGTTTATTATTGTACTTTACAAAATTACACACAATTTAAAATATAAAAACAACACCAATAAATTTAGGAACCTAACATGAAAAATTTAATGCTTTTAGCTTAAAATTTAGTGCTTTTAGCTTTAAACTCCATCAAAGTATATCTTCGACAATCGCCATGAACTCCGTGGAAGGAAAGACCATTACTTTAGCAGGAAGTACTGCAGCTTCTACTGGAAACAACAGTAGAACAATCATCATCATCATCATCATCATCATCATCTGCAGCAGATCATTCACAATCATCATTTAGTCACAACTCATATAACAAAACTTCAGTAAAAATCAAAAACAAAAACACATACCATTATCAAGGGAAACCACAACTCTCCCATCAAAGAAGGTAGCACATGCAACCTTTAATGATGTTGCAACAATTATACTGCAACATCGATATTGAAAGATTGATGTGTGATGGGAAGCTTCATTGAAACAACGATGTTGGAACAATGATACTGGAACGATTATTATATAAGGAGCAGTGGTTAGTTATAACAGTCCTTAGCATGATCAGCTGTTATAACCATCAGTCTTTATAATTGTATTACATCCTGTTGAAAAATAGAATTGATAAATTTAGGGAAAGTGAGGTTGAAAGATGATAACCCAACGGTGGAGCATCTCATTCTATAGGTTCGATAAATTAAGGGTATTCTCATATAATGGTTCATGGTTGCTTCCAAAGAATCCGCACTTTGGACATCTGTTGTTCTTCAAACATCTATTATCTAAGAAGTTTGAAGTTTGAAGACAACAGATGTCCAAAGTGCCACTTCATTGGATCAATCGAGGAAGAATTATATGAGAATACCCTTAATTTATCAAACCTGTAGAATGAAATGCTCCACTGTTGGGTTGTTATCTTTTAACCTCACTTTCCCTAAATTTATCAATTCTATTTTTCAACAGGATGTAATACAATTATTACCTTAATTAAGATATCTTCAACTGCAAACAACAATAGCAAACAACATCAAACAATAATAGCAAACAACATCAGACAATAATAGCAAACAACATCAAACAATAATAGCAAACACCTGATGTTGAATCCACTGTAGATGCTGAACCACTGCTGTTACAAACAGATAATACCTCGAGAACTGGAAATGAAACCCTAATTTCAGAAAGAATAATGGCTGAACATACTCAAACATCAATAATCAACAGATGTTATACTCATATCATCACCATTAAGAAAAAACGCTAATTTCTAAACATATTCAAACATACCAGCTTATGGCAGAAATCTATCCGCAGCTAAGCGGATTTCAACTTTGATGACAATCGATGACAACAACCCTGGAACCATATGATTAGATTACGAGTAGAAATTAGGATTAGTGTAAATAAGAGGAAATCATGAAAGTATTTCAACTAAAAAAAGAAGAACAAACCTTTTGATGAAGTAATCGATGAACAAAAGAAGATTTTATGGTGGCGTCTGGAAGAAGATTAAGGTTTGGATGGAAAGAATTATCTCAATAATTTGCAGGGTTTGTGAAATTTGAATTTGAATCGCCTGAATATAGAGAGAGAAGGAACCCAAGGCGTTTGTAAACAAAGATAAGAAGTGAGAAGATAGATTATATAAGGAAAAACGGATGGCACTGTTGGGCGGGAAAAGAGAACTGATGATGCCCTAATTAAGTGACACGTGACCCAAATAACTTTCATTTATTATATATAATAGATTACTTGTTTTCACTTACCTAATCCATATATTTTTGCAGTTCACTAATAGTGACATGCACAATTTTAAATAATGAAAAAAAAAAAAACATATATAGTGTGCGATGTGATCTTTTGATGCAGCTAAAGATATTTTGTAAGGTGTAAAGTATTAATTAAAAGATATAATACACAGCTTTAGCTTTTGGTATTTTTAAAACTTTTTTTCTTATAGTGTGTTAGTTGATTTTTTTTCAAGGGAAAATATCAAATAGGAAGTTTATTTTGGCTAGGAAGTCTAGGAAACAATAGGATTAGGACATGTGGCAACATTTAAAATAAAGAGGAAGGGTATTTTAGTCAATCCAACCCTTTCTTCTTCTTTTTCAAAACCCAGTACCATCAAAACCCACCATTTTTCAAAACCCATCATCTTCATCCATTTCTTCACTTTCTATCTCAATAATCACTACATTATAGTGCGATTTTCGTCACCAATCAATGATTCAAACACCCGATCAACGTGTTCTTCAGCTTTTTTTTGAGAAAACCCAGTTTAATTTCATACAAAATCTCGTGTTTTTTCTGGGTGATTTAGAAGATAATCACTCGATCCGAGCACTGATAAGTGTTTCAATCATTCAAAATTCGTCAATTGTTGAAGAAATCACTTCAATCCATGTAAGAAATTCTTTAATTTCATTTTTACGATCTGGGTTTTTGATATAGTCATTGCGTTTTACGATCTTGGGGGGGGGGGGGGTCCGGGGGCGGCAGCCCCTGGTAGCGGGGTCCCAGGGGCGGCAGCCCCTGGCGGGGTCCAAGGGGCAGAGCCTCTGGCTGGGGTTGAGCTGCAATAAAAATGCATCAGAAAATTTTTTTTTTCGATTAAATTGCTGTAATAAAAATGCATCAGAAAAATTAATTTTCTGTAAATTGGCTCATTTCGAAGACAGTAATTCGTAGACAATTCAGACAGTTCACAGACAGTTTTATGTGTCCATTGCGTTTTAGAAATAAGAGAGTTTTATGTGTTTTTTGGCTATTGCATTTTAGAAAAAAAAAAACACATTTTTAAGTGTTTTTAGTCATTGCGTTTTAGGTACTACACTTTTTTTGAGTTTTTAGGCTATTGCGTTTTAGAAATAACACATTTCTTTGTGTTTTCTGGCTATTGCGTTTTACAAATAAGACATTTCTTTGTGTTTTTGGTGCATTGCGTTTTAGAAAAATGTCATTTTTTAGGTTTTTTTTTCATTGCGTTTTACGTAACTGGGGTTTTTTTTAAACAGTTGGAACCTGTTGACAGTTTCTCATGCTCTTGGAAGATTTATTGCGTTTTATGTAATAGAGCAGGCTACATATATATTGTATTATAAGCTTTAACATAAAACAATCAATTGCAGTAATGGACTTAATTCAAGAAGATATTCTGCAGCAATTCACAAATTCTATTAACTTTTCCCATTGGTCAACTCTTTCCTTGTTATACATTATCACAAATCCAAAAACGCAATACATATAATAATAAAATAATAATACCATTCATCCATCCAATAACACAGTACATATAATAATAATAATAAAAATAATAGTCATCTAAAAAAGATAAAACGCAATACAAAATTATGTCATACATTCTCACTGTAGTATCAAATATGAACATACTAATAAAGATAATTCTTTTTTAGAGTGACTTTTACCAACAGTAGCATAAAGGAAACCAACCAGTTGTCTTCTTGATCGAACAATAATAGCTTCACGAACTGTTATCGCAGCTAGGAGTTGAATGTTTGAGGTTACAATAGAGATGCAGAAAATTGCAGCCTCTCTCCAGAAAACGCAATACATGTTGAAAGAAGGTGGGATACTTTTTTATGCATTGCGTTTTAGGTAACTACATTTTTTTTGAGTTTTTAGGCTATTGCGTTTTAGAAATAACACATTTCTTTGTGTTTTCTGGCTATTGCGTTTTACAAACAAGACATTTCTTTGTGTTTTTTGTGCATTGCGTTTTAGAAAAAATGTCATTTTTTAGGTTTTTTTCATTGCGTTTTACGTAACTGGGGGTTTTTCTATTGCGTTTTACGCAACTGGGTTTTAATTTTTTTTAAAAATATAGCAATAGTATACTCGTTTTAAAGATAAAAAACGCTCGTTTTTTTGGTGCAATTTTTATAAAAAAATAATGTTGTATGAAAGAGTTATTAACGTTTAAAAAATGGGGGGGAATTGGAGGAGAGAGAAACTATTGCCTTGGATTGACTAGAATGCCCCTAAACAAACTCACGCGCCTCTTTTATTCCTTTTAATTTCCAGAATTTAATCTTAGCCCTTGATTAACTTAATAGATGGTCAAGATCACTTCCTAGCCTTCCTAGCCAAATAATCTTCCTATTATATCTCCACCCTTTTTTTCAAATCAATCTTTATGACTTTTCTAATATTACATATATCATGTCCCCCCCCCCCCCCCCCCCCCCACCCCACAAATGGTACGATACATTATACTTGTTTCTTAGAAAGCAAAATACTTAAATACCAATTTTTTTCCCTTTTCTTCAATTCCTATGTTTGAGTGTCCGACTCATTATCTTTCGACACTGTTACAAAATAAACTATCAGACACAAATGTAACAAACTAACTAACAATATTATGTTACATACCAATTAGTTTCCTTTTAATTAGTTTTGTGGAAAACATATAATAAATTTTTTATTATTGTTTTTTTATCACTTACGTGATATTGTAACATATATGATTGTGTAACACATATGTAAGAAAATTTTTTTTGTAACAGATATGATAGGGTAATATATATGATAACCAGGGGCGGACTTACCCCTAGCCCAAGGTGGGCGGGCGCACCCCCGGGAAAAAAATTTAATGCTATTTTTCGTTGAAAATCCCGTCCGCACCCCTTGGAATTTTTCGTTCACACACCTTAGGTAAAAAATGTTATCGATTTATATTATAATTTTTTTTAGTAAACTCTAATTAAAAAAACTACCTAAATTATATAAACTTATACTACCCAACTTAACCCAAATACCCAATACCTTAACCCACTATTTCATTAAACATAATTAGCCCACTAATTACTAGCTCATTAACCAAACTCAACCTAAGTTCAAACTATAATAATTAAAATAAGCCCAATAGTCACTTAGAATTCCTCCCGCCCTCCCTCTCCTGGGTCGTCTCCTGCCAGCGATCATCGAACACAACAGCAACCACAACAGCACGTCATCAGCAGCCGCGAACCACCACCGTCCGACACCAAAGGGTAACAAAATTCTTAAATAGGTTTGAAATTTCATGTGTTTTGACGTTGTTTATGGTTGTTTAGATGATTTTTAGGGTGATTACACACGATTTCTAGGGTTGAAAATTAAAATTGAAACATTATGTTATGGAGCGATGAACTTATGGATCAATTTGTTTGTGATAGGAACCATGAGTAGGGACGTTATGGTGCGATTTCTTTTGTTTTACATGACCCGACACAACCCGATACGAACCGAATTTTTTTACTTATATACCTAGGGGTCTAAAATTTTCAAAAATGTTCTACACCCCCATGGAAAAATTCCTGGGTCCGCCACTGATGATAACATATCATTATTATTAGACCTTTATACCCTTTTTCATTATAACTTTGTTAAAAAAATCAAATTTAGTATAGCTAGAAAAGTAAAATATGGAGAGGGTCAACATTATGGACTAAAAGAACTTGTACATTTTTTTTCAATGGCACATTCTTTATGTAATATTCTCTTTTTGCAGTAACCCTTCTTTATATGGCTTGAAGGTAACTAGCAACAACTTTTTATAAATTTTATTCTAAAATTAGTTTTTTTTATTCATTTATGGATGTAATCAATAACACTTTTACTATTTTTATGGTACATTTATTAGAGTGATATAATATAAACTAATGAAAAAACACAAATTAAGGGTGCTATATTTTGAGCGTTTGTGGTTAGTTTTTTTTATGTATATTTTAATTTTTTACATGGCAACCTAGATGTACCCTATTCTTCCAACCTGTTTTTTATATGGCCAACAACAGCTTTTCTATTTTTTTTTCTTAGGCCATGGGGTATGGGGTGGGGGTTTGGGCGTGGGTTGGGGGAAAACGCCCAAGCCACCATCCCGGGTGAGCTTGGGTTTGGGCGTGACCCTTGGGGCTTGGCTTTCAAGCCGGGCGTGGGGCGGGGGAGCAAGCTGACATGGCGGGTTGTGAATGGCCCTTTCAAACTAGCCGTTGGCTAGCCGTTGGGGTCTACATTTTAAATTTTTTTTTTCTTTATAAATACTTACCACATTTACACAATATCAAACACATAAAACACAATATCAACCACATAAAACACAAATATTGTCATGAGTTCTTCATCATCTGACGATGGTGCGGAAATAATTCTACAAACGATCGCGGCGGTGGTGAAAGCTATCGTGGAAGACGAAGACGGTGAGGAAGAGACTCAACAACCTAAACGGAGGAGAAGGTACATCGCTCGTGAACGGCACACCGCTAACGATTTGTTGGTAAGCGATTACTTCTCAGCGGAACCTAAATATGATGAAAAAATGTTTAGGCGTCGTTTTCGTATGAGTAGAAACTTATTTTTAAGGATATCTAGAGATCTTGAGGAGAAATATGTTTATTTCCAACAAAAACCTGATGTAACAGGGCAATTAGGATTTAGTACGTGGCAAAAGGTCACAGCCGCACTTAGGCAGTTAGCGTACGGCAATAGTTCGGACATTATGGATGACTATATAAAAATGTCTGCACGTGTAGCTAGAGAAACTCTTCACAACTTTTGTTCGTGTATTCTAGAACTTTATAGGAAAAGATATTTGAGAAAACCATCCTTCAGTGACATGCAACAAATATTGGAACATCACGAAGATTATCATGGGCTACCCGGGATGCTAGGTAGTTTAGATTGTATGAAATGGTCTTGGGAACTTTGTCCTACCGAATGGCAAGGCGCTCACACTAGTGGATTTCACGGGGTGCCAGCCATCATGCTTGAAGCGGTTGCGTCCCAAGATCTTTGGATATGGCATGCGTTCTTCGGTATGCCAGGTTCACATAATGATATTACCATCATACACCACTCGCCTCTTTTCAATGATCGGGTAAATGGTATAGGACCTAAAGGAACTTTCTTTGTAAACGGGATTGAGTATGTGTATGGGTACTACCTAGTTGATGGGATTTACCCAGAGTGGGGGGCTTTTGTAAAATCGTTCACAAAACACGGTACGACAGATCCAAAGAGATTAAAGTTTATCAGGGTCCAGATGGCTGCACGTAGAGACGTCGAGCGTGCATTCGGTGTTTTGAAGATAAAGTGGCGAATATTGGCAATGCCTTGTCGACTATGGGACAAGGATCAAATTGGAAACGTGATGTACGCATGTATCATTCTTCACAACATGATTTTGGAGGATGAAGGTAGAGCGGTCGTTACCTATTACGATGACGAGGACCCCCAACCAGGTAACGTAACAGACGAAGATAAAGCGGCAAATGAATTTTTATTAAAGTCATGGGATATACATCACAACATTCGAGCTGATTTGGTGGAACATGTTTCAACGATTCCTGGGTTCGAAACCGACGAAGACGACGAAGAATGATAGGTTTTTATTTTAATAATTATGTTGTATGTTTAATAATTATTTTGATAATTATTTTGTATGTTTTTATTTTGATAATTATTTTGGTTATAAATATATATATAAAAAAATAAAATAAAAAGCTGATGTGGCTTGGCCACGCCAGCCAAGCCACGCCGACCATACCACCTTCAAAAGTGGGTTGATGCCTTGACTTTTGAAAGTACACGTGTCAACCAATGCCCAACCCAAGCCCCACCATACCCCATGGTCTTAAATCAGATTTTTCATTCAATGTAGATTAGATGTAACCATCAACAACTTTACTATCTACACCCCCCTATTACTTTCTACACCCCCCTCCTCTCACATACTTACAGGTGGGGCCTGTGTGGGACCGACAGTTTTCCTCTCACAAGGGGGGATGGGGTGTAATCAGGAGATGGGGGTGCGAATAGAATGAGCCTAAAAAAAGTGTCTCATAACAAAGGTTACAAGGTGTCCCATAATAATAACAATAAACAAATGTTGCATTTTGTTCAGAATTTGTTTCGAATTCGAAAGATTCGAAATTCGATTTGATTATCAATAATTCGTTTCGATTATAACAATTCGAATTCGAATTCGATTCAATTCGAGTCAAATAAATCGAATACGAATCGAATACGAATTTATAATTTCAAATTCGATTCGATTCGAAATTCGAATAAAAATTATACATTTTATTTATTATTTTTATATATAATACATATATAAATTTTATTGGGCTATACTATAAATTATTTTCAAAATTTATTCCAAGTATTAAAATTACCTATTACCAAACTCGCTACATGACCCATAACTAAAACCTAAGTAGCAAATCTATCAATAGATTTCTAACCATAAAAATATGAACTTGTAGTGGTTATTCCCGAATTCTCGTTTTGAATGTTAGACTTATGATACTTTATTTGGAAATTTTTAATGTGATATCGTGCTTTATGGTTGTTTTAAAATGTATGTTTCACTTTAATAACTTTTTGTATGTTTTAAAAGAAACTTAATCAAATCGAATTTATTCGAATTCGAATTTTTAATCGAATACGAATCGAATACGAATTGGGTTTTTTATTCGAATACGAATTCGAATCGAATTGGGTAGGTTTTAATCGAATACGAATCGAATTCGAATTCAAGGAAAAATTAAAATTATTCGAATAATTCGATTCGAGTAATTCGAAAATTCGATATTCGATTCGACGAACACCCCTAGATGTAACCATCAACAACTTTACTATTTTGTTTTTTGTTACAATTTTTTATCCGACATAATAAAAAAAGTGTCTCATAACAAAGGTTACAAGGTGTCCCATAATAATAACAATAAACAAATGTTGCATTTTTATTATCGTTGCAACAAAGAGGGGAAGTAAACACAATTCATCTGTTACAAACTTTTTCTTCAAAGTAGATGAAAAATACATGGGGCATTCTAAAGTTTGACCTACACCCCATACCTACATACTTTGTTGTACACTACACTATTTGCAAAGGGGTCACCATCTGTTGTTTATCTTCACTATTTTTTTTTTTTTGGAGCCGCAGCTATTTTATATAAAGCATAAAATAGAACAAGGGGCCAGCAAGAAACTAGAGGACCCGAAAACAAAAAAACAGAAAATTACAAGATGAAATCACGGATATTGAAATCTCTCCATCTCTCCCACTTGATATCGCTGAACCGCGTTCTATTTTTAAGCCAAACGAAGGATTCCTCTTTTATCTCTTCCACGACCTTAGAGACAATAAAAGCCGTTCCGAGCCTTCCAAATTTTCCATACAGCTGCAGCAAAAACCATCTCCAAAACTTGTTTCCAGATTGACGAGCCTTTCATGTTATGAAGTCCTTCCAGCAAGTCTTGGAAAGACGAGGCATGCGTGTTGACCGGTGTCTTCGTCCAAACGCTTATATGCCACCAAATTGATCTCACAAAAACACAAGAGGCCGCGATGTGATCTGCAGTCTCCTCACCATACCCGCAGAGCTTACATGATAAATCGGTAATCGGGATTCCCCGTGAGGCCAAGGCTGCCTTAGAAGCAATACAACCTAAAGACAGTTTCCAAACAAAGTAACCCACCTTATGAGGGACCCATTTGTTCCATTTTACTTTGCCCAGCTCCACTTTCTCCCCAATTCTCTCAGCCACTTCCCCTCTGAATTGAGCAACTGAAAAAGTGTTGTTTTTTTCGTCGAGCCCCAACAATTCGGGGTTATCAATCCCAGCTTTGCAAAGGTCTTTTGCCACAAAAACAATATCTTTCCAAGCCCCAGTTAAACCGTTTTTTAGAGGGACCTGGTCCACCTCCCCGTGATCCCCATGGATGGCCGTTACGACTCGAGCCCAAAATTGATTCGGATCACTTACAAACCTCCATCTCCATTTCATTAGTAAAGCCCAATTCAAACTTCTCATCTCTCCCAACCCCAAGCCACCAAATCTTCTAGGAGCTTGAATTTTGTTCCAGGCAACCCACCTCATTTTGCACTTCGACCCCGTTTTTCCCCACACAAAGTCCCTCCTTAATCCTTCTAAAGTCTTTAAAACCTTCACCGGCGCCTTAAAAATCGAAACATGTAACATGTTACAATATGTAAGAATCCAACATTGTAAAGCATTATATGCATAGTTCTTGTGTACATAAAAAGAAACAATACAAATAAATGTTTTTCAAAACAACTTCTAACCTTATTTTGTTTACATTTTTTTTATCTTAAAATCTGAAGTTTATATATTATTTGAAATTATATGGAAAATACCAAATAACATTTTTTCATACAAAACATAATTTGTAACAAACTTGAAAAACCACATAAATAATGTTACTATTATTCTACACCAAAAAATAAGAATATTCACTTGATATAACAACAGGCATCCTTCTATTTTTTGTGAAACCAACTTCTATCCCTTTTTAAGTTATATTTTCTTCTAAATGTGAACCTTTTTTTATACATTTCTTTTGAAATTATACGGCCTAACAAGTATATTTTGTATCAAACAAAACATTTTTTTTGTAAAAAACTTTAAATTCACACACAAAAAAAAAAAAAAAACAAATAACGTCGTGAATACGTCAACATAAAAAATAATATGAAATACAACTACGATACGACACGATACGGTACAAGGATGAGACGATATCATACGACACCTCACGATAAAATATTAAAATGTTAAAAATGTGATACGATACGCCACGATACGTTATAATATGATACGTAACAAAAAAATAAAGATTTTAACTTCATTAAAACAAAAATAAACAAGAATAAACACCAATAGCCAAACCCAAAACACCAAAAACCAAATACAACACACCAAAAAATCAAACCTCAAAAAATCAGGGCCTTAATACGCATCGTATAGGCCTATACGATGCGTATAGGCCAGCCGTCAGACAGCCTCTGCATCTGCCAGTCTGCCATGTCTTAACTTTATCCAATACGGATCGTATAACGGATCGTATAGGCCTATACGATACGTATTGAACTGTCAAAGTATGCGAATAGAAGAGCCAATATGCCAAAAGAATCCACATAAATATCACACTATAGAAACAGTGTTTCTACACATTTACCCATTGACTTGTAAATATATTACATCATGTGTTATTCTTTCTTTCTCATCATTACACTTCACCTGCCACATTACTAAATTTCGCCAACTCAATTAGTTGCCGACGTTGACCATTTGGTATGAAACAGACACTACTACAAAATGGAGTATTAGACGGTGTTGAAGTTTTATTTTAGACGGGGTTAAAGCAATAACACCGTCTTAAAATCAGTATCCATATGACCATTGTGCTGTTTTAATTAAAATATTCAAGAAAATTCAAAAAAACCCCGTCTAATGCTTAAACACCGTCTTATACTATTTTATGCAACCTTTAGACGGTGTTGTCTTCAACACCGTCTTGTAAATGTCATACACCACTAAAAAAGTTATCAAAATCTTTTGGCGGGCTAACACTTCCTCATTCCCTCCCAAATCACAAACCAATGGCTCCCCCAAACCCTAGATTGACGTCGACGTTAGTCACCGCCCCACCTCGCCAGACCACCTTCAACACCGTCACACGACCTTCTGAAACACCGGACCACAGGTAATTTCCTCTTCCACTTTAGTCTTGAAACAAAATTGTGTGTTGGGGATGAATTGGGTGTTTCAGAACAGTAAGCTTAGGTGTGAATTGTGTGTTGAGAATGAATTTGGTGTTGGGGATAAATTTTTGAGCAAACTTTTATGTATGAAATGGGTATATCAGTTTGGGGGCAGGGCATGATAAGGGGGATGTCAAGATTATGAGAGGGTAGGGTTGAAATGGTGGCCTGATTGGGTTTGGGTTTGACTTTGGTTAGTTATTTACCAGTAGAGGAAGTAGAGTTCAATCTTTAACTGGAGAAAATGGTGGCAGTGTAGGTTTATCATCTGTACTTGAAGCTGATGTGAAGTCAATAGTAAAATTGGCGAAGGGAACTGCTGAGAAGTAAGTTGTTTTGTTTGAATTACTTTTATTTTTATGTAAGTTCTTTAATATTAATTTGAAACCTAGATTCATCGCATCAATCTAGGGCTAGCAATTGGGTACCTGTTAAGACACGATTAGACCTGTTTGACTGAAAAATACACTCTTTGACTTTTTTAATTTTTAAAATAATTAAAATTACAATGTTAGGATCTATCATTTATTCATCTTTGTACATAAAACATAAAACTGTTTTATAAACATGAGGTAGAAAGTAGTTAAACGAGTCGTAATCATGTTTGAAACTTATGTCGTGCGCGCCGTCAGAAACCTGTTAAACCTATTAAGACACGATTTGCCAGCCTTACATCAATCAAATCCGCCTCATATAACAACCTGTTCATCGATTCATCAAGAGTTCCTGTTCATCAATTCATCTAAACCATAACAGAAATCTAAACCGCCTTAACTCATGGATCTGTATTTCCGGTAATAGTAATACAATTCTGGTATGTTTTCCTCTAACATGATTATTGTTTTCTAATGTGTTTTTTGGATTATTAATTGGTTGAATCTCTAACACAATTAGGTCGAGGCAGGTAATTTCAATCGAATACGAACACGATCCGAATCGTTCTGCAATCAGGTAATTTTAACCAAATCTCTGTGTATACATTTACATCCATTTTTGTTTTCTAGGTTACCACTCTCTTTATATACAATTATATTTGTTCAAATCATGTTGATACATCTTGTTTGAATCTTCTACTGTTTGTTTATCAATTTACTTGCTGTTAGGGCTTTTTGTTGATGTTGAATTGAAGATATTTGTTCTTATACGTTTGTATTGTTTTTGTTAGCAGTGCATCAAGTTGAAGGTAGCGATGTTTGGTGCTTTACGGTGAATAGTCATTAATGGAAGCTCTTCTGCTTCGGTAAGCCATACTTTTCTCAATCGCTGATTTACGTTGTGTTTTTGTCTATATTGCATTTTCATTTGAAAAAGATTAAGTTTAGATTGTTAATTGTGTTACTTTTGACCTAAATTTTATCTTGTTTGTTATTATGTGTTCAAAAATTCAGTTTGTATGGTAACTGTTTGTTATCTAACATCATTAGAGTCTGTTTGGTGGTTATAGGATTATCTAACATCATTTAGTTCTAATTTCACACTGTTTTGGATCCTTGAAAATCTTTGGATGCTATGTATTGTTTTGCATTTTCATGTCGTGAAGAAAAAGAAAAAGACGAGCCGAAAACTCCATCATAATCGATATTGGTTACTTCTTTATCTACAGGAAGATCATGGACATGATTGAACTCTCAATCTGTGTCTAAAGTTAGCACCGAGCCAACCCGAAAATTGGCGAATTCATCAGAGTTAGCTTATGAATCCTCTCAAATTGAACTTTATCGGTACAGAGAGAAGATTTATGATCTGTTATAAAAAAGAGTTTATTGCTATTGCTAGAATACCATCTTTGGATTTCATTTGATACTTTGATTTGTTAGTTATATATGAATTTCTGTTTGCATTTGTATTTTTTCAGTTCTAGGTCAATTCTAAGACTTTTTGTATTCTTTTTACCTTTTTAATTTTTTAAATAAGGTTGTGAATTTATCATTTGGGTATGTATGCAAAACGCAAAGTGTTGTTAACCTTGTAATGTTCAATGGATATTATTTTCTTATATATATTTTCATATGTTGAGCAGTTGCAACACATGTTCTAGAACGAAGTGTTTCCTATGCTACAACGATCCGATAAAGGTAAGAAAGCTTTGTTTTTCCCTTTAAGAAGTTTCTGGTTATTTAAACTAACAGAGCATCTTTTAATAATGTAGCTTCTTGAAACAAGGAAGGGGCCTTGCGGTTGCGGGGAGTGGGCCGATTGCTTTTCACTGTATTGTCGTTCTTTTGGCTGTGATACTTGTTTGGTAAGGCACTTAAAGTCTTCACTTTCTCTGAATTCAAGTTGGCCACCAATGGCGAGGGTGGGTTCGGGGTGTCTACTTGGGCTCCTTCGAGTCCCCTCAAGGCCAGACTAAAATGGTTTATATGGCTGTCAAGCAGCTCGGTAGACCGGATTCACTGGCAAGCCGAGCTCCAGCCCACCCCGACTCAGCTAGTTTATAACCCTAGGGATGAGCAAATGGTACCCAGTACCGGTACCGAATTTTTCAAACCTAATTTTTTTCGGTACCGACTTTTGACGTTTTTGGTATCGATACCCGCTTTTGAAGATTTTCGGTATCCGTACCGCTTTGGCACCGGTTGGTACCAAGCTCATCTCTACCTAACATATTACAAGAAACATGGAGTTTGCAAGAAATATATTTGTGTAATACCAAATACACCCGCTTTCAAATTTATGACGTTTATACCCTTTTTGTAAATGTAGAACCAAATCCTCACATTGGACATCTAGCTTTGGCAGATGCTTTCATTGTCACAGCCGATTCAATCAGCATGTTGAGTGAAGCCTACAGCACTGGGTACACAATAAATGGAACATAAACAAATATTAAGCTACATTCTCTTTCATAAATGTAACGCCATATTTTTTATGCATGTTTACACTACGGTCTTTCATTTTGGATACATATATTACACAATATCTTAACACTAAAACTCTTTTAAATGTTTACTAACCTGTCTCCTAAATACAGCAAAGCCGTTTCACATGCCAAGCCAATGCAAGAAATTGAAAGAGCTTTGTGTTGGGAATTCGGATATGACGTACAATTATTACATTTTATATGTTAGGTAGTTTTATGACGTGTTTGTGAATTGTGACTTAAAACGAACCCGTATTGTGACGTTTGTGACGTTTATGCTTATTAGTATATGTTTATTTAATTTTTGTGTGTCGTGAACCGGAAATTGGCAAGTTTGTATTGAAAAAAACAAGAAAAAAACGTTTTTTAAGCATCAGCGACGACAGGGAAATAGTGACGATTGCGACGACAGGATAACAGCGACGATTTATATCATAATATCAAAAGACGGTGTTCATCAAGTATATCAAATTGAACACCAAAAGACGGTGTTCATCAAGTTTAAGTAATAAGACGGTGTTGAAAACACCGTCTTAAAATCCATATCACCACGTCTAAAGCTCTGTTTTGTAGTAGTGAGACATAAAAATTGTAACGTTTTCTAACTAAAATATTAATTAGATTCTTGAACTAGTTCATCTGAAACCTTTTAGTGATAATGTATACTTCTAACAAAGAATCGATTAAAGAATAGGATAAAGCATTATTACATTTAACGTCTAATGTTACGCCCCGTTTGCGGTGTGTGCATATAATGTATATATGTGTAGGCTTTCAGTGGCCAAAAGTGAAATTGTACTAATTTTAACATTATTTTACTAATTCGTGAAAATAACGTTAAAGCAGCATCCGGTTAATCATGCATCATGTGGTGGCGTTGATAGCAGAAAGACAAGGGGTACATGCACTAATCAGCCTTAGCCTTTGTCCTGATTGTTGCTTAGTGTTATGTGTCCAAGGCTTGATGCAAAACTACCATCGAGCTGGGGCCATCTACATCTTATCTTCCTCAGGCCCTACCTTAGCTTTGCTATCGATGAGATTTACTTAGTATCATGATCATTATATACATTAAAAATTCAGTGGCTAAAGTATATACGTGTCATTATCTAGTTGAGGGTGATCGAGATTCGAGAAACCCTTGTAAAAACATGTTCACTTCTACCATATAATTTACATATAGCACTTGCATGAAACAACATTGATAGCCTAAAATTACTAGACATGGTACTTTGTAACATGTGAGATGTATGGTGACTAAGGATTGCTATCACCTTTTACCATCTTCTTGCTAATTCCTTTAACTGCGTTGACTTTTATGATGGGACCTATGTTGTTTATGACTCGTTCGGCCTGCAAAGACTTTGAGCCAACAAACGAAGTTATAAACAACACAAGTACACTCTTAAAGCATTGATATATAAACTATTTGCTTCCCGTATTTATGATGTTAATCTCAACGTCACTGAAAGAGTCAAGTCCAAAGTCATGAACACCAAAATCTTGACAATCTAATAGCCATGTAGTGCAATCATGATCATCCCATGAGACAAAGCTATTAGCACACCTGTTGAAGCTTGTCCCAATGTTTGGTAACTCCCCCATCGTTGTGTCAATGAGTGGAGCTTCATTTTCACCTAAGAGGTAGCTTAATAACTTCTCATCTTCACTAAGGCCATCCAAGAAAGTTTCTATTTTATGTTCTTGAAAGTTTTCAGAAGGTTTGGAGCTTGAGTTCTCCTCAGAACTTTCGAGGGTATAGACAGTTCTAGTCCTAGACGGCAATGAAGGGTTGAATTCTTCAGTTTGTGGTAATAGCTTTACCGCTGAAGAAGACGATGTCTTTTCTACTTCAGTTTCCTTTTGAAGTGGTTTATGAGTGACGGGATCAATTCCCATTTTCAGAAGCTTCTTCTTAATATGAGTGTTCCAGTGATTCTTAATCTCATTGTCTGTTCTTCCAGGCATCCTTGCTGCTATTTTTGACCATCTAACACATAAAATAGTGATGTAATGAATTAATAAAGGTCTTTTGCTTAAAGCTATGTTCAAAATAAGGCTATTGATATGAGTTAAACAACTTAATCACCATTAATCATCTTAAGCTGATTACATTTAAAGTACAATAATTTGTAATGTTTAACTCATTAATATATTATGACGTTTAAAGTAGGAAAGATTATTTAAGGCTCAAACTATCCAGACACCTTATCTGCCTATTTAGACACCATCTGCCTATTTAGACACCCTTTGCCTCGTATAGGCCTATACGAGGCGTATAGGGTTACATCAAAATCAGTGTCTGACTCATGTCACTTCTGGTTTGACTGCTTCAATACGCCTCGTATAGGTCTCATATGTGACCCTTTGCCCCTTATATGCCTCGTATAGGCCTATACTGGGCGTCTTGAATGTTTTTTTTTTTTTTTTTTTTTTTTAACAAACATTTTATACAATATTAATCGTTTTAGCAAACTTTTATACAAAAACAAGTTTTTTTTAATTTTAAATAATTAATATTAGGACCTCTCGTTGGTTTTTTTAGTTGAAAAATTGATGTTTTGGTAGGGTAATTTGATTGTTTTTTGAGGGTGATATTTTTTGAGTAAAAAAATGGGTGTTTTGGTGGGGTAATTTGAGTTGCTTTTTAAGAAAAGTTTTATTTTTTTATAAAAATAGTTTACCGTTTTCAAGATCGGCCTTTAAAAATATTTGATCCTAGAAATATTACATTGTTTTTAACATATAGTGTAGTATAGGTCTCGTATAGGTCCCTTATTGATATTAATATGAGTTTTTTATAATTAATATTAGTGTTATTATAATTAATATGAGTGTTATTATAATTGATATGAGTTTTTTATAATTAATATTAGTGTTATTGATACTAAAATGAGTTTTTTATAATTAATATTAGTGTTATTGATACTAAAATGAGTTTTTTATAATTAATATTAGTGTTATTATAATTAATATGAGTTATTATAATTAATATTAGTGTTATTATAATTAATATGAGTTTTTTATAATTAATATTAGTGTTATTATAATTAATATGAGTTTTTTATAGTTAAAATTAGTGTTATTATAATTAATATGACTTTTTTATAATTAATATTAGTGTTATTGGTATTTAAAAAGAGAAAACAAAAAAAATAAAAATAGACGCCTAGTATAGGGCTATACTGGGCGTCTATGTGGACCAAAAGACCATTATACCCTTGAATTAGGCCTATACTGGGGGCAAAACAGGGGTAAAATGGTCTTTTGGACCCCTCGTATACGCCGAGTATAGCCCTATACTGGGCGTCAATTTTTATTTTTTTTGTTTTCTCTTTTTAAATATTAAAAAGAGAAAACAAAAAATAAAATAAAAATAGACGCCTGGTATAGGGCTATACTAGGCGTATACGAGAGGTCCAAAAGACCATTTCACCCCTGTTTTGCCCCCAGTATAGGCCTAATTCAAGGGTATAATGGTCTTTTGGACCCCTCGTATACGCCCAGTATAGCCTTATACTGGGCGTCTATTTTTATTTTTTTTTGTTTTCTCTTTTTAATATTTGAAAAGAGAAAACAAAAAAAAAAAAGTTGACGCCTAGTATAGGGCTATACTAGGCGTATACGAGGGGTCCAAACGACCATTTTACCCCTGTTTTGCCCCCAGTATAGGCCTAATTCAAGGGTATATAGGTCTCATATGTGACCCTTTGCCCCTTATATGCCTCGTATAGGCCTATACTAGGCGTCTTGAAGGGTTTTTATTTTATTTTTATTTTTTTAACAAACATTTTATACAATATTAATCGTTTTAGCAAACTTTTATACAAAAACAAGTTTTTTTATTTTAAATAATTAATATTAGGACCCCTCGTTGGTTTTTTTTTTAGTTGAAAAATAGATGTTTTGGTAGGGTAATTTGATTGTTTTTTGAGGGTGATGTTTTTTGAGTAAAAAAATGGGTGTTTTGGTGGGGTAATTTGAGTTGTTTTTTAAGAAAAGTTTTATTTTTTTATAAATTTTTTTTACCGTTTTCAAGATGGGCCTTTAAAAATATTCGATCCTAGAAATATTACATTGTTTTTAACATATGGTGTAGTATTGCTAAAACGATTAATATTGTATAAAATGTTTGTTAAAAAAAACCCTTATATACGCCTAGTATAGGCCTATACTAGGCATATAAGAGAGGCAAAAAAGACCAATTTACCCCAGTATAGGCCTAAATCAGGGGCTAAATGGTCTTTTTTCGCCTAGACGCCCAGTATAGGTCTATACGAGGCGTATACGAGGCAAATAAGACAAAATATGACATAATCAGAGATTCTCTTGGAAATTGAAAAAAGGTAATACGCCTCGTATAGGTCTATACGAGGCGTCTTGAAGGGTGTCCAAATAGGCAATAAGGTGTGTAAATATGTAGACCCTTATTTAATCTCTTATATTTTTTTAGAATAGTTTCTAATCAGGGTTGGTCCAACTATTTTAGAAGTCCTTGACGAAAACAAAATTTTAGGCTCATTTTCCACATGCCATTGTAATAAACCTATTACTTGATCTATGATCACAACTTTCTTCATTCGTTTCATTTATATCACGTCCCTTTTTGCTATTCGTTTAACGCTTCTAGTTTACCTTTTTTTCCTTTTTGAGCCACCCGTTTCATACTTTCTATTTTACAATGAACTTAATCAAATTATTACTCTTCTTTAACTTGTATACAAATGGATAATACTGAACTAGCATCTGAAACGTCTCCCCTACCGGTGCAATCTTTTTCCGATCTGGTATAACATCCCGTGCTTGCTTGACCGATTTCGCATCTTTCGAGCATAACGAGCCTTGTTAGCCGGATTGGATCTGATTGTTCTTGGTCTTCTTTTCTTGCGGTGCCTCCCCTTCTTATTTCGGCTCTTGATTGCTTAGTAGGTCTGTCATCGCTCGCGGCTATCTGGATAGTTCAGCTAGAGCGATACGGATCCTATTAACCTTTTAAAGTCCCGTGTTTAAGTGGGCTGGCTTGGGTTCGGTGATGGCGGAAGTGCGTGGAAATATTACGAAGTTTTTTTGTCTCCAACCTCCCTTTAGGTTGTACACCATGGGAACTGTCGCAATTCTTGGGGGTATTTGGTGAGATTGCCGGGACGTACATTGCGAGGAAGGTGGATAAACAAGGGAATAGATTTGGCTTTGTTAGTTTTAAGAACATAAGGGAGAAGGCTAAACTCGAAAGGAATTTGGCGAATGTAAAGATGGGAGGTAACAAACTTGTTATTAACATTGCAAGGTATGCTGCAGAGAATGCCCAATACCTTGCTACAAAGAATCCAACAAAGCCAAAATCTGATGTCGCCGAGACTGGAAATCGGGGCCATGGTCAGACACAACAGGTAGGTCAGATGCCAAGACAGTCATGGAGGAACACTCTTTCGTATAAGGACTCAGTGTTATCGGGCTTGGGTGGCTCTGGTATTCAAAGACAACAGGTTGTTCCAGGAAAGGTTATTAATATTGCCAATGAAGTCTCTGCTTTCGGAGACCTTGTCGGCAAGGCGGTGATAGGTAGAGCGACTAACTTGGACGTTATGGTTTCACTTAGAAGACTTTTGAATAATTCAGGGATGATGTTTCATTCTGTTCATTACATTGGTGGTTTAACTGTCCTTCTGAATTTCGATAATATTAAGATGGCTGGAGACTTTGCTTGTAACCATGGTGTGTGGAAAGACTGGTTCGGACAATTGGACGTATGGCAGGGTCAATCTTTGCCTTACGATAAGATAGCTTGGCTTAAGGTTACCGGAGTTCCGATCAACCTGGCCACCGAGGAGGTTTTCAGACAAATTGGAGAGTTGTTCGGGAAGGTGGTTCACGTTGCCGGCCTGGGATCGGATGACGAGGACTTATTGATGAATCGTATAGGGGTGTTGGTAGGGGATGGCTGTCGTATTTCAGATGATGTGAACCTGGTATGGAAGGATAAATGTTTCAAAGCTTGGATTCAAGAAGACACGGACGACTGGATACCGGATTGCATTAGGGTGGAGGAGGAGGAGGATGACGGAGAGTCAGAGAGTTCGATGTCCGATGATGTCTACTCAGATTCGGTGCCGGATATCGATGAGCCTCATAAGGAAATTCAAGAGTCTCCAATGTCGGTGCATGCTTCCATGCAGGATGAAATCGTGGGCGGCGGGGATGGTTCCAAAAAAAGATGTAATCATTCCCCTGGGAACTTGGAATATGTTGTTTCCTTCAATGCTCAAGTGGACCCAAGGAACAACTCAGCGGCTGATGTGGACACAAATAACGTATTTAGATTCAGATTTGGGCTTTCTAATGTTAATAGGCCCAATAATATGAGAAGGGCCCGCTCTCATAGTAAGTCTAAAGCCCAGTCTGGGTCTGGTAATTCGTTTGTAGGAGAGAGGCCCATGAAGAGGACTAGAACTTAAATGGAAGGTTTTAATGAGGACAGAGGACATACGAGTAAAGGTAGTACAGTGGAGAAACAATTGGATGAGGGCTTTGAGAAAAATTTTCTTAGATTTGAATAATACGGCTCCACAAGAGAATTCTGCCACGTTCAGAAGGAATGGATCGGTTATGGAGGAGACTCCATCAGATGACAGGATGGTCGGTAATGGCTGAGTTGAGGGGGATGAAGGGGGGTGGTCGTCTGGAAATCGAGAAGGAAGTTTCTGACACGGTTGTTATCGGTTCGAAGATTGGAGTCGACGTCACGGGACACGAGGAGCTTATCAAGAACTCGATCTTGGCTACAGGTTTTAGTGGAGGTAAATCATGAATTTGATGTCTTTGAATATTAGGGGAATTGGGGGTCCCAATAAGTCTAATTGGGTGAAAGGTTTGGTTCGCGAACATGGTATTGGTTTTTTATCTATTCAGGAATCTAAGGCTGCCGGCGTGTCTCGAGCCGAGTTGAGGAATTTTTGGAATAATAATAATTTTTGTATGGATTTTGTGGATTCTGTTGGTCAGTCCGGGGGCTGATTTGTATTTGGGATGATAAAATTTTTCGTCAAACAGGGGGTTCGAAAAATAGACACTTCTTGCATATTAAAGGGTCTCTTCTTGGTTGTGACCAGTCTGTTAACTTTCTTAATGTTTATGCCCCGAAAGGGGTCGTGGGTAAGAAGAATCTGTGGGATGAGTTAAAGGTTAATTTAAGCAAATGACGGCTTCTGGGTTATTTCGGGCGATTTTAACGCAGTCAGTTTCGGAGAAGAAAGGAGAAATTGCGGGTTTAAATAAACCTGTGCTAATAATTTCAATGAGTTCATTTTTGATTGCGGTTTGATAGAGTATAGTATGAAAGGAAGGCTGTTCACGTATTGTAAAGGAAACAAGCTTAGTAAGCTTGACATGTTTTTAGTTAATTCGGAGTTCTTTAATGCTTGGCCTTCGGCGTGTTGTCGGGTTCTTCTGAGACTTTGGTCTGATCATCATCCCATTATTCTGGTTTGTCAATCAAAAAATATTGGGCCTCGTCCGTTTCGTATTTTCAATTCATGGTTTGGGAAAAAGGGCTTTGAAGAGACTGTTACTAAGGCTGTAAACGATTTTTCCGATTGTGACGGGCCTCCTGACGTGAATCTCATTAGGAAGCTGAGTTTTATTCGGGATCGCTTGAAGGAATGGAGGAAGACTTCGATTAGAAAGGAGGGGGAGGAAGTGGAGGCCGCTAAAGAAGAGATCGAAATTTTTTAGGCTGCTCTCGAATCTAGGGACCTTTCTGAGGAAGAGGAGTGGATTCTTTCTGAAAATAAAAACATCATTAGGAGTGCGGAAGAAGCTAAAGTGATGGACCTTAGGCAAAGGTCTCGTATTAGATGGGCTAAGGAAGGTGATGAAAACTCTAAATTCTTCCACGCCATGATCAATAATCGGAAAGCTAGTAACACTATTCGTGGTCTTGATGTGAATGGAGTTTGGGTCTATAAACCTTCCCTGGTTAAGAAAGAGGTGTTCGATTTTTTCAGTGACAGGTTCTAGGGTTAGTGATAGTCGTCCTCGATTGGTCAGTTCTAATTTTAGACAGATCTCTTCGTCTGGGGCTGCTAATCTTGAGAAACGGTTTTCTAAGGAAGAGATAAAGGCTGCGGTTTTCGGCTGTGGTGTTGATCAGGCCCCCGGTCCTGATGGTTTTAACTTCAGATTTTTTAAGCTCTTCTGGGATCTCTTTGAGGAGGATTTCCCAAAGATTCTGGATTATTATTTTGACTTTGGTAAGTTAAGTGTGGGGTGTGGTTCGGCATTTATAGCTCTTATTCCTAAATCTAGGGATCCGATTAGCTTATCAGATTATCGACCGATCAGTCTGGTAGGGGTTATCAACAAAGTGGTGTCGAAAGTCCTTGCCAATAGATTTAAACCGGTGCTCGGTGAGGCGATTTCTAATTCTTAATCCACTTTTCTTAAAGGAAGGTTTATCCTCGAGGGCCTCTTATCATTAATGAGTTGCTTGCATGGTCTAGAAAAAGCAAGAAACAATTTTTTTTTGTCTTAAGATTGACTTTGAGAAAGCTTACGATAATGTTAATTGGGGCTTCGTCTCTGATATTCTTCATCAGATGGGATTTGGTTCGAAGTGGTGCAGTTGGATTTCTGGTATTTTGGCTTCGGCTAGGGCGTCAGTGTTGGTGAACGGGTCGCCAACATTCGAGTTCGGGTGTAGTAAAGGCATGAGACAGGGGGATCCATTGTCCCCTTTTCTTTTCGTTGTCGTCATGGAGGCTCTTTCTTGTTTATTTAATAGGGCTTGTGAGGTCAACGAATTTAAAGGTATCAAGCTACCCGAAGATGATCTTTGTGTCTCTCACCTTTTCTATGCGGACGATGCAATGATTTTGGGGGAATGAGATAGAGAGAATATAGTGACTGTCATCAGAATTCTGCAGTGTTTTCATGCTTGCTCAGGTCTTAAGATCAACCTCAGTAAGTCTAGCATTTTTGTCTTCGGTGTTAGTAGCAATGACGTTGAGGTTATGGCGAATTGGATTGGTTGTAAAGCTGAGTCGGCTCCTTTTAAATATCTTGGATTGACGGTTGGTGCTAATATGAATTGCATCAATAATTGGCGGCCGGTCTATGATACCTTTGAAAAGAGGCTCTCTCTGTGGAAGGCTTCGTTGTTGTCTATAGGTGGGAGAGTCACGTTAATTCGTTCGGTTCTTGAAAGTTTACCTACCTATTTTATGTCGTTATACAAAGCGCCTTTAAAGTCATTAAAGATCTGGAAAGTATTATAAAAAGATTCTTGTGGGGTGGTTCGAGTGAAGTGAGGAAGACTCATTGGGTGGCGTGGGATAGGGTGTCGATTCCTAAGAAAGATGGTGGTTTGGGGCTTAGTAAACTAGGGGATGTCAATGTGGCTTTACTTAGCAAATGGGGATGGAGGTTTAAGTGTGAGGCAGACAATTTATGGGTCAAGATTATTAAAGCTATTCATTCGGGATCGTTGTGGTGGTCTTTTCTGCCGTGCAATAGGGTGGTTAGAGGAGCGTGGTTAAACATATGCAACGTTTTGAATAAACCGTTTATCGACAAACCGATTCGATGCTTCTTTAGAGGTGAGGTCTCTTCCGGTTCGGAGATTTTTTTCTGGTTGGATCCTTGGTTAGATGAGCTTCCCTTAAAAGAATCCTTTCCTAATCTGTTTCGGTTGGAGATTGTTAAAAATTGTATGGTTAAAGATCGACTGGAGGATGGCCGATCTTGGCTTTGGAGGCATGACCCTGATTCGGCTGCTGAGTTAGCTTTCTGGAGGATGGCAGAACTGGCTGGTCTTTCGGGTAAACTTTCTGGAGTTTCTCTTGGAATCGGTAGGGATAAATGGAAATGGTTGGCCGATTATACGGGTTCTTTTTCTGTGCACTCGGTCAAAAGGTTACTGGTTCGCGGTAGGCTCGACCCGTCGTTTTTTTGTGCTCGATTGGTGTAAGTGGGTCCCTGTGAAATGTAATATTTTTGTTTGGAGATTGGAGCTAAATCGTATTCCTACCTTGGATGCTTTAGTTTCGAGAGGCATTTTGGCTGAAGTTGGGGTTTGTCCTCTTTGCGGATTTGAAGACGAAACAACAGAGCACCTTTTCATCTCATGCCAATTTGCTTCTGTTGTTTGGCAGAAGGTGAGTAGATGGTGCCACATCCCGCTTATTTTCGCCTTTTCGGTCAAAGATCTTTTAGAGATTCATAAGTTTTGTAGATTGGGGGCTCAAGAAAGAAGGTTCTGCAAGGTATAATCATCACAACTTGTTGGTGTCTTTGGTTGGCTAGAAACAAGAAGGTTTTTTCAGGTTCCTGGGTTAGTGTTGATGTGTTTAGTGAAGTTAGATCCTTGGGTTTCTTTTGGTTTAAGCATAGGTCGGCGTTCCGTTCTATTGTGTGGAACGATTGGTGTAAATTTGTGATTATGTAGTTTTGTTTTGTTGTTTGGTCCGTCCCGGTCTTCGGGTTCGGTTGTTTCTTAATGAAAGTCTCTTTAAAAAAAAAACTTAATCAAATTAACACTTAATTACAATTACTAAACATGTGTTATCCAAATTACATATTAGCACCTAACCTTTAAACAAGTCTCACCTAAATCAACACAGTGACACAACTAAATAATTCTTTCTTTAATAGAACCTAACAAAAATTAACTAACATGAAACCAATTAATAACTACAATTCAGGAAAAAAAAACGAAGTTGTGATGGGGCACTACACTTAGTGAGGCCCTAGGTAAGAGCCTAGTATTTATAAACCACCTTCTAATCCTAAACTACTCATGCTAAATATTGATGTGTACCTTTAAAGAATTTGAACCCTGCGTCTAAATAGGATAGATGTGACACACCTTACTACAAGCATGTCGTTTTTCGACTAATCTCTCATAGTTCTAATACAAATAATGTATTTATTCAAAACCATTAAAAATATCTTCATACTCTAATATCCATAATATAGCATTTTATTACGAATAGAAAATAATAATGACTTTCTAGACTAATTATTTAATTTCAATGATAATTGATAACTTCTAAAAACTAAAGTTCCAGTTGTATCTATCTCTCTTCTCAGGCGCTATCCAACATAGAATATGAACTTTCATATACTAAAATTACTTTTTGGTCGATGCTTAAACATTGGAAGTTAGACTAATTCTATTTATTTTTTCATATAGCACTTACATCCGTCAAACTGATTATGTATTTAAAAATATACGAAACTTAGACAATGGATTATTTGTTTTGTTGCTTATTCAATTTTTTCCCTTCTATAATCGAAAACATAAAATCATTATTATGTGTCTAATATTTCTTCTTGAATCGTTGAGACTTGAGAAAAAGAAACCACATATTAAGCCCTAAAGGTAGGTGTAAAGATAAAACTTGTAGATGAAAGTATAACTTTAACATCTCTTATGGGCATGAAACTTTTTGGTATATAAAATTTATCCATAACCGTTCATGCATGCATTCATGTAAATATCTTTTTTATCGAATCTCTTTTATATACAAAAGATTGAAGCGAATTCAAGCTACAACATCCATGTGCTCAATTATATACAACAGATTTAAGCGAATTCAAGCTACAATATCCATGTGTTCAAAAATAATTATCATGTATCCTTCGTCTAAATTGCTCAGTAGTGTTATGTGCCTTATGTCCAAATTTTGATTCAAAACTACTATCGAGCCCATTATTAATCTTTAGGTGGTGTAAATTAGCGAGTGTTGGTCGCCATTTAAAAAAAATATCGGAGTGAAGGAGAAACCAAGTAAAGAATTAATTACCGGTTGCCTAGGTGAGCATGAAGATCGATAACGAGTTGTTCCTCGGATTCATTGAGTAGGCCACGCTTCAAGTCTGGTCGGAGGTAGTTGGTCCACCGGAGACAGCAACTCTTGCCACAACGGCGGAGTCCGGCAAGCTTAGGGACGGCACGCCAACAACATTGACCGTTCGATAGGATAAAACTGATGAGTTTTTTGTCTTCCTCCACTGTCCACGGCCCTTTCTTGACTCCTAACTTGTCACAACAAGGTTGTCTTCCCATCTTTGTACCTTAATCTACCCGCTGCCAACCTTTAAATATAGAGAGGGAGATTCCTCAAACACACTTGCCTAACGTTCCAACCACCAGTAAAATGTTATAAAGATGTGATCTTTAAGATGCTAATAGATGATCCCTCAAACACACTTGCCTAACTTGGGATATGCCACCACCAACCTTTAAATATAGAGAGGGAGATTCCATTGGGGTCCACACATGATCCATGAAAGCTACTGGTGAACTACAATCCGGTTCAAGCGGTAAAGTTGGAAGTGAAAACGAATGTTGATTGGTGACAAAACCCTAAAGAAAGCTAACTTTCATCTAACACTCTCTAATTTTTTAATGGGTTTAAGTCATCTCTATGTGCATCATATAAAATATTGCAATCATGTAGCATAGTGTGTTGGAAATTTTAGTGAAAATGAGTTTTTCACTAAATAATTTGGACATCAATAATATTTATATATGTGTTGTATAAATAATTATTTATGGGTTTGTGTACGAATTGTCTAAAATTGAGTTAAGATGAATGAGATATCGAAGCTTGAAGTCGTGTGTTTGAAACAAATACGATGAGAAAATTGGATAGAGATTTGTCAACTTGTCCCACATAGGTGGGATGACAAAACTTAAAGTGGTATATAAGGAGGAGCACTCCTTATCAATTGTTTCCTTAAAGACTATGGGCCCAATGTTTGAAACAAATAAATCGCACATGTGCACGCGGGACGTGGGCCCAATGTTGCACTTTTAAACTTCGCATACTGCCTTTTTATTTTTGTCCATGAGCGCGTGGTCAGATACATGGCGGGTGGCTGGTATGCCTAAGGCGCACCCTTGGGTGGCGCAGGCGGATGTCATGGCATAGCGCAAGCTCCTTAGGCATGCGGCTGAGACGGAAGTGCAGATGGCGCGTGGGCTAGGAAGGCACATGACCAGCTGGCGTCCTGGTATGCGTAGCGACTTCCAATTAGCCCGTGGCGCAAGAAGGTGTGTTTCCGCAGAAGCGTAGCACAGGTTCAGCTAAGGCGCGCCTGCATGCGCGCTCGACCGGTAAAACCAGTCTACTTACTATAGAGCTAATGTTAGACGGTTTCCACCAGTGCCATAATGTAGGATCGTTTTCAGACCCAAACGAGTCTATCAGAAGAGTTCTAATCAATTCAAGAGGCGGAAACTAATGAATTGACTTGGAAAACAACTTGATTCACTCTTAATTGTCTTGTTTTATTGATATAACACATTTTCAGATCAGTAGACACGTCGGCAGCACTTCGGTACCGGAATCATGAATGTTACAAATGATTTCGCATCTAGGGTATATATAGTGGAGCTAATTTCGCATGAACCTCCCAAGCGAAATTAGATTCAAGCGAAACTTAATTTCATGCGAAATTACTAAGTAATTTCGTACGAAATTACCCTATCATACATTTCATGCGAAATTATCTAAAAACCCTAATTTCTCGAACTACGTGCCCTGATCTAACATTCTTAATACAAGACTCGATACAAGATGAAGTCGACAGACGTATGCACCAACAGATTCCCCCTCGGATGTTGACGAGTCTTCAGTGTCGAGTCTTCACAATCTTCAATCTTTATCAGTCTTCGGGCTCTTTCAAAGATTATCTGACAGTATAAGCATCCATCAATCTTTATTTTTTCTTTCTCCACGCATCAAATTCCTGGCTCTATTCTCTTTTATCAACTTCTATCTATAGCATTCTTTCAGGATCAAAGACTGGCTCTAGCAACTTCAGACACTCTCTTTCTAACAGACTCCCCCTCAAGTTGTGCTGGGATCGTAGTCTGGCTCTAACTCTGCTCTTCTTTGCAATCTTCTCATGTTTCATTATAGCTGTAACCTGCACAAACTCTACCTCAAAGTAAATTTCACAAATTAAAGATTTGACAAATTTAAACTTTGTTTACCACTTGTAAAACAAACACCAAACATTATTTTCAAATTTCAAATAAAATGATTTAACATTTATAAACTCTAATGAACCACTTGTAGAAATATCATTCAAGTTCTTTTTCAAACATCTCCCAAACCACAATTGTTAATCATGTTTAGCACTTGGAATTTTGAAAATCAGTTTTTCAAGCACAGTTGTCGAAAATCTTTTTGCATTTTTTAAAAAATTATGCTAAAACACTCCGAAAATCTTTTTGGATTTTTGATCTTTAAAGAAATGCAATAAAGAAATATTTACATACAATATTTTTTGTGAGTTTGTGTAAGAGGATCATATAAGTTTTTGAGACAAATCACCAACACCGTTAAGCTTTAAACATTTTAAGTTCTAAACGATTCACTTAGATTGTCAGTATACTGATCCACTTAAATTTTCACACAAAGTTCAACTATTTCGAGATACGAGATTAATGTTTTAGAGACTTAAACTTATTCGCGTGTCCCACCTCAGAATATACTCCCGTATCCAGATCCAAATATTCAGTCTTACAGGTGAGTATACCTAGATGATATCTGTAAGGGTTTAAATGCGAGGGCCGTGAGAGCTCTGGCTATTGCTTCCGCAAAATCAGAGAGATGACGGCTTCGACTTTTGGTGGGTTCCCTTTAGATAATCTTTTCTTCAACAACACATGATTAGCATTTTGCAATGTTTCATCATTTTTATGCTGAGGGCGGTGCTATATTTCAAGCAAGCGAAAAGTATTATACGGGGACTAGGCCATTGCTTCCGCAAAATCAGAAGTCTCGGGATAATACTCCAGATATCACTAAGCATAAAGACCTAGTATCTCAGAAAGAGGGACCTTTCAAACAAGATTTCGGGGGTTACCCGTATATCCGAGAGATGTTCCCCACGAGATAAGTAAGTTTGAAATTTAGGTTAATATCTTGTCACAATTTACTAAATGTGCAAAAACCTACTGGCACATCATCAGTGAGACCGTTTATCACATTTGACTTTCCAATTCTTTAGCATGCTGTGATAGTCCACTGATGTACTATCATTTTCTCTTTTTCACACCATAACTCATTTTTGATTTTATCATGTTTTTGGATTTTTCAAATTTTCTAATGTTTTTGGATTTTCCGATAAATTTTCTTACTCCCCCTAAAATTCAAAAACATTTTAAAAATTTTAAAAACAAACTGTACAAGAAAAGTGACAACTGTTGTGAATTGCTTCAATTCGCCATTCACTCGGCATAAACAATCAGAACTCCCCCTGACCACAAACTATTTTCCCATTATGATTTCAAAACACTTAAGTTTGTTTTAATCAAAATGGTTTTTCCGAAAAATTAGTTTTGTTGAATTTACCACTTGTAGGAAAGGGGTTTACTTCATCACTTTGCTTCTCTTTTGAAAAATTGTAACATTTTTAGATTTAATCAATTACCACTTGAAGAAAATCAAGTACAACTTAATGTCCCTGATTAACCAATTGTAGGTGAAAACCCACATTTCGATCAATACCACTAGTAGGATGAAATTTCATTTACCAACCCATCAATCACATCTGTGAAATTTTTCAAGAAAGATGCCGATTCCTGTTCCACGATTACCAACTTGGGAGCTCCGGCAAGTCAGGTTTTTAAGTAGAAAATGCTGTCACCCAAGCCTGACTAGTCTTGGGTGATTGTGATTCAACATCACTCCATCCTCCATTTTATTTATAAAATTCTTTTGCACCCTTCACCTTACCATCAACCATCTTTCTGAAGATATGTTTGACTTTTCCATTGAAAGCCTTTTCAGCATCAAATTCTTCCTTACCAGCGAAGAATTGATCTGAAATCTCAAACCTACCTTTTGATTTCAGATTTTCTTTTGACAATATTGGAAAGTTTTCCTCGTTCATTTCTTGAACGTAATTCTCAATTCTTGACACAACCAATGACTCCTCTGATTTTATGGAATTAGATTCATTGTCAGAACTACTCTCAGAACTCTTAACAACCCATTTTTGTTTGTTAGCATCGACTCTTCTTTTGTAAAAACGTTTTGAAGTTTCACTTTCTTCAGATGTCGAGTTTTTTACCACATTTAATTTCTCAGTTGGTTGTTTCTTTTTCAAATCAAAGTTAGAAGAAACTCCCTGTTTATTGTTGGTTTGCTTTGTGCAATACCAAGAAATATGACCAGTTTCTTGACAGTTGAAACAAACTCTTCGGTCAACTCTTTTTCCAGAGGTCTTCAAAACATTCTTTTTCTTTTCTGCAAGAAACTCTTGATTTGAGTGTTTCCAGAATGATTTCTTCTGCTCTTCATCACAACCTGTACCTGCAACAAATTTAGTATTTGGTTTATAAGTTTTCTGATTTTTATAATTTTCTGGAGGAATAAAACCCAATCCCTTCTTTTTGAAATTACGATTATGGTTTGGTTTCTTTTGAAAACCATAACCAGAACCGTAACCCATTTTCTTGTTTATTCTTTGTTGAACTCTTGAAGTATACCTTTTAGGTTTTTCAGAAAGATTTAAATCTTTTATTTCAGAAATGTTAATTTCTGTTAGTTTGAAAACCTGTTTGATCTGTTCTGTTTTGACACTTTTTATTGGGAATTCCTCATCAGAATATAATTTGTCCGAATCATTCAAAGTATATGCCACTTTGATTGGTTCATCATTCAAATTAGATTTTGACAACATGAATTCTTTATTGTAAACCCTTTTGACTGGTGAACTCGGACTCTTTTTTGACGAACTCGAACTTTCAGACTTAGACTCCGACTTTGACTCTTCATCCATATCCAACACCTGATCGACCACTTTCTTTAACAATTCGGACTCATGATCAGTGTCAGACGCTGTGAATGTGACATCAATGTTATCTGGTAACTCATCAATGGTTTCAGACTTTAACTTGACGTTGACTGCCTTTTTTAACCTTTCCTCATTAGGTTTTCTGGGAGAATAACTTTCATAGATCGGGGGCTGACACTTGTTATACTTGACACTTTGTTTCTTACCAGTATCAGTATCTTCTTTCTTTTCATCTTTGAAGGCTTCAAGACCTGCAACAGTAGGATATACTCTGTCAATCAAATAATCACACGTTGTATAACTCAACAACAAACGTTTGATTCTTTCACTTTCTATCTTTTCCAGTTCCAAGTCTTGCTTTAGTTTCGCACAGTCTTCAATATACTCATTGATGACTTTCTGCTTTGTCATTAGTGTTGAGCTCATCTTTGTCATGGCAGCCTCAACTTCTGAATTTGTCTTTTTCAAACTATTCACCGTTTTGTTCAGCACGTCATATGATTCCTTCACATACTTCACATCAGACAATAAATCTTCTTTCATCTTCTCTAATTCAGCAATCTTCTTATCTTTCTCCTCACAAACTTTGCAAGATTCTAAACATTTCTGACAAGGTTTTTCAACTTCAATCACTTTTTCAACTATCTTTTCAACCTCAACTATTTTTTCGACAATTTTCTCCACTTCAACAATTTTCTCCACCACTTTCTCCACTACCTTTTCAGATGATGTGTTCAAATATTAACATATAAATTTCATCAAATGAGGCATAAAACTAACCCTTTTTTAGTACTAATGTTGGAAAAAGTGTGCTTTTGTCTTCCTTTTGTATTTTCAGGATTAAATGAGCTCAAATTAACAAAAGAAGCAAAAAGACATCAAAATCTAACATAAATACAAGAAAAGGAACAAGACGTGGCATGCCCGACCCCACGACAGCATCTTCCCAAGCAAAACAAGAGATCAGTAGCCTGAACACGCCCCGTGCTCAGCCAGCACGGGGGCGTGCCCAAGTGTCAGCAGAAAAGACAAAGTGGTAGAAGCTTCTATTGCCCACCACGGGGCCGTGCTCAGCGGACACGGGGCCGTGGTCAACTATAAGATTCGCACAATCCAGCAAATCTGCATAGTACAAAGATTCTTCTGCACCACGGGGTCGTGCTCAGCGGACACGGGGGCGTGGTCAACTAATAAGACAAAGCTGCATTTAATGAAGAAAGAGAAGGATGTGGACACGGGGCCGTGCCCGAGCTTCTGTTCAGCCTATAAATAGAAGTGCTTGGCTCAAGCTCAAACCATCCCTTGGCACACCACCTCTCTCACACTTCACCCACCACCCACCACCACCATAACACCATCATCCACCACCATCATCCATTGTCCATCGTAGAGTGTGTGAGTCGTCTCGGGATCCAAGATTGATCGTAAGAGTTCTTGACAATCAAGGCCATATTTGCCTAAGTCTCTTACATCACTTGGTGAAGACAAAGTGTCTAGTGTAATACTTTTTATTTCTAATCTTTTGCACTTTTTATTTGGTTTTGTATTAATGACTTTAATAACTAGTTGCTTATGTTGAAGGTGATATTTCCTTATTGTTTGTCCGTGGTGTCTTGGCATTATTTTACTGTCTATATAAAATAAAAGATTTTCACCATTCATATCTCCACGGTCTATATGGAGGTATGTTGGCTACCTGGTCGGGGGTTAAGGGAACGGTTTGGTAAAGGTCTTGCCATTGTTCAGCGTTTAGAGGTCCTGCAATGGACCTGGGTCAAATTTAGTAGGACCTCCTTCAATACTTCACGGTATTGGATGGCGGGGGTCCAAACTCTTTGATCCCCTCATAAGTTAACTACTATTAATACTATAACCCGGCTATTTAGGACTGTATCCCTGCTGACTCAGACTACTTAGCCGAGGGTAACGTCACCTCCAAAAGAGGGGCCTACCATAATACTGCATTAATAACTTAATTCATTATCTTCCAATAATCCACCCTTTTAGGATTGTATCCTTGCTGACTCAAACTACTGGGGTGAGGGTAACGTCACCTTCAAAAGAGGGGCCTACTACAATAACTAAGATAATCTCTTAATTATGTGCAAAAGTGCGGAAATAATCAAAGGTTACACTAGATACGAGTCGGAACCAAGTGATTCATCTTGTCTATCTGTTTTTCTTTTATTTTTATTTTTCAGCATTTTAGTTAGTTTTTATTTTTCTTAGTTTAAAACATTTTTCTAAACTTTTTATTTTGATTAGACGTTGAGGATAAACCGGTACTAAAAGCTCTTGTGTCCTTGGACGACCTCGGTATCTTACCAACACTGTACTACGCTCACGATGGGTGCACTTGCCCATATGTGTGTTTAGTGTTAGTAAAATATCGTGTTTTATAAATTTAAAACTTCGCTAAAAATAAGTGTTAAAGGGGCTTAAAATATACACCTAATATATATAACACTTCACACGCATCATCAGACATCAGTTCTTCATCAAATTCCACTTTTACCTTTTCTTCAGCAATCTTTCTTGCTTCCAACTCTCTTTTCAATCTAGCAGCCTTCTTCTCATTTAGCATCTCGACCTTATCTGCAAAGAAAAAATTAAAACTATCAGGATCCAGACCTTTTCTAGCTTTATTGATATATTCTTCTTCATCATCGGTGTCTGCATCAACTCCCAATTCACTAAAAATTGGTATTCTTTTCGGCTTAGATTTGACAGATTCTTCTTCCAAGATTCGAGCAACAAAAGCTGAACTTAAATGTTTATTTTCTTGAACATATTTATCCCAGCTAAAACCCTCTGCAACTTTTTCATCATCTTGGTTAACAAGATAAGCTTTCTTATTTGCTTCAATGATCATTTTCTTATTTCCATCTTCAATGGCACGTGCATGTGCAGTTTGTGGATGTTGAACAAGTTGATGAAAAGTTGACTTTTGATAGTAATTGTTCTTTCCACTCTGATATTGTCTTCCGGTTTGTTCTTCATTTTTACATTCTCGTTTAAAATGTCCTTTTTCTCTGCACCGGAAACACGTAACTTTTGATTTATCAAATCCTAACGAAGATGTACCAACATCACGAAGATCATCTCTACCGGTGATTTGTGTAAATTTTTCTGCTCTTCTAACTGCACTAGCTAAACACCACTTTATGTCCATCAAATCAAGTTCTTCTGCATCAATTTGATCATAATCCTCTTTGGTGAGCATCGGATTACCAATTCTACTAGCAACCAAGCTTTCATACGATTCTAGCATAGTGGCAAGTGATGCCATGTGTTGCTTAGCTACTTCTAGAGAGAGATTGTGACCATTTTGAAAATTCAAAGTGACATTGCATTGCAAATTTGTTGAATTCTGTCCTTGATGACTCGGTGTTGTACAATTCGGATCAAAACTTGAAAATGATGACGAATAACCACCACTCTGAGTTGTAGTGCTAACATTTGAACCGGAAGAACCATCAGCACTAAAAGCAGTCTTTATCTTTGGACTTGGAGTGGTTTCAAATTTATTTCCTCTATAATACAGACTGACATCTTGTTGAGCATTTGGATTACTCATAATTGCAGTTTTCTGAACATCCAACTCATGCTCTTCAATCTTCTGAATAAACTTTGCCAAATTCATATTTTCAGACTTTCTCATGTGTTTCAGAATCAGCAATAGGTTCCCCACTTCTGCTGTGGTAGTGCATCGGCTAGCTTATCAACCCACTCATCATCATCTTTCTTTATTTCCAATCTTCCCATTTCTAAAACTAGATGACAATATCTATCGATGGTAGTTTTTTGTTGATTCTCCTTCGAAAGCTACAAACATATCAAATGATTTCTTTAATAAAGCCTTTTTGTTTTTATCATATCAGCGCTTCCCTTGAACTTTTGAATCAATGCAGTCCAGATAGACCTAGCAGTACCCTCATGTTGGAGCAAAACAAAAATATCTTCTTTAACTGCTTGTTGAAGAATACTGATCATCATTTTCTCACTCGTATATTTCAATTTTTCATCATCTGAATAGTCACTAAATGCCTTTTCAATCCCACGTTCATTTTTCGGTTTCTCATAATCTTTCTCTAATGAACACCGTGCGTCGAACTTATATGCTTGCACCCAATTTTCAAACAGATTTTGCCATCCTCTAAAATCTTCAATGTACATAAGTTTTGGTGGTTTTTGGTAAGTTCCCGTCTCATTCTCATTGTACAATGTTTCGGCAGCAGTAACTGGTGCAACTGGTGTAGCAAACACATTGTAGAATTCCTCTTCCATGATTCAGTAATCTGTATCACAAAGTCAACACGGTTCAAAGTCAACAAGGTTCACACGAAATATGAGTTCAAACAAAAACACTTGGTGCGAAATTACCAATCTCAAGCGAAATTAGAATTGGTGCGAAATAGCCTCTTTCAAACGAAATTAATTTTCACACGAAATATAGTTTAATGCGAAATAAGGTAATTTCGTGTGAATTAAGGTAATTTCAAACGAAATCACACTTTGAAGCGAAATTAGGGCTAATTTCATGTGAAATTATGTAATTTCGTGTGGAACTCTCAAACAAAATTACACTTTAATGCGAAATTATCCTTTTCGAGCGAAATTAGGTAATTTCGTGTGAAATCAAGCAAGTAATTCTGTATGAAATAGTGCTGGCGTCACTTAATCCGAATCCATTTTCAAGCGAAATTATCAATTTTACCAAGTTTTAGTTCGATTTTAGGTCCAATTCTCTCAAGGATTCATTAAAACACTGTTTCGCATGTAATGAGTAAAATTCAAGCCATTTTGACCGTGAAATTTTGTTAATTTTGAAAAGAAGGTGTAGAAGTCAGATTTTTGAAGAAAACAAGCTGATTTTGGTAAGAACTCTTCCTCCTAAGCTCTGATACCACTTGTAGGATCGTTTTCAGACCCAAACGAGTCTATCAGAAAAGTTCTAATCAATTCAAGAGGTGGAAACTAATGAATTGACTTGGAAAACAGCTTGATTCACTCTTAATTGTCTTGTTTTATTGATATAACACGTTTTCAGATCAGTAGACACGTCGGCAGCACTTCGGTACCGGAATCACGAATGTTACAAATGATTTCGCATCTAGGGTATATATAGTGGAGCTAATTTCGCATGAACCTCCCAAGAGAAATTAGATTCAAGTGAAACTTAATTTCGTGCAAAATTACTAAGTAATTTCATACGAAATTACCCTATCATACATTTCATGCGAAATTATCTAAAAACCCTAATTTCTCGAACTACGTGCCTTGATCTAACATTCTTAATACAAGACTTGATACAAGATGAAGTCGACAGACGTATGCACCAACACATAAGTTGAATGGCAGTTTTCCTTTTACTACCACTTAATATCCATTAATTTAGAGTTTAAACCTTTTTTATTACAAGATTAATTATCTTGTTTATGACAAACATTAAGAGTGTTGAATGAGTCTTGATGTATCTCATTATAAAATGAATATGGTTTATTCATTTGAAGAGATGAAAAAACATATACTCAAGAATAATCTCTACATTTCATGAAACTTTAGAGAAGAGCATTCTCTAAATTACTCACAACTTCATCCTTTTCACCAACATTTCTAAATACCATTATACCCAGTGTTATCTCGGGTGCGAGAGTCATCTCCGGTAGTACACATACTGTTCCGTTTGTTGTACCCTGGGAGACAGACCGTCTGAGAGGAGACGCAGAATCTGTTTTAAGGGCCCTGTGTCAAACATGGTCCTCAACCAAATCCATCATCGTTTTAGTGTGCTCTTTGTTGCAATCAAGGAGTATCGTTCAAGACTCCAGATGATGAGTACTCAAGTCTAAGATGCTATCAAATGTGCATGAAGGACCCAATAGAGATGCGGCTTGAATCAAGATTGGTATATAAAAATTTTGTTTTATATTCTTTTGTTTAGTTATTGTAACCGGTATTGTACTATGATATTTCCTAAAAGTAATGAGAGTCGTTATTATATATTTTGAAGTTATATTTTATAAAAAAGTGAACCTAGTTCCTACAATGTGCGTTGATGATTAACGTAGTAGTGGAGAGAGCTTTTGCCACTCATGAGCAGTTATAACTTTACGTGTCTTTATGTAACCTAAACAAACCCAAATAAAACATGTTAAGGCTCAAAAGTGTTAGTCACAAACACTTAGATGACTTGTTATATGTTAATATGTTTTTATGTAACCTAAAGTAACCCACTATGTCACACCCCAGATTTTGACACCTCGGGCGTGCAACCAATTAGTTGGTACCTGTTATGAAGTCGATGGACCTAAGCCAGCAGGCCCAATCAAGAAGCCTAGTCCAAGACGCCCATCAAGGTGAAGGAACCTTTGCTGTAACAACCCTTGCCAAAATTATTATTTCTTATTTTAATAACGCACATTAGGAAACCCTAATTGAGACCCCCAAGTGGTATGGCACGACCCATAAAATTTAAAAAGGCAAAACTAGGATCAGGGCCCCCTAAAACTCAAGGGGAGTATCCCCTAATTGATAATTATCCTCATAAAACGAAGATAAATCATGAAAATTCTTTCAATTTGACTCACTAGGGCTATACGTACAACAAGGACACCCTAGCCTATTTTGGTCTGCGGCGCGACACGCGGGCGGGTCCAATTTAGGCTATAAAGCCAGGGGCTTGGGACTGAGACTGTTTGATTGTTTCGACGTTAAAATTCATAACGTACATTCAAATATACGCTGTTTCATTCAAAAGTAGTTATAATCCCGAACCTCTGCTGCGACAACAGGGTAATAACTCGATCACTGCTACGATACAATGTCCGATCGATTAAAACTGATCCGATGAATGTTTAAGTGCTACCTGAATACGGGCTATACTTTGTCATTCGTCGTGAGTATTTCGAGCTCGTGAGTTATCGTAAATGTTGTATTAAGTTACTGACCTAGTTTCGTTTGCATTGTCATTTTAACTAGGTTACCAGGCTAAATTAGTAGGCGGACTCTGTCCAGTTAAAACTGCAATGTGAGTCATTCTCTTTTTACCAAATGGTTTCCAAAACCCTATTTGTGTTCAAAGTTATAATTACAGGGATTAAGTCTTTGTAATCTTCAATTACTGCCGGCATGTGGGGTTTTGTATACATTACTTGATAACCGTTACCGTTGAACAACGGGTTAGCCAATGGGTGATATGACCATAGTCACAGATACGGTCGAGTGACAAATACCAATTGGGGTAATTGGTTGATATGTAAACATTGTAATCGCTCTTAATATTGTAGATTATAACAATGTGTTTTTTGTACAAATTGAATGACTCGCCAGCATTTCCCCGCTGATAAAATCTTTTTAAACATGTTTTAGGTGATTTACTGTGAACAAGGAAAAGTGCCGCGTAGCACTACCAGCTTGAATGAAGTGGCTCAGTAAATAAATAAACATGTTTTAGCAATCAGGGGATTTCCCAGTGAAATTCCTTTATTGTAAATTACGGGGTTCATCCCGAAACTTGAAATAAAAGAAAGGGGTATTTTCAGTTAAATGATCCTGTTAAAATTTCCGCTGCCAAATTAACCACCAATACCACGGGTTTTCTGGGCCATGACATCCAAACCGGGAAACTGGGTCGGGGGCCGTGACAGAAAAAAGGTTGTATCAGAGCCACTGATTTAAGCCTAGATAAGTAATTGAAAAATATTAAATTTTTCAATTTGCGATTTTGTGATTATGTGAAAATTTAATTTACAATAAATAAAATTTTAACTTGAATTTTTGTGGGTTTCTTCATGTGTGCCCAACAGCATGAATGAACTGTCGGAAGCACTTCGAAACTTTACCATCCATACGACTGATATGGATATAACCGGAACCCAGGCCGGTTATCAAGCTGACACTGAGGAGCCAATAGTGTTCCAGGCCCAGCCTCAGGAGAAACCAAAACCCCAAAAGAGAAGAAGGTTGCTGGATTGGAAACGAGGAAGAAAGAAGAAACCCGCTGCCCAACGGGTAAAGAAAACGGAGGATCCAAAAGGAAAGGGGAAAGAGATAGGAGAGAGCTCTGGCCATGCCCAAGAAATGCCACCTTGGGAGGAACTTGATAGAAAAATTGCAAATTGTGACCTCATCGGACCTGCTGATGAAACCCTTTTCAATTTCCCCGCCCAGTCAGAACTTCCTATCAATTTGGAACCTGCTATTCCAGACCCTATTGTCAACCCTCAACCTGTTACAGGGCAACTGGAAGAATGGTGGACGAGTGACTGGCTTTTTCAGAATTTTATGAATAACCCAAATGTTTATTTTCCCCAGTTTGATCCTGAACTTGCACCTTTTCCACCCATGAACCCGGAGAACGTTGCCGAATTGCGCCGCTATGGCGAGGAACTGGTGGATGCGGGGAATCGGATTCGAGAAGTGGGGGAAAATATCACGTGGAAGTACGACGAGAGGGAGCGTCGTTTCTGAGAAAGCCAGTTAACCTTAAGTTAAAAAGTTTTGAATAATATTAATATGTGAAGAAATATATATATATATATATATATATATATAACAATAATAATATAATATAATATTGTATAATAATAACTAAAATAAAACCTTTGTAAAATAAATGATGTGTATTGATGCATAATATTATATATAAAAATATCAATGTCGCAATGTCGACGATGTTGGCTATATGTGTGACTTACTTGTGTTGTGATTGCCTTATTGTGTTTAATTGCTATTCATGTTGTGACAATAATTTGTATATATTGTTACTTATTCAGATGGAAAACGCAGTAAACCAACCAGCAAATGAAGTTAACCAATCTGAACCTAATAATGAAGACCATTTCCTCAATAGACAAGATATAGAAAATATCGTCGCTCAGGGAATAGCCAACGCTATCCCCGCAATCGTCGGTGCTGTTAAGAATCCCGTTGAACCGTCACAAGCCAACCATAGCAAACGTACCCGCGACGATAATTTCAGTAACAGTATCAACGGGGGCAACAACAACAACAACAACAATAATAATAATAATAATAATAATAATGTGGTTCAAGCCCCATTTCTTAAGAAAATGAAAGTAGCAACGATCGGTTGCACTTACAAAGAATTTCTTGCCTGTAAGCCGGTTGAATTTGCAGGCAATGAAGGGGCAACTGCCGCACTACGTTGATTGGAAAAGACCGAAGCAGTAATTAAAATAAGTAAATGCGCCGAGGAAGACAAGGTTATGTATGCATCCACCTTTTCAAGGAAGAGACGTTAGAATGGTGGAACACGGTTCTGCAAACAAAAGGAAGTGACGTGGCGTATGCCATGAGTCGGGAGGAATTCAAGGAATTGGTGGAAAGAAAGTTTTGCCTGTCACGACCCCGTCCCCACCCTGGGCGGGAGCCGCAAACAGTCAAGTGGTACCGGTGATTATTTTGAAAATATTGCAGCGGAAAATTGATCAGGACCGTGAGTTAGGAAAAATATCAGAGTTTAGAAAACACCGGATTTTATTTATTAAACATATGGGATAATACCCATGTTTTACAAAGGTAGCCTTAATAAGGGATAAACTCGAATATATGAAATCATGTTTTCTTAATTTAATTCAATTGATAAAATAAGCCACTTCTTTAAGCCTTTCGGTGCCGTATCATCACTCTTACTCCAATCTACTGTCCTTACCTGAAACGCGTTTTAAAAAGGTTTGGTCAGCAGGAAATACTGGTGAGTTCATTCATTTTTGTACAAAACGACACTTTTTTATAAATTACAGCATAAGAGCGATTACAATGGCTACTATCTTATTTTTATCTGGCACCGTGTCACACCCTGGTGACGATGGTCATACCACTATTGGGTCCTTTCACCCAAGTAGTGATGATTATCACTGTTAGGTTGGTGAACCTAACCGTGGGAGATTAGTAATGTGCACAATACCCCACTTGCCAGTGATTCAAGATAACCAAGACTTAATCCATGTAATTATAACTTTTTGAAAACAATTTAGGTATAGTAAAACCTTGTCGAGAAAAGAGAATGACTCACCTTGTTAGTATATAGTCTTTGATAAAACAAGCCTCCTGATTCTATGCCTTCTGATAACTAAGCATCTACTTTATAGTTTTGAATCTTCTGATGATTAGTTATCTTGTTTGATTGTAAGTGTAGAGTGTGGAGTTCTCTGGTTGTTAAACATATAGTTTAACAGAGTGGAATACATATTAGTGTAAAACCACATCAAACCTAACTATGGTCACGAGATCAGGACCATAACGAAATTCACAAAGTATAGTCTTATTTAGACAGCACTTTGGGATTCGTTTCAGAACGAAATTCACAAAGTATAGTCTTATTTAGACAGCACTTTGGCATTCATTTCAGAACGAAATTCACAAAGTATAGTCTTATTTAGACAGCACTTTGGCATTCGTTTCAGAACGAAATTCACAATGTATAGTCTTATTTAGACAGCACTTTGGCATTCGTCCGTTGGTCTCCGAATCGATCGGACAAAATATCGTATTGGTGATTATTGGTTAGAACACCAACGTATAGAGAGGAGAATAGAAGGAATGAGCAAAGAAAATGAATCCTAAGCTTCCTATTTATAGGTAAGAGGATAAGTTTTATCCCTATATTGAACTTCCCTAGATAAGCCTTCCCCAGATAAAGCCTTCCCCAGATAATATTTTCCTTAGATAATATCTACCCCATATATACCTATTTTCATGTATATCTATTTAGGTGCTTAATTTACCTAATTAATCTTGCTTAGCTTAATTAATCTCCTTAGCTTAATTAATCATGCTTTGCTTAATTAATCTTGCTTAACTTAATAAATCTTACTTAACTGATTAATTTATCTTACTTAACTTAATTAATCATACTAAACTGATTAATTAATCTTACTTAACTTTAATTAATCTTACTTAACTGATTAATTTTCCTTAATGGTTTAAATCAAGTAATTTACTTAGCCGATTAACGTGATTAGCTGATTAATTAACTTACTTAGCTTGCTTAACTGCTAAGTTTCCTTTCCTGTTAAGTTTCCTTAGCTATTAAGTTTCTTAATCACTAAGTTTTCTTAATTGCTAAGTGTTACATAACCATTTTACTTAACTATTAAGTTTGCTTAATTACTAAGTTTACTTAATTGCTAAGTATTCTAGTTTAGCAGCTTCCTAGTTATGAGTTCTAATTTCTAGATACAAGGGAACTCGTATTAGTGTATTAACTTAATTCAATTTTAACGATAATCACGAGATCGAAACCCTCACAACGAATGACAAAGTATAGCCAGATATTGGCAGCACTTAAACATCCATTGGATCGGTTTTAATCGATCGGATAAAGTATCGTACCAGTGATTAGAGTTATTACCCTAACACGGGCAGAGTTTCAGGATTTAGAAGTTCTGATGACAGTACAAGAGAACAAGAGAAAGAAAAGAATTGAACGATTTGAAATGAAACTCGAACTCCTTATTAATAGGGCTGGAAATGGGGCGCGTCGCGGCCCGCGAAGCACTTAAGCTTCTTCTACGCGGCCCGCGAGGGAGTCTAGGTTCACACGTGTAACGACGCGTGTCCCTCATCCTTATCCGGTTACCCTTGAGCTGTCGCGCCCCGCGTAAGCTTCGGTTAACTCTTACGCGGCCCGCGAGCGATCCATAAAATTGAATTTCTTGATTTTCACAAGGATTAGGGTTTTAGGGGTCCGGGTTTCTACTCACGGAGTGTTGTGGAACATTTTTGCAGGTCCTTACATCCTCCCCACCTTAATTAAAATCTCGTCCTCGAGATTTACTGGAACAAAGGATACTTCCGTCTTATTTTCGATTCCCAAGTACATTCTTGTCCATGCTTTAAGTCCTACTTCACCCTGACCAGAACTAATCTTGCATGTTTTTGGAATTCTCATGATTGACTGATACGGTCTTGCATTTACTTCTATATTTTGAGGAGGTATAACTAAAGATTTCTAAGTATTTCATGAAATGTATCATGTATACTTGCCATTTTAGCTGATAAGCTACTGGTCCACTTTGCTTAGTTACTTTAATGGTTTGACATTCCTCGGACTTAACTTTCCTTTCCAAATACAGAGAGACTTTTAGTGATATCCTTTCTCTGATTTAAATTTCAATGGTTTGCCGATCTCATGGCCTGATAGTTGCTTTTCTCATATGTATGTCTAACAAACTAGATGATACTATCATCCATAAAGTGTTTTAAACGGTTAACACTAATACTTGTAGACCAATTATTGGAGAATCTTATGAGTGATAAATGATAGTTCTATTTTTCGCATATGCACTTAGCATGTCTTTCTATGTTTGTAGTGTTCCTTTATACTGCTCAAAATAGGTCGGGTTAAAGTCTTCCTAAAAATGAGAAGTGAAATGACTATCTTGATTTAATACAATAGATAACGGGATTCTATGTAATGAGACCATTGGATCCCTACACAACTTAACTAAGCGTTTTATGCTAAAGGTTTCCTTCATTGGTAGGGATTGAGCAGACTTGGTTTAATCGATCCACAATCTCCCTGATTGTGTCGTTACATTTTCTTATGTTGGGTAATTTGGTAACAATATCTATTTGTTATCAATCCCCTTTCCATGCCGACCCTTCTAATCATTGAAGTCAACCTAAAGGTTTCTAACGTTCAGCTCTAACTTGCTAACAGATTAAATACTTAGAGACATAACTTGCTATTTATCAGTAATTCCTATAAACTCTTGATACCTCATATCACTTACACGATGCAACAATTACTTAGTTCTATGAGCTCCTCCGAGAATTCTTTCTCATAGGTTTCCTTGATTAGTACCCAAATTCTTTTCTTATGGAATCTCCAAATTCCATTAGTTCATTTTTTTTTTCTAATTCCTTCATTATTCCTTTATAATCCTTCATCATCATCCTTGATTGCTGTTTCTTGGGTACTCTTCAATTGTTTTATTAAATCTATCCGCAATTTTAATCTAAGAGCACGTACTTGGTTCGACTTCTTGTGAAACTTATGGCTTAAAGCATCAACTATAACATTAGTCTTAACTTGTAATCGGTGTTGTTCCTAGTCTCAGATGAATTTTGAGTTTCTCCTCACGATCGAGTGATAGTCCAAGTAGATCCTCTGGGAAAACGTCGATCGGAATTTCTTTCAGTTCCATGCCTCTAGCGTTGATGAACTCCGAGACCATATACTCTATGTCTTACTTCCATGCATAACTTGCAGCTTTCATCACAGAGATGAACTTTGTCGGCTGGTCTGTCTTGTCTTCTTGTGGTCACTTCTCCGGTTGGCTTGCAAATCTAAACCTAATTCAGCAATCACCTCTGGAATCATCGTTTTCATGTTATTCCTTTTTATGAAGCAGACAAGATTTCCTTTCTGTCAGTTCTTTTCATTCTTTCCATTTCGTGGCATATGTCTTGATCCTGTGTTTCGAAGATCAGGTTTTACTATCTAAATTCCTAAATTTTGAAGCATACCATACTTCATTTTTCGTAACATATATACTAATGGTTAGGACAACTTTAGTGCTTTAAGCTCACGTATTTGTTGCAGCAATTCCTTTGTTACTGACAATCTTAGTGAGATTATAGGTGAAGAAAGTCTTTGTAAGTGCATCTAGTCATGGTTACTGTTATCTTCGCAAGAGTTCTTAAAGAAAGCAGAATTACTCTCATTAACGTAGGTTTTGAGACGTTTTGTACCTAGCACAACTTTTCCTAATGCGTTAATAATCTAAGGTAACGCAGAGGGAATTCTTATACTTTAGATGGCGTCCCAACTTAAAGGGTTCACATCGTTCATCTTGTTGCACGAGTTACGAGACGGGTGATCAAATGGAATAGTTTTCGATGTCGGAATTATAGATGTATACGAGAGATTCCTGATAAAAATTCTAGAATTACTATTGACACACAGGCTCGTGATGTATTTTAAATTATCAATCCTTATGGTTTTTGGATTTCCTTATAGATATACATATCTATATAATCATATATTTCACATATTGTAATAAAGCCAGATATCAGGTCATGATACTATTTAGGGAATTATGTCACTTGTTTGACATATTATATACCCCATCTTACCCGGTTCTCGCCGGAGAGGTAATTTGTATTTCCCATAAATAGAATCTTCTCAATTCATGATTAAAAATGAATCTTTTATTAGAGCTTTTATCAAAGAACAAGGTAATTAGTATTCATATGATGGATCATATTCTAGAACCCAATAGTACCAATAAACAAGAAATAACTGTGGCCAAGTGTTATTGCTTATTTACCATACTTGCAACGTTCTAGTCATCATCCTCACGGCATACTAACACCCATCACATTTTATCTACGCAGGTAATTAGCTTATCTCGAAGCTTATACTAAGGCATCTTTCTAAAGTTCAAGTCTAAATACTATCCCTGTTGCTACCAGTTAATAACAATTTCCAAACTCTTTCGTTTAAGCTTAGGTATTATTACAACACCTAATTGCTTAAACCAGTGACTTAGCTCTGATACCACCTTCTGTCACGACCCCGACCCCACCCTGGGATGGAGTCGCGAACAGTCAAGTGGTACCGGTGATTATTTTGAAAATATTGCAGCGAAAAATTCATCAGGACCGTGAGTTAGGAAAAAATCAGAGTTTAGAAAACACCGGATTTTATTTATTAAACAGATGGGATAATACCCATGTTTTACAAAGGTAGCTTTAATAAGGGATAAACCCGAATATGTGAAACCATGTTTTCTTAATTTAATTCAATTGATAAAATAAGCCGCTTCTTTAAGCCTTTCGGAAACGCGTTTTAAAAAGGTTTAAAAAGGTTTAAAAAGGTTTGGTCAACAGGAAATACTGGTGAGTTCATTCATTTTTGTACAAAACAACACTTATAAATTACAGCATAAGAGCGATTACAATGGCTACTATCTTTTTTTTATCTGGCGCCGTGTCACACCCTGGTGACGTTGGTCATACCACTATTGGGTCCTTTCACCCAAGTAGTGATGATTATCACTGTTAGGTTGGTGAACCTAACTGTGAGAGATTAGTAATGTGCACAATACCCCACTTGCCAGTGATTCAAGATAACCAAGACTTAATCCCTGTAATTATAACTTTTTGAAAACAATTTAGGTATAGTAAAACATTGTCGAGAAAAGAGAATGACTCACCTTGTTAGTATATAGTCTTTGATTAAACAAGCCTCCTGATTCTATGCCCGCTGATAACTAAGCATCTACTTTATAGTTTTGAATCTTCTGATGATTAGTTATCTTATTTGATTGTAAGTGTAGAGTGTGGAGTTCTCTGGTAGTTAAACATATAGTTTTACAGAGTGGAATACGTATTAGTGTAAACCACATCAAACCTAACAATGGTCACGAGATCAGGACCATAACGAAATTCACAAAGTATAGTCTTATTTAGACAGCACTTTGGTATTCGTTGCAGAACGAAATTCACAAAGTATAGTCTTATTTAGATAGCACTTTGGCATTCGTTTCAGAACGAAATTCACAAAGTATAGTCTTATTTAGACAGCACTTTGGCATTCATTTCAGAACGAAATTCACAAAGTATGGTCTTATTTAGACAGCACTTTGGCATTCGTCCATTGGTCTCCGAATCGATCGGACAGAATATCATATTGGTGATTATTGTTTAGAACACCAACGTATAGAGAGGAGAATAGAAGGAATGAGCAAAGAAAATGAATCCTAAGCTTCCTATTTATAGGTAAGAGGATAAGTTTTATCCCTATATAGAACTTCCCTGGATAAGCCTTCCCCAGATAAAGCCTTCCCCAGATAATATTTTCCTTAGATAATATCTACCCCATATATATACCTATTTTCATGTATATCTATTTATGTGCTTAATTTACCTAATTAATCTTGCTTAGCTTAATTAATCTCGCTTAGCTTAATTAATCTTGCTTAGCTTAATTAATCTCGCTTAGCTTAATTAATCTCGCTTAACTTAATTAATCTTACTTAACTTAATTAATCATACTTAACTGATTAATTAATCTTACTTAACTTTAATTAATCTTACTTAACTGATTAGTTTTCCTTAATGGTTTAAATCAAGTAATTTACTTAGCCGATTAACGTGATTAGCTGATTAATTAACTTAGCTTGCTTAATTGCTAAGTTTCCTTTCCTGTTAAGTTTCCTTAGCTATTAAGTTTCTTAATCACTAAGTTTTCTTAATTGCTAAGTGTTACATAACCATTTTACCTAACTATTAAGTTTACTTAATTACTAAGTTTACTTAATTGCTAAGTATTCTAGTTTAGCAGCTTCCTAGTTATGAGTTCTAATTTCTAGATACAAGGGAACTCGTATTAGTGTATTAACTTAATTCAATTTTAACGATAATCACGAGATCGAAACCCTCACAACGATTGACAAAGTATAGCCAGATATTGGCAGCACTTAAACATCCATTGGATCGATTTTAATTGATCGGATAAAGTATCGTACTAGTGATTAGAGTTATTACCCAAATACGGGCAGAGTTTCAGGATTTAGAAGTTCTGATGACAGAACAAGAGAACAAGAGAAAGAAAGGAATTGAACGATTTGAAATGAAACTCGAACTCCTTATTTATAGGGCTGGAAATGGGGCGCGTTGCGGCCCGCAAAGCACATAAGCTTCTTCTGCGCGGCCCGCGAGGGAGTCTAGGTTGACACGTGTAACGACGCGTGTCCCTCATCCTTATCCGGTTACCCTTGAGCTGTCGCGCCCCGCGTAAGCTTCGGTTAACTCTTACGCGGCCCACGAGCGATACATAAAATTGAATTTCTTGATTTTTCACAAGGATTAGGGTTTTAGGGGTCCGGGTTTCCACTTACGGAGTGTTGTGGAACATTTTTGCCGGTCCTTACATTGTCCCTCCTATGAAAAGGAACAGATGACGAATAAGTTCCTAAACCACCGGATGGTGGACGTTGATTGTCGAGGGTATACTTCGAAATTTTTCGAGTATGCTAGAATTGTACCAACTCTGGCCTCGCCAGAGCCGGTACTTATTGATGTGTTCAAATATTAACATATAAACTTCATCAAATGAGGCATAAAACTAACCCTTTTTTAGTACTAATGTTGGAAAAAGTGTGCTTTTGTCTTCCTTTTGTATTTTCAGGACTAAATGAGCTCAAATTAACAAAAGAAGCAAAATGACATCAAAATCTAACATAAATACAAGAAAAGGAACAAGACGTGGCATGCCCGACCTCACAAGCATTTAGTTAGTTTTTATTTTTTCTTAGTTAAAAACATTTTTCTAAACTTTTTATTTTGATTAGACGTTGAGGATAAACCGGTACTAAAAGCTCTTGTGTCCTTGGACGACCTCGGTATCTTGCAAACACTATACTACGCTCACGATGGGTGCACTTGCCCATATGTGTGTTTAGTGTTAGTAAAATATCGTGTTTTATAAATTTAAAACTTGGCTAAAAATAAGTGTTAAAGGGGCTTAAAATATACACCTAATATATATAACACTTCACACGCATCAAGTTTTTGGCGCCGCTGCCGGGGACACAAGGATTTTAAGAAAGTTAGGAATCAACGGCCTAATCGTTTTTCTTATTTTTCATTTTTTTAGGATTTTTTTTAGGTTTTCAGTTTCTGCAGAACTCAGCACGGGCCGTGCCTGGTCGGACACGGGCCGTGCCCAGCATCATCACTGGCAGTTTTTATTTTTTGAGTTACAGAGAGCTGAACACGGGGCCGTGTCGGTGTAACACGGGGCCGTGTCCAACTTCCAGTAACAGGGATCCAGAAAACAATTACTGTACCTCTGACCACGGGCCGTGTTCACTGAGCACGGGGCCGTGGTGAACCTTCTGACCAACGTTCTTTTCTGTTTTTGTTGTAGGACTTGGAACCCAGGTGCCACATTTGAACCTCCCACGTAGTGCATGAGCTCCAGTTCTAGTAGAGACATAAAAGAACCTCTAGAAGAACCCGAACGCTTTCTCAGAAAAAGACTTAAAGCTAAAAATCAAGAGAAAGTTTCGGGGGACCCACTTCCAATGGCGGACCAACGTACTCTCATGGATTACCTACGGCCCACCGTAGGTAATCTCGGCGCCGCTATCAATGCACCGAATGTCGAAGCCAATAACTTCGAACTTCGGCCACATTTGATACAGATGCTTCAAAACTCCACAACCTTCCATGGGCTTGCGGACGAGGATCCCCATCTACATATTACTAATTTCTTAGAAATATGTGATACCTTTCGGATCAATGGAGCATCAAATGACGCCATCCGCCTTCGAATGTTTCCATTTTCACTAAAAGACCGAGCTAAGGCTTGGCTTAACACCCTCCCAGTTGGCTCGGTAAACACCTGGGATGAACTAGCCCAAAAGTTTCTATATAAGTATTTCCCCATGCTAAAACGGCTAAATTAATGACTGAAATTAATACATACTCACAAGAGGATGGGGAATCCTTATATGAAACTTGGGAAAGGTTCAAGGAGCTACTAAGAAAGTGTCCTCATCACGGTCTAGCGGTATGGCAACAAGTATCCACTTTCTACAATGGGTTGTTGCCACACACAAGACAAACACTCGATTCTAGCTCTGGGGGACTCTTAGGTAATCGTCGCCCAAATGAAATATATAATCAAATTGAGGAAATTGCTCAAACCAATTTTCAATGGCACACTCCCCGAGGTAATAAATCTATTGCCCCGGGCGCCCATAAGGTTGATGAAAGCACCTCTTTACAAGCCCAAATCGAGGCCCTCTCTTCGAAAATCAAAAAGCTAGAAATGACAAAAACGGCCTCGGTTATGGCTTGTGAAGAGTGTGGTGGGTCACATGAAAATTGGAGTTGTATGAAAGAATTAGATGAACAAGCAGAAACGGTAAACTACATTGATAATAGACCTAGGCCGTCGGGTCCTCCAACGGGTACCTACAACCAAGGATGGCGTAACCACCCAAATCTTGGTTGGAGAGATCCCGGCAATAGTAGTAACCAACAAAACCAACGAACTAATTTTCAACAACCACAAAATTTCTCTCAACAACAAGGTGGAAGAGAAAGGCTTGAAGATACCGTATCTCGCCTCATCTCCGACACCGAAAAGAAGAACTCGGATCGATTTCAACAATTGGAATCGAATTTTAGAAATCAACAAGCTAGCATTCAAAATGTTGAAAAACAATTAAATCAACTAGCTCAAAATTTCTCCGAGAGACCACAAGGCGCGTTACCAAGTAATACCGAAACCAACCCAAAGGCGCAAGTACACCTCATCACATTGAGAAACCGAACCGTGGGTCCCGAAGATGCCCCGCTACCGCCGGTTGAAGGAAGTCAACTCAACCAAAGCACGACTTCAACCACACTTCAACCGGAAAAGGCTTCTCCACGAATTCAAGAGCCCACCAAAACTCTTCCAATTCCGTACCCCGGTAGGTTAAATCGTCAAAAGACCGATGAGCAATTCGCAAAGTTCGAAAGTTTACTAAAACAATTGCATGTTAATATTCCTTTTATTGAGGTCCTAACCCAAATGCCTAAATATGCAAAATTCATGAGGGATTTCCTCACTCACAAAAGGAAAATTGAATCATTGCAATTAGTTAACTTAGGCGAAGAATGCTCCGCTTTAGTACTCAACAAACTTCCACAAAAGAAAATCGATCCCGGGAGCTTCACAATTCCTTGCTCGATTGGGAAGTCCCCCGTTCGTAATGCATTAGCCGATCTTGGGGCTAGCATTAACCTCATGCCCACCTCAATGTTCAAACGACTCGGCCTAGGAACAACAAGCCCTACAAAGATGAGCATACAACTCGCCGACAGGTCCGTCAAATTCCCACAAGGTGTCGCTGAAAATCTGCTGGTCAAAGTTGACAACTTCGTTTTTCCAACCGACTTTGTCATCCTAGACATGGAAGAAGACACCGATGTCCCTCTCATCATCGGGAGGCCATTTCTAGCCACCGCCCAAGCAGTGGTAGATATGAATGACGGAACGTTAACATTGAAGTTTGGGGATGAGGAAGTGAAGTTTGAATGTGGGAAGAAAGTAGAGGAAGAAGACCCGGTCAACTACATGAAGGTCATAGACTCAAGCTTGGATGACGCTCTCCGACGGTGTAACATGGGATGCAATACATCCCACTTGGGTAACATATGACCAGGCTTTGGGTCTAGCCAAGGACCCTTATAAACGTGGCGCACCACGGAGGCATTCCGCGGAACTATCCTTAGTTTAGTTTAGATTAATTTTCTTGTTTTCTAGTTAGTTTTAATTTTCAGGAATAAAACACACTTGAGATGGAAAAGGAATGCAAGGGAAACTTGAACCAGCACTTCATACAGGAAAACAGAACCGTCCGACAAATTTCTTCGTTTACAGTAAGCTCGGCACGGGCCGTGTCCACCCAACACGGCCCCGTGCTGCACAGTCTGCAGAAAAAGACCCAGTTCAGGTAATTGGACACGGGCCGTATCCACCCAACACGCCCCCGTGTCCAGACTTCTGTTTCTCTTGTTTTAATTTTGTTACTGACACTTGAACACGGGGCCGTGCCCGGATCACACGGGGCCGTGCCCGGATCACACGGGGTCGTGTTCAGCGCCCAGTAACACAAAATTTTTGCTTTTTCGCACCTTTTTACACATTCAATCAACCTAAAAACTTATTTTTGGGACACATTGAGGACAATGTGTAATTTAAGTGTGGGGGGGATGCTAAAACCTTGAATCTTGCAAGTCCTAAATACAAGCCTTACACAAAACTCTATTGGAATCGCTAATCACCCCAAATTTTTTCCAAAATTTTCATTTTTTTTTCTTGTCTAGGTTTAACTCGGGAAATTCAAGTTCTAAAAAGGTTATATTTTTACGAATTTACAACCGATAGCGTCGTGATAAAAAGAACCAACATAAGAAAATTATGAAAAAGGGCATGACAAGCTTAGTTAAAATTTGATTATATATACTTGATCACATAAAAACCCATTCCCACAAAAGTGAGTTTTGAGCCTTTATTGAGCAAACACTTACATATCATTTGACTAAATGCTCATTTTTGTTTCTTGTGTGAATAGCCGCTTGGTTCTTACGACTCTAGAACTTGCCATGACGATACATTCCCGGTCCTTACCAACTTAAACCCGAGTAAGTAAATGATGGAGGCATTAGGACTAACCCTTTTTATTTCTACACCATTATTTTTCTTTTTTTTACCACCTACCCAAAATCCCCCTAGTTAGCCCCTTTGAGCCTAAACCTTTTCATTTCATAACCCAAACCAAACACCCTTTTTACCCACCAAAACCTTTTTCATTTTTAACCCTTTGTTTTAGTAACAAGTTCGGTTCTTCATATGACTTTTCAAAAAAAAATATATATATATATATATATATATATTTGTGTTGATGATGAAGCAAAAAGAAAATAAACAAACAAGTTCATCAAAAATAACTTTGTTTGAATAATAGCTTCATCAAAATAAAAGTTACAAAAAAATAGAAAGTCATACGAAAACCGACACTTGTTATGCTTTTCGCCATTTTTTTTACTAACCACTAACCACCAACCCAACCACCTACCTTTAACCCAAGCCTAACCCTTAACCCACAAAGTCCTCTTGATATTTACAAAGGTATATAAGTTAAAAAGGAGGAGGATTGATTGCTTGGCAAGCCTATGGTAGGAGTAAGTTCCATGCCGCTCTCGAGTGATCCAGAAAAATACATTTTCGGCCGAGTGTTGAGTGATCCCCGTGAGGTATGTGAACTTGTATATAAATAGAATTTTACAAAGGCATGTTATGCCCCAATAAGTAATTTATCTTATGAAAAGTTTTAAATAAATCATGACGAATAGGATTGTAAATAAATAAAAATAAAATTAAATAAAGAATCTTGGAAATCCCGACACTCTACGACAAGCCCAAAACCTTCTTTTCTACCCATTCCATTTGGGAGTGTAAATAGCCACATATTAAAGAGTTTTGCTTGAGGACAAACAAAGATTCAAGTGTGGGGGTATTTGATGTGTTCAAATATTAACATATAAACTTCATCAAATGAAGCATAAAACTAACCCTTTTTTAGTACTAATGTTGGAAAAAGTGTGCTTTTGTCTTCCTTTTGTATTTTCAGGATTAAATGAGCTCAAATTAACAAAAGAAGCAAAAAGACATCAAAATCTAACATAAATACAAGAAAAGGAACAAGACGTGGCATGCCCGACCCCACGACAGCATCTTCCCAAGCAAAACAAGAGATCAGTAGCCTGAACATGCCCCGTGCTCAGCCAGCACGGGGGCGTGCCCAAGTGTCAGCAGAAAAGACAAAGTGGTAGAAGCTTCTATTGCCCACCACGGGGCCGTGCTCAGCGGACACGGGGCCGTGGTCAACTATAAGATTCGCACAATCCAGCAAATCTGCATAGTACAAAGATTCTTCTGCACCACGGGATCGTGCTCAGCGGACACGGGGGCGTGGTCAACTAATAAGACAAAGCTGCATTTAATGAAGAAAGAGAAGGATGTGGACACGGGGCCGTGCCCGCTGGACACGGGGCCGTGCCCGAGCTTCTGTTCAGCCTATAAATAGAAGTGCTTGGCTCAAGCTCAAACCATCCCTTGGCACACCACCTCTCGCACACTTCACCCACCACCCACCACCACCATAACACCATCATCCACCACCATCATCCATTGTCCATTGTAGAGTGTGTGAGTCGTCTCGGGATCCAAGATTGATCGTAAGAGTTCTTGACAATCAAGGCCATGTTTGCCTAAGTCTCTTACATCACTTGGTGAAGACAAAGTGTCTAGTGTAATACTTTTTATTTCTAATCTTTTGCACTTTTTATTTGGTTTTGTATTAATGACTTTAATAACTAGTTGCTTATGTTGAAGGTGATCTTTCCTTATCGTTTGTCCGTGGTGTCTTGGCATTATTTTACTGTCTATATAAAATAAAAGATTTTCACCATTCATATCTCCACGGTCTATATAGAGGTATGTTGGCTACCTGGTCGGGGGTTAAGGGAACGGTTTGGTAAAGGTCTTGCCATTGTTCAGCGTTTAGAGGCCCTGCAATGGACCTAGGTCAAATTTAGTAGGACCTCCTTCAATACTTCACGGTATTGGATGGCGGGGGTCCAAACTCTTTGATCCCCTCATAAGTTAACTACTATTAATACTATAACCCGGCTATTTAGGACTGTATCCCTGCTGACTCAGACTACTTAGCCGAGGGTAACGTCACCTCCAAAAGAGGGGCCTACCATAATACTGCATTAATAACTTAATTCATTATCTTCCAATAATCCACCCTTTTAGGATTGTATCCTTGCTGACTCAAACTACTGGGGTGAGGGTAACGTCACCTTCAAAAGAGGGGCCTACTACAATAACTAAGATAATCTCTTAATTATGTGCAAAAGTGCGGAAATAATCAAAGGTTACACTAGATACGAGTCGGAACCAAGTGATTCATCTTGTCTATCTGTTTTTTATTTTTATTTTTATTTTCAGCATTTTAGTTAGTTTTTATTTTTTCTTAGTAAAAAACATTTTCTATACTTTTTATTTTGATTAGACGTTGAGGATAAACCGGTACTAAAAGGTCTTGTGTCCTTGGACGACCTCGGTATCTTGCCAACACTATACTACGCTCACGATGGGTGCACTTGCCCATATGTGTGTTTAGTGTTAGTAAAGTATCGTGTTTTATAAATTTAAAACTTGGCTAAAAATAAGTGTTAAAGGGGCTTAAAATATACACCTAATATATATAACACTTCACACGCATCACTTATTTCTCGCTATATTTGGGGACTAATTAGCGAGATTCGTGATATAGTCAAAGCTGCGAGACCCCGAACGATTGACGATGCGGTCGAATTGGCCAACACATTAACTGACGGACTGGTGCGCACAAGAGAAGAAAACAGGAAAAAGGAATTGGCACAAAAGATTACCCAAGGTTTTCGTGGGGGTAATACAAATATTAACTTCAAGAAGAAGGGAACGGGGCAATCTTCCACACCTCCATTCTGCAGAAACTGTAGAAAGAAACATTTCGGTAAATGTCAGGAAAATTGCAATTTCTGCAAAGCACCGGGGCACCGAGAGGAGGAGTGCCGAAAGAAATCCAAGATCTGCTACAATTGTGGAGAAGCTGGACATTTTTGAATGCCCTAAACTGGTCAAGCCAGCTGACAACAAGGCAAAAGCAGCTGAAGGAACTAATAAGAAGAATGCAAGAGCCTTCCAGCTGACAACACAGGAAGCAGATCTGATTCCGGTTGTGATAGCTGGTACGTTTCTTGTACATGACGTTTACGCAAAAGTATTATTTGACTCTGGTGTATACCAAAGTTTTATAAATACTTCATTCTGCCAAGCTCTTAAGAAACCTTTAACCAAACTTAGGCAAATTTACACGGTAGAAACGGCAAAAGGAAATTCTGTTAATATTGATAAGGTTCTTCAAGAAGGAAAAATAGAACTTTCAGGACATAAATTTTCTGCAAACCTGCTGCCTATGAATTTAGCTGGATTCGTTGTCGTGTTAGGAATGTATTGGTTAGTAGCCAACCATGCTCGAATCCTTTGTGAAAAGAATTCCATATAAATTCATACGCCAACAGGAGAAGTAATTCTAGTTACAGGAGATAAGACGCGTAAACCAGTGAAGTTCATTTCAGTAATGAAAGTCGCTAGTTATAAATGAAAACAAGGAGTAGTGTATATGATTTTGGTAATCATTAACACTAGAAGCAAGGAACTTAAAGAAATCCCAATAGTATCAGAATACCCGGATATATTCCCAGAAGAGCTACCCGGATTACCGCCTGATAGGGAAGTAGAATTTAGAATTCATCTAATTCCTGGAACTACACCAATAGCTAAGGCACTGTATCGATTAGCGCCCACAGAAATGCTAGAACTAAAAAGCAGTTAGATGAATTGTTAGGCAAAGGATTCATACAACCCAGTTCATCCCCTTGGGGAGCACCGGTGTTGTTCATGAAAAAGAAGGATGGTTCAATGCGGATGTGTATCGATTATAGGGAATTGAATAAGGTTACAATTAAGAATCGATACCCATTACCTAGGATTGATGATCCTTTCGATCAACTTCAGGGAGCTAGATACTTCTCTAAGATAGAGTTTTTATGTGGACAATTAACTACTAAAACATAAAAAAGACATGTAGTAAGAAAAAAACCAAGTAACGATAAGTTATTTGTTACCGAAACCAAGTACTTACAACCCTCCCTCCTAATTAGAGGGCTGGAAGTTGTCAATAGAAAACTTATTGGTATAACCTAAGCACCATCAGCTCTATGTTTCCTTTCTTGCTTCTTATTAGCAGCGGAGGATTAACATTTCTCGGATGATCATAATCATCTGAATCGGATTCACAAGGCTTGGAAGTGGATTCCATATCAAACCTTGATCAAGTGTACGATAATGAACACACACACACACACACAGAACAGAATGAATACGGAATTGAAAGGATATTATACAATATCTTGGTGCCGGAATAGTTGCCGGCAAATGTCAATTTATACATGAAGAGATGTCGGTTGATATGGTGGTTATTCATGGCGGGAATAACTACAATTTGAACCGGTATTCACCAACCGTCATACCTCTTCTCTTATTCATTACATATATACATAATATAAGTTTAATTATCCAAAATATATAATACACATAATTAAGTTTATAAACTAATACACTCCCCTCAACTTGATTATGTTTCAAAGAGTGCATAAGAACACTTCTGTTAGCTTCGTCCACGGCATTCACCGCTTGCTTGAAATCAAACTGACGCCTTTTCTGCAGCTTCTTCATACCATGCCAATCATTTCCTGCAAATAAAGCATAATGATGATCTTCTTCTTCAGGGATACAGCCTCCGCTTCTGGTTCTTTCTCTCCGTCGTTCCATCCCCTAAACTAGCATCCGTAATGACTCGTCTCGACGAATCTTCGTCGATGATAAAATGCCTTCTCTTTGAATTTATCATAATGCGTCCATAGATCTACCATGAATTGTTTTGTGATGCCGAGTACGGTAATATTGTTGCTCATTTCCCATGTTGTCACTGAAAGTCTTTCAACTGTCGTTAATGCCAATTCGGTGCCGCAAAACATTGTCACTAAACATACCCTCGTTTTCTTTCTTCTTTGTCGAACTTTTTCTTCCAAATCAGTGCAACTTGATTTCCAAAAATTTCTGTAATTGAAATTGTCAAATATCCCTTTTGTTGCTAATAATCGTTTTGTCGCTAATCCGTCTTCTGTCGCTATCTTTCTTCTTTTGTCACTAACTGTCGTTGCTAAATCTGGAAATCTTTTCTTTCTTTTTGTTCCTGCTGTTCCTGCATCCTTTTTTTCTTCATTTTAACATCCGATGTCAATTGTAATTTCCTTTTTGTCGCTAACATTCTTTTTCTGTCGCTACAACCATCTTTTCTTCGTCGCTAAGTTGTGTTACTAAATGTAATATACTTTTCTTTCTTTCTCGATTCCCCGTATAATCATCCGACACAAATACTATTGATTTATTCTTTTCCATCCATGATTCATTCTAAATCATGTGTTTCCGTCTCCTCATACCATTCTTGAAGAATAAAATGTCATGATTTTTGTCGACTATTTCCGTCATTGTTTCCGGTGATCGGTTCCGGTTGTATCCTTCGCTCTCTTCTTCTTCTTTGTGATCATTCTTTGTTTCATTGTCTTTCACAAACACATTTTCTTCATCCTTTTCATCTTCTTCGTCATTTTCTTCATCCTTTTGATGATCCTCTATTTCTATTCCTTTCATATCTTCTGTCACACCCCAACCGATGGCGGAAATATCGGGATAAGAAGAAATAGATTGCAAGAGACTTCATAACACTATGTGACAATATAAATTTAATTCACATTTCATTTCAATACTAAAATTGTTGTACAAGAATCCAAATAAAAGAATAACATTGATTTCAATCATAACATATCAAAATAGATTAATCTAAGTGTGTTTCTAAGTCAACCTAAATCTTGTTTCTTCACTTAGCATCATCTCGACTATCAAACCTGCAACATGAATTAAAATATGATCAACAAAAAGTTAGCGAGTATACAAGTTTGATACATAGCATAAAAATAGTTTTAAAATAGTCTAAGGCTCGTATCCAACATGAATCACAAAATGCAAGTTACTAGTATGTTGAAACGGTGTCAAGTATATGTTCAAACCCAAGAATCCAATGCGTTAAAATAGCCTATCCCAAATGGAATAAAGGGAGGTAACATGTTTAACTTAACAATACCCCGAGACTAGTGGCCGGTGCATTACTCCTATAGCGCTATAATTGTTAAGTTAGGCTTGTACGAAGTTAATGAGCATATAGACACGAAAAGTTTAACATAACGTACGAGATTAACAAGCATCATATAGTTTCATGTTCAAATATAGATAGAGAGTGATTCAAATAGTTTCAATATTTCATGAGTTTAATATAGAATACAAGTTGCACCCAAAAGTGTTTAAAAGTAAAAATGGGTTCGAGTATACTCACAAAATTGCATGTGCTTTCCGATTATCCAAGGTGACGAAGATGTTGACACTAGAAAGTTGAATAAGTTCGATTTGGAGTTCTAAGGGATGATTACATTTGGGTTTACGGATTTGGAGTTTAAGGACATGAAAATATACATATGAAAATAATTATCTATCACATATGACGCTTAGATGATATACTTACTAACTTGACAATGTCCATTTGTGCATCATCAAGAGTTCGGTTTGTTGAATATATTATATAAGTTATATGAATATTTATATGATATATTGGTCAAGCATGAGGTAGAGGGATGAATCCCCCATTTAGGAACCTCTTAGTATCATACAAGTCATGTAGGAGGTAGGAAGAACAAGTCTTCCATTTAGGCACCTCATTGTTCACCACTACACTTGTTGTTATAAACAACAAGGAGGGTCATGAACTTACAAGTAAATAGAGAAATAAGAACAACTAATCTATGGGAAAACATCAAGAAGTGAGTGGATTCTTATGAAAGATAGCCCAAGCTAGTCTAAGAATCACACATTCATCAAGCTTCAAGCTTGAACACTTCTTACGGGTAAAACCCTTTCTAAAACAGAATGTTTGTGAGGTTTTAACCTCTGATTTATCATGTCTCAGCCTTGTTTTTAAGCCTAACTAACCATTCAATTGATTATGAGCATTAGGACATAGGTTTGAGATGAGATAGACTCAAGTTCAACTATGATTAACAAAGTATAAGTGAAAATAAAAACTAATAGTCCACTTTGGAACCTTTTTTGTGACATTCCAGGTCTTGGTTTTCCATGGAAGACCTCTGGAAATGTTTCTAAGGTTGTTCCAAGCAAGTGGGAAAAAGAATGGATGAAAAAGACCAAGAAATGAAGAAGTTATGCTTGTTTTTGTAACTTGTGGTGAATCTGTCCATTCTTCCGAAATTTGCAGCTGATTGAGGGTGTATGAGAGTGAGTTTGAGGTGTTTAAAAAGTGAAAATGGCTTGGAGAATGATGGGTTTTTATAGGGAAGTGTTTGGTTAGGTTGTGGTTGAGTAATTAATGTTAAAAAAAGATCGAAAATCAAATAAAACACCAAAACCAGCTAAAAATCACGGCTGATCAAGTTTATGCGAGCTGGGCTGCTCTCGCGGGCCGCGAAGGCCGAGCCCAAAGTTCTCGCGGGCCGCCAGGAGGTCTGATGGGCCAATTTTTTATTTTTGTTCACTTTTGACACCTTATCTTTCACATAATGTTGTTTTTAAGGTATTTCTAGGTGTTTAAGGCATAAGGATCATAGTTAAGGGTATTTTATGTAGATGAATCATAAACCACACATGAAACAAGTATAAACATGAATATTTGACGTAAAATAGTGTCAAAATTGTCTAAATGTAACATTTAGTTTACAAGTTTAAAAGTTTGACATGTCTAGCACGAAGTATGAATAAAGTGTCACATGAATAATGTTTTTGAACGTATGAACATGTATAAGACGTATATAACACAGATGTAACGAAAATACGGATTTCATTATGATTCAAGTCTCGGATTTTACAACGATTACAATGATACGACGATTACAAGAATACAAAGTTTCTAAAAATAGAATTTCAAGCAAGGGTTTCTAATAATGGAAAGTATGAAAACGCAGGGTGTTACAGTCTCCCCTCCTTTAAGAAATTTCATCCCGAAATTTATTCAAGGGAAGACTTGAAATAATTTTGGCATAAAGGTGATTATTTAAAATTGAGACTTGAAAATTTTGAAACGTAAAAAGTATGAATTTTTGAAAAGCGGTAAGATAGGTTTGTAAAGGGGTTCGTTTGTCTAAAATGAATTGAGTCACCAAACATAATTGAAAATGTGGAGGTGCGTATATAGGTAAAGCGAGTTTAAACAAGTTTGAAAATCTTCAAATTTGATATGTATTAAAATGTGTCGTATTAGGAAGGAGAATCTTGTATAGAAAGTTTTAAGGATAGTATAAATTCACACATTTGTAACAATTGTTTATTGAGAGGAACGAGAAGGTTTGGTACTTTAAATAAAGTGTTAACGGTCTACTAAGTATGTTTACACAAGAATACATAATAGATAGACGGTTTTAAAGGTAAGGAGATAGGTTAGGATTCAGATGTTTAAACAGACTTGATTGTGAACGAGGTTCGTATAAGAGGACAAAAAATAAAGGAAAATAATGAGAGTATAAAAGTGAATGATTGATGTTGAATACGCGAATGCGAGTATCAGAAATAGCATAAGTACTGGATAGATGAACGTAGCGTGCTTAAGAATGAAGTCTCGTCGTGGATAATCGGATATAATTCGTTTGTGAGTTGTTTAAAGTTTAAATTAGGTCGAAAAGGTCTGCAAAACACTGAATTACTCATGGCACGTTCTACGAAAGTTTAGTAATATGGTGGAAACACTTATATATAGGATGTACCAGCGGTGTATCCACCATGTTTTGATCATGTTACGTCCGTTTCGTTATTTGGTGCAATGTTACATTTCGTGTCTTACCATACGCATTAGTACACTCTATGGTTCTCATACGCCTATCATTATAATCCCGTGTGCACCCGTGATTATATTGATTGTCGCATGATCCGCATAGCTTGTACTAGTTGCGTATGAGTTAAGGTATATACAAATTTTGAAAATAAGATTGCGTGTGTATAGATATGTAGCATATAAGCATGTTTGCGGTTCCAAATAGTATAAGACCAACGTAAGCGAATCCCCCGGGTTTCGCTCGCGTATAGGTGCGAAAGTATAAATTTTGAGTATAAAGCACGAGCATAGTATAAGTTTAAATATAAACACGCATGTGAGCATAGACACAAAACGCATGTCAAAAGTATGGGTACAACTATAAGCAAAACGTGTATGATAAATGAGTATAAATGTGAGTACAAATTTGAGCATAAACGAATAAACGTGAGTATAAACATAAATCGTATAAATGAGAGTATACAAATATATTGTATAAATGCGAGTATAACTATGAATATAAGTGAAATCATAATTGAATTAGTATGAATAAGATATATATGGGTGTGAATATGAGTTTAAGTATAGTTGTATAGGTATAAGTATAAGTAGGATGTATGAGTGTAAACATGAATGTGAATATTAGTGTAAACGTAATTATATAAATGTGAGCGTAAGTATACTTGTATTAATATGAGTATAAACTTGGATATAAGTATAATGTAAATGTATAATTCGTAAACATTAGTATAATATAAAATGTATAAATGTGGACATGATTAGGAAAATAAACATAAATGTGTAAGTATAAATATAGACATGAGATGTATATATACGAATATGGATATGAGTGCAAGAAGTAGTGATTTTTGTATATGGTATTAATCGTAACACACGAATTCAAGCATGTTAAGGGCCAAGAAGTTTTGAGTATGAAAGCAAAATGAGTGGTATATGTGAAATTGTCATGAGATATAAACTAAAACATGTAAGATGATATGCATATATAGTTGTTTGAGCAAAACGTGAAGTTAAAATAGATTGGGTTGTCATGGAACGTAGAATCTAGTTTGTAAATGTGAAGGGAGTATAAAACATCAATTGATTATGTAAATTTTACTTTGTAAACGAATGGGAATGCTACTATGGTTTTAGAAGAATTGATATAGTTGAAAATCATTGGTTCCTAGGAATTTTCCTTGCCCACGTGTTTTGAATTTAATTGACGTATCGAGTGAGGTTTTGAAAAGTTCTAGAGATTAATAAGTTTGCACCGTTTTAGATAACTTTGTATAAAAATTTTGAGGTTTATAGATTCTTGCGAAAAGTTGATCCTTAGAAAAGGAATTTGATATGTGAACTTAATGATTGTCGAAAAGCGTCTTTTAATAAAATGTCTTATTGATTTTGAAAGGAGTTTTAGTAAATGTTTGAATAATATTTGGTAATGTTTTATAGGCGTGTGTGAAAAAGTTGGTTTGATTCCCAATTGAAAGCAGAAGGTCTCAAGGTAAATGACATGAGATGAGCTTGTTTTAATAATTGCATTTTAAGGAGGAAGATGTTAGAAGAAAGAAAGGAAAAGAGAAGGCAGAAGGTAAGAGACAACAGACGCAACAGGAAGGCACGATGAAGACTGTACAGGAAGGAGGACTGCAGCTCGAGTTACAGGAACAAGGGCCAAACCAACCACCCATGAAAGGAATCGTTGAGCGAAAACACTTGACAACCTCCGGGAAGCAGCTTTTCTTGCCACAAGACCTTTCTCCATCAATTATGAATCTGATGCCATCACTAAACACATCCCTTAAATTGTAGCCATTTTTTGAGTGTTTATTTTTGGTGTCTAATCCACATATATATCACCATTGCTCTTGATTTTCTTGACTGTATATCTCTTAAATGTCAACATATACACGTGTGATTTAGTTAACGAAGATTTTTCAATGACGAGAACCTCGAACAGAGAGTAAAAAAGGCGTAAGGTTCACAATGGTGTAAAATTAAAATGGGATATGCGGGGCTAGGATACGAGTTACAGGAACAAGGGCCAAACCAACCACAAAGAATGGAATCGTCGAGCGATAACACTTGACTACCTCCTGGAAGCAGCTTTTCTTGCTACCATACATTTCTCCATCAATTAGGAATCTGATTCCGTCACTAAACAAATTCCTTAAATTGTAGCCATTTTTTGAGTGTTTATTTTTTGGGGTCTAATCCGCATATATATCACCATTGCTATTGATTTTCTTGACTGTATATCTTTTAAATCTCAACATATACATGTGTGATTTAGTTTTCGAAGATTTTTCAATGCCGAGAACGTCGATCAGAGAGTAAAAAAGGTGTAAGGTTCATAATGGTGTAAAACTAAAATGGGATATACCGGGCTAGGAATCGAGTTACAAGAACAAGGGCCAAACCAACCAACCAAGAATGGAATCGTCGAGCGAAAACATTTGACAACCTCATGGAAGCAGCTTTTCTTGCCACCAGACCTTTCTCCATCAATTAGGAATCAGATGTCGTCACTAAACACATTCCTTAAATTTTAGCCATTTTTTGAGTGTTTATTTTTTGGTGTCTAATCCGGATATATATCACAATTGCTCTTGATTTTCTTGACCGTATATCTCTTAAATGTCAACATATACACGTGTGATTTAGTTTACAAAGATTTTTCTATGCCAAGAACCTCGATCAGAGAGTAAAAAAGGCATAAGGTTCACAATGGTGTAAAACTGAAATAGGATATACCGGGCTAGGATTCGAGTTACAGGAACAACGGCCAAACCAACCACCCAAGAATTAAATCGTCGAGCGAAAACACTTGACAACCTCCTGAAAGCAGCTTTTCTAGCCACCAAACCTTTCTCCATCAACTAGATATCTAATGCCGTCACTAAACACATTTCATAAATTGTCGCCATTTTTTGAGTGTTTATTTTTTTGGTGTCTAATCCGCATATATATCACCATTGCTCTTGATTTTCTTGACCGTATATCTCTTAAATGTCAACATATACACGTGTGATTTAGTTTACGAAGATTTTTCAATGCCGAGAACCTCGATCAGAGAGTAGAAAAGGCGTAAGGTTCACAATGGTGTAAAACTAAAATGGGATATACCGGGTTAGGATTCGAGTTACAGGAACAAGGGCCAAATCAATCACCCAAGAATTGAATCATCGAGCGAAAACACTTAACAACCTCCTGGAAGCAGCTTTTCTTGCCATCAGACCTTTCTCCATCAATTAGGAATCTGATGCCGTCACAAAACACATTCCTTTAATTGTAGCCATTTTTGAGTGTTTATTTTTTGGTGTCTAATCCGCATATATATCGCCGTTGCTCTTGATTTTCTTGACTGTATATCTCTTAAATGTCAACATATACACGTGGGATTTAGTTTACAAGGATTTTTCAATGCCGAGAACCTCGATCAGAGAGTAAAGGAGGCTTAAGGTTCACAATGGTGTAAAACCAAAATGGGATATACCGGGCTAGGATTCGAATTACAGGAACAATGGCCAAACCAACCACCCAAGAAAGGAATCGTCGAGCGAAAACACTTGACAACCTCCTGAAAGCAGCTTTTCTAGCCACCAAACCTTTCTCCATCAACTAGATATCTAATGCCGTCACTAAACACATTTCATAAATTGTCGCCATTTTTTGAGTGTTTATTTTTTTGGTGTCTAATCCGCATATATATCACCATTGCTCTTGATTTTCTTGACCGTATATCTCTTAAATGTCAACATATACACGTGTGATTTAGTTTACGAAGATTTTTCAATGCCGAGAACCTCGATCAGAGAGTAGAAAAGGCGTAAGGTTCACAATGGTGTAAAACTAAAATGGGATATACCGGGTTAGGATTCGAGTTACAGGAACAAGGGCCAAATCAATCACCCAAGAATTGAATCATCGAGCGAAAACACTTAACAACCTCCTGGAAGCAGCTTTTCTTGCCATCAGACCTTTCTCCATCAATTAGGAATCTGATGCCGTCACAAAACACATTCCTTTAATTGTAGCCATTTTTGAGTGTTTATTTTTTGGTGTCTAATCCGCATATATATCGCCGTTGCTCTTGATTTTCTTGACTGTATATCTCTTAAATGTCAACATATACACGTGGGATTTAGTTTACAAGGATTTTTCAATGCCGAGAACCTCGATCAGAGAGTAAAGGAGGCTTAAGGTTCACAATGGTGTAAAACCAAAATGGGATATACCGGGCTAGGATTCGAATTACAGGAACAATGGCCAAACCAACCACCCAAGAAAGGAATCGTCGAGCGAAAACACTTGACAACCTCCTGAAAGCAGCTTTTCTTGCCACCAGACCTTTCCCCATCAATTAGGAATTTGATGCCATCACTAAACACATTCCTTAAATTATAGCCATTTTTTGAGTGTTTATTTTGGTGTCTAAACCGCATATATATCACCATTGCTTTTGATTTTATTGACTGTATATCTCTTAAATGTCAACGTACACATGTGTGATTTAGTTTACGAAGATTTTTCAATGCCGAGAACCTCGATCAGAGAGTAAAAAAGGTGTAAGGTTCACAATGGTGTAAAACTAAAATGGGATATACCGGGATAGGATACGAGTTACAGGAACAAGGGCCAAACCAAGAACCCAAGATTGGAATAGTCGTGCGAAAACACTTGACAACCTCCTGGGAAGCAGCTTTTCTTGACACCAGACCTTTCTCCATCAATTAGGAATCTGATGCCGTCACTAAATACATTCCTTAAATTGAAGCCATTTTTTGAGTGTTTATTTTTTTGGTGTCTAATCCGCATATATATCACCATTACCCTTGATTATCTTGACTGTATATCTCTTAAATGTCAACATATACACGTGTGATTTAGTTTACGAAGATTTTTCAATGCCGAGAACCTCGATCAGAGAGTAAAAATGGCGTAAGGTTCACAATGGTGTAAAACTAAAATGGGATATACCGGGTTTGGATTCGAGTTACAGGAACAAGGGCCAAACCAACCACCCAAGAATGGAATCGTCGAGCGAAAACACTTGACAACTTCCTGGAAGCAGCTTTTCTTGCCACCGGACCTTTCTCCATCAATTAGGAATCTGATGCCGTCACTAAACACATTTCTTAAATTGTAGACATTTTTTAAGTGTTTATTTTTGGCTGTCTAATCCGAATATATATCAGCATTGCTCTTGATTTTCTTGACTGTATATCTCTTAAATTTCAACATATACAGGTGTGATTTAGTTTAGGAAGATTTTTCAATGCCGAGAACCTCGATCAGAAAGTAAAATAGGCGTAAGCTTCACAATGGTTTAAAACTAAAATGGGATATACCGGGCTAGGATTCGAGTTACAGTAACAAGGGCAAAACCAAACACCCAAGAATGGAATCGTCGATCGAAAACACTTGCCAACCTCCTCGAAGCAGATTTTTTTACCACCAGACCTTTCTCCATCAATTAGGAATCTGATGGCGTCACTAGACACATTCATTAAATTGAAGCCATTTTTTGAGTGTTTATTTTTTTTTTGTCTAATCCGCATATATATCACCATTGCTCTTGATTTTCTTGACTGTATATGTCTTAAATGTCAACATATACACGTGTGATTTAGTTTAGGTAGATTTTTCATTGCCGAGAACCTCGATCAGAGAGTAAAAATGGCGTAAGGTTCACAATGGTGTAAAACTAAAATAAGATATAACGGGCTAGGATTCGAGTTACAGGAACAAGGGCCTAACCAACCACCCAGGAATGGAATCGTCTAGTGAAAACACTTGACAACCTCCTGGAAGCAGCTTTTCTTGCCACCAGACCTTTCTCCATCAATTAGGAATCTGATGCCGTCACTAAACTGATTCCTTAAATTGTAGCCATTTTTTGAGTGTTTATATTTTGGTGTCTAATTCGCATATATATCACCACTGCTCTTGATTTTCTTGACTGTATATCTCCTAAATGTCAACATATACACGTGTGATTTAGTTTACGAAGATTTTTCAATGCCGAGAACCTCGTTCAGAGAGTAAAAAAGGCGTAAGGTTCACAATGGTGCAAAACTAAAATGGGATATACCGAGCTAGGATTCGAGTTACTGGAACAAAGGCCAAACCAACCACCCAAGAATGGAATCGTCGTGCGAAAACACTTGACAACCTCCTAGAACTAACTTTTCTTGCCACCAGACCTTTCTCCATCAATTAGGAATCTGATGCCGTCACTAAACACATTACTTAAATTGCAGCCATTTTTATAGTGTTTGTTTTTTGGTGTCTAATCCGCATATATATCACCATTGCTCTTGATTTTCTTGACTGTATATCTCAAAATGTCAACATATACACGTGTGATTTAGTTTACGAAGATTTTTCAATACCGAGAACCTCGATCAGAGAGTAAAAAAGACGTATGGTTCACAATGGTGTAAAACTAAAATGGGATATACCGGGCTATGATTCGAGTTACAGGAATAAGGGACAAACCAACCACCCAAGAATGGAATCATCGAGCGAAAACACTTGACAACCTCCTGGAAGTAGCTTTTCTTGCCACCAGACCTTTCTCCATCAACTAGAAATCTGATGCCGTCACTAAACACATTCCTTAAATTGTAGCCATTTTTTGAGTGTTTATTTTTTGGTGTCTAATCCGCATATATATCACCATTGCTCTTGATTTTATTGACTGAATATCTCTTAAATGTCAACATATACATGTGTGATTTAGTTTATGAAGATTTTTCAATGCCGTGAACCTCGATCAGAGAGTAAAAAAGGCGTAAGGTTCACAATGGTGTAAAACTAAAATGGGATATACCGGGTTAGGATTCGAGTTACAGGAACAAGGGCCAATCCAACCACCCAAGAATGGAATCGTCGAGCGAAAACACTTGACAACCTCCTGGAAGCAGCTTTTCTTACCATCAGACCTTTCTCCATCAATAAGGAATCTGATTTCGTCACTAAACCCATTCCTTAAATTGGAGACATTTTTTGAGTGTTTATTTTTGGCTGTCTAATCCGCATATATATCACCATTGCTCTTGATTTTCTTGACTGTATATCTCTTAAATTTCAACATATACAGGTAGGATTTAGTTTACGAAGATTTTTCAATGCCGAGAACCTCGATCAGAAAGTAAAATAGGCGTAAGCTTCACAATGGTGTAAAACTAAAAAGTGATATACCGGGCTAGGATTCGAGTTACAGGAACAAGGGCCAAAAGTAGCCACCCAAGAATGGAATCGTCGAGCGAAAACACTTGACAACCTCGTGGAAGCAGCTTTTCTTGCCACCAGACCTTTCTCCATCAATTAGGAATCTGATTTCGTCACTAAACCCATTCCTTAAATTGGAGACATTTTTTGAGTGTTTATTTTTGGCTGTCTAATCCGCATATATATCACCATTGCTCTTGATTTTCTTGACTGTATATCTCTTAAATTTCAACATATACAGGTAGGATTTAGTTTACGAAGATTTTTCAATGCCGAGAACCTCGATCAGAAAGTAAAATAGGCGTAAGCTTCACAATGGTGTAAAACTAAAAAGTGATATACCGGGCTAGGATTCGAGTTACAGGAACAAGGGCCAAAAGTAGCCACCCAAGAATGGAATCGTCGAGCGAAAACACTTGACAACCTCGTGGAAGCAGCTTTTCTTGCCACCAGACCTTTCTCCATCAATTAGGAATCTGATGCCATCACTAAACACATTCCTTAAATTGTAGCCATTTTTTGAGTGTTTATTTTTTGCGGTCTAATCCGCATATATATCACCATTGCTCTTGATTTTCTTGACTGTATATCTCTTAAATGTCAACATATACAAGCGTGATTTAGTTTACGAAGATTTTTCAATGCCGAGAACCTCGATCAGAATGTACAAAAGGCATACAGTTCACAATGGTGTAAAACTAAAATAGGATATACCGGGCTAGGATTCGAGTTACAGGAATAAGGGACAAACTAACCACCCAAGAATGGAATCGTCGAGCGAAAACACTTGACAACCTCCTGGGAAGCAGCTTTTCTTGCCACCAGACCATTCTGCATCAATTAGGAATCTGATGCCGTCACTAAACACATTCCTTAAATTGTAGCCATTTTTTGAGTGTTTATTTTTTTGGTGTCTAATCCTCATATATATCACCATTACCCTTGATTTTCTTGACTGTATATCTCTTAAATGTCAACATATACACGTGTGATTTAGTTTACGAAGATTTTTCAATGCCGAAAACCTCGATCAGAGAGTAAAAATGGCGTAAGGTTCACATTGGTGTAAATCTAAAATGGGATATATCGGGTTAAGATTCGAGTTACAGGAACAAGGGCCAAACCAACCACCAAAGAATGGAATCGTCGTGCGAAAACACCTGACTACCTCCTGGAAGCAGCTTTTCTTGCCACCAGACCTTTCTCCATCAATTAGGAATCTGATGCCGTCACTAAACACATTCCTTAAAGTGTAGCCATTCTTTTAAGTGTTTATTTTTTTGGTGTCTAATCCGCATATATATCACCATTGCTCTTGATTTTCATGACTGCATATCTCTTAAATGTCAACATATACATGTGTGATTTAGTTTACGAAGATTTTTCAATGTCGAGGACCTCGATCAGAAAGTAAAAAAGGCGTAAGGTTCACAATGATGTAAAACTAAAATGGGATATACCGGGAGAGGATTCGAGTTACAGGAACAGGGCCAAACCAACCACCCAAGAATGGAATCGTCAAGAAAAAGCACTTGACAACCTCCTGTAAGTAGCTTTTCTTGCCTCCAGTCCTTTCACTATCAATTAGAAATCTGATGCCGTCACTAAACACATTCCTTAAATTGTAGCCGTTTTTTGAGTGTTTATTTTTTGGTGTCTAATCCGCATATATATCACCATTGCTCTTGATTTTCTTGACTGTATATCTCTTAAATGTAAACATATACACGTGTGATTTAGTTTATGAAGATTTTTCAATGCCGAGAACCTCGATCAGAGAGTAAAAAAGGCGTAAGGTTCACAATGGAGTAAAACTAAAATGGGTTATACCGGGTTAGGATTCGAGTTACAGGAACAAGGGCCAAACCAACCATCAAAGAATGGAATCGTCGAGCAAAAACACTTGACAACCTCTTGGAAGTAGCTTTTCTTGCCACCAGACCTTTCTCCATCAATTAGGAATCTGTTGCCGTCATTAAACACATTACTCAAATTGTAGCCATTTTTTGAGTTTTTATTTTTTGGTGTCTAATCCGCATATATATCACCATTGCTCTTGATTTTCTTGACTGTATATCTCTTAAATGTCAACACAGACACGTGTGATTTAGTTTTCGAAGATTTTTCAATGCCGAGAACCTCAATTAGAGAGTAAAAAGGTGTAAGGTCACAATGGTGTAAAACTAAATGGGATATACCGGGCTAGGATTCGAGCTACAGGAACAAGGGCCAAACCAACCAGCCAATAATGGAATCGTCGAGCGAAAACACTTGACAACCTCCTGGAAGCAGCTTGTCTTGCCACCAGACCTTTCTCTATCCATTAGGAATTTGATGCCGTCACTAAACACATTCCTTAAATTTTAGCCTTTTTTTTAGTGTTTATTTTTTAGTGTCTAATCCGCATATATATCACCATTGCTCTTGATTTTCTTGACTGTATATCTCTTAAATGTCAACATATACACGTGTGATTTAGTTTACGAAGAATTTTCAAAGCCGAGAACCTTGATCAGAGAGTAAAAGAGGCGTAAGGTTCACAATGGTGTAAAACTAAAATGGGTTTTACCAGGCTAGGATTCGAGTTATATGAACAAGGGCCAAACTAACCACCCAATAATGGAATCGTCGAGCGAAAATACTTGACAACCTCCTGGAAGCAGTTTTCTTGCCACCAGACCTTTCTCCATCAATTAGGAATCGGATGCCGTCACTAAACACATTCCTTAAATTGTAGACATTTTTTGAGTGTTTATTTTTTGGTATCTAATCCGCATATGTATCACCATTGCTCTTGCTTTTCTTGACTGTATAGCTCTTAAATGTCTACATATACACGTGTGATTTAGTTTACGAAGATTTTTCAATACCGAGAACCTCGATCAGAGAGTAAAAAAGGTGTGAGGTTCACAATGGTGTAAAACTAAAATAGGATACACCGGGCTAGGATTCGAGTTATAGGAACAAGGGCCAAACCAACGACCTAAGAATGGAATCGTCGATCAAAAACACTTGATAACCTCCTGGAAGCAGCATTTCTTGCCACCAGACCTTTCTCCATCAATTAGAAATCTGATGCCGGCACAAAACACATTCCTTAAATTGTTGCCACTTTTTGAGTGTTTATTTTTTGATGTCTAATCCGCATATATATCACCATTGCTCTTGATTTTCTGGACTGGATATCACTTAAATGTCAACATATACACGTATGATTTAGTTTACGAAGATTTTTTAATGCCGAGAACCTCGATCAGAGAGTAAAAAAGGCGTAAGGTTCTCTATGGTGTAAAATTAAAATGGGATATACCGGGCTAGGAATGGAGTTATAGGAACAAGGGCCAAACCAACCAGCCAATAATGGAATCGTCGAGCGAAAACACTTGACAACCTCCTGGAAGCAGTTTTCTTGCCACCATACCTTTCTCCATCAATTAGGAATCGGATGTCGTCACTAAACACATTCCTTAAAATGTAGCCATTTTTTGAGTGTTTATTTTTTGGTATCTAATCCGCATATATATCACCATTGCTCTTACTTTTCTTGACTGTATAGCTCTTAATTGACAACATATACACGTATGATTTAGTTTACGAAGATTTTTCAATGTCGAGAACCTCAATCAGAGAGTAAAAAAGGGGTAAGGTTCACAATAGTGTAAAACTAAAATGGGATATACCGGGCCTGGATTCGAGTTATAGGAACAAGGGCCAAACCAACGACCCAAGAATGGAATCGTCGAGCGAAAACACTTGACAACCTCCTGGAAACAGCTTTTCTTGCCACCAGACCTTTCTCCATCAATTAGGAATCTGATGCCGTCACTAAACACATTCCATAAATTGTAGCCACTTTTTGAGTGTTTATTTTTTGATGTCTAATCCACATATATATCACCATTGCTCTTGATTTTCTTGACTGGATATCACTTAAGTGTCAACATATACACGTATGATTTAGTTTACGAAGATTTTTCAATGTCGAGAACCTCAATCAGAGAGTAAAAAAGGGGTAAGGTTCACAATGGTGTAAAACTAAAATGGGATATACCGGGCTAGGATTCGAGTTACAGGAACATGGGCGAAATCAACCATCAAAGAATGGAATCGTCGAGCAAAAACACTTGACAACCTCTTGGAAGCAGCTTTTCTTGCCACCAGACCTTTCTCCATTAATTAGGAATCTGATGCCGTCACTAAACACATTCCTTCAATTATAGCCATTTCTTGAGTGTTTATTTTTTGGTGTCTAGTCCGCGTATATATCACCATTGCTCTTGATTTTCTTGACTGTATATCTCTTAAATGTCAACACACACACGTGTGATTTAGTTTACGAAGATTTTTCAATGCCGAGAACCTCAATCAGAGAGTAAAAAAGGCGTAAGGTTCACAATGGTATAAAACTAAAATGGGATATACCGGGCTGGGATTCGAGTTACAGGAACAAGGGCCAAACCAACCAGCCAAGAATGGAATCGCCGAGCAAAATCACTTGAAAACCTCCTGGAAGCAGCTTTTCTTGCCACCAGACCTTTCTCCATGAATTAGGAATCTGATGCCGTCACAAAACACATTCCTTAAATTGTATCCATTTTTTAATGTCTAATCTGCATATATATCACCATTGCTGTTGATTTTCTTGACTGTATATCTCTTAAATATCAACATATACACATGTGATTTAGTTTACGAAGATTTTTCAATGCCGAGAACCTCGATCAGAGAGTAAAAAAGGCGTAAGGTTCACAATGGTGTAATACTAAAATGAGATATACCGGGCTAGGATTCGAGTTACTGGTACAAGCCAAACCAACCACCCAAGAATGGAATCGTCGAGCGAAAACGCTTGACAACCTCCTGGAAGCAGCTTTTCTTGCCACCAGACCTTTCACCATTAATTAGGAATCTGATGCCGTCACTAAACACATTCCTTAAATTGTAGCTATTTTTGAGTGTTTATTTCTTGGTGTCCAATCCGCATATATATCACGATTGCTCTTGATTTTCTTGACTGTATACCTCTTAAATGTCAATATATACACGTGTGATTTAGTTTACGAATATTTTTCAATGCCGATAACCTCGATCAGAGAGTAAAAAAACCGTAAGGTTCACAATGGTGTAAAACTAAATGGGATATACCGGGCTAGGATTCGAGTTACAGGAACAAGGGCCAAACCAACCAGCCAAGAATGGAATCGTCGAGCGAAAACACTTGAGAACCTCCTGGAAGCAGCTTGTCTTGCCACCAGACCTTTCTCTATCCATTAGGAATTTGATGCCGTCACTAAACACATTCCTTAAATTGTAGCCTTTTTTGAGTGTTTATTTTTTAGTGTCTAATCCGCATATATATCACCATTGCTCTTGATTTTCGTGACTGTATATCTCTTAAATGTCAACATATACACGTGTGATTTAGTTTACGAAGAATTTTCAATGCCGAGAACCTTGATCAGAGAGTAAAAGAGGCGTAAGGTTCACAATGGTGTAAAACTAGAATGAGATTTACCAGGCTAGGATTCCTGTTATATGAACAAGGGCCAAACCAACCACCCAATAACGGAATCGTCGAGCGAAAACACTTGACAACCTCCTGGAAACAGTTTTCTTGCCACCAGACCTTTCTCCATCAATTAGGAATCTGATGCCGTCACTAAACACAATTCTTAAATTGTAGCCATTTTTTGAGTGTTTATTTTTTGGTATCTAATCCTTATGTATATCACCATTGCTCTTGCTTTTCTTGACTGTATGGCTCTTAAATGTCAACATATACACGTGTGATTTAGTTTACGAAGATTTTTCAATATCGAGAACCTCGATCAGAGAGTAAAAAAGGTGTAAGGTTCACAATGGTGTAAAACTAAAATAGGATATACGGGCTAGGATTCGAGTTATTGGAACAAGGACCAAACCAATGACCCAAGAATGGAATCGTCGAGCGAAAACACTTAACAACCTCCTGGAAGCAGCTTTTCTTGCCACCAGACCTTTCTCCTTCAATTAGGAATCTGATGCCGTCACTAAACACATTCCTTAAATTGTAGCCACTTTTTGAGTGATTATTTTTTTATGTCTAATCCGCATATATATCACAGTTGCTCTTGATTTTCTTGACTGGATATCTCTTAAATGTAAACATATACACGTATGATTTAGTTTACGAAGATTTTTCAATGCCGAGAACCTCAATCAGAGAGTAAAAAAGGCGTAAGGTTCAAAACGGTGTAAAACTAAAATGGGATATAACGGGCTAGGATTCGAGTTACAGGAACATGGGACAAATCAACCACCAAAGAATGGAATCGTCGGGCAAAAACTCGTGATAACCTCTTGGAAGCAGCTTTTCTTGCCACCAGACCTTTCTCCATTAATTAGGAATCTGATGCCGTCACTAAACACATTCATTAAATTATAGCCATTTTTTTAGTGTTTCTTTTTTGGTGTCTAGTCCGCATATATATCACCATTGCTCTTGATTTTCTTGACTGTATATCTCTTAAATGTCAACACAGACACATCAGATTTAGTTTATGAAGATTTTTCAATGCCGAGAACCTCAATCAGAGAGTAAAAAAGGCGTAAGGTTCACAATGGTGTAAAACTAAAATGAGATATACCGGGCTAGAATTCGAGTTACAGGAACAAGGGCCAAACCAACCTGCCAAGAATGGAATCGCCGAGCGAAATCACTTGAAAACCTCCTGGAAGCAGCTTTTCTTGCCACCAGACATTTCTCCATCAATTAGGAATCTGATGCCGTCACTAAACACATTCCTTAAATTGTAGCCATTTTTAGTGTTTATTTTTTGGTGTCTAATCTGCATATATATCACCATTGCTATTGATTTTCTTGACTGTATATCTCTTAAATATCAACATATACACATGGGATTTAGTTTACGAAGATTTTTCAATGCCGAGAACCTCGATCAGAGAGTAAAAAAGGCGTGAGGTTCACAATGGTGTAAAACGAAAATGGGATATACCGGGCTAGGATTCGAGTTACTGGAACAAGCCAAACCAACCACCCAAGAATGGAATCGTCGAGCGAAAACACTTGACAACCTCCTGGAAGCAGCTTTTCTTGCCACCAGACCTTTCACCATTAATTAGGAATCCGATGCCGTCACTAAACGCATTCCTTAAATTGTAGCCATTTTTTGAGTGTTTATTTCTTGGTGTCCAATCCGCATATATATCACCATTGCTCTTGATTTTCTTGACTGTATACCTCTTAAATGTCAACATATACACGTGTGGTTTAGTTTACGAATATTTTTCAATGCCGATAACCTCGATCAGAGAGTAAAAAAGGCATAAGGTTCACAATGGTGTAAAACTAAAATGAGATATACCGGGCTAGGATTCGAGTTACATGAACAATGGCCAAACCAACCACCAAAGAATGGAGTCGTCGAGCGAAAACACTTGACAACCTCCTGGAAACAGCTTTTCTTGCCACCGGAACTTTCTCCATCAATTAGAAATCTGAAGCCGTCGCTAAACACATTCCTTAAATTATAGCCATTTTTTGAGTGTTTATTTTTTGGTGTCTATTCCGCGTATATATCACCATTGCTCTTGATTTTCTTGACTGTATATCTCTTAAATGTCAACACAGACACGTATGATTTAGTTTACGAAGATTTTTCAATGCCGAGAACCTCAATCAGAGAGTAAAACAGGCCTAAGGTTCACAATGGTGTAAAACTAAAATGGGATATACCGGGCTAGGATTCGAGTTACAGGAACAAGAGCCAAACCAACCAGCCAAGAATGGAACCGCCGAGCGAAATCACTTGAAAACCTCCTTGAAGCAGCTTTTCTTGCCACCAGACCTTTCTCCATCAATTAGGAATCTGATGCCGTCACTAAACACATACCTTAAATTGTAGCCATTTTTTGAGTGTTTATTTTTTGTATCTAATCCGCATATATATCACCATTTCTCTTGCTTTTCTTGACTGTATAGCTCTTAAATGTCAACATATACACGTGTGATTTAGTTTACGAATATTTTTCAATACCGAGAACCTCGATCAGAGAGTAAAAAAGGTGTAAGGTTCACAATGGTGTAAAACTAAAATAGGATATACCGGGCTAGGATTCGAGTTATAGGAACAAGGGCCAAACCAACCACCCAAGAATGGAATCGTCGAGCGAAAACACTTGACAACCTCCTGGAAGCAGCTTTTCTTGCCACCAGACCTTTCTCCATCAATTAGGAATCTGATGCCGTCACTAAACACATTCCTTAAATTGTAGCCACTTTTTGAGTATTTTTTTTATGTCTAATCCGCATATATATCACCATTGCTCTTGATTGGATATCACTTAAATGTCAACATATACACGTATGATTTACTTTATGAAGATTTTTCAATGTCGAGAACCTCAATCAGAGAGTAAAAAAGGCGTAATGTTCACAATGGTGTAAAACTAAAATGGGATATACCGGGGCTAGGATTCCAGTTACAGGAACATGGGCGAAATCAACCACCAAAGAATGGAATCGTCGAGCAAAAACACTTGACAACCTCTTGGAAGCAGCTTTTCTTGCCACAAGACCTTTCTCCATTAATTAGGAATCTGATGCCGTCACTAAACACATTCCTTAAATTATAGCCATTTTTTGGTGTCTAGTCCGCGTATATATCTTCATTGCTCTTGATTTTCTTGACTGTATATCTCTTAAATGTCAACACATACACGTGTGATTTAGTTTACGAAGATTTTTCAATACCGAGAACCTCGACCAGAGTGTAAAAAAAGTGTGTAAGGTTCACAACGGTGTAAAACTAAAATAGGATATACCGGAGTAGGATTCGAGTTATAGGAACAAGGGCCAAACCAACGACCCAAGAATGGAATCGTCGAGCGAAAACACTTGACAACCTCCCGGAAGCAGCTTTTTTTGCCACCAGACCTTTCTCCTTCAATTAGGAATCTGATGCCGTCACTAAACACATTCCTTAAATTGTAGCCACTTTTTGAGTGTTTATTTTTTGATGTCTAATCCGCATATATATCACAATTGCTCTTGATTTTCTTGACTGGATATCTCTTAAATGTCAACATATACACGTATGATTTAGTTTATGAAGATTTTTCAATGTCGAGAACCTCAATTAGAGAGTAAAAAAGGCGTAATGTTCACAATGGTGTAAAACTAAAATGGGATATACCGAGCTAGGATTCGAGTTACAGGAACATGGGCCAAATCAACCACCAAAGAATGGAATCGTCGAGCAAAAACACTTGACAACCTCTTGGAAGCATCTTTTCTTGCCACCAGACCTTTCTCCATTAATTTGGAATCTGATGCCGTCACTAAACACATTCCTTAAATTATAGCCATTTTTTGAGTGTTTATTTTTTGGTGTCTAGTCCGCGTATATATCTCCATTGCTCTTGATTTTCTTGACTGTATATCTCTTAAATTTCAACACATACACGTGTGATTTAGTTTACGAAGATTTTTCAATACCGAGAACATCGACCAGAGAGTAAAAAAAGTGTGTAAGGTTCACAATGGTGTAAAACTAAAATAGGATATACCGGGCTAGGATTCGAGTTACAGGAACAACGGCCAAACCAACCACCCAAGAATGGAATCGTCGAGCGAAAACACTTGACAACCTCCTGGAAGCAGCTTTTCTTGCCACCAGACCTTTCTCCATCAATTAGGAATCTGATGCCGTCACTAAACACATTCCTTAAATTGTAGCCACTTTTTGAGTGTTTTTTTTATGTCTAATCCGCATATATATCACCATTGCTCTTGATTTTCTTGACTGGATATCACTTAAATGTCAACATATACACGTATGATTTAGTTTATGAATATTTTTCAATGTCGAGAACCTCAATCTGAGAGTAAAAAAGGCGTAATGTTCAAAATGGTGTAAAACTAAAATGGGATATACCGGGCTAGGATTCCAGTTACAGGAACATGGGCGAAATCAACCACCAAAGAATGGAATCGTCGAGCAAAAACACTTGACAACCTCTTAGAAGCAGCTTTTCTTGCCACCAGACATTTCTCCATTAATTAGGAATCTGATGCCGTCACTAAACACAATCCTTAAATTATTGACATTTTTTGAGTGTTTATTTTTTGGTGTCTAGTCCGCGTATATATCTCCATTACTCTTGATTTTCTTGACTGTATATCTCTTAAATGTCAAAACATACACGTGTGATTTAGTTTACGAAGATTTTTCAATACCGAGAACCTCGACCAGAGAGTAAAAAAAGTGTGTACGGTTCACAATGGTGTAAAACTAAAGTAGGATATACCGGGCTAGGATTCGAGTTATAGGAACAAGGGCCAAACCAACGACCCAAGAATGGAATCGTCGAGCGAAAACACTTGACAACCTCCTGGAAGCAGCTTTTCTTGCCACTAGACCTTTCTCCATCAATTAGGAATCTGATGCCATCACTAAACACATTCCTTAAATTGTAGCCACTTTTTGAGTGTTTATTTTTTGGTGTCTAGTCCGCGTATATATCTCCATTGCTCTTGATTTTCTTAACTGTATATCTCTTAAATGTCAACACATACACGTGTGATTTAGTTTACGAAGATTTTTCAATACCGAGAACCTCGATCCGAGAGTAAAAAAGGTGTAAGGTTCACAATGGTGTGAAACTAAAATACGATATACCGGGCTAGGATTCGAATATAGGAACAAGGGCCAAACCAACGACCAAGAATGGAATCATCGAGCAAAAACACTTGACAACCTCCTTGAAGCAGCCTTTCTTGCCACCAGACCTTTCTCCATCAATTAGGTATCTGATGCCGTCACTAAACACATTCCTCAAATTATAGCCATTTTTTGAGTGTTTATTTTTTGGTGTCTAGTCCGCGTATATATCACCATTGCTCTTGATTTTCTTGATTGTATATCTCTTAAATGTCAACACAGACACGTGTGATTTAGTTTACGAAGATTTTCATTGCCGAGTACCTCAATCAGAGAGTAAAAAAGGCGTAAGGTTCACAATGGTGTAAAACTAAAATGGGATATACCGGGCTAGGATTCGAGTTACAGGAACAAGGGCCAAACCAACCAGCCAAGAAATCGCCGAGCGAAATCACTTGAAAACCTCCTGGAAGCAGCTTTTCTTGCCACCAGACCTTTCTCCATCAATTAGGAATCTGATGCCGTCACTAAACACATTCCTTAAATTGTAGCTATTTTTTGAGTGTTTATTTTTTGGTGTCTAATCCGTATATATATCACCATTGCTGTTGATTTTCTTAACTGTATATCTCTTAAATAACAACATATACACGTTTGATTCAGTTTACGAAGATTTTTCAATGCCGAGAACCTCGATCAGAGAGTAAAAAAGGCGTAAGGTTCGCAATGGTGTAAAACTAAAATGGGATATATCAGGCTACTATTCGAGTAACAGGAACAAGGGCCAAACCAACGACCAAGAATGGAATCATCGAGCAAAAACACTTGACAACCTCCTTGAAGCAGCCTTTCTTGCCACCAGACCTTTCTCCATCAATTAGGTATCTGATGCCGTCACTAAACACATTCCTCAAATTATAGCCATTTTTTGAGTGTTTATTTTTTGGTGTCTAGTCCGCGTATATATCACCATTGCTCTTGATTTTCTTGATTGTATATCTCTTAAATGTCAACACAGACACGTGTGATTTAGTTTACGAAGATTTTTCATTGCCGAGAACCTCAATCAGAGAGTAAAAAAGGCGTAAGGTTCACAATGGTGTAAAACTAAAATGGGATATACCGGGCTAGGATTCGAGTTACAGGAACAAGGGCCAAACCAACCAGCCAAGAAATCGCCGAGCGAAATCACTTGAAAACCTCCTGGAAGCAGCTTTTCTTGCCACCAGACCTTTCTCCATCAATTAGGAATCTGATGCCGTCACTAAACACATTCCTTAAATTGTAGCTATTTTTTGAGTGTTTATTTTTTGGTGTCTAATCCGTATATATATATCACCATTGCTGTTGATTTTCTTAACTGTATATCTCTTAAATAACAACATATACACGTGTGATTCAGTTTACGAAGATTTTTCAATGCCGAGAACCTCGATCAGAGAGTAAAAAAGGCGTAAGGTTCACAATGGTGTAAAACTAAAATGGGATATATCAGGCTACTATTCGAGTAACAGGAACAAGGGCCAAACCAACCACCCAAGAATGGAATCGTCGAGCGAAAATACATGACAACATCCTGAAAGCAGCTTTTCTTGCCACCAGACCTTTCTCCATCAATTAGGAATATGATGCCGTCACTAAACACATTCCTTAAATTGTAGCCATTTTTTGAGTGTTTATTTTTTCATGTCTAACCGCATATATATCACCATTGCTCTTGATTTTCTTGACTGTATATCTCTTAAATGTCAACATATACATGTGTGATTTAGTTAACGAAGATTTTTCAATGCCGAGAACCTCGATCAATGAGTTAAAGAGGCATAAGGTTCGCAATGGTGTAAAAGTAAAATGGGATATACCGGGCTAGGATTCGAGTTATACGAAGAAGGGCAAACCAATCACCCAATAATGGAATCTTCGAGCGAAAACACTTAACAACCTCCTGGAAGCAGCTTTTCTTGCCACCAGACCTTTTTCCATCAATTAGGAATCTGATGCCGTCAATAAACACGTTCCTTAAATTGTAGCCATTTTTTGAGTGTTTATTTTTTGGTGTCTAATCCGCATATATATCACCATTGCTCTTGATTTTCTTAACTGTATATCTCTTAAATATCAACATATACATGTGTGATTTAGTTTACGAAGATTTTTCAATGCCGAGAACCTTGATCAGAGAGTAAAACAGGCATAAGGTTCACAATGGTGTAAAACTAAAATGGGATACACCAGGCTATGATTCAAGTTACAGGAACAAGGGCCAAACCAACCATCCAAGAATGGAATCGTCGAGCGAAAACACTTGACAACATCCTGGAAGCAGCTTTTCTTGCCACCAGACCTTTCTCCATTAATTAGGAATCTGATGCCGTCACTAGACACATTCCTTAAATTGTAGCCATTTTTTGAATGTTTTTTTTTTTGGTGTCTAATCCGCATATATATCATCATTGCTCTTGATTTTCTTGACTGTATATCTCTTAAATGTCAACATATACACGTGTGATTTAGTTTACGAAGATTTTTCAATGCCGAAAACCTCGATCAGAGAGAAAAAAGGCGTTACGTTCACAATGGTGTAAAACTAAAATGGGATATACAGGGCAAGGATTCGAGTTACAGTAACAAGGGCCAAACCATCCACCCAAGAATGGAATCATCGAGCGAAAACACTTGACAACCTCATGGAAGCAACTTTTCTTGCCACCAGACCTTTCTCCATCAATTAGGAATCTGATGCCGTCACTAAACACATTCCTTAAATTGTAGCCATTTTTTTAATGTTTATTTTTTGGTGTCTCATCCGCATATATATCACCATTGCTGTTGATTTTCTTGAATATGTATCTCTTAAATGTCAACATATACACGTGTAATTTAGTTTACGAAGATTTTTCAAAGCCAAAAACCTCGATCAGAGAGTAAAAAAGGCGTAAGGTTCACAGTGGTGTAAAACTAAAATGGGATATACCGGGCTAGGATTCGATTTACAGGAACAAGGGCCAAACCAACCACCCAATAATTGAATCATCGAGCGAAAACACTTGACAACCTCCTAGAAGCAGCTTTTCTTGCCACCAGACCTTTCTCCATCAATTAGGAATCTGATGCCGTCACTAAACACATTCCTTAAATTGTAGCTATTTTTTGAGTGTTTATTTTTTGGTGTCTAATCTGCATATATATCACCATTGCTCTTGATTTTCTTGACTGTATATCTCTTAAATGTCAAGATATAAACGTGTGATTTAGTTTACTCGATCAGAGAGTAAAAGAGGCGTAAGGTTCACAATGGTGTAAAACTAAAATGGGATATACCGGGGTCAGATTCGAGTTAAAGGAACAAGGGCCAAACCAACCACCCAAGAATTGAATCGTCGAGCGAAAACACTTGACAAACTCCTGGAAGCAGCTTTTTTTTCCACCAGACCTTTCTCCATCAATTAGGAATCTGATGCAGTTACTAAACACATTCCTTAAATTGTAGCCATTTTTTGAGTGTTTATTTTTTGGTGTCTAATCCGCATATATATCACCATTGCTCTTCATTTTCTTGACTGTATATCTCTTAAATGTAATCATATACACGTGTGATTTAGTTTACGAAGATTTTTTAATGCCGAGAACCTCGATCAGATAGTTAAAGAGACGTAAGTTTCACATTGGTGTAAACTAAAATGGGATGTAACGGGCTAGGATTCGAATTACAGGAACAAGGGCACCAACCACCCTATAACGGAATCGTCAAGCGAAAACACTTGCCAACCTCCTAGAAGCAGCTTTTCTTGCCACCAGACCTTTCTGCATCAATTAGGAATCTGATGCCATCACTAAACACATTCCTTAAATTGTAGCCATTTTTTGAGTGTTTATTTTTTGGTGTCTAACCGCATATATATCACCATTGCTCTTGATTTTGTTGACTGTATATCTCTTAAATGTCAACATATACATGTGTGATTTAGTTTACGAAGATTTTTCTATGCCGAGAACTTCGATCAGAGAGTAAAAAAGGCGTAAGGTTCACAATGGTGTAAAACTTAATTGGGATATACCGGGCTAGGATTCGAGTGTCACGACCCCCGACCCAGTTTCCTGGTTCGGACGTCGCGGGACAGAAAACTCGTGGTATTTGTATTTGATTTGGCAGCGGAAATTTTAATAGGATCGTTTAAATGAAAACACCCATTTATTTTATTTCAAGTTTCGGGATAAACCCCGTAATTTACAATAAAGGAATTTCAAAAACATGTTTATTTATTTACTGAGCCACTTCATTCAAGCTGGTAGTGCTACGCGACATTTTTCCTTGTTCACAATAAATCACCTGAAACGTGTTTAAAAAAGATTTTATCAGCGGGAAATACTGGCGAGTCATTCAATTTGCACAAAATGGCACATTGTTATAATTAACAGTATTAAGAGTTTTCACTTTTTCCCCTATCTTATAAGTAGCTGGTTCAGTTGTCACTCGACTGGATCTATGACTGTGGTCATACCACTATTGGGTCCTGTCACCTAATAGCGGCGTATATCACTAATTAGGCTCGCCCACTTAAAGTGATAAAAATAGCAGTAATGTGCACAATACCCCACTTACTGCCAGTAATTCAAGATTAGCAAAGACTTAATCACTGCAAAGTATAACTGGAAAACATTTAGGGATGTGTAAAGCAATTTGATAAAAACAGAATGCCTCACATTGCAAGTTTAACTGGACAAAGTCCGCCTACTGATTTAGCCTGCTAACCTATTTAAAATAACAATGCAAACGAAACTAGGTCAGTAACTTAATACAACATTTACGATAACTCACGAGATCGAAACCCTCACGACAAATGACAAAGTATAGCCCGTATTCAGGCAGCACTTAAACATCCATTGGATCGGTTTTAATCGATCGGACATTGTATCGTAGCAGTGATCGAGTTATTACCCTGTTATCACAGCAGAGGTTCGGGACTATGGGTATTTTTGAACGAAACAGCGTATAACTTAATGTACGTAGTGAGTTTTTACGTCGAAACAATCAAACAGTTCAATTCCCAGGCCCCTGCATTATACTGAATTTTGGCCTCCCCCGCGTGTCGCGCGGGCTGCTAGGGATCCTGGCGCGACACGCGAGGCATACCCATTTTAGCTAGGGTAGCCTTGTTGTACGTATAGCCCTGGTGAGTCAAATATTTCAAAATTACGTGTTCTAAGTCCGTTTTGAACGGATAAACAGAATTAGGGGATAACCCCTTGAATTTTAGGGGGTCCTGATCCTAGTTTTGGCCGTTTTAAAAATTATGGGTCACGCCATATCATTTAGGGGTCTTAATTAGGGTTTCCTAGTGGGCATTATAAAAATAAGAAATAATAATTTTGGCAAGGGCCGTTATACCCTCCCCACCTTGTTTAAAATCTCGTCCTCGAGATTTAATGGAACAAGTGAGGGTACTTCCACTTCATTTCCGATTCCAGTTCCCATGTATACTCTGGTCATCATTTCGAATCCCATTTCACTTTGACCAGCACCAATCTCTTATGCTTGAGGTGCTTGACGTTTCTATCTTCTATTTGAAGAGGTTTCTCAATGGATTTCAACTTTTCATTTACCTCTATGTCTTGTAGAGGTACTATCAGTGACTCATCAGATAAACACTTCTTAAGATTGGGTACATGAAATACATTATGTACCCCGGCTAGTTCTTCTGGTAGTTGCAGTTGATAGATAACTGGTCCTATTCGTTAGGTAAAAGTAAATGGTCCTATGTACCTTGGACTTAGCTTTCCTTTCTTACCAAATCGAACTACCCCTTTCCAAGGAGAAACTTTCAACAATACCTTGTCCCCAACTTGGAATTCTAACGGTTTATGGCGATTATCTGCATAACTCTTCTGGCGGTCTCGATCCGTTTTCAATCTTTCCTTTATTTGAGGTATCTTGTCGGTGGTTTCCTATACAATCTCGGGACCTGATAATTGACTTTCTCCTATTTCGGCCCAACATACTGGGGTTCTACACTTTCGTCCATACAGTGCTTCGAATGGGGCAGCATTGATGCTTGTATGATAACTATTGTTATAGGAGAATTCTATTAGCGGTAAGTGATCATCCCAATTTCCACCGAAATCTATTACACGTGCCCTGAGCATGTCTTCTAGGGTTTGGATTGTCCTTTCACTTTGCCCATCTGTTTGAGAATGGTATGTCGTACTTAAATTTAATCGCGTCCCCATTGCTTGTTGGAAACTTGTCAAAAAATGCGAAGTGAAACGACTATCCCTATCTGACACAATGGAGAGTGGAACTCCATGTAGTGACACTACTTCGTTTACGTATAACTTAGCCAATTTCTTCATGCTAAAGGTTTCCTTCATTGGTAGGAAATAAGATGATTTGGTTAATCAAACTACAATCACCCAGATTGCATTGTTACCCTTTCTGGTCTTGGGTAACTTAGTAACAAAATCCATTGTTATTAGTTCCCATTTACATACAGGCATTTCTAACTGTTGAAGTAAACCTGATGGTTTCTAGTGTTCTGCCTTGACTTGCGAACAAGTTAGACACTTAGAAACATATCTAGCTATGTCCTTTTTCATTCCTATCCACCAGAAGTTATTTCTTAAATTTTGATACATCTTGTTATTACCAGGATGCATCGTATACTTAGATTTATGGGCTTCCTCTAAAATCTTATCTCTTAGATTTCCTTGTCTAGGTACCCAAATCCTTTTCTTATGGAATCTCCAAATTCCATCAGTCCCTTGTTCTAATTCCTTTATCCGACCATTCATTCCTTCAGCATCATCCTTGATTGCTGTTTCTTGAACGTTCTTCAGTTGTTCCATTAAATCTAACAGTAGATTTAATCTAAGAGCACGAACTCGCCTTTGCTTTTCATGATATTTACGACTTAGGGCATCTGCCACTACATTTGCCTTTCCTTCGTGATATAGAATATCATGGTCGTAATCACTTAGAATTTCCATCCATCTTCTTTGCCTCATGTTTAATTCTTTTTGCCCAAATATGTATCTTAAACTTTTATGATCTGTATAGACTATAAATTTACTTCCGTACAGATAATGTCTCCAAATTTTAAGGGCAAAAATTATTGTTCCTAATTCTAGATCACGAGTCGTATAATTTTCCTCGTGCTTTTTCAACTGCCTAGATGCAAACGCAATAAACTTTTTGCGTTGCATTAACACACAACCTAATCCTAGTTTACAAGCATCGCAGTAGACTTCAAAATCATATGTTCCTTCTGGTAAGGCAAGAACTGGGGCATTTGTTAATCTTTGCTTTAAAATCCGAAAGGCTTCTTCTTGCTTGGGCCCCCATTCAAACTTAACAGTTTTACAGGTTAACTTGGTTAATGGAACAACTATCTTAGAAAAGTCTCTAATGAAGCGCCTATAATATCCTGCTAATCCTAGAAAACTTCTAACTTCGGTAGCTGATTGAGGGACCTTCCAGTTCGTGATAGCTTCTATCTTGGAGGGATCTACGTGAATACCTTCGTGATTCACCATGTGTCCTAAAAATTGCACCTCTTGTAGCCAAAATTCACACTTTGAGAATTTGGCGTAAAGCTTTTCCTTTCTTAACAAAGTTAAGAGTGCATGCAGGTGCTCACAATATTCATCCTGAGTTTTAGAATAAATAAGTATATCTTCGATGAAAACAATTAAAAATTTATCCAAATACGGCTTACAGATCCTATTCATCATGTCCATGAATGCTGCAGGAGCATTCGTCAATCCAAAAGGCATGACTGTAAACTCGTAATGACCATACCTAGTCCGGAAAGCAGTTTTAGGTATGTCTTCTTCCTGTACCTTCAGTTGGTAGTATCCGGAGCGCAAGTCTACCTTAGAGAAATACCTAGCTCCCTGTAGCTGATAAAAAAGATCATCAATTCTAGGGAGTGGGTATCGATTCTTAATTGTAATCTTATTCAATTCCCTATAATCAATACACATCCGCATTGAACCATTCTTCTTTTTCACGAACAACACTGGCGCTCCCCAAGGGGACGAACTAGGTTGTATGAATCCTTTGCCTAACAATTCATCTAACTTCTTTTTCAGTTCTAACATCTCTATGGGTGCTAATCGATAAGGTACCTTAGCTATTGGTGTAGTTCCAGGAATTAGATGAATTCTAAACTCTACTTCCCTATCAGGCGGTAATCCTGGTAGCTCTTCTGGGGAATACATCCGGGTATTCTGATACTACTGGGATTTCCTTAAGTTCCTTGCTTTTAGTGTTAACGATTACTGAAATCATATACCCTATTCCTTGTTTTCGTTCATAACTAGCAACTTTCATTACTGAAATGAACTTCATTGATTTACGTGGCTTATCTCCTGTTATCAAAATTACTTCTCCTGCCGGGGTATGTATTTCTATGGAACTTTTATCACAGAGGATTCGAGCATGGTTGGCTACTAAACAATCCATTCCTAGTACGACATCGAATCCAGCTAAATTCATAGGCAGCAGGTTTGCAGAAAATTTATGCCCTGAGAGTTCTATTTTTCCTTCTTGAAGAACTTCATCTATATTAACAGAATTTCCTTCTGCCGTTTCTACCGTATAAAGTTGCCTAAGTTTGGTTAAAGGTTGCTTAAGAGCTTGGCAGAATGAAGTATTTATAAAACTTTAGTTTGCACCAGAGTCAAATAATACTTTTGCGTAAACGTCATGTACAAGAAACGTACCAGCTATCACATCCAGAATCAGATCTGCTTCTTGGGTTGTCAGCTGGAAGGCTCTTGCATTCTTTTTATTGGTTCCTTCGGCATGTTTGTCCTTGTTGTCAGCTGGTTTAACCAATTTTGGACAATCGGGCCTGAAGTGTCCTGTTTCGCCGCAGTTGTAGCAGATTACGGATTTCTTCCTGCATTCCTCCTCTCGGTGCCCTGGTCTTTTGCAGAAATTGCAACTTTCCTTACATTTTCCAAAATGTTTCTTTTTACAATGTCCGCAAAATGGCGGTATGGAAGACTGCCCGGTTCCCTTTTTCTTGAAATTATTAGTATTATTACCCCCTCGAAAACCTTGGGTAATCTTTTGGGCCAATTCCTTTTTCCTATTTTCTTCTCTCGTACGCACCAGTCCGTCAGTCAATGTGTTAGCCAGCTCGACCGCATCATCAATCGTTCGGGGTCTCGCAGCTTTGACTATATCACAAATCTTGCTAATTAGTTCCCAAATATAGCGAGAAATAAGCACCGGCTCAGGCGAAGCCAGAGTTCGTACAATTCTAGCATACTCGAAAAATTTTGAAGTATACCCTCTGCAGTCCACGTCCACCATCCGATGGTTTAGGAACTTATTTGTTATCTGTTCCTTTTCGTTGGAAGGATAAAACTTTCGTTCCACCAATTCGTTGAACTCTTCCCAACTCATGGCATATGCCACGTCACTTCCTTTTGCTTGCAGCACCGTGTTCCACCATTCTAACGCCTCTTCCTTGAAAAGGTGAGATGCATGCATAACCCTGTCTTCCTCGGCGCATTTACTTATTTTAATTACTGCTTCGGTCTTTTCTAACCAACGCAGTGCGGTAGTCGCCCCTTCATTGCCTGCAAATTCAACTGTCTTACAAACAAGAAATTCTTTGTAGGTGCAACCAGTCGTTGCTACTTTCATTTTCTTAAGAAATGGGGCTTGAACCACATTATTATTATTATTGCCGCCCCCGTTGACACTGTTACTGAAATTATCGTCGCGGGTGCGTTTGCTATGGTTGGCTTGTGAAGGTTCAACGGAATTCTTAACAGCAGCGACGATTACGGGGATAGCGTTAGCTATTCCCTGAGCAACGATATTTTCTATATCTTGTCTATTGAGAAAATTGTCTTCATTATTAGGTTCAGATTGGTTAACATCATTTGCCGGTTGGTTTACTGCGCTGTCCATCCGAATAATTAACAATATATATAATTTATTGTCACAAAATGGATAACAATTAAACACAATAAGGCAATCATAACATAATTAACTCAACACATATAGCCAAAATCATCGTCATTGCGACATTTATATTTTTATATATAATATTATACATCCATACAAACCAGATATATTACAGATGTATTATTTTAGTTATTATTATACAATATTATATTATTATGATTATATTATTTTTTTTCTCACATTTTAATATTATACAAAAACTTTTTAATTATGGTTAACTTGCTTTTTAGAAACGACGCTCCCTCTCGTCGTACTTCCACGTGATGTTTTCCCCCACTTCTCGAATCCGTTTTCCCGCATCCACCAGTTCTTCGCCATAGCGCCGCAATTCAGCAACGTTCTCCGGGTTCATGGGTGGAAAAGGTGCTGGTTCAGGATCAAATTGGGGAAAATAAACATTTGGGTTATTCATAAAATTCTGAAAATGCCAGTCGCTCGCCCACCACTCTTCTAACTGCCCTGTAACAGGTTGAGGGTTGACAATGAGGTCTGGAATAGCAGGTTCCAATTTTATAGGGAGTTCTGATTGGGCGGGGAAATTGAAAAGGGTTTTGTCAGCAGGTCTGATAAGATCACTGTTTGACAATTTTTTATCGAGTTCCTCCCAAGGTGGCAACTCCTGGGCTTGGCCAAAGCTCTCTCCTATCTCTTTCCCCTTTCCTTTTGGATCCTCTATTTTCTTTACCCGTTGGGCAGCGGGTTTCTTCTTTCTTCCTCGTTTCTAATCCAGCAGCCTTCTTCTCTTTTTGGGTTTTGGTTTCTCCTGGGACTGGGATTGAAACACTATTGGCTCCTCGGTGTCATCTTGATAACCAGTCTGGGTTTCGGAAATCTCCATATCAGAAGTATGGATAGTGAAATTTCGGAGGGCTTCCGATAGTTCATTCATGCTGTTAGCACACATGAAGAAACACACAAAAATCCAAATTAAAATTTTATTTATTGTAAATTAAATTTTCACAGAATCACAAAATGGCGAGTTGAAAAAAAAATTAATATTTTTCAATTATATATATAGGCTTAAATCAGTGGCTCTGATACCACCTTTTTCTATCACGACCCCCGACCCAGTTTCCTGGTTCGGACGCCGCGGGACAGAAAACCCGTGGTATTTGTGTTTGATTTGGCAGCGGAAATTTTAACAGGATCGTTTAACTAAAACACCCATTTATTTTATTTCAAGTTTCGGGATAAACCCCGTAATTTACAATAAAGGAATTTCAAAAACATGTTTATTTATTTACTGAGCCACTTCATTCAAGCTGGTAGTGCTACGCGACACTTTTCCTTTTTCATAGTAAATCACCTGAAACATGTTTAAAAAAGATTTTATCAGCGGGAAATACTGGCGAGTCATTCAATTTGCATAAAATGACACATTGTTATAATTCACAATATTAAGAGTTTTCACATTTGCCCATATCTTATAATTAGCTGGTTCAGTTGTCACTCGACCGGATCTATGACTGTGGTCATACCACTATTGGGTCCTGTTACCCAATAGTGACGTATATCACTAATTAGGTTCGCCCACCTAAAGTGATAAAAACAGCAGTAATGTGCACAATACCCCACTTACTGCCAGTAATTCAAGATTAGCAAAGACTTAATCACTGCAATGTATAACTGGAAAACATTTAGGGTTTTGTAAAGCAATTTAATAAAAACAGAATGACTCACATTGCAGGTTAAACTGGACATAGTCCGCCTACTGATTTAGCCTGGTAAGCTAGTTAAAATAACAGTGCAAACGAAACTAGGTCAGTAACTTAATACAAGATTTACGATAACTCACGAGATCGAAACCCTCACGACGAATGAAAATGTATAGCCCGTATTCAGGCAGCACTTAAACATCCATCGGATCGGTTTTAATCGATCAGACATGTATCGTAGCAGTGATCGAGTTATTACCCTGTTATCGCAGCAGAGGTTCGGGACTATGGCTATTTTTGAACGAAACAGCGTATAACTTAATGTACGTAGTGAGTTTTTACGTTGAAACAATCAAAGAGTTCAAGTCCCAGTCCCCTGCATTTATACTGAATTTTGGCCTTTCCCGAGTGTCGCGCCGGCTGCCAGGGATCTTGGCGCGACACGCGGGGCATACCCATTTTAGCTAGGGTAGCCTTGTTATACGTATAGCCCTGGTGAGTCAAAAATTTCGAAATTACGTGTTCTAACTCCGTTTTGAACGGATAAACATGATTAGGGGATACCCCCTTGAGTTTTAGGGGGTCTTGATCCTAGTTTTGGCCGTTTTAAAAATTATGGGTCACGCCATATTATTTAGGGGTCTCAATTAGGGTTTCCTAGTGGGCATTATAAAAATAAGAAATAATAATTTTGGCAAGGGTCGTTACACCTTCCCCACCTTGTTTAAAATCTCGTCCTCGAGATTTACTGGAAGAAGTGAGGGTACTTCCGCTTCATTTCCAATTCCAGTTCCCATGTATACTCTGGTCCTCTTTTCGAATCCCATTTCATTTTGACCAGCACCAATCTCTTGTGCTTGAGGTGCTTGACCTTTCTATCTTCTATTTGGAGAGGTTTCTCAACGAATTTTAACTTTTCATTTACCTCTATGTCTTGAAGAGGTACTATCAGTGACTCATCAGATAAACACTTCTTAAGATTGGATACATGAAATACATTATGTACCCCGGCTAGTTCTTTTGGTAGTTGCAGTTGATAGGCAACTGGTCCTATTCGTTGGGTAACAGTAAATGGTCCTATGTACCTTGGACTTAGCTTTCCTTTCTTACCGAATCGAGCTACCCCTTTCCAAGGAGAAACTTTCAATAGTACCTTGTCCCCAACTTGGAATTCTAACAGTTTACGGCGATTATCTACATAACTCTTCTGGCGGTCTCGAGTCGTTTTCAATCTCTCCTTTATTTGAGTTATCTTGTTCGTGGTTTCCTGTACAATCTCGGGACCTGATAATTGACTTTCTCCTATTTCTGCCCAACATACTGGGGTTCTACACTTTCCTCCATACAGTGCTTCGAATGGGGCAGCATTGATGCTTGTATGATAACTATTGTTATAGGAGAATTCTATTAGCGGTAAGTGATCATCCCAATTTCCACCGAAATATATTACACATGCCCTGAGCATGTCTTCTAGGGTTTGGATTGTCCTTTCACTTTGCCCATCTGTTTGAGGATGGTATGTCGTACTTAAATTTAATCACGTCCCCATTGCTTGTTGGAAACTTGTCCAAAAATGCGAAGTGAAACGACTATCCCTATCTGGCAAAATGGAGAGTGGAACTCCATGTAGTGACACTACTTCATCTACGTATAACTTAGCCAATCTCTCCATGCTAATGGTTTCCTTCATTGGTAGGAAATGAGATGATTTGGTTAATCCATCTAGAATCACCCAGATCGCATTGTTACCCTTTCTGGTCTTGGGTAACTTAGTAACAAAATCCATTGTTATTAGTTCCCATTTCCATACAGGCATTTCTAACTGTTGAAGTAAACCTGAGGGTTTCTGGTGTTTTGCCTTGACTTGCGAACAAGTTAGACACTTAGAAACATATCTAGCTATGTCCTTTTTCATTCCTATCCACCAGAAGTTATTTCTTAAATCTTGATACATCTTGTTATTACAAGGATGCATCGTATACTTAGATTTATAGGCTTCCTCTAAAATCTTATCTCTTAGATTTCCTTGTCTAGGTACCCAAATCCTTTTCTTATAGAATCTCCAAATTCCATCAGTCTCTTGTTCTAATTCCTTTATTTGACCTTTCATTCCTCCAGCATCATCCTTGATTGCTGTTTCTTGAACGTTCTTCAGTTGTTCCATTAAATCTAACTGTAGATTTAATCTAAGAGCACGAACTCGCCTTTGCTTTTCATGATATTTACGACTTAGGGCATCTGCCACTACATTTGCCTTTCCTTCGTGATATAGAATATCATAGTCGTAATCACTTAGAATTTCCATCCATCTTCTTCGCCTCATGTTTAATTCTTTTTGCCCAAATATGTATCTTAAACTTTTATGATCTGTATAGACTGTAAATTTACTTCCGTACAGATAATGTCTCCAAATTTTAAGGGGAAAAATTATTGCTCCTAATTCTAGATCTTGAGTCGTATAATTTTCCTCGTGCTTTTTCAACTCCCTTGATGCAAACACAATTACCATTTTGCGTTGCATTAACACACAACCTAATCCTAGTTTAGAAGCATTGCAGTAGACTCAAAATCATCTGTTCCTTCTGGTAAGGAAAGAATTGGGGCATTTGTTAATCTTTGCTTTAAAATCCTAAAGGCTTCTTCTTGCTTGGGCCCCCATTCAAACTTAACAGTTTTACAGGTTAACTTGATTAATGGAACAACTATTTAGAAAAGTCTCTAATGAAGCGCCTATAATATCCTGCTAATCCTAGAAAACTTCTAACTTCGGTAGCTGATTGCAGGACCTTCCAGTTCGTGATTGCTTCTATCTTCGAGGGATCTACGTGAATACCTTCGTGATTCACCATGTGTCCTAAAAATTGCACCTCTTGTAGCCAAAATTCACACTTTGAGAATTTGGCGTAAAGCTTTTCCTTTCTTAACAAAGTTAAAGAGTGCATACAGGTGCTCACAATGTTCATCCTGAGTTTTAGAGTAAATAAGTATATCGTCGATGAAAACAATTACAAATTTATCCAAACACGGCTTACAGATCCAATTCATCATGTCCATGAATGCTGTAGGAGCATTCGGCAATCCAAAAGGCATGACTGTAAACTCGTAATGACCCCATACCTAGTCCTGAAAGCAGTTTTAGGTATGTCTTCTTCCTGTACCTTCAGTTGATGGTATCCGGAGCGCAAGTCTACCTTAGAGAAATACCTAGCTCCCTGTAGCTGATAAAAAAGATCATCAATTCTAGGGAGTGGGTATCGATTCTTAATTGTAATCTTATTCAATTCCCTATAATCGATACACATCCGCATTGAACCATCCTTCTTTTTCACGAACAACACAGGCGCTCCCCAAGGGGACAAACTAGGTTGTATGAATCCTTTGCCTAACAATTCATCTAACTGCTTTTTCAGTTCTAACATCTCTGTGGGTGCTAATCGATAAGGTGCCTTAGCTATTGGTGTAGTTCCAGGAATTAGATGAATTCTAAACTCTACTTCACTATCGGGCGGTAATCCAGGTAGCTCTTCTGGAAATACATCCGGGTATTCTGATACTAATGGGATTTCCTTAAGTTCCTTGCTTTTAGTGTTAATGATTACCAAAATCATATACACTATTCCTTGTTTTCGTTCATAACTAGCAACTTTCATTACTGAAACGAACTTCATTGATTCTAGTGGGCATTATAATAATAAGAAATAATAATTTTGGCAGGGGTCGTTACATCGAGTTACAGGAACAAGGGCCAAACCAACCACCCAATTATGGAATCGTCGAGCGCAAACACTTGACAACATCCTGGAAGCAGCTTTTCTTGCCACTAGACCTTTCTCAATGAATTAGGAATTTGATGCCGTCACTAAACACATTCCTTAAATTGTAGCCATTTTTCGAGTGTTTATTTTTTGGTGTCTAATCCGCATATATATATCACCATTGCTCTTGATTTTCTTGATTGTATATCTCTTAAATGTCAACATATACACGTGTGATTTGGTTTACGAAATCTTTCAATGATGAGGACCTCGATCAGAGAGTAAAAAAGGTGTAAGGTCCACGACGGTGTAAAACTAAAATGGGATATACCGGGCTAGGATTCGACTTACAGGAACACGGGCCAAACCAACCACCCAAGAATGGAATCGTCGAGCGAAAACACTTGACAACCTCTTGGAAGCAGCTTTTCTTGCCACCAGACTTTTCTCCATCAATTAGGAATCCGATGCCGTCACTAAACACATTCCTTAAAATGTAGCCATTTTTTGAGTGTTTATTTTTTGGTGTCTAATCTGCATATATATCACCATTGCTCTTAATTTTCTTGACTGTATATATCTTAAATATCAACATATACACGTGTGATTTAGTTTACGAAGATTTTTCAATGCCGAGGACCTCGATCAAAGAGTAAAAAAGGCGTAAGGTTCACAATGGTGTAAAACTAAAATGGGATATACCGGGCTAGGATTCGAGTTGCAGGAACAAGGGCCAAACCAACCACCCAAGAATGGAACCGTCGGGCGAAAACACTTGACAACGTCTTGGAAGCAGCACTTCTTGCCACTAGACCTTTCTCCATCAATTAGGAATTTGATGCCGTCACTAAACACATTCCTTAAATTGTAGCCATTTTTTAAGTGTTTATTTTTTGGTGTCTAATCCACATATCTATCACCATTGCTCTTGATTTTCTTGACTGTATATCTCTTAAATGTCAACATATACACGTGTTACGAAGATTTTTCACTTCTTGCCACTAGACCTTTCTCCATCAATCAAGAATCTGATGCCGTCATTAAACACATTCCTTAAATTGTAGCCATATTTTGAGTGTTTATTTTATGGTGTCTAATCCGCATATATATCGCCATTGCTCTTGATTTTCTTGACTATATCGCTTAAATGTCAACATATACACGTCTGATTTAGTTTATGAAGATTTTTTAAGGCCGAGAACCTCGATCAGAGAGTAAAAATGCGTAAGGTTCACAATGGTGTAAAACTAAAATGGGATATACCCGGCTAGGATTCGAGTTACAGGAACAAGAGCCAAACCAACCACCCAAGAATGGAATCGTCGAGCGAAAACACTTGACAACCTCCCGGAAGCAGCTTTTCTTGGCACCAAGACCTTTCTCCGTCAATTAGGAATCTGATGCCGTCACTAAACACATTCCTTAAATTGTAGCCATTTTTTGAGTGTTTATTTTTTTGTGTCTACTCCGCATATATATCACCATTGCTCTTGGTTTTCATGACTGTATATCGCTTAAATGTCAACATACAAACCTGCGATTTAGTTTAAGATGATTTTTTAATGCCGAGAGCCTCGATAAGATAGTAAAAAAGGCGTAAGCTTCACAATGGTGTAAAACTAAAATGGGATATACCGGGCTAGGATTCGATCTACAGGAACAAGGGCCAAACCAACCACCCAAGAATGGAATCGTTGAGCGAAAACACTTGACAACCTCCTGGAAGCAGCTTTTCTTGCCACCAGACCTTTCTCCATCAATTTGGAATCCGATGCCGTTAGTAAACACATTCCTTAAATTGTAGCCATTTTTTGAGTGTTTATTTTTTGGTGTCTAATCCGCATATATATGACCATTTCTCTTGATTTGCTTGACTGTATATCTCTTAAATGTCAACATATGCATGTGTGATTTAGTTTACGAAGATTTTTCAATGCCGAGAACCTCGATCAGAGAGTAAAAAAGGCTAAGGTTCACAATGGTGTAAAACTAAAATGGGATATACCGGGCTAGGATTCGAGTTACAGCAACTAGGGGTGTTCATGAGCCGATCCGATCCGATCGAGGGTCTGCTCATGCTCGGATTGAATTACAACTGATCCAATCCGATCGAATCGAATTTGCAAAACCGAGCACAAAAGTGATGCTCATGCTCGGATTGAATTCGAATCGATCGGATCGTTTTCGCTCGGTTTTGCTCGATTGAATTATATGGCTTCGTTCAACAAAAACAAATCCTAAGTTAATTAAAACATGTCCAACACTTTACTAACAAAAGCAATACATAACTACAATCATGATTCTAAAAATATTCTTAAAAATATCAAGAAGCACAAAATAAAGTGCGAAATACAAATTGTCATTTAGTTCAAAAGCCATAAACTTCTTCCTTAAGATTGATCATCTCCATTCTCCATCCACAAAATTCAACTTCAAATCAACATATAACCTATAAACACAAGCATTAAACAAAACCATTAAGTTCTACACATTACATAACAACTTTTATGGTTTGTTAATTATAAAAATAGGAATTTAGGGTTACATGCGGCGATATGCTGCAGATCTTCGATTATGACTGAATATTGTTTTAGGAATAGGATTTAGGGTTAGATTTTCAAATTAACTATTAAGTTGGGCTAAATACTTTTTGGGCTTTTAATATTTTCTCGGCTGGCATATTTTTTGGGTTTTTAATCTTTAAAATCTATAATATATATATATATATATATATATATATATATATATATATATATATATATATTATTAATAAAAATAATTCGAGCGAAACCGATCGATCGACGAGCGTGCGGACCTTTGCTCATGCTTGGATTGAATTTGAATCGAACTGATCCGAGAGGCTCATTTACAAACTGAGCGGCAATCGAACGAGCATTTTTCGAGTATTTTTCGAGCGATCGTCGAGCAGTTTGGACAGCCCTAACAGGAACAAGGGCCAAACCAACCACCCAAGAATGGAATCGTCAAGGGAAAACACTTGACAACCTCCTGGAAGCAGCCTTTCTTGCCACCAGACCTTTCTCCATCAATTTGATGCCGTCACTAAACACATTCCTTAAATTGTAGCCATTTTTTGAGTGTTTATTTTTTTTGTGTCTAATCCGGATATATATCTCCATTGCTCTTGATTTTCATGACTGTATATCTCTTAAATGTCAACATATACACGTGTGATTTAGTTTACGAAGATTTTTCAATGCCGAGAACCTCGATCAGAGAGTAAAAAAGGCGTAAGGTTCACAATGGTGTAAAACTAAAATGGGATATACCGAGCTTGGATTCGAGTTACAGGAACAAGGGCCAAACCACCCACGTATGGAATCGTCGAGCGAAAACACTTGACAACCCCCGGGAAGCAGCTTTGCTTGCAACCACACCTTTTTCCATCAATTAGGAATCTGATGCGGTCACTAAACACATTCCTTAAATTGTAGCCATTTTTTGATTGTGTATTTTTTGGTGTCTACTCCGCATATATATCACCAATGCTCTTGGTTTTCATGACTGTATATCGCTTAAATGTCAACATACAAACATGTGATTTAGTTTAAGATGATTTTTAATGCCGAGAGCCTCGATAAGATAGTAAAAAAGGCGTAAGCTTCACAATGGTGTAAAACTAAAATGGGATATACCGGGCTAGGATTCGATCTACAGGAACAAGGGCCAAACCACCCAAGAATGGAATCGTTGAGCGAAAACACTTGACAACCTCCAGCAAGCAGCTTTTCTTTCCACCAGACCTTTCTCCATCAATTTGGAATCCGATGCCGTTAGTAAACACATTCCTTAAATTGTAGCCATTTTTTGAGTGTTTATTTTTGGGTGTCTAATCCGCATATATATCACCATTTCTCTTGATTTGCTTGACTGTATATCTCTTAAATGTCAACATATGCATGTGTGATTTAGTTTACGAAGATTTTTCAATGCCGAGAACCTCGACCAGAGAGTAAAAAAGGCGTAAAGTTCACAATGGTGTAAAACTAAAATGGGATATACCGGGCTAGGATTCGAGTTACAGGAACAAGGGCCAAACCAACCACCCATGTATGGAATCGTCAAGCGAAAACACTTGACAACCTCCTGGAAGCAGCTTTGCTTGCAACCACACCTTTCTCCATCAATTAGGAATCTGATGCGGTCACTAAACACATTCCTTAAATTGTAGCCATTTTTTGATTGTGTATTTTTTGGTGTCTAATCCGCATATAAATCACCATTGCTCTTGATTTTCTTGACTGTATATCTCTTAAATTTCAACATATACACGTGTGATTTTGTTTACGAAGATTTTTCAATGCTGAGGAACTCGATCAGAGATTAAAAAACCCGTAAGGTGCACATTGGTGTAAAACTAAAACGGCATATACCGGGCTAGGATTCGAGTTACAGGAACAAGGGCCAAACCAACCACCCAAGAATGGAATCGTCGAGCGAAAACACTTGACAACCTCCTGGAAGCAGCTTTTGTTGCCACAAGACCTTTCTCCATCAATTAAGAATATGATGCCATCACTAAACACATTCCTTAAATTGTAGCCATTTTTTGAGTGTTTATTTTTTGGTGTCTAATCTGCATATATATCCCCATTGCTCTTAATTTTCTTGACTGTATATATCTTAAATATCAACATATACACGTGTGATTTAGTTTACGAATATTTTTCAATGCCGAGGACCTCAATCAAAGAGTAAAATAGGCGTAAGGTTCACAATGGTGTAAAACTAAAATGGGATATAACGGGCTAGGATTCGATTTACAGGAACATGGGCCAAACCAACCACCCAAGAATGAAATCGTCGAGCGAAAAAAATTGACAACCTCCTGGAAGCAGCCTTTCTTTCCACAAGACCTTTCTCCATCAATTAGGAATCTGATGTCGTCACTAAACACATTCCTTAAATTGTAGCCATTTTTTTAGTGTTTATTTTTTGGTGTCTACTCCGCATATATATCACCATTGCGCTTAATTTTCTTGATTGTATATCTCTTAAATGTCAACACATACACGTGTTATTTAGTTTACGAGGATTTTTCAACGCCAAGGACCTCGATAAAAGAGTAAAAAAGGCGTAAGGTTCACAATGGTGTAAAACTAAAATGGGATATAACGGTATAGTATTGGAGTTACAGGAACAAGGGCCAAACCAACCACCCAAGAATGGAACCTCGAGCGAAAACACTTGAGAACCTCCTGGAAGCAGCTTTTCTTGCCACCAGACCTTTCTCCGTCAATTAGGAATCTGATGCCATCAATAAACACATTCCTTAAATTGTAGCCATTTTTTGAGTGTTTATTTTTTGCAGTCTAATCCGCATATATATCAACATTGCTCTTGATTTTCTTAACTGTATATCTCTTAAATGTCAACATATACACGTGTGATTCAACTTACAATGATTTTTCAATTCCGAGAACCTCGATCAGAGAGTAAAAAAGGCGTAAGGTTCACAATGATGTAAAACTAAAATGGCATATACCGGGCTAGGATTAGAGTTACGGGAACAAGGGCCAAACCAACCGCCCAAGAATGGAATCGTCGAGCGAAAACACTTGACAACCTCCTGGAAGCAGCTTTTCTTGCCACCAGACCTTTTTCCATCAATTTGATGTCGTCACTAAACACATTCCTTAAATTGTAGCCATTTTTTTATTGTTTATTTTTTTTGTGTCTAATCCGCATATATATCTCAATTGCTCTTGATTTTCATGACTGTATATCTTTTAAATGTCAACATATACACGTGTGATATAGTTTACGAAGATTTTTCAATGCCGAGAACCTCGATCAGAGAGTAAAAAAGGCATAAAGTTCACAATGGTGTAAAACTAAAATGGGATATACCGGGCTTAGATTCGAGTTACAGGAACAAGGGCCAAACCAACCACCCACGTATGGAATCGTCGCGCGAAAACACGTGACAACCTCCTGGAAGCAGCTTTGCTTGCCACCACACCTTTCTCCATCAATTAGGAATCTGATGCCGTCACTAAGCACATTCCTTAAATTGTAGCCATTTTTTGGTGTCTAATCCGCATATAAATCACCATTGCTCTTGATTTTCTTGACTGTATATCTCTTAAATGTCAACATATACACGTGTGATTTTGTTTACGAAGATTTTTCACTGCTGAGGACCTCGATCAGAGATTAAAAAACCCGTAAGGTCCACAATGGTGTAAAACTAAAATGGGATATACCGGGCTAGGCTTCGAGTTACAGGAACAAGGGCCAAACCAACCACCCAAGAATAGAATCGTCGAGCAAAAACACTTGACAACCTCCTCGAAGCAGCTTTTCTTGCCACCAGACCTTTCTCCATCAACTAAGAATATGATGCCATCACTAAACACATTCCTTAAATTGTAGCCATTTTTTGAGTGTTTATTTTTTGGTGTCTAATCTGCATATATATCCCCATTGCTCTTAATTTTCTTGACTGTATATATCTTAAATATCAACATATACACGTGTGATTTAGTTTACGAATATTTTTCAATGCCGAGGACCTCAATCAAAGAGTAAAATAGGCGTAAGGTTCACAATGGTGTAAAACTAAAATGGGATATAACGGGCTAGGATTCGATTTACTGGAACATGGGCCAAACCAACCACCCAAGAATGGAATCGTCGAGCGAAAAAAATTGACAACCTCCTGGAAGCAGCCTTTCTTGCCACAAGACCTTTCTCCATCAATTAGGAATCTGATGTCGTCACTAAACACATTCCTTAAATTGTAGCCATTTTTTGAGTGTTTATTTTTTGGTGTCTACTCCGCATATATATCACCATTGCGCTTAATTTTCTTGATTGTATATCTCTTAAATGTCAACACATACACGTGTGATTTAGTTTACGAGGATTTTTCAACGCCGAGGACCTCGATAAAAGAGTAAAAAAGGCGTAAGGTTCACAATGGTGTAAAACTAAAATGGGATATAACGGTATAGTATTGGAGTTACAGGAACAAGGGCCAAACCAACCACCCAAGAATGGAATCCTCGAGCGAAAACACTTGAGAACCTCCTGGAAGCAGCTTTTCTTGCCACCAGACCTTTCTCCGTCAATTAGGAATCTGATGCGATCAATAAACACATTCCTTAAATTGTAGCCATTTTTTGAGTGTTTATTTTTTGTTGTCTAATCCGCATATATATCAACATTGCTCTTGATTTTCTTAACTGTATATCTCTTAAATGTCAACATATAAACGTGTGATTCAGCTTACAATGATTTTTCAATTCCGAGAACCTCGATCAGAGAGTAAAAAAGGCGTAAGGTTCACAATGATGTAAAACTAAAATGGCATATACCGGGCTTGGATTCGAGTTACAGGAACAAGGGCCAAACCAACCACCCACGTATGGAATCGTCGAGCGAAAACACTTGACAACCTCCTAGAAGCAGCTTTTCTTTCCACCAGACCTTTCTCCATCAATTAGGAATCCGATGCCGTCACTAAACACATTCCTTAAAATATAGCCATTTTTTGAGTGTTTATTTTTTGGTGTCTAATCTGCATATATATCCCCATTGCTCTAAATTTTCTTGACTGTATCTATCTTAAATATCAACATATACACGTGTGATTTAGTTTACGAAGATTTTTCAATGCCGAGGACCTCAATCAAAGAGTAAAATAGGCGTAAGGTTCACAATGGTGTAAAACTAAAATGGGATATAACGGGCTAGGATTCGATTTACAGGAACATGGGCCAAACCAACCACCCAAGAATGGAATCGTCGAGCGAAAACACTTGACAACCTCCTGGAAGCAGCCTTTCTTGCCACAAGACCTTTCTCCATCAATTAGGAATCTGATGCCGTCACTAAACACATTCCTTAAAGTGTTTTTTTGGTGTCTAATCCGCATATACATCAACATTGCCCTTGATTTTCTTGACTGTATATCTCTTAAATGTCAACATATACACGTGTGATTTAGTTTAGGAAGATTTTTCAATTCCGAGAACCTCGATCAGAGATTTAAAAAGGCGTAAGGTTCAGAATGGTGTAAAACTAAAATGGGATATACTGGGTTAGGATTCGAGTTACAGGAATAAGGGCCAAACCAACCACCAAATAATGGAATCGGTGAGCGAAAACACTTGACAACCTCCTGGAAGCATATTTTCCTTCCACAAGACCTTTCTCCATCAATCAGGAATCTGATGCCGTCATTAAACACATTCCTTAAATTGTAGCCATTTTTTGAGTGTTTATTTTTGGTGTCTAATCCGCATATATATCACCATTGCTCTTGATTTTCTTGACTGTATATCTCTTAAATGTCAACATATAAACGTGTGATTTAGTTTACAAATATTTTTCGATGCCGAGAACCTCGATCAGAGAGTAAAAATGCGTAAGGTTCACAATGGTGTAAAACCAAATTGGGATATACCGGGCAAGGATTTGAGTTACTGGAACAAGGGCCAAACCAACCACCCAAGAATGGAATCGTCGAGCGAAAACACTTGTCAACCTCTTGGAAGCAGCTTTTCTTTCCACAAGACCATTCTCCATCGATTCGGAATCTGATGCCCACACTAAACAAATTCCTTAAATTGTAGCCATTTTTAGTGTATATTTTTTGGGGTCTAATCCGCATATATATCACCATTGCTCTTGGTTTTCTTGACCGTATATCTCTTAAATGTTAACTTATACACGTGTGATTTAGTTTACGAAGATTTTTCAATTCCGAGAACCTCGATCAAAGAGTAAAAAAGGCGTAAGGTCCACAATGGTTTAATACTAAAATGTGATATACCAGGCTAGGATTCGAGTTACAGGAACAAGGGCCAAACCAACCACCCAAGAATGGAATCGTCGAGCGAAAACACCGGACAACCTCCTGGAAGCAGCTTTTCTTGCCACCAGACCTTTCTCCATCAATTAGGAATCTGATGCCGTAACTAAACATATTCCTTAAATTGTAGCCATTTTTTGAGTGTTTATTTTTTGGTGCCTAATCTGCAAATATATCACCATTGCTCTTAATTTTCTTGACTGTATATCTCTTAAATGTCAACATACACGCGTGTGATTTAGTTTACGAAGATTTTTCAATGCCGAGAACCTCAATAAGAGAGTAAAAAAGTCGTAAGGTTCACAATGGTGTAAAACTAAAATGGGATATACCGGGCTAGGATTCGAGTTACAGGAACAAGGGCCAAACCAACCACTCAAGAATGGAATCGTCGAGCGAAAACACTTGACAACCTCCTGGAAGCAGCTTTGCTTGCTACCAGACCTTTCTCCATCAATTTGGAATCTGATGGCGTCACTAAATACATTCCTTAAATTGTAGCCATTTTTTGAGCGTTTATTTTTTGGTGTCTAATCCGCATATATATCACCATTGCTCTTGATTTTCTTGACTGTATATCTCTTAAATGTCAACATATGCACGTGCGATTTAGTTTACGAAGATTTTTCAATGACGAGGACCTCGATCAGAGAGTAAAAAAGGCGTAAGGTTCACAATGGTGTAAAGCTAAAATGGGATATACAGGGCTAGGATTCGAGTTACAGGAACAAGGGCCAAACCAACCACCTAAGAATGGAATCGTCGAGCGAAAACACTTGACAACCTCCTGGAAGCAGATTTTGTTACCACCAAACCTTTCTCCATCAATTAGGAATCTAATGCCGTCACTAAACACATTCCTTAAATTGTAGCCATTTTTTGAGTGTTTATTTTTTGGGGTCTACTCCGCATATAGATCACCATTGCTCTTGATTTTCTTGACTGTATATCTCTTAAATGTCAACATATACACGTGTGATTTGGTTTACGAAGATTTTTCAATGCCGAGGACCTCGATCAGAGAGTAAAAAAGGCGTAAGGTTCAAAATGGGATATACCGGGCTAGGATTCGAGTTACAGGAACAAGGGCCAAACCAAGCACCCAAGAATGGAATCGTCGAGCGAAAACACTTGTCAACCTCTTAGAAGCGGCTTTTCTTGCCACTAGACCTTTCTCCATCAATTAGGAATCTGATGCCGTCACTAAACATATTCCTTAAATTGTAGCCATTTGTTGAGTGTTTTTTTTGTGTCTAATCCGCATATACATCACCATTGCCCTTGATTTTCTTGACTGTATAACTCTTAAGTGTCAACATATACACGTGTGATTTAGTTTACGAAAATTTTTCAATGCCGAGAACCTCGATCAGAGAGTAAAAAAGACGTAAAGTTCACAATGGTGTAAAATTAAAATGGGATATTCCGGGCTTGGATTCGAGTTACAGGAACAAGGGCCAAACCAAGCACCCAAGAATGGAATCGTCGAGCGAAAACACTTGACAACCTCTTAGAAGCTGCTTTTCTTGCCACTAGACCTTTCTCCATCAATTAGGAATCTGATGCCGTCACTAAACACATTGCTTATATTGTAGCCATTTATTGAGTGTTTTTTTGGTGTCTAATCCGCATATACATCACCATTGCCCTTGATTTTCTTGACTGTATATCTCTTAAATGTCAACATATACAAGTGTGATTTAGTTTATGAAAATTTTTCAATGCCGAGAACCTCGATCAGAGAATAAAAAAGGCGTAAGGTTCACAAAGGTGTAAAATTAAATTGGGATATACCGGGCTAGGATTCGAGTTACCGGAACAAGGGCCAAACCAACCACCCAAGAATGGAATCGTCGAGTGAAAACACTTGACAACCTCCTAGAAGCAGCTTTTCATGCCACCAGACCTTCATCCATCAATTAGGAATCTGATACCATCACTAAACACATTCCTTATATTGTAGCCATTTGTTGAGTGTTTTTTTTTTGTGTCTAATCCGCATATACGTCACCATTGCCCTTGATTTTCTTGACTGTATAACTCTTAAGTGTCAACATATACACGTGTGATTTAGTTTACGAAAATTTTTCAATGCCGAGAACCTCGATCAGAGAGTAAAAAAGACGTAAGGTTCACAATGGTGTAAAATTAAAATGGGATATTCCGGGCTTGGATTCGAGTTACAGGAACAAGGGCCAAACCAAGCACCCAAGAATGGAATCGTCGAGCGAAAACACTTGACAACCTCTTAGAAGCTGCTTTTCTTGCCACTAGACCTTTCTCCATCAATTAGGAATCTGATGCCGTCACTAAACACATTCCTTATATTGTAGCCATTTGTTGAGTGTTTTTTTGGTGTCTAATCCGCATATACATCACCATTGCCCTTGATTTTCTTGACTGTATATCTCTTAAATGTCAACATATACACGTGTGATTTAGTTTATGAAAAATTTTCAATGCCGAGAACCTCGATCAGAGAGTAAAAAAGGCGTAAGTTTCACAATGGTGTAAAATTAAAATGGGATATACCGGGCTTGGATTCGAGTTACAGGAACAAGGGCCAAACCAACCACCCAAGAATGGAATCGTCGAGCGAAAACACTTGACAACCTCCTAGAAGCAGCTTTTCTTGCCACCCGACCTTTCTCCATCAATTAGAAATCTGATGCCATCACTAAACACATTCCTTAACTGGTAGCCATTTGTTGTGTTTTTTTTGGTGTCTTATCCGCATATATATCACCATTGCCCTTGATTTTCTTGATGGTATATCTCTTAAATGTCAACATATACACGTGTGATTTAGTTTACGAAGATTTTTCAATGCCGAGAACCTCGATCAGAGAGTAAAAAAGGCGTATGGTTCACAATGGTGTAAAATTAAAATGGGATATACCAGGCTAGGATTCGAGTTACAGGAACAAGGGCCAAACCAACCACCCAAGAATGGAATCGTCGAGCGAAAACACTTGACAACCTCCTAGAAGCAGCTTTTCTTGCCACAAGACCTTTCTCCATCAATTAAAAATCTGATGCCATCACTAAACACATTCATATATTGTAGCCATTTGTTGAGTGTTTTTTTGGGTGTCTAATCCGCATATATATCACCATTGCCCTTGATTTACTTGACTGTATATCTCTTAAATGTCAACATATACACGTGTGATTTTGTTTATGAAGATTTTTCAATGCCGAGAACCTCGATCAGAGAGTAAAAAAGGCGTAAGGTTCGCAATGGTGTAAAATTAAAATGGGATATACCGGGCTAGGATTCGAGTTACAGGAACAAGGGCAAAACCAACCACCCAAGAATGGAATCGTCGAGCAAAAACACTTGACAACCTCCTAGAAGCAGCTTTTCTTTCCACCAAACCGTTCTCCATCAATTAGGAATCTGATGCCGTCACTAAACATATTCCTTAAATTGTAGCCATTTGTTGAGTGTTTTTTTTGGTATCTAATCCGCATATATATCACCATTTCCCTTGATTTTCTTGATTGTATATCTCTTAAATATCAACATATACACATGTGATTTAGTTTACGAAGATTTTTCAATGCCGAGAACCTCGATCAGAGAGTAAAAAAGGCGTCAGGTTCACAATGGTGTAAAATTAAAAGGGGATATACCGGGCTAGGATTCGAGTTACAGGAACAAGGGCCAAACCAACCACCCAAGAATGGAATCGTCGAGCAAAAACACTTGACAACCTCCTAGAAGCAGCTTTTCTTGCCACCAGACCTTTCTCCATCAATTAGGAATCTATGCCATCACTAAACACATTCCTTAAATTGTAGCCATTTGTTGAGTGTTTTTTTTTTGTGTCTAATCCGCATATATATCACCATTGCCCTTGATTTTCTTGATTGTATATCTCTTAAATATCAACATATACACTTGTAGTTTACAAAAATTTTTCAATGCCGAGAACCTCGATCAGAGAGTAAAAAAGGCGTAAGGTTCACAATGGTGTAAAATTAAAATGGGATATACCGGGCTAGGAATTGAGTTACAGGAACAAGGGCCAAACCAACCACCCAGGAATGGAATCGTCGAGCGAAAACACTTGACAACCTCCTAGAAGCAGCTTTTCTTGCCACCAGACCTTTCTCCATCAATTAGGAATCTGATGCCGTCACTAAACATATTCCTTAAATTGTAGCCACTTGTTGAGTTTTTTTTTTTTTGGTGTCTAATTCGCATATATATCACCATTGCCCTTGATTTTATTGACTGTATATCTCTTAAATGTCAACATATACACGTGTGATTTAGTTTACGTAGATTTTTCAATGCCGAGAACATCGATCAGAGTGTAAAAATGGCGTAAGGTTCATAATGGTGTAATATTAAAATGGGATATACCGGGCTAGGATTCGAGTTACAGGAACAAGGGCCAAACCAACCACCCAACAATGGAATCGAAGAGCGAAAACACTTGACAACCTTCTAGAAGCAGCTTTTCATGCCACCAGACCTTTCTCCATCAATTTGGAATCTGATGCCGTCACTAAACACATTCCTTAACTGGTAGCCATTTGTTGAGTTTTTTTTTGGTGTCTAATCCGCATATATATCACCATTGCCCTTGATTTTCTGGACTGTATATCTCTTAAATGTCAACATATACATGTGTGATTTAGTTTACGAAGATTTTTCAATGCCGAGAACCTCGATCATAGAGTAAAAAAGCCGTAAGCTTCACAATGGGGTAAAATTAAAAAGGGATATACCGGGCTAGGATTCGAGTTACTGGAACAATGGCCAAACCAACCACCCAAGTATGGAATCGTCAAGCGAAAACACCTGACAACCTCCTAGAAGCAGCTTTTCTTGTCACCAGACCTTTCTCCAACAATTAGAAATCTGATGCCGTCACTAAACACATTCCTTAAATTGTAGCCATTTGTTGAGTGTTTTTTTTTGTCTAATCCGCATATATATATCACCATTGCCCTTGATTTTCTTGATGGTATATCTCTTAAATGTCAACATATACACGTGTGATTTAGTTTACGAAGATTTTTCAATGCCGAGAACCTCGATCAGAGAGTAAAAAAGGCGTATGGTTCACAATGGTGTAAAATTAAAATGGGATATACCAGGCTAAGATTCGAGTTACAGGAACAAGGGCCAAACCAACCACCCAAGAATGGAATCGTCGGGTGAATACACTTGACAACCTCCTAGAAGCAGCTTTTCTTGCCACAAGACCTTTCTCCATCAATTAGGAATCTGATGCCGTCACTAAACACATTCCTTAACTGGTAGCCATTTGTTGAATTTTTTTTTGGTGTCTAATCCGCATATATATCACCATTGCCCCTGATTTTCTTGATGGTATATCTCTTAAATGTCAACATATACACGTGTGATTTAGTTTACGAAGATTTTTCAATGCCGAGAACCTCGATCAGAGAGTAAAAAAGGCGTATGGTTAACAATGGTGTAAAATTAAAATGGGATATACCAGGCTAGGATTCGAGTTACAGGAACAAAGGCCAAACCAACCACCCAAGAATGGAATCGTCGAGCGAAAACACTTGACAACCTCCTAGAAGCAGCTTTTCTTGCCACAAGTCATTTCTCCATCAATTAGGAATCTGATGCCATCACTAAACACATTCCTATATTGTAGCCATTTGTTGAGTGTTTTTTTGGGTGTCTAATCCGCATATATATCACCATTGCCCTTGATTTGCTTGACTGTATATCTCTCTTAAATATCAACATATACACGTGTGATTTACTTTATGAAGATTTTTCAATGCCGAGAACCTCGATCAGAGAGTAAAAACGGCGTAAGGTTCGCAATGGTGTAAAATTAAAATGGGATATACCGGGCTAGGATTCGAGTTACAGGAACAAGGGCCAAACCAACCACCCAAGAATGGAATCGTCGAGCAAAAACACTTGACAACCTCCTAGAAGCAGCTTTTCTTACCACCAGACCTTTCTCCATCAATTAGGAATCTAATGCGGTCATTAAACATATTCCTTAAATTGTAGCCATTTGTTGAGTGTTTTTTTTGTCTCTAATCCGCATATATATCACTATTTCCCTTGATTTTCTTGATTGTATATCTCTTAAATATCAACATATACACATGTGATTTAGTTTACGAAGATTTTTCAATGCCGAGAACCTCGATCAGAGAGTAAAAAAGGCGTAAGGTTCACAATGGTGTAAAATTAAAAGGGGATATACCGGGCTAGGATTCGAGTTACAGGAACAAGGGCCAAACCAACCACCCAAGAATGGAATCGTCGAGCAAAAACACTTGAGAACCTCCTAGAAGCAGCTTTTCTTGCCACCAGACCTTTCTCCATCAATTAGGAATCTATGCCATCACTAAACACATTCCTTAAATTGTAGCCATTTGTTGAGTGTTTTTTTTGGTGTCTAATCCGCATATATATCACCATTGCCCTTGATTTTCTTGATTGTATATCTCTTAAATATCAACATATACACGTGTGATTTAGTTTACGAAAATTTTTAAATGCCGAGAACCTCGATCAGAGAGTAAAAAAGGAGTAAGGTTCACAATGGTGTAAAATTAAAATGGGATATACCGGGCTAGGAATTGAGTTACAGGAACAAGGGCCAAACCAACCACCCAAGAATGGAATCGTCGAGCGAAAACACATGACAACCTCCTAGAAGCAGCTTTTCTTGCCACCAGACCTTTCTCCATCAATTAGGAATCTGATTACGTCACTAAACACATTCCTTATATTGTAGCTATTTGTTGAGTGTTTTTTTTTTTTTGTGTCTAATCCGTATATATATCACCATTGCCATTCATTTTCTTTACTGTATATCTCTTATATGTCAACATATACACGTGTGATTTTGTTTACGTAGATTTTTCAATGCCGAGAACCACGATCATAGAGTAAAAAAGGTGGAAGGTTCACAATGCTATAAAATTAAAATGGGATATACCGGGCTAGGATTCGAGTTACTGGAACAATGGCCCAACCAACCACCCAAGAAAGGAATTGTCCAGCGAAAACACTTGACAACCTCCTAGAAGCAGCTTTTCTTGCCACCAGACCTTTCTCCATCAATTAGAAATCTGATGTCGTCACTAAACACATTCCTTAAATTGTAGCCATTTGTTGAGTTTTTTTTTGTGTCTAATCCGCATATATATCAACACTGCCCTTGATTTTCTTGACTGTATATCTCATAAATGTCAACATATACACTTGTGATTTTGTGTATGAAGATTTTTCAATTCCGAGAACCTCGATCAGAGAGTAAAAAAGTGGTAAGGTTCACAATGGTGTAAAATTAAAATGGGATATACCATGCTAGGATTCTAGTTACAGGAACTAGGGCCAAAAAAACCACCTAAGAATGGAATCGTCGAGCGAAAACACTTGACAACCTCCTAGAAGCAGCTTTTCTTGCCACCAGACATTTCTCCATCAATTAAGAATCTGATGCCGTCACTAAACACATTCCTTAAATTGTAGCCATTTGTTGAGTGTTTTTTTTGGTGTTTAATCCGCATATATATCACCATTGCCCTTGATTTTCTTGATTGTATATCTCTTAAATGTCAAGATATACACGTGTGATTTAGTTTACGAAGATTTTTCAATGCCGAATACCTCGATCAGAGGGTAAAAAAGGAGTAAGGTTCACAATGGTGTAAAATTAAAATGGGATATCCGGGCTAGGATTCGAGTTACAGGAACAAGGGCCAAAGCAACCACCCAAGGATGGAATCGTCGAGCGAAAACACTTGACAACCTCGTAGAAGCAGCTTTTCTTACCACCAGACATTTCTCCATCAATTAGGAATCTGATGCCGTCACTAAACCCATTCCTTAAATTGTGACCATTTGTTGAGTGTATTTTTTTGTCTAAGCCGCATATATATCACCATTGCCCTTGATTTTCTTGACTGTATATCTCTTAAATGTCAAAATATACACGTGTGATTTAGTTTACGAGGATTTTTCAATGCCGAGAACCTCGATCAGAGAGTAAAAAAGGCGTAAGTTTCACAATGGTGTAAAATTAAAATGGGATATACCGGGCTAGGATTCGAGTTATAGGAACAAGGGCCAACCAACCACCCAAGAATGGAATCGCCGAGCGAAAACACTTGACAACCTCCTAGAAGCAACTTTCTTGCCACCAGACCTTTCTCCATCAATTAGGAATCTGATGTCGTCACTAAACATATTCCTTAAATTGTAGCCATTTGTTGAGTTTTTTTTTTTTTGTGTCTAATCCGCATATATATCAACACTGCCCTTGATTTTCTTGACTTTATATCTCTTAAATGTCAACATATACATGTGTAATTTTGTTTACGAAGATTTTCCAATGCCGAGAACCTCGATCAGAGAGTAAAAAAGGCGTAAGGTTCACAATGGTGTAGAATTAAAATGGGATATACCGTGCTAGGATACGAGTTACAGGAACAAGGGCCAAACAAACCACCCACGAATGGAATCGTCGAGCGAAAACACTTGACAACCTCCTAGAAGCAGCTTTTCTTGCCACCAGACCTTTCTCCATCAATTAGGAATCTGATGCCGTCACTAAACACATTCCTTAAATTGTAGCCATTTGTTGAGTGTTTTTTTTTTGTGTCTAATCCGCATATATATATATCACCATTGCCCTTGATTTTCTTTACTGTATATCTCTTATATGTCAACATATACACGTGTGATTTTGTTTACGAAGATTTTTCAATGCCGAGAACCACGATCATAGAGTAAAAAAGGTGGAAGGTTCACAATGGTATAAAATTAAAATGGGATATACCGGGCTAGGATTCGAGTTACTGGAACAATGGCCCAACCAACCACCCAAGAAAGGAATTGTCCAGCGAAAACACTTGACAACCTCCTAGAAGCAGCTTTTCTTGCCACCAGACCTTTCTCCATCAATTAGAAATCTGATGTCGTCACTAAACACATTCCTTAAATTGTAGCCATTTGTTGAGTTTTTTTTTGTGTCTAATCCGCATATATATCAACACTGCCCTTGATTTTCTTGACTGTATATCTCATAAATGTCAACATATACACGTGTGATTTTGTGTATGAAGATTTTTCAATTCCGAGAACCTCGATCAGAGAGTAAAAAAGTGGTAAGGTTCACAATGGTGTAAAATTAAAATGGGATATACCATGCTAGGATTCTAGTTACAGGAACTAGGGCCAAAAAAACCACCTAAGAATGGAATCGTCTAGCGAAAACACTTGACAACCTCCTAGAAGCAGCTTTTCTTGCCACCAGACATTTCTCCATCAATTAAGAATCTGATGCCGTCACTAAACACATTCCTTAAATTGTAGCCATTTGTTGAGTGTTTTTTTTTGGTGTTTAATCCGCATATATATCACCATTGCCCTTGATTTTCTTGATTGTATATCTCTTAAATGTCAACATATACACGTGTGATTTAGTTTACGAAGATTTTTCAATGCCGAATACCTCGATCATAGGGTAAAAAAGGAGTAAGGTTCACAATGGTGTAAAATTAAAATGGGATATCCGGGCTAGGATTCGAGTTACAGGAACAAGGGCCAAAGCAACCACCCAAGGATGGAATCGTCGAGCGAAAACACTTGACAACCTCGTAGAAGCAGCTTTTCTTACCACCAGACATTTCTCCATCAATTAGGAATCTGATGCCGTCACTAAACCCATTCCTTAAATTGTGACCATTTGTTGAGTGTATTTTTTTGTCTAATCCGCATTTATATCACCATTGCCCTTGATTTTCTTGACTGTATATCTCTTAAATGTCAAAATATACACGTGTGATTTAGTTTACGAGGATTTTTCAATGCCGAGAACCTCGATCAGAGAGTAAAAAAGGCGTAAGTTTCACAATGGTGTAAAATTAAAATGGGATATACCGGGCTAGGATTCGAGTTATAGGAACAAGGGCCAACCAACCACCCAAGAATGGAATCGCCGAGCGAAAACACTTGACAACCTCATAGAAGCAGCTTTTCTTGCCACCAGACCTTTCTCCATCAATTAGGAATCTGATGCCGTCACTAAACACATTCCTTAAATTGTAGCCATTTGTTGAATGTTTTTTTTTTGTGTCTAATCCGCATATATATATCACCATTGCCCTTGATTTTCTTGATTTTATACCTCTTAAATGTCAACATATACACGTGTGATTTAGTTTACGAAGATTTTTCAATGCCGAGAATCTCGATCAGAGAGTAAAAAAGACGAAAGGTTCACAATGGTGTAAAATTAAAATGGGATATACCGGGCTGGGATTCGAGTTACAGGAACAAGGGCCAAATCAAACACCCAAGAATGGAATCGTCGAGCGAAAACACTTAACAACCTCATAGAAGCAGCCTTTCTTGCCACCAGACATTTCTCCATCAATTAGGAATCTGATGCCGTCACTAAACACATTCCTTAAATTGTAGCCATTTGTTGAGTGCTTTTTTTTTCGTGTCTAATCCGCATATATATCACCATTGCCCTTGATTTTCTTGATTGTATATCTCTTAGATTTCAACATATACACGTGTGATTTAGTTTACGAAGATTTTTCAATGCCGAGACCCTCGATCAGAGAGTAAAAGAGGGGTAAGGTTCACAATGGTGTAAAATTAATATGGGATATACCGGGCTTGGATTCGAGTTACAGGAACAAGGGCCAAACCGACCACCCAAGAAGGGAATCGGCGAGCGAAAACACTTGACAACCTCCTAGAAGTAGCTTTTCTTGCCACCAGACCTTTCTCCATCAATTAGGAATCTGATGCCGTCACTAAACACATTCCTTAAATTGTAGCCATTTGTGGAGTGTTTTTTTTTTTTTTGGTGTCTAATCCGCATATATATCACCATTGCCCTTGATTTTCTTGACTGTATATCTCTTCAATGTCAACATATACACGTGTGATTTAGTTTACGAAGATATTTCAATGCCGAGACACTCGATCAGAGAGTAAAAGAGGCATAAGGTTCACAATGGTGTAAAATTAAAATGGGATATACCGGGCCAGGATTCGAGTTACAGGAACAAGGACCAAACCAACCACCCAAGAATGGAATCGTCGAGCGAAAACACTTGACAACCTCCTAGAAGCAGCTTTTCTTGCCACTAGACCTTTCTCCCTCAATTAGGAATCTGATGCCGTCACTAAACACATTCCTTAAAATGTAGCCATTTGTTGAGTGTTTTTTTTTTGTGTCTAAGCCGCATATATATCGCCATTGTCCTTGATTTTCTTGATTGTATATCTCTTCAATGTCAACATATACACGTGTGATTTAGTTTACGAAGATATTTCAATGCCGAGTACCTCGATCAGAGAGTAAAAAATGCGTAAGGTTCACAATGGTGTAAAATTAAAATGGGATATACCGGGCTAGGATTCGAGTTACAGGAAAAAGGGCCAAACCAACCACCCAAGAATGGAATCGTCGGGCGAAAACACTTGACAACCTCCTAGAAGCAGCTTTTCTTGCCACCAGACCGTTCTCAATCAATTAGGAATCTGATGCCGTCACTAAACACATTCCTTAAATTGTAGCCATTTGTTGAGTGTTTTTTTGGTGTCTAATCCGCATATATATCACAATTGCCCTTGATTTTCTTGACTGTATATCTCTTAAATATCAACATATACACGTGTTATTTAGTTTACAAAGATTTTTCAATGCCGAAAACCTCGATCAGAGAGTAAAAATGGCGTAAGGTTTACAATGGTGTAAAATTAAAATGGGATATACCGGGCTAGGATTCGGGTTACAGGAACAAGGGCCGAAGCAACCACCCAAGAATGGAATCGTCGAGCGAAAACCCTTGACAACCTCCTAGAAGCGGCTTTTCTTGCCACCAGACCTTTCTCCATCAATTAAGAATCTGATGTAGTCACTAAACACATTCCTTAAATTGTAGCCATTTGTGAGTGTTTTTTTTGGTGTCTAATCCGCATATATATCACCATTGCCCTTGATTTTCTTGAGTGTATATCTCTTAAATGTCAACATATACACGTGTGGTTTAGTTTACAAAGATTTTTCAATGTCGAAAACCTCGATCAGAGAGTAAAAAAGGCGTAAGGTTCACATTGGTGTAAAATTAAAATGGGATATACCGGGCTAGGATTCGAGTTACAGGAACAATGGCCAAAGCAACCACCCAAGAATGGAATCGTCGAGTGAAAACACTTGACAACCTCCTAGAAGCAGCTTTTCTTACCACTAGATCTTTCTCCATCAATTAGGAATCTGATGCCGTCACTAAACACATTCCTTAAATTGTGACCATTTGTTGTGTGTTTTTTTTGGTGTCTAATCCGCATATATATCACCATTGCCCTTGATTTTCTTGACTGTATATCTCTTAAATGTCAATATATACACCTGTTATTTAGTTTACGAAGATTTTTCAATGCCGAGAACCTCGGTCAGAGAGTAAAAAAGGCGTAGGGTTCACAATGGTGTAAATTTAAAATGGGATATAACGGGCTAGGAATCGAGTTATAGGAATAAGGGCCAACCAACCACCCAAGAATGGAATCGTCGAGCGAAAACACTTGACAACCTCCTAGAAGCAGCTTTTCTTACCACCAGACCTTTCTCCATCAATTAGGAATCTGATGTCGTCACTAAACACATTCCTTAAATTGTAGCCATTTGTTGAGTGTTGTTTTGGTGCCTAATCCGCATATATATCACCATTTCCCTTAATTTTCTTGACTGTATATCTCTTAAATGTCAACATATACACGTGTGGTTTAGTTTACGAAGATTTTTCAATGCCGAAAACCTCGATCAGAGAGTAAAAAAGGCGTAAGGTTCACAATGGTGTAAAATTAAAATGGCATATACCGGGCTAGGATTCGAGTTACAGGAACGAGGGCCAAAGTAACCACCCAAGAATGGACTCGTCGAGCGAAAACACTTGACAACCTCCTAGAAGCAGCTATTCTTACCACCAGACCTTTCTCCATCAATTAGGAATCTGATGCCGTCACTAAACACATTCCTTAAATTGTGACCATTTGTTGAGTGTTTTTTTGGTGTCTAATCCGCATATATATCACCATTGCCCTTGATTTTCTTGACTGTATATCTCTTAAACGTCAATTTATACACGTGTGATTTAGTTTACGAAAATTTTTCAATGCCGAGAACCTCGATCAGAGAGTAAAAAAGGCGTAAGGTTCACAATGGTGTAAAATTAAAATGGGATATACCGGGCTAGGATTCGAGTTACAGGAACAAGGGCCAAACCAACCACCCAAGAATGGAATCGTCAAGAGAAAACACTTGACAACCTCCTAGAAGCAGCTTTTCTTGCCACCAGACCTTTCTCCATCAATTAGGAATCTGATGCCGTCACTAAACACATTCCTTAAATTGTAGCCATTTGTGGAGTGTTTTTTTTTTGTGTCTAATCCGCATATGTATCACCATTGCCCTTGATTTTCTTGATTGTATATCTCTTAAATGTCAACATATACACGTGTGATTTAGTTTAGGAAGATTTTTCAGTGCCGAGAACCTCGATCAGAGAGTAAAAAAGGCGTAAGGTTCACAATGGTGTAAAATTAAAATGGGATATATCGGGCTAGGATTCGAGTTACAGGAACAAGGGCCAAACCAACCACCCAAGAATGGAATCGTCGAGCAAAAACACTTGACAACCTCCTAGAAGCAGCTTTTCTTGCCACCAGACCTTTCTCCATTAATTAGGAATCTGATGCCGTCACTAAACAAATTCCTTTAATTGTAGCCATTTGTTGAGTGTTTTTTTTTTGTGTCTATTCCGCGTATATATCACCATTGCCCTTGATTTTCTTGACTGTATATATCTTAAATGTCAACATATACACGTGTGATTTAGTTTACGAAGATTTTTCAATGCCGAGAACCTCGATCAGAGAGTAAAACAGCCGTAAGGTTCACAATGGTGTAAAATTAAAATGGGATATACGGGGCTAGGATTCGAGTTACAGGAACAAGGGACAAACCAACCACCCAAGAATGGAATCGTCGAGCGAAAACACTTAACAACCTCATAGAAGCTGCTTTTCTTGCCACCAGACCTTTCTCCATCAATTTCGAATCTGATGCCGTCACTAAACACATTTCTTAAATTGTAGCCATATGTTGAGTGCTTTTTTTTTGGGTCTAATCCGCATATATATCACCATTGCCCTTCATTTTCTTGACTGTATATCTCTTAGATGTCAACATATACACGTGTGATTTAGTTTACGAAGATTTTTCAATGCCGAGACCCTCGATCAGAGAGTAAAAGAGGCGTAAGGTTCACAATGGTGTAAAATTAAAATGGGATATACTGGGCTAGGATTCGAGTTACCGGAACAAGGACCCAACCAACCACCCAAGAATGGAATCGTCGAGCGAAAACAATTGACAACCTCCTAGAAGCAGCTTTTCTTGCCACCAGACCTTGCTCCATTAATTAGGAATCTGATGCTATCACTAAACACATTCCTTAAATTGTAGCCATTTGTTGAGTGTTTTTTTTTTGGGTCTAATCCGCATATATATCACCATTGCCCTTGATTTTCTTGACTGTATATCTCTTCAATGTCAACATATACAGGTGTGATTTAGTTTACGAAGATATTTAAATCCCGAGAACCTCGATCAGAGAGTAAAAAGGTGTTAGGTTCACAATGGTGTAAAATTAAAATGGGATATACGGGGCTAGTATTCGAGTTACAGGAACAAGGGCCAAACCAACCACCCAAGAATGAAATCGTTGAGCAAAAACACTTGACAACCTCCTAGAAGCAGTTTTTCTTGCCACCAGACCTTTCTCCATCATTTAGGAATCTGATGCCGTCACTAAACACATTCCTTAAATTGTAGTCATTTGTTGAGTATTTTTTTTTGGTGTCTAATCCGCATATATGTCACCATTGCCCTTGATTTTCTTGACTGTATATCTCTTAAATGTCAATATATACACGTGTGATTTAGTTTACGAAGATTTTTCAATGCCGAGAACCTCGATCTGAGAGGAGAAAAGGCGTAAGGTTCACAGTGGTGTAAAATTAAAATGGGATATACCGGGCTAGGATTCGAGTTACAGGAACAAGGGCCAAACCAACCATCCAAGAATGGAATCGTCGAGCGAAAACACTTGACAACCTCCTAGAAGCAGCTTTTCTTGCCACCAGACCTTTCTCCATCAATTAGGGATCTGATGACGTCACTAAACACATTCCTTAAATTGTAGCTATTTGTTGAGTGTTTTTTTGGTGTCTAATCCGCATATATATCACCATTGCCCTTGATTTTCTTGACTGTATATCTCTTAAATGTCAACATATACACGTGTGGTTTAGTTTACGAAGATTTTTCAATGCCGAAAACCTCGATCAGAGAGTAAAAAAGGCGTAAGGTTCACAATGGTGTAAAATTAAAATGGGATATCCCGGGCTAGGATTCGAGTTACAGGAACAAGGGCCAAAGCAACCACCCAAGAATGGAATCGTCGAGCGAAAACACTTGACAACCTCCTAGAAGCAGCTTTTCTTACCACCAGACGTTTCTCCATCAATTAGGAATCTGATGTCGTCACTAAACACATTCCTTAAATTGTGAGCATTTGTTGAGTGTTTTTTTTTGTGTCTAATCCGCATATATATCACCATTGCCCTTGATTTTCTTGACTGTATATCTCTTAAATGCCAACATATACACGTGTGATTTAGTCTACGAAGATTTTTCAATGCCGAGAACCTCTATCAGAGAGTAAAAAAGGCGTAACGTTCACAATGGTGTAAAATTAAAATGGGATATACCGGGCTAGGATTCGAGTTACAGTAACAAGGGCCAAACAAACCACCCAAGAATGGAATCGTCGAGCGAAAATACTTGACAACCTCCTAGAAGCAGCTTTTCTTGCCACCAGACCTTTCTCCATTAATTAGGAATCTGATGCCGTCACTAAACAAATTCCTTAAATTGTAGCCATTTGTTGAGTGATTTTTTTGTCTCTATTCCGCGTATATATCACCATTGCCCTTGATTTTCTTGACTGTATATATCTTAAATGTCAACATATACACGGGTGATTTAGTTTACGAAGATTTTTCAGTGCCGAGAACCTCGATCAGAGAGTAAAAAAGGCGTAAGGTTCACAATGGTGTAAAATTAAAATGGGATATACGGGGCTAGGATTCGAGTTACAGGAACAAGGGCCAAACCAACCACCCAAGAATGTAATCGTCGAGCGAAAACACTTAACAACCTCATAGAAGCTGCTTTTCTTGCCACCAGACCTTTTTCCATCAATTTCGAATCTGATGCCGTCACTAGACACATTTCTTAAATTGTAGCCATATGTTGAGTGCTTTTTTTTTGTGTCTAATCCGCATATATATCACCATTGCCCTTGATTTTCTTGACTGTATATCTCTTAGATGTCAACATATACACGTGCGATTTAGTTTACGAAGATTTTTCAATGCCGAGACCCTCGATCAGAGAGTAAAAGAGGCGTAAGGTTCACAATGGTGTAAAATTAAAATGGGATATACCGGGCTAGGATTCGAGTTACCGGAACAAGGACCCAACCAACCACCCAAGAATGGAATCGTCGAGCGAAAACAATTGACGACCTCCTAGAAGCAGCTTTTCTTGCCACCAGACCTTGCTCCATTAATTAGGAATCTGATGGCATCACTAAACACATTCCTTAAATTGTAGCCATTTGTTGAGTGTTTTTTTGTGTCTATTCCGCGTATATATCACCATTGCCCTTGATTTTCTTGACTGTATATATCTTAAATGTCAACATATACACGTGTGATTTAGTTTACGAAGATATTTCAATGCTGAGAACCTCGATCAGAGAGTAAAAAGGTGCAGGGTTCACAATGGTGTAAAATTAAAATGGGATATACGGGGCTAGGATTCGAGTTACAGGAACAGGGGCCAAACCAACCACCCAAGAATGGAATCGTTGAGAAAAAACATTTGACAACCTCCTAGAAGCAGCTTTTCTTGCCACCAGACCTTTCTCCATCATTTAGGAATCTGATGCCGTCACTAAACACATTCCTTAAATTGTAGCCATTTGTTAAGTGTTTTTTTTTTGTGTCTAATCCGCATATATATCACCATTGCCCTTGATTTTCTTGATTGTATATCTCTTAAATGTCAATATATACACGTGTGATTTAGTTTACGAAGATTTTTCAATGCCGAGAACCTCGATCAGAGAGGAGAAAAGGCGTAAGGTTCACATTGGTGTAAAATTAAAATGGGATATACCGGGCTAGGATTCGAGTTACAGGAACAAGGGCCAAACCAACCATCCAAGAATGGAATCGTCGAGCGAAAACACTTGACAACCTCCTAGAAGCAGCTTTTCTTGCCACCAGACCTTTCTCCATCAATTAGGGATCTGATGGCGTCACTAAACACATTCCTTAAATTGTAGCCATTTGTTGAGTGTTTTTTTGGTGTCTAATCCGCATATATATCACCATTGCCCTTGATTTTCTTGACTGTATATCTCTTAAATGTCAACATATACACGTGTGGTTTAGTTTACGAAGATTTTTCAATGCCGAGAACCTCGATCAGAAGGAGAAAAGGCGTAAGGTTCACAGTGGTGTAAAATTAAAATGGGATATCCCGGGCTAGGATTCGAGTTACAGGAACAAGGGCCAAAGCAACCACCCAAGAATGGAATCGTTGAGCGAAAACACTTGACAACCTCCTAGAATCAGCTTTTCTTACCACCAGATATTTCTCCATCAATTAGGAATCTGATGCCGTCACTAAACACATTCCTTAAATTGTGAGCATTTGTTGAGTGGCTTTTTTGGTGTCTAATCCGCATATATATCACCATTGCCCTTGATTTTCTTGACTGTATATCTCTTAAATGTCAATATATACACGTGTGATTTCGTTTACGAAGATTTTTCAATGCCGAGAACCTCTATCAGAGAGTAAAAAAGGCGTAAGGTTCACAATGGTGTAAAATTAAAATGGGATATACCGGGCTAGGATTCGAGTTATAGGAACAAGGGCCAACCAACCACCCAAGAATGGAATCGTCGAGCGAAACACTTGACAACCTCCTAGAAGCAGCTTTTCTTGCCACGAGACCTTTCTCCATCAATTAGGAATCTGATGCCGTCACTAAACACATTCCTTAAATTGTAGCCATTTGTTGAGTGTGTTTTTTGTGTCTAATCCACATATATATCACCATTGCCCTTGATTTTCTTGACTGTATATCTCTTAAATGTCAACATATACACGTGTGATTTAGTTTACGAAGATTTTTCAATACCGAGAACCTCGATCAGAGAGTAGAAAAGGCGTAAGGTTCACAGTGGTGTAAAATTAAAATGGGATATACCGGGCTAGGATTCGAGTTACAGGAACAAGGGCCAAACCAACCATCCAAGAATAAAATCGTCGAGCGAAAACACTTGAAAACCTCCTAGAAGCAGCTTTTCTTGCCACCAGACCTTTCTCCATAAATTTCGAATCTGATGTCGTCACTAAACACATTTCTTAAATTGTAGCCATTTGTTGAGGGCTTTTATTTGGTGTCTAATCCGCATATATGTTACCATTGCCCTTGATTTTCTTGACTGTATATCTCTTAGATGTCAATATATACACGTGTGGTTTAGTTTACGAAGATTTTTCAATACCGAAAACCTCGATCAGAGAGTAAAAAAGGCGTATGGTTCACAATGGTGTGAAATTAAAATGGGATATACGGGGCTAGGATTCGAGTTACAGGAACAAGGGCCAAAGCAACCACCCAAGAATGGAATCGTCGAGCGAAAACACATGACAACCTCCTAGAAGCAGCTTTTCTTACCACCAAACCTTTCTCCATCAATTAGATATCTGATGCCGTCACTAAACACATTCCTTAAATTGTGACCATTTGTTGAGTGTTTTTTTTTTTTGTCTAATCCGCATATATATCACCATTGCCCTTGATTTTCTTGACTGTATATCTCTTAAATGTCAATATATACACGTGTGATTTAGTTTACGAAGATTTTTCAATGCCGAGAACCTCGATCAGAGAGTAAAAAAGGCGTAAGGTTCACAATGGTGTAAAATTAAAATGGGATATACCGGGCTAGGATTCGAGTTCTAGGAACAAGGGCCAACCAACCACCCAAGAATGGAATCGTCGAGCGAAAACACTTGACAACCTCCTAGAAGCAGCTTTTCTTGCCACCAGACCTTTCTCCATCAATTAGGAATCTGATGCCATCACTTAACACATTCCTTAAATTGTAGCCTTTTGTGGAGTGTGTTTTTTTTGGTGTCTAATCCGCATATATATCACCATTGCCCTTGATTTTCTTGATTGTATATCTCTTAAATGTCAACATATACACGTGTGATTTAGTTTACGAAGATTTTTCAATGCCGAGAACCTCGATCAGAGAGAAAAAAAGGCATAAGGTTCACAATGGTGTAAAATTAAAATGGGATATACCGGGCTAGGATTCGAGTTACAGGAACAAGGGCCAAACCAACCATGCAAGAATGGAATCGTCGAGCGAAAACACTTGACAACCTCCTAGAAGCAGCTTTTCTTGCCACCAAATATTTCTCCATCAATTAGGAATCTGATGCCGTCACAAAACAAATTCCTTAAATTGTAGCCATTTGTTGAGTGTTTTTTTTGGTGTCTAATCCGCATATATATCGACATTGCCCTTGATTTTCTTGACTGTATATCTCTTAAATGTCAACATATACACGTGTGATTTAGTTTACGAAGATTTTTCAATGCCGAGAACCTCAATCAGAGAGTAAAAAAGGCGTAAGGTTCACAATGGTGTAAAATTAAAATGGGATATACGGGGCTAGGATTCGAGTTAAAGGAACAAGGGCCAAACCAACCACCCAAGAATGGAATCGTTTAGCGAAAACAGTTAACAACCTCATAGAAGCAGCTTTTCTTGCCACCAGACCTTTCTCCATCAATTAGGAATCTGATGCCGTCACTAAACACATTCCTTAAATTGTAGCCATTTGTTGAGTTCTTTTTTTTGGTGTCTAATCCGCATATATATCATCATTATCCTTGATTTTCTTGACTGTATATCTCTTAGATGTCAACATATACACGTGTGATTAAGTTTACGAAGATATTTCAATGCCGAGAACCTCGATCAGAGAGTAAAAAGGCGTAAGGTTCACAACGGTGTAAAATTAAAATGGGATATACGGCGCTAGGATTCGAGTTACAGGAACAAGGGCCAAACCAACCACCCAAGAATGGAATCGTCAAGCGAAAACACTTGACAACCTCCTAGAAGCAGTTTTTCTTGCCACCAGACCTTTCTCCATCAATTAGGAATATGATGCCATCACTAAACACATTTCTTAAATTGTAGCCATTTGTTGAGTGTTTTTTTTTTGTGTCTAATCCGCATATATATCATCCTTGCCCTTGATTTTCTTGACTGTATATCTCTTAAATGTCAACATATACACGTGTGATTTTGTTTACGAAGATTTTTCAATGCCGAGAACCTCGATCAGAGAGTATAAAAGGCGTATGGTTCACAGTGGTGTAAAATTAAAATGGGATATACCGGGCTAGGATTCGAGTTACAGGAACAAGGGCCAAACCAACCACCCAAGAATGGAATCGTCGAGCGAAAACACTTGACAACCTCCTAGAAGCAGCTTTTCTTGCCACCAGACCTTTCTCCATCAATTAGGAATCTGATGTCGTCACTAAACACAATCCTTAAATTGTAGCCATTTGTTGAGTGTTTTTTTGGTGTCTAATCCGCATATATATCACCGTTGCCCTTGATTTTCTTGACTGTATATCTCTTAAATGTCAACATTTACACGTGTGGTTTAGTTTACGAAGATTTTTCAATGCCGAAAACCTCGATCAGAGAGTAAAAAAGGCATAAGGTTAACAATGGTGTAAAATTAAAATGGCATATACCGGGATAGGATTCAAGTTACTGGAACAAGGGCCAAAGCAACCACCCAAGAATGGAATCGTCGAGCGAAAACACTTGACAAACTCCTAGAAGCAGCTTTTCTTACCACCAGACCTTTCTCCATCAATTAGGAATCTGATGTCGTCACTAAACACATTCCTTAAATTTTCATCATTTGTTGAGTGTTTTTCTTGGTGTCTAATCCGCATATATATCACCATTGCCCTTGATTTTCTTGACTGTATATCTCTTAAATGTCAATATATACACGTGTGATTTAGTTTACGAAGATTTTTCAATGCCCAGAACCTCGATCAGAGAGTAAAAAAGGCGTAAGGTTCACAATGGTGTAAAATTTAAAATGGGATATACCGGGCTAGAATTCGAGTTATAGGAACAAGGGCCAACCAACCACCCAAGAATGGAATCATCGAGCGAAAATACTTGACAACCTCCTAGAAGCAGCTTTTCTTGCCACCAGACCTTTCTCCATCAATTAGGAATCTGATGCCGTCACTAAACACATTCCTTAAATTGTAGCCATTTATTGATTGTTTTTTTTGGTGTCTAATCCGCATATATATCACCATTGCCATCGATTTTCTCGACTGTATATCTCTTAACTGTCAACATATACCCGTGTGATTTAGTTTACGAAGATTTTTCAATGCCGAGAACCTCGATCAAAGAGTAAAAAAGGCGTAAGGTTCTGACGGGTGATCCATAGGACAACCTTTAAGTGCTTTAAAAGGATGAAAATCCCATACTGTACACGGTTATTTGCTTGAACTTGGTAACTATGAGAAGTTTGATGTTGCAGGTACTAAAGTGCATAAGAAGTTGATACTAAGATGATTGGATGGCAGCTTAATGTTGGCGGAATAAGGATTGGAAGAAATTAAGAGTTAATAAAGAAAACAAGAGAAAGAGTCCCAGCCGCCGTCGTAACCTACGGTTAGGGCCATAGGTTACGACACCAGTCATGCACACATGTACCCGCCGTAAGACAGACTCCAGCTGCCGTAAGGGAATGATGTTCGCCGTAAGCTACGGTGAGCTCCGTAGCTTACGGCGCTATGTTGACTGATTTTTGCTTGCTGACCGCCGTAAGCTACGGCGGGCGCCATAGATTATGGGGCCGACTGTTCTCAAAATGTAACTTACACATTTCATGGTCATTTCATGAAGATTTATGGTGTCCTATCATTGGTAATCGGTTACACAACACTAGAGACACGAATTTGGCTGCACTTGGAGAGTTCTTGGGAGCTTGAAACAATTTCTAATCATTTTGTTAGTGTTTTGAATCCATATGAACATTGAACTAATTGTGAAGATGATTGTCAAAGTCATGTGTGGCTAAACTTTTGATGATTATCTTGGGTTGAAGGTTTGTGTAAGACTTTGTGCTTTGATTTCATATTTCTAGAATAATGAACTCTTCTTTATGACTTGTTTGTTATGGTGTGTGATTGCTTGTTTGTAAATTGTTAATTAGTGTGCTAATCTTGTTTGAAACTATACGTTCTTGGTGTCGTTGGTAATCGAGATATCATAGGTAGAATTAGGATTGGGTATTGATTAATTGGTCATCAGGTAATAACCTCACGTTCTAGGAATCCGAGTACTTAGTTCCCTTTCATCACAACAAGTAATCATACATGAATCATGTCTACGTGATTCTTTCAAGTTGAATGTTAGCATGGATGTCGAAGCAAACCGGAAACTCAAGATAGTCATGTGTCTCTAAATTGTTTACAAATCAAATTTCCATTTTTGAAATTACATTAGTATCTTAGTTTTAAAATCAATTCAATTAATCCAACTCTTGAAATTTACTTTAATTGCATTTAGTTTAATTTTAGTCAAGTTAGATAATCTTCTTAATAACACATATTCCACAAACTCCCTGTGTTCGATACCCACTTACCGTTATCTATTAGTAGTATTTGGATTAAATTTGATTGTGACCACGACATCACGTCAAATTTTGTTCATTGCGTCGAATAGGAAAGTTTGATAACCAACCAGCTAATCAATATATCTACCCAAGCCTTAAAGATCTCTACCACGAGCCCGACAAACATGCCCAATGGCAACAAATGCTTGATTACCTTTTCCTTCTGGGTACTACACACGGGAAACTGTTTAGAAGAAACTTGAGAATGGAAGCGAAGTTGTTGTTGGTCTTGTGTACACACCATGTCATCCCGCGGCGAGGTGATAAGATGGAGGTTAGATTTCAAGAGGTGCCGATCTTATACATGCTAATGCACGGTTCACCTATGGTTCCCTTCCGATTCTTAGTGTTGAACAACATTTGGCTAAGCCAAAATAGTGGAGAAAGAAAAACTGTACCCCATTGCCGATTGATCACGGCATTGCTGAAAAAATATGGGGAGATTGAAGCTGAGGAAAAAGGCTCGTACAAGAGGTTTAAGCCATTCGACATAAAGAATTTGGGACCAGGATGGGAGTACAAGGAATCAGAAAGGTACCATAAGTTGAAGACCGATGGGAGAAGGTGGAGAGTTTTGAAAGTGGATGCGAGGCCACTAAGACCGAGCGAGGCTGATGAGTCCGAAACAAGTGACGAGGAGGTTAGTGGTGACGATGACTACCATGAAGACACATTCATGGTTGATGCTCTGATGGGGGACGCTGGCCCAGGTGGAATTCATGGAGCAGGAGTACAGTCAGGGTATGTGGGTAGTGCATTCGACTATGCACAACAGCCATATGATCCTTATTGGGCTCACACGGGGAATATGGGCCAGATTATTGAGCATAGGCGACCACCCACTTTTGGCGAATGGACTTAACCCAATCAAATGCTCTTCGATCAACAAACTTTTATGGGGGCTAGTATGGAGAGAGTTCTTAAACAGACCTATGACAGAAATGAGCAATGGAATCGAGTTCATATGTATGCCCACCAAGAAGAGATGAATAATCGCTACCTAGACGACTGCCATAGACGTTTACATGATCAGTGGCATGCGGGCCAACCACTCAAAGCGGACCCGCCAGTTGTGGATTATACTACATTCCTGCCATATGATGGTAGTGTGTCATATCCCACCCCACCATTGCACCATTCTCAATGGGTGGATCCACACACTATGGGTCATCAGCAGGCGAGTCAAGGGGGTGATCAAGGAAGCAGCAGTAGTGGAGCATTTGGGTTTGGAGAGTGGAATGACATGATGACCTCCATTTTCGGGCCTCCACAGCCGAAGTACTACTAACCAGGTCGTATCTCGCTCCTTTGTATATTTGTGTATATTTTTCATGTCGTATGTTTATGGTTGGAAGGTCGGGTGGTGTTTAGATGTTGATGTGATTTATGGGATGTGCTAGTGGTGGTGTGTTTTAATTTTCATAAAAAATATATATATATATATACATATACAAAAAGAAATTTGGGATTTGAGAGTATTAGCGAAAGATAATGTTTTTTGTTAAAAGCGATCTTTCCCTCAAAACCATGCATTGGGACAATGTATCCCAAGTGTGGGGATGGGGGGGATTTTTGAGGATTTTAAAAATTTGTGAAGCCAAGCGACAATTGTCAAAATTTGAAAACTTGATATTGTTCCACTTGACACACCGATGCCCATTTCTAGTCCTTTCTTGGTGAGAGTTTGAGCCACATATGATTATTATAGATGCTTTTCTTATTTTGAGTGGCGGTGTGTGTATTGTGTTAATAGAACTTGTGTACGAATTCTTGTTAAATCCTAGAGTTAGCATGCTTTTGAAAATGATAGGGGACTTTTAGGTAGCCTCGTCTAGACGTGTGAGAGTGTGGGATTGGTGGGTTGGACCTCTTACTTTACATATATGAGCTTGGTATTTTGAGGGGTGGGGGTTTGGTCTTTAGAAAGCCATGTTTGAGCCTTATACCATTCGGTTGCAACCCAAACCTACTTCCTACAAAACTTTACCTTTTGAATTGACCCGATTTAGGAGATTTAGTATGTAGTGTTGATGTTCTTGTATATATTGTTGAAGCTTTTATGTCTCATCTATGAAAAAAAAGAGAAAAATATGAGAAAAATACAAAAAGAAGTATTTAGTTGCAATAGTAGTTGAGAATGTTGAAGAAGTTGTGTATATAGTGATGCTTTCGTTGTTTAGTAGTAGAAATAAAAACTGGGTCAAATCAATTAGCTACTTGCATATATATTCCACCATTTTCCTACCTTTACACATAGCCCCGTTACAACCCGTAAGTCCTTTTGATTCATAAGCATGTTAGGTATTTGATAGGAGGAGACTTGATTTTTGTACAAGCTTATTGTCGCACGATCACACACTTGTATTGAGCGTGTTAGCATAATGTTGCTAATAATTCTTGTCTCTGAGAGTTATTGCGAGGGGTGTATCTTGTGGTGTTATAAAAAGTTAGTAAAAGGATGATATATTGTAGCTTGGTTTACATGATTGATCGCTTATGGTTATGAAATGTTTTTTAATGAGTTACTTCGGACAAGCAACGGGTAAGTGTGGGGATGTGACGTGTGGTCCGTAGGACAACCTTTAAGTGCTTTAAAAGGATTAAAATCCCATACTGTACACGGTTATTTGCTTGAACTTGGTAACTACGAGAAGTTTGATGTTGCAGGTACTAAAGTGCATAAGAAGTTGATACTAAGATGATTGGATGGAAGCTTAATGTTGGCGGAATAAGGATTGGAAGAAATTAAGAGTTAATAAAGAAAACAAGAGAAAGAGTCCCAACCGCCGCCGTAACCTATGGTACGGCCCCAATCATGCACACATGTACCCGCCATAAGACAGACTCCAGCTGCCGTAAGGGAATGATGTTCGTCGTAAGCTACGGTGAGCGTCGTAGCTTACGGCGCTATGTTGACCGATTTTTGCTTGCTGGCCGCCGTAAGCTACGGCGGGCGCCGTAGCTTACGGCGCCGACTGTTCTCAAAATGTAACTTACACATTTAATGGTCATTTCATGAAGATTTATGGTGTCCTATCATTGGTAATCGGTTACACAACACTAGAGACACGAATTTGGCTGCACTTGGAGAGTTCTTGGGAGCTTGAAACAATTTCTAATCATTTTGTTAGTGTTTTGAATCCATATGAACATTGAACTAATTGTGAAGATGATTGTCAAAGCCATGTGTGGCTAAACTTTTGATGATTATCTTGGGTTGAAGGTTTGTGTAAGACTTTGTGCTTTGATTTCATATTTCTAGAATAATGAACTCTTCTTTATGATTTGTTTGTTATGGTGTGTGATTGCTTGTTTGTAAATTGTTAATTAGTTTGCTAATTTTGTTCGAAACTATACGTTCTTGGTGCCGTTGGCAATCGAGCTATCATAGGTAGAATTAGGATTGGGTATTGATTAATTGGTCATCGGGTAACAACCTCGCGTTCTAGGAATCCGAGTACTTAGTTCCCTTTCATCACAACAAGTAATCATACATGAATCATGTCTATGTGATTCTTTCTAGTTGAATGTTAGCATGGATGTCGAAGCAAACTGGAAACTCAAGATATTCATTTGTCTCTAAATTGTTTACAAATCAAATTTCCATTTTTGCAATTGCATTAGTAATCTTAGTTTTAAAATCAATTCAATCAATCCAACTCTTGAAATTTACTTTAACTGCATTTAGTTTAATTTTAGTCAAGTTAGATAATCTTCTAAATAACACATATTCCACAAACTCCCTGTGTTCGATACCCACTTACCACTATCTATTAGTAGTATTTGGATTAAATTTGATTGTGACCACGACATCACGTCAGGTTCACAATGGTGTAAAATTAAAATGTGATATACCGGGCTAGGATTCGAGTTACAGGAACAAGGGCCAAACCAAGCACCCAATAATGGAATCGTCGAGCGAAAACACTTGACAACCTCCAAGAAGCAGCTTTTCTTACCACCAGACCTTTCTCCATCAATTAGGAATCTGATGCCGTCACTAAACACATTCCTTAAAATGTAACCATTTGTTGAGTGTTTTTTTTTTGTGTCTAATCCGTATATATATCACCATTGCCCTTGATTTTCTAGACTGTATATCTCTTAAATTTCAACATATACACGTGTGATTTAGTTTACGAAGATATTTCAATGCCAAGAACCTCGATCAGAGAGTAAAAAAGGCGTAAGGTTCAATATGGTGTAAAATTAAAATGAGATATACCGGGCTAGGATTCGAGTTACAGGAATAAGGACAACCACCCAAGAATGGAATCGTCGAGCGAAAACACTTGACAACCTCCTAGAAGCAGCTTTTCTTGCCACCAGACCTTTCTCCATCAATTAGGAATCTGATGCCGTCACTAAACACCTTCCTTAAATTGTAGCCATTTGTTGAGTGTTTTTTTTTTGGTGTCTAATCCGCATATATATCACCATTGCCCTTGATTTCCTTGACTGTATATATCTTAAATGTCAACATATACACGTGTGATTTAGTTTACGAAAATTTTTCAATGCCGAAAACCTGGATGAGAGAGTAAAAAAGGCATAAGATTCACAATGGTGTAAAATTAAAATGGGATATACCGGGCTAGGATTCGAGTTACAGGAACAAGGGCCAAACCAACCACCCAAGAATGGAATCGTCGAGCGAAAACACTTGACAACGTCCTAGAAGCAGCTTTTCTTGCCACCAGACCTTTCTCCATCAATTAGGAATCTGAGGCCGTCACTAAACACATTCCTTAAATTGTAGCCATTTGTTGAGTGTTTTTTTTTGTGTCTAATCCGCATATATATCACCATTGCCCTTGATTTTCTTGACTGTATATCTCTTAAATATCAACATATACACGTGTGATTTAGTTTACGAAGATATTTCATTGCCGAGAACCTCGATCAGAGAGTAAAAAGGCGTAAGGTTCACAATGGTGTAAAATTAAAATGGGATATACCGGGCTAGGATTCGAGTTACAGGAACAAGGGCCAAACCAACCACCCAAGAATGGAATCGTCGAGCGAAAACACTTGACAACCTCCTAGAAGTAGCTTTTCTTGCCACCAGACCTTTCTCCATCAATTAGGAATCTGATGTCGTCACTAAACACCTACCTTAAATTGTAGCCATTTGTTGAGTGTTTTTTTTTTTTGTGTCTAATCCGCATATATATCACCATTTCCCTTGATTTTCTTGAATGTATATCTCTTAAATGTCAACATATACACGTGTGATTTAGTTTACGAAGATTTTTCAATGCCGAGAACCTCGATCAGAGAGAAAAAAGGTGTAAGGTTCACAACGGTGTAAAATTAAAATGGGATATACCGGGCTAGGATTCGAGTTACAGGAACAAGGGCCAAACCAACAATCTAAGAATGGAATCGTCGAGTGAAAACACTTGACAACCTCCTAGAAGCAGCTTTTCTTGCCACCAGACCTTTCTCCATCAATTAGGAATCGGATGCCGTCACTAAACCCATTCCTTAAATTGTAGCCATTTGTTGAGTGTTTTTTTTATGTCTACTCCCCATATATATCACTATTGCCCTTGATTTTCTTGACTGTATATCTCTTAAATGTCAACATATACACGTGTGATTTAGTTTACAATGATTTTTCAATGCTGAGAACCTCGATCAGAGAGAAAAAAGCCGTAAGGTTCACAATGGTGTAAAATTAAAATGGGATATACCGGGCTAGGATTCGAGTTACAAGAACAAGGGCCAGACCAACCACCCAAGAATGGAATCGTCGAGCGAAAACACTTGACAACCTCCTAGAAGCAGCTTTTCTTGCCACCAGACCTTTCTCCATCAATTAGGAATCTGATGCCGTCTCTAAACACATTCCTTAAATTGTAGCCATTTGTTGTGTGTGTGTTTTTTTTGTCTAATCCGCATATATATCAGCATTGCCCTTGATTTTCTTTACTGTATATCTCTTAAATGTCAACATATACACGTGTGATTTAGTTTAGGAAGATTTTTCAATGCCGAGAACCTCGATCAAAGAGTAAAAAATGCGTAAGGTTCACAATGGTGTAAAATTAAAATGGGATATACAGGGCTAGGATTCGAGTTACCGGAAAATGGGACAAACCAACCACCCAAGAATGGAATCGTCGAGCGAAAACACTTGACAACCTCCTAGAAGCAACTTTTCTTGCCACCAGACCTTTCTCCATCAATTAGGAATCAGATGCCGTCACTAAACACATTCCTTGAATTGTAGCCATTTGTTGAGTGTTTTTTTTTTTGTGTCTAATACGCATATATATCACCATTGCCCTTGATTTTCTTGACGGTATATCTCTTAAATGTCAACATATACACGTGTGATTTAGTTTACGAAGATTTTTAAATGCCGAGAACCTCGATCTGAGAGTAAAAAAGGCGTAAGGTTCACAATGGTGTAAAAATTAAAATGGGATATACCGGGCTAGGATTCGAGTTACAGGAAGAAGGGCCAAACCAACCACCCAAGAATGGAATCGTCGAGCGTAAACACTTGACAACCTTCTAGAAGCAGCTTTTCTTGCCACCAGACCTTTCTCCATCAATTAGGAATCTGATGTCGTCACTAAACACATCCCTTAAATTGTAGCCATTTGTTGAGTGTTTTTTTTTTGTGTCTAATCCGCATATATATCAACATTGCCCTTGATTTTCATGACTGTATATCTCTTAAATGTCAACATATACACGTGTGATTTAGTTTACAAAGAATTTTCAATGCAGATAACCTCGATTAGAGAGTAAAAAAGGCGTAAGGTTCACAATGGTGTAAAATTAAAATTGAATATACCGGGTAGGATTCGAGTTAAAGGAACAAGGGCCAAACCAACCACCAAAGAATGGAATCGTCAAGCGAAAACACTTGACAACCTCCTAGAAGCAGCTTTTCTTGCCACCAGACCTTTCTCCATCAACTAGGAATCTGATGCCGTCACAAAACACATTTCTAAAATTGCATTCATTTGTTGAGTGTTTTTTTTGTGTCTAATTCGCATATATATCACCATTTCCCTTGATTTTCTTGACTGCATATCTCTTAAATGTCAGTATATACACGTGTGAATTAGTTTACGAAGATTTTTCAATACCAAGAACCTCGATTAGAGAGTAAAAAAGGCGTAAGGTTCACAATGATGTAAAATTAAAATGGGATATACCGGGCTAGTATTCGAGTTACAGGAACAAGGGCCAAACCAACCACCCAAGAATGGAATCATCGAGCAAAAACACTTGACAACCTTCTAGAAGCAGCTTTTCTTGCCACCAGACTTTCTCCATCAATTAGGAATCTGATGCCGTCACTAAACACATTCCTTAAATTGTAGCCATTTGTTGAGTGTTTTTTTTGTCTAGTCCGCATATATATCACCATTGCCCTTGATTTTCTTGACAGTATATCTCTTAAATGTCAACATATACACGTGTGATTTAGTTTACGAATATTTTTCAATGCCAAGAACCTCGATCAGAGAGTAAAAAAGGCGTAAGGCTCACAATGGTGTAAAATTAAAATGGGATATACCGGGCTAGGATTCGAGTTACAGGAACAAGGGCCAGACCAACCACCCAAGAATGGAATCGTCGAGCGAAAACACTTGACAACCTCATAGAAGCAGCTTTTCTTGCCACCAGACCTTTCTCCATCAATTAGGAATCTGATGCCGTCTCTAAACACATTCCTTAAATTGTAGCCATTTGTTGTGTGTGTGTTTTTTTTTGTCTAATCCGCATATATATCAACATTGCCCATGATTTTCTTGACTGTATATCTCTTAAAGGTCAACATATACACGTGTGATTTAGTTTACGAAGATTTTTCAATGCCGAGAACCTCGATCAGAGAGTAAAAAAGGCGTAAGGTTCACAATGGTGTAAAATTAAAATGGGATATAACGGGCTAGTGTTCAAGTTACAGGAACAAGGGCCAAACCAACCACCCAAGAATGGAATCGTCGAGCGAAAACACTTGACAACCTCCTAAAAGCAGCTTTCTTGCCACCAGACCTTTCTCCATCAATTAAGAATCAGATGCCGTCACTAAACACATTCCTTAGATTGTATCCATTTGTTGAGTGTTTTTTTTTTGTGTGTCTAATCCGCATATATATCAGCATTGCCCTTGATTTTCTTGACGATATATCTCTTAAATGTCAACATATACACGTGTGATTTAGTTTAGGAAGATTTTTCAATGCCGAGAACCTCGATCAGAGAGTAAAAAAGGTATAAGGTTCACAATGGTGTAAAATTAAAATGGGATATACAGGGCTAGGATTCGAGTTACCGGAAAAAGGGACAAACCAACCACCCAAGAATGGAATCGTCGAGCGAAAACACTTGGCAACCTCCTAGAAGCAGCTTTTCTTGCCACCAGACCTTACTCCATCAATTAGGAATCTGATGCCGTCACTAAACACATTCCTCGAATTGTAGCCATTTGTTGAGTGTTTTTTTTGGTGTCTAATCCGCATATATATCACCATTGCCCTTGATTTTCTTGACGGTATATCTCTTAAATGTCAACATATACACGTGTGATTTAGTTTACGAAGATTTTTAAATGCCGAGAACCTCGATCTGAGAGTAAAAAAGGCGTAAGGTTCACAATGGTGTAAAAATTAAAATAGGATATACCGGGCTAGGATTCGAGTTACAGGAAGAAGGGCCAAACCAACCACCCAAGAATGGAATCGTCGAGCGAAAACACTTGATAACCTTCTAGAAGCAGCTTTTCTTGCCACCAGACCTTTCTCCATCAATTAGGAATCTGATGTCGTCACTAAACACATCCCTTAAATTGTAGCCATTTGTTGAGTGTTTTTTTCGTGTCTAATCCGCATATATATCAACATTGCCCTTGATTTTCATGACTGTATATCTCTTATATGTTAAAATATACACGTGTGATTTAGTTTACGATGTTTTTTCAATGCCTAGAACATGGATCAGAGAGTAAAAAAGGCGTAAGGTTCACAATGGTGTAAAATTAAAATGGGATATACCGGGTTGGATTCGAGTTAAAGGAACAAGGGCCAAACCAACCACCAAAGAAGGGAATCGTCGAGCGAAAACACTTGACAACCTCCTAGAAGCAGCTTTTCTTGCCACCAGACCTTTCTCCATCGACTAGGAATCTGATGCCGTCACAAAACACATTTCTAAAATTGTATCCATTTGTTGAGTGTTTTTTTGTGTCTAATTCACATATATATCACCATTTCCCTTGATTTTCTTGACTGCATATCTCTTAAATGTCGGCATACACACGTGTGAATTAGTTTACGAAGATTTTTCAATACCAAGAACCTCGATTAGAGAGTAAAAAAGGCGTAAGGTTCACAATGGTGTAAAATTAAAATGGGATATACCGGGCTAGGATTCGAGTTACAGGAACAAGGGCCAAACCAACCACCCAAGAATGGAATCATCGAGCAAAAACACTTGACAACCTTCTAGAAGCAGCTTTTCTTGCCACCAGACTTTCTCCATCAATTAGGAATCTGATGCCGTCACAAAACACATTCCTTAAATTGTAGCCATTTGTTGAGTGTTTTTTTTGTCTAGTCCGCATATATATCACCATTGCCCTTGATTTTCTTGACTGTATATCTCTTAAATGTCAACATATACACGTGTGATTTAGTTTACGAATATTTTTCAATGCCTAGAACCTCGATCAGAGAGTAAAAAAGGCGTAAGGCTCACAATGGTGTAAAATTAAAATGGGATATACCGGGCTAGGATTCGAGTTACAGGAACAAGGGCCAGACCAACCACCCAAGAATGGAATCGTCGAGCGAAAACACTTGACAACCTCCTAGAAGCAGCTTTTCTTGCCACCAGACCTTTCTCCATCAATTAGGAATCTGATGCCGTCTCTAAACACATTCCTTAAATTGTAGCCATTTGTTGTGTGTGTGTTTTTTTTGTCTAATCCGCATATATATCAACATTGCCCATGATTTTCTTGACTGTATATCTCTTAAATGTCAATATATACACGTGTGATTTAGTTTACGAAGATTTTTCAATGCCGAGAACCTCGATCAGAGAGTAAAAAAGGCGTAAGGTTCACAATGGTGTAAAATTAAAATGGGATATAACGGGCTAGTGTTCAAGTTACAGGAACAAGGGCCAAACCAACCACCCAAGAATGGAATCGTCGAGCGAAAACACTTGACAACCTCCTAGAAGCAGCATTTCTTGCCACCAGACTTTTCTCCATCAATTAGGAATCTGATGTCGTCACTAAACACATTCCTTAGATTGTAGCCATTTGTTGAGTGTTTTATTTTTTGGTGTCTAATCCACATATATATCACATTTGCCATTGATTTTCTTGATGGTATATCTTTTAAATGTCAACATATACACTTGTGATTTAGTTTACAAAGATTTTTCAATGCCGAGAACCTCGATCAGAGAGTAATAAAGGCGTAAGGTTCACAATGGTGTAAAATTAAAATGGGATATACCGGCTAGGATTCGAGTTACAGGAACAAGGGCCAAACCAACCACCCAACAATGGAATCATCGAGCGAAAAAACATGAAAAACTCCTAGAAGCAGCTTTTCTTGCCACAAGACCTTTCTCCATCAATTAGGAATCTGATGCCGTCACTAAACACATTCCTTAAATTGTAGCCATTTGTTGAATATTTTTTTGGTGTCTAATCCGCATATATATCACCATTGCCCTTGATTTGCTTGATTGTATATCTCTTAAATGTCAACATATACACGTGTGATTTAGTTTACGAAGATTTTTGAATGCCGAGAACCTCGATCAGAGAATAAAAAAACATAAGGTTCACAATGGTGTAAAATTAAAATGGGATATACCTGGCTAGGATTCGAGTTAGCGGAACAAGTGCCAAACCAACCACCCAAGAATGAAACCGTGGAGCGAAAATACTTGATAACCTCCTAGAAGCAGCTTTTCTTGCCACCAGGCCTTTCTCCATCAATTAGGAATCTGATGCCGTCACTAAACACATTCCTTAAATTGTAGTCATTTGTTGATTGTTTTTTTTGGTGTCTAATCCGCATTTATATCACCATTGCCCTTGATTTTCTTGACTGTATATCTCTTAAATGTCAACATATACACGTGTGATTTAGTTTACGAAGATTTTTCAATGCCGAGAACCTCGATCAGAGAGTAAAAAAGGCGTAAGGTTCACAATGGTGTAAAATTAAAATGGGATATACCGGGCTAGGATTCGAGTTACAGGAAAAAGGGCCAATCCAACCACCCGAGAATGGAATCGTCGAGCGAAAACACTTGACAACCTCCTAGAAGCAGCTTTTTTTGCCACCAGACATTTCTCCATCAATTTGGAGTCTGATGCCGTCACTAAATACATTCCTTAAATTGTAGCCATTTGTTGAGTGTTTTTTTTGGTGTCTAATCCTCATATATATCACCATTGCCCTTGATTTTCTTGATTGTATATCTCTTAAATGTCAACATATACACGTGTGATTTAGTTTACGAAGATTTTTCAATGCCGAGAACCTCGATCAGAGAGTAATAAAGGCGTAAGGTTCACAATGGTGTAAAATTAAAATGGGATATACCGGGCTAGGATTCGAGTTAGAGAAACAAGGGCCAAACCAACCACCCAAGAGTGGAATCGTCGAACGAAAACACTTGACAACCTCCAAGAAGCAGCTTTTCTTGCCACAAGACCTTTCTCCATCAATTAGGAATCTGATGACGTCACAAAACACATTTCTAAAATTGTATCCATTTGTTGAGTGTTTTTTTTGTGTCTAATCCACATATATATCACCATTGCCCTTAATTTTCTTGACTATATATCTCTTAAATGTCAACATATACACGTGTGAGTTAGTTTACGAAGATTTTTCAATACCGAGAACCTCGATCAGAGAGTAAAAAAGGCGTAAGGTTCACAATGGTGTATAAGTAAAATGGGATATACCGGGCTAGGATTCGAGTTACAGGAACAAGGGCCAAACCAACCACCCAATAATGGAATCGTCGAGCGAAAACACTTGACAACCTTCTAGAAGCAGCTTTTCTTGCCACCAGACCTTTCTCCATCAATTATGAATCTGATTCCGTCACTAAACACATTCCTTAAATTGTAGCCATTTGTTGAGTGTTTTTTTTTTTGGTGTCTAATCCGCATATATATCACCATTGCCCTTGATTTTCTTGACTGTATATCTCTTAAATGTCAACATATACATGTGTAATTTAGTTTACGAATATTTTTCAATGCCGAGAACCTCGATCAGAGAGTAAAAAAGGCGTAAGGTTCACAATGGTGTAAAATTAAAATGGGATATACCGGGCTAGGATTCAAGTTACAGGAACAAGGGCCAAACCAACCACCCAAGAATGGAATCGTTGAGCAAAAACACTTGACAACCTCCTAAAAGCAGCTTTTCTTGCCATCAGACCTTTCTCCATCAATTATGAATCTGATGCCGTCACAAAACACATTTCTTAAATTGTAGCCATTTGTTGAGTATTTTTTTTTTGGTGTCTAATCCGCATATATATCACCATTTCCCTTGATTTTCTTGACTGTATATCTCTTAAAGGTCAACATATACACGTGTGATTTAGTTTACTAAGATTTTTCAATGCCGAGAACCTCGATCAGATAGTAAAAAAGGCGTAAGGTTCACAATGGTGTAAAATTAAAATGGGATATACCGGGCTAGGATTCGAGTTACAGGAACAAGGGCCAAACCAACCACCCAACAATGGAATCGTCGAGCGAAAAAACTTGACAACCTCCGAGAAGCAGCTTTTCTTGCCACAAGACCTTTCTCCATCAATTAGGAATCTGATGCCGTCACTAAACACATTCCTTAAATTGTAGCCATTTGTTGAATGTTTTTTTTTGGTGTCTAATCCGCATATATATCACCATTGCCCTTGATTTTCTTGATTGTATATCTCTTAAATGTCAACATATACACGTGTGATTTAGTTTACGACTATTTTTGAATGCCGAGAACCTCGATCAGAGAATAAAAAAGCGTAAGGTTCACAATGGTGTAAAATTAAAATGGGATATACATGGCTAGGATTCGAGTTAGCGGAACAAGGGCCAAACCAACCACCCAAGAATGAAACCGTCGAGCGAAAATAGTTGACAACCTCCTAGAAGCAGCTTTTCTTGCCACCAGACCTTTCTCCATCAATTAGGAATCTGATGCTGTCACTAAACACATTCCTTAAATTGTAGTCATTTGTTGATTGTTTTTTTTGGTGTCTAATCCGCATTTATATCACCATTGCCCTTGATTTTCTTGACTGTATATCTCTTAAATGTCAACATATACACGTGTGATTTAGTTTACGAAGATTTTTCAATGCCGTGAACCTCGATTAGAGAGTAAAAAAGGCGTAAGGTTCACAATGGTGTAAAATTAAAATGGGATATACCGGGCTAGGATTCGAGTTACAGGAAAAAGGGCCAAACCAACCACCCGAGAATGGAATCGTCGAGCGAAAACACTTGACAACCTCCTAGAAGCAGCTTTTCTTGCCACCAGACATTTCTCCATCAATTTGGAGTCTGATGCCGTCCCTAAATACATTCCTTAAATTGTAGCCATTTGTTGAGTGTTTTTTTTGGTGTCTAATCCGCATATATATCACCATTGCCCTTGATTTTCTTGATTGTATATCTCTTAAATGTCAACATATACACGTGTGATTTAGTTTACAAAGATTTTTCAATGCCGAGAACCTCGATCAGAGAGTAATAAAGGCGTAAGGTTCACAATGGTGTAAAATTAAAATGGGATATACCGGGCTATGATTCGAGTTAGAGAAACAAGGGTCAAACCAACCACCCAAGAATGAAATCGCCGAGCGAAAACACTTGAAAACCTCCTAGATGCAGCTTTTCTTGCCACCAGACCTTTCTCCATCAATTAGGAATCTGATGCCGTCACTAAACAGATTCCTTAAATTGTAGCCATTTGTTGAGTGTTTTTTTGTGACTAATCCGCATATATATCACCATTGCCATTGATTTTCTTGACTGTATATCTCTTAAATATCAACATATACACGTGTGATTTAGTTTACAAAGATTTTTCAATGCCGAGAACCTCGATCTGAGAGTAAAAAAGGCGTAAGGTTCACAATGGTGTAAAATTAAAATGGGATATACCGGGCTAGGATTCGTGTTACAGTTACAAGGGCCTAACCAACCACCCAAGAATGGAATCGTCGAGCGAAAACACTTGACAACCTCCTAGAAGCAGCTTTTCTTGCCACAAGACCTTTCTCCATCAATTAGGAATCTGATGCCGTCACTAAACACATTCCTTAAATTGTAGCCATTTGTTGAGTGTTTTTTTGGTGTCTAATCCGCATATATATCACCATTGCCCTTGATTTACTTGACTGTATATCTCTTAAATGTCAACATATACACGTGTGATTTAGTTTACGAAGATTTTTCAATGCCGAGAACCTCGATCAGAGAGTAAAAAAGGCGTAAGGTTCACAATGGTGTAAAATTAAAATGGGATATACCGGGCTAGGATTCAAGTTACAGGAACAAGGGCCAAACCAACCACCCAAGAATGGAATCATCGAGCAAAAACACCTGACAACCTCCTAAAAGCAGCTTTTCTTGCCATCAGACCTTTCTCCATCAATTATGAATCTGATGCCGTCACTAAACACATTCCTTAAATTGTAGCCATTTGTTGAGTATTTTTTTTTGGTGTCGAATCCGCATATATATCACAATTTCCCTTGATTTTCTTGACTGTATATCTCTTAAATGTCAACATATACATGTGTGATTTAGTTTACGAAGATTTTTCAATGCCGAGAACCTCGATCAGAGAGTAAAAAAGGCGTAAGTTTCACAATGGTGTAAAATTAAAATGGGATATACCGGGCAAGGATTCGAGTTACAGGAACAAGGGCCAAACCAACCACCCGAGAATGGAATCGTCGAGCGAAAACACTTGACAACCTCCTAGAAGCAGCTTTTCTTGCCACCGGACCTTTCTCCATCAATTAGGAATCTGATGCCGTCACTAAACACATTCCTTAAATTGTAGCCATTTGTTGAGTGTTTTTTTTTTGTGTCTAATCCTCATATATATCACTATTGCCCTTGATTTTCTTGTCTGTATATCTCTTAAATGTCAACATATACACGTGTGATTTAGTTTACAAAGAATTTTCAATGCAGATAACCTCGATTAGAGAGTAAAAAAGGCGTAAGGTTCACAATGGTGTAAAATTAAAAGGGGATATACCGGGCTAGGATTCGAGTTACAGGAACAAGGGCCAAACCAACCACCCAAGTATGGAATCCTAATGCGAAAACACTTGACAACCTCCTAGAAGCAGCTTTTCTTGCCACCAGACCTTTCTCCATTATTTAGGAATCTGATGCCGTCACTAAACACATTCCTTAAATTGTAGTCATTTGTTGATTGTTTTTTTTTTGGTGTCTAATCCGCATATATATCACCATTGCCCTTGATTTTCTTGACTGTATATCTCTTAAATGTCAACATATACACGTGTGATTTAGTTTACGAAGATTTTTCAATGCCGAGAACCTCGGTCAGAGAGTAATATAGGCGTAAGGTTCACAGTGGTGTAAAATTAAAATGGGATATACCGGGCTATGATTCGAGTTAGAGAAACAAGGGTCAAACCAACCACCCAAGAATGGAATCGCCGAGCGAAAACACTTGAAAACCTCCTAGACGCAGCTTTTCTTGCCGCCAGACCTTTCTCCATCAATTAGGAATCTGATGCAGTCACTAAACAGATTCCTTAAATTGTAACCATTTGTTGAGTGTTTTTTTGGGTCTAATCCGCATATATATCACCATTGCCATTGATTTTCTTGACTGTATATCTCTTAAATGTCAACATATACACGTGTGATTTAGTTTATGAAGATTTTTCAATGCCGAGAACCTCGATCAGAGAGTAAAAAAGGCGTAAGGTTCACAATGGTGTAAAATTAAAATGGGATATACCGGGCTAGGATTCGAGTTACAGTTACAAGGGCCTAACCAACCACCCAAGAATGGAATCGTCGAGCGAAAACACTTGACAACCTCCTAGAAGCGGCTTTTCTTGCCACAAGACCTTTCTCCATCAATTAGGAATCTGATGCCGTCACTAAACACATTCCTTAAATTGTAGCCATTTGTTGAGTGTTTTTTTGGTGTCTAATCCGCATATATATCACCATTGCCCTTGATTTACTTGACTGTATATCTCTTAAATGTCAACATATACACGTGTGATTTAGTTTACGAAGATTTTTCAATGCCGAGAACCTCGATCAGAGAGTAAAAAAGGCGTAAGGTTCACAGTGGTGTAAAATTAAAATGGGATATACCGGGCTAGGATTCAAGTTACAGGAACAAGGGCCAAACCAACCACCCAAGAATGGAATCATCGAGCAAAAACACCTGACAACCTCCTAAAAGCAGCTTTTCTTGCCATCAGACCTTTCTCCATCAATTATGAATCTGATGCCGTCACTAAACACATTCCTTAAATTGTAGCCATTTGTTGAGTATTTTTTTTTGGTGTCGAATCCGCATATATATCACCATTTCCCTTGATTTTCTTGACTGTATATCTCTTAAATGTCAACATATACATGTGTGATTTAGTTTACGAAGATTTTTCAATGCCGAGAACCTCGATCAGAGAGTAAAAAAGGCGTAAGTTTCACAATGGTGTAAAATTAAAATGGGATATACCGGGCAAGGATTCGAGTTACAGGAACAAGGGCCAAACCAACCACCCGAGAATGGAATCGTCGAGCGAAAACACTTGACAACCTCCTAGAAGCAGCTTTTCTTGCCACCGGACCTTTCTCCATCAATTAGGAATCTGATGCCGTCACTAAACACATTCCTTAAATTGTAGCCATTTGTTGAGTGTTTTTTTTTGTGTCTAATCCGCATATATATCACTATTGCCCTTGATTTTCTTGTCTGTATATCTCTTAAATGTCAACATATACACGTGTGATTTAGTTTACAAAGAATTTTCAATGCAGATAACCTCGATTAGAGAGTAAAAAAGGCGTAAGGTTCACAATGGTGTAAAATTAAAAGGGGATATACCGGGCTAGGATTCGAGTTACAGGAACAAGGGCCAAACCAACCACCCAAGTATGGAATCCTAATGCGAAAACACTTGACAACCTCCTAGAAGCAGCTTTTCTTGCCACCAGACCTTTCTCCATTATTTAGGAATCTGATGCCGTCACTAAACACATTCCTTAAATTGTAGTCATTTGTTGATTGTTTTTTTTTTGGTGTCTAATCCGCATATATATCACCATTGCCCTTGATTTTCTTGACTGTATATCTCTTAAATGTCAACATATACACGTGTGATTTAGTTTACGAAGATTTTTCAATGCCGAGAACCTCGGTCAGAGAGTAATATAGGCGTAAGGTTCACAGTGGTGTAAAATTAAAATGGGATATACCGGGCTATGATTCGAGTTAGAGAAACAAGGGTCAAACCAACCACCCAAGAATGGAATCGCCGAGCGAAAACACTTGAAAACCTCCTAGACGCAGCTTTTCTTGCCGCCAGACCTTTCTCCATCAATTAGGAATCTGATGCAGTCACTAAACAGATTCCTTAAATTGTAGCCATTTGTTGAGTGTTTTTTTGTGTCTAATCCGCATATATATCACCATTGCCATTGATTTTCTTGACTGTATATCTCTTAAATGTCAACATATACACGTGTGATTTAGTTTATGAAGATTTTTCAATGCCGAGAACCTCGATCAGAGAGTAAAAAAGGCGTAAGGTTCACAATGGTGTAAAATTAAAATGGGATATACCGGGCTAGGATTCGAGTTACAGTTACAAGGGCCTAACCAACCACCCAAGAATGGAATCGTCGAGCGAAAACACTTGACAACCTCCTAGAAGCGGCTTTTCTTGCCACAAGACCTTTCTCCATCAATTAGGAATCTGATGCCGTCACTAAACACATTCCTTAAATTGTAGCCATTTGTTGAGTGTTTTTTTGGTGTCTAATCCGCATATATATCACCATTGCCCTTGATTTACTTGACTGTATATCTCTTAAATGTCAACATATACACGTGTGATTTAGTTTACGAAGATTTTTCAATGCCGAGAACCTCGATCAGAGAGTAAAAAAGGCGTAAGGTTCACAATGGTGTAAAATTAAAATGGGATATACCGGGCTAGGATTCAAGTTACAGGAACAAGGGCCAAACCAACCACCCAAGAATGGAATCATCGAGCAAAATCACTTGACAACCTCCTAAAAGCAGCTTTTCTTGCCATCAGACCTTTCTCCATCAATTATGAATCTGATGCCGTCACTAAACACATTCCTTAAATTGTAGCCATTTGTTGAGTATTTTTTTTGGTGTCTAATCCGCATATATATCACCATTTCCCTTGATTTTCTTGACTGTATATCTCTTAAATGTCAACATATACACGTGTGATTTAGTTTACGAAGATTTTTCAATGCCGAGAACCTCGATCAGAGAGTAAAAAAGGCGTAAGATTCACAATGGTGTAAAATTAAAATGGGATATACCGGGCAAGGATTCGAGTTACAGGAACAAGGGCCAAACCAACCACCCGAGAATGGAATCGTCAAGCGAAAACACTTGACAACCTCCTAGAAGCAGCTTTTCTTGCCACCGGACCTTTCTCCATCAATTAGGAATCTGATGCCGTCACTAAACACATTCCTTAAATTGTAGCCATTTGTTGAGTGTTTTTTTTTTGTGTCTAATCCGCATATATATTACTATTGCCCTTGATTTTCTTGTCTGTATATCTCTTAAATGTCAACATATACACGTGTGATTTAGTTTACAAAGAATTTTCAATGCAGATAACCTCGATTAGAGAGTAAAAAAGGCGTAAGGTTCACAATGGTGTAAAATTAAAAGGGGATATACCGGGCTAGGATTCGAGTTACAGGAACAAGGGCCAAACCAACCACCCAAGTATGGAATCCTAATGCGAAAACACTTGACAACCTCCTAGAAGCAGCTTTTCTTGCCACCAGACCTTTCTCCATTATTTAGGAATCTGATGCCGTCACTAAACACATACCTTAAATTGTAGCCATTTGTTGAGTGTTTTTTTTTTGTGTCTAATCCGCATATATATCACCATTGCCCTTGATTTTTTTGACTGTATATCTCTTAAATGTCAACATATACACGAGTGATTTAGTTTACGAAGATTTTTCAATGCCGAGAACCTCGATCAGAGAGTAAAAAAGGCGTAAGGTTCACAATGGTGTAAAATTAAAATGGGATATACCGGGCTAGGATTCAAGTTACAGGAACAATGGCCAAACCAACCACTCAAGAATTGAATCGTCGAGCAAAAACACTTGACAACCTCCTAAAAGCAGCTTTTCTTGCCACCAGACCTTTCTCCATCAATTATGAATCTGATGCCGTCACTAAACACATTCCTTAAATTGTAGCCATTTGTTGAGTATTTTTTTTGGTGTCTAATCCGCATATATATCACCATTTCCCTTGATTTTCTTGACTGTATATCTCTTAAATGTCAACATATACACGTGTGATTTAGTTTACGAAGATTTTTCAATGCCGAGAACCTCGATCAAAGAGTAAAAAAGGCGTAAGATTCACAATGGTGTAAAATTAAAATGGGATATACCGGGCTAGGATTCAAGTTACAGAAACAAGGGCCAAAACAACCACCCAAGAATGGAATCGTCGAGCAAAAACACTTGACAACCTCCTAAAAGCAACTTTTCTTGCCACCAGACCCTTCTCCATCAATTATGAATCTGATGCCGTCACTAAACACATTCCTTAAATTGTAGCCTTTTGTTGAGTATTCCTTTTGGTGTCTAATCCGCATATATATCACCATTTCCCTTGATTTTTTTGACTGTATATCTCTTAAATGTCAACATATACACGTCAGATTTAGTTTACGAATATTTTTCAATGCCGTGATCCTCGATTAGAGAGTAAAGAAGGCGTAAGGTTCACAATGGTGTAAGATTAAAATGGGATATACCGGGCTAGTATTCGAGTTACAGGAAAAAGGGCCAAACCAACCACCCAAGAATGGAATCGTCGAGCGAAAACACTTGACAACCTCCTAGAAGCAGCTTTTCTTGCCACCAGACCTTTCTCCATCAATTAGGAATCTGATGCTGTCACTAAACACATTCCTTAAATTGTAGTCATTTGTTGATTGTTTTTTTTGGTGTCTAATCCGCATTTATATCACCATTGCCCTTGATTTTCTTGACTGTATATCTCTTAAATGTCAACATATACACGTGTGATTTAGTTTACGAAGATTTTTCAATGCCGTGAACCTCGATTAGAGAGTAAAAAAGGCGTAAGGTTCACAATGGTGTAAAATTAAAATGGGATATACCGGGCTAGGATTCGAGTTACAGGAAAAAGGGCCAAACCAACCACCCGAGAATGGAATCGTCGAGCGAAAACACTTGACAACCTCCTAGAAGCAGCTTTTCTTGCCACCAGACATTTCTCCATCAATTTGGAGTCTGATGCCGTCCCTAAATACATTCCTTAAATTGTAGCCATTTGTTGAGTGTTTTTTTTGGTGTCTAATCCGCATATATATCACCATTGCCCTTGATTTTCTTGATTGTATATCTCTTAAATGTCAACATATACACGTGTGATTTAGTTTACAAAGATTTTTCAATGCCGAGAACCTCGATCAGAGAGTAATAAAGGCGTAAGGTTCACAATGGTGTAAAATTAAAATGGGATATACCGGGCTATGATTCGAGTTAGAGAAACAAGGGTCAAACCAACCACCCAAGAATGAAATCGCCGAGCGAAAACACTTGAAAACCTCCTAGATGCAGCTTTTCTTGCCACCAGACCTTTCTCCATCAATTAGGAATCTGATGCCGTCACTAAACAGATTCCTTAAATTGTAGCCATTTGTTGAGTGTTTTTTTGTGACTAATCCGCATATATATCACCATTGCCATTGATTTTCTTGACTGTATATCTCTTAAATATCAACATATACACGTGTGATTTAGTTTATGAAGATTTTTCAATGCCGAGAACCTCGATCTGAGAGTAAAAAAGGCGTAAGGTTCACAATGGTGTAAAATTAAAATGGGATATACCGGGCTAGGATTCGTGTTACAGTTACAAGGGCCTAACCAACCACCCAAGAATGGAATCGTCGAGCGAAAACACTTGACAACCTCCTAGAAGCGGCTTTTCTTGCCACAAGACCTTTCTCCATCAATTAGGAATCTGATGCCGTCACTAAACACATTCCTTAAATTGTAGCCATTTGTTGAGTGTTTTTTTGGTGTCTAATCCGCATATATATCACCATTGCCCTTGATTTACTTGACTGTATATCTCTTAAATGTCAACATATACACGTGTGATTTAGTTTACGAAGATTTTTCAATGCCGAGAACCTCGATCAGAGAGTAAAAAAGGCGTAAGGTTCACAATGGTGTAAAATTAAAATGGGATATACCGGGCTAGGATTCAAGTTACAGGAACAAGGGCCAAACCAACCACCCAAGAATGGAATCATCGAGCAAAAACACCTGACAACCTCCTAAAAGCAGCTTTTCTTGCCATCAGACCTTTCTCCATCAATTATGAATCTGATGCCGTCACTAAACACATTCCTTAAATTGTAGCCATTTGTTGAGTATTTTTTTTTGGTGTCGAATCCGCATATATATCACCATTTCCCTTGATTTTCTTGACTGTATATCTCTTAAATGTCAACATATACATGTGTGATTTAGTTTACGAAGATTTTTCAATGCCGAGAACCTCGATCAGAGAGTAAAAAAGGCGTAAGTTTCACAATGGTGTAAAATTAAAATGGGATATACCGGGCAAGGATTCGAGTTACAGGAACAAGGGCCAAACCAACCACCCGAGAATGGAATCGTCGAGCGAAAACACTTGACAACCTCCTAGAAGCAGCTTTTCTTGCCACCGGACCTTTCTCCATCAATTAGGAATCTGATGCCGTCACTAAACACATTCCTTAAATTGTAGCCATTTGTTGAGTGTTTTTTTTTTGTGTCTAATCCGCATATATATCACTATTGCCCTTGATTTTCTTGTCTGTATATCTCTTAAATGTCAACATATACACGTGTGATTTAGTTTACAAAGAATTTTCAATGCAGATAACCTCGATTAGAGAGTAAAAAAGGCGTAAGGTTCACAATGGTGTAAAATTAAAAGGGGATATACCGGGCTAGGATTCGAGTTACAGGAACAAGGGCCAAACCAACCACCCAAGTATGGAATCCTAATGCGAAAACACTTGACAACCTCCTAGAAGCAGCTTTTCTTGCCACCAGACCTTTCTCCATTATTTAGGAATCTGATGCCGTCACTAAACACATTCCTTAAATTGTAGTCATTTGTTGATTGTTTTTTTTTTGGTGTCTAATCCACATATATATCACCATTGCCCTTGATTTTCTTGACTGTATATCTCTTAAATGTCAACATATACACGTGTGATTTAGTTTACGAAGATTTTTCAATGCCGAGAACCTCGGTCAGAGAGTAATATAGGCGTAAGGTTCACAGTGGTGTAAAATTAAAATGGGATATACCGGGCTATGATTCGAGTTAGAGAAACAAGGGTCAAACCAACCACCCAAGAATGGAATCGCCGAGCGAAAACACTTGAAAACCTCCTAGACGCAGCTTTTCTTGCCGCCAGACCTTTCTCCATCAATTAGGAATCTGATGCAGTCACTAAACAGATTCCTTAAATTGTAGCCATTTGTTGAGTGTTTTTTTGGGTCTAATCCGCATATATATCACCATTGCCATTGATTTTCTTGACTGTATATCTCTTAAATGTCAACATATACACGTGTGATTTAGTTTATGAAGATTTTTCAATGCCGAGAACCTCGATCAGAGAGTAAAAAAGGCGTAAGGTTCACAATGGTGTAAAATTAAAATGGGATATACCGGGCTAGGATTCGAGTTACAGTTACAAGGGCCTAACCAACCACCCAAGAATGGAATCGTCGAGCGAAAACACTTGACAACCTCCTAGAAGCGGCTTTTCTTGCCACAAGACCTTTCTCCATCAATTAGGAATCTGATGCCGTCACTAAACACATTCCTTAAATTGTAGCCATTTGTTGAGTGTTTTTTTGGTGTCTAATCCGCATATATATCACCATTGCCCTTGATTTACTTGACTGTATATCTCTTAAATGTCAACATATACACGTGTGATTTAGTTTACGAAGATTTTTCAATGCCGAGAACCTCGATCAGAGAGTAAAAAAGGCGTAAGGTTCACAATGGTGTAAAATTAAAATGGGATATACCGGGCTAGGATTCAAGTTACAGGAACAAGGGCCAAACCAACCACCCAAGAATGGAATCATCGAGCAAAATCACCTGACAACCTCCTAAAAGCAGCTTTTCTTGCCATCAGACCTTTCTCCATCAATTATGAATCTGATGCCGTCACTAAACACATTCCTTAAATTGTAGCCATTTGTTGAGTATTTTTTTTTGGTGTCGAATCCGCATATATATCACCATTTCCCTTGATTTTCTTGACTGTATATCTCTTAAATGTCAACATATACATGTGTGATTTAGTTTACGAAGATTTTTCAATGCCGAGAACCTCGATCAGAGAGTAAAAAAGGCGTAAGTTTCACAATGGTGTAAAATTAAAATGGGATATACCGGGCAAGGATTCGAGTTACAGGAACAAGGGCCAAACCAACCACCCGAGAATGGAATCGTCGAGCGAAAACACTTGACAACCTCCTAGAAGCAGCTTTTCTTGCCACCGGACCTTTCTCCATCAATTAGGAATCTGATGCCGTCACTAAACACATTCCTTAAATTGTAGCCATTTGTTGAGTGTTTTTTTTTTGTGTCTAATCCGCATATATATCACTATTGCCCTTGATTTTCTTGTCTGTATATCTCTTAAATGTCAACATATACACGTGTGATTTAGTTTACAAATAATTTTCAATGCAGATAACCTCGATTAGAGAGTAAAAAAGGCGTAAGGTTCACAATGGTGTAAAATTAAAAGGGGATATACCGGGCTAGGATTCGAGTTACAGGAACAAGGGCCAAACCAACCACCCAAGTATGGAATCCTAATGCGAAAACACTTGACAACCTCCTAGAAGCAGCTTTTCTTGCCACCAGACCTTTCTCCATTATTTAGGAATCTGATGCCGTCACTAAACACATTCCTTAAATTGTAGTCATTTGTTGATTGTTTTTTTTTTGGTGTCTAATCCGCATATATATCACCATTGCCCTTGATTTTCTTGACTGTATATCTCTTAAATGTCAACATATACACGTGTGATTTAGTTTACGAAGATTTTTCAATGCCGAGAACCTCGGTCAGAGAGTAATATAGGCGTAAGGTTCACAGTGGTGTAAAATTAAAATGGGATATACCGGGCTATGATTCGAGTTAGAGAAACAAGGGTCAAACCAACCACCCAAGAATGGAATCGCCGAGCGAAAACACTTGAAAACCTCCTAGACGCAGCTTTTCTTGCCGCCAGACCTTTCTCCATCAATTAGGAATCTGATGCAGTCACTAAACAGATTCCTTAAATTGTAGCCATTTGTTGAGTGTTTTTTTGGGTCTAATCCGCATATATATCACCATTGCCATTGATTTTCTTGACTGTATATCTCTTAAATGTCAACATATACACGTGTGATTTAGTTTATGAAGATTTTTCAATGCCGAGAACCTCGATCAGAGAGTAAAAAAGGCGTAAGGTTCACAATGGTGTAAAATTAAAATGGGATATACCGGGCTAGGATTCGAGTTACAGTTACAAGGGCCTAACCAACCACCCAAGAATGGAATCGTCGAGCGAAAACACTTGACAACCTCCTAGAAGCGGCTTTTCTTGCCACAAGACCTTTCTCCATCAATTAGGAATCTGATGCCGTCACTAAACACATTCCTTAAATTGTAGCCATTTGTTGAGTGTTTTTTTGGTGTCTAATCCGCATATATATCACCATTGCCCTTGATTTACTTGACTGTATATCTCTTAAATGTCAACATATACACGTGTGATTTAGTTTACGAAGATTTTTCAATGCCGAGAACCTCGATCAGAGAGTAAAAAAGGCGTAAGGTTCACAATGGTGTAAAATTAAAATGGGATATACCGGGCTAGGATTCAAGTTACAGGAACAAGGGCCAAACCAACCACCCAAGAATGGAATCATCGAGCAAAATCACCTGACAACCTCCTAAAAGCAGCTTTTCTTGCCATCAGACCTTTCTCCATCAATTATGAATCTGATGCCGTCACTAAACACATTCCTTAAATTGTAGCCATTTGTTGAGTATTTTTTTTTGGTGTCGAATCCGCATATATATCACCATTTCCCTTGATTTTCTTGACTGTATATCTCTTAAATGTCAACATATACATGTGTGATTTAGTTTACGAAGATTTTTCAATGCCGAGAACCTCGATCAGAGAGTAAAAAAGGCGTAAGTTTCACAATGGTGTAAAATTAAAATGGGATATACCGGGCAAGGATTCGAGTTACAGGAACAAGGGCCAAACCAACCACCCGAGAATGGAATCGTCGAGCGAAAACACTTGACAACCTCCTAGAAGCAGCTTTTCTTGCCACCGGACCTTTCTCCATCAATTAGGAATCTGATGCCGTCACTAAACACATTCCTTAAATTGTAGCCATTTGTTGAGTGTTTTTTTTTTGTGTCTAATCCGCATATATATCACTATTGCCCTTGATTTTCTTGTCTGTATATCTCTTAAATGTCAACATATACACGTGTGATTTAGTTTACAAATAATTTTCAATGCAGATAACCTCGATTAGAGAGTAAAAAAGGCGTAAGGTTCACAATGGTGTAAAATTAAAAGGGGATATACCGGGCTAGGATTCGAGTTACAGGAACAAGGGCCAAACCAACCACCCAAGTATGGAATCCTAATGCGAAAACACTTGACAACCTCCTAGAAGCAGCTTTTCTTGCCACCAGACCTTTCTCCATTATTTAGGAATCTGATGCCGTCACTAAACACATTCCTTAAATTGTAGTCATTTGTTGATTGTTTTTTTTTTGGTGTCTAATCCGCATATATATCACCATTGCCCTTGATTTTCTTGACTGTATATCTCTTAAATGTCAACATATACACGTGTGATTTAGTTTACGAAGATTTTTCAATGCCGAGAACCTCGGTCAGAGAGTAATATAGGCGTAAGGTTCACAGTGGTGTAAAATTAAAATGGGATATACCGGGCTATGATTCGAGTTAGAGAAACAAGGGTCAAACCAACCACCCAAGAATGGAATCGCCGAGCGAAAACACTTGAAAACCTCCTAGACGCAGCTTTTCTTGCCGCCAGACCTTTCTCCATCAATTAGGAATCTGATGCAGTCACTAAACAGATTCCTTAAATTGTAGCCATTTGTTGAGTGTTTTTTTGGGTCTAATCCGCATATATATCACCATTGCCATTGATTTTCTTGACTGTATATCTCTTAAATGTCAACATATACACGTGTGATTTAGTTTATGAAGATTTTTCAATGCCGAGAACCTCGATCAGAGAGTAAAAAAGGCGTAAGGTTCACAATGGTGTAAAATTAAAATGGGATATACCGGGCTAGGATTCGAGTTACAGTTACAAGGGCCTAACCAACCACCCAAGAATGGAATCGTCGAGCGAAAACACTTGACAACCTCCTAGAAGCGGCTTTTCTTGCCACAAGACCTTTCTCCATCAATTAGGAATCTGATGCCGTCACTAAACACATTCCTTAAATTGTAGCCATTTGTTGAGTGTTTTTTTGGTGTCTAATCCGCATATATATCACCATTGCCCTTGATTTACTTGACTGTATATCTCTTAAATGTCAACATATACACGTGTGATTTAGTTTACGAAGATTTTTCAATGCCGAGAACCTCGATCAGAGAGTAAAAAAGGCGTAAGGTTCACAATGGTGTAAAATTAAAATGGGATATACCGGGCTAGGATTCAAGTTACAGGAACAAGGGCCAAACCAACCACCCAAGAATGGAATCATCGAGCAAAATCACTTGACAACCTCCTAAAAGCAGCTTTTCTTGCCATCAGACCTTTCTCCATCAATTATGAATCTGATGCCGTCACTAAACACATTCCTTAAATTGTAGCCATTTGTTGAGTATTTTTTTTGGTGTCTAATCCGCATATATATCACCATTTCCCTTGATTTTCTTGACTGTATATCTCTTAAATGTCAACATATACACGTGTGATTTAGTTTACGAAGATTTTTCAATGCCGAGAACCTCGATCAGAGAGTAAAAAAGGCGTAAGATTCACAATGGTGTAAAATTAAAATGGGATATACCGGGCAAGGATTCGAGTTACAGGAACAAGGGCCAAACCAACCACCCGAGAATGGAATCGTCAAGCGAAAACACTTGACAACCTCCTAGAAGCAGCTTTTCTTGCCACCGGACCTTTCTCCATCAATTAGGAATCTGATGCCGTCACTAAACACATTCCTTAAATTGTAGCCATTTGTTGAGTGTTTTTTTTTTTGTGTCTAATCCGCATATATATTACTATTGCCCTTGATTTTCTTGTCTGTATATCTCTTAAATGTCAACATATACACGTGTGATTTAGTTTACAAAGAATTTTCAATGCAGATAACCTCGATTAGAGAGTAAAAAAGGCGTAAGGTTCACAATGGTGTAAAATTAAAAGGGGATATACCGGGCTAGGATTCGAGTTACAGGAACAAGGGCCAAACCAACCACCCAAGTATGGAATCCTAATGCGAAAACACTTGACAACCTCCTAGAAGCAGCTTTTCTTGCCACCAGACCTTTCTCCATTATTTAGGAATCTGATGCCGTCACTAAACACATACCTTAAATTGTAGCCATTTGTTGAGTGTTTTTTTTTGTGTCTAATCCGCATATATATCACCATTGCCCTTGATTTTTTTGACTGTATATCTCTTAAATGTCAACATATACACGAGTGATTTAGTTTACGAAGATTTTTCAATGCCGAGAACCTCGATCAGAGAGTAAAAAAGGCGTAAGGTTCACAATGGTGTAAAATTAAAATGGGATATACCGGGCTAGGATTCAAGTTACAGGAACAATGGCCAAACCAACCACTCAAGAATTGAATCGTCGAGCAAAAACACTTGACAACCTCCTAAAAGCAGCTTTTCTTGCCACCAGACCTTTCTCCATCAATTATGAATCTGATGCCGTCACTAAACACATTCCTTAAATTGTAGCCATTTGTTGAGTATTTTTTTTGGTGTCTAATCCGCATATATATCACCATTTCCCTTGATTTTCTTAACTGTATATCTCTTAAATGTCAACATATACACGTGTGATTTAGTTTACGAAGATTTTTCAATGCCGAGAACCTCGATCAAAGAGTAAAAAAGGCGTAAGATTCACAATGGTGTAAAATTAAAATGGGATATACCGGGCTAGGATTCAAGTTACAGAAACAAGGGCCAAAACAACCACCCAAGAATGGAATCGTCGAGCAAAAACACTTGACAACCTCCTAAAAGCAACTTTTCTTGCCACCAGACCCTTCTCCATCAATTATGAATCTGATGCCGTCACTAAACACATTTCTTAAATTGTAGCCTTTTGTTGAGTATTCCTTTTGGTGTCTAATCCGCATATATATCACCATTTCCCTTGATTTTTTTGACTGTATATCTCTTAAATGTCAACATATACACGTCAGATTTAGTTTACGAATATTTTTCAATGCCGTGAACCTCGATTAGAGAGTAAAAAAGGCGTAAGGTTCACAATGGTGTAAGATTAAAATGGGATATACCGGGCTAGTATTCGAGTTACAGGAAAAATGGCCAAACCAACCACCCAAGAATGGAATCGTCGAGCGAAAACACTTGACAACCTCCTAGAAGCAGCTTTTCTTGCCACCAGACCTTTCTCCATCAATTAGGAATCTGATGCCGTTACTAAACACATTCCTTAAATTATAGCCATTTGTTGAGTGTTTTTTTTTGGTGTCTAATCCACATATATATCACCATTGCCCTTGATTTTCTTCACTGTATATCTCTTAAATGTCAACATATACACGTGTGATTTAGTTTACGAAGATTTTTCAATGCCGAGAACCTCGATCAGAGAGTAAAAAACGCGTAAGGTTCACAATGGTGTAAAATTAAGATGGGATATACCGGGCTATGATTCGAGTTACAGGAACAAGGGCCAAACCAACCACCCAAGAATGGAATCGCCGAGCGAAAACACTTGAAAACCTCCTAGACGCAGCTTTTCTTGCCGCCAGACCTTTCTCCATCAATTAGGAATCTGATGCCGTCACTAAACAGATTCCTTAAATTATAGCCATTTGTTGAGTTTTTTTTGGGTCTAATCCGCATATATATCACCATTGCCATTGATTTTCTTGACTGTATATCTCTTAAATGTCAACATATACACGTGTGATTTAGTTTATGAAGATTTTTCAATGCCGAGAACCTCGATCAGAGAGTAAAAAAGGCGTAAGGTTCACAATGGTGTAAAATTAAAATGGGATATACCGGGCTAGGATTCGAGTTACAGTTACAAGGGCCTAACCAACCACCCAAGAATGGAATCGTCGAGCGAAAACACTTGACAACCTCCTAGAGGCGGCTTTTCTTGCCACAAGACCTTTCTCCATCAATTAGGAATCTGATGCCGTCACTAAACACATTCCTTAAATTGTAGCCATTTGTTGAGTGTTTTTTTGGTGTCTAATCCGCATATATATCACCATTGCCCTTGATTTACTTGACTGTATATCTCTTAAATGTCAACATATACACGTGTGATTTAGTTTACGAAGATTTTTCAATGCCGAGAACCTCGATCAGAGAGTAAAAAAGGTGTAAGGTTCACAATGGTGTAAAATTAAAATGGGATATACCGGGCTAGGATTCGAGTTACATGAACAAGGGCCAAACCAACCACCCAAGAATGGAATCGTCGAGCCAAAACACCTGACAACCTCCTTGAAGCAGCTTTTCTTGCCACCAGACCTTTCTCCATCAATTATGAATCTGACGCCGTCACTAAACACATTCCTTAAATTGTTGCCATTTGTTGAGTGTCTTTTTTGGTTTCTAATCCGCATATATATCACAATTGCCCTTGATTTTCTTGACTGTATATCTCTTAAATGTCAACATATACACGTGTGATTTAGTTTACGATTGACTGTATATCTCTTAAATGTCAACATTTACACGTGTGATTTAGTTTACGAAGATTTTTCAATGCCGAGAACCTCGACCAGAGAGTAAAAATTGCATAAGGTTTACAATGGTGTAAAACTAAAATGGGATATACCGGGCTAGGATTCGAGTTATAGGAACAAGGGCCAAACCAACCACCCAAGAATGGAATCGTCGAGCGAAAACATTTGACAACCTCATGGAAGCAGCTTTTCTTGCCACCAGACCTTTCTCCATCAATTAGGAATCTTATGTCGTCACTAAACACATTCCTTAAATTGTTGCCATTTTTTGAATGTTTATTTTTTGGTGTCTAATGCACATATATATCACCATTGCTCTTGATTTTCTTGACTGTATATCTCTTAAATGTCAACATATACACATGTGATTTAGTTTATGAAGATTTTTTCAATGCCTAGAACCTCTATCAGAGAGTAAAAAAGGCGTAAGGTTCACAATGGTGTAAAACTAAAATGGGATATACCCGGCTAGGATTCGAGTTACAGGAACAAGGGCCAAACCAACCACCCAATGTGACAACTGTCAAAAATTCAGGTATCCGTATAATTAATTAACCATGATTAGTGCTTAATGATTGTGCTGAATTACAATTAACTGCTTTCTGGTTACTGCTTTATACATACATGTGCATCATATATTGCTAAATGTTATGACATGAATGCATGAGATCTTTATTGACTCAAATGATGCACGAAACATAGTTAGCACAGTTATCTGATAAATCAGGAAAATGCTGACAGAACTCAGCACATAGACAGACAGTGCATTGAGACACAGAATGAGCCAGAAACCAAGTATTACACTAGTATAGTGTATAGGAAAGTAAGGATCACAAAACTGCCTTTCTAGTGATAGTTTAAGTGCCGGAAAGTGCCTAAAACTCACCCATAGTGCTGAATTCAACAAAATTCAGCAAAAATCAGCATTCAAACAATCTAATATAATGCAGAAATATGGTAAAATGGTCCTGAATGCTTTCCTAAGTGTCGGGAATCAAAAGTATCACAAAAATGTACATAAAGCACACTAAACTGCAAAGTTTAGCACCTTAACAAACCGGTAACCAACCGAATAACCGGACACTACCCGAAACACCAAATTTACACTAGAAGCACTGTTTTAACAATACCAAGCTAGTTATGGTCCCCGAACATCATAACACCCCATACAAATATCTAATATCTAAAACACTTAACTTATTCTTGGGTTTCAACTAATCATCAACCAATTTAGTTCAAGCCTAATTTACTACCCCCCCCCCCCCACCCATGGACGGCTAGACAAGGGTGGCCCACCCTTAATTTCTTTTAATTGTTTATTTGATCTTGTTGCTAGTCCATGAGATATAATACACATTAGAGAATATTGTGTGGATGGATATTATAAGTAACCCCAAGATCATACTCTTCATTCTCAAACATCACAAACACTTCACACCTTCTCCTTCGCCTCTCCTCTCCTCTACTCTAGGCCGAAGACACCACACCACACAACCATCATCATCTTTCAATCTTCATACATTCTACATACATACAAAGGTGCTAGAGATCATACAATGAAGCTAGGAGCTTACAGAAGTGCAAGGACCTTCTCTATTTCCTTTTACCTACTTGATTTCTTCACTTGATCATCCCTAGCCTTGTGCTAGTGGTAAGAATCTTGATCTTGCTAGTTTACTTCTATTTTAAGTGGTTAAAAGAAGAATCAAACTCATAACTTTGAAGAACACTAAGAATCACAATATGTAAACTTGAACATAAGCATGAATAATGAAGAAATCTTGATGAATATGAGTTGTTATGCTTGATGATTATTGATTTGTTTGTGAAAATGATGTTGATCATCATATGATCTTGCTAAATCATGATTAAAAACATAATCTAGCAAGATGAGAGGATGAACTTGATGAAAGTTAATGGATCATCCTCATGAGAAGCATGAACTTGAAAGAATACATTGATTTCTTGAAAGATAATGATCAAAGTGAGTAGTAACACTTGTATATCTAAAGATTTATGGATGATTTCTAAAGAAACCAAGTTAAAAATATAAGTTTTATTAAATCTTGGTTCTTACATAAACAAACTTTATTTTTGGTGGTTAAACAAGTGTAGAAACACTTGTGAAACAAGAAGAATTCATAAAGAAACATTTTTAGAAAACATGATCATAAGTTGTAAAGATCAATCTTCTTTAAAAATGAAGTTTTTAAAGAATCAATCACACTTTAAAGGGTAACAAGACTTACTAAGAATACTAGTAAGTTACTACAAATTTTTACAAATATTCAAGTTCATGAAGTAGTAGATTATGCATGATTTTGGCAAAATTGGTAAGTAAAGGTTGTTTATTATTGATTGTGGATTGATTGTGATGATTTTTACAAAAGAAAATGATATGCTTGAAAGCATGGAAACCTCCATTTTTAGGGGAAACTATGGCAAAATTTTCTAAAAATTTAAACACTTAGAAAAATATTTCTAAACAAGTATTTACAAGTGGATTTTAAACCATAAATTGTTACAAAAACTTTGCCATAATTTTTTGTTACAAAAATATAAATATTGGAGGTTGGTTTTTATAAATAAAAGTGACTAAATATGTATTTAGGAAATATATATTTTGAAGACACCATGTGTGTGATTATTTGTATATTTTGTGTATTAGTTATATTCTTTTAGGACATGAAATAATATAACACATCAAAATACCAAGAATTACAATCCAAAATATTACCAAAATTCCAAGAATTAAATACACAAATTATATCCAAAATATTGGTGAAACCGAACAAGGAATGTAACCTACAAAAATATTCCAGAATTTAATCCACAAGTATATTTTGATAAATAATATTTTGGACACCAAGGAAATGAAAATTATGATTTTTACAATTACTACAAGAATATGTCATATTTTTACAAAGGAAAAATATATTATTTTTGGCAAGAATGAATATATATTTTTCTTGAAATTTTTAGAAGATATATTATTTTTAAGAAATGTATACTTTCTTACACAAACACGAAATACAATTTTTTTGAGGTGAAAGGTATATTTTCTCAAATAAATATGAAATATATCATTTTTGGAGAAAAATGAGTTTATATATATATTTTTCAGGTTAGACATGAAAATATATTATCTTTGGAACTTATGAAGAAAATACAAATATTTTTGCCAAAAGAAAAATTATAAATATTTTTTCTAAATAATATTTACTACAATATATATTTTGGAAATATATATTGGTGGACTTTTATTAAAGATAATATTCCGGAAAAATTAATATGAAATTAAGTATAAGAACACCTAATGAATACAATAAAAATACGTATTCTCATACGTATAAATGCACACCGGAATACAACCCTAATACATGGCAAAAATATACAAGTATAAGAATATAAATATAAATACAAATACACCCATCCTTGGGAAGGATATACAAGTATAAATACTTTGGAAGTATTAAGTTAAAATAATTGTTTTAACAATTATTCCAAAATTTAATAAATATAATTTAAGTTAAAATATTATTTATTTTAACAAATAATTATATAACTTGGAATAATATCAAATATGCGAAGAAACGTAACTCAAAGACATTAATACTAAGTCAAGGCACGACCCGCTCGTCTAATAGATCATAGTACGTTGTAGGTAGTCGTGTTCACCCAAAGGAGCTTGAGTTATGGTGATTGAAGACGCAAGACTGTGAGTTCATGTCCCCCTTTTCTTTAAACTGTTTTGTTTTATAACTTTGGGGTGAAGTACATGTTACAAAATGATTACAAACAATTACAATTGGTATGGTTAGCTTTGGAAAGTGCAATAGATCATGTGAATGGGTAGGTGCACTCCTATGACCATTAATCCTCGTGTTAGGACCAAGGGGCATGAGTGATAGATCTATTTGGGTGTAGCGAGCCCACACCCATGTGGACCAGGATTTGGCTCATGGGGTGACTATGTCTTACAGCCGGATGCCCGGTACAGAATTTGCTAGGTTTGAGCCTTCCTACGCCGTTGCATGCATGTTAATGGCCTTGCAAACCATTAATCGATCTGTTTCCTTGTTTTGCTTTCATACCGGGATTTACAAAACATACATACAATGTTTACAAGGTTTTATTCATACACACAAACAAACACATGAACTCGCTCAACTTTTGTTGATGTTTTCAAAATACATGTATTTCAGGGAATTAAAAGTGGATCTGGCGGGCGTTGGATGTTTCAAGTTGCGTTAAGAATAAAGGATGACATCCGTTGTCTTAGGGTTTGGTTAGTGTGTCTTATTCCTGGACGAGACACATCTACCAAAGCCTGATTTTATTTAGAGTCTTTTGATGAGTCCTTCTGGAACTCTAAACAATTCGTATGGATTGTAAAACTTAAATTTGAAGTCTATGTTTCAAACAATGATGTAGTGATGTTTTTAAACTTATCTAATGGATGACCATCTATGGTTTTTATCACATAGCTGTTGTTATGATTGAATGCAATGATATTAAGAAAGTCACACATAATCACGCTTCCGCAAAAGTCAGGGTGTGACACCCAAGAATGGAATCGTCGAGCGAAAACACATGATAACCTCCTGAAAGCAGCTTTTCTTGCCACCAGACCTTTCTCCATCAATTAGGAATCTGATGCCGTCACTAAACACATTCCTTATATTGTAGCCATTTTTTGAGTGTTTATTTTTTGGTGTCTAATTCGCAAATAAATCACCATTGCTCTTGATTTTCTTGATTGTATATCTCTTAAATGTCAACATATACACATGTGATTTAGTTTACGAAGATTTTTCAATGCCGAGAACCTCGATCAGAGAGTAAAAAAGGCGTAAGGTTCACAATGGTGTAAAACTAAAATGGGATATACCGGGCTAGGATTCGAGTTACAGGAACAAGGGCCAAACCAACCACCCAAGAATGGAATCTTCGAGCGAAAACACTTGACAACCTCCTGGAAGCAGCTTTTCTAGCCACCAGACCTTTCTCCATCAATTACGAATCTGATGCCGTCACTAAACACATTCCTTAAATTGTAGCCATTTTTTTGAGTGTTTATTTTTTGGTGTCTAATCCGCATATATATAACCATTGCTCTTGATTTTCTTGACTGTATATCTCTTAAATGTCAACATATACAAGTGTGATTTAGTTTACGAAGATTTTTCAATGCCGAGAACCTCGATCAGACAGTAAAAAAGGCGTAAGGTTCACAATGGTGTAAATCTAAAATGGGATATACCGGGCTAGGATTCGGGTTACAGGAACAAGGGCCAAACCAACCACCCAAGAATGGAATCGTCGAGCGAAAACACTTGATAACCTCCTGGAAGCAGCTTTTCTTGCCACCAGACCTTTCTCCATCAATTAGGAATCTGATTCCGTCACTAAACACATTCCTTAAATTATAGCCATTTTTTGAGAGTTTATTTTTTGGTGTCTAACACGCATATATATCACCATTGCTCTTGATTTTCTTGACTGTGTATCTCTTAAATGTCAACATATACACGTGTGATTTAGTTTACAAAGATTTTTCAATGCCAAGAACCTCGATCAGAGAGTAAAAAGGCGTAAGGTTCACAATGGTGTAAATCTAAAATGGGATATACCGGGCTAGGATTCGAGTTACAGGAACAAGGGCCAAACCAACCACCCAAGAATGGAATCGTCGAGCAAAAACACTTGACAACCTCCTGGAAGCAGCTTTTCTTGCCACCAGACCTTTCTCCATCAGTTAGGAACCTGATGCCGTCACTAAACACTTTCCTTAAATTGTAGCCATTTTTTGAGTGTTTATTTTTTGGTGTCTAATCCGCATATATATCACAATTGCTCTTGATTTTCTTGACTGTATATCTCTTAAATGTCAACATTTACACATGTGATTTAGTTTACAAATATTTTTCAATGCCGACAACCTCGATCAGAGAGTAAAAAAGGTGTAAGGTTCACAATGGTGTAATTCTAAAATGGCATTTACCGGGCTAGGATTCAAGTTACAGGAACAAGGGCCAAACCAACCACCCAAGAATGGAATCGTCGAGCGAAAACATTTGACAATCTCCTGGAAGCAGCTTTTCTTGCCACCGATCTTTCTCCATCAATTAGGAATCTGATGCCCTCACTAAACACATTCCTTAAATTGTAGCCATTTTTTGAGTGTTTATTTTTTGGTGTCTAATCCGCATATATATCACCATTGCTCTTGATTTTCTTGACTGTATATCTCTTAAATATCAACATATACACGTGTGATTTAGTTTACGAAGATTTTTCAATACTGAGAACCTCGATCAGAGAGTAAAAAAATGGAACTTGATAAACGGATGACGGAGACTTGAATTGGATCATCTTGAACTTGTGGAATGGTGGATTGGTTGAGGATTAGGGTTTTGGTGAGTGATAATGGTGGAAGGATCAGTGGGTGATGAACTAGGGTTTTGAATGGAGAAGAAGATGAATTGGATAATGAATAATGGTTAATTCAGATGATGGTTGGTGATATTGATTGATTGGGGGTGAAAAGGATGATCAATTTGGCTCCAAGACTTGATTTCAACTCAAAAACATGTGTAACCGTCGTTTGGTTGGTGAAACTTATGTTTTAATTCGTCTAACAACCCAAAACAACACAATTCGCGTCTGAGAGAACCAAGGGCCATCGCCGACGGCCTAGGGACCCGTCGGCGATGCCCTCCCAATTCCTGAAAATTGTCTGACGCCCATGTTTCATGTCTACGCACACATCAGCTGACACCCACTTTTAACATGCGTCGCCGATGGCCTCGGAAGGCGTCGGCGACGGGGTCTCCTTTGTGTGATCTCCATTTTTCACCAATCTTGCTCCCGGTTGACCCGTTTCGCGTCCCGGTGGTCTGTTTTTCGCTCCGGTGACCCGTAAGGCTCCCGAAAAGCACCTTAAACTCCGCTAGGCCTGCAAAACACATATCAAATCAAAAGTAGGCTTTCCAAGATTAAAAGTTAACTAAAAACCTGAACTTAAACATAAACGAACACCGATTTTCGACCACGTATCACATCCCCACACTTGTCTTTTGCTTGCCCTCAAGCAAATCTGTTTTTCACTTTCACGTGGGTCGAACAAGAAATACACTCCCCATTCCCGAGATGAAGGTTAAGGTCAATATTCATACCCAAGTTCAAACTTTTTAACATTTTCAACATATTTAGCAATAATTGATTAATCATGTAAAAATGGTTATCCAAGATTAACCCGCCTGTGAAACCAATAAATCATGCACATCCCTCACAATGTTCTCTCCACTCGGTTTAAAATTGGCTAATAGTTGATGTATTAGCGCTTTTGAAATAATCACTCAAACCAAATAGAACACGTACCCGCATAAGCTTGCAACTCATTCATTCTCCACCACTGATCACGAATACTAAGCACAAGTCAAAAGGTCTTTGTAAGGGTTGTAACGGGGCTAGGCTAAGGGTAGGAAGTAGGATATTTAAAGTGGCTAAGGTGATGAAACTTCGATTTTTATTACAAACCACTAAACTAAATAAGACTAATTATAAACATCAACTAAGAGGCAACAACTTTCGCCTTTTATTCAACAAATACTAGTACATCTTTTTGTGTTTTTCTCAATACTTTTTCACTCTTTTTTTCGAAACCTTTTCTGATTTTTTTTCTTTTTTTTTTTCAAATGCAAACAAACAAATCACAACTATACATGCTTAACTCCTATAATCGAATTTTCATCACACGGGTTTAAAAGAAAAGGCTTAAGGTTATGGGCTAAATGGTTGTCAAACGAAAGGATTAGGCTCAAAGTTGGCTACTAAAGGATAAATTTTGGGTAAGGATGGATAAATGGTGTAAAAGGAAAAGATTTACCTAATTCCGTAATCATTCTCGTGCTTGTATTCGGTCTATGGTCTCAAACGTATCAAAAGAGGCAAGTTCTACAATACATGACTAATGGTCCACTCAAACAAAGAAACATAAACATGTAGTTCTATGATGTGAAAGTGGCTCAAAATCTCAGATATAACGGGTATGATATGTGACATGCATGATATGTTAGTTTCTTAGGCGAATTATTCCCAAATAACCACCCGCTAAATACCCGTCATGCTATTTATCTGAACTTGACCATGACAAAAGACCAAATGGGTTGTGTCATGCCTCGTTGACTTAGCTACTTGTGCTTTTAGGATCACTTTCGAACCAAGACATTTTGAAAAAAAATTGAAATTTTTCTCTCATCCCCACACTTGAGGTAAACATTGTCCTCAATGTGTAGTGTTTGAATGAACGGGTCAAAAATCGAAAATCTTTTACTTACTCCCCCATCCCCACACTTGAGGTAAACATTGTCCTCAATGTGTAAGAACTAGAGTTTTTAAATCGCACAAGGGATGTGACACGGCTAATTTCCCCAAAAAATTCACCCCGAAAACTGAAATGCAATTACAATCCACTTATTACTAACTAAGAATCGAGGTAAAAGGAAACGTATGCGCCTGATTTTCTCGCTAGATGCTCATGTGTTCTTCTTCTCTTCAAGAAAGCGGTCGTCCCTCGAACATAGTGTACCTACAAATCTTAACCCTTGTATAGAAGCATGCTTCTCACAACCATTAAAATTTGTTAACTACCTAGTTCTACCACTTTTAGGAAAGTATTACCAAGTCATACGTTATTTTACCTTGATTTATGTGGAAATTAATTTACAACAACAACAATCCTAACTCACTTTCCTAGGAATCACGGTTGCATTTAGCTTATGCAACAAGACCTTTTAAACCCCCCCCCCCCCAATAGCTTGGGAGGACGAGTAGGTCTCGTGAGGGTTATATAGGGAGCACACCCACAATGTTCATTTAACTAGGAAAATGAAATACTAAAGAAATAACAAATAAACTTAAAAAGAAAATAAATATACAACAACAACAAAACACATACCTCACCATCACCGCTGGTACCTCTCGTTCGGGTCGACTGGTGGGTTTGGATGGTACGGGTATCCGGTAAGAGCCTCGAACATCTCCTGGTAGTTGTCAAAGGGACCCGGCTCTCCTTCTGCTGGCGGTTGAAACTGGGGTGAGATGAAGCTAGACCCCACTGCCTTGGGCCAATGAGGCGATGGATCGGAGGGGCCTCGGGGAATGGGAAGGTTAGAATAGTCAGTCCACCCCGAATGTTCTGCGTAGGGGAGGCCGGCTTCCCAATCCCTCTGGTGTCGTTCCTGATCGTGGAGCACCTTGGCATTATTGATAGCCAATTCATTAGATATATACATAGCACTCCATCGGCGCTCTTCCCTTGTGTTCTGCTCGATTCGGAGCCTCTCCTCATTTTCCGCCCACGCTCGTCTCCGAGCCATTTCTTGTTGTTGTTGTTGTACCATGTGCTCCATTTGGGATCTTTGAAGAGCCTGGAACAACTGCTGCTCCTCCACAAACTTTTCCATCCTGGCCTGGTGGGCCGCATCGGCATCCCATTGAGCTTGCAACTAGGCTTTGTGTTCCTGCTCCCAATTTCTCCTTCTCGCTTCATATTCTCTAGCTTCCCCCAGAACCGCCGACACAATATCAAACACCTCCTGCTGCCTGCGGTTGAAATTCCGATACGAAGGTACCCGTCTATAACTCATAAACCTTGCCGTATCCTCATTTAATTCTCGATGTGGCCGCATGTACCTTTGCTTTGGTCCCCGAGGACCGGAAGGTTCATCTTCGTCCTCTTCATCCACCATCTCAACATCTTCTGCGGCCCCTTGAGGTGCATTCGGGTTAGTGAATTCATACTTGTGACCCAATTCGTCGGTCACCGCATACTTACTACCGAAGAGTTGCACTTGGATTTTCCAATTTCTTTTCGTTGTTGCCAAGTTGAACTCCTCTACGGGTTTAGACACCCAAAGCGACTCAGGAGGTAGACAGTTTTGTTGGAGGATCATTGCACTGATTAAGCGTGCATATGGAATCATCCTCCTGTGGCATAACTCCTGAGTAATCCATGTATTCATCATAATGATGTGCCTCCAAGATAACGTTGGTGCCCCATACACCAAGGCATGAATAACTCTACAGTCCGTGCTCTCATTTTCCCCCGATCTCCAAACCGAACCATAATGTTTTTAAGGGAAATGCCTTGAAGAATTTTCCCTTTAACCATCAAGTGGCTCTTCGCAGCCACTCCCCCGTCATTGTATGGAAATACCGACTCAATGATACCCTCCGGATCATGGTCATTCGCTTTGTTATCGAAGAAATGTTCCATCCTTGGGAAGTCGTATGCTTGCACCCCAAGAGAATCGAAGCGCGCGATGCAATTCATTGTCTCAAATGACATCGTCATTTCCCCCTGCTTGTTGTACCAACTAATTTCCACTGTTTCATGGGACCATCTTTGTTTCAAAACCGCAAAGATGCAAGCCACTCGCACACCTCCGACGAGTAAATACGGGAGGTGTTATCTTCACACCAATCTAAAACTCTTTCCCAACCAAGGCGTTCGAACATTTGAGTGATGCCAATTGCTATCAACTCTTCCACATTAACCGCCCTTTCTGCCACAACCCTATCCGGTACCGAAGTTGACACACCCGTAAACATCTTCCATTTCCACAACTTAATTTCCAGTTTCTTGTCATTGAATGTCGAAAGTGCTTTGTTCTTGTCTTCATTCCAAACGTTGGCACTACGACTATCCCGAAACTTTTCCCATGCCCAATCCTGTCGATACAACCTTGCATCACCTTCTTCCATTGAGCTTAATTGCTCCCACTTTCTAGGTAGCAATCCGGAGGAGGACCCAACCCCAGCTGATGATCCTGGACCCATGGTCTTGGCCTTCTTTCTACCTCTAGCCATAACTACAATTACAAAGCAAAGGAACAATCAATATAAACCCAATCTTCAAAATAATCTCAAAACTTTGAACATTATATATGATGTTGAATTTCGCTTAACAACTAGATGCAAAATCGCCTTTTTAAACTTCCAAAGTCGCAAATTTTATCATCTAACAATAAATCTTTCATGTTTACTCACAATTCATATGATTTCAACAAAGTTCAACATCATATTCACGTTCAATCATGCAAACACCAAGTGTAATTACTTCACTATGGTTGTTGCATGCTCAATCTAAACCAATTCAAAATTTTACATATAATTTTCAACTATAACATCCTACATTGTGATAAACAACCTACTCTTTAAACAAAAGTTTAAAAATTTCGAAAGATTTCAACATACCATAGGATAATAAGGCTAAAAATCAAGTAAAGTTCATACCTTTATGTAGTAGAATGTCAAGAACTAGTTTAAAGATGCAAATCAATGCTTTGAAGAACACTCTTTCTAAAAACCCGAATTTTGAAATTCAGAAATCTTGCAAGCGAGCAAGAATTGGTGAAAACCGTTTTAGGGGGTTTTGTTGCTCTTGAAAATCTACACAAAATGGGCTCAAGAATCGCTTGAATTGGTGAAGAATTGGGGAAGTTGTGAGAAAAAGAATAGTTAGGGTTCTTGAAGGTTTGGAGAAGATGAAGATGAAAAGGTGAGTTAAGAGAGAGAGAGAGAGAGAGAGAGCAGGGATTTTGGAATGAATAAATGATATAGGATGGCTGTTGGTCGTTTATGTGGTCAAGATTGGTTTTTAGATTGAGTTTAATGGGGGTTTGTGTGAGTTTGGTTCGAGATTGGGCTTAATGGCGAACCTGCGTCGGACAAAAACCTACAGGCCGTCGGCGACGGTATGGGGGTCCGTCGGCGACACGTTCCAAATGTGCTGCAATAGGCGATGCCCTAATCACCTGTATACGCGATGAAGTTGCCGACGCCCCTTTTCAAAAGCTCGTCCCCGACGCAAGGTGTTCCCGTCGCCGATGGGTTGCGGTTCTTCAATTTTTTATTTTTCAATTTTTAATGTTTTTTTTAAGAAAATATGAGGAAACTAATAACGTTTTACAAAAAGACTATATACAAATTAAAATCTTAAAAAAATTAAAAATCTTTTTGCGAATTTTTTATAAGTTAAAATTTAAAATAACGAAACCGTTTAACAGTCCTACCACCCCCCGAAAAATTGTGTATTGTCCTCAATGCACATAAACAAGTCTAAAAACATACCTTGCATCCTCAAGACCCGTTCGTAATGTCCAGACTTCACACATCAAAAGAGGTTAGTACGGAACGAAAATGATTATGACAAAAACACTCAAACAATCAAATAAATTGTACAAAACTCTACAAAACATTTTACCGGTCCTTTTAGTTGACCTCATAAGTTGGCACGCTTACCACAAAGCTTACCAACTCCACATTTTCATCCTTCTTTTCTTCGTTACCATCGAGGAACAGTTTAATGCGGTGACTATTAACCGTTTGCTTCGACCCATCCTTCAGGTCCTCAATGGTAACATCTCCAAGCTTTCTGCCCCGTGTAATCACGTACGGGCCCATCTACTTACTCTTAAGCTTCTCGAGAAAGTATTTAAGCCATGAATTGTTGATCCACACCCTTTGACCCACTTAGAACTCCTTCGGCTTCAACTTTGCATCATGCACTCTCTTCAAACCATCCTTGTACTTCGAGGCACACTCATATGCTTCTTCCCGAAGCTCCTCTAACTCGTAAAGCTTTAACTTTTGCTCCTTACCTGCATCATCGTATTTCATCTTAACTTCTTTTATAGCCCACCATGCACGATGTAAAAGCTCGACCGGTAAGTAACAGTTTCGCCCATAAATTAAGCGATATGGTGTAGTTCCAATAGGTGTTTTATGAGCCGTTCGATAAGCCCATAAAGCACCATTTAACTTCGTCGACAAATCCTTTCGGTCCGGTCAAACGGTCTTTTGCAAAATTTCCTTTATTTGCCTATTGGATACTTCCACTTGACCACTCGTTTGCGAGTGATAGGGAGTAGCAATTCGATGGTCAACGCCATACCGTTTCAATAACTTACCAAAGTTAAAGTTCTTAAAATGAGATCCCCCATCACTAATGATTACTCGAGGGATCCCAAATCGAGAAATAATATTGGTTTGCACAAAATTACAAACCACGGTATGGTCGTTTGTCTTGGTAGCGCTCGCTTCGACCCATTTAGATACATAATCTACCGCCACCAAGATGTGTAGATTTCCATGCGAATTTGGGAATAGTCCCATGAAATCGATCCCCCAAACATCAAAAATATCTACAATGAGGATCGGTTGCATGGGCATCTCATCCCATTTAGAAATACCCCCTAATTTTTTACACTCGACGCAGTTTTTAGCAAAGTTAAATGTGTCCTTAAAAATAGTAGGCCAATAAAGACCGCTATTGAGCACTTTGTGCCCGGTTTTGTGACCACTGAAATGGCCCCCACAAGCATATGAATGCAAGTGCATCAAGACACTAGGAATCTCGTCGTCTGGGATGCATCTTCTAATGACTTGATCCGGACATATCTTGAATAAGTCCGGTTCTTCCAACATCTAGTACTTGATCTGTGAAAGGAAGTGAAACCTCCTCCTTCTATCCCAATGAGCCGACAAATCACCTGTAACCAAATAATTCACAATGTTAGCATACCAAGGTAATACCGAAACTTTTAGAATTTGCTCATCTGGGAAAGTTTCATTGATCTCCAAATGTGAAGAATCCTCCTCCACCATTAGTCGAGACAAGTGGTCTGCCACCACATTCTCACTCCCTTTCTTATCTCGAATTTCTAGGTCAAACTCTTGTAATAAGAGAACCCATCAGATTAGTCGCGGCTTCGCATCCTTCTTGTCCATGAGGTACCTAATAGTAGAATGGTCAGAATAAATAATAACCTTAGTACTCCATATATACGTCCAGAACTTATCCAATGCATATACTACCGCAAGTAACTCTTTCTCGGTTGTTGTATAGTTTAATTGTGCATCCGAGAGAGTCTTACTTGTGTAGTATATGGCCAGCGGTTTCTTATCTACTCGTTGACCCAACACGGCCTCCACCATATAATCACTGGCATCACACATGATTTCGAATGGTAAAGACCAATTCGGTGATCTCAAGATTGGGGCCTCAACCAATTTTTGTTTCAAAATGTTAAAAGCATTTTGACAATTTTTATCGAAATCAAACGGTTTATCTTTTAATAACAAGTTACATAGGGGTTTTGTTATATCACTAAAACTCTTTATAAACCTCCTATAAAACCCATCATGACCCAAAAATGATCGAACATCTTTAACACTTGTGGGATAAGGCAAAGTGGATATGACTTGCACTTTTGCTCTATCCATTTCGATCCCACGACTCGAGACGACATGCCCCAACACAATTCCCTCTTGAACCATAAAATGCCTCTTTTCCCAACTCAAAACTAAATTTTTCTCAACACGTCTTTTTAAAACCTTTTCGAGTTGGTTAAGCCATTCATCAAAAGACAATCCAAATATTGAGAAATTATCCATGAAGATTCCAAAGACTCCCCACCATATCTGAAAAGATACTCATCATACACCTTTGAAAGGTGGCGGGGGCATTACAAAGTCCAAAGGGCATTCACCTAAATGCGAAAGTACCATATGGACAAGTAAAGGTAGTCTTTGCTTGGTCTTCCGGATGTATAGCAATTTGATTGTAACCTGAATAACCACCCAAGAAACAATAAAATTTTTGTCCGGCTAGTTTCTTAACAATTTGATCAATAAATGGCAAAGGGAAATGATCTTTAGAAGTAGCAGTATTTAACTTCCTATAATCAATACAAATACGCCACCCGGTTCTCGGCCGAGTGGCGACCTCTTCACCTACGTCGTTTGTGACGACTTGAATGCCTGCTTTCTTTGGAATTGTTTGTGTCGGGCTCACCCACTGGCTATCAGAAATGGGGTAAATGATACCCGTATCTAGCCACTTCAATACCTCTTTCTTCACCACTTCCCGCATGTTTGGATTTAGTCTCCGTTGTGTGTTACGAGATGGGGTTATACCGTCTTCTGTGACGATCGTGTGCATCACCACCGAGGGACTAATTCCCTTCAATCCGCAATGGTCCACCCAATAGCGGCTCTATGGGTGACCAACACCTTCATCAACTTCGCTTCTTACTCACCGGTTAAGTTGGATGCAATGATAACCGGGAGTGTACCACCCTCACCCACATAAGCATACTTAAGATACTTGGGTAGTGCCTTCAATTCTACAACCGGAGGCTCTTCCAATGACGGCTTTAGTTTTGTGTCAATGGTTTCCGGGAGGCTTTCCACTTGATGTGTCCAAATGGGCCTCCCTTCCCTAGCCTCCAATACCGCCAATTCTTTCACCTCTTCATCCATGCTCCGATTTGTTTCCCTTTGCAACCTGTCAAACATGAAACACTCCTCTATTGTGCTTTCCTCTTCGACATTAATGTCACATAGAGGTATGCACTCGTCAACAATGCCCACCATATAACATTCATCGCCGACTAGAGGATCCGTCAATCCTGAAAAGACATTTAACCGCAACCGACGTTTACCAAAAGTCATGTCGACCGTACCCGATTTGAAATTTATTTGGGCATTCGATGTTGCCAAAAATGGTCGACCTAGAATAACCGTCGGTTGCTTGGTTCGGTCTAAAGAAACATAATCGAGTATAAGAAAGTCCACCGGATAGTAAAAGTCCTCGGCCTTAACTATTACATCCGTGACTATCCCGCGGGGTAGTTTAGGAGTCAAATCGGCTAACACCACGGTGGTGTTTGACATTTGAAGTGAACCAAAATCATATTGGTCATATAAACTACCCGGCAAGATACTCACACTTGCTCCGATATCTAAAACTGCCCGAGTCATTTTAAATTCACCAACTTGAATTGAAATTATGGGCGCCCCCGGATCTTGGAGTTTTGGTGGAAGTGAACCCCAAAGAATCGAACTCACATTTTCGGTTAAATCAAGTTTCTTAGGAAACTTGTGAGTTCGCTTTTGGGTGCATAAGTCTTTCAAATACTTAGCATATGAAGGTACTTGTTTAATCGCATCTAAGAGTGGTAAATTGATTTTAACTTGTTTAAAAATTTCCCACATCTCTTCTTGTTGTGGGCCTCGTTTATTTACCACTTTCTTAGATGGTCCCAATAAAGCTTCGGGATAAGGGGCGGTATTAACCTCCACACCCTTATCCTTAGCTTTTGGGACGGGGGCGGTCACAACGGGTGTATTTTTATTAAGTTTTACATCATTTTTATTTTGACCCGTTTGACCGTCATTACCATCATCATCACTAGCATCTTCCACCACCCCTTCAACAAACTTGGGTGGTGGTGGCTCAACACCACTATCTACGACTCGATCACTACGTAAAGTTATTTTATTAATTGGTACCTCACGTGTGTTCTTCGAGCTCGACCCTTGATGCTTAGGGTTCACCGTGGTGTCACTTGGAAGCTTCCCCATGCTTCCCCTCATTTGAGCCACTTCCTCCACAAGTTGGCCCACTTGCTTTGCCAATGCTTCGTGTGATTTGTCCCGAATCTCATTCTCTTTCTTGGACTCTTGCATCATTGAAAGCATTGCATCCATCTTTGCATTCAAATCATTACCACCCCCTTAGTTGTTCGATCCACTTCCATTACCGCCTTGGTTGTTGTAATTCCTTTGGTACCCACCTTGATAATTATTGTCTCGACCTTGGTACCCTTGGTTGTAATTACGTTGGTAACCCCCTTAGTTACCACCTTGGCGATTTTGATATAATGACCCGCTTTGGTTACCCGATTGAAAATCCGTGTTCATTTGGTTTGCGGCATTCCCATATCGGAAATTGGGATGGTTTCTCAATCTGGGATGATAAGTGTTTGAATTCATATCATTGTTCTTTCTATCACCGAACACTTGATTTACCTCTTCGGTGTAGTCACCCGGTCCCGTTTAACATTGATCGGTCCGATGACCAATCTCCCTACAATCCTCACACACCGTGAATTGCACCGCGTTTACCTCTTTTCTCTTCATTCGAGCTAACTCCCGTTCTAGAGTAGTAATTCGATCCTTAGAGTTAGAATCGAGATCGGGAAGTGATAGGGAAACGGGATGTTTCTTAGCCCTCTCGGCCAACTCTTTTGACTTTGACCTTTTGCTCATTCGCTCAAGAAATTCCCAATCGTCATCTTCATGGTTACTCAATAACGTTCCGTTGCTCGTTGACTCGAGGTGGTTCCATGTCTCATCATCCAATCCTCGCACGAAACATTTAACCAACTCCCACTTTTCTATTTGATGATGTGGGCACTTCCAGATTAATTCTTTGTATCGAGTGAATGCTTCGTGTAATGGTTCACTCGAGAGTTGGCGAAAAGACCTAATTTCATCTCTAGCATCATCGGTCTTTGCCATTGAATAATACTCGTCAAGAAAAACCCGTTGCATTTCGGCCTATGTACGAATACTACCCACCGAAAGTGTGAGAAACCACTTTTTCGCCTTATCCTTCAAAGAGAACTGAAATAATCGAAGCTTTACCTCCTCCAACGCGAAATCATGCCCTCCAATCGTACTACATATGGCCGAAAACTCTGCCAAATGGGTATACGGTTCATCATTGGTCATCCCATTGAAGTGGGGAAGGATGTTGATGTAATGGGGCTTGCAATCGAACATTCTTCTTTTGCACATAATCGGTGAGTCATTGTCGGTGACCACCAGCCTAAAATAGTTATTAACTCCCCTTGGAGGCTGTTGACGACGACGTGGCCCGTTAACTTCTTGGTCCATTGGTCTTCGATTATCTCTTCGATTACCCCCTCTATTCCCACCTTGATTACCTCCTCCCACAAAATGAGAAATCCGGTTATGGTTCACATTGTTGTTGTTGTTATAATACCCATCATTCCGGTTCCATTGGTTGTTGTTCCGTGGGTTTCGGTTGTTTTCGTAACCGTCGTTTCGAGCATTCCCGTAACCGTAGTTTTCATTCCCCACAAAATTGGCATTTTGATAGCCAAATTCATCATCATCAAACCCTCTAGCATTGTAGATATTGCCCCGGTTCACATACCCCCAACCGTCATCATCTACCCGTTCATCATAATTACCCCCGTCATCCGAGTATTCCGAGTGAATACTCACGTGTTCCGGCGATTGGTAACCGGGAACACTAAACGGCTCATCATCGGGGATGGCATTTCACACGTCGTCAATGTCAAAAAACGGGTCTTCGTTCACGGGATTGCCACGATATCGGTTGCCTCTATGATCGGAATTAACATTCCGGTCATCAAGTTGCGTGGGTAAGGAATTGTGTCGGTGAAGGTTTTGTTGTTGGGGTGTTCTTTAGTTATTATTGGGACCATGGTTTCAAAAAGGTGGTGTGGGTGGTCTTGAGTTGTTACCACCACCCGGTTGATCTTGAGGTATATGTTGGACATTTTGGGCGGGATGGAAGGTTCCTCGAGATTGAAATTGGTTTTCGTGTAGGTTTGGGTGATTGGAATTTTGGTTTGCCATTGAATCGGTTTCAATGGATGGTGTGGATTGTGGATCTTGGGTGACTTGGTTATAAACAAAGGTTGCTTCTAACCGGCTTGCTAAATTTCTTCTTGCAACTCTCTCGATTTCCGGTTCGTAGACTAATGGCGAAGTCCTCCCGGAGTTCCGCGTATGCATGCACTACCTGTAATCTGCACAAGTAACACAACCCGCGTAACAAGGAAAAAGACAAAGTACAAAAAGAGAATAAGCAATTTAAACTGTTAATCACAAAAATTCAAGCAAGAATCCAAACACAAAGCGCACTAACTCCCCGGAAACGGCACCAAAATTTGATCGGAGTGTCGCGCTCCGGTCAAAGATAAGATTTACATACCCAAATTACCCTTAACAAATAGCTAGTGGTAGTAAGGGGTCGAACCACGAAGAGTATGTGGTTTGCGAATGGACTTGGTTGATTTTTAACGAATGTCACAATTTATGAAGCTTGCTACTTATTTTTGTGGTTTTTTGTTTGATTGAAAAGTTTGTGAATTAACTAGTGAAAATTGATTAGATTGATTAACGACTAAAGATTAATGATTGCAAGAAAACTTAATTGATAGTTTAAAACAAGATATGTAAACAAGGTTCACACCCGGTTCGCTAATTGAAGTCCTAGGGTTTCTACACGTTTTAGATTTGATTCAATTGCAAAAGTGATTAACGGAATTAGTGTCGCGTGGCTTAGGTGCCAAGAGTTATCAATGCTGTAAACAATGAACCGCAATGCACTTTGTTACCAAGAACATGTAATTCCTAACTTAGATAAGGCATAAGTGCACAAACTCATTTCGTAAAGTCATAACTTTATCATCGTTCGACAATTCACAGTTTCAATTCAAATGCACGACAATTATCTAAGAATTCAAAATCAAAATACAACTTGTCACAATCAAAGTTCAAACAATGTTCAACCCTAGAAACTTACAATAACCTACACTGGGGTGAAACCTTCAAGAAATTAGCCGCTCATGGTGAACGGGACTTGATCAACGGATGACGGAGACTTGAATTGGATCATCTTGAACTTGTGGAATGGTGGAATGGTTGAGGATTAGGGTTATGGTGAGTCATAATGGTGGAAGGATCAGTGAGTGATGAACTAGGGTTTTGAATGGAGAAGAAGATGAATTGGATGATGAATAATGGTTAATTCGGATGATGGTTGGTGATATTGATTGGTGGTGAAAAAGATGATCAATTAGGCTCCAAGACTTGATTTCAAACTCAAAAACATGTGTAACCGTTGTTTGGTTGGTGAAACTTATGTTTTAATTCGTCCAACAACCCAAAACAACACAATTCGCGTCTGAGAGAACCAAGGGCCATCACCGACGGCCTGGGGACCCGTCGGCGACACCCTCCCAATTCCTGAAAACCGTCTGACACCCATGTTTCCTGTCTACGCACACATCAGCCGACGCCCACTTTTAACATGCGTTGCCAACGGCCTGGGGAGGCGTCAGCGACGAGGTCTCCTTTGTGTGATCTCCGTTTTTCGCCTATCTTGCTCCCGTTGACCTGTTTCGCTTCCCGGTGGTCCGTTTTTCGCTCCGGTGACCCGTAAGGCTCCCGAAAAGCACCTTAAACTCCGCTAGACCTGCAAAACACATATCTAATCAAAAGTAGGCTTTCCAAGATTAAAAGTTAAGTAAAAACCCGAACTTAAACATAAACAAACACCGGTTTTCAACCACGTATTACCCAACTAACCATTCAATTGATTATGAGCATTAGGACATAGGTTTGAGATGAGATAGACTCAAGTTCAACTAATATTAACAAAGTTCAAGTGAAAACAGAAACTAACAGTCCACTTTGGAGCCTTTTTGGTGACATTCCAGGGCTTGGTTTTCCATGGAAAACCTCTGGAAATGTTCCTAATGTTGTTCCAAGCAAGTGGGAAAAAGAATGGATGAAAAAGACCAAGAAATGAAGAAGTTATGCTTGTTTTTGTAACTTGTTGTGAATCTGTCCATTCTTCCAAATTTGCAGCAGATTGAGGGTGTTTGAGAGCGAGTTTGAGGTGTTTGAAAAGTGAAAATGGCTTGGAGAATGATGGGTTTTTATAGGGAAGTGTTGGGTTAGGTTGTGGTTGATTAATTAATGTAAAAACAAGTTCAAAAATCAAATAAAACACCAAAACCCGCTAAAAATCGCGACTGATCAAGTTTCTGCGAGCTGGGCTGCTCTCGTGGGCCATGAAGCCCGAGCCCAAAGTTCTCGCGGGCTGCCAGGAGGTCTGATGGGCCAATTTTTTATTTTTGTTCACTTTTGACCCCTTATCTTTCACATAATGTTGTTTTTAGGGTATTTCAAGGTGTTTAAGGCACAAGGATCATAGGTAAGGGTATTTTATGTAGATGAATCATAAACCACACATGAAACAAGTATAAACATGAATATTTGACGTAAAATAGTGTCGAAATTGTCTAAATGTAACATATAGTTTACAAGTTTGCAGGTTTGACATGTTTAGCACGAAGTATGAATAAAGTGTCGCATGAATAATGTTTTTGAACATATGAACATGTATAAGATGTATATAACACAAATGTAATGAAAATACGGATTTCATTATGATTCAAGTCTCGGATTTTACAAAGTTTCCAAAAATAGAATTTCGAGCAAGGGTTTCTAATAATGGAAAGTATGAAAACGTAGGGTGTTACATCTTCGTCCTTCGCCCCTCTCTCGATATCTCAGTTCTCTTTCTCTTTCGACCATTCTCGTTCTCGTTCCTTTTCTCTGTTCTTATGATCATCAAACATCTCCTTTTCTTTCATATCTTCATTACCGTGATCTTCCTTGTTTACATCACCGTGAGAATTAAAATCTCTCGTTTCTATTTTAGTTGTTTCTTCTCGTCTTTCTTCCATCTCTCGTTCCAGTAACTCGATTTCGCGTTCTAATTTCATTATAATCTCTCGCTTCATTCTTGCAAACATTCGTGATCATCGAGTTGTGCGATCGGGGTTGAATTTGTCTCCGTCTCTGTATCCTCTGTTTTGTTCTTCATCCGGCTGTGCCCGGAATCGTATAATATCGATCGATTTTCTTCGATTTCCCACCGTGGCTCTAATACCACTTATTGGCAGCGGAGGATTAACATTTCTCGGATGATCATAATAATCTGAATTGGATTCACAAGGCTTGGAAGTGGATTCCATATCAAACCTTGATCAAGTGTACGATAATGAACACACACACAGAACAGAATGAATACGGAATTGAAAGGATATTATACAATATCTTGGTGCCGGAATAGTTGTCGGAAAATTTCAATTTATACACGAAGAGATGTCGGTTGATATGGTGGTTATTCATGGCGGGAATAACTGCCATTTGAACCGGCATTCATCAACCGTCATACCTCTTCTCTTATTCGCTACATATATACATAATATAAGTTTAATTATCCAAAGTATATAATACACATAATTAAGTTTATAAACTAATACTTCTATAGTTCTACTGTTGTGTTCTTTATCAAGGACCTTTCCTGTTGTAGATATAATTTATAAAGTTAAGCCAAATAATTTATTTCCAAAGTCTGATCATAAAGTATCAATTTCACTTGCCTTCTCGTGTTCTGCATCTTGTCTTCTCTTTCTCTTACTCAAAGTGCAGAGTACTAATATCACAGCCAACCCTGCTGATGTTGAGATTTTGATTATAACAATTACTCGTTTCTTTCTTGGAAATCTCGAACAAAATCGACCATTAATTGACTTTTTTGGACATCTCGAACAAAATCGACCATTAACTGATGTTGATGAACTAACTATAACAATTTACAGAATTAATTAAAGAAAAAAAATAATGTCAAATTGAGAGAATGGCATGGTATGAGTACGGAAATAAATAGTGTGTCTTAGCTACACACATACACACACACACATATATATATATATGAAGAAGACCACTAGACTATAAAAACTTGAATAACAACATGAACATGAAGGCACTATTTTTGTAATATATTAGTTTACTTAATAATTCAGAGGCTACCAGTCTAACATGAGTATACTCGTAGGTCAATCAAATCTCAAATCTCGGAACCATAGCAAGCATCCAACTGCGCCTTCAGTCATGCTTAGATTTGCGTAGGCGGTGCATGAGCAATTAATCTTGCAAGCTACCTCACATTCTTGCAGGTTCATGTGACTATCATGTTGGAAATTTTGTGAAAATAGCATTTTTCACAAATATAGGAAAATGATTTTTTCCTATTTTGGACTAGAAATAAATATAATAAAATGAGCGAGTTTTATGTATTTATTTGTGGGTTTGTGTTCTATGTCGGAAGAGCTTCGCAACGAACTAAACCACGTCCAAAACGGAGCTAAGATAAATGAGATATCGATGCTCAAAGTTTGGTGTTTGGAACTTAAATGCTGAAATAAGTGGGAAAGTGGCACCTTGTCCCACATCGGATGAGAAGTGAAACTTAAAGGGGTATTTAAGTGGGAACTCTCCATCCGCTTGAGAGCCGCCTTTGTATTTTTGACCACGTGCGTGTGGTGGATCACAGAGGTTGTGTGGCGTGCTCGTAGAGGCTCACTGGTGACGTGGCACACGCGCGCAGGCGCGCATGGACCTGAGTGAGTATGGCGCACGCGTGCATGGCAGTGAGCCAATTGGACGCACGCGTGCATACCTGCGCGCGCGCGCGCAGAAGCTTCCAGCAGCTGTTAATGCCAGTGCAGTTACACTGGGCAGTTACGTTTCAGCATACGAAACTGACGAAGTTAATGCGTTTGACTGAGAATTAAGTGACGAATTAAAGTGCATTAAAGACGTCTAATGCAGTTTAATTCTCCCATTTAATTTGTTTTTCAGTTTCGTTTAGATTTGCAGTATAAATAGGAGGTTCCTATGGCAGAATCAAAACACCAAAAAAAATTACCAGCTCTCAACTACTTCTCCACTGCAGATTTCTTTCTCTGTTCTTTAAGCTTTCAAGGTATACCTTCGGGTTGGAGTCAAGACCGGCAGTGCAACTGCTTGCGGCTGTTGTATCCTGGAAACAAACGTGTTCTCCTGGGAGACACGAAATTTGTTTTAAGGGACCCGTGTCTAACACGATCCTCAGCCAAGAACAGTTTTTCTGTTCGAGTTTTCTGTCCTTGTTTTTCCCTTTCTTCAGTTGTAATTGTACTTACCTTCAGTTGTAATTCTGTTATTGTTCTTGTATGTCAAGTTAATAAATTATTTTATTTATTTTACACGAACGGATTCCTACAATCTTAAAACAAATTTTAAAACACCGTTCGTGTAGAATTTCAAACTTCTCTGCTGTGAAATTAAATTTTTTTTCCCACAGCAGGTTGTGTTTTAAAAGGTTTTTTTTTTCTCTGTTTTGATTCAAAGTTGCGCCTTTGTCAAAACAGATTCTGTTTCTACTCCTTCTTTGTCTTTGGGTTCTAAGATCTTCTCTTGTAGTCTTCAAAGTTGGACTTAGAAGCTACGAGGCTGATTTTGTTACTCATCGATTTTGTTAGTAAATAATAAATCAGCACATTTATTATTCTAACAGATTTATTAACTTGGTTTTGTGGAATTTTTCAGAATGTCGACTGAAAATACCAACGTCAACGTTGTTGTCGGTACCCCTGCCAACACTGTGGGAGCGTCCACGGTGGCGAATCATGCTGAACGACCCGAGAAGTTCTCAGGTCTCCACTTCAAGCGGTGGCAACAGAAGATGTTCTTCTACTTAACCACCATGAACCTTGCGAGGTTCTTGACGGAGACCGTTCCCCAACCTGCGGAAGGGGAGACCGATGCTCAGGCTCTGAGCGCGGTAGAGGCGTGGAAGCACTCGGACTTTATATGTCGAGGCTATGTACTCAACGATCTCTCGGATGCTTTGTATAATGTGTACTATAATATCAAGACTTCCAAAGAATTATGGGAGTCTTTAGAGAAAAAGTACAAAACGGAGGATGCGGGAACAAAGAAATTTGTTGTCGCCCGTTTCTTGGACTTTAAAATGGTTGATAACAAGTCTGTTATGAACCAAGTCCAAGAGTTGCAAATTATACTAAATGACATCCATGCTGAGGGAATGGTACTTAGCGAAACTTTTCAAGTGGCAGCCATGATCGAAAAATTACCTCCTGCTTGGTTGGATTTTAAGAATTATCTTAAACACAAGCGAAAGGAAATGTCGGTCGAGGACCTTGTTCTTCGTCTTCGTATAGAAGAAGAAGAAAACAGGGTGGCCCAAAAAGGCACCATTTTGCAAGCTTCGGCTAAAGCAAACATGGTGGAAGTTGGGGAGTCCTCAAAGGGCAAGAAAGGCAAGGGTAAAAAGGACAACAAAGGGAAAGCAAAGGTTAACAACCTTGGACCTAAAAAGGGGGCTGTGAAAAAGAAGCCTGCGCCTTTCCAAGGTACTTGTTACAATTGTAATGAGACTGGGCACCGTGCTAACCAATGCAATAAACCTAAGCGTGAGCGTGCGCACATGGTTGATGAGGATGGTATGCCTCTGATTGCAATGATAACCGAGGAAGCGGCTATGATTGAAGAAGTCAACGCGATGGGTGAAAACCCAAAAGGATGGTTCGTTGACACGGGTGCAACCCGCCATGTTTGTGGAGATAAGGCTCTTTTCTCTACATTCAAGGAAGCTTCGGGTGAAGAAAAGCTTTATATGGGGAATAAAGCTACCGCAAGCATCAAGGGGGAAGGCACGGTCGTCTTGAAGATGACTTCGGGCAAGGAGCTTACCTTGACAAATGTGCTTTATGTCCCAGAGATACGGAAGAATCTCGTGTCGGGATGGATGCTCAACAAGTTTGGATTTCGTCTAGTGTTTGAATCGGACAATTTTGTTTTGTCTAGACGTGGAATGTTTGTTGGAAAGGGCTATGCCCTAAATGGAATGTTTAAAATGAATGTAATGGTTGTAAACCAAAACAAAAGTTTGAATGAAATTTCTACTTCTACTTACATGGTTGAGTCTTCTAATGTTTGGCATGGTAGACTAGGACATGTAAATTTTAATTCATTACGATGTTTAATTAAATTAAACTTAATACCAACATTCCATATCGAGTCCAATCACAAATGCGAGACATGTGTTGAATCCAAACTTACGAGATCCTCGTTTAAATCGGTTGAACGAATAACCAAACCCCTTCATTTAATTCATACCGATGTGTGTGAATTAAAAGCGGTTCCCTCGCGTGGAGGAAATAAGTATTTCATCACGTTTATTGATGATTGTACTAAATATTGCTACGTGTATTTACTAAAGAGTAAAGACGAAGCAATAGAGAAGTTTATCTTGTACAAAAATGAAGTTGAGAATCAACTTAAAAAGAAGATAAAAGCTTTGAGAAGCGATCGAGGAGGTGAATATGATGCACCTTTTGCGGATTTATGCGCAAAAAGTGGCATTGTACATGAGTGTACACCTCCTTATTCTCCACAATCAAATGGTGTTGCAGAACAAAAGAACCGCACATTGAAAGAAATGATGAACGCCATGTTGATAAGCTCGGGAGTGAACCGAGAAATGTGGGGGGACGCCATTCTCTCAGCAAACTATCTTTTGAACAAGATACCTTTGAAAATTAGGGACGAAACTCCATATGAGTTATGGAGAAAAAGAAATCCTTCGTACAAATACTTGAAAGTGTGGGGGTGCCTAGCCAAGGTGATTGTACCACCTCCTAAGGCTCTTAGGATAGGACCCAAAACTGTTGATTGCATTTTCATTGGATATGCACATCAAAGTAGCGCACATTGTTTTCTTGTACATGAGTCCAAGAATCCCGATGTACATAAACACACTTTCATGGAGGCTAATCCTAATGTCGTCTCATATTTTGAGAATGTGTTTCCTATGTTAGGACAAACACATGCGCCTTCATCAAGAGCGGTTGATGAAGCAGGTCCAAGTTCGTCTACATGGTTAGATGAAGCAGGACCAAGTTCATCTACGCGGTTAGATGAAAGACATGAACGACCCGAGGTCGAGGAGGGTGAGCTTAGACGAAGTAAACGACAAAGGGTTGAAAAATCTTTTGGTCCAGACTTCATGAGCTATATGGTTGAGGGTGAGCCCAATACCTACCGCGAAGCGGTTACCACCGCAGAAGGACCTCAATGGCAAGAAGCAATTAAGAATGAAATTGATTCTATATTGCAAAATCATACTTGGGAGTTAGTAGATCTTCCACCTGGTTGTAAACCACTTGGATATCGTTGGATATTCAAAAGGAAGATGAAAGCCGATGGAAGTATTGATAAATACAAGGCAAGGTTAGTGATCAAAGGATTTAGACAAAAGGAGGGTCTAGACTATTTTTATACTTACTCGCCTGTAACGCGAATAACCTCTATACGATTGGTTCTTGCAATTGCGGCTCTAAGAAATTTGGAAGTTCACCAAATGGATGTAAAGACCGCATTTCTAAATGGCGATTTAGAAGAAGAAATTTACATGGAACAACCTGAGGGTTTTTCCGCCCCTGGAAACAAGGGCAAAGTATGTAAATTAGTCAAGTCTTTGTATGGCTTGAAGCAAGCTCCAAAACAATGGCACCAAAAGTTTGATCATGTCATGATTGACAATGGTTTCAAAATAAATGAGTGCGACAAGTGTGTTTATTTTAAAGACACACCAAGAGGTTATGTGATTCTATGTCTTTATGTAGATGATATGCTTATCATTGGGAGTGATGATAAGATGATCAACTCAACGAAAGACATGTTGAAAGCGAGGTTTGACATGAAAGACATGGGTCTCGCGGATGTGATTCTTGGAGTAAAAATCACTAGAACCCAAAATGGTCTTGTGTTGAGTCAATCTTACTACGTGGACAAGATCCTTGGGAAATTCAATTCAGACGATACGAGTATAGCTCGATCTCCAATTGATAATACCCATGCCTAAGGAAGAATAGAGGGGAGAGTGTTTCTCAGTTAGAATACTCTAGGATCATTGGTAGTCTCATGTATCTAATGACATGTACTAGACCCGACCTAGCATATGTTGTAAGCAGGCTAAGTAGATACACCAGTAATCCGAGCGAGGATCATTGGAAAGCTATCACGAGGGTGCTTAGATACATAAGATACACGTGAGACTATGGATTGCATTATACCCGTGATCCAGCAGTGATCGAAGGATACACTGACGCGAACTGGATATCGGATATAAAGGATCACAGATCAACAAGTGGTTACGTGTTTACCCTTGCTGGCGCAGCTATAGCTTGGAAGTCTTCCAAGCAAACGGTTATAGCGAGATCCACGATGGAATCCGAATTCGTCGCTTTAGATAAAAGCGGGGAAGAGGCGGAGTGGCTACGTCAATTTGTGGAAGATATTCCAAGATGGCCAAAGCCGTTGACGGCGATCTGCATACATTGTGACAATCAGTCTGCTCTTGCTAGAGCACAAAACATGATGTACAATGGCAAATCAAGGCACATTCGACGTAGACACAACACGGTACGACAACTTATCTCAACGGGTGTTATCTCAGTTGACTATGTGAGGTCAAATGATAACATTGCGGACCCGTTAACGAAAGGCTTAAGCACAGATAAGGTGTATAGGTTGTCAAGAGGAATGGGACTAAAGCCCATAGATGAAGGGAATATGAGGGAAACCTAACCTAGTTGACTGGAGATCCCAAGATCTAGGTTCAATAGGCAAACTTAATCATAAACCCAAAGGGAGTCACTGTGGGGGGTGCCCCAAAAAATCAATAAAGGGAGTTGTATACTTCCTATTCCATTCCAATCAGTGACATGAAGGAAAGGTTAAGCATGTTGAGGTTAAGGATTTTGAGGAAATCCGAATTAACCATGATGCTTTTAATGATTCAGAGGAATCACCTATGTTAGAGAGAAGTGGGGTCGCTTCGAATGGATTTATGGGGAGGCGCAAATCCTAGAGCTCTCGCAGAACCAGGAACGTGTTCCATGACCATGAACGGACACAACCATGAGGTCTTAACTCGACTAGGGAGAGTATTGTGTGAATGTATATTGTCGCCTACATAAATGGGGGATTGTTCAAGGACACCGCGTCTACAAGACCCTAGGAGGCTAAGTATGCTTCACAAAAGAAGGTTCAAAGGTTACACCTACCTATCTTGCAATACTCAACTGTTGAACGTGTATCGTTGAAACTTGATAGATCGATTTCTATTCATGTGGGGGATTGTTGAAAATTTTGTGAAAATAGCATTTTTCACAAATATAGGAAAATGATTTTTTCCTATTTTGGACTAGAAATAAATATAATAAAATGAGCGGGTTTTATATATTTATTTGTGGGTTTGTGTTCTATGTCGGAAGAGCTTCGCAACGAACTAAACCACGTCCAAAACGGAGCTAAGATGAATGAGATATCGATGCTCAAAGTTTGGTGTTTGGAACTTAAATGCTGAAATAAGTGGGAAAGTGGCACCTTGTCCCACATCGGATGAGAAGTGAAACTTAAAGGGGTATTTAAGTGGGAACTCTCCATCCTTATTGTTTCATGGAAGCACTCACCAGTGTACTCGCGAAGGGTGCGGAGCACCCTAACTCGCACTCGCACTCGCACACGCGCGCGCGCGTGGCGTGGGCGATGAGGCGCAATGTGGCGCTTTGATGGCGCACTTTGCACTTCGCACACTCGCATCGCCGCTTGAGAGCCGCCTTTGTATTTTTGACCACGTGCGCGTGGTGGATCACAGAGGCTGCAAGGACCAAGTGGTGTGAAGGTTCGAGGCGCGTGACGTGGCAGTCCGCGCGCGAGTACACATGGCATGGAGGTGCGCGGTTGCGCGCATGGTGCATGGGCCTGATGTGACGTGCGCGGCGCACCAAGGTGAGCCAAAACGGCGCGACTGTGTGGCGTGCTCGTAGAGGCTCACTGGTGACGTGGCACACGCGCGCAGACGCGCATGGACCTGAGTGAGTATGGCGCACGCGCGCATGGCAGTGAGCCAATTGGACGCACGCGTGCATACCTGCGCGCGCGCGCGCAGAAGCTTCCAGCAGCTGTTAATGCCAGTGCAGTTACACTGGGCAGTTACGTTTCAGCATACGAAACTGACGAAGTTAATGCGTTTGACTGAGAATTAAGTGACGAATTAAAGTGCATTAAAGACGTCTAATGCAGTTTAATTCTCCCATTTAATTTGTTTTTCAGTTTCGTTTAGATTTGCAGTATAAATAGGAGGTTCCTATGGCAGAATCAAAACACCAAAAAAAATTACCAGCTCTCAACTACTTCTCCACTGCAGATTTCTTTCTCTGTTCTTTAAGCTTTCAAGGTATACCTTCGGGTTGGAGTCAAGACCGGCAGTGCAACTGCTTGCGGCTGTTGTATCCTGGAAACAAACGTGTTCTCCTGGGAGACACGAAATTTGTTTTAAGGGACCCGTGTCTAACACGATCCTCAGCCAAGAACAGTTTTTCTGTTCGAGTTTTCTGTCCTTGTTTTCCCCTTTCTTCAGTTGTAATTGTACTTACTTTCAGTTGTAATTCTGTTATTGTTCTTGTATTTCAAGTTAATAAATTATTTTATTTATTTTACACGAACGGATTCCTACATATCATACACAACATTCTGAGTGTCTAGCAATAGTTGAGCTTAAGCAGGTTACTTTTGAGTTCAAATGGGTCACTTTCTATCATAAGTCAAATTTTTGAAATATTTTTGAAGATATTACAGTTTAATAAGGATAATAATAAAGGTAGTAAACAATCACCATAACATACCTGAAGAGAGACAATCACTTGACTAATGAATCCCGACTTTTAACCTACAACGCCAAAACCAAAACCAAAACCATCATCTCCTCACAAAAATCATCTATGAATAATGATTAACGATCGAAGGAGCTTTTGAACGCTTCCCTCTAATTACACAATTAATTTTAACTTAAGTCAACATTTCAATTAGATTGTTTTTAGTTTTACATTCACAAATGAATTGGTTGGGATCCTTAAAAGCCCAACTGCATGTTCCATCTTTCCACTGCTTAACCAGTGGCGAATCTATAAAATCCTTATTGGGGCATCGTTTCAAAAAAATGGGGTAACGAAATCAAAACAGGCCAAATTTTTCCAAAATTACACTACTGTCGGAGCGTCAAGGGGCAACGAGGGTTACCCCTTGTCTAGAGGTAGGTCCGCCCCTGTGCTTAACAAGATCGACCTCATGCCGGAACCATGAACATATGATGTGGACCCACAGCATATCAATATTAAAAACAATAATCCCACCACCTGTAGAACCATGATACAAGAAAGGGGCAAATTATCAAACAGTTGGCTTTCATAGCAAATTGTTAGATCAGCTCTTCACAATTTATATTATCTAAAACTTCGTTCTCGATAGCTATCATCGCGAACCCACTAAGTCTATCTTGACACATTGTAGATCGTATGTAAGATTTTAACAACTTCAACTTTGAAAAACTTCTTTCTGCAGATGCCACAGTGACTGGAATAGTTAACAATATTCTATATGCAAGGCATGCTTCTGGGAAATAATCATCTTCTTTCATATGCTCCAAAACATCTACAGGGTCACTAAATTTATTGGTTAGTGATGCACGAAATAAATTAAGCTCCATATATAGTGCCTCGGCATCAATATCTGAGCTCCCTTCAAACTTGAGTGCATCTTCAAGACGATAACAAGAGGACTTAAGATCTTCATCTTTAATCAAATTCTTCAAACTATTTCTTTTTTTTTTTTTAATCATTTTAGTATTGGATTGGGCCCAATAAACCTATTGTTTTTTTTTTTTGACGATAAAATTCAATATCATTCCACACGAAAAAGGGCAATTACAAAGCAATGGCAGGTAGTCGGGCAACAAGTTGCGCCGCCACCCGCTTTTGAATAGAAAAACCAATTCTACTAAATACATAGTTTGAAACCTTTAGCGACGAAGAATTACTATTAACGACTTTTTGAACCTGATTCAAAAGTCGCACAGCGTCAGGAGCGATACCACCAAAGGTATCAAACGCAAACGGAACAAACACATGTTGATTCTCCAGGCAGGCTTTCTCATGTTTTGCCACTTTGCTCGCCTCTACATTGAGCACCGCTTGCCCTACGACGAAGCCCTTGTCCTTGAGCCCGACAAGGGGGGAGAATCCAATTAGATCTACACAAGCGTGTTTCCCTCCTTCCCATCCAAATACAAGGATGTCCGCCGAGCGTAAAGTAGACCTCCCCTCTAAGGGGTCAGTCAGGAAATTTACTGGAGCCTCCTTTTTGGCAGAGATCCCGGCCCGCTTAAGAACATCACATAACACATCTCTCACCCAATCATGCCGATATTTAAACCCTGATAGCTCTTTACAGTGGATCGCGTGCTCACCGAAAGAATCCAAACACGCTTTGCGGCATACCGGACATGGCTCGTCAACTGGGAACAAAGGAATCATCAGTCGGTATCTAAGGATAGCACGGTATTCCACAGCCGACATGTGTTGCCCCAAGCCTTCAATAGGTGCGACAGACTGAAAAAAAAAAACCAAATCTTTTGATAATGGGCCTCTATATTGGATGTGTCATGTGTGTACAATTTTTTTTTTTTAAATAACATATATATATCGAATTTTTTTAAAAAATCTGGTGCCCCTCGAAAAAACAGGCCTTGTGTGGAAGTTCTCCCCGCACACCTAAAGAGCCGCTATGAGAACCATGATACAAAAAATTCAAAAAAAAATATATTAAAACCAATAATCCCAAAAGTGTATGTGGCTGAAAACACAGTAAATGATTATTTTAACCTTTAAATGGGCAGTCACACGCCCTACAAACCCAATATGTGAAATCATTCATACCTCTATGTAGCATTGTTGATGGACAACTGTTTACATCTGATAAGAACAAATTTATATTACTCTCTCTTATTAAGTAAACTATTTAGATTTTGTTGCAATATATATTGATAAGAATTATCAAACCGTGTAATAAATTTATTAAAAATTCGGAGTGTAAATGAAAATATACACAAATATGTTTGTTTAGCTAAAAGTTAGTTTTTAACATATTTTGTATCGGTTGAGGATAAATTCACTCATTTGTTTCATTAGTGTATTACATACAAAAACAATAAAAGTAATATACATTGTATGCATTTATCATATAAGTATATAACTAATATTTATAAAATGCACTGATTAACATGTTTTGTATATGACGAATGCTCACTTAAAATGTAATAATGTGATAATAGCATTTATTCAGCTACAAAATATTCTAGACGAGCAATTACTTTCCTTGACCATTTCTAATATAACGCCAGCTAGCAATTCTTAAAATTATGTCGGCAATGTAGTTTACTGCCATCTAAGAAGTTGGGTCATGGATGATTTTGGGAAAAATAAAAGAAATATTGAAGAAGATAGTTGGACTTAATATTAGTTTTAGAGAAAATTACGAAAATAGCCAAGACCAGGGTTGAATTACGAAAACAGCCACCTCATGCGTCCTTGTAGTGGCGCATCACGGATTCAAATGCGTGGGATGCGTAATGATGTGTGCCGCATCACCTTTGGTTCCCATACCCACGTCGCCCATGCACAAGACTCATGATATGCTGCACGTGGGTCACTACCTGCTTATTTTTCATCATGTTCATTAGTTAGTTTAAAGTAATTTAGAGTAGTGGGTTATGTATTCCTTTTCATGGTTAAGCCTATAAAAGGGCAAGTATTGTTATTGTTTAAGATATGAATGAAAATTATGAAAGTCTAATATTCTCTCTAAATTGCTACTCTTGCTTCCTGCTATTTTCTTTGAGCTTGATCCACTCAACGGATTATTTATCCCAAATCTGATTGGTACATACATATCAATTGGTATCAGAGCGGTCTTGATCCACATCAATGGACGCTCAAACTCTATCCAAACACGAGTTGTTCGATCAAATCGAGTCATGTATTGCTCGGATGATTGATATTCTCAAAAATCGATCCCGGTTCCAAGCTCCTGCCATCGTTGCCGCTACAACAACACCACTACCAACCGTTGCTGATCCGCCCCCACCGGTTTCCGCCGCAACGCCACCCACCCCGTCAACCGCTGCCACCTCACCACCATCAACTGCTGTTATCATACTATCTGCATCAGTAGTTGCACCGCCACAAAAACCTGCAACACCATTAATCACTCCGTCAACCACGCCATTCCTTTCTATAGCCATGCCTAATCTCTCAAGAATATTTTATTACTTGAAACCGATAGCATGCAACTTTTTGGCCTCACTGTCATGCCTTCACCACTTTCACAAGCCCACAAAGTTGCATACCAACAAACCTGTGGACGATGTCAACAGATGGCTTGATTGGCGACCACCGTGGCAGGTAGGTGAGACCGCCCCAAATGCAGGTGGGAGGGTAGAATGGCGACCACCATGGGGAGATCTTGTCGTCCTCGAGGACAAGGACGTTTTCAAGGGCACGGGAATGATGTGTGCCGCATCACCTTTGGTTCCCATACCCACGTCGCCCATGCACAAGACTCATGATATGCTGCACGTGGGTCACTACCTGCTTATTTTTCATCATGTTCATTAGTTAGTTTAAAGTAATTTAGAGTAGTGGGTTATGTATTCCTTTTCATGGTTAAGCCTATAAAAGGGCAAGTATTGTTATTGTTTAAGATATGAATGAAAATTATGAAAGTCTAATATTCTCTCTAAATTGCTACTCTTGCTTCCTGCTATTTTCTTTGAGCTTGATCCACTCAACGGATTATTTATCCCAAATCCGATTGGTACATACATATCACATGCGTCTGGAAGTCTTGGGATGCGTCTTTGGAGCGAAACTCAATAGAAAATGGACACGTGGCGGCAGACTCATGCGTCCTTGGAGTGGCGCATCACGGATTCAAATGCGTGGGATGCATCTGGAAGTCTTGGGATGCGTCTTTGGAGCGAAACCCAATAGAAAATGGACACGTGGCGGCAGACTCCTCCAAGGGGTCAGGCAGATTCTTCCAAGGGGTCAGGCAGACTCTTCCAAAGGGTCAGGCCTGACGCCTTGGATCTCACACTCGGAGGAGTCTGCCTGACTCATTGGAGGAGTCTGTCTGACCCCTTGGAGGAGTCTGCCGTCACGTGTCAATTTTCTATTGGGTTTCGCTCCAAAGACGCATACCATTGTTTCCAGACGCATCCCGCGCATTTGAATCCATGATGCGCCACTCCAAGGACGCATGAGGTGGCTACTTTCGTAAGTCAGCCCTGACCTTTGGCTATTTTCTCTCCTTTGGCTATTTTCTCTTAGTTTTATCGTTTAAGCATGAAGTTGGACTATTATTATATCTCCCACTTGTATATATAGATTACTCACAGTTGTATATGAGCTAGCTGTTTGAACTAGTGTTTACAATGCATTCTCACATACATCACATTTTAAATGGTCTTGTGTGGTGAGGCGGAGAGTCATCAGACCACATGTTCTCAGCATGCATGGTGGCTACAGTTGTTTGGCATAAAATTTCGGTGTGATGTGGGTTAATTACCTACGCCGTTCCTTTTCTCAACAAAGGATAGATAGGATATGCACTAGGTAATATCGGATGCCCAGGTGAGATGCCAACGGGTCCAATGTATCATTAAAATCCGGTGCTGTCTTATATGGAAACACAGGAACGATGTGGTGTTTAAATCGATCAGAGTTGATATCGGAAGTATCTTGGATGAATTGCGCCATGGGTTTTTTTATGGATAAAGAACAGGTCCAAATTGAAGATAGATTGGGATCAATGGTGTAGTTATAATTTTTGTAATTAGTTTGTAATATGACTGTAATTTGTCTGAATTTTTGTTTTTTGGGTTGTAGCCTTTGTGCTGTTGGTTTGCTGTGAATAAAGAATAACTTCAAAAGAAAATCATTTTTTTTACTAATCTTATTTATTATTTGGCTTGTTGACTGGTATTGAACACTTGCCTCACTTCATGGTGGTTTCCTTCTTCTTGTCATCATAAGATAGATATTAAAAATATAGCATGTGGCTACAACCTGATGTAAGTTCACGTATATTTTATATATCTCCAAACTTTAATTGAATTGCACTCTACAAGGGTTTAAATTAACAACCTTTTTACCAACTATATAAGCCCCTCAAGCCCTCTCATTTTCTTCATCCAAATCTAAATCCACTTCATTTTTTTTCATATTATTTTCTAAAATCTTCCTTAATAATTCTTAAGCATGGATAAACTTATGCTTTGGTTGCTAATTCTTCTTATCAACTTCCAATACACCACTTGTGCCATTACCAATCCTACATCTCTAGATTTTATCAAAACTTCATGCAAAACCACCCGACACCCTGCTCTCTGCGTCAACTCCCTCTCAAATTATGCCAGTTCGATCCAAGGAAACGATCAGCAGCTAGCCAAAGCCGCCATTGCAGTCAGCCTGAACACTGCTAAGTCAGCGGCGGCATACGTTTCCAAACTTGCTGGAACAACCTCGAATATAAAACCAAGGGAGTCCCAAGCCTTGAAAGACTGTGTCAACAGCATGACCAGCTGTGTGGCTAGTCTAACCCAGTCAATTCAGGAGCTCGGGAAAATGGCTCAATTTAAGGGACAAAATTTTGTTTGGCACATGAACAATGTCCAAACATGGGTCAGTTCCGCCCTTACTAACCAAAACACTTGTATTGGAGGATTCTCAGATAGTTCAATGAATGGACAATTAAAGGATGCTGTTAATAAAAGGATGAGTTCTGTTTCACAAGTCACCAGCAATGCACTTGCTTTGGTGAACAGGTTTTCTATGAGACATAAAGATGTTACACATAATCCTTGACAGTTCACACTTCATAGCTATTGTTTTTTACATGTCCCTAATCCAACAAAGGTTATACATATATAGTAGTATTATGGTGTGCCATATATAGGTTTTTATATCTTTTTTAAGGATTGTTTTTTGACTAGTCTATTGTACTGGTTTCTCTGTAAAAGCTTTATGTTTCTGTGGCTAAGGTTATCCCTTGTTTAGGTTTTGTTGGCCTTGTAGTTAATGTTGTATATCTAATGAAATAAAGATGGCACCTTTATCTTGTCTTCTTTGTAACTTTAGGATGGTTTTTGTATTGTTTCATGCCTGAATGCCTCAAGGTCCAGTTTTCTGCAAGTTGTAATATCCAAGATTGATACTTGACATTATGTTGGTAATACTTTAACTTATTTCCGTTTGCCATGTCGAATATCATACCCATATTGACGAGTTCAAGAATCGAAAGTGCATTAACAAATTTAACCTTGGAACTCAAGGACCATAGAATGTAAATCATATATAACATCATCAAAAGATACGCATTATGGTTGTGATTCCATGGATGATCCAAAGCATTTTTGTGTTGGCAAATAGTGAGACCTTCTAAGGTAGGCATTGATGAGGGACAATAATTTAAATGATTGACTCATATGTGGCTTGGTAAAAATGCGAAAAAGAGTAAAGAAACGGATCCATAACTCCTAAAAAAATCATCAGTAAAGCTATATAATAGTTTTCTTTTTGTTCTAAACTGACAATTTTTATCGGCATTTAAATTAAGTCTACAATGCTAGTTATTTGAAATAAATGAATACTTCGTATATGTTCTATATTTCACTAAGGTAACAGCTAATGTGTGGGTTACTGAGGCCGAACTTCATATTTCAGTTAGCAAAATCGTAGACTCCTTCGTAATTGTTAATTAGGTTACTAATTTATATAGGTTAATGCATATTCTCCCATTCAGGTTTTTAGAAAGTTTGTTATATCCAACTCTTTTTCTCTTTCGTATTGTGTGGTACATGTGCGCTTTGCAATCGTGTTGTGCCAGTTGGTATAAAAACTTTGTTGTTGACATATTGTGTTGGAAGAAACCAACCTCGATCCCGGTTAGGTTGATCGCTTGTGTTGTGCATTTGATAGTCTCACTTCGATCTAGGGCTAATAAAATCAATACAAATCTTAAAAAGGATGTGTCACCATTGTAGATGGCAGAAACCCTCATAAAACTCAACGGGATAGAAACTATGGTATTATTAGGCATCCTCTTCTGAGTAAAGGAGGTGTTGGGAGAACTAGTCGTGGCTATTGACCTCTTGTCAAAGATGAAGATGTCAGTCATTGTATATGATTAATTTGACAAGGTCATTAATGTTGATTTTTAGATGGAGTGACTTAATATGGTTAATCGTATACTTTAGTTAGCTATCATCTTATCTACTAGTGATCTACTCATCTTAACACTACATGATTGTTTCCATGAGAGTACATTTTTTTATTATATGTAAACCGTATCCAAGTATATGTTGGGGAATTCTTCTAATTGATATATAAAACTTGGACAATATCATGATCATATTCTTTCATGGAAATCATGATCATTGTCTTTGTCACTTGTCAGATGTACTTAGGGAAATGGTTTGTTACAAATACCATGGTGTGATCACTTCAGTTTTTTGAGATCTGAGAATAGCGAGCAAAATTAAGGGCCAGGTGTTCACCGACCAAGTTCAAAATATAACTATTTTGATTTCAAACATTAATTGTTTAGTAACTTTCATCGAAGGATGGAGCCAGATCAGCTGGTTATGGAAAACTAGTAATGAGCTAGCCTTTAAGTATGTTGGTTAGGACTGTAAACGAACCGAACGAACACGAACAAGACCATGTTCGTGTTCGTTCGTTAAGGAAATTAACATGTTCGTGAACTGTTTACGAACGTATACCGAACATAAGTTTGTGTTCGTGTTCGTTCGTTAAGCAAATTCATTTATTCACGAACAGTTCGTGAACACTGGTCTCGAACCCAAACGAATATTTAACTTGAAAATAAAACATAAAAACATTGTTTTAGTTAAACATTTGATATAAACAGTTAAATACAACCATCAAATGATAAATCAAAACACAAGAAGTCTATTAAATCACCAAACGATGAATCAAGTTTAACTAACTTAGAGATAATTATCCCCAAAAATGTCTTAGAATGTCCAAATTTTAGCTAACTTAGAAAAAATAGAGTTTCAAGTTTTTAATATGTTTAGATAAAAGGTTTATTATTTATTGTTTTTTTAATATAAACAAACGAACACGAACGAACGTCCGAACATATTACCGAACGTTCACGAACGCAGTCGAACGGACGAGACATGTGTTCGTGTTCGTTCGCTAAGCTAACCGAACGAAATTTTTTGTTTGTGTTCGTTCGCTAAGCTAACGAACATAAACGAACTTCCCGCCAAACAGTTCACGAACTGTTCGCTGAACGTTCGGTTCGTTTACAACCCTAATGTTGGTTATTTAAACTCTTAAACAGTTCATGTGCTTCTGTTTATGTCTATTGGAAGTTTCCCACACAAATCCTCTTAAGTTTTAAACGCTTATCATGTCTTTTGGCTTTTAATTTCTTTTACTAGAATAAATCAATTTGAAGGTTACAAAATATTTTATAAAGTTAATATGATCGAGGCTATGCAGTCATATCCATTTACGTCAAAATTACATAAAAATTAAGCTAGAAATTGATAAAAGTGCCGTTCAAAAAAAAAAAAGAAATCGATAAAAGTGTCATTTTGTTTCATTTCTAATATATATATTTCAAAAAAGTAAATGACCTCAAAGATATGGTTTACCAAACCTTAGTTCTTTTTGTAGTATACCGGGCTAGTTTCTATCCTTCCATCACATGAATGAGATTTTGAAGTTATTGAAAGCGCAAAATTCTTAAGCTAGCACCACAAGTATTTGTTATAAATAGAATAGAAAAAGAAATTAAAGAAAACAATCCGATGTGAGGTGATTTATGAAAGTGGAGAAACTAAATAATACTTCAAAACTGGAGGATTAGCTCATTTTAGGATCATGTGTCATGGTGAGTCATGTTAAATATCATTTTACAACATGAGTCATCCACCTCATCATAGTCATTTGGTTCGCCCTTCTTTATTAATTACTATCTTAATCAATACTCACTTTGCATACACACTCACTCTCTCTCTCTCTCATCAAAACCAACCGATCTCTCTCTTTCACACGTGACCAGAACCACGAGCTCATCCCAAAAAAGCTCTTTAATAGTTGAGGGGCTAGTGTTTTGCTCGTGGTGTCTCTTGGTCCACCCAACCGCGAGACCATTACGAGTGGTCTAAGGTTGGGGAGTATGGAATAAAGTTAGCCATCTCAGCGACACATCGACAATGGGGTTTTATTCTCCCATTCCAATAACACCCACAGTATGAAATAAAACCCCCTTAATCATTAATTAATCATTTATTTATTTTTGTTTTTTATATCTATAACATTTAAATAAATAAAAAATATATCATTTAAAACAAGATAACATTTAAACTAAATAAAAAAATCCATTAAAAAATTCAAAACATTAATAAAAAAACAAAACATTTAAAAAAATAACATTTAAACTAAAAAAAAGTTACATTAAAAAAACGTAACATCTAAATATTAAAACTAAAGGGTTGCAAACATATATAAACTACTAATATTTTTATTGTTAAAACTAGAAGTACAAGTTTTAAAGTTATCCAAGCCGGTTTCTCAAAACCCTCAAAACCGCAACTTATCAAACGGTCTTTGGTACAGTGCTTGGATCAAACTCGATATGTGTCGCGGCAAGCACTTCATCCTCGAGTATACCCTCATCGTGGTTCAACGCAGTGAAGTAGCAACTCTCAAAATTTGTACACTTTATTCGTAGATGCATAAACCTTCCTAAAATTTAAATTTCTTCCACGAGCATTTTCACCCACATGTTCATAAAATGTGGACCTGGCCCTACTCCAACATTGTGAAGACAATCCAAAGTCAATTGTATCCACCCAATTTGTGGACAAAGCGATATCCTTAGCCTCGCTCCAACGACGGGCCATTTAAGAGTATAGGACTTTGAGAGTATAGAGAGATTAAGAGTGAAATAAAATAAGGGTGTGTATATATTTATATAGATATAAAATAAAATAATGAAATTAATTTTTTGTAAGTTATTGTTGCAAACGGTCAAAAAAGAAGGGCCCCACCAAAATATGCACTTCATCAATCGTCACTGTATTCATGTGGAATCAATAGCGTCCCCAATAGCGCTCAGAAAAATAATAGAGGGATAGTGGCTATTGGGGAAAGAAAGGCTCGCGTGAAGGGATATGGCACCCATTATGTGGAGCATAAGTGATAATAGTGATGGACTGATAACTTAAGTTGTTGACTCATATGTGAATTAGGATCGCTGGAAAAGAATAAAGAATTAAGTTGTTGACTCATATGTGAATTAGGATCGCTAGAAAAGACTAAAGATGTAGGTCTATAATTTGATTATTTGGTAAAAATAAACATTTGATTTTTATTTTAGTTTGTCATTTTCTTGCTATTTCATTAGATTTAAGTTTTTTTTTTCTTCTCCTTCACACATAGTCACTTGCAACCACTCTATAATATAATATAGAGGGCCCAGTCACATAAACTTGAAGGCGTCAATATGAATGTTTTAACTAATGTAATATGTTAGGTCTAAATGAAACAAGAAATAAATAATGTTACTATTCATCAGTAAATTTAAAAAAAAAAACACAGTTCACCTCTATAATTTTTAATATTTTTGAAACTTGTTGTGAGTGGATGAGAGAGAAAATGTAATAATAAAAAGTATAAAAATTATTATCTAGTTGGAAATGAGAGAGATCAAGTATTGATTTTTAGTATAATTATAAGGAATAATGGATGTTAATAATCCCAACTATTGCTCGTTGGCCGGCAACGATCCCAACTTCAAAAATTCCCACTGGCAGTCCCATCTTTTCACATATTGGCCTTCAATGGACCCTGACTAACAGAACCCTAACAACGTTAGTCTCCAGTCACCGTAAAAACGTTTTTGCCCGGAAAAAGGTTTCTAAAGGTCTGATCTATAGTTACAAACAGGTTTGTGACAAAAACTCTGAGTTTCCCGGCCAAAAAGTTGAGATTTCCGGCCAAATATAAGTTTTCCGGTGAAAAATTAGTTTTTCCGGCGACCTCACTAATCGGGGATTTTACTAGAAAAATGCTCCTAAAGGTCTTACAAAGAAGTTTGAGGCGGAAAAGTTGAGTTTTCCGGTCAAAAAGGAGTTTCCCGACCAAAAACGTTTTTCCGGCGACCTAAGATTAACGACGTTAGAGTTCTATTAGTCAGGGTCCATTCGAGGCTAATGCGTTAATAGATGGGACCACCGGTAGGAATTTTTGAAGTTGGGACCGTTGTCGGCCAAAGGGCAATAATTGAGATTATTAAAATCTATTATTCCTAATTATAAAGATAGAGATGGAGGATCAATTAGAACATTTACATCCAACCCCCCATTTTTTACACTATGTTACACTAAAAATTATTATTTTTTCTCTCTCTTCTTCAATATAATAATATTTTTATCATTATATTTTCTCTCTCTTTCACCCACAACCAATTTCAAAATATATTAAAAAAAATAAAGATAGTGATTAATGTTCACTCAAATTTAAAGATGAACAATAACATTTTCTCTCTCATCAACTTACAACAACCTACAACAAGTTTTTATAAAATAAAAACCTCTCTCACATAATTTGGTGGGTTGGATGTGGATGTTGTACATCTATTATATATAATAAATGAAAGTTATTTGGGCCACGTGTCACTTAATTAGGGCATCCTCAGTTCTCTTTTCCCGCCCAACAGTACCACTGCCCTCTTCTATTTATATCATCCCTCATTTACTCATTTAGGGCTTCTTGCTTTCTCTCTCCCTCTACTCTGCTCTATTCCGATCGATGTTCAGATCCTCCCTCTGATGTTTATCCTTCTTCTTCTTATTCTTCTCATATTCATCTCCTCAACAATGTACGGCAGAGGTTACTTCTATTGGATACATCTGCGTTTGAAACCCTAAATCATGTACCGTCGAGTGGTTGAAGAAGAGAATAATCATGTAAGATCTATTTTTTTATTTAGAAATTTTATTTCGTTTTATCTATTTTCTCATACTGAACATGATGAACCCTTTTCTACTCTCAGAAGAAGAAACAGATCTCCTAGGGTTTCTTATCGTACTCGATGAACGCTTTTGTACAAGCTTCTCTTAATCGGTGACTCTGGTATGTTTGCTTTGTTGTATCATGTGATTACGAGTAGATTTATTTTGATATGTTTTGTACTTTGTCTTTCCAAAGCTTTTTTGTTGGTTTATAGAGTTTGTTGATTAGAAGCAACATCTGCCGGACGGTTGTTGAGGAGATGGAAATGTGAAAGGTGATACCAGGTGTGTTGATAGGTGATACCAGTGCAAAAGTTTAGGACATCATCAAGGTAACTTAAATTGGTGTGATTTATTTTTTGGTATTTCTAACGTTTTGATTTACTGATTATTGGTGCATTGATTCATTTGTAATCCTTTGCAGATCTCCCGTCATCTCAATTTGAGCAATTAAACGTTGTTTTGTTAATCACTATCGGTGTTTTAATTATTAGCAGTGCTTAAAAAGTTTTCCATCAGTTGTTTGACTTAACAATAGTTTGCGTTATTTATTCTAAATTCATCACTTCTTGTAGGTAAACTGAAGTTTCCTACAATATGCACTGCCCAGCTAAGTTTCCTACAATGACAGTCGTTATAACAAATATGGCAAAACACTGATCAAGACCAAAGTCCTGTTGAAGACAAGCACTGATCAACTAAATGTGAAACACTCTCCAACAACAGTCGTTCCCCATCAACATTAGTTGTTCTATCTTTGTTTATGTTAACAGTGTTTATTCTATCTTTGTTTATGTTAACAGTCTTTATATGTAACAGAATTTATCCTATCACTTGAGTGTTTTGATCTGTACTATTAATTGAACAGTTGTTTCATCTTTATACTAATAAAATTCCTATACACTTGGATGAATATCAAGCACCTCATCTTGATTGTTTGGGTATAATATTCTTGAAATTGGTTCAAACATTTGATTGTTCAAAATATTCCACTGCTGAAATACAACCTCTGTTTCTTTAATCTCCATGTTGACCATTGACTGACCAAACATCAGTGTTTTGAAAACTGGTTGGTATCCACTGATCGGAAAAAATAGCCACTGCTCACTTTTACATTGTTGACATCCACTGATATTGACCATCAGCGGTTTCCCTAAAAAATAGTAACTGCTCACATTTTTATTATTGATGTTGTTAATTAGTGATTTATTGAAATTATTAAATGAAAACTAGAATTATAATCAAATTACCATTTTACCTGATCTTGACATTCCAATGACATAAGAGTTCCACCAAAATTATTTTCATGATAAAATTTAAAGTTAAATTAAAAAATAAAAAATAATCTTGATGACTATTTGTTCCAAATCAAATCAGTAATTAATGCTGATTTCTTGAGCTTTGGACATTTGATTAAGCAAATTTTGAATTTGAAATTGACGGTTATTATATTTTGATTAAAGTTTAAATAAATTTTAAAAAAGTCATTATGACATTTGTTTTCAAATCAAGTCAATAGTTATTGATAATATTAGTAATTTTGAAATTCAAAATATGCATAATGGTAATTTAAAATTTTCGTTCTCTTTGTTTTTTTTCCTACTTTGCATATCATTTCTAATATTTAATTACTTTAATAAAGCAGCATATAAGAATAAGAATATACACTACTTATCTTTGAAATTAAATCTGAAATTTATGACGTCCAACAACAGTGTCAAACTACATCAGTGTTTATACGTAACTCTATTTATCACATCAATTCAGTGGTTTGATCTGTACTATTAATTGAACAGTTGTTTCATCTTTATACTAATAAAATTCATATACACTTTGATGAATACTAAGCTCCTCATCTTGATTGTTTGGGTATAGTATTCTTGAAATTGGTTCAAACATTTGATTGTTCAAGTATTCCACTGCTGAAATACAACCTCTGTTTCTTTAATCTCTATGTTGACCACTGACTAACCAAACATCAGGGTTTCTAAAACTGGTTGGTATCCACTAATCGGAAAAAATAGCCACTGCTCACTTTTACATTGTTGACATTCACTGATATTGACCATCAGCGGTTTCCCTAAAAAATAGTCACTGCTCACATTTTTATTATTGATGTTTTAATTAGTGATACATTGAAATTATCAAATGAAAACTAGAATTACAATCAAATTACCATTTTACGTAATCTTTAGATTCCAATTACCTACAAGAGTTCCACCAACATTATTTTCATGATAAAATTTAAAGTCAAATTAAAAAATAAAAAAAAAATTCTTGATGACTATTTGTTTCAAATCAAATCAGTAATTAATGTTGATTTCTTGAGCTTTGGACATTTGATTAAGCAAATTTTGAATTTCAAATTGACGGTTATTATATCTTGATTAAAGTTAAAATAGAATTTAAAAAAGTCATTATGGCATTTGCTTTCAAATCAAGTCAGTAGTTACTGATAATATCAGTAATTTTGAAATTCAAAATATGCAAAACGGTAATTTAAAATTTTCGTTCTCTCTCTTTTTTTTTCCTACTTTGCATATCATTTTTAATATTTAATTACTTTAATAATTAATAAAGGAGCATATAAGAATATACACTACTTACCTTTGAAATTAAATCTGAAATTTATGACGTCAAACAATAGTGTCAAACTACAACAGTGGTTCAGCATCAACTTTAGTTATTCTATGTTTGTTTATTTGTTTATGTTAACAGTGTTTATATATAATAGTGTTTTCCGCATCAATGTTTTATAGACTGTTAGGTTGTTAGATGTCATCACCTCAGTGTTTTATATGTAACCATTTTTATGGCATCAGTGTTTATATGTAACAGTGTTTCAGAACAGTTGTTTTTATCACATCACTTCAGTGGTTTGATCTGTACTATTAATTGAACAGTTGTTTCATCTTTATACTAATAAAATTCCTAAACACTTGGATGTAACAGTATTTATCACATCACTTCAGTGGTTTGATCTGTACTATTAATTGAACAGTTGTTTCATGTTTATACTAATAAATAAAATTCAAAATACACTTGGATGATTATTAAGTTCCTCATTTTGATTGTTTGGGTATAGTATTATTGAAAGTGGTTCAAACATTTGATTGTTAATGCCTATTTGTTGCAAATCAAATCAGTAATTAATGCTAATTTCTTAAGCTTTGGACATTTGAGTTAAGCAAAATGTGAATTTCAAATTGACGGTTATTATTTCTTAATTAAATTTAAAATAAAATATAGAAAAGTCATTATGACAATTGCTTTGAAATCAAGTCAGTAATTTTGAAATTCTAAATATACAAAATGGTAATTTAAAATTGACGTTCTTTCTCTTTTTTTTCCTACTTTGCATATCATTTCTAATATTTTATTACTTTAATAAAGCAGCATATAAGGATATACACTCCCTACTTTTTAAATTACATTTGCCACTGTATTCAGTTAAATTTTTTATTGGATAATCGGTAAGCTTGAATATCAACCTTGATATTTTTTTTTAAGAACATCCATGCTTATTGTATTATCATATTACGTTTAGCAATACTTATATTTTGCTTATTCTTTTTTTTTATGTACAATCTTCAAATGGAGGTTGCAAAGGTTAGCATGCTTAACGATCTTAATACATTCTCAATCAACTATTCGATTAGAGTGAAGATTGTTAGCATTTCGAAGAAGATGATGAATGATAAAAAAAATGAAATATATCGTCTTGATATGATCTTCATGGATGAGATGGTACCGTATATAATTGTCTTATAATTTTTTTGGACATATGAATATCCAAATGAATATAACACCTTTTTTATTTAATCGGATGTTTCATATTCTTAGGGAACTATGATACAAGCCAGCTGTTTGCATAAGATGCTAGGAAAATTCAAAGACTTCCTTCAGTTGGATGAATGTCTTCTTATCACCAAACCTTCTCTTGCTACTAATAAGTCCTCTGCTAAGTATACCAAGAGAAATGACAAAATTTCACTGTATTTCTATACTTCTGTTGAGAAATGCTTTGACTGGTCTGGACCGAAATACCGTTTTAATTTCGTTAACCTCAAGGATGTTGTTAAAAATAAAATTGAAGTTAATACAGTTATTGGTATGTAAATCACTAAATGATATATATCTATTGTTTTGTCTTATTGTTTTTTTTATTGTTATCACTTCTTAATGTTGTTTTCTTTTCACACTATATTTTTGTTTATAGATTGGATTGGTTATGTGGATGTATGTTTCAATCTAGAGGATACGTCAAAGAAGGATGGGAGCAAGGGCAAGAGACTTAATCTTAGACTTGAAGACCTTGAGTGCGTTCTTTTTATTAAGTTGTTGCATTTTGACGTTTAAAGCATTATAAGGTTGCTTGATCTTATTATGTTTTATGTTAATATTTTAGAGGCCAAAAGTGTCCGGTTACTTTGTGGGATGGTTTTGCTATTGACATGTTTGCTTACATGAATGATAAGAAACGAGAGAAATATGTTGTTATCCTTTGTCATTTTGGTATGGTCAACCTTTACAAAGGTACAATTTAAACTTAATTAGTTTAATTTTTTTATCTTTAGTAATTTATCTTTATATTTATTTATATATTTTAAATTTGACACTATTTATATTGATCTACATTTGTTTTTATTTTTAAATTCAGGCAAGCGTGGAGTTGCAAATGGGTTTGAGCTGAGCAGACTTTTTATTGACACTGACATTGAAGAGATTTCCTCTTTTAGGAAGAGGTATAGTTAGTAATATGCATATAAACATTGAATAGTATTATTTTGTACTTACATTTAATTTTTACGTTTTAATTTGATCGCATGAATCTGTTTAGGTATGTAGAGAAAATTTCAACTTCATCTTCATCAAATGAGCATGTTGGTTCAAATGTTATCTCAAGTGTTGAAGATGAGTTTCTTAGTAACCCTGATTTCATGCTTATTGGTTTCCTTGGAACGATATCAACGGTGTGTATTTTCTTATATGTACTCTACATGCTGAGTTTTTTTATACTCTTTTCTAAGTGTTATTATTTTTGTTTGATATTGATAGACAAAGAAGGTTTTGATTCTTGGCACAATCACAGCTATATGCACTGATAAACTTTGGTATTACAATGGTTGTAAACACTGTAAGTCAGGTGTGGAGGAAAGATTTGTAACGAAAGAAAATGCGGATGGTTCATTTGATGTTGATCATGCAAAATAGTTGGTTTGTACAAATGATAAATGTGAAGGAGTCGACATCTATTCTATTCCGCGGTTTGAGATTACAGTTTTTTATTTTCTTATACTAAATACTAATATGAACCACTCTTTTGTTATTAGTAATACTAATGTTTTCATTTGTTTTTAACTTTGATAGGTTCAAGATACCTATTAGGGTGCAAGACTCTTCCGGTACTGTGTCTTTGACACTGTTTGATTTCGAAGCTTATAAGATTCTTAAGAAAACTGCAAAAGAGTTACTTTCAATCCAAGATCAGGTAACAAATACATGCATACAATTGTTTGGCCATGTAGTTAATATAATTTAAAATTAATTTTTATAAAATTCTATGTTTTCAATTATGGAATCATTCTGCTTATTGTAATTTATATTAATTTTGATAAATCATAGGTTGTTAATTCTGGAGACATACCGAACCCATATCCTGAGATCTTTGACACATTGATTGGAAAGAGGTATGCGTTCATCATAAGTGTTAAAGAGTACAACATTGAGCATCAGGTTGAAAACTTTGGTATTTCAATGGCCACTAACGATGATGAGATCCTTGCTGTGCTTTCCGCCAAATTCAGTCTTAACCAGGTTTAAATCTTCATTATGTCAATCTTTTAATTTCATAGTTATATCGTTTTGAAATAGATTTATACCATTGTGTGTATTTTATGTTATTGTGTATTTTGTACTTAAAGCATGAGCAGTCTGAATCGTTGGATGTTCCAGATTCCTGCAGTTTGTCTACTGCTGTTGACCTTATGAAGGTAATATGAGAATTTGGTTATTTGTACTAAATTTTTTGAAACGTTAGTACTTATTGTCTTTTTATATCAGGATGAGATGTCATGTTGTGGTGACAATGTTACCCCTGCATCCCAACCACTTGTAGGCACTAAGAATCCCTCTTTAGATGAAACAAAACGTAATATTCGTGAAGTGTTCGATGTGGATGATGCATTAGGTTGCTCCTCGACAAAGCGCCGCATCAGTGATGAACTCTCTCAGGATGAAGATGCTGGTGTTTCGACGCTTTTGATTCCAAAGATTGAGAAATAGTTTTTTCAGTATTTTCAGATACATTTACGTGTTGATTTCATATGCTATTGCCATGTTGAACTTATGGTTTTCGTTTTGTTGCTTTTGGGTGTTTGGTGGGTTATGTTTTGGACTGATTGTGTGATTTTGAATTCCTGAAAACTTATCTGCTTATTATACTGTTATGTTCTAATATTATAATGACTATGACCTTTCTTTGCATATTATTATCTATATTGTTAAATAAATATTGAGATGTTCAATAGTCAATATTTAAGTTTAAAATTTATGTGTATGAATAGGAGCAACAATGTATAAACCCAAATAACAACTTTTTTATCTACAAACATTTGTAATCTTTAAGCAATTTTAATATTATTATCTTATCTCATAATTTATATAGGATTATTAGGAGATGTGGTTCTTTATTGGTTTTTACCGTTATCCCTTATGGCTAAGATTTAATAAGTAACCGTCATATGTTACAGTTTATAAAAAATATTTAATTTGTGCATGTTTCTCTCAATTAACTTATTTAAGTAATCTCATTCAATAGTTTTTTTATATACTTTAAATTTTGTCTAAGTCATTCAAAGTATATTCTTTGTAAAAATGGTAACCAAGTATGAAGCGTAAATTCAAACCCATTTTATTTGGTTTTTTGTTCGGTTTATCGATCAACGTTTTATTTTATTTGTTTTGTTTGGTTTATTTGGATAACTGAAAAAAATACAGTTTAACTTAATTATTTATTAAATAAAGATAATAATATTTTATTTTAAAAATCATATACAAATAAACCGTAAACCTAACCGATGAACATCCGATTTACATTCCACAAAGTTTACAAAATTTGTTGTTAAGTGGCCAAAACTATCATTGCACGGGGAGTCTCAAACCTCCAGCTGGAAATGAAGCTAAGTTTTGTCAGTTATACATACATGATACTGAAAATGAAATAACAAACAGACATGCATTATTCAGGTACGAGTTATTTCTAAGTTCCATTTTTATTCTATTAAAGAACAACTAGAAATTTAACCATTTGTAGTTCACTATCAGTTGTTAAGTAGCATCACTTAATCCTTAATCACTGATTCTCTATCCACTGATTACTACAACAGCAGTTGTTAACCATTAGTAGTTCACTATCAGTTGTTAAGTACCCTTAGTGTTTTAATCACTAGCAGTGCTTACAAGTTTTTCATAAGCTGTTTCACTTAACAGTAGTTTCACTTAACAGTATTTTGCTTTATTCATTTTAAATTCATGTTAAATTCATTATTACAATTAAAGCCAACATAAATGCACACTTGCATTATGTTAAACATACAATACAGACACAAAACGTTATACCTAGAAAAATAGAAGGATATCCAACTTGGTAGACTTGACAGAACTTACAGACTCGATAACAAAAGACTGTAACATACAACGAATTTTCAAATTTCTTTGTGATGAAAACTCAAGGAGTGAATGGTGCACTTCGGAATGTAGCTGATAACCCCCTTTAGTGTAGCTCTTTCATTTTCCTTGAAATTCCCAAGCTTGGTATTTTCATATCTGCCACTGGGGTTATATTCATTCATATGCACCAAACAACTTATCTTTTAGCAATTGATCGTTCTGATCAATTACTTCCTTATGTGCATCGCACTAACTTCTAGGAGATTGTCAAGTATTTCTCGCCAATGTTTTCGTAGTTGGTGTTTTGCGTATCTTTACATCCGCAGCCATTCTGTACAATAAAAACATCCATAGTAAGACGGCTGATACAGTACTTTCATAATGCATATACGTATACATATATGATGAACCCAATATGAGGAACCCAAAACACAGTTGATCTCAAATGAAGAAAACACATTCAAATGACCAATACGAGGAACCCAAAACATATAGTCTTTAACCAACTTTATATGAGAAACAAAACAACAACCATACCCAAATTTCAACATGAACAGCAGAGACTTAAGAAACCCAGATTTCAACATTAACAGCAGATACTTAAGAAATCTGTCCCTGTTTTAATCGATTTTATATTTTAAACATTTCAAACAAACTATAACACAAAAACAATCTTAGATTAACGCCAAAAACCAAAAACCCGGTATTAATAAACAGATAAAACCAAAAACATCACAAACAAACCTTTATAATAACCAAAACCCAAACCTCTGTTTTGATACCCGAGCCAAAAACCCACAATAATCAAACAATATTTTCACACAAAAGCTGTTACATTCTAGCATATCAAAAACATATCAGTGGTGAAAATGAGATATCATCAAACATCATTAAACATCAACTTACATAGGGTTACACAAGCATCTAACAAGAACAGAGGGTAAACCATAGTGTCGATCGTGTTTTAGGTATGTGATTTTACCTTGGATTGTTATAACAACAAATGGTTGGTGAGGAGATTCAATGAAGATGAAGATGAAGATGATGATTGGTGTTGGGAGAAGGGATTTTCAGATATTTTTGAGAAGTGTGATCGGTGTTAAGGAATTAGGGATTATATGTGTTTATAAAGGATATTTCACAATTGTCAAACAGTCAACATAGGGAAGTGTGACGGAGGGACTCAAACTGTTATGAATTTATAAGATCAAGGGCTCAAAAAACCAAAAAATGAATTTAGGGGCTCAAGTTGATGTTTCACACATATCACAGGGACGCAAATTGCATTTTCCTCTAAACTTAAATGTTACTTTTTCTCAACATATTTTATAAGTTTTGGACTGATATCAGCAGATGTTAACCACTGCTCTTCCTTAACACTTAATCCTTAATCCATGCTTCTGTATCCACTATTTACTGCAGCAGCAGTTGTTAAAAATCTGTAGTTCACTATTAATTGTTAAGTACCATCAGTGTTTTAATCACTAGCAGTGCTTAAAAGTTTTCCATCAGCTATTTGACTTAACAGTAGTTTGCGTTATTAATTCTAAATTCATTGTATATAAACTGAAGTTTCTTACAATAAGCTCTACCCAGCTAAGTTAAAACGCTAAAACGCTGTTTCAGCAACGTTAAAACGCTGTTTGACCAAACTCCAAAGTCGATTTGACCAAAGTCAAACTACTTATGTTAAAAGGAACTTATAATAGATAAAACTAGATTTTCATCTGGCATTGCTTCTCGGGTTCATGAAACTTACTTATGTTATAATCTAATTATGATTAATACATGATTTAAAGCATTGAAAGTATATGATATGTTAATGGTTTTTCTATAAGAAAATTTATTTTTCTTTGTTAATTTGAATACCAAATCAATCCAACTAATCATCTACTTTACTCTTGTATCTGAATGTAAATGTAAATAACAAATTCAATAAGGGGTGTATTTGTAAATATTTTTCATCAGTTGAAAATATGGGAAGAGAAAAACACAACCGTCATTATTTCTTCATCATCATTACACATCAAACATCTATCACCTCTTCTTTCAAAAATCGCTTCTTCCCAGTTATTTTCTAGGGTTTCAATTTTCTCATCCTGCGTCTTCTACACTTCAATCACCGAGGTTTTATTATTTTTTCTTCAGCAACTGGTATGTACATTTCCATTATAATGAACTTTATATTGTTTAATCAATCTTAATTTAAATCCTATCTTGCTACTAATACGATTTTAAATGTTTATTGCTATACATTCAAGAAGGGTTTACTTATGTGTTTGAATCATATGTTTAGAACATGTTAAAATAATTATTATTTGCAGAAATTTTTTAACTCATACTCTGTTTCTATTGGAAAACTCATCATGACCATTGCTTTCAAATCAAATCAGCAAACTACTGCCCATAGCCAAGAAAGTATAACTTAGCAGATATTTCCTTTGGTAAACATATACCATAGCAGTGGTTTTGAAATTGCCGGTAATTTCAAATTCAAAATGCCTTGGGATATATACTTTGCAATTAATGCACGTTAAGCAATCACTTCTGTCTTATGCTAAAGGCATGTTATAGGTAAATGAATAGGTTAATTGTAATTATAATAACGTGTTTAATTTTATATTTTTCCCATGTAAATGCATTAAAGGCCTAATGAGTGTCGCATGATATTCTTTCGTCTGACGATGTATTTAGTCATAGCCTTCTTCATTGGGTATATAAAATACATTTGGCAGAGGTTTTGATCATTACCATTTTCATCTATCTACTCAATCATCTTCAAAAATTTTGTTGACGAGATTTTCACAAGGGTTTCTGCAGGATGGAAAAATTTGGGTTTCAAGTGATTGTTGACGAGATTTTCACAAGGCTCTCTGCAGAAGATGTTTGCCGTTTCAAATGTATTTCCAAGAATTTTTATAGGGAATTATCAAGTCATGCATTTCAGATGATGCATGCTCTCCAAAATGGAGATTCAGTAGAAAAGAAACTATTATCCTTTAAAGACACGTCAATTGTCATTGACGACATAGTTGGTGGTAAGTTGGATGTTGTTAGTAGTAAAACCTTAAGTTTTCCTAACAATGTCCACTCTAGCTTCTTACGTATTCTATCTTCATTTAATGGGTTGTTGTTAGTTTCAAATGAAGGGATTTGCTGTCAGTTGATTCTTTGGAATCCAACTATCAGGCAGTATAAGGTTTTGTGTGATGACTACTTTAATTACAATCATCATCGAAACTCTGATACTGGTGGAATTTATTTTGACCAGTTCAATGATCTGAAAGTGCTTAATATCAGATGTTACCGTAATGTAACTGCTGCTCGTGTTTACTCACGACGTCGTGAGTCATGGACAACAATAAATTTCGGTATCGTAAACAATTACAGTTCAAGTCGTTATTCATGGTCTACAGGAGTTTATGCTGATAAAACCATATATTTTATGGTTTCAAATTATTGGTATCCACTAGGTGAGAGGAACATCGTTTGTTTTGATGTTGTTAGTGAGACTTTCAAAATGCTTCAATTTCCTGAGAGTATTGTAGTCAATCCTTGCCAAGGGCATTTTTTGACCATCGCAAAGAGGTTGCATTTGATTGTTATTGGAAAGTCTGCTGAGCTAACTGCTGATTTGCTCAGATATGAAGAAGAAGGCTGGAAGAAGATGTTTGTTTTCAATAATCCTCGTGTAGTTGATTATGTAGATGCACGCCGAAGTACTAATATAATTGAAGACAACAAGTGGCTGATAACAAGCATCTGGGGGATATGATTGAAGTTGATCTGACCAACGAACTTCTGAAATACCTCCAACATGTTGACAACTACAATGGTCCGAAAGGAGCTTTACTTATCGAAACTACCGTTTCACCAATAGATTAGGAATTAGGATCCTGTATTTTATTGAATGTTATTATCTGTTTTGACAATTGTATTTTTTATATAATTAGTTGTGTTAAAATTATTAATAATGTTTGTTACTAAAATTAAGTAAATGAATATTGATGTTTGAGAGTGTAAATTCTTGTAATATTGGCAAAGGTCTGTTTAAATAATCAAAGCTCTGTTATTGAGAACAGATGTTTCAAAATTAAACAGTGGTTGATACATCTGTTGACTTGGGTCAACAGATGGATGAACTTTGTATGTTGTTAACATTTGTACTTTTTATAAATATTTAGGTTTGAGAGTGTAAAAGCCTGTAATATTGGCAAAGGTATCTTTAAATGATCTAAGCTCTGTTATTGAGAACAGATGTTTGAAAATAAAACAGTGGTTGATAAATTTGTTGACTTTGGTCAACAGATTGATGTCCACAGATGTTTTGAACTACTGTTCAGAAAACTGTGGTTGAAACCGCTGTTTGGTTAAAATGGTGGTTTAAAACCACTATTGGGTTAAAACTGTGGTTGAAACCGCTGTTTGGTTAAAACGGTGATTTGAAGACAGTTTTTTTTAATCGAATGATATGGTTGATTTAATGTGGTCGTATTAATAACAAATAGTAATTAATTAATAACAAATAGTAATTAATCTAAATTACTTTCCATGTTAGGTTCAACAGTGTTTTGAAGAGGAAAACTGTGTGAGAAGACAGTAGATCTTAACAAGTTAAACATCTGTTAAGGCTTAAACAGATGTTTGGCCTTTAACAGATGTTTGGTCTTTTATATCAAATGTTTGGACTTAAATAGTTGTTTGACCTTAAACACATGTTTGACCTTAAACAGATGTTTTGCCTTAAACAGATGTTCTCCTTCAATATCAGATATTTGGACTTAAACAGATGTTTGACCTTAAACAGATGTTTGGCCATAAACAGATGTTTGGCCTTAAACCAAACATCTGTTTAAGCTCAACATCTGTTTGACTATTTGTGAATATCTTATTGACTTTTGGTCAACATCTGTTCCATATTTGGTCAACATCTTATTTTGTAAAAGAGGTACAAAAACAAAGATTTTTTCAAAATCCCAAATCACCCTATCATGTAAGTGCATTGAAGTAAAAGTGGAAATGATATTATTCATATGGTCCTGTTGTGCTTTTGTTTGTCCTCTAATATGAGTTCATGATCTAATCCGGTGATTTGAAGACATTGTTGTTGAATCGAATGAGATGGTTGATGTAATCTGGTTGTATTACAAACAAATAGTAATTAATTAATCTAAATAACTTTCCCGAGCCCGGGAAGCAATCCCGGGTAAAAACCTAGTGTACCTATAAATAAATACTCCTATATAATATTTGGAAGGTTTATTAGATTTAAATAATCGGCTTAAATGGCTTATTGGATTTTAATAATCATAAGTTTCACCTGTTGGTCGATAATAATCTCAACTTTATAAATTCTCTCCAACAATCCCAACTTGTAAGAATTTGGCCCCCATTAATTATTTTCTAACAAATAAGAATTTGGTCTCCTTAATAGATTCAAGTGCACTTGCAGACTTCTTAAACGATTTAAGTGCACCTATGTTGGAAAAGGATCAATGTGAGTCAAATTCTTACAAATTGGGATCGTTTGGGGGAATTTTTAAAGTTGGGATTACTATCGGCCAACAGGTGAAACTTAGGATTATTAAAATCCAATAATTCTCAATAATCTCAACTATGACATATCGAAAACAGTCACAATTAAAGAAATTTTTGAGGAGTCACAACTTTCAACTTATTTTTTTACGTCGAGCTATTTTTAACTTTTGTCTAACTCTGTTAGTTTTTTTGCTGATGTAGCTGCTTATATGGTAACAAACTTAGTTATTTACTTATGTGCCCACAGGAAATTTAAAACCCATAACCTCTCACTGTTTTCGTCTATAATCACCTGTATCGTCACCGTCGGAATCAACGGTGTCATCGTCATTGGGTCCACTCCAAATCCTTATCGTTCTCGATTTCACCATGAAGGAAACACTACCACTGCTGCTAGCTTCGAAAATCACAACAACCATAAACCACCACCTCCGCTATCTCTATCTTCGTGTTAAGGGTGACTGGTCGACTCCCCTTTACCTTCGTCCTCTCTCTCTCTCTCTCTCTCTCTCTCTCTGATTTCCTGGTGGTGGTATTAATGTTTTGTGTCACATAAGCAAATAAGTAAGTTTTTGTACCACATAGACATAAGTAGCCATATCAGGAAAGAGAGAAAAAAACTAATGGAGTTAGACCTTTGTTAAACAAAACTGGATGGAAGAAAATATGTTGAAAGCTAGGACTGGTCTCAACAATTTCTTTAGTTGAGACTGATACTCGCAAAATCCAGTAAATCTATTTGGAACAACTTATGATGCATAATGATGTCGGGTTAAAATAGTGGCATTCTATAATAAATAGTGTCGGTTTTTAGCATATTAAGTGTATTAAGTCTTGTGTGTATTATATACTTAGCGTGTATTGGTGTGTTTATGTTTAATAGGTAATAAAACAAGGTTAACTAAGAGAATCAAGCTGAAAAAATGGGTTTTACAAGCTAACACGGAACTTGGAACAAAAAAAAAGTCATGTTGGAGCAGCTCGCGACACGCGCAGGCCTTCAAAGTCACGCCCGCGATACGCCTGTACTTACAAGTGACGTCAGTTAAGAAAATTGGAAGTCGGTCATGTGGTTAACCCCCGCGACACGCGGGGTGTCTCGAGTATGGTCCACGACGCGTGGAAGGAGACCATTACGGGAATGTTATTTAAACATGTAAAATTAGGTTATGAGGACATCTTTTGCACATCTATTCAATCCAGCCGTCATTCACGAGACTTAGGACGAAATTTGGGCATTATTCCTTCAACATTCAATACCTTCCAAGTTGTTTTTCATGTCTCCAGCGTTCTCCATCAAATCTGAAGATTCAATGACAACCATGAGCGGCTAAACTACTTGTAACTCCCGCCCGGATGAATGATTGTGCAGTTTTTCACTATACTTTGTTTATGAATTCGTTAAACTGGTAAATCTTGATTACTTGTGTTGGATTTGTGCAACGTTTTATTATATTTGAATTTCTTATCGTTTTATCAAGCGTATTGGCAACTTTCTTGCATTTTTAGTGGGTGGGTAATTTGGTGGGTAATTGGTATAACTAAACGGGTTATTAGATTGCGTGGTGAATGCTTAAAACTATCTCTGATAATTAATCAAATCCATTAATCCCAAGGTCATGTCTATGTGGTGTTTTGAATTTATAAACAGGTTTTTGTGATTAACGAACAATCAGGATTTCGGGTGGGGGTTGCTTTTTCTCATATTGATCACAACTTTCATAATTAGTTTTCTCGTTTTTTTAAAATTAATTAATCAAACCCCCAAGTTAGGTAATTCTAGTTTTAGTTAAAATTCTCTACACTGACCACAAATTACCCGTGGATACGATACCCTACTTACGCTATATACATAGTTTAGTTAGGTTTTTTATTGACCCTAACGACAGTCATCACATGATAATAATTCCTCTCATTTGGGTTTCTAAACGTCTACTAGCACGTATTTAGGTTTTTTATGCTTCTTTATTGTACGTGTGGTATACAAGGATTTGCAATTGTTAGACTGCATGTTGTGGACCGCGAGCAGGGTAGCGTGAGCCACGTCGTCGTACACGTGGCTCGCAAGCACCACAATGGGTGCTGCGAGCGCTGAAGGGTGAGCATGGTCGCTTGGGCGAACGGCTGTTTTGGGGGTGTTTGGGGTGTGGTAACTTGGGCGAGCAGTGGTTAACTACAACTGGCCATCTGAGGGGAGGCGTGAGTGGGCAAGGTGATGAGTAGGCTTCTAGTCAGCGCCGTGTGTCGCAATATCAGAAGGTGAATCCGGGTTCTCAAATAAGCCATAACAGGTAGTCTTACCTGGGTTACTGATAAATTCAAGTCCCGAGTAATTATAGTTAAGTCTCAAGGTCATTAATGCTTTAATATAGAAGGAGTAACTTAATATGGTTATTGGTTAATTATGGAAGTGTTGGATCCTGCCAAGAGTATAACTATTTATCCATACCGAGAATCTATTGGCACACCTAACCCATCTATCCGCACACTTTTCCAATTCAATACGCATCGTATAGGCCTATACGATGAGTATTGAATAAAGTAAAAGACTTGGCAGACTGACAGGTGCAGGTGTTGTCTGGCGGTTGGCTTAATACGCATCGTATAGGCCTATACGATGCGTATCAAGGCACTGGATTTTTTAAGTTTATTTTTTGGTGTGTTGTGTCGAATGGGAACCCGAGAAAAGAAAGGGATTTCGAGCATTTGGTCGATGAAATGATAGATAAAGATCTTGACACGATCATATCTATTTTCAAGTGTTAGGAAACGAAAGGGATTTCGTGCAGTTGGTCGATGACATGATAGATAAAGATCTTGACATGATCATATCCATTTTCAAGTGTTAGACTAGATAGTCCAAGATCAAATATATTAAAACCATTCAAGCCCACCAATCTACAATGTGTTATGGTGAGATTCTTCAAGTTTGCACAGTGGGAGAAAAGACGAGCACCCTTGTCAGTATTGTCATAATGCAATGAGACGTAACTGAGATTTAAGCGGCGTGTTACGATCAATGTTTATCGACATTGTTATAGGTGATGAAGAAACCCTAAAACGGAACATAATCCTAGATTATCTAGAGCTTTTACACACGAATATGTGGTTCCCAATTTGTAAAATATTATGTCAGTGGGAAATGTTTTAAAAATCAGATGCAACGTTATGGCACGCTTACCTTAATCAAATCCTCCATTGAGTCATAGATCCGACAACAGGGCCCACGGATCTTATGCCCACCCGAGATCGACCTCTGGATTACACGTGTTTAATGATCGAGATAAACTTCTTCGAGCTAACTGCCAATATCTCATCCTTCTATCTTGTTCAAAGTTTCTACGACGAAGTTTTCTCCATCGCTAAAACGGAACATAATCCCAGATTGTCTAGAGAAGTGCTTTTATCATGTGTCATATGGTAAAACTATCAAGGGGATTATTTAAGAAAGAGGTTGCTATTAAACGAGGTTGTTCTCGACAACGATGATACGCTTGTTGACTGTCACATGAATAAGTCAACCCATATTCTTGTTTGCAACTTGCAAGTATAATAGCTAATAAAATATGTTTAAAATTTGAAATCTAACGAAACTGTTAATAGAGAATAAGGTTTCATTGCCGCAAGGTGGAATGTTTTTGTTTGAGAGTATAAGAGTCGCATTGCCAGTGCCAGAGAGATACGATGTTGGTGGGTTTGAGGCACTTTCCTAGTTGTCGCCATTTCTAAAATATTATGTCAGTGGGAAATGTTTTAAAAATCAGATGCAACTTTACGACACACTTACTTTAATCACATCTTCCATGGAGTCACAGATCCGAAAATAGGGCCCACAGATCATATGCCCACCAAGAGCACGACACTTGAAATCGAACAGTTTCTCCGTCACTAATTTCTCCACTCATCGTGAAATCAAACAGTTTCTTCATAGATTCCGTCCGGCTTCTAAGCCGGTTGAGGATTACGAGTGTTCTAGACTCGTTCAAGGCATGCTTGTTTGTTCGATTTAAAGAAATATGGATGCATTCCACGGTAAACGATGGGCCCGATATTAGGGGAATTATAACTTTGGTAATAACTACCAAGGCGGCAATTATTCAACTATGGTAACAACTACCAATGGGATAAAGGATATGGTAACAACTACCAAGGCGGTAGTTGATATGATTAGACACAACGGTTCTCCAATTCCAAAAACTTATTAAGATCTATTTCTAAACTGCAACACACGAATATGTGGCTTCAACGAATTGGTGTGATTCGGTAGTTACCTTAATCACATCTTCCATAGAGTCACAGATCCGACAATAGGGCCCACGGATCTTATACACGTTCTCCAAAATCGATTGTGCTTATCAAACCAGGCTGGCACACAAGAGTATGTTGTTCCAAGATCAATTCCAATTGCATAATGTGTGTTGATTAGATTGTAGATATTCTAGAGAAAGCAAACCGGGTATACAAAATCGACAATAGTTATGGTTATGTGCATTCATATTGTTGAGACAACAACAGATAATGAACGAATTGTTGGACTTCTTGTTCCAAATGCAACCGATGAAACCGGAGCTGTTATTTCAGTTGTTCAGTACTTTCGTGATAAATACAATGTTCATCTTCGTTATCCTTTGCTTCCTGCAATTCAAGCAGGCACGGATGCTAAACGTATTGTTATTACATCCGAGACGATTCAAGTGAGTCCTATGAAGCAAGTGTCTATCTATTCAACTTTTCTTTTTGAGCTTGATGGATGTCCGTTATCTCAATGCGTCTCCTTACATTACTGATCTTGGAATTGGAGAACCGTTATGTATTTGCTTACTGATTATTGAAAAGATTTGTTGAAATCGTACTGTTACACCCCAGCAATTTACATCCACGAACCGTACTGTTATTACATCCGATAAATTTAGGGAAAATGAGGTTGAAAGATGATGACCCAACAGTGGAGGATCTCATTCTACAGCTTCGATAAATTCAGGGGTAGTCTCAAATAATGTTTCCTAGATGTTTGAATACCAACAAATGCCCAAAGTGCTACTTCTTCGTCCGCGTGACAGAAAGCTACCTTGCAAAATTAAAAAATTAAATCGACACCTTCAATTGAGAAATTCATAGTTTAATACGCATCGTATAGGCCTATACGATGCGTATTAATCGACGAAATTACTGAAATACCGCTATTTTTTATAAATTCAGGGGTATTTTTGAGAAAATTCAAATTTTAATACGAACCGTATAAGCTTATATGATGCATATTAAGGCCATATACGATACAACATATGCCTATACGATCGTATATGGCATAATTTGAAAATTTGTTTTATCGTCTTTTCCTCGGTTCGACGCATATACGTGTCATTTTTTGACGAACTTTTGCATATTTTGTCATTTTATGACGTATAACTTCAACATGCGTCGTTTCGGTGACGTTCGGTTGCGTCCAATTACCGTATTCTATGATTACGTACAGTTTTGTTTAAAATCCACTTGTATTGTATAGTGTCGTGTTCTATGCATAAGCGTGTGGAAATATCATTAGTTACGTATTTTGTCGTATTTTTGCCTATTTTGACATATTCTAACATATTGTTGCGTATTTTATAGTATTTTGACGTATTTGAGCGTATTCTGACGTATTTTAGCTTATTTTTGCGTATTTTTAGGTTATTTTTACGTATTTCGGTGTATTTTAACGTATTTCAACGTATTTTAGCGTGTTTTATCGTAATATGACGTATTTTAACATATTGCAGTGTATTTTAGCATATTTTCAGCTATTTTAACATATTTTGGCGTATTTTAACGTATTTCGGCGTATTTTAGAGTATTTTTTAGTAGTTTAGAGTATTTTAGCGTATGTTGACGTATTTTACCGTACTTTAGAGTAGTTTAGCATATTTTTGCATATTTTAGCGTATTTTGACATATTTTAGCATATTTTAGCGTATTCTAAAAATCACTCTAAACCTCTCTCTCTTGAAGATCATCGGATCTACCTCAAGAAGGATAACGAAAACAAGTTCTCCACAGTTGTTATTTAGATTTCTATTCGGTCATCTTTCCAAACTGCAACACACGAATGTGTTGTTTCAACGAATTGGTGTGACTCGGTAGTTAGATAACGATACGTTTAAACTTTATAGTATGTGATTTTCCCAGGAAAGGATTGGAGGTGATTTCTACTTTCTAAACAGTCACATCCCAGCAATTAACATCCACTAATCGTACTGTTATTACATCTGAGACGATTCAAGTGAGTCCTATGAAGTAAGTGTCTGTCTATTCAATTGAGAGAAATCATTGCATTACATCCCTGTTGAAAAACAAAATCACAGTCCTTTTCCTTCAATTTCCAGAACAGCCACCAGCAATACCAGTTTGTTACCAGTGCGGTTGCCGTGAGCCTGAGGAACTTTTAATAAGCTGTCACAGTTGTCAAATTCGTTGAGTGCATTATTTTTAATAATATTGTACAAGCATGGTTCACGTTCAAATTCGTTGCGTGCATTTGTATTGTTGAGACAACAACAGATAATGAACGAATTGTTGGACTTCTTGTTCCAAATGCAGCTGTAGGATCCGTACTTAAAGGTCTCTCTCTAAAAGATGCAACTTTACGGCACGCTTACCTTTATCACATCTTCCATGGAGTCACAGATCCGACAATAGGGCCCACGGATTTTATGCCCACTCGCTGTACAACCGAGAATTGCAAACCACAACCGTTTTTTACTATGGGAACGGTGGCTATGGGAAATACAAACCGCAATCGTTTGAGACTATGGGAATGGTGGCTATGGGAAACACAAGTTTTCTTTTTGAACTTGATGGATATCTGTTATCTCAACGCTTCTCCTTACATTACTGATCTGGAATTGGAGAACCGTTGTGTATTTGCTTACTGATTGTTGAAAAGATTTGTTGAAATCATACTGTTACACCCCAGCAATTTACATCCACGAACCGTATTGTTATTACATCCGAGACGATTCAAGTGAGTCTTATGGAGTCACAGATCCGTGGGCCCTATTGTCGGATCTGTGACTCAAGGGGTTAATGGATAAGGTAACAACTACCAAGGCAGTATTTGAGTGCTTTTTCTTCAATTTCCAGAACAGCCACCAGCATATACTAGTTTGTTACCAGTGCGGTTGCCGTGAGCCTGAGCAACTTTTAATAAGCTGTCACAGTTGTCAAATTCGTTGCGTGCATTCATATTGTTGAGACAACAACAAATAATGAACGAATTGTTGGACTTCTTGTTCCAAATGCAGCTGATGAAACCGGAGCTATTATCTCGGTTGTTCAGTACTTTCATGATAAATACAACGTTCATCTTCGTTATCCTTTACTTCCTGCAATTCAAGCAGGCATGGATGCTAAACATACTGTTATTACATCTGAGACGATTCAAGTGAGTCCTATGAAGCAAGTGTATGTCTATTCAATTGAGAGGAATCATTGCATTACATCCCTGTTGAAAACAGAATTGATAAATTTAGGAAAAAATGGGGTTGAAAACAGTGGAGGATCTCATTCCACAGCTTCGATAAATTCAGGGGTATTCTCAAATAATGTTTCCTAGATGTTTGAAGACCAACAAATGTCCAACGTGCTGCTTCTTCGTTCGCGTGACAGAAAGCTACCTTGCAAAATAAAAAAATTAAATCGACACCTTCAATACGCATCGTATAAGCCTATACGATGCGTATTACTTTTTTATAAGGGGACATTGTCAGCCTTTGACTGGCCTAGAAGTTTGAACCAACCTTAATACGCATCGTATAGGCTTATACGATGCGTATTGAATGTGTCAATTCCCAAGGTGTGCCAATAATACGACCCTTATCCATCTCCTACTAGTAATATTATCATCTCAACTCACATGTTGTTTCCATGAGGATACAACTTTTTTGCTGTAAGCTTTCAAGTTAATGTTGAGAAAATTTTGAAATGATATATAAAAGTTGGTCATCTTGATCATATTCCTTGGATATTACCCATGGAAACCATGATCATTGTCTTTGTTAATTAAAATTGCTTACTGGTAATAGATTTATTACAAAGATCATGGGGTGTAAGTAAATTCACTCAGTTTGATTTTTAAGATCCAAGAATAGTGAGTCAAGTTCAAAACTGGTGTGTGGAAGCCTCTTTCCACCGACCAAGTGGTAAATAAAACTATTTTGATTTCAAACATTAATTGTTTAGTAATTTTCATGGAAGTATGGAGCCAACTTGGATCTGGAGCTGTTATGGGAAACTAACTAATAATGAACTGGAGTCTTTAAGTATGTTGGTAATTTATTCTTTTGAACAGCTCATGTGCCTCATTTTATGTCTAATGAAAGTTTCCATACATATCCTTTTAAACGCTTATCTGTTACCTTGTTTCTTTTATTAGGGAAAATGATAAATGGAAGGTAAAACCTATTTCAAAGTTGGTATGAGACTAAAAAACATCAAATGTGGTCACTCAACTATGCACTCGTAGTATATATACGTCGAAATTACATTAAATATAAGCTAGAAAATGATCAAACATAAGTCATTTTGTTGTATTTTTAAATTCTATTATATATTTGGAAAATGAAATACATACTTTCTATAATATGATTTTCCATAACTTAAGTCTTTTTGTAGTGTCATGAAGTTACTGAAAGTACACAATTCCTAAACTTGCACCACAAGTACATGTTACCTTCACCTAATTGACATCCTTCCTCGTATAGCACATATATCATGCTTTTATATAAAGTTAGGTTGTTAGGAAAGGGAAGAAAATATTTAATTTATTTTATTTTAAAGTTTGATGTATAGAAACTAAGCGTAGACTTTGAAAATAATAATAATAGTATTTAAGTCCCACATGGAGTATTTATTTCAGTAAATGTCAACGGTTGTCTCCCCTCTATGCCTTTGGATTCAATACTGACCAATTCTTGTCAATCTAGTATTGCTATTGCTTAGTTTAAACTTCTGATAGCTGTTTATTACAGTCTTAATATTTAAAATATGTTATTCGTGATCCACTTTATATGTATATCTTTGACTACCTCCTTGTTGAACCTTCAGATTTACTTGAAATTCAACAAAAAAAAAAAAAAACGATGCAACTTCATTTGGTTACGTAGTAGAGGTTGTAACAAAGGGGAAATGGTGGGGCGAGTCTAGTGTTAACATCGACTATTTCCATTCTTTTGCATTCATAGATAATCAACATGGTTGCAGAAGTCGTTAGGTGCTCCTAAGTCAGTCAACTAAGGAGTTGAAAGTACTCGGTTTAGACGGAGAGTACTAGGGGAATACTCGGATATGATAAACTATAAAGAAATTAATTTTTTGGAAATTATAATTTTACTAATATTTAATACAATATAAGTGGATGTATTTTAATATTCTATATTCATTTCAAAAAAAATGATATCCATTCATTATATTATAAACATAGAAATTATGTTTTATTTTTTTTTAAGTCAAACACATCCCATGTTGATCGACTAAATCTGATTCTGACCGAGATTGATCACCTTTGATGGATTCCGAGTAATTAGGCGGAGCTGAAGAAAATGTCTAGACACCATACCTTGTTTCAATTACTCGACGAGTAATCGGCCTTCTAGATCTACTTTTACAACATTAATAATCAAGGGTCTACATATTTACACACCTTTATGCCTATTTTGACACCCTTCAGGACGCCTCGTATAGACCTATACGAGGCGTATAGGGTTACTTTTCCGACCATCTCTGCACCAAAGCACAATGTCAAATCAGTCACATCAGACGGGGAGTCTAGGTCTGTACGAGGGATGGATACGAGGCACTAAGACGCCTCGTATAGACCTATACGAGGCGTCTTCTACAGCTGACAAAAATGTATACGAGGCGTCTAGAGCTATACGAGGCGTCTAAGGCTTATGAAAAAGTGCAACATACAGTGTATGGTTTGTCCCGAGCATCCAACATTTAAGACATGTATTATGTCTCTACGCTTGTTCTTGTTCTTCTTCTTCTTTCATTCTGCTACATCTTCTTCTTCTTTCATTCTGGGACGGCATTTAATTTGTGTTCTTATCATCCCGAAGTGTTGAAATGTCATCATACTAGGACGGCAACTATGTCTTCGGGCAGTATTATAGCGAGAACTGGGTGCCCGAAAGCGATCCGGTAACAGTACAGGTACTTAAATGTTTTAATTAGTTTTTGTTTTTGTTTATTGTTTACTAATGATGATACGGTTCTTTATTTTGGAGGAGTCTTGCGTTCCCGATTCTAATGAGCAAGAGGAGGTTGTGTCTAGTATACAAGGAGAACAAAACAAACCGTTTCTAGATTTGAACAATCATCCCCCTGTTGATGAAACAGCCCCTGTAGATGACTCATGCCATGCTTGTCAACCAAGTTATCCGACGCAACAAGGGTATCCGGATTATAGATACGGGTGTGAATACGGAGGAGACGGTGGATACGGAGGAGACGGTGGATACGGAGGAGACGGTGGTTACAGAGGAGATGGTGGATACAGAGGAGACAGTGGATACGGAGGAGACGGTGGTTACAGAGGAGACAGTGGATACGGAGGAGACAGTGGATACGGAGGAGACGGTGGTTACAGAGGAGATGGTGGATACAGAGGAGATGGTGGATACAGTGGATACGGAGGAGACGGTGGTTATGGTGGATATGGTAGATATGGTGGTGAGACACCTCCCATCCAGGACAGTCCGTACTTAAAAAAGCAGGTATTAATTACTATTTTTGTATTATTTAATTATTTAATTATTATTATTAGTATTATTATTAGTATTATTATTAATATTTTTATTATTATTATTATTATTATTATTATTATTTATTTATTTATTAAAATTATTTATTATTATTGTCGATGTTACAGGTTTTCAACTCTTTAGATGAACTAAAGAATCGGATACAAGAAATAGCAAACGCGGATGGTTTCGTTATTGTCACCCGTCGATCAAAGAAAACCGGTGGAAGAATCCGGAGGGTATGGCTTGAATGTGATCGTGGTGGTGAGCACAAGACTACAGCAACACTTAGAAAAGCCGGAAGCAAAAAAACCGGTTGCCCGTTTTACCTGCTGGCTGTGCGAAACCACCCGTATGAAACCTGGGAGATTAAAGACGGAAAAATTGAACATAACCACGAACTTTGTGTGGACCTGTCGGCCCACGCGTTTATGCGAAGGTTTACTCCAAGCGAAATGAAACTGATCGAGCAGCTGACAGCTCAAAACATGGAGTCGCGCAAAATATTTCAAACGATAAGGAAGTAGGACCCCGACAGGTTTCATGTTCTGAAAGACGTTCAAAACGTTGTGGCGAAGATTAGAGCCGAACAAAGACAAGGATTGACTCCCATGCAGTCACTAGAAAACAAGCTGATAAACCACGACTTTATTTACGAGACACGGGAGGAACCCGGAACAGAGATCGTAACAGAGATCTTCTTTCTTCACCGGTACTCGAGAGACATGTGGCGTGCATTCCCCCACGTCATGCTGATCGATGCAACGTACAAGACAAACATATACAATATGCCCTTTATCCAGATTGTTGGTATGACGCCTACCAACAAATCGTTTATTATCGCGCATGCCGTTGTTAGTAAAGAACGGGGTGATAACTTTGTGTGGGTGCTTGAGAGGGTCAAGTCAATGTTGGATGAATGTATGGAGCCACGTGTGATTTTAACGGATAGAGACCTAGCCCTTATGGGCGCGTGTGCTAAAGTATTTCCAGACGCCTCCAGGCTTCTTTGCAGGTGGCACATACAACAGAATGTTATGAAGCACTGCAAGGGTGCCTTCACAGACGAAGACTGGAAGAAATTTTTGTCATTCTGGGGGACATTGATTGAGTCTCCATCCATACTTATCTACGAGTACCACTTGCGCAACATGCAAAAACGACTTGTGGAGTGCAAACGTTCTAGTAAGTTTTTATAATAACATACGACTCACCTATGCAAATTTTATTAAATTATTTTTACTTTTAGGAGTATTCAAATACGTGTACGATAATTGGCTAAAAGACTATAAGGAGATGTTCGTCTTTGCGTGGACTGATAAGAGGCGCAACTTTGGTAATCGTACCACAAACAGAGTTGAAAGCCAACACGCCAACTTAAAGAGATACGTTGAAGATAGGAGCTCGCTGGACCGTATAGTTGGTTGTGTCCATGATATAGTTGAGACACAGTTCGGTGAAATAAGGAAGACTTTTCGAGATAGCATCGAAAAAATAATGACCCACCACAAACACCCGTTGTTTCAAAACCTACTTGGAAAAGTATCCCATACAGCCCTTGACTTGTTGAGGGGCGAGGCAATTAGGAAGGTAGATGTCTTGGAGCGCTTTCATTCATCATGTGGTTGCCAAATGTGGCACAGCTGTGGGTTGCCCTGTGCTTGTAGGATAGAAAAGTACATTCTTGAAGGTAATAATTGTTAAACGTTGATGTAGCGAATAGTATGATAATGAAGATCAAACACGTTGATTCTACGAATACCCGTGTAGTTCTTCCCCAACCCCCAAATTGCAACCCAAAGGCCACGGAATTTGAAGTGAAAATTCAGTTTTCTCAAAATTCAAGTCTGATTGTTTCAATTACTAAAGGGACATATAAATAAGAACAGAAATTCGAAATGGGCCTAAAAAAGATAACGGGCCAAACACAAGCCCAAAAACAAAATGCCCAAAATTCTTAAAAAAACATAAAAATGCAAATAACTAATGGAAATAAGTGTTTTTTGGCCCGGACGATGACCCAAACCGCCGAAGGCGTTTGCAGCAAAATGGAGCTTTTTCTCACGTTCGTTTCGCCTGGTCGCACGCCCAAAACGGACCTCCGTAGCCCAAGTTAGAGCCATTTTAGTGAAGCCCCTTTTGTTACGCGATCTTGGGCCTCCAAATACAAGATGGCCCGCTCCTCCACACTTGGGCCCGCATCAAACGTACAACACTTGTGTGATATATTTCCGTTAATCATGTGACTTAAACAATGTTGTTTTTAACCGTGCAGAGCGTCCGATTCAACTCGAAGACGTGGACGTCTTCTGGCGGAAACTTAACTTCCAAAGTTGTAAATTGATAGACGATGACGTGGACGTGGTCGAAGAGCTAAATATTGTTAGACAACAATTAGAGTCGCACCCCCCAGCTCAGCAAAAAAGCCTGATTTCAAAGATTAAAGCGGTGTTGACTCCAAAGAAATCTACCAAGAAACCACCGGTTGTCCAACAAAATACTCGTGGCCGACCAACAACAAAGCAGGTACAACAAAGGTTGGACGAGGCCTCTCGTATAGATGAAGAATTGAGGAGAAGCTCATTCGGTGATGCAAACACGTGCTTTGAAGGTTCCCGACAAAGTAAGTACGACAAACCTCGTCACAGCTCGTACGTTCCGTCACAGGCCTCTCAACAGTCGGTTATAAGGTCCCAAAAACCCAAAGCGAGCCTAAGCCGTTCAAAGAGTTCTAAGAAGAAAGAGACACGAGATGCTCACGGTTTTCCGTTAATCATTGGGGACGAGTACGTGGGAATCATCGAACAGTTTCAGGATGACATTTCGCTAGTGTTCCATCCGTACGTCTCGTGCATACGAGATGTGATGCCGGACGGTCATTGTGGGTTTCGGTATGTGGCTGTGGGCTTAGGTATGGAACAGAGTTCATGGGGGCTCATTCGAAGGCACCTTGTTCAAGAAATGGATCAGAACAAATCGATCTGGTTCCCAATATTTGAAGCATGGGATAAAGGTTATTTTTACACGCATCGTCAGGGCCTAATTGGGGATTCAGTGTCCGGTTGTGGGGGGGATCACTGGATGGACTTCCCCTATGCAGGACTTCTTATTGCACAAACGTACGGTATCGGGGTGCACCTGTTAACGACAACCATGGGTGCGAGTTCCACTTTCTTCCCGATACTAAGTCCTCCGGCTAATCAACAACCATTGTTCATAACGCTTACACATGTAAACGAGAACCACTTCATACATGTTAAGCTGGAAGGGGATTATCCAATGCCACCAGCACACGGGCTATGGTTGACCCACCGAACACCCCATACGAAACAATGGGAAGATATGTACTTGCCACGTCTAGAATGGTATACATCGATAATGAATCCTCCGCCAAGATCAAACCCCAGTCTTAATTACATCGATAGTGATACGGAAGAATGATTTTTGTAATTTGAATGTATTTTTTTTTATTAATTCCTATAATTTTCTACAATTTCTATAATTTTTTTTATAATTTGTATCATTTTTCAATAATTAAAACAGTTTAATATCATTTTTAAAAAAAAAATTAAAAATATACGACGCGTATAGAGCTATACGCGTCGTATAACTATGCCCAATAATAATATTTAAAAAAGTAAAATGTTAAAAAACATTATAATATTTAAAAAAGACAAAAGTTTTTAAAATAGAGTGAGCCGATTTTTAAAATAGTTGATTTTTAAAAAACAAAAGTTTTTTAAAAACCAAAAAAAATTTTAACCAAAAATCACATCTTCAAAAACTATCCAAAAAACCATACCAAAACCCACCAAAACCCACCAAAACAACCCTCATTTCAGCCAAAAAAAAACCCAACCCTAGACGCCTCGTATAGGTCTGTACGAGGCGTCTAGGGTTACTTAAACTTTGTGCCTGACACCCTCGCAGACCCCCTTGAATTCAGTGCTTAGACGCCTCGTATAGGTCTATACGAGGCGTCTAGGGCACAAAAGGTGTGAAAATAGGCGCGATGGGTGTCCAAATATCTCCAGCCATAATCAACCTATTCAATATCAACCGAGAATTTTTATGCGACCAATTTGCAACTGCGAGTTTTGTGACCACTTTGTGACCCTACTTCTTTTGCTACTGCGAGCGGATCCTTTTGTTCTTGTTGTTTCTACTTCCAATTTGCTTTTAATGTCGATAACCTTTTAATTAAAATGACCCATGTACATACAAATGTGTACATTGGTGATGGTAATGAAGGACATTGGTGGTTGTAATGAAGTTTAGAACTAGACTTCTCTAAAGGTCGCTAGTTTGAAATCAAGCCGAAACGGGTTTATTGTAGTGGGCCTTCGGACAGCCGGATTTTCCGCAGAACTGGTGACTTGGTAGCTCGGATATGCATCCAACTCTTACCGTTATGAAGGAGGGGATGCTTGCTCGATTAAAGGCATTCTAAGATGCTTGGTGGTTTAGTTCGCCATTAAAAAAACATACAGATGTGTGAAAGTTGACATAAATTATAGGTTTTAGGTAGACTTTGTCACAAAAAAATAAGGCTAAATCTTGATAAGTATCACAAAGTCAAAACATAAGCCAAGGCTGGTGCTTGTTGACATGAATAATAAAGAAGTGCACGTGTGCACGTGACTACTATACACCTGATTTAATCCCAATTGATGGTTTTATATTTGAGTAAAGAAGTAGGTGACTACCACTTGATTAAATCTTATGGATGGTTTATTTAAATGCTAGTCAACCTTACCGATGACTACAAGGTTTAAGGCTCTTGAAAGCAGTATATAAACTCCTAACCCCATCTCATTTTCTTCATTCAAACCCATTTCATATCTTCTATATTAATCTTCCTACATAACTCACAACCTTCCAAAAACTTATTACACTCTTAGTTATGGTCAAACTTGAGTTTTACTTGCTAGTTCTTCTAATCTCCTACCACTACACCACCAGCAATGCAGCCACCAATGCCACCGCCATGAACTACGTCAACGCCTCATGTAGAAACACCCGCTATCCAGCTCTCTGTGTTCGTTGTCTCCAACGTTACGCAAGTTCTATTCAAGGAAACGATCAAAAGCTTGCAAAAGCAGCCATTTCAGTCAGTCTTAACAATGCCAAGTCAACAGCTGCATATATTTCCAAGCTGTCCGTGTCATCAGGACTAAAACCAAGTGTGTATCAAGCCGTGAAAGACTGTCTCAACAACATGAACAACTGTGTGCCGAGCCTGAACCAGTCGGTTCAGGAGCTAGGGAAAATGGCTCAGTTTAGGGGTCAGAATTTTGAATGGCACATGAGTAACGTCGAAACGTGGGTCAGTTCTGCACTAACAAATCAAAACACTTGTGCTAGGGGATTCTCTGATGGCTCCATGGATGGACCTGTGAAGGATGCTGTGATTAGGAGGATGAATTATTTATCACAACTAACTAGCAATGCACTTGCTTTAATCAATAGGTTTGCTTTGAAACATAGAGCTGGTACTCATATGCCTTGAGGACTAATGGTTTCTAACACGAAAAATGTTCTAGAAATCTGAGTTTTGTGTTAGATACTAGATAGATCAGGTTATTATAAAGTTCGTCTAGATCAATAGTTTCTATTCGTGCAACAAAACTATAGATTGTTACAGATTTGTTTGTTTTAATATGGGAATAATGTCCTCATGTCTAGAAATTTCTTTTCATTTTTCTTCTCATGCAAAACGTTTACGATTCCTAAGTTTTGTTAGCCTTGCTCCTCTTAAAATTATCAGTTTATAATCACCATGTTCTAAATAATTGTCCACTTCTAACAAATATAAAATTAATTAATTTCTAACAGTATGTTCGAATGTTGGTCATGGCTAACGGTAGGGACGAATGTTAGGGATGACTAACGGTATGAACATGATGCAGTATAGTGCCTTCATGGCTTGTTGATGGTTCCACAATTATGTGATAGGTTAAAGGACGTTAGCAATGGTTAACGATGTAGAAGGGTGTTATGTTATGTTACGTCATGTTATACTTATGCTATGATGGATGTTAGTTTACATATGTTTACGTAACTAGAACTCAGTTAGCATAGTTGACTTTTTGAAGTGTATTGAAGACTTGGATCTGAAGACTACCCAACTCATAGACTGGCATCCCGTTTTGTTTATGCTTTGCTTATGAACACTTATGTTATTTTGAAAGATCGAGTATGTAATCGACTAGATAGCTATATTCGAACGTTTTCCATTGCGTATGATGAAAGAATTTTCCAATCTAAAAACAATGACTAGATGTCTCGGACATGCTTCAAAATAAAACGATAGCGGCTCTAGAAATTGAATCGAAAACAATGCTGAGTTAAATTTCGAAATTGAAATTTGATTGAGCAACTCATTTTTCATTCTCCAAATACTCCAAATGGTAATAAGCGTGGCATGAAAAGCTTTTTTCGTTCTCTTTGAGCCTTGATAAAATTTGTGCATATCCAAGAGATCTCTAAATCCTAACGCATAGAAAAAAGAATATTACACCACTCTGCAATTATTTGCCATACAGTTAGTGCATAATGACAGGAAACAAAAATGTGTTAACCAGTTTCTTTATAATTACCACAGAACACACATCTAACTTCCAAAGCTATGGATGTTTCTAGAAGCCAATGCTTAGTAAGGAGCCTTTCTTTCTCGGCTCTCCAAGCAAGAATTCCAACTTTTTTAGGGACCCGATTATTCTATACGAAAGCTTACTGAGCGAAAATTCTATTAAAAACTCCGATACATTGTTTAATCATTAATGCTACTAACCAAAAATACACCGGAGGCATGTGGCTCCCATAACCACCATTATCATTCACCGACACACAAGAGGAGAGCAGCAGAGACGAAAATTGTTGCGGCTCTGAAATCTCAGCAGCATGCTTCACAGGCCTAGCCCATTCCCAAACCAAAATCGTCCCACATGAGCCAACAGTTACCCGGTCAACAAGGCATAGTTTATTTTTCACAAGGACAAAAAGTGCGGTTAAAATAGAACATAGTATCCAAACTAAGGAGAGATGTTAGATAGTTCAAGATCAGCAGAGATGTGGATTTGCTACTAAGGGCCGGGTTAGATAGTTTTACGGGGATAGAGGACTAAGTTTTTGAATTATGGTGAATAGCCCATATCACTTTCTACCATATGCTTTTTTTCTCTACTTTAAAATGACACCACCACTTAGAAATCATTGGCAAGTTTGCACCCCACAAAGACCCAAAACCAAACCCTCCATATTCAACCAATGTCTAAGGTGCTCTAGTGCGTCTAGGGCCGGCCCAAGGGCCATTATACTAAAGCAATGACTTTGGGCCTCCATTTGGATAGGGCCTCTAATTCAAGATACAAATGTTTTATATATATAAATAGTGCCCTGCAGTCTTGCACATCAACATTCAAGAGTGTCTGCTGATCTGGTGGTAAATGCACTTGTGAGTTAAAACAGATGATCTAAGGCTTTCTTGTTTTTATTCCTTTTGTAAGCCCACAAAATTCCTTGATACTCCGATGTTTCTTTAGTTTGTTTTTTCATGAAATTCCCCATCTTTGATTTCATCAAACAAAAAGTTAATATTTTTTGTTTATCGTATACTTTGTTAAATGCGAGTGTTTTATATCTAAATGGGTTACAAAATCTTAAAATTATTGATTTATAGCATGATCTTTAGAGAGCTTGTATGGGCCCTGAATTTTTATTTCGCTTTGAGCTTCCAAAACGGTTAAGCCGGCCCTGCAATCAATTTGTCACTGCTCGTAGGTTTGGTTTAAGTTTTGACACCGTCTACATTGATTATTGTTTGGTTTTCAGTTGGTTGTTGCTTTCAATTTTCGGTTGGTAGACTTCAAAATATTCAAATCATAACAAACGTTTGATTTACACACTTTACCAAAAGCTGACCATATAAAATTAGACCGCACCATAGGATCGTGACATGTTTTAAAACTACACATATATACATCCTATATATATGATTAGAAACATCGAAGAATCAACGAAACAATTGAGAAACATAAGAACTAATCAAGACCTTTAATTTCGTTGATTTTATTTTATTCAAAAGAGAATTATAGGAAGATGAAATAGCCGTGAAATTTGGTCCTTATAGAATAAACACAATATTAAAAAAAAAAAAAAAAAATTACTATTTAAATAATTTATTTTTCTCTCAAAAGCACTCTTAATAAATTTTTGTACGTATACATGTGTAAATACAACAAAATTTACACATGAGTAAATGATATATTTACACATGTATAAATTTTCTTTATTTACGGATACATGTAAATTTAATTTTAATAGTGTACTCGAATAATAATGATAAGTGTAATTCTTTTTAATTGTTTTATCAAGTTTTTATGGTATTTTCATTCGTTTTCAAATTTTCACAATATTTACCGTTCTTAAAATAATCATCACATATATATATATATATATAGGCTACGGTTCTAGAGTGAATATTAGGTTGAGAGTGAACTGCGTGAACTAATCTGAATCATTAATTGTTTAGATCTTTTAAATTTTAATAATGACAGTTTTGTAATTATTTATATGTAAAAAATAAATGAAAATGGTATAAAGGTAAATTGTTAATTACTTCTCTATCCAATTAAACTATCTTTTTAAAAATTTAAATTAGGCCGCTAATTATTCTATTATTTTAATAATAACTAATCGGTTCGAAATAATTAGTGGCCGAATCCTGGGCAGTAACACGCCTCGAGGTACTACTCCGCATGTGGAATTTGAGGGTGTTACATTTTTCTCTCACCAATTAACTAATTTTTTAATTCTAAAAAATATAACAATTATATAATATATTGTACCATCTACAACATGATTAAAAACACTGTAGAATGATAAGTGGATTTGCTATGCTTTGGAATGGTTTCTACAAAAGATGGCTTGGTTTTAAGGAAAGATGAAGTTGATGTTGAATCCGGAATTGATGAAATGGCAAGATTTATAAAATCGGATACTAACTTTTAGCTTTGTTTTCTAGTTTGTTTTTTTAGAAGATGTATGTTTTTTTCTCTCATGTTGTTTGTTACTTTGGTGAGTCACCATTGTTTAACAAAGCATTTAGTTTGTAATCTTGTTTTGAAATATTAATAAAAGTTTACCCGGGGATTCCCGTTTCCAAAAAAAAAAAAAAAAAACTGTAGAAGTGAATCTACATATACGTATTATACGTATTCACAATTTAAAAACGTATGTACATATATGTACATTAACAAATATTGTTCCATCTGATCATCTTCTTTAAGTGTACATATCCGATTTGTAATGTGCACATGTGTACATTCATAATATACTTCTAAAAAAGAAGTTAATGATATGGTTGTTCAACATGGTACATATGCGTATAGCAAGCATCTGAGATGATTGTTCGGCATTGTACATATGTGTGCATAACAGTCTCAACACGTATAAACATATACTAGGTTATCACCCGGGATTGCTTCCCGGGCTCGAGGAAGTTACTGATATAATTATTATTTAAATTTAATACATACTTAAAATCATAAAAAACGGACATACAAATTCATTTGTCCCAAGAGACAGCCACCTTTCGCTCTCCCGTTAGCCAGCTAAAGTTGTGTACAGTGATATCATCCGCCAGGTGTTCAACCGACACACATTTTATAGAGAACTTCCTTGAGTTCCGATGTTTCCATAAGACCCAAATCATTTCATAGACAATAAGGACCAGCATTTTCTTCTCTAGGGCGGAACCTGTAGACTTCAGAGCCAGACCAAAAGCTCTAAAAGTGAGGAGCAACAACTAATATCTATGCCCGGCCCAATTGGACACCTTCAACCACACGACTTTGGCCACCAAACAACAAATAAATAAATGGTCCAAGTCCTTTGCCTCGAGGGAGCATTGGGAGCAGAACATATCACATATATTAATGAAACACAAAGTCTTAATCAGAGACACTCCTATATGCCTAAAACATATAAAAACCATATCACTGCATCATGATTTAAGTTCTCAAAGATAAATAAGCAATGTGCATATCTACTAATTAGTGAAATAATCGATTGACATCAACTAAATTCATATCAGAGGACATAATGCTAAGGCTATAGGGTGTGGTTGGAGTCCCATGGGGCTTTATCAAGTTCACGTCAGCGCCACCTAGGATCCACCTCACCTATGGAGCCCCCTTTAATTTACATGGTGTAGATGGAGCCCTTATTAATAAAAATTAAAAAAAAATAAAAAGATTTCATTGGGTGAATTTACATGGGCCCCACCTGATAAAGCCCTTGGAGCTCGTTACCATGGTGGCGAGCCTTCAATGGCGCCCCGCCATAGCGCCTGGGGTGTGGTTCGATAGCGCCTTGGGGCGCTATAGGTGTCCAGCTGGCGAGGGTGGCGCCCCCACACCCTCCAGCCTAACAGGTTTTTTGAAAGTTTGATGTTTTTGTTGCTGCTAAACCCAATTGTTGTTGCTTAAATCAACAAATAATATGGTACAATCAACTTGAACTTCAAAATTTGTATAAATGAAGCCCAATTAGTTCATGCACATGAGCTTCCTGATCTTTCACCAACTTAGAAGAATTAATATATTACAACAAATAAGTGTGTCACATACCAAAACTTGATCACACTTAGAAGTGAGTATGAATACTATTTTATCTCTTTATTCTTTTGTAAGCATATCAGTATATCTTAACACTTGGCATAATATATATCCATTAAACTGCACAATACAGAACCAAATGCCATCATTAACAAACTCTCATGATTTGTCGATTAGCTAAAGTATAGCATCCACATACCTGAATAAACAATGAAGTAAGCCGTATTCCGAGTATCCAATGTACGCGATGACAACCTGGCTTAAGAACATCATCAAACTTCCCAAAAGTCTCCTTATTGCAAAAGTGGATTGATATATTTGAACAAACAGAGTATCAGTCCTAAGTTAAAATTATGGAAGACTAATATTACAAAAAAAAAAAAAAAGCCAAACTAATTATTTGATTGAGAGTGAAATTGATCAAACATACATTTTTGAAACCCTACTTTAAAACTTAAATTGACTAAAACCTTGTCGATCGGAACCCTACATGACGCTAAACCGCCGCCAACAAACAACTCCACCTCTATCGCCGCCGTATGTTGTATCCCCCCAAAACCATATGTTTTAGGATTCAAATGGAACCGGCGATTAATGGAAAAACAAAGCCGGATCTTCAATCTTCGATCCTATAACACATTCAAACAATTTAATCAAACAATAAATAGTCAAAACTGAAATCTTGTGACATCTATCTAACACACAAATCTAAATGATAAATCCAAACACATGGAGAAAATAGCAAGAAACATGGATTTCAATCAAAAAATGATGATAAAAATCAAATTACCTCAAAGGCCTAAATCTAATAGTAACTGCTTCTTCCTTTGGATTTCAGCGATGGGCGAGATCAACTGCAAGCTTCAATTAGGTTTTATAAGAGAAACCGATATGATATTCGTGAATCGATTGAACTCCATAGCCTTCATGGTTTAGGAAGAAGAAAGCACATAGCGTGCAAGAGAAGCTGTGAAGGTTTTAGGTTATTTGACTATTTAAACAGTCGGGTCATAACCTCAAAATGGACACCGCGTAGACCCATATACATGTAAAAGTGACCTGAACGTTTTCCCGCCCAAACCAAGCTAAGGAAGCATCACAGGATGCCACGTGTCCCATTTTTTTTTTGTTTATTATAGATAATAGATGTACATTAACAAGTCATATTCTTAACACGTATGTACAAATATGTAAATTATCGCACCTATGTTCTTTACAAGTGTACATTATCACACAAGATTCATGATAGGTACATAATGAATAATCATGGATATGCAATTGTAAAAAAAATTGAATATTTAATCCAAAAATTAAAAAAAAAATATGTAATCAAATATTCTGTAAATAATTCATTCTTGCATGAATATACACAATCATTACAAGCATGAAATCTTTTAACCCTCTTTGATATCCCACCATTTCATCTTCTTTGAGACCTCATCAAACATGGAGCTTTACATGTTTTAAAGCTACTATACAAAATTCCAAGCGACAATAAGTAGCAAACACACATGAGTTATCCCATAACTACTATTCCAATCGGAATGGTCACTTTGAGTAAATCAGTTCTGAATTCATTGCCTACCTATTTCTTTTCGTTGTATAAGGCCCCGGTTCAAGTTTTGGACGCACACTATACATTATTTCTAGTGGATTAATATACAATTATCCTTGGTGTCTTTTCATTACTTTACACAGTATTAGAAGTTTATTTTTCCCTTATGTTATCTAAGGCTCTTGAGTTGTCATCGTTGTCCCCTCCTTTAGCTTGTTGTCCTACATTGGACGTCATTTCTTTTCTATTTTTATTGTTGACATTGCCACCGTTACCATCATTTGCCTACATCTACCATGCCTAATTCTTGTCAAAAACCATCACTGCCTACCGTGATTTTTTTTTAATTTTCATAAAGTTTCCCTATCTTTTTTTCTAGTTATGTGATAGTTCAACAACTTTTACATTCATAAGACTAGACATCCCTCTTCGTTGTAGTATTGTTTAGCAAGATTACTAACACATGTGACACAGGGACATTATTATTATTACAACTGGTACTGCTATTATTATTACGATTATTATTATTTTTTATTATGAATTGAAAGTTAGTATGAATAGTAAATGTGTTATTATATTGTTTTTTTCTAATTTTAATTATACTTTAAAAAATATACACTTTTAATCAATTTCGTTATTATTTAATTTGATAACTTTTCGATAACTCATGTTTATTGTTTGTTTAAAGCTAAATACGCGACTGCGTTTAGTATTTTTATTTATTGACGTCCTTGAATAAACTTTGTTGAAAAAAGAGTTGTAATCAAAATAGTAGAGTGACGAACCGATACTAGCATTGGTACCGATATTGCTTTGTTATTATCAGAACCAGTACCGGTATTGTTATTATCAGAACCGATACCGCTATTCATTTTTATGATTTTTTATCAACATCAGTACCAGTAATGTTATTAACGGAACTAGTACCATACCGATATTGTCACGAACCGATACCGTCTGAATTCCCGCCGCATCACGCGTTGAAATCTTGCTGTTTATTATATATAGTTAACAAAGGACGATGAATAGTAACTTTATTTTTAAAATAATATATAGCTTTTTATTATTTTTTATTTAATATATTAAAATAGTTTATTAGTTATTATATTTACTTTTAATAACATATTTTAATTTTTTTTTTCCTTTTTCAAAACGATATATTTCCTTTACCATTTTTTAATAATTTTTTTTCTTTTTTTAGAACATATTAACGAAGAACGATAAATGGTAACTTTATTTTTAAAATAATATATAGCTTTTTGTTATTTTTTATTTGATATTATTAAAATAAACTGCTACATAGAAAAATAGAAATTTAATGAAATGTTTATAAAGTATTACAAGCTAGAGTTAACACTTGCTAGGATTTCGTAGACTTTGGCCTTTCTCCATGTGATTTCATGCTCTCTTTTGAATTTCAGGTCAGTTAGCATGTTGCAGATTTTCTGATCCTGTTTTAGAAGTTGTGTTAGAAAATCTTATGCATTCTTCTAGAACTCTGATGGAGGAGAGTGGAGGACTTCATCGAGCAATGCTATGCTGTTCCAGGTTTTGTTGTAATTAGTGTCATTGATTATGTCGACTTTCCTGTTTAGTTCTTCGTCTGTTCTTTGTTCTTTGAGTGACCACATCGAGAATTGTGTTTTAACATCGTTAGTGTCTGACCAGTTGTAGAAGGTGAAGTTTGCCATATAGATTTTTTGTTGGTTTTTCTGATTTGGAACAATTTTTTATAGAAAGTGATTTGTAGGACAATTTGTTGATGTTTTGAATCAAAGTTAATCATCGGTCTTTTATAGAGTTTAAAAACGCGTCTACATGATAAATGAAGAGGTTAATTGTAATTGTGATAATCTGCTTTGTTCTTTGAACTTCGAAAATATTGTCCCTTGGGTTTCTTGGTATTTAATTTTATGGTTTTCCCATAAAAATGGGGGTTTGAAAAGGTTTTTGCATTAAAAGACTGCTGTTTTGATTTATACATTAATATGTTTATATTAAATCTACACGTTTTTACTGTTAGATATTTCAGTATATAAACTCATAGTCACTTCACCTGTTTTTCATCACGTTTTCCTACGAAGATATCATACTTTCAGGAAAGTCGAGTAATATAGTTTATTCAAATGGCGTCATTCACTTCTGTAAAATCAGATGATTTATAGTAGCGTTTTGTCAGGAAAATCGAGGAACAGGTGTATGAAGATAGGGCTACTCCTCAAGAGCTGAAGAGATGTTTTGATGGATTGCAAGTTGGTCTGTTCACGAGAGAGCAGGTTTCCAGAAATCTTATGCGGATGCCTTCAACTTCCGTTCGTGAGTTTTGTGTTGTCAGTAATATAGAGTGCGGTGATAGAGACGTGGAGTTTATGGCGATGCTGAAGGACATACATCGAGAGGTTCAGCAATCGATGGAGTTGAAGCTAAAGTTTCTTAATTCTTGCTGTTATTGTTAGATTTGAACTTTAATGTTGTTCAGTATGTTATGTAATTATTGGACTTTTAATGTCATGAATAAATGGGTAAATTTTAATCTTATGAATCTATGTTGCGTTTTAGTTTTACTTATTTAGTGTTTGAGTTTGATTTAGATTATGTTGATGTTGAATTGTGTCTGAACATCTGTTTGGTAAGTCAACAGAAGTTTAATAGTATCAAGGGTTGGTTTGATGGGGAACAGATAATGTTGATGTTGAATTGTGTCTGAACATCTGTTTGGTAAGTCAACAGAGAATTAATAGTATCAAGGGTTGGTTTGATGGTGAACAGATTATGTTGATGTTGAATTGTGTCTGAACATCTGTTTGGTAAGTCAACAGAGGTTTAATAGTATCAAGGGTTGGTTTGATGGTGAACAAATGAGTGCAAAGATAAAACAAATGTTCAGAATTTGATCATTGATAGTGTTAGTGCAATACGTCTATTGACTTCGTCTTGTATCATGTAATAGGATAGAATAGGATATTCAGTGCACGAGGTTCGAGAAACTGAGTTTAGTGATGAGTTCGCTTGAAAGTGTCAAGAAACAAGTTCAAGCGAAACCAACTTAGTTGAGTTCGCTTGCACGTGTCCTGATCACCCTCAAGCGAACTACCTCCACTATATATAGGGCACTTGTTCAATTCATTTGACACGGCTTCTAAATTTGTAACGAAGTGCTGCCAAAGTTTGTCCAGGTTGTAATCAGTGTTATTATCAATATAAATAACAAATTAAATAGTATCAAGCTGTTTTCACATCCGTTTCACTGATTCCGCCTTTGATTCGGAGATAAATCTCTTCTGAACGACTCATTTGGGTCCAACAACGATCCTACAAGTGGTATCAGAGCTCAGGAAGAAGAGTTTAGCTTGATATCATCAATTTTCTGACTTCTACACCTTCTTTTTCAATCTGAACAAGTTTTAAAGGTCAAAATTGGATCAGATTTTCACAGATTGTGTAAAACTACATATTGACAAACCCTAGAAAGTTTCACTACAAAATTCGGACTAAAAATGACAAAAACAGGTCTAACACCAGAGTTCGCTTGAACGGATATCGACAGTTCGCTTGAAATTAGTGTTTGAGTTCGCTTCAACTCGCCATTTCGCTTGAAATTATCAACTGTTCTCGCTTGAATTCAGTGGTTCGCTTGAAAAATCTTGCTGAGTTCGCTTCAAATTGATGTTCGCTTGAAATTAGACCTGTCTCGCTTGAAATCAGTGTTTTCGCTTGAAAGTTCATTAGTGTTCGCTTGAAGTGTTATCTCGCTTGAAGTGTCAATTTTGCTATTTCGCTTGAAAACTGATATTCAGTTTTAACTTGGGATTTCGCTTCAACTTGTTGTTTCGCTTGAAGTCTCAGTTCGCTTGAAAGTGGAAATTACGAGTCAAGATCATTTCATACCAACTGAGTGTCAGTTTGTTTTCAGAATATTTGATATTGTGTGTACTGATTGTGTTTGTTTGATTATCTGTCCAGGATTACATCATGGCTGAAGAATTCTACAACACGTTTTTCAACGCATTCACATCCGAGTCTTCCGAGATTACAAATGTTACACCAAAAACCATCACGAAAGCAATCAATGAGAACATCAAGCATGATAATTTCTACGGAACACACTCAAAGCCACCAACTCTGGAAAGCATTGAGGATTATACATGGTGGAAAGAACGGTTTCTTAACTGGGCGAAAGCATATGCGCATGAAAGCTGGTTCTGTTTAGAGTTTGGATACGAACGACCGAAGGATGATAAAGGCGAATTAATTTCATTTAAGAAATTACCGAGAGAAGACAAAGCAGATTATGCAGCTGAATAGAGAATGATTGCTTTAATCCAGACGGCAATTAGAAATGATATTTTTGCACTACTAAATCATGATGGGTCGTCAAAATCTGTTTGGGAAGCTTTACGTGTTAAAGCTGAGGGGGGTAAACAGATTAGAAAAAACAAAATTGCATTGCTTAAAAAGGAATTCGATTTATTTGATAGTTTAAAAGGAGAGTCGGTGAGGCAAATGATAGAGAGATTCTGTCACCTCAAAATTGAACTTGAACGTTTTAAAATTGAGAAAACAAGAGAGGAAATTATTGATAAAGTCATTGAAGCGTTACCACGAGCTGGTCAGTGGCAAACGATTTCTCTTGATGCTTTGTTTGAAAAGATTGAGGGTCATGATCTGGAGCTACAAAAGCAAAGCAAGATGACTGGTTCTTCACATCAACAGAATGTTGGTCTATACTACAAAGGCAGTGTACCTTTGGAGAAAGGTGTTGGTTCACCAAAGACAGCATTCAGTGGAGAGAAAATGAAAGAACCTCAAACAACTTCATCAAGTTATCATTCTGGATATCATTCATCTTCAAAATCAACTTCTGATGAAACTGAGGAGATTCTGTGCAACATCGCTCTTAAACTGAAGAATTCTCCGTCGATGAGCATCAATGCAGCTAAGCAGCAAATGAGTTTCCTTGCATCTGTTCTGGAATCGTATGAAGGTCTTGTAGCTGGTAAAATTGGAAACTCCGAATTAACCAAAGAAGACTACGACCAGATTGATCCGGAAGAGATGGAGCTAATTGACATTCGCTGGTGTTTGGCTAGTTGCATCCGCAGAGCTCAGAGATATATGGAGATTACAGGGAAGCAATCATTGGGTGGTCCGTCAACGAAGCTTGGATTCGACAAATCCAAAGTGACCTGTTTCAGATGCAAGCAAAAGGGTCATTTCAAAAGAGAATGCAGAAATTCTGAAGTTGCTGAAGGAAATGAACGTCCTTTCAACGATGACTATTATCGAAAGGCGATCTACCACCGAAGCAAAGAAGAGCCGAAATTGATTGAAGATAAAACCAAATCAAGAGCTTGTTTTGTAATTCAAGATGATGAAGGTTTTGACTGTAACCTTATTCAATTCTCTATAATCAATACACATTCTCATCGAACCATCCTTTTTCTTAACAAACAACACTGGTGCTCCCCATGGGGATGAACTAGGTTGTATGAAACCTTTACTTAATAATTCATCTAATTGCTTTTTCAGTTCTAACATTTCTGTGGGAGCTAACCGATAAGGTGCCTTGGCTATCGGTATAGTTCCTGGAATTAGATGAATCCTAAATTCTACCTCCCTATCTGGTGGTAATCCTGGTAATTCTTCTGGAAATACATCTGGATATCCTGAGACTACTGGTATTTCCTTAAGATCTTTACCCTTAGTGCTAATGATTACCGAAATCATATACACTATTCATTGCTTTCGTTCATAACTAGCAACTTTCATTACTGATATGAATTTCATAGGCTTACGTGTATAATTATAATTACTTCTCCGGTGGGTGCTTGAATTTCTATGGAATTCTGATCACAAAGAATTCGAGCATGGTTGGCTACTAACCAATCCATTCCTAACACAACATCAAATTCGGCTAATTTCATAGGTAATAGGTTTGCAAAGAATTTATGACTTGAGAGTTCTATATTTTCTTTTTGCAAAACTTTATCTATGCTAACATATTTCCCGTCTGCCGTTTCGACTGTAAAGATTTGCTTAAGTTTGGTTAAAGGTAAGTTAAGAGCTTGGCAGAATGAAGTATTGATAAAACTTTGGTTTGCACTAGAGTCAAATAATACTTTGGCATATACGTTGTGGACTAAGAACGTACCAGCTATCACATCTGGGATTAGCTCGGCCTCCTGAGTTGTTAACTGAAAGGCTCGAACATTCTTCTTTGTAGCTCCGTCAGCTGGTTTAGCTTTGTTATCTGCGGGTTTGATCAATTTAGGACATTCTGTTTTGAAATGCCCTGCTTCTCTACAATTATAGTAGATCCTGGTTTTTCTTCTGCAGTCTTTTTCACTATGTCCTATGGCTTTGCAAAAGTTGCAGGTCACATTACATCCTCCATAATGTTTCTTTCTGCAATTCTTGCAGAAAGGCGGAATCGAGGATTGCTCTGTTCCTCTTTTCCTGAAACTGCTGGTATTACCCGTACGAAATCCTTGGGTAATTTTCTAAGCCAGTTCCTTCTTCCTGTTTTCATCTTGCGTGCGTACCAGTTCGTCGGTTAGGGTATTAGCTAATTCCACCGCATCGTCAATAGTGCGAGGTCTCGCAGCTTTAACGATGTTACGGATTTCACTAATCAGTCCCCAAATATAGCGAGAAATGAGTACCGGTTCTGGCAAAGCCAGTGTTGGTACCACTCTAGCATATTCAAAGAATGTCGAAGTATAACCGCGACGATCTACACCCATCATTCTATGGTTTAAGAATTTATTTGCCATTTGATTTTTTTCATATTCAGGACAAAATTTTCTTTCTACGAGACTCTTAAATTCTTCCCAGTTCATTGCATACGCTATCATCCTTCCTTTTGATTGTAACATCGTGTTCCACCATTCTAGCACTCCTTCCTTGAAAAGGTTTGACGCGTACATAACCTGATCATCCTTGGCACATTTACTGATTGCAATTACTGCCTCGGTCTTTTCTAACCAACGCAGTGATGCGGTCGCTCCTTCATTGCCTGCAAACTCAGATGGTTTACAAGCAAGAAATTCTTTGAAAGTGCAACCAGGTGTTGCAGCTTTCATTTTCTTAGGGAGCGGAGCTTGCCGTAGTTCCTCATTATGATTAACATGATCATTGCCTCCGTTTACGCTATTACTGAAGTTTTCTTCAGAAATACATTTACTAGGAACGATTTGTTGCGGTTCGATTGGATTTTTAACAGCAGCAACTATGGCTTGAATAGCATTGGCTATCCCTTGAGCAACTATTGCTGGAATAGCGTTGGCTATCCCTTGAGCAACGATATTTTCTATATCCTGCCTAGTCATATATTGATCCCCCGGTTGTTGCTCAGATTGATTAAGCTCATTAACTGGTTCATTATTAGCGTTTTCCATCTGATAATTAATATATATATTTTATTAATTTTGATTAAATAATAATTATACACAAAACAATTATATAATTTCACATATAATTAAAACTATCGATTTCTTGATTTCCATTTTTATATTTAATAGTATGCATCAATACATATCATTACTGATTTAAAATTTTATAGCAAAAATTTCATAGAAAACCTTTAAATATTATTTCATATTGGGTAACTACGAAACAACCGAATATGAAAACATACTAGGTTTTATTTGTAAATTTATTTATTTACTGAATCAGGTTTCTGGCTTATATTTAATAAGGGTGCTAAAACTTGAAGCAAGATATTTAAAGATTTGTATTTACTGCTACAGTGGCTAGCATATAAAGATCTGTCCATACTGTACACGATTAGTCAGATAATAAAACACATAATAACAAAATAGCAATTAGTAAAATTAAGTATTTTCTAAATACTTAATTGGCTTAAATCAGTGGCTCTGATACCACCTTTTTCTGTCACGGCCCCCGACCCGGTTTGACCCGTTTCAGGAGCCGCGGGACAGAAATCCCGTGGTATGTAATTAACAACGGAAGTTTTCATCAGGATCTTTTAAAAACTGAAATATTTCCCGATTATTTTATTTCACAATTCGGGATAAAACCCGGTAATTTACAATCTTGAGATTTCACGAAGAAATCTTTTATTTTACAAAACATGTTTCTTTATTTTTATACTGAGCCACTTCCTTAAGCTTGTAGTGCTTCACGGCACTTTTCCTGGATCACAACAGATCACCTGAAACATGTTTGAAAAAGGTTTTGTCAGCGGGAAATACTGAGTGAATCATTCTTTTTAATAAAACGACCTGTTTGTTATAATTTACAGTATTAAGGGAGATTACAATGTTTCAGATATCAACCAACTACCCACAGTATTTGTCACTCGACCGGATCTGTGACTATGGTCATATCACCATTGGCCACCCGTTTGTCCAATGGCAAAGATTATCAAGTAATGTATACAAAACCCCACGTACTGGCTGTAATTTGGTGATTACATAAACTTTTTTCACTGTAATTATAACTTTTGAAAATAAACATGATTTTGAAAGTAATTTGATAAAAAGAGAATGTCTCACATTGCAGATTTAATTTGAGCAGAGCCTAGCCTACTGATTAGCCTTTTTAACCTAAATTTAATAACAGGCACACAATTCGGTTAGTAACTTAATACAGCATTTACGATTACTCACGAGATCAAACCCTCACATCGAATGACAAAGTGCGATACTTAAACATCCATCGAATTAACGACGAATGACAAAGCATAAACCCTAATGTGGGCAGCACTTAAACATCCATTGGATAGTTTAATCAATCGGACATTGAATCGTATTAGCGATCGAGTTATTACCCTGATTGCGGCGGCGATTAGTGATCCGTGTGTGTTTTAGAAGTGTTTCTACGATATCTCAGTCTACGTAACGAGAATTTACGTCGTTCAAGTGCCAAACTTCGATTGTGAATGTCTGCTATTTATAGTGAATTTTTACCCTTGCTTACGGACCGTAAGACTCATCCCTTACGGTCCGTAAGGGACACCTAATGACCATAGGGTGGCCACGTCTGGGACTAGCCTAGCTGAGTTGACAACTTCTTAAAATTCAAATTTGACAGTGTTTTATTTAGATAAACGTAACTAGGGTTTACCCCCCTGAGTTTTAGGGGCCCTGATCCTGATTCTGATTGTTCTGAAAATTTTAGGGTTTGTGCAGAATCACTTGGGTGTCTCAATTAAGGTTTCCTATTGGACAATTAATTTAATAAATATGACTTTTGATGAGAGTTGTTACAGTACTCTCTGATATACTCAAGGCAGGTTATTATAGGCTTGTCCCTACCTTAAATCAATTGCCTATTGAATACCTCACAGATGTTATTCAGCAAAATATCACACCTAGCCCTGCCTGGAATATGTTCAATTCAATTAATTAACATGATCAAAACAAGTCAACTGAAAACAATTCAAGTGGTAAATTACATACCTGTGAAGTAGGCTCTGACCCAATGTTTGCTTGGAATTTCTTTTAGCCAATCATGTAGTCCTTTGTCCTTATCAAGAACTGCCTTCATAGCCTTTTCAAACTCAGGAACTGTTGATGCAGATGCACAGTTCCACAACAGGTTTTTGTATTCATCACCACCCTATTTTGATTTCATATCTTCATGTATATGTCTCAGGCAAGATCTGTGCTCTGAGCTTGGATACACTTTCAGTATATCAGGTATCAATCCCTAGCATCATAGTTACAAAAAGGGTTAACATTGTAATAAGAAAATGCAAAAACAAGTAAATCATTGAACAATAGGGTTACCTTTTGCCTGTCAGTTATGAAGGTGAAATTACTGTTAGGTTCCAGTTCAAGATCATCACCTAAACACTGAAGAAACCATGTCCAGCTTGCAGTTGTTTCAGCCTCCACCACTGCATAGGCAACAAGATAAATCCCATTGTTTCCATCCACTCCTACTGCTGTGAGAATCTGGCCAGGGAATGGCCCTTTCAAAAAACATCCATCAAGCCCCAGTATAGGTCTCCCTATCAATTTAAATCCAACCTTTAATGCACCTAAGCAAACATATATCCTCCTGAATTGCCTTGTTGGACTTCTAGGATTGCCACAAGGTTCAACATCTATCTTAACTGTGCTTCCAGGATTAGATCTGAGAAGCTCCTCACAATAATTCCTGAGATTTTCATACTGAGCCCTATAGTGACCCTGCACTTTTTCTGTTGCCTTCATCTTAGCCCTAAAAACTTGGTGGAAAGTCACTTCAACTTGATATTTCCTTTGAAGATCTTCCTGTAGAGCTTTAAATGGTATCCTAGGATTGTTTTTCACAGTGTGTTGAATTTTTTTGGATAACCAGGCAACTGTGCACATTCTAACATCTCTGGTGTTCAGACATACATGTTCTTTGTTTAGGGTTTTAACAACCCAAGAGCCTGCCTTTTTAACTTTAGAAACATAAAGCATCCAAGGGCAAGTGGGTGGTGTATTCTTTTTAGGGTTAGGCCCAGGCCCATCTTCATTTGTTGTTCCCACTTGTGAGGGCCCACCTCCATCATTTATTTCACAACTACTCAGTTTTGGAATCCCACCCATACATATGACACGGAATCTGGTGTTGTCATTCCTTGTAATATGGAGTTGTCTCCTTGTGTCAATTGCATGATTCTTGACCAACATTTTAATACTATCCTTATCAGGAAATGACTGGCCAATATAAAAGGGCCATTCACCAGATGTTTTAGACCTTCTTTTGTCTTTCCTAACACTCCTACAAGCTCTTTGAAGAGCTGTGTCACCATCTGAATCAGTTAAACTTTCAAAGCCATCTAAATCAACCGGATCATCATCCTCATCTACATCAACTTGTTGTTCATTTGGTTCACTAATGTCAGCATCTACTTCAGCATAATACTCTTTCATATCAACACTATAATCTTCCACAACATTATCTTTATCAATGATGTAATCCGGATCATCATCTTCCTCATCCTGAACCTCCTTATCAGTTCTATCTTTCCTATTCTTAGCCTTTACGCTTTTCCTATGAAATGACTTTACACGTTTGCTAGGGGTGGTATCTACACCTTCTGACTTTTCACCTTCACCTGCACTACCTTCACATGATCCTTCATAACTACCATCAACACTCTCACTTTCACTATCTTCATCCTGCTAATCACTATCCTCACTGTCTTCATCCTGCTCATCACTAAGGTCTACATATTCAGGTTCCTTTTGAACATCCTTTTTTGAAAACCTGCTAACATGTTGAATATACACCTCTAGCACCTTGTTTTTTCAACATAACTAATCAATCTCAGTACATCACTATCAGTGCCTAGAGGCCTTAAACCTAACACTAAATCTTCCCCTGGAACCCTAAAATTGTAAACCACAACATCCTCTTCTGAATAACCAAATGCTAACAACATACCATTCATCACTATCAATGAAAACATATCGGAATTCACATTATCAACGTAGTCTACCTTACCCCCGACATATTCAAAATCATCCTCGTCAGTGAAATCACCACCATGGTGCACTTTCAGGGTGAATAAATCGGGATGACTTGCTGTGGAATAAGAAAAAAAAACTTTCAATCAGAAACAGGGGTTTTCAAATCCAGTTTATCAACTTCAAATACGTACCGAATTTTACTTCTGGATCAAAATGGACGCCTTCTTTTCGAACACAGCAGCTAAAATCATCCCCATCGTCGTCCATCGGAATCGTCTTGGTAAGAATGCAGATCGCCGGAGTTTAATTTTGAGTTTGAGAAGATTGAACTGAGAATTGGGGTTGAAGATGATGATGTATTGTTGAAATAATAAGATAATAAGGGGTTTTTTATTATTATGTGGGTTTTTTAATTAATGAAATACATTAATGAAAATTTAATGCCCAAACTACCCCTCCACAACATGACAAAAAAGGGCCAGTAAATCAGTCAAAAATCAGACATTTTGAGTTTTGGACTAAAATGGCAACAAAATGCAAACCACAGGGACCCAGATGTAATAAGTTTGAGATTTGGACTAAAGTGGCAAAACTGGCCAAACCAAAGGGACCAAAATGGCAGTTTACTCTTAAAATATTTAAAACTAGGTTAGAACCTCGTGTATTACATGGGTTGATTATATATATTTTTATATAATAAGTAATAGAAAAGTTACCATTTTAAAAACCCGTGTATTGCACGGGTTGAATAAACACGCGTATTACCCGCTTGAATAAAGATAATGTAATCAGTTAACACTAGGGGTGCAAACGAGCCGAGCCCGAGCTCGGCCAGGCTCGAGCTCAAGCTCGATTAACTTATGAGAGCTCGGGTCGTTTGTATTTTATCAAGCTCGAGCTCGGCTCGTTTATTATCTATTAATTAGTATATTAAATAAAAATAATATAAATAATAGACTTTTTAGGTTTGCGAGCTCGATAAGTAAAGCACGGGCTCGGGCTCGTTTACTAAATAAGCTTATTTTTAGGTTCGAGGTCGGCTTGTAAACAAGTTTAAATAAGCTCGGCTCGTTTACACTAAGGCTCGACGAGCTTAACGAGCTTCACATGTGAGGCTCGAGCTCGGGCTCGATAAACAAACGAGCTTTGTTTTGAGGCTCAAGCTCGGCTCGGGCTCGATAAGGCTCGGCTCGTTTCGAGTTTTTTCTCGAGCCGATCTCGAGTAGCTCGCGAGCTGCTCGGCTCGTTTGCACCCCTAGTTAACACACACAGTCATCAAGATACGTTTTTGGAAAAAAAAATAAACTTTGATGTACTATTTACATATAATAACATTTTACTTTTTTATTTATTTATTAAAAGGTTAGAAACATATGTGTTACATGTGATTACATCAAAAAAATATTAAATAGTTATCTATACTATATAATAATAATAATAATAATAATAATAATAATAAAATAACACTTGTCATTATTCTAGACCATCATTAATTGTAGATAATTATTATTTAATTTAAACTATTAAATTTATTATATGTTTCAAACATTTAAGAAATTACGGATAAAATTTCATAAAATATTAAATTTTAAAATTATATAATTTAATAATTACCGATAATTTATACTTGTCTGATTAATTTAAATTTAAATATTATTTTTTAACAATAAGTTTATCTATTTGGTTAATTGTTATATGCCTAATCAGGATATTTCAACATTTTTTAGAACTAATAAATTAAGACCACTATTATCGGTAATTATTTAAATAATTACCGATAATTTATACTTATCTGATTAATTTAAATTTAAATATTATTTTTTAACAATAAGTTTATCTATTTGGTTAATTGTTATATGCCTAATCTGGACATTTCAACATTTTTTAGAACTAATAAATTAATACCACTATTATTTAAATAAAACTTGGGTTATTAAATGTATGTTCACATGACTGTTAAAACTCGTGAGAAAGTCGATGATAAAGGATATCTTCTAATCGATGGTTCAAATGCTTTATATTTGTAAACTTGACAAACATCACACGTTTTGATCATACATGACACAAAATTTTGTTTTGATATTAGAAACGCGTCTTAAAAATATCGTTTTAAATTGTTAAATCTTTGTTATTAACTATCTGATTTTTTATTTATATAACCTGTGTAATACACGGGGTTATAACCTAGTTATTAATAAACCGAAAAAAATAGTTAAGAAAACAAATATTAAATGAACAAGAGAAAAGAAAAAATAAAGATAAAGATTATATATCAATAGTATTAGTTGAATCTTTTATTAAAAGATAAATATATAGATATAGATAAATGATTTATGAAATTTTAAATTTATTTATCAAAAAATAATTATCTATTATTAAGGAGAGAAATGCGAGAAAACTAAAAAATAGATGATTTCGGTGAATAAGACGTGTACCTTGTATCTATTATGGAATACAATGAGAAAAAATAAAGTATTCCATATGGTCCACAATCGAGTAAAATAAATATAAGGAGTATTTGTCTGTTTGGATATTATACGTAGAGGTGTTTCTTTTTTTTTTTCTTTTTTTTCCTACACGATATATAATATTTATGAATGGGTTTCTACACGATGTGATGGAATTTGGTTGGGCTTTTCTAATGGCACACCCCCTGTCTATCTACACACTTTTTCAATTCAATACGCATCGTATAGGCCTATACGATACGTATTGAATTAAAGTAAAAAACATGGCAGACTGACAGGTGCAGGTTATGTCTGGCGGCGGCCTGATACGCATTGTATAGGCCTATACGATGCGTATCAGGCCGCTGTTTTTTTGAATTTATTTTTTGTTGTGTTGTGTCGAATGCAAACCCGAGAAACGAAAGGGATTTCGAGCAGTTGGTCGATGATATGATTGATAAAAGAAGCGCTTTTATCATGTGTCATATTAGATGTGTTTTGGTGAGATTTTTTAAGTTTGCACAGTGAGAGAAAAGACCAGCACCTCTGTCAGTATTGTCCTTTAAATTCGCATAAACATATATTTGTTTCATAACCTCCTCCTATAAATCAACCACAACTCACCCGATACGTCTTTTTTGGATCACACATGATAAAAGCGCTTCTTTAGACAATCTGGGATTATGTTCTGTTTCTTCAAGATTTATGTCTGATGTCCAAGTTTGATCACATTTGACTTCATCGGCGGCAGTCCAATGACTTTCTTGAGCCACATATCCGACAATAGGGCCCACGGATCTTATGCCCACCCGAGACCGACCTCTGAATCATCATAGAAGACGTGTCGGGCTCTTCTGCTAGTGGTCGGGCTTCCAATGCTCACACAGGGTGATAAACAACGCCGATATCATCATAGAAGCATTGGGATTCAAGGGTTTATGAGTCAAAGTTAACATTCAGATTCAGATTCAGAAAGCAGATGATTTTGTACTTCATTTATTCTCTTTAATCTATTAGAACGATCCTTGTTTTGTCACGTACATGCGTTTAATTCCCAACATCCTTGTAGTGTTTAGAATGTTTGAAGGAAATGTTGGTTCAATACCACCGGTTTCTAACTTTACGCTTGCATCCACCACAGTGAATATTAACTTTGTTGGAATCTACGAAGAAACTGTTCGATTTCACGGTGAGTGGAGAAATTAGCGACGGAGAAACTGTTTGTATTTGTGGATTTCGGTTGGTTCAGAAACTTAACAAGATAATCAACTAAAAAAGCGGTGAACGGTATTTAACGTACACACCGTATTCGAAGATCCCTGATTGAGAGAAACTTCTTCAAGCTAACTGCCGATATCTCATCCTTCTGTTGTTCAGTACTTCCGAGACGATTCAAGTTATTTCAGTTATTTCTGTTGATTCAGTAATTCAACGTATTTTAGTTGGTTTCGAATATACCCAAAGAGATCTGAACCAACCGAAATCCACTTCCGAGACGATTCAAGTGAGTCCTATGAAGCAACCGAAATCGGAGCACGCCGCTTAAATCGGAGCAGAAGTAGAGTAACGTTACCGATCAGTCCGTTGATCGAGTAACTAGCAGAAGAACCCGACACAAACAAGTTCTCCAAGTTTGTTATTCAGATCTCTATTCGGTCATCTTTCCAAACTACAACACACGATAACTTTAAACTTTATAGTGTGTGATTTGACCAAGAAATGATTGGAGGTGATTGCTACTTTTAATAAGCTGTCATAGTTGTCAAATTCGATTTCAACAAATCTTTTCCTTTTCCTTCAATTTCTAGAACATTCTCCGTAACATGAAGACGTGTCGGGTTCTTATACTGGTATTTTAATGAAGTATTGGAGATTGAATGTGCAAACCCAACCGTTTTTACTACGGAAACGGTGGCTATGCGAAATACAATCCGCAACCATTTTTCACTACAGAAACGGTGGCTATGCGAAATACAAACCGCAATCTTTTGTGACTATGGGAAACACAAGTTTTCTTTTTGAGCTTGATGGATGTCCGTTATCTCAGTTGAGGCGGGCATTGTTTAAATCTGAATTTAACTAGATGTTACGTGTAACTTCATTAAACCAAGAACAAACCCTATTTCGAAACACATGTGTTCGTATCAGCGTTGTTTATCACCATGTGTGAGAATTGGAAACCCGACAAACAGTATTGACAACTGTGACAGCTTATCTATCTATGTGTGTCACATCCATCCTATTATAGCAATCGATATGATTAATTTTACAGATTTTTTTCTAATTTGCGTTGTTAACTACCAAAAGAATGCATACACAAATAGTTCTAGTGGACGAAGCAAAGAGAACCTGATTCTGTTGTTCAGTACTTTCGTGTGCTAAATACAAAGCCGATTTCAACTTCCATTGATCAAATAATAAAAACCCTAAGAATGCATACACAAATAGTTCTAGTGGACGAAGCAAAGAGACCGCCTTGTTAACAAAAGTATGTTGTTCCAAGATCAATTCCAAAGATTATTGATGGTAACAAGAGTATTGAGGTGGGTTCAAACTTCCAAGATCAAATTCCAAGATATCAGCGTTCTTTAATCTATTAGAACGATCCTTGTTTTGAGAACCTGATACTGTTATTACATCCGAGACGATTCAAGTGAGTCCTATGAAGCAAGTGTCGGTCTATTCAATTGAGAGGAATCATTGCATTACATCTCCGTTGAAAACAAGTGGTTGTAATGATGGAACCCTTGATTTGAAAAAACATTTTTGAGAAATTTATAGTTCAATACGCTTCATATAGGCTTATACGATGCGTATTAATCGATGATTTTACTGAAATACCCCTGGTTTTCTGATAAATTCAGGGGTATTTTTTAGAAAATTCAAAGTTTAACACGAATCGTATAGGCCTATACGATTCGTATTAAGCTGATATACGATACAACATAGGCCTATACGATCGTATATGACATTATTTCAAATTTAGTGTTATCGTGTTTCCCTCGGTTCGACGCGTATACGTCTCGTTTTTTGCCGAACTTTCGCATATTTTGTCGTTTTATTACGTATACCTTCAACATAAGTCGTTTCGGTGCCGTTCGGTTGCGTGCGAATATCTTATTCTATGATTACGTACAGTTTTGTTTGAAATCCACTTGAACTCCATAGTGCCGTATTATATGTATATGTGTGTGGAAATATCGTTAGTTGCGTACTTTGATGTATTTTTGCATATTTTGACGTATTCTAACATATTGTTGTGTATTTAATAGTATTTTTGACGTATTTAAGCGTATTTTAACGTATTTTAGGGTATTTTTACGTTTTTAGCGTATTGTAACGTATTTTAGCGTATTTTAACGTATTCCTGGTCAAATCACACACTATAATGTTTAAATTTATCGTGTGTTGCAGTTTGGAAAGATAACCGAATAGAGATCTGAATAACAAACTGTGGAGAACTTGTTTGCGTTATCCATCAACAAAAGATAAAAATACTCTAAAATTAACAAGGCGGTCTCTTTGTTGCGTACTGATTACTGAAAAGATTTACGTACACAGGGAGAATGTTCTCGAAATTGAAGGAAAAGGAAAAATGATTGCTGATGTTTTTCACTATCAGGTTTTTGTTGGTTTGTTTGAGAACCTGATTCCAATGTCCTACTACTACAATCCTTCCAACATTATTGAAAATTACTATATCACCCCCACCAGATACATCAATTTGTCACTTTCAAAATTCAAATCAAACGTTCATGTATCACTAGGAATGACCGATCTAAGGCAGAGAACCTGATTCAGATACACAAATTCGATTTCAACAAATCTTTCAAGGTCTTAAGTGATAGACAATTGGTTAAAAAATGTAGAAGAGTTTGTGTAGAGATCTTTACAGTATGGTTTCTCGACAAATGAAGTATTAAAAGATGTTAGTTTCTTGACAGCATGGTTTCTCGACAAATAAAATATTATCTGACAAAACTCAAAACAATTGTAATCTTCCCAGTAATCATCCATAACAAGGGTGAGCTCGTGTATTGGACCCTGGTGCAACAACAAAACTTGATGTAAATCATTCATGTCCTTGTTTTTCCTTGTACTTGCTACGTCAGATGTTTGCTCGGAAGTTCTATTACACAAAGTAAACCGAAGGCTTGTCCTTGAGTCACATATCCGACAATAGGGCCCACGGATCTTATGCCCACCCCGAGACCGACCTCTGGATCACACATGATAAAAGCGCTTCTTTAGACAATCTGGGATTATGTTCTGTTTCTTCAAGATTTACGTCTGATGTCCAAGTTTGATCACATTTGACTTCATCGGCGGTAGTCCAATGACTTTCTTGAGTCACATATCCGACAATAGGTCCCACGGATCTTATGCCCACTCAATACCGACCTCTGAATCATCATAGGAGACGTGTCGGGTTCTTCTTCTAGTGGTCAGGCTGCCAATGCTCACACAGGGTGATAAAGAACATTGATATCATCATAGAAGCGTTGGGATTTCAGATTCAGAAAGCAGATGATTTTGTACTTCGTTTATTCTCTTTAATCTATTAGAACGATCCTTGTTTAGAATGTTTGAAGGAAATGTTGGTTCAATACCACCGGTTTCTAACTTCATGCTTGCATCCACCACAGTGAATATTAACTTTTTTGGAATCTACGAAGAAACTGTTCGATTTCAAGGTGAGTGGAGAAATTAGCGACGGAGAAACTGTTTGTATTTGTGGATTTCGATTGGTTCAGAAACTTAACAAGAGAAGCAACTAAAAAAGCGGTGAACGGTATTTAACGTACACACCGCATTCGAAGATCCTTGCATCTCAAGATGAAAACCGCAACCGTTTTTTTACTACGGAAACAGTGGCTATGGGAAATACAAACCTGACACGAACCACAATGGACTCAGACTCATACTACCCTTGTCGTTCCGTATTTTCTCCTTTTAGAATTCTCGAAGAATCTCGTAACGTATGACACATGATAAAAAGGGGATGTCTAATGGAACACCTTATTGAGAGAAACTCCTTCGAGCTAACCGCCGATATCTCATCCTTCTGTTGTTCAGTACTTCCGAGACGATTCAGGTTATTTCAGTTATTTCTGTTGATTCAGTACTTCAACGTATTTTAGTTGGTTTCGAATATACCCAAAGAGATCTGAACCAACCGAAATCCACTTCCGAGACGATTCAAGTGAGTCCTATGAAGCAAGTGTCGGTCTATTCAATTGAGAGGAAACATTGCACGCCTTGAACGAGTCTAGAACACTCGTAATCCTCAACCGGCTTTGAAACCAGATGGAATCTACGAAGAAACTGTTCGATTTCACGGTGAGTGGAGAAATTAGCGACGGAGAAACTGTTTGAATTTGTGGATTTCGGTTGGTTTAGAAACTTAACAGGAGAAGCAACTAAAAAAGCGGTGAACGGTATTTAACGTACACACCGCATTCGAAGATCCTTGCATTAGACACAATTTGTTGTAATTTGTGGATCAACAGAAATAACTGAAATAGTTTTCTTTAATCTATTAGAACGATCCTTGTTTTTGAGAACCTGATTCTGTTGTTCAGTACCAACAGAATGCATACCCAAATAGTTATAGTGGACGAACAAAATGAAACCGGAGCTGTTATCTTGGTTGTTCAGTACTTGCTTGTGCTAAATACAAATCCGATTTCAACTTCCATTGATCAAATAATAAAAACCCTAAGAATGCATACACAAATAGTTCTAGTGGACGAAGCAAAGAGACCGCCTTGTTAATTTAAGGGGTATTCTCAAATAATGTTTCCTAGATGTTTGAAAACCAACAAATGTCCAAAGTGTTGCTTCTTCGTTCGCGTGACGGAAAGCTACCGCGTGACAGGAAGCTACCTTGCAAAAATTAAAAAATTAAATCGACACCCTCAATACGCATCGTATAGGCCTATACGATGCGTATTACTTTTTGTTGGGGGGACAATTGCAGCCTTTGGCAGGCATAGAAGTTTGAACCCACCTCAATACGCATCGTATAGGCCTATACGATGCGTATTGAGGGTGTCGATTTAACCCCCAAGGTGTGCCAATAATACGACCCATTTGGTTTCGATTTTAGTACGGTTTGTTGGTATCTACACTTGTGTTATGCCTAAAATGATACTGACAATTGTTTATAAACTGATATTGACTTGTAATGAACAAGATACCTGGCTTCATAAAACAAAAGTTCATCGCTCCATAAATATTCTACAAAATTAAGACTTGTAGTGAACAAGATACTGGCTTCATAAGACTTTATATGCTAATTATATAGTGTAGTGCAGATTATATATATATATATATATATATAGGGTTGAGTTCATTTCAGAACTCTAAATAACTACAGAACTTTCAGAACTCCTAATAAACAATCAATTTATATATAAGTTTTTGTATTTAGGATCTTTTTATCATCTATTATATGTATTTCTTTGATTACATACATGTTAAAAGTAGTTTACATATGTTTAATTGCCAAAATTATATATATGTGTAATAACTAATTACATATATGTAAAAAAAACTACTTTACATATGTGTAATTATAAAATTACATGTAAAAAATGATAAAATTACTCTTAACATGTATGTAATCGTAAAAATACACATAATAAATGATAAAATTATCCTAAACATAAAAATATATAAATAAAAAGATTGTTTATTAGGAGTTCTGCGAGTTCTGTAAATATTCATGGTTCTGAAATGATCCTGGCCCTATATATATATATATTTTGTAGTGGTTCCTGCAGGTTGGTTCGGTCATGGAGAGTTACCAGATCATGGATATGTTAAAAAATCAAACTTTAATTTGAATTAAGCATGCATGGATTTAAGGATATTTTAATAATTATTTTAAATTAGTTATAAATAAATAGGATCAAAAGGTCTAAATTACCTCTAAACTATTTTTTTATTGAACGACACGTGTCAATTATATGTTAGTTCTTACACTTGTTACAAACATAAGTGTTTGTATTTGATAGGGCTGTTTAAAAAGCCCGTGGCTCGAGCCTCCCTCGAAGTTCGCTCGAAAAAAGTTCGAAAAAAGCTCGGCTTGAAGTCAGCTCGGTTTTAAACGAGCTGGCTCGGATCGGTTTGTAAACGAGCCGAGCCCGAGCCAATGTAGGTTCGCTTCGTGGCTCGCTCATTAGTAGGCCCGTTGGCTCGCTTGTTTGGCACGTTTAAATTAAATCCCAAATTATGTGTGTGTTTATATACATATATTCTAATATATCTAAGCAATGTTGTTTAGTAATATGGTTACTTTTTTATCGAAAGAAATAGATTGTTAAGCTATAGTAATATTGATTTAAAAGATATAGATTAAGGTAAGTAACAATAAATCTTTTCTTATTCATTTTATAGTTCGCTTAAAGTTACTATTCTGTTTAAAAATTTTGTGGCTCGAGGCTCGCTCGAAGTTCGCTCGAAAAAAGTTTGAAAAAAGTTTGGCTCGAAGTCAACTCGGTTTTAAACAAGCCGGCTCTGCCGAGCTTGAGCCCACCCTGATTCGGTTCGACTCGACTCGTTTACAGCCCTAGTATTTGATCCCATTCCTTATAACTAATACAAACTCAATTACATAACCTTATACCACACCTCCTTTTCTCTAACTATAAAATTCCATACACCGAAAACAAATGGTTACTCGAGAAGATTCTCGAACTTTACTATCTAATTTTTGTTTTGTGCTTCCCAAATCAAACATTTTTATTATTTTAACCTCCCCAAATTAAACATGTCGGTTAAGTTTTTCCTAAATCAATATCCAAGGACACATCCGTCTTTTCACACCATCAAGCAATACAATCCAACAAGGGCCGGGAAGGTATCACACCATACCATCACCAAATCAACAAGTTAAACAAACAATTAACCAAAAGGACAATTTAGTCCTTTCACACTAATCCTCATCCTTGTAACATACATATATACATAAATTAACTTATCCCCAAAGAAAAGAAAAAATCAAACCTTTCTTCCCCTCTCTCTCTCCCCTCCCCTTTATAAATAAACCCCCCACCCCTTTCCTTCAATTTATTTACAAAAAAATAATTTCAATTTTAATTTTCCATTTTATTTTCAATCTCAACAAGATGGGATCTGACGCCAACAAGATGAACGACGGCACCAGCTTCCAACCCTCCGAGCCAGCTCCCTGCGCCAACGGCTGCGGCTTCTTCGGCGCCGCCGCCACCAACGGCTACTGCTCCAAATGCTTCCGTGACATCCGGATCCACGAAGAACAAGCCGCCTCAGCCAAAGCCGCCGTCGACAAGCTCGTAAACAACAACAATAACAACAACGTTGTTAACTTTCATCAAACCCTAAACACTTCTGCATCTGGATCCGAACCTGTTTCGGTTTCGGCGGCGGCTACCCCCGCCGCCGCCGTGCCGGAGATCCAGAAGCCGTCGAACCGGTGCTTGACGTGTAATAAGAAGGTGGGTGTGATGGGGTTCAAGTGTAAGTGTGGTGATGTGTTCTGTGGGAGTCATAGGTACCCTGAGAAACATGATTGTGAATTTGATTTTAAGAAAACCGGTCGAGATGCGATTACAAAGGCGAACCCGGTTATTAAAGCGGAGAAGGTGGACCGGATCTGATGATGAAGATGTAAGGAAAGAAACCGGGTCGGGTTAGGTCGGGTTTGGGTGGTGTATGTTTATTGGGGGTGGGTGATGAAATGTTGAATTATGAATTTGGTTGAATATAAATTTGATTGGATGTTTAGTTGTTTAATTGTTTAGTTTTTAGTTTTTTTTTATTTGTTTATTTATTATCTTTCGCTATCTCTTTGCCGTCTACTTTTGCTTCTACACTCTTCTTCTTTGATTGCTTTAAGGCATTTATTGGTGATTAAGATGCTTTTTTAATTTAAAATTTTCCATTCATAAAAAAAAGTATAAAATTTGGTAGATGTGTTGTTAATTTGATTAAAAACCAATCAAAAAAATAATTTGAGGATAGTTAATTTATTTTTTTGAGCGCCGGATAGTTTAAATGAAATATCATGTATTGTTATGACTATTTAATAATTAGTATAATTTTAAAATTAAAATGAAGACGTTGAAATACCAATGACAATGATTACTTTCCTTTGGTCCTCTTTGTTTTCTTTTTATTTTTTAAGGCGTTTTTTGTTGTTTTCTTCTACTTTACTTTAGTATTTGTAAATTTAAAAACAAGTAGGTCGTTTAGTTATTATTAATTCTAATAAAATAATATAGTATTCACAAGGTTTGGATTGCATATTTTATGTTAGTTTTAGGCTTATTCTATACACACCCCCCTCCTTCCTAATTACACCCCCCTTTTGAGAGGAAAACTGTCGGTCCCACGCAGGTCCCACCTGTAAGTATGTGAGAGGAGGGGGTGAAAAAAGTAAATAGGGGGTGTAGAAAGTAGCACCCTAGTTTTAACCATCACAGGTTAGAAATTTTGAGTATTGGATTTAAAAAGTGCTTTCTATAAAATAGCTTTCGTAAATTATTATTTTCTTATTTGTATAAATTTTGAGTTAGTAATCTTTTGCAGTCCTTTTAGTACAAAACTGTACAGGTGATTGGGGACGGATCCAAGGGGTTTTTGCAGGTTCTTGGAAACTCCTTCAGTTTGGAAAAATGGAAAAATATTAGTGCAAATTTTGTATGATTTAAAGAAAGTTAGCGAAGATTAATGAAAATCTATCAAAAGAAACCCTTTGAAAAAGTTTCTTGGATCCGCCGTTGAAAGGTGATTTCACCGTACTGTTTTAGAATTCCTTGTATAACCTTTAATTCTTGCTAAACAAATTCATAGATTTGTCATTGAAAGGTGATTACAAAGACTCAAATACAGAATATCAAACTTTGAATGGTATCATAACTTATTTGCTCTAAATGGGTTGATTTCGATAAAAAAGCATATAATCCGAGTCTAATTATATTATACAAATAACAATTCAAATTAAATAACGGACCAAAATAGGTAACTTTTATCACAATTGATCTAATGAGCGAGCAACTCATGAGCATTTTTGGTCGCACCGCTTGTCACCATCGCATTGCCGCTAACGCAACCATCACCATCATCGACATAGCCACCACTGTCGCCGCAAAACCACCATTGCAACCACCTTGATGCCACCACCACCGCAAAACTCCACCGTTTATGCAACTATCAACACCGCAACAACCACCACCGTCAACACAGCTACTGCCACCGCCTCGACAAAACTGTTGGCCCCCATCACCACCAACACCACCACTGGCACTTGTCAACCACTAGCCTCCAATCTCGTTTTAGTCTAAAGGGTTATTGGATTTTATCACCTCTAACTATTGGCTATTGGCCGCTGCTACCCCCAACTATCACTTTGACGCCCGCCACCCTCAACTTAACACTTAGTGTGTTCTGTCACCACATCGTTAACTGATCACTAACTTTTAATTCTGTTAATATACTTTTGGGGGTGTCATGGGGGTGATAAAATCCAATAACCCTAGTCTAAACTCGTTTTGACCTAAACACAGTTTGACTGCCACCCAATCCAACCCGTCCGTTTGCCAGCTTACCTTAAGCTAGAGAATATAACCTTTGTCAGATGTCTTTTATTATCTCCTTAACCGACTATAACTAAGGGATCGAAACCAAACCATACCAACCGTAATGGGAATCATAACATAACGTGAAACTTCAAGGAAAGCTTAGTGTGCGCATTTATTTATTTATAAAAAAAAAACTTTAAAACTTAAGTTATACTTTAATAAAAAAATATTTGTTTCAGTAAATTAAGTGAATCATTAATAAAGTATAATTAAATCATTTGACGTTTTTACTTAATAATATCATATCATGTCAAGTCACCACTCTACTCTCCATTTTGCACTCAATCACTGACAATGATCAAACACATGAAGAGTGGTAAAGAATTTTTTTAAATGTGATTGGTTGAAAGACGTTGGGACCCACCTTTAAACCCTCTCTCTCCTCCTTCCCTCCTCTTACCGCATCGGTGTATACTCACCGCCGAAGCTTCTCCCCACTCACCGATCCAACACCGGCATCCTCGTCCCCGTGCGGCAACCCCACTCACCATAACCCCCCCCCCCCCCCCCCCCCCACCCTAAGTATATGTACTATACTAATTTTATTAATAAAATAATACATGCACTCGCTAAACTGGTAAAGATTACTTTTACTCCACCTTTTTTATTCAAACGTTTTTTTTTTTCATTTGAAACGTGGAAATAAATATAAAGCCAATTTGATTCGGTTCAAAGTACATAAATTAATCGGGCCACCTCAAAATTAAAAAAAGGAAGCAATCGATTAATTAGATTATAATTGGATTATTGTCTTGTGGAACACACATGTATGTTTAAGAAAAAAAAATGGTATATAAATTATATAACACATGTATAAATAAGGAATCTTGAATGTATATTGAACCTTGTTCAACCCCATTTAATCGGTAATCGGATGATCCGTTTTGATTTTTCAATGATCCTGTAATATTCGAAAATTAAAAATCTCATGTTTAAACTTAAAAGAAAATCTTATAGGATTTTATACTAAGAGGTGATAAGGATTTAAATTTTAGTCAAATAAAAAATGATAGCTAGAATTTTTTTTAATATAAATAATAATAATAATAATTAGCTGTTAAAAAAGATTTAAACAATAATAATAATATATTATCAACCAAGAAGTTATCCATACCAAAGTCGTGTTTTATAAAAACATGATTTTGGTCAGGGTTACTTTCGAATTCTCTCCACTTCTCTCTTTCACATGTGACTCACAGGATGACTTGAGCAGGGGCGTGACTTTGAAGGGACGGAGAGGTGCACCCGCCCCCGCCAATGTTTACGTTAGAAGTGTAATATTTCCGATTTCCATCTGAAAATTTTAAAATTATAAGCTCCGCCACTGGACTTGAGTGTCATCTCCGATTAACTAAGAGTGTTCAATCACCTGAAACTTACACATAAAATTATTGAAAGAAAAAAACAATCTTAAAATAGTTAGATTCCATACGCATGGTATTTTTGTAGCGAAGGAGATGAAGTAAACAAATGAGTTTACTTGTTTAAATTTAAATTAAACTAACATCGCAACATTTAAACCAGCCAATCAGATACAAGTAACATGTGAAAGTTTGAAATAGATTAAATGAAACCTTAACTCGTTGTCAATGACTTCTATAGTATAGGCTATTGTTTGGTTGATTATGTCAACATAATTAAACCCCATGTGCAAACCACTTTGGCCCATCACACACACAGACGAAGGTTCAAATCTAAAGCCTAAGAAGCAATATGGTGGTATCATGTGACAAGATGGCAAAACCAAACTGCAAGGGCATTTTGCGTATTCAACAGGACGCGGTTATAGAAGTTATGATCAAATACAAAGTCTTATAAAGATAAGAAGTCGTAAGAATGGTATCAAACAGACTACGATTGATCTCATTTAAGCGACATTGGAACCGTCTTGTCGAACTCTACAATGTGAGATTTTAGGTTTTTGTTTGATGTTTAGCTTGTAGATTTTAGACGTTTTGTTTACATTATTGGGTCTTTTCTATATTTGCGTCATTGTGTCTTTTCTGTGATTCATTGTGTCTTTTTTCTTCGATATACTGTTATATTTTTTTGACACTGTTTTATGTTTTGCTCGACATTATGTTATATTTTACGATTTATTGTGTGTTTGTATACTTCTTATTTTTAGGAGTCTTTGTAAAATAACTTTATCCCGTTATAGAAACTCACTAAAATCAGGGGTTCTTATTTGATCATTTTTCTACATATAATTTTAAATCGGGTTACAGGGATTTTTTTTTTTTAGGAATTTTTGTTGTAGGGACTAGTAACATCTGACTTTTACAAATGGAAAGTTGTACTTGTTCAGTGCTAAGGCTAGACGGTGTGGGACTCGTCCCACCCCCGTCGAGGCCCGTCGCCGGTGGCAACACCATCCCCCCCCCCCCCCCCGCGGCGTCGTTCTGAACGTCGCCCTCCCGACGTTAGAGACGGCCACTACAAGACAAAAATTGATGCATTCTCCCCTCACACACACATATACATACAACTCATATATATATTAGGCCAATCCCACATTTCCTTAGTTTCATCCTTTTTGTCTCATCCTCACATCCATCCTACGTGGCGCTTACGTGCCTGATCATCCTCCAAGGATGATCCTCAACCATACCGCATAGCCTAATAATATATGTTCGGTCAATAAAGGGTTTCATTGATAACATGATGTTTACTAATTAAATGTTGTTAATGAACTAAACATAACAAACAAGCTTAACAAGAAATGTGAATGGTATGGACACAAATCAATACATGGTAATGGCTTAAGAAACAATAAACAAGAATAACATCACATGTTAATATATGGTCACAAATAAGTATACTTTAATGGTAGACAACATAAGAGCAAGCAGAATAACGCATGTTAATGGTATATAGCTAATGCCAATACATGAATGGTCTATAACATAACAAACAAGAATAACAACACATGTTAGTGGAATGGATTAACACAAAAATACATGTTAATGGCTAACAATATGACAAAGAAGATGAACACATGCATGTTAATGGTAATCAACATGACAAATAGAACGATAAATATGAACACATGCATGTTAATGGTAATCAACATGACAAATAGAACGATGATCTTAGTGGTATAGATCCAAAATAGCAACACATGTTAATGACATAAGGACAAAATCAGTACATGCTTATGGTCCAAAGACATGATCAGGGCCATTCCAACATTTTTGGAGGCCCTAAGCAAACTACAAAAGTGGGGCCCTTTGAATGGGTATAAAGAAAACATCGGTCCTGCTTTCTTCCTTCTAAGTCTCAGTTGCAAGCACAATATCAAAATTCAAAGATTCAAAGTATCATTTAGAAATTTAGGGAGAACAATAATTAAATAAATCGCAATATATAGAGATTACTATAACAAATAGCCATTAACCAAACTGGATTATCCTTATGACACCATTAATTTCCCCTAATTTCACGTCTAATTTTCCCCAATCGGTGACAACGTTGAGCAAAAGGGGCATATGCGACATTACAGTTAGTGAGAATAACGATGGTGGCCTAAATTAAATACGAATTGGATATTGGTTGGAGTTGGAATTAAGCTCTTTTATTTAAAAATTGGTTATTTGTTTGGGCCAAATACATAACACACATTCTATATAAATAAAGATTTTTAAATATTTGGAGGCCTTATTTTTTTGGAGGCCATAGGCCGTTGCCTAGATTTAGAAGCCTCTATGTACGACCCTGGACATGATAACAACACATGTTACATGCCTAAGGTCCATAATTGTTATATAAAAACATGCCAAAATATTAAGGACTTCAAAAACTTCTTGTAGGAAATCGATTTACTAATGAACACCTTTCGATAAACCTAATTTACTATGTTATGTTTTAGGCTCACCGAAGTATTTGAAAAGGACTTGGGCTTATTATTGTATTTGCACTTATCAGATAAGGTACATGATCCTAACAAGTTTATGTGTATGAACTTGGATTTCCTCTACCTCGTAGGCAGAGATTTGAATTAGTTAATACGTGGAATCGAACTTGTCATTCTTATACTGAACTCTGAATGTGAATTTTGACATGTGACTATAAACTTATTAATATGAAACAATCTATCTGAAGAAACAGCTGTTAACCAAGAGGTTAGTACACGGGTCGAGTCTCGTCAAGTAGGGTTAATCCCTCCTTTCCTCGATCGATGGCTGGGTCGTCTTCTAATCTGTCACCTGTACAGTGAAACACACTGTGACTCGCAACAAGGAGAATGGGGTGGGGGCCGCTCCTTGTTACCACCCTCCGACGTGAGAATAAGTATTTGTTTTGGAAGCAAGATAAGTGTTTAAGTAGTAATTGTGAGTGAGCAGATTAACATTACCTCAAACCTGGTTCGAAGTGGGTATTTATAGGCGAAGAGTGAAGGAGAAGGGCCAATGGGCCGCTTGATGGGCCTAGGGCCTGACTGACAACTTGCAGCTTTCGTAGACTTGACAGGAGCGTAGGTCACGGAGGTGTTAGGCGCACGCGAAGGTGTCGCCACGTGTCCTGCAGTCAGGGGCGGACCTAGTGTAGGTCCAGGTGTACCACGGGCTACGGCTCAACTTTTTTCCGGTAGTGTAAATTTTTTTTTTTCGATTTTTATACATAGGACACCCCTCAAATTTTTTTTACAAACTAATAATAAGCCCAGTTGGTGATGATGAATATAAACCAATAATAAGCCCAATAAGAAACTAAGTAATAAGCCAAAATAACTAAATAATAGCACATTAGATAAGCCCAAATAACTAAATAATAGCCCAAGATTGAATCAAATGGGCGGCAGTTTAATCAGGGATATCAAACGTCGATAGAGTCAGACGTCGCTGATGATCATCTTCGAACACAGAGGCAGAGACAGAACATAATCAAGTATCAACAGATCATCTTCGCTTGGCCTTGGCGGCTGATTGTTTTATTATTTTGATTGGTAGAGCAGCAGCAGAAATACAGGTTTGATAGTTATTTGATTGTTATTTGTTTGATAATTGTTTGATTGTTATTTGATTGATAATTGTTCAAACAGGTTGTTAGTTTGATACTTTGATTGTTCAAAAATAACATATGAATAGTCAGAATAGACAATGTTCGAAATTGTTTGATTGATAATTGTTCGAACAGGTTGTTAGCTTGATTGTTATTTGATTGATAATTGTTTGATTAGACAATCATATCGCACAGAAGATCATCTTCGAAGTTCGAACAGAATTGGCAGCAGCACATCGAGTCATCGAACAGAGTCACAGACGAATAGACGATCAAATCGAACAGAAGATTAGCTGATTATTGGTTAGTTTGATTAGTTTTATTGTTGTTACTTGTTGTTATTGGCTGATTATCGGTTGTTAGTTTGATTGTTAATTAATTGTTTGATTGTTTGAAGTGATGACGAAACCAAAATCCAAAAAACAAGCTTTAATTGATCGTTGCTAATTGCTGAAACAGTTCAGAACAATAATCATCGAACAGGCTAATTGGCTGAAGTCGCTGCAGTTGTGCTGATTGTGAGTTGTGAGTATTCTTTATTTCTTTTCTTCTTTAGTTATTGAATTGCTTAATTTCGATCTAAAAATTAAAAATAAACCTAGCCGAATCTAAAACCTAAAAACTTATTGCAAACATTCATTCATAAAGCCTAGCTCAAATGTGATATGCTCAATATTGATTTGTTAACCTAAATACTAATAGCTTAAAAAAACTAGTTTATAAAATTTAATTCGGTAAGGCCCAAGGGCCTTTTTTGGACCCGCCCAGGGCACTTGAATTTTCAGGATCGGCCCTGCCCCGTAATGTAGGTAAAAAAATTTTCGTTCTATAAATGTACCGTAAAAAATTTGGGATACCCCTGGATATTTCTTCTAGTTCCGCCACTGCCCACAGTACCAATTGCACGAAGGAACACCCGCCGTGTGGCCTGCTGGTGTTGTCAGTCTGTCCATCAGCTTTTATGCAAGTGGGCTGGGCAGCTGCGTAGTGGACGGTCAACTGACCGCTATTGTCAGTGCCCAGGCTTACCACTTGCTGGTTGGTCACAGAAGTCAAAGTGACAGTTCCACTTGTATAACAATAGGATGCGGGGTTGCGCAGCCCCACAACGTGCGGTAGATTATGCTCATATAGGTCAACACATTTGTACATCACTCTGCACTTCCTTCGCCGTCCCGCGTGCGCCCGCGCAAGACTGGAACATGGAAATGTGTTTGACAGAAACTGAATGAAGTAACTACTGTCATCTTTAGTAGCAATCACCGCATTCCGTGTATGTTGCCGAAAACAACCATTTTCATACACAAGGTGAGATTCTCATCTTTCCCTGAGTATGAAAGCAAACTGGGTTCGCACGTACCCGCACTAACTGAGGCAAGTTCTTTGTCGATTGGGACAGTAAGCAGGGTGATGGTCACTCGCGCCCAAACCTAGTGCGAGATTTAAGACCATGCCCCATCACTATCCTTGAAACTATTATACTGAAATTGATATTGTTTAGATGTTATTTGATAAAGTTGTTACCACTCACTGAGCATTAGCTTAGGTGTACATTTCTTTCATGTATGTTAGGTTGATTTGGGAAAGACATAGAAGAGTGTTTGAGAGTTTTAAAAAGACATAAGAATTTGAATACTGTAAAAGATTTTATTTTGTAACTAATTTATAAATTGTAACAAATTTAACATTATTAGATTTGATTTGTAATCTGATTACTGTATATATAATTACATGTCAACCATAGCCATGTTGGGATGTTACAAATCCAACCCGCCCAAACAAGATCATTTACCCTATTAACAAAATAATAATAATAATAATAATAATAATGATGTCCGATAAACCCTATTAAAAAAAAAACTATTTTACTTGTGGTAGTGTAGGCGGTAAAGAAATAATGATGTCCGATAAACCCTATTAACAAAAAAAAAACTGACTCAGTCGATACAAACACGTCGCACGGGGTATAGTACACATCTTGAAGACTGGACCGGAACACAATATTGAACGATATGTTGGATCATAGACCTAACCAATAACACGTTGGTCCATCCTAGTTTGATTCGGATATTTGAACTAGTCGGTCCAAAGTACCGAACCAAAATATCAACATCTGACAGTAACTCTCTATAATTAAAGAATTAAAGTTTCTAAGATAATTTAAAAGAAGTTACCTCCAATAGTCATGTGTGTTGGGGTGTTAGCATTTATACATGGAACTTGTTATATGTGAAATCATGAAACTTTTTATTATATTTTTGTTTATTATTATAAAAATAGTTTTAGTTTTATATATTTTTGTTTATTATTATAAAAATAGTTTTAATACATTTCTATTTAATTCTAAAAGAATCATAGTCTCATAGATATCTGGATGACTGGATCGAGTTAGGAGATTTCTAGTGTGACTAACTCATATCTTGATCTTTTATTTATTTATTTATTTTTCTAGACTAATTAATTATTGTTTAATTTTAATTTATCTCTATCTATATATTAGGTAATCCTTTCGTATCTCTTGCTCAATAACCTTTTCATCACCTTCATTAGATTAATTAATTGCAGTTCAGAAGGTAAGGTAAGATATTTGATGCTATATGTTCTATCACTAACTTAGATTTGCAGGTTTGCTAAATGGCCACTTAGCCATTATCACTTTTTTTTGACAAAGAAATAACTGATGTGACCGTGATAAGCATATGACATATACGACCAGTATGGAGCAATATAGCATGTATGATATTGTCGGGTGGTGTACCTATAACCGTATAACGCCACCCTAAGATAAACCCTAATTTGTATATTTTTTTGGCTTTGTTGAATAGGAGTTCTTGTCATGGATGGTAACGGTGAAGCCGATGACGCCGTGGTTCAACGTAGAATGGCTAGTGACCTACAAACAGGGTTGTGTGCTCTATTTTGTTGCTTCATCCTAGTGCTTGTGGTGCCACCACTCTTGATGTTGTGTGTTGAAATTTATACCACTATGAATACTCCATATTCAGTTGTAATAGATGGATCTTATCCGTCCGTATCCATTGACGACAAAGCAATTTGGAATTGAGTTTTATGTGAAATCAAGAGAGATTTTTGATCGGAAATATCCTCTTGGAACACGCCGTCGATCAAAAATTCAGCATAGTATCGTCGAGGATTACTTGGAGTATGCTAAAGATTGTTGTCACGATGAACAAGAATGGCATCGAGTACGTCGAGATTTTCAAACTCCGACGTGTGACAAGCTTCAAAGTTTGGGAATCATTTATGGAAGCTAGCTAGCTGAATCATCTCCTCCTTAAAGTTTTCAAGGCACTTTTTTTTTTTTTTTTTTTTTTTTTTTTTTTTTTTGGTGTGTTTTTAGGGTTTTCTGCACTTTTGTTTTTATGTTTGGGAATTTGCATATGATTATATTTTTTGAAGTTTATCCAACTAACATTAAAGTCATATTTGTTGGTTCAGGTCCTCTCAACTCACACTCACACACAAATGAGAAATATGAATATGCAGAAGAAAGAATGGAAAAACTTCTGTACTATATTTACCAACTTTGTGAAGCCTTAAATAGGCTAACTTCCAACGTACACAAACTAATAATTAATGTGTTCACACACATACTTGACCATAACATGCAACCTTTACTACTAATTATTAAATACCCATTGTGCATGTGTTCACACACATAGCACTTTATTACTAACCAATGAGAACCCACAATCCATGTCAAGATTATCCAACAATCACCCCCATAATCTTGACCTCTTAAACCGTTTCATCATCGGTCACCCCGTCGTCTCGATCTCGGTTCTTACCTCTTGATCTTTCGAACCACACAGATTCGTTGCTCTCGTTCGCCTTCACAAAGATGGCTTCTTCTCGCTTTGTCGCCTCAGCCGACTCGTCTTTTACTTTATCGGTTCACGTAGATCCGACACACTCCTAATCTCATAGTATATTCAAGCTAAGAAAAACTCCTTTTGACTGCACTATACCACTGTCACTTAGTACAGTAGTAAATCAAGAAAACACAAATATTAATTTTCTTTGGTTTGACTTTGAACCCAATCACCGCCTCAACCATTCCTTCTCTTCTTCTAGGCCACTCACGAAGAATGCCTCTGTAATTATTTTTTATTTGTTCACACGTTTCCACGCAAAATCAAATCACTACTTCCTTTTCTATTCCGATCGGATGCCACTAATTACACTGATCTTCAATTGCGTCTCTTCTTCAATGTTAACATAGAACTCTTCAGTGATCACACAGATCCACCGTTCTTCCGTTTACCACAACGGTCGTCTTCGCATCACAGATTTATTTTTTTCTTTTCGGATCACACAGATCTCTTCAAACTTCTCACACAGATACTCGAATCACTAAGATTCTCCTTTTTTTTTTCTTTTGATCGATTCACACAGCACCACTAAGGTTTTCGATCCTTTTGATCACAAAGATCTAGTCCTCCATTCTCACGCCTGCCACACACAGAGCAGATACATTTTGATCACACAGATCAGCTTCTTCCTCGTCTTCTACCGGCTCACTCAGAACCGATCGGTTCACTCAGAACTCTTCTTCATACGGCTCACAAAGAACCCTTCTTCGATCACTAAGATCGTCTTCTTCATTGTCTCCACCCGGCTCACTCAGAACCGTGTTCAGTTCACTAAGAACTTCTCCTTTTCAAGTCTCGATTTCTTCTCCACATGGCTCACTTAGAACCATGTTGGGTTCACACAGAACCTCTTCTCTTCTTCTTTCTGTCGACGGTAATCACCGCCAAAACCCGCTGCTCTTGATCTCTCTATCTTCTCACCCCCCGCAGTTTAGAGGGACTGCTCCCTTCTTCTCCGAAAGTCGACTCTCAAACCAGCAAGCTCTTCACCACCAAGCTCTGATACCAATTGTTGGTTCAGGTCCTCTCAACTCACACTCACACACAAATGAGAAATATGAATATGCAGAAGAAAGAATGGAAAAACTTCTGTACTATATTTACCAACTTTGTGAAGCCTTAAATAGGCTAACTTCCAACGTACACAAACTAATAATTAATGTGTTCACACACATACTTGACCATAACATGCAACCTTTACTACTAATTATTAAATACCCATTGTGCATGTGTTCACACACATAGCACTTTATTACTAACCAATGAGAACCCACAATCCATGTCAAGATTATCCAACAATATTTGTATTCACACTTTTTATGAAGTGTTTTAAAGTCATAAAGGGTTGTGAATTCTAACATGATACAATCCTAACACATGAAGGTCGACTGGGTTTGGTTTAGTTTGTTCTGAACAGGGTACGCGCCAGTTCCCAGCCGTAGAACATAATTAGGTAATCGATATGTTCGGGTTGACCTAATAAGTTCACGGGTGGCCCATTTATTTTTATACCTTTTTGAAAAATATTATTATGTCAAAGCTTAGCTAATTTGTTCTAAAATTTTAAAAATATAAGATTAAGGAGCATATTGTTTTCGGGCTCACGGTTTTCATATTTAAGTCATATTTTCGTGTTCGACCCACTAACATTGATCGACTTATTAATTTAACGTCCCTAGTCATATATCTACTTGTAAGTTTTTTTTAAAGAAAAGGTGTTATGGTAAGTTTTACTTGCAGCTTTTAGAAAAGATGTCGTACCTTATACTTAATGAGCTAAAAAAAAATAGGAACATGGAGATATATAGGAGATGACAGTGATTATTAAGTATGAATAGGAGCCAAAAACCCCCTTTTGCAACTCGTATAAAACTTGGATTATAACTAATTAAAAACAAAACAAAGAAACATCATCAATTCTACTCGAGATAACCTGTATTAAATATGACAAAAACAATTAAAAACAAACGAGAATAGATTTAAAAACTATATAAATAAGTGAACCCATATATATAATATAATATAATATTACAAGCAATATTGAACTCTTTGAGCCACCCAAAAACTAAGAGGACCAGCTTCTTTGAGCTCTGATGCATCCTGCTACATGTATGTGGTCTGCATTTCATCATCCTCCAATGAATTATAGACCATCCTACAATGAGCACAATAACATAATTCAAATGCACCTGACTACAGAACGGGCAGTGTGTCTTTTCTGTGACTCATTGTGTTTTTTTTCTTCGACATTGTGTTATATTTTTTTGCTAGACATTGAGTTATATTTTATGATCCATTGTGTCTTTGTATACTTCGTATTTTTAGGGGCATTTGTAGAATAACTTTATCCTAAATTGTAGAACTATGGATTCCTTATTTTTGAACAAGTGAAAACCAAAATTGATTGAATTAGACTCTCTACTTACCAAAATTAGGTGATGAATATGAGGAAAACGAGATGACCAAGTTTAAAAAACCGTTGTGTTTTCTCCACATTGAGCTGGTTAAAGATCTATGTAACATCAACAAGGTGTTGTCGAACATACCTGGTAATTACAAAGAAACGCCACATGAAGGATCGTAGAAACTTGTATGTAATATCAGTAGCGGACCTAATTTTTTGACCTAGGGGTATACTAATATATGCTTAGAAGTTCTTGCACTAATTTTGCACTTCGCCAATAAAGTTGAGAGGTAGCCTGGGTTACCCTTAGTTACATGCAAGATCCGCCCGTGTAATATAGATGTGCTTGGCAATCATGACCCATTCTTATAAATAATAGGTTGATTTGGTCATTTTTGTTTGCTACATACGTTCATTTATTTTTACTCGAATTATATATATATATTAAAGAACAAGTTACTTTTACTGTAGCACTGCTACAGTGCTACGGTAACTTTTTTTTTTTTTTTTTTCTTTTTTAGTTTTCTTTCTTTTTACTTTTAACCTTTAATTTTAAGTCTTAACTCTTACGACCCCTTAACTTTCTAATTTTTTTAGGTTTTCTTTCTTTTTACTTTTAACCTTTAACTTTTAATATTGACTTTTTCGACCCTTTAACTTTCTAAATACTTTTAACCGAGTTTTACGTCTTTATTTTTAGTTACGTGTCGATATAAGCTTAAGTTGATTTACGTTTCGACATAATTTTTTGTTTTGTTTTTTTTTTACTTTAAACATTTAATTTTCAGCATTGACTCTTACAATCCCTTAACTTTCTAAATACTTTTTATGCTACACTACTCTTTTTTTTCCTTTTTTATCTTCTTTCGGTTTTCTTTCTTTTTACTTTTAACCTTTAATTTTCAGTATTGACTCTTACGACCCCTTAACTTTCTAAATACTTTTTAACCGAGTTTTACGTCTTTGTTTTTATTTACGTGTCGATATAAACTTAAGTTGATTTACGTTTCGACATAATTTTTTGTTTTTTTACTTTTAACCTTTAATTTTCAGCATTGACTCTTACAACCCTTTAACTTTCTAAATACTTTTTAATCGAGTTTTACGTCTTTATTTTTATTTACGTGTGGATATAAACTTAAGTTGATTTACATTTCGACATATTTTTTTTTTTTGTGTTTTCTCAACTTTCGGCATTGACACTGACAACCCTTTAACTTTCTAAATACATTTGTAATCGAGTTTTATGTGTTTAGCTTTAGTTACATGTGGTATAAATTTAAGTTACGTTTTGACATATGCGTAACTTTAAAAAAACGTTATCCCGCCGCGAAGCGCAGGTGTATATTCTAGTTATACAATAACAATGGAATACTCGAAACTTGTTAACTTAAAATGGGTCCAAATGGGCCAGTGGCCCAACACCACCGCTCCCACAAATAGAGTAACTAGTTATATGTATACAGTCATGGGCGGAGGATAATGTAGGCCTAGGGGTGCCTAGGGGTGCACAAATCGGGTTTTTTTAAAAACTGGGTTTCGGGTAGGATCGGGTTCAGGTAGGATCGGGTTTTACAAAATCGGGTTTTTTTTAAAACCGGGTCGGGTCCGGGTTCTCTACAAAAAATGTATACCCTATATACCCGGGTTCGGGTAGGGTTCTGGTCGGGTTTTATAAAACCCGGGTATTATAATACCCTATTTCCGGGTTCGGGTATTCATCGGGTAGGGTTCGGGTATGCATCGGGTTGGGAAAAAACCCGCACCGGGTATTAAAAAAACCCGACCGAAACTATGCTTATAAAATGTATCAAACATAACTCTCACACATAGACATCAAATCTATTGATAAACAGAGGCACAATTTATAGTTCTTCATTTGGTTATTCTTGAACTTTATAAACAGAGGCACAATTTATTAAATACAAAAACTAATAATGATATTAAATAAACAAAGAAAATAGAAGAGCCAACATATATTGGCATATTTGTTTCCACTTGTAATGAAATATACTAAATAATTAAGTAGCGGTGGCAAATATCATTAGAAACCTAATAATTAAACAAGATTACATCAAAGTGCATACATAATTTTGTTAAATCATAAGAACTAGAAGTCTTAATGCATACATAATTAAACAAAATTACATCAAATTCGGGTTTTTTTAAAAACCGGTTCCGGGTATTTATAAAACCCGGTTCCGGGTTCGGGTATTTATAAAACCGGGTTCGGGTATAAAAAACCCGGGTTTTATAATACCCGGTTCTGGTTTTTTTTTTCGGGTCCGGGTCCGGGTTCGGGTTTTTTGTGCACCACTAGGGGCATGGGTCGATTTGAGTCTGTTTTGTACTAAGTTTTGGGTTTGGTTTCATGTTATGCTTTTTGGGCCCGAAGAAAATGAACTAAAAAATGATTTTGGACCTCAACCCTTGGGCCTAGTTTTCTTTTTGTTAATTAATTGATTATTACACATTTAAACCCAAAAGTTTTAGGATACACCATTCACGAATCCGTAAATTTAATTAAAAACGTCGGTTGTGGCTTTTGGAGGTTCGGTTTTGTTTTCAATTAAGACAAAAGTCGACTTCACTAAGAGAAACGATTTAATACAGGGATGAGCATTTGGTATTGGGTGCCTCGGCCACTCTAATTTTTCGCGAGTAGTGTTAATTTTACCGAAAATTTGTTTTTTTTATTGTGAAATTTTGGGTTTTTAAGAGTCCGTCCTCCACCGATTTGAATTTTTAGAGTCTAGCCCCTACCGAGTTTTCGTTCAAGCTCCACCGCTGTATGCAGTAATACAAATGATTAATTTATCCATAGATGGAATTATGAGAAAGACTTACAATCTCATATTGTAGTAGAGGTATGGCCAGGGGCGGACTTAAGACAAAGTCAAGGTGGGCGCCGGCGGGCGCCCCCTCGGGAAAAAAAATTTTAGTGTTAACTTCCGTCGAAAATCCTGTCCGCACCCCTTGGAATTTTTCGTCCGCACCCCTTGGAATTTTCCGTCCGCACCTCTTGGAATTTTTCGTCTGCACCCCTTAGGTAAAAAGTGTTATCAATTTATATTTTAATTTTTTTTAGTAAACTCTTATTTTTTTTAAATACTACCTAAATTATATAACTTTTAATACCTAAATAACTAAACCCAAATAGTCAATACCTTTAACTAGCCCACTACTAAGTCTTAGCTCAATAAACAAACCCAACAAATCAACAATATTTCAAACTAAAATAAAATAAACAAGCCCAAAACCCTTACATAGTCTCTCCTGCTCTCTCTATACCACCATAATTAGCCACCATACCACCTCCGATCGAACACGAGTAAATTTCTTTGTTATTTTTTATGAATTTTGGTTTATTTCTTGGTTGATATTAGCCGCATACTAACCATGACAGTAGACATGTGCTTCGTTTTGTTTTTCTTTATGTTATATGGTGGGTCATATTTTGTTAGTGATGATATTTTGCCTTTTTTATAGCCGTATACACCACACAGTAGACCTGGTGGGTTATATTTGTTAGTGAAGAATGTTTGGCTTTTTCTTTTTATGGTGTATATGTTGTTTAGATGATTTTTAGGATTATTTACATTATGATTTCTAGGGCTTGAATAGTTGATATATTATGTAACATATTATGGAGCCATGTTTTGGATAGATTTCAAAAAAATGAAAACCCGTAGGGTGACGTTTTAATTATGTTTGTAACAAGATTTGACATATTTTTGATGATTATATAAATTTAGTTCGATGTTCTTTTGTTTTACATGACCCGAACCGACCCGATACAAACCAATTTTTTACTTATATACCTTGGGGCCTAAAATTTTTAAAAATGTTCCGTACCCCCATTGAAAAATTTCTGGATCCGCCACTGGGTATGGCACAGCCAGAATAAACATCATCCAATGCCCGGTTACAAGATACAACAAGCATAACACGCCATGCGTAATATATTCGGGTAAAATCACAGTGTTAATCCGCAATGCAGAATCGTAGGGATTAATGTAATCAAACTCTAAATCTGCAAAACATATAAGCTGCATGCAAAACAAAGATAGTAATCACAAATGTTATGTATATAAATGCATTTATCAGTACTCTTTGATAAAAGATTTCAGGAACCCTATTTTCAATTGGCATATTGTGATTCACACAATCAATAAAACTCAACAATATGCATTAAAAAATAATGTGAATTCACCTGAAAAACAACAATAAGGATGATAGCAATGAGGATGAAGAAGAATAGTAACCATGCAAACGTATCCCACATTTGCAATTAAGAAACAATCGCCGGAGAAATGAAGTTTTATTTTATTTTATTTTAGCAAGTACAAGGGATGTTACATGGATTAGTTATACACTTATACCTACAGATGTAAACAAGCCCAAAAGCTCGCGATCAGCACGGTTAAAAGCTAGAACGAGCCGAGCCTTAACGAGCTTGAGCTCGAGCTCGAGCCTGAAATTTAAAACTCTTTTAGGCTCATGAGCCTAAACAAAATTTTAGTTTTTTTTATATATAATATAATAATAATGATAATAACATTGATGAGCTGAGCATGAGCCAAGATTTGGCTCATTTAAGCGATATTGAAGCGAGTTCGGACCGAGCTACTAGCTCGTTTGAGATTGTTCTCAAAATAGCTCGAGCCGAGCTGGAGCTTTGGGTTTTATTTGCGAGCCAAGCTCGAGCTCAAGTAGGTTCGAACCGAGCCGAGCTCGAGCTTAAGCTTCATAAAAACATGACGAGCCGAGCTCGAGCCTAGTCGGGCTTAGGCTCGGCCCAGCTCGTTTACATTATACCGATTTCATATTTTCGGGTTAGTGTTTTCGTGACTGGATCAGACCGGTCGGTGATGCTTACGGCCTGGCTATTTATATTTGGATAAGAAGCCCGTTGGCCCGTGGGATTGTGGGAACCCTTTACTGTATGGGCCTAGAGGTGATTTTCACCCGTTAGAAACATCACAGTTTATGGCTTTATGCTCATTTGCTAGAAGGACAATTTTGGCCCAAGAGACAAATCTGGGACCAAATGGGCTACCAGACCCCAGAGACAGTTTTGGCCCAAATAGACAAAAGTGGGTCAGAATTTTGTTCAATTTGTCCAAGTGATAAAAGGTTTTATATTTTTTTAAGGGTAAATTTATTTTAATCAATGTCCTTGGCTTGTAACACGTTTCGAAATAAAATCAATGCTCCTTTAAATCAAAACATTTATAACAAATCATGGTGGTACTAGCCTAGTTAACGAAGGTATTAAAGTTATGTCGTACTCTTATCATGTCTTAATCATTCAATACCACATTGAATATTAAAGGACCAAAAATAAATTGCATTCTTAACATTTATTTTTGAACGGCAAATTTCTTTTATTCATGTCGTTTGTGGGACTTGAACCTAAGACCTTCCTCTCCCAAGATGTTTAAAGGTTTTTCCTTTGTCAATGGACCAATAAAAATTAATAATTGTTATTTATCAAGTGAAAGTTTGTATCAAATCAAGTGAAGTCAGCAAACTAGTTTTTCGATTTAGATTTATTTTTTTAGTTATGTTACATACTTTAAAAAAATCATATGAAGGTGACAAAATGGAGAGTAAACTTGTACTTTCACAAAGGGAGAGTTAATTTTTACATTCACTAATTGAGTTAATAATGCATAATTATGCATTATGTGGTGACGTTGATAGCCGAAAGACAAATGGTACATGCACTAATCGGTCTTTGTCTCGATTGTCGAGTGTTATGTGCCTTATGTGTCTAAGGCTTGATGTAAAACTAATATCGAGCCGATGGTCTTACTGTAAGCAGCTTCTCAATTCCTACAGGGTAGAGCTAAAGTTATCTGCATCTTACTTTCCTCAGACCCTACCTTAGCTTTGATATTGATGAGATTTACTCAGTATGAAGATGATGGTATCCATATTTATATATTTATTTATTTATTTTGGATTCACACAAACATTAGAATTAGTTGGATTAAAATTGTAAAAAGGGTACTTTGAATCTTTGATATCAATTTTTTTTTGGAGAGTGAAAAAAAAAAGTAAAAAAAAAAAACAGTTACATGAATAAACTAATGGTTGAGGGATGCTTGAGCCCACAACCAAAAAAAGATGTGTCATCAAATATTGTGTCAACATCGTTTCCAGTTATATGTACTGAATAGAGGTGAGTAAGATGAAATGAAAGTTATTTCTGCAACATTTCCATCGTACCATAGTTAAATGTTATTTGACATTTTTTTTGTATTTATAACTTGATTGCTACAAATTAACATGTACATGACCACTTGGTAGATACATTTAGATATTTTATATCTAAATGTTATATGTTATTGAGAAATGATATTTAACATTTTAAAGTAAGATACGTAAGAGAAATTAGATACGTGAAATTGAGTTTTCAAGTCTCATAACTATATATATAATTAGTTTCTAATATAACTATAAAGAGTCAACATAATTTAAAATAAACTACGTTAATTAATACTCCTTTCTATCGTGTCTTCACACTATTCGAAAAATGACCAATTATATTCATTCCATTTAGGGTGGACGGTATCCATCCCGTTCTGTCTCCACTCACCCTTCTCACGGTCTCCAGTCCTGAAACATATTGTCATATGGAAGGCCATGGGACATGTTCCAACGTGGTGCCCCTTGCCATGTCAAAACCACCCTTCCCCATCTCTTTCGTACCGCTCCATATTTACGACAACAACAACCGTACCCAACAAATTTCACCTATAGCAAAGCAAATAGTAAGATCTAAAAAGGGTGAGAGAGATAAGAGAACCCTTCCCGGATCTCACAATATAAAAAAAAACTACATCCAAAAAGATACCTAGCTCCAAAGGCAACAATAGACAAAGAAACACCATTTGCTGCCCCATAGTTAGAAACTAAAATTTTAATGTCTCACATAACAAAAGTAATTAGGGCTGTAAACGAACTAAACGTTCAACGAACAGCTCGTGAATCGTTTGGTGAGAAGTTCATTTATGTTCGTTCGTTTATTAAATGAACAAACACGAACAAGAAACTGTATTCGTTGAACTAAACAAACGAACATGAGCAAAGGATGCGTCCGTTTGTTTATGTTCGTGAACGTTCGATAAGATGTTCAATTATGTTCGTGAATGTTCGGTAATATGTTCATTTATGTTCGCTCATATATGTTAATTTGTGTTTATTCACTTAAAGGTTTTTATATGTTATATTTTTATTTTATTGGTTTTAGTTTTTTTAAAAATTTTGAAACCCTAGTTATACTATATGTTCGTTTGTATTTGTTCGTGTGCATTAATGTTCGGTTGTTTTTATGTATGTTCATGAACATTTATTTGTGTTCCGTAATGTTTGTGAACAGTTCATGAACACATTCATTTCCTTAACGTTCAGAACGAATACGAACAAGAAATCTCGTTCGATAAACGTTCATGAGCAGTTCATGAATAGGTTCATTACTTAACGAATAAACACGAACAATGCCTTGTTCATGGTTATTAGATTCCTTTACAACCCTATAACCAACCAACCCTTTACTTTTTTTTTTTTTTTTTTTGGGTAACTTTTTTTTTTTTTTTTTTTGGGTAAAAGATTACCCTGGTGATTCCAACCAACCCTTTACTTCATATACTCTTAATACATTTTTTACTCAAGAGAAATTTCTTTTTTATTGAAATTACTTATTCACCAATATGGTTACACTACCTATAAAATTAACTTTATTGATTTAAGTAATTTTTTTTTTTTGAAGGGTGACTTTCAATGTACAGGACCTATTGGTCACCGGGTTCTTGTCAAGGACAATCCCCCGTCAGTCCCGTGTTACGGACGCGATGTTCTATCGGGCCCCGGCCGCGTACGTAGACTGACCTTCGCCCGGAAACCATACTGCCCCCACACGGGTAAAGCCGCTGGGGTAACAGCTGGGTGAAAACCGGGTTGCCCTCCGGATCAAACCATGCCTCGGTAGGAACGATCCATCATTGGGACGTCCCCCCCCCCCCCCCCCCCCCTAAAGCCACAAGTGGGAGTCGAACCGGTGACCTCCCGAAGGAGGGCCGGCCAACTTAACCCAATGGGAATACCCACTGGGCCACGGGAGGAGGATTTTATTGATTTAAGTAATGATCACTCTACTTCTCTTTATCAACCAACCATACATATTAAAAAACAAAAATGATCACATCATACCAATTATCATTATTTTTCCAAATCAATTAAAATGTGTCCTAAAACAAAATAAACACCACCAAAACACCCCTTATTTGACTCATACTCCCACTTTCCTCCACCTCTCTTTCAAACACAAACACACTCACTCCCAACAACCACATCACCTCGCCGGAGCCACCATGCACCACCGCCACTTCTTCCAATTCCGGCCACTCTAACCTCTCACTCCGGCCAAAATAATGCAACTCACTCCAACCACTTTTTCCCTCACACAACTAATATTCTTCCAAATTTATAACTATGGCAACGGAGACTACCACATCCACCACCCAACAACCACTACCACCACCGGTAACAACCGAGTCAACGAAGTCAACGTCAAAAAAAACCGTTAAAAACCGGTTTGAAGGGCTACTAACAATCCGTACAAAAGCAATAAACGGTAAAGGAGCATGGTATTGGTCTCATTTAGAACCAATCATCATCAACAATTCCGATAACGCCTCACCTAACGCCGTTAAACTCCGTTGTTGCTTATGCGACGCCGTTTTCTCCGCTTCAAACCCTTCAAGAACCGCCTCCGAGCATCTCAAACGAGGCACATGCCCAAACTTCGATAACGGTTCACCTAACGCCGTTAACCCAAAACCAACTTCCGTTACTAGTTTACCATCTCCGACGACGTCGTTTTCGCCGCAAAACCACCGGAAACGGAATAAAACCACCGCTCACTCTGTCACTCCGATCTCAATGATCCAACCCGAACCCGCAAGATTCTCAATCCACGGGTCATACCCGTACCCGAATCCGAACCCAAATAACTCGACCCGACCCGATTTTTTACCTGCATTGTTACCGGCTCCGGTGGCTATGAATGTGAATGTTTCCGACACCCTAACCCGACCCGACCCGATCCAACAGTACCATCAGTTATCTGGTGGGAAAGATGATTTAACCGCATTAGCTAAGTTGGAAAACAGTGTGAGAAAACTAAAATCTCCAAAAAGTCAACCGGGTCAAGCGTTGACCAAATCACAAATTGCTTCATCGGTCAACTTATTATCAGATTGGGTGTATGAAAACATTGAGAATATAACATTTTCAAGCTTAAATCACCCAAAGTTCAAAACTTTCTTGACCCAACTCGGGTTACCGGCGTTGACCCGCCGGGAACTCGCCGGAGACCGGCTGGAATTCAAATACCAAGCTGCAAGATCCGAATCGGACGATCGGATCCGTGAATCGATGTTTTTTCAACTTTCGGCAGATGGGTTTGGGTCAAAATCAAAAGGGTATAATCTTTTTGATGAAAAGATTATTAATTTATCGGTGAATTTACCGAACGGAACGAGGGTTTTCCGGCGAGGTGTTTTTGTAAATGGGTATGTGTTTCCGGAGCATGCAGAGGATATTTTGATGGAAACTGTTGTGGGGATTTGTGGGAGTAATGGGAATGTTCAACAGTGTGTTGGGGTTGTTTCTGATGGGTTAAAGTCAACTGCTTTAAAGAATCTTGAAATGAAACATGAGTGGATGGTTAATATTTGTTGTCAGTTTCATGGGGTTAGTAAGTTGGTTAAAGATTTTAGTAAAGAATTGCCTTTGTTTAAGAATGTGAGTGATGGTTGTTATAAAGTTGCAAACTTTGTGAATAATGTGTCTTATGTTAGGAATTTGTTCCTTAAGTATCAGTTTCAAGAATCGGGTCGAGCACGGTTGCTGCGTGTACCGCCAGGAACGTCGGGAAATGGGTTCGAACCGGTGTTTAATATGGTGGAAGATGTGTTAGGTTCAGCTAGAATATTACAGTTGGTTTTAGTTGATGAGAGTTGGCGAAAAGATTCAATGGAGGATCAGTTTGCTAGAGAGGTTGAGGAAATAGTGAGGAATCCGCAGTTTTGGAGGGAAGTCGAAGCGGTTCATTCGTTGGTTAAGTTGGTTAAAGACATGGCTCGTGAGATCGAGAAAGAAAGACCGAGGATCGGGCAATGTTTGCCGCTTTGGGAGGAGCTAAGAGGGAAAGTTAAGGAGTGGTGTTTGAAGTTTCAAATAGTTGAGAGTGATGTCGAAAAGGTGTTTAATAGAAGGTTTAAGAGAAACTATCATCCTGCATGGGCAGCTGCATTTATACTTGATCCGTTTTATTTGATTAGGGATAGAAGTGGGAGGTATATGCCCCCTTTTAAATGCTTGACTTCTGACCAAGAAAAGGATGTTGACAAGCTTATAACGCGGCTTGTATCGCGCGAAGAAGCTCACATTGTATTGATGGAGCTTATGAAATGGCGAACGGATGGTCTAGATTCGGTTTACGCTCAAGCTGTGCAGCTTAAACAAAGAGACCCCGTTACGGGTAAGATGAAAATAGCCAACCCGCAAAGTAGCAGGCTTGTTTGGGAAACTTATTTAACCGAGTTCAATTCTTTGAGGAAAGTCGCGGTGAGGTTGATCTTTCTTCATGCTACTTCGTGTGGGTTCAAATGGAATTCGTCGTTTTTGAAACGGGCTCGATCAGGGAATGGTGTTGAGCAGGCGCAGAAGTTGATCTTTATAGCAGCTCATTCGCGGCTTGAAAGGCGGTGTTCTTCTTCGTCTTCTAACGATGACGATGATGATGATGATAAAGATGCAGGCTTTTGTGCAATGGCTAATGGTGAAGATGATATGCTCAATGAAGTTGTGTTTGATGCATCCTCTCCATAAATGTTGAATCTTTTTGTTGATTCTGATAATATTAGTCATAGTTTATTGTTTTAATTAATATATCATTTGATTTTAGTGCCATTTCTTGAGGTTGAAATGGTTGTTTTGCAAGAAATGACCTTTGTGTGATCAACTCAAGAGTGTAATTAATCAGTTAATGATCTTGAATCTTTATAATTAGAGAGCAGAAATCCAAATTGCCCCACTCTTGAGTTTGATATATTCTTTTAGAGTAAATTACTTTTTGAGTCGTTTTAGTGGTTTTAACCACTTAAGTCTAAAATCAAAAAGCTTAACGTCCTGAGTTCATAACCGCTTATTTTTTAGAGTAAATTACTTTTTGAGTCGTTTTAGTGGTTTTAACCACTTAAGTCTAAAATCAAAAAGTTTAACGTCCTGAGTTCATAACCGCTCATTTTATAACGTTTTGGGTCCAATTTTGTTAAAAAAAAATTGGACTCAAAAGGTTATAAAAAAGTGTCTAGGGACACAAGGCGTTAAACATTTTAATTTTGGACTCAAATAATTAAAACCACTCAAATCCGAGGACTCAAAAAGTAATTTACTCATTCTTTTATCTATGATTCAAATATCTGCATTCAAACTCTCACTGCACTTACATCCAACATCAAGAGGTGCATGCTTCCTGCTTGTTTAAGAGGTAAAACTCTGCTATGAAGACTTGTACGTTGTGCATTAGATGTTGTACATTTTGTTGACATAGTGTTGTGGTTCTTGACTTGCAGATGGTAAAGTAGGTTTTTGAGGAAAAAAAGAATCTAAAGATGGAAAAAAGCTAGATTCTAGAAAAAGGATTCTTCTTTTGGAAATACCTACATGGGGTTAGTCAAAGAAACACTAACCTTAGAAGGACCAGAGTGCAATTTCTTTTTATCAGAAGGGCTTATTTTGACAAGTTTCAAATTTGTTTCTTTACTGCCATCCAATTAAAAGAAAGAAAGTGCAAGTATCTTTCCAAAATTAGACCTTTTTTTTAGTGTGTAGATAGGGAGATGAGTGTGTAGATAGGTACACTCTTTTGTAATGAAAGACAGAAAAAGTGGCTAGAATTAAATATTAGTTTTTATATGTCACCAATACATTTGTTCATATATTTTTTTGGTTGGTAGTTTTATTTTTTATATTTGGATGCTGCCGAGTGCCGAAAAACGAGAAAACTCGGTCACAAACGATAAACAAAAAGCGCGGAAGCAAACTTCGTTTGACTAAATATTTTCTCAAACTTGAATGAACTTATGAAGATGCAAACAAATAGGATATACCGACTACAATCTAAACAACTGAAAACAATAATAAAGAGATACAAAATTTTAGCGTGGAAAACCTCTCAATACGAGAGTAAAAACCATGGGACTACATGAGCCGCTTCGAATCTAATATCACAAAATTAGAGCACTACAAAGTCTTCTCTATGCATACTAGAGGTATACAACAAACATCATATACTTGGAATCAACAACTTTAAGCATATGAAATCAAAACAAAGACAAAAGAAAGAATGTAACCAATAAATATGCAGCTGCGAACAAGGGCGGTAAAACCCGATTTGCGGATGTCATTAACACAAACCCACCATTAGATAAGGTCGATCAGATGCTGTGAAGACTCTGTCTAAAAATATCAAAATTATCCAATGGTTCAGTCTTAGGAAAATTGACGATCTCTGCCGGTTAGATTTGTAAGTCACGAAAATACTTCTTTCTAAAGCTTTTTAACTCTTTTCTGTAAGATTAAATATTTATTTATTTATATTTAATCTAGTAGCCATCATTATCATTTATATAATATAGATCAAAATATATTAATAACCTATTAATAATTAGTTGGTAATTGTTGATGGACCATATTACCCTTATTAACTAATTGGGTTTCCTCTTGGGTGTATATATAAGGAGATTATTAGAGAGGTTAAAGGGTTAGACACACAACCTAACAACATAACATCACAATTCGTCCCTCTCTCTCCATAACCGAAACCTCCCTATTTTCGGTTCATCACCATCATCACTTTACACCCTAAGGAGGAACCAGATCAAACTGACAACCATGTCGAACTCCGTAGCTGCGTCTCTGACTGGATTCTCTACTGATGCAATCAAAGGTATGTTATTCATGTTTTTCATTATGTTTAAACAGAACTGATCAACATGTGGTATCATATGATATGTTGATAAATCAGTTCTGTTTTTCGTATCCATCATTCTGGGATCATAATCTGGAAAACAGAATTTCTTGAAAGTTTATAAAAGTCAAAACTGTTTTCGAGTTTCATGAGCCGAAATAACTGTTTTCGGAAAATATGTTTGATAAATTGACTCGAAATCGTAATAGGAAAGATAATATCCGAAATCTGTTTACTAAAAGTCTAAAATTTCAGATTTCGGAACCCAGAATTGTGTTTTAATTTATTAGGGTTCATCACAATGTTCTAAGGAAATTCGAAAATTCCATAAATTTTGGAATATAATTTGGATTAGTGGGTGTTTTAATGATTTTGATCTTAATTTTATCTATTAAATTTTCAAAAACTGTTAAAGGATTTACAGTTATTATTTTCGAAATCTTTTGATAAGATTAGATCAGAAATAAAATAGGAAACACTATCCCAAATCCCTCAAATTTCGATTTTCAGTTATTATCACAAAACAGCTGTTAACAGAGGATTCGAGACCATCAGACTTCGACTCGAGACCATCAGATCTCGACTCAAAATCATAAAGGTCATCAAATTTTACAACTCGAGAACAGAAGCTTACAACTCGAGACCATCAGGTCTCGACTCGAGACTACAAGATCTCGACTCGAGATCATAAGGGATCAAAACTTCACAACTCGAGACAACAGTCTCGACTCGAGATCACTGCGTTTTCGACTAAAGGCTTCATTCTTCGCCACTCGAGACCATGGTTGCGACTCGAGATCTCAGTATGGACTCGAGATCTCATAAAACACACAAGTCAAAACCATGATTACGACTCGAGATCTCATAACTTAGTCGAGACCCAACTCGAAACCCCCCGCACCCCCCAGCGAACTCACCGCGGAGTTCGATCCGCGCTAACAGGTGGTTTGCTATTAAATACTTGGTTTTGTTTATACTTAATTAATTAATAAGGATCAAATAATGTTTTACAAAACCAAACTAGCTTAACTTGAATGAGCTTCTGATGTATTATTTCTGGCCAAAGCTGATTTAATACATCTATTTATTGTTCAAGTATTATAAAAAGCTATGTTGAGTATGCATTACACACGTGAAATGTCTTAATTCTGGCCAAAGCTGATTTAATTCATTTATGTTTAGCATGTTTGACAAGTGCATAACTAAAGTGATTGTCTCATTTCTGGCCAAAGCTGATTTGTCACGATTACTTTGCACACATACTTAAATGATTACACTTTCTGGCCAAAGCTGATTTGTCTTTGTTTAAGTAGAATTTTACTAAGTCTATTATTTTGATGTTAGTAATAGACATATCACAATCTCTTCACATAATGATCCTTATATTAATGATCCTTAATTAATTTTATGATCATTTCGTCTGTCTTATTCTTAGTACCCATAATTTTACTCACTATAATTTACTTCTACACATATCTCATCCACTCTAATTCTTAAACCTAAAATGTTTGCTTTATTTAAAGTTTCTATTAGAATTAGCTCTTAAATTAAATCCTTGATTATTTCTTAAGACACGATAATCCTATTGCTCTCTTCTGATAAAGATTATAAAGAAGAAAATTAGAGCATGATGATTAGGGCAAATCGAACATGATGTCTCTTATGATAATCAAGAACTCTCTAACATAATGCTATCACTAAAGTTATTTCAGATTAAGTCTTTCCTAAGACTAATCTTTTATATATGGAAGAATCACTAGAACTCCTAAGATGCATACATTCTTTTAAAATTCTAAACTATAAAGTTAAGTGGTATATGTGAATACATAATAATGAACAATACCATGACCCATTAAGTTAAGGGCTTATGCATGGAAATAAGTACATTTTCCAGTACATTACATATTAAGATTTTCACTTGTACAATTTGATGCCTTATAAATCAACTATAACACTCAAACATACCAAAGTATAATGAGTGTGTTGATAAGCAACATATGTACAAAGAAATAAATGTTTGAAGCTGGAAAATAAGTTGTTACTCACCTTACAACTACTTAAAACCTTAAAAGATGATTGTTCTAAGGTCCATAGACAAATTACAAGTGTTAACTCCACCTCTAAGGTTCTTCAAGGGAAAATCTCACTGTATAATTATGTCATTAGACTAGACATAAGCAACGAGACTATCCATTATTCTAAAGAACAGTTGGATGAATTAATTAGATAGTCACTTATTAAAGATATTTAAGTCTACTAATTATAATATTCCTATTAACACATGATTAGTTGACTCTAGTTTTAAACGTTTTCTTACCAGAAATCAACAAATAACTAACATGAGAGTTAGTGACAAAATTAAATGTTAAGGCTATAAGAACAATAATAAGCAGTCTTCTAACAACGTTTTTCGATACCGCCCATATATTCTGAGTATTAATCAGAATATAGTATCATAATTAAGCAATGTTATGGAGGTTGTCAGGTTTGCATAGTCAACATAAAGTCACACTTACCTTAAACTCTCATTTTATTTGTTCTAAATATCTGGATTGAAACATTACTAAGATGAAACTAGATAATACCTTACACTTTCACAACTTTTGTCATCATGCAAATAAAAAATTTGACAAAAGGAAAATGAGACTTACAAATTTCATCCATTATAACCAAAATTCATGAGAAATCATGACATGGTTAATAAGGATGATTTCTTATCTAATCTCATTCTAAGTGATTTTAAATCATGACGTTATAGCCCTAAATATTACTTGGCTCAAGGAATAAGTATGAGTCCATCATAAGTCATTCATTGACATTCGTGGAACTTATTCCAAATGGAATATTCAGACATAATTCATTTATCATTTAAAGACTATCTACTTGTATCTAAATTTTGTCGTATATGGCCCACGGTCTTATAAGAAATCTACTCATATATGTGCTTAACATGATTTCTGTCACACCCCAACCGATGGCGGAATCATCGGGGCGCGGCACTGAGCGAAACAGATTGTCCAGAAGTTTCCATAACAACTATCATCACCATTTAAGTAAACATTACGTCCCATACCGTAACATAAATAGTCAAACAAGTTATTACAGGCAACATCAAAACAAATATTCTGTTCCGACAACTCAGATTTAAATAAGTAGCAATTGTTTATCTGCTTCTAGAGACCCCTAATAAGTTATCTACAGACAACTATTTGTTGGGCTCTAAAGCTTTATTCTAGCTTCCATTTCCTACCACATATGCGTCCTAAGCACCTGTCACATACGTTAAAATAATGTCAATACATAAAATGTAAAGGTGAGCATACAAGTTTGATAATAGCATATAGAGTTCGAATTCGTTTACGCATAACCAGCACGTACACATAGTGAAATGAAGCACGTTAGTTATCGACACAGATCCATCGATACCAATGACTGCGGGTTGACTGCCCGAGGCAGTTCGCAATACACGATTACCACTGTAATCCATGCAAGTATAAGATCCTTAACAACCCCCGTGTGAACGGGTGCTGAGTCCAAACTATAGTACTATCGTTGCTAAGGCAGGTAGACAGCATTCCATGTGTAAACATAACAAACAAGCATTCATAAGCCACGTATAACATGCATTAATGGTTGAGCGTTAAAATAGCTTGAGTAGTGTGATAGATGTAGTTTGAATAGTTGTAACGTATGTAACACCCAAAAGTGCTAAAGCAAAAAGGGTTCGAGTATACTCACAGCGATAGTGGATTGAAGGGAGCGCTTTACAGCGAGTACGATTAGCCTGAATAGATTCGATAACGTAACGATAAGTGACGCGTAAAACAGTACAGGTGAGAGTGGGCTGAATGACTGACCGTGCGGATCAGTCATCCGTGAGTAGGGGTCATCCGTGCGCATGACCTATCCGTGCGGGTGGTGATACGTACGGATGGCAATGCGTGCGGATGGTGATCCGTTTCGGATAAGCTGTTCGTGCGTATGAGCTGCCCGTGCGCACGAGCTGTCCGTACGTACGAGCTGTCCGTGCGGACAAGTTGCTTGTGCGGATGAATGTTCAAGTGGATTGTTTCTTCCTAAGATGTGTTTGTGTATGATGGCTTGTGCTTTGAAGTTTTCGTTGTAGCATTTTGAAAACACCAAAATGTTTCTACCTTTCAAGCCGGCCGCGCGGACGGCGGTCCGTGCGTATGGTAGTATGTGCGGACAGTCTGTGCGCGCGGGCAGAGACAATCCGTCCGGATAGTCTGTCCGTGCGTACGGCTTGGCCGTGCGGATGAAAATTGTTTGGTTTTCGTTTTAAGGCCTTAGTATCTCATGATCCGAAGAGTAATCCATTCAGAGGTTGTCCGTCCGGATTGCTTGTTCGTCGATACCCAAACCTTGTTTGGAAAGTGGGTCCCAAGGGTAGTCCGTGCGGATCACCACCCGTGCGTATGACCTGTACGTGCGTATGGCTCGTACGCGCGTACGACTAGTCCGTGCGGATAGCTTGTCCGTGCGGACAACGAGTCTGGTTGTTCCGTTCGTCTACACTTGGTTTCTGTTGTCGTTTATCGAGACGTTCCGATCACGCAGCAACCACTTAGAGTTGTGTTCCCACCCGCGTGACTAGACCGGCCAGGAACCACCCTAACTCAGCCTGTCGGCGACTCGGAACAGCTCTCCCGGTTACCCCGAAATCAGTTGTCTACGGGTAGAATTCCGGATCTGGAACTAGGGCATTACTATTGATGAGTAAAACACAAGGACTGATCGGATTTGTACCGGTTCCAAGGGTAAAAGTGGGAAAGAACTTTGGTCTATTTCTTTCAACTCTTTTATCCTTAGAAAAGTTTAGATCTAGGTGAAATTATTGTAAAAACTTGTAGAAATCGTTTAGATCTGAGATATTCTAGGTGGAATGAGGTCAAGCTTGAAGTTCTTATGAACTTCATGATGACGTCACTAGAGAATACCTCATATCCGGATGATTTCTTGGTTAAAATCGAAGATCCGAAAGATAGAAGTGTGTAGAGATCAAAGATGTACAAGAATTAGTGCAAGATCTTACCTGGATTGGAAGAAATCTGAGAAAAAGGCGAAGAATGCGTATGGTTCGGACGTCACTTGCCAAAAGTGGAAAAAGTGGAGAGTGACCCGTGTATTTATAGGATGCCAAAAGAGGAAAGGATGGGTCGTGCGCATGGCACGCACCCGGGTAGGTTACCCGCGCGGACTGGCCATCCGTGCGGACTGGCAATCCGTGCGGATTGGACATCCGTGCGGATGGGCCATCCGTGCGGATGCCGCCTCCCTTGGTGGATTCGGCGCGATGTTGATTCGGTTTCGGCTTACGAGCGACTCGATAGGGTTTCCTAGTCAAATTACTTTCAGTCCCAACTACTTCTTGTTCGACTCGGGGTTCGGGTTCGTTTGTATTCGGGTTAGACTTCGAGTTCGATTGAGCTCACTTGATTATCACAACACAACATAAAATAAACATGCACAGGTAACACGTAAGGCACACACACACGTATGTCAGCAAGTAAAAGTACATAGTTCGAGTTACGATTTTTGATGTCGATTCGATTTGCATAGCTTGATTAACTTTATCGCATTGTTACTTCCTATCGTTCACAGTCGTAGGTCGATCGAAAATACGGCTAGAATGATTCGATTATTGCAATGTACGACAATTACTCCACATAATCTAAATATCATACAAACAATTCTATGAGTCGAGTTGCGCGAAATCGGTCGTTGACTTTGACCTTGACTTTGACTTTCACTCGTGAAAACACGGGGTGTTACAGCCTCCCCTTGTTTAGGAAATTTCGTCCCGAAATTAAGCCGAAAGCTGTAACTGATTCGTGAATCACGTGTGAGAGTCCTTCGTTTGGAGCATTGAGAATCGTTTGGATATGATGTGCGAATATACATGATTTAAAAGCCTATAAAGTTTTAGATTTCAATTCGAAGTCGTTTTAGAGAAATCTTTTTCAATTTTTTTAATTTTTCATGTTCAAAATCTTGATCGTTGTAGGTTCTGGTTTGAATTCGTTTCGACTGCGTACCGATTCGTGAACGTGCGGAATCCGTTGAACGTGCGTGACTGAACACAGTCCCAACGGAGTCAAACCAATCCTACAATGGTATCTGAGCAGGTGCTCGATTGCGAGGATCAAACACGCTCAGATTTGAACAATTTCTTCATCTTTCATTCTTGTCACCTTGTTAGGTCCGGAATCGTCTCCGTTTCGATTGCGAATCGACCGTTCGAAGTGTGGAATCCTTCGACGATCGTAATCGAACACACGAACGTAATATAATTGTGATTCTATTGAAGATATGATAGTGTACAGAACCTTGAATCACGAACACAAGCTTTCTCTCTCTAGAACCTTTCTTTAGAACTTAACACTTTTATTTATAGGCAAGGACTATAGGGATTTCTCCTTATTTACATATATGCCACCTTGCCTTTCTTAGCTGGACGTTACTCCTTCGTTAAACAGCTGTGGATACTTTGCCTTCATATCGCTTTCGAGTTCCCAGGTGAACTCCGCGCCTTGTTTGCCTTCCCACCGGACTTTCACAATAGGAATGCGTGAGCGCCTGAGTTCTTTGGTTTGGCGATCCATGATTTCGACAGGCTTTTCCACGAAGTGTAATGTTTCGTTCACTCGTAAATCATCTAGGGGAACATGTAAGTCCGGTTCGTAGATGGTCTTTCGGAGGTTCGACACGTGGAAGATCGGATGGACATTGTTAAGTTCTTCCGGTAATTCGAGTCTGTAGGCGACTTTTCCGATCCTTTCCAGAATCTTAAAAGGTCCCACATATCGAGGCGCAAGTTTCCCCTTTTTGCCGAATCGGACTACACCCTTCCAAGGTGATACCTTTAGGAGTACGTAGTCACCAACGCCATACTCGCGGTGTTTGCGCTTTTTATCGGCGAGAAGCTTCTGTCTATCTCGAGCCTTCGCTAGATTGTCCCGAATTTGGAAAATTTTGTCTGTCGTTTCTTGTAGCAGCTCCGGGCCGGTTAGTTGCGAGTGACCGACCTCGTGCCACACAATAGGCGATCGACATCTTCTTCCGTATAAGGCCTCGAAAGGTGCCATCTGTATACTAGCCTGATAGCTGTTATTGTACGAGAATTCGACTAACGGGAGGTGTCTATCCCAATTACCTCCGAAATCTAGTACACACGAACGGAGCATGTCTTCAAAAGTACGAATCGTTCTTTCGGTCTGACCGTCGGTTTGTGGGTGGAACGCAGTACTTAGATTAAGCGTTGTACCGAGTGCCGTTTGGAAAGTTCCCCACAATCGTGAAGTGAACCGAGCATCGCGATCAGAGATGATGTCACGAGGCGTCCCATGTCGACAAATGATCTCGTCGGTGTAGATTCGGGCTAATCGTTCCACCTTGTAGTCTTCTCGTATCGGGAGAAAGTGAGCTGATTTCGTCAAACAGTCAATTACAACCCAAATGCTGTTATGACCTGATGACGTGGTTGGAAGCTTGGTTACGAAATCCATAGCTATGCTCTCCCACTTCCACATGGGAATTGGAGGTTGTTCGAGCAAGCCAGAGGGTCGTTGATGTTCAGCCTTGACTCTAGCACAGGTTAGGCATCTTCCGACGTAAAGGGCGATATCCCGTTTCATACCCGGCCACCAGTACCTGTATCGAAGGTCTTGGTACATTTTGTCGGCACCAGGATGAATGGAGTATCGGGACTTGTGGGCTTCATCCATGATAATCTGTCGCAGGTTTGTTCGCTTGGGGATCCAGATTTTGTCTAAGAAGTGGAATATCCCGTTCGATTTGCTCACAAGCTGGGCTCCATCGTGGTAGATTCTTTCTTTCTTCAAGGTGCGCTCGTTGAAACATGCATGCTGGGTGTCGCGAATAAGAGCTTCTAGATTGTGCTGGGCTTGAACATTACGAGTGCTAAGCAAATAGCTCCGTCTGCTAAGTGCGTCGGCAACAACATTTGCTTTGCCTGGATGATAACGAATCTCACAGTCGTAATCGTTGAGAAGTTCTACCCATCGGCGTTGACGCATATTCAGTTCCCTCTGATTAAAGATATGTTGTAGGCTCTTATGATCGGTGAAGATCGTACACTTGGTACCATACAGGTAGTGTCGCCAAATCTTTAATGCAAAAACAACTGCGCCTAACTCGAGATCGTGGGTTGTATAGTTCTTCTCATGGATTTTGAGCTGACGAGATGCGTAAGCTATAACCTTGTCTCGTTGCATTAAGACGCAACCGAGACCAAGGTTAGAAGCATCACAGTAGACAATGAAATTATCGTTTCCGTCGGGTAGTGTGAGAACAGGAGCATTGCACAGCATGTATTTGAGGGTTCGAAAGGCAGACTCTTGTTTGGTTCCCCAGACAAAAGGCTCGTCCTTATGAGTGAGAGAAGTAAGGGGTATAGCAATCTTCGAGAATCCTTCGATGAACCGTCGATAATAGCCCGCTAGCCCGAGAAAAGAGCGGACTTCAGTTGGGTTCTTAGGCGTAACCCAGCTCTTAACAGCTTCAATCTTCGCAGGATCGACATGAATACCCTGACTATTTACAATGTGACCCAGAAACTGGACCTCCTCCAACCAAAACTCGCATTTGGAGAATTTGGCGTAGAGTTGGTTCCCCTGGAGTAACTCAAGAACCAAACGTAGATGTTGCGCGTGTTCGGCTCTCGTTTTGGAATAGATCAAGACATCGTCGATGAACACAATGACGAAACGGTCAAGATACGGCTTACACACCCGGTTCATCAAATCCATGAAAACTGCCGGTGCGTTGGTTAGGCCAAAAGGCATGACAACAAATTCGTAATGGCCGTAACGAGTACGAAACGCGGTTTTGTGTATATCCTCCTCCTGTATACGCAGCTGATGATATCCTGAACGTAGATCGATCTTCGAGAAACACGTAGCGCCTTGTAGCTGGTCAAACAAATCGTCTATTCGAGGCAAAGGATAGCGGTTCTTGATAGTCAACTTATTCAATTCCCGGTAGTCGATGCACATCCGGAACGACCCGTCCTTCTTTTTGACGAAAAGAACTGGTGCGCCCCAAGGAGAGGTGCTCGGGCGAATAAAGCCTTTCTCAAGCAATTCCTGGAGTTGAGTTGAGAGTTCGCGCATTTCGGACGGCGCGAGTCGATAAGGAGCTCTGGCGACAGGATTGGCTCCAGGAATGAGATCTATGCGAAAATCAATATCACGCTTCGGAGGTAGTCCGGGAAGATCCTCTGGAAAAACTTGAGGAAATTCTCGAACCACTGGAACGTCTTTCACCTTCTTCTTTTCTTTCTTTTCCTTCTCCGCTGCTACGACATGAGCCAAGAAAGCCCTGTATTCCTTACGGAGATACTTGCTGGCTTGTAGACATGACATAAGCTTGAGACCCTTTGAAGTAGTATCACCATAGACGCACAATGAATCACCGTTGGCGAGCGAAAAATGAATCATTTTATCGAAGCACACAACTTCGGCATGGTTTTCGCGAAGAAAGTCCATGCCTACTATGACATCAAAGCTTCCTAATTGCATCGGAATAAGATCGATCGGGAAGATGTGATTGTTGAGCTCGAGTGTGCAATCACGAATAACAGAATTTACGGCGACGGTTCTTCCGGTAGCGACTTCAACATCGAATGCAGAGGAGAGTCGGGAACGTTTACGACTAAGGAGTTTCTCGAATTCGAGTGACACAAAGCAATTATCGGCTCCAGTATCAAACAAACATGAAGCATAAATACCATTCACAAGGAACGTACCATTGACCACGTTGTTGTCGGCCTGGGCTTGACGCACATTGAGATTGAAGGTTCTGGCTCGTGCGACCTGTTGTTGCTGCGGCTGCTGTTGTTGCTGCTGTGGCTGCTGCTGGGGTTCTTGTTTCACTACCCTGTTCGGGCACACGTTGGCGAAATGATTCGGATCGCCACACGTGAAGCAAGCTCTGGCTTTGACTGCGGGTGCCGGAGGAGCTTGTTGGCCCTGTGGGGCAGCGAGTAGAGCTTGATTGGCTGGAGCTTGACGAATACGGCAGTTAGCAGTAAAGTGGCCGTAGACGTTGCAATGGGCACAGAAGCGGCATTGAATAGCAGTCGGGTGATGATAGGTGCAAGTAGGGCAGAGTGGATGTGGTCCAGTATATGCACGCTTTGCAGGCGGTGCATTGGCCACAGGCGCCGCTACTTGACGCTGTTGGGCAGGTACGGCTTGGATCAGTGCAGCAGTAATCGCACAGTTCTTGTTCTTTCTCTTGTTCTTGCGCTTGTTGCTTGACGACGTGGGTTCAACAGTTGGTGCAGCAGTGGTAGCTTGATGCAGATGCTTGGAGGTCTTATCCCACACCCCAGCCTTGACCCTTTTGTCATTGATCTCAGCGGCCAGTAGATAGGTTTCTTCGATCGTGGTAGTCTTAGCCGCTTGCACGAAATCAGCGACGCAGTCGGGCAACGCTCGGATGTACTTCTTGATGGTCATCTCAGGGGTCTTGACTTGGTCAGGACAGATGATGCTGAGCTGTTTGAAGCGAGCAGTAAGACCAGCATTGTCTCCATCCTTCTGATGTATGTGCCAGAATTCGTCTTCAAGCTTTTGACGCTCGTGAGGAGGGCAGAATTCCTCCAGCATGACCTCTTTGAGCTCTTCCCACGACAAACCGTAAGCTGCGTCATTCCCTCTCTTGTTCCTCTCGGCCGTCCACCAGTCCAAAGCACGGGACTGAAAGACGCCGGTAGCGTTCAGAGTTCGAAGGTCATCAGGGCAGCCACTTTGTCGCAGAGTAACCTCGATAGAGTCAAACCAGTGGAATAGAGCAGTAGGACCTCCTTCGCCTGTGAATTCTTTCGGCCCACATGATTTGAACTGTTTGAAGCTGAAAGGTCTTGCGGCAGCTTTTGGACCTTCAGTCCTCGACTCCTCGGATGATTTGCTGGCGTTCTCATAGGCATCGCTCACAGCTTTTGCAACGCTTTTCGCAATAATGGAGGCGAGACGTCTGTCCCTCTTTTCCTGGCGAGAGAGCGTATGACGAGATCCAGACGACATTGTCTGCAATAGTCATCGCCACGGAACTCAACACATGTATTCGAATCTCACCTCACACGTTTACTACTACTAAAGCTCAGTAACACGTATCATTTAAACGCATATAGTCACAAATTCACAGAATTGCACAAAATCACATAAACATATAAAGCACATAATCACAACCTTTCCTAACCACGTAATCACACAGCAAGGAAACACATATACTTAGCCACTAAAAGTTCCTACGAGCATACGAGGCATTCTAACTGCTCCTAGTGTCGATTTGCTAGCGATGGGTTGTGTGGGTTTTGTGTTTTAACAGAAACAATCGTGTTAGGTCGGAACCAATAGTATCTCAAAACGTTAACAAATAACAGAAAATACATTAAAATTTTCATAAAGATCGACAAATCAAAGGTGGATTGTCTGCGGCTAACAGACTTCGACTAACCAATGTAGCTCGACTATTCACAAGGATCCTGCACAACGACCTCCAGGACTACGCCTTTGCCTCGATTCTTGGGCATTGGCGCAATTCCCATTGGTTAGGTTGTGTCTTTCGACCGTTGGAGTCCATCGAACCTTGGTGGAGTTTTGTATAAGAGCGGGACGAGTCGTCAAGGTTAGGGTTTCACCCCTATCTTGCAACTTCCGTCCTCGTTCTTGATAAAAATTGAGGAGATTATTCATCAAAATATGGATTTCACTCCTGATTTGGTATAATTTCCTCGTTCGTAGCTAAAATGCAAGCTGATTAGGCAACCTTGGCCGTGAGTTTTGGGTTTTCACGCCTATTCTCGACCTTATTGCCTGTTCACAGCTTGAAATTTTTCGAGTGCAATAAGAGTGAGTGATAACAATGAATTTTACGCATACGCGTGAGTTGGTATGTTGGCTCTTAACTATAGACTAGGTCTCTAAGACTCCGACCCGGACTAGGTCGAGTCTTGCCTAATTCCCTATAGTTATGGCTCTGATACCAATCTGTCACACCCCAACCGATGGCGGAATCATCGGGGCGCGGCACTGAGCGAAACAGATTGTCCAGAAGTTTCCATAACAACTATCATCACCATTTAAGTAAACATTACGTCCCATACCGTAACATAAATAGTCAAACACGTTATTACAGGCAACATCAAAACAAATATTCTGTTCCGACAACTCAGATTTAAATAAGTAGCAATTGTTTATCTGCTTCTAGAGACCCCTAATAAGTTATCTACAGACAACTATTTGTTGGGCTCTAAAGCTTTATTCTAGCTTCCATTTCCTACCACATATGCGTCCTAAGCACCTGTCACATACGTTAAAATAATGTCAATACATAAAATGTAAAGGTGAGCATACAAGTTTGATAATAGCATATAGAGTTCGAATTCGTTTACGCATAACCAGCACGTACACATAGTGAAATGAAGCACGTTAGTTATCGACACAGATCCATCGATACCAATGACTGCGGGTTGACTGCCCGAGGCAGTTCGCAATACACGATTACCACTGTAATCCATGCAAGTATAAGATCCTTAACAACCCCCGTGTGAACGGGTGCTGAGTCCAAACTATAGTACTATCGTTGCTAAGGAAAGTAGACAGCATTCCATGTGTAAACATAACAAACAAGCATTCATAAGCCACGTATAACATGCATTAATGGTTGAGCGTTAAAATAGCTTGAGTAGTGTGATAGATGTAGTTTGAATAGTTGTAACGTATGTAACACCCAAAAGTGCTAAAGCAAAAAGGGTTCGAGTATACTCACAGCGATAGTGGATTGAAGGGAGCGCTTTACAGCGAGTACGATTAGCCTGAATAGATTCGATAACGTAACGATAAGTGACGCGTAAAACAGTACAGGTGAGAGTGGGCTGAATGACTGACCGTGCGGATCAGTCATCCGTGAGTAGGGGTCATCCGTGCGCATGACCTATCCGTGCGGGTGGTGATACGTACGGATGGCAATGCGTGCGGATGGTGATCCGTTTCGGATAAGCTGTTCGTGCGTATGAGCTGCCCGTGCGCACGAGCTGTCCGTACGTACGAGCTGTCCGTGCGGACAAGTTGCTTGTGCGGATGAATGTTCAAGTGGATTGTTTCTTCCTAAGATGTGTTTGTGTATGATGGCTTGTGCTTTGAAGTTTTCGTTGTAGCATTTTGAAAACACCAAAATGTTTCTACCTTTCAAGCCGGCCGCGCGGACGGCGGTCCGTGCGTATGGTAGTATGTGCGGACAGTCTGTGCGCGCGGGCAGAGACAATCCGTCCGGATAGTCTGTCCGTGCGTACGGCTTGGCCGTGCGGATGAAAATTGTTTGGTTTTCGTTTTAAGGCCTTAGTATCTCATGATCCGAAGAGTAATCCATTCAGAGGTTGTCCGTCCGGATTGCTTGTTCGTCGATACCCAAACCTTGTTTGGAAAGTGGGTCCCAAGGGTAGTCCGTGCGGATCACCACCCGTGCGTATGACCTGTACGTGTGTATGGCTCGTACGCGCGTACGACTAGTCCGTGCGGACAACGAGTCTGGTTGTTCCGTTCGTCTACACTTGGTTTCTGTTGTCGTTTATCGAGACGTTCCGATCACGCAGCAACCACTTAGAGTTGTGTTCCCACCCGCGTGACTAGACCGGCCAGGAACCACCCTAACTCAGCCTGTCGGCGACTCGGAACAGCTCTCCCGGTTACCCCGAAATCAGTTGTCTACGGGTAGAATTCTGGATCTGGAACTAGGGCATTACTATTGATGAGTAAAACACAAGGACTGATCGGATTTGTACCGGTTCCAAGGGTAAAAGTGGGAAAGAACTTTGGTCTATTTCTTTCAACTCTTTTATCCTTAGAAAAGTTTAGATCTAGGTGAAATTATTGTAAAAACTTGTAGAAATCGTTTAGATCTGAGATATTCTAGGTGGAATGAGGTCAAGCTTGAAGTTCTTATGAACTTCATGATGACGTCACTAGAGAATACCTCATATCCGGATGATTTCTTGGTTAAAATCGAAGATCCGAAAGATAGAAGTGTGTAGAATTGTGTAGAGATCAAAGATGTACAAGAATTAGTGCAAGATCTTACCTGGATTGGAAGAAATCTGAGAAAAAGGCGAAGAATGCGTATGGTTCGGACGTCACTTGCCAAAAGTGGAAAAAGTGGAGAGTGACCCGTGTATTTATAGGATGCCAAAAGAGGAAAGGATGGGTCGTGCGCATGGCACGCACCCGGGTAGGTTACCCGCGCGGACTGGCCATCCGTGCGGACTGGCAATCCGTGCGGATTGGACATCCGTGCGGATGGGCCATCCGTGCGGATGCCGCCTCCCTTGGTGGATTCGGCGCGATGTTGATTCGGTTTCGGCTTACGAGCGACTCGATAGGGTTTCCTAGTCAAATTACTTTCAGTCCCAACTACTTCTTGTTCGACTCGGGGTTCGGGTTCGTTTGTATTCGGGTTAGACTTCGAGTTCGATTGAGCTCACTTGATTATCACAACACAACATAAAATAAACATGCACAGGTAACACGTAAGGCACACACACACGTATGTCAGCAAGTAAAAGTACATAGTTCGAGTTACGATTTTTGATGTCGATTCGATTTGCATAGCTTGATTAACTTTATCGCATTGTTACTTCCTATCGTTCACAGTCGTAGGTCGATCGAAAATACGGCTAGAATGATTCGATTATTGCAATGTACGACAATTACTCCACATAATCTAAATATCATACAAACAATTCTATGAGTCGAGTTGCGCGAAATCGGTCGTTGACTTTGACCTTGACTTTGACTTTCACTCGTGAAAACACGGGGTGTTACAATTTCTATTAAATATGTCCCTAAGTTTTTATGACATCTGGACATTAAGAAAATCAAGTAAAGTCTAACATATATGTGATGGGTTCCTACGTCACGTAGCTCATTGAAACTTCTCTTGTAGCATTCTAGAGATATTAAAGATCAGTGGGAGCATTAAGTGTCTTAATAATAACTTGCAATAGTTGCAAGAGGTGGGGAGTGAAAACTTTATATTACTTCAATTTACACCTCTTGTACAAGACACTGCTCCATCTTGACACTGTTCTATCATAACTTGTCTCCTTAAAATCTAATGCTACTCTTACAAAAGTTTCATTGTTGCTTAATTGTGGGCACACTTAGATTTCTTACCTAAACCAACATAATCCTCAACAAGAGAAACTACACTGACTAACGTCACTATAATATGTTTTCTCTATTAGAATTTGTTTGGTCGTTAAATATTGACCCTAAGCATGCTGAGTTCCTAAAGTTTTCTAAGGTCAGTGGGAGCAGTCAAAGTCCTTATCATGACTTACAAGGAATACAAGAGGCGGGGGGAAGAGTGTCATTAAATTTCACTCCAAATTTAACTCCGATTACACCTCTTGTACACCATACTGCACCAACTCTTACAAACTTAGAATCCTGAAAATGATAGCAACTTAACCAAGAGCTAATCCATAAAACTGAAACTTCTAACTAACCCAATAATCAACTCAGGAGGTCATCTAGGTTTAAAAGCCTACTAACTTTGATGATTACATAACCTCCCTAACTGAAGTTGAAATGGATTTTGGAAAAGTTTATTGATCCTATCTCTCCTAATTAAGCCATTAGTGTCAATCAATCTTCTAAATGGAATAAAACTGTTTTATAGTAAAACTGATTTTATGTGTTCGCATAACGTTTGGGATTTGATTGAATAACCTAAGAGTGTTCATAACTAAACCAAATCCTGATATAAACGTTAAGACACAAAGAAGCATGATTGGTTGTCAAAGGTTGTACTCAGGAAGAGATAAATTATTAAAGAATCTTTATTACATATCTAACAAAAGATTTCTTTTAGGATCATCACTGTTCTAGTAGCTTATAATAGTTTTGAGCTACATTAGATGAATATTAAAACAATTTTCCCTAACAACTTGCTGACATATTTACATGTTCATAAAACAACCTGAAAGTTCTAAACTTAAGGTTAAAGAACAGTTTGTCTATAAGTCAATAAAATCAATGTATGGTTTAATGCAAACGTCATAATGTGATGAAATCTTAACGCAATTATTTTCATCAACAACCAAGTGGAATAATGTACCTACCTCAAGATGAGTGGGAGCAACTAAGATAAACTTGTCTATATAGATGATATTCTTTTGACAAGTAGATGTTACATAAGTCAAAGCATTGTTAACAAAAACTTTGATATAATAGATCTCAGAGATATCTCTTACATAATAGATATCATAACATGTTGAGATAGACCAAATGGGACATTACTTCCGTTCCATAAGTTTAACATTAAATTGGTCCTTACATATGTAACAAACAATACTGCTCTCCTTTAGAGGATAATAGGATAAATGAGATTATTTCTTATGCTTCATTAATTAGAAGCCTTATGTAAGTTCAAGTCTATACTCGTTTAGATATTACTCACATTGCAACACACTAGATATGTCTAGATTAATGTGAAGCATTTAATAGAGTATTACAATATCTTTAAAAGAAACGAGAGGCTATAATTTAAAGAAGAAGTGAGAACTCAAACCGGTTTATTACTCTAACTTTGAGATATTCAAAGATGACAAAATGTAATTTCGGGTATATCTTTATGTCAATAGACAAAACCTATCTCATGGAGGAGTCATAATAAACTGATAACAACATAAGTTATAACGACATAATATATTGTTGATCACAAAGCAATAGTCACTAAATGTTGTTGAAAATTTATCAGTAGACTCATAAGTTTATTAACTCCATATAATTAATATATTGAAGACTTATTGTGATAAAGTCAGCTACCATGTCTCCTTGAACAGTAACAGTTCGAGAGGTGCTGCATTAAATTTCGATACACAATTAATTATTCGTTTATGAACGAATTGAGGAAACTAAATCTTTGTATCGAATGCATTCGTGATATGCTTAAGGATCCTATAACTAAAGGTCTATTACCCATAAGTCTTATTAAGAGTGCTCATAAAAGAGACGGGTTTTAATTGATGACCATGTACAACTGCATATCGTATTATGAATGACTAACTATTAATTAATTTTCCTCATCAGTTTGATTTTGTATGTCTCTTACATATGTTCTGCCGGTGTAATGACATATAGACAACTATAAATACAAATCAAACGTTAAAGGGCTTACTTATTTTGATCATAACTGTTAGGTTTTAAATTAAGGCTATAGTATGACTAATGGGGGTCCTGAGTCGCATAATGATTCAACGGCTGTATTTCTCTGCTATAGTACTTGTTTAAGGCTAAAATGAGTATTAACTTCTGATCAGACTAATCTAATACTCATAATAAATGATTATTCGGCTAAGTGGGAGAATGTAAGATTAAATATTTATTTATTTATATTTAATCTAGTAGCCATCATTATCATTTATATAATATAGATCAAAATATATTAATAACCTATTAATAATTAGTTGGTAATTGTTGATGGACCATATTACCCTTATTAACTAATTGGGTTTCCTCTTGGGTGTATATATAAGGAGATTATTAGAGAGGTTAAAGGGTTAGACACACAACCTAACAACATAACATCACAATTCGTCCCTCTCTCTCCATAACCGAAACCTCCCTATTTTCGGTTCATCACCATCATCACTTTACACCCTAAGGAGGAACCAGATCAAACTGACAACCATGTCGAACTCCGTAGCTGCGTCTCTGACTGGATTCTCTACTGATGCAATCAAAGGTATGTTATTCATGTTTTTCATTATGTTTAAACAGAACTGATCAACATTTTCTTTAATTGTGTGACTGGAACAACAGCTGAGACCTTATCCTCTATTGATATATAAATCACCTTTAAAAACAACTAATAGGCAATAAAAATATGAGGCTTCCCTCATGAGCCAAAAAGAAAAAAAAAAACCCAACATCAAGACCCCAAACAATGTGTTCTAACATACATGTCATGACCATCATATATTCATATTAGGGTTGTCTTTTAACATTTTACTAGAAGTCGAGGTTACATATATACTCGTTTATACTATAAATACAATGAGAATAGAAGCCCACCGTTTTCATAAAGTATTCTTTGTAAACCACTTTTTTTCATATAAAAAAAATATTAAAGTTGCCTCTTCTTCGTCCTTGGCCGTCCGTCTAAAATCCAAGATTTTTTTTTTTTTTTGGGTTAAGAATTATGAAATGATTTTTTTGTTAAGAATGAAACCCCACAATGAGTTGGGTGTACGTGGGTATCTTTGGGTGGTGTCACGTCCATAGGGTTGTTACCATAAGTATGTATCATGTGATTGTATTTGATGATTTTAACGTTAAAAAAGATATACGAAACGTGACAAGGGGTTTTGATTTTATTTATTTATTTGTAGAGAGTTTGTCAGAAGAGACTAAATCCTATGTCTCATTCACATGAGTCATGCGATGCTCTTTTTTTATTTTTTTTTAAAAGTTGATCTTTCGATACTTATTTATTGGGAATGTATAAAAAGATATCATGAAGTTATAATAAATATGATTATGTTATTATAATATATGTATTTCCATTTCGGATTGGTTTTTAAATAGCGACAATTCTTTAGACCAAAATCAAAATTCTAGTAAACTTTTTACGAGTACTTATAACATAGTGGGAAAGATTTAAACAAGAATACTAAACATTACGAGAATTGTGAGAACGAATGAAAAAAACTGCAAGAATTAGGTCAAAAAGTAATTTAAATTCAAAATTTTCTTTTACACTTTTATTATTCAAAAACAATATTAGAAATCAAATTTACATGTATACATAAATAAAAGAAATTACACACGTGTAAGTTTGCCATTTACAAATGTGTGAATTTATTGGATAACACATATGTAAAAAATTTAATAAAAGTGATTTTAAGAGGAAAGATGGAATATTTAAAGAGTAAATTCTCTTTTTAATATTTTATTTTAATTATAATGAAGTTTGTATTAAAAATTTGATTTTCATTTTTTTTTCTATTCGTTCTCACGATTCTCGCAATATTTACCGTTATAGTCGTATATTATATTAGTTATGTACATTTTAGTATTGAAAAACGTCTTATAGCTATTTACTTCAATGTTTGAGAACCCATTTATTTTATTTAAAATAGATCTTATAAGCTATCTACTTCAATGTTTGAAAACCCATTTATGTTATTATATTACTAAAGTATACATATCATTGCAAACCATCTACATGTAACTATTCCAAAAAGGCCAATATGATCATCACAATAAGTCATTGACAAACGATGGGAATTATGTCACAAAACACTTTACTAAAAAGCAACTCACAATGAGTCATTGACAAAAGATGGGAACTTTACATTATAATCGCATTTTCAATTTTAAAGTATTTCCCGTAAAACCTAATTTCAATATTTTGACACATCAACAAACAAAAATAAATTAACTTAAAGATCTTAGATTCATTTAAATAAATTAGGCGAATTTATTCTAATAAAAAAGTTGAATAAAATGTGACATAAAAATAACTTTTTAATTGAGTGAAATGAGTATAGAAGAAATAATGGAGGGTGTAAAAAGACAATAGTACATAACAACTGGGTACCTTTTTTTATGTAAATGAGGGACCGGTTTAGTATTCACCTAATTAATTATCCATTTAGTGGACAAATTCAAATAATTGTCGGCAAGACCATATTTTTACAATAATTTGTTAGGATACTACAAAAAAAGTGTATGGTGACACACATTTACAAAGTTTAGAATACTATGTAGTATTATATGTGTTTTATACACAACTATATACATGAGTTATGTGTATCAAACTATATTATGTGGTACCAATTTATAATCCGTACAACTTAGTCATAGAATAAAATTAAAAACCTATGATACAATCATACAAATATGATACATAAATACCATATGTCCATATAATATATTTAGTAACAAAAACAAAATGTTCTAAAGATGAAACTTTTTAAGAGGAAATTATAACTTGTGTACAAATAGGGGATGAACAAGGTCATGGTCTAACCATGGATTGGTTGTGATAGGTTAAACAAGTATAAATGATAAGACCAAATACTAAAAGATCATATGTTCAAGAATGACAAGAATGGTTCACAACATGTGCAATTTCTTTGCATGGTTCTATTGTGAATTGCCTCGGCATATTTAAAACCAACATAAATTGCTCTTTCTTAGGATGAAAACTTTTTACGTGTGTGTTTTCTCAAACGCGCCGATATATGTTATCAAAAAGAGAACGTAGGATGCACAGTCAGAGAATGTACATCAATCGTGCGGTGTCTAATTAGCGAACCTCACCTCTTGCGACACATAATCTTTTATGTGATCTCTAGTTTCTCCAAATATATTTTCATATTATGTGATCATAGATTAGTAAGATAACACTAAAAATAAAAATTTTAGGATAAGTATAATTATATTTGTTAAATAAATCATAAATTACAATGAAAATAATAGGGTGATACTATTTACACCCCCTCTATTTACTAATTACACACCCTTATCAAAAACATCACATCTATTAATCATTTGCTTTTTGTTTTTAGTCTTTTTTGTCTTTTTGTTATCTTTTTTTATTATATTTTATTGTCCTTTTGGTCTTTTTGTTATTATTATTATTATTATTATTATTTACTATTAGTAATGAATTATTATTATTATTATTATTACTACTTAAGCCTTAAACTTTTTATTTATTTTTTACCTTTTTAGTTTTTTTATGCTAGACTTCTTTTTATTTTTTTACCTTTTTAGGTAAACAAACAATGAGTTAGACCATTTTTTTAATGAAGTTAATCTTTCAAAAAAAAAAATTACAATTCCTAGATTTTTTTTAAATAAATATACTATCACTTTGTGATTCACCATTTATCACCAAGATCTCACATTAACTACCACTTACATAATTAATTACTACACAAAGCACATCACAATTATATTTATTTCCGACAGTGAAAATGACATGTAAATATATAAATATTATCACATAACAAAGGAAAGAAAATTTTAGAAAGCATATGGTAATTTTATAGTAGCATAATATAATAATGAAAATGATGGCAACGAAACTAATTCAAAGAAACAATCATGCGCAGGTCATATTATTGGTGCAAGTAATTTGTTGTCTTTAGGTCATATTATTGGTGCATTTCCACCAAAACTAATTCAAAGAATTGCAAAGAGTTGCATAATTTTTGTAACTACTCAAGCTTGTCGATGCATTCACTTCGGTTTCATAATTCTCATATTAACGGTGCATTCACTTCAGTTTCTTTAAGATATACTCGAGAAAGATAATCAAAGAGCTGCATAAATTTACTTGTTCAAAGAGTGATCTACTTATGCTTCATCATAGCATTCAGAAAAGTTAAAGAGATGTCCGGATTTTCAACAGATCAGGTATAGTTTTTAATTCCCATGTTTCAAGTTTCAACTTAGTTATATAATCTAGCTAGGTTAAGGGTCTTGTTTTAGTTTAAATGAGTTTGTTTGGAAAATAGTTATGTTGTATAGTTTAAATGCGCCATTTGGATAATATATATTTTGTAAGTACTCAAGCTTGTTCACCTAATATTTTGTAACTAATATTAGTCCACTTTTAGGTGTTCAATCTATTCCTTTAGATTCGGTCGATGAATTTTGGAGGAAACTCGAGTTACCAGTATATTGTGAGGATATTACTTGTGACGTCGAGTTGGAAAGTTTTAAAAAAGCCTTCGATAATCGATCCAAGCCTGGAAAGAAAAGTTTACTACAAAAGTTAAAAGCATTAACCAATCCAAGTATACCTTTTGTTGAAGAACCTGATGTTAAAAAAATACTCGTGGACGACCAACTACAAAATCCAAACAACAAAAAATACCGAACCCTGCAATTGCTAAACCGCCCCTTCAACGAAGCTACTCTCAGAAGCCTCCAAGGCACAGTCCGTTTGGGAACTCCCAAGATCATGATTACACTCAAGAGCCTGCAAGGCACAGTTCATTTACGAACTATCAAGAGCAGGATTACACTCAAGAACCTGCAAGGCATAGTTCATTTGTGAACTCCCAAGATCATGATTACACTCAAGAGCCTTGGAGACATAGTTCATTCGGGTATCTAGAGGCTGCTACAGAAAGTTCATTAAGGGACCATAATGATTATGTTGGTTACATCAGTCCAGACGTGAACTATCAAGTGCCTGGTGAAACAAGTCCGTTCATAAATCAAGATATTTACGGAAAAAAACCATTCAAGGACTATGATGATAATATGGGCTACTACGCCAGTCCATTTGTAAACTGCCAAGTTCCTGGTGAACCAAGTCCGTTCATGACACAAGATACAGACGGACAAGGTTTTTTTGCCAACCTTTTAAACACACTGGGATATGATTTCATGGGGTTGAACCAAGATATTGTCGGACAAAGTTCTTTCGCCAACTCTACAAGTGCGCCAGGCTATGACTTCATGGGGTTGAACTAAGATCAAGCATCACAGGTGATACACAACTATATTCATCTAATTCCAAAAATCTTCCATGCGTATGTTACACGCATACATAACGTGTTAGGTGATGGAAATTGTGGGTTTCGGGCGATAGCTTCTGCTCTCGGGTACGGTGAAGATGAATGGTTATTTATCCGGAGGTCACTGATGGAAGAGCTACTCGAGTTTAGAAATAAGTACACCAAGGCTTTCTTAGGCTCATTTGAAGATGTGTTAACGTCCTTGGATTGATCAGGATCGGGGGTTGCACCAGAAAAACATTGGATGATTATGCCAGAGACAGGATTCTTGATTGCGAACAAATTTAATGTAATCGTTCATTTTTTATCTCAAGAAAAAAGAAACAGTTCAACTTGTTTTTCGCTTTGGAGAGGCCCTCACCGGTTCCCAGAAAAAAAAATAATTACAATTGCACACGTGAATGTAACCATTTTATAATGGTAGAATTGCAAGGAGAGCATCCAATTATCGGCACAACCAACCTATGGAAATTATCGAGAGAAAATGATGAAGCTGACTGGGAGAATATATTTGAATCACGTCAAAATATGTATAATTCTTGGATAGCCCAACCTGCTACATTTGGGGGTGTATAGATTAAACCTCGGTATGTAAATTATTAAATGATAATAATTTTGTAAAAAAGTACTTATTTTTATATAGCTTTTGTTACAGCTATAAATATAATTTGATAAATTATAACAATAAAAACTAATAATAAATAATATATCATTACTACTAATAATAATAATAATGATAATAATAATAACAATAATACTAACTAAATAAATAATAAACAAATAATAAATAACTAATAATTAAACAAAAGAATAAAAAAAGACAACAAAAAGACAAAAAACACTAAAAACAAAAGCAAGTGATTGATGGATATGATGTTTTTATAGGGGGTGTAATTAGTAAAAAGGGAGGTGTAAATAGAATCAGCCAAATAATATCCCTGACGCCAATGAGTAAAAAACAATCAAAAGTGTTGCAAATTATTAAGACGGAAATTTGTTTCATAATTGTGCATTTTATTGACTTTTAGACCTCTTGAGTAAAGGTAAAATAGATATAATGATTATTGCAAGGATGACAATTTTCACTTTTATACAAGAATCTTTCTTTTTCTATACATAAATGGTCCCATTATTATTTGTTTTTATATAGCAGTGAATTTGAGATTTGTTATCTTTATGAAATTTAAAAAATTACAATAACCATGAGAATCAATTTTAACTTTGATTTTTATTTTTACTTCATTAGAAAAAAAAATGTATTATGGTAATTATGCTTGGGTTTATTTATGTTTTATGTAAACAGTTTATCTATTTCTTGTTTCTCTTGGTTACAATATAATATTTACTATGATAGGTAGGGACAGTGAACATTAATTCAGAAGTGTGAGAAGTGTATTATAACTCTATATATAACACCATATAAACACCGTATATCACTATGTAACACCATATAACACTATGTAACACTATATAACATTATATAACACTATACATCTATCATAAACATGCTATCAGACAAAATATAGTGTTATATTTGATATAAAGTATTACATAGTGTTATATGCTGTTATATGGTGTTACATAGTGTTATACGGTATTTATATGGTGTTATATAACGTTATATATAGAGTTATAATACACTTCTCACACTTCTGGATTAATGTACAAGATCCTCTACCTATGATTTTATAAAGTTTTCTCACCTTGTTACACAAACACCCAAAACTGATCCACTTTAGTCGCTTGTGTATTGGAGTGTAAATAATTATGTATCTATACACATGTCAGCAATATATATAATATGATAATATGTCGTACATTTGAACAACGAGATCTAGTAAAATGGGCACATTATGAGAGAAACAATACGCATTGGAAGAAATCAGAAGTACGTGTCTTGATACACAACATATAATTTTTTTATTTTTACTATTTTAAAAGATAAAGTTGTGAATTATATAGGTTCTAACACATGTTATTTAAAAGATAAAGTTGTGAATTATAAAGTTGTCTGCTTTTTTATGTATATATATAATCCGTTTTATATAAGATTCTGATCAATGATCATATGTATGCATGTATGTGTATATATCATTGTAGAAGAAGTAATTATATAGAGAGCTATTTATACATAAACAGATAAATACATGTTATATATGTACATCTTTTAAGGAGATATAAACCTTGGGGAAAGTTCATTTGAGAAGAAAAAGAACAAAAAGGTAATTTTGTAAAATATTAAATAGTTTTTTCAAGTATCTCATTTATTATCATTTTTGACTAATTAATTAGTTATAAAGACTAATATCATCCACACTAACTTTTTGTGCCTACACACATCAAAAGTTAGCTTACATATTTCGAAATTCATCCTCCACATTGAAATCTATCCTACACAACTCGTAATTTATCATACACTTTAAAATATTTTATTTTATTTTTTTGAAAAAATATATATTTTGAAGATAAGTTACAAAAAAATTAATGTAGTTAGCTATTAAAGAGGAAGACTACAAATTAATGACATTAGTAGATTTACCAATGTACCATTTTACTAACATTAAATGCTTATATTAAATGAAGTAAAATAATGCATTCTTATTGGTTGAAATTTCTTCTTTTTTCTTCTTACAAAAAATTTCTTCTCATTTGAACTCTCCACTATAAACCTTTTAGCTTAACTAGTTATTATTCCAACCAAAACAATAACCCCATTTTGAGTTAAAGGGAATTTACTTTTTTAAACTCAACTTTGATTGTTGTCTTATAAATTACTGTCCATACTTCGCGTAAAATTTAGTTAAAAAATACATGTAATATTAGTTTAGTTTTGATAAAAATATAGCATATACAAGTAAAAAAAATGAAAGAAGTGATGTGGTACGTTGTTAAAAAAAAGAGGATTTGTTTTGTTTTTGTATATAGGAAAATGATGTTTTAAACTTTTATATTTGTTGTATATATTCGTCGTGATATAGTAAGAAGGTAAATGTATATGGAAGTGTAAATATCATATTTATAACTAGGCAGGAGTTTGTACAACCTCAACTTTTAAGACATCAACTTTATATATATGACATGTCTATTTCATTTATCAATTGAATGAATACAATCACTAAATAATTTCAAACCACCTGTCGTATTTTGTAGGGAGTTGTTGCAAAAATATTTGCTATAAAAATCTATGTTGTTGACAATACATGTTTCTGGCTTTCACGGTAAATTAAATGGAAATATAACCACATAAATATAGTATTGAAACTCAAAATTTTGTAGGGAAATCAGGATAAGGTAAACAAAACCAAAATATACCGAATTTGTGTAATTATATTGTTTCTAGTAAAGATTCATATAAAATGTCTTGTTACCAGAGTTATATCGCTAACATCTTAGTCCTGTCATGGTAAACTGGTAAGAAAAAGACGTTTTCCCGTGAAGAAGACTATCTCCAATGCATCTATTGGAAAATGTCGAGGCCCTTACCAACCCTTAGACTAGAGGGTGTGGTATAAAGCCCATAGGGCTTTATCACGCCACATAAGCGTCACGTCATATAGGAGGCTTTAAAGCCCCTTACTTTAACTTGCATGCAATGGTTTAAAGCCCCTCAATGCCATAGCGCCCCCTTATCTTGACCAAATGCTTCGATCAAGCCAAAAAACGCCTGTTAGCACCTTGGCGGAAAGCCTTTAGCACCCCCTCTTAACTGCCATGGGATGGTGGTTGGCGCCCTGAGACGCTATAAAATGTTGATGTGGCGGGGTGGCGTTAAGCCACACCTGTGACCTATCATTGTGAAATTTTGTCTTTAGGTGCCTATAGCAACTAAGTCCTCTAAAGGCGTTGCTTTCTTCATATGGAGTGGGCCCAAAGTAAATGAAAAACAAAAGTTTTATTTAAATATTATGTGTAGTGGGTATGTGACGTGGAATTTAAGAATGGTAAGGATGTTTGTAATGTTGTAAATGAAATAAGAGTTTTTAAGGATTTGTAAGATATGATGTGACAGATGACGTGACAGCTAGGGCTGTTCATTTTTATCCAAAACCCGAACCCAACCCGAATTCAAAGCCACCCGAACCCGAATTAGCAGATCTTCAAAAAACCCGAACCCGACCAACCCGAACTTTAAATGGTTCGGTTATTGGGTCACTTTTTCCCTACCAAAAACCCGAACAACCCGACCCATAAAACCCGAAACACGAAACCCGAAAAAACCCCCCGAACATTTATTGTTTATTTCTTATAGAATTGTTTTGGTTTGGAGTCTTTAATATAGGGGTGAGAAAAAGGAAAAACCCGACCCTACCCGACCATTACCCGACCCGAGAACCAATCAAACATAAAATAGAGAACCGATTCACTACCTTAAATATAGGGTCGGTTCCGGTCCATAGGTCCAAGTCGGGTTTCACCATGAAAAGAACCGAGAACCGACCCGACCCTATTTTATATGAAAAATTGGAACCGATCTAAATACCTAGGTACTTGGGTTCGGGTCGGGTTGGGTATATTTTCGGTTCGGTTCTCGGTTATTTTCGGTCCGGACCTAAACTTGCTCACCCCTACTTTAATATTTGAAACATTAAGTTTTTGGACTTCTATATATCATAATAACATATTGTTAAATAATATTTGAACTTTGATGATATTTTTAAAGTAGCAATATGAATTTTGATGATATCTTGTAAAAAAACATTAATTTTTCATTTTACATCTAAACATGAAAACCGAACAACCCGACCCGAACTAACCCGAACCCGAATAACCCAAAACCGACTAACTCGAACTTTAAATGGGTCGGTTATTGGGTCAATTTTTCCTAGACAAAAACCCGAACAGCCCGACATTAAAAACTCGAAACCCGAAGAAAAAACCCGATGAACACCCCTAGTGACAGCTAAGGGCACCTAAGGGGGCTTGGAGATAATCTAAAGAGTAAAGTATAATTTTTGTCCCTGTGGTTTACACCAGATCTCACATACAGACCTGTTAGCTAATTTCAACATTCCAGTCTCTGTGATTATTAGTTGCAATCAATAACATCCCTGGGCTAACTGGACGTTTATAATCTTGTGAAAAGAATAAAATATCCCTCCACACAAGTTTATTTACCATATCAGTCCTTGCAGTTATAATTCATATATTCCCTTCAAAACTCTTTCCTAATCAAGTAACTAGCCCCCGAAAGCAATTAATCAACCACCAAAGCGATGTTACTAACAACAAGAACAACATATTAACTCATGTAACCAGAATTGAAATAGTGTTTATAACTTGAATTGGGTTTGACTTTTAGGAGTTGGGCTGGGTTTGACTTTTACAACTTGAACCAGGTTTGACCTTTAGAACTTGAATTAGGTTTGACCTTCATAACTTCTACTGAGTTTTACTCTCAGAACTTGAACTGACTTCATTATCATAGGTTTCTGGTCAAACAATGCAAGTTATGCATACCAAAGTCTATGGTCCATGTTCAAGTTATAACTAAATCATATTGTGCATACTAAAGTCTATGACCACTGACCAAGTTATAACTAAATCCTATTGTGCATACCAAAGCCTAAATCCTATTGTATCCTGATCAAGTTAGAGGCTTGATTAGCATAACCTTGACCGGATATTCATGTTGTATTATTAAAACCTGATCAAAATCATATGATCCATGTACTCTGATCTAACTATCAAATCCTGTTGTGCGTACCAAAGCCTAAATCCTTGACTGTATATCCATGCTGCCCTGTACCATTAACCCCTACATTATGAATGTAACGTACCATCACCCCTGCAATATGGCCATACAATCCGAACCAACAAAGTATCTATTAACTATTTGTTAATAGTCTACAATAAACCAACAACATGAACCAGCATCAAATTCGTACTACCAACATGAACCAGCAATAAGAGGTGCATAAACTAACATGCCCACATCAATAACAGTATCAAACACGAAGCAATAACAGTAGAAATATTCAGTTACTAGTTAACAACATTCAAAAGTTACATATTAAATACATGATTGCAAAATGGGTTGACATTGATCATTAAGAACTAAAAAAAAACCGATCAGATAAAAAACCCATTATTACAGTTAAAGTTAGTTTGTAAATATGCATCATAAATATGGGGTTTTGATCACCCTAAACAACATCAACACTTCCAAAGCGAACAATCTTGATTTTGATTCTCACACGACCCATGTTAACCACCACCTCAACATTAGCACTGCCAACACCCCTAAAAACCACACACATTTGGATCCTTATATGTCGGTTTGAAGATTAGACCCTGAATCCAGTTGCAATTTCACAGCTCATCAACGTCATTCAATTGTCTTAACTACGAACTAGGTTCTTAGGTGAAATTAAGGCAATGTTGTACTAGTTACTTGTTCGAATCGCACATTCACAGAAAATGTGAACATCTTGGCCTTGATCGGAGTAGAAATCTGGTGACCTGGGGTTGATCAAAGAAGTTCGTGGGGAGCCGGCGGGGTTTTGGGGGTAAAGGGATTGAAGTGATGCTTATAAAAGAAGATTGAGGATTGGTATGGTTGATAGGGGTAGTTTAGCTGAAATGACAAGTTTTCCCCTGTCAACGTTATCTATTTGGACGGTAACTAACGGTAGTTAGGGAGAGGGATGTTATTGATTGCAATTGACAACCACATGGACTGGAATGGTCAAAATTGACAAACAAGGGCTGTATGTGAGCTCCGGTGAAAACCACAGGGACAAAAATTGTACTTTACTCTAGTCTAAATGTTTTATTTTTATATTGTATGAGAAGAAGAGGATAGTAAATTCTTAGTGAAAAAGAAGGTTGAGTTGAACCGAATGATTTTTCATATGTAAGTGGAATTGTATTTTTAGTCCAAGACCCACAATCGTTGTTTGGATTTGCTCATAATTAGTGCCCCCCCCCCCCCCCGGTACGATGGCTATCCATCATGAAAACGTCAAACATGGTGATGATCTCACTGTCATGGACGTGTAGTTTTGACTAACAGGCCAAAGGTTTATAAGTATGTTCGGGTGTTGCTCTTTGCTATTTTGGACATCTTAGTGTTTGAGATACTCAATGGTTGTATGAGGATTTGATGCCTGTTCATACCGCTAAATGCTCATTATTGGAACCGAGGCCGAGCAATGATCTAGCTCATATAAAGTGATAAGGTCTTGAGGTGTCATTCTCAAGATAATAATTTCGGTTTGACGTTCTTATAGTCCGGATGAGTTGATAAGGTTCAAAGATTTCATAATCGAACGTATGGATTATCCAAAGTAGCCATACTTCAAATAAATTGAAAAGGTTTGGAGGTGTCGTATCCCGGATAAGTAGTTAAATTTGGAGTTATCATACTTCATATAGGTTGATAACACCCAAATGTTTTGTACTTCAGACAGATTGATACGGTCAGGAGGTGTTGTACTACGGATAGGTAGTTATGGTCTGAAATTGTCGAGTTCCAGATAAGATCAAGAGGTATTGTACCGCCTTCCTTTATTTTTATATTTATTTTTTCAATTATTCATGTACGAGCACTTGGACTTTTTAATGATATTTAGAGTTAATTATATATGTAGTTTAGAAAATGTTTGGTTTAACTTTGAAAAGTAAGATGTTTAGTTAAACTATATAGATGAAGATAGAGACTCACATAAGAATATGTTACAAGTGGTATATATTTTGAAATAATATATGAGAATTAAATACAACCAAATTTTTGATAGTTAGGAAATTTGAAATAAATATGATTCTATAGGTTAATATAATCAACAAAACAAAAAAGGTAATTACAAAAAGGGATTGACCCACAATAGTACGATTAGTGGACCCCATAATAAAAGATAAATATGATGTATGTAGAATCGAAAAATAAAAGATAGATATGATGTATGTAGAATCGAAATAATGCATTCTACTTTTGCAATCGAAAAATAAAAGATAAATATGATGTATGTAGAATCGAAATAATGCATTCTACTTTTGCAAATATTGCCCAAGCCAACGGTAAATGGTTTCCTTTAGTTACATAGTTATTAATTGAGTTATGTTAGATGGGTTTTCTTTATTTGATAACTTTCACATTACTAACATATAATGTAATAAATCATTATATATCTTCGAAAACTACTATGATAAGTAATTGATTTCAAATTGGTATATTGACAACTTACTTATACGGCCAATGCCTTATTACATTGACAACATTTCATAATTTTACTATTTGTGCACATATCTAACATATATGCTAAATGGTGGACAAATGAACAAACTTAAATGGACCTTAAAACGTTCACAAGCATATTAACAAATGAGACCCTTGTTCACATCCAATTATTAAACTTAAATATTAAGAAACATAACAAAAAGAAGGATTGTTCGTGGGATTTATCTATTTAGTTGTTGGGTGGCCTCATCTATTTGGCAAATGTTATCTGCTTGGTGTAAAGTCCCATATCTCTACGCTTTTTCGTTCAGGGATCTCCTAGAGCTTCATCATGGGATTGGTATTTCGGACAGTAGAAGGGATCTGGTTCATGGGCTGATTCTCATTAGCTGCTGGTGTATTTGGAAGGCGAGGAACGCCCGGGTGTTTGAATCGTCCCCCGTGAAGGTAGCTAACATTTTCAACGACATTAAGGTATCGGGTTTCTTATGGTTCTCGTCTAGATCTAGAAAGAAGGATTGTTCGTGGGATAGTTGGTGTAAATTTGTGAATATGTAGTTTCTTGTTTTGTTTCTGTGCTGGCCCGGTTTGGGTCGGTGTTTCTCTTAATGAAGTTCACTTTTCAAAAAAAAAAAAAGAAACATAACAAAAAATAAATAATTAACGATTTAAGATAATATGATTAGATTCTTTTTGAGTCAACCAAACACCCAATTCTCAATACTCATTTATAGTTCGAATTTACATCGAGATAATTGTTAATGATATCAGAAGTAATAGCTTTTTTTTTTTGATTTTTTGAGAAATACATGTGTGAAAGTTTATTTTAAAAATCGTAAGGAGCCAAATATAGTTCGCTTTTACTATATTTTCTCTATGCTTTATAAAAGTGATCTCTAACTCATTTTTAGTAAACTATATTTTCTCTATGCTCTATAAAAGTGATCTCTAACTCATTTTTAGTAAAAAAGAAACTACACTGAATTATGAAGTTTCACTCCCCATAGCATTATAGCCTAGTGAAATTTTGGTGGTGAGATAAGGCTTATGACCATTAGGTTATGTGTTCGATTCTCACAAGGGTGGTTTTTCCCAAATTTATTGGGTTTCCTCCTGAATTGGTGTATAGACATTATTGCCTAGTAGAGATGTATATGATTAGGTGATTTCGCTAGTGGCATGATGATACTCTAGTGATACGTCAGTGATTCAAATTTGTCGTTAAAAAAAATAAAGTTTCACTAAACCACTCATTTAATGATTTTAGATTCTAGAACTGAAATAGATGCTTGACAAGATGAGAAAAAATGTTAAAAAAATTTCTCCACTTCTCATGTTTAGCATGTTAAGCTTATTTGTACAATAAACTTATTGTATATTATTATACATTTTTAACCCACTTAATTTTAATTGATTTGATTTTTCTCTAATAATCTACGTTTGTTAACTCTATTAAAAAAATTGAATACGTAGTTGTATTTTTTTTAATAACTTTCCGTTATAAATTTAGTTGAAAATGGAATTGTATCAAAAATAGATTATTTCTTTTTGTATCCAAAATAGATTTTTTTATAACTTTACATTAAAAAAATTAGTTAAAATTGAATATGCATCCGTGTTTAATTTTTCATAACTGAATACGAGTGTTGGTACCATGATGACGAACCGAACCGACTCCAATCTAACATTGGTACATATATCAGTATTATTAAAAGTGGTAGTAATATTCCTTTTAATAGTTTTTGATCCATCTAGTTACGTGTTGATATTATTTTAGGAATATCAGGACTCATTCAGGCAAATATCGAGAATACAACATAATGGAACTCCAAATAAATTATCATGTTTAGTGATATAGTTTTACAACTTTCATAACTATGAGATTAGACTTTTACAAGCCCAATAGTAGTACTGGGCTTTATTCAAATGTAGCCGGCCTACCTAATTAATATACCGGAGTTTGATTTCTTTGACGATTAATAGATTTCACATTAACAAAGTTGTGGATTCAGAATTCTTTTCAATGAAATCACTATAAATATCATTACAAAAATACATAGCACAATGTCAATTAGATGAACTTGGAACCAAATATGTTGGCAGAGGCGTTTTTGAGATTCACGTACCCTATTCGAGCTCGAAAATTGTGTCATTCCGTAATGTTTTAGTATTGTTTTTTTAAACAAATTAGTATTCAGCTCAATAAACCTAATGCCAAGTGGGCTAAATTCTAAACTATAAAAAATGATTTGTAAATAAGCTTAAATTGGAATTGTTAAGTGTTTAATATTTAAAAAAAAAAATTGAACATATTATATATATCGGATTTTTTTTTTTTTTTTTTACAAATCACATGCCCCTCGAAATTGTGCGGAAGTCCTCCCAGCACACCATCATAGCCGCCACTGCATGTTGGCCCTTTTACGCAATTCTTGAGTCTCTCCTCCTGTGATCCATATTGTCTAATCATTGCATGATAGCGTGAACGTGTGGATATATATCTCGTGACTCATCATGTTAACACAATGTTGGTGCTTTTGCGCAATTCGTAAATCTCTCCCGTGATTCATATTAACTCATCATGTAATAGCGTGAACGTGTTATATCATTTCTTAATTTAATGGGGGTTGAAGGTGAAATTTTTTTGTTAAAGAATTTTGTAATCAAATTCAAGTAGCCTAAGAGGTGATAAAATTTAATGTATGGGACTTGTGGTGACACTTAAATAGAGAAAAGATCTCAGATGCTTCATTATCTAGAATCACCTTATATTTGACAATTACTTGGAACTAATTAAGCGAGTTGTTGTTCAAAATTTCATGTGTTAAAAGTACATGAAACTTTAATGAACCAACGAAGAAGGTGACATGTTTTTTTGACTTGAGAACATATGAGCTCAATTCAAGAAACACATGCTATGTGTTTGGTACACTGGTGAGCCCAGTGTTTCTAGAAATCACGATGCGCAGTTTTCTGTGTTTGAAACTTCTTTGTCATTGAGGGGCTCTTTGGCAACTTCTAAATGGGTAAGTGTTGAACTCGTAAGAGATCTGAATCATTAAATGCTAGTATAATGTTTAACCATTCAGAAACAAATGTCTGATCAATTCAGATAAGAAATCTTAATCGTTAACCATTCAGACTCGGTATAATGTTTAACCATTCAGAGGCAAATGTCTGAACCATTCAGACATCTGCTCATGAAACAAACAGTTTGAACCATTAAGTGCTAAACAAATAAGAAGTCTTAACCATTAAGAGCTGAAACAAACAGCCCTAAATGTTTCTCAATTGTTTCGAAGGTTTTCAATAGCAAATAAGTTCATTTTTTTTTCTTATGTATGGGTTTGAATGAGTCGCTTTACGTATAAATGCATTATAACTTAACTGTGGCTTTACACTTTTTTTTAACCATTTTGTTATACATGAACTGAATCTCCTTTTTCCCTGTTTTATTTTCGTAATAGCTAGAGTGTTATAAATTTCAATTTGCTAACATCTTATAAAACTTGATACATTTTTATATAACTTATACTTATATTAATCATTTATAAACTTTAATAAGGTTTTAACGTTTTAGATTGTAAATCATAAAAAATAATTTATAAATGAGCTTATATTGTAATTGTTATGTATTTACTATGTAAAAAAATTGAACATATATATATATATCGGATTTTTTTTTTACAAATCACATGCCCCTTGAAATCATGGGCCTTGTGTGATAGTCCTCCCTGCACACTATCATAACCGCCACTGCATGCTGGCTATTTTACGCAATTCTTGAGTCTCTCCTCTCCTATGATCCATATTGTCTCATCATTGCATAATAGCGTAAACGTGTGACATATCTCCCGTGACTCATCATATTAACACAATGTTGGTGCTTTTGCGCAATTCGTAAATCTCTCCCCGTGATTCATATTAACTCGTCATGTAATAGTGTGAACGTGTTATATCATTCCTTATTTTAATGGGGTTGAAGGTGAATTTTTTTTGTTTTTTTTAACGGTTAATTTCTTTTATTCTCTGCTGTTTGTGAAAATTTTTTGTTAAAGAATTTTGTAATCAACTAGCCTAAGAGGTGATAAAATTTAATGTATGGGACTTGTGGTGACACTTACATAGAGAAAAGATCTCAGACTGGAGGGTATGGAGAGCCTCATCCCCAAGGGGATGGGCCGCCACGTCACTGCCACGTAGGAAAGGCTTCAAGGGGATAGACATAGGGGGGGTGGGGGATGAGCCCCCTTATGTATATGTATGTATGTATGTATGTATGTATGTACGTATGTATAGGTTATTGTGAGAGAAAGTGGTCCGTCCTCTCCGTCTGTGGGGAGCCGAAGTTGCCGAGCTGGAACCAGGGGGCGGTGTGGGGGACCGGCGCCGGGCCAAGCCGGGCCTCTGCCGGCCCCCATACCGCTTAGTCTCAGATGCGTCTTTATCTAGAATCACCTATATTTGACAATTACTTGGAACTAATGAAGCGAGATGTTATTCAAAATTTCATGTGTTGAAAGTACATGAAACTTTAATGAACCAACGAAGAAGGTGACGTGTTTTTTTTTTTTTTTTTACTTGAGAACATATGTGCTCAATTCAAGAAGAGAAAATCACGAGATCGTTTTTTCAAAAATAGCCGTTTCAAAACGCTGACACGGCTCAAAAATACCCATGATTGACACGTGTCCATTTGTAGCGGCTCAACGAGTCTTTTCACCAAAATCATGTTGGTGTAACGGATTAAAAAAATTCTTTCAGCATCAACCAACCACATTACGCCACGTGTATTCTAAGCCTTTTCAGTTATTTGTAAAGGCTCGTTGAGCCTTTTCACTGAAATCGAGGTATGATGTATTTTATATATTTTTCCACCATGATTTTTAAACGGGTGTAACTTTTTCATACGGTAATATTTTTTTTTTATAAAAATACACCAAATTAAAGATGATAAATTATCTTTAATTTGGTGTAATTAAAAAAAAATATATTATCGTATGAAAACGTTATACGAAATCGTGGTGGAAAATATTATAAATTTTTTTTAAAAATTTACACCAAATTAAAGATAATTTTATCATCTTTAATTTGGTGTTTTTTTATAAAAAAAATATTACCGTATGAAAAACTTACACCCGTTTAAAAATCATGGTGGAAAAATATATAAAATACATCATAGCTCGATTTCGGTGAAAAGGCTCAACGAGCCTTTACAAATAACTGAAAATGCTTAGAATACATGTGGCGCAATGTGGTTGGTTGATGCTGAAAGGATTTTTTAAGTCGTTACAGGAGCATTGATTTTGGTGAAAAGGCTTGTTGAGCCGCTACAAATGGACACGTGGCGCAATGTGGTTGGTTAATGCTTAAAGGATTTTTTGAGCCGTGTCAGCTTCTTGAAACGGCTCGTTGAGCTGTTTAAAATGGCTATTTTTGAAAAGACGGCGTGGTCTTGGCTATTCTCGTGATTTTCCCATTCAAGAAACACATGTTATGTGTTTGTTTGGTACAGTGGTGATCCCCGTGTTTCTAGAAATCACGATGCGCAGTTTTCTCTGTTTGAAACTTCTTTGTAATTTATTTCATTTAAGTTTCATATACATTTAGGGGCTATTTGGTAGTTTCTAAATGAGTAAGTGCTGAACCAGTTGTAACATCCGTCAGAATGGGCTATCATGCCCTGATCACCTATTCCGCTGCAGGTCAGGGTGTGACACTAGTAAAAGTTCTGAACCATTAGGTGCTAGTATAATGCTTAACCATTCAGACTCGGTATAATGCTTAAACATTCAGAGACAAATGTATGAACCATGCAGACTGCTCGCGAAACAAACAGTTTCCACCAATAAATGTTGAATCAATAAGAGGTATGAACCATTAAGATCCTCATTAAGGGGCTGTTTGACAACTTCTAAATGGGTAAGTGCTGAACCAGAGATCTGAACCAGTAAGTGCAAGTATAATGCTTAACTATTCAGAAGCAAATATCTGATCAATTTAGATAAGAGATCTTAACCATTCAGACTCGGTATAATGATTAACCGTTCAGAAGCAAATGTCTGAACCATTTAGATATCTACTCATGAAACAAACAGTTTAAACCATTAAGTGTTAAACCAATAAGAGGTCTGAACCATTAAGAGCTACAACAAACAGCCCAAAATGTTTCCCAATTCTTTCGAAGGTTTTCAATAGCAAATAAGTTAATTTTTTTTTCTTATGTATGGGTTTGAATGAGTCGCTTTAGGTATAAATGCATTATAACTTAACTGTGGCTGTAAAATTTTTTTTAACCATTTTGTTAAACAGGAACTGAATCTCCTTTTTTCCTGTTTTATTTTCGTAATAGCTAGAGTATTATGAATAAATTTCAATTTGCTAAGATTTTATAAAACTTGATACATTTTTATATAACTTATATTTATATTAATCATTTATAAACTTCAATAAGGTTTTAACGTTTTAGCCGCATTTAAAATTTTAGCGTATCGTTTATAAAACTTCGGGTTCGAACTAAACGCTTATGACTTTTTTTCTTATAAACTTTATAACTTTGAATCTTTGACCATTTTTTTAATTGGGGTGCAACTCACATTTGACTTTTTTCTATTAACACGTTTTCTCATTTGCGTATAGTTAGAGAATGACAACGCACATTTGCCTTCGTTGACTTTTAAAATCATTATTTTTAAATTAGTTTTTTAGTCGTCATCGTAGGCACGAAAATCTATCCATTTGTAATTATTTCATATAAATATAATAATAATAACAACAACTAGGCTCGTAGGTACCCCGTGCTTTGAGACGGGGAAAGTTTGTAGTGCAGGATTGTTTAACAGTACGTTCGATAGTTACTGGTGTAAGTTTTTACAAACCGTTACTACATTGGAAAGGGAAAATATTGTTTTATACAAATATTACTAAGTTAAGATAATGATAGTGTTGTGTAAATCTACTAATTGTTTTCAACCACTTGTTCATTAGTGTTCATCTCTAAAAAATGAACGTCAAAAAGAGTCCAAAAAAATCAAGTTCACATCGAAACAACGGTAAATGGCTAATATAAGTTTTTAGAGTTAATTGCCATTTTCGCCCCTGAGGTTTGGGCACACTTGCCATTTTCGTCCAAAATGAAGGTTTTGTACCATTTTGCCCCCAACGTTTGTAACTTTTTTGCCATTTTCATCCAAATACCTAACTAAGTTACTTTATATCTTATTATGGGTTATTTTTAACCTAACCAAGTTAGTTTATATCTTATTATGGGTATTTTTGAAATTTATCAATTATAAGGGGGTAATTTATAAATGAGTAAAATGCAATTTGCGTCCTTGTGGTATGTCCCAAACATCAACTTGAGCCCCTAAAAACATTTTTTTGCATTCTGAGCCCCTGTGGTATTCATTTCATAACACTTTGAGTCCCTGCCGTCAGGTTGACTGTTAGAGGCAGGGGTAAGACCGTCTTTTTGCATATATTAATAACACTTTGCGTCCCTATGGTATGTGTGAAATATCAACCTGAGTCCCTAAATTCTTTTCTTGGTTTTTTGTTAAGAAATCTAATAATTAAATTTATACTATATTTAACAAATTATTAAAGCCTAAATTGTATATTAAATGTAAACTTTTTATACATACAATACAGAGACAAAACGTCATACCAACTTCGTAGAGTTGACGGAACTTACAGACTCGATAACAAAAGACCGTAACATACAATACAGAGACAAAACGTCATACGACCACAAGCAATTGTGGATTTTTACTGACGGGTGCACTTCGGGAAGCTGATCCAGATATGAATGAATATAACCCCAGTGTATCTAATTACATATCTACCACTTGGGTTATATTCATTCATATGAATGAATATAACCCCAGTGGTAGATATGTAATTAGCGAGCTTTGGAATTTCAAGGAAAATCGAAGAGCTCCACTAGGGTTATATTCATTCATATATATGAATGAATATAACCCAAGTGGTAGATATGTAATTAGCGAGCTTTGGAATTTCAAGGAAAATCGAAGAGCTCCACTAGGGTTATATTCATTCATATCAATCACTTCCTTATGTGCACCGCATCTTCTAGGAGGTTGTCAAGTGTTCTCGCCTTCGTAGTTGGTGTTTTGCGTATCTTTACATCCGCAACCATTCTGTACAACAAAACACATTCAAACCACAAGAATCTGTACAAACCAAACCAAAACACATTCTGTTGATACCCTAAACACATTCAAACCAAAACACATTCTGTACATCCGATCAGTTCTTAATACTCAGTTGATACCCTAAACCCTAAACACATTCAAACCAAAACACATTCTGTACAACAAAACAAAACACATTCAAACCAAAACACATTGCTACCCTAATCCATTCAAACCAACACTCTGTTTTGATGCATTTTGAACAAGAATCAAACCAAAAAATCCATTCAACCCTAAACCCACAAGAATCAAACCAAAAATCCATTCAACCCTAAACCCTAACCCCAAATAACACATTCAAATCATTCCCAAAAATCCATACCCAAATAACTGTTATCATCGAATCAAAATGAGGAACACATTCAATCAAAATGAGGAACACATCGAATCAATAACTGTTACCCAAATAACACATTCAAACACATTCAAAATGAGGAACCCAAAATCAACCCTCTGTTTTTCAAAATCAACCCAAAATCATCGAATGGAACCCAAAAACATCGAATGGAACCCAAAATCAAACCCAAAATCAACGCTCTGTTTTTCCACAATATAAACACATAAACACATCGAATGAAATCAACCCTTTTTTTTTTCAAAATCAACCCAAATCATCGAATGTAACCCAAAATCAACCCAAAATCATCGAATGGGTTGATTAATATCAAACACAGAATCATCGCTCTGTTTTTTCACAATATAAACACATAAATACATCGAATGACCAATATGAGGATGAAGATGAACCTGATCTGTTCGATGAAGATGAAGATGATCTGTTCGATGTTCGATGAAGATGATGAAGATGATATGTTGATTTCTTCGATGAAGATGATGATGATGATCTTGGGAGTTGGGAGAGGAGAGCTGTTGATGATGATGATATTGGGAGTTGGGAGCGACTGTTGATGATGATAATGAAACTAGTTTGCTTTAAGTGTAGATATTAAAGGGTGGGGGTATTATGGACTTTTCACAACTGGCAAACGGTCAAACTGACGGAAGACTGACGGCAAGGACTCATACTGTTATGAAATGAATACCACAGGGGCTCAGAATGCAAAAAATTGTTTTTAGGGGCTCAAGTTGATGTTTGGGACATACCACAGGGACGCAAATTGCATTTTACTCTTTATAAATTATCTTCTAGTTATTATTTATCAGCCTTTATAAATTATCTTCTAGTTATTATTTTTGAAAAAGATGATCCAGCATTAAATTTTAAATTTTACTTTAATTAATGCATATATATTGGAGATGGTCTATTATTAAATATTCGAATTATAAAAATACAATTCATATGATAACATATGCTTTGTTCATTGTTACGCTTTTATCTATTTCTATGTTTGTATACCTAAATAAGATCACATTGGTGTTAACATTTTTATAATATAACACGATTTTTAGCTGTGTATATATTTTTTTACATTAATAGTATAAGCATTTATACTTTAATATGTTTGCATTTACAGTTTAAAAAAAAAAATTAAACGTTAAAAGTCTTGTAATTAAAATGTAATTTTACAGATCACAATTAACAATTCAACCTAGAACTTTCACTAAAATTATTGAACCAAAATCACCTATTGATTTTATTAGGGTTACTAAACGGGTCGTGATGTCACGTACATAAACCCAAACACGACATTTATATTCCCGAATTAATGCAAAAACAACCATTTTAACCCGAAATTTTTTTATTTTAATATTGTTTGCATGTTAATGCTTTAATCATAAATGTACATATCATTTTAGTTTTTAAGCAATCATTCTTAAATTGTGTATTCTTATTTTTAAACTTATTTATTATGACACAAAAGTAGTCAAAATTTAATTTATTACTAGAAGATAATTTATAAAGGCTGATAAATAATAACTAGAAGATAATTTATAAATTACCCCCTTATAATTAATAAATTTCAAAAATACCCAATAATAAGGTATAAACTAACTTGGTTAGGTTAAAAATAACCCATAATAAGATATAAAGTAACTTGGTTAGGTATTTGGATGAAAATGGCAAAAAGTTACAAACGTTGGGAGCAAAATGGTACAAAACCTTCATTTTGTACGAAAATGGCAAGTGTGCCCAAACCTCAGGGGCGAAAATGGCAATTAACTCAAGTTTTTAATTCAATATAGGTAGACAGGGGAGATGAGATGTAAAAAGGTTATTTAAAGATAAATAAATTTAAAGATAAAAAATGATTTTTAACTAACGTCTATGAATGCAGACCCCAATGTCAATGATATTATACTACAACTTTTCTAGCATATTTTTTTCCTAATCAACTCAATTTGGTTATTATTTAAAAATCTAGCAAATGTTTAGTTGAAAAAAGTAATATATATATATATATATATATATATATATATATATATATATATAGGAAGGTTAACGTACATTACGGCTTAAGGTACATTACGTACGACAGGTAATTACGCACGTTCATTTTAAAATAACGCACGTTATAACTTAAAATTCCAAAATCACGCATGTTGAAACACAATAATCACGCATATTGAAAACATTAATCACGCATGTTATAGAACAAATCACGCACGTTGTCGTACGTGAAGTACGTTAAGCCGTAATGTACAATATACTTTCTATATATATATATATATATATATATATATATAGAGAGAGAGAGAGAGAGAGAGGCCGGTTATCATACAAATAACCTAATCGTACATTATGTACGCTTCATCCACAACCGTCGGATCATCTCGCTTAAACAGCGTGTTTTTCTATTAAATTTATCAAATTAGGATTAATAAAAAAGAAACCGCCAAGGTTAAAATCGTCAAATTTAAGATCAAAACACCTGATAAACGGCAAACAAAACCTCAAAAATCATAACGTAAGATCCTAAAATCAAAACCAAAAACGAAATTATAACAATTAATCAAAAATCGATCGATTCCTATTCACCAAATTCTTATGTGAAAATAAACTTCTGATGAATTTAAAAATTCTGTACTAAAACAAATCGATGGACTGACTATCGAAGAAGATGATGCAGAATGTGATATCATGTGCGAATTAATGGACAAATGCAAATGCGATTTCAATAAAAAAAAATTGTTTGAAATTTCATATAGTTTGTGAATTCATGGACAATGCAATGCGATTTCTTATATGTAACACATCGAAAATTCACGTCCTATAATGTGTTGACACGTGTCATAAAGTTTGAACGTGTGAAAGAATGTTATAAAAGGACTAAAGTTGACAAACATGGAAAGTATGTGATTATACGAGTTCTAAATGTCAACAGTGAATAAATATACTTCATAATAACCCTACATGATGTTTATAACATCAAACGAATAAATCATGGATCATACGAAGCTAAAAGTGAGAGATTACAAACTACAGGGGTTAAATGTGTCAACATGTTTAAAGATATACCTCTGAGTGACCTTTTGACAAACCCGAAGCTTTGTAACTGTTAATTATGCTCACTAGAATGCGCGATATAAATTTCATAAAGTTTCGTTATCGTATGAGAAAGTTATGATCAAATTCGTGTGCGAGGGGTTAAAGTGCAAACATTGAAAGTTAAGACTTTTCGGGTTAACCGGAAGTGTTCAGGGACTTGGCAATGTGGGTATAAGTCCTAAAGCCCTTGTGGGTAAATATAAGGGGGTCAAAATGCAAGAAATAACCCTAGTTGCCCCTTCGTGAAGCCAAAGGTCAAATTGCAAAACAAAAGAAAATGTAAAATCTGAAGTCAAGGCCCAGGCGGCCCGCATGGTGTTCGGCTAATCGTGAGGCGGGCCGCGTCAGCCTCCCAGTACCGAAAAAAATGGCTGTTGTCTGCCATGAGCTTTGTGCGCGACCTTTACCCGATTTTTCACATCTCCTGGCCCCTAAAACACCCCCTAAGCATCTAGGACACATGTTGGAAGGTTATGGTTACCTGGTAGACTTGTTTGTCATTGTTTTGTGGTGATTGAAACCACTATAAAAGGGCCTTCAAGTCACAAACATTCTCACACCAATTCCTTCAACATTCTGATCATTCCTGGAGCTCCAACCTACCTGCTTTCAAGTGTTCTCTAATCAAGCTTAGGACCTTTGTAAGTTGCCTAACCTTCTTTAATTGAGTTTAGCTTGTTTAATTAGCTAAAAGTCAAACCGTCGTAATTACGGTTTGACCTCGAGATTAGTCAACAATGGCTCAGTAATATCTCGAATTAAAAGTAGTTATAGCTTGGTATTTATGTGGGTAATAAAACCTCAAAATGGTTTCCCCTGATCACCACTCTAACCAGGTCAAAAGTCGGGTCAAACTAGTTTAGAAAAAGTCAACAGGAAGCTTAAAATGTCATTTATGCATAATTAGCAATGTAGACCATATACAACCTGTTTGATCATTGTTATAACTTGGTAATAAGTGTAAGAACATGTCTAAACATGTTCAACCCGACAATTTCCTGTTTAGACCCGGTTCGGAACCGAAAGTCACATAGTTTGACTTTCACTTTGACTTTCAGTTCTGACCCGATTAGGCATGTTTTAGAAATGCCTCAGAGCTTTAATTGGACTAGGTTACATGTTAGAACAACCCTCTGTGATTGTACACCATGGTTCATTAGTTATCCAATTAATATGCATGTTTCCGTTAATTGTTCATATGTTGACCGTTATGCCCTTATTAACTTAAAACGTGATTTTTGGAAAAGTAAAAGAGTAGAAACCTTATATTCTGATATATAAACTTGTATGCAAAATTTGACATCAGTTTGAATTGTAGATTAAGAGTTATGCTCATTATCGCTAAATGAATGCTTTATGTTAATAAAATGGCGCAATTAGCGTATAGCCTACTTAAACATACTTTTTGATATCAAATCTTTTACCCACTGATGTAATATATTATTTTGGGATTTTTAAAGATTTTTAATTAATTTTAGGCTGAGCATAACTCATAGTCGTAGGCTTAATTCGGTAAATGTCGGTTTTGCCCTTACGGGCCATAAAATGAGTTTTACATATCCAAAAGGCTCCAAACATTTTGCTACTGATTATTTATGATAAATAAATTATTTTAGACTTTCTGGAATAATAAAAATATCAGCTTTAGGTATTGAACCCGTAAACGGCTCCTAATCGCCTTATTTAGCGTTTTTAGCGCATAGTATGTACTAATACTACTTTTAAACATACAAGGGTGATACCTACTGATATTTTAGTCAAATTATAACATTTTAACAGTAAGCAAAAGTTGGTTATCTCAGACTTCAGTTTTGAGCTTTTCGGCTTATGTGAAATTACCAAAATACCCCTACGGGGCATAGTTTGGTTATAATTGATAAATTTCACATATCTAAAATACCTTACTGTTATAAATCAGTAAACTAAGTATTTTTGCTGGTTATATCAGACCTGTAACTCAGTTAAACATTTAAACTCTTTTATAAACTTTTTAAATGACCAAACTACCCCTACGGGGCCTAGTTTGTGTTTAAACACGTTTCGGGCATAATGAAAGACATCTTACTGATGTCACAACATATTTGAGGCATAATTAACTTAGGAAACCTGTATATAGCTCTCATGAATACCCGTCACGCTTACTACGCGTACGGTTCGGTTTATGTAACAAGTTTACATAAATTAGCCGAAACGGGTCAAACCTTAACGGTTTTATCTCAAAATCCAGAATGTGAATAATAAACCCATATTAAACAAGTCTTCAAACTTGTCGGGTCTAAATCACATTCTATCCGGTCTTCGCTTAATAGTGCGTACGAACCGTATCTTTGAAACTAGCCGGTCTAAGCTTAAGCTTAATTAAAGACCCGTTAGGATTCTAATAGGTTATTATAAAACCTTCGTTCCAGATTAGGAGGACCAGTAAAACCTACGTGCATTTTGCTTATTGTGATTTATACATTACTCAGGTAAATACTTTTAACTTATTTTCCCTATACGGGCTTGGGTTACGGTATATAGCATACCGCTTGATCGAGCATCAAATATCCACAGTTGAGTGGGTAGTTGACTAATTTGATCGGCTCGTTTAAACAGTCTTGATTACTTAAAGCCTTTGGGGGGTTAATGACCATGTCCCGGATATCCTAGGCATCATCTTACGAGATGGCCACGACCTGGGCACGGGGTGTAGGCGTACACCTGTCAGTGTATAACTCTATGATGTGGTGTATCTATTGATCTTTAACCCGGACAAGATCCGGGCTACTGAACGCACAAGTAACATGTAATTCGTTCACAAGATTATAATATTAAATAATTCTCCCAAGTTAAACAAAAATGTTTATGCCACGTGCATCCAAACCAATTTTCAATCATTTTCCAAAATGAGTCAGTTGAATGTATTTACCAGTGTAAAATGACGTATTTTCCCAAAAAGACTGAATGCAGGTACTAAACGAAATTGGCTGGATTGTCTCTTAGCATCAATAAAAGTCTCGCAAGCTTAGGATGCATGAAGTCTGTTGAACTATTGTCTCATATTTTATTTCGATCCGTTCTGTGGATAAACAATCGAACGTTGTGATACTTGATATTACAATAATTAAATTCGGTTGTATTATATCTTTAAATTGCTTCCGCTGTGCATATTAAATATTGTGTTGTTTGACTATTACGTTGCCAACCACGTCACGATACTCCCCCACTGGGCCCACCGGTGACACGTGGAAATCGGGGTGTGACAGGTTTGTATCAGAGCCAACACTGAGTGAATTAAACACTAGCCTTTTGTGTTTAATCTCAGTTACACAATTGCACATATCTAAACCTTCGAGTCTAGACATATAACATAGGACAAATTCCACTTTATTTGTGTTGTCCGTTATTTTTGCATATATTTTTGGTTTTGTTATCTTATATTGTATTGACAGGACAAAATGCCTCCAAGATTTTTCCGTAGACGAGGACGAGGAAAGGGGCCGATCACCGCCCCCAACGACAATGAAGCTGGACCGTCTAATGTACGAGCTCCATCTGCTACGGAGAGCGACGATCCACGTCAGAACAGGAGGAACCTGTTCGAGCCGGCGAGACGATCCGTTTCGCACAGCTCTACACCGCCGGTCCAAAACCCTTATGGACCACAGCCGGATTATGAGTCCAACAATCCGCAGCCCTCCTACATACCACTACAACGATCTCTATCGCATCAATCGTTTGGTGACCCTACACCAGTTTTTCGAGGCCGGTTTAATCCGGTAGGCTACGTGCCAGAACCCGTGGGTTGTAACCCACTAGGGCCAGATGACCATTTCTCTGGCGACAACGCTGACGACATGGACGAGGATACGGACCCCGTCGAACCCGCAAGTGGCACACCAAACCATCCGATCGAAATCTCCGACGGATCTTCATTCCACGGATCACCTTATGTTGGTCCGGACAGCTTTCAGGCGATGTTCACCAGGCACGAGTGGTACTATACACCTCCTCACCACTCGTCGCCTCATGAGCAACAGCAGCAGCATCATCAAGATTCCTCTGAGGATCACCGGTTTGTGGCAGTTACGCCACCACCTCCACCGCCACCAGTACAGCCGGCACCTCCTCAACCGCCAAGGCGTAGGAGAACCGGTGCCCGAATGTCGTCACGAGCAGGGGACTTCCATTTCAGTTCCCCACGTCAGTCCAGTGGCAGCCATTACCCGCCACATCAGGTGGACCCACAAATGGGTGGACCTTCACAACCAGCTGTTCCACAGCCACCGCCGATGGGTTTTGACAACCCAATACCAGCATATACGGGTTCCATGGCATACAACCCGTTTAAATCGCCAAATCACCACAATTATGGTTACGCGGAGGCCGACCCTTACCTGGTAGCAGCGAACTACAACACCCAAGGACCCTATGGAGATCCATGGGGAGTAGGGTACCCAACACATGGGTACCAGATACCTCCTAGGCCTATTATTCGGACTCATTCGCAGCCGCCTAGGTTCTCTCCACCTGAGCATGAAGAACTCCTTCAGAGGTTAAATCAGGTTGAACGGGTAGTTCACGAGGACCGCAGGGAGAGACAGACTTTCTTCCAAGGATTAGTAGGATTGATCAAAGGGAAGAACAAGAAGGATCATTGAATCCTCCCAATTTCTGTATAAGCCCTTGCGTGGGTGTATTTGGTTGTTAAGCCCCTATGTGGGTATGTGTGTTTGTATGTTTGCTTTGAGCCCCTGCGTGGGCCTATTTTCAATAAACCCCTACGAGGGTATGTTATTGTATAAGTCCCTGCGTGGACTATTATGTTTAAGTCCCTGCGTGGACTATTATTCTAGTTTGACCCCTGCGTGGGTACGAGTGTTGTTTGACCCCTGCGTGGGTAATTGTTTGTTTGAAAAGACCCGTTTAGGGCAACATGTAACCTATGTATAAGTAATGGAATGTTCGTTTTATGAATTTCATGTTTGCCATTTTGTGCATAAATAATTTATAAATGAAATAAATAAATTAAAATCATTCCTTTTGAAATAATCTGCCTATGTAATTATTAATTAAGAATCTTAGAGTGTGAAACCTAGCCTAGGGTCAATTATAAGACCGGGCCAAGATGGTAAGACCTGTTTAAAAGATTCAAATCCCTGTTAACATCTTAAAACATGTTAACACTCCTGGCAGATGTGATTCGTTAAAATCACATGTCATTTTATATGAATAAAGGAATTCTTTAGAAGATTCCTAACCCAGTTTAATGATCTCTGAATCCTGAGTTTACATCATCAATTAAGATGATCATATGTTTACCATACGTGGAAATATAGTGCCTACGGGCCCTGCTCATTTCCATATGAGCCAAAGGACAGTGGTAGCTATAACTTCCTGTCAAATAAAGGTAATGAACTAGGTTCAAACCTCAAATGCTTTGATTCTCTGAAATCCTAGCATATAATTTATAATTGTCTTTGTGACTAGGCCTATTGTGCCAGTATACCTTAATGTTTTGATTCTCTGAAATCATAGATTAAAATAAAAATGTCCATGCGACTAGGCCATTTGTGCCACAAATAAAACTGTTGTTGTTTTATAATTAGGATAAATTATTATAGAAATCCTAAATAAATTTAATTAATAAATTAACCAAATATGGTCTCTGTTTACCATGGTTAATGAATTACCCTATGGGGCAATTCTATAATAAACTCCCAAATAAACTATTGTCCTTGTTTTCTGCAACAGTTCAATTAATATGGCTAACTCGGACGAGGGTAATAGTCATCCAGCGGAGGTTAATAATGACGCCCGAATTAATCTAACGGGTGCGGAATTAAAAGCGATCATAGACGGCGCTGTTACACAGGCTTTGCAAAGGCAGTATGAAGAGTACAGTGGGACTCGTAGAAGGACCCAATCTACACAGCCTTCAAAGCCACCGTCCAATAATGACGACCCGAAGAAAAACAATGATCGACGCTCCTCGAACCACAGTGCTCCATCTCAGCAGGTTATACGTAATCAAGGGCCCCGTGACAAGGGTTGCTCGTATAAATATTTTGTTTCTTGCAAGCCCCGGGATTTCACTGGGGAGAAGGGAGCCATTGACTGTATGACAGGGCTGGATGAGATGGATACGGTTGTAGACATCAGCGGATGTACTGAGAGAGACGTGGTCAAGTTTGTGTCGCAGTCTTTTAAGGGTGAAGCGTTAGCATGGTGGAGATCTCTGATGGAGGCCACCGGAAAAATCCCATTGTATAATATGTCGTGGGATCAATTTGTTGCCCTCATCAAGGAAAATTTCTGCCCTCAGCATGAGGTGGAGAAGATAGAGTCTGATTTTCTATCCTTGGTGATGACAAACCTCGACTGTCAAGCTTACCTAACGAGCTTCAACACTATGTCTCGGTTGGTTCCATACCTGGTAACCCCGGAACCAAAACGGATAGCTCGTTTTATTGGTGGTTTAGCCCCCGAGATCAAGGCAAGCGTAAAAGCTTCTCGGCCAGCTACTTTTAGATCAGTAGCTGACATTTCCTTATCCCTCACTCTGGATGCGGTCAGGCAGAGATCGCTGAGGAATAAGGAGGCTGAGAAGAGAAAGCGTGAAGATGATGGTTCACGAAGGTCGAACAAGAAACACCGTGGGAACGGTGATAACAAGAAGGGATCGGAGTCGAGGAAGGATGGGCATAATTCTGGTGAGAAGCCCAAATGCAAGATATGCAAGAAACAGCACTTTGGAAAGTGCAGACTTGAGTCGAACTCACAGACTCAATCGAAATCCTATGCTTGTGGTATATGCAAATCCACGGATCACAAAACCTTGGATTGCAAGAAGATAAAAGACGCAACGTGCTACCGTTGCAATGAGAAGGGCCACATTAAAACCAACTGCCCTAAGTACAACAAGAAGGCTGAAGAGGCTAAGAAGACTAATGCTAGAGTCTTCAGAATGGACGCAAAAGAGGCTGTGCAGGACGACAATGTCATAACAGGTACTTTCCTTGTAAATGATGTCTTTGCAAGGGTAATTTTTGATTCAGGCGCAGATAAGTCATTTGTAGATCACAAGTTTTGTAAATTGTTAAATTTACCTGTCAAAACCTTAAGCGTAAACTATGAGGTAGAGTTAGCAGATGGTACCATAGAAACCGTCTCAACTGTGTTAGATGGATGTGTTATATCCATTAAGAACCATTCTTTTCCTCTGTCTCTACTTCCGTTTAAGTTGGCTGGTTTTGACATAGTTCTGGGTATGGACTGGTTATCTCATAACCAGGCCCAAATCGTCTGTAACATGAAGCAAGTAGTGATAAAGACTCCGTCTGGTGAATCACTTACCATTCGGGGAGACACTCAGTATGGGCTGCCTGAGCAAGTGACTATGCTCAAGGCTTCAAAATGTTTAAAGAGGGGTTGTGTCATTTACATGGCGCAAGTGATTATTGATGAGCCTAAACCGAAGATAGAAGACATCCCTGTCATTTCTGAATACCCAGAAGTGTTTCCTGAAGATCTACCTGGTTTACCACCAGATAGACAAGTCGAATTCAGGATCGATATCTTCCCCGGAGCAGCACCAGTTGCTAGAGCACCGTACAGATTGGCACCCACAGAAATGAAGGAGTTGAGGACACAGCTAGATGAATTGCTGGCTAAAGGTTTCATTAGACCCAGCTCGTCTCCTTGGGGAGCGCCAATCCTATTTGTCAAGAAGAAGGATGGGTCGATGCGTCTGTGCATCGACTATCGCGAGCTTAATAAAGTCACGATCAAGAATAGGTATCCTCTGCCCAGAATCGACGACCTGTTCGATCAACTTCAAGGGGCAAGTTATTTCTCGAAGATTGATTTGAGGTCAGGCTACCATCAGTTGAAGGTTAAAGATTAAGACGTGCACAAGACAACATTTAGGACTCGTTACGGTCATTACGAGTTCCTAGTGATGCCTTTTGGGCTCACTAATGCACCGGCTGCGTTCATGGATCTCATGAATCGCGTTTGCAAGTCGTACTTAGATAAATTCGTCATCGTTTTCATCGACGACATTCTTATCTATTCGAAGAATCAAGCTGACCATGAGAAACACCTTCGATGTATTCTCAAGCTCCTACATCAGGAGAAGCTCTATGCCAAATTCTCTAAATGTGAATTTTGGCTACGAGAAGTCCAATTTCTTGGACATGTGGTCAGTGAGCGTGGTATCCAAGTGGATCCCGCTAAGGTTGAAGCAGTTATGAACTGGCAAGAACCAAAGACGCCTACAGAGATTCGTAGCTTCCTGGGATTGGCAGGATATTACAGGCGTTTCATCAAAATTTTTTCAAGGATTGCTGCACCCCTAACTTCCTTGACTAAGAAGAAAGTAAAGTTCATATGGGGCCCTAAGCAGCAAGAGTCCTTTGATATTTTGAAACAGAAGTTGAGCAACGCTCCTGTGCTGACATTACCTGAAGGCACTGAAGAATTCGTGGTTTACTGCGATGCTTCACACACCGGCATGGGGTGTGTGCTTATGCAGAAAGGCAAGGTTATTGCCTACGCTTCACGACAATTGAAAGTGCATGAAAAGAATTACACCACCCACGATTTGGAGTTGGGTGCCGTGGTATTCGCACTAAAACTGTGGAGGCATTATCTTTATGGAATCAGGTTTGTGATCTATTCTGATCACAAGATCCTCCAGCACCTGTTTAATCAGAAAGAGTTAAACATGAGGCAACGCCGTTGGATGGAGACTTTGAATGACTATGATTGTGAAATCAAGTACCATCCCGGCAAGGCGAATGTAGTCGCTGATGCCTTGAGTCGAAAGGAGAGGGTGAAACCCATCCGAATCAATGCCAAGCGCATGGAGATAAAGAATAATTTGATTGAAAGGTTGTTAGCTACACAGAAGGAAGCTGTGTTGGAAGCTAACTATCCTAATGAAAAGTTGGGAGTAACTGAGGAGCAGTTAACTCTTAGCAAGGACGGAATACTACGATTAAACGGACGAATATGGGTTCCAACTTATGGAGGACTTCGAGATGTCATCCTCCAGGAAGCCCATAGTTCCAAATACTCCGTTCATCCTGGAGCTGATAAGATGTACCAGGATCTAAAGGCAAATTATTGGTGGATAGGCTTGAAAAAGTCTGTAGCCACCCATGTAGCAAAATGCTTGACATGTGCGCAAGTCAAAGCCGAGCATCAAAAGCCGTCAGGTTTGCTACAACAGCCTGAACTTCCTACGTGGAAGTGGGAAATGGTGACTATGGATTTTATCACCAAGTTACCCAAAACCAGAAAAGGAAATGATACAATATGGGTTATAGTTGATAGACTGACTAAGTCAGCTCATTTCTTACCCATCAAGGAGACTTATAGCTCCGATATGTTAGCCCAGTTATACGTTGATAAGATTGTAGCCCTACATGGCATACCTGTAGCTATTATCTCTGACCGGGATACTAGGTACACGTCGCATTTTTGGAAGAGTTTCCAACAATCTTTGGGCACACGTCTGAATTTTAGTACGGCTTATCATCCTCAGACTGACGGTCAGAGTGAGCGTACTATTCAAACGTTGGAAGACATGCTACGTGCATGTGCGATTGATTTGGGAGGTAGTTGGGATAAGAACCTACCATTAATCGAATTCTCCTACAACAATAGCTACCATACCAGCATTAAGGCTGCGCCTTTTGAGGCATTATACGGTAGAAAGTGTAGATCGCCTATTTGCTGGGCGGAAGTTGGAGATGTCCAGTTATCAGGACCAGAGATCGTGTTCGAAACAACGGACAAGATTGTCCAGATTCGTGACCGTCTCAAAGCTGCCCGGGATAGGCAGAAGAGTTACGCTGATCCTAAGCGTAAGGATTTTCACTTCGAAGTAGGTGACAAAGTCCTACTTAAAGTGTCACCCTGGAAGGGAGTGATGCGGTTTGGTAAGAAAGGCAAGCTAAGCCCGAGATACATAGGACCTTTCGAGGTTATCGAACGTGTCGGGTCAGTTGCCTATAAGTTAAACTTACCAGAAGAGCTCAGTGGAATTCACAATGTGTTCCACATCTGCAATCTGAAAAAGTGTTTCGCTGACGAATCACTGGTTATACCACATACAGATGTGCATATAGATGAGAGCTTAAGATTTGTTTGAAAACCTTTGTCGATTGAGGATCGACGGGTTAAGAAGCTTCGAAGGAAGCATGTGCCTATTGTTAAGGTCAAATGGGATGCCCGTAGAGGTCCCGAATTCACGTGGGAGGTTGAATCCACGATGAAAGAAAAGTACCCTTACTTATTTCAGTAAATCTCGGGTCGAGATTTATTTTAAGGGGGTGAGGATGTAACACCTCGAAAATTCACGTCCTATAATGTGTTGACACGTGTCATAAAGTTTGAACGTGTGAAAGAATGTTATAAAAGGACTAAAGTTGACAAACATGGAAAGTATGTGATTATACGAGTTCTAAATGTCAACAGTGAATAAATATACTTCATAATAACCCTACATGATGTTTATAACATCAAACGAATAAATCATGGATCATACGAAGCTAAAAGTGAGAGATTACAAACTACAGGGGTTAAATGTGTCAACATGTTTAAAGATATACCTATGAGTGACCTTTTGACAAACCTGAAGCTTTGTAACTGTTAATTATGCTCACTAGAATGCGCGATATAAATTTCATAAAGTTTCGTTATCGTATGAGAAAGTTATGATCAAATTCGTGTGCGAGGGGTTAAAGTGCAAACATTGAAAGTTAAGACTTTTCGGGTTAACCGGAAGTGTTCAGGGACTTGGCAATGTGGGTATAAGTCATAAAGCCCTTGTGGGTAAATATAAGGGGGTCAAAATGCAAGAAATAACCCTAGTTGCCCCTTCGTGAAGCCAAAGGTCAAATTGCAAAACAAAAGAAAATGTAAAATCTGAAGTCAAGGCCCAGGCGGCCCGCGTGGTGTTCGGCTAATCGTGAGGCGGGCCGCGTCAGCCTCCCAGTATCGAAAAAATGGCTGTTGTCTGCCATGAGCTTTGTGCGCGACCTTTACCCGATTTTTCACATCTCCTGGCCCCTAAAACACCCCCTAAGCATCTAGGACACATGTTGGAAGGTTGTGGTTACCTGGTAGACTTGTTTGTCATTGTTTTGTGGTGATTGAAACCACTATAAACGGGCCTCAAGTCACAAACATTCTCACACCAATTCCTTCAACATTCTGATCATTCCTGGAGCTCCAACCTGCTTTCAAGTGTTCTCTAATCAAGCTTAGGACCTTTGTAAGTTGCCTAACCTTCTTTAATTGAGTTTAGCTTGTTTAATTAGCTAAAAGTCAAACCGTCGTAATTACGGTTTGACCTCGAGATTAGTCAACAATGGCTCAGTAATATCTCGAATTAAAAGTATTTATAGCTTGGTATTTATGTGGGTAATAAAACCTCAAAAGGGTTTCCCCTGATCACCACTCTAACCAGGTCAAAAGTCGGGTCAAACTAGTTTAGAAAAAGTCAAAAGGAAGCTTAAAATGTCATTTATGCATAATTAGCAATGTAGACCATATACAACCTGTTTGATCATTGTTATAACTTGGTAATAAGTGTAAGAACATGTCTAAACATGTTCAACCCGACAATTTCCTGTTTAGACCCGGTTCGGAACCGAAAGTCACATAGTTTGACTTTCACTTTGACTTTCAGTTCTGACCCGATTAGGCATGTTTTAGAAATGCCTCAGAGCTTTAATTGGACTAGGTTACATGTTAGAACAACCCTCTGTGATTGTACACCATGGTTCATTAGTTATCCAATTAATATGCATGTTTCCGTTAATTGTTCATATGTTGACCGTTATGCCCTTATTAACTTAAAACGTGATTTTTGGAAAAGTAAAAGAGTAGAAACCTTATATTCTGATATATAAAATTGTATGAAAAATTTGACATCAGTTTGAATTGTAGATTAAGAGTTATGCTCATTATCGCTAAATGAATGCTTTATGTTAATAAAATGGCGCAATTAGCGTATAGCCTACTTAAACATACTTTTTGATATCAAATCTTTTACCCACTGATGTAATATATTATTTTGGGATTTTTAAAGATTTTTAATTAATTTTAGGCTGAGCATAACTCATAGTCGTAGGCTTAATTCGGTAAATGTCGGTTTTGCCCTTACGGGCAATAAAATGAGTTTTACATATCCAAACGGCTCCAAACCTTTTGCTACTGATTAGTTATGATAAATACATTATTTTAGACTTTCTGGAATAATAAAAATATCAGCTTTAGGTATTGAACCCGTAAACGGCTCCTAATCGCCTTATTTAGCGTTTTTAGCGCATAGTATGTACTAATACTACTTTTAAACATACAAGGGTGATACCTACTGATATTTTAGTCAAATTATAACATTTTAACAGTAAGCAAAAGTTGGTTATCTCAGACTTCAGTTTTGAGCTTTTCGGCTTATGTGAAATTACCAAAATACCCCTACGGGGCATAGTTTGGTTATAATTGATAAATTTCACATATCTAAAATACCTTACTGTTATAAATCAGTAAACTAAGTATTTTTGCTGGTTATATCAGACCTGTAACTCAGTTAAACATTTAAACTCTTTTATAAACTTTTTAAATGACCAAACTACCCCTACAGGGCCTAGTTTGTGTTTAAACACGTTTCGGGCATAATGAAAGACATCTTACTGATGTCACAACATATTTGAGGCATAATTAACTTAGGAAACCTGTATATAGCTCTCATGAATACCCGTCACGCTTACTACGCGTACGGTTCGGTTTATGTAACAAGTTTACATAAATTAGCCGAAACGGGTCAAACCTTAACGGTTTTATCTCAAAATCCAGAATGTGAATAATAAACCCATATTAAACAAGTCTTCAAACTTGTCGGGTCTAAATCACATTCTATCCGGTCTTCGCTTAATAGTGCGTACGAACCGTATCTTTGAAACTAGCCGGTCTAAGCTTAAGCTTAATTAAAGACCCGTTAGGATTCTAATAGGTTATTATAAAACCTTCGTTCCAGATTAGGAGGACCAGTAAAAGCTACGTGCATTTTGCTTTTTGCGATTTATACATTACTCAGGTAAATACTTTTAACTTATTTTCCCTATACGGGCTTGGGTTACGGTATATAGCATACCGCTTGATCGAGCATCAAATATCCACAGTTGAGTGGGTAGTTGACTAATTTGATCGGCTCGTTTAAACAGTCTTGATTACTTAAAGCCTTTGGGGGGTTAATGACCATGTCCCGGATATCCTAGGCATCATCTTACGAGATGGCCACGACCTGAGCACGGGGTGTAGGCGTACACCTGTCAGTGTATAACTCTATGATGTGGTGTGTCTATTGATCTTTAACCCGGACAAGATCCGGGCTACTGAACGCACAAGTAACATGTAATTCGTTCACAAGATTATAATATTAAACAATTCTCCCAAGTTAAACAAAAATGTTTATGCCACGTGCATCCAAACCAATTTTCAATTATTTTCCAAAATGAGTCAGTTGAATGTATTTACCAGTGTAAACTGACATATTTTCCCAAAAAGACTGAATGCAGGTACTAAACGAAATTGGCTGGATTGTCTCCTTAGCATCAATAAAAGTCTCGCAAGCTTAGGATGCATGAAGTCTGTTGAACTATTGTCTCATATTTTATTTCGATCCGTTCTGTGGATAAACAATCGAACGTTGTGATACTTGATATTACAATAATTAAATTCGGTTGTATTATATCTTTAAATTGCTTCCGCTGTGCATATTAAATATTGTGTTGTTTGACTCTTACGTTGCCAACCACGTCACGATACTCCCCCACCGGGCCCACCGGTGACACGTGGAAATCGGGGTGTGACAATATAGTTTGCGAATTCATGACATGCACATGCGATTTCAGTAAAAAGTTAAGTATTCTATTAGATTTCATATAGTTTGCGAATTCATGATAATGCACATGCGATTTCATAAAAATTTAAGAACACTTTGAATTTTCATATAATGTGCGATTTCAATATTTTTACACATGCGATATCAGAAAAAGGGATATTTATATGTTGTTTTTCTTACAATTTGCGAATTTGTTCGAATCAAGTGCGATTTTGAATAAAAACACTGCAAAAAAAACTTTAAAAATACTTTGCCATAAAAATGCAAAAAAAAAAAAAAAAAAAAAAAAAACAAACTACAAATCTTAAAAACTAAAAATAGTATTATTTTATATAAAAAAAACTTAATTTATTAACGATGTGACTGTAATTTGACATGTAATGATGAATTTTACAATAAATACTACTGAACTTACAACCCTACCTATATAATAAATTTACTATATTAATATAAAAAACCTAGATATAACTACCTTCCATATTAAGATATATAATACGAAATAAAGACACACAACAAACAGACCAACAAAAAATGGCATCTGAAGAATCAGAAAAAATAAAAAACATTGCTATCAAAGAGCTATTGTCAACTAGAACGTTGACAGAAATAAGCACTGATGTCACCTCTTCTCATCTGATTCTTGATGTGTAAGGAAAAATTCTTGAACAAATCAAGAAAAATCAAGATGTATGGGAACAACTACTTCAAGAACAACCATCAAGCTTCAAAGACAGGGCTTTGGATCACATAAAAGGGCAATCTCAAGCTGATGACTTAGCCTTCTCTTTCCTGACAGATGCTCTGAACACTGTGAAGGAGAAGATGGAGTTCAGCTTTTCTGAACGTGACAAAATATTTGCTCCAAGTAACTAGAATCTATTTTTTAATCGTTTTGTGGTTGTGGCAGTGTTAGACATTAACTATTATTGTATTTTTGGTACATGTTTTGAACACATATTATGTTTGCTATATAAGATATTAAATCGCATGAATGATATAGCCATCATTATCACATAACACAACAAAAAGATAACTCATATATCGCATGTAATAAAAGTGAAATCGCATGCACGAATGATTATCCACTGAAACTTATACAAATCGCATGTTTTAAACTATAAATCGCATGATAAAAATGATATAAACAGATGAATATAAAATCGCATGTGTTTAGTATAATTCGCATGTGCATTTATAAAAACCTACTCATCCTCGTCATCTTCTAACACCTCTTCCCACTGATCTTCTTCTTCAGATCCATCATCACTACTGTAATCTTCAAAGTCATCTTCATCTTCATCGTCTTCGACCTCATTGTCTTTGTCTCTCACAACATTTTCAATCTGGACACCCTTCATCTTCTTTTTTCCCTGTTTACCTTGTTGTTTGGCTTTAAGCTCGCCGCAAGTCCGAATGTCATGACCTTTTTCATTGCATACGCTACATGTCCTTGACCTTTTCCCTTTGCGGCTGATCATTTGTTCCTTCTTAGATTTAATCCTTCTATGCGAGCCGCGGCCTTTGTTTCTTATACCAGCCGGCACATGGACAGTAGGGGGAGCATTAGTTACTGGTTGTTGATAACCAATCAACTTTGAAAATCGGTCAAATTTTGGATCAAGTTGCTTAGTTATACGACTCTGATCAACTCTCTCTTTAAGCTGCATCATTTGATCCCTCACTAAAACAAGTTGATCAAGGTCGGAAATCAAATTACTAACCAAATACTCCCCTGTGTGGATGATTTCACGAGCAATCCGTTTAGCCTTATGTTGCACATCCTTGCCAGCAATATTTAGATGGTACTTCACATTTAACTCATTCGACACCACATCCTTCGTCCATCTCTTCGTAACATATTTGTTTGGTATTTCTTTAACACCAAACATCTTGAAAAGAAAATAGATGTGTTTGCATAGCAGCCCATACTGCTCAAAACGCAAACAGCTACACTGTGCAGTTACATCATTTTCAAGATTCTTGAACCACACCTAGGAATGAACAAAAAAGAAAATAAAATTTAAAATCGCATGTATACAATAACAATTTCGCATGTCTAAAAAATCATGTAAATGAATAAAATTAAAATCGCATGTGAAAACATAACAATTTCGCATGTATAAAAAAATATGTAAATGAATAAAATAAAATCGCATATGTAACGTAACAAATTCGCATGTCTAAAAGACATGTAAAATACCTCCAATAAACCATCTCCATGTGCTTTAAAGTCCTTCAACAATATTCTGATATGTGGACCCTCGACTTTGGTGTCCATCGGCAAACATTCGGAAATTGTTCCATGAATCTCTAATTGCTGATCAAAAAATATAGACCTGGTGTAGATCTTAGCAGCATCTTTTTCCAAGGTAGTTTCACTCCAATCAGCTGGCTCAGTATATCTTGAAATATGATCATTCTTTCTATGATTGAACCTTTGTACATCCATTGCACCATCAAAATGATTCATAAACTCTATGAGAGTGAGTTGTGAATTAGACACCTGGCAAAAAAATGGTTCTCACTCTCTGATCTTGAAGTTGTTCTCATAAGACCCGACATTGGCTCATGCCGGTAAAAAGCCGGAATCCACATAGATCTCATCCCAAACATATCATCAATCCATTTGTTTTCAGTGAGACCGAACTCAATCATCACCAACTTCCACAGTCTCTCAAATTCTTCGGGCTCAATCGAATTAGTCCAAACAATGTCGCACATCCTCCTTTTAAACTCATCATTATTACACAAATCGTGTCCAACCTATAACAATAAATGCTTTTTATATCAGCCTATAACAAAAAAAAATTAAAATAAAAACAAAAGACAAAAATATTGCATGAAATACCTTATCTTCCACTTTTTTCATTATGTGCCACATGCACAATCTGTGTCTGCTAATAGGGAAAACCTCCTCAATAGCCTGTTTCATAGCAGGGTCTTGATCCGTCACTACAACATTTGGTTGCCGACCAAATGACTTTAAAAATGAATTCAGAAGCCATTTATATGATTCAATACTCTCAGATGCCAGCAAACCAGCTGAAACTGTTACATTTCGACAGTGGTTGTCAATGACAGTGAACGGAACAAACACCATCTTGTACCTGAACAACACATGCGAAATCACGTTTAGTATATGCGAATTATTAAAAATTACATGCGAAAACCAGAAGTATGGCATGCGATATATTCATCACACTCTGTTTGTCTATACATGCGATATTAAAATCTCATTAACAAACAAACATGCGAAAATAAGTAACAAACATGTTTGTCTTGAAACACTTACCTGTTTGTCTTGAAAGTTGCATCGAACGATATCACATCCCCAAATTCAATATAGTTAAGCTTGCATAAACCATCAGCCCAGAACAATCCAGTTAACCGTTTGCCATCATCAACAGAATATTCAAAAGAATAATCAGCTAAATACCGTTTTTTGTCAGTCATTCTATTAATCACCATATCAGCATCATATTCTCCTATATAGCTATTAATTCGCTTCCTAAAATTTTTGCAATCATCAACCGTGGCACCAACGTTCTCAAAACCACCATAACGTTTCCTCATTATATGGAAAGCTTTGACAGGACCAAGGTTTAAAGTACCTAGTTCCCATACCATCTCCTCCTGGACATCTGACAATTGTCTATAAGCTGGCAACATGTGAATATCATTTTGACATACAAACTTATGATTATGGCCATCAACAAATCTCTTTACTGTATATAATCTACCATCCACAGTGCAAATCATAAGTTGAGCTTTGCATCCACTTCTAATAGTCCCCTTGTTCCTTGTTTTGAATTGCTTTTTTGACTTCGAATGATCATCAATACACAGAGGCTTATGTCCCTCTTTAGAACAAACAAAATACTTAGTTTTAATTATACCACCACTGTGTACTTCACCACCTTTCCGAATAGAAAAACCAGCTAACTTAGCATATGATTGATAAAACGCATATGCTTGTTCAATAGAGATAAATTGCATTCCAACAACAGGTGTAGCTGATGCTTGAACCTCCGAAGTGTAAACCCTTTCATCTACATGAATCAAAATCAGAAACATAAAACGTCATAAAAAAACACATGCGAAATGTATGAACAAACACATGCGAAATGATGATATTGATTAATCTGAATTACATATGCGATTTATTATACAATAACATGCGAAAAAGCATAAAAAAATAAAATCAAATGCGAATTGTTAGAGTAATAACATGCGAAATTTCAAAATGTTGCTTTCAATACAAAATTATAATCAATATTCAACCTTCAAAAAAAAAAGCAACAACAAACAAACATTGCTACGATTAAAACAAAAAACAATTATACGAACAATTTAGATATCTGAATTAACCTAATTACCGTTAGAACACTCGTTTGCAGCACTTGTACTTGAAATTGGAATTGGAATTGGATTTGCAGGTCGCGGATTTAAAACATCCTCAATCGAAACTCTCTGATAAGCAGATAATTGAGCATGATCACCGATCGGTCGATTTTCTTCAAAATCAACATCTGTTCGTCCAGTGCTACTCTGTGGATCCATCAAAATAAACAAATTGAATGAAACCCTAACACAGAAGAACGAAAACTGCAAATTGAGAATTATGGAAAATTTGAAACTGATTTGAATAATAATTACCGGGATATCAGTGTAACGAACTTCTCGCTGAATGAATGAAGAGACGAATTTGCCCTCTGATGATTAGGTTAATTGTCTGATTTAACCTTATTAAACCGAAAATGAATCAGGACACGTGTATGGCTCAAAATATAGCGTATGTAATGTACGATAACCATATTTGTACCATACTCTTTACCTATATATATATATATAGGGCCAGGATCATTTCAGAACCATAAATATTTACAGAACTCCTAATAAACAATCTTTTTATTTATATATTTTATGTTTAGGATAATTTTATCATTTATTATGTGTATTTTTACGATTACATACATGTTAAGAGTAATTTTATCATTTTTTATATGTAATTTTATAATTACACATATGTAAACTAGTTTTTTTACATATATGTAATTAGTTATGACACATATATATATAATTTTGGCAATTAAACATATGTAAACTACTTTTAACATGTATGTAATCAAAGAAATATATATAATAGATGATAAAAAGATCATAAATACAAAAACTTATATATAAAATGATTGTTTATTAGGAGTTCTGAGAGTTCTGTAGTTATTCAGAGTTCTGAAATGAACTCAACCATATATATATATATCGTGTATTTACTTTAGTAGAGTAGTTATATAAAATTTACACTAGAGTGATTACATAATTACTCTACTAGTTTAAATACACGATATATTTTAGATTCTGAGATTGAAATACCTGTTTAATAAGATATGAAAGAAAATGTTAAAAAATATTCCTCATTTATTTCTCACATTTATTATGTTAAGCTTATTTGTACAATAACTTTACTTTATATTATTATACATTTTTACCCCACTTAATTTTCAATTGATGTGATTTTTATACATTTTTATGATTGTTAACTCTATTATTATACATGTTTACCCCACTTAATGTTGTTCGATTAATAGTTTATCTTTGTTCTATGTTTGTTAACTCTATAAAAAAAACTAAATATGCAGCTGTGATTAATTTTTGTATTAACTTTCGTTATAAATTTAGTTGATAATGGAATTGTATCCAAAATAGATTATTTCTTTTTGTTATCACAAGCTACAATGATTGTTGGTACCAAGGTGACGAACCAAATCAACTCTAATCGAACACAGTGTTACACGTATCATTATTAGCGAAGCCGGTAACATTATTTATTTAGTGGTTTTGGTCGATGTAAATTACGCGTCGATATCATTTTAAGAACATCATGACTCATTCGGGGCGAATCGAGTTGTATATATAATAGAATTTATGAATGTCGAAAAAAGATGTTTCGCCACATGTAGATCAAATTTTGTTCACTAAATTTGAAAGAAACTATCATACATTTATATAAAATGTGATAATTACAAAAAAATAAATAAAATAAATACAAAATTAAGAAGAAACCCTTTAGTCTTTCCTACTTTCGGATCAGAAATTCTTCACCTGATTCCCTATCGACCCGTTTAATCCACTTGCTATTTTTCACTTTACCTGAACCCGACCCGGATTCAACCGCCGCCACGTGCGCAATATCCAGCCCATTTCCCACGGGAAGAAACACCGATCTCACAATCCGCCGTGATCCACCGTCGTCAAACAAACTCCGCAACCGGAAACCCGAAACCACCGTTGAACAAGCGTTCTTACAAACCAACACCGCCCCGCGGTGGCCGAACTTCGCCGCTTTTAAAACCCGAGCAAATTCATGTTTTCTCGAATCAACGACCAAAAAATCGATAGCATCCAATTCATTAACCACCGTCTCTGGGTCTCCGACGATTACTTCGGGTGACATACCGTACTTCGCCATGCTGGCGACGTACTCTGTCCCCGAATCCTCGTCGGGGACTATGCACACGTGCCTACCGCACGTGTGGGTTGACGCTACCGCCAACCCAATGCTTGTAGTTAACATATCGCCGCGACACCATGTCTCGACAACGAGCGTCGCGTTCCAACCCGCGGCCATCGCGGATATCAACTCCGTCACACTTGATCCTTGGTAAAGCTCACACTATTTAAAAGTTAAAAAAATATATATTAAAATTCGAAAACAAAAAATCGTACACAATAATATCCCTCTTATAAAGTAGGGACTGCGGTAAGTTGAGGTCAGGACAAACCTTACCTCTCTTTAGGAGACAGAAAAACTGCTTCCAGACCAGAACCCTGGAAACTGGAATGAATCGAACAAGGAAAAGATAAACATACCGATTTAACGGTGTCCATGAAAGCTTTTGCGGCCATCTCCGGAGACCATACAAGTTTCATCTTTTGGAAATTTTTGTTGCTTGTATTTTTTTTTGGGGGTAGTGGTTTTCAAATATGTGGAACGAGTTGATTATATATGACAAGTTAAGAATATTGTTTGTTGGTCTAGAAAGGGAGAGGGGGTGAGATCGTTGACTCTTCGAGAATCCAACGTGTGGGTTAATATGCAAAAAACAATGGGAAGTTTGGTTTGGTGAGACCGAGTGGTATTCAATTTGTTATATATATATTTTTTTTGTTTTCTAGCGGCAAATCTGGATCATTAACGGACCTCTCAATTATTATCGTGTTATCAGCGAAACTACCCGATTATATATATTCACAATGATTTTTTATATATATTCCCAGCGGCAAATCTGGATCATTAACGGACCTCTCAATTATTTTTTTGTTGTTTTCTAGCGGCAAATCTCCATTAGGTAATAAGAATATTCACAATGATTTTTTATCCCCTATCCATATAATAATAATATATATAATTGGGAAAATTGTTAGCTATAATGAAAAGGCTCATTCTATACACATCCTCCCCCTTCCTGATTACACCTCCCCTTGTGAGAGGAAAACTGTCGGTCCCACGCAGGCCCCACCTGTAAGTATGTGAGAGGAGAGGGGTGAAAAAAGTAAATAGCGGGGTGTAGAAAGTAGCTGGGAAATTACACAAAAAATAGTTACAATTTTCCCAATTATATATATTATTGTTATATGGATAGGTGACTTCTATATTCACAATGATTTTTTATATTGAAATGTAGGTGACTCACAAAAAGTAGTCTTATCAAACCATGTGGAATGTCATGTCATCTCATTAATTAATACATATTTTACATGAAAAATCTAAATTAATATTGTTGTAAATTTTATGACTTCTATATTTATTTCATTAATTATATTTTTTGAGGTAACATCCTTATTTTATAATTGAAATTAAATTAGAATGAATAATAATAGAATTACTTTTTATGAAGTCAGACGAGTTTAGTATTTGTGTCGTGTGTACATTACTAGAAATCTATAATTAATTGAAAAGTTTGATTTAAAACACTTCTTGATATCCAATCAAAACCACTCACATCATTGCTTATAACATAACTAACCCACTCACATGATTTAAAAATTCCATTCTGAATACTCTAATATTTATAAACTATTTAGAAGAAAACTCAATATATGAGGAAAATGCCCTTGTAGGAATCCAACCGAGTGGAATGGTATCCAGTTTGTTATTTATTATTTGTTTTTTTTTTTTTCTGACCGAGTGGAATACAATTAACATTTAACGGTAATGATTATTATTTGGTCTAAAATCCAAACGTCATAATCAGACTGTTAAGGATAATATTGTCAATGGATGTGGTCATCGAATATTCAAACACCCAACTCCGCGTTTGCTGTTAGCTTTATCTCTTTCGGCAAAATAAAGATAAATATTACGTAAGCAGCTGTATAAACGTACTTACTTGTATGTGGATGAAATTGTTTAAGGAATTTTTAAATTAAAAGATTATGAATTGAGTTTACTGGTTATAGGAGATATCACACGTATACTGAGTTGGAGAAGTAATGAAACAATGAAACCCCTTCAAGATGTTAAATATGAGTAAAACATGATTATAAAAAAGTATATTATTATTATTATTATTATTATTATAGGTGAGAATCAAATAAAAAGTTTATTTTTGGCTAGTAAGATAGAAACCAATAGAATTATGACATGTGTCAAAATTTAAAATAAAGAAAAATGGTATTTTAGTCAATTTTACCAATTCTTCTCCCTTCTTCTTCTCTCTGTAACTTCAAAACCCCACCATCTTCAACCTTTTCTTCACTTTCTATCTCAATAATCACTGCATGATAGTGCGATTTTCGTCACCAACCAATGATTCAAACACCCAATCAACGTGTTCTTCTACTTTTTTGAAGAAACCCAATTTAATTTCATACAAAATCTAATTTTTTTCCTGTGATTTTGAAGCGAATCACTCGATTCGTTCGATTCGATAACTGGTAAGTGTTTCTAACATTCAAATTTCGTCAATCGATGAAGAAATCTGAAGAAATCGGCTTCGATCTATGTAAGAAATTTTTGAATTCCATTTTTACGATCTGGGTTTGTGAATTGAGTCATTGCGTTTTACAAAGTAATTTTGGCGGGGGTCCGGGGGCAGCGCCCCTGGGAGCAGTGTCCAAGGGGCGGCAGCCCCTGGCTGTGTACAAGGGGCAGAGCCCCTGGCTGGGGTCGAGCTGCAAAATAAAACTGCATCAGAAAATTTAATTTTCTAGAAATTACCTCATTTCGTAGACATTTTTATGTTTTTTCTGGCCATTGCGTTTAAAAAAAACATTTTTGAAGTGTTTTTAGTCCATTGCGTTTTAGGTAAAACACATTTTATGTGTTTTCAGTCCATTGCGTTTTAGAAATAACACTTTCTTTTGTGTTTTTAGGCCATTGTGTTTTATAAATAAGACATTTTTATGTGTTTTCTGGCCATTGTGTTTTTAAAAAAACACATTTTTGAAGTGTTTTTAGTCCATTTCGTTTTAGGTAAACACTTTTTTATGTGTTTTGGTTCCATTGCGTTTTAGAAATTACACTTTCTTTTGTGTTTCTAAGCCATTGCGTTTTAGAAAAAAATATTTTTAAGTGTTTTCTGACCATTGCGTTTTAGAAATAAAACATTTCTTTGTGTTTTTTGTGCATTGCGTTTTAGGTAAAACACATTTTTATGTGTTTTTAGTCCATTGCGTTTTAGAAAGTACAATTTCTTTTGTGTTTTTAAGTCATTGCGTTTTAGAAATAAGACATTTTTTTTGTTTTTTCTGGCCATTGCATTTTAAAAATAAGACATTTCTTTGTGTTTTTTGTGCATTGCGTTTTAGAAAAAAAATATTTTTTTACGTTTTTTGTCAGCCAGGTCACAGGCAGCTACCATACCAATATTCAGGCAGCTCCATTCGAAGCATTGTATGGACGAAAGTGTCGTTCACCTCTCTGTTGGGCTGAGGTGGGTGACAGCCAGGTCACAGGCCCTGAACTTGTGTTGGAAACTTCAGAAAAGATTGTTCGGATCAGGAATCGGATGGCAGCAGCGCGCGACCGTCAGAAAAGCTACGCTGATAAGCGTAGGAAACCTTTGGAGTTCGCAGTTGGTGATCGTGTTATGTTGAAGGTCTCACCTTGGAAGGGTGTGGTGCGTTTTGGGAAACGCGGCAAGCATAACCCTCGTTATGTTGGGCCGTTTAAAATTCTAGAACGAATCGGTAAAGTGGCCTACAAGCTAGAGTTACCTGCTGAGTTGGGTAACGTTCATGATGTTTTCCACGTGTCGCAACTAAAGAAGTGTTTGTCCGATGAAACACTTGTGGTACCGTTTCAAGAGTTAAAGATTGACGACAAGTTGCAGTTTGTCGAAGAACCAATTGACATTATGGACCGGGAAGTCAAGGTTCGAAAGCACAGCCGTATTCCAATTGTGAGAGTTCGTTGGAATTCAAGACGTGGACCGGAGTTCACATGGGAACGCGAGGATCAGATGAAACTCAGGTATCCACATTTATTTCCAGATGACAAGTCCAAGTCTGGCAAATCTAACTCTAATGCAACTAGTGAATTTCGGGACGAAATTCCCATTCAAGTTGGGGATGATGTGGCACCCGCGGAAAATACACCGTCATCCTGACTTGACGCCGTGCATTTGTGGATTGCTTATCAAATTTCGGGACGGAATTTCTTTCAAGTTGGGGATGATGTGACAACCCAAGTTTCCAAGGTCTTTCCTCGACACGTTACTTGTTACAAACTCTGTTTTTGGTAATTTGTTTGCGTGTGTGTTGCATTATGGATGGGTTAATTAATATAAACTTAATATAAACTAGTAAACTCTTGCAAATTAAAACCATACATGATGAAACACTAGTGTTTCGCCACATATCTTACCCGACGAAACATGGGTGTTTTGCAGGAGGAGTGTTTCGCCGCATGGGCCTTTGGCCCAGATGAGGCCCAGCTGACTGTTCGACTATATATACATGCACAAGATTACGAAACACTTTTTAGCAAACCCTAACCTACTCCTAGGAGTGTGACGACAGTTCTTTTCTTTGTAACATCTTCCCTCTGGCGAAGCCTATTCCCTGTGATCAAACCGTTCGATCTCGTGGTTAGTGCACCGTCTTTATTATTAGATTGTTTGGTATGCATTGTTTGATGATTGCTATGTGTTGTCTATGATCTATTGTGAATGAAGGGGTTTGTATTAGAAACCATAATCATATGTTGTGTTAATTAGGGTCTTGATATCTTAACGTTTAAGCCGATAGATTGGAACACGTACGATAAAGATTTGTTTTGATGTCTTGTATTTGGTCATGTTTACTGTTTGGTTGATGATTCTGGTGTCATAAGAATATGCGAATTGTTAAGGCATTTGTTGCATGTTGTTGATGATTGAGAACTGATTAACTGATCGATGATCATGATATAACTACTGATGATGATTAGGGTTCTAGAACATGTAGAATTGTAACCCTTGGATCTGTAACTGTTAGCTCCACGAAACATAGGTGTTTCACCACAACACCTATCGATGAAACATGGTGGACTTTCGTCACACCCCATCGACGAAACATAGAGACTTTTACCAATGAGCAACCCGACGAAAGATGACCTTTCGTCACAAGGGTCTTTCGCCGGGTAAGTATCTGAACTGAACAGTAGGTGCATTGATGCTGATCATGACAAATACTTGTGTGTATACGATCTTTATGATATGTCAATGAGAATGAGAAACGAAGTTTGATTAATTGGTATAACAAACCCACCTGTTATGTTCCGTGTTACTTGTGATAAATACATGAGATATGTACTTGTATTAGAAAGGTGAATTGGTTACCTGCTATACTGTGAACTTGTGCGAGATGCAAACTGTGTGAAAATAATGACTTGTATAATTGTGAAACTGATATTCATTGGTAACCACGGTAGGGTTGGTTGATTAACTTGGAAACGGGTAACTTAACAAACCGAGCAAACCAAGGTGAGTTCACTGCTCTTTTTCCAAGCATGCGTCCTGGGGAGGGACATCTGGTAATCGTTCCGGGGAGGAACGTTGGGTTATTGGGATGTTGGTTATTAAACTCATTTCTATCGATAAGTCCCCTTACATCTACCGATTAGTTGTCGGGGAGGCAACGGGGTTATTAGTTGATAGCGCTATTAGGTTTGGCACCCTCTCACCATACCAGGGAGGACGGGCGTGAGCTAATTACCTTAACCACTTGACCAATGTTTTGATAGAGGCATTTGGGTTTGGGCAAATAAATCTAGAGCCATCTGCGGTAATCGAGTTAATAACAACATCAAATCAAATCATTGAACTGTTTATATTTATATCTGGTAACTAAAACGTGTTAACAAACTTTGAACTCACTAGCGTCGTCTGACACACTTGTCTGCATGCTTGCAGGTCGTTAGATTCTTGATATGGACTTGCTATCTGGGAGTGTTGGAGTGGTCATGGGTCGAGACTCTTGGATACTTGTTTCGTTGATTATGAGCACATGTTTTGAAACAATTGATTTACAGTTTACATTATGCTTCCGCTGAACATTTACTTTGGTTTAACTTATGACTTGGATTTATATTTTGAAATGAATGGAATGTTTTATTTAAATATTATGCGCAGTTCAAAGTGATTGGTGGCTTGGATCCTGGTACGTCACATGTCCCGCGGTGATTTCGCATGTGGTATTTTGGGGGTGTGACAGTTTGGTATCAGAGCCAGGTTATAGTGAACTAGGTTTTAAAACGTTTTCATAAAACCAGACTATAACCGAACAACTTCGAAGATCGACCATGACACTCAGCTCCAGATTGCAAGGTTCGTCTTCTGTTTACTTTATGCTTTATTTGCTCAGTAGTTACACACACATGACTTACACGAAACAACATGTTTGATACCTCGATGTGATTACTTGTGTTGCATGTTTTAGTGGAGCTAGATAGTGTGGCACTACTCTTCGACTTTTGTGATTATCAACCTTGTAATGCTTTTCGTTTTATTATTTGAGTGTGGGGGGAAACTTTTGGCGTAAGTTAAGAGGCACTGAGATAAGCATGCAAATTGCCTTATTATTATGGGTGCACACATAATAATAAAGTGAGGTGCATGTGAGTCCCAGTGAGGCTTAACGAGTGTGAGAAGGGTTCTACCCTATTGTTTGGTGTAAACTATGTAGTTTGTAGACGTCAACGTGATATTTGACTCCTGCCTTATCTCGGTCCTTAAACTTGTTCCCTCTTCTTATATAGAATCATGAGTGGACGAGGCCATGGACGTGGACACATTGCTATGACTCAGGCTGAGTTGACAAATCTGATCAACACCCGTGTGGCTGAGGCATTGGCAGCCTACCAAGCTGGTACGATATGTGCCAAATCTTCTTTATTCTTGTGTCGCGTACACAACTCTTACCTTTGTGTTGTATTTCCTTTCGTCCATTAGGTCAGCCAGCGAATCAGAATCAAAACAATCCGCCTGCTTGCACGTTTAAGACATTTATGGATTGTAAGCCACAGACCTTCAGTGGGACTGAAGGGGCTGTGGGGCAAATTCGATGGTTCGAGAAAGCTGAGTCAGTGTTCGCTATGTGTAACTGTCCCGTGGGGGACCGGGTAAAGTATGCTACTGGCACTTTGGAGGATGGTGCCTTAACTTGGTGGTATGCCCAAGTGCAGATGTTGGGCATCGAAATGGCTAATGGAACGACTTAGGATGATTTTAAGGAGTTGATGCGAGAAGAGTACTATCCTCGTGATGAGATTCAGAAGCTGGAGAACGAGTACTATGATTTGAAGATGGAAGGATCCGAGATCGAGGCTTTCACGAAACGATCTCATGAACTAGCAATTTTGTGCCCTAACCTGTCTCGACCTCCACATCGACGAATTGAGTTGTATCTCAAGGGCCTAGCTCCAGCTGTAAAGGGGTATGTCACTGCTACAAACCTTAACAATCTGCCCCAGATCATCCGTTTGGCTCACAAGATCACTGACCAAGAGGTCGAACGTGGCTCATTGCCGCCACGTATTTCTGCTACTACCTCTGCTGCTGCCGCTACCACACCTGCTAATGACAACAAACGAAAATGGAACGACGCTGACAAGGCAACCAGTGCCAGTCAATCTCAAAAAAGGTCTGACAACAGCAATAACCGTAGTTTCAGTCAGTCTACCTCAGTTAACCAAGGCCAGGGCAGCAATCAAAATCATGGCTCCTACGTTGGAAAGAAGCCACATTGCAACAAGTGTGGTTATCATCATTATGGACCGTGTGTCCGGACTTGCCGTAGGTGCGAAAAGGTGGGCCAAGAGGCCAAAGACTGTAGAGCCCCACAGTCAAAGCAGCAGCATCAGCGACAGCAAATGCAACAACCCCATCAGAACCAGGGCTTTAAAAAGGGGTGTTTCCAGTGTGGGGATGATGGCCGCATCAAGCGGGATTATCAGAATGTCAACGACAACAATCGCCAGAACAACAACAATGCTGGGAACAACAACAATGGCAACAATGGGAGCAATGGTGCTCGTGGTAGGGTATTTAGTATCGGTGCTGGTGATGCTAGAAACGATGGCAACATCGTGACTGGTACGTTTTCTGTGAACAATCTCTTTGCTTCTGTGTTATTTGATTCCGGTGCCGATTGGAGTTATGTGTCCCTAGAGTTCAGTCAGCGATTAGGGTTAACTCCAACACCTTTTGAAGTTAAGCATGTAGTAGAACTAGCCGATGGCAAAACGATTGAAGCTTCGCATGTCCTTTTTGGGTGTAAATTAGATCTTGTGGGTCAAGTTTTTGATATTGACCTCCTTCCTATTACACTCGGTAGTTTTGACATAATGGTTGGTATGGATTGGTTGTCTAAGCATCAAGCTGAAATTCTCTGTAAGGAGAAGATCGTACGTATTCCTCTTCCCAGAGGAGAATCTTTATCTGTTCAAGGGCATTGCAGTGGTGCGATGGTTGGTATCATCTCAGCTATGCAAGCGCATAAGTGTCTACAAAAGGGGTATCCTGCTATTCTAGCACTTGTTACTGACCCTCAGCCTAAAGAGAGAAAGATCGAGGATCTGCCAGTTGTACGTTAATTTGCCGATGTATTTCCTGAGGAACTACCTGGTTTACCTCCTCACCGCCAAGTGGAATTTCAGATTGACCTTGCGCCAAGAGCGGCCCCAATTGCTCGTGCTCCTTATCGTTTACCACCTGGAGAGTTGCAGGAGTTGTCTAATCAACTGCAAGAGTTATTGGACAGAGGCTTTATCCGACCCAGTTCTTCGCCTTGGGGAGCCCCAGTTTTGTTTGTGAAGAAGAAGGATGGGTCCTTTCGTATGTGTATTGATTATCGGGAGCTCAACAAGGTGACTATCAAGAACCGCTATCCGTTGCCACGCATCGACGACTTGTTTGACCAGTTACAGGGGTCAAGTTTTTACTCGAAGAACGACTTAAGATCGGGCTATCATCAGATGAGGGTCCGAGAGGAGGATGTTCCTAAAACGGCTTTTCGAACGCGGTATGGGCATTATGAGTTTCTAGTTATGCCGTTTGGGTTGACGAATGCGTGATGCGTGTGAAGTGTTATATATATTAGGTGTATATTTGAAGCCCTTTTTAACACTTATTTTAGCCAAGTTTTAAATTTATAAAACACGATATTTTACTAACACTAAACACACATATGGGCAAGTGCACCCATCGTGAGCGTAGTATAGCGTTGGTAAGATACCGAGGTCGTCCAAGGACACAAGAGCTTTTAGTACCGGTTTATCCTCAACGTCTAATCAAAATAAAAAGTTTAGAAAAATGTTTTTAAACTAAGAAAAATAAAAACTAACTAAAATGCTGAAAATAAAAATAAAATAAAAACAGATAGACAAGATGAATCACTTGGTTCCGACTCGTATCTAGTATAACCTTTGATTATTTCCGCACTTTTGCACATAATTAAGAGATTATCTTAGTTATTGTAGTAGGCCCCTCGTTTGAAGGTGACGTTACCCTTACCCCAGTAGTTTGAGTCAGCAAGGATACAATCCTAAAAGGGTGGATTATTGGAAGATAATGAATTAAGTTATTAATGCAGTATTGTGGTAGGCCCCGCTTTTGGCGGTGACGTTACCCTCGGCTAAGTAGTCTGAGTCAGCAGGGATACAGTCCTAAATAGCCGGGTTATAGTATTAATAGTAGTTAACTTATGAGGGGATCAAAGAGTTTGGACCCCCGCCATCCAATACCGTGAAGTATTGAAGGAGGTCCTACTAAATTTGACCCAGGTCCATTGCAGGACCTCTAAACGCTGAACAATGGCAAGACCTTTACCAAACCGTTCCCTTAACCCCCGACCAGGTAGCCAACATACCTCCATATAGACCGTGGAGATATGAATGGTGAAAATCCTTTATTTTATATAGACAGTAAAATAATGCCAAGACACCACGGACAAACGATAAGGAAAGATCACCTTCAACATAAGTAACTAGTTATTAAAGTCATTAATACAAAACCAAATAAAAAGTGCAAAAGATTAGAAATAAAAAGTATTATACTAGACACTTTGTCTTCACCAAGTGATGTAAGAGACTTAGGCAAACATGGCCTTGATTGTCAAGAACTCTTACGATCAATCTTGGATCCCGAGACGACTCACACACTCTACGATGGACAATGGATGATGGTGGTGGATGATGGTGTTGTGATGGTGGTGGGTGGTGGATGAAGTGTGAGAGAGGTGGTGTGCCAATGGATGACTTGGAATGAATCCAAGCACTCCTATTTATAGGCTGAACAGAGAGCTGGGCACGGCCCCGTGTCCGCTGGGCACGGCCCCGTGCCTGTCTGACACTCTCTCTCCTCATTAATTGTAATTCGCAATTACAATTAATGCGCCTGCTGTACTTTCGACACGCCCCCGTGTCCGCTGGGCACGGCCCGTGGTGGGCAATAGAAGCTTCTATAGGTTTGTCTTTTCTGCTGCTTCTTGGGCACGGCCCCGTGCTGGCTGAGCACGGGGCGTGTTCAGTCTTGTGATTTCTCTATTTTGCTTTGGAAGGTGCCGTTGAGGGGTCGGGCAGTCCACTAATGTTCCTTTCCTTGTATTTATGTTGGAATTAGCTGTCTTTTTGCTTCTTTTGTGTTTTTGAGCTCATTTAATCCTGAAAATACAAAAGGAAGACAAAAACACTCTTTTTCCAATATTAGTACTTAAAAAGGGTTAGTTTTATGCATTAATTGATGTAATTTATATGTTGCATTTTACACACATCAAATACCCCCACACTTGAACTTTTGCTTATCCTCAAGCAAAACTCTTTAATATGTGGCTTACACTCCCAAATGGAATAGGTAGAAGAGAAGGTTTTGGGCTTGTCGTAGAGTGTCGGGAATCCAAGGTCTTTTTGGGTTTTATCTTTATTTATTTACAATCCTATTCGTAATGATTTATTTAGAACTTTTCATAGGAGAAATTACTTATTTGGGCATAACATGCCTTTTTTAAAATTCCATTTATATACAAGTTCACATACCTCACGGGAGAAATCACTCACACTCGGCCGAAGGTGTATTTTTAGTGAATCACTCGAGAGCGGCATGGGACTTATTCCTACCATAGGCTTGCCAAGCAATCAATCCTCCTCCTTTTTAACTTTTATGCCTTTGTAAATATCAAGAGGACTTTGTGGGTTAAGGGTTAGGCTTGGGTTAAAGGTAGGTGGTTGGGATAGTGGTTAGTGGTTAGTAGAAAAAGGGCGAAAAGCGTAACAAGTGTCGGTTTTCGTAAGATTTTCTATTTTTGCAACTTTTTATTTTGATGAAGCTTTTATTCAAACAAAGTTATTTTTGATGAACTTGTTTGTTTATTTTCTTTTTGCTTCATCATCAACACATTTTTTTTTAACGAAAAACCGAACTTGTTACTAAAAAAAAAGGGTTAAAAAAATGAAAAAGGTTTTGGTGGGTAAAAGGGTTTTTTGGTTTGGGTGATGAAATGAAAAGGTTTAGGCTCAAAGGGGCTAACTAGGGGGATTTTTGGGTAGGTGGTAAAAGAAAAAAGAAAAATAATGGTGTAGAAATAAAAAAGGGTTAGTCCTAATGCCTCCATCATTTACTTACTCGGGTTTAAGTTGATAAGGACCGGGAATGTATCGTCATGGCAAGTTCTAGAGTCGTAAGAACCAAGCAGCTATTCACACAAGAAACGAAAAATGAGCATTTAGTCTAATGATATGTAATTGTATGCTCAATAAAGGCTCAAAACTCACTTTTGTGGGAATGGGTTTTTATGTGATCAAGTATATAATCAAATTTTAACTAAGTTTGCCATGCCTTTTCATAATTTTCTTATGTTGGTTCTTTTTATCACTACACTATCGGTTGTAAATTTGTAAAAATATAACCTTTTTGAGAACTTGAATTTCCCGAGTTAAACCTAGACAAGTAAAAAAAAATTGAAATTTTTGAAAAAATTTGGGGTGATTAGCGGTTCCAATAGAGTTTTGTGTAAGGCTTGTATTTAGGTCTTGCAAAATTCAAGGTTTTAGCATCCCCCCCACACTTAAATTACACATTGTCCTCAATGTGACCCAAAAATAAATTTTTAGGTTGATTAGATGTGTAAAATAGTGTTTAAAAAGCAAAAATTTGTGTTACTGGGCACTAAACACGGCCCCGTGTTATCCGGGCACGGCCCCGTGTTCAAGTGCCAGTAACAAAATTGAAATAAGAAAAGCAGAAGTCTGGACACGGGGGCGTGTTGGTTGAACACGGCCCGTGTCCAGGTACCTGAACTGGGCGTTTTTCTGCAGGTGGTTCAGCACGGGGCCGTGTTGGTTGGGCACGGCCCGTGTTGAACCTTATGGACTGGAGAGAATTGTCGGGTTGCCTTGTTCTTGTGCATGAGTTCATTTTTCTCGTTCCCCTTTTCATCCTTTACCACCATGAGTGTGTTTTATTCATTACAAACCATCCAAACCTTAAAACCATCATTTCATTTCATCATAGAGAGAACTTACATAATCCTAAATTAAACTAGATAAAACACGGAGATAATAAACCATGGAGTCCTAGCCTTTACTTTATTTTAATTAGCAAAATTTCCAAGAAGTAATTAATCTTGGTTAAACAAGGCATTTTTTTTTTTTTGAACTCCTTCTTCCGCGTGCGGTTCTCCTCAAATGTCGGCAAGCCATTCTTCCACCTCCCCTGGAAGGAGAAAAGAAGGCTCATTGGCATTAGTTTGAGGAGTTTCAACTTCCACCGGGATCTCTTGTTGGTGTTCCACGGGAGGTTCCGCCGGAAAGTCTTCCCACCCGGTAGGGTTGTTGACTCCGAGTGCCAGGTTCCAATCCTGTTGAGGAAGGACAGGTTCCATTGGGGGTGCTACAAGAATATTTAACCTCTGGTGCAAGAGGTTAATTTCTTGGAAGCTGCTTTCAAGTCCCATCGTAAGATCGTTAATACGGTCGATTAGGACCTCCTCTACTGAAGTCATTTCGTCGAGAGCCTCCCTTAATGCTACCACATAGTGCACAAGTGTAGCTTCAATGGAGGGTCTTCTTCCTCTTTGGCTGTTTGACGAATGCACAGAAGATGTTTCGCTGTTTTCACTTGACATTCTCCGAAAAATAAACTGAAAAAGTTTATTTAAATGAAACAGTTACCGGACACGGCCCCGTGCTCAATGAGCACGGCCCCGTGTTCATCTTTCTGCAGAATTTTGGAGCAAGGAAACTTGGATTTTTAAGTTATTTTCTGAACTTGTGGGGTCTTTTTAGTTGCTAATAACTTAAAACAATGTTACAAAACATGTTTTTACCAAGATTCCTTGACCAAAACTCATTAATCCTTACCACAAAGTTTGAAGAATTCAAACTTTTAATGGTAGTTCTTTGAAGAAAGATGGAGAAGAAGGAAATGGCTAAAAGAGGAAAGGACAAGATGGGTTGTTGGAACCTTCTTTTAGACTTACCTAGGATAGTTTGAGAGAAGATTCCTGCAAATCTCTGCCCCAAGTTGGTCCAAATGTGCAGAATTCTTGGCTGCATTTATAGAAAACGACAGCATCCTGGACACGGCCCCGTGCCCAGTGGACACGGCCCCGTGTGCAGGTGGAGTTCTGACACAGTTTGTCCGTATTCTGACGTACTGATCAGAATGGAATCTTTTGATGGACACGGGGGCGTGTTGGCTGGACACGGCCCCGTGTCGAGGGACTGTTTTATGAAGTTGTCTAGTTTTTTAAGGAACTTGTTAGTATCGGGTGGCTCCTGACTGGTTGGAACAACCCCAAAGTGCCTAAGATACCTTAATTGTCCTAGACTAAGGCGAGAACACAAGAGGTTGTCGGTGAGGGTAATTCCTATTTTCATTCTAGGTGGACAAGTCCAACCCTTTCCCGGGCTCTCGTTAAAGAAGGTGTATGCCGAATCGCTCAGGTCTATGTATGCATCGAACGAAGTTGATGGAGAGTCCTTCACGGCACAATCGACACAGGGACGACTATCGTCCAAGTCTTTGCTAGAAACGAAGGTATTTTCGGGAGCAACGAGGTTGTCGGAATGCGGTTCCAACATTTCTTCATGGTTATCGTCTTGGGGTGGATCAATAAAATCCTTCCTAAGCTCTTTTAACCAATTCAGAATTAGCTTTTCTAGGTGAAATAACTCATCAAGGAGCATTTCCCCTAGAATATCTGGCTGGGCGCACTCGAGGGAGAAATAGTGCTTATTTTTACTTTCGCCCCTCTTAAGGTTGTAAGAAGTCGGTGGGTCCATGTAATGGGGCCTATAATTTAGAAAGTAGCATTCTACTTCTTCATGTTTGCCACCACATAATTGACACCACGTACCATAAGAGTGCCGAAAGTAAAAACAATTACTATCACTCATGTTTATGTCAGAAATTACCAACCGCCGGGATCTAACGGTTCTGTTTTCAGTTACTGAAACTTGGGCACGGGGGCGTGTTGAGTGGGCACGGCCCCGTGTTCAGCTTACTATCTGACGTAAAACAGGATTGCCAGTTCCAATGATTGAGCACGGGGGCGTGTTCAGCGGGCACGGCCCGTGCTGAGCTCTGCAGAAGCTGAAAAACTAAGAAAATCCTAAAAAAAATAAAAAGAAAAAGGAAAAATGATTAGGCCGTTGATTCCTAACTTTCTTAAAATCCTTGTGTCCCCGGCAACGGCGCCAAAAACTTGATGCGTGTGAAGTGTTATATATATTAGGTGTATATTTTAAGCCCTTTTTAACACTTATTTTAGCCAAGTTTTAAATTTACAAAACACGATATTTTACTAACACTAAACACACATATGGGCAAGTGCACCCATCGTGAGCGTAGTATAGCGTTGGTAAGATACCGAGGTCGTCCAAGGACACAAGAGCTTTTAGTACCGGTTTATCCTCAACGTCTAATCAAAATAAAAAGTTTAGAAAAATGTTTTTAAACTAAGAAAAATAAAAACTAACTAAAATGCTGAAAATAAAAATAAAATAAAAACAGATAGACAAGATGAATCACTTGGTTCCGACTCGTATCTAGTATAACCTTTGATTATTTCCGCACTTTTGCACATAATTAAGAGATTATCTTAGTTATTGTAGTAGGCCCCTCTTTTGAAGGTGACGTTACCCTCACCCCAGTAGTTTGAGTCAGCAAGGATACAATCCTAAAATGGTGGATTATTGGAAGATAATGAATTAAGTTATTAATGCAGTATTGTGGTAGGCCCCGCTTTTGGCGGTGACGTTACCCTCGGCTAAGTAGTCTGAGTCAGCAGGGATACAGTCCTAAATAGCCGGGTTATAGTATTAATAGTAGTTAACTTATGAGGGGATCAAAGAGTTTGGACCCCCGCCATCCAATACCGTGAAGTATTGAAGGAGGTCCTACTAAATTTGACCCAGGTCCATTGCAGGACCTCTAAACGCTGAACAATGGCAAGACCTTTACCAAACCGTTCCCTTAACCCCCGACCAGGTAGCCAACATACCTCCATATAGACCGTGGAGATATGAATGGTGAAAATCCTTTATTTTATATAGACAGTAAAATAATGCCAAGACACCACGGACAAACGATAAGGAAAGATCACCTTCAACATAAGTAACTAGTTATTAAAGTCATTAATACAAAACCAAATAAAAAGTGCAAAAGATTAGAAATAAAAAGTATTATACTAGACACTTTGTCTTCACCAAGTGATGTAAGAGACTTAGGCAAACATGGCCTTGATTGTCAAGAACTCTTACGATCAATCTTGGATCCCGAGACGACTCACACACTCTACGATGGACAATGGATGATGGTGGTGGATGATGGTGTTGTGATGGTGGTGGGTGGTGGATGAAGTGTGAGAGAGGTGGTGTGCCAAGGGATGACTTGGAATGAATCCAAGCACTCCTATTTATAGGCTGAACAGAGAGCTGGGCACGGCCCCGTGTCCGCTGGGCACGGCCCCGTGCCTGTCTGACACTCTCTCTCCTCATTAATTGTAATTCGCAATTACAATTAATGCGCCTGCTGTACTTTCGACACGCCCCCGTGTCCGCTGGGCACGGCCCGTGGTGGGCAATAGAAGCTTCTATAGGTTTGTCTTTTCTGCTGCTTCTTGGGCACGGCCCCGTGCTGGCTGAGCACGGGGCGTGTTCAGTCTTGTGATTTCTCTATTTTGCTTTGGAAGGTGCCGTTGAGGGGTCGGGCAGTCCACTAATGTTCCTTTCCTTGTATTTATGTTGGAATTAGCTGTCTTTTTGCTTCTTTTGTGTTTTTGAGCTCATTTAATCCTGAAAATACAAAAGGAAGACAAAAACACTCTTTTTCCAATATTAGTACTTAAAAAGGGTTAGTTTTATGCCTTAATTGATGTAATTTATATGTTGCATTTTACACACATCAATGAGCCAGCGGTTTTCATGGATCTCATGAACCGTGTATGCAAACCGTATCTCGACGACTTCGTTATCGTGTTTATCGATGACATTCTGATCTATTCGAAGAGCAAGGAAGATCACGAGCAGCACCTACGTCTTATTTTGGAGCTTTTGAGGAAGGAACAACTCTATGCGAAATTCTCTAAGTGTGATTTCTGGATTCGAGAGGTAAACTTCCTTGGACACATAGTGAATGAATCAGGAATACACGTGGATCCTGCTAAGGTTGATGCTATCAAGAGTTGGGCGGCACCAAAGAATCCTTCGGAGGTGCGACAATTTCTTGGTCTCGCTGGGTATTATCGAAGATTTATTAAGGATTTCTCGAAGATCACTCAACCTCTTACCTCGTTGACACAGAAAGGTGTTGTGTATTCTTGGGGAACGAAGCAAGAGGATGCTTTCCAGTTGCTGAAACAGAAACTCTGTAGTGCGCCGATTTTGTCTATACCTGAAGGAACAGAAGATTTTGTGGTATATTGTGATGCTTCCATTCAGGGCCTTGGTTGCGTGCTGATGCAACGCAACAATGTGATCACTTATGCTTCTCGAAAACTGAAGGTTCATTAGAGGAATTATATGAGACACGACTTAGAGTTGGGAGCCGTGGTGTTTGCGCTCAAAATTTGGAGGCATTACCTGTACGGTACGGTACTAAATGCACTATTTATACCGACCACAGGAGCCTTCAGCATATTTTCGACCAGAAGGATTTGAATATGCGACATCGTCGCTGGGTGGAACTTTTAAATGACTACGACTGTGCAATCGAGTATCATCCAGGTAAGGCTAACGTGGTAGTTGACGCTCTCAGTCGAAAGGAATCGAAACCCAAACGTGTTCGCGCCTTGCAGCTCACTATCCATTGTAACCTACCTGATCAGATTCGTTCTGCACAAACTGAAGCGTTAAAAGAGGAAAACATCGAAGCAGAATACTTAAGGGGCATGGAAAAACAACTAGTAGAGAGATCGGATGGTATTCTCTACTTCATGGAGCGTGTATGGATTCCTTTGTTTGGTAACCTTAGAGAACTTGTGATGGATGAAGCGTACAAGTCTCGATAGTCTGTTCATCCAGGTTCGGATAAGATGTATCAGGATCTCAAAGTCATGTATTGGTGGCCGAAGATGAAAGCTCACATCGCAACTTATGTGACTAAGTGTTTGACCTTTTCGAAAGTTAAAGTGGAATATCAGAAACCGTCTGGATTGCTGCAACAACCAGAAATACCCATGTGGAAATGGAAGCAAATCGCCATGGACTTTGTCACTGGGCTACCTAGAACTCAAAATGGGAACGATACCATTTGGGTGACCGTGGATCGTCTCACGAAGTCAGCGCACTTTCTAGCAATCAAGGAAACGGACAAGTTCTCACAATTAGCTACTGTTTACCTCAAGGAGGTGGTTTCTAGGCATGGGGTGCCAACTTCTATTATCTCTGACCGTGATCCGTGTTTCATTTCGGATTTTTGGCAGTCGATGCACAAATCGTTCGGCTCGCGTCTCGACATGAGTACTGCTTATCACCTGCAGACGGATGGTCAAAGTGAACGAACCATCCAGACACTTGAAGACATGTTGCGGGCGTGTGTGATTGATTTTGGCAAGGCTTGGGAGAAACACTTGCCTTTGTTAGAGTTTTCTTACAACAATAGCTACCATACCAGTATTCAGGCAGCTCCATTCGAAGCATTGTATGGACGAAAGTGTCGTTCGCCTCTATGTTGGGCTGAGGTAGGTGACAGCCAGGTCACAGGCCCTGAACTTGTGTTGGAAACTTCAGAAAAGATTGTTCGGATCAGGAATCGGATGGCAGCAGCACGCGACCGTCAGAAAAGCTACGCTGATAAGCGTAGGAAACCTTTGGAGTTCGCAGTTGGTGATCGTGTTATGTTGAAGGTCTCACCCTGGAAGGGTGTGGTGCGTTTTAGGAAACGCGGCAAGCTTAACCCTCGTTATGTTGGGCCGTTTAAAATTCTAGAACGAATCGGTAAAGTGGCCTACAAGCTAGAGTTACCTGCTGAGTTGGGTAACATTCATGATGTTTTCCACGTATCGCAACTAAAGAAGTGTTTGCCCGATGAAACACTTGTGGTACCGTTTCAAGAGTTAAAGATTGACGACAAGTTGCAGTTTGTCGAAGAACCAATTGACATTATGGACCGGGAAGTCAAGGTTCGAAAGCACAGCCGTATTCCAATCGTGAGAGTTCGTTGTAACGCAAGACGTGGACCGGAGTTCACATGGGAACGCGAGGATCAGATGAAGCTCAAGTATCCACATTTATTTCCAGATGACAAGTCCAACTCTGGCAAATCTAACTCTAATGCAACTAGTGAATTTCGGGATGAAATTCCCATTCAAGTTGGGGATGATGTGGCACCCACGGAAAATATACCGTCATCCTGACTTGACGCCGTGCATTTGTGGATTGCTTATCAAATTTTGGGACGAAATTTCTTTCAAGTTGGGGATGATGTGACAACCCAAGTTTCCAAGGTCTTTCCTCGACACGTTACTTGTTACAAACTCTGTTTTTGGTAATTTGTTTGCGTGTGTGTTGCATTATGGATGGGTTAATTAATATAAACTTAATATAAACTAGTAAACTCTTGCAAATTAAAACCATACATGATGAACACATAGTGTTTCGCCACATATCTTACCCGACGAAACATGTGTGTTTCGCCGGAGGAGTGTTTCGCCGCATTGGCCTTCGGCCCAGATGAGGCCCAGCTGACTGTTCGACTATATATACAAGCACAATATTACGAAACACTTTTTAGCAAACCCTAACCTACTCCTAGGAGTGCGACGACAGTTCTTTCCTTTGTAACCTCTTCCCTCTTGCGAAGCCTATTCCCTGTGATCAAACCTTTCGATCTCATGGTTAGTGCACCATATTTATTATTAGATTGTTTGGTATGCATTGTTTGATGATTACTGTGTGTTGTCTGTGATCTATTGTGAATGAAGGGGTTTGTATTAGAAACCATAATCATATGTTGTGTTAATTAGGGTCTTGATATCTTAACGTTTAAGCCGATAGATTGGAACACGTACGATAAAGATTTGATTTGATGTCTTGTATTTGGTCATGTTTACTGTTTGGTTGATGATTCTGGTGTCATAAGAATATGCGAATTGTTAAGGCACTTGTTGCATGTTGTTGATGATTGAGAACTGAATAATTGATCGATGATCATGATATAACTACTGATGATGATTAGGGTTCTAGAACATGTCGAATTGTAACCCTTGGATCTATAACTGTTACCTCCATGAAACATAGGTGTTTCGCCACATCACTATCGACGAAACATGGTGGACTTTTGTCACACCCCATCGACGAAACATAGAGACTTTCACCAATGAGCAACCCGACGAAAGATGACCTTTCGTCACAAGGGTCTTTCGCCGGGTAAGTATGTGAACTGAACAGTAGGTGCATTGATGCTGATCATGACAAATACTTGTGTGTATACGATCTTTGTGATATGTCAATGAGAATGAGAAACGTAGTTTGATTAGTTGGTATAACAAACCCACCTGTTATATTCCGTGTTACTTGTGATAAACACATGAGATATGTACTTGTATTAGAAAGGTGAACTGCTTACCTGATATACTGTGAACTTGTGCGAGATGCAAACTGTGTGAAAATAATGATTTGTATAATTGTGAAACTGATATTCATTGGTAACCACGGTAAGGTTGGTTGATTAACTTCGAAACGGGTAACTTAACAAACCGAGCAAACCAAGGTGAGTTCACTACTCTTTTTCCAAGCATGCGTCCCAGGGAGGAACGTCGTGTTATTGGGATGTTGGTTATTACATTCATTTCTATCGATAAGTCCCCTTACATCTACCGATTAGTTGCCGGGGAGGCAACGGGGTTATTAGTTGATAGCGCTATTAGGTTTGGCATCCTCACACCGTACCGGGGAGGACGGGCGTGAACTAATCACCTTAACCACTTGACCAATGTTTTGATAGAGGCATTGGGGTTTGGGCAAATAAATCTAGAGCCATCTGCGGTAATCGAGTTAATAACAACATCAAATCAAATCATTGAACTGTTTATATTTATATCTGGTAGCTAAAACGTGTTAACAAACTTTGAACTCACCAGCGTCGTCTGACACACTTGTCTGCATGCTTGCAGGTCGTTAGATTCTTGATATGGACTTGCTATCTGGGAGTGCTGGAGTGGTCATGGGTCGAGACTCTTGGATACTTGTTTCGTTGATTATGAGCACATGTTTTGAAACTATTGATTTACAGTTTACATTATGCTTCCACTGAACATTTACTTTGGTTTAACTTATGACTTGGATTTATATTTTGAAATGAATGGAATGTTTTATTTAAATATTATGTGTAGTTCAAAGTGATTGGTGGCTTGGATCCTGGTACGTCACACGTCCCGCGGTGATTCCGCATGTGGTATTTTAGGGGTGTGACAGATATATATAAATATGTATTAGCCTAATAATTTATTGTTTAAAAAATACAACACAAGTTTATAATAGTAGTTAAAACTACTTTCACCAGAATATGTGGGTCGACTAATATGCATGATGCGTGATGCATGATTATATATGAAAAGTATAAGAGATATTTATCATCTCTTATTCTCAATGGATTATGTAGATTTTTAAGATACATCACATAACATTTAAATTATATAATAAGAATAAAAGGATCGCTTATATTTTGAAGTTTGGAAATAAGATAAATTTAAATTTGAATATTTATATGAGAGATATTTATCATATCAATAACTAAAAGATAAGGGCGAGAAAACAAAACTATAAATAGTTCTAATGAATGAGGTGTGTCCTTCACTGATTTATTTATTATATAGTATAGCTATAAATATAGATATATGTGCCATGAAATTTTCTACGGTTTGTGTGACATCTGTGCTTGTAATCATTGTACAAACTCTGAAAAATTCAATTATCAATGAAACAATGTGATTTGATCCTAATATTTGTTTATTTATGTTTGACATTTTGCACGTTTTGATTTTTGTTCAATTTCAAACTCTAAATCGCTTTCTAGAGAGTTATACGCAAACAGATGCGTATTTTAACGCGAAAAACACTCCGGAACATTCACATATGCTTAACATACCTTAAATAACCTTTACATAACTTAGAAATAAGTTTTGAGAGGTTTGGTATGGCAAAAACAAGTTTATTAGATAGCAGGGACTAATTGCGAACAAACTGCGAAAGTCTGCCGATTCGTATAGTAACGAACACTCTGGAACATGATCATAAGTTAAACATACCCTAAATATCCTTTACATAGCTTAGAAATAGGCTTTGAGGGGTTCGGTATGCGAAAATTTGCTTATTTGATCAAACAGGGACTAAAAGCGTCAAAAAGTGCATAAGTTTGCATTTACGCACATATCTTACGTTCTGAACATATCTAGACATCCAAAAAATTTTGTAATCATTAAAATATTTTATTTCAGTGATTGGGAGGCTAAAATACCATTCGTCGCGTAATTTGGATCGTTTTTCGCGTCCGTTCGTATTTCGTCGTAATTAACCAAATACCGTGACCGTACGATCAAACGAACCGACATCCGAGATGTTTTCAAGCATATTTCATGTTCCCTATACTTTAGCATCATTAGTGATCCTTGAAAATGGGTTAAGGGGTTTAAACGCGTCGAAAATGTCTTAAACGAGCTGCAGGGACCATTTCTGCCAAGTTTTAAAAGTTTCTGTATAAGGGGGGTGCTAGCGTCGCGCGACCCCAAAGGGGTGGTGCTATGGTGGCATGCAAGCCCCCTGTTTTGACAGAAACTCCATTTTCAGCAACCAGTTTGAATTCAGGGTCTTTTATGCAACTTTTCAATACTATGGACTTGTTTTAGAGCATCCCATTGTATTAGAAACCATGTTCCACAAGTGTAGGGTCAAGATTGAACCTCCTAATGTTGGTGCATGCGTCTGTCGACTTCGTCTTGTATCGAGTCTTATACGTAGAATGTTAGAACAGGGCAAGTAGTTCAAGATAAAGGTAATTTCGCTTGAAACATGGTGATTTCGCTTGAATGTGCACATATGTAATTTCGAGCGAAATCAGATTCCGCTTGGAATCTTATTCTGCTTTGAACCACTCTCAAGCGAAATCAGAACACTATATATATGTGTTCCAAGCGAAATCAGTTAAGCATCTTTCCGGTTTATGCAACGAAGTGCTGCCGAAGTGTTGTCTCACTGTAATTCATTGTGAAATCAATAATATGACAGTTTAAAGTGATATTCTAGCTGAATTGACCTCGATACGTCTGTTTCCGCCTTTCGTATTGAGTAAAACTCTTCTGATCGACTCGTTCGGGTCTGAAAACGATCCTACAAGTGGTATCAGAGCTCAAGAGGAAGAGTTCATACCAATTCAGCTACAATTTCTGATTTCTATACCTTCTTTTCAAAATTAAACAACTTTTCACGGTTAATATTGGCTAAATTTCTCACAGAATGTGCGCATTAGTGTTTTAACAAAGCCTTGAAAGTTTCAGGTTTAAAATCGATCTAAAACTGATAATTTTTGTAATTCCGCTTGAAAACAGCTTGAGAATGATGACATCAGCAACATTTCAAACAAAATTAGAGCCTAATTCCGCTTGAAACCGAGATTCCGCTTGAAATTTCATCCTTATTCCGCTTGAAAGTTCATTATTCCGCTTCAATTGTATTTTCGCTTGAAAATTCTGGTGATTTCGCTTGAAACGGGTGATTCTGTTTGAGTGATTTCAAGCGAAATTAGTTATTTCGCTTGAACTTGGTTATTTCGCTTCAAAGTTGGTATTCCGCTTGAACCGTGTTATTTCGCTTGAAAAAACTGTTTGACAATTTCTTGAAAACCGAAACATGGACGAGGAATTTTATAACGCATTCACTACTCTAGTTACTCCGATTACTCTTGCACAGAACACGATGTTGGAAAATGAAGCAGGGACGATGCAAAAACCGCCTAAGCTCATGAACATCGAGGAGTATAAGGGTTAGGAAGGACGGTTTGAGAATTGGGTACACGCAAACTACTTAGATGCTTGGGAATGTGTTGAAACGAAATATATTAGACCTACAAATGACGAGGAAGAGTTTATTGCAATTAAAGATCTGAGTGCTGAAAATAGAAAGAAATACAAAGATGAGAAAATGATGCTAAGTCTACTACAACAAGCTGTGAAGGAAGATATCTTGGTTTTATTGCAACATAATGGAACTTCTTATTCAATATGGAAAGCATTAAGATCAAAGTTTGTTGGAAGTCAAGAGATGGTTAAAAACAAGAAGTCACTTCTGAAAAAAGAGTTTGATCTGTTTCGAGGTTTGAAAAATGAAAGTACAAAGCAAATCATTGAGAGATACTGCAATTTGCTAGCTAACATGAAGAGATTGAGCATCGAGAAAGATAATGAGGAGTTGATTGAAAAGCTAGATGATGCATTACCATATGAGAGTTGGGGCACATATCTCATGATGCTAAGGAATAAGAAAGGATTTAGCAGTTTAACTTTGAGCAAGTTCATTGAAAAGATTGAGGCTCAGGAGATGGAACAGAGAAAAGCTTTAAGAATGAAAGATTTCGATGGTGAACAAGACATCAGACTTTACTACAAAAGTGGTGTCAGTGATAAAACCACCAACATGTCACCAAAGATAGAGACTGCATTCAATGCAAAAAGTTCTTCAGGAAGTTCATCCAAAGGATCAAACAGCAACACAAGTTTTTCACCATATCCATCATTTGATCCAAACATTTCAACAACCAAGATTGGCAAGAAGTTACAATGCAATATTGTTCTAAATCTGGAAAATGATGAGGATTATTCAGCAGAAGTTGCTAAGAGTCACATGTCGTTGTTGGGAACCGTATTGGAATCATATGGTAGTTTTGTGGCAGGTCGGATCGGGAATCCAATGTTGACAAAAGAGGATTACGATCAAATTGACGCTGAGGAAATGGAATTGATGGATATTAAATGGTGTTTAGCAAGTGTGTTGAGACCAGCTGGGAAATTTAAGCAGATTACAGGAAGAGATGATTTACGTGAAGCTAATGTTTCTACTTTAGGTTTTGATAAATCTAAAGTCACTTGTTTTCGTTGCAGGGAAAAAGGACATTTCAAGAGGGAGTGCAAAAACCGCGAAGCAAGTGGAGCTCAAAATCCATTCAACAACAACAATGATTACTTCCGGAAGGCCATTTATCATAAAGTTGCTCAACAACAACAAGAACCACAAGTGGCACATGGAAGAAAAGTGATTGAAGAATCTTCAAAGAGAGCTTGTATGGTGAATCAGGATGACAAAGAGACAACAGAAGGTTTCAATTGGGACCAGTGTTGCAAAAGTCGGATTCCTCGGCCGAGTACTCGGCGAGTACTCGGTCCTCGGACCTCCACCTTGGCGACTTCCTCCTAGGCGGTCGCAACTAGTCGGCCTCGGGAGTACTCGGTCCTAGTCGGCGCCTAGTCGGCCTAGTCGGAGCCTAGTCGGCCTAGTCGGAGCCTAGTCGGCCTAGTCGGAGCCTAGTCGGCCTAGTCGGTCTAGGCGGTCAACGTGGTTTGTTGACTTTTAATCGGTCAAACTCGGTCAAAATCGGCCTACTCGGCCTTGTACTCGGACTACTCGGCCTTGTACTCAGACTAGTCGGACTTGTATTCAGAATATTTGAACTTTAAACATGTTTCATTTTAAATTATACCCAGTTGACATGAATTATGCTTATTTTAACACATAAATAATATATAACAATTAATTTTCTTTATATTTACCATGTCCGCGTACTCCCCGAGTACTCCGATTACTCCCAACTCCCCAGTCGGCCGACTAGGGACCGCCTAGCGACTTTTACAACACTGATTGGGACAAATATATCTCAGCTGATAGTAAAGTATGCTTAATCAATCAAGATGATGAAAAATTGCCTGAAGGTTTTAGCTGGGCAAATTTCAATTGGGATAATTATGATCCAAACAAAACTACAAATCACAAAGCTTATGTCGCTCGAGTTGAAAAAGATAGTGATGATGATCATGAGTATTATGCAAAACGAATGGCAGATTATTTTAAAATGATGGCAGAAAGTGATAGTGAAGATGAAAAAGCTAAAAAGAAAAAGATCAAAACACCGGTCATCAGTGATGATGAAACTGTTCCAGTGATAAAGAAAAAATTGAAAGATGTTCCAAAGTTCAAAGTTGATGAAGAAGTTAATGCAAAAAAGATTCCGGTGATTTGTGAGAATTGTGAGATTATCAAGAAGAAAAGCAGTGAACTGATTAACAACATAAATCAGTTGAAGGAATCTTACGATGTTCTGAACAAAGCCATGAATCAGTACAATCAATCAAGTGAAGAACAGGCAACAACAATGAAAACACTTCAAGGAGCTTTCATGATAAAGCAGAAAGTTGTGAACAACTACATCGAGAAGTGTGCTGTGCTAGAACAGAAACTTGAAACTCAAAGAATTGAAACAGAAAGAGTAAATCGTTTGTTGAAAAGTTACTCATGTACTTCTTATGTCATTGACAGGATTTATCCAACTGTTGAAGGCATGAAAGCATTTGAAAATGGTGAAGTAACTGAAGAACAGAAGGTTTCTGAAGAAAAGACTCCTGAAAAGAAAAATGGAAAGAAGAAGGATACTAAAGTTAATGATTCTGGTAAGAAACAAGGTTTCAGTTACAACAAGTGTCCACCCCCGCTTGAAAATGGATATTCTCCGAGAAATCCAAATTCAGAAAAAGTTGAAAAGGCAACAAATTTACAGTGGGAGTCGGAGTCTTCAGTTAATTTGCCAGAAAATATTGATGTGACGTTTACATCATCTGACACTGATCATGAGTCCGAGTTAATAAAGAAAGTGGTCGATCAGGTGTTGGATAAAGATGAAAATGAGGAGTCAAAGTTGGAGTCTATGACAGAGTCAAAGTCTGAGTCCAGCATTCCGAGTCAAACTGACAAACAGGACATAAGGGTTTACAATAAAGAATTCCTGTTATCAAAATCTAATTTGAATGACGAAACATTCAAAGTTGCATATACTTTGAATGATTCTGACAAATTATATTTTGATGAGGAATTTCCAATAAGAGGTGTTAAAACTGAAATGATCAAAAAGGTTTTCAAACTAACAAAAATTAATATTTCTGAAATAAAAGATGTAAATCTTAATGATAAACCTAAAAAGTACATCTCAAGAGTTCAACAAAGAGAAAATAAGAAAAAGGGTTACAGTTCTGGTTCTGGTTATCAAAAGAAACCAAACCATAACGGTAATTTAAAAAAGAAGGGTTTAGGATTTATTCCACCAGAAAATCATAAAAATGAAAAATATGTTCGAGATTTTAAATAAAAAATAATATTTGTTTCAGGTACATCTACTGAAGAGGAAAAAGAAAATTTGTTCAGAAAGCAGTCGAACAAAGAATTCCTTGCGAAGAAGCAAGAAGAAATGGAGAAAATGCTTGATCAGATGAAAGAAACGAGAACCTGTTTCCAAGAAAATTTGTCCAGAATTCCTTGCCAAAAATTGTTCCAAAACAAAACAATCAAAACAGGGAGTTTCTCGTAAATTGAAAGATAAAGAGGTTGTGTTTGAACCACCAATTGATAGAACAAAATTTTTTAAAAATTCGATTTTTGTGATTGGTGAAAGTTCAAACAGATTTTACAAGAAAAGAGCAAATCTTGACAACCAGAAATGGGTTGTTAAGAAGTCTGATGATAGTTCTAGCAATGATTCTGATTTGTCAAAATCAGAGGAGCTATCTTCTGGCGATGAATCTGATTCCACAAAATCAGAGGAGCCACAGGTTAAGGTTAAAAGTGAAAAATCAGTACCGATTGTGGATGATGTGAATTTTCCACCACTTCGGGCTGAAAATTTTAAAAAGAAAATTGGTAAAGTTGAGATTTCAAATCAGTTCTTTTCTGAAAAGAAAGAATTTGATGTTGAAAAAGCGTTTAATTCCACAGTTCATAATATTTTTGGAAAAATGGTTGACAGGAAGGTCAAGGGAGTCAAGGAATTTTACGAGAAGAAAACAAAGAAGCAAGGTAAAGTATCATCCCTGGTTTGTGACTGGGATGGTACCTACTACGAACAGTAAAATTCTGGACTTGCCGGAGCTCCCAAGTTGGTAATCGTGGAGCATGAATCGGCATCTTTCTTATATTGTTTGTTGAAAATTGAAAATTGATCTCTAGTATGACTTGTCGGAACTCCCAGGTTGGTAAGTGAGGAGTAGGTATCGGCATCTTGAGAATTCAATCTACATTTGGTATTGGTTGGTAAGCCATGTGGTTGAAAATGAGGTTGTGATCTTTTTAGAAGGTTAATCAAGGTCATTAGGTTGAACTTGATTGGACTATTCTTACAAGTGGTTAAAGACAATATGATGAACCAAACCCCTAACCTACTAATGGTTTTATAAAATCAACAAAACTTATTTTCCGGAAAAACCATTTGATTAAAACAAACTTAAGTGTTTTGAAATCTTAATGGGAAAATAGTTTGTTGAAAGGGGGAGTTCTGATTGTTTATGCCAAGTGGATGGCGATCTGAAGTGATTCGATATCAGTTGTCATTTTTGCTTGTATAGTTTGTTTTCAAATTTCCTAAAATGTGTTTGCATTTTAGGGGGAGTAAACATTTCAGAAAATCCAAAAACATTTGTAAATTTGAAAAAGGCAAAAACATGATAAAAATCAAAATGAGTTTTTGTATCAAAGAAGAGGAAATGATAGTACATCAGTAGACAGTTACAGTATGCTAAAGAAATGTAATGATTAAATAGTGTTAAACGGTCTCACTGATGATATGCCGATAGGTTTTTACACATTTAATAAGCTTTTTCGGGATATAAACTTAAATTCAAACTTGCTTATTTCGTGGGGAACACTACTTGAATATATAGGTAACCGCTGAAATCTCGTTTGAAAGGTCCGTCTTTCTGAGATACTAGGTCTTTATACTCAGTGATATCTGGGGTATTATCCCGGGACTTCTGATAATGCGGAAGTAATGGCCTAGTCCTCGGAGAATACTTTACTGCTTGCTTAAAATATAGCGCCGCCCTCAGCAAAAATGATGAAACAATTAAATTGATAATCATTGCTGTTGTAAAAAAGATCCTCTAAAGGAGACTCACCAAAGGTCGAGCGGTTATCTCTCTGCTGAACGGAAGTTCTGACCTGAGCTCTCACAGTTTCGCAATTTAACCCTTTACAGATATCATCTGTGGTATACTCACCTGTAAGACTGAATATTGGGATCTGGATACGGGAGTATATTCAAGAGGTGGGACACATGAATGAGTTTAAGTTCTTAAAACACCTAATTCGTATCCTGAATCAGTTGAAATTTGTGTGAAAATTTAAGTGGATTAGTATATCGACAATCTAAGTGAATTGTTTAATTCTTATTGTGTAACTAAGCTCAACGGTACTTGTGACTTGTCATAAACTGATATGATCCTCTTACACAAACTCACAAAAATATTGTATGTAAATATTTCTTTATTGCATTTCATTACATTAAAAAATCCAAAAAGAGTTTCAGTGTGTTTTAGCATAAATTTTGAAAAATACAAAAAGATTTTCGACAACTGGTGTTGGAGAGCTGATTTTTTAAAATTCCAAGTGCTAAACATGATGAACAAATGGTTTGGGTAAAAATTGTTTGAAATGAAATGATAAAAGTTTTTGAAATAAAACGTTATTTCTGCAAGTGGTTCATCAGATACTAACATTGTAAAATCATTGGTTGAATATCTTATCCACAAGTGTTCATTAGATGGTGAAATTGTTTTTACAAATGATCATCGGAAAATTTATTTTTGGGTAGAGATTCGTGCAGGTAAGAGCCAGGAATCGATCCTAAATCTGAACATGTGAAAAGAATGTGCAGGATATCTGAGTGATAGAGAGCCAGGTTCCGATACCTGAGGACTTTGTGATTTTAACAAGCCAGACTGCGTTCCCAGCATATCGAAAGGGGGAGTCTGAAGACACCTAAAGAAAGGAATGTATTGGTGCTGATGAAAAGAGAAGAGAGAAGATTTGAGGATGCTTTACAGTGTCAGATTCTTCAGAGAGTTCGAGAGGACTGATAAAGACTGAAGATTCGAAGACTCGACACTTTAAGACTCGTCAACATTCGAGGGGGAGTCTGTTGGTGCATGCGTCTGTCGACTTCGTCTTGTATCGAGTATTATACTTAGAATGTTAGAACAGGGCAAGTAGTTCAAGATAAAGGTAATTTCACTTGAAACATGGTGATTTCGCTTGAATGTGCACATATGTAATTTCGAGCGAAATCAGATTCCGCTTGGAATCTTATTCCGCTTGGAACCACTCTCAAGCAAAATCAGAACACTATATATATGTGTTCCAAGCGAAATCAGTTAAGAATCTTTCCGGTTTATGCAACGAAGTGCTGTCGAAGTGTCGTCTCACTGTAATTCATTGTGAAATCAATAATATGATAGTTTAAAGTGATATTCTAGCTGAATTGACCTCGATACGTCTGTTTTCGACTTTCGTATTGAGTAAAACTCTTCTGATCGACTCGTTCGGGTCTGAAAACTATCCTACACCTAACACATGAAATGATCTCCTTGATCCAAACTTACTATAAATAGAAGTGGGTTTCTCATTCATTCCTCACACAAATTGAATCAATTCTGCTCTAAGTTGAAGCTAAGACTTCATACCTGAGTATTTTGGTTCAATTCTTCCTTGCTTGGACCCTCTGTAAGCTTCTTTCATGCTTGTTTATGCGTTTCAAGCATGAAAGTCAAATAGTGTTTGACTTTCTGCTTTGACCAATCTTTGGTTAACACAAAGTTCGTTTGAACTTTGCAATGTGAGTGTAATCACGATGGTTATAGTCCCTTGTGACTTTACCTACTAATTACCACGTTGATTAGTCGAAGTGACGAGTCAAAGTTTCGGTCAAAATATGTGTTTATGCGTATTTTGCAAAGAAGCTATTTTCGGGTATCAAAACACTTTGTTTTGATATCAAACTTGTTTTCTAACTTAGTTGAACATGTTTTAACATGTTTAACTCGTCACTTTTAGTCTAGTGCTTGTTTAGGGTCGTAAGTCAAGCGGTCTTGACAACCGCTTAGACTTTCGAACCCGACCCATTTGGTCGATCACTAGGATCCGACCAAACATGCTTTGTGACCATAGTTTAATAGGGAATAACCTTCCGAGGTTATACCTTATGGTCACTACGTTTAGTTAGTTGTATGATAGGTAGTTTATATGCCTTAGGAAAATGACCAAAATGCCCTTTTTACGCATAATTTCATTTAAAGCATATGTAACCTAAATTTTGACATCTAAACTGATTAGGCAATGTTATTAGACATGTTAAGGCATAGAATACTTGTCATAGGACTAGTTAGGCGGTCCAAACGCGTTTTGCGCGAACGACGCGTTATAGTAGCGTAGACTACCTTAACGAGTCGTAACGGGTCATAAGCACTTAGGATAGGTTCCGATTTAGAATGTAGGCTTTGTTAAACCACATTATATGAGTTCCAATACTCATTTGGTTTATGAAACCTCATTTTATCCGATCTTCCGATTTAGGCCCGATTTATTAACATAGTTACCTATATTAGGTGCCGATTGATTCCTTGATACCTTAAGTGTTATTTGGTTGATATTTCAAGACTTTTAAGCAATATCAAGTGAGTACATAGTCCCCTCTTTTACTATTTTCAAATACTTTGGGGTGAAACACATGTGCCTACTTGTTACTTTCGTGCTTTCGTGACATATACTTGCTATGTTCATTAGTACGCATATAGTACATGATTTCTAATATGCTTTGCTATGTATGTTTACTTAGCATGCTAGCACATTGATTTCATAAACATTTTTGTTTCATATGTTTACTCAGCATATGGACACATTGATTTACATTACATTTCTGCTATGTATGTTTACGGAGCATGCTAGCATATTGATTTACATGATATTTCTGCTTCGTATATTTACTTAGCATACTTAGTACATTGTTTTCATATAACATGCTTACATTTGGTATGAGATTTGGTTTGTATAACGAAACTAAAATACGTTCATCAACATTGATCACACCGCTCGGTAGTATGTAGTGGTAACATAGGACTTGACAACTCCCATTCCTGGAATCCTAAGTTTGTTTGGACGTAAGGAATGACAGAATCTGAAAACAATTTAATAAACCTTTGATTTATTTAAAGGTTTATTTTAAAGTCTCAAGACTTGAATGTATGCATTTAACATTACTACATAAATGTTTGTATCAGTAAAGCATTGATTTTGCAAAACATAACTTTTGACTTAAACTATGATTTATATCAAATACATTGTTTTGTACATTTTACATACGGGGTTGAGTAAATTCTTTTATTCACCGTACATAAAATTGATTTCTCATAATATTTGGTTACACATTGACATTATACATATGGTTTGAGTAGTTACTTTTTACTTGCCATACATAACATTTGATTATACAAGACATGATTTACATTTAACAATTGGACATTTATTATACATAAACATTCCGACATTTGTTTAAACAAGACATTTTGATGGTTATTGATAAATGATTTACATAACGAGGCGACGTGTAATATGATAAAAACATGGTGGATACGCCGCTGGTACTTCCTATATATAAGTGCTTTTATGATATTATATATCGTAGCTTTATTTAAATCATTTCAACAAAGACATGATATATTTTACTCAAACGACATATTTTCACAAGACATTGTTTTACAAACGACATAACTTATACAAATTCATTGCTACTTGGTTATTTATTTAATCATGCAGTATTCTTTTATATATCATCTGATTTTCTTATCGCTTTTCGCATGATTTATAAAAGAAAACATTTTCTTAAGGTTCACGACTACTATTTGTCAAACATTTCTTTTAACTACAAGTCATGAATCCTACATCAACAAAACCTATGTATCTCACAGGCATTTTATGCTGACGTACCTATTTTCACATGTGTTTTCAGGAGCTGATGCATAGGGTTGTTCGTGACACACTTAGGCGGACTCGGGCCTTAGTGACAATAAAAGATGCAAGACTAGTTTAATTATGTTATGTTTCCTTGTTTTTAAGACAATGTAATCAATGTTAATAAATAAAACGAAACTTTAAATACCATGGTTGTGAAACAATAATTCTGTAGCTCCACTCCCCGACGTTTCCGCCGCGTTTTGTTGTTTTACGCGGTCGGGGTGTGACAGAAGAGTTGGTATCAGAGGCAATGGTTATAGGGAATTAGGTTATTGTAATGCTTTGACCTAGACTATAACTTTTCTAGGACCCTAACACAAGTTATCTTGTGTTTAGATCTTAAAACATACACATCACCTATCTTTAGGTGATTACCACGACGATAACACAATTTTCCAAAACAAATTTTGAAAATCAATCATCTATTTTTAGATGATTTGTTATAAAGTTTTGAACCCTCTAAGTTTTCGAAATCTCGTCAAAGTTTGGGTCTAAATAATGTGATCACGTGCAATCTGGAAGGGTGTATGCCTGTATCTCGAGTTTTCTGTCTAGGCTAGAGTGTTCGTATAAATCCACATAATAGGACCAGTCACTCTTACCTGGGAACTCTTGGGGTGAGTGTCCACTTATAGTCTAAAGCATGTCTTCGCGATACATTATTATGACCCATTTACTTTGATTAGTCACTGTGTGTCGTTTGTTTGCGTTGTGGTACGAACGAATGACCACCATCCATGCTTTTTGTCGATATTTGCAACATCTCATTTTTCATCATATCATCTCACTCGTTTTCTCTCATGTTTCCTCTTTTAGAATGCCTCCTCGACGTGATGCTCTGCCACCTAATGCCGAACTGGCAGCTATTATTGCATAGCAAATGGCTGCTGCACTCCCAAATATCATTGCTCAAGTTAACCAAGCCAACAATAACAATAATGCACCTGCTCCGTGCAACTTTAAAAGTTTCAATTCGGCTAAACCGCTCAAGTTTAATGGTTCTGAAGGAGCAACTGGGCTCCTACAGTGGTTTGAGAGTATCGAGAGTACTTTTCGACATGTTTAGTGTCCTGATAATCGTAAGGTCGAGTTCGCTTCTAGTGTATTTCAAAAGAGGGCCCTTACTTGGTGGAATGGGGTAATGAGAGAATGTGGTGCTGATGTTGCTCTAACATAAACCTGGGAAGAGCTTAAGGCTCTTATGATGAGGGAATTATGTCCTCGTCACGAACAGAGGGCGTTAGAAAGGGAATTTGATGATCTGAAACAGGATAGTGGTGAACACCGGGCTTATACCGATAGATACGAGGAGTTGAGTTTGTTGTGTCCCACAATGGTTACCCCACTGGATAAATCCATTGAAAGGTATATCGATAGTCTGCCTGACCCTGTGCAAGATATCGTCACTGGTAGCAACCCTACCACAGTTCGCCAGGCCATCGAATTAGCTGCGACTTTGACCGAGTCGCAAATCAGGAAATGTAAACTCCATAGGAAGGATGACAAGAATCAGAAACAGTCGTCTGACAAGAGTGAGAATAAGAAGGGTAAGAAAGTTGGGTCTTCAAAGAGGTCTAGGAAGCGCAAAGCTTCCCAAAATTTCGCTGTTACAGCACAACCAAACCAGGCATCTCCCAATCAGCCCGCACAACCACCCGTAAAGAAACAGTATGCTGGGAATGCACCGTTGTGCAACAGATGTAACAGTCACCATCAGCCGCAAGTTCAGTGTTACTTTTGTACCAACTGTGGGAGATCTGGTCATCTTGTCAACAAATGTCGTCTTCCTCTTAACCAGAATCAGGCACCTCAAAGCCCTGCTCAGCAACCTGCCCAACAGCCTGCTCAACAACCAGCATAAGCTGCACGACCTCACTATCCTCCTGGTTCATGCTACAATTGGGGGGATCTGACCCACTATCAAAATCAGTGTCCAAGGTTGGCTAATGCGAATCAAGCCCAGGCTCATGGACTAGTCTTTAACATGAACGCAAATGAGGCACATGCAGACAACGAGGTGGTCAATGGTACGCTCTTTGTTAACAATCGGCCTGCATCTATTCTTTTTTATTCGGGTGCCGATAAGAGTTTTGTGTCATTATCTTTTGAACCTTTGCTTTGCATGACTAGAACAAAACTAGGAAAGCCCTTGACAGTAGAGGTAGCTAGTGGTGAACCCGTTGTTCTCGATTCTGTTCTTCGAAATTGTCAGTTGAACCTTAATAACCATCTTTTTCCTATTGACCTCACATCGATGCAACTTGGGAGTTTCGACATTATAGTGGGAATGGATTGGTTAGCCAAATACCACGCAGAGGTAGTTTGTTTTGAAAAGATTGTTCGTGTGCCGCTTTCAGCTGGTAAGATCTTAGAGGTTCATGGTGAGAAACCTGCTAGTGGTCTTAAACTCATGACTTGTATTCAAGCTCAAAAGTACCTACGTAAGAACTATGTTGCCTTCTTGGCACATGTCGTAGAGGAGAAAGGCAAAGGTAAATCTATTCAAGACATCCCTGTTGTTCGGGATTATCCTGAAGAATTACTTGGTTTACCCCCTGTACGTCAAGTTGAGTTTCGTATTGATCTTATTCCTGGTGCTAATCCTATTGCTAAATCTCCGTATCGCCTTGCACCGTCTGAGATGCAGGAATTATCTAAACAGCTTCAGGAGCTTTCTGATAAAGGTTTTATTCGTCCTAGCTTTTCACCTTGGGGCGCTCCCGTCATTTTTGTTAAGAAGAAAGATGGCTCTTTCAGGATGTGCATCGATTACCATGAGCTTAACAAGCTTACCATCAAGAATCGATATCCCCTACCTCGCATTGATGATCTCTTTGATCAATTACAGGGTGCTACTTGTTTTTCAAAGATTGATCTACGTTCTGGGTATCATCAACTTCGAGTACTCGAGGAAGATATTCCTAAGACAGCTTTCCGCTCAAGATATGGGCATTATGAGTTTACTGTTATGCCATTCGGTTTGACTAATGCTCCTGCTGTTTTCATGGACTTGATGAATAGGGTTTGTAAGCCTTATTTGGACAAGTTCATCATCGTTTTCATTGATGAAATTCTGATTTATTCTAAGACTCGAGTTGATCATGAGCAACATCTCCGTCTTACTATGGAACTCCTAAAGAAAGAACAACTTTTCGCCAAATTCTCCAAGTTCGAATTTTGGCTTAAGGAAGTTCAATTTTTGGGACATATCGTCAACGAACAAGGTATTCATGTAGATCCCGCCAAAATCAGTGCGATTAAGGATTGGGATACGCCTACTATTCCTACTGCGTTTGTTCATTTCTTGGTCTCGCGGGTTATTACCGCCGCTTTATCGAAAACTTCTCCAAGATTGCAGTTCCTCTCACTGCTCTAACTCAGAAGAATAAACCTTTCGAATGGGGATCCAAACAGGAAGAAGCATTTCAGACCTTGAAACAGAAACTTTGTGATGCACCTATTATATCTTTACCTGAGGGCAATGATGATTTTGTCGTGTATTGTGATGCATCAAATTTGGGTATTGGCTGTTTTTTTTATGAAAAGGAACAAAGTCATAGCTTACGCATCAAGGCAGTTGAAGATACACGAGAAGAACTACACGGCTCATGATCTTGAGTTGGGTGCCGTAGTTTTTGCTCTCAAAATCTGGAGACACTACTTGTATGGTACAAAATGTGTGGTTTTCATTGACCACAAAAGTCTTCAGCATATTTTCAATCAGAAAGAACTTAATATGAGGCAACGACGTTGGGTTGAAATTCTAAATGACTACGATTGCGAAATTCGCTACCATCATGGTAAGGCGAATGTTGTGGCTGACTCATTGAGTCGTAAAGAGCGTGTCAAGCTTCATTGTGTTCAAGTTCGATCTGATATTCAAACCCGCATTTCTCAGGCTCAACATACTTGTGTTACACAAGACTTGATGGGTAAGGAATTACCGTATCATATTAAGCCTGATCTTGAACTGAAGGACAATGGATTATATTATTTCATGGACCGTCTGTGGGTCCCAAGTCAAAACAATCTCCGCACCTTGATAATGGATGAAACTCAAAAGTCTCGCTATTCTATTCATCCTGGTGCAGATAAAATGTATAAGGATCTTCGAACCTAGTATTGGTGGCCGGGTATGAAGAAAGACATTGCCTTATACGTATCCAAATGCCTTACTTGTCTTAAGGTTAAGGCTGAACATCAACATCCCTCTGGATTATTGGAGTGCAACACCCCAAAACCCGAATGTTAATATTTGGCGTATGTTCCTATATGACTTAGCATGAAATAAATAACTAGGCTATTTAACCTAGTTAAGTGTGTGGTTAAAAGTATTAAATGCCGAAAGTAGTGCAAATAATGTTAAGTGACAAACATGAGGGGCTAAATGGAACAAGATGGAAGTTGGGTTATTAAAATGAAATATCACCACACACAAACACACACTTAGTGTGTGTTCTGGAACGTTCAGGAGCTCCAAAGAGCCAAAACCCTAACTCAACTAAAACCTTCAAACTGAAGGGTGAATCAAAGGCTTAAATTCACAACCGAACATGGATTAATGATCACCTTTACAAGGAGATCATAAGGTATATCTTAAAATTTAGTTTGGTGATTATGCACGAAGTGGGTTATGTTAGAAACTTTTCATTCTATCATTCATTCTCTTCTATGTTTCGAATCCGTTTCGCGGATTCTAACATATCATTCATATCTTTCATTCCTTTCATGTTTCGAATTCTGTCTCGCGGATTCTAACATATCATTCATATTTTTCATTCCATTCATGTTTCGAATCCGTCTCTCGGATTCTAACATATCATTCATATCTTTCATTCATACTTCTCATGTGTATTTGGTACTTTCAAATCCCTGAAAGTCTTACATTTCCCTTCACCCTCACGTCCACCTAGTACCTAATTCTAACGAACATACCTGTAACAATTATCACGGTCTCACGAACGTCATATGTTTCTTGTGTACTGGCCAGGTACACAATCCACATACTAGTTTCGTGTCTTCGTGTAATCGTTACCTTATGTCCGAAGAATAAGGTTTCGGCATGTGTAACATTTTCAAATCTTCATTACCATTCTATAATTATATTTCATTTAAAATTTTCCTTCACTTGATAGATTTTACCATTACACGCACCCACATGTTAGATTTACATACCTGGGTCAATTTCTCTAAATACATGCCTTGGTGCCGGTCCTAGGCCACATTCACGGATCATCCTCTCCAAGCAATTACGCTTACCTTACACATAACATACTGTTAGTTTTCTTCAAATGCATACTTAAGTACATACTTACCTTTGCTTCTACCCTTAGATCTTGATCAAGTCTCGGATTGTACGGGTTCCTTGTCACAAGAGCACACAGGTTTGAGTTCAAGTATTTACCTCTTCATACTTGATTTCCCTCAAACCAGGGCTCTGATACAAACTTGTATTTACCTCTTCATACAGGTTTGAGTTCAAATATTTACCTCTTTATACTTGAATGTTCATCGTGTTAATGGAATGTTCATTATGTTGCTGAATGTTCATCGTGTTAATGGAATGTTCATTATGTTGCTGAATGTCCATCGTGTTAATGGAATGTTCATTATGTTGCTGAATGTTCATCGTGTTAATAGAATGTTCATTATGTTGCTGAATGTTCATCGTGTTAATAGAATGTTCATTATGTTGCTGAATGTTCATCGTGTTAATGGAATGTTCATTATGTTGCTGAATGTTCATCGTGTTAATAGAATGTTCATTATGTTGCTGAATGTTCATCGTGTTAATGGAATGTTCATTATGTTGCTGAATGTTCATCATGTTATTGGAATGTTCATCATGTTTGTTGGAAGTTAGTCGGTTATGTTTGTTTGTAATTGCATTGATTTGTGTTGATATGATTGTAGATAAGACTCAACTTACAAATAAGTGAATGTGACTTATATGTATGTATGTAGATATGGAACTGTAGCGTGTGTAAGTAGTGTGAACTTGTATGTACGTACATATGAATGGGATACGTATGAATGTACTTAGATATATGAAAGTGTATACACGTGTTGTAATCTAATGTTTGTAGATCACTAGTATACGTATATGTAAAAATGTGGGTTTTCAATATGTTTGAGATTACGTACTCCTAATCACGTTACTATTGAGAATGAAATAAGTGGAGTGCAGGTATGGGAATGCCGGACTCTCAAGGAATTGATGTTGGACTCGAGTAAATAAAATTGAGAGGATGTTTCAATGGAATACCTTACATAGTTAGAATGTGATATAGCCTTTTAAGTATATGTATTAAATTATATATGATGTTACCATGTACTAACGTGTTGGTTATATATGGTGACCGCATGTTAGTCAGATATTCATGATGGACAAGTGAACAAGGTTCGAGTTGAAGATCATGGATTGTACGGGAAAGTGGTCACGTTGTTTGTAATTATTTGTTAACATAGTTGCATTAAATAAATGATGAATGATGAATTTATGTTAAAAGGGTTGACCTAAACGGTATTCAAGTATGATAGAGTGGTTAAAAGAAAGAATTTTTACGGTTCATTTTCCGCTGCGTCGTTTTGGGTCAAATCATTATTAGGGTCTTACAAGTTGGTATCAGAGCCATGGTTTGAATGAAATTAAGTATGAGGAGATAAATACTTAAACTCAAACCTATGTGCTCTTGTGACAAGGAACACGTACAATCCGAGACTCGATCAAGATCTAAGGGTAGAAGTAAAGGTAAGTATGTGCTTAAGTATGTATTTAAAGAAAACTAACAGTATGTTATGTGTAAGGTAAGCACAATTGCTTGGAAAGGATGATCCGTGAATGCGGTCTAGGACCGGCATCAAGGCATGTAATAAGACAAATTGACCCAGGTACGTAAGTTTAACATGTGGGCGCATGTAATGGTATAATCTAGCAAGTGAAAGAAAATTTAAAATGAAATATAATAATGACATGGTAAAGAAGTTTTGAAAATGTTACACGTGCCGAAACTTAATTCTTCGGACATAAGGTCGTGATTACACGAAGACACGAAACTAGTATGTGGATTGTATACCTGGCCAGTACACAAGAAACTTGTGACGTTTGTGAGAACGTGATAATTGTTACATGTATGTCCGTTAGAATTAGGTAGTAGGTGGACGTGAGGGTGAAGAGAAATGGAAGACTTTCAGGAATGAAAGTATGAATGATGTGATAGAATCCGCGAAATGGATTCGAAACATGAAAGGAATGAAGTATGAATGACCTGTTTGAACCCGCAAGACGGATTCAACACGTGTAAGGAATGAAAGGTATGAATGATATGTTTGAAACCGCTAGACAGATTTAAACATAGAAGGAATGAAGGGTATGGATGTTACGTTTGAATTCGCGGGACGGATTTAAAACATAAAAAGGATGAAATTAACCCACCTCAGGATGTGTCAAGTTTGACGATGGTTGCGTCAAATGAGTCATATAAGTAATCTAAAGCAAATGAACAAAGGAATAATCGTAATTGGCATGCAAACCTAAATTTTAGACGAAACAAAGAAGTTTTGAACAAGTTATGTGTTAGTTGTGTTAGTAATTGACTCTTAGGAGTCATAATGAATGACGGGCTACGACCCGGACAATAATTTAAGTATGAATGAGAAGGGTAAGTTTTGTTAAGAATACCGAAATGATGTAATGAATGTCTCTGTAAGTAGGCATGAAGGGAAAGAAGTACGAATGTGTATCTCAATATATCTACGATAAGTAAGAAATGTCGGTTTGACCTTGAAAAGTCAAACTGCAAAGGTCGATAAAATAAGTAACCAGAATAAAAGAATTGCATGTAAGGAATGAAATGTGGGATGTGTTATAGCTTGTATGTAGCAAGATGTAAAAGGATTATGGGTGAGTAATCACCTAGTATAATGAACGTTTGAATGAAAGGTGCTAACCACCGATTTTGTAGATGTTAATGGTAGAATTCTGAATGTGATGAAACCAATCGAATTGGTGAAATATTATGCACGAGTGGAAGCCCATTACAAGGATGAATGAAAGCTGGCCTGGTACGGTTAGTACTCGTGAAGGAGCGGATCACTCTGGTTTATGGACCGCTGAAGTATGAAATGAAATCGAGGTAAGTATAATGTTTTAACTCATACCAGATAGATATGGATTAGTAAATTGAAAGCGACTTACAAGATGAATAATGGAATAGGTATGGTAGGGTATGGAATGTTTGACTTTTAATAGTTGACGTAAGAAGAGAACTATGTCATTAAGAACTAGATCTTAAAAGTTTTGAGCGAAAATTTTGGGTATTGGTTAAACTCTCGTATGAAGAACCTGCATGATACGCTTGCTTAGGCAAATTAAGTAATGCCTAAATTGAGAGGAATATTAATGTAGAATGAATGAGGTGAGTTGAAGTTAACGTAAGGGTACGTATAGTACAAATAACTATAGAAAACGTAGAATGATGTTAACTTTGGAGTTAAGTGTGTATATGTGACTATGAAATAGTAGTTTTGTTGCGATAACAAAACAAGAACTAAATGTTATATGATATATGTATAGAATACAATCTAAGAGGTGGGATGAAGGTATTAGATCTGTTATAACAGATCATACGAATGTAGGTACGATAATAAGTGTGAAAAAGTATGTATATTGACCCACTACAAACGGGCCAAGGAAATGAGAATGTTATGTAAAAGTAAAGTATGAAAAGTATGGACTTGTTAGAAAGAAGTCAATTATATGAATAGTTATGAATCGAGAATGGATAGTTACTTAGTATTATGATGTACCTGTCAAAATCAAACATAGATGTGTATGTATAAATTACGAATTTAGATCGTATGGTCGATGAAAATAATTGGAATGTTATTAATGGGAAGTTGGAATTGTTTCAAGCAAACAAAATGGAATGTTGTGCGTGATATACGAGTATTAGAATGATGAATAAACCGCTAGCTATGAAGTGCGTTAGAAACTAGCGTCAGCTAGAGAAAGTGACACTAATAAGAACTCTAGGATAGGTCCTTGATGATAGAAGGTCGTCATTAGATGGGCTCATAGTCGTGTTGATGGGGCGGAAGGGAAAGGTAATTAGTGTTAATGGAAATGAGAAAGGTTTCGGGGACGAAACCTCATTTAAGGGGGGTAGACTTGTAACACCCCAAAACCCGAATGTTTATATTTGTCGTATGTTCCTATATGACTTAGCATGAAATAAATAACTAGGCTATTTAACCTAGTTAAGTGTGTGGTTAAAAGTATTAAATGACGAAAGTAGTGCAAATAATGTTAAGTGACAAACATGAGGGGCTAAATGGAACAAGATGGAAGTTTGGTTATTAAAATGAAATATCACCACACACAAACACACACTTCGTGTGTGTTCTTGAACGTTCAGGAGCTCCAAAGAGCCAAAACCCTAACTCAACTAAAACCATCAAATTGAAGGGTGAATCAAGGCTTAAATTCACAACCGAACATGGATTAATGATCACCTTTACAAGGGGATCATAAGGTATATCTTAAAATTTAGATTGGTGATTATGCACGAAGTGGGTTATGTTAGAAATCGCGAAATTGTATGAAATTGAGTATGAGTATGTGTTAGAATCAGCATATAGCACATGGATTATGCGTGGTTTGCGGTAATTTGATGTTTGGAGGTGAAACCCACTTCTAGTGGTGAAGATGGCGACATGGGTGTGTCACCTATGTCCAATCCTTGTTCAAATCTTGTTGTGCTATGTGCCTATGTTGTATGTAATGCGTTCTTGTTAGGTAGATTGAATGTGATATGAATTTGTTGATGTTTTTGTGTTAATTGATGAATGAAAGCATGAAGTAGGAAGTAAAGCATGAAACACTTGTACATTATGCAGAAATTGTGGCATGCACACCAAGTGTTTGATGAAATGCCTAGGTGAGATTAATAGATGAAATGGTATGCAAGTAATGGATGAAATCGTATAATATGGGGATATGATGTATTTGATGATAAATAAACATGAGAAATCTATTTTTAGATGGAATTCATGTAGGATTTTGGCCATGTTATTTGGTAAAAGTATGCATTAGAATATTGTACTCTATGTTGGAGTGGTATTATGTTTACTGCATGTTTGAATAATTGCTTAATCAAAATTGATAAGTAAAAGTACTCTAAATGTGAAACATATGAGATCATTAGAACAGGATGAAGTTAGAATGATGTTCGGTTGTTAAGCGTGGGTCATGGTGTTAGTTGTAGAATTATGTTACTAGAATGAACGGAATTGAATATATTTGGTGTGTACATATAACTAGATGATCATGTGGTTGTATGCTTATTGCATCGTGAGTATGAAATGTATATAGTGTCATTAGTATAGTCTACTATAATGACATAGATGTATGAGGTTAAGTCGAAAGTTCATATGATAAATCGTTGACTTTCTGAAAGTCAACTGTGCATAAGTAGCAATGTTAGACTTTTTGTCACAATTGTAATATTATAGAAAGTCATATGATGCGTGTTATATCCATATGTATTATATGTGATGACGTGATGCATTATATGAGTTTGAAAAGATTGACTTGTGGAAATATGCCTTATGCTTGTTGGAATTGACTAATGAAAGTCAAATGTGAAACATGAATTTGATATGCTCGTTAATATGTACAATCATGCATGCTAACACAAATGTGAATGCAATGACATGAAAGTAAAGGGATCATGTCAAGATGGATGGAAGCATGGAAGGTTAACGGGTTAAAAGGAGGCGAGGAAACGGATGCGAATACGGACACTTAAGGTAAGTGATTTCCGGAATCACTTCTTATTTAAAAAATAAAGTTTGGTATATTGTATATAGGAAACCATGTAAGAATTTACGGGTAAGGGTAAGTATCAAGGTAAGTTCATATGAACTTCGTCTATCCTTAATGTAAATTAAGATGATAGTCTCATCGTGTTAATAGAATGTTCATTATGTTGTTGAATGTTCATCGTGTTAATAGAATGTTCATTATGTTGTTGAATGTTCATCATGTTAATGGAATGTTCATTATGTTGCTGAATGTTCATCGTGTTAATGGAATGTTCATTATGTTGCTGAATGTCCATCGTGTTAATGGAATGTTCATTATGTTGCTGAATGTTCATCGTGTTAATAGAATGTTCATTATGTTGCTGAATGTTCATCATGTTAATGGAATGTTCATTATGTTGCTGAATGTTCATCGTGTTAATAGAATGTTCATTATGTTGCTGAATGTTCATCGTGTTAATGGAATGTTAATTATGTTGCTGAATGTTCATCGTGTTATTGGAATGTTCATCATGTTTGTTGGAAGTTAGTCGGTTATGTTTGTTTGTAATTGCATTGATTTGTGTTGATATGATTGTAGATAAGACTCAACTTACAAATAAGTGAATGTGACTTGTATGTATGTATGTAGATATGGAACTGTAGCGTGTGTAAGTAGTGTGAACTTGTATGTACGTACATATGAATGGGATACGTATGAATGTACTTAGATATATGAAAGTGTATACACGTGTTGTAATCTAATGATTGTAGATCACTAGTATACGTATATGTAAAAATGTGGGTTTTCAATATGTTTGAGATTACGTATTCCTAACCATGTTACTATTGAGAATGAAATAAGTGGAGTGCAGGTCTGGGAATGTCGGACTCTCGAGGAATTGATGTCGGACTCGAGTAAATAAAATTGAGAGGATGTTTCAATGGAATACCTTATGTAGTTAGGATGTGATATAGCCTTTTAAGTATATGTATTAAATTATATATGATGTTACCATGTACTAACGTGTTGGCTATATATGGTGACCGCATGTTAGTCAGATATTCACGATGGACAAGTGAACAAGGTTCGAGTTGAAGATCATGGATTGTACGGGAAAGTGGTCACGTTGTTTGTAATTATTTGTTAACATAGTTACATTAAATAAATTATGAATGATGTATTTATGTTAAAAGGGTTGACCGAAACGGTATTCAAGTATGATAGAGTGGTTAAAAGAAAGAAATTTTACGGTTCATTTTCCGCTGCGTCGTTTTGGGTCAAATCATGATTAGGGTCTTACATGGAGCAACCAGAGATTTCAGTTTGGAAATGGGAAAACATTGCTATGGATCTCGTTACCAAGTTTCCACGCACTAAGAAAGGTCATCACGCCATTTGGGTAGTTGTTGATCGTCTTACAAAATCAGTGCATTTCTTGCCGATCCGTGAGGATCTGTCTGCTGAAAAGCTTGCTAAAATCTTTGTGGATGAGATTGGATCCCGAGATGGTGTTCCTTTGAACATTATATCTGATAGAGATGCTCGATTTTCATCTCACTTTTGGAGAACCATGCAATCTGCCATGGGAAGCCAACTTAATTTGAGCACAGCTTATCATCCTCAAACGGATGGTTAATCTGAAAGAACAATCCAGACACTGGAGGATATGCTTAGAGCTTGTGTGATCGATTTTGGTGGTAGTTGGGATTCGTATCTACCGTTGATTGAATTCTCCTACAACAATAGTTATCACTCCAGCATCAAAATGGCTCCTTTCGAAGCTTTATACGGTCGAAAATGTCGTTCACCAGTCTGCTGGAATGAGATCGGTGAAGCTCAGCTTACTGGACCTGAGCTCATTCTAGAGACTACAGATAAGGTTAAGAAAGTTCGTGATAACCTTCAAACAGCTAGAAGCCGTCAAAAGAGTTACGCGGATAGACGACGCAAGCCTTTGGAATTTCAAGTCGGTGATCACGTCTTACTTAAGGTTTCACCTTGGAAAGGTGTGATCAGATTTGTAAAGACAGGAAAACTTGCACCTAGATATGTTGGACCATTCAAGACCGTCAAAAGAATCGGAAAAGTAGCCTACAGGCTAGAATTACCTCCTAAACTTGGAAACATTCATCCAACCTTCCACGTGTCCAATCTTAAGAAGTGTTTAGCTGATGAGAACCTCCACATACCACTTGATGAAATTCGTGTTGATGACACTATGCACTTCGTTGAGAAGCCTGTGGAAATCAAGGACCGTGAAGTCAAGAAACTCAAACGCAAGCACATTCCAATCGTCAAAGTTCGCTGGGAATCTAAACGTGGACCAGAATTTACTTGGGAACGTGAAGATCAAATGAAGGCAAAATATCCACATCTATTCTTACAAGTTTCCTCTAAATAAATTTCGGAACGAAATTTCCTAAAGTAGGGGAGACTGTGACATCTGTGCTTGTAATCATTGTACAAACTCTGAAAAGTTCAATTATCAATAAAACAATGTGATTTGATCCCAATATTTGTTTATTTATGTTTGACATTTTGCACGTTTTGATTTTTGTTCAATTTCAAACTCTAAATCGCTTTCTAGAGAGTTATATGCAAACTGATGGGTAAACGTAATCAGTTTAACGCGAAAAACATTTCGGAACATTCACATATGCTTAAAATACCTTAAATAACATTGACATAACTTAGATATAAGTTTTGATAGGTTTGGTTTGGCAAAAACAAGTTTATTCGATCGTAGGGACTAATTGCGACAAACTGCGAAAGTCTGCCGATTCGTATAGTAACGAACACTCCGAAACATGATCATAAGTTAAACATACCCTAAATATCCTTTACATAGCTTAGAAATAGGCTTTGAGGGGTTCGGTATGCGAAAATATGCTTATTTGATCAAACAGGGACTAAAAGCGTCAAAAAGTGCATAAGTTTGCATTTACGCGCATATCTTACGTTCTGAACATATACGGACATCCAAAACTTTCTGAAAACATTAAAATATTTTATTTTAGTGATTGGGATGCTAAAATACCATTCGTTGCGTTATTTGGATCGTTTTTCGTGTCCGTTCGTGTTTCGTCATAATTAACCGAATAACGTGACCATACGACCAAACGAACCGACATCCGAGATGTTTTCAAGTATATTTCATGTCCCTTATACTATAGCATCATTATTGAGCCTTGAAAATGGGTTAACGGGGTTTAAACGCGTCGAAAATGGCTTAAACGAGTTGCAGGGACCATTTCTGCCAAGTTTTGAAAGTTTCTGTATCAGGGGGGTGCTAGCGTCGCGCGACCCCAAAGGGGTGGTGCTGTGGCGGCACGCGAGCCCCCTGTTTTGACAGAAACTCCATTTTCAGCAACCAGTTTGAACTTCAGGGTCTTTTATGCAACTTTTCAATACTATGGACTTGTTTTAGAGTATCCCATTGTATTAGAAACCATGTTCCACAAGTGTAGGGTCAAGATTGAACCTCCTAACACATGGAATGATCTCCTTGATCCAAACTTACTATAAATAAAAGTGGGTTTCTCATTTATTCCTCACACAAATTGAATCAATTCTGCTCTAAGTTGAAGCTAAGGCTTCATACCTGAGTATTTTGGTTCAATTCTTCCTTGCTTGGACCCTTTGTAAGCTTCTTTCATACTTGTTTATGTTTTTCAAGGATGAAAGTCAAACAGTGTTTGACTTTCTTCTTTGACCAGTCTTTGGTTAACAGAAAGTTCGTTTGAACTTTGCAACGTAAGCGTAATCATGATGGTTATAGTCCCTTGTGACTTTACCTACTGATTACCACATTGATTAGTCGAAGTGACGAGTCAAAGGTTCGGTCAAAATATGTGTTTATGCGTATTTTGCAACGAAGCTATTTTTGGGTATCAAAACACTTTGTTATGATATCAAACTTGTTTTCTAACTTAGTTGAACATGTTTTAACATGTTTAACTCGTCACTTTTAGTCTAGTGCTTGTTTAGGGTCTTGACAATCGCTTAGACTTTCGAACCCGACCCGTTTGGTCAATCATTAGGATCCAACCAAACATGTTTTGTGACCATAGTTGTATAGGGAATAACCTTCCGAGGTTATACCTTATGGTCACTACGTTTAGTTAGTTGTATGATAGGTAGTTTATATGCCATAGGAAAATGACCAAAATGCCCTTTTTACGCATAATTTCATTTTAAGCATATGTAACCCAAATTTTGACATCTAAACTGATTAGGTAATGTTATTAGAAATGTTAAGGCATATAATACTTGTCATAGGACTAGTTAGGCAGTCCGAACGCGTTTTGGGCGAACGACGTGTTAAAGTAGCGTAGACTACCTTAACGAGTCGTAACGGGTCATAAGCACTTAGTATTGGTTCCGATTTATAATGTAGGCTTTGTTAAACCACATTATATGACTTCCAATACTCATTTGGTTTACGAAACCTCATTTTATCCGATCTTCCGATTTAGGTCCGGTTTATTAACATAGTTACCTATATTAGGTGCCGATTGATTCCGTGATCCCTCAAGCGTTATTTGGTTGATATTTCAAGACTTTTAAGCAATATCAAGTGAGTGCATAGTCCCCTCTTTTTCTGTTTTCAAATACTTTGGGGTGAAACACATGTGCCTACTTGTTACTTTCGTGCTTTTCGTGCTTTCGTGACATATACTTGCTATGTTCATTAGTATGCATATAGTACATGATTTCTATTATGCTTTGCTATGTATGTTTACTTAGCATGCTAGCACATTGATTTCATAAACATTTTTGTTGCATATGTTTACTTAGCATATGGACACATTGATTTACATTACATTTCTGCTATGTATGTTTACTGAGCATGCTAGCACATTGATTTACATGATATTTCGGCTTCGTATGTTTACTTAGCATACTTAGTACATTGTTTTCATATAACATGCTTACATTTGGAATGACATTTGGTTTGTATAATGAAACTAAAATACATTCATTAACATTGATCACGCCGCTCGGTAGTATGTAGTGGTACCATAGAACTTGACAACTCCCATTCCTGGAATCCTAGGTTTGTTTGGACGTAAGGAATGATAGAATCCGAAAACAATTTAATAAACCTTTGATTTATTTAAAGGTTTATTTTACAGTCTCAAGGCTCGAATGTATGCATTTAACATTACCATATAAATGTTTGTATCAGTAAAGCATTGATTTTGCAAAACATAACTTTTGACTTAAACTATGATTTATATCAAATACATTGTTTTGTACATTTTACACACGGGGTTGAGTAAATTCTTTTATTCACCGTACATAACATTGATTTCTCATAACATTTGGTTACACATTGACATTATACATATGGTTTGAGTAGTTACTTTTTACTTGCCATACATAACATTTGATTATACAAGACATGATTTACATTTAACAATTGGACATTTATTATACATAAACATTTTGACATTTGTTTAAACAAGACATTTTGATGGTTATTGATAAATGATTTACATAACGAGGCGACGTGTAATATGATAAAAGCATGGTGGATACGCCGCTGATACTTCCTATATATAAGTGCTTTTATGATATTATATATCGTAGTGTTATTTAAATCATTTCAACAAAGACATGATATATTTTATTCAAACAACATATTTTCACAAGACATTGTTTTACAAACGACATAACTTATACAAATTCATTGCTACTTGGTTATTTATTTAATCATGCAGTATTCTTTTATATATCACCTGATTTTCTTATCGCTTTTCGCATGATTTATAAAAGAAAACATTTTCTTAAGGTTCATGACTACTATTTGTCAAACATTTCTTTTAACTACAAGTCATGAATCCTAAATCAACAAAACCTATGTATCTCACAGGCATTTTATGTTGACGTACCTATTTTCACATGGGTTTTCAGGAGCTGATGCATAGGGTTGTTCGTGACACACTTAAGCGGACTCGGGCCTTAGTGACAATAAAAGATGCAAGACTAGTTTAATTATGTTATGTTTCCTTGTTTTTAAGACAATGTAATCAATGTTAATAAATAAAACGAAACTTTAAATACCATGGTTGTGAAATAATAATTCTGTTGCTCCACTCCCCGAAGTTTCCGCCGCGGTTTGTTGTTTTACGCGGTCGGGGTGTGACAGAAGATTTGGTATCAGAGGCAATGGTTATAGGGAATTAGGTTATTAGTAATGCTTTGACCTAGACTATAACTTCTCTAGGATCCTAACACAAGTTATCTTGTGTTTAGATCTTAAAACATACACGTCAACTATCTTTAGGTGAATACCACGACAAGAACACAATTTTCCAAAACGATTTTTGAAAATCAATCATCTATTTTAGATGATTTGTTATAAGGTTTTGAACCCTTTAAGTTTTCGAAATCTCGTCAAAGTTTGGGTCTAAATAATGTGAACACGTGCAATCTGGAAGGGTGGATGCCTGTATCTTGAGTTTTCTGTCTAGGCTAGAGTGTTCGAACAAATCCACATAATCGGACCAGTCACTCTTACTTGGGAAGTCTTGGGGTGAGTGTCCACTTATAGGCTAAAGCATGTCTTCGCGATACATTATTATGACCCATTTACTTTGATTAATTAGTCACTGTGTGTCGTTTGTTTGCTTTGTGGTACGGACGAATAACCACCATCCATGCTTTTTGTCGAGTATATCCAGTAGTTTTTTTAATATAATTTTCTATCGTGTACGAACGAATGAATGACCATCATCTCCGCAATCACGATATCTATCGCGTACCGAGTATATCCATTAGTTTTTTTTAATATAATTTTCTTATTATTTGGTATATAAAATTATATTTATTCAAGCCGTGTAATACACGAGTGTTTTTTAAGATAAAACTTTTTATTATTATTTAGTAAACAATATTACATTTATTCAACACGTGTAATACACTTGGTTTTAAAGATATAATTTTTTATTATTTGGTATATTAAATTACATTTATTCAACCCGTACAATATGGTTCTTATAGATATAACTTTTTATTATTTAATATATAAAATTACATTTGTTTAACCGTGCAATAAAGTAGGTTTTTAAAGATATATTGTTTTATTATTTAGTATATAAAGTTCATTTATTCAACCCGTGTAATACACGGGGATATACCCTAGTACTATTATATAATGAAAAACTTTTTATGGTCAACATGTAACTAACTTCAATATAAGAAATTATTAATATATATTATAAATTAGCAACATATTATTGTATGTGAACATATTATTGTAAGTGTTGTACTCTATGAATGACTTGTTATTACAATTTTAACACAAAACTTCTTGACTTTTTATTTTCAACCCAAAAGTTTTCATCTTTTTCATATTAAACTTACAACTTTTTTACTTTCAACTTTGTTCCCATATACTTTATATACTTCTCAAAATTTTCATTTTACGTTCCATTCACGAGTTAACATGGCGCAACATACGTGTATAGTTCGACATTTTTACATTTTGTTTTACGCTACGCTTTAAATTTTGCAGGTTAACATGGTGCAACTGTGCGCGTGTGATTCAACGTTTTTACATTGTCTATTTTCCCGTTTGCCAGGTTTGTCGCAACGTGCGGGTCCTGAATCGACTTAATTAATATTTTTTATGTTTCACGTTATGGTCTAATTCTCTTCATTAACACGCCGCAACTTCAGTGTTGGTAGTTGCTAGCGATGGTGTGGCATTAATGCTATTTGTCAAGGTTTTACGACTCCACCGCAACGCGGAGAGACTTAATACTAGTTTAAGCAAATCTATAAAGTATTTGGTACAAATTTTAACGCATAAACAACTTGTCATTTACCTTGTTCATCTTATGATACTAATGAAATATTCAATAACCATAATATTTAATAACATAATATATAATGACATAATTCTACAAATATAAATTTTATTTAGAGTAAATTGCCAAAATCATCCTTAAGGTTTCGGCACGTTTGTTAGTTTCATCCAACCTTTTGTGTCATATTGCCCTTCACTTTTGGCATTTTTTGCCATTTTCATCCAAATCACTAACACTATTTAAATTTAACGTTAACTTAGGGGCAATTTAGATTTTTTCCCCATATTGAGTTAATTGCCAAAATCGTCCCCGAGGTTTGGGCACGTTTGCCATTTTCGTCCAAAATGACATTTTTTTACCAAATTGCCCCAAACGTTTGTAACTTTTTGTCATTTTCATCCAACCCACTAACTTAGTTTATTTTTTCTGTTAAGTTGAGGATATTTGGATGAAACTGGCAAATATAAAACCATAGGGAAGATTTTGGCAACTTACTCAATCCCTTTTTAATTTCTTTTATTTAATTATTTTTGCTAAATATATAATAAAAAATAATATACATGGAGTTTTTAGAAGAAAAAAAATAATAATTGTTTTGTCACATAATTTTTATATATTTTCATCCAAATCACTAACTCAGTTTATTTTTTCTGTTAAGGTGAAGGATGTTTTAAATTTTATAAATTAAGACAGAAATTAATTTACAGCTTCTTTATATAAATAAGTTTTATAAAGAGAAAATGTCATTGGTGTGCAACACATAACAATCGATTACAACTTTTAGTATTTATCAGTTGTAGAGATATAAAAAAATTGTAAAACGTTACATATTTTTTAAATGTGTTGAGCACCTAGGAAATATTTTGGTAGAAATAAAATATTTATTTAATTATATGATTATGAGGTTAACTAATTAATACTTATTCTGAGTGGCTTGAGTAAAGAAAGTTTTGGTTCATAGCAGAAGATGAATTTGGTAGGTAATTTTAAGGTTTCGAAACGATACGTTGTTTGATGGGGGGGGGGGGCACTGCTTCTGTTTTTTTCTTAGGAACGAATTTAAAATAGTAGAAGATGAATTTCAAACTTGGTACATATGATAAGATTTTTTTATTTAACCTTTTTCAATAAGGTCACCAGCATTTTAGTTTTATAAAATTTAGAGGTTTAAGTAGATTTTATTTTTATAAAACTAATCTTTATAAAAAATTAGAAATTAATTTATGTCTTAGTTGATAAACATCCTTCGCCTTAATAGAAAAATTAACTTAGTTAGTAGTTGGATGAAAATTTATAAAAATTATGTGACAAAGCTATTATTTTTTTTCATATAAAAATTGTATGTATATTCGTTTTTATTACATATGTAACAAAATTAATTAAATAAAAGAAATTTAAAAGAGTTTGAGTAAATTGCCAAAATCGTCCCTGTGGTTTTATATTTGTCAGTTTCATCCAAATATACTCAACTTAACAGAAAAAATAAACTAAGTTAGTGGTTTGGATGAAAATGGCAAAAAGTTACAAACGTTGGGGGCAATTTGGTACCAAAGTGTTATTTTGGACGAAAATGACAAATCTGCCCAAAACTCAGGACGATTTTGGCAATTAACTCTCCCATATTTAATGTTTTTTTAGTTTTCTTTTTATATTTCTTTTTACCTATAAATATAAAAATTATAAACCAGTTATAAGACTATCCACATCAAGGATGTTTGTAGGTGACATGGAGGGTGTTCATTCCTATGTGGAGGGCATTTGTGAGAGGGATGGATTAGTGGGTGTTGTAGAGGATGACATGGAGTGTGTTCATTCTTCACAATTCTTGGGGAAGAATGGGGAAGAATGGGCTAATGGTGGGTCCTTTTTTTTTTTTATAAGATTGTTTGTGGGAAGGATATATATGTTATTGTTGTGGGTAAAAAGTGTTTGTGGGAAGAATAAGTGAAAAGCTGATGTGGCATGCTGATTAGGCTGTTTGTAGAAAGGATAGCCTTTCACTGATGCGGATAGTCTAACACCCACCCACCCCTCTCTCTTTCTCTCTCTCTCTCTATCTCTCGTGAATCTTGTGCTACTAGTACCAAATCTTATCATCATCTTCACATAAACCTTAGAAACTCCACAATTACAAAAGTTGCACAATCAAATCTCAAATCATTAATCAAAGACACAATCATCATTCCAAACATCACCAGATCATCATAGCGACTTACAGAGTCGATGACGACTACGATTACCTAAGAGCGAATTTGTTAACAACGAGTTCAGATCTCGAATTTGTTGTCCAGATTTGCTAGAACGAGTTCCATCTCGAAATTGTTCTCCAGATTTGGCGGTGAATTGCATTTGGGTATATGGGATTTGTTTTGGTGGGAAGTGGTAGTGGAGGTTAGGTGATGGTGGACGCGTGGTAGTTGGGAAGTGGTGTTGGGGTGATGGTGGAGGCGGTGGTTGGTGGTGGAGTGGGGTGATGGTGGAGGCGATAGTGGAGGTGTGATGGTGGTGCTGATGTTGTCGGTAGTGGTGGTGGTTGTTGGAGAGAGAGATATATAGAGAGAGAGGAGGAGAGAGAGAGGGAGAGAGAGAGAGAGTAAAGATAAGAAAAGAGTAGTGAGAGAGAAAGACGTGAAGGCGGGTGTGGAGGTGGTGTCGTGGTGGCGATAATGGTGGATGAGAGAGAGAAGAGAGAGAAATAGTTGTGATGTGTGTATTCTTATATATATATATATATATATATATATATATATATATTATATTTACAAACAACATAATTTTTATTATATTTTATAGAATAAACATTATAAAGTAAAAAACATGGATGAAACTTCAAAAAATCCCACAGAACTTTTTTACCAAGTTAGTGATTTGGATGAAAATTACAAAAAAAAAAAAAACCAAAAGTGAAGGGCAATATGATACAAAAAGTCGTTTTAAATGAAACTGTCAAACATACCTAAACCTTAGTGACAATTTTGGCAATTTACTCTTTTTTTTTTATAACATAATATTTAATATTTTAAATATTAATTACTTTTATTCATTTAACTTTTAATAATACATTTGGTATTTAATGATATGTATTCTTTAGTGTGACAACCCGTATTTTAGACCTCCTTAGTGTGTTAACATAACATAATTTGTATAGTTGTTATAATGTGATGTGGCTAGTTCTAATGAATAATACGAGTTCAATTTTTACATGATTATGTGTATATGTGTATGATTATATAAGAACCGATCACACAAGGTGTGCTTAGTCGCACAACCTTCTTATCGTGTAAACCACAAGGGGTGCAGGTTAACCGTGGCCCGGGATGGAGTTAAGGATGGGCTTCGGCCCATGCCTCTTGTGCGAATAACAAAGGAATGTGTATGGTTTTTCCCTCATAATCTTATTATATCACAAAAACACACAAAACCCTAGTTCCTCTCCCTCTCTACTCGAACTCGGCGGTCATCACCTCCATTCTTCGGGAACCTATCTAGTGGGATAATACCATTCTCATCCGAGCACCTAGGGCATTCGACATCTCTCGGTTAGTACGAATAAGAACTGTTTAATCTTGTTCGATTATGTATAATTGTGTGCAATCATATGTACCTAGGGTTGTTGATAGAACACATGATAATTGATATGAACCGTAATAATTGGCATAAAACGAGTATGATCTTGGTGTTAACTTACTGATTGAATGTGCACAAATACATCATATGGATTGCTAGTGCTCCTAGGATTAAATGGGGGATTAACCAGTGGTTCGGATTGATGACGATGATGATCGAGGGTTTGGTAGTATTATCTGTTCATAGTGATGTTAGGCTATTGGTTGGATCTTAAATTATGTATATTGATTTGTTTATTATTGATAAAAATGAAGGAATTAATCATGAGATAATAATTTGCATGTATGAAAATATGAATAACTGATTCGAATATTGTGGGATTTGATTGAGAAATTGATGGGCTATAATCATGGAAACTGTGTAACCGAATTGGGGTTTGAATAATCGCACAAGTCTTGAGGATTGAACAATGTCATTGGGCCGGGTGTTTGGGTGAATCGCACAAGTAGACTAGTGGGCTGAGTCGCACAAGATGTTTGGTCTCGGCCCAAAACGGATCGCACAAATCAGAGCCAATTGCACAAGGGATGGCAGTCGCACAAGTCGGATGGGCTTTGTGCACTGCTGGGCCTGATTTGCTCTTGAATCGCACAAGACATCCGGGTCGCACAAGATAAGTGGGCCCGAATGCCTGGGCCGTGTATGATTGGGTTGATGTCTAGGACTGCTATGTGGAAGTTGTTATTGGCTTTGCATGCTATGTGTATCTGTTACGTGCAATGTGTTGTATCTGTTAACTACGTGTTCTATAGCGAGCGAAACTGATTAGATTGATAACCATGATTAGGATGTGGTTGGTAGATCAACTGTGAACAAGTAAATTTCATTACCGAGCAAACCAAGGTGAGTTCACTGCTCTTTTTCCAAGCATGCATCCCGGGGAGGGATATCGGGTAACGTTTCGAGGAGGAATGTCAGTTATTGGGATGTTGGTTATTACACTCATTTCTATCGATAAGACCCCTTACATCTACCGATTAGTTGCCGGGGAGGCAACGAGGTTATTAGTTGATAGCGCTATTAGGTTTGGCACCCTCACACCGTACCAGGGAGGACGGGCGTGAACTAATTACCTTTACCACTTGACCAATGTTTTGATAGAGACATTGGGGTTAGGCAAACAAATCTAGCTGCCATCTGCGGTAATCGAGTTAATAAAATCATCAAATCAAATCATTGAACTGTTTTATACTCGTATCTGGTAACTAAACACGTTAACAAAACTTTGAACTCACCAGCATCGTTTGACACACTTGTCTGCATGCTTGCAGGTCGTTATATTCTTGATATGGACTTGCTATCTGGGAGTGCTGGAGTGGTCATGGGTCGAGACTCTTGGATACTTGCTTCGTTGATTATGAACACGTGTTTTGAAACATTTGATTTACAGTTTACATTATGCTTCCGCTGAACATCTACTTTGGTTTAACTTATGACTTGGATTTTATATTTGAAATAATGGAATGTTTTATTTAAATATTATGCGTAGTTCAATGTGATTGGTGGCTTGGATCCTGGTACGTCACAAGTCCCGCGGTGATTCCGCATGTAGTATTTTGGGGGTGTGACAGTCATAGTATTCATCGACGACATTTTGATCTACTCGAAGAGCAAGGAAGATCACGAGCGGCACCTGCATTTTATTTTTGAACTCCTGAGGAAGAAGTAACTCTATGCAAAGTTTTCAAAGTGTGACTTTTGGATTCGAGAGGTACACTTCCTTGGCCACTTTGTGAACGAATCAGGAATACACATGGATCCTGCAAAGATTGACGCTATCAAAAATTGGGCGGCACCGAAGACTCCTTCAGAGGTGCGACAATTTCTTGGTCTCGCTGGGTACTATCGCAGGTTTATAAAAGACTTTTCGAAGATCGCCCAACCTCTTACTTCATTGACACAGAAATGCGTTGTATACTCGTGGGGAACAAAACAAGAGGAAGCTTTCTAGCTACTGAAAACTTCGCAGTGCACAGATCTTGTCCCTAACTGAAGGTACAGAAGACTTTGTGGTATACTGTGATGCTTCCATACAGGGTCTTGGTTGCGTGCTGATGCAACGCAACAATGTGATAGCTCACGCCTCTCGACAGTTGAAGGTTCACGAGAGGAATTATACGACACACGACTTGGAGTTGGGAGCCGTAGTATTTGTGCTCAAAATCTGGAGGCTTTACCTGTACGGTACTAAATGCACTATATATACCGATCACAAGAGCCTTCAACATATTTTCGACCAGAAGGATTTGAATATGCGACAGCGTCGCTGGGTAGAACTTTTAAATGACTACGACTGTGCAATCAAGTAACTTTTAAGGCCAACGTGGTAGCTGACGCTCTCAGTCGAAAGGAATCGAAACCCAAACGTGTTCACGGCTTGCAACTCACCATTCATTCTAACCTGCCTGATCAGATCCGTTCGGCTTAGGCTGAGGCGTTGAAGGAAGAAAACTATGAAGCTGAGTATTTACGGGGTATGGAGAAACAACTCGAGAAGAGATCATATGACATTTACTATTTTATGGAGCGGATATAGATTCCATTGTTTGGAAACCTTAGAGATCTTGTGATGGACGAAACGCACAAGTCTCGATACTCTGTTCACCCAGGTTCGGATAAGATGTATCAGGATCTCAAAGTCATGTATTGGTGGCCGAAGATGAAAGCTCACATCGCGACTTATGTGAGTAAATGTTTAACCTGCTTGAAAGTTAAAGTGGAATACCAGAAACCGTCTGGATTGCTGCAACAACCAGAAATACCCATGTGGAAATGGGAGCAAATCGCAATGGATTTTGTCACTAGGCTACCTAGAACTCAAAACGGGAACATAACAATTTGGGTAATCGTTGATCGTCTCACGAAGTCAGCGCACTTTCTAGCAATCAAGGAAACAGATAAGTTCTCACAGCTAGCTGGTGTCTATCTTAAGGAAGTGGTTTCTAGGCACGGGGTGCCGACATCTATTATCTCTGACCGTGACCCGCGTTTCATCTCAGATTTGTGGCAGTCGATGCACAAATCATTCGGCTCGCGTCTCGATATGAGCACTGCTTATCACCCGCAGACGGATGGTCAAAGTGAGCGAACCATCCAGACACTTGAGGATATGTTATGAGCATGCGTGATGATTTTGGCAAGGGTTGGGAGAAACACTTGCCGTTGATAGAGATTTCTTACAACAACAACTACCATACCAGCATTCAGGCAGCTCCATTCGAAGCATTGTATGGACGGAAGTGTCGTTCACCTCTCTGTTGGGCTGAGGTGGGTGACAGCCAAGTCACAGGCCCTAAACTTGTGTTCGAAACTTCAGAAAAGATTATTCAGATCAGGAATCGGATGGCAGTAGCGCGCGACCGTCAGAAAAGCTACGCTGATAAGCGTAGGAAACCGTTGGAGTTCGCAGTTAATGATCGTGTTATGTTGAAGGTCTCACCCTAGAAGGGTGTGGTGTGTTTTGGAAAACGCGGCAAGCTTAACCCTCGTTATGTAGGGCCATTCAAAATTCTGGAGTGAATTGGTAAAGTGGCCTACAAGCTAGAGTTACCAGCTGAGTTGGGTAACGTTCATGATGTTTTCCACGTGTCGCAGCTGAAGAAGTGTTTGTTTGATGAAACACTTGTGGTACCGTTTCAAGAGTTGAAAATCGATGACAACTTGCAGTTTGTCAAAGAACCAATAGAAATTATGGACCGGGAGGTCAAGGTCCATAAGCATAGCCGAATCCCCGTCGTGAGAGTTCGTTGGATCTCAAGACGCAGACCAGAGTTCACATGGGAACGCGAGGATCAGATGAAGCTCAAGTACCCACATTTATTCCCGGATGACAAGTCCAAGTCTGGCAAATTTACGTCTGGCACAACTGATGAATTTCGGGATGAAATTCCATTTCAAGTTGGGGATGATGTGGCACCTGCGGAAAATCCACAGTCATCATAATCCATCACCTCACTCCCTTATGACTACTTATTAAATTTCGGGATGAAATTTCTTTCAAGTTGGGGATGATGTGACAACCCATATTTTAGACCTCTTTAGTGTGTTAATATAACTTGTATAGATGTTATAATGTGATGTGGTTAGTTCTAATGAATAATACGAGTTCAATTTTTGCATGATTATGTGTATATGTGTATGATTATATAAGAACCGATCGCACAAGGTGTGCTTAGTCGCACAACCTTCTTATCGTGTAAACCACATGGGGTGCGGGTTAACCGTGGCCCGGGATGGAGTCAAGGATGGGCTTCGGCCCATGCCTCTTGTGCGAATAACAAAGGAGTGTGTATGGTTTTTCCCTCATAATCTTATTATATCACAAAAACACACAAAACCCTAGTTCCTCTCCCTCTCTACTCGAACTCGGCGGTCATCACCTCCATTCTTCGGGAACCTTCCTAGTGGGATAATACCATTCTCATCCGAGCACCTAGGGCACTCGACATCTCTCGGTTAGTACGATTAAGAACTGTTTATTTTTTTCGATTATGTATAATTGTGTGCAATCATATGTACCTAGGGTTGTTGATAGAACACATGATAATTGATATGAACCGTAATAATTGGCATAAAACGTGTATGATCTTGGTGTTAAATTACTGATTGAATATGCACAAATACATCATATGGATTGCTAGTGTTCCTAGGATTAAATGGGGGATCAACCAGTGGTTCGGATTGATGACGATGATGATCGAGGGTTTGGTAGTATTATCTGTTCATAGTGATGTTAGGCTATTGGTTGGATCTTAAATTATGTATATTGATTTGTTTATTATTGATAAAAATGAAGGAATTAATCATGAGATAATAATTTGCATGTATGAAAATATGAATAACTGATTCGAATATTGTGGGATTTGATTGAGAAATTGATGGGCTATAATCATGGAAACTGTGTAACCGAATTGGGGTTTGAATAATCGCACAAGTCTTGAGGATCGAACAATGTCATTGGGCCGGGTGTTTGGGTGAATCGCACAAGTAGACTAGTGGGCTGAGTCGCACAAGATGTTGGGTCTCGGCCCAAAACGGATCGCACAAATCAGAGCCAATTGCACAAGGGATGGCAGTCGCACAAGTTGGATGGGCTTTGTGCACTGCTGGGCCTGATTTGCTCTTGAATCGCACAAGACATCCGGGTCGCATAAGATAAGTGGGCCCGAATGCCTGGGCCGTGTATGATTGGGTTGATGTCTAGGACTGCTATGTGGAAGTTGTTATTGGCTTTGCATGCTATGTGTATCTGTTACGTGCAATGTGTTATATCTGTTAACTACGTGTTCTATAGCGAGCGAAACTGATTAGATTGATAACCATGATTAGGATGTGGTTGGTAGATCAACTGTGAACAAGTAAATTTCATTACCGAGCAAACCAAGGTGAGTTCACTGCTCTTTTTCCAAGCATGCATCCCGGGGAGGGATATCGGGTAACGTTTCGGGGAGGAATGTCAGTTATTGGGATGTTGGTTATTACACTCATTTCTATCGATAAGACCCCTTACATCTACCGATTAGTTGCCGGGGAGGCAACGAGGTTATTAGTTGATAGCGCTATTAGGTTTGGCACCCTCACACCGTACCGGGGAGGACGGGCGTGAACTAATTACCTTTACCACTTGACCAATGTTTTGATATAGACATTGGGGTTGGGCAAACAAATCTAGCTGTCATCTGCGGTAATCGAGTTAATAACAACATCAAATCAAATCATTAAACTGTTTTATACTCATATCTGGTAACTAAACGCGTTAACAAAACTTTGAACCTACCAGCGTCGTCTGACACACTTGTTTGCATGCTTGCAGGTCATTAGATTCTTGATATGGACTTGCTATCTGGGAGTGCTGGAGTGGTCATGGGTCGAGACTCTTGGATACTTGCTTCGTTGATTATGAACACGTGTTTTGAAACATTTGATTTACAGTTTACATTATGCTTCCGCTGAACATCTACTTTGGTTTAACTTATGACTTGGATTTTATATTTGAAATAAATGGAATGTTTTATTTAAATATTATGCGTAGTTCAATGTGATTGGTGGCTTTGATCCTGGTACGTCACACGTCCCGCAGTGATTCCGCAAGTAGTGTATTGGGATTGTGACATTCAGGGTTGGGTCGGGCAACATGTCGCATCAGAATAGGTAACACAAAAAAGGTTATTTTGATTCCAGTCAAAACGGACTTGGATCAAAAAAAAATTCGGACTGAACATGTAACTTCGTATTTAATATTTATTAATGAGTGGAATTTAATATTTACATTTTAAATTCGTTTTGTTGTTTTTTAATAATACGCATTCATTTTTCTTTTAATAATACGTTTGATTTTTAATAATATGTATTGGTAGGGTCAGATTGGGCAACATGTCGCGTCAGAACAAGTCACACAAAAATGGTTATTTTGGTTCAAGTCAAAACAGGTATAACCCTCGTGAAATTTTTGAACCTTTGATATTTGTACTAAATATTCGTTAATACAAACATTATAATTTTAGCTTAGTGTAATTGCCGAAACAAATCTAAGTATTATATACCTTGAAACCTTCTTAAACTTAATTGAGGGATTAGAATCGTCAAAACACCAAACTCAAAGTTTAGGGACTAAAAATACAAAAAACCTTATGTTAAAATATATAAATAATTTTAACTCTTTCAATTCAATACTCTCATATTAGTTCTTCCTTTTTTGTTGTGTTTTGGTTTGAGGTGCGTTTGGGCTGCTTATAAAGAATGGGCTGCTTATAAAGGTTTGGCCTCTTTTGTTTCTTTTGGGCTGCTGTTGCTTGGAGTCTTGGGCTAGTTTTTAGGGTTGTCTTGATTATATATCTCGGTTGCTACATCAGCTGGGATATACAATCATTTTTTGTAGTCTTCTCTTGCTCTCTAGAACATTGCCTCAAAAGCTTTTGCTTCTTCATACTGTTCGAGAGCCCCTTGTGTTGCTGCTGCTTATCATATTGTGTAAAATCATCGATTGATGATCTGCTTTGTTATTTGCTTATTATAAACGGTGTTTATACCGTATGTGATTCCTGTTTTGCTTGAAGTTTTGTACCTCTTGTTCAGTTTATAAAAGATATCGTGTTTTTCACACCTTAAGTTACCATGTTGTGCCACCTAGCAAGATACTAATCATCTCCTAAGACACCCCTGAACACTTGTTTTGCCCATGTTTTGCCACTTTCACCATTTTGTCACACTTATTCTAGTCTTGACACATAAAAGGGACACTAATTATCAAATGACCCATATTTTTACGCATAGTAAAAATGCCAATAGGAACACATAAGTGTTTTTCCTGTTTTGGACACATTCTGTGTTGTCATTTTGAATGATCATAACTTGGTCAAAACTTAACCAAATGAAGTAAATTCTTTCTTCATAATTAAATGCATCGAAATTTTTTCAACAATATATTATACACTTAAAAACACTTTCGTTTGGACCCTCAACCTTTTTAAATCAAACTGAAGGTCAAAACTGAACGATCTGCAAAGATCCGCAGTTTTGACCATTTTCCGGGTTCCAAACAGAAAAGCTTTCTAAATAAAAGTTGTAGATCACATTCTAATTTAGTTAATTGGAAATTTTTATAATTTTTCGATAACATTTAATATCTTTAACATATTTTACAAAAACAAAACAGAACGCTGTCAAAATTTCCTATCTTCTAAAAACATCTAAACTTCTTCAAAGTTACGATGTTTCCATAACCTACATTCATCCACAAACATTATCACAACAAAACTTTGTTGGAAATTTGGTGAATGGATATTTAATATATTTATAATTTAATGAAATTATAAATATTAATTAGAATCTTCATGTGGTAAATAAAAGAGAAACTCTTGAGTAGAGCTTCTTAATGACATTTAATTAGTTTTATTAGAGTTTTTAAGTCTCTAACTAAGTGAAATCTTTCACTAATCCTTAAGTCTTGTACAAATAGTAGGCTATGTGCTTCTTTTGTCACAACAAGAATATGGTATTGCTTGATACATGAAGAATACTAGTAGGAGGATGAACACTTGAAGACCAACTAGAGAGATGAGTACTCTCTACTTGTTTTCCACCACATGAGTTCAAACACTACAATTACCGGATGTAACCTTGGGCCCGTGAGCCATCTCCGGCAGTACAAGCTGCTTCGGCTGTTGTACCCTGGGAGACAGACGCGTTGTCTTTAGTAGAGGCGCGAAATCTGTTTTAAGGGAAGCGTGTTGAACACGTGCCTCAACCTTAATCGTCAACGTTTTAGTGTGCCCTTTGTTGCAGTCAAGGAGTATTTTTCAAGACTCAATGTAACATTCCCAAAATTTTTTTATAAAATATAAGATAAAGTATATAAAAACTTATGTTATTAAACGTATAGATCACGAGTAATTTGACTGTTAGAAATATGAAGTACCTCAACGTGCCTAAGAACCGTTTAATAATTAAATTATAAAAGTACATTATATTTGAACTTACTCCGTTTTTAATGAAACTTAGGTCAAAATGTAGATAAAGATATGCTCGTTCTAAAGACATATTTATTGTTTTGTAAAACGTCATATTTTAGAAGTTATAAACGCCAAATGAGTGAAGCAGCTGAATTAATTATAATAAATAAAATAATATTAACTTAAACAAATATGAATATGAAAGTTTGAAAGACACGTGTGCATGGGTATAGATTACAACAATTGAAAATTTAATTGAATGATGGTGTATACGTGGACGAAGCCTTGAGTCCCAAGGTTTCAAAATTTTAGTATAAATAAGATGTGTGCTTTCACATTTCAATTGCACAGCCTCTGTCTTCTTTCCTCTCACTCACTCTGTGATATATTTACACCCAATTTTCTTTAGTTATTCACCCTTAAATCCTACAAAGCCCTGCCCCATTTTAAGTATTTTAACCCCTGATCACTGAGTCAATACCCTGTCCGATTGATTTAGGACCCACCAACGCATGTCAAGGCTCTGCCCGACTAAGTACGTTGGGGTTCTGTCTCGGATATATTGATTAAGTTGAAATGGGGTTATTATACTTAACACGAGTGCATTTTATATTTTATTAATTAGTATAACCACCCTCCTAAAACACCCCTGACACCCCTATATATCCTAAAATACACCCTGTATATGAAAACGGCCCCGTAATACCTTTATTTCATTAAAAATCAAATAAAATAAATTCTGGTTGGCGCTCGCGGGCCGCGACCATGTTGGTTGTGTGCTTCGCGGGGCGCGATAGATGGCCACTAGGCCAGACCACGTTGTGCCACGTGTCGGGCTATGTGTCGAAGCTAGTCCTTGAGTCAGCAAAGCTAGGGCCTACTCTATAAGCCCTCGCGGGTCGGGAAGCCTGTGCTTAAGCTCTCGCGGGGCACGAGCCGCCCCTGATCAGACCCTATATATAGGGAGTTCGAGCTTCAGTTTCAAATCGTTCACGAATCGACCTTCTCTCTCAAAATTCTATATAATAGAAATTCTGCTCGGGTATTATACCCATTAAAAAGTGAAGCTCTGCCTCATTGTAAGTATCATAACCCCCGGTTACGTATTAGTTACTCTGCCCGATTGATCGAGAACTCCGTAACGCATGTCAAGGCTCTGCCTGACTCAGTCGTTGGAGTTCCGTCTCGGGGAGAGGGTATAGCTAATGTAAATTGGGTTATTATACTAACGCGTGTGCATTATTTATTTTAAATAGAATATAACCAGGAAGTCACCAGGAATTATCTAAAATAGCAATGTGAGTAATCCTTTCTTTTTATAAACTGTTTTTACAAAACCTCAATTGTTTTAAATTATAATGAACAGTGATTGAGTATTTGTAATTCTACAATTATCGTCGGTATGTTGGGGTTTTGTATACAAAATTTGTTACTACACTGTGAGTAGTAACATTACCACAAGTCAGGATTAGCAGTACCGTGGGTGGTAATTAAGGTAGAATGGAAACAAATGTAATTGCTGGATTTCCCTCAATGCTGTAAAATGATAAAACTTGTTTTGATTAAACTAGGATTCACTCCCCAGTATTTCTTGCTGATAAAAATTTTTAAAAACGCGTTTCAGGTAACTTAGTACGAAGCTAATAGAAGCCAACTGGAGAGCATTGAAGGCTTAGAAAAGTGGCTATAAAAGTCACCTAAATAAAAAAGGAGTTTTTGTTTTCAATAATTAGGGGTTATCCCTACAAATGTACTGTCAAATGAACTTGGGTTTTATCCCAATGATTTATTATTATAAAATATTTGGTGTTTGACTCTGATAAAAATATTTCCTAACTACGGTCCTGATGAAAATTTTCCGCTGCCAAATTAATAAACACCGATACCATCTGACTGGCTCGCGGCTCCCGCTCCCTGGGTGGGGTCGGGGCTGTGACAGAAGGTAGTATCAGAGCCACTGGTTTAAGCCATTTATGTGTTCTCTTAATACCTAAAACTTAAACATTATGTTAGGAAATTAATGTAATAAATTATGTGTTATTCTGTGTAGATAAATCTTAATATTCATATTATGATTTGATTCACAGTAGAGTTACCAATATGATTAAATGTACCCGTAGACTACCTAGGTGGAGTTATTATATTTTAACTAGACAAATACTTCTCTATTTAGAATTCACTTTATGGTCTATATCACTAGTTATTGTCTAAAAGGACATGGTACACATGGGTTGCCAATTTGGGGTATGTTAGGGTGAATAATATATATATATATATATATATATATATATATATATATATATATATACACACACACGATGTATCATACCATATGGTTTTAACCATGTGGAATCATCAATATTACTAATTTTTATTACCTAATTAGCTAATAAATGCATATTAAATGGCAAAACATTTTTATTTAAACTCTCGTAAGCTAATAAAACATCAAATCAAAAATATACTAATGAAAGAAAGAAATCTATAATGTTAATTGAAATAACTCAATTGAATTGTCTTTAAAAATTAAGGATATATCACTTATGCTATTCTTTTTATCTTACTTTATTTTTTATATCCCCAATATGATTCCACAAAATTATATATAATCTAAGCAATCAAGCTCATGGTCCAAATTAACATAATATAACAAACATGTGTGAGACCATAGCTTGTAATCTTGTATTAATTTAATATGCACCTTAGAAAAAAAAGAAAAAAAATAATAAAAATATATACTTTATTATTAGTTTTATTTATTACCAATATATCAAGAGACGCGGTTCTAGTTACGCATCTATTGAATCTTGATTTTTAAAACAGACATAAGATGCGGTTTAGAAAGGGTAACAACATCTTTTTGAAACACCATAGCATCTTTTGATAAGTTATATACTTTATATTAATGCAAGTTTATATATTATAAAACTTAGCACTATATTCATTCCATAGATTACACAGGGTAAACATTTAATATTTTATAGCACCTCTCGGTCAATGAATATCATCATCATCATCATCATCATCGTACTCAGTATATCCCACCTATAGCAAAGCTTCGGTCAATGAATATGAAATGTAAAAATATATTTTAGTGATATAAAAATATATTGTAAACATATATTACTATAAAAAAATTAAACATAATAATTATCGTATATTATGATTTAAAATTTAAAACAAGTTAAAATTCAAAAGCAAACATATTAAAAATAGTGTTAATGATTATTTATTTCAATATTGTTATAACTCCATCTTGATTAAAAAGTATGCTCAACAGTAACATGCTAGATCATGGGAAAACATCAGCATATATATTCCATGCATAAATTTTTTCAAATATTATTAAATATTTGAGTAGAAACTTTCCTGTACTCCTTCAAATTGTTATATATACTAATATATTACTACAATAAACTAGTCTTTACATAATTTTAATTATATTTTCTAAATTTTATTATATAAAATTAAATCTATACATATTCTATATTATTTTATTCAGCTCTATATTATTACTTATATCTCAAAAGAGATCTTAGTTGTATTATACAAACTACTGAAACATACTAAATTAATATTATTAAACTCTCAGTATAATTTTATGATGAAAAATAAACTATAGTTATAATAATAATAATAAATAATAATAATAATAGTTATTATTATTATTATTATTATTATTTTTATTATAATATGAAAACCATAAAAGTATTACAAGAACTATATACTTTAATTACTATTCATTGACTTTCGTTATTAATATAGAATAATATATAAATATTTTAATTTGCATTACAATTTTATTCTATTGAAAAAATATATATATATATATATATATATATATATATTTAAAAGAAGTTACAATTTTTATTCTATGATATATTATAAAAGAAGAGAAAAGATGGGTCTGAAGATTCGTACAATCGGTACATATGAAAGAGAGTAAATAATTGATTTAAAAAAATAATAATAATTATAAAAGAAATTAAAAAATGAAAATCCTTTTCTCTTACTCGACTTAAATTAATAATTTAATATTCTATTTATTTACTCATATAATTATTAGTGAATTTCAAGGATTGTCCTTTATCTTTATACTCATTTTCAGGCGCTGTCCTTTATGTTCAAAATTGACGAGTTTTGTCCTTTATGTTTTCATATCATACACGTTTTGTCCTTTAGACCTAACCTAGTTAGTTTTTTCAGTTAAATTTGGTCATGTGCTTTGCACATAAGGACATTTTTGTCAATTCAAAGGTTGCAGAAGCTTTGAGCTGTAAATCTACCGTTGAACTTACCTTTGAATTCACAAAAATGCCCTCATGTGCAAAGCATATGGCTAAATTTAACTGAAAAACTAACTGGGTTAGGCCTAAAGGACAAAACGTGTATGATATGAAAACATAAAGGACAAAACTCGTCAATTTTGAACATAAAGGAAACGCCTGAAAATGGGTGTAAAGATAAAGGACAATCCTTGAAATTCACTATATAATTATTTTACCTGGCACATTAAAATTTCCCTAAACGTTCTAGTTATTGTTTCATTTTCAAGCTAGAATTAAAATGGATGCTCACATAAAAATAATTGACTCAAATGTATGTTTAAAACACTTATTCTTTATATAGTTTTATTTAAAGATCAACTACAATGTTAATATATAATATCTTTAAAACAAATTACTATTATTGTTTGAGAGATATATATACATATTCGAATATAGGATTAGGTTCAAGAGTGAACACTAGTGTAACTTGCGAACTGAGTGAACTAATCCTAGCCATACACGTGTGTAGATCAATGGCCAGGATTTGATGTTGAAATACACTAGTGTATTTTACGATTTGATGATGATATCCTGGCCATACACGTGTGTAGATCAATGGCCAAGATTTGTTCACTCAGTTCGCAAATACACTAGTGTTCATTCTAGAACCCCACCCTTCTAATATATGTATATTACTTAATTACCTAATATCTTTAGAATCAATTTTATAAAATGTCAAACTTTGTATTACCTACTATAATAATTCTTTGAATAAATAATATAATATACAATAAATTGAGAATTAGGTTTTAATATTTTAAACCAATATGGTTCAAACCACTAATTAAAAATGAAATTGTTCTCATAAATCCAGAAAGTTATATTTGATTAATTTATTTCTTATAACTTTTATTTAACCATCCTTTAATTCCAAAATATTATATTCAACAAATTTAACAAAAGTTTATTTCAATATACTACTTTTATAAAAGGGTAAACAAAGTTGGGGAAATAAGCTTAACGATTGGTACCCTCGGATATAATTGTATTTTTATAATTTAAAGATATTATAAAATAATTTAGTATTATATATATTGTGTGTGTATATATATATATTACATAAGTTTAAATATTAAACTAGAGATTTGAAAATTTTGTTTTGTTTCTAAATAATAAATATACACATGTATATACATGATAGAATCTCTTGATGGTATACACAAAATAATAACCAATATTTTCTGAAGATAAACATACGAGAAAATAGCACTGGTGATTCTTATAAAAACATGAAGTCATATAAAAGTAGATCATGAAACGTGTTATGTTTTAAAAATACCATATGTCTCAATAAAATATTCCTTCCAACGGAATCTAAGGTTATATATGCATAAATAGAGTTAGCTGTAAGTATACTCATTACATCAAACCTAACCATAGAATCAATGGAAACAATGATATTTTTGTCAAAACTTCATTTTTCAAACAAAAGAAAGTCACAACGATAACAATATCTATGCTTAAACAAAAGAGTTAGGATATTGATATTTACTCGTAACACCCATAATAGTATCTAGACTTGAACCTAAGGAAAATGTTTTAGTATAAGCTTCAAGATAAGCTAATTACTTGCATAGATAAAATGTGATGGATGTTGGTATGCCGTGAGGATGATGACTAGAACAGTGCAAGTATGATAATTAAGCGATAACATATGGCCACTGTTATTTCTTGTTTATCAGTACCACTCGGTTCTAGAATATGATTCATCATGAGAATACTAATTTCCTTGTTTATTGGTATAAGCCATAATAAATGATGCACTTTTAAAATCACGATTTGAGAGAAATTCTATTTAAGGGAAATACAATGATAATTACCTCTCCGGCAAGACTGGGTATGGTGTGGTAGACTCCCCAGCTTTTCCGGGTAAGATGGGGTACCTCTCCGGCGAGACCGGGTAAGATGGGGCATATTATGTTAATGGAATTCCCTAAATAGTAACATGACCAGATATCTGACCTGTTTTTGGAAATATGAATCTGTTAAATACATTGACCTTATGAATGGTGTGTATATCACAAGTATGTGAAATACATGATTATATAGGTATGTATATCTATCAGGAAATCCAAAAGCCATAATGATTGACAACTAGGGATAAATCACAAACAGGGGTATTAATGAAAATTTTAGATTTGTTTATCAGGAATCTCTCGTATACGTCTATAATTCCGGTATCAAACACTACTTCGTTTGATCATCCGTCTCATAACTTGTGCGATGGGAATCCTTCAAGTTAAACGCCATTAAAAGTATAAAAATTCCCCTTGCGTTACTTTAGATTATTGACGCATTAGAAAACCTGTAACTAAAAGTTATGCTAAGACACAAAATATCTAAAAACTTACGCTAATAGTAATTTTACTTTCATTAAGAACTCTTGAGAAAATAAGAGTCTCAAAACATAAAGAATAATTCTGGTCAAAGTAAAGTGGAATTCAAAGCAAGGACCAGAATATACTTAGGAACTAGGATCAATGACAAACTAAAGGTATTCCTCCACATTTCAATGAATCTTGAGGACGAGATTTAAAACAAGGTGGGGAGGATGTAACATTCCTAAATTTTTTTATAAAATATAAGATAAAGTATATAAAAACTTATGTTATTAAACGGATAGATCATGGGTAAGTTGACTGTTAGAAATATGAAGTACCTCGACGTGCCTAAGAACTGTTTAATAATTAAATTATAAAAATACATTATACTTGAACTTACTCCGTTTTTAATGAAACTTAGGTCAAAATGTAGATAAAGATATGCTCGTTCTAAAGACATATTTATCGTTTTGTAAAACGTCATATTTTAGAAGTTATAAGCGTCAAATGAGTCAAGCTGTTGAATTAGTTATAATAAATAAAATAATATTAACCTAAACAAATATGAATATGAAAGTTTGAAAGACACGTGTGCATGGGTATAGATTACAACAATTGAAAATTTAATTGAATGATGGTGGATTCGTGGACGAAGCCTTGAGTCCCAAGGTTTCAAAATTTTAGTATAAATAAGATGTGTTGCTTTCACATTTCAATTGCACAACCTCTGTCATCTTTTCTGTCACTCACTCTATTATATGTTTACACCCAATTTTCTTTAGTTATTCACCCCTAAATCCTATAAAGCTCTGCCCCTTTTTAAGTATTTTAACCCCTGATCATTGAGTCGATACCCTGTCTGATTGATTTAGGACCCACCAACGCATGTAAAGGCTGTGCCCAACTAAGTAAGTTGGGGTTCTGTCTCGGATATATTGATAAAGTTGAAATGGGGTTATTATACTTAACACGAGTGCATTATATATTTTATTAAATAGTATAACCACCATCCTAAAACACCGCTGACACCCCTATATATCCTAAAATACACCCCGTATACGAAAGACAGCCCCGTAATACCTTTATTTCATTCAAAATCAAATAAAACAAATTCTGGTGGGTGCTCGCGGGCCGCGACCATGTTGGTTGTGTGCTTCGCGGGGCGCGATAGATGGCCACTAGGCCAGACCACGTTGTGCCACGTGTCGGGCTGCGTGTCGAAGCTAGTCCTTGAGTCAGCAAAGCTAGGGCCTACTCTATAAGCCCTCGCGGGTCGGGAAGCCTGTGCTTAAGCTCTCGTGGGGCGCGAGCCACCCCTGATCAGACCCTATAAATAGGGAGTTCGAGCTTGAGTTTCAAATCGTTCACGAATCGACCTTCTCTCTCAAAATTCTATATAATATAAATTCTGCTCGAGTATTATACCCACTAAAAAGCGAAGCTCTGCCTCGTTGTAAGTATCATAACCCCCGATTACGTATTAGTTACTCTGCTCGATTGATCGAGAACTCCGTAACGCATGTCAAGGCTCTGCCTGACTCAGTCGTTGGAGTTCCGACTCGGGGAGAGGGTATAGCTAATGTAAATTGGGTTATTATACTAACGCGTGTGCATTGTTTATTTTAAATAGATTATAACCAGGAAGTCACCAGGAATTATCTAAAATAGCAATATGAGTAATCCTTTCTTTTTATAAATTGTTTTTACAAAACCTCAATTGTTTTAAATTATAATGAACAATGATTGAGTATTTGTAATTCTACAATTATCGTCGGTATGTTGGGGTTTTGTATACAAAATTTGTTACTACACTGTGAGTAGTAACATTACCACAAGTCAGGATTGGCAGTACCGTGGGTGGTAATTAAGGTAGAATGGAAACAAATGTAATTGCCGGATTGCCCTCAATGCTGTAAAATGATAAAACTTGTTTTGATTAAACTAGGATTCACTCCCTAGTATTTCTTGCTGATAAAACTTTTTAAAAACGCGTTTCAGGTAACTTTGTACGAAGCTAATAGAAGCCAGCTGCAGAGCACTGAAGGCTTAGAAAAGTGGCTATAAAAGTTACCTAACTAAAAAGGAGTTTTTGTTTTCAATAATTAGGGTTTATCCCTACAAATGTACTGCCAAATGAACTTGGGTTTTATCCCAATGGTTTATTATTATAAAATGTTTGGTGTTTAACTCTGATAAAAATATTTCCTAACTACGGTCCGGATAAAAATTTCCGCTGCCAAGTTAATAAACACCGATACCATCTGACTGGCTCGCGGCTCCCGCTCCATGGGTGGGGTCGGGGGTTGTGACACTTAAGATGATGAATACTCGAGTCTAGGATGCTATCAAGTGCGCGTGAAGGACCCACCAGAGATGCGGCTTGAATCAAGATTGGTATATATAATTATATTTTATATAGTTATTGTAACCGGTATTGTACTATGATATTTCCTACGAATAATGTGAGTCTCGTTATTATATATTTTGTAATTATATTTTCAAAAGGTGAACCTAATTCCTACAAACTTTGACGAGCAAATCCTTATTTCTAGAAACACTTGATATTTGCGAGTACATGTAGAAACATCATCTAAGCAACCTGTGAGTACATAGTCTCCACTTTTCCGTTTTCAAATCGTTTTGGGGTGATTCATATATGCTAAGCGTTTTCTCAAATAACATGTATGGCATATGTGTATACTAGGTGCTCTTTGTGTGTACAATTTATGTGGTGAAACAAAGTACAAATCTCAAATCCTTGTTGGATACTCAAAGTACTACTTTAAATCCTTGATTGGATTTCTAGAAGTACTATCACAAGTTCTTGGTTGGTTTCTATGCTAAGTGTTTATGTGCAAATCATGTATGGTGAAACAAAGTACAAATCACAAGTTAGATCCTTGTTGGATTCTCAAAGTACCATTCTAAATTCTTGATTGGATTTCTAATAGTAATTTCACTAGCTCATTGCGATTTCTATGTTTATGTGTGAAGTTGTGTGCCGTTATAACATAGAATATAAAAGTGATTTAGAATAATGAGACGAGTGTAATATGATAAGGGTATGGTGGGCACACCGTTGGTACTTCCTATATATAAGTGCGCTTATTGTATTACCCATCGTAGCATTATCCAAATCACTTGAAGATTCTATATTGTGATGAAAGAAAGTACAAGTGAAACAAAGTATAACGTACAATTTTTGTTAACACAAATTTCTTGGTTTTATACATAATGCCATCCATAATACACTTTTGACACAAAATTTTACTATCAAATACGATGTGTTGCAATACTAAACTTTTTTTTGCCATATATTGGCTACAAAATTCTATTTTCACTCGTCAACTCGTATAGTTGGACAATGTATTGCAATAACAAACTTTTGCCATATACTTGGCCACAAAACCTATGTCACTCACCAACATTATTGTTGGTCGTCTATTTTTCACATATGTTTCAGGTATCGACATTTCAAGCATTCTACACATTTCTACACTCGAGCCTTAGATTGCTTTTAAATTTTAAAACAATTACTTGTACTCCTTTATGTTTGTAAAACAATGTAAGAAATAATGAAACTTTAGTACCACGTGTTGTGAAAAATTTGTAACGTAGCTCCTCGATGTTTCCGCCACAGATTCCACGTAGTCGGGGTGTTACAACAGGTTCGTATCATTAGTTAGTTGAATTTATTATTTCAATTTTGAATTTCTTTAATTCATTTTTATTTCAATAATACGTATTGGTCGAGTCGGGTCGGACAACATGTCAAGTCAAAATAGGTCACATCAAAAGGGTTATTTTGTTCGACTCAAAAAAAGTTCGGTTCAAAATAGTTTCGGGTAAGAACATATCGCATAATATCTAATATTTATTACTTCATTGAATTAAAATTTGAATTGAAATTTTATTTTATTCATTTTATTTTAATAATACATTTGGCATTTAATAATACGTATTGGTACAGTCGGACAACATGTCGTGTCAGAACGGGTCACGTAAAAAATTATTTGGTTCGAGTCAAAACAGATTCGTGTCATAAATTAGTTGAGTTTATAATTTTGATTTTTACATTTATTTTATTCATTTTTATGTTAACAATACATCTGGTATTTAATAGTACGTATTGGTCAGACATCATGTCCCATTAGAACAGGTCACATCAAGTCAAAACGGGTTTAGGTCAAAATAGTTTCGGGTCAGAACATGTCATATAATAAGTAATATTTATTAAGGGTAAAGTTATAATACAAAGTCTTCTAAATTTGCGAAGGTTACAAAGATATAATGATCGCAAGATATAACACAATGCCAAAGAAAAAAGATACAATGAATCGCAAAAAAGAAACAATGGCGGAAAGAAAAAAACACAATGCCAAATAAAATGACACAATGATTTAAACAAAAATTTTAAAATCGACAAGCAAAAAAATAAAAAAAATCAAAAGCGTAAACGTAAAATGTAGAATCATAGAGTTCGATGAGATGATTCCAATACCATTAGAATGAGTTTAATAGAAGTCTATTCGATACCCTTTGATGTGTTCAAAATGCAACATATAAATTTCATCAATTGTGGCATAAAACTAACCCTTTTTTAGTACTAATATTGGAAAAAGTGTGCTTTTGTCTTCCTTTTGTATTTTCAGGATGAAATGAGCTCAGATTAACAAAAGAAGCAAAAAGACATCAAAATCTAACATAGATACAAGAAAAGGAACAAGACGTGACATGCCCGACCCCACGACAGCATCTTCCCAAGCAAAACAAGAAAACAGAGGACTGAACACGCCCCGTGCTCAGCCAGCACGGGGGCGTGCCCAAGTGTCAGCAGAAAAGACAAAGTGGTAGAAGCTTCTATTGCCCACCACGGGGCCGTGCTCAGCGGACACGGGGCCGTGGTCAACTATAAGATTCGCACAATCCAGGCAAATCTTCATAGTACAAAGATTCTTCTGCACACGGGGTAGTGCTCAGCGGACACGGGGGCGTGGTCAACTAATAAGACAAAGCTGCATTAAATGAAGAAATAGAGGATGTGGACACGGGGCCGTGCCCACTGGACACGGGGCCGTGCCCACTGGACACGGGGCCGTGTCTAGTGTAATACTTTTTATTTCTAATCTTTTCGCACTTTTTACTTGGTTTTGTATTAATGACTTTAATAACTAGTTGCTTATGTTGAAGGTGATCTTTCCTTATCGTTTGTCCGTGGTGTCTTGGCATTATTTTACTGTCTATATAAAATAAAAGATTTTCACCATTCATATCTCCACGGTCTATATGGAGGTATGTTGGCTACCTGGTCGGGGGTTAAGGGAACGGTTTGGTAAAGGTCTTGCCATTGTTCTGCGTTTAGAGGTCCTGCAATGGACCTGGGTCAAATTTAGTTGGACCTCCTTCAATACTTAACGGTATTGGATGGCGGGTGTCCAAACTCTTTGATCCCCTCATAAGTTAACTACTATTAATACTATAACCCGGCTATTTAGGACTGTATCCCTGCTGACTCAGACTACTTAGTCGAGGGTAACGTCACCTCCAAAAGAGGGGCCTACCATAATTTGCATTAATAACTTAATTAATTATCTTCCAATAATCCACCCTTTTAGGATTGTATCCTTGCTGACTCAAACTACTGGGGTGAGGGTAACGTCACCTTCAAAAGAGGGGCCTACTACAATAACTAAGATAATCTCTTAAAACAGTGCAAAAGTGCGGAAATAATCAAAGGTTACACTAGATACGAGTCGGAACCAAGTGATTCATCTTGTCTATCTGTTTTTCTTTTTATTTTTATTTTCAGCGTTTTAGTTAGTTTTTATTTTTCTTAGTTTAAAACATTTTTCTAAACTTTTTATTTTGATTAGACGTTGAGGATAAACCGGTACTAAAAGCTCTTGTTTCCTTGGACGACCTCGGTATCTTGCCAACACTATACTACGCTCACGATGGGTGCACTTGCCCATATGTGTGTTTAGTGTTAGTAGAATATCGTGTTTTATAAATTTAAAACTTGGCTAAAAATAAGTGTTAAAAGGGCTTAAAATATACACCTAATATATATAACACTTCACACGCATCAAGTTTTTGGCGCCGCTGCCGGGGACACAAGGATTTTAAGAAAGCTTAAAATCGACGGCTTAATCAGTTTTTCAAAACCTTTTTTAAAAACGCGCGCACATTTTTCTGCATTTTAGTTTAGTTTTGCATGTACAGTAACCTGTACACGAGGCCGTGTTCATTGAACACGGGGCCGTGCTGCACATTTTCATAAAAACACCAAGTAATAGTAGCTTGAACACGGGCCGTGCTCACTGAACACGCCCCGTGCTCAACGAAATCAGTAAATTTAATTAAAACGCCCAGATACAGATTCTGAACACGGGGCCGTGTCCACTGAACACGGGGCCGTGTCCAGCCTCTGTTTCCGTTTTTATTTTTGTTTTCTGATCTCGAGACTTAGTTGTGGTCTGCTGAGTGATCCTCGTGGATCAATACTCAGGAGGTTACAACTACACCTATGAGGAGGATGATTATAGGAGTAATTTTTGCACTAATTGTCGTAACGCACACTCGGTTCAAAATAGTCACTCATATCAACCATCCAATTCATGGTTGATACCAGGTACGAGCCATGAACTTCATACACATCCTATGAAGACCAAAGGTATGAACCTCCTCCCTCATACTCATATTTTGATGAACCAAGGTATGAGCCTTCATACTCATACTTTGAGGAACCAAGATATGAGCCACCACCTTCGTATGCTTATTATGAGGAACCATGGCGTGAACAACCCACCTCATATGAGTATTACGAAGAACAAAATTACGAACCTTATCCATCATATGCTTACAATGAAGAACAATGGTGCGAACCATCTACTTCACATGGGTATTATGAGGAACAAAGGGTCGAACAACCGGATTCAAGCTTTGAAAATCCCGATTCTTTTTCTATAACCGAAGTAACCGATAGGATATTAGAACACATTAGAGTTATCGATCGCTGTATAAAAGAATCTCGCGCAAGGGAAGATGAGTCCCGCGCAAGAGAAGAATTAAAAAATGAAGAAATAACTGAAAGTGTAAAAATGGAAAAACAAATAAGTGAAAAACCGACACATGAGTTAAACAACGAAATAGGTGAATCCGACAAAGTTAAAATTCAAGAAGAGTCTAATTTTGAAGAAATTAATCTCTTGTCACCTTCTTTTGAAAATCATTGTTTAATACCCACTCATGCTAAGTTTTTAAAAGAGTTAAACACTAACACTAAAATTGACGAAACGGTAAGTATTAAGTTAACTGATGATCAAACCTCACTAATAAAAGAAGACCCATTTGAAATTAACATTACACCAGTTCCATGTTTTTTCAAAATTTGTTTATTAGTAATGTCACATTCGATAAAGATCTTTGTGTTAACATAATGCCTAACTACATTTTCGAAAAATTAAGTATTAGTGATTTTTCTCCACTTCAAATACCCATTTTTCTATCCAATCGGAAAGTAATAAAATCAATCGGTATAGTTGAGGATGTATTGGTTCAAAAAAATCAAATGGTAATCCCGACTGACTTTGTCATCCTCGATGACGCTCCTCTAGTGTTGGGACGACCATTTGTTAAAACTCACGAAGCTTTGAAAAACCAGAAGTTCAACAAACTACCTCTTCAATTAGGGGCATTTAAAAGAAGTGTCGATCTTGAGCGGTCAATGAAATATCCTTTCGGCAATAATGACCCCCTAATTGAAGATGAAGATGAACCACCCGATACAAGTGAAGAGATTGACCACTTTGTTGAAGAAGAGGTCGCCATAGAACAAACTTTTAAAGTTCTTAATCGAAATGAGCAACCAAATAAGGAGTCTCCTAAAGACCCACCACTCGAGCTCAAAGAACTTCCAAAAGGTTTGGAATATGCTTTTCTAGACAAAGATGGTAATTTACCTGTAATTATTTCGTCTAAATTAGATAGTTTAGAAAAAGAAAAATTAATTAGTCTTTTGAAAAAACACAAAAACGCAATAGCTTGGAAACTTGTAGACATAAAAGGAATTAGTCCTTCCATGTGCACACACAAAATTTTGATGAATGATGACTACAAATCGGTAATACAACCACAACGTCGAGTAAATCCAAATGTTCAAGAAGTGGTTAAAAACGAGGTCATCAAATTACTTGACGCCGGACTTATCTATCCTATCTCCGATAGTCCTTGGGTAAGTCCCGTCCAAGTAGTTCCAAAGAAAGGAGGTATGATGGTAATAACTAACGAAAAGAATGAATTAATACCAACGAGAACCGTCACAGGATGGAGAGTATGTATAGATTATAGACGATTAAATGAAGCAACAAGAAAAGATCACTTTCCTTTACCCTTCATTGATCAAATGTTAGAAAGACTATCCGGTCATAAATTTTACTGTTTCTTGGATGGTTTTTCAGGTTACTTTCAAATCCCGATAGCACCCGAAGACCAAGAAAAGACAACTTTCACATGTCCCTATGGAACTTTTGCTTATTGACGCATGCCGTTTAGTCTATGTAATGCCCCCGCAACATTCCAACGTTGCATGGTAGCCATCTTCCATGATATGATAGAAAAGACAATGGAAGTCTTCCTGGATGACTTTTCTATCTTTGGGGATTCATAGGATCAATGCCTCGATAACCTTGAACGAATGCTATCCCGATGTGAGGAAACTAACCTCGCCCTTAATTGGGAAAAATGCCATTTCATGGTAACAGAGGGAATAGTACTCGGTCACAAGATCTCAAGCGAAGGAATGAAGGTGGATCGAGCCAAAATAGATACCATTTCTAGATTACCACCTCCATCCTCCGTAAGAGCTATCAGAAGTTTCCTAGGGCATGCCGGATTTTATAGACGGTTTATCAAAGACTTTTCTAAAATCTCAAGGCCTCTAACAAAATTACTTGAAAAAGATACCCCTTTCATCTTTGACACGGATTGCAATCAAGCATTTCTAACCTTAAAAGAAATGTTAGTCAATGCACCTATCATGATAGCGCCTGATTGGAAATTTCCTTTCGAAATCATGTGTGATGCTAGTGACTTTGCAGTTGGAGCTGTCTTGGGACAAAGAAAAGAAAAGCATTTCCACCCAATTTATTATGCTAGTAAAACACTTAATGATGCACAGGAAAATTACACAACAACTGAAAAAGAATTACTAGCTGTGGTATTTGCTTTTGATAAATTTCGTTCTTATCTTGTTCTTTCTAAAACTATAGTCTATACAGATCATGCAGCCATTCGATATATCTTCAAAAAGCAGGACGCAAAGCCACGTTTGATTCGGTGGATTCTACTCCTCCAAGAATTCGACATTGAAATCAAAGACAAAAGAGGAGCAGAAAATACCGCAGCAGATCATCTTTCGCGCTTAGAAGAACCAGCTTTAGAAGCAACTAGGGACGAGCAAATCAACGAAAAATTCCCAACTGAGTCCCTGGAAATGGTGGAATACAAGGAAGAACCATGGTACGCCGACTATGCTAACTACCTAGCTAGCGGTATAGTCGCAAAAGGTTGGCCACATCATCAAAGAAAAAAATTCTTTGCCAATGTGAAACACTATTTTTGGGAAGATCCATATCTTTTCAAAATGTGTGCCGACCAACTCGTTCGACGATGCGTACATGGTAGCGAAGCACGAAGAATTCTCCGCCATTGTCATGAAGGTCCATACGGAGGACATCATGGTGCCGCTAGTACCGCACGAAAGGTATTTGATTCAGGATTTTATTGGCCAACCATTAACAAAAGAAGCAAAAAGACATCAAAATCTAACATAAATACAAGAAAAGGAACAAGACGTGACATGCCCGACCCCACGACAGCATCTTCCCAAGCAAAACAAGAAAACAGAGGACTGAACATGCCCCGTGCTCAGCCAGCACGGGGGCGTGCCCAAGTGTCAGCAGAAAAGACAAAGTGGTAGAAGCTTCTATTGCCCACCACGGGGCCGTGCTCAGCGGACACGGGGCCGTACTCAGCGGACACGGGGCCGTGGTCAACTATAAGATTCGCACAATCCAGGCAAATCTTCATAGTACAAAGATTCTTCTGCACACGGGGTCGTGCTCAGCGGACACGGGGGCGTGGTCAACTAATAAGACAAAGCTGCATTAAATGAAGAAAGAGAGGATGTGGACACGGGGCCGTGCCCGAGCTTCTGTTCAGCCTATAAATAGGAGTGCTTGGCTCAAGCTCAAACCATCCCTTGGCACACCACCTCTCTCACACTTCACCCACCACCCACCACCACCATAACACCATCATCCACCACCATCATCCATTGTCCATCATAGAGTGTGTGAGTCGTCTCGGGATCCAAGATTGATCGTAAGAGTTCTTGACAATCAAGGCCATGTTTGCCTAAGTCTCTTACATCACTTGGTGAAGACAAAGTGTCTAGTGTAATATTTTTTATTTCTAATATTTTCGCACTTTTTACTTGGTTTTGTATTAATAACTTTAATAACTAGTTGCTTATGTTGAAGGTGATCTTTCCTTATCGTTTGTCCGTGGTGTCTTGGCATTATTTTACTGTCTATATAAAATAAAAGATTTTCACCATTCATATCTCCACGGTCTATATGGAGGTATGTTGGCTACCTGGTCGGGGGTTAAGGGAACGGTTTGGTAAAGGTCTTGCCATTGTTCAGCGTTTAGAGGTCCTGCAATGGACCTGGGTCAAATTTAGTAGGACCTCCTTCAATACTTAACGGTATTGGATGGAGGGGGTCCAAACTCTTTGATCCCCTCATAAGTTAACTACTATTAATACTATAACCCGGCTATTTAGGACTGTATCCCTGCTGACTCAGACTACTTAGTCGAGGGTAACGTCACCTCCAAAAGAGGGGCCTACCATAATTTGCATTAATAACTTAATTAATTATCTTCCAATAATCCACCCTTTTAGGATTGTATCCTTGCTGACTCAAACTACTGGGGTGAGGGTAACGTCACCTTCAAAAGAGGGGCCTACTACAATAGCTAAGATAATCTCTTAAAACAGTGCAAAAGTGCGGAAATAATCAAAGGTTACACTAGATACGAGTCGGAACCAAGTGATTCATCTTGTCTATCTGTTTTTCTTTTTATTTTTATTTTCAGCATTTTAGTTAGTTTTTATTTTTCTTAGTTTAAAACATTTTTCTAAACTTTTTATTTTGATTAGACATTGAGGATAAACCGGTACTAAAAGCTCTTGTTTCCTTGGACGACCTCGGTATCTTGCCAACACTATACTACGCTCACGATGGGTGCACTTGCCCATATGTGTGTTTAGTGTTAGTAGAATATCGTGTTTTATAAATTTAAAACTTGGCTAAAAATAAGTGTTAAAAAGGCTTAAAATATACACCTAATATATATAAGACTTCACACGCATCACCCTTTCCACGACTTTTTATTTTTAGGAGACTATATATTTGAAAATTTTCATATTTATTAATTAGTTGAATCTATTATGTTAGTTTTAAATTTCTTTAATTCATTTTTCTTTAATAATACATTTAGTATTTAATAGCATGTATTTGTTTCTCTTTTAATAATACATTTTGTGTAAGTGCAGTTCCTGCCGGGTAACTGTGCTTTATCAGTTCTGGTCTACGGTCAACAAAGTCAATGCCAAGTCAAGAATTCGGAAACTTTATCCGTTCCGAGTTTATGATGTTAAACTCGGAATATGTTGATTATTATTGTTTTCCGAATTATTTGTTTTGTATCCCGGACAATGTCTTGTGTCCGGGTTTAGTCCCTAGTCTATATATATGTGTTGTATAGGGTAGATTAGGGCAACCCTTGGGAGAGCTTGGTGCATCTCTCACAAATGTTAGCCATTCTCCATCAGTGTGTGAATTCTAGAGAGAGAGGGAGACTATGTGTTAGTGAGAGAAAGCTCGGTTTAGATCTTTGTGATCTAAACCAGCTTGTAGATGATGTATACTCTTTTGGTATGTAATCTGTGATGACTGATTCTTTAATAAAGAGATTCAACTTCTACATCTTTCTATCTTTGGTGTTTATGATTTTTCTTCATGTCTTGAATCAAGTGCAATGTTTGATGTTCGTCATCGATCCGGTGCTTTAACAGTGGTATCAGAGCATGGTTACCGATTAAAAATGGTCTAACCGCTTTCCGAATCACCATTGCTCTTGATTTGATGTTTGTTTCCGCCAAACATCTTGAAGACGTGAAGATTCTGCATAAAACTTGAAGAAAATGAAGCTGTTCGTCGGCTGTGATGGTTTTTCTTGTTGCAGTTCTAGGGTTTTGATCTGAAAAAGGCTGTGTCCGGATTTATGTAAGTGTTATTCATCTCCGAGTTAATCTATCAACATCTAATCCGAGTTTTCCTTTAGAGTTTCCATTCAGTGTTTGTGCTTCAGGATTATTGATGAACTAGTGTGAAGTCACACTTGTGAGATATCCCTGAAGCAATTTCCTCTTGTCCGACTAAGAAGTCAGGATTTACTTCTTCGAGAGGTCAGGACTTTTTGGTCAGAGGTTTGGAGATCAGGGTTTTTCCTTTTAAGAGGTCAGAGTTTCCTTTCAGAGTTTAAAGTTCAGGGTTTTTCTTCAGAGTTTCTTGTGGAGTCCGAATTTTTGGTAAGAGTTTAGGTGTACAAGTTTAGTATGTAATCTTTTGTCCAAGTTTATGTCATGGAGAATTGTCCAAGTTTAAGTCATGGACAATTGTCCAAGTTTAAGCCATGGACTTTTGTCCAAGGTTATGTTAGGGACAAGAGTCAGAGTTTATGTATTTTGATGCTAAATTCGGAATTATAAGGCCAAGTTCGGACTAAAAAAATCGAATTTATGGGTTTTTCGGATTTCTTTGCTTGTTCCGAATTTCTTTGTACTCTAAGTATTGTTCCGATGATCTATTCGAGGTTTCAAGAGCTTTCGGGTTTTACGAGTTCCGAATTTTCTAGAATTCCGGGTTACCTGGGGTACCTGATTTTTAGCTAAATTTAGAAGTTTGTGTTGTTCGGAAGTTTCGAGTTGTGCATGTTCCGAGTTTTTCTAGTTATTCCGGGGGTTACCCGGGGTACCGGATAACTAACTAAGAGTCAGAATTATGTGTAGTTTGGAAACTTGAAGTCGGTTTCGGATTATCGAAATGTTTTATGGTACTTATGTTGTCCGGATCAAGTGAGGAGGTGAAGAGAATAAGACTTGCTTGGACTTTTGTATTGTTTACAAAGAAAAAGGGGGAGTAAAAATTTCCTATTTTCTTCATAAATATAAAGCTTGTGCGTGAAATAGCTCGTGTGTGATGGAGTTTTGTCATGTGTGTTTATGTTATTAATCAAGTGTTGACGTGTTGAAGCTGAATTCTCGGTTGACGACTAGTTGAAGATTGAGCCTTATTAAGTTGCTGTTTAGAGTAGAGAAGATTAGTTCTGGTCTCGAAATAATGTGGGGCTTCTTGTTTGAGGGGGAGGATCTACAGTGTTTGATGTTGGATGCTTCAGGTTTCACAAAGCGGCCATTCAAGTGATCATCAGCAAGTCTTTAATTAGAAGGGTTGAAGATCACTGTGCTTTGCCGGAAAGATCAAGTCTCAGCCAAACTAGAAAGCAGACATAATATCATCAGTCACGGGGGAGTCTGTAAGCGCAGTATCCGGTGACTGAAGATATCAGTGTCAGACAGAACTGATAGCAACAGTTAAGGGGGAGTCTGTAAGTGCAGTTCCTGCCGGGTAACTGTGCTTTATCAGTTCTGGTCTACGGTCAACAGAGTCAATGCCAAGTCAAGAATTCGGAAACTTTATCAGTTCCGAGTTTATGATGTTAAACTCGGAATATGTTGATTATTATTGTTGTCCGAATTATTTGTTTTGTATCCCGGACAATGTCTTGTGTCCGGGTTTAGTCCCTAGTCTATATATATGTGTTGTATAGGGTAGATTAGTGCAACCCTTGAGAGAGCTTGGTGCATCTCTCACAAATGCTAGCCATTCTCCATCAGTGTGTGAATTCTAGAGAGAGAGGGAGACTATGTGTTAGTGAGAGAAAGTTCGGTTTAGATCTTTGTGATCTAAACCAGCTTGTAGATGATGTATACTCTTTTGGTATGTAATCTGTGATGACTGATTCTTTAATAAAGAGATTCATCTTCTAAATCTTTCTATCTTTGGTGTTTATGATTTTTCTTCATGTCTTGAATCAAGCGCAATGTTTGATGTTCGTCATCGATCCGGTGCTTTAACATTTTGTATTTAATTATACGTATTGGTCGGGTCTGGCCAGGGAGCATGTTAGGTTAGACTAGGTAGGCCACGTAAAGGGAGTTATTTTGGTTTGAGTCAAAGTGTGTTCAGTTCAAAACAATTTTAGATAACAACATGTATGTCACATAATATTTAATATTTATTAATTAGTTGAATTTAATATTTTGATTTTTAATTTTTTGTTTATTTTTCTTTTAATTATATGTTTAGTATTTAATAATATGTATTGATCGGATCACTTACACTTACTGATTATGTCAAAATCTAACAAACCCATAGCACTGCGCAGGCTCAATTACTAGGCACACTTGACACCTAGATATCCTTATCTGTTAGGGGGAGCGGGGCACCCTCGGTGACCCCGTGCGGGGACCAATTTTGCCGAGCGGGGCGGTGCCGCCATCCAGGCGGGGAGCCAAATCGGGGAGCCATTTCGGGGAGGGGGCACCGAAGAAGGAAGGAGAGAGAAGGTGGGCCACCATTTTTTTCAACCAATGAAAACTTTTTTTTTTTTGAGTAAACTGCCATTTTGGTCCCTGTGGTTTGGGTACTTTTGTCATTTTAGTCCAAAGGTTTTATTTTTAACCTGTGGGTCCAAAAAGGTTTCACAGTTGCCATTTTAGTCCACTGGGTTAACTTCATCCATTTTTTCTGTTAACGAGAAGGCCAATTTGGTCATTTTGTATGTAATTCTGTTAACTAAAAGGGCAATTCAGCCATATAAAATGACCGAATTGGCCCTCTCATTAACAGAAAAAATGGATGAAGTTAACCCAGTGGACTAAAATGGCAACTGTGAAACCTTTTTGGATCCACAGGTTAAAAATGAAACCTTTGGACTAAACTGGCAAAATGGCTCAAACCACAGGGACTAAAATGGCATTTAACTCTTTTTTTTTGAATAAAAAAACAATTCCCCTTAAGAGGGGAGTGCCGCCATCAAATTGGGATGCGAGGGGAGTTTAAGAAGAGAGTTGACGAGGCATAACCTGATTGGGTGTGCGTAAGAGAGGGGACTCCCCTAAGAGGGGAGTGCCCCTCTCACCCTTAGTTTATAATACGTGATCTTGTTTTAAATATCTCGTCTTTAATACTAAATGTAAAATAAAAATGACTTTATAGAATTACGTCAAGAATCTATACTATATAATAAAAGAAACCTGTTTTGGGACACTTGTCGTTTTCTCATTTAATTGATTAAAATTATTAATAATACTAAAAATAATAATATTTAATCTAAATTAATAATAAATTTTATTATTAATAATATTTAATCAAATCTCAAATCTAATCTAATACTAATACTAATAGTAATATATAAAAATAATCGTGAGTTTATTTCCGAGATATATCATCGGATAAAACGTAAGTTTTTCTTATAACTTATCCTAACTTCTTAACATTAAAAGCTTAATAATTGTTTATCTATTTTATTTTATTCAATGTTTTAACTTTTTTTGGTATTTCATTAAGAGTAAACTGCCATTTTGGTCCTCGAGATTTGATCACTTTTGCCACTTTAGTTCAAAATTCAAACCTTTTGCATCTGACGTGGGGTTTTTAAAATTTAACTTTTATTATTTACTATACAAAGTTACATTTATATAACTCGTGTAATACACGAAGTTTTCAAGGATATAACTTTTTTATCATTTGCTATGTAAAATTAGATTTATTAAACACGTGTAATACACTGGGTTTTTAAGGATATAATTTTTTTTATTTGGTAGATTTTTCAACCCGACTATACACGAGTTTTTTAAAGATACGATATTTTTAGTATTTAATATACAAAACTATATTTATTTAATCTGTGTAATACATATGGTTAGATCTATTCAACACGTGTAACATAAGGGGTTTTTAAGGATGTAATTTTTATCAATTGGTAGATTTATTCAACCCGATTATACATGGGTTTTTTAAAAATACGATGTTTTTAGTATTTAGTATACAAAATTACATTTATTTAATCTGTGTAATACACAAGATTTTTAAAGATGTAACTTTTTTTTTATTATTTGATATATAAAATTACATTTAATTAACCCGTACAATATGTGAGTTTCATAAAGATATAACTTTTTATTATTTAATATATAAAATTACATTTATTCAACCCGTGTAATACACGGGGATCTAACCTAGTTTATATATACTATAACTTACAACATAACTAGGCATATGGTGATTGTAACTTGTGCTTTTAGGGTGTTTCCTGCATTTGTTAGTTATACCCTTTGTTTTGGTGTTTGTGCCTTTCTTTCCCATGTGTTTGCTTTAACCCTATTTTTTTTTTAAAAAAAGGAGAAAACCTTGTCTGCCTTGGAAAAAGGAGGAGGAGCCGGTGATGGCCTCCAGCCTGCCACCCTAATCTCCAACTCTCACCCAGATCTACAACTCCACCTTTTTTTTGCGATCGTCGATTATAGTTTCCCCAAAGCTAATTTTAAGTTGTTCTTATCGCGATTACCCAGATCGCCCTAAAGAAAAGAATTGTGAATGAACGAACCTTGATGGTGTCGTTTTCTTCTATGTATCGAACAAAGTAAACATAATTTAGGTAATTTCATCTATTCAAAACCCTAACAATTTTCTTTGAATCTGTTTGCCATTTCTTTCATTGTTGCTTAAAATGAAATGCAATCGAACTATGGGGATTGTTTGTGCTTTTTGATCTGTTTTAATTTTCTTCATGTTCTCCTAAGATTAAAGTAGCCTTTATCGTCCACCATAGGTAACATAGAAATATTATTAAAGGTGGTTGTTGATTTTGAAATATATTAGTTTAACACTTCTGGAGTTGTTTGTTTCAGGAGATAGTTTTGAAGGTTAATATGCCTGGAGACAAGATCAATTTTTAGTGTATCCTTTCTAATTGCATTTATTAGTATATTGGTTGCAGATTGTGATTTCAAAGCTATATTTTTAGATTTTTATGAGGGTTGATCATCAAAAGTTTAAATTTTAGAGAACCCTTTTGTTGTTGATTTTTTGTGGTTCAACCAACCTAAAAAGATCACATTTTTATAATAATTTGACGCTTTGAAGCTGATTAAAGTACTGAGTTAGCACAATTGTGATTTAAACTAAAAAAAATCAACATCAATTACTGTTGTATTTTGTTATGAACCATAATCCTACGGACATAATGTTATTAGTTTTTAGAATACACAAAATGATTCATGGTTTTCATGGCAGACAAACTATTCTTTTACGCATATATATCCATAGATTTTTTGGGTGGAGAATTATTTTAATAAATGATGATATGGCGTTAAAGTTTAGTGTTAGACATTTTTTCGTTGCGTACTATACCGGAAAGTCCAGCCTTGATACACATGATATTTAGGACTGGTTAGTGAATCGGACCATGCTGAGCAAAATTCACAGCAGAAGCCAAACTCCATTGAATTAGATAACCAGAAAGATGATGGTAAGCATTGCAATACAAACCATTTTCCTGTTTGTAGGTCTTTTGTTTACATCATTTAATTATCAAGATGCAGGGGATAGTGGTCCTACAGGTGAAAGTTAACTCCTAAAAAATCGATTTGCTGATACAGTTTTTAAAGCTCGAAAAAAAAAGCATTCAACCATTCGAGTTGCTTAGATAAGATAAGCTGTCCAGATCTTGAACTTCTCTTCTGCAGGTTGGAAAGTATGTTATAGATGTGATAATTCTTTTGTAGTCCATGTTTTGGATTTGTAATAGTTAGTAAGTTTGAATTAGTTCATTGAGATTTGAGAATTAAATTTGCTGATTTTTTAGACCAGAAGCACCCCGTACAAATTGCAATATTCAATATAGTCTATCAATATTTTCATATTTCCAAACTTATAAATTTCATTAAGTGGAAAATTTTCTAAGGTGTTTCATTGTTGGGCTAATGGTGCTGCTGCTATCGACTGGGCGGTTGCAACTCATAGAAGCACAATCTAGATGCGAGCTGGTGGAGATCAGATTGTGTCTGCAGTCCATCGTCTCAAACATGCTGCCCTCTCAAAAGTGTTGCCAAAAGTTGAAGGGTCCGGAGGGTTATCTTTACCGTGAAAGGGGTGATCCTACTTTTGGTGGCTATCTTCGTCTTCCTGGTGCCCAGAGGGTTGCGCCTGCATGTGGTGTAAGATTTTCTAGAGTTAATTAAGTTAAGCGCTAGTCATTAAAATGGGAGGCTTGGGCCTTCATAAACTTAAAGTCATTAATTCGGCTATGTTGGCTAAATGGGGATGGAGATTTAAAACGGAGAAGAACAACCTCTGGGTGGGAGTGATTAATGCCCTGCATTCTAGAGGGAGCGGTTGGGATTTGTTTCCGCTTAAGAAAACCCTTGGTGGGGTTTGGAGTAACATTGTGACGGCTCTTAATAGGCCTCTTGCTGACGGTGTCTCGATTTGCAATCTTTTTAAAGGCATGGTTGGTAAAGGTGATGATATCCTGTTCTGGAGGGACCCCTGGTTATATGATTCTCCTTTAAAGTCCAAATTTCCTTCTTTGTTTCAGTTGGAGTTGGTCAAGTCGTGTAATGTTCGGGATAGAATTGAGGGAGACGGGTTATGGCTTTGGAAACACGACCCTTCCACTTCAACTGAAAGGCTTGAATGGGACTCCTTGGTTTCGGCGCTTCGGGAGGTGAAGTTATCCAATAGGGTAGATAAGTGGGCTTGGGTTGGTAGCGGTTTGGATTCTTTCTCGGTAGCGGCTGTGAAGAATCACTTCGTCTCTAAGAGAGACTATAGCAGTCGTTATGTGTTAGAGTGGTGCAAGTGGGTTCCGCTTAAATGCAATATTTTGGTCTGGCGGGCGGAAATGAATAGGATCCCGACTGTGGAAGCGTTGTCTAGGAGAGGAGTGGTGGTCGCGGAGGAGCTGTGCTGTTTTTGCGGTTCTGGCCCGGACTCGGTTTCTCACATTTTTACGGCTTGCCCATTGGCGTTGTGGGATAAGATCACTCTTTGGTGTAGGGTTTCGACTTTTTTTGTTTTTTCGGTCCGTGACTTGCTAGAAATTCATGAGCATAGTGCTAAAGGGGTGCCGGAGAAAAAGGCGTTAAAGGGTATTATCATCTCCTCGTGTTGGTTCTTATGGAAGGCCAGGAATGATCTCAGATTCAATGGGAAAAGAAGAGGAGTCGAAGATATTTTTAGCGAAGTTAGATCGTCTAGTTTCTTTTGGTTTAAACATAGGGCTAAGAAGGGTTCGTTCGCTTGGGAGGATTGGTGTAAATTTGTTAATATGTAAGTTGTGTTGTTCGTGTTTTGCCGTCCCGGTCTTCGGGTTCGGTTTGTGTTAATGAAGTTCTCTTTTCAAAAAAAAATTAAGTTAAGCGCTGACGTGATATTTTATAGTGGTTATGAGCGTGTAACAAATTTGAAAAGTTTGTTTGGAAGTGTTTTCTCGACAGTTGGTCTTCCTACCACTTTTGGTCTTTCTTCGTTGTAGTGTCATTTTTATATTTTAGGAAAAATTACAAGTTTTGTCCTTTATCTTTAGGGTACTTTACAGGCGGTGTCCTTTTTTTCAAATGTTGACAGGCGGTGTCCTTTAGTAGGTATTTTGTTACAAGTTTTGTCCTTTCCACCCAACCTGGTTAAAAAACTGAGTTAATTTGTGGCACATGATAAGCACATGAGGGTAATTATGTCTTTTCCATATCCCTTTACACCTACCCCATTTATTATCCCTCATAAACCCTCTTGATCACATCATTCACCCCCAATTCGTTCCTAAAGATGATTGACGATGATTATGATGAAGAACGATGAACGATGTAGTTGCAGGTGGAATGATGTAATATTTTGACCGAGAGAATGATGAAGGTGTTCCTGGATTCAATTCTATGTTTTAGCAGAGTAAAATTGGGGATCTCCTCTTCTTCTTCTTCTGTTTTACTATGACTCGGAGAATGAGGCAGAAAGAGGGAACAAGGGTTTCTGAGGGGGTGGTTGACGCCTCTCTCTGCCTGTGATTTCAATCATCTTCAACAACTCTCCGTTATGTATGTATATGTATACATATGTATGTATGAGTGTGTTCTTTTTTTTCTAGATTTTCTATGAAAATGTGTGTGTGTGTGTATTTAGAGAGAGAAAGTTCACGTGATCCGGGTCATATATATGGAAACAACACTTGTTACTGGATCCATTGCTGCTTATAATACTACTCATCTCTGAAACCAAAACCCTAATTGCGTGGCTGTGATGATTTCACGTGATCCGAGTCATAATCGGGTCAAGATTCGAGATTTTCCGCAGCTTGGCGGGGCAGAATTGAAGGAGGGCAAGTGCGCTTGCAACCTCTGTTGCAGCCATGGCGGTTTAATCCTCTTGTTCCCATCGTAAAAGAGATCTGAGCCTTATTTTCTTAGAATCAGATTTCTAATTTGATTTTTGTTTGATATCGAGTATCCGATTTGGTACCATTGTGGTGACATGTTTTCTGTGTTTTTAATATTTTTATTTATTTATTTGTGTTCTTGCGAAGTTTTTTATAGTCTGAATCTTTAGTCTGAGTGTATTTTGGGGTTTTTGATATTGTTTCTAATATTTTGTAACTTAATATTTTAAATTGATTAAAGTTTTGTGTTACAAGAAAAAGTAATAAAGTTGGTGTATTGCCCTTAATTTCCTGTAAAAACTGGTCATAAGGTCATCCAGCCGCATCAGACTCACAAAATCACTTCATATAAAAATTGTTTTATGAGGGATAATAAATGGGGTAGGTGTAAAGGGATATGGAAAAGACATAATTACCCTCATGTGCTTATCATGTGCCACAAATTAACTCAGTTTTTTAACCAGGTTGGGTGGAAAGGACAAAACTTGTAACAAAATACCTACTAAAGGACACCGTATGTCAACATTTGAAAAAAAGGACACCGCCTGTAAAGTACCCTAAAGATAAAGGACAAAACTTGTAATTTTTCCTATATTTTAATGGTATAATTGTGTTCTTATTCTTACACACTTTGAAATTTTGTAAAAAGTAAAAACTATAAAGTAGCCAAGGTCAAAAATTTCTGTTTATATAAAAGGTATTCCTTTAATCATCTATACAACCAAATTACAAATTTTTCTTGAGTCTTATTATTCATTATATATATATATATAGGGTAGGGATATGGTAAAAAATGTTTAAAATGTGAGAATGGTAAGAAGTGTCTTAAACAATTGGATATTTGATCTAATGGTTGAGATCAATAGGGTATAAAAATGTAAATTGTGTTTTAATTAGAAGGAACTTATGTAAAATTGAAGGGCAATAATGTCTTTTCGGATGTTTCAAATATGGTAACCGTATCCTACACAACCAAAACCCCCATTATTCTCCTAAAAATTAGCGACTTCCCTTTAAAAGTTGATTATCCGGTTTCCTTGACTATTGTAAGACACTATACAGTTTAATTAACAATAATATGTTGATTTAAATCAGTTAATAATCATAAAACACTATGAACCAAAAAATTAAGATGTCTGTACAGAATATAACACTATTGATTGGGGATAAAACACTATGAATGGAAATTAAAATGTCTGTATGTAACACCCCAAAAATGGGTTTGGTAATCTAAACCCGGTTAATATAAAGGAACGGGTAAAAATACCATTAGGGGTAAAAGTAAACTCGTATATGAATATTAACTAGGAATAATTAACCTAGTTGAATATTAGTATCGTTGGTATTAAACGAAGGGTTGTAGCCTTTATTAATTAAAACGAAACATGAGAGACCAAAGTGAACAACTTGAAAGTTGTTTTATTAAAAGAAAACAACACACACACATACACACACATCGTGTGTGTGTTCTGGGCGTGATCAGGGGAGGCTCAAGAGAGCCAAACCCTAGTTCCTCATAAATCTCCAAATTTAAGGATGAATCGAGGCTCAAACTCATAAAGGAACATGAATTAACGATCACCCAAGCTAGGGGATCATAAGGTATGTTGAATCTTGATATTTAATGAAGTTGAGAATCTTGATGAACATCACAAGTAGTGATTTATGTATGAATCAAAGAGGTGATGGTCAAATTGGCGATGTATGCTTATTTAGGAACAAACCCTAAGCGAAGACTCTGAGTAAATTGCTAGAATTTAGGTGTTTGGATGAATTACCACACTTAGTTAAGTGGGTTTATGTTTAATCCATGAAATGGTATGAACTTGGTTAGGAATATGTGTAGTATGTGATGTGTATTTGTACATGGATTGATTATGGTATGGAATTTGTATGATGTTTACTTGTGTTGATAAATGAAAGGGATAGTTAGGAAGAAACACATGAAATACTTGTACATTATGCTTAGAAAGTAGTATGCACACCAAGTGTTCGATGAAATGTCTAAATGACAATAATATGTGAAATTGTAAGCAATTAATGGGTAAACATGTATAGAATGTGGTAATGAGGAGATTGATAGTAAACTAACATGAGAAATGCATTTTAGATATAGTTCCTGTGAAGATTATGTTCGGTTGAGGTTGAGTATGCTTTATGCTTGTTTGAATCGGCTAATGAAATACATATGTGAGATATGAACTTGATATGATCGTTCATATGAATAATCATGTATGCTAATAAGGATGTAAATGTAATGACATGAAAGTATAGGAATCATGTCAAGATGGATGGGAGCGTGGAAGGCTAACGAGACAAGAAGACTCAAGTAAGCGAATGCAATTACGGACGCGTAAGGTAAGTAAATCCCGGACTTACACTTTAGATGTAAAATATATTGTAGTATGATGATTATTGTGAGACATGTGAGAAAGTATTAAACAATGGAAGTAAATAGGTAAGTTTACAGAAAAAGGAGTCGAAAGAGGATAGGAAAGTATAATGATGCTAATTGTTTTTTGTTAAGAATGAGATGGAAGTGCAGGTATACTAATAATGGAGAAGAAAGGTTAAGTATGGAAGTCCGACAAGAGTGTCCGAATGGATGGACGAATGGACTTATATGAACGAGAATAAGAGACGTTGATGCTTGATTATGCACGTTTTAAAGTATATATATTATGTCACTGGTTGCCAATGAAGTAATTGATTGTGGTGACTGCAGGTTGTACAGGTTTATGAATGTTTGCTCAAAATGTGTACGCGGTTGAAGATCGAGTCAAGACATGGATTGTACGTGGGTGTGTATGTGGTCACTTAATTCGGTATACGTATGTTAGTTTTTAATTAATTTATGAAAAGGGATTAATGTATTTAAGTGAAAGAAAGAATAACTTATAAAGAAATTTTTAGTATGTATTTTCCGCTGCCTTAAATTTGGTTAGAACGGGATAGGGCGTTACACTGTACATAATACAACACTATTGATTGGGGATAAAACACTATACATATAAATATAAAAAATAACACAGTTAATGATAAAACACTAAAACAAAAACTTACCCTAAACAATTCAATGTATAAAACACTATTGATTGGGGATAAAACACTATGAAAGGAAATTAAGATGTCTGTAAAGAATATAACACTATTGATTGGGGATAAAACACTATGAAAGGAAATTAAGATGTCTGTACAGTATATAACACTATTGATTGGGAATAAAACACTATACATATAACACTGTTAAGGTATAAAACACTATGAAATGAAATTAAGATGTCTGTACATAATATAACACTATTGATCATCCATATGACACTATACATCTAAATATAAAAAAAATATAACTCTGTTCATGATAAAACACTAAAACAATTATAATTGATGAAGAATGATGCGTACATGAAATTAATTGATAAAACACTAAAATTCGAAAGAATCCCTAAAATATCTCATCGCCAGTTTTTTTGGCAGTTATCTTGGAATCAATTAATTGATAAGAATGGAAAATTACTAATACACCCTTTTAAATTAATTAAGATAAAAGACACTTGTCATTCCCAAATTATTTCTCACACTTCTCACAAAAGTTGAACTTTGTACAGGATCCTCTACATATATATATATATATATATATATATATATATATATATAGAGTGGGGATCCTACGAAAAATGTGTTTTTCCTAAAAAGTATAAAAAGTCATAAAACACAATAATTTCAGGCATAAAACACACCTATAACTCACAAATAATAGAATGAATATTACTAAAACACCATATTCAAACTCTAATAGTCCATAAAAACTTCAAACGCACCATCGTAGAACTATGAATATAAAACACAAAATGCTAAACAACATAAAACACAATAATATTTGTCATTCCATAATCAGAGCCTTAACATCTAAAACACAACACAAAACCCACATATATGATGTTTTAGTAATCTTCATCATATTATTTGTGGGTTTTTGGTGTGTTTTATGGTTGACATTACGGTGTTTTATGACTTTTTACACTTTTTAGGAAATTTAGACTTTCTGGCCAACTCCTAGCCTATATATATATATATAGGGTAAGGTTCATGCGAGAACCACCTTTATTGCGAGAACCGCGAGAACCAATGTGAACACAACCTAAAATAGCTAAAAAAAACCTCCACCCCCCAAAAAACCTAACCCCCCCTCAAGCTAAATGCTAAAAACTAAACCCCCCAAAAAACCTAAAAAAAACCTAACCCCCCCCCCCCCCCACCCCAAGCTAAAATGCGAAAAACTAAACCCCCAAAAAACCTAAAAAAAATCTAAAATTTTTTTTTAATATTTTTTATGTTAAAATCGCTACTTTTAGTAGCAAAAAAAAATTAAATTTTTTTTGCTACTAAAAGTAGCAATTTTTTTTATAAAAAATATTAAAAAAAAAATTTGTGTGTTTTTTAGCTATTTTTATGCATTTTTGGTTGTGTTCACATTGGTTCTCGCAATAAAGGGTGGTTCCTAACGGATCTTTGTCCTATATATAGAGAGAGAGTAAACTTCCGTTTTGCTCCCTGTGGTTTGGTCATTTTAACGGTTTTGCTCCAATAGTTTAAAAATAGCCATTTTCCTCCCTGATCTTTCGAGTTTGTCGCCAGTTTCCTCTCTGATGGATTTAGAGGCTGGGAGCAAAATGAAGATAAGTTAGAAAAATCAGGGAGGAAAATGACTATTTTTAAACTATTGGAGCAAAACCGTTAAAATGACCAAACCATAGGGAGCAAAACAAAAGTTTATTCATATATATATATATATATATATATATATATAGAGGGGGAGGGGGGTTTGGTGATTCTTTGTACCTTTTATTTTATAGTTCATGAAGTATGAGTATCCTCAAGTTAAGCAAACAAAATTTGTTTGAAGCAAATTCTTAAAATTCCGTTTTTCTTAACTTGCGGATACTTGTACTTCATGAACTGTAAAGTCGCCCATCAAAGATTTTTGTCCTTTGTCAGAGGGATGAGTTCGGTTTGAAAAAAAAAAGCGTATAAAAATGAGATAAGTTCAACCAGGTTTCCACCAAGTGCTGATCTTCATCGGTTCCTTTTCTATGAAAAAGAGAAGTATGAAAATAGTAATTGGCATTGCACCAGGTACAAGTTTTTATAGCTTTTGTTGGAGAGGATGCTTAAACATCTTGAACTGGATACATGACATTAGCTCTCCTTAGACAAGCAAAGTGTGTGGCATCTGTTTTGATCCAACTTATGTAATAAGCTTAATTCATTTAACTCAATGAAAACCAGCTGAATATCAATACAAATCTAGCCCCCGCTGCATCGCAGCGGGTTGCATTTCTAGTTAATTATATTTTAAAATACTTTTTCTAAAATTGAATTCGGTGAATCAATCAAAATAAGTTACTTGAATTCTTAAGGCTATATGATATGACAAAAAAATCTCATGGGATTCATAATATCGTAACAAATAGGGTAAATTACACTTTTCGTCCTTTATGTTTGTATCAAATTGCAATGGATAACCTTTAACTTCAATAATTACAGTCACCATCCTTTATTTGGAAAATCCATTACACCTTTCGTCATTTAACATTAACTATGTTAAAAATTTAAGTTATGCCTGATCATGTGACTTGCACATGAGGGTAGATCGGTAATTTTACTCATTTATTAAATAAAAAGAGAATTATATAATGTACATATAAAACGTTGTCTCTTTCTCTCAGTTACCTTCATCTCTTCAACCAACCTTACCACCACCAAATCCAGCCACTACCACAACCGTATCCCAGCCGCACCTCCATCGATAACAACCCATCAACCACCACCCAAAATGAAAAGCAAATTATTGAAAGTTATAAAGCTGCCATAATACTTCAGATTTGAAGTTACAGAGAAATAACCTAAGGAAATCTTCACAAAATACAGACTTTTCATGGGTTTCTTCAACATGTAAGCTTCAAACCTTTTATTCATCATCCAATTTGATTTCTGTTCAACAATTGCACTTAAAACCTCATAAATTCCCCAATAGAATTTATCTAGGGTTTAACATCACGCATCAAATTCGTTCAAAACTGAGTATGCACCTGTAAAAGATGTCGGAAAAACCCCAAATTTGTTCAAAATTGCAGCCGGATGATTTGCCCATTTTGATTTTCACCAGAGTGCGACAGGTTTCAAAATCAAAACCCTAGGGCGGCTATGGTGCGTTGTGATGGGAGTGGAGGAGATCGAAAAGAAGGCGCGGTGGTTGTGGCCGGAGTAAAGCAACTTGCCGGTTGGTGGAGCCGATGAGAGAGATGGTAGTGGCCGGTGACAATCGTGGTGATCGGAGCGGTTGGTTTGTGAGAGAAAGTAGATGAAGATGGTGGTGGTGATGGTAGATTGTAGCGACATGGTGTTGGTAGGTTTATGGCAGTATAATGATGTCAGCATAAGTGAGGGAGAGTTGGGGGTAAATGAGGGAAAGATGTGTGGTGGTGGGTGTGATAATTGAGGGATGGTTTTTATTATAATATTTTTTTAATGGGTTAAATGACTAAATTGCCCTTATATGCAATACACATTACTGGAGTTAACTGAAACTTTTAACTGGGTTAATGTCAAAGGACATAGAGTGTAATGGGTTTTTCAAATAAAGAACGGTGACTGTAATTGTTGAAGTTAAAGGCTATCAATTGCAATTTGATACAAAGATAAAGGACGAAAAGTGTAATTTACCCTAACAAGTATTAGATCTTTGAATTTAACTTAATAAATATTAATTGGTTGTTAATGTGTCATAGTTCCGTGAGCCCATTTTTTCCCCTTCTCTTATTTAATACGTCGAGTTATGTCTCATAATAAAAAAAAAGGTTAATTTCAATCTTATCTTGTCTTAATCTATCGTTTTATAGTTTATGAATCTTTATTACTAACTTATAATATTTTCTTTATTCAATCCATGTACTACATGAGTTTCTATATGTAAATATATGACTGATATTTTTATAATGTAGTATAGATAACTAGAGTAACTTTAGTGATTGCAAGGCATGTTTTGGCGGTTTAGAATCAGTTGATAATGTTTTTTTTGTGTTATGTTCGATTGCTATGGAGCAAGCTCTCTACATCGTGCAATTTCGATTTTGCAAGGAAGACATTGTTCACACGATAATACTTCGCAGGTGGTTGGCTCAAAGACACATAAAAAGTATATTCTTTCGATCTTTTACATTTCATGTAGGCTATTATGGAAAGCTAGAAACGATTTGGTCCTCAACAGAAAGGAAAAAAAAAACATGCAGAACGGATGGTGAAAGAGGTGAAGATGATCTCGTTCAATTGGATTAAAGTCAGATCCATATGGAAGACTATAAGCTGGGAAAAGTTGTGTGAATATCTAGCTGTGTGTTTCTTATCACGGTGTTTGTTTTCTTTACTATTGGTGTCTTTGTGTAATACTAGCACTGATGTTCTTGTTCTTAGACCACCCGTAGTGGGGCGGTATTTTTAAAAAAAATTGAAAAAAAAAAACGCTCAAAAACGCCCCCCCCCCCATTACATGGGGCGTTTTTAAAAAAAAAAAATTCAAAAAATTGAATCTGGCGTTTTTATAATAACGCTTAAAAAGAATTGCATGTGGCCAATGGGAGTGGTCCAATGTTTGACTGGCCAATGATAAATAGTTTGCTTTTTTTTTTTTTGTTTAATGATTGGAAGGGGCATTATTAGGCATTATTCTCACTACGCCATTTTTGCAATAACGCCCCATACTGACTGGACTGCCACGTGTCGAATAATGCCCCATGGTGGGGACATTATTTTGTTTAACCACTACACATGGTCTTATACTTTAATCCTTGTCCTTAGCTTCTTGTTGTTTGCTTTTGATATACTCTTTTTCACCCGTTCAAAAAAATAAAATAAAAATAAAAATAAAAATAAAGATAAAAATAAAAAAATAACTAAAAATACCCACAAATATAAATAACTACAACAATGCAATGGATAAGGCTAACTTCATGCTTGACTGATTTTATGTTTTTTTTCTCTCTTAATAGATGCCGACATTTTATAACGTGCTTTGCTCAATAATATCATAGCAAACACTTTCACATCCTTTAGTTGTTAGCTCTCTAAACACAAATAGATCTTGTAATGTTGGTTGTAGATATTAGATTCTACAAATATGTAACAGTTCACCCATTAAATAGTACCTAAATTAGTAATAACTTCCAATACTTGTAAGTTTTTACTAAAATATATCATGTTATAAATGATACAATGTTGGTTCAAATTAACAATGTAGAAACATAAAAGATATTGGAACTTGATTACTTTATTGATGACACACAAATATGCATATATAGCATTTATACAATACCAAAGGACAACAACAACTGAATCTAAACATAAGATATGAGATAAACAATCAACAAAATAGGAAACTACTTCCTAAAGACTAAGACTCCTTTGGGTGACTTGGTAATCTTCCATTAGACTCCTAACCATTCCAAAATCAAACACAATCATAGCATTTTAAATTACATTCAAGAATTTCCACAACGGAAAATCGAATAAACAAGTGTCACCTTTGAATTAAGAGCACATTTTTATCCCATGTAAAGACTTGCGTCAGATAGCCTTTGAGAGGGTATGGCTACTAATGATTTCTTTTTCTTTGTTACAAACCCGAACTCATCACTAGTCTCAACCTCTTCATCTTTAGGCAAGTTCCACTCAAAAGAATTCAAAAGAGACGCTAACATATATGTTAACATCTTGTCACCCAAGGGGATTCCAGGACATATTCTTCTTCCTGATCCAAACGGCAAAAACTTCACATTATTTCCATTGTAATCCCATTTGCCGTTTAAAAACCTCTCCGGTTTGAACTCCAATGGGTTAGTCCAGTTGTTGGGATCACGATGAATTGCCCAAACATTTATATACACGACTGTATCTTTTGGGATTGTGTAGCCACCCACCTTGCAAGATTCATCTGGGCATCTCTGGATTAGGAAGGGAAGTGGAGGGTGTAACCTGAACGTCTCCTTAATCACTCCATCCAAGTATGTCAATTTGTGCAAATGGGATTCTTCAACAATATTGTTTGTACCAATAACCTGAGTTAATTCATTTTGAACCTTTCTCATTACAACTGGATTATTCAAAATCTCTGCCATCACCCATTCTACCATTGTCGATGTTGTGTCGGTTGCGGCGATTATGATGTCCTGTTGAGAATATTTAAAAAAAACTGAAAAACTGTATTGGTAAATAATATTTTCTATGTGTTAAAAGCTAAAATTCAGATTTCTTTATACACTACTAGAAAACTGGCAATTCGGACCAAGATTTCCGACAAAACAAATTTGGTTGGAAAATTGTGACCATTTTCTGACACAATACCAACTAAAATAAAGACCTAATTTAAGCGACTATTTTCTGACAATTTACCGACAAATAAAAAACATGGTCAAAAATTTGATGGAAAGTTCTGAGCATAAAAAAGGAATAAAAGAAAAATAAACTTGGTCGGAAAAGTTAAATTAACAAAAAATAGAAAAACATTTGATGTTGTTTTATTTTCTAATTAGTGTATATAAATAACAATAATACTAAACAAATATGTATTAATAAATATGGGAAAATGTCACAAAATAGTAACCAAGTTTTAAAAGTGGTCTAATTAGGTCGCTCATATCGTTTTTGTTTTAATTAGGTAATTTAACATTAAAATCGAGTATGTCCTTTTTTGCAGGTGTCAAGAAAAATATGGAGTGTAAGATGTTGGGGTCGGATTATTTTAATATATGAAATTAAATTATACACTATATAAATTAGCAACTATCTTGTGCATATTGACTTGTACCCCATGCTTGGGGGCTTTAAAAAAAAAAAAAAAAACTTCATTTTCCACTTTCAACCTTAGAGTTTTATCTTTTACATTTTAACCAATTACTTGATTTTCCACTTTCAACCTTAAAGTTTTATCTTTCACATTTTAACCCATTTGAAATTTTTACTTTTAACTCAAACTTTTTCAACTTTTGTAATTTAACACAACACTTTATTATTTACAACTTTGGTCCCCCATACTTTTTATCTTTCGTAAGTTTTTCGTTTTACGTTTCGTTCTAAATTTTGCGAGTTAACTTGTCGTAGCGTGCATGTGAGGTTCAACGTTTTTGCTCTATTTTTCCATATTTGACAGACCCGTCGCAACGCGTCCATTTTTTCCCTTTTGAAAAATTCGCCGCAACGGGCGGGTCCTAGATCGACTAAGTTATTATTTTCTACGTTTTACGTTTCTGGTTAATTTCTTCGCATTAACACACTGTAACGGGTGTGCGTGGTTCAACGATTTTAGTCTCCTTTTCGTTCAGTGTAAGTTTTACCATTTTATCTATTTTATTTTTACGATGTTGAGAGTCGATGTCGTTGTGGCATTGGTGCTACTTGGCACGGTTTTACGAACGTTTTTAACCTATTAAATCTTTACTAATAATTTGTTTCGGTTTACCCCTATACTTCCTTAAAAACTATTTTTTGCGTGCATATTTTATGTACGGGTATGTATAAATATGATTTCTTCTACATTCCGACGTAAACTTTTTTTATAGACGAGTCAGGTCAAATATAATACGTTTTCGTTTAAAGAAACCATTTTTACATGCATATTTTTATGTACGTTTTCGTATAAATCCAAGTTATTGTTCGATATGAATTCCATTTACTTTACGTTTGATCAAATGACCATGCTTATACAGGTTACATTGAGTTCAACTGGATACGTCGAAATGTGTGTTTTCATATGATTAATGCATCATATAACGTTTGGACTAATACATTCAATGTTTACGATGTACCCGCGCCGCAACGCGGGCGGGTCTTAACCCTAGTTTTAGTTATTTTATAGAGTAAAATGTTAAAATCGTCTCTAAGTTAGCATCTTGCTTTGTAGTGTTTTAGTTATGTGTTTTAATTATTTTATAGAGTAAAATGTTGAAATCGAATCTAAAGTTTGGTTATATTTGTGTGTTTCATCCAAGTGTTATTTCTGGGTCCCTAAGGTTTACAATTTGTTATCATTTTCATCCAAATGACCAACCCCGTTTGAATGCAACGCTAAGTGAGGGACAATTCATATACATCTGAGGGGTATTCTAAACATTTTACAACCAGTCATCACTACCGCCAACAACAACACAACACCACTGCAAACACCACAAGCCATCAGCATCACCACATCACTACTAGTTTATTAAAAATAAAAGCACTTTAATTACATTAATAATAAAAAAAAAAGTTACAATCCATGTCATCACTCGACATTACCATCAAATAAAAGGGAAAAAAGAAACAAAAATCCACATTACCACAAGTTACCTATGAAATGGATGAAAAACCTTTGATTTTAATGAAAAATGAATGTTGAATGACCTGATTAGAACACTTTCGAAACTTGAGTGTCCTAATTAAAATACTTTTAAAATTTGGTTACTATTTTATAAAGTTACCCCTAATAATATTAAGAGTTAATTACTGTTTTCGTCCATGTGGTTTGTCAAAAATCACTATTTCAGTCCACTAGTTTAAAAATTGTGATTTCAGTCCCTGTGGTTTCATTTTCGTAACCATTTCAGTCCAGTCTCCTAACGCCGTCTATTTTACCGTTAAGTTTTTAATGAAATACCTAAATTACCCTTGTGTTAATTAAATATGGACTTATATGATTTTATTATTGGATTTATATGATTTTATTGTTGTATGACATATGGACTTAAATTTGATTGTAGGGTTCGACCCACTATGGTTTCAGTAGAAGTAGAAGTCTGGCACTAATTTTACATATATGGTTCCAAAATTTTAATTTTTGATTTTAGAATGAGAAAATGTCCAGGTAAGCATTATTTTTCAAAGTTATTATGTTAATTAATGCTGTTAGGAAGATATTAATTGGGGTGGGGTAATTGGTCGCCGGACATTAAGAGGGTGTGGTTGTGATGCCGGAGAAGATGACCGGAAATGAGAGTAGAGATGGAGTGGGGTGGGGTGGGGTAGCGTGGGGTTGTGTTTTAACAAGTGGGTCCTAGAATACAATTCATGTGTACTTAACAGAATAAATGGATGGTGTTAAGGGAGGTGAACTGAAATGGTTACGAAAGTGAAACCACAGGGACTGAAATCGTAATTTTTAAACTAATGGACTGAAATAGTGATTTTTGATAAACCACAAGGACGAAAATAGTAATTAACTCTAATATTAATATATATAACAATATTTGTTTTTGGAAATATTATTTTTAAAAACATAATTGTTGGAAAATAGTTGAAATTAATAACAGCAACTAACATATATAAATATTATTAATACTAGTGAAAATATGTATAATATACACATAAATATATATACATACACAAATATATATACATACATGTACGTATTTGTATGTTTACGTATGTATTTATGTATTTGTATTTGTATTTATGAACGTATGTACGATGTGTATACATGTATGTATATGTGTATGTATATTGTTAGTGCATATGTCTGTTGACTTCGTCTTATGTCTTGTATCGAGTCATGTAACTAGAATAGAAAGACCAGGACACGTTGTACAAGAGAAATGGGAAACAGACCTGAACAAGCTACCCCTCATGAAGTGGTTGATCCAGTTCATGCGACCTGGCAGGTTCATGCGACCTGGCAAGTTCGTGAGACCTGGGCATCTCGTGGGGTCTGGCATCTCGTGAGGTCTAGCATTCCTATAAATAGGTGGTCTTGGATCTTCATTTGTAACTTTGTGATTCCGGAGACGAAGTGCTGCCGAAGTGTCGTATGATCTGTAAACACTATCAAATCAATATAATCGACAATTAAAGTGATTCTACGTGCAAATCAAGCTGCTATAACATCAATACGTCTGATTCCGCCTTTCGTATTGATCAAGAACTCTTCTGAACGACTCGTTTGATCGAATCCCAATCCTACAAGTGGTATCAGAGCTCAGGAGGAAGAGTTCTTACCATTTCAGCTTGTTTTCATCGATAAATCTGATTTCTACTTACTTTCTACTCGTTTTTCTCAAAATTAACCGTGAATTTGTGGTTAAAATGGACTGAATCTCACATATAATACGTAAAACACTATTTTGAACAATCGGTGAACAAATTGGACGGTAAATTCAACCTTAAAAACTGATAAAATTTGACAAAATCATGAACTTTTGGACTTAGAATTCTCAAACGAGGTAGATTTTCATCCAAACAGTTTGAATATTGTCCCAAATCGTTTGAATTTTGGCCAAATCGTTTGAGAATTACACGAGATCGTTCGAACCTGAACCAGGTCGTTTGAAATACTGCTCAGCTCGCACGGTTTGATCAATCAGATCGCACGAGAGTGCCAGGTAGTTTGAAGAAATCATTCAGACCGCACGACCTGAATCAGATCGCTTGAAATTCTCCAGATCGTGTGAAATTTAGTTCAGGTCGTTTGAAAATTAGTCCACGACGTATGGTTTGAGTCGTGCTATCTTGTGAATCATTTTCAAAATTGATTGATGATGATATTGTCGGCCATTATAAAATTAGTAGTCTATTAATTCTATTTGAGTAAATGTGAATTTTCATTATCGAGAAAATCAAGTTTGCAAGAAAGTCCATATGCTTGAAAGGTCCAATGAAATTGAGTGTTGAATTAAAGTTGTCAGCCATTTGAATTGAGAAAATCAAGTTTGCAAGAAAGTCCATATGCTTGAAAGGTCCAATGAAATTGAGTGTTGAATTAAAGTTGCCGGCCAGATCGTTTGTAACGTCTCCAGACAGCACGAAATTCAACTTGTTTGAGTTAGTTTGAATTCAGGCTGTGATAAAAGGTTCAGATCGTTTGAAAGTATACCCAGCTCGCACGGGGTGGACCAGGTCGTGTGAAGTTAACATTCTTGCTCGCAAGGTTTGCACCAGATCAAATCGTTTGAAACAGCCAAGTCGCACGGTTTGACATAGTGACATTCCAGCTCGCACGGTTTGAGGATTTGTACAACCAGACCGCACGAGTTCGTACAGTTTGAGGTTTTCCAGCTCGCGTGACATTCCATACTGTTTGAAATCGATAGTTTGTGAAATTTTTCATACCACAACCTGGACAATGAATTTTATAACGAATTTTTTATCGATAGTTTGAGGGCGTTTGCCCCGGTCGCTCCAGTTACCGTTTCCGAAACTGTTGGTATCGAGAATGAAACGAGAACTTTTCAAAAACCTCCAAAGTCTAATAACAGTCCGAGAAGAAAATCAATTTTTAAGTAACCAGAAAGTGATGAAGACACTGATGATGAGGAAGAGTATATTAATAAAGCTAGAAAACATTTAGATTCTTATAGTTTTAATTTGTATTTTGCAGATAAAATAGAGATATTGAAAGAAAAACGGGCTGCTAAACTGAAGAGAGAAGTGGAAGCAAAAAGGGTTGTTGAAGAGAAAATTGAAGTCCAGATGGAAGCTGAAAAGGCAAAAGTTGAAGAAAAACCGTCAGAGAAGGTCGAGGTTGAAGAGAATGAAGTGAAGATAGAAGTTGAGAAAGAACCGATTGTGATTGAAAATGTGGTGGAGAAAATAGTTGAAAAAATCGTTGAAGTTGAAAAGATTGTAGAGGTTGAAAAACCTTGTGCTAAGTGTTTAGAATCTTGCAAAGATTGTGCTGAAAAAGATACAAAATATGCTGAATTGGGGAAGCTCAAAGAAAATTTGCTGCACAATGTGAGAAGCATAAAAGAATCATATGATCTTCTAAGCAGCATAGTGAACTTGTACAAAGGAGCTTGTGATGAGGATATTCAGATGAAGAATCTTCTGAAAGCAACAGTTCTTCAAAAGCAAACTGCAATCAACAAATACATTGAGATTATTGCAGGGCTGAAACAAGAATTGGCAGCAATGACGATTGAAACAGAAAGAGTGAATACTTTACTTCGAAGTTATCAAAGTTCAGAGTATGTTATTGATCGCATCTATCCTACCGTTGCAGCTCATAAGTATGCAGAAGATGAAGAAAATTCTGGTAAGAAAACTGGTTTGAATTATAACAGAGTACGAAATCCAATGTGGGATGGCTATACCCCCCGACATTTTGAAAAGGTGGCTGAAGCACTCAATCTGAATCTGAAATCCGAGTCTATCGATGGATTACCAGATGATATTGATGTCATCTTCACAGCGTCTGACACAGATCATGAGTCCGAGTTAATTAAGAAAGTGGTCGATCAGGTGTTGGATAAAGATGAAGAGTCAAAGTCAGAGTCTAAATCTGAAAATTCGAGTTCATCAGACAGAAGTTCGAGTTCACCGGTTAAAAGGGTTTACAATAAAGATTTTCTGATATCACAAAATAATTTGAATGACGAAACATTCAAAGTAGCATATACTTTGAATGACTCCGACAAATTATATTCTGATGAAGAATTTCCAATAAGAGGTGTTAAAACTGAAATGATTAACAAGGTTTTCAAATTAACAGAAATTAATATTTCTGAAATAAAAGATGTAAATCTTACTGAAAAACCTAAAAAGTACACTTCAAGAGTTCAGCAAAGATTGAACAAGAAAAAGGGTTACAGTTCTGGTTCGGGTTATCGAAAGAAACCAAACCATAACAGTAATTTCAAAAAGAAAGGATTAGGTTTTATTCCACCAGAAAATCATAAAAATTATAAAGAAGTTAAATCAAAAACTAAATTTGTTTCAGGAGTAAGTTCTGAAGAGGAGAAGGAGAAACCTTTCTGGAAACAGTCAAACAAGGAGTTTCTCGCCGAAAAGCTAAAGAATGCGTTGAAGGAATCTGAACCGAGAATTGAAAAAGAACCTGTTTCAAATGTCAAGAGGTTGGACATAATGCTTGGAATTTCTCAAAGCCCACCAACATAAAACAGGGAGTTTCTTCTAACTCTAAATTGAAAGAAAAATGTGTTGATAAAAAGGAACAACCAACAGAGAAATTTAAGGAGTTCAAAAATTTGATTTTCGAAGTTGGTGAAAGTTTGAAACATTTTTACAAAAGAAGAGCAAATCTTAACAAACATAAATGGGTGGTTAAGAAATCAAAAGTTAGTTCTGGCAATGAATCTGACTCGTCAAAGTCAGAGGAGCCACCTGTTGTGCTAAATGATGAGAATTCTGTTCCAACAATGGATGATGAAAATTTTCCACCATTGTTAAACGGAAACTTGAAATCAAAAATTGGTAAGATTGAGATTTCAGATCAATTCTTCTCTGATAAGAAAGAATTTGATGCTGAAAAAACATTTAATGGTAAAGTGCTACATATTTTTGGTAAGATGGCTGATGGGAAGGTGAAGGGAGTGAAATAATTTTATGAATCGAAAGTTGTTAAACCAAATGATGATGGTTCACCCATGATTGATCAGGCATGGGTGAGATTCTTTAAAAAGTAAAATCCTGACTTGCCGGAGCTCCTAAGTTGGTAATCGTGGAGCATGAATCGGCATCATTCTTGGAAAATGTTTTTTTTTTTGTGAAAAACCTACAAGTGATTTATTTTACAAGTGGTTGAAAGAACAAAGTGATGAATGAATCCCCATGAAGTGTGAAATCAACAAAACTAATTTTCCAGAAAAACCATTTTGATTAAAACAAACTTAAGTGTTTTGAAATCATAATGGGAAAATAGTTTGTTGTCAGGGGGAGTTCTGATTGTTTAAGCCAAGAGAATGGAGAATTGAAGCAATTCACATCAGTTTGTCATGTTACTTGTACAGTTTATTGCTTTTACTTTCAAATTTTCCCGGAAAATCAAAAATTGAAACATATTTTTGATTTTAGGGGGGAGTAAAAAATTAAAATTTTGAAAATTTGATAAATCCAAAAACATGATAAAATAAAATCCAAAAAAATCGAAAAATCAAAATGAGTTTGTTGTTAAAAAGAGGAAATGATAGTACATCAGTAGACAATCACAGTACGCTAAAGAATTGGAAAGTTAAAATGTGATAAACGGTCTCACTGATGATATGCCAGTAGGTTTTTACACGCTTAGTAGATTGTTTTCGAGATATAAACCTAAATATCAAATACTTACTTATCACGTGGGGAACATCTCTCAGATATATAGGTAACCCCTGAAATCTTGTTTGAAGGGCTTTCTATTTCTGACATACTAGGTCTTTGTGCGTGATGATATATGGGGCATTATACCAGGACTTCTGATTTTGCGGGAGCAATAGCCTAGTCCTCGTATAATACTCTGCACTGCTTTAATCATAAAGCCCACCCTCAGCATAAAAAATGATGAAACATTGAAAAATGCTAATCATGTGCTGTTGAAGAAAATATTCTCTAAAGGGAACTCACCTAAAGTCGAGCCATCATCTCTCTAATTGAACGGAAGTTCTAGCCTGAGCTCTCATGGCCTCGCATTACCCATTTATAGATATCATTAGTGTACATTCACCTGTAAGACTGAATATATGAGTCTGGATACGGGAGTATATTCTGAGGTGGGACGCGCGAATAAGTTAACTCCATTAAAACACTAATCTCGTATCTCGAAACAATTGAACTTTGTGTGAAAATTTAAGTGGATCTGTATACTTACAATCTAAGTGAATCGTTTAGATCTTAAAGTATTTAAAGCTCAACGGTACTAGTGATTTGTCATAAACTGATATGATCCTCTTACACAAACTCATAAAAAGATGTCTGTATGTAGTTTATTTCCCAAAATCCAAAAAGATTTTCAGTGTGTTTTAGCATAAAATTTTGAAAAATAAAAAATATTTTATTTCATCTTATTTTCGATAACTGATGTTGAAAAGCTGATTTTCAAAATTCCGAGTGCTAAACATGATGAACAACAGTGGGTTGGTAGTGTGTTTGAAATGAAAAATGAAGTTAAAGCTTGAGATAATTTGAGAAACTAACAGTACAATCAGTGTTAGTTAATCAAGGTCATTAATTTGAACTTGATATAACTATTGTTAATGTTGAATAATTTCTACAAGTGGTTTCTTAAATTTGTTACATTTTAACAATTGTGAAATTTACTTTTGGGTAGAGAATTATGCAGGTTACCAGGTTTCTGATTCTGTTGCTACGGAGAGTCAGGAAATGTTTCTGATGTTGATGCTGATGAGTTTAAGAAATCAAGAGATCTGATCAAGAGAATTTGAAGAGTCAGGTTGAGATTCTGGAAGAGTAAGAGAGAGATTGAAGGATGCTTAGAGAGAAAGATACTTTGGAAAGAGCGAGAAGACCGATCAAGACTGAAGACTCAATACACTGAAGACTCGTCATCATCCAAGGGGGAGTTTGTTAGTGCATACGTCTGTTGACTTCGTCTTATGTCTTGTATCGAGTCATGTAACTAGAATAGATAGACCAGGACACGTTGTACGAGAGAAATGGGAAATAGACCTGAACCAGCCACCCCCTCACGAAGTGGCTGATCAAGTTCATGCGACCTGGCAGGTTCATGCGACCTGGCCAGTTCGTGCGACCCGGGCATCTCGTGGGGTCTGGCATCTCGTGAGGTCTGGCATTCCTATAAATATGTGGTCTTGGATCTTCATTTGTAACTTTGTGATTCCGGAGACGAAGTGCTGCCGAAGTGTCGTATGATCTGTAAACACTATCAAATCAATATAATCGACATTTAAAGTGATTCTACGTGCAAATCAAGCTGCTATAACATCAATACGTCTGATTCCGCCTTTCGTATTGATCAAGAACTCTTCTGAACGACTCGTTTGATCAAATCCCGATCCTACATATATATCTATGTCTATGATTGTATTTGTATATATATGTATTGTGTTTGAATGTGTGCACTTGTATGTATGTATGTGTCTGCATGTGTGTATAGGTATGTATGTGTCTTGGCGTATACACAAACACACACATGAATAATGCTACAAGCTAGTTTTAGGTAATCGATCCTGTATTATACATACGTACGTACATGTATAATACGTATAAGTTCGTAAAATAAAAGTATTTCATGTATTATAATTATTGTGCGCAAAAGAAGGAACGAAAAACCATGTTTTAAACTGAAAAAAAGGAAATAAAAACAATTTTGGTCAGAAATTTCCAACGAAACTCAATGGAAAGATAATAATAAAGCTACCTTACAAATGATATTGATGACAATAAAAACGTGAATGACTATCATAGTATTCAAATTAGAGGTAAAATAATGATTATCAACAAACTTAAAGATAAATGATAGATCTAAGAATAATTATAATAGATAGTAGAGTAAATTCCTATTTGAGTCACTGAGTTTTGATGATTTTAACTAGTTCTGTCCAAAATCAATTCTTTTAACTATCTGAATACTTGGTTTTCCAATTTACTTTGAGTCAAATTACTAACGTGTCAACCAAGCCTGTAACTATAAGAGTATTTCAGCCATTTTCATATAAGGTACAAGTCTTAGATTCGCAAGTTATAATTTCATCCATTTATATACAAGCCTCTCATCTAAAACTTCCACCACTATCACCACCATAACCATCACCACAAAGGCCCCACCACCACCACCATCCCCACCGCATCTCCATTGTCGCACAACCACCGTACTGACCACCAACACATCAACCTCCATCGCTGACGAATGGTGGAGGTTTAGGGTTGGTGTGGCGAATCTGATTCTGGTGATGTATAGTTGTGGTGTTGTATGGTCGCGGTGGTTGTTAGAAGGGGGGGGGGGGGGGAGGGGAGGTGTTGAGTGGTGAGAGAGATAGTGTGTGTAGGTTTTTATATTATTTTTATTTTGTTTATAAATGACAAGGGTATTTTTGTCTTTAAAAAAAACAAACATATTTGGTGGACGACATTCGTGAATTGGACTCAGAAGGGTTAAAGATTGAAAAATTAGGTATCCGGATAGTTAAAAATTTTGGTTTTGGACTCAACTAATTAAACCACAAAAACTAATTAGGGACTCAAAAAAGAATTTACTCTAGATGGTAAAAGTTCCCATTTTTAGTTGAACTTGTGTTAGAAAGAACACGTAAAATTAAAAAAAAAAGAAAAAATACCATCAGTAGAGCCTTAATCTGGATTATGTTAAATGATACTGGAGTGTCTCTTTGATCTTTAAGCTCTAATAGGATCTGTAGAAAATCCTTCCTCCCATCTTCTTCAACAGCCCTACCGATTTTGCTGGAGTTAGTTTTGATTCTTTTTTCTATAATGTTGTCAAAAATCTGATCAACATATTCATGTTGTCTCTGCATATCTCGCCGCCTTTTTTGTAGATCAAACCATGATAACAATGGAAAAAAATCAGATATGTTTGGTGCTCCCATGAACTTAATAATTTTGGATTCAACTTCATGGAACCCATCTCCAATATAGCTAGATCCCATCCCTTCATCAGATTTGCTGCAACCCCATAACATGCTTGTCACAACATTAAGCTCCGTGTTGAAAGATGGTGAATGAAGTTTATGCTAAAATCAGATTGACCGTTTTCCCGATTTTAGCATAAACTTCATTCACCATCTTTCTCACTTCACGTGTTCTAAAACTCTGAGAAGCTTTTAGATTTGCGTTGCTCATCACATTGCTGACTAAAAGCTTACGCATGTTACGCCAGTGTGTTTTACTATGGGCAAAGCCAATATCAGACCCGCTATAAGTGATCACTGACGCTACTACTGGAGTGTTGCGGTTAGCAAAGGTCTGGTCCTGGTCACGAGCCACGACCTTTACTAGGTCCGTGGAGTTTACCACAACATGAAGCTTACTTCCGAGCTGCAGGCTGAAGATGGGACCATATTTGTGAGCCATCTCGGTGAATCTTTCATGTAAGTTGGAGCCTAGAAACGGGAGGTAGCCTACAACTGGTAAGCCGTAAGGACCTGGTGGCAAAGAAGTTGTATAGAATAACATCCATTTGTACCATAGAAATACTAGTGCCAAAACAGCAACAGTGAGAATTGTGCGAGCAAGCTCGTCTTGCTCGTTGTTAACTTCCCACCACCATGACCAATAGACGATCATTTTGAGGTAAATTTTATATCCAAGTACTGATATCATTTTTGCTACACATGTTATGTTAGCAGGTCTGATTGTTATATTTATAGTTGGTTCAGGACCTACCGAACTAGGACATGCCACAAGTATACGGCTTGAGTGACACCTGTGGTTATTTTAAAATTTTGGAGCTTCTACGTAAAAGTCAGATAAAAGACTTACGTAATTGTTTTTGTTAATACCAGTTATTCAGAAATGGACAAAGTGTATAGTTCCTGCGAATCAATTTGTCTATTTCGGACATAAAATTTGTTTTTTTTTTAATTTTATTTATCAATTACAGGTATGTATATTTATAATAGTACAATAAAGATAATTACAAAGAAATCCTGATCAAATCATATGTTCTAACTATGATAATAATACAACAATGAACCCTAATTAATATATTATCTCTACAAGTGATGTTGTGAAAGATCCCATCACGTATTTTGTGTCCCTATTTGAATATAAATTTATGAATCTAAGTTAGATGAAACTTGTTTCCCTATTTGAATATAAATTTATGAATATAAGTTAAATGAAACTTGTTTTAAAAAATAACCAGGTACACAAAAACTGTTTTCTAAACGAAACCTATTTTTGCGAGACGAACTCAACTTTGGTGACTTGTTCGGCTGGAGTGCTATAATTACGATGCGATTACAACTTAAAGAAAATGAAATACAAAGAAGTCCTTCGTCAAATAAATAAATAAAGCACTTTTCATTAAAAAAATAATTACAAACTATAAAGGCAAGCAATACATTACAATGATTACAACCAAAACAAAACAAAATACAAAGGAGTAGAAGCTTTTGCTAAGTATCCTTGTTCAACATAGGCCCCTTAAAACATATTAAGTGTCTGGAAGGAAAATCCGTCTGTTTTCTAGTGTATAACTGTCGAAGCAGTGTGTACCACCTGGGAAAACACGAGAACCTGAATTGTAACTGGAATTCCAAACAAGATGATCAAACATATTGCTAGAAAATTCTTAGAGAGAGTTGTAGTTTTTCTATGTGTCTTCTAACCAAGGTGAGCCTTGGTTTTAAAGTTAACACAAAGTTGAAACAACTACATGAATTAAGAACGAAAAAACAATATGCATTGCACATCTTGAGTGCATTTTAATTTAGCTTTTGAATCTAAACAGAAAATGCTAAGTTTGATCATAAGTGTTGCTCCATTTAGTGGAAACTAATATGCAATTATAACTGTTGCATCCACACACACACTGATTCGCTGTTGCGCGCCATGCAATGTCGCACACTAGTAAATTAGCACCCAAAGCACACACATGCCACATGGCGTCTGCCATATAGATCACACGCCTTTCCATCTGCATCCGCGACACGTGCGTAGGCCAAAGTGTGCCGCATTGCACCCATCGCCCATATCACATGAATGTGTGCGAATGCGAGTTAAGGTCGTGATTACATGGAATCCATAAGGAAAGAGAGTTTAGACTTATATATTACCTCAAGTTTTATCTTTCTTCCTATCTAGGACGTGTTTCCCTCTACGAATCTCACGCATGGTAAAATTTTCGCACCTTTGACAACTTAAATTCGAGTATTGATATCTCATTCATTTTAGCTTCGTTTTGGACGTTGTTTGGTTGGTTGCAAAGCTCTCACATCTATATATAAGTATACACATATGTATACATATATGAACCATAGTTACATATAAATATTTGTGTATAAAGTTGGGAAAAAAATTTATATTTCTCTTATTTTTGTTAAAAACTCATATTGACAACAATGTAGATGTATAAGTTTTGTAAATATAAAAAAAGACATAATTTTGTACATACCAAAAAGGACGTGACTGGTTTGAATTTTTTTATAACACCCCTGTCATATAGGATAAAGAGAAATTTGATTTTTCTTTTTAGGATTTTTGAGATTGATTTATTCCCAATGGCGCTAATTGATGGTAGGGAAACAAAAATATCCATGTAATGATGAGATTTTTTTAACGTCCAACAAATCAATCACGAGTACTTTCGGGGCATCCAATGGACCAACGAAGTAATTTGAGAGTAACCCGAGTCGTTCACTACCACTTCCGGGGAAAACCTGGTAACCCACCCGCCCGTAGGCGCTGACGTGCGCGTGTGAGGGTATATATATATTTTTATATATTTTAGCTCTTTTTACTCGAAAATTCGAGTTTTACATTTATAAAACACGATATAACACTATCACTCTACAAAATACAAAGGAGTAGAAGCTTTTGCTAAGTATCCTTGTTCAACATAGGCCCCTTAAAACATATTAAGTGTCTAGAAGGAAAATCCGTCTGTTTTCTGGTGTATAATTGCCGAAGCAGTGTATACCACCTGGGAAAACACGAGAACCTGAATTGTAACTGGAATTCCAAACAAGATGATCACACATATTGCTAGAAAATTCTTAGAGAGAGTTGTAGTTTTTCTATGTGTCTTCTAACCAAGGTGAGCCTTGGTTTTATAGTTAACACAAAGTTGAAACAACTACATGAATTAAGAACGAAAAAAACAATATGCATTGCACATCTTCAGTGCATTTTAATTCAGTTTTTGAATCTAAACAGAAAATGCTAAGTTTGATCATAAGTGTTGCTCCATTTAGTGGAAACTAATATGCAACTATAACCGTTGCATCCACACACACTGATTCGTTGTTGCGCGCCATGCAATGTCGCACACTAGTAAATTAGCACCCAAAGCAGACATGCCACATGGCGTCTGCCATATAGATCACACACCTTTCCATCTGCATCCGCCACACGTGCGTAGGGCAAAGTGTGCCGCATTGCACCCATCGCCCATATCACATGAATGTGTGCGAATGCGAGTTAAGGGCGTGATTACATGGAATCAATAAGGAAAGAGAGCCTAGACTTATATATTACCTCAAGTTTTATCTTCCTTCCTATCTTGGACATGTTTCACTCTACGAATCTCACGCATGGTAAACTTTTCGCACCTTTGACAACTTAAATTCGAGTATTGATATCTCATTCATTTTAGCTTCGTTTTGGACGTTGTTTGGTTGGTTGCAAAGTTCTCACATCTATATATAAGTATACACATATGTATACATATAACCATAGTTACATATAAATATTTATGTATAAAGTTGGGAAAAAAGTTTATATTTCTCAGATTTTTGTTAAAAACTCATATTGACAACAATCTAGACGTATAAGTTTTGTAAGTATAAAAAAAGACATATAATTTAGTACATACCAAAAAGGACGTGACTGGTTTGAATTTTCTTATAACACTCTTGTCATATAGGATAAAGACAAATTTGTTTTTCCTTTCTATGATTTTTGAGATTGATTTATTCCCAATGAAGCTAATTGATGGTAGGGAAACAAAAATATCCATGTCATGATGAGATTTTTTTAACGTCCAACAAATCAATGCCGAGTACTTTCGGCGCATCCAATGGACCAACGAAGTAATTTGAGAGTAACCCGAGTCGTTCACCACCACTTCCGAGGAAAACCTGGTAACCCACCGTAATAACTTTAAAAAAAATACTGTTTGCCAATATGGTACTGACACGTGCTATAATTAACTTTAAAAAAAATACTGTTTACCACCGTAATAAAAAACCAAAAATATACTATATTTGACCATGCTCGGTTTTAAATGAACTTTTTATTGAAACGTAGATAAAAATAATCGTGTCACAACGGTGTATTCAAAATTTTATAATTAACACTATATTTTAAAATTTATAAGAGAAAACAAAATATGTTTAAAAGTAATTATAATATTAAAATAATTAGATATAAAACAAAGACGTTTATTACTGCAGTGGAAACTACAATGCTTATATGATATTGCCACTCGATGTTGCAACCAAAAAAAGGAAACCCAATATTAAAGTCCTATATTTGACCATGCTCGGTTTTAAATGAATTTTTTTTATCGAAACATAGATAAAAATAAGCATGTCGCAATGATATATTTAAAATTTTATGATTAAGACTATATTTTAAAATCTATAAGAGAAAACAAAAAATGTTTAAAAGTAATTATAATACTAAAATAATTAGATATAAAACAAATACGTTTATTACTCCATTTGAAATTACAATGCTTATATGATGTAGCAACCATAAAAAGGAAACCCAATATTAAAGTCCTAATATATACACACATTAAAATACTTTTTTTTTTCATGTTTTCTACCATAACAATTAACAATTGTTTAAAAAAACCATTGACATTTGTTTAAATATCTAAAAACATTACATAGATAATGCCAATATCATGCAATCATTGTCATTGTATTTTATCAAATTCATTAGACAATAAAAAAAGAATAGAAAACTTACTATTCATCGTAAATTTCTTATAATATGCATAACTAGTTTTTTTACATCGCACGTTTCGACGAAACCGAGCAAATGATAATGTAAAACAAATGTGATTCGAAAATAAAGTATGTTGTTTAGAAAGTCAAACCATTAGAACGATTTAGTTTATCATCGTACCGTTTTATGATATCAATAAATACTTTATTTTGAGTATAAACTCGTTTTAACAAAACTTATAACGAATGTCAGGGAATACCTACTTAAGTTTTTAAAAAAAGTTATAAACGCGACTTATTAAAGAAGTATCAAATTAATCGATAAATTAATATATGTTAAAAAAAGAAAAAACAATTAATAAAAAAAGTAAAGGAAATAGATGTTAAAAAAAAAGAAAAATATGCTATTAAAAGTAAACATAATAATAAATTATTATAATATATTAAATAATAAAATAATAAAAAAACTATATATTATTATAAAAATAAAGTTATTATTCATCGTCACTCGAAATCAACATATAACTAGTGTGATTCCCCCTACGCGATGCGGCATGTATTCGATCTGTATCGGTTCGCTAGGCGGTGGGAACTCGGTCGGTCTTGGTTAGGTTCCTTTTAGTATCGAGTCAATTCATTGGGTTTTCGGTCGGTATCTATTCAGTGTGTCACGGTATCGACAACCGGTATAGCAATGGAAAGAGATATATATCAACACGTGTTTTATATCTATAAAAAACTATAAAAAATGAATGTCGGTACATTTACCAATGTTACCGTTTGTGTCTCCATAGCACATGGAGTTTCTTCGTTACCACCACTGTTTACTTAAACCACCGTTGTCGCCTCACCACCACTTTACTCTTATAAACTTAACGCTTTAAGTTATATTAGATAAATATCTGGTTCCAAAATCTAATTATTTTTGTAGAGTTTAAAACCTAATTTGTCAAGTAATATGAATATTTCATATGATTGTAAAAATAAAATATTAATCGAAACACAATAATAACTATCGTAGTTAATATTACATGGTCTATTTATAAATTAACAAAAAACAATATGCATAGCTAGCAAACGAAGATTTCTGATTATTCACCCTCCATCAATTTTATTATCTATAATCTATAAATCTATAAACCTATATAAAGCATTTCACGTGGATAGAAATGTCATTTTACCTCAATTTTTTAAGACGCCATCTCAAAGTCTGAAGCTAAGTTCCATAATTTTCATCCTCTCTCCCAAATCTGCCCCTCATTTAACCCTCATTAATAGGTATTAATGATTTCTTACATTCCTCACCCCCGTCGACTGTTCCACATCCCCTCACCGCATGAAAAATTGAATACTGCAACTTGAATGGTTTCGCATCTATGTCAAACCGTCAGATATACACTTGAAATCCATGAAGGGAGTATAAATCCATCAAATGGTACCTGCATTGCACTCGGTTTGGGTTAGATTTGACTCCTAGGGTTCCGGTCAAGACTTCCAGAGGTATGTTTTTGGGTTTGAATTTGAGTTATCTTCTTCTACTCTGTTACCTCCCACAAATTTTTGATAGCTAATTTAGTTCTAATTTATTGATTATGGATGCTTGTATTGCCTGATTTCATACATGAAAAGTTTGCTGGTTTGTGTCCTTCTCTTTATCTCCTTTAATTGTGAACCCTAATTTACCTCAAAATTAATACTGAACCGAATATGCATAATTTAAATTAATCTGAGTTGCATGTTGGATTCTTGCAGATTTCGACATCTTTTCTGTCGTGAGAGCGTTAGTTGACTCGAGAGTCAATCTCAAGACGAGCGAGTCGATTTTACTTAAGTTCGAAGGGATCACGAGTCTCCTCTGGTAGTTATTTTTTATTCTGCTACTCCGACTAATCTCAAGGTTAATATTTATCTGTGTTTTTTTATATTTCTTATTGACCTAATTTTGACTTACGTTTTCGTTGTTTATATCTGATCTGGATTATAGATCTGTACGTCGTGCTTGCTGTCTTCACTGCCCTAATTCAGGTATTAGATCTATACGAATCACTTTTGATTGATAATTTACTGCTGATTGAATAGTTGTTGTGGTTATTTATTTGGATCTAAGATCAGATTATGTTACTGTTGTTATATATAGTATTTGAATTTTCTTGTTTATTTTGTTGACTAACTTTGAAAGTTATTCTAATTCCATGGATTAAACTTTAGTAACTAGATATAGACTGTAATTATGTTTTAGTGTTCTCAAGTAGCATTTGAAATTCAGAATTTGAGTTATAGTCTTGGTTTAGCGCACAAAAGCGACAAGGTCTAAAACTCTCAAAACAAGCGCAAAAGCGCAATGTTTTTTGTACCTGAGGTGCAGATGATTATATAATCTTTTATTATATTTCCTGTAGGTTCTAGCATCATTTACCCAATATATAGGGACAAGTAACTAAGTAAGCTTTATATATGTTTTAATATGGAAATTACATACATGTACAACCTGAAAGGCCTGTTGTAAAACAACCTCAAGCACAAAAATATGGGACATACATGAGGCGCGCGCCTCAGATTCAATTTTTTTGCCACGAAATTGTGCCCCAGGTGTGTTTTTTTTTTTTACAAAAAGTGCGCCTTATGCTACCGAAAGCGCAGGGGCTTGAGCCTCATTGCTTTTTTTAAACTAAGGACTTATAGTTATGTATATATCTATTTGTGTTTTTGAGTTTTGTTATAGGCTTATAGTTATTTATGTACATGAATGGTTGGTCTTTACAGAGTTTATAGTTACTATTGGCGGTTCTGGCTTGAGTCGGTTGAAGAATTCACAACATAGTTCAATTATTATGTAAATCATTTTATGAGTTCAGGAAATTTAATCTTGAAAAATAAAGACTTCCTCCATGATATTTGTTGGAGCATTCAACTACATTAGGGAGATCTGCTACATTACCGCTCCATTAGGATCCCTAAAATAGGGACCAATTTTAGGGATGCAACAGTGATTCCTTAAATATACAGATTCATTATTCATTCCCTATATCTATTCTTCATATTTTTTGTGAGTGGGAGATAGAGAAAAAGTAATAGACTAGAATAAAGAAGTATTATTAAATTGAATAGGATTATAGGAATGAGAGGTGTGAGGTTTTTAAAAAATAAACAAATTTTAGGTAGATAAAGGTGTTGTTTAGCTAAATTAAGGATGGGGATAGAGCACCTGGTGTGCGTACTCTCAGCAGTCTATGTGAATAACATGTGTAGTTCAAAGATTTAATTTTTACTTCTCTGCATGTACTCATGCTGAAAATTGTACTGTAAAAAAAAGAACCCACAAACATCTTTGTTTCTCCTCGCATTATAGGAATTGAGCCTACCTAACAGAAATGGTATATAACTGAAACGTATTAATGTTCATATCAGTTTGACATAGAAGAGTAGCAAAGCATTGATAATTCACTACTCACCAAGTTACCAAATAGTAATTACTGCTATGTGAAACTTGCTTGCATAAAAGTCATAGAAAGTAGAAACTCCTTTACTTTCACAAATAATTATAATTACTATTTATAAAATTACGAAAAGATAACTAATTTATATATAAAAATGAAAACTAATATAAAAAATATAATTAATATGAATTAATTAATTGTGTCAGTAAACTTTAGATGACATTTTGTAGTCAACACTTTTGCTGAAGGTACAACTGTAGGCATATTTTCTAGCAGCAAAGTTGGAATTCATTCGCAAACCATTGCAGAAGTAGGTTATGTAGAATTAATGCGATTGAGACTATGGATGAGCTCGCTACCGAACTGGTATCGGTACTGAAAATACCAGTACCGACAATCCCAAAAAATGGGTACCAGTTCCAATCTTTATATGAAATGTTTTGGTCAAATCCAATCTTTATAGTTTGACTTTTAATTTGTCCTATATTAATCTATGTTTATATTGTGTTATTTTTTTATTTTCACCAAGCAAAACCGACTTAAAAGTTTGATTTTTCGTATTCTGCCATACTGGTTAATGTTGGTGCAAAGCTGGTTGGGTCGGTTAACGGGCCAAAACTGGCTGGGTAGGTTAACGGGTTAAAATATGTTGCCATATAACAGGTACTACTCAATATATGGACATGTAGAGAAGCATGTCGAAGAAATAAATAAAGGTGTTGGCGCCACATCTAAAGAATATTCGTTGGAGATTCTGCACAGGTTAGTCTTGTAAAAAGTTCACATCTTTATTGATCGGTACTATGCACTAAAGATGTTGTACATTTCAACAGAGTATCACATTGGCAGAGATAAAGCAGATGAGTGGTTTTCAAAGAACCTCCCTGCTAATCTCATGGATAAAAATAAGATGATGAGAAGCCAGTTTGGAAGAGCCTGATCAACCAATGCAGAGTGTGAATGTGATCATGCAGATAATATTTGAAGCCACTATTCCACTTGCTGGCCTTTATGCTCTTGGCATGATGAGGATATCTTGATGATTTCAGCTCCGATCCTCGTAAATTTGATATTGATAGTAGTAGTGAGATCATACATGCCATGTGATGGTCTGTAAGTGTGGGTCATATGTTAAATCCCAAACTTAGTGTTACAATAGTTATATAATTCTATAATTACCATGTCCAGAATAATGTAGTCGAGTGAAACAGAATATGTCATCTTGTTAGTTCTTACATGATGTGAAGAGTTTATTCTTCTGTTGATAAGTTTGTGCGTTCTTATATGGTTGCGATTGGATGTGTAAGTTTGAGCTATCATTTCCGTAATCCGATGGTTATTTCGTGAAAAAATCAATCGATGTGATCGCATTATGCTCTTCTACGCGCAATCTAAATCCCAGGTAATTAGTAGTTTTTACTTCTTTTTTTTAATACAATGTAGGTCCGTTTTTCTCGGAGGATCCGATACGTAACCTATCCTTGTTTATCACAAACACTATCACGGGTGCGGAATCCCCGTAACTGTGCAAACCAAACAATGTAAAGCGGATAACACGAACAGATAATCAAAGATTCACTTAGATTAACAGGATGAGAACAAACTGCAAACACATACACACAATGCTTGACGATAAACTCTCAGTTTCTCTCTATGCTCTCATAAATAAACTGTTAAACATAACCAGCTATTTATACTGACCTTTGACGAAAACCCTTTGGACGAAAACATGTGTGACGAAATCAGGGATTTCGCCACACATATATGACGAAAACAAAAGGGATTTCATCACATGAATATTTTGACGAAAACAAACAGATTTCGTCATGTTGACATTTAGAATTCTCATTGACATCATCATGACATCACTAAGGTGATGTCATGGTGATGTGTCAACGGGAAAGGTCGCGGCTCTCCGTGCTTCGCGTGTCGAACTCTGGGGCGCACGACGGAGGAATGTCGCTACGTCGGGCTTGAGTCGAACCTAACCGAGTCGAACCGAGCCGAGTCGAACTGAGCCGAGTCGTGTCCACATAAAGTGTACCAACAAACTCCCCCTTGGACGCTACTCGTGATAGTTCGTCTTCCATGTCTTTCATGTCGGAGGATCTTTAAAAGTCTTCACGTGACACAATCAGGGAGTGTATCAACAAACTCCCCCTTGAATGATGCTCGTGAATCTTTTAATCTACAATACTACAGATCCTTTCGGTGTTGATGAGTGGTCAGTTGCAATTTGATCATCTTGATCTTCAGATTGCTTCACTGTCGTGTCTTCACTTTACGGCTTGTCATCTGACACGTTCTCTTCGCCTTTAGCTGATTCTGATGTCGCATCTGCACATACAAGAAAGCTAAACACGTAATGAGAACAACCGTTTGGAATATAGACAAATTAAACAAAAGACACATATGAGATCAAATCTCATTTAAACACCGATAGACAATAGTTTGAAAGTTTAACAAAATGTTTAATTTTAGTCCTTTAACTTTCAAAACTCGTTAACTTCGACAGTTTATGAAGGTGCAATTTGTTTTCCAGCTTACAATCAGGATTTTGGGTAAGATAGACTCGAGTTCCAACATCGGTCAATCAAAAATAAACTAGAAGCAAAATATTTTTGGCTTATGTAAAGTTTATATTAAAACACACCTAAAATCTTTTTGAAATTTTTTATTTTTCAAATGTAAAGACGGAAAGCAATAAATAAATATATACAAAGATGCAGAAACGAAAGCAGTAAATAAAAATTTACAGACGTTCTTTTTGCGAGTTTCGAGGGTAAGAGAATCATATCAGTGTACGGTCATGCCAAAACGATCTTGTTGTTCAATTAGTTCACATTAAGATAAGCATCCTATAACAATTATCGGTATTGTTGTCCACTTAAGCTCAACTTATCAGATGTAATCATGATTAGGGGATACGTTAAGGTATGATTTATACTTACCGACCGGTGTTCATCCACACACGACACATTCCCGTATCAAGGTATGCACGAGGGTTCATCTTACCGGTGAGTATACCGTTTATCATCTGTTTGACCGTGTAAAAGATGTGAGAAACTCACTTATTTTGATTGAAAATAAGCCCTATGTGATAGAATCACTTATTGATGAGGAACTTGATTTTCAGATGCATGAGGGCACAGGAGCAAGTCCGTGAACAGGTCAGTACTTTCGTACAACAAAGAGATGAACTTGACTCCCGCAAGAAAGCTGTGATATATTATCACTTATTTGTTTGGACATGTGATTGTTGATCACTTATTGAGGTCGAATGCAATATGTACACGTATGTATAGTATCATGGAAGATCTAGACTTCGTCTCCGTTATTTTTCGGTAAAAGATACAACCATGATACCCAGATGATAAGACAGCATAAAGACCGAATATCTCAGAACCTCGACAATCTCTCAAACGAAATTTTGGTACTAAGACCATATGCCAATGTGCGGTTCCCACCTGGTCTTCAGTCGATTAAGGATTTATATCACCCTGCACACTTTAATATGATTGTGAGCCTACCGATACATCTTATATAGAGTTGCTTAACATATTTTTCATTTTCAAGTTCATTTCAAAAGAGGTTTAGACAGACCACTGATGTACTATCATTTTCTCTTTTTCTCGCCAGGAAACTCATTTTTGTTTTTAAATGTTTTTGCGTTTTGAAAATTTTCACTGTTTTTGAATTTTCAAATTTTGGATTTACTCCCCCTAAAATCAACAAACTATGATAAAATTTAAAAACACAAAGGTATTTACAAAAACGATTTTCCGATGTCGGTTAACTCATGTTTTACCTCAATGTTGTTTACCAATATTAATTTTCATCATAAATGATTTCTCGAATTTTGGAAAAATCATTTGGCATGTCGGTAATCGGTGTGGACCATGACAACATTGACGAGTTTATAGTGAAACAATCACGTGTGAGGTGATATTCGAGTTCAACGTGTCAGGCCAAGGAGTGCTGTACGAGATAATAATTCAAAAAGAAACTTAAATATCGACAAGTATAGGAGAGATTAGAAATTCAAAACCGTATCCTGCAACTGTTTCATGCATTGCAAGGAATCTGAGTGCTCTCCCAAACTGGATATCCACCCGGTGTGGATTTCAAAATCGATTTTGTAGCTACTGAGAAATCTCTTGACAGCAACAAGATCATAAACCTCTGGGTCCGGCTGGTCTTCCACATTGCACCAGCGAAGGTCTTTGACTTTCTCTTTCAGAAGTAGTGTGCGGTTGTTCAATCCAAGCCAAGGCATCCACACACCCGGTTGGTTTGTTCAACAAACACATTTTCTTCAATTACACCGCGAAGAAATGTACACTGCACGTTCATCTTGTTGATTTTGAACATCAGACGTGCTGCAGGGGCGTACATTTTGATTGAATCTATCATGGGGACCCGATTAAAGCCTTGAACAATCAAACTTTGGAATGATTTTCATTTTGTCGAAGCTCTCAATTTCTTTCGACAGACAATTCTGTCTTCTTTTCTTTTTCTCTCCATCAAAGGCAACAATTTCTTTTGTCGCCGATCTTGTGCATGGACACTCCACTATCAACAATCCGATGACTATCGATAGTTCCTCCTGGAACATCCTGCACACTCACTTAGAGATTAGTTAGAGAGGGGGACCTAAGCCTTCATAGACTTGGGTTGCCCCTGAGAATCAAGAAATGTAATTTCAATTTCTTGAAGGTCCTTAAATTGCAAGCCTCCCCCTGAATCCTCATCTGTTTTCGGTATCCAAGCTTGTTTCCTTTTACCAGTTTGTGTATTATTTACACTTTCTGGTTTTAATGGTTGTGACAAACTAGGTTTCCTTTTAACAGTTTCTGGTTTTAAAGCCTTTTCGATCACCTTCACATTTTGACATCGTTGTTTTGTTTCCTGTTCTTTAATCGTACGTTTGTCATTTTTGGGTGAAACAGGACGACGTTGTTGGTGACCTTGTTCAGAAGGAGCTCTTTCTACAAAATTTGGTTTCGGAGAGTTTGTGCAATTTCTGATAATGTGGCCAAACTCCCCGCATTTAAAGCATGATCTCCTTTCAACAAAATTAGGAGATTCTGTTCGATGACCTGACGTTGAATTTGTAGACCCTGAGGTACTAGCTTCATACCCATTTGTGTGTTGGGTGTAATTGTTATCACTATTACGTTTCAAAATGTTGACTTTTTGAACAAAATCGGTATTTGTCTTATTTTCAAAAGTCTCCACTTTATCAGTACCTTTGGAGGCCACAAACTTAACTTCTTTGCATTTCTTCTTGTAACGAGCTCCTTTTGTTTCAGCCTTTGGTTGTGTAACCTTAGGATTTTGAGCTCGTTGTTGTTGCTGTTTACCCTTAAAAGCGATAGGTTGTTGCTTCGTTGGTGATTTTTGATTTCCAAATTTTCTTCTAACTTCAGCTTTTGGAATCAGATCACACTGAGTTACTGAAACTCTCGGGATCCTCTTTTCCAAAAACTTACTGGTAGTATCTTCAAACACTTTATCAATCAAAGATTGATTGACATTTTTAATTGGAAAAGCTGTGTTTGAATAAATTTTGTCATCGCCGACTAAAGTGTACAACACGTTATCACTTTTAACAATAGACTCTGTCTTAGTGATAGGATCCATCTCTTGTTTAGCAGTTGAATGCACAGCAGGAGTAGGAGGATCACACAAAATGTGATTCTCAAAAGGCACTTCTACTCCTTTTCTATCGTCAAGAGATTTATCCTCATCACTCACATCTGATTCATCATCCGAAGAATCATAGTCCTCAACGGTTGGAGGACTTTGATTTGAAGCACATGATGACTTTTCCTTGCTATCAGATGAGCCCTACGATGAATTGTCCGTTTTGAACCCTAAGCCAGTTGTAACTTCCTCATAATCAAGAGGTACAGTTGGCTCAAAATGCGGCATTTCCTTCTCATCGGGCATTCTGGTATAGTTGTGTCTCAAAGGAGGCGGACACGACTTATACCCAACGCCTTTCACGTTCCCTTTCAGTTTTTGAACGTCAATGATGTGATCAAACACATATCGGGAGTTTGAGTAACTCTCCAATTTGAGCTTGATCGCATCATGCTCGCATTTGGCAATGGCTAGCTCCTTTTTGCTTTCCTCAATGATGTTAATGTAATTATTAATACCAATTTATTTATTGAAAACAGTTTTGGTCAATTCGGAAACACTTTTCTTTAAGGTTTCGATTACTGATTTGAAATCCTTTTCATTGCGAGCTAAGGCCATGTTTGCCTCTTTGCATTTTGACAGTTCAATAACTAAACTTTGATTGTGACTATGAATCATTTCAGATTCATGTTTTAATTTAGCACATTCATGTTTCATATCAGCACAATCACTACATATGCTAGGAGTTTCAGATTTTACCTGACTTGTAGAAGCTGTGACATTAGCCATAAAGGCAGTCTGAGAAGAGAAAGATCCATCTTCAGTGAGAATCTTCTCCATTTCTTCTGATGTAGCATCAGCTTTCTTGATCAAGTCAGAATTTTGACATTTCATCTCCTTGGCACCATTCGACAAACTATCAGCTTCAGAATCCATTCCCTCCTTCACGTCAGATTCTGAACTGTAATCACTCACATCTGAGCCATCTTCATCAGTACTACCACTATATCCTGAACTGTCATCATTTCCTGAAGGTTCACCATCGCTGACATTCTTGACAATTTGAACATAAAACGCAGTTCTTGTTTGATCACCGTTTCCCAACTGTATGGCCGGACCACAATCGACACTTGGATAGAATTGAGGTTGTGTTGTGGAAACTTGAGGTTGAGGTTGGGGTTTAGGGAGCCACGCACTTGCATCGAATTGAGGTTTTGAGAAAGATTGTGAAAGATAAGCACTTTGATTGAACTGTGGTTGAGTAGTGGTAACTTGAGGTGGAGGTTGGGGTGTTGGTAGCCATGCACTTATTGATTGTTGAGGTATGGAATTCATTAAATATGCGGCCATCGAAGTCTGACCTTGACCTGGTCGTGGGTCCGTACTCCAATCCCATGGACTCGTACAACTCATATTGGTGTATGAAATTGAAAACCTGGTCACACACTTAATAACACACTGTTAAATCACTTTTGCAAAGCCTCTGTTAAAAACTTTAACAGGTTTCGACGAAACCCAAAGCTTAAACAATTGTGCGACGAAACTCCAAGCCTCGGCGAAATTCTTGTGACGTAACTGATGGCGATGAAACCTTGTGATATCAGCGACGAAACCTTAATTGAATTAAAGAACGACGAAAATCTATTGCTTGTAATGTCGACGAAACTCAATTATAAAGCTCGATGAAACTTTAATATATTAATGAACGACGAAACCCTTATGTTGAATAAGATCCGACGAAACCTGTTTGTATTTTGGACTGTTAAGACGAAAACTATGTTGGACGAAGCCCATGTGAATTGTCATATTTCTTTGGATTGGCCCAATCAGAATTAAATTTATACATATAGTTGTCGGCCATATCCCTTTTAGATCCAATTAAATTTCAATATATCAAAATATTGTTTATGAATAATCAATTGATCACATGAAATGTCAGAATAATCAATTTATCACATGAAATGTTAGAATACATGTGATCGTATCATCTGATGATGAAAACAATGTGACAGATGTTGTTCGACGAAACCTGGTTAACACTGATCGACAAAACCTGTTAGTAATGTCGACGAAATCCCTGAATGTTTTGATTCGACGAAACCTCTAACAGAATTTGAATGATGTTATGACGAAACCTATTGATTTTTTTAGATAAGATTTGGGAGTTGGTGAGTGGTGAGATATTTTCAAAGCAAGCCTTATCTATTCTCTGACACAAGACACACAAATTCAACTACCCCATATCTTTCTCTGATTTTCGAAGTTTTCAATTTCAACAAACATCATGGTTTTGTACACACAAGTCAACTTAATATATAATAAACAACAACACTTTAGTTCAAACCAGTGTTGTAAAAGTCGGATTCCAAGGCCGAGTACTCGGCGAGTACTCGGTCCTCGGAACCCCTCCGAGGCGAATTCCTCCTAGGCGGACTCAATTAGTCGGCCTCGGTTAAACTCGGCGCCTAGTCGGCCTAGTCGGCGCCTAGTCGGAAGTAGTCGGAAAGAGTCGGCCTAGTCGATCTAGGCGGTCAACGTGGTTTGTTGACTTTTAATTAGTCAAAATCGGTCAACATCGACCTATTCGGCCTTGTACTCGGACTACTCGACCTTGTACTCGGACTACTCGACCTTGTACTCAGACTAGTCGGACTTGTATTCAGAATATTTGAACTTTAAACATGTTTCATTTTAAATTATACTCAGTTGACATGAATTATGCTTATTTTAACATATATATAATATATAACAATTAATTTTCTTTATAGTTACCATGTCCGAGTACTCCGATTACTCCCAACTCCCCAGTCGGCCGACTAGGGACCGCCTAGCGACTTTTACAACACTGGTTCAAACTACAAAACAGATCAAACATAGATTTTATATGAAGAATATTATGAACACTTTGAAGACCACCAAGAACAGTGATGAACTCGATGGGTTTTCCGGTCACCGGAAAAATTATCGAATACGATTTTGCTTAAAACTTCAACAAAAACCAAATGCTAACATGTAGACATGCAAAATAATAAGGTTTTCACTAAAACTTATAGCAAAGACAACGATTTAAACACTGATTTGTAGAAAATATATAAATTTTTAAGAACGAAATCTGAAAAATCACAATAACAAACTTGTTTCAAACACGACAATGTTTGGTTTTAAACAAGGAAAAGAGCTTAGCCAAAGCTCTGATACCAATTGTAGGTCCGTTTTTCTCGGAGGATCCGATACGTAACCTATCCTTGTTTATCACAAACACTATCACGGGTGCGGAATCCCCGTAACTGTGCAAACCAAACAATGTAAAGCGGATAACACGAACAGATAATCAAAGATTCACTTAGATTAACAGGATGAGAACAAACTGCAAACACATACACACAATGCTTGACGATAAACTCTCAGTTTCTCTCTATGCTCTCATAAATAAACTATTAAACATAACCAGCTATTTATACTGACCTTTGACGAAAACCCTTTGGACGAAAACATGTGTGACGAAATCAGGGATTTCGCCACACATATATGACGAAAAGAAAAGGGATTTCATCACATGAATATTTTGACAAAAACAAACAGATTTCGTCATGTTGACATTTAGAATTCTCATTGACATCATCATGACATCACCATGTGTCAACGGGAAAGGTCGCGGCTCTCCGTGCTTCGAGTGTCGAACTCTGGGGCGCACGACGGAGGAATGTCGCTACGTCGGGCTTGAGCCGAACCTAACCGAGTCGAACCGAGCCGAGTCGCGTCCACATAAAGTGTACCAACATACAACCTTAGTTGAAATTTTATATCTCCATTCTCCATGTTATGGGCTGAGCAGAGGCAGGGAAGAACCGGCCGCACTTGTGACAGTGAAGTATATCGACTTGTCACTGAACCATCTTTTTGGCCAATTAGAGAAATTTGAGCCACAACCTATTATGAATATCATGTTCTCATCGTGTATTGTCGACTCCGCCGCAACGCGCGGGTTCCCCACTATATACAAATAACAAATTAACAATAATAAATAAATAATATATTAATGTTTATTCTACTCATCCTAGCTACTCATTGAAAGAAACAATAATAAATCAGAAAATATCATATCAATGTTTCTGCTATTAAGTTAGTGAACAATAGATATCTCCTCTTTATAAGGGCAATTTTGTAATTTGATGTATCAATGTTAAAGTACTATTCATCAGCAAATGCAATTCATATGCATAATAATGTAATATATAATATGACTTTATATTATTACGTCAAGAATTAATTATATTTTAAAATACTTTTTGTAAAACTGAATTCGATGAATCAATCAAAATAAGTTACTTGAATACTTAAGGCTATATGATATGGCAAAAAAATATAATGGGATTCATAATAGCATAACAAATATTAGATCTTTGAATTTAACTTAATAAATATTAATTGGTTTTAATGTGTCATAGTTCTGTGAGCCCAATTTTCCCCTTCTCTCATTTAATACATTGATTTACGTCTCATAATTAAAAAAAAAGGTTAATTTCAGTCTTATCTTGTCTCAAACTATCGTTTTATAGTTTACGAATTTTTATTACTAACTTATAATATTTTATTTATTCAATCCGTGTACTACATGAGTTTCTATATGTAAATATATAACTGATTTTTTTTTTATAATGTAGTAAAGATAACTAGAGTAAGTTTAGTGATTGCAAGGCATGTTTTGGCGGTTTAGATTCTGTTGATAATGTTTTTTTGTGATATGTTCGATTGCTATGGTGCTATAGTGCAAGCACTCTACATGGTGCAGTTTCGATTTTGCAAGGAAGACATTGTTCACACAATAATACTTCGCAGGTGGATGGCTCAAAGACACATAAAAAGTATATTCTTTCAATCTTTTACACTTCGTGTAGGCTATTATGGAAAGCTAGAAACAATTTGGTCCTCAACGGAAGGAAAAAAAACATGCAGAACGGACCGTGAAAGAGGTGAAGATGATGTCGTTCCACTACAAGGACGGGGCACCTTTAGCGGCGATAGCTGTCGCCGGTATTGGTGACATTTGTCACCGCTATTGACCTTTAGCGATGACATGTCGCCGGTATTGAGTCGCCGGTATTGCTCGGACGCTAAAGCCTTGTTGTCGCCGCTAAAGATACATGTCGCCGGTATTGATCTTCAATCTTTAGCGACGACATCTGTCGTCGCTAAAAGTGTCGCCGGTATAAGACTTGGCCGGTAAAGGATGAAGGTCAATAGCGACGACAGCTAAAAGTCTGTTTTTTTAATACAGCAGCTGTATATACAGCTGCCCAACCAGTTTTACGGCCGAAAAAACAAAACCTGCCTATTTTCAAACATCGCAAGCATACGCCATGAACATAATCAACAATACTAAACTTAATATAGTTAAAAACTACGTTTAAGTCGTACATTACAATCCTACAACGTTTAATTAAATCATACATTAAAAACAACAAGTCACTCTTCGCCTTCGCTGGATTCATTATCGAATAAGTTATCAGAATCGTAGTCTTTTGACTTTCCTTTTCCTTTTCCTTGTGAAGCAAGATAGTTGTTAAGTTGGTTCAAAAAGGACGGGGTTTGGAACAAGCTGTTAACAAAATCCTAAAATAATAGATATCAAAACGTATATTAGCATATATTTAAAAGGGAAACATGCGTTCGTTTGTCATTTTATAAATTTTGTAGTTTACCTCGGAAAAGGGTTCTTGCGTCCGAGCTTGGGAAGACGACATGTTAGATGACGAGTGCGAGGATGTGTTGGAAGAAGGTTTAGGCCCCATCCCGCGGTACCATCCTCGCCGCTCACCCAACGCTTCCTGATACGGGGCAATTGGCGGACCCTCACCGCTCCATTCACTTGTGGCCTGTTGTATGTTCCGCTGTATTTTACGAAGATGATTAAATATATATGTGTATATATATATATTTGTTATAGAAAATAATACTTAAAAGAAATACTTACGTAATTTTGTTCAGCAACCGGATCAACCCAATTCCCTTGATTGTCCGTGTGGGTTTTAGGATACGTAGGTACCCAATCCATATCCTGTTTAACATTAAACTTAGATTAGACATTAAATAAACAAAAGCTTACACACACGCACACATACATAAAACATTACATTTTTATAGGCGGTGCTACCGTACGACGATGTCCCCCCACGGTATGGGAATTGTTGTTTCTCGCGTACTACTGTGTTGGCCTTGCTTCTTTTAATATATTTTGCGTCCCGGAAACCTTCGATGGTTCTCAACCAGTTATCATAGGGCATATCCGCGGGATGGAATGCCCTTGCACTCTCAAGATCATTGTAACCTCCCTTGCTCTTAAATAATTTTTTAGCTTCGTATTAGCGGTCAGAGTACCGCTTCATAAGCACAGCCTTAATGCCCCCCGTCAAGTTTTTGGCCTCTAAATCACGTTCCACTTCATCAAAATTGAAAATTTCCTACAAATTAAATAAAAAAGTTAAAATATCATATATAAATTAGATTTGCATGTGCTTAAATATTTGATAAAATTTTATGCATATAACTTATTTATCCGTAAGTGGTTCATGAGGGCATCCTTGTAATGTTGTTCAACGTTATCCCATCCAATTTTATCGAACGGGATGGACCGCCACATATACAGGCCGGCCTCCCGTGAAAACAGATCTCTTGTTTTACCAACAGGGGTATACGTGACCTGCCTGTCAAACGTAAGCGATACAGCCCCCCCCCCCCCCCCCCCCCCCCCCCCCCGTTTTTACCAAACGCCTTAGTTTCTTGTTTTTTGCTTTCCCCCTAACCCTCTTCGGGGGAACCGCTGCAATTAAAACAAAAATAATTAGTAACAACATTTATAATATATAAAATATAAGGACTACAAAATAATTTAGTAAAAGACTTACCGTCTGTCTCGTGTGTGCCACGAAATCCACCAGGAGGAAGCGGTGGATCACCAGCGCCGTCACCCCCATGTCCCCAGGGGGCCACATCCGCCATCAAATAAGCCAATATCAACAATACAGAAAACATAATCCCTATAAAGTTACAAATGTTATAGCATGTGTATCTAATAGAAATTAAGGGAAAGTACAACAAGTGTAACTGAAATTCAAATAAATATTTCAAACAAGTGTTTATCAATTACAAATCAATATAAATTACAATAACTTTTCTTTTAGTCAGACTCCACATAATCGGGATCATCCTCATCATAATCAGCCTCGACCTCATCACAATCAGTCTCGACTTCAAACACTTCATCGACGGTGGCCGTCGGGGGATCAACTTCAATTGAAGGCTCACCCGCAGTAACATGAGAAGATCCAATTTGAAAGTATTGGGTCAAGTCAATGACAAGTGGACAGTCAGATGAAGAGTTGTTGTCGACAATGTCACTATCTTCTAAGCGTTTGTCATCATTTTGAACCTTATTGACGCGGTCATCACTTAATGGCCGATCCTAAGTTCTTCGATGATTAACATTTTCAATTACCCACCTATGTTTATTTTTTTGGTTTCGAGACGTTTCTTGGATGAAGAACACTTGTTTGGCTTGCGAAGCAAATATGAGTTGATCGTCTTTGTCCCATTCATGTTCAGTGCTTATACTGGTGATATTATTGTCAGGTTTACACCCCTTTGAGTATCAAACCACTTGCACCGAAATAGGACAGTGGAATAATCATTTGTATAACGCAACTCAATAATTTCTTCTAATTGGCCATAAAATTTCACACCGTTCTCTCCAACCACTTCCACCCCAGAGTTTTGCGTTGCGCATTTTGCATCACGTTCAAGTGTCTTAAACCTAACACCAATGACTATGCAAGCAGTGTAAGTGTAAGCAGTCATTTTCGCACAAATTGAAAGAGCATACAACTCCAGGTGGAATTCTGGAGAATTTTGTGTTTTCATCGAATGACCTAACAAATATAGAGTAATAATGTTTGTTATATATGTATTACCTAGCAAGTGTAGAGTAATGAGTGTTATATATGTATTATACCTTATGGAGAAACCATCCCGGAAATTTGGTTTTAAGATCATCTTGGGGATGTGTATGTTTGAATTCACTACATTGATGACAAATATAAGAAAGGAATGAAAAATACCAATTAACAAATTATGAAATGTTAAAGATAGAAGCACTCACTTCATGTACTCCCTAACTTCTGCGCAGTTTTCGAGGACAAACCATTCCATCTTGCTTTTTTCGATGAATGATAGATATTTGTCCTTTCTTGCGCCAACATGACGACATTTGGACTCAAACACCCATAACTTTCTTTTTTCAACAATGACATCATCGTTTCTATCTGGGCGATTGAACTTAGTCTGAACATCTTTAAGGTACATTGAACAAAATGTTAGAGCTTCTTCAAACACATAACCTTCAGCTATACAACCTTCAGGCCTTGCCGGGTTTTTGACATAGTTCTTTAGTTTTTTCATGTACCTTTCAAATGGATACATCCATCTAAAAGCTACTGGACCTCCCGCAATCGCTTCATCAGGTAAATGCACAAGTAAATGAACCATAATGTCAAAAAACGCAGGTGGATAGATCATCTCTATCTTGTATAAGATGGTAACAATGTCATCCTTTGCTTTCTTCATATCATCCACCGATAGTGTTCTAGAGCAAAGTTACTTAAAGAACATACAAAGGTCTACTATTTGTGTAGATGTATCTTTAGTCAAAAGCCCTCTAACCCCAATCGGTATCAAACGTTGCATGAGGATATGACAGTCATGAGATTTCAACCCGGTAATGTTAGCATTGTTATCTGTCACCCTCTTACTGATATTAGATCCAAACCCATCTGGTAATTTAACATTTTTTATAAACTGACAAAAAAGTTTTCGATCATCGGACTTGAATGAGTACTTTGGGTGGGGACTTAAGAACTTGCCACCCGATTGTTTCAGCCATTGTGACGGCCGAATGTTTAGTTTTTCCAAGTCGGACCGCGCATTTGGCGTGTCTTTGCTCTTATCGTTCATTAGAAGAGTACCGAGCAAGCTGTCGCACACATTTTTCTCTATATGCATTACATCTAAGTTATGTTTCAGCTGCAGAGAAGACCAATACTCAAGGTCAAAAAATATGCTTCTTTTGGACCAGTTCAACTCGAAATCTGACCGGGTTATCCTCCCACCTCCAAAATCTGGATGCTTGCCTGGTAGACGATTAATTAAACGACCGAGTTGAGCTTCTATGTCAGCTGGGCTAAACTGTCTCGGAGGGTCTCGTGTCTCGGGTCTCCCGTTAAAGTCGAGACTTGTTCTCCAAGGATGGTTGGCATCTAAGAACCGGTGATGACCAACATAAGCACATTTACCAGTTACACGTATTGAAGGAGTGTCTTGGTTACAAGTTGGGCATGCCATGTAGCCTTGTCCGCTCCAACCTGATAGACTACTACGGGCTGGAAAGTCATTTATGGTCCATAACAACGCTGCCTTCATTGTGAAGTATGTGTTTGTTACTGCGTCTTTAGTACGTACACCTGTCTGCCACAATTGCTTAAGCTCATCCACTAACGGTCTAAGGAAAACGTCCATGTCTTTCCCCGATGATTTAGGGCCAGGAATCAACAAGGTCAACATGAATGTGGACTCTCGCATGCATAGCCAGGGAGGCAGATTATATGTGGTGAGTATAACCGGCCACGTGCTATGAGTCGAGGATCCACTACCATTGTTAAAGGGATTAAAACTGTCAGCTGCAAGCCCTAAGCGAACATTTCATGGCTCCATCGCGAAGTTTGGGTACTTTTTATTAAAGTCTTGCCATGCAGATCCATCAACTGGATGACGCATAGTCCCATCTTCCGATCGTCCGGTACTATGCCATATCATATCTTTCGCTGTGTGCCTTGAAAAATATAAACGTCGTAGTCTAGGCGTCAAAGGAAAGTATCGTAACACCTTACGAGCCACCTTCGTGCCTTTTGTGTCTTTATCGACCCATCGACTCTCATTACAAACGGGACAATTTTGCAAGGACTCGTTTTCTTTCCCAAAGAGATCACAATCATTTGTGCACACATCTATCATCTCATATGCCAAACCAATCTTCTTAAATGTCTTCTTAGCTACATAATACAAGGGGGAATCTTGTTGCCTTCTGGCATTGACTCTCGTAACAACGAGAGGAGTCGATCTACTGCTTCATTTTGCAAATGGTACGTATCCTTTATATTCAAAAGCTTTGCTAAAAAGTCGATAGAAGAAAACTTGGTACAACCAGGATATAATTCTGTTTCAACTTTCTCTTGGTTAAGGTATGTATCTTCTTCCATACGCTCCCCCCTAATGTCTTCAATAACGTTTACCATACTGTCTTGTGGCGCAACATCGTTTACTTCTGCAATTGGAGTCGTGTCCCTGTGATAGGTCCACTTCATGTATTCCTTCCAAAAACTGTTAATACGTAAATGGTATTTCATTTCTGCCATAGTTTTTAAGCCGGAATTTTTTCATTGGGTACACGGACATCTAACTTCATCGTGGTTTTTTATCACTCTTTCACACATATCGATAAATGACTTGAGTCCTTGCTTGTAGTGAGGTGTATGACGTGGGGAATCAATCCGACTTTTATCGATAGGCATTATGCAACAGAAAGAAAATCTAATTTAGGATTTACAAGACAAGGGTAGGCTGCTAAACCCACTTTTTGAACACTTTATCTCATATGTGAATGTGTATTACATGATTGTTTGTTTAAGAAAAATTCGGCAGCATTTCCTCTTAGCTCCCAAGTATATATGTAATGATATATATACCCGAGGAGCAAAGAGAAAATGATAACCGAATCCTTCTTAAACAAACAATCATGTAATACACATTCACATCCTAAATGAGATAAAGTATTCAAAAAGCAGTCCCAAGATAAACGGGGACAACCCGAGATTAATTTCTAAATCAATTTCGGGCGGGTATTTCTAAGCTCGTTATGTTTAAAATGATTAAATCAAACACGGGCACAATTTTTTAAGCTTGTTATGTTCTTAATGATTGTTTTAAATTTTGGGCGGAACGTTATGTTTTAAATCATGATTTATGTTTGAAATGATGAATTCAATATCAGGCACAGTTTTTTAAATATGTAATGTTCTTCATTTTGTTAGCTCCTTTTGTTTTAAATGGTGATTTCAATTTTGGCGGGTATTTTCTATGTTCGTTATGTTTTAAATGATAATTTTAATTCAAGGAGGGTATTTCCTAACTAATATATATCTTTCAAAGTTAAATATAAATGTTTTCAAACCTAAACACAAACATACTAATTATCAAACTTAAACTTTTTTTTTTCAAACCTACACATAAACATACTACCAACACACATACATACTTATAAAGACACATTTACATACGTACACATACATACCTACAAACACACATTTTGACCAAAAACACAAAATTTATACTTACTTACATACACATTTGCATATTTTATACAAACATACATAATAACATACACATTTTCACCAATTACAAACATTTACATGCACAATTGTTCATCATTTATAAACACCTACATACTAACATACACCTACATACATACATTCATAAACTTACATACACACATACATGCTTACATACACCAAAATACACAAATCAATAGATTTTCATATACACATTTTTATCAAATACACCTACATTATACATTTGGCATACTAACATACACCTACATACATACATTAATTCATAGACTTACATACACACATACATGCTTACATACACCTAAACCAAAAATTATACAATTTCTAAACTTAAAAAAAAAAAAAAAAAAAAAAAAACTAACCGTATTCGAGATGCTTACATACACCTAAACCAAAAATTATACATTTACATACCTAAACTAAAAATTATACAATTTCTAAACTTAAAAAAAAAAAAAAAAAAAAAACTAACCGTATTTTTCAAGTTTCAAGGAGATGAAGACCGAGGAGACGAAGTGGTGCCGGATTCGAGATGGTGGTGACCGGATTCGAGATGGTGGTGATCCGATATTTCTTCCACAAACACAAAAATACACAAAAAAGAGCAAAAAATAAAGCCTATAACATGTATATAACAAATGTAGAGAAGAAATGTAACATAAAACAAGTTAAACTAACCGATTGGGCAAAAAAAACGAGTGTCTCCGGCGGTGGAAGCAAGAGTTTTGGTGGGAAAAGTGAAGAGGAGAGAGGGAAAGGCGCTGATAAAGCAGATGTTACGTTTACACTTTTACCGGCGACATACTGTCGCCGCTATTGATTAGTTGTCGCCGCTATTAGGTTAACCAGGATAAGATTTCTGTGGCTGGGATTTAATGTGGGACACACACTTTTAGGGGAGACAGCTGTCGCCATGGTTGTAAAAGTCCCGCCTAGGTTCCGAGTACTCCCCGAGTACTCGCTACAAGGTAGGTTGCCGAGGCACGAGTACTCTTCTCCCAGGCCAATTACTCCCCGAGTACTCTCGAATACTCCCGATTACTCCCCGAGTACTCCCGAATCCGACTAGGGAGGGCCTAGCGACTTTTGCAACCATGGCTGTCGCCGGTAATGATCTATAAAGCGTCGCCGGTATTGCTTTTTAATCCACAACCGTTAGATCAGGATTTTGATCAACGGCTGGGGTTTAGTCTCATGGTCTGTCACGCGGATCGACCAATAGCGGCGACAATAGGCCTGTCGCCGCTAATGGTGTCGCCGCTAATGGGCTCCCATTCTTGTAGTGTTCAGTTGGATTAAAGTCAGATCCATATGGAAGACTATAAGCTGGGAAAAGTGGTGTGAATCTCTTGCTGACAGTGTTTGCTTTCTTTACTTAATTGGTGTCTTTGTGTAATACTAGCACTGATGCTCTTGTTCTGTTACTTTAATCCTTGTCCTTAGCTTCTTGTTGTTTGCTTTCTATATACTCTTTTTCACCCGTTCAAAAAAATAAAAATAAAAATAAAAATAAAATTAAAATTAAAGATAAAAATAAAAAATAACTAAAAATACCCACAAATATAAATGACTACAACAATGCAATGGACCAGGCTAAGTTCATGCTCGACTGGTTTTATGTTTTTTCTCTCTCTTATAGATGCTACATTTTATAACATGCTTTGCTCAACAATATCATAGCAAACACTTTCACATCCTTTAGTTGTTAGCTCTCTAAACACAAATAGATCTTGTAATGTTGGTTGTAGATATTAGACAGTTCTACAAATATGTAACAGTTCACCCATTAAATAGTACCTAAATTAGTAATAACTTCCAATACTTGTAAGTTTTTACTAAAATATATCATGTTATAAATGATACAATGTTGGTTCAAATTAACAATGTAGAAACATAAAAGATATTGGAACTTGATTACTTTATTGATGACACACAAATATGCATATATAGCATTTATACAATACCAAAGGACAACAACAACTGACTCTAAACATAAGATATGAGATAATCAATCAACAAAATAGGAAACTACTTCCTAAAGACTAAGACTCCTTTGGGTGACTTGGTAATCTTCCATTAGACTCCTAACCATTCCAAATTCAAACACAATCATAGCATTTTAAATTACATTCAAGAATTTCCACAACGGAAAATCGAATAAACAAGTGTCACCTTTGAATTAAGAGCACATTTTTATCCCATGTAAAGACTTGCGTCAGATAGCCTTTGAGAGGGTATGGCTACTAATGATTTCTTTTTCTTTGTTACAAACCCGAACTCATCACTAGTCTCAACCTCTTCATCTTTAGGCAAGTTCCACTCAAAAGAATTCAAAAGAGACGCTAACATATATGTTAACATCTTGTCACCCAAGGGGATTCCAGGACATATTCTTCTTCCTGATCCAAACGGCAAAAACTTCACATTATTTCCATTGTAATCCCATTTGCCGTTTAAAAACCTCTCCGGGTTGAACTCCAATGGGTTAGTCCAGTTGTTGGGATCACGATGAATTGCCCAAACATTTATATACACGACTGTATCTTTTGGGATTGTGTAGCCACCCACCTTGCAAGATTCATCTGGGCATCTCTGGATTAGAAGGGGAAGTGGAGGGTGTAACCTGAACGTCTCCTTAATCACTCCATCCAAGTATGTCAATTTGTGCAAATGGGATTCTTCAACAATATTGTTTGTACCAATAACCTGAGTTAATTCATTTTGAACCTTTCTCATTACAACTGGATTATTCAAAATCTCTGCCATCACCCATTCTACCATTGTCGATGTTGTGTCGGTTGCGGCGAGTATGATGTCCTGTTGAGAATATTCAAAAAAACTGAAAAACTGTATTGGTAAATAATATTTTCTATGTGTTAAAAGCTAAAATTCAGATTTCTTTATACACTACTAGAAAACTGGCAATTTCGGACCAAGATTTCCGACAAAACAAATTTGGTTGGAAAATTGTGACCATTTTCTGACACAATACCAACTAAAATAAAAACCTAATTTAAGCGACTATTTTCTGACAATTTACCGACAAATAAAAAACATGGTCAAAAATTTGATGGAAAGTTCTGACCATAAAAAAGGAATAAAAGAAAAATAAATTTGGTCGGAAAAGTTAAATTAACAAAAAATAGAAAAACATTTGATGTTGTTTTATTTTCTAATTAGTGTAGATAAATAACAATAATACTAAACAAATATGTATTAATAAATATGGGAAAATGTCACAAAATAGTAACAAAGTTTTAAAAGTGGTCTAATTAGGTCGCTCGTATCGTTTTGTTTCAATTAGATAATTTAACATTAAAATCGAGTCATGTCGTTTTTTGCAGGTGTCAAGAAAAATATAGAGTGTAAGATGTTGGGGTCGGATTATTTTAGTATATGAAATTAAATTTATTAAAAATAAAAGTACTTTAATTACATTAAAAATTAAAAAAATAAGTTACAATCCATGTCATCACTCGACGTTACCATCAAATAAAAGGGAAAAAAGAAACAAAAATCTACATCACCACAAGTTACCTATGAAATGGATGAAAAAGCTTTATTTTAATGAAAAAAATGAATGTTGAATGACCTGATTAGAACACTTTCGAAACTTGAGTGTCCTAATTAAAATACTTTTAAAATTTGATTACTATTCTATAAAGTTACCCCTAATAATATTAATATATATATATAACAATATTTGTGTTTGGAAATATTATTTTTAAAAACATAATTGTTGGAAAAAAGTTGAAATTAATAACAACAACTAACATATATAAATATTATTAATACTAGTGAAAATATGTATAATATACCCACAAATATATATACATACACAAATATATATACATACATGTACGTATTTGTATGTTTACGTATGTATTTATGTATTTGTATTTGTATTTATGAACGTATGTACGATGTGTATACATGTATGTATATGTGTATGTATATATCTATGTCTATGATTGTATTTGTATATATATGTATTGTGTGTGAATGTGTGCACTTGTATGTATGTGTCTGTGCATGTGTGTATAGGTATGTATGTGTCTCGGCGTATACACAAACACATACATGTATAATGCTACAAGCTAGTTTTAGGTAATCGATCCCGTATTATACATACGTACGTACATGTATAATACGTATAAGTTCGTAAAATAAAAGTATTTCATGTATTATAATTATGGTGCGCAAAAGAAGGAACGAAAAACCATGTTTTAAACTGAAAAAATGGAAATAAAAACAATTTTGGTCGGAAATTTCCAACGAAACTCAATGGAAAGATAATAATAAAGCTACCTTACAAATGATATTGATGACAATAAAAACGTGAATGACTATCATAGTATTCAAATTAGAGGTAAAATAATGAGTATCAACAAACTTAAAGATAAATGATAGATCTAATAATAATTATAATAGATAGTAGAGTAAATTCCTATTTGAGTCACTGAGTTTTGATGATTTTAACTAGTTCTGTCCAAAATCAATTCTTTTAACTATCTGAATATTTGGTTTTCCAATTTATGACACTTTGAGTCAAATTACTAACGTGTCAACCAAGCCTGTAACTATAAGAGTATTTCAGCCATTTTCACATATGGTACAAGTCTTAGATTCGCAAGTTATAATTTCATCCATTTATATACAAGCCTCTCATCTAAAACTTCCACCACCATAACCATCACCACAAAGGCCCCACCACCACCACCATCCCCACCGCATCTCCATTGTCGCACAACCACCATACTGACCACCAACACATCAACCTCCATCGCTGGCACGGTGGAGGTTTAGGGTTGGTGTGGTGAATCTGATTCTGGTGATGTATATTTGTGGTGTTGTATGGTCGCAGTGGTTGTTAGAGAGGGGGGGGGGGGGGGGAGGGGTTGAGTGGTGAGAGAGATAGTGTGTGTAGGTTTTTATATTACTTATTAAATTTTTATTTTGTTTATAAATGACAGGGGTATTTTTGTCTTTAAAAAAACAAACATATTTGGTGGACGACACTCATAAATTGGACTCAGAAGGGTTAAAGATTGAAAAATTAGGTATCCGGATAGTTAAAAATTTTGGTTTTGGACTCAACTAATTAAATCACAAAAACTAATTAGGGACTCAAAAAAGAATTTACTCTAGATGGTAAAAGTTCCCATTTTTAGTTGAACTTGTGTTGTAAAATTAAAAAAAAAATACCATCAGTAGAGCCTTAATCTGGATTATGTTAAATGATACTGGAGTGTCTCTTTGATCTTTAAGCTCTAATAGGATCTGTAGAAAATCCTTCCTCCCATCTTCATCAACCGCCCTACGGATTTTGCTGGAGTTAGTTTTGATTCTTTTTTCTATAATGTTGTCAAAAATCTGATCAACATATTCCAGTTGTCTCTGCATATCTCGCCGCCTTTTTTGTAGATCAAACCATGATAACAATGGAAAAAAATCAGATATGTTTGGTGCTCCCATTAACTTAATAATTTTGGATTCAACTTCATGGAACCCATCTCCAATATAGCTAGATCCCATCCCTTCATCAGATTTGCTGCAACCCCATAACATGCTTGTCACAACATTAAGCTCCGTGTTGAAAGCCATTTTATTAATATTGACCGTTTTCCCGACTTTAGCATAAACTTGATTCACCATCTTTCTCACTTCACGTGTTCTAAAACTCTGAGAAGCTTTTAGATTTGCGTTGCTCATCAAATTGCTGACTAAAAGCTTGCGCATGTTACGCCAGTGTGTTTTACTATGGGCAAACCCAATATCAGACCCGCCATAAGTGATCACTGACGCTACTACTGGAGTGTTGCGGTTAGCAAAGGTCTGGTCCTGGTCACGAGCCACGACCTTTACTAGGTCCGTGGAGTTTACCACAACATGAAGCTTACTTCCGAGCTGCAGGCTGAAGATGGGACCATATTTGTGAGCCATCTCGGTGAATCTTTCATGTAAGTTGGAGCCTAGAAACGGGAGGTAGCCTACAACTGGTAAGCCGGAAGGACCTGGCGGCAAGGAAGTTGTTGTATAGGATGACATCCATTTGTACCATAGAAATAATAGTACCAAAAAAGAAATGGTGAGAATTGTGCGAGCAAGCTCGTCTTGCTTATTGTTAACTTCCCACCACCATGACCAGTAGGTGATCATTTTGTGATAAAAATTGTATCCAAGTACTGATATCATTTTTGCTACACATGTTATGTTATGTTAGCAGTCTGCTTGTCATATTTATGGTTGGTTTAGGACCTAGGACATGCCACTAGCATACGGAATGAGTGAAACCTGTTATTTTAAACTTTTGGAGAAGCTGTTTTAATTCTACCTAAAAGTCAAATAAAAGAAACCAACGGGGGTGGTGGTCCATTGGCAAAGGTAAAGCCTTTAAAAACACCTATGTTGGGAAGGGGAAGGTCTTGGGTTTGAGTCACACAGACGACAGTGGATTAAAGAAATTAGCCGTTAAAAAAAAAGACATACGTAATTTTTTTGTTGAGTTAATTACTATTTTCGTCCATGCGGTTTGTTACAAATTACTATTTTAGTTCATTAGTTTAATTACAGAATATATGGATTGAAATGGTTATGATAGTGAAACCACAGGGACTGAAATCACAATTTTTAAATTAAATGAATGAAATAGTGATTTTTGACAAATCACAGAAACGAAAACAGTAATTAACTTTTTTTTTTTTTTTGTTAATACCAGTTATTCAGAAAGGGACAAGTGTATAGTTCGCTTGTCTACACAAAAAGACATTTGCGAATCAATTTGTCTCTATTTCAATTCGGACATAAAATTTGTTTTTTTGTTTCAATTTTATTTATCAATTACAGGTGTGTCTATTTATAAGAGTACAATAAAGATAATTACAAAGAAATAACAGTGAACCCCAATTAATATTATCTCTACATATATTTTCATGTCCCAAACCGGACCAATCTGATGTTGTGAAAGATCCCATCATGTATCGTGTGTCCCTAAATTTGAATATTGAATCTAAGTTAGATGAAACTTGTTTTAAAAAATAAACTGGTACACAGAAACTGTTTTCTAAACGAAACCTATTTTTGCGAGACAAACTCAACTTTGGTGACTTGTTCGGCTCGAGTGCTCCAACCTCCATCCCTCCTCCTCTCGTTCTGTAGTACGGCACATTTTGGGTTAGTGTCTTTTGATTTTCATCTTTTACAATTCATTACCTCAATAACATTAAAACTGGTTGTGAAACTTGATTCTTGAACAGGGCCGGCTCAAAATATTGTAGGCCTGAAGCGGATAACAAAATTGAGGCCCTTTTCGTATAAAATAAAAGAAACAAATTTGCTTTTGATCTTATGATTCATATACCATCTCTATGTATACATAGTTATATATCATAAACCTCAACATCAACAATTTTAAAGTCAAAATCACCTACATATAACATGTTTTCTTAAGAATTTGGGGCCCTAGGGAAGGGGAGGCCTAAAGCTCTTGCTTCATTTCACTCCCCTTGAGCCGGCCTTGTTCTTGCATTTAAGTAAGTTGTGAAACTTGATACTTGATTAAAACTTTAACGCTTTTAGAACTTTGTTAGTGATTTTAGTTATTCTTGATTAAAACTTTAGTGATTCTAGCTATTCTTGATTGGAATTTTAGGGATAGAAACCCTACTAGACTGTCTAGACTAGGGTTGTGCAAACTGCTCGCCGCTCGTTCGGAAATTGTTTGGAAAAGGCTTGTTCGATTTGAGGCTCGAACGAGCCGCTATGTTTGGTTCGGTTTATAAACGAGCCAAGCATGAGCAAAGAACCGCTCGGCTCGGTTCGGCTCGAATTATTGTTTTTAATTAGTATATATATACATATACACACATATATAAACACATATATACACAAATGTAAATTATACATACATATATAGGGTCAGAATTTAGAGAGAACGGTGAAAAGTATGAGGACGGTGAGAACGATTTTGGTGGTGACATGTGACATTGATGTTAAATTACACTAATGGGTAATATTGTCAAAAAACCCACTCAAATGAACTGGGTGTTCAAATAAAACTGCATAAAAACCCCCAAAACACCATGAAAAATACCCAGTTAAAACGCCATAAAACACTCAAAAGCTATTTTTTGAGCTATAATTTACAATAGCTAAAAAATCATTTTTTTAACGCCATAAAACACTCAAAATCTATTTTTTGAGCTATAGTTTACAACAGCTAAAAAAACCATGTTTTTTGAACGCCATAAAACACTCAAAAACTATTTAAAAAAAAAAAAAAACATTTTTTTGAGCCAGCTTCCAGTTAAAACGCCATAACAAAAAACTATGTTTTAAGCTATAATTTACAACAACTCAAAAAACCATTTTTTGAGCCATATAGCTCAAAAAATCTCTGTGTAAGTTTATTTGTGCTGATTTTTGTGCGGTTTATGTGTCTAACCGTCTAAATTAATATTTTTTGAGCTCAGAAAAATCATAATTTGTACTGTAAAAACCCCATAAAACACTCAGTTCAGAAAAACGCTATAAAACACTCAGTTCATAAAAACGTCATGAAAATACCTAGTTTAAATGCCATAAAAACACCTAGTTCAGAAAAACGCCATGAAAATACCTAGTCTAAAACGCCATAAAACGTCATAAAACACCCAGTTAAGAAAAACGCCATAAAACTCAGTTATTTTTTTTCGAAAAGTATATCAATAGTATACTCGTTGGAAAGATAAAAAAACGCTGAGTTTTATGGTGTAATTTTTTTTCGAAAAATAATCACGTATAAAAAAGTTATTGTCGTTTAAATATGATGGGGGAAAATGGCTTGTGATTAGCATGTGCATCTTTTTTAGATCTTCATATTTTACCCCTCCTGGTAGTTCCAAGACCCCTATTATTTACAAAAAAGCCACCGCATCAATCTCAACCACAAACCACTAAGATCTTGTGGCTGAGAATCGTTCTCACCGTTCTCACACTTTGAGGGGTTCTCTGCTGATCCTGTTTCTACATACACACACACACACACCTATATAAACACAAATATACATAAATATGAATTAAAGTTATAGTTTTATATATACCACATATGTACACAAATATAAATTATACATATATAAACATACACCTATGTATACACACACATACAGATATACATAAATATTAATGAAAGTTAGAGTAAAATACAAGAATTATCCTTTATGTTAACACCATACTGCAAACTATGTCCTTTATCTTCAAAAAGTACAAAAAAAAAAAAACATACTCTATGATTGCAAACCCTTGCACGTTAAGTTCTTTAGTCCTAAATGAGTTAGGGATAAAGGGCATAACGTGCAAGACTTTGCAAACATCGAGTATGTTTTTTTTAAGATAAAGGATATTTTTGAAATCTGATGTCAATATAAAGGACGATTTTTGTAGTTTACTCTTAAAGTTATAGTTTTATATATACCAATCTATTAGATTTTATTCCATTATATACAAATTTACAACGATATCTATACGTTCTATCTCAATCATGCCAATAAAAAAATTAACATCAAATCTAAAAGTTAAACCTTAAACCGTTAAACGACGGTCTGCTCATCGCTTCAATCTCTCATGCTGTTACCCTAAGTCCATCGTCTTCTCCTCTCAATGTCATTGTTCGTGTAATTTGATCATAGCCTCATTGACCACAATATTGTTATTCATAAAAAAATATTGTGCCATAAAATGTGTTTGTTTTTAAAGTCATAAAAACATGAGACCCAACATTGTCACTATCTCTCTCCGCAAGTTTAAATCGGGTGACACGGTTGTCAAAATCGCTCGAAGTTCGCTCGAAAAAACCACTGCTCGAAAAATGCTCGTTTGATTTGAGACTCGGTTTTAAATGAGCCGCTCCGCTCGGTTCGGTTTGTAAATGAGCCAAGCACAAGCAAAGGTCTGTTTGGTTCGGTTCGACTCGTGAACAACCCTAGTCTAGACACATTCTAACTTTGAGCAAATAGAAATCTAAGGATAAGAAAAGGACGCAACATAAAAAAATTGGGTCCATCACTAGCTCTATGTAGGTAGCCCTTTGTAAAATGAACAATAAATAACTTTTAATTAAAATTAAATTACAGAGAAACCAAAGGCAAGCAATAAATTACGATGCAATTACAACTTAAAGAAAATGAAATACAAAGAAGTCCTTCGTCAAATAAATAAATAAATAAAGCACTTTTCATAAAAAAATTAATTACAGACTCTAAAGTCAAGCAACGCACTACAGTGCGATTACAACCACCACCAAAACAAAACGAAATACAAAGGAGTAGCAGAGGTTTTGGCTAAGTATCCTTGTTCAACATAGGCCCCTTAAAATATATTAAGGGTCTGGAAGGAAAATCTGTCTGTTTTCTGGTGTATAATCGCCGAAGCAGTGTGTACCACCTGGGAAAACACGAGAACCTGAATTGTAACTTGAATTCGAAACAAGATGATCACACAGATTGCTAGAAAATTCTTAGAGAGAGTTGTACTTTTTCTATGTGTTTTCTAACCAAGGTGAGCCTTGGTTTTATAGTCAACACAAAGTTGAAACAACTACATGAATTAAGAACGAAAAAATTATATGCATTGCACATCTTCAGTGCATTTTAATTTAGTTTTTGAGTCTAAATAGAAAATGCGCTAAGTTTGATCGTAAGTGTTGCTACATTTAGTGGAAACTAATATGCAATAGTCGCACACTGATTCGTTGTTGCGTGCCATACAATGTCGCACACTAGTACATTAGCCACCCAAAGCACACACATGCCACATGGCGTCTGCCATATAGATCACACACCGTTCCATCTGCATCCGCCACACATGCGTAGGGCAAAGTTTACCGCATTGCACCCATCGCCCATATCATATGAACGTGTGCGAATGCGAGTTAAAGGCGTGGTTACATGGAATCAATAAGGAAAGAGAGCTTAGACTTATATATTACCTCAAGTTTTATCTTTCTTCCTATCTAGGACATGTTTCACTCTACGAATCTGACGCATGGTAAAATATTCGCACCTTTGACGACTTACATTCGAGTATTGATATCTCATTCATTTTAGTTTCGTTTTAAGACGTTGTTTGGTAGGTTGCAAAGCTCTCACATCTATATATACGTATACACATATGTATACATATATGAACCATAGTTACATATAAATATTTGTGTATAAAGTTGGGAAAACAATTAATATTTCACTTTTTTTTTGTTAAAAACTCAAATTGACAACAATCTAGAATTATAAGTTTTGTAAATACCAAAAAAGACGTATAATTTGTATATACCAAAAAAGACGTGATTGGTTTGATATTTTAAAAACACCCTTGTCATATAGGATAAAGACAAATTTGTTTTTTCTTTCTAGGGTTTTCGAGATTGATCTATCCCAATGGCACTAATTGATGGTAGGGAAACAAAAATATCCATGTCATGATGAGATTTTTTTTTAAAGGCCAACAAATCAATCACGTGTATTTTTGGGGCATCTACTTGGACAAACGGAGTACTTCAAGAGTAATCTGAGTCGTCTACCACCACTTCCGAAGAAAACCCGGTAACCCAACCGCCCGTAGGCACGACGGTGAAATTACCGGTAAAACCCGTTTGGCTCAAGGATCGAACTCAGGTTTTCCTGGGTCTCCTATCATTGCCCACCAGTACCACATGAGTTGGAGGTCATTGACGATGTCATGATGAGTTTAGTTGTGTAGATCCAATCTCAACACGAAGAAAAACCATCACAATAATGTGAACTGTATTGGAAGTTGGCACAATCTTTGGAAATGATGAAGATAAAAGTTTGAACACCCTTTTTGTCATTTTAAAAACTTATTTTACAATTGCCACAAGACAATTTTATGAATTGAAACAAGGTGCGAATAAGATATGTATACTATATTTTTTCTCGATAACGAATATAATACGTTTTCTTGCTTATTTTTATGTTTTAGTTGAGCTAATTTTTTTTTTGACATTTTAATGTATGTGTCGGTATAAATTCACGTTTCAATGTAAACGATATAAATTCACTTTTTAACATATTTTTTTTCCGGAAACAAGTTTGGTCAAATATAATACGTTTTCATGGCTGGTTTACGTTTTGACGTAAATTGTGTTCGGAAATGAGTCAGGTCAAGTATAATACGTTTTCATTCGACAATATAAATTCGAGTTATTGTACACTTTGACGCCACCAAGTCTTGATGCAAAGGTAATGGTAGTGTAGTGGCTAGGCGGAACACTCACTAAACGAACCAACTCATGCAAAGGTAAGGGTGATGTAGTGGTTGGGTGGAACACTCACTAAATGAACCAACTCGGGTTCGATTCTGTTTCTTTTGTAACCACAATTATTTAAATCAGATATGTCAGATACGTCGAAACAAACGTTTTAATATGGTTAACGCATCACATAACGTGCCGCAAGCTACAAACAACTAAGGCGTCGTCGCTACAACGTGCGGCCTATTATAATACATATTCTTTTAAACAATATTATATAAAAATAATATCATAGAATTATTAGAGTTTAAGTAATTACAACTTTTATACACATTATAGAACCATTTATTACGTACGATTAACTTTTAAACCAACTTTCCCAATGATTTTTAAACAACCATAACTTTTCCATACGTTTTTTTTTTAAATTACATCATAAAAACGAGCATTTTAATTCATACAATTTTATGAATTAAAATAAGGTGTGAATAAGATTTATAACTATACTATATTATAATACATATAAGAATGACAAAAAAAACAAAATTATATATTTTCATAATTTAATTAATTACAACTTTTAAAACATCTAGCACAATCATTTAAAACATATATTTTTTAAATAACATATAAAAACGAGCATTATATTCTATTCAATTTAAGTATGGTATTGTTAAAGTTTATTCATTCTAATTTAGAAAGAAAATTAACTATTATATGATTACTACTCTCTGTGTTCTCCGTGCATTACACATGATCTCTCTAATGTATACACACTGATGTGTAGAAAGAGAGATATGAGAGATAATGAGAAAACCTAAAAGAAACGTGAAACCGTAAGATAACCACTGTTAGCTATGATTTTTTTTTTCATTTATTTTATATGTTTTTTAATATTTAAGAAAAAAAAGGTACATATATACATCGTATTAGAACATATATACACATTCGCGAGCTATACACTACTAGAAAACTGCTACTATTCCTACCAAAATTTTCTACACATTTCCTACGAACGAAAATACCGACACTTTTCCCACGAAATTCCGACGAACAAGAAAGGGTCTTGGTTTTGTGACAAAAAAAGCGACAAAAAAGCCACAAATTGTTATGCGTAGGAAAAGTGTCAGAAATTTCCCACGGATTTCGTTTTCATTTTAACTATTAGTCGGAAATTCGTAGTAATCGGTATGTGTAAGAAATGTGTCGGAAATTTTCGACAGAATTCCGACGGAATTCGTTTTTATCCAATTTATCATAAAAAAATGTTCATAATAAACAAAATTAATGATTTTAAAATATAAATTTTATTATTTAATAAAAATATATGTTATTTCTAAATTGATTCCGTACGATGTGTGTTGGAAATTCCGACAGATTACTCACGGAATGGATAATTTTTTTTGTAATGCACATATATATTACCATACTAGCCTAAAAATGATAAGAAATGAAAAAAACTAGTATTAAGCACCCCCGCGTTGCGGCGGGGGCGAGCACTAATGCCACACTACTGTCAGCGACCACCGAGACTGAAGTTGCGGTGTTAATGCGAAGAAATTAAACCGAAACGTAAAACACATAATAAAATAACTAAGTTGATCTAGGACTCGCGCGTTACGATGAACCTGCGTCTTTTTTCCCGTTTGACAGGTTCATCGTAATCTATATATAATATATATCAATACCACTATACAAACCATAATGCATACATTACAACAACCATTGCATCAATATGTTGCAAATTATATTTATACAAGATTTTGACTAAATTAATTATATTATTATAAATAATAATAATTTACAAATAAAACAACACAACTTTGAATAGATCAAACCGATTGAATATGGTAAGATAATGAAACCATTATTTGATTAGGGTACAACTACTTAAGCACAATTTACAGCCATACATGCATACAAAACAGATTGAATTTGGTAAGGTAATGAAACCATTATTTGATTAATGTACAACCACTTAAGCACAACTTACAACCAGTATTTGATTAAGGTACAACCACTTAAGCACAACTCACAACCAATATTTGTTTAAGGTACAACCATTTAAGCACAACTTACAACCAAACACTTAAGCACAACTTACAACAAATATTTACTTAAGGTACAACTATTTAAGCTCAACTTACAACCAAGTATGCATACAAATATTTCAAATAATTAGTATATAAATTTATAGTGTATAAAACCAATTATTTTTTGGAAAACCCCCTAAGCTCTTAGTACAACAACTATATGCCAAAATGTGTTCCTAATTTATAATGTATAACAATGATTGGTTGATAATAGTTATCATGATTTTCAAGTTTTTAGTTGTTTTCTTTTGAATCTAACCCTATATATATAAACAAAGTCCAAATTTCCTAAAAAGTATACAAAGTCATAAAACAACATAATGTCAACCATAAAACACACTAAAAACCCATAAATAACATAATTAAGATTACTAAAACACCATATGTGTGGGTTTTATGTTGTGTTTTGAAAGATAAAACACTAATTATGGAATGAGAAACATTATGGTGTTTTAAGTTGATTAACATGTTGTGTTTTATATTCATAGTTCTACATTGGTGTGTTTGAAGTTTTTATGGACTTATAGGATGAATATGTTGTTTTAGTAATCTCTACTCTGTTATTTGTGAGTTTTTGGTGTGTTTTATGACATAAAAAGTCGTTTTAGATGAAACTGGCAAACATGCCTAAACTTCAGTGACGATTTCAGCAATTTACTCTTTTTTATAACATAATATTTAAAATTTTAAATATTAATGTCACACCCCTAAAATACCACCTAGGGAATGTCCCTGTTAGGCGTGTGACGTACCAACAAAGAGCCACTAATTACATTGAAACCAATCAAGTTTATAATTAAAATCTCCAATTATTAACAAAAAAATATCATCAACAAGTTTAAATGAAAACCCACGTGTTCAGTGGAAGTAAATAGTAAACCAAGTTAAACTGTTTCAAAACCAATGTATAATATCAATAGTGCAATCACATGAATCCCTCCAGTCGACCCATGATCACTCCAGCTACTCCAGACAGCAAGTTCCCAAATCCAAGATATCTAACGACTTGCGAGCATGCAACAAGTGTATCAGACAACGCTGGTGAGTTCATAGTTTTACGAAAACGTTGGTTACCAAGTGTTTAGTTAATCTATTGAATTTAATTCCGAAAGTAATGTTGATAATATCCCGAATACAAGACGACTTCAGATTTACATTGCCCTTTCTCCAATGCTCCTATTAAAGCATTGGTCATGACTAGGTCATTAGTTCAACACCCGTCCTCCCAGGTACGGGGTGAGGTTGCCAAACCTAAGTAGCGTTACTAACTAATACCATGTTACCTCTCAGGTAACTAAACAACACAGAGGGACTTTAAAGGTGATAGGATGAGTATATTATCCAACATTTCCGTTTTTACCCAAAAGACTTATCCCTCCCCGGGATACCCACTGACTGTCCCAACCACCGGGACGCATGCTCAAGAGATGAACTCACCTTAGATTGCTTGGTTGTTACGTACTTTTACGCGTTAAATGTTAAGTCCGTTACACGCAACCTAAGGTGTAGGACCGAGTTTCGTGACCGAAACCGTGATTCGTGTGGGATCAGTTCAAGACGGGGGAGATTAGAGATGATAAACAAACAACTTTGTATTAATCCGGTAGTAAAACATTACAAATCGGCCCGATTAACAAGCTAACCGAACCATACCAAAGGAGTACACATCCGGGGAGAGACCAAGTGGTGATCTCTCCCGGTGAGGTCTCAAACCTCCTAAAATCTCCTAGTGTTGCAAATGGCAAGGGTTTTCTATTTATAGTCACACCCCTTGTCTTGCAAACACACACAGTCAACCGAATAACCCTCTCGTTTGACCACTTCAAACGAGCGGGTCTATACACGTTCGATAGACCGTTTCACTAACTATTACAAATTCAGCGTAAAATAAAACTAATCTATTCGACAAGCATCGGACACAAAATCTGCATCAACAAATTCCCCCTTGTCCGTTGCTGTCGAATGCTGAAAATGCAACTGCAATCGATCTTCAGTCAAGTATTCATCTTCTCTGTGTTAACAAATTCCCCCTTGACCGATGATCCAGGTAAGTAGTATCTTGACGCTCCCTGTAAAATATTTCCCCCTTAAAGTACGCGTATCCGTGTTGGGTGTTGTGCAATTTCCTCAATTGACCGATCTTCCGCTGATCTTCCAATACTCCAACCGGCATTTGATAAGGGTTCCAATCTTTAAGAAAAACTGCATCAAGTCTTGATCTTGTCATAAGAACTCTATTTCATACAAGCATACTACATTGATAGAGATTTCTGGTGAACTGTCTTCTGTAAACCGTCTTTGTGGAATCGACTAAGTAATGCACTTTAATCTTCAGCATCAACACTCAGGAAAGTCAGCTAGACCAAGTGTATCCCTTGCAAGCTCAACCAGCATGCTTAGTTGAACTACATCCAGATCTCATTGTGTCGCCTTTGTGAAGTTGACCACGTAATGCACTACGGATCTTCAGCATCAGTACTCAGGAAGTCAGCTAGACCAAGTACATCGTTTGCAAACTCAACGAATTGAGTTACCCCCAGATCCCTGTAAAATCCCAAAGAAACATCAAACCCAAAACCGAATCCTGCAGGTCTTCAGTCTTGAACTATCAGCTTTCATAAAGATTCCCCAGGTCTTCAGTGAACAGCGCTTTTGTAACTACTGTAGACTTTAGAAACCTGTATTTTTCCGTGCAAAACCCTTCACGCTGGCTGGAGAATTAATTAAAATCCTCAAATATGTGTATGTGCAAAACATTCCACGCCGAACCGTTTGTATCACCAGAAAATCACAAACTCTACCACCTGTGATTGCGTTTAGAAATTTACCGAAGAAATTCAACATACGAAAATTTTTATCCCCCCATTTCTTTGGTACAATCTCTAAACCTTAACAGATTCTTTCCACTTCAAAGAAACTGTCGTCAAATGTTCACCAATTCCCTCCACAGAGCGGAACTGTCGTCAATCTTCATTGAATGTTCTCGGTTCCGAAAAATCACGAAAACGACTTTCTTCTTTGCATATTCTAGTTGAATAAGAACGTCCCCTAGTACCCTGTAGGATCCGACTTGTATCCCTCCAAAGACTTTGTGAACTTGTTAGGACCGGTATTGACATTCTAGGTTCATTCATTCGTTACCAAATGCGAGAATATGACAATAAACAAAAAGATTTCTTCGTTGCATATTCTAGTTGATAAAGAAATTTCGCCTAGTACCCCGTAGGATCCGACTTGTATCCCTCCAAAGACTTTGTGAACTCGTTAGGACCGGTATTGACGTTCCAGGTTCATACGTTCGTTTTCAAATGCGAGAATATGACAATAAACAAAATGCTTTCGAACATTTACGAATAACCGATAACAATCATAAACATTGACGTGCGGAAGTGAACATACCGTTCCGTTTTTGGCCCATATATAGTAGTCAAGTCACCAAATTTTGACGTTTGCATCGGTAACCGAGACTACCCCACAATTTTCAAAATATCACCATCTTTTGTTTTCATCATGCCGAAAGATATCCTTCGAGGTCGAAAGATGATCAGACTTTTCGAAAGATGGATCAGGTCGAAAGATATCCTTTGAGCTGATCAGACTTTTCGAAAGATGGATCAGGTCGAAAGATATCCTTTGAGCTGATCAGACTTTTCGAAAGATGGATCAGGTCGAAAGATATCCTTTGAGCTGATCAGACTTTTCGAAAGATGGATCAGGTCGAAAGATATCCTTCGAGGATCATCTTTCGAAGTTGTTGAGGGTTCCCACAAATATCTGGTATCTTTCGATCCAGATCTGGATCCTTCGACCCAAAGTCTCATCTTTCGAGCACCTTTTCATCTTTCGGGGTATGAAGAAACCCTAGTTTCTTTAAGCAGCCGCCAAGAACATCAAGAACACAGCCACTGTTTATACTGCAGATTTGACGAAAATCCTTAAAAACAGATATTTGATGATGAAAACTTGTTGATTTCGGTGTGAAACATAAAACCCAACACTCGTTTCAGCACAGATCTGAATATTCGGGTCTAGATCTGAGTTTTTCTCATTTGCACCCAACTTTTCTTCTTGAACAAAAATCACAAAAATCACAGATCTAGAGCACATGTGACTTAGTAAACGGTTAGATTTACTAAATCGGGCACCATGGCTCTGATACCAATTGTAGGACCGAGTTTCGTGACCGAAACCGTGATTCGTGTGAGATCAGTTCAAGACGGGGGAGATTAGAGATGATAAACAAACAACTTTGTATTAATCCGGTAGTAAAACATTACAAATCGGCCCGATTAGCAAGCTAACCGAACCATACCAAAGGAGTACACATCCGGGGAGAGACCAAGTGGTGATCTCTCCCGGTGAGGTCTCAAACCTCCTAAAATCTCCTAGTGTTGCAAATGGCAAGGGTTTTCTATTTATAGTCACACCCCTTGTCTTGCAAACACACACAGTCAACCGAATAACCCTCTCGTTTGACCACTTCAAACGAGCGGGTCTATACACGTTCGATAGACCGTTTCACTAACTATTACAAATTCAGCGTAAAATAAAACTAATCTATTCGACAAGCATCGGACACAAAATCTGCATCAACATAAGGTATTTAAAACGTAAGTACAAGTATTGTAGGATCTTGTAATACCCTAGTGTTTCCACACCACTCAAGATTTAAGTGAACCAAGTTAACAAGTTACCACACAATAGCACCCATGCAATGATATATTTATATGTATCAACATCTCCTTAAACAGTTATGTCATCAAATATAATTACAACATAGGGTTTTTACTTGCATTCACAAACTTCACATCTTCATGTTCATAGATTATTAAAACACACAACAACAATATGCACCTGACATATATGTATTCCCTAAACACATACTGCATGTACATGGTCCCTACATCCTATCGGCCCAAATTATAAAACACTTCGGCCCACTGTACTTATTATATTGGGTTAGTTATTAAATTCCAGCTCCCTTAAGACCCTCGAAGAATGTGCGGTTAGACACAACCATGGCTGGCCCAAACTCGCAACATTCAGCCCAACTTGTGAATGTATGACTAAAGCCACAATGTACAATCCATTTAGTGTTCGTGGGCCAGCAACCCATGTGCGGCCCTATACCCCCTGTCCATTCCAGTTATTAATTCAATTCCATAAGTAATCCATATCTTTAAATCATGTTGTACAGTTCCAGCATCATCGTTCACATCCAACACAATCTTGAAGTCATAAACTAATACTGGTTACACATCATTGTTACATTACACATGCACAGTTTCTTCATATTACTATAGTAATCCCATCTATACTACCATCACCTAATACTTTCATGCATGAACATAACACACCAACTTCATCGGTTCATTACTAAAGTTCGTTGACCAACCCTTAGTGCTTATATATATATTTATGACCCTAACAGATTACGTCCCACATGTACACATCATCGAATACCCAAAAGACAAACAAGACTAATTGTCACACCCCGATATTTCCACGTATTACCGGTGGGCCCGGTGAAGAGTATCGTGACGTAGTTGATATCATCATAGTCAAACCACACAATATAAATGCACAGCGGAAGCAAAAGATAATAAAAATAAAGTAATATCAAAGTATTACAAACGGAATGTAAAGGATCCACAGGTAAATCAAATAAAAATGATTGTTCAACAGATCTTAACATCTAAGCTTGCGAGACTCTTTATTGATGCTAGGAGTAGCCAGCCTATTCCGATTAGTACCTGCACTTAGCCTTTTTGGGAAAATACGTCAGTTTACACTGATAAATACAATTTAACTGACTCATTTTGAAAATGTTTAAAAAATTGATTTGAATGCACGTGGCACAAAACTTTTTATAACTTGGGATAATTATTTATATATAAACTTGTAAAAGAATTATATGTTTCTTATACGTTCAGTAGCCCGGATTGACACCGGGTTAAAGATTAATAGATACACCACATGATATAGTCCCGCGGCGAGTTATTCCCGAAACCGGCGGTTATACCTAATTATTTATAGATGCACTATCGGGTGTACGCCTACACCCTGTGCTTAGGTCGTGGCCATTTCTTAAAATGATGCCAAGGATATCCGGGACATGGTCATTAACCCCCCAAAGGCTTTAAGCAAACAAAACAACTTAAACGGGTCATATCAATAAATTAACCTTCATACGATCAAAAATTCAATGTCCGACCAAGCGGTATTTTATATACCATACCCCAAGCCCGTATAAGGGAAAATAAGTTAAAAGTATTTACCTGAGCTAAATATAAATTCAATCCCAGCCGTATATCAAATCAGCAAGTACAGATAGCTTTTACTGGGCTCCTAAATCTGGAACGAAGGTTTTTAATAACCTATTAGATTCCTAACGGGTCTTTAATTAAGTCTAAACTTAGACCGGTTAGTTTAAAAAAAATGATACGGTTCAAAACGCATGATTATGCGAAGACCGGATTAGAATGTGGTTTAGACCCGACAAGCTTGTATACTTGTTTAGTATGGGTAAACTAAACACATTCTGGATTTCGAGATAGAAATGATAAGGTTTGACCCGTTTCGGCTAATTTATGCAAACTAGTTACATAAGCCGATCCGAACGCGAAAAGTGCGTAACGGGTAACCACATGAGTCATGAATAGGTTTCCTAAGTTAATATGCCTTAAATATGTTGTGATATCAGTAGGATACCTTCCATCATGCCCAAAATGAATTTAAACTCAATTTATGCCCCGAAGGGGTATTCTAGTCATTTTAAAGCTTATAAAAGGGTCTAAATATAAATCTGAGTTTCATGTCTGATATATTCAGTAAAAATACTTATTTTTATAAGTCATAACAGTAGGGTATGGTATATAGGTGAAATTTACCTTTTATAACTAAACTATGCAACGTAGGGGCATTTTGGTAATTTCACATAAGCTTAAAAGGTCAAAACGGGAAATCTGAGTTTAAAACTTTTGCTTACTATTTGAATATAAAATTTACTTAAAACATCAGTAGGTATTAAGTCTTATATGAGAAAAATAGTTTTAACTTATACTATGCGTTAAAAACGCCTAAAAAGACGATTTTAAGCGATTTCCGGGTTTTATATGAAAAGCTGATATTTTTAACATTCCAGAAAGCTTTAAATGTTTTATTTATCATAAAAAATTAGTAGCAAAAGGTTGGGTGTCCAAATGTTTTGTAAAACTCATTTTATAGGCCAAAAGGGCAAAACCGACAATTACCGAATCAAGGCTATAACCCTATGTTATGCTCAGCCTAAAAATAAATAAAAATCTTCAAAAATCCGAAAATATTATTTTACATCAGTAGGTAAAAATTTTGGTATCAAAAATTGGGTTTAGATGGGCTATATGCTAATTATGCCGTTAAATTAATATAAAGCTTTCTAATTACGCTATTTAGCATAACTCTTAATCTAGACCTCCAACTGATGTGAAAATTTAGGGACATGTTTATAAATCAGTAATGAAGATTATTGTCCTCTCACATTTTCAAAATCCTTGCTTTAAGGTCAAAAGGGCATTATATATTTAGGCATATAACGGAAATATGTACATGAATTGAGTAACTAATGAACCAAGTTGTATAACCTTAGAGGATTACACTAATCAATAACCTGGTCCTAATAGAGCTTTAAGGCATTTCTAAAATATGTTCAAATGGGTCAGAACTGAAAGTCAAAGTAAGAGTCCACTTATGCGACTTTCGGTTCGGAACCGAGCTTATACTGAAAATTATCGGGTTGAACATGCTTAGACATGTTCTTACATTAATTACCAAGTTATATGCGTGATAAAATAGGTTTCATAGTTTCTACATCGTTAATTATGTGTTTATGCGAAAATTAGCTTTCTGTTGACTTTTTAAAATTAACTTTGACCCGACAATTGACCTAGTTAGAGTGGGAATCAGAGGGTGCCCTTTTAAGGGTTTATTACCCACATAATTACCAACTCAAAGCTACTTTTAATTCGTGATTTGACTAGACAAATTTTAATTAATCACGAAGTCAAACCTTAATTACGATGGTTTGACTTTAGGCTAATAAACTAAGTAAAACTGAATTATGGAAGGTTAAGGACACTTACTGAAGTCCTATGCACGACTAGGAATCCTTGGGAGGTGGTCTTGAGCTCCAGAAATCTTCAAAACAAAAGTTTGGAAGCTTTCCAAGTGATGTGCTCAATGTGAGTTCAAATGTTGCAACCAAGGGCTCTATTTATAGCCATGAATGGGTCTTGGAGATTGTTACAGGTGTTATAGCAACTCCAGAGGTGATACCAAGTGTCTAGGTACGTGTTTCAAGGAGCTAGAGGTGGCAAACTCGCTGAATCGCGCAAACATGCAAGCTGACACGTTAAACTGGCTTTTCTGATACTGGTAGTCCGTCGCGCTACGCCACGAAGAAGACCCCAGCTGGTGGCGTAGCGCCAGCACCTAGCTGTTCAGCAATCCTAGTTTCACAAATGTCATTTTCACACCGTGGACTTTCTAATGCGTAATTTCTTCCATTTTAGGCACTTTTAACCCATGAAATTTATATTTCTATGATCCATGAGATAAAACCAATCATCATTAGGTCCGGTTTCATTAAACAATAATCGAAAACACATGTTTTGCCTCGTTGACGATTTTAACCCCTTAATTACGAAAGTTAGCATATCTTTCTCATACGATATCGAAACCTTGTGAAATTTTTACCACTTATTCTTGGGAGTATAATTAATCATTACAAGGCTCCGGTTTTGCTAAAAGGTCACTCAGAGGTATAACTTAAACATGTTGACACATTTAACCCTAGCGTCTTGTAAACTTTCACTTTCTTTCACAAACAGTTTCACACGCTTCATGATACATTCGTTTTAGGGTATAAAAATCATGTAGGGTTGTTGAAAGGCATAATTATCAAATGTTGACACTTTGTATCCTTATATACATATACCTTCTTCGTTAGTTAACTTCAGTCCCTCCTAATCAATCCGTTACACGTTTAAAGTTCATGACACGTGTCGATACTATATTGGACATGATTTTTGCGAGGTGTTACATCCTCACCCACTTAAAAGAAATCTCGACCTCGAGATTTACTGAAATAAATGAGGGTACTTCTCTTTCATTGTGGATTCTACCTCCCACGTATACTCGAGATCTCTACGGGTGTCCCATTTAACCTTTACAATCGGTACATGCTTCCTTCGAAGCTTCTTAACTTGTCGATCCTCGATTGACAAAGGTTTCTCAACAAATTTCAGGCTCTCATCTATGTGCACATCCGTATGTGGTATGACTAGTGATTCATCAGCTAGACATTTCTTCAGATTGCAGATGTGGAATACATTATGAATACCACTGAGCTCTTCAGGCAACTTTAACTTATAAGCCATTGTTCCGACACATTCGATGATCTCGAATGGTCCTATATACCTTGGGCTTAACTTTCCTTTCTTTCCAAATCGCATTACCCCCTTCCAGGGTGATACTTTCAGTAACACTTTGTCACCAACCTCGAACTTTAGAGGTTTACGCCTTTCATCTGCGTAGCTTTTCTGCCTATCCCTGGCAGCTTTGAGACGATCTCGTATCTGTACAATTTATCTGTCGTCTCCAGGGCTATATCAGGTCCTGTTAGTTGTACATCTCCAACTTCTTCCCAACAAATGGGCGTTCTGCACTTCCTTCCATATAAAGCTTCAAAAGGTGCAGCTTGAATACCGGAATGATAGCTATTGTTGTATAAAAATTCTATCAATGGAAGATGATCATCCCAACTTCCTCCCAAGTCAATAACACAAGCTCGTAGCATATCCTCGAGTGTCTGTATAGTACGTTCACTTTGACCATCCGTCCGAGGATGATATGCAGTGCTGAAATTTAATCGAGTGCCCAGGGATTGCTGAAAGCTTTTCCAGAAATGCGATGTATACCTTGTATCCCTATTAGAGACGATAGACATTGGCACCCCGTGGAGAGATACAGTCTCATCCACGTACAGCTGAGCTAACTTATCAGAGCTGTGTGTTTCTTAACCTGTCAATCCTTAATCGATACAGGTTTCTTATCACATCATAAATCTGCATATCGTTATGTGATAATGCGTCTCGACTTATAGGTGAAACATTTTTTTAAATCACTAGTATGGGTCACATTGCGAGCTCCACTAAGCTCCATATATAGGTTTTAGCTTATAAACTATAGACCTTTGTTGTATTCAATTTCCCCGAATGTTCCTATATATCCAGGGCTTAACTTACCCTGATCAATTAAGATTTAGCACACCCTTCTTAGGGCGATACCTACGATTGAACCTTATTCCTTTCTAAGGACTTAGGAGGGTTGCGACTTTCATCAATCCTTAATTTTCTGCCGATTACTGGCAACTTTTAGATGATTACGAAATCGAATGATATTATTCGTTGTTTCCAAGGCAACTTTCAGATCCTGGTAATTGGACTTCCTAAAGTCCCGTCCTTTAAATGGACGTTTTGATATTTCATCTATACAAGGTCTCCAAAGAAGCAACCTTGATACTTATGTATTGGCTATTTTAGAAAAAAACTTATTTAAGGTAAGGTAGTTATTCCAACTACTGCTTAAACCCAACCTTAAGGAATAGCTAATCCTTACAGTTAGTCGAACTAGTCGACGATCCTGGGCAGCTGATGGCGATTTTTAATTGTTGCCTAAATAGGGTTGCGGTAATCAATGCATAAGCAAGATGAACCGTCTTTCTTAATTAATTATACCGAATTCTCAGAATATTGAGTTAGGATATATGAATCCTCTATTTTAAAACTTACTTAATCAGGGTTTCGATTCCTCCAATGATGGTACTAGCCGTTTTGGAGATTTCATAATAATACAACCCTAAATGGGATATAAATCTTAACTCTACTTGCTTCTTAGGAGGTAAACAGGGTAATCTTAGGAGAAGATAATCAAGATACAAGGAGGTTACAGAGATTTTCCAAATCTCAGGCTCCAGTTCATCCATCCTTGCTTGTGTCAAATGAGTGACACATTTATGTTACGAGTCCACGAATTTCTTAATCGAAGACCTTTACTTGGACAATTCCATTCTGGATATCTTCTTTGAATACCATTAGCTGACTTTAGTACCATATGACCATCGTAATATCTTTGTGGTCCCATGCATTAAACCTCCGTACTGATCAGGCATGGAAGCAATCTATGGAACATATTAAGATACACCAATCCTCATATGGTTCTTTTATCATACCATCTGGTGTTCGTAATCGATAGTGATTAAGGAGATATCAACTATATATGCTGACGCACTTCCTCTAGAGAGAGGATACTTCTAAAGTTCTACGACTAAAGGTTTCTGACAGAAACAGAAGAAATGGTTCTTATGATTTCGCCTGTAAGTTTTATCTTACACTTAATATCTGGGGTTCTTACGGGAAAATTTCTAAAAGTTTGCTAAGCTTATGATCTTATGAGAGACTTAGCAGCACCTCAACCCAAACTGAATAGGGCACTATCTCAGCCAATGAGTTAAAATTTGTAACATATTATCGACAGTCTAGAACTTTTATGGTGAGAGTCATAAAATTCTTATTCCATCTTTTTCCATTTTGCGAAGCGGATAATAGGTTTTTCTAATAAGGTCCTTAAAACTTGGACCATCCCATAATGTATAAGAGGATCTTTCTTGTGGACTTCATTAATGTCCTCACTAATCTAGGGTATTGCCATCGAATGACTGAGATGTATACCTCACCGTGTCCTTTCCAGCATAACCACTGATACACCTAATGGTTTCTACTTCATTCAACAATTTCCTGCAATCGATGGCCCCTTTTTACTATTGAAGTCTCTTGACTTCCAAGAGACGAAGTACCTTTAAGTATATCCTAAAAGGAATGGGCTCCTTGCCACATATGATTTTGTTTGGGTTATTCTTCGCATTTGAAGTATGAATAAAGCTCTTCTCATGAGCAGCGACATGTGTTTTAGAGTGAGCAACATCTGGCTTCTTGAACCTTTTCATGACTTTTCTCATAGCCTTTCTAATAGCTGCGTTAATTACAGTTTTGGAGATTAACTCCATTAACATTGAGGTTCACATTGGATGCACCATTAACATTTGTCGCATCTCCAGCATCGCGATTGTTGTTTGTTTCTTCTGAGTTTTCCATACTCGAATCTTTGGTATTAAATACCATATTCAACAGTTTCTTAGGCAATCCATACCCAGTGTCTCCTTGAATTGTCAAAGACTCACCATAAGGAGTCTTGATAACTACTTGCGTCTTATCGCACACAATATGGGCTTGATTTTTAAGACGACCAAATCATTCCTATCACTATATCGAGTCCCTCTTATTTTAATGGAAACAAGGACACCGGAAAAGAATGATTCCTAATGGTATAAAACATCCATCTAATATTGTTGAAGCAGTCTCTGAGGAACTATCGGCCAATTCTACTTTATACTCAACGCTTAGAGTTTTAACAGGCAGATTTAATGATTTACAAAATCTATTGTCTATGAAAGACTTATCTGAACCTGAATCAAATAATACTCTAGCATGAGCGTTATTGATAAAGAAAGTACATGTTGTGACATTGTCATCCTGAATAGCCTCTTGAGCATCCATTTGAGAGCTTCCAGCTTTGGTCTTCTTAGCCTCCACAGGCTTCTTGGTTTTATTTGGGCAATTTGTCTTGATGTGCCCTATTTCATTGCAACTATAAAAGGTTGCGTCCTTTATGTCTTGGCACTCCAAGGTCTTGTGCCCTTCCTTATTACAAATCCCACAAGGCCTAGCTTGTGACTCCAAAGTGCATTTCCCTTTAGTTGCCTTCTTTGGGCAACGGGTCTTTATGTGCCCCTTCTCGCCACAACCATAGCATGTGGCGTCCTTCAAGTCCTTGCATTAATGGGTCTTGTGATCCATCTCTTTACAGATGACACATCCCCTGGTCTGCTCATAGAAACATTTTCCGAAGTGCTTCTTCCCGCAGGTTTTACATTTGGGTTTTGCCTCCTTTGGCTTGGACTGGTCATAGTTTGAACCGGTCTTACCCTTTTTGTAACCTTTATTTGGGGTATTATCGCACTTTCGCTTATGATCCTTTAATACACGGTCCACGGCTTTGTTTACGGCTGTATCCAACATAGCCTGTAACTCGGTGCCCGTTAAGTTCAGTCTTGCATTATCATTCTGATCAACTGGATGATTGTGAGCTTCAGATGAGTCAGCTATGGTGAAGCTTTGAAGGCTACAAACCAAGTAGTAATAATTTGTTTAATTATATAGTGAATTGTCGAATTTGATGATTAAATAGCCATGGTGTAAATAAACCATATAGGCCAACAGATAGTATTTAATTTATTTGATTATGTTTTTCCTAGGTTTTTAAATAAACCATCTTTGGCGTTTAAACGGAATATATTCCTTCATATTTATTAGACAGGGGACATAAGTCACGACTGTCAATGTCGTACTGACATCTTATATATAGCACAAAGGCTTGTTCCAAAGAACTTTTTGATGGCATAGATGCCTTGTCACTAGGGAAATTTTAAAACATAATCGCTGATTCCTTTGGATCGGAAAATTTCATAGTTCATTGTCTTGACAAGAAGTTATGAAATAAAACTATCTTTTTCATGTATACATCTTTGCCCGAAGGTATTCATCCCAATGGATGTGTTTGATGTGTTAATCATGTTCGACGTTTATTAGCCATGATTCCTCTTGATCATTTACGCTAAATAAGGGGTTTGGAAAAATTCCTAATATAAATATGACAAGTGTGATTTTATCGCATCACTGTTGTCGGGAGTGTTAACATGTTTTCAGATGTTAACAAGGATCTGAATCTCCTTTAAACAGGTTTTACCATCATAGCCAGGTCTTTAATGACATTCAAGCTAGGTTATACCTTTTAAGATTCTTTTTAGTATGTATACTGGCAGAACAAGAATGATATTTTGATTTATTTCATATATTTTAATCAGGATTTTCATTATAATTATCCTAAACTTAATTAAAATATAACTATGGCACAAAAGGCCAAGTCACAAGGGCAACTTTAAATTATAAACCATGATTTTGTAGAATCAAGGTATTTAGGCTTGAACGTTGTTCATGCCTTTTCTTGACAGGGAGTTGTAGGCTACGACTGTCTTTTGTCTTTTATGACAATGAATACGGCCCGTAAGCATTACATCCCTAATGGATGCTTAATTCACCAAATAAGAATGGATTTTGGGAGAATCCAGTATAAGGACGATTTATGTGATTGAATCACATTTTCCAGGAATGTTAACAAGGATTTGAATCTTTTGAATAGGTTTTACCATCTTGGCCATGTCTAAAATGACATGTGGCTAGGTTTTACCTTTAAGATTCTTTTTAATATTTAACGCAGAACAATCCTAGATCGAGATGTTAATAAGGATCTGAATCTAATTGAGGAACTACCATCTTGGCCCTGTCTTAAAATGACACATGGGCTAGGTGTTGTCCTTTTTAGATTTTGCCATTTTATTATAATGGTAGATCTTATAAAAGGGATGTTATTTTAATTTATTTCATATATTATATTCATATACAATGATATAAATGAAATTTAGATAAAAATATTCCAGTGATTTTAAAAAGAGGTACAGAATTGCCCTAAACGGGACTTCAAAGAAATAATATTGTCCATGAAGGGACTAGAAGATAAATATGTCCTTATAAGGACTGCTAAGGAGACGAACTTCAGCAAAAGGAGTTTTCTTCTTCACTTTATTTCTGAATGTCTTCTCCTTGGATGCACGTTTCATCCTAGCCGCGGTACGAAGCTCGGCATTTCAAGGCTCCGGATGTGGAGAATTCCCATTACGACTTCTTTGCTTGGCGACATATAAAAAAATCGAAAGCAATATTTTACAGTAGGATTGCGAGTATTCCTATGTTAAGTCTAGACTCAGAAGGTCAAGGAATGTGCTTATTATGTTATTGAGATTAAACACAAAAGGCTAGTGTTTAATTCACTCAATGTTGGCTCTGATACCAACCTGTCACACCCCGATATTTACATGTATTACCGGTGGGCCCGGTGGGGAGTATCGTGACGTAGTTGATATCATCATAGTCAAACCACACAATTTAAATGCACAGCGGAAGCAAAAGAAAAAATATTACAAACCGATATAAAGTCATATCAAAGTATTACAAACGGAATGTAAAGGATCCACAGGCGGATCAAATAAAAATGATTGTTCAACAGATCTTAACATCTAAGCTTGCGAGACTCTTTATTGATGCTAGGAGTAGCCAGCCTATTCCGAATAGTACATGCACTTGGCCTTTTTGGGAAAATACGTCAGTTTACACTGGTAAATACAACTTAATTGACTCATTTTGAAAATGTTTAAAAAAATTGATTTGAATGCACGTGGCACAAAACTTTTTATAACTTGGGATAATTATTTATATATAAACTTGTAAAAGAATTACATGTTTCTTATACGTTCAGTAGTCCGGATTGACACCGGGTTAAAGATTAATAGACACACCACATCATATAGTCCCGCGGCGAGTTATTCCTGAAACCGGCGGTTATACCTAATTATTTATATATGCACTGTCGGGTGAACGCCTACACCCTGTGCTTAGGTCGTGGCCATTTCTTAAAATGATGCCAAGAATATCCGGGACATGGTCATTAACCCCCCAAAGGCTTTAAGCAAACAAAACAATTTAAACGGGTCATATCAATAAATTAACCTTCATACGATCAAAAATTCAATGCCTGACCAAGCGGTATTTTTATACCGTACCCCAAGCCCGTATAAGGGAAAATAAGTTAACAGTATTTACCTGAGCTAAATATAAATTCAATCCCAGCCGTATATCAAATTAACAAGTACATATAGCTTTTATTGGGCTCCTAAATCTGGAACGAAGTTTTTTAATAACCTATTAGATTCCTAACGGGTCTTTAATTAAGCCTAAACTTAGACCGGTTAGTTTAAAAAAAAAAAGATACGGTTCAAAACGCATGATTATGCGAAGACCGGATTAGAATGTGGTTTAGACCCGACAAGCTTGTATACTTTTTTAGTATGGGTAAACTAAACACATTCTGGATTTCGAGATAGAAATGATAAGGTTTGACCCGTTTCGGCTAATTTATGCAAACTAGTTACATAAGCCGATCCGAACGCGAAAAGTGCGTAACGGGTAACCACATGAGTCATGTATAGGTTTCCTAAGTTAATATGCCTTAAATATGTTGTGATATCAGTAGGATACCTTCCATCATGCCCAAAATGAATTTAAACTCAATTTATGCCCCGAAGGGGTATTCTAGTCATTTTAAAGCTTATATAAGGGTTTAAATATAAATCTGAGTTTCAGGTCTGATATATTCAGTAAAAATACTTATTTTTATAAGTCATAACAGTAGGGTATGGTATATAGGTGAAATTTACCTTTTATAACTAAACTATGCACCGTAGGGGCATTTTGGTAATTTCACATAAGCTTAAAAGGTCAAAACGGGAAATCTGAGTTTAAAAATTTTGCTTACTATTTGAATATAAAATTTATTTAAAACATCAGTAGGTATTAAGTCTTATATGAGAAAAATAGTTTTAACTTATATTATGCGTTAAAAACGCGTAAAAAGGCGATTTTAAGCGATTTCCGGGTTTTATATGAAAAGCTGATATTTTTATCATTCCAGAAAGCTTAAAATGTTTTATTTATCATAAAAAATCAGTAGCAAAAGGTTGGGTGTCCAAATGTTTTGTAAAACTCATTTTATAGGCTAAAAAGGCAAAACCGACAATTACCGAATCAAGGCTATAACCCTATGTTATGCTCAGCCTAAAAATAAATAAAAATCTTCAAAAATCCCAAAATATTATTTTACATCAGTAGGTAAAAAGTTTGGTATCAAAAATTGGGTTTAGATGGGCTCTATGCTAATTATGCCGTTAAATTAATAAAGAGCTTTCTAATTACGCTATTAAGCATAACTCTTAATCTAGACCTCCAACAGATGTGAAAATTTAGGGACATGTTTATAAATCAGTAATGAAGATTATTGTCCTCTCACATTTTCAAAATCCTTTCTTTAAGGTCAAAAGGGCATTATGGTCAATATTTAGGCATATAACGGAAACATGTACATAAATTGAGTAACTAATGAACCAAGTTGTATAACCTCAGAGGGTTACACTAATCAACAACCCGGTCCTAATAGAGCTCTAAGGCATTTCTAAAATATACTCAAATGGGTCAGAACTGAAAGTCAAAGTAAGAGTCCACTTATGCGACTTTCGGTTCGGAACCGAGCTTATACTGAAAATTGTGTTGATGCAGATTTTGTGTCCGATGCTTGTCGAATAGATTAGTTTTATTTTACGCTGAATTTGTAATAGTTAGTGAAACGGTCTATCGAACGTGTATAGACCCGCTCGTTTGAAGTGGTCAAACGAGAGGGTTATTCGGTTGACTGTGTGTGTTTGCAAGACAAGGGGTGTGACTATAAATAGAAAACCCTTGCCATTTGCAACACTAGGAGATTTTAGGAGGTTTGAGACCTCACCGGGAGAGATCACCACTTGGTCTCTCCCCGGATGTGTACTCCTTTGGTATGGTTCGGTTAGCTTGTTAATCGGGCCGATTTGTAATGTTTTACTACCGGATTAATACAAAGTTGTTTGTTTATCATCTCTAATCTCCCCCGTCTTGAACTGATCTCACACGAATCACGGTTTCGGTCACGAAACTCGGTCCTACAATTGGTATCAGAGCCATGGTGCCCGATTTAGTAAATCTAACCGTTTACTAAGTCACATGTGCTCTAGATCTGTGATTTTTGTGATTTTTGTTCAAGAAGAAAAGTTGGGTGCAAATGAGAAAAACTCAGATCTGGACCCGAATATTCAGATCTGTACTGAAACGAGTGTTGGGTTTTATGTTTCACACCGAAATCAACAAGTTTTCATCATCAAATATCATGTTTTTAAGGATTTTCGTCAAATCTGCAGTATAAACAGTGGCTGTGTTCTTGATGTTCTTGGCGGCTGCTTAAAGAAACTAGGGTTTCTTCATACCCCGAAAGATGAAAAAGGTGCTCGAAAGATGAGACTTTGGGTCGAAGGATCCAGATCTGGATCGAAAGATACCAGATATTTGTGGGAACCCTCAACAACTTCGAAAGATGATCCTCGAAGGATATCTTTCGACCTGATCCATCTTTCGAAAAGTCTGATCAGCTCAAAGGATATCTTTCGACCTGATCCATCTTTCGAAAAGTCTGATCAGCTCAAAGGATATCTTTCGACCTGATCCATCTTTCGAAAAGTCTGATCAGCACAAAGGATATCTTTCGACCTGATCCATCTTTCGAAAAGTCTGATCATCTTTCGACCTCGAAGGATATCTTTCGGCATGATGAAAACAAAAGATGATGATATTTTGAAAATTGTGGGGTAGTCTCGGTTACCGATGCAAACGTCAAAATTTGGTGACTTGACTACTATATATGGGCCAAAAACGGAACGGTATGTTCACTTCCGCACGTCAATGTTTATGATTGTTATCGGTTATTCGTAAATGTTCGAAAGCATTTTGTTTATTGTCATATTCTCGCATTTGAAAACGAACGTATGAACCTGGAACGTCAATACCGGTCCTAACGAGTTCACAAAGTCTTTGGAGGGATACAAGTCGGATCCTACGGGGTACTAGGCGAAATTTCTTTATCAACTAGAATATGCAACGAAGAAATCTTTTTGTTTATTGTCATATTCTCGCATTTGGTAACGAATGAATGAACCTAGAATGTCAATACCGGTCCTAACGAGTTCACAAAGTCTTTGGAGGGATACAAGTCGGATCCTACGGGGTACTAGGGGACGTTCTTATTCAACTAGAATATGCAAAGAAGAAAGTCGTTTTCGTGATTTTTCGGAACCGAGAACATTCAATGAAGATTGACGACAGTTCCGCTCTGTGGAGGGAATTGGTGAACATTTGACGACAGTTTCTTTGAAGTGGAAAGAATCTGTTAAGGTTTAGAGATTGTACCAAAGAAATGGGGGGATAAAAATTTTCGTATGTTGAATTTCTTCGGTAAATTTCTAAACGCAATCACAGGTGGTAGAGTTTGTGATTTTCTGGTGATACAAACGGTTCGGCGTGGAATGTTTTGCACATACACATATTTGAGGATTTTAATTAATTCTCCAGCCAGCGTGAAGGGTTTTGCACGGAAAAATACAGGTTTCTAAAGTCTACAGTAGTTACAAAAGCGCTGTTCACTGAAGACCTGGGGAATCTTTATGAAAGCTGATAGTTCAAGACTGAAGACCTGCAGGATTCGGTTTTGGGTTTGATGTTTCTTTGGGATTTTACAGGGATCTGGGGGTAACTCAATTCGTTGAGTTTGCAAACGATGTACTTGGTCTAGCTGACTTCCTGAGTACTGATGCTGAAGATCCGTAGTGCATTACGTGGTCAACTTCACAAAGGCGACACAATGAGATCTGGATGTAGTTCAACTAAGCATGCTGGTTGAGCTTGCAAGGGATACACTTGGTCTAGCTGACTTTCCTGAGTGTTGATGCTGAAGATTAAAGTGCATTACTTAGTCGATTCCACAAAGACGGTTTACAGAAGACAGTTCACCAGAAATCTCTATCAATGTAGTATGCTTGTATGAAATAGAGTTCTTATGACAAGATCAAGACTTGATGCAGTTTTTCTTAAAGATTGGAACCCTTATCAAATGCCGGTTGGAGTATTGGAAGATCAGCGGAAGATCGGTCAATTGAGGAAATTGCACAACACCCAACACGGATACGCGTACTTTAAGGGGGAAATATTTTACAAGGAGCGTCAAGATACTACTTACCTGGATCATCGGTCAAGGGGGAATTTGTTAACACAGAGAAGATGAATACTTGACTGAAGATCGATTGCAGTTGCATTTTCAGCATTCGACAGCAACGGATAAGGGGGAATTTGTTGATGCAGATTTTGTGTCCGATGCTTGTCGAATAGATTAGTTTTATTTTACGCTGAATTTGTAATAGTTAGTGAAACGGTCTATCGAACGTGTATAGACCCGCTCGTTTGAAGTGGTCAAACGAGAGGGTTATTCGGTTGACTGTGTGTGTTTGCAAGACAAGGGGTGTGACTATAAATAGAAAACCCTTGCCATTTGCAACACTAGGAGATTTTAGGAGGTTTGAGACCTCACCGGGAGAGATCACCACTTGGTCTCTCCCCGGATGTGTACTCCTTTGGTATGGTTCGGTTAGCTTGTTAATCGGGCCGATTTGTAATGTTTTACTACCGGATTAATACAAAGTTGTTTGTTTATCATCTCTAATCTCCCCCGTCTTGAACTGATCTCACACGAATCACGGTTTCGGTCACGAAACTCGGTCCTACAAATTGTCGGGTTGAACATGCTTAGACATGTTATTACATTAATTACCAAGTTATATGAGTGATAAAATAGGTTTCATAGCTTCTACATCGTTAATTATGTGTTTATGTGAAAATTTGCCTTCTGTTGACTTTTTAAAATTAACTTTGACCCGACAATTGACCTAGTTAGAGTGGGAATCAGAGGGTGCCCTTTTAAGGGTTTATTACCCACATAATTACCAACTCAAAGCTACTTTTAATTCGTGATTTGACAGGACAAATTTTAATTAATCATGAAGTCAAAACTTAATTACGATGGTTTGACTTTAGGCTAATAAACTAAGTAAAACTGAATTAAGGAAGGTTAAGGACACTTACTGAAGTCCTATGCACGACTAGGAATCCTTGGTAGGTGGTCTTGAGCACCAGAAATCTTCAAAACAAAAGTTTGGAAGCTTTCCAAGTGATGTGCTCAATGTGAGTTCACATGTTGCAACCAAGGGCTCTATCTATTGCCATGAATGGGTCTTGGAGATTGTTACAGGTGTTATAGCAACTCCAGAGGTGATAACAAGTGTCTAGGGACGTGTTTCAATGAGCTAGAGGGTCGCAAACTCGTTGAATCGCGCAAACATGCAAGCTGACACGTTAAACTAACTTTTCTGATACTGGTAGTCCATCGCGCTACGCCACAGGGAAGACCCCAGCTGGTGGCGTAGCGCCAGCACCTAGCTGATCAGCAATCCTAGTTTCACAAATGTTATTTTCACCCCCTGGACTTTCTAATGCGTAATTTCTTCCATTTTAGGCACTTTTAACCCATGAAATTTATATTTCTATGATCCCTGAGATAAAACCAATCATCATTATGTCCGGTTTCGTTAAACAATAACCGAAAACACAAGTTTTGCCTCGTTGACGCTTTTAACCCCTTAATTACGAAAGTTAGCATATCTTTCTCATACGATATCGAAACCTTGTGAAATTTTTACCACTTATTCTTGGGAGTATAATTAATCATTACAAGGCTCTGGTTTCGCTAAAAGGTCACTCAGAGGGATAACTTAAACATGTTGACACATTTAACCCTCGCGTCTTGTAAAGTTTCACTTTCTTTCGCAAACAGTTTCACACGCTTCATGATACATTCGTTTTAGGGTATAAACATCATGTAGGGTTGTTGAATGGAATAATTATCAAATGTTGACACTTTGTATCCTTATATACATATACTTTCTTCGTTAGTCAACTTCAGTCCCACGTAATCAATCCGTTACACGTTTAAAGTTCATGACACGTGTCGATACTATATTGGACATGATTTTTGCGAGGTGTTACCCTAATAATTACTCAACCCTAACAATTCTTTGTTGATTTAGATAATTCATGCACAAGATTCTCATAACCTAAATCACGTTACAAACCACTAATCATATCAATCATATACCATACAATCACACCCGACCATTAAGGTTATTCCTTGCATTGATTTGTGACACCAAATAATTCAGATTATACCCACATAAGCTCGACAGAAAATGCATGAATCCATTACAAATATACTAACCCTTATTAAGACGCAAAAGAGGATGCTAGGACCTAGGCCAAGGCTCCAATCGAAGGGTAAAGGAGACTGCTGATGCTTCCAAGAACGATGGGAGTGCTAGGGTTTTGCAAAGGTTTGCAAATAACACATATACGTATACCCCCAAGTGCATATATGTGTGATACCCCAGTGATTTTGGGTTCGGTTAGGTTTAAGAGTCTTGGGCCCGAATTTTGGCTTTGAGGAAAAGTACCAGCGAGTTAAATGTGGGAGTTCTATTCCGGCCCAAATGGGTCATGTGAGTGTTAAGCGAGTCCAATTGTGTCAAGTAACTTGCGGCCCAAATAAGTCAGTTTCCTAAGTTAGTTAAATGACACATAAAAGCGTTTAACAGTTTCTTGTACAGTTACTCAGTCAAACACACGTAAACATACTCAATCACGTTTTACATTTAGCAAGTATATTACATACACGAGTGTTTAATAATTTTTATCATCGTGAGGAACATGAACGAGAAATAATAAGAAACAGGATCACGTGACTAAGAGACACCGACCTTGAAGGTTTGGGTTGTCACATCATCTCCAACTTGAAAGAAATTTCGTCCCGAAATTTGACAAGCAATCCAAAACGGCACGGTGTTAGATCATGATGGCTGTGGATTTTCCCCAAATGCCACATCATCCCCAACTTGAAAGGGAATTTCGTCCCGAAATTCACTAATGATATCAGAGGTTGATACAACCGTTTGAACAACTGAGGGTACTAGAGCTTACTCCGGTTATTGCGCTCCCACGTGAACTCCGGTCCACGTCTTGAGTTCCAATGAACTCTCATGATTGGAAATTGGACTATGCTAACAAACCTTACCTCCTCGTCTATGTCTTTGATTGGCCCCTCGACAACTGCAACTTTTGTAATAAAGGCGTCACAAATGTTTCATCAAGCACTGCCTTAGATTCGAGACAGAAAGTACATTGTGCACGTTACCCAATTCGTCAGGTAACTCGAGTTTGTAGGCCAGGCAACCGATTCTTTCCAGAATTCTGAATGGCTCAACGTATCGTAAATTAAGCTTGTCACGTTTCCCAAACGTACCACACCCTCCCAGGGTGAGACTTCCAGCATGACACATTTGCCTGCAGCGAACTCCCAGCGTCTCCTAAGCTATCAGGTTTCCTGGTGGTCACGCATTGTCGCCACACGATTTCCAATCTAGATAATCTTCCCAAGAGTTTCGAGTGCAAGTCCTGGACCTGTGATTTGGTTGCTACTTTCCTTAATCCAACATGGAGATTGGAGTTATCGTTCATGTGATGTCTCAACAGAGCTGCCTGAGTACCAGAATTGTATCTGCTGCAGAAGAACCCAACCAAAGTAAGTGTCCTTCCAATCTACTAAGGTCAGTCACACACATGCTCGCCGCATGTGTTCGAGTGTCAGGATGGTTCGTGTACTCTGACCGTTTGTCCTAAGCAATGCTCATGTCTAGACGTGAGCCAGGGGTGTTATGTAGTGCCCATCATAAATCAGGTATAGATCAAAATCAGAGATAACAGGAGTTGGCACCTCACGAGATAATCACAAGCTGTGGAGACTCTCAGTTTCCTTGATTGCAGGAGAGTGTGCCGGTTGCATGAGATAATCAACGATCACCCATGTGATACGGTTTCCATTTCAAGTTGTAAGTAACTAGTGACAGAATCCATGGTAGTCTGTTCTCATTTCCATATATGTGTTTCTGGTTGCTAAAACCCCACCTTTACTTTTTCACAAGTCAAACATTGTTCTCATGCGTTGCTATATGGGCCTTCAGGCCCGGTCACCCGTACATGGTCTTCAGGTTTCAATACATCCTATCAAACTCAGATGAATAGGATATCGAGACCCGTGTGCTTTGCCTGCACCAGTTCCCTAGGGTTGCTGTATAGTGAGGTCCATATTCGTTCCATGAAGTAGCAAATATCGTCAGACCTGCCAAAGGTTGCTTCCCCATGCCCCGCATGGGTTAATCTTCAGAACTCTCTTCCTTCAGTTCTCCAGATTGGGCAAGGCGGGTCTGATCAGGTATGTTAGAGTCGATAGCAGGCTGCAAAGCTCATGCACGTCCAGGTTTCATGGTCGTATTCATCCAATAGCTCCATCCAGCGATGTCGTTACATGTTTAGCTCCTTCGAAACAAGGGTATACGGGAGGCTCTTGTGGTCGATCTTAGTAGTGCATTTGGTATCGCCCAAGAAATGCCTCCAATTTGATTCCAAAGACTATGACTTCCACCGCCAGTTGTGACTCGTGCAATTCTTCTTGTAAGTCTGCTACGTAAGCTCTCACCTTCTCGTGTTGCATCGGCGTATAACTGGGACTCTGATTCGAACCATCATGATATACCACTAAATCACCCGCACCCTCGGGTAAGGACGATGTTCAGTGTGTTGTAGAGTTTGGATTCGGAAGCTGAAAAGACGTTCTCCCGTTTTGTCTCCCACGAATGCACAGCACCCTGCTATGCCAAGGAGGTTAAAGTTGCACTATCTTCAAAAATCCCCCGATGAATCTGCGATAGTATCAAGCGAACCAAGAGATTGTTGTATCCCCGAAGGAAACTTTGGCGTCAATCAGTTTCTAACAAAATGGATCTTAGCGAAATCCACATGTATTCCCACTTCGTTGACTATATGACCAAAAGGTACCTCTCGAATCCAGAAATTACATTTAATCAAGACTTCGCGCGAAGTGGCTCCTCCCTCAGGAGCTCTAAAATAAGGTATGAATGCCGCCCATAATGTTCCTTCCTCCTGGAAATGATCCAAAACGTCATCAATAAACACGATCGATTCATGTGGTCCATAGAGCTGCTGGTGTGCTGATTAACTCCAGTCGCACTTGTCGCATTGCGTTCGATATGCCGTTCCAGGAACATCCTCCCTTAGACTTCCAACTGATAATAGCTTGCTCGTTAATCAATCCTCGAATGGAAGCTTGTCCCTCGCATCTGGTCAACAGGGTGTTACTACATGGTCGAAGCGAACGGTTCTTGACTGTCACCTTGCTGAGTTCTCGATAATCAGTACCCATACGAAAAGGCTTATCTTCACGGATATAACTGGGGCTCCCCCAAAGCGAAAAGCTAGGTCCGATAAAACTCCTGTCCAACAGTTCCTGAAGTTGTTTAGGCAGTTCTTGCAACCTTCCTGATGTGAGACAATAAGGAGTACTAGTAATAAAGGCTGCTTCTGGCGTGATACCGATCTGATATTCCACCTGACGATGTGAAGGTAAACCTGATGGTTCTTCTGGTAGCACATAGGGAGAAATCACGAACAATTGATGGATCCTCGATCCTCTTTTCCGTAGCCTAACATAGCGGGGTAATCCTTCCGTGGACACTTCTAGCCTTCATTGCTGAACTGATGCTAGCCTCTGCCCCACTCGGATGCTTTATGACAGACGACAACTTTCTCCTCACATGGTATATCTTCACGATATCTGGATAACCAGTCCACACTGACCACTGCATCAAAACTATCAAGATTTGTAGAAGGTCGATGTTGAACACTTATCCCACAAGGTCGAGTTTGCATCCCAACAAACATAAGTAGTTTCAATTGACTTGCCATCAGCCGATTCCACAACAGGTTCAGATTCAAGGAGCATCAGGGTTAAACAGAACAGAGATGAAGGGATTAGCTACTCATACTAGCTACCACGTTGCTAAAATCCTGGCGTCGCCCACGTCAATCCTAAATGCTCTTCCACGAACACCACTTCTAGTGTTGTTGTTTTCGTTACGAGAATTCCCGGTACTGTCATCATCCCCTTGGTTGTTGTCTTGAATTATCAACGGCCAATCCATGTCGTAGGCACCTTCATTTCCATACCGTAGGTTACGATTACAAGTACCTTGATGTTGCCATGACTGTTGCCTCTAATGTCGTTGCTTGAAACAGAGCCCTACGATCTTCACCAACCAAGTCCATCTTTTCACATTCTGGGCCACGTCCTAATGTGCTACTCACTGTGCTGGTAGTCACTCATTCCACACTATAACCTATTGTCATCGCTTATGTCCTGATTGATTCGTAAGAGTCGGCTCCCAACAGTCGCTGACTAGGGTTAAGGATTCAATTGAGGTCAATTCGCTGGTGTTAGTTGCCGGTAATCAGGGTCGTCCAAATACTTAGGTCGGTAAAGTACTACTCTCATCTTCTTGTCCATCGATCTAGTAAGTTGATTGAGTAATACACAGTATGTTTCCAGAATGTTGCAGAAGTGATCGCACTTCGGGTTCTAAAACGTCAGTACATTGAGTTCCAGCAAACATAGAGGAGTGAGAAAGGTATAGACCAATCATTGACGCTGCAACATCCAACTCAGGGACGTTCGTACAAGCACCTAACATTCTACACAGTTCGCTAGGCGTTCCGATGTGTGCTCGAGTAATACTCGTTAGCATCGAGTTTCGTAAGGATTCAAAAAGGAGTGAAAAGATCATGCTCAAGTAGGAGACAATCACTGCTACGACTCCTATACACTGTTGTGTTTTACATCATTCAAATAACAGAACGGAACCCCTTTTTCACTTGTTAAGCCTCATTGGTACTCGCATGTACCCCACATTATTATTATGTGTGCACCCATAATAATAATCCGATTTGCATGTTTATCTCAGCTCCTCTCAATTCGTGTTAAAAGGTTCCCCGAATTCGAGCAATAAGACAAATGCACCACAACATAGATCATGAAAGTTCGAGAAGAGTCGCACTGTTAAAACACGTAACATGGGTTGGTAACATGGAAACTCATACTGTAGTGCCAAGTTTGTATTCACGTGTGATGTTATTCATAAGCAAACACTAGATATGCTATGCAATAGTAAACAAGAAACGAACCTTGCAATCTGGAGCCGAGTGTCATGGTCGATTTCGGAACTGTTCGGTTATAGTCTGGTTTTATGAAATCGTTTTAAAACCAAGTTCACTCTAACCAGTGGCTCTGATACCAAACTGTCACACCCCCAAAATACCACCTAGGGAATGTCCCTGTTAGGCGTGTGACGTACCAACAAAGAGCCACTAATTACATTGAACCCAATCAAGTTTATAATTAAAATCTCCAATTATTAATAAAAAATATCATCAACAAGTTTAAATGAAAACCAACGTGTTCAACGGAAGCAAATAGTAAACCAAGTTAAACTGTTTCAAAACCAATGTATAATATCAATAGTGCAATCACATGAATCCCTCCAGTCGACCCATGACCACTCCAGCTACTCCAGACAGCAAGTTCCCAAATCCAAGATATCTAACGACCTGCGAGCATGCAACAAGTGTATCAGACAACGCAGGTGAGTTCATAGTTTTACGAAAACGTTGGTTACCAAGTGTTTAGTTAATCCATTGAATTTAATTCCGAAAGTAATGTTGATAATATCCCGAATACAAGACGGCTTCTGATTTACATTGCCCTTTCTCCAATGCTCCTATCAAAGCATTGGTCGTGACTAGGTCATTAGTTCAACACCCGTCCTCCCAGGTACGGGGTGAGGTTGCCAAACCTAAGTAGCGCTACTAACTAATACCATGTTACCTTTCAGGTAACCAAACAACACGGAGGGACTTTAAAGGTGATAGGATGAGTATATTATCCAACATTCCCGTTTTTACCCAAAAGACTTATCCCTCCCCGTGATACCCACTGACTGTCCCAACCACCGGGACGCATGCTCAAGAGATGAACTCACCTTTGATTGCTCGGTTGTTACGTACTTTTACGCGTTAAATGTTAAGTCCGTTACACGCAACCTAAGGTATTTAAAAGGTAAGTACACATATTGTAGGATCATGTAATACCCTAGTGTTTCCACACCACTCAAGATTTAAGTGAACCAAGTTAACAAGTTACCACACAATAGCACCCATGCAATGATATATTTATATGTATCAACATCTCCTTAAACAGTTATGTCATCAAATATAATTACAACATAGGGTTTTTACTTGCATTCACAAACTTCACATCTTCATGTTCATAGATTATTAAAACACACAACAACAATATGCACCTGACATATATGTATTCCCTAAACACATACTACATGTACATGGTCCCTACATCCTATCGGCCCAAATTATAAAACACTTCGGCCCACTGTACTTATTATATTGGGTTAGTTATTAAATTCCAGCTCCCTTGAGACCCTCGAAGAATGTGCGGTTAGACACAACCATGGCTGGCCCAAACTCGCAACATTCAGCCCAACTTGTGAATGTATGACTAAAGCCACAATGTACAATCCATTTAGTGTTCGTGGGCCAGCAACCCATGTGCGGCCCTATACCCCCTGCCCATTCCAGTTATTAATTCAATTCCATAAGTAATCCATATCTTTAAATCATGTTATACAGTTCCAGCATCATCGTTCACATCCAACACAATCTTGAAGTCATAAACTAATACTGGTTACACATCATTGTTACATTGCACATGCACAGTTTCTTCATATTACTATAGTAATCCCATCTATACTACCATCACCTAATACTTTCATGCATGAACATAACACACCAACTTCATCGGTTTATTACTAAAGTTCGTTGACCAACCCTTAGTGCTTATATATATATATATATATATATATATATAGGACAATGCTCTATAAAAAACCCCATTTTTTTAAGAAACTTAGCAAACTCAACATGTGGCTCTCATATGTCCACGTATCCCATATCCATTTCATCTACCTTTTTGAATAGAAGGGTAAATCAGTAATTGTCCCAACCCAAGATACTTTCCCAACTTGATTTGACTTTAATAATTAATGCCCATCAACTCCATTGTACAAATTACCCATCCCCATATTTTTTTTCATTATTTCTTTTTAAATATCTCCATTAACATCTTCTCAACAAGTTCATGCTTTCTCCATTAATTTCTATGGAGACAAATCCACCAACATTGGAGTTAATGTCGCCGATCCATAGTTTCCCCAACAGGTTTAACTCGATCCACATCAACTGACGACGTACCCTGTTTCATGAGAGAGAAAGATGAACAGGGAGTAATGAATATCTTGTGGGGAAGATAAAGAAGAAAAAAATTTGAACTGCCACCACTGCCCCTCCACCACCGCCATCCCCCAACCCCAACCCATATATTCAGATGTGGAACTGAATATATTCAACCCAAATGGCTATACTTTATTCCTTGAAGAACCATGTGGGTCCGTAGCATCCTCAAAATGGCACCAGATCGGAATGTTGCCATCATCAACTAATGCTCAAAGGTCACCGATGTCGACGAGCTCTTAAGATCATATAAAATATGATTTGTATATGTTGTTTCAGATCTGAATATTTGTGAGTTTTTTTACACTTTTTTAGTTTATATAAAATATGATTTGTATATGTTGTTTCAGATTTTGGTTATTGTTTTGTATGTGATTTGTTTGAAATAATTTGTTGAAATTGTAAGGTGTTAAGAGTTGTTAAATCTGTGAGGTTTTTTTTTTTTTTTTTTTTTTTTTTTTTTTTTTTTTTTTTTGTTAATGTTGTATAAGATTAATTTTACTAAACATGTGATTAATTTTACTAATTGTTGATTAGGAGTTGCTGAATTAATTGCTGAAATTGTAAGGTGTTATTGATTATATGTTAAAGAGTTTTTAGTTCTGTGTACTTTGTTAGTTGTTGTTTCAGTTGTGTAAGATTAATTTTATTAAACAGGTGTTATTGTTTAATTTTATTAAACATGTGATTAGTTTTACTGATTAATTTTACCTCGTCATACCCTAATACATGTTACACTTTATCCTATTAGACATAGCCATATAGTTTAAATTATTATAGTTATGACGTGTTTAACACATGCCCGATTTTTTTATTTTTAGACGTCTAATAATCGGCACATCTGTTTTTAGAAACGAAAAGCCAAGTTTGTCTTACAGGACAACCAACGTAACACGTGTTATAGTCTGAACTTCTGTTTCACAGCTAAGCCAAGTTTGTCTTACAGCACAACCAACGTAACACATGTTATAGTCTGAACTCCTGTTTCACAGCTAAACCATAGTAACATGTTATAGAGACATGTATTAGGGTATGACGATGTATTAGAGACATGTATGACGAATTAATTGCAGGTTTTTAGTTCTGTGTACTTTGTTAGTTGTTGTTTCAGTTGTGTAAGATTAATTTGCAGGTTTTTATTTTTGTGTTAAAAAGTTATGCTTGGTTTGGTTGCTTCTTTGGGCTTTTGATCTGAATAGTAACTGATTTTTGTTGGTTTGGTTGCTTTGTTTGGGGCTTTTGATCTGAATAGTAACCGTTTTTGTGATGTTATTTGAGAAAAAAGATTTTCTGGCTATGAATGTGTTAACGACTTAACGGTTATCTTATCTTTTTGTTTATTAGGACGGTGATGGATACAAGGGATATAAGATCCAATTCTCGGGACCGTTGGTTTCGTCAAACGTGGATCAGATACTCAAGGATCATGACCATGTTTATGTTGCAGCACAACACAACTAACACGTGTTATAGTTTGAACTTCTCGGACATGCATGTGTTACATGTGACATGAAACCCATGTACAACGTAACACGTGTTACGTGTGACATGAAAACACATTTTTATAACATCCCTGGCATACGCACACCCACATGTTTACAAAGCGTTTCAAGACCGACCCAAACAATAAAGCAAGGGTAGCCGCTGAAAAGCTAAGGCAGCAAAGGTAGCCGCTGAAAAGCTAAGGCAGACTGTTAAAGGAAGCTCCGCCATTTTCTTAGTGCTATGTATTTTTGTTTACTAGTAATATGTAATGTGAGACTCTTATTGTTTTGTCTAGTACATGATGTTAAAACGGTATGGACTTAACACATTCTGGAAGTCTTAACACACGTTATAAAAGAGGCTTAACACACGTTATATCAGGTATACTATGTTGTTATTAAGTTACTATTGGAGTTTATGCATCCATGCTGGAAGTCTTAACACACATTATAATAGAGGCTTAACACACGTTATACAATATTAACTTGTATGTTCCATATTAACTTGTATGTTCCATATACGGTGTTGCAATATTAACTTGTATGTTCCATATTAACTTGTACACATATTAACTTGCAAACCACTTTCATATACATGAATACAAGTCGGGTTATAATGGATGCTTACATGTTATCATATGTATACAAGTGGGGTTACAACAAGATTACGATATTAACTAAGCTAACCATTAAACTCATCGCCCTCGTCGACTGTTTTCACCCTTGTGATATGTTAAGCAATTACATGTTCCGAACAGACAAATTGTAACACCTGTTAGATCAGTATATACACATCATGGTGTTTTGTAAACCCCTAGCTTATACATGAATATATGTCAGGTTACAAAAAGATTATAACAGAGGCTTAACACACGTTATACATTCCAAAATGTGCAAAACAAACACATGTTATAAATGAACGAAGAGTTCTTTCCCACGTTATATATCATTCTAACAGGGGCTTAACACGTGTTATACATGAACACATGTCAGGTTACATCATGGTGTTCTGTTACAGCTTGAACCACCAACACATGTTATAAATGGATGCTTACATGTTATCATATGTATACAAGTGGGGTTACAACAAGATTACGATATTAACTAAGCTCACCATTAAACTCATCGCCCCCGTCGACTGTTTTCACCCTTGTCACATGTTAATCAATTACATGTTCTGAACAGACAAATTGTAACACATGTTAGATCAGTATATACACATCATGGTGTTTTGTAAACCCCTAGCTTATACATCAATATATGTCAGGTTACAAAAAGATTATAACAGAGGCTTAACACATGTTATACATTCCAAAATGTCAGGTTACAAAAAGATTATAACAGAGGCTTAACACTAGCTTATACATAAATACATATCAGGTTACAAAAAAAATTATAACAGAGGCTTAACACATGTTATACATTCCAAAATGGTGCTAAACATGTTATAAATGAACGAAAACTTGTTACATCATGAAAACTTCTTTATGGATCTGTTACAGCATGAACCACTAACACATGTTATAAACGAACGAAAACTTCTTCCCCAAAAGATTTGACTTATTCAATATCCCCGCATCCATCCAGCTTGTCAATTGAATATCTTTATGGATCTGTTTCTGTAAATCAACACACGTTATATATTATTCTAACAGGTGCTTAACACATGTTATGGGTCTGTTTCTGTAAATCAAACAACCCAACAAAAAAAAAAACACTTACTGTTCAGATCAAAAGGCTAAACCAGCAACCAAACCAACAAAAAAAAAAAAACAATTATTGTTAAGATCAAAATCCCCAAACAAGCAACCAAACCAACAAAAAATCCCGTTCAAAAATCTCATCCTAAAGTTTTCGATTTATTTAAAATACATGAACATTAACCATTACTAGATCTTGATCGAAGACAGAGGAGAGGAGAGAGAGAGAGAGAACATTAACCATTACTAGATCTTGACTCCGACGACGTTCCGAACTACGGCGCCACCAACCACCCACCCTCCACCACCTTCTACAACCACCCACTGTCGCCGCTCTTTCTCTTTCGATTTCTCTGGTACTCTCTCTCACGGCTCTCACTCTTTCTCTAGGCTTGCAGGTTGTAAGTGTTGTGTAGAGAGAAGGGAAAGTCATGGGGGCTAGGGTTTTGATTCAGGGAGGAGAAGATGAGATCTGTGATTTTAGAGAGAGGAATTGTGATTTTGAATTGGATATGAAGAGAGAGAAAGGGAGGTGCATTAAAGAGAGATGATAGGACTAGACATTGGAGAGAGAAGAAATATACTACCCAAAATGCCCTTTTCAGTTGACTAATTGTACCAGCATGGAGTATTTTAATGTTTTAAATGCTAAAAGTTGTCTAAACAAATCATGACCCTTAATCTATTAAGATGAAACAAGATCAATGGACCACATAGAGTTTCCAAAGTTTTTAAAAAAAGATGGGGTTTCTTGTATAGCCAAGCCCTATATATATATATATGTATGTATATATATTTATGACCCTAACAGATTACGTCCCACATGTATACATCATCGAATACCCAAAAGACAAACAAGACTAATAATTACTCAACCCTAACAATTCTTTGTCGATTTAGATAATTCATGCACAAGATTCTCATAACCTAAATCACGTTACAAACCACTAATCATATCAATCATATACCATACAATCACACCCGGCCATTAAGGTTATTCCTATCATTGATTTGTGACACCAAATAATTCAGATTATACCCACATAAGCTCGACAGAAAATGCGTGAATCCGTAACAAATATACTAACCCTTATTAAGACGCAAAAGAGGATGCTAGGACCTAGGCCAAGGCTCCAATCGAAGGGAAAAGGAGATTGCCGATGCTTCCAAGAATGATGGGAGTGCTAGGGTTTTGCAAAGGTTTGCAAATAACACATATACGTATACCCCCAAGTGCATATATGCGTGATACCCCAGTGATTTTGGGTTCGGTTGGGTTTAAGAGTCTTGGGCCTGAATTTTAGGCTTTGAGGAAAAGTATCAGCGAGTTAAATGTGGGAGTTCTATTCCGGCCCAAATGGGTCATGTGAGTGTTAAGCGAGTCCAATTGTGTCAAGTAACTTGCGGCCCAAATAAGTCAGTTTCCTAAGTTAGTTAAACGACACATAAAAGCGTTTAACGGTTTCTTGTACAGTTACTCAGTCAAACACACGTAAACATACTCAATCACGTTTTACATTTAGCAAGTATATTACATACACGAGTGTTTAATAATTTTTATCATCGTAAGGAACATGAACGAGAAATAATAAGAAACATGATCACGTGACTAAGAGACACCGACCTTGAAAGTTTGGGTTGTCACAATTAATTTCTTTTATTCATTTCTCTTTAATAATACATTTGGTATTTAATTATATGTATTCGTCAGGGTCGGGTCGGGCAACATGTCGCATCAGAATAGGTAACACAAAAAAGGTTATTTTGATTCTAGTTAAAACGGGTTTGGGTCAAAATAATTTTAGGACTGAACATGTAACTTAATATTTAATATTTATTAAAGAGTGGAATTTAATATTTACATTTTAAATTTGTTTTATTCAGTTTTTTCTTTTTTTAATAATACGTATTCATTTTTCTTTTAATAATACAATTGATATTTAATAATACGATTGATATTTAATAATATGTATTGGTAGGGTCAGGGTGGGCATCATGTCGTGTCAGAACAAGTCACACAAAAATAGTTATTTTGGTTCGAGTCAAAACAGGTATAACCACGACGAAATTTTCGAACCTTTGATATTTGTAGTAAATATTCGTTAATACAAACATTATAATTTTAACTTGGTGTCATTACCGGAACAAATCTAAGTATTATATACCTTGAAACCTTCCTAAATTTAATTGAGGGATTAGAATCGTCAAAACACCAAACTCAAAGTCTAGACTAAAAATACCAAAAACCTTAAGTTACCATGTTGTGCCACCTAGCAAGACACTAATCTTCTCCTATGACACCCATGAACACTTGTCTTGCCCATGTTTTGGCACTTTTCAGCATTTTGCCACACTTATTCTAGTCTTGACACATAAAGGGACACTAATCCTCATCTTAGAACACCTTGGGACACTTTTCTTGATCTCCTCAAACTTCCTTAGCTATAAATACCCCTTTGAACTTTCATTTTTCTTCACACCTTTCATTCAAACACACAAGTCTTGTGTGAGCTTCTTAGTGTTTTCCTTAGGAGCTCCCCTTCTAGTCTTTTTAAGGTGTCCTCTAAAGCAAGTAAGTATCCTTCTTTAGTTCTTTCCTTAAGCTTTTAGTTTCATAGATTATTTCCGTCCAAACCCATATTTTTACGCATAGTAAAAATACCAACGGGAACACATAAGTGTTTTTCCTGTTTTGGACAGATTCTGTGTTGTCACTTTGAACGACCATAACTTGGTCAAAACTTAACCAAATAAAGTAAAATCTTACTTCATAATTAAGTAAATCGAAAAAAAGTTTTAACAATATATTATACACTTAAAAACACTTTCGTTTGGACCCTCAACCGTTTTAAACCAAACCGAAGGTCAAAACTGAACGATCCGCAAAGATCCACAGTTTTGACCATTTTCCGGGTTCCAAACAAAAAAAACTTTCTAAATGAAAGTTGTAGATCACATTCTAATTTAGTGAACCGGAAGGTTTTATAATTTTTCGATAACATTTAATATTTTTAATATATTTTACAAAAACAACACAGAAGGCTGTCAAAATTTCCTATCTTCTAAAAACATCTAAACTTCTTCAAAGTTACGATGTTTCCATAACCTACATTCATCCACAAACAGGGGCGAAGGATAAGGTATGTCCAGGGGGCGCCCGACCTCCCGAACTTTTGGATGCGTAGTGTTATGAATACTACTTTCGTATAGGTATATACGTTGCCGCCCCCCGGTTTCGCGAAAATTGGGGGGGGGTGTCACACCCCCAAATTCCACCTGCGGAGTACCGTCCGCTTGAGGGCGTGACCGACCAGGATCCAGCCACCAATTATACTGAGCATTGGATAATAGTAAGGATGATTACCAACCATAATGGTTAGTAAACATCATGGTTTAAAGTTCAAATGTTTAAATTCAAAATAACAGTTAAGTAAGTAGCGGAAGCATAGGCAAAATAGTTCAAACAAAGTTCATGGTTCAAGTTATTTAGAACCCAACACGCGGGTTTAGACGACCACTACACTTCCCAAGCAGCAGCCCCTCAGTCACTGGTTACCTGCAAAGCATGCAGTAAGGGGTCAACAATAATGCTGAGTGAGTTCACTAGTTGTCCAGTTTTAAGTACCAAAAACTTGTTTCACCAGTTAATTTATCCGTTTATACATGCCATGGGGAGCTACCCCAAAAGTTAGCAACTAAACTGTTTTTCCAATACCGAACACTAGGTGACCGTTGCGTATCCGCAAGAAAGTGCCCCGATGTCAATGTTCTATCATCATTGACGGATGCCTGAGTACATTAGTTCACGACCGATCCCATACCTTGGCACGGTGTGAGGTTGGTAAGACCTAAATAGCGCTATCAACTAATAACCCGTTCGCCTGGCCCCGGCGACTAATCGGTATTATGTAGTAGGGACTTAAGTGATAGAGTTTCGTTTAGTGCCGTTTGTTGCAATCCGTATAAACAGTAATTAACTAAAAAGGTTCCCAATAACAAGGGAAGAAAAGTAAGTTGTATCCCTCATAAGGGGATAGTGTTGTTTTAGTTCCGTTTCCCAAACCACCGGGAATACATGCTTTAGGTTGTGAACTCACCTTGGGTTGCTCGGTAGTTTAATTACCCGGTCAATCACGTTGGTCACCACGTCCTAGCATGGTTACCGAATATGGGTCAAGTTGGGGTACAAGTAAACACGTATAATCTACACATAACTAACACATAGCATGCACAACATATAATTACAGCAACAGTTAACAGTTAACACGTAGCCCATCTAAACAGTAACAATCATGTACAGTGAATACACTTAGGCCCAATAACTAACAGCCCAGTCGAGACCAGGACACTCAGTTGCGAGTCGCAACCGGAGGTTGCGGCTTGTCACGTCTTGGTTACGAGTCGCAACAAGTGTTTCGTCCTGTTATGTCCTGGTTGCGAGTCGCAACAAGGGTTGCGACTTGTCATGTTGTGGTTGCGAGTCGTAACCGGGCGGTCTCGAGTTGTCAAGGTTTGGTTGCGAGTCGCAACCGGGGGTTGCGAGTCGCAACCTCGGAAACGTGCACAATAATCCTTCTAGAACCTCTGATTGTACTAGCCAATGAGATTGCAATTTCATGTAAATTGTGTACTATTTCCACTAACATGTTTCTTTGTCTATTTCATAACAGAATTAGATCAAACAGGGCATCTTTCAAATATTTACATGATCTTCAAACTGTTCTTCTTATATTCATCATACATTCAAACAGTTCATCCAATATTCATACATATTGAACACATATTCATCATATTCAAATCACACTCAAACATTCACACTAGTTCATGTATTTCAACACTAGAGTTTTTATCATTCATCCTAATCTTCAAAGCATGCACATATATCCTTAGTTCTATCTATGAAACACCAAATTTGCTAACAAGAATTATGTGACATACTTTCTAAATATCGATACAATTCATTAACCATAATATTTATCATGAATCGGATAAATATTCAAGACAAACTTATCATCTAATAAGCCACATATTCATGAATCAGATAAATATTCAAAACAAACTTATCATCTAATAAGCCACATATTCAAAACAAACTTATCATCATTTCGATTAACAACTACAAAGGGAACTAACCGGCTAGAGATTTGAGTGTAGAAGATGTGAAGGATTGATGAAAGAGCTTCCGAGTGTTGGTCTCAAGCTTGAACCGAGATGATCCGAGAGCTCCTTTGGTTACCGCCGGTTCCGAGAGGAGGAGAGGAGGTTGTGTTGGGGTTTAGGGTTTTAGAGAGAGAGAGGGGGAGAGTGTGCGAGAGTGAGTGTGGGAGTAGTGTGTTGCAAAAATGGAGAAGGTTGTGAGGGTAGCCGGTTATAAACTTCAAGTGGGTAAGGGGTGTTTCCGGGTGGGCTAAGGTCACGGCCCAACCGGCCCGAGTATTTACGGTTCACTCGAGACCGAGGGTGGTCTCGAGTCGGGTCCTTTGGGGTCTCGGCCCACACATATATCATACATACATATATAGAAAATACATACATATATCACACTTAGCACAAGGATCACATAGAATATCAAAATAACACGCAACTTTCATTTAATAGCGTATATACACATAATGTTAATACAAGATATTTGCTCGGGAAAACCTAGAGTGTCACATTATCCCCAAGTTTTAAGAACTTTCGTCCCGAAAGTTAAGGCAGCCACTGACAAGCTAGTGTAAATACGAACGTTTCAACGGGATGTCACATCATCCCCCCGTTAGTTTGGAATTTCGTCCCGAAATTCAGTTGTAGCTTCAGTGCTTGGGGTTTCATTTGGGAACAGGTGGGGATACTTGCGCTTCATCTGGTCTTCCCGCTCCCAGGTAAATTCTGGGCCACGGCGTGAGTTCCAACGAACTCGCACGAGAGGTATCTGGCTACGTTTGAGGGTTTTGATCTCACGATCCGTGATCTCAACCGGTTCCTCAGTAAAGTGTAGCTGTTCGTCAATAGTAAGTTCCTTGTAAGGAATGACGAGTGTTTCATCTGATAGACACTTCTTCAGATTAGATACGTGGAAGACGTCGTGCACAGCACTCAGTTCTTTAGGCAGATTCAATCTGTAAGCGGCCGTGCCGATCTTTTCGGTAACTTCAAAGGGCCCGACATATCTTGGGTTAAGCTTGCCCCGTTTTCCAAAACGAACCACACCCTTCCAGGGTGAGACCTTAAGTAGAGCCCGTTCACCAACCTGGAACTCTTGTGGTTTCTTGTCTTTATCAGCGTAGTACTTTTGACGGTCACGAGCTGCCGCCATGCGTTGCCTAATCTGGGCAATCTTTTCTGTGGTGTCGACTACATGTTCCGGGCCTGTGATCTGGCTGTCACCAACCTCAGCCCAGCAGAGAGGCGATCGACATTTACGGCCGTACAATGCCTCAAAGGGTGCTGCCTGAATGCTGGTGTGGTAGCTGTTGTTGTAGGAGAATTCCACCAACGGTAGGTGTTTCTCCCAATTCTTGCCAAAATCGATCACACATGCCCTGAGCATGTCTTCGAGGGTTTGGATGGTGCGTTCGGACTGCCCATCCGTTTGCGGGTGATACGCGGTGCTCATGTCTAAACGTGAGCCAAAAGATTTGTGCATGGCTTGCCACAACTCAGAAGTAAAACGCGCGTCTCGATCAGAAATAATAGAGGTAGGCACTCCGTGCTTCGAGACCACTTCTTTTAAGTATACCTCTGCTAGGGTCGAGAACTTGTCTGTTTCTTTGATAGGCAAAAAGTGTGCAGACTTAGTCAAGCGATCCACTATCACCCAAATGGTGTCATTTCCGCGCTGAGACCTAGGCAGGCTAGTAACAAAATCCATGGAAATCTGCTCCCATTTCCATTGCGGGATTTCTGGCTGTTGGAGTAGGCCTGATGGTTTCTGATACTCAGCCTTGACTCTTGCACAAGTTAAACATTTTCTGACATAGGTTGCTATGTGGGCTTTCATGCCAGGCCACCAATAGGTAGCCCTCAAGTCGTGGTACATCTTATCTGATCCCGGATGTACTGAGTAACGGGACTTGTGGGCTTCATCCATCACCAGGTCACGTAAATTCCCATAAAGCGGAACCCATATGCGTCCGGCCACGTAGTAGGCGCCGTCTTCTTTTTGTTCCATTCGTTGTCTCGATCCTCGCAGGGACTCAGCCCTGATGTTCTCAGCTTTCAATGCTTCAACCTGAGCATTCCGAATTTGATTAGGGAGGTTCGAGTGGATGGTGAGCTGTAAAGCACGAACACGCTTGGGTTTGGTCTCCTTTCTGCTGAGGGCATCGGCTACCACATTAGCCTTGCCTGGGTGATATTTGATTGCACATTCGTAGTCATTTAGGAGTTCGACCCATCGGCGTTGCCGCATATTCAACTCCTTTTGTCCCATTATGTGCTGGAGACTCTTGTGATCAGTGTAAATCGTGCACTTGGTGCCGTACAAGTAGTGCCTCCAAAGCTTGAGCGCGAAGACCACAGCTCCAAATTCTAAGTCATGCGTCGTATAATTCCGTTCGTGGACCTTGAGTTGTCGCGAGGCGTAAGCGATAACTTTCTCGCGTTGCATCAATACGCAGCCAAGTCCTTGAATAGAAGCGTCGCAGTAGACGACGAAGTCGTCGGTACCTTCGGGTAAGGAGAGAATAGGAGCACTACAAAGGTTCTTCTTGAGTTCCTGGAAGGCAGATTCCTGAGCATTACTCCATTTGTAAGCAACACCCTTCTGAGTGAGTGTCGTAAGTGGTTGAGCGATCTTAGAGAATCCCTTGATAAACCTTCGATAGTATCCCGCCAATCCCAAGAATTGGCGAACTTCGGTCGGAGTCTTAGGCACAGGCCAATTCTTAATGGACTCAATCTTAGCAGGGTCAACATGGATCCCTTCCTGATTGACGATGTGTCCAAGGAAATGGACTTCTCTAAGCCAGAAATCACATTTTGAGAATTTGGCGTACAGTTGCTCATTGCGAAGAAGTTCGAGAATAAGACGTAGGTGTTGTTCATGCTCCTCTTGGCTCTTCGAGTAGATTAGGATGTCGTCGATGAACACGATTACGAACTTATCGAGGTAGGGTTTGCATACTCGGTTCATGAGATCCATGAAGATTGCAGGTGCGTTGGTCATACCGAAAGGCATAACAAGGAATTCGTAGTGACCATAGCGGGTTCTGAAAGCAGTCTTAGAGATGTCCTCATCGCGGACTCTTAGCTGGTGATAACCCGATCGCAGATCGATTTTGGAATAATAGCTCGACCCTTGCAGCTGGTCGAACAGGTCGTCGATACGGGGAAGTGGATAACGATTCTTAATGGTAACCTTGTTAAGTTCGCGGTAGTCAATGCACATTCGGAATGAGCCATCTTTCTTTTTGACGAAGAGCACTGGGGCTCCCCAGGGTGATGAACTAGGACGGATAAAACCTTTGTCCAAAAGTTCTTGTAGTTGAGTAGAAAGCTCCTTGAGCTCCGCGGGGGCTAATCGATAAGGTGCACGAGCTATAGGCGCTGCTCCGGGAGCTAGCTCGATTTGGAATTCGACCTGGCGGTGAGGAGGGAGTCCAGGTAATTCCTCCGGGAATACCTCGGGATAGTCGCGTACCACTGGAAAATCTTCAATCCTGTTTTCCATTTTCTGTGTGTCGGTAATGAGTGCTAAGATAGCGGTGTGCCCTTTTCGTAGATACTTCTGAGCCTTTAAGAATGAAAGGATGCCTGTGACTTCTCCGCTCTTGTCGCCTTGAACTATAAGAGGTTTGCCAGGGGGACGGGGAATACGAATAGCTTTCTCTTGGCAGAGGATTTCAGCTCGATGTTTGGATAACCAATCCATACCAATGATGACGTCGAAGCTTCCAAGAACGATGGGGAAAAGATCGATACGGAAGGTCTGACCAGACAACTCTAGTTTGCAGTTACGAATTATGTGTGATGCCTCGAGGTTTCTACCATTAGCTATTTCGACGGTGTGCTTAGAGCTTAGCGGCGTAAGAGTGAGCTTAAGTTTCTTACTAATGCGTAGGGATACATAACTAGCATCTGCTCCGGAATCAAAAAGCATGGAAACATAACGATCATTAAGTAGGAACTTACCCGCCACAACGTTGGGGTCATTCCTTGCTTCCCCGGCTCCAATCACAAAAGCTTTTCCTCTAGCACCATTTCCAGCATTGTTGTTATTGTTCCCAGCACCCTGATTGTTGTTGTTCTGATTCAGTTCAGGGCAATCCTTTCGCATGTGCCCCGTTGCTCCACACTTGAAGCATCCACGGTTGTTTCCTTGTTGCTGCTGTTGCTGATTCTGCCTAGCTGGAAACTGGCTTCGACAGTCTTTGGCTTCATGCCCCATCTTGTTGCATCGCTGACACTGACCCTTTCCACATGGCCCACTGTGATGTCGGTTACATTTGTTACACTTAGGGTGGTTTCCTCGATAGCCACCCTGTTGCTGAGGGCCCTTGTTGTTCTCAGTCTTCCTTTGTTGAACTGGGGCCTGAGTGGGGTTAGCATCCTTTCCCTGACTTCCATCCCACTTTCGCTTGCTATCGCCAGATGTTCCAGCAGTAGCACCAATCCTCTTGGGTAGCTTGCCCTCTTCCACAGCCTGATTGGTAAGTTTGTGAGCAAGGCGAACCACAGGCTGTATGGTATTGAGGTTGGCTGAGGTCACATGACTTCTGATTTCGGGGACCAAGCCTTTAATGTACAACTCGATCCTTCGGTACATAGGCTGGGACATGTTTGGGCAAAGTGCAGCATAGTCGTTGGACTGCTTAGTGTAGGTCTCAATCTCTGATCCGACCATCTTGAGCGCATAGTACTCGTTCTCGAGTTTGTGGATGTCATCCCTGTGACAGTACTCTTCCTTGATCATGTCTTTGAAATCTTCCCATGCAGTAGCATTAGCAGTTTCCAGACCAAGCATCTGAATCTGTGCTTTCCACCATGAAAGCGCGTTCCCTTCAAGCGTACCAGTCGCGTACTTAACCCAGTTAGCAGGGGGACACTCACAGACAGCAAAGACAGCTTCGGCCTTTTCGATCCAGTGTAGAAGGCCTATGTCACCCTCAGTGCCGTCAAAAGGGAGAGGCTTGCCGTCCATGAAGGTTTTGAAAGTACAAACACGGGGTTGCGCAGGCGCAGGCTGACCTGTTGTGAGAAATGAAGCGAATAGGTTTTAGAGGTGAAAAGACGATATGGGGGTAGGATCTAAACATCCTATAGCAACGAGTTTACCTCCAGGGTGAGCTGCGAAAGCTGCAGCCACCGTGTTGAGCAAGTTAGCGAATTGAGCCTGAGTCATGTTAACACTTCCTCTTCCGCGTCCACTCATTGTCTTCATAACCAGAAAACATAGTATGAGTGTGATGTCGTAACGTAGCGAGAATGAGATAGAAGAGAAATGTGTATCTATCTAATTAGGCATACTAGTATGTATAGTAGAGCAGTCAATCATAAGATAAATAAGCATGTAAGCACAAGTCCGAGCTAGGAGGTCAGATAAGTTGAGCCTTGCACTTGGAGTGTAGTGTCGTCACGAGTCACGGGTTATAGTCTGGTTTTTCTCAAAAAGATTTTCCCTTTTTAAAACCAAGTTCACTATAACCAATGGCTCTGATACCAATCTGTCACACCCCCAAATTCCACCTGCGGAGTACCGTCCGCTTGAGGGCGTGACCGACCAGGATCCAGCCACCAATTATACTGAGCATTGGATAATAGTAAGGATGATTACCAACCATAATGGTTAGTAAACATCATGGTTTAAAGTTCAAATGTTTAAATTCAAAATAACAGTTAAGTAAGTAGCGGAAGCATAGGCAAAATAGTTCAAACAAAGTTCATGGTTCAAGTTATTTAGAACCCAACACGCGGGTTTAGACGACCACTACACTTCCCAAGCAGCAGCCCCTCAGTCACTGGTTACCTGCAAAGCATGCAGTAAGGGGTCAACAATAATGCTGAGTGAGTTCACTAGTTGTCCAGTTTTAAGTACCAAAAACTTGTTTCACCAGTTAATTTATCCGTTTATACATGCCATGGGGAGCTACCCCAAAAGTTAGCAACTAAACTGTTTTTCCAATACCGAACACTAGGTGACCGTTGCGTATCCGCAAGAAAGTGCCCCGATGTCAATGTTCTATCATCATTGACGGATGCCTGAGTACATTAGTTCACGACCGATCCCATACCTTGGCACGGTGTGAGGTTGGTAAGACCTAAATAGCGCTATCAACTAATAACCCGTTCGCCTGGCCCCGGCGACTAATCGGTATTATGTAGTAGGGACTTAAGTGATAGAGTTTCGTTTAGTGCCGTTTGTTGCAATCCGTATAAACAGTAATTAACTAAAAAGGTTCCCAATAACAAGGGAAGAAAAGTAAGTTGTATCCCTCATAAGGGGATAGTGTTGTTTTAGTTCCGTTTCCCAAACCACCGGGAATACATGCTTTAGGTTGTGAACTCACCTTGGGTTGCTCGGTAGTTTAATTACCCGGTCAATCACGTTGGTCACCACGTCCTAGCATGGTTACCGAATATGGGTCAAGTTGGGGTACAAGTAAACACGTATAATCTACACATAACTAACACATAGCATGCACAACATATAATTACAGCAACAGTTAACAGTTAACACGTAGCCCATCTAAACAGTAACAATCATGTACAGTGAATACACTTAGGCCCAATAACTAACAGCCCAGTCGAGACCAGGACACTCAGTTGCGAGTCGCAACCGGAGGTTGCGGCTTGTCACGTCTTGGTTACGAGTCGCAACAAGTGTTTCGTCCTGTTATGTCCTGGTTGCGAGTCGCAACAAGGGTTGCGACTTGTCATGTTGTGGTTGCGAGTCGTAACCGGGCGGTCTCGAGTTGTCAAGGTTTGGTTGCGAGTCGCAACCGGGGGTTGCGAGTCGCAACCTCGGAAACGTGCACAATAATCCTTCTAGAACCTCTGATTGTACTAGCCAATGAGATTGCAATTTCATGTAAATTGTGTACTATTTCCACTAACATGTTTCTTTGTCTATTTCATAACAGAATTAGATCAAACAGGGCATCTTTCAAATATTTACATGATCTTCAAACTGTTCTTCTTATATTCATCATACATTCAAACAGTTCATCCAATATTCATACATATTGAACACATATTCATCATATTCAAATCACACTCAAACATTCACACTAGTTCATGTATTTCAACACTAGAGTTTTTATCATTCATCCTAATCTTCAAAGCATGCACATATATCCTTAGTTCTATCTATGAAACACCAAATTTGCTAACAAGAATTATGTGACATACTTTCTAAATATCGATACAATTCATTAACCATAATATTTATCATGAATCGGATAAATATTCAAGACAAACTTATCATCTAATAAGCCACATATTCATGAATCGGATAAATATTCAAAACAAACTTATCATCTAATAAGCCACATATTCAAAACAAACTTATCATCATTTCGATTAACAACTACAAAGGGAACTAACCGGCTAGAGATTTGAGTGTAGAAGATGTGAAGGATTGATGAAAGAGCTTCCGAGTGTTGGTCTCAAGCTTGAACCGAGATGATCCGAGAGCTCCTTTGGTTACCGCCGGTTCCGAGAGGAGGAGAGGAGGTTGTGTTGGGGTTTAGGGTTTTAGAGAGAGAGAGGGGGAGAGTGTGCGAGAGTGAGTGTGGGAGTAGTGTGTTGCAAAAATGGAGAAGGTTGTGAGGGTAGCCGGTTATAAACTTCAAGTGGGTAAGGGGTGTTTCCGGGTGGGCTAAGGTCACGGCCCAACCGGCCCGAGTATTTACGGTTCACTCGAGACCGAGGGTGGTCTCGAGTCGGGTCCTTTGGGGTCTCGGCCCACACATATATCATACATACATATATAGAAAATACATACATATATCACACTTAGCACAAGGATCACATAGAATATCAAAATAACACGCAACTTTCATTTAATAGCGTATATACACATAATGTTAATACAAGATATTTGCTCGGGAAAACCTAGAGTGTCACAGGGGGCGTGGCTTCGCCAATGTCCACAAACATTATCACAAGAAAACTTTGACGAACAAATCCTTATTTCTAGAAATGTAACATCCGTCAAAACGGATCCCCGAAACCCGACCTGCAACGTAAACTAAATCCGGAATATTTTAAATAGAAAGCAAGACTCTATTATTCTTGTTGTTTTGGATTTTGTTCACTGGTTAAAGTAAAATAATTAATAATTAACTAAAAAGTTTGAAAATATATATTTTAAAGTACTAAAACAAGTTAATCACATTAGCTTCGCTAAAATATGTAAAAGAAATCGTTCAACACAATTAGTGTTTTATCAAGTTAAGTTGGATCTCTAAAGGGTAATCAACTAATCTAGTTATTTAAACTAATAAGCTAAGTTAGATAAAATATTAACCAAGTTAATATTTATACCTTAGTTAATTGGTTATATAACTAGGGGGTCTTGTTCTGTCAATATCTTAAACCTATTAAATGCAAGGGCCTTGTGGTCATAATATGAAATCTATTATATAAATTTACGGTAAAAAAATTCTAGTGGCTCTCGAACCCGAGAACACTGAGTTCACACATCACGCGATGACCAGCTGCGCTGCAGCCTTAAATGCATATATTTTAAGATTGAATTTTATTTATTTACTCATAAGCTGAGCTGCAGCTTCCTTTCTTCTTCGTTGGAACATCAATGACGCGATCCAACCCCATAACCCAACCCGATCCGACATTTATGACTAAAAATCGCAATGGTTAAGCCTTGGTTTGACCCTAATTGATTCGTATTCATGGAGAACTCGGTTACACCTCGTTTAAACGAATTTAATTGCAACATAAATCATAATTTAAGTCTTAACATGTTTACCATTAAAGCACCTAGAACATCAAACATCTTTACACAAACGAAAATTAACCTATATTATTGGCACCTATCGGTCCCAAACATCTTTACACAATATATCATATCATCAAGAACCTGCAAATTCTTATCCAAGATCTATGATAGAGAGCTATATTATTGGTACCTCGTTAGATTTTCGAGCTCTACAATACTACTCTATCAATTTCTATGATAGAGGGCTTAATCTGTACGTATTTTAAATACCCAATTTCTAGGGTTATTGATGATAAAAATTGGAGCTTTTTGTCTTAGGCTTGCTTTTTGATTAAATTGATCATAGGGTTTTGTTCCTCACCATATTAGATTAGTTTGGTACATTTTTGGGAATTTTTAGGATTCGTTTGGTTATGCTATTTATTTTTATTGTAAAAATATATAAAAAGGTACATTTTTGGGAATTTTTAGGATTCGTTTGGTTATGCTATTTATTTTTATTGCAAAAATATATAAAAGGGAAATATATAAAATACGAAAACAACTAAACTAGATGTCATGAATTTCATCGCAAGTTCAAGATTTAGAGATGTCATAGATTTTACGATTTTTGGATTATAATCAAGTTAATGAAAATAATTATTTTAAAGTTGGCATTTTAATTAATAAATGATTGTTATATTAAAAGGGTGATTTTTTGACACAATGATATTTTATGATGAATTTTTCATAGAATTTTGATATTTCAAAATACACTTTTACCATTATATCGTAAATTTAATATTGATATTTAGTTGGTATAACTTGTAAAATTTCTAATGTATAAATTGTCATGTTTAGGTTGTTTTTATCACAATATATATTGGTTATGGACTTATGAATTTATTTATACCTTTATTTTATATGTCACAAACAAGATAGTTAGACACAATTGTTAAATTTTAAGGTTCGGTATAGAAATCTTAAAAGTATATTGTAAAATAATAAATATCAATATATTATATTATTAGGTTATGTTTATATTGTGACATTTAGTATTTAATTTTTACATATATACTAGGGTGACTTTCCATCTTTCGAGTTTTCCCAAATCGTTCGGTGTTTCACAAGATTAAGCAGGAACGCAACCAGTGAGTAGATTTGACTCTTTCCCCCCTTTTTGCCATTAACTCTATTGGGTTGTATCTCGTGCTTAATTTCAAATTTATTATTTAAATTGATAACATGCTATTCGATGTGTTTCTATGTGTCACTTGTTGCTAATTTCTATTGTTTCTCTATACGTGCATCTATGTGTTACTCGCTTGGTGTCACAGGTTTCGCGTGGATCCGCCTGGCTGTCCGGTTCCCCACGACCATGGGTCGAACTCGGTATTGCCATCATTGTTTCGCAGATTCGTCTTTCGGGGCTTGAATCTCTTTATGTGTCAGTTGTTACTATTATTACTATGTTGTGTTGCTTACGATATTTGTGATGTATCTTGTTGTAATGTAGGTCATAGTTTCACATTTCTAAAGGCATGTTATAAAACTGTTTTTCAAAAAAGTAATATTTCAAAAACGTTTTTAAATAAAAGCCGAATCTATTCACCAACATGTTTGTTGACCCAAAACTCTTTTACGCGTGATACAGGTACACAAGGGTGGGCGGATTTTGAGTTGAAGATACGTAGGACTACCTTAGTAATAAACCAGATATGTTATGTTTCTTTTATTTATTTGAATTTGAATCTTGTTGTTAATATTTGAATTCTATGTTATGTGTGACAATTTAATATTGATGCTTTAAATACTTTAAATTTAAATAGTTGTTATAAGCTTTGAGCAATCAATCATGCCCCGTACCATTCCACTGCGGGTCGGGGTGTGACAATAAACACTTGAGATTTGGGAGTACGTGTAGAAACATCATCTAAGCAACCTGTGAGTACATAGTCCCCACTTTTCTGTTTTCAAGTCATTTTGGGGTGATTCATATGTGCTAAGCGTTTTCTCAAATAATATGTATGGCACATGTGTATACTAAGTGCTGTAACACCCCGAAAACGGGTTTGGTAATCAAACCACATTAATACTACAGGACGGGTAAAATACAGTTAGTGGTAGAACTTACCCGGTAAATTTTAGGATTTAAATAAATAAAGCTAATATTTATTAAAAGGATGAGAAATACTTTGATAAAGCAAAGTATATAAAAGGCTCGAGATTTAACGGGACTTAAAATAAAACGGGTTGTGAACAAGACAAAGTAACTAGGAAATAAATAACCTAGTACAAGTCTTGTAATTAAATGAAAGAACAAAATATCAAGTTATAAACCAAACTAAAGTAGAGGGGCTTATGTTGTTAAATTTGATACTTAATAACATAAAAAAAAAACACCAAACACCAATTTAGGGGTGTCTGGTCGATCAAGAAGCAGGGGCGACAAGGGGGTTCTTCACCCAACCCTAATTCTCATAAAAACCACAAATTGAAGGTCCAAATCAAGTCTAAATCAAAATCCGAGTACGAATTAGTGATCTCCAGTGAAAAAGGAGTCACGAGGTATGTAAATTTCATGAGAAATCTATAGTTGAATTTCTGAGCAAACCTAGAGAATTCGAAATTGATGGTTGCATGTTTGTTATTTTGATGAAATAGGAATGATATAATGTCTAGGAGTAAAACCATAGTCAATCACATGTTGAAATCATGCTTATTTCTTGTGAATTCACAATCACCATTGAAGGTGATAAGTTGGTGTTGTAGGAACATGTTAAACACTAGAATTTTAATTGTTGTTCTAGTGTAATTCGAGTTCTAAGAAGTAAATTCAGATTTTGTTAATGTAAAAATTGATGTAAACATGCTTAGTTGATGTTAACCATGGCTAAATGACAAGTATTGAGCTTGATAATAAATTGTGAGAAATTATGTCCACTAGGTGTTTGTTAAAATGCCCGAATGAATGTTGACATAATGAAATTATGAAAGAAACGCGTAATTGGCTAACTTGACTAACTACGTGTAATACGGAATAAGATGGGTTCTAAACGTGATGTTGATTGAACTTATTGTGCGTATAATATGATTGAAGTTAGTTGACTATCGAAAGTCAAATTAATCAACGTTGAAGTCGAATAGTAGTTTCGACATAGAATTCGTAAGATGGAATAGTCGTATGCGATAATGACTAAACTAACCGTCTTACGAATTATGATGATAGTTGACGCTTAACAAGCTAGGTGAAGCTTGGGGAGGAAGCGGGTCAAACAAATCAAGCATGAAGAGGAACGAGTGGCTTGGATGCGAGGTAAGTTAAGTTTACGCCCTTTTTACTTTTATTACAAAATGCTTATTTCTGAGCATGGAATACGATTTATATTAAGTAAATGAAACATGATGTTCCGGCGCGATATAATGCTAGTCGGAACAAGTAAAAATGGTAGAAACCATAAATTATGGTAGAAAGGGGTAAAAATGGTAAAATGGTAATCCAGACATGGGTTAACAAATAGAATAAGGGATTTAAAACGACACCATTTGGCATAAGTCATAATGGGTCAAATAAAACAGGAAACGACTTTCAAGTTGGATGATTTCAAAAAAAGTAAACCGGGATAGGTTAAAGGGGTGAAATGGTAATTAAATGCCATCTTATAATGACAATTGGTCATTTTGACTAAACGGGTCAAATGGTGTTGTTAACACCATTTGTCAATAATATTTGATGATTGCTTGTTGAGTTTTGTGATCACAGGAATTAACACATGGTTAGCATTGCTATTATCTAGTTATTAATAGCGAAAGGTATTAAAACGGGTCAATATGTTGATCCGAGCCAGGTACGCATAATTATGTTGTAGTTAAAAGTGCTATTTTGGTCGAATAATTGGTGAGAGTCCTTCATCGTAAAAGAAGGACCAAAATCGACCAAAACGCCCTTGTAGGCTAAATTGAACAAACAACCCTTAAAGGTTGTTTGGAAACGAATTTCATGATTAGATAAATACTTAGAATAAGTATAGAAGTTGAAAGATGTAATAGGTTAGTCAAATGGCTCTATTTAAGTTTTGCCGTAATAATAATAATCCGAGGGGTAAAACTCGGAACATATAGATATCCACATTAAATCCAACACACATATAGTTGTAGTGGAAGATTACGTGATAATAAATGTAGGAATAAGATACTAGAAATGAATGAAAGCGATTTCATGCTTTTAAGTGCTTAAATACCCTTAATGGGTCAAAATAAGCATATGAGCGAAAATGGGTTTAAGTTGTGTAATAAACTTGTGATTAGAACCTAAAATGGTAGGTAACATTAATTTGAAGAAGTGTATGTGATATAAGGATCAAACAAATACGTTTGTTTGATAAAATGCATAAACGGGTTAAAATTCGGTAAAAAGGTAACGAGTCGAAGGCTTAGAAGTCTCAAAATTTATTATGTTGGAAGTTTGTTTTTAACTTCATATGATGGAGAATTAAATTACGGACGTGTAGGAGAAAGAATCGCGTAAAACGGATCAATAACGAAGAAGTTATGTCCGTTTCCGTAAAAACTGGTATTGCTGAAAAATGCAGCAGAGCTGCTGGAAAACGGTCTCCCTCGCGTGGCGCGAGGGAGCAACCTGTTGCCGGCACGTGGCGCGAAAGGCACTGTTTTTGGCGAAAATTTTTTATTTTAATCAGTTTCGCTTCCCAGACTCGTTTACGCACGTTTTAAACTACGTATGACTAATCCGACTCATGTTTTATGAGTTTCATGTATAATTTTAGCACCGGAGGACGATCAAGCACAACGAAGAACGGAACACGATCAAGAAATAAGCTTCCGCACTATGTATCGTTGTTTTGTTAAATGACGAACTCACACATGTTATGTTGTATAGTTTTAATTCTGTAAGAAAGTTTAATGAAACCCGTAATTTCAATGTATTTGAAATTCTAATTACCCGTTTATCTTCGTAAATTATAAGAAAATCGTTAAATAATAACAAGGGTGTTACAAGTTGTGAATCAGAGCTCAAGGTTAAAGAGTAAAGTGTGTTCGGTTCGAGGCTTGATCGCAAATCTGTTAAGTACATGTATATCAATGGTTTAGTATGATTAAAGTGTTGAGAACAACACATATGGTTATCGTGTAATACACATTACACCAATAAAAACGATATAGAATAGATATAGTCAACGAAATTACACGCGTTGATGCGTATAGTATAAAAGCCTTGTATTATAATACGGGCATCCTTTAATGTCGAAATTACTAACTGTTGTATATGTTTTAGTTGAAAGACACTCGCATATTAAGATAGCGAGAGTTTAACAAATCGCAGATTTGACAGAGGAACGGTCCAAAGAGTATGCTCATCAAGGACCTAAATCGCGTAACGGTCGCGAACAAGGCTAATGGTAAGAGAGGCCCGTTAGGGCAAGCATTACCAGGTGCACATTTTAAATTTAATTGCACAAATAGTAATATGCAACGAATATGCAGAAATTGAAAGTTGCATATGTAGATTAAAAACTTGGAAAAAACCCGAATAGAAAATGTATTCGGGATATTGTTTCCAAGAGAAACAAATAGAGGCATTACTTACATAGGGCGTGATGTGAAAACTATAAAAAGGTCATGTGTGTCATGTGTTAATCGCTTACTCTGGCCAAGTAAGTAGTGGCATATGATACCATGAACTTCTTATGGCGGACACATTTACATCCGATGTAGTAAGGACGAGGGAATGGGACAAATTGAAAAGTACCCAAATGAAACAAATTAACAGAATAGTTGATAATAATGTAAACGCACAGCCGGGTGACGGAAGCGTATTACATTAGAATAATGAGCCCGAGAGAAGGGACAAGATTTAATGTAAATGATGATATAAATGAATGATCAAAAGAAAATTTACGAAAATAAGTCATCTTGGACGAAGGGGCCATGGTGAACAAAATGGGCAAGTAAAACCAAAGTATAGACGATCCGCCGGGTCATAAAAACAAAGGTGTTGCCCACACGAAAAAGATAATCAAGGTTGTTAACTTTAGTCGTGGTAAAGCAAGGATAACGATGATAATCGTCACTCATAATTAATAAGGCCGCCAATGGTGGTCACGTAAAGAATAAAGGACATGGTCAAATAAAAGCGACGGATTTCGCTAAGATGACCAAGTAAATCGAAATGATGTCTTAATGCATACCGGAAGGAGTGCAATGATAAGAATTTCGGTAAAACACCCGGTTGATAGGTAGGGAATTAAAACGCATGCGTAGACCGAGAGACGGGGACTCGGATGGAAAGTTAAAAGACTCGGGTTTTGAGTCATAACTAAAAGACGACAAGATAATGTAAATAGAAATTTTGAATAAATTATGTTCAACTATTTTAAAGTTGAACGGGTCGAATATAATGTCATGCCGAACGACATGAGTAAACGCAAGCGGGATAAAGGTAGCGTTAAAAGCAAAAGAATAATGATCCCGGTAATGGGACATAATCAAATACGAGTATATGTAAACTGGATAATGGTGAGCATAAGATAAACCGACGCATAAATGACGTGAGAAGTCATAAAGTCGGAAAATTGTCTGAAAGGAAACAAATGCAGCCTTAGACTACGGTCAAGGTCAAAGAAAATACCAAGGCGAAAATAAATGATCTTAAACAAAAACAGGATGCCTTGATACCAAACATGTATTTTAAGAATTACATGAGTAAGGAATGATCTACGGGATCAACCTAACCTTTGTGGTTATAAACAATAGAAAAGTCTACGAGACTAAAACGACCAACGAGTCATGACTAGAAAGAAATAGATTATAAGGACCTCGCCTTAAAGAGGTGAAAGTCTAATAAAATAGCCCATAGACTAAGTGATAAAACCTACAGGTTAATTAGACAAAGCGGGGGAATAAATGGAGAATCCCCGTATAAAACTGAGACTGTAAAAGAATAAATTAAGGACTGTCAATATCATGGTATGGATAATTGACAAAAGTTAAAGAGAAGATCCTAAAACTAAAACTTCGGTTTTAGTAAGAAATAACGTTTTTACAAATATAAATTCTGATAGGAATTTTGTCACTCCCCCAAAAATCCACACGCGGAGTATCACCGCTTGGAGGCGTGACTGACCAGGATCAAGCCACCAATCATATTGAACATAGTACGTAAATAAAAATAAAACCCAACACAATATAATTGGTGTCCAAACAAACATAGTTTAAGTTGTAAGCGGAAGCATAATGTTTAAAAACCAAAGTATAAGTTCAAATATATCAAATGTTTATCATGGCATAAGACTATCCATGTCCCACAATGACCACGCCTCCTCATGCAAGCTCCAGCTAAGCACCTAACGACCTGCAAGGCATGTAACAACGAGTCAACAACAAAGTTGAGCGAGTTCACAGTTGGTGTTCATTTGTTAAGTTGTTTCAAAAACCAGGAATTCATTTGTAAGTTGTAAGTTAATCAGTTTACCCTGTTTCCCAAACATATCCATAGTTGGTGGGGGCATCCCCATGTTAACCACTAGACCTGTTTACCATATCGACCACTGACTAAAGTAAGTTGGTGCCCTGAGGTCAATGTCTATCATCATTGACTAGTGCCCAGATCCATTAGTTCACGCCCGTCCTCTGCGGCACGGTGTGAGGCTTGTCAAACCTAAATAGCGCTATCTAACTAATGACCCGCTCGCCATTGGCCCGACGATTAAGTCGATATAAAAGTGAGGGACTTCATGATAGAGATTTTGGTCTAGTATCCGTGTTGTCACCCTTCAATACAGAGGGTGTGTACGTAATCCCCAAACCAGGAGATTACGCAGGTTCCGATTAAGTTCTTAGTACGTGTTGTCACCCCTCAATAAAGAGGGTGTGTACGTGTCCCAAGCCAGGAGATCACGCAGTTTCAATTTAAATCTTTTACCCATTCCCAACCCCTGGGAATCCCATGCCGTGTGGAAAGTGTGAACTCACCTTGGTTTGCTCGGTATGTTTTATTACTTGTTTCACGTGTGTCAACCAAGTCCTATTTATGGTTACCAAGTTTTAATCAGATTCGCATACAAGTATTTCACGTATTGGCACACATTACAAATCAAGTAGCATACAATGTACACATATCACATGAGTACACATACGGTGTATATAATTAACAATAGTTTAGATAGCCAAATGTATAACACCAGGTGTATGGACCAACTAGTTTATAACCCAATACGGGAGTGTTCGGCATAGTCACATACATAATTACATAACACATAGCACCTAGGAATCGTGTAACAATCATAACATATTTAGATGTTTCCTATTTAACACGCGAGCCATTACATATCCAATACATCATATTCAACATCTCATAATCACAATTTAAGTGTGCGGTTTCAAATAGAGTGGGCGACCCGGTTTCGTGAATAGAAGTGGCCCAATCAACTTAGCCCACTAAACGCTCGTTTAACTGTGCAGCCTAAATGGCGATTAATCAAACATAAACATAACTAATCCTTCAATTATAACTTATAATTATAATCATTTATTTTCTGTTTTGTTCGACCCAAATTTCCCAGCCCATTCACGTAATCCCCTCGGCCCACTCAACCAAACAACAACTCCCCAAATAATTCATTGGTTATTTTCTAGAATCATAGCACACACAAATAATCCTTAAACAATATTCACTGTAACCTAATAGCATAACCACTACCGAAACTGATTTGCAACTTATTAGCAATAGTTAAATCAAGTTTAATAGTTAAATCAGCACACTGTTAACACTCAATCCCTCATTAGCATTCATGATATCAACATGATCGATCACCCTAACTTAAGACATAATTCAGCTGATTTCTTATAACATACAAGAAGTATTAATCAGGCAACATAACATATGAATGGGATCATCAATCAATCATTACGTACATATTCATATACACACAGCACTCATCGGATCAATGGTCATATCAACATCAAGACATCATCACATCGTTTAATGCTCATAACATTAATAACTTTGACTAATTCTGACAACACACATGGCCACCACTTTCAATTTCAAACTTATCCACCTTTACCTTTACCAAGCCATTATTCTACAACCTATTGAATCGACATATTCAGGCAACATGTGCAATATTAACAAGAAGAATATTCAACCAACATATTCAACAAGAAGAATATTAACACTAACCGAGAATGGGGGGGGGGTAGACCTGCTGCCGTGCGTATCTTGAGAGATCTAGGGTTTGAATGTGTGTTGTGCTAATAATCTACGTAATTCTTGTGTGTGTTTATATCCTATACTAACCGACCCCCCAAACAAAACAACCCATTGGTTTACTTGGGCTCCACTCGGCCCAATATGATTTTTGGTGTGTGGATATATAAAATCCAAGTAATCGGCCCACTATACACACTCATCCGCATACTCGAACGTATTAAACATTTAGTAATATACTCAAACATCTAGTAATATCATTACCGTCACAAGTGTTTACTAATTTTCTTATCGTCGTAAGGAATGTGAAAGAAGAATAACGAGAAAAAGGATCGCGTGACGAAGAGATACTGACCTTAAAAGTTCGGGTTGTCACAAATTTGAATAGTAAGCATGAAAGATTCAAGTTTTGACACTGATAGGCGCAAGACGATATATTCGAAAAGTGATATTTTCGAAAATGAAAGGTTGATATAAATTAAAGATGATGTGACACGATCACGGTTAGGAAATATAATGTGAAGTAAAATCACATTATAACCAAGCGAGCGGGAAAAAGTAACTGGGCTAATAAGTCTAGTTAGTGAGACCGGTTAAGGTCAGCAATTCAAATCAAGAAATTTGGTTTGCTTGTAAGCGGTGGATTCGGTATAACTGAACCGAATAAATAAATTTGAAAACAAAAGAAATTGTTGCTAAAAGTGAAAGATTTCACTAAAGACCTTTAAACGGGTCAAAGTAACGAATTCATAAAGAATTCGATAGTATATGAAAGCGATGGATATCGCTAAGTTAACTAAACTAGTGGAAATAACGAGATTACGTTATTTCAAGTTGCACTATGTCGTATGAGTTATGTAGACAATTAGTAACCAAAAAGAAGTTACCATACTTTTCTGGTAATACTAACTATTGGATAAAAGTATAATTAATGTTTAAAGGATTTCTCGGATCGAATATATTGAGTTAAACTCAATGAATTATGTAAGAAAAGGTTTCGAGGACGAAACCTCTTTAAGGGGGGGTAGACTTGTAACACCCCGAAAACGGGTTTGGTAATCAAACCACATTAATACTACAGGATGGGTAAAATACAGTTAGTGGTAGAACTTACCCGGTAAATTTTAGGATTTAAATAAATAAAGCTAATATTTATTAGAAGGATGAGAAATACTTTGACAAAGCAAAGTATATAAAAGGCCCGAGATTTAACGGGACTTAAAATAAAACGGGTTGTGAACAAGATAAAGTAACTAGGAAATAAATAACATAGTACAAGTCTTGTAATTAAATGAAAGAACAAAATATCAAGTTATAAACCAAACTAAAGTAGAGGGGCTTATGTTGTTAAATTTGATACTTAATAACATAAAAAAAAACACCAAACACCAATTTAGGGGTGTCTGGTCGATCAAGAAGCAGGGGCGACAAGGGGGTTTTTCACCCAACCCTAATTCTTATAAAAACCACAAATTGAAGGTCCAAATCAAGTCTAAATCAAAATCCGAGTTCGAATTAGTGATCTCCAGTGAAAAAGGAGTCACGAGGTATGTAAATTTCATGAGAAATCTATAGTTGAATTTCTGAGCAAACCTAGAGAATTCAAAATTGATGGTTGCATGTTTGTTATTTTGATGAAATAGGAATGATATAATGTCTAGGAGTAAAACCCTAGTCAATCACATGTTGAAATCATGCTTATTTCTTGTGAATTCACAATCACCATTGAAGGTGATAAGTGGGTGTTGTAGGAACATGTTAAACACTAGAATTTTAATTGTTGTTCTAGTGTAATTCGAGTTCTAAGAAGTAAATTCAGATTTTGTTAATGTAAAAATTGATGTAAACATGCTTAGTTGATGTTAACCATGGCTAAATGACAAGTATTGAGCTTGATAATAAATTGTGAGAAATTATGCCCACTAGGTGTTTATTAAAATGCCCGAATGAATGTTTGTTGGTGCACTTGTGTCTGTACTTTGTCTGTATTTTGTCTTGATACAAAACGATGTCTTTGTTAGTCCTGTAAGTTTGACCAAGTCAACCATCCTCCGGTTTGACTTGGCCAAACAGTTAGACATTTGTTTGAAAGATGGCTGTGTCGAAAGATGTATCATCGAAGGATAGTTTAGATCCTTCGATGAGATCGAAAGATAACCTTCGATGGATGGACCTCGAAAGATGTCATCCTTCGAGGTACATGTTGATCCTTCGATGAGTTTCTAGTCGATAGATGATCCTTCGATCATCTATCGGATCCTTCGACCAGACCATGCTGTGTTCGGGTATATATACCCATGTGTTGTGTTCATTTCAGGGGGACACCAGAACTTCAGAAAACACTTAGACAAACACAGAGAGCATTCTGCTCGGAACACACACACACGAGTTAGAGAGAGTTTGCAGAATACATTTGTAAACCTTGTGCTTGTAACCGAATCCTTTATCGTATTAATACAAGTGGTGTTAATCGGTGAATCTTTGTGTGTTGTGTTTGTGCTTGTTTCATCTCGGTTTGCATGCTAGCCTGGATTCCGCACTCGCTAGTGTGTTAGATATAACAAGGAATAGGTTAAACCTCAACCTCCGAGGGACCTACAAGTGGTATCAGAGCCGTGGCTCTTTTCCTTGTTAAAACCGAGGTGTTCTTGCTGTTTTTCGGGCTTTAAAAGTTCATATTTTCTGGAAACACTTGTTAAAATCGGATTTAATCTTGTTGTTTTGCCTTGTGTTTGACTAAAAACCTTGTTATTTTTCATGTTTACATGTTAGTCATGGGTTTTTGTTAAACATTTTAGCAAATATTGTGTTCGGAGAGTTTCGGTTCACCGGAATTCTTATTTTTCTGGGTGGTGTTCTTGAAATCTTCATTGTGCTCTTCAAAAGTTACACTTTTTGATCCTTCAAAAATTGTTTGAAACTTGTTTGTTGTTGGAAGTTGTAAACTGATTAAAATATTCGAACCTTACCTGTTTTGGTGAAACCTGCATGTCATGAGTTGAAAGATATGGTCTGAACATACTTTCTGCCGAAAGTTTCTACCAACCCATCACCTTTTTCACCAACCTGTCATCCTTAGTCAACTGTGTCAGACCGGATCGAAGGATATCCTTCGAAGTCGAAAGTTCATCTTTCGATCATAGAAGGTTCGATAGATAATCATCTTTCGACCCATCCTTCGAAGTCAGAGGCTTATCCTTCGATCAAGGGAATCTATTCGAAGGATAGTTATTCGAAAGATAAGGATATATACTCGAAAGATAAGGATCTTTCAAATTGTGAATCTTTCGAGTTTGTGAATCTTTCGAAATCATTGTTCGAGATTCAACAGTGATCTTTCGAACACTGTTGATCCTTCGAACAAGTCTTGATCCTTCGATCATAATCTGTTTATGTTTAACAAGTTTGTGATTTTCAGGTATTCTTTTTCTTGATCAAAAATGAATTCGATGTGGGGTATTCCCTTACCTGCATCTCCTGCATGGGCCGAATCTCCCGTACCTGTATCTTCGCAAGCTAATGCTATATCTACCGGTCAATGGGCATTCGTATCAAATCAAACTCCAAGTGTTCAAAGCATTTTGTTAAGCGAGAGTGAAACGGGAAGTTTGAATAGGCCTCCAAAGTTGATGCACTTAAATGAATATCCGGGATGGTTTGATAGATTTCATACATACGTCCTTGGTCAAAATACAGAATTATGGTTGCGTTTCATCACAGATTTTGATCAAACAATAGAGCTTGCCGCATCATCTGCTGCTACGTTTGCAGATCTTACGGAAGATCAGAAGAAGGTCTATGATTTGGAAAAGAAGGCATATGCCATTCTTACTCAGGCGTTAAGTAAAGATATTTATCATCAATTTGTCAGTTACAAGACAACGAAGACGTTGTGGGACGCATTGAAGATAAGGGGCGTGGGAAATGAAGCGACACGTCAATTGAGAAAAGACCTGCTAAAGAAAGAGTTTGATGGTTTTACTTGTATGGAGAATGAATCTTTAGGAGATTTAACAAGTCGATTCAATCATTTGCTGACTGAATTGGGAAATATTGGGGTTGTAACAACTTCAGCAGAGATAGTGAAGAAGTTTGCAGATGCACTGCCACCTCAATGGAATAATTTCTTAGAAATCATGAAGTACAATGGCACTTTGGATACAACAAACTTCAATGACTTTGCTCAACTCCTGGAAAACAAGAATCAGGAAGAAACTCTCAAGGCAAAAAGAGTTCCAGTGCCACAAAATCCTGAAATATATTATGGAGCTTCTAGCACTTCTACAAAACCTTCTTCACACGCTCCAATTCAAACAGCATTTGTGTCTAGCACTAGTTTGTATGGCATTCCTCCTCCAACAACAGACATGTATGGAAATCCGCTTAAACCAGTCCCTCAACCACTTCCTCCTCAACAGCAAGCATGTTATGGAAGCACATCATCTGCTAGTCAGCAATCAAAGCCAGATACAGTACGGCTCGACACCTCAAGTTTCTCTAAAGTCAGTGTTGAAGTTGCAAAAGAACATATGGAGCTTCTAAACACTTTGGTGAGCGCATACTGTGGATTAGTGGAAGGTCAGATTGGCAACATTAATCTGACTCAAGAAGACTATCAGCAGATCGATAAAGAGGAGATGGAGATGATGGACATCAAGTGGGCCTTTGCCAGTGCTGTTAGGCGAGCAAAGGATTTCATGGAAAGAACTGGCAGAACCAGCTTGGAAAGTAAGAAAGACACCAAGTATGGGTTTGATAAGCAGGCTGTTAAATGCTTCAATTGTGGTGAACGTGGTCATTTCAAACGGGAATGCACAAGACCAGCTCAACATGGAAACCAAAATCCTTTCAGAGGTCAAGGCAACAGGGCAAATCAGAACCAAGCTAGGAACAATGAGCGAACCTTGGTGCCTGTCGACAACCAGAATCAAGCAGGACCATCAAATGCCAATCAGGCACTTGTGGTTCAAGTAGATGAAGGATGTGATTGGTCAATCCAGTTGGGAAATGATGCTCCAGATGGAACAGCTTGTTTTGCAGAAATTGTCAAGGATTTAAATCACGCCAGTGGTGGAGAATCTTCCGCCAATGGTGGTGACTCTTCTGAGGATGAAGACTCTTCTGGTTATAGTAGAAGTTCAGATGAAGAATCCTCGAGTTCAGGCGATGATCATGTGGATGAGACATCAAGTGCGTCAGTCGATGCTAATATTGATGAGCTATTGGGAGAAGCTGCAGCAGAAACTCAAAGAAGATCTATTTTGGTGGATCAAGCTGCTTATTCTTCGTCTTCTCTCCATTCAGCCTTTATGGCTAATGTCGACAGTTCATCAAGTCAGGTATGTGTCGATGAACCCACTTCTGGTAGCTGTGATAACTGTGATAGTTTGCATGTTAAATGTGCTGATTTAGAAGCAAACATGTCTGAGTTGCAAGGCAAACATGATGCTTTACAAGCTAGTTTGTTTGACTTGCAAGACAAACATGTTTCATTGAATGATAAGTGGTGTGAATTGCAAAGCAAACACGAGGCTTTGCAAGAGAAATATGATGTGACATTCATCCACAATCAGAAATTGACCGTGGATCTTTCCAAGTGCACAGAAGCCAACATGTTTTATGAAAACCATGAAAAGGAGTTTAAATCGGTAATTGAAAAATTAAAGAAAGATAAAACCGAGTTAACTAAAATGGTTTCCAGAAAACAAACTGACATTAATTTGTATATAACTCGTCTTGAGGTAATGCAAAAGGAAATGGCTTGTGTTAAAACTGAAAGTGAGGCGATCCGACTCAAGTTAGACAGTTATTTAAGCTCTAGCTATGTGTTGGATCACATCATTGACGTACAGAAAGAAAAACGGGATGTCACATGCATAGGCTACAAGAAATGTCCACCACCCGTGATAAACAATTATGATGCCATGCCTGACGAGGAGAATAGAACTTTCTTTGAACCATCTGTTCCTCTTGATGTTAAGGAATTTGCAGCAGGACTCGGATACAAGAAGGAAGTATCATCAGATTCAGATGTGTCAGCAGATACATGTGTGTCTTCTGCTGAACCGAATCAGGTTCCTCCAGTTGTGATATACAGTGAGGATTCTGATTCTTCTGATGATGAATCTGATGATACTGATTCAGCAAAGTCTGAAGCGGTGATAAAAGAAGAGGACATACCTCTTGAGAATCATATTCTATGTGATCCTCCACCAAAACCCGCTAAGACTGTTGCGATTGAGTCCTCGTCTGCAAAAGAGTCGGAGAGTGTGGATTTGCTGTACACTCTTGTTGGTGATGATAAAGTTTATTCAGACAAAGATTTTCCTATTAAGAATGTTAATCAATCATTAATCAGTAAAGTCTTTGAAAATTCAACAAGTAAGTTTTTGGGAAAGACAGGATCACATGTTACTGTAACACAGTGCCCTCCTATCCCAAAGGCCGAAGTTCGAAAACAATTTGGCAATAAACAATTACCAACAGTGCAAAAACAGCAAAATCATGCCAAACCAAAAGGGAAATTACCGGCTCAAGGTCAAAGGAAGCCGAATCAAAAGAAGAAAAAGAATGTGAACTTTGTGAAATCTAAAGGAACGGACAAAATTGACACGTTTGAAAATCAATCTATCTTAGATTTTGTCAAGAAAGCAACTGTGATGAAAAGAAATGAACCAAGTTGTTCGAAACCTAGTACTTCGAGATCACAAAGTTCATCTTCATCATCGGCAAGACGACCACATGATACTTCGGGGTTTGTTGAACGAAGATCATGTTTTGAATGTGGTACAATTGGGCATATCATTCGAAATTGCCCGTATCTTCATAAATTGAAAGCCAAAGAAGATCATCCCTGTGAACACAATCACCAAAAGCGATCTGTTTCTGTAAAACAAGATCCCCGACTTATAAGAGAAAGGGAAAAGAAACAGAAACGCCAACAAGTCAAAGTGATTGAAAAGGCACTTAAAACTGATGTGGTTCAAAAACAATCTGTTTCAGTTAAGCCAGAAAATTCAAAATTTTCAAAAACTTCAAACAATCACGAAGTTAAATTGTCAAACAATCAAACTGGTAAAACTCAACAGACATGGAAACCTAAAGTGACCACAAGTTCAGGGGGACCATCACAATTTTCAAATCATCAAAGAATAGAAGTTATTGTTATTGATGAAAATGGAAGACCCAAGACCACAATGGCTTGGGTCCCCATCTCCAACTAATTGTGTGAGTTCATGTGCAGGGTGTTCCAGGAGGAACTATCGGTAGTCATTGGATTGTTGATAGTGGGGCATCCAGGCACATGACAGGCGACATGAAGCTTCTCTACGACGTCAAATCTATTAGAGGAGGTTATGTTGCTTTTGCTGGAGATAAGGGCGGATATATTACGGGTGAAGGAATGATTTCCAACGGGGTTGTTAGCTTTGATAAGATCAACTTCGTACAACAACTTGATCACAATCTTCTTAGTGTTTCTCAAATTTGTGATAAGCAGTTCTCAGTACACTTTGATGCAAACGAATGTTATGTGCTGAAACCCGGCTTCAAAATTCCAAAAGAATGGATTCTCTTGTCGGCTCCAAGGATAAATGATCTGTATGTCCTTGATATGAGCCAAGCTATTACTACGTCTGCACAAGCAACTTGTTTCGTTTCCAAAGCCACAGAAAAAGACTCAATCTCTTGGCACAGACGAATGGGTCACATTCACTTACGCAAAATGAATCATTTGGTGTCAAATGAGTTGGTGAATGGTGTTCCTCTTAAAAACTTTCATCTTCAAGACATCTGTGTCTCGTGCCAGAAAGGAAAACAAACGAAGAAGCGACACCCTACAAAGAAAGTCAACACGGTGGCAGTTCCTCTTGAACGTTTGCACATGGATTTGTTCGGTCCTGTCAAGCACAAAAGCATCAGGAATCATCAATACTGCCTCGTGATTACTGATGATTATTCAAGATTTTCTTGGGTGGCGTTCATGGCACATAAGAGTGAAACCTTCGGTATTATCAAAAACTTGATCATTCAGATTGAGAATCTATATAAGTTGAAGGTTAGGCGGATACGTAGCGACAATGGTACTGAATTCAAAAATCATGCCATGGCGGAGTTTTGCACTTCAAAAGGTATTCTTCACGAATTTAGTGCAGCCTATACTCCTCAACAGAATGGCGTCGCTGAACGTAAAAACCGCACATTGATCGAGACTGCTAGGACAATGTTGGTAGAGTCACAGTTGCCGATTCCCTTCTGGACTGAAGCTGTGGCCTCTGCATGTTATACGTTGAACCGAGTCCTTACAGTCAAACGGCACAACAAGACCTGTTTTGAGCTTATCAACAAACGAAAACCAGATTTGTCATATCTTGAACCGTTTGGAGCTCCGTGCACAATAATCGATCCTAATGGAAAGTTTGGGGCTAGAGCAATTGAAGGATACTTTCTTGGGTATTCCACCCCGAACTTAAGAGTCTGGAATCTAGAGACTAAAAGGGTCGAGGAATGGTCTGAAGTCAGAGTACAAAGGCACACTTTACCAGTCAAAAATCCTGGTCAGCCTTGGATGTTTGAGTACGATGACTTTTTCAATTCGATCAATGTTGAAGCAGTTGAAGAAAATGCTACAGCAAGGATGTTTTTCGAGAGTGACAATGCAACAGATTCACCGTTGGTTCGTCCCATTATTGTCAATCAAGAACCATCTTCAGTGAACAATAATGCTCTCGACAATGAGGATTTTCACGATGCTACCGAATTGAACGAATCTTCAGAGGATGATGAATTTCTCGATGCAGATCAAGAAGCTCCAATAACAGCAGTTCATGGTATTTCAGAGGGTACACCTCCAGTGGGCGTCTCTGGAACAGCTGAAGCAACTGCATCATCCTCTTCGTCAATTCCGGGCATTGAATTAGTTGTTGATCTCAATCTCAACAACCTGGGTACAAATATTCCAGTTCAAGATAATCCAGAGACAAGGATTCACAATACCCATCCTCAACAAAACATCATCGGAAATGTACAAAGTGGCGTTCAAACAAGAAACATGTTGCGAAACAACAACAATGCAGGCTTGTATGCGGCGATTAGAGAACCTGGTCAACAAAATGATTGGTCTTTCGCGTGTTATGTCTCACAGGAAGAGCCAAGAACTTGGAAAGAAGCTTTGAAAGATAACTCTTGGGTTGAGGCAATGCAGGAAGAACTGCAACAATTCAAGAAGCTTGGTGTCTGGAAACTCGTAGAGAAACCTGCTGGTTACAAGAAGATTGGTACCCGTTGGGTGTTTAAATGCAAAAAGGATGACCGTGGAATCGTTATTCGAAACAAAGCACGGCTAGTCGTTCAAGGTTTTCGTCAGATTGAAGGGATCGACTACAACGAAGTGTATGCACCTGTTGCACGTCTAGAAGCAATTCGGATATTTCTGGCTTATGCCTCATTCAAAGGTTTCAAGGTATACCAGATGGACGTGAAAAGTGCATTCTTACATGGTGTGGTGGAAGAAGAGGTGTACGTCGAACAGCCTCCAGGTTTTGAAGATCCTATCCATCCCGATCGGGTTTGGTTGCTCAACAAAGCTCTCTATGGTCTACATCAAGCACCGCGAGCTTGGTACGCAACCTTATCTAATTATTTGCTGGAGAATGGATTTCGCAGAGGTCTTATCGATTGTACTCTTTTCGTCAAAGAACAAGATGGAGATCTTCTACTGGTGCAGGTATACGTTGATGATATTATATTTGGTTCTACTAATGATGTTTTGTGTAGGAATTTCGAGCGCATTATGCAGGATAAATTCGAGATGAGTGCTATGGGGGAAATGACTTTCTTTTTGGGCCTACAAATACAACAAACTGAGTCTGGGATATTCATCCATCAGACGAAATATGTTGGTGACATCTTGAGCCGGTTCCAGATGTCTGATGCAACGCCCATCGGTACCCCATTGCCGCAAAATCACGGAATTACTCCAGACTGGAAGGGTCAAGATGTTAGCCCCTCATATTACCGTGCGATGATCGGATCTCTTATGTACCTCACAGCATCAAGACCAGATATTATGTACCCAACGTGCCTGCTTGCCAGATATCAAGTGAACCCGAAGGCCTCACATCTTGCAGCTGTAAAAAGGATTTTTCGTTATTTGAAGGGTTACCCTGACACCGGTCTATGGTACCCTAGGGATAATAACTTTGACTTGATCGCATTCAGTGATTCTGATTTTGGCGGTTGCAAAATCGACGGCAAATCCACAACGGCTGGATGTCAGTTTTTGGGAAATCGCCTAGTCACATGGCAGTGCAAGAAACAGACCTGTGTCGCTACATCAACATGCGAAGCTGAATACATTACTGCCTCAAGTTGTTGCTCCCAAGTCCTATGGATCCAACAACAAATGCGCGACTACGGTTTTGAATTCCTAACTACTCCTATTTACGTTGATAATTCTGCTGCCTTACAGATCACTAAAAATCCTGTGCAGCATTCAAAGACTAAGCACATCGACATTAAGTATCACTTCATACGTGATTGCTTTGAGAAAAGGCTAATCGATGTTGCTTACGTCCACACCGATGACCAACGTGCCGACCTTTTTACCAAAGCATTTGACAAATCAAGATTTGACTATTTATTATTGGTAAACGGCATTAAGGTCAAGCAAGAGTAAAACCAACATCGGAAAATCATTTTTGTAAATACCTTTGTGTTTTAAATTTGTCTTAGTTTATTGATTTTAGGGGGAGTAAATCTAAATCCAAATTTGGAAAATCCAAAAACATTAAAAATTTCAAAAACACAAAAACATTAGAAAAGCAAAAATGAGTTTCCTGGCGAGCAAAAGAGAAAATGATAGTACATCAGTGGTCTGTCTAAACCTCTTTAAACCTAAAATGAAAAACGATAAGCAGCTCTATATAAGATGTATCGGTAGGCTCACAATCATTTTAAAGTGTGCAGGGTGATATAAACTTAAATCGACTGAAGACTGGGTGGGAACCATTCATTGGCATATGGTCTTGGTACCGAAATTTCGTTTGAGAGATTGCCGAGGTTCTGAGATATTCGGTCTTTATGCTGCTTATCATCTGGGTATCATGGTTGTATCTTTTACCGAAAAATAACGGGGACGCAAGTCTAGATCTTCCATGATACTATACATACGTGTACATATTGCACACGACCTCAATAAGTGATCAACAATCACATGTCCCTCAAAATAAGTGATAATATATCACAAATTATTTATCCGGGAGTCAAGTTCGTCTCTCTGCTGTACGAAAGTACTGACCTGTTCACGGACTTGCTCCTGTGCCCTCATGCATATGAAAATCAAGTTCCTCATCAATAAGTGATTCTATCACATAGGGCTTGTTTTCAAATCAAAATAAGTGAGAATCTCACATCATATACGGTCAAACAGATGATAATCGGTATACTCACCGGTAAGATGAACCCTCGTGCATACCTTGATACGGGAATGTGTCGTGATGTGGATGAACACCGGTCGGTAAGTATAAATCATACCTTAACGTATCCCCTCGCCATGATTACAAATGATAAGTTGAGCTTATGTGGACAACAATACCGATAATTGTTATAGGATGCTTATCTTAATGTTAACTAAAAGAACAACAAGAGCGTTTTGACATGACCGTACACTGATATGATTCTCTTACCCTCGAAACTCGCAAAAAGAATGTCTGTAAATATTTATTTACTGCTTTAATTTTCTGCATCTTTGTATATATTTATTTACTGCTTTCAGTCTTTACATTTCAAATATTAAAACACACCTAAAATGTGTTTTAATATAAACTTTATAAAAGCCAAAAAGATTTTATTTCTATTTTATTTTCGATCGTACGATGTTGGAGCTCGAGTCTTCGTTACCTGAAACCTGAACGAAAACCGAAACGACTAAATCTTCATAAACGGTCGAAATTTGCAAGTTTTGAAAGTTAAAGACTAAAATTGACAAATTTATTAAACTTTCAAACTGTCGGACGGTGTTAGATTATGCAATGGTCACATGTGTGTCGTTTGCTTATGATGTTCCAAGCAGTTGTTCTCATTACGCGTTTAGATTTCTTGCATGTGCAGATTCTAAAGGCGAGGAGAACATGGTAGATGACAAGCTTCGGAATGAAGACACGACGTGAAGGCGCTCAAGTGATGAAGATGATCGAGTTGCCGCTGGCCATCATCAACACCATAAGGATCTCAATTCATTAAGATCAAGACATTCACGAGCATAACTCAAGGGGGAGCTTATGTTAAGGGGGAGTTTGTCAACACACTTCCTACATAAAACGGGTAGTTTGTTGGTACACTTTCTGCTTTCAAGACGTGAAGACTTTAAAGATCCTCCGACATTGAAGACTTGAAAGGACGTCAAAGTTGAAGACACAAAGTTCGAGACAAAGATCAAATTTATAAAGATAAAGACAAAGCTACAGCCAAGGGGGAGTTTGTTGGTGCACTTGTGTCTGTACTTTGTCTGTATTTTGTCTTGATACAAAACGATGTCTTTGTTAGTCCTGTAAGTTTGACCAAGTCAACCATCCTCCGGTTTGACTTGGCCAAACAGTTAGACATTTGTTTGAAAGATGGCTGTGTCGAAAGATGTATCATCGAAGGATAGTTTAGATCCTTCGATGAGATCGAAAGATAACCTTCGATGGATGGACCTCGAAAGATGTCATCCTTCGAGGTACATGTTGATCCTTCGATGAGTTTCTAGTCGATAGATGATCCTTCGATCATCTATCGGATCCTTCGACCAGACCATGCTGTGTTCGGGTATATATACCCATGTGTTGTGTTCATTTCAGGGGGACACCAGAACTTCAGAAAACACTTAGACAAACACAGAGAGCATTCTGCTCGGAACACACACACACGAGTTAGAGAGAGTTTGCAGAATACATTTGTAAACCTTGTGCTTGTAACCGAATCCTTTATCGTATTAATACAAGTGGTGTTAATCGGTGAATCTTTGTGTGTTGTGTTTGTGCTTGTTTCATCTCGGTTTGCATGCTAGCCTGGATTCCGCACTCGCTAGTGTGTTAGATATAACAAGGAATAGGTTAAACCTCAACCTCCGAGGGACCTACAATGTTGACATAATGAAATTATGAAAGAAACACGTAATTGGCTAACTTGACTAACTACGTGTAATACGGAATAATATGGGTTCTAAACGTCATGTTGATTTAACTTATTGTGCGTATAATATGATTGAAGTTAGTTGACTATCGAAAGTCAAATTAACCAACGTTGAAGTCGAATAGTAGTTTCGACATAGAATTCATAAGATGGAATAGTCGTATGCGATAATGACTAAACTAACCGTCTTACGAATTATGATGATAGTTGACGCTTAACAAGCTAGGTGAAGCTTGGGGAGGAAGCGGGTCAAACAAATCAAGCATGAAGAGGAACGAGTGGCTTGGATGCGAGGTAAGTTAAGCTTACGCCCTTTTTACTTTTATTACAAAATGCTTATTTGTGAGCATGGAATACGATTTATATTAAGTAAATGAAACACGATGTTCCGGCGCGATATAATGCTAGTCGGAACAAGTGAAAATGGTAGAAACCATAAATTATGGTAGAAAGGGGTAAAAATGGTAAAATGGTAATCCGGACATGGGTTAACAAATAGAATAAGGGATTTAAAACGACACCATTTGGCATAAGTCATAATGGGTCAAATAAAACAGGAAACGACTTTCAAGTTGGATGATTTCAAAAAAAGTAAACCGGGATAGGTTAAAGGGGTGAAATGGTAATTAAGTGCCATCTTATAATGACAATTGGTCATTTCGACTAAACGGGTCAAATGGTGTTGTTAACACCATTTGTCAATAATATTTGATGATTGCTTGTTGAGTTTTGTGATCACAGGAATTAACACATGGTTAGCATTGCTATTATCTAGATATTAATAGCGAAAGGTATTAAAACGGGTCAATATGTTGATCCGAGCCAGGTACGCATAATTATGTTGTAGTTAAAAGTGCTATTTTGGTCGAATAATTGGTGAGAGTCCTTCATCGTAAAAGAAGGACCAAAATCGACCAAAACGCCCTTGTAGGCTAAATTGAACAAACAACCCTTAAAGGTTGTTTGGAAACGAATTTCATGATTAGATAAATACTTAGAATAAGAATAGAAGTTGAAAGATGTAATAGGTTAGTCAAATGGCTCTATTTAAGTTTTGCCGTAATAATAATAATCCGAGGGGTAAAACTCGGAACATATAGATATCCACATTAAATCCAACACACATATAGTTGTAGTGGAAGATTACGTGATAATAAATGTAGGAATAAGATACTAGAAATGAATGAAAGCGATTTCATGCTTTTAAGTGCTTAAATACCCTTAATGGGTCAAAATAAGCATATGAGCGAAAATGGGTTTAAGTTGTGTAATAAACTTGTGATTAGAACCTAAAATGGTAGGTAACATTAATTTGAAGAAGTGTATGTGATATAAGGATCAAACAAATACGTTTGTTTGATAAAATGCATAAACGGTTTAAAATTCGGTAAAAAGGTAACGAGTCGAAGGCTTAGAAGTCTCAAAATTTATTATGTTGGAAGTTGGTTTTTAACTTCATATGATGGAGAATTAAATTACAGATGCGTAGGAAAAAGAATCGCGTAAAACGGATCAATAACGAAGAAGTTATGGCCGTTTCTGTAAAAACTGGTATTGCTGAAAAATGCAGCAGAGCTGCTGGAAAACGGTCTCCCTCGCGTGGCGCGAGGGAGCAACCTGTTGCCGGCGCGTGGTGCGAAAGGCACTGTTTTTGGCGAAATTTTTTTATTTTAATCAGTTTCGCTTCCCAGACTCGTTTACGCACGTTTTAAACTACGTATGACTAATCCGACTCATGTTTTATGAGTTTCAGGTATAATTTTAGCACCGGATGACGATCAAGCACAACGAAGAACCGAACACGATCAAGAAATAAGCTTCCGCACTATGTATCGTTGTTTTGTTAAATGACGAACTCACACATGTTATGTTGTATAGTTTTAATTCTGTAAGAAAGTTTAATGAAACCCGTAATTTCAATGTATTTGAAATTCTAATTACCCGTTTATCTTCGTAAATTATAAGAAAATCGTTAAATAATAATAAGGATGTTACAAGTGCTCTTTGTGTGTACAATTTATGTGGTGAAACAAAGTACAAATCCCAAATCCTAGTTGGATACTCAAAGTACTATTTTAAATCCTTGATTGGATTTCTAGAAGTACTTTCACAAGTTCTTGGTTGGTTTCTATGCTAAGTGTTTATGTGCAAATCATTTATAGTGAAACAAAGTACAAATCACAAGTTAGATCCTTGTTGGATTCTCAAAGTACCATTCTAAATCCTTGATTAGATTTCTAATAGTATTTTCACTAGCTCATCGCGATTTCTATGTTTATGTGTGAAGTTGTGTGTCGTTATAACATAGAATATGAAAGTGATTTAGAATAACGAGACGAGTGTAATACGATAAGGGTATGGTGGATACGCCGCTGGTACTTCCTATATATAAGTGCCCTTATTGTATTACGCATCGTAGCGTTATCCAAATCACTTGAATACTCTATGTTGTGATGAAACAAAGTAAAAGTGAAACAAAGTATAACGTGCAATTTTGTTAACACAAATTTCTTGGTTTTATACATAATGCCATCCACAATACACTTTTGTCACAAAGTTTTACTATCAAATACGATGTGTTGCAATACTAAACTTTTTGCCATACATTGGCTACAAAAATCTATTTTCACTCGTCAACTTGTGTAGTTGGATAATGTATTGCAATAACAAATTTTTGCTATATACTTGTCTCCAAAACCTATGTCACTCACCAAGATTATTGTTGATCGTCTATTTTCACATATGTTTCAGGTATCGACATTCCAAGCATGCTACACATAGGAACGCACTCGAGCCTTATATTGCTTTTAAATTTAAAAACAATTACTTGTACTCCTTTGTGTTTGTAAAACAATGTAAGCAATATAATGAAACTTTAGTACCATGTGTTGTGAACAATTTGTAAGGTAAATCCCCGACGTTTCCGCCACAAGTTCCACGTAGTCGGGGTGTTACAACAGGTTCGTATTATTAGTTCGTTGAATCTATAATTTCAATTTTGAATTTCTTTAATTCATTTTTATTTCAATAATATGTTTGGTATTTAATAATACGTATTGGTCGAGTCGGGTTGGACAACATGTCGAGTCAGAATAGGTCACATGAAGAGGGTTATTTTGTTCGACTAAAAAAAGTTCGGATCAAAACAGTTTCGGGTAAAAACATATCACAATATCTAATATTTATTACTTAGTTGAATTAGATATTTTAATTGAAATTTTATTTTATTAATTTTTCTTTTAATAATACATTCGGTATTTAATAATACGCATTGGTACGGTCGGACAACATGTCGTGCTAGAACAGGTCTCAAAAAAGAATTATTTGGTTCGAGTCAAAACGGGTTCGTGTCATTAATTAGTTGAATTTATTATTTTGATTTTTACATTTAATTTATTCATTTTTATTTTAACAATACATCTGGTATTTAATAATACACATTGGTCAGACATCATGTCCCATCAGAACAGGTTACATAAAGTCAAAACGGGTTCAGGTCAAAATAGATTTGGGTGAGAACATGTCATATAATAAGTAACATTTATTAAGAGTAAAGTTATTCTAAAAAGTCTTCTAAATCTACGAAGGGTACAAAGATATAGTGATCACAAGATATAATATAATGCCAAAGAAAAAAAGATACAATGAATCACAAAAAGGACACAATGACGGAAAGAAAAAAAACACAATGCCAAATAAAATGACACAATGATTTAAACAAAAATTCTAAAATCGACCAGCAAAAAAAAATTAATAATCCAAAAGCGTAAACGTAAAATCTAGAATCATAGAGATCGACGAGACGATTCCAATACCGTTATAATGAGTTTAATAGAAGTCTATTCGATACCCTTCCCACGACTTTTTATTTTTAGGATAGTATATATTTGAAAATTTTCCAATTTATTAATTAGTTGAATCTAATATGTTGGTTTTAAATTTCTTTAATACATTTTTCTTTTAATAATACATTTAGTATTTAATAGTATGTATTTGTTTCTCTTTTAATAGAGTAAAGTCCAATTTGAGTTCCTGTGGTTTGTGCAGTTTAACCATTTGAATCCAAAAACTAAAACTGTCTTGATTTGAGTCCCTGTGGTCTCTAATTTTAACCATTTGAGTCCATGTGGTCTCTAATTTTAACCATTTGAATCCAAAAACCAAATGTTTCTGATTTGGATGTTGTTTACTTTTGGATTCAAATGGTTAAAATTAGAAACCACAGGGACTCAATCAAGACAGTTTTGGTTTTTGGATTCAAATGATTAAACTTCACAAACCAAAAGGACTCAAATAGGACTTTACTCCTTTTAATAATACGTTTGGTATTTAATTATACGTATTGGTTGGGTCTGGCCAAGGAGCATGTTGGGCAAGGCTAGGTAGGCCAGGTAAAGAGAGTTATTTTGGTTCGAGTCAAAGTGTGTTCAGTTGAAAACAATTTCAAATAACATGTTACATAATATTTAATATTTGTTAATTAGTTGAATTTAATATTTTGATTTTTAATTTCTTTTGTTTATTTTTCTTTTAGTAATATGTATAGTATTTAATAATTTGTATTGATTGGATCACTTACACATACAGATTATTTTAAAATCTAACATATACCTAAAGCACTCACTACTACAAAACTGAGCTTTAGACGGGGTGAAATGGGTTTTAAGACGGTGTTTCAACACCGTCTTAAACCCCACTGGTTTAAAATCAACTCTTATTAGACGGTGTTCTATTTGAACACCGGCTTAAACTTTGTGAACCCCGTCTTTTAATATCAAAACATTTATAGGTGAACCCCGTCTTTTAATACCATTTTAACACCGTCTTATAATGTGCCGAAAAAAAATACATTTACTGAATACGTATTTCCCAAAAATACATTTGCTGGAAAAAAAATACATCAACCTTATATACACCAATGGAACATTTTCAAATCAAACCAAAACAATACACATTCAAATCCAAAATAAACCCGTAGACATCCAATTCGGAAATAAACCCGTCAAATTACAATCATTTGTGAATACATAACAAACTACACATAAGCTAAACTAACAGAATACCTAACTCGCTAAAAAACTTCGGCATCAACGTCATCAACAAAGCATCTATTTCATTATCCGTAGCCTCTCTCGTGTCGTGCCACATCTAAAATAAAAGTAGATAGAAAGAGTTATTATAAATATTATAGAATAAATCTAAAGGCAAAGAGAAAAACCGATAACAACATCGGCAATAAAGCTATGTATATATTTACATGTTATATACATCTAAACCTTCTAAGTTTAAAAAAAAAATAGTTAAGTAACAAATTGATAAACAAGTATATTTTACTTACTTCATCGGGAAATTGGTTTTGATACAAATTGACAAAGTCAAACATATGTTGGAGAACCATGTAGCCGCATTCCCATCCACCCTTTTGTTGCTTACACTGTAATAAATTAACAAATTATTATTTAAAAGTAACGAAATTCAAACAATTTAGAAATAGCAAACGCACATACATCGACCATTGTGTAGTTGAACTCGGATCCTAAGGCGGTAGGAATTAGGCTTGAAAGACCATAATTAGAAGCATTCTTTTCGCCTCTCATCTTTGTTGAATCCAAAATATATACATGATGAGAACCCATTGAAAGCCAATACAATCATAGTTGTCAAATATGTACAGTTACCAAACATAAAGCGAACGTGCGAAACTGCATCAAAAAACGAACCTGCTTTTTGAGCTAGAAAATGGCAAGAAATCAATTGTGGTCCTTGCAAGGTAAAATTCCTGCTAAGATTGGGGATTGGTCCTTGCAAGGTAAAATTCCTTAAGACTATGGGGTATGGGGCTTGGGTTGGGGCGTGGGTTGGCTGAAAACGCCCAAGCCACCACCCCGGGGGCTTGGGTTGGGGCGTGGCCCAAGGTGCGGGAGTTTGAAGCTGGGCGTGGGGCGGGCTAGCGATCCTATGTGGCGGGCTCCTATTCGCTTTGTTGGCCATGTCCTATTCGCTTTTTTTTAATAAATTGCCAAGCCACGCCCCAACCCAAGCCCCGCCATACCCCACGAACACGTCACTCACCGGGGGGGGGGGGGGGCTCGAACTCCACGTGTCAACTCATGCCCCCATCCCAAGCCCCACGGTCTAACCTCCTGGCAAAAACAACAAAAAACAAAACCAATGGTATTAGATGGTAACAAACATCAATGGTGTGTCACATTAAAAGCTTCCAAAACTAGAAGACTCACCAGTGGAGTCGTCTCCTAGGTTTTCATAATCACTAGTTGTGTTGGAGTAGGAAAAGCCAACTCCAACAGGAGATTCCAGGAACAACATATTGGCTTCTACACCACCACTTTATAAATTTTAGTAGATGCCCCATTAAAGAATACTATATGCTTATTAGAAGAATATAAAATTATAAAACACTAATCAAAGTCCCATGCTCCCATAAGCACGAGCATGGATGATATTCTTTTCATCAAAACCGATAATCATGCTAAGACAATACCTCTATTCCACGAGTAAGGATTTAACTGAAAATCATTTTCATCTGTGCCCACAATGAATGGCCCAATCTCTTGTGTAGCTCCATATCCCACTGAAGAACACCCGGGACCTGAAACATGTCACCAAAGTGGACACCAGGAGAATCAAACCACAAACTAGCCACTGCCCATAGCTATATGGGTGGATAATTAGATATTAATAAAGACTGCACTTCTCTTAAACAATGAATTTAATTATTCTTCAAAACTTTATTTCTTTAATTATTAAGAAACAAAGATTAATGAAAGGAGCATCTTTATAAAGAACTTTATCATCATTTGTCCCTCTCCTCTTTCACGCTACTATTCTTTATAAAGATATGTGGAGATAATAAAAAATTAAAATGGATAGATTTTGTCAACAGATTGTACTAAGAACCTTAAACCAAGTATCAAGAGTTAGTTATCACATTATTTGCTTGGAGATGGTTATCAGAAGTTCAAGAAACATGCCAAACTTCCAATCTATTGTTCTATCGTCCATCAAAGTTACAACAACAATAATAATAATAGTAGTAGTATCGTTTAATTAACTTGAAAACAGATAGGTTAGTTTGATGTTTTGTTACCTCCATTTAGCCATAGCACCAATGGTTTCTCATCTGGGAGACTCCAGGCTTCATAGAACCAATAAAACAGTGCTCTTCCACTTATTTCATTTACAGTCACATATCCAGCATAATGCTGGAAATCAACATTAGGCCTAAATGTATTCACAAACTAGGCACCATTAAATCCCATTCTTTGATTGTGCGGTCGAGAAACCCGCATCACTTAATAAACAACCGCACCACTTAAATTAATTTAACTTCAAGACTGAAGTCTTTGGTCGCACAGTTAAACTTTAAGACTGAAGTCTTTGGTCGCAACTTGTTTTTTCTTAGCTCTTAAACCCTTTGATTTTTTAACCGAAACCGACCCCATAAACTGGCCTGATATACCGGAATCCGATCTGATGCAAAACCTGAACTAGGAGTGAGCAAGAATCGGTTTGACCCGAAATTATCCGAAAACTAGACCAAAAAATAACTGAAGCCAATGATGCATTCATAGCCCAATCATGTTGACCTAAAAAATATAGATGACAGGCAACAACAATATTAGATAACAACTCAATTGAATTACAAACAATCAACTCACCTACTTCTTCATTAGATAACAATCCTACTTTTTATTTACTCACTTCAACAAATTAATTGGTTTCATGACAAATTGATGCATAACAATCAACACACAAGCAAACAAAAAATAATTCTACATGACTACATGGAATCTCAGTTATACATATTATCAAACATGTGGTGTGCATGATTGAACAAAGTAGATTTTCATAAACAAATTCATGTCAACAAAGCCCCAAAATCACAATCCATAAACAAGATTAATGTTGTTATTTAACTTCACATAAAAAACCCCAACCTTGGTCACATAAAAAAACCCTAACCCTGTGTTGCATTCATCTTTGGAGCTATTCCTTAACAACAAACATAACAATTAAAATACAAATAAAACCAAACACAGAGATACATAAACCCTAGAAGTTTAAAAACCACTTACTAGAACATAATGCCCATAGATCGAACGCCGTGTGTAACAACTCATTCTTAATTCTTCAAGTTCGTAAGTGAAAACAGAACAACCTAATTAGCGAGGGAAGAAGCGCTCCAAAGTTTTGTATGTGAGGGAAATTTATCATGGGTTTTGTATGGGAGGAGAGGGTTGACGCCGGTTGGTTAGGGTTTTGAGAGGAGTTGGAGAAACTTTGGGGGGAAGAAGGTTTTGTTGATGAAAATTTTGGGGGGAACACGTTTTTAGAATTATGTTTGGGGGAAGAAGGTTTTATTTTACCATATTGTTTTTTTTTTTTTTTAAAGTGTATGATATTTATAAGACGGTGTTCAAGACAACATCGAGCATTAGACGGGGTTTTTTTTTTATATTTATAAGACGGTGTTCAAGACAACACCGTCTAAAGGTTGCATAAAATAGTATAAGACGATGTTTAAGCATTAGACGGGGTTTTTTTAAATTTTCTTGAATATTTTAATCAAAACAGCACAATGGTCATATGGATATTGATTTTAAGACGGTGTTATTGCTTTAACCCCGTCTAAAATAAAACTTCAACACCGTCTAATACTCCATTTTGTAGTAGTGACTGTGCAGGCCCAATTACTAAGCACACTTGACACCTAGATATCCTTATCTGTTGGGTAATAATACGTGATCTTGTATTAAACTAGCATACTTAAACGAAAACTACTCAAAAGGAATTAAACAATAAAATACTACGACAATTATATTAAAAAATAATTATACAAATAGAAAACCCAAAAAACATTTGATGGACCCTTCACTTCAGAAAGGAATTAAAGAAAAAAGAAAGCTAAAATATAAGATTGATCCAAATGGATCAATGAGAAGAATTACTGTACAAGTCCTTTAAATTTGTAAGTTATAAGAATATCTCGTCTTTAATTCAAAATGTAATATATAATATTACTTTATAGAATTATGTCGAGAATTAATTATCTTTTAAAATAGTTATTCTAAAACTGATTTCAATGAATCAAAATAAGTTACATTTGAATACTTAAGGCTATATGATATGACAAAAAAATATAATGGGATTCATAATACAGTAGAAACTCGATAAATTAATACTCGATTATTTAATAAACTCTCTAAGATAATATTTTTTGCCGGTTCCGACTCGGGGATAGGGTGCTAAATTAATAATTCGCTAAAATTATAAGATAATACATTTTTGATAATTTCTTTAGACCCCATATAAAATATAAATAAATAATTTATTATATATGGCATATTACATGAATGATTTATGAAGGTTTCTTGAAAAATGACTCAATTGTCTTTTATTTTTTGTTGAAATCAATTTCCCCTTGAATCTCGTCTCTAATTTTCCTTAGCATGGTAACAACTTCTGGTGTTGTTTTCTCATAGCTCAAACAAGAAATTGTTCAATGTGATTGCCGCTTTAATAGCTTCGTTTCGCGAAGGGGGCTCCATCGTCTCTTATGGATTTTAATTTGTCCTCCATGCCCTCCGTTTCAACAGATCCACTCTCTCCAAAAAAACCGGAAATTTTTAATTCCATATCTTGCTTTGAACTTTCCAAGTCAACCAATAGAAAAAGTAAAGTCTGGAGTATCCACTGGATACATATCTTTCATGAACTTTTTCGCCTTCTCGATGATTAGTTCACCTGTCATATTCACATGTTCTTGATATTGAAGAATCCGTTCATAGAGAGATTTTTCTAGGTGGGAGATTGAAGGTTTCTTTCAAATTGGGCCGTTCATTTGATATACATGCATTGTATACAATAATTAAGTGGAAGTTTGAAAGGTGTTTGTAAACTAAGTATTCTACTATAAATTAATAAAATAATAATTAATATATAAATTAATAATTATTAATTTATCGATTAATTAATAACTCTTTTAATTAATAAATTTTGGTGGTCCCAAGTGTATTATTTTATAGAGTTTCTACTGTATCATAACAAATATTAGATCTTTGAATTTAACATAATAAATATTAATTGGTTGTTAATGTGTCATAGTTCTATGAGCCCAATTTTTCCCTTTCTCTTATTTAATACATTGAGTTATATCTCATAATTAAAAAAGGTTAATTTCAATCTTATCTTGTCTCAAACTATTGTTTTATAGTTTATGAACCTTTATTACTAACTTATAATATTTTCTTTATTCAATCTGTGTATTACATGAGTTTCTATATGTAAATATATTACTAATTTTTTTTTTATAATATAGTAGAGTAAGTTTAGTGATTGCAGGTTATGTTTTGGCGATTTAGAATCTGTTGATAATGTTTTTTGTGATATGTTCGATTGCTATGGTGCTATAGAGCAAGCTCTCTACATGGTGCAGTTTCGTTTATGCAAGGAAGACATTGTTAACACAATAAGGTGCTGTTTGGTTTTTGGCCAGAAGCACTTCTGGCCACTTATGTCTGCGTTGCGCAGACGCGCACAGACCTTTGGGTCCTGCAGCTTGTTTGTTTTCCGGAAGCCCTTCTCACCTTTTACCTCTTCCCCACCTCTTCCCCACGCAGACATAACCCTACATCTTCTCACCTCCTCCCTTTCAAAACACAGACACCACCTCCACCACCACATCTCCGCCACCACCTCAACCCCCACATCTCCGCCACCACCTCCACACCCACATCTCCGCCACCAAGCCACTGCTGACGTCACCTCGAACGAGCGTCACCGGAACCATGTCGTCGTCGGGGTCCTCTGTTTCTCTCTTCCTCTGTCGTCTCTCTCTTTCTCTCTTCAATGTCTGCTACCGTGTGCCGCCGCCATGGCGGTTGCTGGCCATTATTTAGCGAGGGATCAGGTGGGTGTGGGTGTGATAGGTGTTTGATGAAGTTCTGAGTGTGTGTTACAGGGACAAGGGGTTAGTTGTAGGGGGTATACGAGGATGGGGTGGGTGTGCGGCCGGAGTATAGTGGCCGGAGTTTGAAGGCGGTGGTGGTGGGTTCTTCGTGGGGGCTAGGGTTTGGAGAGAGAGAGAGAGAGAGAGAGAGAGGAGTGTGTTGTGAAGGGTTTTTGTAGAAGTAAAAAAAAAAACAAACCTTCTTCTCCTTGCAGACTACAGACATTTGGTCCACCTCTTCTCCTGCAGATGCATGCAGATGTGGTCCGCAGACTGCAGACCTTTTGCGTCTGAAAAAACAAACACCACCTAATACTTCGCAGGTGGATTGCTCAAAGACACAAAAAGTATTTTCTTTCAATCTTTTACACTTCGTGTAGGTGAAGATGATGTCGTTCAATTGGATTAAAGTCAGATCCATATGGAAGACTATAAGCTCTGAAAAGTGGTGTGAATCTCTAGCTGAGTGTTTCTTATCACGGTGTTTGTTTTCTTTACTTAATTGGTGTCTTTGTGTAATACTAGCACTGATGTTCTTGTTCTAATACTTTAATCCTTGTCCTTAGCTTCTTGTTGTTTGCTTTTTATATACTCTTTTTCACCTGTTCAAAAAAAAAAAAAAAAATAAAGATAAAAATAAAAAATAACTAAAAATACCCACAAATGTAAATAACTACAACAATGCAATGGAACAAGCTAAGTTCATGCTCGACTGGTTTTATGTTTTTTCTCTCTTATAGATGCCGGCCTTTTATAACGTGCTTTGCTCAACAATATCATAGCAGACACTTTCACATCCTTTAGTTGTTAGCTCTCTAAACACAAATAGATTTTTGTAATGTGGGTTGTAGATATTAGACAGTTCTACAAATATGTAACAGTTCACCCATTAAATAGTACCTAAATTAGTAATAATTTCCAATACTTGTAAGTTTTTACTAAAATATATCAAATTATATGATACAATGTTGGTTCAAATTAACAATGCAGAAACATAAAAGATACTGGAACTTGATTACTTTATTGATGACACAAATATGCATATATAGCATTTATACAATACAAGAGGACAACAACAACTGACTCTAAACATAAGATATGAGATAATCAATCAATAAAATAGGAAACTACTTCCTAAAGACTAAGACTCCTTTGGGTGACTTGGTAATCATAGCATTTTAAATTACATTCAAGAATTTCCACAATGGAAAATCGAATAAACAAGTATCACCTTTGAATTAAGAGCACATTTTTATCCCATGTAAAGACTTGCGTCAGATAGCCTTTGAGAGGGTATGGCTACTAATGATTTCTTTTTCTTTGTTACAAACCCGAACTCATCACTAGTCTCAAACTCTTCATCTTTAGGCAAGTTCCACTCAAAAGAATTCAAAAGAGATGCTAACATATATGTTAACATCTTGTCACCCAAGGGGATTCCAGGACATATTCTTCTTCCTGATCCAAACGGCAAAAACTTCACATTATTTCCATTGTAATCCCATTTGCCGTTTATAAACCTCTCGGGTTTGAACTCCAATGGGCTAGTCCAGTTGTTGGGATCACGATGAATTGCCCAAACATTTATATACACGACTGTATCTTTTGGGATTGTGTAGCCACCTACCTTGCAAGATTCATCTGGGCATCTCTGGATTAGGAGGGGAAGTGGAGGGTGTAACCTGAACGTCTCCTTAATCACTCCATCCAAGTATGTCAATTTGTGCAAATGGGATTCTTCAACAATATTGTTTGTACCAATAACCTGAGTTAATTCATCTTGAACCTTTCTCATTACAACTGGATTATTCAAAATCTCTGCCATTACCCATTCTACCATCGTCGATGTTGTGTCGGTTGCGGCAAGTATGATGTCCTGTTGAGAATATTAAAAAAAAACTGAAAAACTGTATTGGTAAATAATATTTCTGACCAAGATTTCAGACAAAACAAATTTGGTTGGAAAATTCTGACCATTTTCTGACACAATACCAATTAAAATAAAAAACCAATTTTAGCGACTATTTTCTGACAATTTACCCACAAAAAAAAACATGGTCAGAAATTTATGGAAAGTTCTGACCATAAAATAGGAATAAAAGAAAAATAAATTTGGTTGTAAAAGTTAAATTAACAAAAAATAGAAAAACATTTGATGTTGTTTTATTTTCTAATTATTGTAAATAAATAACAATAATACTAAACAAATATATATTAATAAAAATATTAATATACATAACAATATTTGTGTTTGGAAATATTATTTTCTAAAAACATAACTGTTGGAAAATAGTTGAAATTAATAACAACAATTAACATATATAAATAATATTAATATTAGTGAAAATATGTATAATATACACTCACATATATATACATACATATATGTACATGTATGTACATATTTATATGTCTATGTATGTGTTTGTGTATTGGTATTTATGAATGTATGTATGATGTGTATATATGTATGTATATGTATGTGATTGTATTTGTATATATATGTATTTTGTGTGAATGTGTGGACTTGTATGTATGTGTCTGTGTGTATAGGTATGTTTGTGTCTCGGTGTATACACAAACACACATATGTATAATGATACAAGCTAGTTTTAGCTAATCGATCCTGATACTATACACATACATACGTATATGTATAATACACATAAGTTCGTAAAATAAAAGCATTTCATGTATTATAATTATGGTGCGCAAAAGAAGGAACAAAAAACCATGTTTTAAACTCGAAAAAATGGAAATAAAAACAATTTTGGTCGGAAAGTTCCGACGAAACTCAATGACAAAGATAATAATAAAGCTACCTACAAATGATATTGATGACAATAAAAACGTGAATGACTATCATAGTATTCAAATTAGAGGTAAAATATTGACTATGAAGAAACTTAAAGATAAATCATAGATCTAAGAATAATTATAATAGAGAGTAGCGTAAATTCCTATTTGAGTTTTGATGATTTTAACTAGTTGTGTCCAAAATCAATTTTTTTTAACTATCTGAATACTTGGTTTTTCAATTTGTGACACTTTGAGTCAAATTACTAACGTGGTCAACCAAGCCTGTAACTATAAGAGTATTTCAACCATTTTCACATAAGGTACAAGTCTTCGCAAGTTATAATTTCATCCATTTACATACAAGCCTCTCATCTAAAACTTCCACCACTATCACCACCATAACCATCACCACAAAGGCCCCACCACCACCACCATCCCTATCGCACCTCCATTATCACACAACCACCGTAAAGACCCTAGTTGTCACCTCGGTCGACCACCAACACATCACCCTCCATCGCTTACACCACCGTATCATCATGTTCAACCCTTCCATCCCCACAGCCACCCGTCTTCGAGTGATGAGCGATGGCGGTTTAGGGTGTCGTGGTGAAGTGATGAACGGTGGAGGTTTAGGGTTGGTATGGCAAATCTGATTTTGGTGATGTATAGTTGTTGTGTTGTATGGTCGCGGTGGTGGTTAGAGAGAGAGAGGGGGGGTGGCGGAAATGTGTTGAGTGGTGAGAGAGATAGTGTGAGTAGGTTTTTATATTTTATATATATATTATATTTTTATTTTGTTTATAAATGACAAGGGTATTTTTGTCTTTTTACAAAAAAAGAAACATATTTGGTGGACGACGTTCGTAAATTGGACTTAGAAGGGTTACAGATTGAAATCAGGTTTTCAGATAGTTAAAAATTTTTGGTTTTAGACTCAATTAGTTAAAACCATAAAAACTAATTAGAGACTCAAAAAAGAATTTACTATAGATAGTAAACTCATCTAACACTTGTTTTTTTTGTTTTTGTTTTTATTGAAGTTCCCATTTTTAGTTGAACTTCAATATATATATAATATATAAATGACATTTTGTTTATATTATATATATATAATATATATATATATATTATATTTATTTGTTTATAAATGACAAGGGTTTTTTTTGTCTTATTACGAAAAAAAACAAACAAATTTGGTGGACGACGTTTGTAAATTGGACTCAGAAGAGTTACAAATTGAAAAATCAGGTATCTAGATAGTTAAAAATTTTGGTTTTGGACTAAGCTAAACCACAAAAACTAATTAGGAACTCAAAAAAGAATTTACTCTAGATAGTAAACAGTTGTTTTTTTTATTAAAGTTCCCATTTTTAATTGAACTTGTAGAAAGAACACGTAAAATTAAAAAAAATTACCATCATTAGAGCCTTAATCTGGATTACGTTAAATGATACTGGAGTGTCTCTTAGATCTTAAGCTCCAATAGGATCTGTAGAAAATCCTTCCTCCCATCTTCTTCAACCGCCCTACCGATTTTGCTGGAGTTAGTTTTGATTCTTTTTTCTATAATGTTGTCAAAAATCTGATCAACATATTCATGCTGTCTCTGCATATCTCGCCGCCTTTTTTGTAGATCAAACCATGATAACAATGGAAAAAAATCAGATATGTTTGGTGCTCCCATTAACTTAATAATTTTGGATTCAACTTCATGGAACCCATCTCCAATATAGCTAGATCCCATCCCTTCATCAGATTTGCTGCAACCCCATAACATGCTTGTCACAACATTAAGCTCCGTGTTGAAAGCCATTTCATTAATATTGACCTTTTTCCCGATTTTAGCATAAACTTCATTCACCATCTTTCTCACTTCACGTGTTCTAAAACTCTGAGAAGCTTTTAGATTTGCGTTGCTCATCACATTGCTGACTAAAAGCTTACGCATGTTACGCCAGTGTGTTTTACTATGGGCAAACCCAATATCAGACCCGCCATAAGTGATCACTGATGCTACTACTGGAGTGTTGCGGTTAGCAAAGGTCTGGTCCTGGTCACGAGCCACGACCTTTACTAGGTCCGTGGAGTTTACCACAACATGAAGCTTACTTCCGAGCAGCAGGCTGAAGATGGGACCATATTTGTGAGCCATCTCGGTGAATCTTTCATGTAAGTTGGAACCTAGAAACGGGAGGTAGCCTACAACTGGTAAGCCGTAAGGACCTGGTGGCAAAGAAGTTGTATAGAATAACATCCATTTGTACCATAGAAATAATAGTGCCAAAACAGAAACAGTGAGAATTGCGCGAGCAAGCTCGTCTTGCTCGTTGTTAACTTCCCACCACCATGACCAGTAGACGATCATTTTGTGATAAATATTATATCTAAGTACTGATATCATTTTGGCTACACATGTTATGTTAGCAGGTCTGCCTGTTATATTTATAGTTGGTTTAGGGACTGAGGACATGCCACAAGCATACGGCATGAGTGACACCTGTGGATATTTTAAAATTTTGGAGAAGCTGTCTTAAATTATAATATGCTTCTACGTAAAAGTCAGATAAAAGACTTACGTAATTGTTTTTGTTAATACCAGTTATTCAGAAATGGACAAAGTGTATCGTTCGCTTGTCTACACCAGAAGACACCTGCGAATCAAATTGTCTATCTCGGACATAAAATTTGTTTATTTTATTTTATTTTATTTATCAATTACAGGTATGTATATTTATAAGAGTACAATAAAGATAATTACAAAGAAATCCTGATCAAATCATATGTTCTAACTATGATAATAATACAACAATGAACCCTAATTAATATATTATCTCTACAAGATAATTACAAAGAAATCCTGATCAAATCAAAGATCCCATCACGTATTGTGTGTCCCTATTTGAATATAAATTTATGAATCTAAGTTAGATGAAACTTGTTTCCGTATTTGAATATAAATTTATGAATATAAGTTAAATGAAACTTGTTTTAAAAAATAACCAGGTACACAAAAACTGTTTTCTAAACGAAACCTATTTTTAGGGGTGAGCATATAACCGAATTAGCCGAACCGTAACCGAAATAACCAAAAAAACCGAACCGAAATAACCGAAGGGTTGGTTATTTATATTTTTAATAACCGATTTTTGCGGTTTGGTTATGGTTATTCTTATTTTCATAACTGCAAATAACCGAACCGAATATTTTAAACATAGCCAAATCCGTAGCACCATAAGTCTTTAAGTTTGTATTTAAATGCTTAACCATGGCCTAATCTATATGTATCTTTGGTGAAGTATTTGAATGTTTTACCTTTTAACCATGACCCAACCTTATTGGCCCATTACATTTTACACTAACCATGACCCAACCTTATTGGCCCATTATAGTTTACACTAATAATAACCGACCTATAACCGAACCGAAACCGCATTAATCGCAATAACCGATTAACCGAAACCGCATTAACCGAAACCGAACGGTTATGGTTTTTTGATAACCGCAGTGTGCGGTTATGGTTTCGGTTATAGGTAATAACCGAACCGAACCGCACCATGCTCACCCCTACCTATTTTTGCGAGACAAACTCAACTTTGGTGACTTGGTCGGCTCGAGTGCTCCGACCTTCATCCCTCCTCCTCCTCTCGTTCTGTATTACTGCACATTTTGGGTTAGTGTTTTTTGATTTTCATCTTTTACAATTCATTACCTCAATAACATTAAAACTGGTTGTGAAACTTGATTCTTGAACAGGGCCGGCTCAAAATATTGTAGGCCTGAAGCGGATAACAAATTGATACCCTTTTCGTAAAAAATAAAAGGAACTAATTTGCTTTTCATCTTATGATTCATACACCATCTCTATGTATACACATTTATATATTATAAACCTCAACGTCAACAATTTTAAAGCCAAAATCACCTACATATAATATGTTTTCTTAAGAATTTTGGGCCCTAGGGAAGTGGAGACCTAAAACTTTTGCTTTATTTCACTCCCCATTGAGTCGGCCCTATTCTTGAATTTAATTAAGTTGTGAAACTTGATACTTGATTAAAACTTTAACGCTTTTAGAACTTTGTTAGTGATTTTAGTTATTCTTGATTAAAACTTTAGTGATTCTAGCTATTCTTGATTGGAATTTTAGGGATTGAAACCCTACTAGACTGTCTAGACTAGGGTTGTCCAAACCGCTCGTCGCTCGTTCGGAAATTGCTCGGAAAAGACTCGTTCGATTTGAGGAATAAACGAGTCAAGCATGAACAAATGTCCACTCGGTTCGGCTCGAATTATTGTTTTTAATTAGTATATATATACATATACACACATATATAAACACCTATATACACAAATATAAATTATACATACATATATATGTATATATATATAGATACACACACACCTATATACACACACATACACATATACATAAATATAAATTAAAGTTTTTATGTTTTATATATACCACATATGTACACTAATATAAATTATACATATATAAACACACACACACATATATATATATACACACACATACAGATATACATAAATATTAATTAAATTTAGAGTAAAATACAAGAATGGTCATTTATGTTAACATCATAATCTTCAAAAAGTATAAAAATATACTCGATAATTTCAAACCCTTGTATGTTAAGTTCTTTAGCCCTAACCGAGTTAGGGACAAAGGCATAACGTGCATGACCTTGCAAACATGGAGTACGTTTTTTTGAAGATAAAGGATAGAGTTTGAAATATGGTGTTAACATACAGGACGTTTTTTTGTAATTTACTCTATAAAGTTATAGTTTTATATATACCATTCTATTAGATTTTATTCCATTATATATAAATTTACAACGATATCTATACGTTCTATCCCAATCATGCCAATACAAAAATTAACACCAAATCTAAAAGTTAAACCTTAAACCGTTAAACGAAAGTGTGCTCATCGCCTCAATCTCTCTTGCTGTTACCCTAAGTCCATCGTCTTCTCCTCTCAACGTCATTGTTCGTGTAATATGATCATAGCCTCATCGGCCATAACATTGTTATTCATAAAAAAATATTATGCCATAAAATGTGTTTGTTTTAAAGTCATAAAAACATAAGACCCAATATATCACTATCTCTCTCCGCAAATTTAAATCGGGTGACACGGTTGTCAAAATCGCTCGAAGTTCGCTCGAAATAATCACTGCTCGAAAAATACCCGTTTGATTTGAGACTCGGTTTTAAATGAGCCGCTCCGCTCGGTTCGGTTTGTAAATGAGCCAAGCACAAGCAAAGGTCCGTTCGGTTCGGCTCGGCTCGTGAACAACCCTAGTCTAGACACATTCTAACTTGGAGCAAATAGAAATCTAAGCATAAAAAAAGGACGCAACATAAAAAAAAATTGGGTCCATCACTAGCTCTATGTAGGTAGCCTTTGTAAAATAAATAATAAAAAACTTTTAATTAAAAATTAAATGACAAAAACTGAAGGCAAGCAATAAATTACGATGTGATTACAACTTAAAGAAAATGAAATATAAAGAAGTCCTTCGTCAAATAAATAAATAAAGCACTTTTCATTAAAAAAATAATTACAAACTATAAAGGCAAGCAATACATTACAATGCGATTACAACCAAAACAAAACAAAATACAAAGGAGTAGAAGCTTTAGCTAAGTATCATTGTTCAACATAGGCCCCTTAAAACATATTAAGTGTCTCCAAGGAAAATCCGTCTGTTTTCTGGTGTATAATTGCCGAAGCAATGTGTACCACCTGGGAAAACACGAGAACCTGAATTGTAACTGGAATTCCAAACAAGATGATCACACATATTGCTAGAAAATTCTTAGAGAGAGTTGTTTTTCTATGAGTCTTCTAACCAAGGTGAGCCTTGGTTTTATAGTTAACACAAAGTTGAAACAACTACATGAATTAAGAACGAAAAAACAATATGCATTGCACATCTTCAGTGCATTTTAATTCAGTTTTGAATCTAAACAAAAAATGCTAAGTTTGATCATAAGTGTTGCTCCATCTAGTGGAAACTAATATGCAATTATAACCGTTGCATCCACACACACTGATTCCCTGTTGCGCGCTGATGTGTGCAAAATGCAACATATAAATTACATCAAATGTGGCATAAAACTAACCCTTTTTAGTACTAACGTTGGAAAAACTGTGTTTTTGTCTTCCTTTTTGTATTTTCAGGGTTAAAAGAGCTTAAATGGACAAAAGAAGCAAAAATGCAGCTAAATCTAACAATAATACAAGAAAAGGAATAAACGTGGCACGCCCGAGCCCTCGATAGCATCTCCCAAAGCAAAAAAAAAAAAAAAAACAAGAAGAAAGCTGAGCATGGGGCTGTGCCCAGCTCAACACGGGGCGTGCCCAGCGGACACGGGATCGTGTTCAGGTGTCTGCAGAAAAGACAAAGTTGTAGAAGCTTCTATTCCCGACACAGGGGCGTGCCCAGCTCAACACGGGGCCGTGGTCAACGCTAAGATTCGCAGAATCCAAGCAAATCTTGATAGTACAGATACGCTTCTTCACACAGGGTCGTGCCCAACGGACACGGGGGCGTGGTCAACTAATGCAGACAAATTGTAATTAATGAAGAAAGAGAAGATGGGTGGACACGGGGCCATGCCCAATGGACACGGGGCCGTGTCCGGGCTTCTGTGCAGGCAGTAAATAGGGGTGCTTGGCTCATTTGCAAATCATCCCTTGGCAAACCACCTCTCTCACACTTCACCCACCCACCACCACCATCACAACCCACATCCACCACCATCATCCATCATCCATCATAGAGTGTGTGAGTAGTCTCGGGATCCAAGATAGATCGTAAGAGTTCTTGACAATCAAAGGCCATGTTTGCCTAAGTCTCTTACATCACTTGGTGAAGACAAGTGTTTAGTGTAATACTTTTTATTTTTAGTCTTTTCGCACTTTTTATTTGGTTCTGTATTAATGACTTTAATAACTAGTTTCTTATGTTGAAGGTAAGTCTTCCTTATCGTTTGTCCATGGTGTCTTGGCATTATATTACTGTCTATATAAAATAAAAGATTTTCACCATTCATATCTCCACGGTCTATATGGAGGTATGTTGGCTACCTGGTCGGGGGTTAAGGGAATGGTTTGGTAAGAGTCTTGCATTGTTCAGTGTATAGATCCTGCAAGGACCTGTGTCAACTTTAGTAGGACCTCCTTCAATACCCACTGGTATTGGATGGCGGGGGTCCGAACTCCTTGATCCCCTCATATGTAAACTACTATTAATACTTTAAGCCGGCTACTTAGGACTGTATCCTTGCTGACTCAGACTACTTAGCCGAGGGTAAAGTCACCTTCAGAAGATGGGCCTACCATAATATGCATTAATAACTTAATTAATTATCCTTCAATAATCCAACCCTTTAGGGATTGTATCCTTGCTGACTCAAACTATTGGGTTGAGGGTAACGTCACCTTCAGAAGAGGGGCCTACTACAATAACTAAGATAATCTCTTAAAAAGTGCAAAAGTGCAGAAATAATCAAAGGTTACACTAAATACGAGTCGGATCCAAGTGATTCATCTTGTCTATCTGTTTTTATTTTATTTTATTTTTCAGCATTTTAGTTAGTTTTATTTTTCTTGTTTAAAAACCTTTTTCTAAACTTTTGATTTGATTAGACGTTGAGGATAAACAGGTATTAAAAGCTCTTGTGTCCTTGGAAAACCTCGGTATCTTACCAACACTGTACCACGCTCACGATGGGTGCACTTGCCCATATGTGTGTTTAGTGTTAGTAAATATCGTGTTTTATAAATTTAAAACTTGGCTAAAAAGTGTTAAAGGGCTTAAAATATAAAAAAAAAAATCTATAACACTACACGCACATCAAGTTTTTGGCGCCGCTTCCGGGGACACAAGGATTTTAAGAAAGCTTAAAATCGACGGCCTAATCAGTTTTTCAAAACCTTTTTAAAACACGCGCATTTTTCTGCATTTTAGTTAGATTTTGCATTTACATTAGCCTGAACACGGGGCCGTGCTCACTGAACACACCCCGTGCTCAACGAAACCAGTAACTTTAATTCAAACGCCCAGATACAGAATCTGAACACGGGGCCGTGCTCACTGAACATTGGGCCGTGTCCAGCCTCTGTTTCCGTTTTTATTTTTGTTTCCTGGTCTCGAGACTTTGTTGTGGTCTGCTGAGTGATTCTCATGGATAAATACTCAGGGGGTTACAACTACACCTATGAGGAGGATGATTATAGGGAAGACTATTGCACCATTTGTGGTGACCTGCACTCGGTTCAATATTGTGACTTATTTCAACCATCCACTTCATACACCTACTATGAGGAGCCCAGGTACGAGCCATCAACTTCATACACATCCTATGAAGACCCAAGGTATGAACCTCCTCTGTCATACTCATATTTTGAAGAACCAAGGTATGAGCCTTCATACTCATACTTTGAGGAACCACAATATGAGCCACCACCTTCATATGCTTATTATGAGGAACCATGGCGTGAACAACCCACCTCATATGAGTATTATGAAGAACAAAATTACGACCCTTATCCATCATATACTTACAATGAAGGACAATGGTGTGAACCATCTACTTCCTATGAGTATTATGAGGAACAAAGGATCGAACAACCAGATTCGAGCTTTGAGGATCCCGATCCTTACTCTATCACCGACATAGCCGATAGGATAATAGAAAAAATTAAAACTATCAAACGTTACATATTAGAATCTCGCACAAGGGAAGAGGAGTCCCGCGCAAGAGAAGAATTAAATAAAAAAGAGATAGTTGAAAATGTAAAAAATGGAAGAACAAATAAGTGAAAAACCGACACATGAGTTAAACAACGAAAAGGGTGAGTCCGATAACGTTAAAATTCAAGAAGAGTGCACTTGCCCATATGTGTGTTTAGTGTTAGTAAATATCGTGTTTTATAAATTTAAAACTTGGCTAAAAAGTGTTAAAGGGCTTAAAATATAAAAAAAAAATCTATAACACCACACGCACATCACGCGCCATGCAATGTCGCCCACTAGTAAATTAGCACCCAAAGCACACAGATGCCACATGGCGTCTGCCATATAGATCACACGCCTTTCCATCTACATCTACCACACGTGCGTAGGGCAAAGTGTGCCGCATTGCACCCATCGCCCATATCACATGAATGTGTGCGAATGCGAGTTAAGGGCGTGATTACATGGAATCCATAAGGAAAGAGAGTTTAGACTTATATATTACCTCAAGTTTTATCTTTCTTCCTATCTAGGACATGTTTCACTCTACGAATCTCACGCATGGTAAAATTTTCGCACCTTTGACAACTTAAATTCGAGTATTGATATGTCTTTCAGTTTAGCTTTGTTTTGGACGTTGTTTGGTTGGTTGCAAAGCTCTCACATCTATATATACGTATACACATATTTATACATATATGAACCATAGTTACATATAAATATTTGTGCAAAAAGTTGGGAAAAAATTTATATTTCTCTTATTTTTGTTAAAACTCATATTGACAACAATCTAGACGTATTAGTTTTGTAAATACCAAAAAAGACGTATAATTTTGTACATACCAAAAAAGAGGTGAGTAGTTTGAATTTTTTTTTTTTTTTTTGTAATACCCTTGTTACATAGGATAAAGACAAATTTAACTTTTCTTTCTAGGGTTTCGAGATTTTATTCCCAATGGCACTAATTGATGGTAGGGAAACGAAAATATCCATGTCATGACGAGATTTTTTTTAACGGGCCACAAATCAATCCCGAGTAATTTGGGGGCATCCATTGGAATAACGAAGTACTTCGAGAGTAAACCTAGTCGTTCACCACCACTTCCGGGGAAAACCCGATAACCCACCCGCCCGTAGGCACCACAGTGAGATTACCGGTAAAACCCGTTTGGCTCAAGGATTGAACCCAGGTTTCCCTGAGTCTCCTATCATTGGCGTCTGCCATATAGATCACACACCTTTCTATCTGCATCCGCCACACGTGCGTAGGGCAAAGTGTGCCGCATTGCACCCATCACCCATATCACATGAATGTGTGCGAATGCGAGTTAAGGGCGTGATTACATGGAATCAATAAGGAAAGAGAGCCTAGACTTATATATTACCTCAAGTTTTATCTTTCTTCCTATCTTGGACATGTTTCACTCTACGAATCTCACGCATGGTAAAATTTTCGCACCTTTGGCAACTTAAATTAGAGTATTGATATCTCATTCATTTTAGTTTCGTTTTGGACGTTGTTTGGTTGGTTGCAAAGCTCTCACATCTATATATAAGTATACACACATGTATACATATATGAACCATAGTTACATATAAATATTTGTGTATAAAGTTGGGTAAAATTTATATTTATCTTATTTTTGTTAAAAACTCATATTGACAACAATCTAGACGTATAAGTTTTGTAAATATCAAAAAAGACATATAATTTTGTACATACCAAAAATGACGTGACTAGTTTGAATTTTTTTATAACACCCTTGTCATATAGGATAAAGACAAATTTGATTTTTCTTTATAGGATTTTTGAGATTGATTTATTCCCAATGGCGCTAATTGATGGTAGGGAAACAAAAATATCCATATCAAGATGAGATTTTTTTAACGTCCAACAAATCAATCCCGAGTACTTTCGGGGCATCCAATGGACAAACGAAGTAATTTGAGAGTAACCCGAGTCGTTCACCACCACTTCCGGGAAAACCTGGTAACCCACCCGCCCGTAGGCGCTGACGTGCGCGTGTGAGGGTATATTTTCTTTCTATATTTTAGCTCTTTTTACTCGCAAATTCAAGTTTTACATTTATAAAACACGATATAATACTATCACTCTACACACACGTTAGGGCAAGTGTGCCCATCACGGACGTAGTATAGTGATGGCAAGATACCGAGGGCGTCCAAGGACACAAGAGTTTTTAATTCCCGGCTTATCGTTAACGTCTAACCTAACAAAATTTTGATGAAAATGTTTTAAAGCTATGAAAAGATAAATTAAAAAGTAAAAATAAAATACAAGGAAAAACAAGTAGACAAGAAGGAATCACTTGGTTCTAACACCTCTTTTATGTATCCTTTAATAATTTTCGCACTTTGGGCATTTTAAGAAATTATTTTTAAGTTATAGTAGTAGGCCCCCTTCCAAGCAGCGTTACCCTCAACCTATTGGTCTGAGTCAGCAGGGATACAGTCTCGCAAAGTCGGATTATTGAAAGATAATTAAGTAAGTTATTAATGCGAAAAGTGGTAGGCCCCCTTCCAGGCAGCGTTACCCTCAACCCTTTGTCTGAGTCAGCATGGATACAGTCATCGCGGGGTTGGTTTAAAGTTTTAATAGTAGTTTATAGATAAGGGATTCAAGCGGTTTCTTACTTCTGGGGCGAACAGTACCTTCCAAACTGTGAAGTAATACTAAGCTTGAACCAGGTTCTTGCAGGATCTATACACTGAACGAGACATAGAATTACCCAACCACCCTTCTAACCCCCTTCCAAGTAGTTAACATGCTTTAGAGAGACCGTAAAGACACAAATATGTGAATCAACAACATATGAAGAATGGTTAGATAAATTCGCCTTCAATATAAAAAACTAGTTATTAAAGTTATTAATACATACCCAAATAAAAAGGAGCCAAAGATTGAAAATAAAAAAATAATACATAAAAGATTTGTCTTCACCAAGTGATGTAAGAGTTTAGCCAAGCATGACCTTTGTTTGTCAAGAACTCTTATGATCGATCTTGGATCCCAAGACTACTACACACTCTAAATGTTGGAAGATGGATGATGGTGGTGGATTTTACTGTTTTAGTGGTGGTGGAGTGGTGGCAAGTGTGAGAGAAGTGGTTTGCCAATGGATGGATTGGAATGAAACCAAGCACCCCTATCTATAGTTGAATTCAGACGTTCACCACGGCCCATGCCCGCCTGGCATGGCCCGGTGGCTTTCAATCTCTCTCCTCCTCATTAACTGTAGTGTCAGACTTCGTACTAACACAGCCCCGTGTGTCAATGGCACGGCCCGTGGCCAATGTACCTGCTGTACTATCTCATATTCTTCGAATCTTAGAGTTGACCACGCCCCGTATTGCCTTAGCACGACCCCATCTTGATCTTCTGATTTGTTTTTGTTGTTGGCCTTTTTCTTCTACGAAGAACATTAACTAGGCACGACCCCGTGCCAAAGCTTCTTATCTTGTTATTTTCTTGGGTTGGATGCGGATGGGGGCTTGGCGAGTTGTGTCAATCCTCCTTCACCATATTTTATGTTGGTTTTTGTTGTTATTTTGCTCCTTTCGCGTGTTTAAGCTCTTTCGACCCTGTAAATTAAAAAAGGAACAAAGAAACAGGCTTTTTCCAACATTAATACCGAAAAATGGTTGATTTTATGTCGTATTTGATATATTTATATGTTGTTTTTTACGTACATCAATTACCCCCACACTTGAGTCTTTGCTTGTCCTCAAGCAAAACTCTATAATGCGGCTTACACAACCAAATGAAATAGGTAGAAGAGAAGGTTTTGGACTTATCTTTAGAGTGTCGGGAATCCAAGTTGTAATTTTATTTTGTTTTTATTTTATTTTTCTCATGATTTATTTAAAACACAAATTAAGAAAAATAATTTGTTTTTGGGCATAACATGCCTTTATAAAATTCGGTTTAATTATATACAAATTTACACACCTCACAAGTAATCACTCAACACCCGGCCGTAGATGTCAAAGTGAAGACGCTCGCACCCGGTTTGGAAATTACTCCTGCTATAGGTTTGACAAGTAATCAAAACTCCTCCTTTTTGACGTTTTAATCCTTGTAAGTATCAAGAGGACTTTTTGTAGGCTGTGGCTCGGGTAGGTATGTTTTATTGAAAGTGGCTAAAATTGTAAAATGTCGGCCTTTTCTTTTGAAAATTTATTTGCTTGTGACTTTAGTTCAAATCTACATACTTATAAGCAATAATTTATGGTTATTTATTTCAAAGCTACATTTTTTAACTAAGTCACTGTTTTCATATTTTTCAGAAGTGCCACATTTACTGAAAATAAGGGGTGTGAAAATAAAAAGGATTGGTTTTGGGGTGATGGGGGGGTTGTTTTTGCAAAAAATACATTTTTGCGGGTTTTTAGAAATGAAAGGTTTTAAGGCTCAATACAGTTTATCTAGGGGAATTTTTTTGAAAAAGAACGGAAAATAAAGGTTTTAACTGAAAAACGGGTTTAATCCTAATGCCCCTGTCATTTACTTACTTGGATTTGTGTCGATAAGGACTTGGAATATATTGAGCAATTAGTATAGATGTTTATTTATATGCTCGTTAAAGGCTCAAAACTCACTTTTTTGTGGGAAAAGGGGTTATAGTGTAAAACTGTATATATAATCAAATTTTTACAAAGAATTGTTATGCCCGTTTTTATAATTCCCTTAATTGGTTCTTTTTATCACGACGCTGTCAGGTGTAAATTAGTAAAAACATAATTTTTTAGAACTTATTTACCCAACTAAACCAAAATAAGTAAAAGAAATTAAAAAAAATGAAAAAGTTTGGGGTGATTAGCGGTGTTCCAAGTTTGGGGAGTAAGACACGTTCACACACCTTTCCATCTGCATCCGCCACACGTGCGTAGGGCAAAGTGTGCCGCATTGCACCCATTGCCCGTATCACATGAACGTGTGCAAATGTGAGTTAAGGGCGTTATTACATGGAATCAATAAGGAAAGAGAGCTTAGACTTATATATTTGTTGATGCAATTTTGTGTGGATGTAGCTCGGTTCAATTCGGCTTGATTCAGTTCGACTCAACTCGGTTCGAGACCGAAGTAGACAACGTTCCTCTATCATACGACCCGACATTCGCGTTATGAGAACGAAGACACGATACGATACGAGAATAACATCATCATGAAATCATGATGACATCATGATGATGATGTCATGACTATAAAACCATGCGAATCTGTATTGTTTATATTCACTCACGAAGAGCATGCATACATGTCCTAAAAACTTGGAGCTTAGCCATAATGAAGAACCTGCGTGGAAGTCAACGGAAAACACCTTCTTCGTGGGACTTGGTTCTTTGCTGGTACATCTCCACGAAGAACCATATGTTTCATGGGTTGCTGATACTTGGGCTATATAAACAACTTGTAGATCTCATTTCAGTGAGCTAGTAGAAGCTTAGAGAGAGTGTAGTGAGAGAGAGTTGTCGGAGTGCTTGTATTTGTATAAATCTTGTACCGAAACTCGGTTGATTTGAATACACATCTTGTTAAACGTTGAATCTTTGTTTCATGTTTACTCTCTCACTCGGTTTGTGTCGTAACGGGGATTCCACACTCGTTACGGCATCTGAAATAAGAAATCATCGTAGTCCGACGATCCGTATTGGGACATACAAGTGGTATCATCTGGTTGAGTCCATTTCTACACAAGACTCTGAGAGTGTGAATTTGCTGTATACGCTGGTTGGGGATGATAAAGTCTACTCAAACAAAGATTTTCCAATTAAGAATGAAAATCAATCTTTAATCAGTAAAGTTTTTGAGGATTCAACAAGTAAGTTTTTGGGAGAGTCGAGTTCACGAGTTGTGGTAACACAATATCCTCCGATTCCAAAAGCTGAAGTTCGAAAACAATATGGAAATCAGAAATTACCAACAGAGAAAAATCAGCAAAACCACACTAAACCAAAAGGAAAATCGGCAACTCAAGGTCGAAAGGAACACAATCAAAGAAAGAACCAAAAGATGAACTTTATGAAGTCGAAGGGAACCGATAAACTTGAAACATTTGAAAACAAATCTAACGTAGATTATGTTAATCAAGTTAAAATTTTGAAAATAGATAGTTAAAACAATTCAGGACCAAGTACTTCGAAATCACAAAGTTCCTCAACGAAACATCAACATGATACTTCGGGGTTTGTTGAATGAAGATCATGTTTCGAGTGTGGTGAATTTGGACATATCATTCGAAATTGTCCATATCTTCATAAGTTAAAGGCTAAAGCTGATGTTCCCCATAAGCAAAATTACCAAAAGCGATCTGTTTCTCCAAAACAAGATCCCCGCCTTGTGAAAGAACGTGAGAAGAAACAGAAACGCAAGCAAATCAAGGTAATTGAAAAGGCTTTTAAGACCATTGTGGTTCCAAAACAACTTGTTTCAGTCAAACCAGAAATTTTAAAAACTTCAAATAATCACGAAGTTAAAATTTCAAACAATCAAACTAGTAAAACTCAACAGATATAGAAACCTAAGTTGGTCACAAATTCAGGGGGAGCATCACTATTTCCAAACCATCGCAAAGTTGAAATAACTTTTGTCGATGAAAATGGAAGACCCAAGTCCATGAAGGCTTGGGTCCCCATCTCAAACTGATCATTTGAGTACATGTGCAGAGTGTTCTAGGCGGAACTATCAGTAGTCTTTGGATTGTTGATAGTGGGGTATCCAGGCACATAACATGCGACATGAGACTTCTCTGCGACCTCAAATCTATAGAGGAGGTTATGTTGCTTTTGCTGGAGATAAAGCCGGATATGTTACTGGTGAAGGAATGGTATCCAACGGGGTTATGAGTTTTGATAAGATCAACTTTGTGCAACAACTTGCTCATAATCTTCTCAGTGTTTCTCAAATCTGTAATAAGAAGTTTTCTGTCCACTTTGATGCAAATGGATGTTATGTGCTGAAGCCCGGTTTCAAGATTAATGAGTTATATGTCCTTGATATGAGCCAAGCAATTACAACGTCTGCTCAAGTAACCTTTTTGTTTCTAAAGCCATAAAAAAGGAATCAATCTCTTGGCTCAGGCGGATGGGACACATTCCCTTAAGGAAAATGAACCATCTGGTGAAGAATGAGTTAGTGAATGGTGTTCCCGTTAAAAACTTTCATCTGCAAGACGTCTGTGTTTCGTACCAAAAAGGAAAACAAAGTAAGAAATCACACCCAATAAAGAAAATCAACACGGCAGCAGTGCCTTTTGAACGCTTGCACATGGATTTGTTTGGTCTTGTCAAGCATAAAATCATTAGCAATGACTCGTACTGCCTCGTGGTGCTAGATGATTATTCAATATTTTCTTGGGTGGTGTTTATGGCACACAAGAGTGAAACTTTCAAAATTATCAAAAACTTGATCACTACGATTGAGAATTTGTATACGTTGAAAGTGAAACGCATACGCAGTGACAATGGAACTGAATTTAAGAATCATGATATGGAGAAGTTCTGTAGATCCAAAGGTATTCTTCATGAATTCAGTGCTAGATACACTCCTCAACAAAATGGCGTCGCAGAGCGTAAGAACAACACATTGATCGAAACTGCAAGGACTATGTTGGTAGAGTCCCAGTTGCACATTCCATTCTGGAGTAAAGCTGTGGCCTCTGCTTTCTACATGATGAACTGAGTCCTTACAGTAAAAAGACACAACAAGACCTGCTTTAAGCTTCTACATAAACGAAAACCAGACTTACAATTTCTTGAACCGTTTGGGGCTCCTTGCACTATGATCGATCCAGATGGAAAGTTTGGGGCAAAAGCAATTGAGGGATACTTTCTTGGGTATGCCACACCGAATTTAAGAGTTTGAAATCTCGATACAAAAAGGATCGAGGAATGGTCTGAAGTCAGAGTACAAAGGCACACATTGCCATTCAGATGTTCGGGTCAGCCATGGATGTTTGAGTATGATGACTTTTTCAATTTGATCAATATTGAAGAAGATGTAGTAGATGCTGCGGCACAGATGTTTTTTGAGAGTGACAATGCAACAGATTCACCGTTGGTTCGTCCAATTATTGTTAACAATCAAGAATCATCTTCAGTTAAAAATATTGCTCTCGAGAATGAGGATTTTCACAATGCTACCGAACTGAACGAATCTTCTGAGGATGATGAATTTCTTGATGCAGACAAAGAAGTTTCTGCAACAGTTGTGCATGGTACTTCTGAGGCTACACCCCCAGTGGACTGCCCTAAAACAGCTAAAGCTACTGCATCATCCTCTTCGCCTGTTCAGGGTATTGATTTGGTTGTTGACCTCAACTTCAACAATCTGGGTACAAATATTCCAGTTTCAGATAATCTAGAAACGAGAATCCATAATACCAATCCTCAACAAAACATCATTGGTAATGTTCAAAGTGGCATGCAGACGAGGAATCAGTTGAGAAACAACAACAATGCTGGCTTGTATGTAGCGATTAGAGAATTGGGTTTGCAGAGTGATTGGTCCTTCATGTGATATGTCTCATAAGAAGAACCAATTTCTTGGAAAGAAGCGATAAAGGATAATTCTTGGGTGGAAGCTAAGCAGGAGGAACTGCAATAATTCCAGAAGCTAGGTGTCTGGAAACTGGTTGAAAAACCTGAGAACTACAAGAGGGTTGGTACTAGTTGGTTTTTCAAATGCAAAAAGGATGACCGTGGAGTAGTCGTTCGAAACAAGGCAAGATTAGTTGTTCAAGGCTTTCGTTAGGTAGAAGGGATAGACTACAACGAAGTTTATGAACCAGTTGCACGTCTTGAAGCCATTCGGATTTTTTTAGCCTATGCTTCCTTCAAAGGATTCAAGGTCTACCAAATGGATGTGAAAAGTGCATTTCTTCATGGTGTGGTTGAAGAAGAGGTGTATGTCGAGCAACCTCCAGGTTTTGAAGATCCTATTCGTCCTGATCAGGTTTGGTTGCTCAACAAAGCTCTCTACGGATTACATCAAGCACCGAGAGCTTGGTATGCAACCTTATCTAACTATCTGCTGGAGAATGGTTTTCGCCGAGGTCTTATCGATTGCACTCTTTTCATCAAAGAAAAGGATGGAGATCTTCTGTTGGTTCAGGTATACGTAGATGATATTATTTTTGGTTCAACTAAGGATGTTTTGTGTAGGGACTTCGAGCGTGTTATGCAGGAGAAATTCAAGATGAGCACCATGGGGGAAATGAACTTCTTTTTGGGCCTACAAGTTCAACAAACGGAGTCTGGGATATTCATCTATCAGACTAAATATGTCCGTGACATCTTGAGCCGGTTCCAGATGTCCGAAGCGACGCCCATTGGTACCCCACTTCCGCTGAATCACGGGTTTACTCCAAACTTGAAGGGTGAAAGCGTTAACTCTTCACTTTACCGCGCAATGATCGGATCTCTTATGTATCTCACAGCCTCAAGGCCCGATATAATGTATCCTACGTGCCTGCTCGCTCGCTATCAAGCCAACCCGAAGGCCTCACATCTGGCAGCTGTAAAAAGGATTTTCCGTTATTTGAAGGGTTACCCGGACACTGGTCTCTGGTACCCTAGGGATGATAGCTTCAACTTGATCGTGTTCAGTGATTCTAATTTTGGTGGCTACAAAATCAACGGCAAATCCACAACGGCTGGACATCTGTTTTTAGGAAATCGCATGATCACATGGCAGTGCAAGAAGCAGACTTATGTCGCTACATCAACTTGTGAAGCTGAGTACATTGCTTCCTCAAGTTGTTGCTCCCAAGTTTTGTGGATCCAACAACAAATGCACGACTACGGTTTTGAATTCCTATCTACTCTTATTTTCGTTGATAATTCTACTGCATTACAGATCACTAGAAATCCAACATTCAAAGACCAAACACATCGAGATCAAATATCACTTCATACGTGATTGTTTTGATAAAAGACTTATCGATGTTGTTAAGGTCCACACTGATGACCAACGTGCCGACCTTTTTACCAAAGCATTTGACAAATCACATTTTGACTTTTTACTTATGGTAAAAGGCATTAAGATCAAGCAAGAGTAAACAGACATCGGAAAATCCTTTTTGTAAATATCTATTTATGTTTTTAATTTCTTGTACTTTTTGCATTTTAAGGGGAGTTATTTCCAAACGAAAAATACAAAAACGTTGAAAATTTTCAAATATACAAAAACATCAAAAAATTTCAAAAACACAAAACAATAGAAAATCAAAAATGAGTTTCTTGGTGAGAAAAAGAGAAAATGATTGTACGTCAGTGGTTTGTCGAAACCTCTTTGAACTTAAAATGAAAAACAATAAGCAGCTCTATATAAGATGTATTGGTAGGATCACAATGATTTTAAAGTGTGCAGGGTGATATAAACCTAAATCGACTGAAGACTGTGTGGGAAGCACTCATTGGCATATGGTCTTGGTACCAAAATTTCGTTTGATAGATTGCCGAGGTTCTGAGAAACGTGGTCTTTATGCTGTTCATCATTTGGGTATCATGGTTGTTTCTTTTACCGAAAACAACGGGGACGCAAGTCTAGAACTTCCATGATACTATACATACGTGTACATATCATACAAACATGTATATAATACATGAAGCATACGACCATCAATAAGTGATAAAAATATCACATTCACCCCCGAATAAGTGATTCTAAATCACATCTATCATCCGAGAGTCAAGTTCGTCTCTTTGTCGGTACGATGGTACTAACCTGTTCACGGACTTCCTCTTGTGCCCTGCATGCATCAAATATCAAGTTCCTCATTAATAAGTGATTTTATCACATAGGGCTTGTATTCATCCTCAAATAAGTGAGTATCTCACATCATATACGTTGAAAACAGATGATAAATGGTATACTCACCTGTAAGATGAACTCTCGTGCATACCTTGATACGGGAATGTGTTGTGTGTGGATGAACACCGGTCGGTAAGTATAAATCATACACTAATCGTATCCCCTAACCGCAAGTACATTTGATAAGTTGAGCTTAAGTGGAGAACAATACCGATAATCGTTATAGGATGCTTATCTAAATATTAACTAATTGAACAATAAGAGCGTTTTGGCATGATCGTACACTGATATGATTCTCCTACCCTCGAAACTCGCAAAAAGAATGTATGTAAATATTTATTTACATTTCTTCATTTCTACATGTCTGTAAATATTTATTTACTGCTTTCCATCTTTACATTTAAAATATTAAAAAATACCAAAAAAAAATTAGGTGTGTTTTAATATAAACTTTATAAAAGCCAAAAACATTTTATTCCTATTTTATTTTTGATTGCCCAATGTTGGAACTCGAGTCTTTTCCACCTGAAACCTGATTAAAACCCAAAACAATTGCATCTTCATAAACGGTCAAAGTTAACAAGTTTTGAAAGTTAAAGGATTAAAATTGATCAAATTTTTAGACTATCAAACTGTTGTCGGACGGTAGTTGATTGAAAGTTGGTCACATGTGTGTCGTTTATTATATTGACTATATTCCAAGAGGTTGTTCTCATTACACGTTTAGCTCTGTTGCGTGTGCAGATGCGACATCCGAACCAGCTAAAGGCGAAGGGAACGTGTTAGATGACAAGCTTTGGAATGAAGACACAACATGGATGCAATCAAAGGATCAAGATGATCGAGTTGCCGCTGACCACTCATCAACAACACAAGTATCTGAAGATTTGAAAATCAACATTTCGTGAGCAACGTTAAAGGGGGAGTTTGCTGATACACCGCTTAACTGTGACAAGCGGAGACATATGAAGATCCTACAATGTGAAGAACGAACCATCACGAGCAACATCCAAGGGGGAGTTTGTTGATGCACATTTGTGGATGCGACTTGTTTCGGTTCGACAACGTTACGAAATGAAGACCGAGGTCAAGATATCCTCCTATCTTGACCCGTTACGATGTCTATAATGTGTTTAATGTAAAACAGTTGCGAATGTGCAAACTGTTTGATGCTGTGTTTGTGTCTGCAAGTTCTACATATCTGCAGCCTTTCTACGAAAGTCCCTGAATCATTCATTGAAGACCACGAAGAACATCCAATGAAGAACCATGAATAAAGACTCACGAAGAACATCTTTCATGGACATTGATGTTTCGTCCAGAATACCAACGAAGAACATGCATGAGAGACGAAGAAGTGCATGCATGTTATGGACGAAAGACCTTGGTTATTCGCTGATGGATTCAAGATCATGGGTATCACGAAAAACCAAATGTTTTTCGTGGATATGTTATTCACTGATATGGACCTACGAAAATCCAACATATTTCGTGGATTTTGATCTTTCAGCATAATCAACGAATAACCTCACATCTTTCGTGGGTTATGTCTTTCGTGGGCTTAACTTTTGGGCCCAGATACATGTTTCAAAAAGTGGCAGTAGACTTTGGCTATAAATAGAGCTTGTAACACAGTTTCTACTAAGAGAGCACACACCAGAGAGTTGAGAGGTTTCTTGTATAATCTTGTACTGTTACTCTTCTGGTTAAATACACGATGCTTTAAACGTTGAATCTTTATCTTGTATTTGTGTTCTTTGGCTTGGTTTACATACCCACTTGGATTCCGCACTCGTGGGTGTGTCATATAACAAGGAAGTAGGTTTTACTTGATCCTTCGAGTGGACCTACAATATTACCTCAGGTTTTATCTTTCCTCCTATCTAGGACATGTTTCACTCTACGAATCTCACGCATGGTAAAATTTTCGCTCCTTTGACAACTTAAATTCGAGTATTGATATCTCATTCATTTTAGCTTCGTTTTGGACGTTGTTTGGTTGGTTGCAAAGCTCTCACATCTATACAAAAGTATACACATATGTATACATATATGAACCATAGTTACGTATAAATATTTATGTATAAAGTCGAGAAAAAAATTTATATTTCTCTTATTTTTGTTAAAAACTCATATTGACAACAATCTAGACGTATAAGTTTTGTAAGTACCAAAAAAGACGTAATATTTTGTACATACCAAAAAAGACATGACTGGTTTGATTTTTTTTATAACACCCTTATCATATAGGATAAAGACAAATTTGATTTTTCTTTCCAGGATTTTTGAGATTGATTTATGTCGAAACCCCCAACCCCTGCCCGGGAGCGGGTGCCGCGAGCCTCAAAGATGGTGGAATCGGTGTTTATTAATTTGCAGTGGAAAACTTTCATCAGGATCGTAGTTAGGAAATATGTTTATCGGAGTAAAACACCAAACTTTTATAATAATAATAATAAAACATTGGGATAAAACCCAAGTTCATTTGACAATACATTTGTAGGGATAAACCCTTAATTATTGAAAATAAAACTCCTTTTTGTTTAGGTAACTTTTATAGCCACTTTTCCAAGCCTTCAGTGCTCTCCAGCTAGCTTCTATTGGCTTTCACATTTGGTTACCTTAAACGCGTTTTAAAACATTTTATCAGCGAGAAATACTGGTGAGTGCATCTCAGTTTAATCAAAACAGTTTTATCACTTTTACAGTATTTAGGGCATCCGCAATTACATTTGTTTATATCTATCCAATTACCCCTTTTCCTGGTATTGTCCTACCTGACTGGTTGGTCATGCTACTATTCCAATAGTAACGAGTTTCAAGTAATATATACAAAACCCCAACCTACCGGTAGTAATGGTAGAATCACAAATACTCAATTTACTGTCCAAGTGTAATATAAAACATTTGAGGTTTTGATAAAGCATTTAAACTCACAAAAGTAATTTAAAAAAAGTGACAAAAAGAAGATGTACTTACATTGTTTACTTAGGTAATACTAAGGATTCCTGTTGTATCTCCTGGTTATTATCTATTAAAATTAAACAATGCACACGAGTTAGTAAAATAACCCAAATAACATTAACCGTAAAACTCGAGACAAAAATTCCAATGACTGAGTCAGGCAGGGCCTTGACATGCATTACAGAATCCTAGATCAATCGAATGTAACACGAGACAGAACTCCAATGACTGAGTCGGGCAGAGCCCTGACATGCGTTAGAGAGCCCTAAATCGATCGTGTAGGGTAATAGCAGGGTTAAAATATTTACAACGAGGCAGAGCTTCACTTTATAGTGGGTATTGTTAAGGATAGGATATCATAGCTTATGGATCACGGATCCTCAAATATAGCTTGGATCACGGATCCTCAGTTCATTTTGAATTAAGGATCCTCAGGAGACGCTGCGGGAATAAGGATCCAGGATCCTCATTGTTATTTTGAACTAACAATTGTTTTCATCACCTTTTGGCTTGTTTTACAGGTATGTTTCGAAGAGGACTTATTCCATCTGAGATTCCAGGGGAATATGCACTTTATTTTCAACATGTGCACAGGCTGATGACCGCTGGTGGTGATCGTGGGTGAATGGCTGATTTCTCTGATAGTTAGTTAGGATATTTTTAGCTAGGATAAGAGGGGTATTGAGCTTATTTTTAGAAACGACTTGCACTTCACGAGATACACATCATTTCTGCTGCCAACTCTCAAACACACACACACTAGAAATCCTTGTATCAAGCTCAATACTTCTAAAGTTGTAAACTTGTTTATTGAATATACTTGATAGTGATAGTTTTCACTATCCGAGGTTTTTTATGCTGGAGATCATTCATTGATCAAGGGCTTTTTCCTCGTATAAATCCTTGTGTCCACCACTCATTTCATTCATTCATTACTCATATATATTTGATCATTTAACCAAGCATCTAACCTCACAAAAATCAGATTTGGTTACATTATCCTTGTGTGTTTTTTGACCAAAACAGTTTGGCGCCCACCGTGGGGCAATCGGTGCTTCAGTTCTGAAAATTTTGTTCATTTCATTCATTTCTGTGCATTTCCTTCAACCACATGGCTTCTCATGCGAAGATCACTTCAAGCTCCATGTCGGTGATCACCTCTTCACAGGGCTTTCCACCTTTGCCTCCTTCTCCTTCTGGATCCCAGAAGAATGCTGAGAATGCTGCGAAGAAGCAAACCCCCGTTTTCTCAAAAGCAACTACTGCTGTTTCTTCTAGTCCTACTAACAATGATCTTTATTCTTTGATTTTGCAGATGAAGGATTACATGCAACAGCGGGACAGAACTAATGACAGGATCCTTCGAGAGATTGACGAAATCAAGAAATTGAAGAGATCAGCGGAGGGAGTGTACGACCCAGAAGTTCAGAGATTCACTTGGGAGACTTCATACCTATGTAAACTATTGCTTCATCTAGTCCCTCAATCATGCCAGAATCGCATCAATATGGATTCACATCAGGAATTCCGCCCTTGAATCCATCGGGAGGTAAAACTTTAAATACTTCTCATAATGCTAACCATGGCTTTGTGCAGGATACAGGAGTCAACCAAGCTATGGCTGGGGAATTGCAAAAACTCAAGGATATGATATCCAACGTCCCAGGAGTGGTTAAGCCCATTCCCAAGATTCCAGATGGGAGTCACAGGATATCTCGTTTTGCACCACCCATTGGTGATGCAGAGATACCAAAGAGGTTTCAAACACCAAACATGAAGTTGTATGATGGCTCAACTGATCCGGAAGAGCATGTAGATCAATACAGGGAGAGAATGGAGATCAATCCCATTCCTGAAAGGTTGAAAGAAGCATGTCTATGTAAGGGTTTCAGATCCACACTGACAGGATCAGCTCTTAAATGGCTGCTAAGTCTTCCCCCTTACTCTATTACTTCATTTGCTAACCTAGTTAACTTCTTTAATAGCCAATTATCATGCAGTAGGAGATTTAAACGATTAACTAGTGATCTATATAGGGTAACACAAGGTCAAAATGAATCACTTAGGGATTATATAACCAAATTCAGTAGAGAATCCTTAGAGATTCCTAATTTGGATATTGCTACAGTTGTAGAAGCTTTCAAAATGAGTTTACTTAAGGATTCACAATTCTATGATGATCTTGTCATGACCCCCTGCAGGAATCTTGATGAAGTAAGAACCAGGGCCCTTAGATTCATCCGTTTAGATGATGATAAAAGTATCCAAGAGAGACTGTCAGGATCCTCTAAGCAGGAAAAGCAACGATCCTATTTCAGGAACAACAAATCCAAATCGTACAACAAGTCTGATAATCAAAATGTGCATGCAGTGGAACAAGAAGAGGATGATGAAGATTATCCACCCATTTCTAAATATCGCTTCACTATTGATAATAATGAACTAATCCTTGCAATGCAGAACTTAGGTAAGAAAGCAAGATGGCCCAGAAAGAATGATAAGCCAGCTTCTACAAAAGATAAATCCAAATGGTGTGCCTATCATGAAGATTTCGGTCATCTCACTGATGAATCCATAGCACTTAGGAAAGAGATTGGTTACTTGTTAAGCAAAGGACATTTGAAGGAGCTTTTTGGAAGCAAAAAAGTCAAGGATCCAGGATCCTGAAAAGATTCCAGAAAGAGCTCCTGCTCCTCCAGCTGATGCACAAATTATCAACTTCATTTCTGGTGGATCAGACATATGTGGCACTTCCTTTTCTGCAGCCAAGAGGAATGCTAAAGAGACAAAGATGGAGAATGGGGATAGGCCTATTCGAACCTCAATCCTTACCCAGGATAAAGTCATATCCTTTGATGAGGACGACCGCGTAGATATTCAGGATCCTCATCATGATGGTCTTATTATTACATTGTTTATTTCTAACCATTTTGTTCGCAGGATTCTCATAGATGGAGGAAGCTCAATGAACATCATTCAGCTTGATGTCCTCAAGAAGATGAAAATCCCTAAATCAGAAATCATCCCAAGATCATTGGTTCTTGTAGGAGTCAGTGGAAAAACCAAGAACACATTAGGGGACATTAAACTTCCCATTTACATAGAGGGGGTTAATTCTTTTCAAAAATTTTGCGTTATAGATTGCTTATCATGTTGCAATGTTATCCTTGGCAGGCCATGAATACATGGCATGAAAGCAGTTCCATCTACATATCATCAGTGTGTGAAACTCCCTACTCCATGGGGTGTGGTGAAGATAGAGAGTTATCAACAAGAAGCTAAGAATTGTTACACTTCATCCATGAAGCCAGCCTCAAGACCCAGGGAGCAATATCAATTAAAGTATCCTTCAAGAGATGTCCTAGAGGCAAGAGAACAAGATGTGAAAGATATCCTAATGGATCCGCAGGATCCTGAATCCAATGTTTTTATAGGATCCGGAATCCTCAGTAATATTGAACAGGATCTAGTATCCTTCATAAAAAGGAGAAAAACTACCTTTGCCTGGAAGCATGAGGACATGACAGGTATTTCTAAAGATATTATTACTCATAAACTTGGCATTGACAGGTCATTCAAACCCATACATCAAAAAAGGAGAAAGTTTGCACCTGAAAGGAATGCCATCATCCAGGAGGAGGTAGATAAACTACTCAAAGCAGGTATGATTAGAGAGGTTAAGTATCCAAGGTGGTTAGCCAATATGGTTGTTGTTCAAAAGAAAAATGGAAAGTGGAAGGTATGTGTCGATTTCACTAATTTAAACAAGGCGTGTCCCAAGGATCCTTTCCCACTACCCCACATTGCCTCTATGGTGGATGCTACTGCGGGTCATGAGTTGTTGACTTTCATGGATGCTTCATCTGGATTCCAATAAATTCAGATGGAACCATCTGATCAAGAGAATACAACCTTTATGACCCCTACTGGTATCTATTGTTATATTGCTATGCCATTTGGACTAAGAAATGCAGGTGCTACCTACCAAAGGCTAGTCAAAATGATGTTTAAAGAACAAATTGGACACACGATGGAAGTCTATATAGATGACATGGTGGTTAAGTCCAAGAGAGCAGAGGATCACCTTAGAGATTTGGAAGAAGCATTTGATATCCTTGATAAATTCAATATGAAATTGAATCCTTCCAAGTGCCAATTTGGTGTGAAAGCTGGCAAGTTCCTAGGTTATATGGTGACAAAAAGAGGGATAGAGGCAAGTCCAGAGCAAATCAAGGCGATTATGAATATTAAGTCTCCTGCCAATGCTAAGGATGTGCAAAGATTGACAGGAAGGATCGTAGCCTTGAACAGCTTCATCTCAAAGTTATCAGAGAAATTCAAGGAATTCTATGACATTCTGAGAAAGAACAAGAAGTTTGAGTGGACTGAAAAGCATGAGAATGCTCTCAATGCCCTTAAGGATTACCTATCCTCAGCTCCAGCCTTAATGAAACCGAAAAAAGGGGATATATTATCCTTATACTTGGCCGTTTCTTCTAAGGCAGTAAGTGCAGTCCTTGTAAAGGATCATGAAGGTACACAACATCCTGTATATTATGTAAGTAAAAGTATGCTTGATGCTGAATCTAGGTATTCTCATTTAGAAAAACTTATCCTTGCTTTGATCATGGCATCTACTAAATTACGCCATTATTTTGAAACTCATGCTATTATTGTTACGACTAACTTTCCAATTAAGAATGTTCTCAGGAAACCTGAAATGTCAGGAAGGATGGCAAAGTGGCCAGTCAAACTTAGTGCTTATGATATCAGATATGAACCAAGAACTGCCATAAAATCTCAAGCCTTAGCTGACTTTGTGGCTGATCTCAGTAGTGATCTACAAAGGGAAGCTGAATTGAAAGTTCAACAACTGGAAGAGACCAAGGATCCTTGGATACTCTTCACAGATATGGCTTCAAATATCAAAGGAACTGGACTAGGAATACTACTAAAATCGCCACAGTGGGACATAATACCTAACTCAATTGCTTGTGAGTTTCAAACTACTAATAACTAGTGGGAAACCCGCGCGCGTTGCGGTGCCGAAAACATTAGCATACCCGAAACACTTTATAGCGAAAACAACACAAAACCTTTATGTGTTTCTTTAAGTTCAATTCAATTTGCTTCCTCCTCTTCCACATTTCTTCCTAAATGTTCTTGTTCAAAAATTATAGATCTGATAAAATAGGCAAACTCTATTTCATAAAATATACAATAAACCATTATGACTGTTCATTTTTGCTTTCAATTATAACTTTTAATTTTTCCTTACATATAAAGGTACTTAAAGATCCAAACAACTTACAATTTCACATTATATCTTCACTCACCCATAAAATATAATGCAATAATACGACATTAGCACCCAATTCTTCAAAGTCCTGATGAACATTTCTAATATCATTCCACCAATACCTAGTTGATGAACTCTTTATTATCCCTTAAAAATCACGTGTCGCCCAGCTGAAGAAAAATAAAAAACACTTCAAATATGTAAAAGAACATATTTATTAAATAAATAAAAGGAAGGTGAGTAATAATGGCAACCAAAATATCATAAGCATTTGGGGAAGACTGGGATTGGTGTATTTCTACCTTCTCACTAAAATTGAAATGCAAAGGTCTGGGGAAACCTAGGAGGCTAGGATCAATGTGTTTTATGATGTGGTCAGTTTATAATTGTTAGCCCTCATTTGTTCTAAAAAACTAAAATCTAAAATGCATCACAGTTACATCAACAATTAGGAATCAAACAACATGATGAAGAAAAGTAAGAAAAAACTGAGTGACTATAAAACAACTGGACTTAATTTAGTAAGATGAGAATTGACATAAAAAAATGATACCGTTCTGAAGTGTGGCTATGGCTTCCTAAATGAAACCAAACTTTTAAGTTGTCTTCTCCACTCTCCACAATTGCACCCAATTCCACAAAAGTATTAGTACAGGTCACAACTTATCAATATTTCAAGCTCAGTCAGTTTCATGTGTCATGGTCTAACGTTTGAATCGATCCACAAAACATCATAGCCAACCTTGCTCTCTACCACATAGCTCTTCTCTAATGCCGTGATGCGCCCTCTAGCCAGCCTTCCGTGCTCTCCAATGCACCAACCTGTGACGATGTTCCACCGTGGCGCCCTCCGGCATGGCCATCTCCTGCGCCAAACGCCATGACGGTAACACACAGACTGACAAAGGAAATAGTTAGTAGACTTTGAAACATCCAATGCCAACACAAAAGGACCAAATCTTAGAACTTTGTCATGCACTAATCATGAGCATAACAAATGAGCTCGAAATATATAAGGAACCGATCTCGTGTATAAGAGCTTGGCATGAGTACTTATAAGGATTTTGAGCCTTATGTAATCTGTATATATATTTATATATATATACTGAAATTTGTGTATGATGTTATATTGTTATTGTTTAGCTAAAAGGATCTTTGTTGTGTGATAAAGTTTTGTAGTAATTTTTATACATATTTGAAGACAGTTTGTTATCAAATACAACTTTTACATAATTTTTGTTATCCAAAGTCCAGCAACTATGTAGCCCAACTCGAGCTTAGCCTAAAGTAATCGAGCTCAAGCCTTATCAAACGCGAGCTAAGTTTGACGCATTTGTAAACCTAGTTTATTCTACTGATATGGAAATAAAAACATCTTGCATTGTGACCCATCAAACAAAATATTCCATTAGGTATAAAAAAAATTTCTTCAACTTCTCTATCAGCATTCTCATTTTTCTCATTAGTGGTTATGAAAGCAAAATCTATACAAAACAGGCAATTGAAGCTGGTAAAACTTTTATACAGGAAAGAAATAATGCATCGGGAGAAAGGAGAAATTCATACCAGGGCCGGCTCAACCCTTTTAGAGGCCTAAAGCGAAGTCAAGAATTGGGGCCCTTTTTTTCTTAATTACTAAGTTGATTAAGGACCCGCGTTGCGACAATCCTGTCAACGGGAAAAAAAATAGGCGACGTAAAAATGTTAACCCACACACGCACGCTGCGTCATGTTAACTCGCAAAAATTAGAACGAAATGTAAAAACGTTGACCCATACAAGCACGTGTTAACTCGCAAAATTTAGAACGAATCGTAAAACAAAAAAGATTGCGAAATATGATTCATGTTTTCCTAAACCCTCCGCCCGCTAGTTTAGCACAGCAGATAATCAGGTATTAGTGTTTGGATAGGATAGGAGCAAACTGGTTATGATAATCCAACTATTTGAGGTTAAAACAATCAACTTTAAATAATCTGTTCGCAGTTGCTTACAAAACTAATAATCTAACCTAATTATGATAATCTTCTATTAGTCTCATAAATAAGCAAACGAATAATTAAAGTATCCATTACTTTCGCAATTTGATTCAATAGCTTAAAAGAGTAAATTAAACTATATGCAATTCACAGTTTAAAACAATTCATATCAGTAACAAGTACACACAATTGCCAAAAAAAACAATCTTACTTACATATCCAGTGATTCAGAAGTCAGATTTATCAGCAGGTTCAAAGCATCATCAGGATCATAAATTCAGAACCGGAATTTCATACCTTCAGACCCCGAGATTCTTTTTAAACTCTAGAGTAATTGAAAACCCTTCTTCCCCTGTTCATAATTTCACAAAACTAATTAAAAAAATCAATACTAATAAGTAACAAAAGAATCTTTCATAAATTAAAAGTTTGAGAAATCAGTAACTAACATATCCAATTGTTTGATAATTAAGAGCATGGTCAGAGGAGGGTTGTTGCCTGGAGGCTACTTCAACATCTTAACAGGAAGATCTTCAACTTAAGACATGTATACAATAATCTTAAGAGTGGTGCAAAACTTTTGATTGACAGACAATCAAGATAAAAAAAAGCTACTCCAAAAGATCATATGTTGCCAAAAAAACATATAAATCAAAAACTTCTTCTGATATGAACACATCATAGCAGAGAAGCTCTGTAGGGTGTAGTGGATTTTATGGGATTGGAGGGGTTAGGGGGAATATGAAGTGAAGCGTCGTGTGTTTAATACCTATGGCTTCTTTTACTATTTACTATTAGGTTCTAGAAGAAGATGGCAAATTACCGATTATACCCATTTGGTGTATTAAAACTTTAGTTTAAATAGCTTACTCATCCTTGTACATGGTGCTTCGTAACTTTTAAATATGGTAAAATTACAATTTTGTATGTCACTTTTCCTTTATATAGTATTTTAGATGAGGCTGAGTATGAAGCCTTAGTAGCTGGTTTGCAAATTGCCAAGCACATGAGGATCAGGTATCTTGAGGTACATTTAGATTCATTGTTAATTACTAACCACTTTAATGGTTCCTATGCTGTTAAAGGTGAAAGAATAATCAAATATCTTGAGATAGTCAAGAAATTGGCAGACTCTTTTGCTTCTTTTAGATTGACACAGGTACCCAGGGAAGAAAATGCAGAAGCTGATGCTTTAGCCAACTATGGATCATCATTGAAACCAGAGGATATTAAAATTCCCATTATCCATATCTTGATTCCTGCTATTGAGGATCATACAGCTATGAAAATAGTGGAGGATTCTGCAATCATACCTAGTGATGGTGCACAGTCACATTCAGGATCCTGGATCCTTCTAATCATGAGATTTATACAACATGGAGAGATTCCTACAGAAGAAAATCCTAGAGCTTTCAAAGTCAAGGTATCTCAATATACAATACTAAATGACATGTTATATAAACGATCTCTTGCAGGTCCATATCTAAGGTGTATCGAGGATCCAGAAATCCAAGAAGTTCTGAAGGATTTTCATGAAGGAGATTGTGGAAACCATACCGGGGGCAGAGCACTGTTCTCAAGGATCCTTAGGACAGGATACTATTGGCCTACCATGAAGAAGGCTGCTGTGGATTATGCAAAGAAATGTGATGCTTGTCAAAGACATAGCAATATCCTTCATCAACCAGCAGAGCTCCTGCATCCTATATCCTCTTCTAGGACATTTATGAGATGGGGGAATGGATATAGTTGGCAAACTTCCCAAAGCACCAGGAGGAAAAGTGTTTATGCTTGCTATGACTGATTACTTTTCCAAATGGATAGAAGCTGAAGCCTTTGCACAAGTCAGAGAAAAGGAAGTGATATCCTTTATTAAAAGAAACATCATTACTAGATTTGGCATACCTTCTTAAATTGTTTGTGATAACGGATCCCAATTTATTGGGAATAGAACTACTAACTTTTGTGACAGCTGGGGGATTAAGATAATAACATCAACACCAGTCCACCCACAAGCTAATGGTCAAGCAGAATCATCTAACAAGATCATCATCAACAACTTGAAGAAGAAGTGTTTTGGTCAAAAATCATACAAGGATAATGTAACCAAATCTGATTTTGTGAGGTATGATGCTTGGTTAGATGATCAAATGTATGAACAATGAATGAGTGAAATGAATGGTGGACACAAGGATTTATACGAGGAAAAAGCCCTTGATCAACAAATGATCTCCGGCATAAAAAACCACGGATAGTGAAAACTATCACTATCAAGTATATTGACTAAACAAGTTTACAACTTCGGAAGTATTGAGCTTGATACAATGAATTCTACTGAGCTCAATACCCCTTTAATCTTAGCTAAAAAACCACTGTGTGTATTCGCTGAGAGAGTAGCAGAAGTGTTGTACGGTTACAAGTGTGCAAGAGTGTTTCTAAAAATAAGCTCAATACCCCTTTAATCTTAGCTAAAAATATCCTAACTAACTATCTGAAAAATCGGCCCATTACCCACGATCACCACTAACGGTCATTAGCTCATGTACATGTTGAAAATATAGAGCATATTCCCCTGGTATCTCGCGTGGAATAAGTCTTCTTCGAAACATACCTGCAAAACAAACCAAAAGGTGATGGAAACAATTGTTAGTTCAGAATAACAATGAGGATCCTGGATCCTTATTCTCGCAGCGTCTCCTGAGGATCCTTAATTCAAACTGAACTGAGGATCCATGATCCATGCTATACTTGAGGATCCATGATCCATAGGCTACAAAATTATATCCCTAACAATTGCCCCCTAACACGGCTAGTTGATATCCAATTAGGTAGTCGTGTTTGAACGAAACTCGGACTAGCCATTACTTGGAGATATAGCCGTTGCGAGGCTGATGTCAGCGAGGGTCATCCCTGCAACAAACAATGATTATAAATAGGATAGAGATAGGAATGACATTTTGCATTTAAATTCGAGACTTTCTCCCTTTAAATCCTCATTCGAAGTCCTCAACAGGTATCTCTCTTTCCTTCTCTCTAAATTTTCTTCGTTCCTATGCTCCGTTCCTTGTTTTCCCATGGGTAAGATGAATCTCCGATCCTCCCCTGCTAAGGATCTCAAGAAGGAGAGCCCCCCGAAGAGCCAGGGCATAACCAAAAATACTTCCACTGAACTCTGTCGCTTTACCGATCCTGAAATTGATCGGATACGTCACTGCTTCCCGGAAGGAACCATCTTTAGACACTTTGACTCTTCCATGAAGAGTGATTGCGTGTCTGATGTGTGGATCACTTTCCCGTCAACCCCTTTTCTGATAGGGTTCACTTATCCTTTCCCTGCTCTAACACAGACATTCTTTACACTCACCGGTTTATGCTATATACAAGTCATGTCGATGATGTGGAGAGTCCTTTATACACTTGAAAACATCATTGAGGAGGAAGGAATTGATATAGGCCTATCCGAATTGAGTCAGTGACAATCTTGTTAGCCATGGCTTTCATCGATTTCTTTTTAAGCACAAACCTGGTCAGGCACATCCGATTCTGAAAAAAAACCAAGAATGATTCTAACTGGAAGAATCAGTTCTTCTTCGTTAGAAAGGACTCCATCCCAAATGGGAATCACCTCCCCAAAAGGCGGATCACCCAGGGTAGGATATGGGATCCTTGGACCAGGACCATAGTAGGATTCTTCTTTTTTGCTAAGGATAACTTATCCTTCTTTTTGTTTTTGTTGTGCAACTATCTCACTCTCTCACATTCAAGAATCTCCTGTTACAAAAGAAAGGATTGCTGCTTTTTGGAAGCTTGATCCTGCCATAAGAACATTTTAAGCCAAAACAAAGGATTCTCAAGAAATCTCCTCCGGTTCCTACACAATGTCAAGTAAGTATCCATATCTATGCGTAAATAAATGTTTAAATGAATATAAGGTATGAATACTTATCTGTGTTTCGTATTTGTAGGTGCTGGCAAATCCTCAAAGTCTGCTTCCAGGTTCAGTGTGAGTGACCTTCAAGAATATGCATCTTCTCACTCCATCAAGAAAGAGCTAGCTGCTAGCCCAAGCGTCCCGGAGCCTAAAGGCATGAGCACCAGGGGCAAGGGTGCCAAGAAGAGAAAGACTGCTGGGCCTACTGAAGGCCTCCCTCTCATTCAACATCAGTTTGAGGAATACGTCTTCGAGGTAAGGATCCTGTATCCTTAAGTCTGAACTTTCCTTTCTGAGGATATGGGATCCTGATTGTTAACTTTCTTTGAGCAAAAATTTGGCAAGGTCCAAATGCTCCTTGATCAACACGTGGCTGAAGCTGAGCAGCAAAAGCTAGACTTCCAGCAGATATTCCTTGCTAAAGACAAGAAGATATCTTCCCTTGAGAAGGATATCAACCTGCTGCAGAAGGAACTGGTCCTAGCTCAGATCACAACCCAGAAGGAGAAGGCAAAAATCATAGATGGGGCTAAGCTTTCTGCCACTATTGTTATGCTGAAAATTAAGCTGCAAATGGCTAAGGAGGCTGAGCATCCTGCCTTTGATAGGTCTGCCTGGGACCAGGAGGCTTGGAAGCAGAGGTTAGCTGAGCAGAATGATGAGGATGAATCTGAAGGGGCAGCAGCTAATGGAGCCGGGAGTAGTGGATTGAAGGATCCTGAGGTGGCAGCAGGTGGTGATGGCAAAGGTGATGGTGAAAAGGTGGTGGAGGCAGCGAAGGTTTAGGCTGCATCAATGGGCGATGAAGGACATTTGTAGACGCAGCTGGAGCCCATTTTTTTTAAGATTTAGTGATTTTTATTTGATGGTGTTTTGATGCTGAACAATTATGGTATGTAATAACTAAACGATAGCTATTAGGGTTAAGGAACAGTGATCCTTGGAACAATAGGTAGGATGATAGTTGGTGGAGGGATCCTCTATTTGGGGGATGAAGCCACTATTATCCTGCCGTCTTTACTTTCCTGCACTTTAAGACTTGTTAATATGGACACCCTTTACCTACCCCAGCGGACGGGCCACGTATTGCTGGTAGATGCTCGGGGTAGGTAATTTTGACAACCTTTAAAGGGTTTAACTTTGATAAATAAATATAACCTTTAACTTTTGGCTATCTTGGTGTTGTTCATTTTGTGTATATTAACCTTTCAATTGTTATTGTACAACTTTTCAGATTTACAAGTTATTTGTGAAGGTATAAAAATCAGTATATGTCTAAAACTTAAGGATATGATCAAGGATCAAATATCCTTTAGTTATAAAGTTTAAAAAGTGAGACAATTTTAGGATCATATATCCTGTTGTCATAGAATAAGGTATGACTGATAAATCAAGAATGAAATTAAAGTAAATAAGGATCATACCAGAGAATCCAAATTAGGATCCTATATCCTTAATGCATACAATTGTATCAATCGAAAGACAAACCCTTGTAGAAAGTTAGGATCCAGGATCCTTAACTGTTTAGCTTTGGAATCCTGAAATGAGACATAACTTGGGACTAAGCCAATCTGTAAAAAAAAGAGTTAGTATCTGGGGACAAGCCCAACAATCTGGGGACAGGCCCAAAAAACTGGGGACAAGCCCAAAAAACTGGGGATAAGCCTAAAACACTGGGGACAAGCCCAAAAGACTGGGGACAAGCCCAAAGGATCTTATGTAAACTGAAGTAAGGCCCTTACTGGCGACTATCCAAACTTAGTGACATGAAAATGTCAAAACCTTAGCTAACATGAAAACGTTAGAAACCTTAGGAACGGATGTATGGTAGGTCTACCATTATACCCAGGATCCCCAATACAGCCAGTAAAATGAAATTTTCAGCCCCTAAAGCGGGTACTGGTCCCATTGCCTTTAACTGCACTAGGATAATCATTGTATACGGGATTTACCTAAAAATAAGACCAAACTCGCCCACACGTAGTAGTATGTGGGCGATATTGGGCGTGATTGAGCACAAAAAACGTCCCAAAGGGCAACCACTACGGGTGGTCTAAAAACCAACATATTTTTCTTACTTTTCACTGGAAAAATTATTTAACCTAATTTTTGTATATTAAAGCGTCTAAACGAAAGTTACAAAACAAAATACCTAAAAATGTATGTATATTGAAGGCTTAAATTATTCAAAAGGTTTATGTTTGTAATTTTTTTAAATAATCAAATTACCTTTCAAGTTGAGAAACTAATATATATCAAAATTAGGTTAATGAACACTTATGTATCTTTGGCAAGTTTGTTGTTTTGGGTTAATTTTTATGATATTTACTCCTCTAATTATTCATAATTACATGTTTTTGAACCGCCATGATTGTATAAATAGTAATATTTATTAAGTAAATATATTAATATTATATAAATGTTATTATACTTAGGAAAGTATTTGACTCCTTTAAACTCACAAGTCTAAACAATTTCAGTGTATAAAGCTCATGCTCGAACTCATTTACTAAATCAGTTTCGATGTTGAGTTCGACTTGAACTCATTTAAACTTGATTTGTTTGATCTTTTCACAATACAACCTAGAGTAGGAAATAGTTTAGAACGTGGGGTATGGTGGGGCGTGGGTTGGGTTGGGGGCATGGTGCGACACGTGGAGTATGGGGCTTCCAAGACCAAAAGCCAATTTCAAAGGGGTATGGTGGGGCGTGGAAAAAAAGCCAATTTCAAAGGGCTAGTGCTCTTGCCCAATGAGGTTCCGCCATGTCATGTGGGTAGCCCCGCCCAACGTCCGGGCTGAAACCCCCGCCAAAGGGGCCACGCCGAAACCCAAGCCCACCCGAGGTGGTGACTTGGGCGTTTGTACCCAACCCACGCCCCAACCCCGCCCCATACCCCATAGTTTACTTTTTTTTAAGGGTGACTTTCAATATGTACATGGACCATTGGTCACCGGGTCCCCGTCAAGGACGGTTACCCGTCAGCCCAGCTTTCGCAGACGCGATTTTCGATCGGGCCCCGGCTGCCGCTCTGACTGACCTTCGCCCGGAAACCATACTGCCCACACACAAGAGACTCGCTGGGGTAAGAGCTGGATGAAAACCGGGTTGCCCTCAGGACCGCACCATGCCTCGGTAGGAACGGTCCATCATTGGGACGTCCTCCCCCCATAACGCCGCAGCCGTGGATCAAACCGATAACCTCCAAAGAGTAACCGGCCCAACACTACCTCATGGGACCAACTGGGCTAGGGGTTCGGATTACCCCATAGTCTTACTTACATCTCTTCTTTTATTTTGTCTCTTATTGGTAATAAAAAATGTCAACATAATGATGCAAACTATATTCTACAATAATGAGACAAAAACCTTATGACAACATTCCAAGCTCAAATATTTAGTTCATGAAATATTAATGTAATATAAAAAATTCCATAAGAATTCCTAATTTCTGGTTTTGTTCTATTAAACATAAATATTTATTATTTTAACAAAACTAAAAATACTTGAAAGTATATTTAAAATGGGAAAGGTTCATTTGAGGAAAAAAAGAACAAATGGTACAATTATAAAATATTAAGTAGTTAATCTTTCATCTCATTTATTACAAATTTTTAAGTAATTAATTACTCATAAAGACCATTATTCTCTACACTAATTTTCATTGTCTACACACGTTAAAAGTTATCCTATACATACTTAATTTTATCCTACACAACTCGTAATTTATCCTACACACCTAGTAATTTGTCATACACTCTAAATTAATTTTTTTTTAATTTTTTGAAAAAATATATATTTTGAAAATAAGTTACAAATTTAATGTAAGTTTACAAATATACTCTTACATTAAAATTAAATACAAATATTAAATAAAGAAAAATGAAACATTCTTATTGGTTAAATCTTATTTTTTTTCTTCTTACAAATTTTTTTTTCTAATCTGAACCTTCCACTATTCAAAATATCATTTAAATGTTCGTTTAAGCCCTCCATCACCCCATAAAAGTTCGCTTAAACCCCTCAATCACCCTCCTAAAAAATAAATTCTGGGTGCCACGTTGGATCTTTATATATACATATAAATATGTATGTATATATAATACTGATAAAACAAAAAACATTTTGTGACAAATAGCAATCAATGACTCACGACAAAAAATAATAATAATATACCCCCTTTTTTTTTTTAACGGCCAACGAATCCTCCAAATGGGCTACTGGCGAAATTCACCACATCGGGATACACTCGCCTCCGAACCGGGGAAAACCCTCACCTAGGGCCGAAGCCCTTGAACACTCGCCCGAAGGCACGATAGTGCGGTGAGGTAAAACCCGCTCAGTTCAAGGGTCGAACTAGCGATCTCCACCTATTCGCCTAGTCTCCCATCATCACCAGGTGCCGTAGGAAATAATGGGGAGGGCAGGAATCGAACTTGGGTCCCTCAGAACACCAAGTCTCTCCCTTACCACTCCACCACCACCTCATTGGCCATAATAATAATAATAATATACCCTAAAAGTTGGAAACATATTTTACAACTTGACCAATAGCAATGAGAGGACCACTTGTGGTAAGTGTGTGATTGCGTGGCCGCCAAGATATTTTTGATGGGGTGTTGCCGTAGGGGCCCAATGGATTGTAATAGTTCAAATTATTTAAGATTTTTGTGGGAACATGTAATCTCTTTTACTCTTATACGAAAGTAACAAATGTTCACGTGTGAATCTGTCATACATCTATATAGTTATGTTATATACTTATGAATTGTATGGATACATGTTCGCGTATACACTTTGACTCGTATACATGACTTAAATAATGTTAAAACTAAGAGGCTGTTTGTTTATCTCTTAATGAGGCTCTTAATTGTTCAGACCTTTTACTGGTTCAGCACTTAATGGTTCAAACTGTTTGTTTCATGAGCAGATGTCTGAATGGTTCAGACATTTGCCTCTGAATGGTTAAGATTTATACAGAGTCTGAATGGTTAAAACCTATAATCTGAATTGGTCAGACATTTGCCTCTGAACGGTTAAGCATTATGCAGGTTTTTAATGGTTCAGACCTCTTACTGGTTCAGCACTTAATGGTTCAGACCACTTAATGGTTCAGCACTTAACCATTCAAATGTTGCCAAACAGCCCCTAAAACAAGTCTTTTGTCGAAGTTTGTTTATGTTTGGGTTGGTGGGAAATTATATGAAGGAAGCAACTTATTAGATGTTTGTAATAGTTTCTAGTAAAGTGATTATTTCCGGTTTTCTCCATCAATACATCTCTCTCAAAGAAAAATGTATGAGAAACGAATAATATTGGCTACCAATATTGTATTACATTGTTAATAACATTCGCCAAATAAATAAGGCATAAAAACAACTTACAAACGTTATCAACCTAGCAAAATGTGAGAACGTATATACAGTACCAACAACGTAAAATGTTGAAAAGATAGGAATTGTGATGACAACTTTTGGTCAACATTCCCACATTGCCTCTACATTCTTCTTATGACGAACTCATCTAGAGGAGTTCTTAGGCCTATAAGTTGCATTGAGCTCGCACAATATGAAGAAGTAGCATAACTGCAACAAGAAATGAATGATGGTTTAAATGGACAGTTGGTATCTCCATATAAGGCAGGGGCTAAGGCATTGAAAGGTTTGTAAACCTCGAAGTGTGTGTATTAACCGATCCTTACCATACTTTGGATCGCCCATTAACAGTCTAGATGGTGATTGTCGAAAACTCGCAAACAAACATTTTCATAGAAACAACAATGCCCGTCGGTAACACGTTGAGTTCAACAGACTGGTCACTGGATCCATATAATACGAAACAATATGAGAAACCATACACTTTCGGTTTCGTCTCGCTAAGGCTCAAGCCGATTTGATCACGACAACAGTGCTCACCAGCAATGGCGACGATAACGGCGATAGAAGGTGGAAAGGTGGTGGTGGTTAGTGTGACACTCGTTACTTCGCAAAGTTAACACCTATCTTTACTACAACATTGTTGTTATTACAATACATTAACTACGTAACGCCCACTTTTTCCCATCCGAAAATAACAAAAATGACATACAAATTTTTGACAAAAATTGGGCATGACCCGTTCGTAATATAAACAATTCCCCTGCTTTTAACAAACATTCATCAATGAACTCCCACGACACTGTTTCAAATGAAATAAAAGTTGTGACCATACAAGACTTAACGCAGGGGTTATGTCCGAACTACCCAATAGGTTTTAAAAATCCAAACTACTTACGAACATCCTAAAACATAAGTTTTACATGTACATTATAAGAATTATTTTGACCCATTACAAAAGATAACTTGGACTGGAAGCGCAAAGGGCGATTTAGTGTGTGTTCAATCCGAGCTCTTCGTCGTTAAGTATGGGATTTACCTAAAGATAATTCTACTGTGTGTGTATTCGCCGAGAGAGTAGCAGAAGTGTTGTACGGTTACAAGTGTGCAAGAGTGTTTCTAAAAATAAGCTCAATACCCCTTTAATCTTAGCTAAAAATATCCTAACTAACTATCCGAAAAATCGGCCCATCACCCACGATCACCACTAACGGTCATTAGCTCGTGTACATGTTGAAAATATAGAGCATATTCCCCTGGTATCTCGCGTGGAATAAGTCTTCTTTGAAACATACATGCAAAACAAGCCAAAAGGTGATGGAAACAATTGTTAGTTCAGAATAACAATGAGGATCCTGGATCCTTATTCTCGCAGCGTCTCCTGAGGATCCTTAATTCAAACTAAACTGAGGATCCATGATCCATGCTATACTTGAGGATCCGTGATCCATAGGCTACAAAATTCTATCCCTAACAATTGCCCCCAAACATGACTAGTTGATATCCAATTAGGTAGTCATGTTTGAACGAAACTCGGACTAGCCGTTATTTGGAGATATAGCCGTTGCGAGGCTGATGTCAACGAGGGTCATCCCTGCAATAAACAATGATTATAAATAGGATAGAGATAGGAATGACATTTTGCATTTAAATTCGAGACTTTCTCCCTTTAAATCCTCATTCGAAGTCCTCAGCAGGTATCTCTCTTTCCTTCTCTCTAAATTTTCTTCGTTCCTGTGCTCCGTTCCTTGTTTTCCCATGGGTAAGATGAATCTCCGATCCTCCCCTGCTAAGGATCCCAAGAAGGAGAGCCCCCCGAAGAGCCAGGGCATAACCAAAAATCCTTCCACTGAACTCTGTCGCTTTACCGATCCCGAAACTGATCGGATACGTCACTGCTTCCTGGAAGGAACCATCTTTAGACCCTTTGACTCTTCCATGAAGAGTGATTGTGTGTCTGATGTGTGGATCACTTTCCCGGCAACCCGTTTTCTGATAGGGTTCACTTATCCTTTCCTTGCTCTAACACAGACATTCTTTACACTCACTGGTTTATGCTATATACAAGCCATGCCGATGATGTGGAGAGTCCTTTATACACTTGAAAACATCATTGAGCAGGAAGGAATTGATATAGGCCTATCCGAATTGAGTCAGTTGTACAATCTTGTTAGCCATGGTTCTCATCGATTTCTTTTTAAGCACAAACCTGGTCAGGCACATCCAATTCTGAAAAAAAAAACAAGAATGATTCTAACTGGAAGAATCAGTTCTTCTTCTTTAGAAAGGACTCCATCCTAAATGGGAATCACCTCCCCAAAAAGTGGATCACCCAGGGTAGGATATGGGATCCTTGGACCAGGACCATAGTAGGATTCTTCTTTTTTGCGAAGGATAACTTATCCATCTTTTTGTTTTTGTTGTGAAGCTATCTCACTCTCTCACATTCAAGAATCTCCTGTTACAAAAGAAAGGATTGCTGCTTTTTGGAAGCTTGATCCTGCCATAAGAACATTTTAAGCCAAAACAAAGGATTCTCAAGAAATCTCCTCCGGTTCCTACACAATGTCAAGTAAGTATCCATATATATGTGTAAATAAATGTTTAAATGAATATAAGGTATGAATACTTATCTGTGTTTCGTATTTGTAGGTGCTGGCAAATCCTCAAAGTCTGCTTCCAGGTTCAGTGTGAGTGACCTTCAAGAATATGCATCTTCTCGCTCCATCAAGAAAGAGCTAGCTGCTAGCCCAAGCGTCCCGGAGCCTAAAGGCATGAGCACCAGGGGCAAGGGTGCCAAGAAGAGAAAGACTACTGGGCCTACTGAAGGCCTCCCTCTCATTCAACATCAGTTTGAGGAATACATCTCCGAGGTAAGGATCATGTATCCTTAAGTCTGAACTTTCCTTTCTGAGGATATGGGATCCTGATTGTTAACTTTCTTTGTGCAGAAATTTGCCGAGGTCCAAATGCTCCTTGATCAACACGTGGCTGAAGCTGAGCAGCAAAAGCTAGACTTCCAGGAGATATTCCTTGCTAAAGACAAGAAGATCTCTTCCCTTGAGAAGGATATCAACCTGCTGCAGAAGGAACTGGTCCTGGCTCAGATCACAGCCCAGAAGGAGAAGGCAGAAATCATAGATGGGGATAAGCTTTCTGCCACTATTGTTATGCTGAAAATTAAGATGCAAATGGCCAAGGAGGCTGAGGATCCTGCCTTTGATAGGTTTGCTTGGGACCAGGAGGCTTGGAAGCAGAGGTTAGCTGAGCTGGATAATGAGGATGAATCTGAAGGGGCAGCAGCTGATGGAGCCGGGAGCAGTGGATTGAAGGATCCTGAGGTGGCAGCAGGTGGTGATGGCAAAGATGATGGTGAAAAGGTGGTGGAGGCAGCGAAGGTTTAGGCTGCATCAATGGGCGATGAAGGACATTTCTAGACACAGCTGGAGCCCATTTTTTTAAGGTTTAGTGGTTTCTATTTGATGGTGTTTTGATGCTGAACAATTATGGTATGTAATAACTAAACGATAGCTATTGTTTAAGGAACATTGATCCTTGGAACAATAGGTAGGATAATAGTTGGTGGAGGGATCCTTTATTTGGGGGATGAAGCCACTATTATCATGTCGTCTTTATTAACCTGCACTTTAAGACTTTTAATATGGACACCGTTTACCTACCCCAGCGGACGGGCCACGTATTGCTGGTAGATGCTCGGGGTAGGTAATTTTGACAACCTTTAAAGGGTTTAACTTTGATAAATAAATATAACCTTTAACTTTTGGCTATCTTGGTGTTGTTCATTTTGTGTATATTAACCTTTCAATTGTTATTGTACAACTTTTCAGATTACAAGTTATTAGTGAAGGTATAAAAATCAGTATATGTCTAAAAGTTAAGGATATGATCAAGGATCAAATATCCTTTAGTCATAAAGTTTAAAAAGTGAGACAATTTTTGGATCATATATCCTGTTGTCATAGAATAAGGTATGATTGATAAATCAAGAATAAAATTAAAGTAAATAAGGATCATACTAGTGAATCCAAGTTAGGATCCTATATCCTTAATGCATACAACTGTATCAATCGTAAGACAAACCCTTGTAGAAAGTTAGGATCCAGGATCCTTAACTGTTTAGCTTTGGAATCCTGAAATGAGACATAACTTGGGCCAAACTGTAAAAGAAAGAGTTAGTATCTGGGGACAAGCCCAACAATCTGGGGACAAGCCCAATAAACTGGGGACAAGCCCAAAAAACTGGGGACAAGCCCAAAAAACTGGGGACAAGCCCAAAAAACTGGGGACAAGCCCAAAATACTGGGGACAAGCCCAAAGGATCTTGTGTAAACTGAAGTATGGCCCTTACTGGCGACTATCCAAACTTAGTGACATGAAAATGTCAAAACCTTAGCTAACGTGAAAACGTTAGAAACCTTTGGAACGGATGTATGGTACGTCTACCATTATACCTAGGATCCCCAATACAGCCAGTACAATGAAATTGTCAGCCCCTAAAGCGGGTACTGGTCCCATTGCCTTTAACTGCACTAGGATAATCATGCGCAACTGGCGAAGGTGTAAGAACTTGATTCGTAGAAGGTAGTAGATACCTTAAATTGGGGACAAGCCCAAAAAAACTAGGGATAAACCCGTAAAACTTAGGAGACTTCTGTGGATACTTGATCCTTTGTAAAAGATGCACCCACTTTTGTAAAACTCATATCTTAATGAAAAAGGATAAAGGATCCTTCTCCTTGTATACCAGATATGAGGATGGCCAAGGATCCTAGATCAAATCATTACTAGAATGAGGATCATATATCCTCTAAGGATCCTTAATGTATACCAGATATGAGGATGGCCAAGGATCCTGGATCCTTCTTACATGAAGTATCTCTTTAAGTGGACATCATTCTAAGCTCTTGGTAATAAATCACCTTTCATTGTTAATAAACGATATGCCCCCTTTCCTGCCTCAGCTTCAATAAGATAGGGGCCTTCCCACTTTGGTGCTAACTTGCTATCAGCAGGATTTGTGGTATTTTGGATTGCTTTCCTCAATACCATGTCACCAACTTGAAACGTTCTGATCCTGACATTCTTGTTATAAGCTCCAGCCATCTTTTGTTGATAACAAGCCAATCTTATCTTTGCCAAATCCATGAGTTCTTCTATGGTATCCAAATCTTGAACCAAGTTTTCAGCATTTACTTAAGGATCACGGATGCTTGTTCTTGCAGTAGCAACTACCATCTCTGTAGGGATCACTGATTCAGCTCCAAACACTAAAGAAAATGGAGTTTGGCCAGTAGCATTCTTAGGAGTTGTTCTATCAGCCCATAACACATAAGGTAGCTCTTCTGCCCATTTTCCCTTTTTGGATCCAAGCTTCTTCTTCAAGTTGTTGATGATGATCTTGTTGGATGATTCTGCATGACCATTAGCTTGTGGGTGGACTGGTGTTGATGTTATCATCTTAATCCCCCAACTGTCACAAAAGTTAGTAGTTCTACTCCCAATAAATTGGGATCCATTATCACAAACAATTTCAGAAGGAATGCCAAATCTAGTAATGATGTTTCTTTTGATAAAGGATATAACTTCCTTTTCTCTGACTTGTGCAAAGGCTTCAGCTTCTATGCACTTGGAAAAGTAATCAGTCATAGCAAGCATATACACTTTTCCTCCTGGTGCTTTTGGAAGTTTTCCAACTATATACATTCCCCATCTCATGAATGGCCAAGAAGAGGATATAGGATTCAAGAGCTCCACTGGTTGATGAAGGATATTACTATGTCTTTGACAAGTATCACATTTCTTTGCATAATCCACAGAATCCTTCTTCATGGTAGGCCAATAGTATCGTGTTCTAAGGATTCTTGAAAATAGTGCTCTGCCCCCAGTGTTGTTTCCACAATCTCCTTCATGAAAATCCTTAAGAACTTCTTGGATTTCTGGATCCTCGATGCACCATAGATATGGACCTGCAAGAGATCGTTTATATAACATGTTATTTAGTATTGTAAACTGAGATACCTTAACTTTGAAAGCTCTAGGATTTTCTCCGGTGGGGATCTCTCCATGTTGTATATATCTTAGGATTAGAAGGATCCAAGATCCTGAATGTAACTGTGCACCATCACTAGGTATGATTGCAGAATCCTCCACTATTTTCATAGCTATATGATCCTTAATAGCAGGAGCCAAGATGTGGATGATGGGAATTTTAATATCCTCTGGAATCTTCAATGATGATCCAAGGTTGGCTAAAGCATCAACTTCTGCATTTTCTTCCCTGGGTACCTGTGTCAAACTAAAAGAAGCAAAAGAGTCTGCCAATTTCTTAACTATCTCTAGATATTTGATTAGTCTTTCACCTTTAACAGTATAAGAACCATTAAAGTGGTTAGTAATTAACAATGAATCTACATGTACCTTGTTAGGGGAGGATTTTCTAACAATTAGTGATCCTTATTCGTTATCCTAATTAATGATCCTTACTTCTGTGACAGATAGTGATCCTCGGAAGAGCTTCAGGATCAGGATCATGGATCACTTTAAGGATCCTCATACTAACGATTGTTTGATTGTGTTTTGTATTACTTCGCAGGAGTAACAAGCTTGACTTGGTCTTGGCAACGTTACTATGGAATATTCCACGGGTATTTCGCACACGTTTGACTGGAAATGGACGTTGTGGAGAACGTGGGAGCTTGGCACAAAAGTCGGATAGTTTGTTATTGTAGTTAACTTCTATTTTTAAAGGGGTGACGAGCTAGAATCAGAAGACTTAGCCATTTTCAGCTACACACACTCTCATATAATCGCACTCTTGAAGCTCTTGACGAACACTTATTAGTTTTCACTCATTTTTACACATTTCACCATAGTGATCCTTGTACCTAGCTCGTTACTATCCGAAGTTGTAAACATTTATTGATTTATTTGAGCTTGGTGATCGGTAGTTTCCATCACCCGGGGTTTTTTGTGCCGGAGATCAACTCTTGATCAAGGGCTTTTTCCCCGTATAAATCCTTGTGTCATTTGTGCAATTTACATTGAAGTGATCCTTGTCATTGTTCTACATTTTAAGCATCATACCCTGTAACAGAGAGTTTGGTTGCATTATCCTCATCAGATTTTTTTTGACCAAAACAGTTTAGCGCCCACCGTGGGGCAATTGGTGCTTCACTCTTAGAAAAATTCGTATTTCTGTGCTCATTTCAATTCACTGCAACCAAGCAAATGGCTTCCTCAGCGAAGAATGCTTCAAATTTGATGCCCTCATTCACTTCCTCACAAGGCGTTCCCCCTTTGCCTCCACCACCTTCTGGATCCCATAAGAATGCTGAGAATGCTGCGAAGAAACCAACTCCCATTTTCTCAAAACCTCCAACTTCTTCTGCTTCTTACACTCCTACTACTAGTGACATGTTTACTTTGATTTTGCAAATGAAGGATCATATACAGCAACAGGATAAGACCAATGAAAGGATTCTCAAAGAAATTGGAGATCTCAAGAAACAAAAGAAAACGGCAGAGGATCATTCCCCACTGATGCCCAGATCTTTGAATTTTGACACTCCGGTGATTACTTCTTAGCCATCAGTGGTTCCAGATGTTCAATATGTGGGTGGACCAAAAGGAGTGCACTACGGAACAACAACAGTGACCCAGGCATCGGGTTCCTATTTCCAGCCAGCGGGATCCTATCCTCAGCATATGGGATCCCTCACGAATTCAGGAGGATATTCAGGAGCGCACCAGATTCAAGGATCCTCCTTTGTTCCAGGATCATCCCAGGTTCAAGGATCCTCCTTTGTTCCGGGATCATCCCAGGTTCAAGGATCCTCCTTTGTTCCAGGATCATCCCAGGTTCAAGGATCCTCCTTTGTTCCGGGATCATCCCAGGTTCAAGGATCCTCCTTTGTTCCAGGATCATCCCAGGTTCAAGGATCCTCCTTTGTTCCGGGATCATCCCAGGTTCAAGGATCCTCCTTTGTTCCAGGATCGTCCCAGTTTCAGGGATCCTTCCAGATGCCAGGATCCTTGAGGAGTTTGCAAACAGGAAGTTCAGATGTCCATCAGGGAGATTTTATTCCAATGCAGACTAATGCTTCTACTGGTCCCTCGATCATTCCAGAGCCCCAACAATATGGATTAACATCCATTCTTCCTAATTTGAATCCAATGGGAGGTAACACTTTTAATAATTCTTATACTACTAACCATGGTCTTATGCAGGATCCAGGTATCAATCATGCCATGGCCAGAGAATTGCAAAAGCTAAAGGATATGATATCAAGTGTTCCAGGAGTGGTCAAACCTATCCCAGAGATTGCAGATGGGAGCCACAAGATATCTCGTTTTGCACCACCAATCTGTGATGCTGAGATACCCAAGAGGTTCCATGTGCCAACAATGAAGCTGTATGATGGTTCGACGGATCCTGAAGAACACATAGCACAATACAGGGAGAGGATGGAGATCAATCCAATCCCAGAAAGGTTAAAGGAAGCATGCCTGTGCAAGGGATTCGGATCCACTCTTACTGGATCAGCTCTCAAATGGCTGCTAAGTCTTCCCCCCTACTCTATTACCTCATTTGCTAATCTAGTTAACCTGTTTAATAATCAGTTTTCTTGTAGTAGAAAATTTGAACGATTAACTAGTGATCTATATAGGATAACCCAGGGTCATAATGAATCATTAAGGGATTACATTACCAAATTCAGTAAAGAATCCTTAGACATTCCCAACTTAGATATAGCCACGGCTGTTGAGGCCTTTAAAATGGGATTGCTTAGGGATTCGTCGTTCTATGATGATCTTGTTATGACACCATGCAGGAACTTAGATGAGGTAAGAACCCGAGCACTTAGGTTCATTCGGCTAGAGGATGACAAGAGGATCCAGGAGAGGTTAGCAGGATCCTCAAAGCAAGATAAGCAAGGATCCTCATTCAGGAACAACAAGTTCAGATCCTACAACAGATCTGATAACCAGAACGTGCATTCTGTTGACCAAGAAGAGGATGATGAGGATTATCCTCCAATTTCTGAATATTGTTTTTCTGTTGATAACAATGAACTAATCCTTGCGATGCAGAATCTAGGTGATAAAGCTAGATGGCCCAGAAAAAATGATAGGCCAGCTGCAACTAAGGATAAATCAAAGTGGTGTGCATACCATGAAGATTTTGGGCATCTCACATAAGAATGCATTGCACTAAGAAAGGAAATTGGATACTTGTTGAGCAAGGGGCATCTAAAAGAATTGTTGGGAAGAAAATAGTCAAGGACTCAGGATCCTGAAAGGATCCCTGAGAAGGCTCCAGCCCCTCCAGCAGATGCACAAGTAATAAACTTTATTTCTGGAGGATCAGACATTTGTGGCACATCCTTCTCAGCAGCTAAAAGGCATGCAAAGGAAACTAAAATGGATAATGGAGAAAGACCCGTTCGAACATCAAGTGTCTCCGAAGGAAAAGTCATAACCTTTGATGAGGATGATCGTGTTGATATCCAGGATCCTCATCACGATGGTTTGGTTATTACTCTTTTCATTTCTAACCATTTTGTCCGCAGGATCCTTATAGACGGAGGAAGCTCAGTGAACATTATCCAGCTTGATGTTCTAAAGAAGATGGGTATTCCCGAATCCGACATCATACCAAGATCCTCCGTGCTCGTGGGATTCAGTGGAGAAACTAAGAATACCCTGGGGGACATTAAACTCCCAATATATATTGAAGGCCTACACTCTTATAAAAAATTTTGTGTTATTGACTGTTTGTCTTGTTGTAATATTATCCTTGGCAGGCCCTGGATACACGATATGAAGGCAGTCCCATCTACCTACCATCAATGTGTGAAGCTCCCTAGTCCTTGGGGAATAGTGAAGATTGATAGTGATCAGCAGGAGGCTAAGAATTGCTATACTTCATCGATGAAACCAGCCTCGAAGTTAAGGGAGCAATAGCAATTAAAGTATCCTCCAAGGGATGTCTTGGAGGCAAGAGAGCAGGATGTGGTAGAAGTCCTCATGGATCCTGATGAACCTGAATCCAAAATCTTTATCGGATCAGGGATCCTTGGCGATATGAAGGAAGACCTTATATCCTTCCTCAAAAGGAGAAAGACTACCTTTGCATGGAAACACGAAGACATGACTGGTATATCTAAAGATGTAATCACTCACAAACTTGGCATTGATAGGTCCTTCAAACCAATCCATCAAAGGAGAAGAAAGTTTGCACCGGAAAGGAATGCCATTATCCAAGAAGAGGTAGAGAAGTTGCTCCGGGCAGGTATGATTAGAGAGGTCAAATATCCAAGATGGTTGGACAATGTGGTTGTTGTTCAAAAGAAAAACGAAAAGTGGAGGGTATGTGTCGATTTTACCGATTTAAATAAGGCATGTCCCAAGGATCCTTTCCCATTACCCCACATTGACTCCATGGTGGATGCAACTGCGGGTCATGAACTGTTAACTTTTATGGATGCTTCATCTGGATTTCAACAAATCCAAATGGAACCATCCGACCAAGAGGATACAGCCTTCTTGACTCCAACTGGTATATACTGCTATATTGCTATGCCGTTCGGACTAAGAAATGCAGGTGCAACATATCAAAGGCTGGTGAATATGATGTTCAAGGATCAGATTGGACAAACTATGGAGGTTTACATAGATGATATGGTGGTAAAATCCATAAAAGCTGAGGATCACCTAAGGGACTTGGAGGAAGCATTCGATATCCTTGACAAATATAACATGAAACTTAATCCTTCAAAATGTCACTTTGGTGTTAAAGCAGGTAAATTCTTAGGATATATGGTGACAAAGAGAGGCATTGAAGCTAGCCCGGAACAAATCAAAGCAATAGTGAACATCAAATCTCCGGCCAATGCTAAGGATGTTCAAAGGCTAACAGGCAGGATAGCAGCTTTGAACAGATTTATATCCAAATCCTCAGAGAAGTGCAAAGAATTCTATGATATCCTAAGGAAGAACAAGAAATTTGAGTGGACTGAGAAGCACGAAAATGGTTTAAGAGCCCTCAAAGATTACCTATCCTCAGCCCCGGCCTTGATGAAACCAGAAAAAGGCGATGTGCTATCCTTATATCTTGCAGTATCCTCAAAAGCAGTAAGTGCGGTCCTTGTTAAGGATCACGAAGGTACACAACATCCTGTCTATTATGTAAGTAAAAGTTTACTTGATGCCGAATCCAGGTATTCACACCTTGAAAAGCTTATTCTTGCATTAATTATGGCATCCACTAAGTTGAGACATTATTTTGAAACTCATGTTATTGTTGTTAAAACTAATTTCCCAATTAAGAATGTCCTTAGGAAACCAGAGATGTCAGGAAGGATGGCTAAGTGGGCAGTGAAGCTAAGTGCATATGATATAAGATATGAGCCTAGGACAGCCATCAAATCCCAAGCATTAGCTGACTTTGTGGCTGATTTCAGTAGTGATTTACAAAAAGAAGCTGAGTTAGAAGTCCAGCAGCTAGAGGAGACCAAGGATCCTTGGATACTCTATACTGATGGATCCTCAAATGTCAAAGGCACAGGGCTTGGAATACTACTAAAATCGCCACAGGGGGGACATAATACCCCACTCTATAGCTTGTGAGTTCCAAACCACTAACAATGAGGCTGAATATGAAGCCTTAATTTGTGGTTTGCAAATTGCAAAGCATATGGGGATCAGGTATCTTGAGGTACATGTAGATTCATTGTTAATTACAAACCACTTTAATGGATCCTATGCTGTTAAAGATGAGAAGCTAACCAAATATTTAGAGATAGTCAAAAAATTGGCACTCTCCTTTGTTTCCTTTAGTTTGACACAGGTACCAAGGGAAGAGAATACAGAAGCTGATGCATTGGCTAACTTAGGATCATCTTTGAAGATCCATGAGGATATCAGGATCCCTATTATCCATATCCTGACCCCGGCTATCGAGGATCATGCGGCTATGGAGATAGGAAATGATTCTGCAATTATCCCCAGTGAGGATACTCAATCCCATTCAGGATCAGGATCATGGATCTCACCAATCATGAGATACTTACAACATGGAGAGATTCCTACAGGAGAAAACCCTAGGGCTTTCAAAACTAAGGTATCTCAATTCACAATTTTAAATAATATGTTGTATAGACGATCTCTTGCAGGACCATACTTGAGATGCATTGAGGATCCTGAAATCCAAGAAGTTTTAAAAGACTTCCATGAAGGAGATTGTGGAAACCACACTAGGGGCAGGGCATTATTCTCGAGAGATGTGATCCTTGTCAGAGGCACAGCAATATCCTTCATCAACCAGCTGAATTATTGCATCCTATATCCTCCTCTTGGCCATTTATGAGATGGGGTATGGATATAGTTGGTAAGCTCCCTAAGGCACCTGGTGGAAAAGTATTCATGCTTGCTATGACTGATTACTTCTCCAAGTGGATAGAGGCTGAAGCTTTTGCCCAAGTCAGAGAAAAGGAAGTTATATCCTTCATTAAAAGAAATATTATAACTAGATTTGGAATTCCTTCTGAAATTATATGTGATAATGGTTCCCAATTTATTGGGGGCAGAACCACTAACTTTTGTGACAGCTCGGGGATTAAGATGATAACATCAACACCAGTCCACCCACAAGCTAATGGTCAAGCAGAATCATCCAACAAGATCATCATCAACAATTTGAAGAAGAAGCTTGGATCCAAGAAAGGGAAATGGGCAGAAGAACTACCTTATGTGCTTTGGGCTGATAGGACAACCCCTAAGAATGCTACTAGTCAAACACCATTCTCTTTGGTATTTGGGGCAGAATCAGTGATCCCAACAGAAATGGTGGTTCCAACTGCTAGAACAAGTACCCGTGATCCTGAGGAGAATGATGAGAACTTGGCTCAAGACCTGGATACTATTGAAGAAATCAGGGATATGGCTAGGATAAGGATGGCCAGCTATCAACAAAGAATGGCTGGTGCTTACAACAAAAATGTTAGGATCAGGAAGTTTCAAGTTGGAGATATGGTATTAAGGAAAGCATTTCAGAATACCACCAATCCTGCTGATGGAAAATTGGCTCCAAAATGGGAAGGCCCTTATTTGATTGAAGCTGAAGCAGGAAAGGGGGCATATAGATTGCTAACCATGGAAGGTGATTTGCTACCAAGAGCTTGGAATGCTGTCCACTTGAAGAAGTATTTCATGTGACCAGGATCCTCATGGCACAGGTGACCCTTACGTTAGGAGTGTCCTTGAAGGATCCTTAAAGTATCGGTGATTCTTACTTTGGTAATATCCTAATCTTAAACTATTCCATTTCTTTATTTTCTCATATACGGATAGGGATCATGTGTCCTTTATCCATCTCTCACGTGGTTTTAAGTTTTGAAAGTTCAGGTATCCTTAGCATAACATTGGTTATCTGCAGAAGCAATCCGTTCCTTGGGTTTAACCCCAGTTATTTGGGCTTGACCCCAGTTCCGCCTGTAGCGCATGATGATCCTGGTATAGTTCAAGGCAGTGGGACCAGTACTCGCTTTAGGGGCTGATAATTCCATTGTACTGGCTATGCCTAGGATCCTACGTATAATGGTAGACGTACCATACATCCGTTCCTAAGGTTTCTAATGTTTTCACGTTAGCTAAGGTTTTGGCATTTTCATGTCACTAAGTTTGGATAGTCGCCAGTTAGGGCCATACTCCAGTTTACATACGATCCTTGGGCTTGTCCCCAGTTATCCTTGGGCTTGTCCCCAGTTATCCTTGGGCTTGTCCCCAGTTATCCTTGGGCTTGTCCCCAGTTGCTAACTCTTATCTTATATTGGCTTAGTCCCAAGTTATGATCTATTTCAGGTCCTTGAAGACAAGCAACTAGGGATCCTTGATCCTTACTTCTCTCTAAGGTTTATCTTATAGTTATCCTTATTATGGTTAGGATCCTAACTTGGACCCTCAGATATGATCCTTAACTATTTTTAATTCTGTTCATTATTTATTTGAATAACCCTTAAAATTTGACAACTAGACTTGTGATCCTTAAAACATATTGCTTTTTGGGATTCTTTAACTATAGGATATTTGTTCATGGATCATGTCCTAAATATTTTCAATATGACTTATTCAAAATTGTTTATTCAATAAGTGTGCATCAAAACAAAGGAGAATTAAAGAAACAAAAGGATAACAATACAAGATAAGCGACAAAAGATTAAGGTTTTATTTATTAACAATGGATTAACCCTTAAAAGGTTGTCAAAATTACCTACCCCGAGCATCTACCAGCAAAACGTGGCCCGTCCGCTGGGGTAGGTAAAGGGTGTCCATGATAATAGGTTCAAAAGTAGTGCAGGAATATAAAGGCGGCAGGATCACAATGGCTTCATCCCCCAAACAGAGGATCCCTCCACCATTTGCAATCCTACCTATTGTCCAAAGGATCATACATGATCCTTAATCCTAAAAACTATTGTTCAGTACAAACCATCAAATTGTTCAACATCACAACCACAAAAAAATACTACCAAATTTAAAAATTGGGCTCCGGCTGCGTCTAGGAATGTCCATCATCGCCCAATTGTGCAGCCTACACCTTTGCTGCATCCTCTTCCCCTCCAGCTGCGGTATCCTTCACCAGATCCTTCCCACTACCTCCAGCCTCGATCGCCAAAACCTCCTCAGCCTCCTCATCATCCTCAAGATCGGCCAACCTTGCTTTCCAGCCCTCAACATCCCAGCTACTTCTATCGAAGTTAGGATCTTGAGCTTCCTGGGCCATCTTTAATTTTGTCTGATACATTGTAATGGCAGCAGAGACCTTAGCATTTTCTATGAGATCATGCTTCTCATAGTCAATGTCGATCAGGATTTTAGCTGTTTGAGTCTTGGCATCTTTAAGGGCTTTTTCAAGGTCAGCGATCTTAAGATCCTTGAGCACTGCAACCTGTTGGAGGTCAGCAATCTTCTTATCCAGCTCCTCAACATTCCCCACGTAATCTTCAATCTCAGCAAATTTCTGCAAAGAAAAGGACAAAGCAGTTCAAGATCAGGTGATCCTCATACGAGTAGAATACCTAGGCAGAATTGGTGATCCTTACATCGTTGAAGTATTCAAGGAACTTGTGGCGGATCAGTGGTAGGCCTTGAAGGTCCTCAGTGTCAGAAGTTTTCCTCTTCTTGCCACCCTTTCCTTTAGTGGGTGCCTTGGGAATGGAGATGCTAGGACTGGTAGTGGCCCTCTTCTTCCTGGATCGAACAACATCAAGGTCAGCCGTGTTGAACTGGGATACAGGCTTGGCAGATTTTCCGGCACCTACACATTCAAAGCAAGATAAGTGTCCTAATCCTATTTCAATTTAATTATTTATTTTGATATTCAAACTATAAATCAAGCAGGATACTTACTTGACATGGTGATGGAACCTGAGGATACTTCTTGTGAGTCTTGGGTGTCTATCTTGAATGTCCTTATTTCAGGATCAAGCTTCCAAAAAGCAGCAAGCCTATCCTTGGTTGCGGGTGTTGTGATGATGTGCGAAACAGAAATAGCTGCATAACACAAGACAAAAAGGGGTTAGTGATCCTTATACAAAAACAAGACTACCTGGTGATCCTTCTCAGGATCCTCTGGCCTACCATGGGTGGACCATGTCCTTGGTAGATCCTTTCCGTTTGGAATGGTATCCCTCCTGACAAAGAAGAAGCGACGTTTCCAATTTGTGTCATTCTTGGTGAATTTAAGAAGGGGGTGTTCTCCGCCGGGTTTTCGTTTGAACAAATAACGATGAGAACCAAAGGTAGTAAGATCATACATTTGTGTCAGCTCTGACATTCCTAAATCAATGCCTTCCTGCTCGATGATCCTCTCTAGGGTATACAAAACCCTCCAAATCATCGGCATGGCATGGATGTAAGAGATGCTGGTAAGGGAAAAGAAGGATTGTGTAAATTCTGGGAAAGGATAGGTGTACCCTATGGCGAATGGAGTAACTGGAAAGGCAACCCATGTTTCTGAAACATAGTCGCTCAGAATAGTAAGATCGAAGGGTTTGAAAAAGGCACTCGCCGGAAAGCAGTGACGAATCTTGTCTATTTGAGCATCGTTAAAACAACACCTCTCATGTATCGAGTCTTTGATGATCCCTTGACTCTTCAAGGGACTATCCTTCTGGTGATCCTTGGCGGGGGAGGACCGGAGCATCATTCTTGAAGAGATGATAGAAAGAAAGAAAAACAGAGTAAGAGAAGGGGAGATAAGAGAAGAGATACCTGATAGATCTTCGACCAAGAATTTAAAGGGAGTTTCTTTGAATTTAAATGCATATCGATCCTATCTTTATCTCCTATTTATAATCATGATTATGCAGGGTTGTCACTTCTGTGACGTCACGATTGCATCAATTTCTCGAAGGATCCTATCGTTAGTTCTGTCTTGCTGCTGCATGTAATCCTTCAACTGTAAAATCATAGAATAAAGATCATTGTTAGTAGGACTAGAAGAAACAACAGTAGTTGCTTTTGTGAAAACGGGGGTTGGCTTCTTCGCAGCATTCTCAGCATTCTTCTGGGATCCAGAAGAGACAGGAGGCAAAGGTGGAATGCTCTGTGAAGAGGTGATCACCGGCATGCAGCTTGAAGTGTTCTTCATGTGAAAAGCCATGTAATTGAAGGTAATGAATAGAAATGAATGAAATGAACAAAATTTCTCAACAATGAAGCACCGATTGCCCCACGGTGGGCGCCAAACTGTTTTGGTCAAAAATCACACAAGGATAATGTAACCAAATCTGATTTTGTGAGGTATGATGCTTGGTTAGATGATCAAATGTATGAACAATGAATGGGTGAAATGAATGGTGAACACAAGGATTTATACGAGGAAAAAACCCTTGATCAACAAATGATCTCCGGCATAAAAACCTTGGATAGTGAAAACTATCACTATCAAGTATATTTAATAAATAAGTTTACAACTTCGGAAGTATTGAGCTTGATTCAATTAATTCTACTGTGTGTGTATTCGCGAGAGAGAGTAGCAGAAGTGTTGTACGGTTACAAGTGTGCAAGAGTGTTTCTAAAAATAAGCTCAACACCCCTTTAATCTTAGCTAAAAATATCCTAACTTACTATCCAAAAAATCGGCCCATCACCCACGATCACCACTAACGGTCATTAGCTCATGCACATGTTGAAAATATAGAGCATATTCCCCAGGTATCTCGCATGGAATAAGTCTTCTTTGAAACATACCTACAAAACAAGCCAAAAGGTGAGGAAACAATTGTTAGTTCGGAATAACAATGAGGATCCTGGATCCTTATTCTCGCAACGTCTCCTAAGGATCCTTAATTCAAACTGAACTGAGGATCCGTGATCCATGCTATACTTGAGGATCCGTGATCCATAGGCTATAAAATACTATCCCTAACAAGAGGCTTGGATCCAAGAAGGGAAAATGGGCAGAAGAGCTACCCTGTGTACTATGGGCTATTAGAACAACTCCCAAGAATGCTACTGGCCAGACTCCATTTTCTTTAGTGTTTGGAGCTGAATCTGTTATCCCTATAGAGATGGTAGTCCCTAATGCAAGAACAAGCATCCGTGATCCTGAAGGAAATGCTGAAAACTTGGTTCAAGATGTGGATGCCATAGAAGAGCTCAGGGATTTGGCAAGGATAAGATTGGCTAGTTATCAACAAAGGATGGCTGGAGCTTATAACAAGAATGTCAAGATCAAAAAGTTTCAAGTTGGTGACATGGTGTTGAGGAAAACATTCCAAAATACCACAAATCCTGTTGATGGTAAGCTAGCACCAAAGTGGGAAGGCCCCTATCTAATTGAAGCTGAGGCAGGAAAGGGGGCATACCGTTTATTAACAATGGAAGGTGTATTACCAAGAGCTTGGAATGATGTCTATCTAAAGAGATACTTCATGTAAGAAGGATCCAGGATCCTTGGTCATCCTCCTATCCGGTATACATAAAGAATCCTTTGAGGATATATGATCCTCATTCTGATAATGATTTGATTTTAATTTACCTAATCCTTTAAATTATTTGATTACAAGGAGAAGGATCCAGGATCCTTTATCCTCTTTACTAAATTCTGAGTTTTGCAGAAGTTGATGCATCCTTGACAAAGGATCAAGTATCCATTGAAGTTTCCTAAGTCTTTGGGTTTATCCCCAGTTTTTTTGGGCTTGTCCCCAGTTTTTGGGCTTGCCCCCAGTTTAAGGTATTTATTACCTTCTACGAATCAGGTTCTTACACCTTCACCAGTTGCGCACGATTATCCTAGTGCAGTTAAAGGTAATGGGACCAGTACCCGCTTTAGGGGCTGACAATTTCATTGTACTGGATGTATTTAGGATCCTAAGTATAATGATAGATGTACCATACATCCGTTCCTAAGGTTTCTAATGTTTTCACGTTAGCTAAGGTTTTGGCATTTTCATGTCACTTAATGAATCTAATCACTCCTTTCCATGGTCCTATTCTAACGTTCCTAAGGTTTCTAACGTTTTCACGTTAGCTACTGGTCCTATTCTTTTAATGATCTTAAAAGGTCCAACATACATGGGGCTTAGCTTTCCCCTCTTAATGAATCTAACCACTCCTTTCCATGGAGAAACTTTTAATAATACTTTATCTCCTACATGAAATTCCAATGGTTTTCATTTGTTATCAACATATCTCTTTTGACGATCGCGTGCTGCTTTCAGTCTTTCCTTTCCTTGAATGATCTTGTCTGTTGTTTCTTGTACTATCTCTGTCTAGATTGTTTTTTTTCTCCAATTTCTGCCTAACAGACTGGAGTTCGGCACTTTCGTCCATAGAGTGCTTCAAATGTGCAGCATTGATACTGGTATGATAGTTGTTATTGTAGGAAAATTCTATTAATGGTAAATGATCGTCCCAATTTCCTCCAAAATCAATTACACAAGCTCTAAGCATATCCTCCATTGTTTGAATTGTCCTTTCGCTTTGTCCGTCCATTTGAGGATGATAAGCTGTGCTTAGATTCAACCTGGTCCCCATTGCTTTTTGGAAACTTGTCCAAAAATGAGAAGTAAAACGGCTATCTCTATCAGAAACAATAGATAATGGAATTCCATGTAATGAAACTATTTCATTTACATATAACTTGGCTAATTGTTCCATACTGAAAGTTTCCTTCATTAGTAAGAAATGAGTAGGTTTAGTTAATCTGTCTACAATCACCCAGATTGCATCATTACCTTTTTGTGTCTTGGGTAATTTAGTAACAAAATCCATTGTTATCAATTCCCATTTCCATATTGGCATTTCTAGTTGCTGCAATAAACCTGAGGGTTTCTGATGTTCAGCTTTAACCTGTGAACAGGTTAGACACTTAGCAACATAGGCTGCTATATCCTTTTTCATTCCTATCCACCAGAAATTCTTTCTTAAGTCTTGATACATTTTATCATTACCAGGATGTATCGTATACTTAGACTTATGGGCTTCTTCTAAAATTCGGTGGTGTAGGTTTCCTTGTTTAGGTATCCAGATTCTTTTCTTATGGAATCTCCAAATTCCATCTGTTCCTTTTTCTAATTCCTTAATCATTCCTTTTAATTTTTCAGTATCGTCCTTGATTACTGTTTCTTGTATTTCTTAAGTTTGCTCATTTAAATCTATCTGCAAATTTATCTTGAGAGAACATACTCGTCTTGGCTTTTCATGATACTTTCAACTTAAAGCATCAGCTACTACATTAGCCTTTCCTGCATGATACTGGATATCCAAATCATAATCACTAAGAATCTCCATCCAACTTCTCTGTCTCATATTTAACTCCTTTTGCCCAAAAACATATCTTAGACTCTTATGATCGGTGAAAATAGTAAACTTACTACCATAAAGATAGTGTCTCCAAATTTTAAGGGCAAAAATTATTGCTCCTAACTCTAGATCATGAGTTGTATAATTCTCTTCATGATTCTTAAGTTGTCTAGATGCATAGGCTATAACCTTTTGACGCTGCATCAACACACATCCATAACCTAATTTAGAAGCGTCACAATAGACTATCAAGTCTTCAGTTCCTTCTGGTAACGCTAGTATGACTGCATTGGTTAACTTTTGCTTTAGAATCCTAAAAGCTTCTTCCTGTTTTAGACCCATTCAAACTTAATTGATTTGCAGGTCAATTTCGTTAAGGGAATAACTATTCTAGAAAAATCTTGAATAAAACGTCTATAGTAACCTGTTAGTCCAAGAAAACTTCTCCCCTCCGTCGGTGATTCAGGGACTTTCCACTTAGTAATCGCCTCGATTTTTGTGGGATCTGCATGAATTCCTTCATGATTAACCAGGTGTCCAAGGAATTGCACTTTCTTTAACCAAAATTCGCATTTTGAAAATTTAGCGTATAGCTTTTCTTTTCTCAGCAAATTTAAAAGTATAAACAAATGCTCTGCATGATCTTCTTTACTCTTAGAGTAAATAAGAATATCATCTATAAAGACAATTATGAATTTATCCAGATATGGTTTACATATTTTGTTCATCATGTCCATAAATGCGGCTGGGGCATTGGTTAAACCAAATGGCATGACTGTAAATTCATAATGACCGTACCTTGTTCTGAAAACAGTTTTAGGAATGTCCTCTTCCTGTACTTTCAGTTGATGATATCCTGAGCGTAAATCGATCTTAGAATCGAGCTCCTTGAAGTTGATCAAACAGATCATCGATTCTCGGTAGTGGATACCAATATTTAATCGTGACTTTGTTCAATTCTCGGTAATCAATGCACATACGCATTGATCCATTATTCTTCTTTACAAACAAGATTGGTGCCCCCCATGGAAATGAACTAGGTTGTGTGAAACCTTTCTCCAGAAGTTCGTCCAACTGTTTCTTCAATTCTTGCATCTCTGCTGGTGTTAGACGGTATGGTGCCTTAGCAATCAGTGATGTCCCTGGTATTAGGTGAATTCTGAATTCAACCTCTCTAACTGGCGGTAATCTAGGTAACTCTTCTGGAAAAACATCTGAGAATTTAGATACTACGGGAATATCTTTTAATTCTTTTCCTTTAGTGTTAATGACTATGGAAATCATACACACTAGTGATCCTTTCCTTGCATAACTTGCTGCTTTCATCACAGAAATGAATTTTGTGGACTTGGTTGGCTTGTCTCCTTTAATTGTGATCTTTTCACCCATTGGTGAATTTACTTGTACTGACTTTTGATCACATAGAATGCTGGCGTGATTAACTACTAACCAGTCCATTCCTAATACGATATCAAATCCGGCCAGATTCATTGGATAAAAGTTAGCAATAAAATTATGGTTTAAAATTTCTATTCTTGCTCCCTGCAAGATTTCAGTAATCTTAATGGATTCTCCATTTGCCGTTTCTACCAGACATTTTTATTGAAGTTTAGTTAATGGTTGATTGAGAAGTTTGCAGAACGAAGTATTAATAAAACTTTGGTTTGCACCAGAGTCAAATAATACTTTAGCAAAAATATCATTAACTAAAAACGTACCGACAATCACATCCGGAATCATCTTGGCTTCTTTAGCTATTAGAACAAATGCTCGGGCATTCTTGGTACTTTTGCTGTTTGTTGCTAGAGCTAGTTTTGGACAGTTCGGTTTGATATGCCCCGATTCTCCACAGTTGAAGCATAGCTTATTGCTGGGTTTCCTCCTGCATTCTTCTTCCTTGTGTCCAGACATTTTACAAAAGCTGCAGTATATTGAGCATTTTCCTGAATGCTTCTTCTTGCAGTACTTACAGTAAGGTGCAGAGGTAGAACCTGTATTTTTCCACGGTAGTTATTTCCATAACGAAATTCTTGAGTAAGTCTTTGAGCTAAGTTCTTTCTCTGGTTTTCTTCTTGCATACGTACCAATTCATCAGTCAATGTATTGGCTAGTTCTACTGCTTCTTCTATGGTTTGTGGTCTAGCTGCCTTGACTACGTGTCTGATTTCACTGATTAATCCCTAGATGTAACGGGAGATTAATACTGGTTCTGGTGAGGCTAGGGTTGGCACTATTCTAGCATATTCGAATAATATGGTAGTGTAACCATTACAGTCTATTCCAGTCATTTTAAGATTTAAGAACTTATTAGCGATTTATTCTTTTTCATGAGGAGGACAAAATTTCCTTTCAACTATGTCTTTAAAATCAGTCCATTCCATATTATAAATTTTATCACTTCCTCTAGACTAGAGAATAGTATTCCACCATTCTAAGGCTGCATTCTTAAAAAGATTAGAAGCAAACATAATCCTATCTTCATCTACACATTTGCTTAGTTTTAAGACAGCCTCGGTCTTTTCTATCCAACGTAGAGCTGCAATGGCTCCTTCATTGCCTGAGAATTCTATTGGTTTACAAGACCAAAATTCTTTGTAAGAACAACCATATGACATGCTTCTTCTTTTTGGAATAGGAAATTGGAGTAGCGGTCCATTATTTACGCTGTGACTGGGTTCAGCGTGTTGACGTTTACTTCCATTTGCAGATTTATTATTTTCTGCTTCTTTAACAGTTTTGAGAATTTATGGCATAGCATCTATAATTCCTTGTGCTACTATATGTTGGATGGCACTGTTATCTACTTGGTTTCCATTATTATCATTATTCTGGTTTTTTGATTTACTTCGTTGTCCATCTGGATTATAAACATTTATCAGGTATTAATATCACATAATAAGATTTAATGCAAACAATCATACAAACAAATTGATCAAAAACGTCAAACATTGCGACTTTTACTCTTTTCAGATATATATTTATTACAACCTACAACTGGAATTTAAACATACTAATAGTTAGGCATCGATATATATTAGGTTATCTATTTTAGTGGATTTAATTTTTTTTCAAACTACACACATTTATATATATATATATACATATATATATATATATATATATGATACCACTCTCTGTCGCAACCCCGACCACTTTCCCCGGGAGCGATGTCGAGTTATCCAGATTAATGGTATCGGTGTTTATTAATTTGGCAGCAGAAATTTACATCAGGACCGTAGTGAGGAAATAGTTTATCAGAGTAAAACACCACACTTTTATAAATAATAAATACATGGGAAAAACCCAAGTTTCCAGTACAATATGTTTATAGGGATAAACCCTAATTATTTGAAATAAAACTTCTTTCTTATTTAGGTAACTTTTATAGCCACTTTTTCAAGTCTTCAGTGCTCTCCAGCTGGCTTCTATTTGGCTTTCACATTTTGTTACCTGAAACGCGTTTTAAAAATATTTTATCAGCAAGAAATACTGGCGAGTGCATCCCAATTTAATCAAAACAAGCTTTTATCATTTTACAGTATTGAGGGCGATTACAATGTTTATATCTACCCAATTACCACCCACGGTACTGTCAATCCAGACTTGTGTTCATGTTACTATTCACAGTATAGTAATAAGTAATGTATACAAAACCCCAACATACCGATAGTAATTGTAGAATACATAGACTCATCACTATTTATCATAATTTAAAACAATTGAGGTTTGTATAAAAAGGTTTACAAAAATAGATGTACTCATATTGCTGTTTTAGATAATACTACTTCTTTCTAGTTATAATCTATTAAAATTAAACAATCCACACGTGTTAGTAAGATAACCCAATTTATATTAGTTATACCCCTGAGACAGAACTCCAACGACTGAGTCAGGCAGAGCCTCGACATGCGTTACAGGGTCCAAGATCAATCGGGTAGAGTAACTAATACGTAACCGGGGGTTATAATACTTACAACGAGGCAGAGCTTCGCTTTTTAGGGGTATAATATCCGAGCAATATTACACTATTATAGGGACGGAGAAAAGAAATGAATTTGAGCGACTGAAACAGAAGTCGACCCCTCCTTTTATAGGTCTGATCAGGGGCGGCTCGCATCCCGCGACTACTTGATCAAATTCTTTTGCGGCCCGCGAGGCCACTAGGCTAGGGTCTAGCTTGGCTGAGTCGAGGTTTAGGCTTGACACGAGACAGGGACACGTGGCGTCATGGGGTGTCGCCTGGTGTTAGTCTGTCGTGGCCCGTGACTCTTCACCCTAAGGGTTTCGCGCCCCGCGAGACCCATATAATTTGTTTTTAATTGATTTTTATTAATATAATGGTATATTAAGTCCGTTTTTCGTATACGGGGTGTAATTTAGGACGTATAGGAGTATTTTAAGGGTTTTAGGAGGGCTGTTATAGGCATCAAGGCTATGATTAAGACAGGCGGAGACAAGTAGCTTGTCTTCTTCCAGGATGAAATTCACACCCCTTGTTGATTTCTTAACGCTGACTGGATTAGTGGGTAAGGGTGGAGAGGCGTCAAGGCCTGCAATAGAGTTTCCATGAAGAAGGTTGGTGTAGTACATACCTTGGTCCTGTGAATCCATACTCAAAGCTACAATAGGATACAAAGATCATTTATTTAACCGTCCTTCGCTTTTTAACGTTATTGAAACAAAAAAGCACATTTACTTGTAAATCAATACTAGTACCTATAGATAGAAAAGAACAAAGAAGCAATATTGAAACAAAGTATTTCGCACATGCAGTTCATTCCAAGTGTCGGCTATCTAAATTTTATGAGCCAAACCACGAAATGTTTAAAGATTGCATCTACTCAAGTTTTGCTTGAACGCTATGTTGTCAAAGACGAACTAGGTGCCGAAAAGCAGCGCAGGGAAGCACCTCACCTGGACAAGCGCAGTTTTAGATGATCATGCTCAGCTTCCGGACTAAAAAAATTTGTATTTGTTTGAACATGTCTAAAACCCCTAAACATACCTGGAATCAACCAAAAATAGCCTTGATTCCTTGAACAAGGCTAAAACATGTCTAAAACACCTACAAATGGTATATTTATACTATTCCAATAATCAACTACCACTACCTAACTTCTATAATTGTAGAGCCAACAAATGTCAGATCAAAATAAAATAACTTTTCTGAGATGAAATTGTAAATGATACCTGGTGGTTTGGCTTTCTTCAGTTCTTTGTAATTCTTCTCAACAAAAGCCCTAATGAATTTGGGGTTAGAGTTGGGGTTAGGGCACGTAATCTGATATAAAATTGTAAACGATACCTGGTGGAAAGGTAAAGAACGAGAGTGGGATAAGATGAGATGGGCGGGAGAAGAGATGATATGGGCGGGAGTAGATGAGATGGGCGGGTGATTATGATATGGTTGAAGATGAGGGAGCTACAATAGTTTTTCATACATGAAAAGCTAGTGACAGTCTTTTTGGAATTTAGGGTTAGAAAGATGAAATAGGGGATAGGATGGAGTGAATATTTAGAAGATTTTTTTAAAATTTTAGAGGTAGGGGTTGAGATGGTGGATTGGATGTAGGGCTGCAAACGAACTGAACGAACACGAACAAGACCTTATTCGTGTTCGTTTGTTAAGAAATATATGTGTTTGCGAACTGTTCATGAACACTTATCAAATGAGATTTATGCTCGTGTTCGTTTGTTAAGGAAATGAACTTATTCGTGTTCGTTTGTGTTTGTTTGTTAATTTTAGGCAACAAACAAAAACGAACGTTGACGAACACAAATGAGCACAAACTAATGTTTATGAACACAAATGGAAACAAATGAACACAAACAATTGTTCATTAACAGAATATATAATATATAATATATATACTGACACTTATTAGTTATTTAATTTTTCGGAATTTTGAAGTATTTAAATAAATATAGAAACTAAAAACACTAATGAACTATCGAACACAAACGAACACGTTACCGAACGTTCACGAACATAAACGAACGAACATGACCTCTGTTCATGCTTGTTCATTTAACTAAACGAACGGAATTTCTTGTTTGTGTTCGGTTGTTTAATAAACGAACGAACACAAACAAATTTCCCGCCGAACAGTACGTTTGGTTCGTTTGCAGCCCTAATTGGATATGAATGCTCTAATATGCTTCTACCTAAAAGTCAAATAAAAGACTTACGTAATTGTTTTTGTTAATACCAGTTATTCAGAAATGGACAAAGTGTATAGTTCGCTTGTCTACTCAAGAAGACACCTGCGAATCAATTTGTCTATTTTGGACATAAAATTTGTTTTTTTTTTAATTTTATTTATCAATTACAGGTATGTTTATTTATAAGAGTACAATAAAGATAATTACAAAGAAATCCTGATCAAATCATATGTTCTAACTATGATAATAATACAACAATGAACCCTAATTAATATATTATCTCTAAAAGTGATGTTGTGAAAGATCCCATCACGTATTGTGTGTCCCTATTTGAATATAAATTTATGAATCTAAGTTAGATGAAACTCGTTTCCCTATTTGAATATAAATTTATGAATATAAGTTAAATGAAACTTGTTTTAAAAAATAACCAGGTACATAAAAACTGTTTTCTAAACGAAACCTATTTTTGCGAGACAAACTCAACTTTGGCGACTTGTTCGGCTCGAGTGCTCCGACCTCCATCCCTCCCCTTTCTCTCGTTCTGTAGTACTGCACATTTTGGGTTAGTGTTTTTTGATTTTCATGTTTTACAATTCATTACCTCAATAACATTAAAACTGGTTGTGAAACTTGATTCTTGAATAGGGCCGGCTCAAAATATTGTAGGCCCGAAGCGGATAACAAATTGATACCCTTTTCGTAAAAAATAAAAGGAACTAATTTGCTTTTCATCTTATGATTCATATACCATCTCTATGTATACACAGTTATATATTATAAACCTCAACGTCAACAATTTTAAAGCCAAAATCTCCTACATATAATATGTTTTCTTAAGAATTTTGGGCCCTAGGGAAGTGGAGACCAAAAACTTTTGCTTTATTTCACTCCCCATTGAGCCGGCCCTAATCTTGAATTTAAGTAAGTTGTGAAACTTGATACTTGATTAAAACTTTAACGCTTTTAGAACTTTGTTAGTGATTTTAGTTATTCTTGATTAAAACTTTAGTGATTCTAGCTATTCTTGATTGGAATTTTAGGGATTGAAACCCTACTAGACTGTCTAGACTAGGGTTGTCCAAACCGCTCGTCGCTCGTTCGGAAATTGCTCGGAAAAGACTCGTTCGATTTGAGGCTCGGTTGTAAACGTGCCGCTATGTTTGGTTCGGTTTATAAACGAGTCAAGCATGAGCAAATGTCCACTCGGTTTGGCTCGAATTATTGTTTTTAATTAGTATATATATACATATACACACATATATAAACACATATATACACAAATATAAATTATACATACATATATATGTATATAATATATATATAGACACACACACACCTATATACACACACATACACATAAATATAAATTAAAGTTTTTATGTTTTATATATACCACATATGTACACTAATATAAATTATACATATAAACACACACACATATATATATACACACACACATACAGATATACATAAATATTAATTAAATTTAGAGTAAAATACAAGAATCGTCATTTATGTTAACATCATAATCTTCAAAAAGTATAAAAATATACTCGATAATTTCAAACCCTTGTATGTTAAGTTCTTTAGCCCTAACCGAGTTAGGGACAAAGGCATAACGTGCATGACCTTGCAAACATGGAGTACGTTTTTTTTTTTGAAGATAAAGGATAGAGTTTGAAATCTGGTGTCAACATACAGGACGTTTTTTGTAATTTACTCTAAAAAGTTATAGTTTTATATATACCATTCTATTAGATTTTATTCCATTATATATAAATTTACAACGATATCTATACGTTCAATCCCAATCATGCCAATACAAAAATTAACACCAAATCTAAAAGTAAAACCTTAAACCGTTAAACAAAAGTCTGCTCATCGCCTCAATCTCTCTTGCTGTTACCCTAAGTCCATCGTCTTCTCCTCTCAACGTCATTGTTCGTGTAATATGATCATAGCCTCATCGGCCATAACATTGTTATTCATAAAAAATTATTATGCCATAAAATGTGTTTGTTTTAAAGTCATAAAAACATAAGACCCAACATATCACTATCTCTCTCCGTAAATTTAAATCGGGTGACACGGTTGTCAAAATCGCTCGAAGTTCGCTCGAAATAATCACTGCTCGAAAAATACCCGTTTGATTTGAGACTCGGTTTTAAATGAGCCGCTCCGCTCGGTTTGGTTTGTAATGAGCCAAGCACAAGCAAAGGTCCATTCGGTTCGGCTCGGCTCGTGAACAACCCTAGTCTAGACACATTCTAACTTGGAGCAAATAGAAATCTAAGCATAAAAAAAGGACGCAACATAAAAAAAAAATTGGGTCCATCACTAGCTCTATGTAGGTAGCCTTTGTAAAATAAATAATAAAAAACTTTTAATTAAAAATTAAATGACAAAAACTGGGTAAGCAATAAATTACGATGCGATTACAACTTAAAGAAAATGAAATACAAAGAAGTCCTTCGTCAAATAAATAAATAAAGCACTTTTCATTAAAAAAAATAATTACAAACTATAAAGGCAAGCAATGTAAGATTAAATATATTATGATTTAATATTTAATCTAGTAGCCATTATAATCATTTACATAATAGAGATCAAAATATATTAGAACCTATTATTTAATTAGTTGGTAATTGTTGATGGACCATATTACCCTTATTAACTAATTAGGGTTTCCTCCTGGGTGCTTATATAAGGAGAATTAAGTGGAGGTTAAAGGGTTACTCAGTTTCACAATCAGACAAACCCCATAAGCCTAACATCAATTTCGTCCTCCCTCTCCTATACCGATCCCCTTATCGGTTTTACTTAGCCACCATCATCAGTCAGCACCCTAAGGAGGAACCAGACCAAGATGACAATCATGTCGAACCTTAATGGCTGCGTCTCCATTAACTGGATTCTCTGCTAACCTGTGCTGATGCAACCAAAGGTATGTTTTCATGTTTTCCTTTATGTTCAAACAGAACTGAACCAACATGTGGTATCAGAGCATATGTTGATTAGTCAGTTCTGTTTTCGTATCCATAATTCTGGGATTGAAACTTGGAAAACGGATTATTTTCTTTATAATTTTCAAAACCGTCACAGCCGGTTTCGAGTCATGAAGATCGACTCGAAATCATGATTTTCGGAAAAAGATTAATGATATGTTCATTCGGAATTAACTTGTTTATGTTTAGCCGAAATCTGTTTAGAAAAAACTATTAAAATTCAGGTTTCGGGTTCCAGAATTTATGTTTTATGTTTTAGGGTTCATCATGTTCTTGAGAAAATTCGAAGTATTCTGTTATGATTTGGAATATGATTCGGATTATTAAGTGTTTTTCCTGGTTTTGATCTATTTTGTCCTCTAAAGTTTTTAGAAAACTGTTAAAAAGATAAAGAGATTGCAATTTCGAAATCTGTTGACAAAATTAGATCAGCCTGAAACAGGAAAGAATATCTCTTAATCCCTTAGATTTCGAATTTTCGGTTATGATATCACAATTAACAGCTGTTAGCGAGGTTGCTACTCGCAACCATGAGGTTGCTACTCGCAACCATAACGTCATCACTCGCAACCATGAGGTTGCTACTCGCAACCATAACGTCATCACTCGAGACCATGAGGTTGCTACTCGCAACCATTACGTCATCACTCGAGACCATGAGGTTGCTACTCGCAACCATAACGTGATTAGTCGAGACCATAGTTGCGACTCGCAACCATAACGTGATTAGTCGAGACCGTAGTTGCGACTCGCAACCATAACGTCATTAGTTCGATCCGCGCTAACGGGTGGTTTGCTATTAAATAAATGGTTTTGTAATTTACTTAGTTAAATTAATAAGGATCAAATAATGTTTTACAAAACCAAAATAGCTTAACTTGAATGAGCTTCTGATATATCATTTCTGGCCAAAGCTGACTTGATACATCTACTTATCATTTAAGTATTACGATAGCTATGTTGTGTGTGCATCATAAGCATGAATGTCTTTATTTCTGGCCAAAGCTGATTTAATTCATTCATAGATGGCATACTCAACAAGTGCATAACTAAAGTGATTGTTTCAATTCTGGCCAAAACTGATTTGTTACAACCACTTTGCACATATGCTTAAATGATTACACTTCTGGCCAAAGCTGTTTTGTCTTTCGTTTAAGTAGAATTTTTTAGCTAAGTCTATTATTTTGATGTTAGTAATAGACATATCACAATCTCTTCACATAATGATCCTTAGATTAATGATCCTTAATTAAGTTTTTTTTATGATCATTTCGTCTGCCTTATTCTTATTACCCATAATGTTACTCACTATAATTATTCTTCTTTATATCAATATCTCATCCACTCTAAATTTTTAAACCTAAAATGTTTGCTTTATTTAAAGTATTTAAAGTTTCTATTAGAATTAGCTCTTAAATTAAATCCTTGATTATTTCCTAAGACACGATAATCCTATTGCTCTTTTCTGATAAAGATTATAAAGAAGAAAGTTAGAGCATGATGAATAGGACAAATCGCACATGATGTCTATTATAATAAATCAAGAACTCTCTAACGTAAATGCTATCACTAAAGTTATTCCAGATTACGTCTTTCCTGAGACTAATCTTTATTTATGGAATAATCACTAGAACTCCTAAGATGCATGCCTTAATTTGAAACTCTAAAGTTAAGTGGTATATGTGAATACATTATAATGTACAAAACCATGACCCATAAAGCAAAGGGCTTACGCATGGAAATAAGTACATTTTTCCAGTACATTACATACTAAAATTTTCACTTGTACAATTTGATGCCTTATAAATCAACTATAACACTCAAGAAATACCAAAGTATAACGAGTGTGTTGATAAGCAACATATGTACAAAGAAATACATGTTTAACGCTGGAAAATAAGTTGTTATTCACCTTACAACCACTAATAGTTTAAAAGAGGATTGTTCTAAGGTCCATAGACAAATTACAAGTGTTAATTCCAACTTTAAGGTTCTTTAAGGGAAAATCTCACTGCATAATTATGTTGTTAGACTAGACATAAGCAACGAGACTATCCATTATTCTAAAAGAACAGTTGGGTAAATTAATTAGATAGTCACTTATTAATGATATTTAAGTCTGGTAATTTCAATATTCCAATTAACACATGATTAGTTGACTCTAGTTCCATACGTTTCCTTACCAGAACTCGACAAATAACTAATATGAGAGTTAGTGACAAAATTAAATTGTTAAGGCTATAAGAACCATAATAAGCAGTCTTCTAACAAAGCTTTTCGATACATTACATATTCTGATTATTAATCTGAGTACAGTATCATTACTTAGGCTATGTCATGAAGGTTGTGAAGTTTGCATAGTCAACATAAAGTCACACTTATCTTCAACTCTCATCTTATTTGTTCTAACTATCTGGATTGAAACATTATTAAAATGAAACTAGATGATACCTTACATTTTCACAACTTTTGTTATCATGCACATGAGAACTTGACAAAAGGAAAATGAGACTTATACATTTCATCCATTATAACCGAAATTCATGCGACATCATGACTTTCTTAATGAGGATGATTATTCAACTAACCTCATTCTAAGTGATTTTAAATCATGACGTTAAAGCCCTAAGTATGACTTGGCTTAAGGAATAAGTATGGGTCCATCATAAGTCATTTTTTGACATTCGTGGAACTTATTCCAAATGGAATATTCAGACATAATTCATTTATCATTTAACAGACTATAAATTTGTATCTAAATTTTGTCGCATATGGCACACGTTCTTAGAAGAAATCTATTCATATATATACTTAATTAGATTTCTATTAGATATGTCCCTAAAGTTTCTTATGATATTTGGACATTAAAGAAATCAAATAAAGTCTAACGTATATGTGATAGGTTCCCACATCACGTAGCTCATTGAAATTTCTCTTGTAGCATTCTAGAGATATTAAAGATCAGTGGGAGCATTAAGTGTCTTATTAATAACTTGCAATAGTTGCAAGAGGTGGGGGAGTGAAAATTTTACATTACCTCTATTTGCACCTCTTGTACAAGACACCGCTCCATCACGACACTGTTCCATTAAAACTTATCTCCTTAAAATCTAATGCTACTCTTACAAAAGTTTCATTGTTGCTTAATTGTGGACACACTTAGATTTCTTACCAAAACTAACATAATCCTCAACATGAGAAATCACAACGACTAACGTCATTAATTTGTTTTCTCTATTAGTTTTTTGTTGGTCGTTAAGCTTTGACCCTAAGCATGCTGAGTTCCTAAAGATTCCTAAGGTCAGTGGGAGCAGTCAAAGTCCTTATTATGATTTGCAAGGAATACAAGAGGCGGGGGGAAGAGTGTCATTAAATTTCACTCCAAATTTAACTCCGATTACACCTCCTGTACACCATACTGCACCAACTCTTACAAACTTAGAATCCTGAAAATGATAGCAACCTAATCAAGAGCTAATCCATAAAACTGAAACTTCTAATGAACCCAATAATCAACTCAGGAGGTCATCTAGGTTTAAAAGCCTACTAATTTTGATGATTACATAACCTCCCTAATTGAAGTTGAAATGGATTTTGGAAATGTTTACTGATCCTATCTCTTCAAATTAAGCCATTAGTGTCAATCAATATTCTTAATGGAATAAAACAGTTTTCTAGTAAAACTGATTTTATGTGTTCGTATAACGTTTGGGATTTGATTGAATTACCTAAGAGTGTTCATAACTAAACCAAATCCTAATATAAGCGTTAAGACACTAAGAAGCATGTTTGATTGTCAAAGGTTATACTCAAGAAGAGAAAAATTATGAAAGAGTCTTTCTTACCTATCTTACAAAAGATTTCTTTAAGGATCATCACTGTTCTAGTAGCTTATAATAGTTTAAAGCTACATTAGATGAACATTATAAACAATTTTCTATAACAAATGGCTGACACATTTACATGTTCATTAGATAACAACCTAAAGTTCTAACTGAAGGTTAAAGAACACTTTATTTGTAAGCCAATAAAATCCATGTATGGGTTAATGCAAACATCATAATGTGATGAAATCTTAACGTAATTATTTTCATCAAGAACCAAGTGGATTAATGTACCTACCTCAAGATGAGTGGGAGCAACTAAGATAAACTTGTCTATATAGATGACATTTTTTTGACAAGTATATGTTACAAAAGTCAAAGCATTGTTAACACAAACTTTGATATAATAGATCTCAGAGATATCTCTTATGTGATTGATATCATAACATACTGAGATAGACCCAATGGGACATTAGTTCCGTTCCATAAGTTTAACATTAAATGGGTCCTTATATATGTAACAAACAATACTGCTCTCCTTTAGAGGATAATAGGATAAGTGAGATTATTTATTTACGCTTCATTAATTAGAAGCCTTATGTAAGTTCAAGTCTATACTCGTTTAGATATCACTCACATTGCAACACGCTAGATATGTCTAGATTATTGTGAAGCATCTAATGGAGTATTACAATATCTTTAAAGAAACGAGAGGCTATAATTTGAAGAAGAAATGAGTATTTAAAACCGGTTTATTACTATAACTTTGTGATATTCAAAGATGATAAAATGTAATTTCGGGTATATCCTTATGTTAGCAGACAAAACATATCTCATGGAGGAGTCATAATGCACTGATATTGACAACTTAAGTTATAACGACATAATATAGTCACTAAATGTTGTTGAAAATTTATCAGTGGACTCATAAGTTTATTAACTCCATATAATTAATGTTTTGAAGACTTAGTGTGATAAAGTCAGCTACCATGACTCCTTGAACAGTAACAGTTCGAGAGGTGCTGCATTAAGTTTCGATACGCAATTAATTATTCGTTTATGAACGAATTGAGGAAACTAAGTTTTGTATCGAAATCATTCATGATATGCTTAAGGATCCTATAACTGAAGGGCTATTACCCATAAGTCTTATTAAGAGAGCTCATAGACGGGTATTAGTTAATGGCCATGCGCAACTGCATATCGTACTATGAATGACTAAGTATTAGTTAATTTTTCCTCATCAGTTTGATTTTGTACGTCTCTAAGAATATGTCAAGTCGACATAATGGCATATAAGACAAATAAAGTTACAAATCAAACAAAGGGCTTATGCGTATTTTGATCATGACGATTAGGTTTTAAATTAAGGCTATAGTATGATTAATGGGGGTCCTGAGTCGCATAATGATTCAACGGCTGTATTTTTCTGCTATAGTACTTGTTTAAGGCTAAAATGAGTGTTAACTCCTGATCAGGCTTATCTAATACTCATAGTAAATGATTACTCGGCTAAGTGGGAGAATGTAAGATTAAATATATTATGATTTAATATTTAATCTAGTAGCCATTATAATCATTTACATAATAGAGATCAAAATATATTAGAACCTATTATTTAATTAGTTGGTAATTGTTGATGGACCATATTACCCTTATTAACTAATTAGGGTTTCCTCCTGGGTGCTTATATAAGGAGAATTAAGTGGAGGTTAAAGGGTTACTCAGTTTCACAATCAGACAAACCCCATAAGCCTAACATCAATTTCGTCCTCCCTCTCCTATACCGATCCCCTTATCGGTTTTACTTAGCCACCATCATCAGTCAGCACCCTAAGGAGGAACCAGACCAAGATGACAATCATGTCGAACCTTAATGGCTGCGTCTCCATTAACTGGATTCTCTGCTAACCTGTGCTGATGCAACCAAAGGTATGTTTTCATGTTTTCCTTTATGTTCAAACAGAACTGAACCAACAAGCAATACATTACAATGCGATTACAACCAAAACAAAACAAAATACAAAGGAGTAGAAGCTTTTGCTAAGTATCCTTGTTCAACATAGGCCCCTTAAAACATATTAAGTGTCTCGAAGGAAAATCCGTCTGTGTTTCTGGTGTATAATTGCCGAAGCAATGTGTACCACCTGGGAAAACACGAGAACCTGAATTGTAACTGGAATTCCAAACATGATGATCACACATATTGCTAGAAAATTCTTAGAGATAGTTGTAGTTTTTCTATGTGTCTTCTAACCAAGGTGAGCCTTGGTTTTATAGTTAACACAAAGTTGAAACAACTACATGAATTAAGAACGAAAAAACAATATGCATTGCACATCTTCAGTGCATTTTAATTCAGTTTTTGAATCTAAACAAAAAATGCTAAGTTTGATCATAAGTGTTGTTCCATCTAGTGGAAACTAATATGCAATTATAACCGTTGCATCCACACACACTGATTCGCTGTTGCGCGCTGATGTGTGCAAAATTTAACATATAAATTACATCAAATGTGGCATAAAACTAACCCTTTTTTAGTACTAACGTTGGAAAAACTGTGTTTTTGTCTTCCTTTTGTATTTTCAGGGTTAAAAGAGCTTAAATGGAAAAAAGAAGCAAAAATGCAGCTAAATCTAACAATAATGCAAGAAAAGGAATAAACGTGGCACGCCCGACCCCTCGATAGCATCTCCCAAAGCAAAAAAAAAAAAAAAAAAAAAAAAAAAACAAGAAGAAAGCTGAGCATGGGGCTGTGCCCAGCTCAACACGGGGCGTACCCAGCGGACACGAGGTCGTGTTCAGGTGTCTGCAGAAAAGACAAAGTTGTAGAAGCTTCTATTCCCGACACGGGGGCGTGCCCAGCTCAACACGGGGCCGTGGTCAACGCTAAGATTCGCAGAATCCAAGCAAATCTTGATAGTACAGATACGCTTCTGCTCATGGGGTCGTGCCTAGCGGACACGGGGGCGTGGTCAACTAATGCAGACAAATTGTAATTAACGAAGAAAGAGAAGATGAGTGGACACGGGGCCGTGTCCGGGCTTCTGTGCAGGCAATAAATAGGGGTGTTTTGCTCATTTGCAAACCATCCCTTGGCAAACCACCTCTCTCACACTTCACCCACCCACCACCACCATCACAACCCACATCCACCACCATCATCCATCATCCATCATAGAGTGTGTGAGTAGTCTCGGGATCCAAGATTGATCATAAGAGTTCTTGACAATCAAAGGCCATGTTTGCCTAAGTCTCTTACATCACTTAGTGAAGACAAGTGTTTAGTGAAATAATTTTTATTTTTAGTCTTTTCGCACTTTTTATTTGGTTCTGTATTAATGACTTTAATAACTAGTTTCTTATGTTGAAGGTAAGTCTTCCTTATCGTTTGTCCATGATGTTTTGACATTATTTTACTGTCTATATAAAATAAAAGATTTTCACCATTCATATCTCCACGGTCTATATGGAGGTATGTTGGCTACCTGGTCGGGGGTTAAGGGAATGGTTTGGTAAGAGTCTTGCCTTGTTCAGTGTATAGATCCTGCAAGGACCTGGGTCAACTTTAGTAGGACCTCCTTCAATACCCACTGGTATTGGGTGGCGGGGGTCTGAACTCCTTGATCCCCTCATATGTAAACTACCATTAATACTTTAACCCGGCTACTTAGGACTGTATCCTTGCTAACTCAGACTACTTAGCCGAGGGTAAAGTCACCTTCAGAAGAGGGGCCTACCATAATATGCATTAATAACTTAATTAATTATCCTACAATAATCCAACCCTTTAGGGATTATATCCTTGCTGACTCAAACTACTGGGTTGAGGGTAACGTCACCTTCAGAAGAGGGCCTACTACAATAACTAAGATAATATCTTAAAAAGTGCAAAAGTTCGGGAAATAATCAAAGGTTACACTAAATACGAGTCGGATCCAAGTGATTCATCTTGTCTATCTGTTTTTATTTTATTTTTCAGCATTTTAGTTAGTTTTATTTTTCTTGTTTAAAAACCTTTTTCTAAACTTTTGATTTGATTAGACGTTGAGGATAAGCCGGTATTAAAAGCTCTTGTGTCCTTGGAAAACCTCGGTATCTTACCAACACTGTACTACGCTCACGATGGGTGCACTTGCCCATATGTGTGTTTAGTGTTAGTAAATATCGTGTTTTATAAATTTAAAACTTGGCTAAAAACTGTTAAAGGGCTTAAAATATAAAAAAAAAATCTATAACACTACACGCACATCAAGTTTTTGGCGCCGCTGCCGGGACACAAGGATTTTAAGAAAGCTTAAAATCGACGGCCTAATCAGTTTTTCAAAACCTTTTTAAAACACGCGCATTTTTCTGCATTTTAGTTAGATTTTTCATTTACAGTAGCCTGAACACGGGGCCGTGCTCACTGAACACGCCCCGTGCTCAACGAAACCAGTAACTTTAATTCAAACGCCCAGATACATAATCTGAACACGGGGCCGTGCTCACTGAACACGGGGCCGTGTCAAGCCTCTGTTTCTGTTTTTATTTTTGTTTCCTGGTCTTGAGACTTTGTTGTGGTCTGCTGAGTGATTCTCATGGATAAATACTCAGGGGGTTACAACTACACCTATGAGGAAGATGATTATAGGGAAGACTATTGCACCATTTGTGGTGACCCGCACTCGGTTCAATATTGTGACTTATTTCAACCATCCACTTCATACACCTACTATGAGGAGCCCAGTTACGAGCCATCAACTTCATACACATCCTAGGAAGACCCAAGGTATGAACCTCCTCCCTCATACTCATATTTTGAAGAACCAAGGTATGAGCCTTCATACTCATACTTTGAGGAACCACAATATGAGCCACCACCTTCATATGCTTATTATGAGGAACCATGGCGTGAACAACCCACCTCACATGAGTATTATGAAGAACAAAATTACGACCCTTATCCATCATATACTTACAATGAAGGACAATGGTGTGAACCATCTACTTCCTATGAGTATTATGAGGAACAAAGGATCGAACAACCAGATTCGAGCTTTGAGGATCCCGATCCTTACTCTATCACCGAAATAGCCGATAGGATAATAGAAAAAATTAAAACTATCGAACGTTACATATTAGAATCTCGCGCAAGGGAAGAGGAGTCCCGCGCAAGAGAAGAATTAAATAAAAAGAGATAGTTGAAAATGTAAAAATGGAAGAACAAATAAGTGAAAAACCGACACATGAGTTAAACAACGAAAAGGGTGAGTCCGATAACGTTAAAATTCAAGAAGAGTCTAATTTTGAAGAAATTGATCTCTTGTCACCTTCTTTCGAAAATCATTGTTTAGTTTCCACTCATGCTAAGTTTTTAAAAGAGCTAAACACTAACACTAAATTTGACGAAACAGTAAGCATTAAGTTAACAAATGATCAAACTTCGCTAATAAAAGAAGACCCTTTTGAAATTAACATTACACCGGTTCCATGTTTTTTTCAAAATTCCTTTATTAGTAATATCACAATTGATAAAGATCTTTGCGTTAATATAATGCCTAACTACATTTTCAAAAAATTAAGTATTAATGATTTTTCTCCACTTCAAATACCCATTTTTCTATCCAATCGGAAAGTAATAAAATCAATCGGTGTAGTTGAGGATGTCTTGGTCCAAACAAATCAAATGGTAATCCCAACCGACTTTGTCATCCTTAATGATGCTCCTCTAGTGTTGGGACGACCTTTTGTAAAAACCCACGAAGCTTTGAAAAACCGGAAGTACAACAATCTATTTATTCAATTAGGGGCATTTAAAAGAAGTGTCGATCTTGAGCGTTCAATGAAATATCCGTTCGGCAATGACGACCCCCTAATTGAAGACGAGCCAGAACCACCCGATAAGGTGGGTCTAGCCAAGGACCCTTATAAACGTGGCGCACCACGGAGGCATTCCGTGGAACTATCCTTAGTTTTAGATTAGTTTAACTTTTATGTTTTCTAGTTTAGTTATAATTTTCAGGAATAAAGCACACTCGAAATGGTGGAGGTTACTAAGGAAAACTTGAACCAACACCCCATGTACAAAAACAGAGCCTCCCGACATTTTTTCTTCATTACAGCAAGTTCGGCACGGGCCGTGTCCAGCCAACACGGCCCCGTGCTGAACAGTCTGCAGAAAATGCCCAGTTCAGGTAACTGGACACGGGGTCGTGCTCACTGAACACGCCCCCATGCCCAGCCTTCTGTTTAAATTCGATACTGGAAGTCTGACCACGGGGCCGTGCTCAGCCAACACACCCCCAGTTCAGCTACCCAGTAACATAAAATCTTGTTTTTAACCCTTTGTACACATTCAGTCAACCTAAAAACTTATTTTTGGGACACATTGAGGACAATGTGTAATTTAAGTGTGTGTGGGGGGGGGAGGGGGATGCTAAAACCTTGAATTTTGCAAGTCCTAAATACAAGCCTTACACAAAACTCTATTGGAACCGCTAAACACCCCGAATTTTAACCAACTGGGCTAGCCCAGTTGGCCACCGACACCCACCTCTTCCTAGAGGTACCGGGTTCGAGTCTTGGGAGTGGCATATGTCACCCAAGGTAAGAACTCGGCATGGGGAAGTCACCGCGGAGCTAGCTTGGTCGGGTAGCGGCTCCCAGAGTGAGATCACTCCGGCGGTTGGGAGGACCGTGCACTTACCCCCCCCCCCAACACCCCGAATTTTTTCAAAAAAAAATCATTTTTTTTACTTGTCTTGGTTTAGTTTGGGAATAACAAGTTCTAAAAAGGTTATACTTTTACAAATTTACAACCGGTAGCGTTGTGATAAAAAGAACCAACATAAGAAAATTATGAAACGACATGACAAATCTAGTTAAAATTTGATTATATATACTTGATCACAAAAAAACCCATTCACACAAAAAGTGAGTTTTGAGCCTTTATTGAGCATATAAATACACATCTTTAAACTAAATGCTCATTTTTCATTTCTTGTGTGAATAGCCGCTTGGTTCTTACAACTCTAGAACTTGCCATGACGCTACATTCCCAGTCCTTACCAACTTAAACCCAAGTAAGTAAATGATGAAGGCATTAGGACTAACCCTTTTTATTTCAACTCCATTATTTTTTCTTTTTTTTTACCACCTACCCAAAATCCCCCTAGTTAACCCCTTTGAACCTAAACCTTTTCATTTCTTAACCCAAAACCAACACCCTTTTACCCACCAAAACCCTTTTTCATTTTAAACCCTTTATTTTAGTAATAAAGCTCGGTTTTCTTGTGACTTCCTTAAAAAAATAAAAAAAAATTCATAGAGAAGAAAAGAAAAATGAAGTTAGCAATAAACAAACAAAGCTCATCAAAAGAAGACTTGTTTGAATAATGCTTCATGGGAATAAAAAGTCACAAAAACAAAATATTTTACGAAAACCGATGCTTTTTACGGCTTTCGCCCTTTTCTACTAACCACTAACCCAACCACCTACCTTTAACCTAAGCCTAACCCTTCCCCCAAAAGTCCTCTTGATATTTACAAATGTGTATAGTTAAAAAGGAGGAGGATTGATTGTTTGGCAAGCTTATGGTAGAAGTAAGTTCCATGCCGCTCTCGAGTATTTCACAAAAGTATATCTTCGGCCGAGTGTTGAGTGATCCCCCGTGTGGTATGTGAACTTGTATATAAATGAAATTTTAAAGAGGCATGTTATGCCCTAATAAGTAATTTATCTTATGTAATGTTCTAAATAAATCATGACGAATAGGATTGTAAATAAAATAAAATAAAACCTAATAAAGAATCTTGGAATCCTGACACTCTATGACAAGCCCAAAAACCTTCTCTTCTACCATTCCATTTGGGAGTGTAAGCCACATTGTAAAGAGTTTTGCTTGAGGACAAGCAAAAATTCAAGTGTGGGGGTATTTGATGTGTGCAAAATGTAACGTATAAATTACATCAAATGTGGCATAAAACTAACCCTTTTTTAGTACTAATGTTGGAAAAAGTGTGTTTTTGTCTTCCTTTTGTATTTTCAGGGTTAAAAGAGCTTAAATGGACAAAAGAAGCAAAAATGCAGCTAAATCTAACAATAATACAAGAAAATGAATAAACGTGGCATGCCCGACCCCTCGATAGCATCTCCCAAAGCAAAAAAAAAAAACAAGAAGAAAGCTGAGCATGGGGCTGTGCCCAGCTCAACACGGGGCGTGCCCAGCGGACACTGGGCGTGCCCAGCGGACACGGGGGCGTGTTCAGGTGTCTGCAGAAAAGACAAAGTTGTAGAAGCTTCTATTCCCGACACGGGGGCATGCCCAGCTCAAGACGGGGCCGTGGTCAACGCTAAGATTCGCAGAATCCAAGCAAATCTTGATAGTACAGATACGCTTCTGCACACGGAGTCGTGCCCAGCGGACACGGGGGCGTGGTCCACTAATGCAGACAAATTGTAATTAATGAAGAAAGAGAAGATGGGTGGACACGGGGCTGTGTCCGAGCTTCTGTGTAGGCTATAAATAGGGGTGCTTGGCTCATTTGCAAACCATCCCTTAGCAAACCACCTCTCTCACACTTCACCCACCCACCACCATCATCCATCATCCATCATAGAGTGTGTGAGTAGACTCGGGATCCAAGATTGATCGTAAGAGTTCTTGAAAATCAAAGGCCATGTTTGCCTAAGTCTCTTACATCACTTGGTGAAGACAAGTGTTTAGTGTAATACTTTTTATTTTTAATCTTTTCGCACCTTTTATTTGGTTCTGTATTAATGACTTTGATAACTAGTTTTTTATGTTGAAGGTGAGTCTTCCTTATCATTTGTCCGTGGTGTCTTGGCATTATTTTACTGTCTATATAAAATAAAAGATTTTCATCATTCATATCTCCACGGTCTATATGGAGGTATGTTGGCTACGTGGTCGGGGGTTAAGGGGACGTTTTGGTAATAGTCTTGCCTTGTTCAGTGTATAGATCCTGCAAGGACCTGGGCCAACTTTAGTAGGACCTCCTTCAATATCCACTGGTATTGGATGGCGGGGGTCCAAACTCCTTGATCCCCTCAAATGTAAACTACTATTATTACTTTAACCCGGCTACTTAGGACTGTATCCTTGCTGACTCAGACTACTTAGCCGAGGGTAACGTCACCTTCAGAAGATGGGCCTACCATAATATGCATTAATAACTTAATTATTTATCTTTCAATAATCCAACCCTTTAGGATTGTATCCTTGCTGACTCAAACTACTGGGTTGAGGGTAACGTCACCTTCAGAAGAGGGGCCTACTACAATAGCTAAGATAATCTCTTAAAAAGTGCAAAAGTGCGAAAATAATCAAATGTTACACTAAATACGAGTCGGATCCAAGTGATTCATCTTGTCTATCTGTTTTTATTTTATTTTATTTTTCAGCATTTTAGTTAGTTTTATTTTTCTTGTTTAAAAACCTTAGTCTAAACTGTTGATTTGATTAGACGTTGAGGATAAACCAGTATTAAAAGCTCTTGTGTCCTTGGACGACCTCGGTATCTTACCAACAATTTACTACGCTCACGATGGGTGCACTTGCCCATATGTGTGTTTAGTGTTAGTAAATATCGTGTTTTATAAATTTAAAACTTGGCTAAAAAGTGTTAAAGGGCTTAAAATATAAAAAAAAAATCTATAACACCACACGCACATCACGCGCCATGCAATGTCGCCCACTAGTAAATTAGCACCCAAAGCACACACATGCCACATGGCGTCTGCCATATAGATCACACGCCTTTCCATCTACATCTACCACACGTGCGTAGGGCAAAGTGTGCCGCATTGCACCCATCGCCCATATCACATGAATGTGTGCGAATGCGAGTTAAGGGCGTGATTACATGGAATCCATAAGGAAAGAGAGTTTAGACTTATATATTACCTCAAGTTTTATCTTTCTTCCTATCTAGGACATGTTTCACTCTACGAATCTCACGCATGGTAAAATTTTCGCACCTTTGACAACTTAAATTCGAGTATTGATATGTCTTTCATTTTAGCTTGGTTTTGGACGTTGTTTGGTTGGTTGCAAAGCTCTCACATCTATATATACGTATACACATATTAATACATATATGAACCATAGTTACATATAAATATTTGTGGAAAAAGTTGGGAAAAAATTTGTATTTCTCTTATTTTTGTTAAAACTCATATTGACAACAATCTAGACGTATTAGTTTTGTAAATACCAAAAAAGACGTATAATTTTGTACATACCAAAAAAGACGTGAGTAGTTTTAATTTTTTTTGTAATACCCTTGTTACATAGGATAAAGACAAATTTAACTTTTCTTTCTAGGGTTTCGAGATTGATTTATTCCCAATGGCACTAATTGATGGTAGGGAAACAAAAATATCCATGTCATGACGAGATATTTTTTAACGGGCAACAAATCAATCCCGGGTAATTTGGGGGCATCCATTGGAATAACGAAGTACTTCGAGAGTAAACCTAGTCGTTCACCACCACTTCCGGGGAAAACCCGATAACCCACCCGCCCGTAGGCACGACAGTGAGATTACCGGTAAAACCCGTTTGGCTCAAGGATTGAACCCAGGTTTCCCTGAGTCTCCTATCATTGGCGTCAGCCATATAGATCACACACCTTTCAATCTGCATCCGCCACACGTGCGTAGGGCAAAGTGTGCCGCATTGCACCCATCACCCATATCACATGAATGTGTGCGAATGCGAGTTAAGGGCGTGATTACATGGAATCAATAAGGAAAGAGAGCCTATACTTATATATTACCTCAAGTTTTATCTTTCTTCCTATCTTGGACATGTTTCACTCTACGAATCTCACGCATGGTAACATTTTCGCACCTTTGACAACTTAAATTAGAGTATTGATATCTCATTCATTTTAGTTTCGTTTTGGACGTTGTTTGGTTGGTTGTAAAGCTCTCACATCTATATATAAGTATACACATATGTATACATATATGAACCATAGTTACATATAAATATTTGTGTATAAAGTTGGGTAAAATTTATATTTCTCTTATTTTTGTTAAAAACTCATATTGACTACAATCTAGACGTATAAGTTTTGTAAATATAAAAAAAGATATATAATTTTGTACATACCAAAAATGACGTGACTGGATTGAATTTTTTTATAATACCCTTGTCATATAGGATAAAGACAAATTTGATTTTCCTTTATAGGATTTTTTAGATTGATTTATTCCCAATGGCGCTAATTGATGGTAGGGAAACAAAAATATCCATATCAAGATGAGATTTTTTTAACGTCCAACAAATCAATCCCGAGTACTTTCGGGGCATCCAATGGACAAACGAAGTAATTTGAGAGTAACCCGAGTCGTTCACCACCACTTCCGGGAAAACCTGGTAACCCACCCGCCCGTAGGCGCTGATGTGCGCGTGTGAGGGTATATTTTCTTTCTATATTTTAGCTCTTTTTACTCACAAATTCAAGTTTTACATTTATAAAACACGATATACTACTATCACTCTACACACACGTTAGGGCAAGTGCGCCCATCGCGGACGTAGTATAGTGATGGCAAGATACTGAGGGCGTCCAAGGACACAAGAGTTTTTAAATACCGGCTTATCGTTAACGTCTAATCTAACCAAATTTTGATGAAAATGTTTTAAAGCTATGAAAAGATAAATTAAAAAGTAAAAATAAAATACAAGGAAAAACAAGTAGACAAGAAGGAATCACTTGGTGCTAACACCTCTTTTATGTATCCTTTAATGATTTTCGCACTTTGGGCATTTTAAGAAATTATTTTTAAGTTATAGTAGTAGGCCCTCTTCCAAGCAGCGTTACCCTCAACCTATTGGTCTGAGTCAGCAGGGATACAGTCTCGCAAAGTCGGATTATTGAAAGAAAATTAAGTAAGTTATTAATGCGAAAAGTGGTAGGCCCCCTTCCAAGCAGCGTTACCCTCAACCCTTTGTCTGAGTCAGCATGGATACAGTCATCGCGGGGTTGGTTTAAAGTTTTAATAGTAGTTTATAGATAAGGGATTCAAGCGGTTTCTTACTTCTGGGGCGAACAGTACCTCCCAAACCGTGAAGTAATACTAAGCTTGAACCAGGTTCTTGCAGGATCTATACACTGAACGAGACATAGAATTACCCAACCACCCTTCTAACCCCCTTCCAAGTAGTTAACATGCTTTAGAGAGACCGTAAAGACACAAATATGTGAATCAACAACATATGAAGAATGGTTAGATAAATTCGCCTTCAATATAAAAAACTAGTTATTAAAGTTATTAATACATACCCAAATAAAAAGGAGCCAAAGATTGAAAATAAAAAAATAATACATAAAAGATTTGTCTTCACCAAGTGCTGTAAGAGTTTAGCCAAGCATGACCTTTGTTTGACAAGAACTCTTATGATCGATCTTGGATCCCAAGACTACTACACACTCTAAATGTTGGAAGATGGATGATGGTGGTGGATTTTACTGTTTTAATGGTGGTGGAGTGGTGGCAAGTGTGAGAGAAGTGGTTTGCCAATGGATGGATTAGAATGAAACCAAGCACCCCTATCTATAGCTGAATTCAGACGTTCACCACGGCCCATGCCCGCTTGGCATGGCCCGGTGGCTTTCAATCTCTCTCCTCCTAATTAACTGTAGTGTCAGACTTCGTACTAACACAACCCCGTGTGTCAACGGCACGGCCCGTGGCCAATGTACCTGCTGTACTATCTCAGATTCTTCGAATCTTAGAGTTGACCACGCCCCGTATTGCCTTAGCACGACCCCATCTTGATCTTCTGATTTGTTTTTTGTTGTTGGCTTTTTCTTCTACGAAGAACATTAACTAGGCACGACCCCGTGCCAAAGCTTTTTATCTTGTTATTTTCTTGGGTTGGATGCGGATGGGGGCTTGGCGAGTTGTGTCAATCCTCCTTCACCGTATTTTATGTTGGTTTTTGTTGTTATTTTTTGTTGTTATTTTGCTCCTTTCACGTGTTTAAGCTCTTTCGACCCTGTAAATTTAAAAAGGAACAAAGAAACAGGCTTTTTCCAACATTAATACCAAAAAAGGGTTGATTTTATGTCGTATTTGATATATTTATATGTTGTTTTTTACGTACATCAAATACCCCCACACTTGAGTCTTTGCTTGTCCTCAAGCAAAACTCTATAATGCGGCTTACACAACCAAACGAAATAGGTAGAAGAGAAGGTTTTGGACTTATCTTTAGAGTGTCGGGAATCCAAGTTGTAATTTTATTTTGTTTTTATTTTATTTTTCTCATGATTTATTTAAAACACAAATTAAGAAAAATTATTTGTTTTTGGGCATAACATGCCTTTATAAAATTCGGTTTAATTATATACAAATTTACACACCTCACAAGTAATCACTCAACACCCGGCCGTAGATGTCTAAGTGAAGACGCTCGCACCCGGTTTGGAAATTACTCCTGCTATAGGTTTGACAAGTAATCAAAACTCCTCCTTTTTGACGTTTTAATCCTTGTAAGTATCAAGAGGACTTTTTGTAGGCTGTGGCTCGGGTAGGTATGTTTTATTGAAAGTGGCTAAAATTGTAAAATGTGGCTTTTTCTTTTGAAAATTTATTTGCTTGTGACTTTAGTTCAAATCTACATACTTATAAGCAATAATTTATGGTTATTTATTTCAAAGCTACATTTTTTTAACTAAGTCACTGTTTTCATATTTTTCAGAAGTGCCACATTTACTGAAAATAAGGGGTGTGAAAATAAAAAGGATTGGTTTTGGGGTGATGGGGGGTTGTTTTGGCAAAAATACATTTTTGCGGGTTTTTAGAAATGAAAGGTTTTAAGGCTCAATACGGTTTATCTAGGGGAATGTTTTTGAAAAATAAAGGAAAATAAAGGTTTTAACTGAAAAACGGGTTTAATCCTAACGCCCCTGTCATTTACTTACTTGGATTTGTGTCGATAAGGACTTGGAATATATTGAGCAATTAGTATAGATGTTTATTTATATGCTCGTTAAAGACTCAAAACTCACTTTTTGTGGGAAAAGGGGTTATAGTGTAAAACTGTATATATAATCAAATTTTTACAAAGAATTGTTATGCCCGTTTTTATAATTCCCTTAATTGGATCTTTTTATCACTACGCTGTCAGGTGTAAATTAGTAAAAACATAATTTTTTAGAACTTATTTACCCAACTAAACCAAAATAAGTAAAAGAAATTAAAAAAAATGAAAAAGTTTGGGGTGATTAGCGGTGTTCCAAGTTTGGGGTGTAAGACACGTTCACACACCTTTCCATCTGCATCCGCCACACGTGCATAGGGCAGAGTGTGCCGCATTGCACCCATTGCCCGTATCACATGAACGTGTGCAAATGCGAGTTAAGGGCATTATTACATGGAATCAATAAGGAAAGAGAGCTTAGACTTATATATTTGTTGATGCAATTTTGTGTGGATGTAGCTCGGTTCGGCTCGATTCAGTTCGACTCAACTCGGTTCGAGACCGAAGTAGACGACGTTCCTCTATCGTACGACCCGACATTCGCGTTATGAGAATGAAGACACGATACGATACGAGAATAACATCATCATGACATCATAATGACATCATGATGATGATGTCATGACTATAAAACCATGCGAATCTGTATTGTTTATATTCACTCACGAAGAGCATGCATACATGTCCTAAAAACTTGGAGCTTAGCCATAATGAAGAACCTGCATGGAAGTCAACGGAAAACACCTTCTTCGTGGGACTTGGTTCTTTGCTGGTACATCTCCACGAAGAACCATATGTTTCATGGGTTGCTGATAGTTGGGCTATATAAACAACTTGTAGATCTCATTTCAGTGAGCTGGTAGAAGCTTAGAGAGAGTGTAGTGAGAGAGAGTTGTCAGAGTGCTTGTATTTGTATAAATCTTGTACCGAAACTCGGTTGATTTAAATACACATCTTGTTAAACGTTAAATCTTTGTTTCATGTTTACTCTCTCACTCAGTTTGTGTCGTAACGGGGATTCCACACTCGTTACGGCATCTGAAATACGAAATCATTGTAGTCCGACGATCCGTATTGGGACATACAAGTGGTATCATCTGGTTGAGTCCATATCTACACAAGACTATGAGAGTGTGAATTTGCTGTATACGCTGGTTGGGGATGATAAAGTCTACTCAAACAAAGATTTTCCAATTAAGAATGAAAATCAATCTTTAATCAGTAAAGTTTTTGAGGATTCAACAAGTAAGTTTTTGGGAGAGTCGAGTTCACGAGTTGTGGTAACACAATATCCTCCGATTCCAAAAGCTGAAGTTCGAAAACAATATGGTAATCAGAAATTACCAACAGAGAAAAATCAGCAAAACCACACTAAACCAAAAAGAAAATTGACAACTCAAGGTCGAAAGGAACACAATCAAAGAAAGAACCAAAAGATGAACTTTATGAAGTCGAAGGGAACTGATAAACTTGAAACATTTGAAAACAAATCTAACGTAGATTATGTTAATCAAGTTAAAATTTTGAAAAGAGATAGTTAAAACAATTTAGGACCAAGTACTTCGAAATCACAAAGTTCCTCAACGAAACATCAACATGATACTTCGGGGTTTGTTGAATGAAGATCATGTTTCGAGTGTGGTGAATTTGGACATATCATTCGAAATTATCCATATCTTCATAAGTTAAAGGCTAAAGCTGATGTTCCCCATAAGCAAAATTACCAAAAGCGACCTGTTTCTCCAAAACAAGATCCCCGCCTTGTGAAAGAACGTGAGAAGAAACAGAAACGCAAGCAAATCAATGTAATTGAAAAGGCTTTTAAAACCATTGTGGTTCCAAAACAACTTGTTTCAGTCAAACCAGAAATTTTAAAAACTTCAAACAATCACGAAGTTAAAATTTCAAACAATCAAACTGGTAATACTCAACAGACATGGAAACCTAAGTTGGTCACAAATTCAGGGGGAGCATCACTATTTCCAAACCATCGCGAAGTTGAAATAACTTTTGTCGATGAAAATGGAAGACCCAAGTCCATGAAGGCTTGGGTCCCCATCTCAAACTGATCATTTGAGTACATGTGCAGAGTGTTCTAGGAGGAACTATCAGTAGTCTTTGGATTGTTGATAGTGGGGCATCCAGGCACATGACAGGCGACATGAGACTTCTCTGCGACCTCAAATCTATTAGAGGAGGTTATGTTGCTTTTGCTGGAGAATAAAGCCGGATATGTTACTGGTGAAGGAATGGTATCCAACGGGGTTATGAGTTTCGATAAGATCAACTTTGTGCAACAACTTGATCATAATCTTCTCAGTGTTTCTCAAATCTGTGATAAGAAGTTTTCTGTGCACTTTGATGCAAATGGATGTTATGTGTTGAAGCCCGGTTTCAAGATTAATGAGTTATATGTCATTGGTATGAGCCAAGCAATTACAACGTCTGCTCAAGTAACCTTTTGTTTCTAAAGCCATAAAAAAGGAATCAATCTCTTGGCTCAGGCGGATGAGACACATTCCCTTAAGGAAAATGAACCATCTGGTGAAGAATGAGTTAGTGAATGGTGTTCCCGTTAAAAACTTTCATCTGCAAGACGTCTGTGTTTCGTACCAAAAAGGAAAACAAAGTAAGAAATCACACCCAATAAAGAAGATCAACACGGCAGCAGTGCCTTTTGAACGCTTGCACATGGATTTGTTTGGTCTTGTCAAGCATAAAATCATTAGCAATGACTCGTACTGCCTCGTGGTGCTAGATGATTATTTAATATTTTCTTGGGTGGTGTTTATGGCACACAAGAGTGAAACTTTCAAAATTATCAAAAACTTGATCACTACGATTGAGAATTTGTATACGTTGAAAGTGAAACGCATACGCAGCGACAATGGAACTGAATTTAAGAATCATGATCTGGAGGAGTTCTGTAGATCCAAAGGTATTCTTCATGAATTCAGTGCTAGATACACTCCTCAACAAAATGGCGTCGCAGAGCGTAAGAACAGCACATTGATCGAAACTGCAAGGACTATGTTGGTAGAGTCCCAGTTGCACATTCCATTCTGGAGTAAAGTTGTGGCCTCAGCTTTCTACATGATGAACCGAGTCCTTACAGTAAAAAGACACAACAAGACCTGCTTTAAGCTTCTACATAAACGAAAACCAGACTTACAATTTCTTGAACCGTTTGGGGCTCCTTGCACTATGATCGATCCAGATGGAAAGTTTGGGGCAAAAGCAATTGAGGGATACTTTCTTGGGTATGCCACACCGAATTTAAGAGTTTGAAATCTCGATACAAAAAGGATCGAGGAATGGTCAGAAGTCATAGTACAAAGGCACACATTGCCATTCAGATGTTCAGGTCAGCCATGGATGTTTGAGTATGATGACTTTTTCAATTTGATCAATATTGAAGAAGATGTAGTAGATGTTGCGGCACAGATGTTTTTCGAGAGTGACAACGCAACAGATTCACCGTTGGTTCGTCCAATTATTGTTAACAATCAAGAATCATCTTCAGTTAAAAATATTGCTCTCGAGAATGAGAATTTTCACAATGCTGCTGAACTGAACGAATCTTCTGAGGATGATGAATTTCTTGATGCAGACAAAGAAGTTTCTGCAATAGTTGTGCATGGTACTTCTGAGGCTACACCCCCAGTGGACTGCCCTAAAACAGCTAAAGCTACTGCATCATCCTCTTCGCCAGTTCAGGGTATTGATTTGGTTGTTGACCTCAACTTCAGCAATCTGGGTACAAATATTCCAGTTTCAGATAATCTAGAAACGAGAATCCATAATACCAATCCTCAACAAAACATCATTGGTAATGTTCAAAGTGGCATGCAGACGAGGAATCATTGAGAAACAACACCAATTAGCGATTAGAGAATCGGGTTTGCAGAGTGATTGGTCCTTCATGTGATATGTCTCATAAGAAGAACCAATGTCTTGGAAAGAAGCGATAAAGGATAATTCTTGGGTGGAAGCTAAGCAGGAGGAACTGCAATAATTCAAGAAGCTAGGTGTCTGGAAACTGGTTGAAAAACCTGAGAACTACAAGAGGGTTGGTACCAGTTGGTTTTTCAAATGCAAAAAGGATGACCGTGGAGTAGTCGTTCGAAACAAGGCAAGATTAGTTGTTCAAGGCTTTCGTTAGGTAGAAGGGATAGACTACAACGAAGTTTATGAACCAGTTGCACGTCTTGAAGCCATTCGGATTTTTTTAGCCTATGCTTCCTTCAAAGGATTCAAGGTCTACCAAATGGACGTGAAAAGTGCATTTCTTCATGGTGTGGTTGAAGAAGAGGTGTATGTCGAACAACCTCCGGGTTTTGAAGATCCTATTCGTCCTGATCAGGTTTGGTTGCTCAACAAAGCTCTCTACGGATTACATCAAGCACCGAGAGCTTGGTATGCAACCTTATCTAACTATCTGCTGGAGAATGGTTTTCGCCGAGGTCTTATCGATTGCACTCTTTTCATCAAAGAAAAGGATGGAGATCTTCTGTTGGTTCAGGTATACATAGATGATATAATTTTTGGTTCAACTAAAGATGTTTTGTGTAGGGACTTCGAGCGTGTTATGCAGGAGAAATTCAAGATGAGCACCATGGGGGAAATGAACTTCTTTTTGGGCCTACAAGTTCAACAAACGGAGTCTGGGATATTCATCTATCAGACTAAATATGTCGGTGACATCTTGAGCCGGTTCCAGATGTCCGAAGCGACGCCCATTGGTACCCCACTTCCGCAGAATCACGGGATTACTCCAAACTTGAAGGGTGAAAGCGTTAACTCTTCACTTTATCGCGCAATGATCGGATCTCTTATGTATCTCACAGCCTCAAGGCCCGATATAATGTATCCTACGTGCCTGCTCGCTCGCTATCAAGCCAACCCGAAGGCCTCACATCTGGCAGCTGTAAAAAGGATTTTCCGTTATTTGAAGGGTTACCCGGACACTGGTCTCTGGTACCCTTGGGATGATAGCTTTCACTTGATCGTGTTCAGTGATTCTGATTTTGGTGGCTACAAAATCGACGACAAATCCACAACGGCTGGATGTCTGTTTTTAGGAAATTGCATGATCACATGGCAGTGCAAGAAGCAGACTTATGTCACTACATCAACTTGTGAAGCTGAGTACATTGCTTCCTCAAGTTGTTGCTCCCAAGTTCTGTGGATCCAACAACAAATGCACGACTACGGTTTTGACTTCCTATCTACTCTTATTTTCGTTGATAATTCTGCTGCCTTACAGATCACTAGAAATCCAACATTCAAATACCAAACACATCGAGATCAAATATCACTTCATACGTGATTGTTTTGATAAAAGACTTATCGATGTTGTTAAGGTCCACACTGATGACCAACGTGCCGACCTTTTTACCAAAGCATTTGACAAATCACATTTTGACTTTTTACTTATGGTAAAAGGCATTAAGATCAAGAAAGAGTAAACAGACATCAGAAAATCATTTTTGTAAATATCTATTTATGTTTTTAATTTCTTGTACTTTTTGCATTTTAGGGGGAGTTATTTCCAAACGAAAAATACAAAAAACATTGAAAATTTTCAAATATACAAAAACATCGAAAAATTTCAAAAACACAAAACAATAGAAAATCAAAAATGAGTTTCCTGGTGAGAAAAAGAGAAAATGATAGTACGTCAGTGGTTTGTCGAAACCTCTTTGAACTTAAAATGAAAAACGATAAGCAGCTCTATATAAGATGTATCGGTAGGCTCACAATGATTTTAAAGTGTGCAGGGTGATATAAACCTAAATCGACTGAAGACTGTGTGGGAACCACTCATTGGCATATGGTCTTGGTACCGAAATTTCGTTTGATAGGTTGCCGAGGTTCTGAGATACGTGGTCTTTATGCTGTTCATCATTTGGGTATCATGGCTATTTCTTTTACCGAAAACAACGGGGACGCAAGTCTAGAACTTCCATGATACTATACATACGTGTACATATCATACAAACATGTATATAATACATGAAGCATACGACCATCAATAAGTGATAAAAATATCACATTCACCCCCGAATAAGTGATTCTAAATCACATCTATCATCCGAGAGTCAAGTTCGTCTCTTTGTCGGTACGATGGTAATAACCTGTTCACGAACTTCCTCTTGTGCCCTGCATGCATCAAATATCAAGTTCCTCATTAATAAGTGATTTTATCACATAGGGCTTGTATTCATCCTCAAATAAGTGAGTATCTCACATCATATACGTTGAAAACAGATGATAAATGGTATACTCACCAGTAAGATGAACTCTCGTGCATACCTTGATACGGGAATGTGTTGTGTGTGGATGAACGCCGGTCGGTAAAATCGTATCCCCTAACCGCAAGTACATTTGATAAGTTGAGCTTAAGTGGAGAACAATACCGATAATCGTTATAAGATGCTTATCTAAATATTAACTAATTGAATAATAAGAGCGTTTTGGGATGATCGTACACTGATATGATTCTCCTACCCTCGAAACTCGCAAAAAGAATGTATGTAAATATTTATTTACATTTCTCTGTTTCTGCATGTCTGTAAATATTTATTTACTGCTTTCCATCTTTACAATTAAAATATTAAAAAATACCAAAAAAAATTAGGTGTGTTTTAATATAAACTTTATAAAAGCCAAAAACATTTTATTTCTATTTTATTTTTGATTGCCCAATGTTGGAACTCGAGTCTTTTCCACCTGAAACCTGATTGAAACCCAAAACAATTGCATCTTCATAAACGGTCAAAGTTAACAAGTTTTGAAAGTTAAAGGATTAAAATTGATCAAATTTTTAGACTATCAAACTGTTGTCGGACGGTAGTTGATTGAAAGTTGGTCACACGTGTGTCGTTTATTATATTGACTATATTCCAAGCGGTTGTTCTCATTACACCTTTAGCTCTGTTGCGTGTGCAGATGCGACATCCGAACCAACTAAAGGCGAAGGGAACGTGTTAGATGACAAGCTTTGGAATGAAGACACAACATGGATGCAATCAAAGGATCAAGATGATCGAGTTGCCGCTGACCACTCATCAACACCACAAGTATCTGAAGATTTGAAAATCAACATTTCGTAAGCAACGTTAAAGGGGGAGTTTGCTGATACACCTCCTAACTGTGACAAGTGGAGACATATGAAGATCCTACAATGTGAAGAACGAACCATCACGAGCAACATCCAAGGGGGAGTTTGTTGATGCACATTTGTGGATGCGACTTGTTTCGGTTCGACAACGTTACGAAATGAAGACCGAGGTCAAGATATCCTCCTATCTTGACCCGTTACGACGTCTATCATGTGTTTAATGTAAAACACTTGCGAATGTGCAAACTGTTTGATGTTGTGTTTGTGTCTGCAAGTTCTGCATATCTGCAGCCTTTCTACGAAAGTCCCTGAATCATTCATTGAAGACCACGAAGAACATCTAATGAAGAACCATGAATAAAGACTCACGAAGAACATCTGTCATGGACATTGATGTTTCGTCTAGAATACCAACGAAGAACATGCATGAGAGACGGAGAAGTGCATGCATGTTATGGAAGAAAGACCTTGATTATTCGCTAATGGATTCAAGATCATGGGTATCACGAAAAACCAAATGTTTTTCATGGATATGTTATTCACTGATATGGACCTACGAAAATCCAACATATTTCGTGGGTTTTGATCTTTCAGCATAATCAACGAATAACCTCACATCTTTCATGGGTTATGTCTTTCGTGGGCTTAGCTTTTGGGCCCAGATACATGTTTCAAAAAGTGGCAGTAGACTTTGGCTATAAATAGAGCTTGTAACACAGTTTCTACTAAGAGAGCACACACCAGAGAGTTGAGAGGTTTCTTGTATAATCTTGTACTGTTACTCTTCTGGTTAAATACACGATGCTTTAAACGTTGAATCTTTTTTCTTGTATTTGTGTTCTCTGGCTTGGTTTACATACCCACTTGGATTCCGCACTCGTGGGTGTGTCATATAACAAGGAAGTAGGTTTTACTTGATCCTTCGAGTGGACCTACAATATTACCTCAAGTTTTATCTTTCTTCCTATCTAGGACATGTTTAACTCTACGAATCTAACGCATGGTAAAATTTTCGCTCCTTTGACAACTTAAATTCGAGTATTGATATCTCATTCATTTTAGCTTGGTTTTGGACGTTGTTTGTTTGGTTGCAAAGCTCTCACATCTATACAAAAGTATACACATATGTATACATATATGAACCATAGTTACGTATAAATATTTATGTATAAAGTCGAGAAAAAAATTTATATTTCTCTTATTTTTGTTAAAAACACATATTGACAACAATCTAGACGTATAAGTTTTGTAAGTACCAAAAAAGACGTAAAATTTTGTACATACCAAAAAAGACATGACTGGTTTGATTTTTTTTATAACACCCTTATCATATAGGATAAAGACAAATTTGATTTTTCTTTCCAGGATTTTTGAGATTGATTTATGTCGAAACCCCCAACCCCTGCCCGGGAGCGGGTGCCCCGAGCCTCAAAGATGGTGGTATCGGTGTTTATTAATTTGCAGTGGAAAACTTTCATCAGGACCGTAGTTAGGAAATATGTTTATCGGAGTAAAACACCAAACTTTTATAATAATAATAAAACATTGGGATAAAACCCAAGTTCATTTGACAATACATTTGTAGGGATAAACCCTTAATTATTGAAAATAAAACTCCTTTTTGTTTAGGTAACTTTTATAGCCACTTTTCCAAGCCTTCAGTGCTCTCCAGCTAGCTTCTATTGGCTTTCACATTTGGTTACCTTAAACGCGTTTTAAAACATTTTATCAGCAAGAAATACTGGCGAGTGCATCTCAGTTTAATCAAAACAGTTTTATCACTTTTACAGTATTTAGGGCATCCGCAATTACATTTACTTATATCTATCCAATTACCCCTTTTTCCCGGTATTGTCCTACCTGACTGGTTGGTCATGCTACTATTCCAATAGTAACGAGTTTCAAGTAATATATACAAAACCCCAACCTACCGGTAGTAATGGTAGAATCACAAATACTCAATTTACTGTCCAAGTGTAATATAAAACATTTGAGGTTTTGATAAAGCATTTAGACTCACAAAAGTAATTTACAAAAAGGTGACAAAAAGAAGATGTACTTACATTGTTTACTTAGGTAATACTAAGGGTTCCTGTTGTATCTCCTGGTTATTATTTATTAAAATTAAACAATGCACACGAGTTAGTAAAATAACCCAAATAACATTAACCGTACAACTCGAGACAAAATTCCAATGACTGAGTCAGGCAGGGCCTTGACATGCATTACAGAATCCTAGATCAATCGAATGTAACACGAGACAGAACTCCAATGACTGAGTCAGGCAGAGCCCTGACATGCGTTACAGAGCCCTAAATCCATCGTGTAGGGTAATAGCAGGGCTAAAATATTTACAACGAGGAAGAGCTTCACTTTATAGTGGGTATTGTTAGGGATAGGATTTCATAGCTTATGGATCACGGATCCTCAAATATAGCTTGGATCACGGATCCTCAGTTCAGTTTGAATTAAGGATCCTCAGGAGACGCTGCGAGAATAAGGATCCATGATCCTCATTGTTATTCTGAACTAACAATTGTTTTCTTCACCTTTTGGCTTGTTTTACAGGTATGTTTCGAAGAGGACTTGTTCCATCTGAGATTCCAGGGAAATATGCACTTTATTTTCAACATGTGCACAGGCTGATGACCGCTGGTGGTGATCGTGGGTGAATGGCTGATTTCTTGGATAGTTAGTTAGGATATTTTTAGCTAGGATAAGAGGGGTATTGAGCTTATTTTTAGAAACGACTTGCACTTCACGAGATACACATCATTTCTGCTGCCAACTCTCGAACACACACACTAGAAATCCTTGTATCAAGCTCAATACTTCTAAAGTTGTAAAGTTGTTTATTGAATATACTTGATAGTGATAGTTTTCACTATCCGAGGTTTTTTATGCTGGAGATCATTCATTGATCAAGGGTTTTTTCCTCATATAAATCCTTGTGTCCACCACTCATTTCATTCATTCATTATTCATATATTTTTGATCATTTAACCAAGCATCTAACCTCACAAAAACCAGATTTGGTTACATTATCCTTGTGTGATTTTTGACCAAAATAGTTTGGCGCCCACCGTGGGGCAATCGGTGCTTCAGTTCTGAAATTTTTTTGTTCATTTCTGTGCATTACCTTCAACCACATGGCTTCTCATGCGAAGAACACTTCAAGCTCCATGCCGGCGATCACCTCTTCACAGGGCTTTCCACCTTTGCCTCCTGCTCCTTCTGGATCCCAGAAGAATGCTGAGAATGCTGCGAAGAAGCCAACCCCCGTTTTCTCAAAAGCAACTACTGCTGTTTCTTTTAGTCCTACTAATAATGATCTTTATTCTTTGATTTTGCAGATGAAGGATTACATGCAACAGCGGGACAGAACTAATGACAGGATCCTTCGAGAGATTGACGAAATCAAGAAATTGAAGAGATCAGCGGAGAGAGTGTACAACCCAGAAGTTCAGAGATTCACTTGGGAGACTTCATACCTATGCAAACTATTGCTTAATCTGGTCCCTCAATCATGCCAGAATCGCATCAATATGGATTTACATCAGGAATTCCGCCCTTGAATCCATCGGGAGGTAAAACTTTAAATACTTCTCCTAATGCTAACCATGGCTTTGTGCAGGATACAGGAGTCAACCAAGCTATGGCTAGGGAATTGCAAAAACTCAAGGATATGATATCTAGCGTCCCAGGAGTGGTTAAGCCCATTCCCAAGATTCCGGATGGGAGTCACAGGATATCTCATTTTGCACCACCCATTGGTGATGCAGAGATACCAAAGAGGTTTCAAACACCAAACATGAAGTTGTATGATGGCTCAACTGATCCGGAAGAGCATGTAGCTCAATACAGGGAGAGAATGGAGATCAATCCCATTCCTGAAAGGTTGAAAGAAGCATGTCTATGTAAGGGTTTCGGATCCACACTGACAGGATCAACTCTTAAATGGCTGCTAAGTCTTCCCCCTTACTCTATTACTTCATTTGCTAACCTAGTTAACTTCTTTAATAGCCAATTATCATGCAGTAGGAGATTTGAACGATTAACTAGTGATCTATATAGGGTAACACAAGGTCAAAATGAATCACTTAGGGATTATATAACCAAATTCAGTAGAGAATCCTTAGAGATTCCTAATTTGGATATTGCTACAGTTGTAGAAGCTTTTAAAATGAGTTTACTTAAGGATTCACAATTCTATGATGATCTTGTCATGACCCCCTGCAGGAATCTTGATGAAGTAAGAACCAGGGCCCTTAGATTCATCCGTTTAGATGATGATAAAAGTATCCAAGAGAGACTGTCAGGATCCTCTAAGCAGCAAGGATCCTATTTCAGGAACAACAAATCCAAATCGTACAACAAGTCTGATATTCAAAATGTGCATGCAGTGGAACAAGAAGAGGATGGTGAAGATTATCCACCCATTTCTGAATATTGCTTCGCTGTTGATAATAATGAACTAATCCTTGCAATGCAGAACTTAGGTGAGAAAGCAAGATGGCCCAGAAAGAGTGATAAGCCAGCTTCTACAAAAGATAAATCCAAATGGTGTGCCTATCATGAAGATTTCGGTCATCTCACTGATGAATGCGTAGCACTCAGGAAAGAGATTGGTTACTTGTTAAGCAAAGGACATTTGAAGGAGCTTTTTGGAAGAAAAAAGTCAAGGATCTAGGATCCTGAAAAGATTCCAGAAAGAGCTCCTGCTCCTCCAGCTGATGCACAAATTATCAACTTCATTTCTGGTGGATCAGACATATGTGGCACTTCCTTTTCTGCAGCCAAGAGGAATGCTAAAGAGACAAAGATGGAGAATGGGGATAGGCCTATTCGAACCTCAATCCTTACCCAGTATAAAGTCATATCCTTTGATGAGGACGACCGCGTAGATATTCAGGATCCTCATCATGATGGTCTTATTATTACATTGTTTATTTCTAACCATTTTGTTCGCAGGATTCTCATAGATGGAGGAAGCTCAGTGAACATCATTCAGCTTGATGTCCTCAAGAAGATGAAAATCCCTGAATCAGAAATCATCCCAAGATCATTGGTTCTTGTAGGATTCAGTGGAGAAACCAAGAACACATTAGGGGACATTAAACTTCCCATTTACAAAGAGGGGGTTAATTCTTTTCAAAAAAATTGCGTTATAGATTGCTTATCATGTTGCAATGTTATCCTTGGCAGGCCATGGATACATGGCATGAAAGGAGTTCCATCTACATATCATCAGTGTGTGAAACTCCCTACTCCATGGGGTGTGGTGAACATAGAGAGTGATCAACAAGAAGCTAAGAATTGTTACACTTCGTCCATGAAGCCAGCCTCAAGACCCAATGAGCAATATCAATTAAAGTATCCTCCAAGAGATGTCCTAGAGGCAAGAGAACAAGATGTGAAAGATATCCTAATGGATCCTCAGGATCCTGAATCCAAAGTTTTTATAGGATCCGGGATCCTCAATAATATTGAACAGGATCTAGTATCCTTCCTAAAGAGGAGAAAAGCTACCTTTGCCTGGATGCATGAGGACATGACAGGTATTTCTAAAGATATTATTACTCATAAACTTGGCATTGACAGGTCATTCTAACCCATACATCAAAAAAGGAGAAAGTTTGCACCAGAAAGGAATGCCATCATCCAGGAGGAGGTAGATAAACTACTCAAAGCAGGTATGATTAGAGAGGTTAAGTATCTAAGGTGGTTAGCCAATATGGTTGTTGTTCAAAAGAAAAATGGAAAGTGGAAGGTATGTGTCGATTTCACTAATTTAAACAAGGCGTGTCCCAAGGATCCTTTCCCACTACCCCACATTGACTCTATGGTTGATGCTACCGCGGGTCATGAGTTGTTGACTTTGATGGATGCTTCATCTGGATTCCAATAAATTCAGATGGAACCATCTGATCAAGAGGATACAACCTTTATGACCCCTACTGGTATCTATTGTTATATTGCTATGCCATTTGGACTAAGAAATGCAGATGCTACCTACCAAAGGCTAGTCAAAATGATGTTTAAAGAACAAATTGGACACACGATGAAAGTCTATATAGATGACATGGTGGTTAAGTCCAAGAGAGCTGAGGATCACCTTAGAGATTTGGAAGAAGCATTTGATATCCTTGATAAATTCAATATGAAATTGAATCCTTCCAAGTGCCAATTTGGTGTGAAAGCTGGCAAGTTCCTAGGTTATATGGTGACAAAAAGAGGGATAGAGGCAAGTCCAGAGCAAATCAAGGCGATTGTGAATATTAAGTCTCCTGCCAATGCTAAGGATGTGCAAAGATTGACATGAAGGATCGTAGCCTTGAACAGCTTCATCTCAAAGTTATCAGAGAAATTCAAGGAATTCTATGACATTCTAAGAAAGAACAAGAAGTTTGAGTAGACTGAAAAGCATGAGAATGCTCTCAATGCCCTTAAGGATTACCTATCCTCAGCTCCAGCCTTAAAGAAACCGAAAAGATGGGATATATTATCCTTATACTTGGCAGTTTCTTCTAAGGCAGTAAGTGTAGTCCTTGTAAAGGATCATGAAGGTACACAACATCCTGTATATTATGTAAGTAAAAGTTTGCTTGATGCTGAATCCAGGTATTCTCATTTAGAAAAACTTATCCTTTCTTTGATCATGGCATCTACTAAATTGCGCCATTATTTTGAAACTCATGCTATTATTGTTAAGACTAACTTTCCAATTAAGAATGTTCTCAGGAAACCTGAAATGTCAGGAAGGATGGCAAAGTGGCCAGTCAAACTTAGTGCTTATGATATCAGATATGAACCAAGAACTGCCATAAAATCTCAAGCCTTAGTTCACTTTGTGGCTGATCTCAGTAGTGATCTACAAAGGGAAGTTGAATTGAAAGTTCAACAACTGGAAGAGACCAAGGATCCTTGGATACTCTTCACAGATGGGGCTTCAAATATCAAAGGAACTGGACTAGGAATACTACTAAAATCGCCACAGTGGGACATAATACCTAACTCAATTGCTTGTGAGTTTCAAACTACTAATAACTAGTGGGAAACCCGCGCGCGTTGCGGCGCCGAAAACATTAGCATACCCGAAACACTTTATAGCGAAAACAACACAAAACCTTTATGTGTTTCTTTAAGTTCAATTCGATTTGCTTCCTCCTCTTCCACATTTCTTCCTAAATGTTCTTGTTCAAAAATTATAGATCTGATAAAATAGGCAAACTCTATTTCATAAAATATACAATAAACCATTATGACTGTTAATTTTTGCTTTCAATTATAACTTTTAATTTTTCCTTACATATGAAGGTACTTAAAGATCCAAACAACTTACAATTTCACATTATATCTTCACTCACCCATAAAATATAATGCAATAATACGACATTAGCACCCAATTCTTCAAAGTCCTGATGAACATTTCTAATATCATTCCACCAATACCTAGTTGATGAACTCTTTATTATCCCTTAAAAATCACGTGTCGCCCAGCTGAAGAAAAATAAAAAACACTTCAAATATGTAAAAGAACATATTTATTAAATAAATAAGAGGCAGGTGAGTAATAATGGCAACCAAAATATCATAAGCATTTGGGGAAGACTGGGATTGGTGTATTTCTACCTTCTCACTAAAATTGAAACGCAAAGGTCTGGGGAAACCTAGGAGGCTAGGATCAATGTGTTTTAAGATGTGGTCAGTTTATAATTGTTAGCCCTCATTTGTTCTAAAACCTAAAATCTAAAATGCATCACAGTTACATCAACAATTAGGAATCAAACAACATGATGAAGAAAAGTAAGAAAAAACTGAGTGACTATAAAACAACTGGACTTAATTTAGTAAGATGAGAATTGACATAAAAAAAATGATACCGTTCTGAAGTGTGGCTATGGCTTCCTAAATGAAACCAAACTTTTAAGTTGTCTTCTCCACTCTCCACAATTGCACCCAATTCCACAAAAGTATTAGTACAGGTCACAACTTATCAATATTTCAAGCTCAATCAGTTTCATGTGTGATGGTCTAACGTTTGAATCGATCCACAAAACATCATAGCCAACCTTGCTCTCAACCACATATCTCTTCTCTAATGCCGCGATGCGCCCTCTAGCCAGCCTTCCGTGCTCTCCCATGCACCAACCTGTGAGGATGTTCCACCGTGGCGCCCTCCGGCATGGCCATCTCCTGCGCCAAACGCCATAACGGTAACACATAGACTGACAAAGGAAATAGTTAGTAGACTTTGAAACATCCAATGCCAACACAAAAGGACCAAATCTTAGAACTTTGTCATGCACTAATCATTAGCATAACAAATGAGCTCGAAATATATAAGGAACCGATCTCGTGTATAAGAGCTTGGCATGAGTACTTATAAGGATTTTGAGCCTTATGTAATCTGTATATATATTTATATATATATATATATATATACTGAAATTTGTGTATGATGTTATATTGTTATTGTTTAGCTAAAAGGATCTTTGTTGTGTGATAAAGTTTTGTAGTAATTTTTATACATATTTGAAGATAGTTTGTTATCAAATACAACTTTTACATAAATTTTGTTATCCAAAGTCCAGCAACTATGTATCCCAACTCGAGCTTAGCCTAAAGTAATCGAGCTCAAGCCTTATCAAACGCGATCTAAGTTCGACGCATTTGTAAACCTAGTTTATTCTACTGATATGGAAATAAAAACATCTTGCATTGTGACCCATCAAACAAAATATTCCATTAGGTATAAAAAAAAATTCTTCGACTTCTCTATCAGCATTCTCATTTTTCTCATTAGTGGTTATGAAAGCAAAATCTATACAAAACTTCACAAAACAGGCAATTGAAGCTGGTAAAACTTTTATACTGGAAAGAAATAATGCATCGGGAGAAAGGAGAAATTCATACCAGGGCCGGCTCAACCCTTTTAGAGGCCTAAAGCGAAGTCAAGAATTGGGGCCCTTTTTTTCTTAATTACTAAGTTGATTAAGGACCCGCGTTGCGACAATCCTGTCAACGGGAAAAAATTAGGCGACGTAAAAACGTTAACCCACACACGCACGCTGCGTCATGTTAACTCGTAAAAATTAGAACGAAATGTAAAAACGTTGACCCATACAAGCACGTGTTAACTCGCAAAATTTAGAACGAATCGTAAAATAAAAAAGATTGCGAAATATGATTCATGTTTTCCTAAACCCTCCGCCCGCTAGTTTAGCACAGCAGATAATCAGGTATGAGTGTTTGGATAGGATAGGAGCAAACTGGTTATGATAATCCAACTCTTTGACGTTAAAACAATCAACTTTAAATAATCTGTTCACAGTTGCTTACAAAACTAATAATCTAACCTAATTATGATAATCTTCTATTAGTCTCATAAATAAGCAAACGAATAATTAAAGTATCCATTACTTTCACAATTTGATTCAATAGCTTAAAAGAGTAAATTAAACTATATGCAATCCATAGTTTAAAACAATTCATATCAGTAACAAGTACACACAATTGCCATAAAAACAAAAAAAACAATCTTACTTACATATCCAGTGATTCAGAAGTCAGATTTATCAGCAGGTTCAAAGCATCATCAGGATCATAAATTCAGAACCTGAATTTCATACCTTCAGACCCCGAGATTCTTCTTAAACTCTAGAGTAATTGAAAACCCTTCTTCCCCTATTCATAATTTCACAAAACTAATTAAAAAATCAATACTAATAAGTAACAAAAGAATCTTTCATAAATTAAAAGTATGAGAAATCAGTAACTAACATATCCAATTGTTTACTAATTAAGAGCATGGTCAGAGGAGGGTTGTTTCCTGGAGGCTACTTCAATATCTTAACAGGAAGATCTTCAACTTAAGACATGTATACAATAATCTTAAGAGTGGTGCAAAACTTTTGATTGACCGACAATCAAGATAAAAAAAGCTACTCCAAAAGATCATATGTTGCAAAAAAAAACATATAAATCAAAAACTTCTTTCGATATGAACACATCATAGCAGAGAAGCTCTGTAGGGTGTAGTGGATTTTATGGGATTGGAGGGGTTAGGGGGAAGATGAAGTGAAGCGGCGTGTGTTTAATACCTACGGCTTCTTTTACTATTTACTATTAGGTTCTAGAAGAAGATGGCAAATTACCGATTATACCCATTTGGTGTATTAAAACTATAGGTTAAATAGCTTACTCATCCTTGTACATGGTGCTTCGTAACTTGCAAATATGGTAAAATTACAATTTTGTACGTCACTTTTCCAATATATAGTATTTTAGATGAGGCTGAGTATGAAGCCTTAATAGCTGGTTTGCAAATTGCCAAGCACATGAGGATCAGGTATCTTGAGGTACATTTAGATTCATTGTTAATTACTAACCACTTTAATGGTTCCTATGCTATTAAGGGTGAAAGACTAATCAAATATCTTGAGATAGTCAAGAAATTGGCAGACTCTTTTGCTTCTTTTAGTTTGACACAGGTACCCAGGGAAGAAAATGCAGAAGCTGATGCTGTAGCCAACCTTGGATCATCATTGAAACCAGAGGATATTAAAATTCCCATTATCCATATCTTGATTCCTGCTATTGAGGATCATACAACTATGAAAATAGTGGAGGATTCTACAATCATATCTAGTGATGGTGCACAGTCACATTCAGGATCCTGGATCCTTCTAATCATGAGATTTATACAACATGGAGAAATTCATACAGGAGAAAATCCCAGAGCTTTCAAAGTCAAGGTATCTCAATTTACAATACTAAATGACATGTTATATAAACGATCTCTTGCAGGTCCATATCTAAGGTGTATCGAGGATCCAGAAATCCAAGAAGTTCTGAAGGATTTTCATGAAGGAGATTGTGGAAACCACACCGGGGGCAGAGCACTGTTCTCAAGGATCCTTAGGACAGGATACTATTGGCCTACCATTGTCACACCCTGGCTTTGCGGAAGCGTGGTTATTTTGGTGTGACTTCTTAATACCATAGCTTAATCACAACAAGCTATATGAAATAAAAACCATGCAAGATCATCCATAGATTTAAGTTTTAAAACCGAAGTAACAAAACATTGTCTTAGGGACTACAACACCATAACATAAAACATTGTTTTGAAAGACATAAACATCAACATGAATAAAACGCAGTTTAAGATTTGTGACTCGTCCAGGAAAAAGTCACATTTCCTAAACCGGGATGACCTCGGAACCCATATGCAGCGGGAAAACACAACATACCGCGCCAGATCTTTAATTCCCTGAAATACATGTAAGTTGAAAAATCAACAATAATGTTGAGCGAGTTCATGTGTAAGTGAGTAAATAAACCTTTGTATGTATAAAAACCCTGGTATGTAGCAAATAAGGAAAAAAGAGATCACCAATGGTTTGTAAGGCCATTGATATGTGTGAAGTGCAAGTAGGAAGACTCAAACCTAGCAGATTTATGCGTTGGGTACAAAGTCACCCCGAGGTCCGTTCTGTTTGGGCCTGGGGTTGGGCTCGCTACACCCAGATAGATCTACCGCTCCTGCCCCTCAGTCCTACCCTGAGGATTAATGGCCTCAAGTTTCTGCCTACCCACTCACATGATCTGAATAATAACCCTCCTTACGCTAACCATACCATGTAAAAGTACTCGTAATCATAGTAACATGTATTTCACCCCCGCAGTTTAGAAAACTGAAAACAGTTAAGAGAAAAGGGGGACATGAACTCACAGTGGTGCGTCTCTACCAAGTATATCTCGTGATCAAGCAGCTGTGCGACGACCTACACGTACTAAATCTATTAGACGGACGGCCGTGCCTTAGCTTAAGGTTTAAGTTTTTGGGAAATAGTTAGACAACTATTTCGTGTTTACATTTTGTAAATACTTGGTAATTATTCTTCTTCCCAAGGATGGGGGATTTAATACATGTGCGTTCGTATAACTTCGAAATACATTATTAAGTCTCACTTAAAATATATTTTATTTCATACTTCAAAATATAAATATTTTTCCCAAAAGTATTATATTTTATTACATACCATTTTCCGAAATAATATTCTTGACAAATACGCGTTCATTGGTATTTTCTGAATTGCGTAGGTTACGTTTTAAAGATCGGGTGGTAATAATTATACCGTTGTAACTTGCTTTTAATTATGAAGGCGTATGCATAATTTCTGGAATCATTAGTACTTGGTATAATTATTATTATTTTTTTTACTCTAAAAATAATATCCGTATATTTCACAAAATAATCATAAACATTTTACAAGTGATGCTATGAAAAACATATATTCTAAATATATATATTTCAGGTTTTATTTTGTGAAAATCCCACCTCCGACACTTTGTAAATAAAGTTATGGCGAAATTTACGTTTTGAATACAAGTCAAAAATATATTTACAACACTTGTAGTGAAAATATTTCCAAGTGTTAGGTTTTTAGAAAAAAAATTCGCCAGAGTTTCCCCTGTAACTGGAGGTGGCCATGCTTTCAAGCGTATCATTTTCTTTTATAATTCAAACCAACAATGTTCCCAACATTATCAAACAACATTTCAACATTAACTAGTCAAAATATATATATATAAATCGTAAAAATTACATGAACTTGTGGTTTGTCCAAAATTTGTAGAAATTTCCATTACTTTTAGTGGATCTTTGCAATAATCTACTCGGTTTCGTAAAAGCCTCGTTTTTAAAGAAATTCCATCTTTACAACTTCTTGTAAAATTTGACAAAACTAGTTCTTTGTCGAAACTTAGTGTTACACAAGTGTTTATACACTTGTGTGTTTAAAAATCATTCTTGTTCATGTAAGATCCGGTTTTAGAAAATAAGATTTCCTTGACACTCGATCCTTTGAAAATACCGCTTGTAGATCCGTAGATCTACTAGTTTTAAACACCACTTCGTAAGTAAAATCGTTTTTACACAAGTTCAAGTTTCTCGTGTGGTAGAGTTTCATCACTTAACCCTTGTTACACTTAAACAAGCTCTATGTCATGATCCATGATCATGACCAATCCGGGTTAAATGATGATCCGAGCTACCACAACATAGATCGGGCCCAAATAATTACACAAAACAAATCCTACATGATTTACACAACAATCAAGCTTTTATCCATCATTTTTAGCACTTTTAGTAGACTTTTTCATATCATTTTGCATGTTCATGAATTTTAACCGTCATATATTATTTTAACCACTTTAAAATAGATCGAGAGTGTGTTTATAGTAACTTACTACTAGCTCGAGGCTAGAGAAGATTCTAGTCGCAAAATGAGTGGTTAAAAGCAATAGGGTGAGGTCCTTCGCGTTCCGAATGCACCAAGCTTCCTCGTAGGTGATCCTTAGCGCTTGTATGATCTTGGAATGAGAGGATCAAAGCTTAAAATATTGATGGATGGTATAGGGGAGTTCGGCCGAGAGCTTTGAGAGGAGAGGAGAGAGTTTTGTGTTGGTGAAGTGTTAAGTGAAAGAATGAGGGGTTTAGTGGTGATCTTATAGGCAAAGTTTAGGATTATGGTCCAATGGATTATGTGTCTCTTAGATATTAGACATAAGAGATTAGTTTAATCCAAATAGGACATGAGGTGTCCCCTTGGGGACGGTTTGGTTGGGGGGGGGGGGGGGGTAATCTAGTTCATTTCCAACTAAACATTAGGTATTAGTTAGGTTAATTTAGTTAGTTTAGGGATTAACCCGGTTACTAGTGTGTCATGCATTATGACGGGTGTTAGGGTATTTAGGGACCCTAACTGGCTCAGAAAAAGATAAACAATGTTATTGGCAATATTTTCATGTTCCGGGTATAATCCGGTTGTTTGATTGGATATTAATCCGTTAAAGTGCTTAACAAAGCTTTAAAGTGTCGTTTTAATTATTTTTAGTGACACAACTTATTCCCGACACTTTGGAAAGTGTCTAGTAATGTTTTTCTCATGTTTTGGCACTTTATTAGGTAGCTTAATGCTGAATTTTAATTAAAGTGCTGAGTTTTGTACTTAAAGTACGTTTTAGGCACATCCGGTCACTGTAATCTCATTCCTAGTGACGCAGTTCTACAACCCTTATATCCCTACACTCACCACTAGTGTAGCAAACTATCTCAGGCTCTTACAAGCCTTAGAGGCAGTACCTGCCTGGTGCTAGTTATGACAGCACGTTTAATAGGTTATCCGTTCATTGTGCTACTGTGCTTTTGGTGCATCAAGGTTGTCACAAAGGTGCTGTAAGCAAAACATGGAGTGATAGCAAGTAAAGTATGATGCAAGTAAGTACATGTATCAGTATTCAAGTAGCAGTTTATCCACAAGTTCGAGTAAGCACAGTAATTAAGCAGTAATTAATTATTAATTAAGTCATACGGATACCTGGTTTAGTGAGGGTTGTCACATTCTCCCCCCGTTAGAAAAATTTCGTCCCGAAATTTTAAGTTCTGCTTCTAGAAGCAGGGTTCTTGGGAAATAGGTGGGGGTATTTCTCTTTCATCCGGTCCTCACGCTCCCAGGTGTATTCAGGACCAAGTCTGGCATTCCAACGAACCTTGACGAGCTTGACACTGCTCCGGCGGGTCTTGTTTACTTTCCAATTTGTAACCTCAACAGGTTCTTCAACGAAATGGAGCGTGTCGTCAACATGAATCTCGTCGGTGGGAATGGCAACGGTATCTTGAGTTGGACTTTTCTTCAGGTTGGATACATGAAATGTATCGTGAACTCCATTCAGCTCGGCAGGTAAGTCCAGCTTGTATGCTACTAGTCCTATTCTTTCCAAAATTCTGAAAGGGCCAATGTAACGCGGATTCAACTTCCCATGCTTTCCGAAGCGTGCCACACCCTTCCAGGGTGAAACTTTCAATAAAACCATATCTCCAACTTGGAACTCCAAATGTTTCCGGTTTGGATCTGCATAGGCTTTCTGTCTTTCGCGAGCTGCTTCGATGCGTTTTCGAATCTGCGCAATCTTGTCTGTCGTCTCTTGGACGATTTCGGGACCAACAAGCTGCCTATCACCTGCGTCAGCCCAGCATAGGGGTGATCGGCACTTGCGTCCGTAAAGAGCTTCGAATGGCGCGGCTTCAATACTGGTGTGGTAGAGGTGTACAAAAAAACTGATTACGCAACTGAAACCGAAAAATTAACCGAAACCGGTTGTTGGAAAAACTGGTTTTTTTGTAACCGGTTCGGTTACAAACCGGTTAGACCGGTTATGGATCGGTTATCGAGTTGGGCTTAAATATCGGTTATAAAACCGGTTATACACAAAACCGGTTTAAAAACTGGTTAGACATAAAAACCGGTTATAAAAACCGGTTAGAACCGGTTAACTGTAAACGGCTATATATAAACCGGTTATAAAAACCGGTTAAAACCGGTTAATGGGCCAGATCTGCAGAAAACGGTCATGTGACCGTTGGGACTCAAAACTAGCCGTTTTGTTTTTGCCAAAAATTCATCTCCAATTACTATAAAAGGGTGTTGGGTGTTTTGGTTCAATCACACCATTCTCTAATCTCCTAAATCTCATAAAAACGCTCACTTTTCTTATTCGATAATTGTGAAAAAAAACATGGCAAGCTCTAGTGCTCATGATTCGGTCAATGTTGGCGAGTCTACAACCGACACGGTTGTTCGTGTTCTTCCAACGAAGCGCAACCCCGAAGTTTGGTCACATTTTGATTTGTGCGAGATGGCGAGCGGACCGAAAAAAGCGCGTTGTCATCATTGTAATGGTTTTTACGCCGTTGGGGCAAACACCACCTTGAAACAACACATCGAAAAACCGTTTTGTAGGGCGTTGAAACAACAAACCGCTAGTGGTCAAGCTTCCATGGCAAGCGACGCTACTTTGTTCGCCTACAATTTCGATATGGCAAGGGAGGAAATGGCGAAGTTTGTAATCCAAGAAAGTTTGCCGTTCAACCATTTCGACAACCAACGCTACACCAAAATGGTTCAAAGAACTCTCCAACCGCGATTCACTCATGTAAGTCGCGCTACTCTTAGGAGGGATTGTTTAAGAATGTGGAAAAAGGCTAAACTTGAATTAATTTCTTATTTTGAAAAATTAGAAACCGGTGTTAACTTGACTAGCGACGTTTGGTCCGCACCGCACGGTTCACCCGACTCGTATATTTGTGTCACCGCCCATTGGATTGAACCGGCGACGTGGCAAATGATGAAACGCACCATTTTGTTTAAACTCTTTGATTACCCTCACACCGGTGAAGCTATATATAAAGCTATCGACAAATGTATTAAAACATACAAATTGGAAAATAAGATTTTTTCGATAGCTTTTGATAACGCCTCAAACAACACGCTTTCGGTCACGCATTTAAGGTTAAAGTACACTCCGATTTGTGAGGGTATTTTTTTCCATAGTCGATGTGTCGCACACATCATAAATTTGGCCGTTCAAGACGGTTTAAAGGTTATTGAACGACAAAAAGAATCTTTCAAACAAATGTTACGTCATATATATAGTCATACGCAAAGGCATTCAAAATATATTAAAATGTGTAAGGAAGCGGGTCGAGTATGCTACGGACCAAATTGGGACGTCGCTCATCGATGGAACTCGACTTGCACCATGTTTGAAAAAGCTATTTTGCAAAAAGAAAGTTTAATAGAATTTCATAACCTTTTGTCGAGTCGTGGAAAGGTTTCGTCTTACCACCAATCGAATTGGGGGCTTATTGAAACGGTTACACAAGTGCTTCAAGTTTTCAAAACATCAACAAAGACTTTATCGTGGGTTTACTATCCAACTAGTTCATTGGTAATTCACAATTTGTTTAAAATGTGTAGAAAATTAAACGAGTTGTCGGGGAGAGGTAGACCATATTGTGATATGGTAGATACGATGAAGGAAAAACTAAGAAAATATTTTAAAGAGCTACCCGCGGTTTTCACTTGTACCGCCGCTTTAAACCCTTGCTTTAATATTTTTGGAACCGGTTCTTTGATTGAAAAAATTACAAACGAGTTGAATTTAAACACCGTAGAAGAACCAAACTTTGGCGAAGCCGCAAAAACTCGTTTTAATGAACAACTTTCAAAAATGTTTGATGTTTATGTAACAAAATATGTGCATATCTCGTCACACATTCACGAGTCAATGAGAAATGCCGCTTTCGGCGAAGGTTCATCAACTATGGAAGATGACGATTTGTATGTTTACAACTATTTGTATGATGAATCGAGTCAAATGCAACGTGGTAACACTAGTAGTAGCGAACTCGGTCGATATGGTGGGTCGAACTTTCTACGAACAATGACTTCACAAGACTTTAAAATTTTTGATTTGTTGGGTTGGTGGAAAAGTAAGGAAGAACAATTTCCGATCTTAGCCACAATGGCCCGAGATTTACTAACGGTCCAAGCTTCCACGGTAGCTTCGGAAAGTGCTTTTTCTATAAGTGGTAGGGTGATTTCGATACGGAGGACTCGACTAACATCAAAGGCGGTTGAGATGTCGATTTGCTTGAAAGACTACTTGGATGCGGCGGAGAGATGTCAACACATACGCTCACTCGAGGGTGAATTAGATTACGAAGCCGAAGTGTACGAAGACGAGGTTCGAAACGAAATGACAACCCCAATGACCGAAGAAGAAGCCGAACTAGATGAATTACTACGCAATAGTTTGAGTTCGGGTTCGGCCGAAGAAGATTAGACGCGGTTCAAGATATATTACTATTCTCGTCCCACTAAAAAAATATATATACTAGTGTGGACCTTCTTGCGGATTAATATTTGAAGTTTAAGTATTTTTCGTTGTTACGCTTTAGCGTTCGTAGCGTTCTTATTTCCGTATGTTATGTAAAACCGTTTGTTCGTAGACTTAATGATATTATGTTTTGACTTTTTACACTTGCATTGTTTTTTTACAAAAAAACTGCTGTTTTTATACAAAAAAAACAGTTAAAAAAGCTGCTGTTTTTTTACAAAAAAAAAGCCCAGAAAACAGTTTAAAAAACTGCTGTTTTTTTCCAAAAAAAAAGCCCACAAAACAGTTAAAAAACTGCTGTTTTTTTTTTTAAAAAAAGCCCACAAAAACAGTTAAAAAAACTGCAGTTTTTTTTAAAAAAAAAGGCCCAAAAAACAGCATTCTGCTGCGCAGACCGGTTTTTTTCCGGTTTTTTTTAACCAGTTACAACAACCGGTTTTTTTAATCAGTTTTTATAATCAGTTATCAAAACCGGTTAATATATAAACCGGTTATAAACCGGTCAGAACCGGTTGGTACCGGTTATGGTTTTCGAGTTTTTGAAACCGGTTAAAACCGGTTACGGTTTAAAAAAAACCGGTTTACGATTGTGCAAAAAAAAACCGGTTCGGTTAAAAAACCAAAACCGGTTTCTTAAAAAAACCGATTTGTACATCTCTATGGTGTGGTAGCTGTTGTTGTATGAAAATTCGACCAGTGGCAAATGCTTATCCCAGCTACCGCCCAAATCCATAACACATGCTCTCAGCATATCTTCCAAGGTCTGAATAGTCCGCTCGCTTTGTCCGTCGGTCTGAGGGTGAAATGCAGTGCTCAGATTTAATTGTGAGGCAAAAGCTTCTTGGAAGGATTGCCAAATCCTTGATATGAAACGTCCATCTCTATCAGAGATGATCGAGAGAGGTACTCCATGGCGTGCGACGATCTCTCGCATGTATATTTCTGCCAGTTTGCTAGTGTTATCCTTTTCTTTGATTGGCAGAAAGTGCGCGGACTTTGTTAGGCGGTCAACTATCACCCAGATAGTGTCATGGCCTCTTGGCGTTCTTGGTAACTTTGTAATAAAATCCATGGAGACTTGTTCCCATTTCCATTTGGGAATCTCAGGTTGTTGCAGAAGTCCTGAAGGCTTCTGGTATTCCGTTTTCACCTTAGCACACGTTAGACACTTGCTCACATAAATAGCAACATCGCCCTTCATCCTAGGCCACCAATAGTAATCCTTGAGATCTTGGTACATCTTATCCGCTCCTGGATGGATAGAGTACCGCGATTTGTGAGCTTCATCAAAAATAACTTTCCTTAAACCACCAAACAGAGGAACCCAAATCCTTTTCTCAAAACATAACGTTCCTTCCTCGTTTGGCACCAATAGCTTCTCCATCCCACGGAGATATTCTTCTTCAAGATTTCTTTCCTTAAGAGCTTCTTTCTGCGCGGCACGAATGCGCAAGGAAAGATCGGTTTGGATAATCATTTCTAAAGCCCTAACCATTATGGGCTTGATCCTCTCTTTTCGACTTAGGGCGTCGGCAACCACATTCGCCTTCCCTGGATGATACTTTATCTCGCAATCGTAATCATTTAACAACTCAACCCATCGTCTTTGTCTCATATTCAACTCCTTCTGGTTGAATATGTGTTGTAGGCTCTTATGATCTGTAAAAATTGTACATTTCGTACCATATAGGTAGTGTCTCCAGATCTTTAAAGCAAATATCACTGCGCCTAGCTCCAAATCGTGCGTGGTATAGTTCTTCTCATGTACCTTCAACTGACGTGATGCGTAGGCAATAACCTTCTGGCGTTGCATCAACACGCAACCCAATCCTTGACGCGAGGCGTCACAGTATACCACGAAACCGTCAGTACCTTCCGGTAGTGCTAGGATTGGCGCATTGCAGAGCTTATCCTTCAACAGCTGAAATGCTTCTTCTTGTTTGATTCCCCAATCAAACTTCTTCTCTTTCTGGGTGAGGAGCGTCAATGGTTGGGCGATCTTCGAAAAATCCTCAATGAACCTTCGATAGTAGCCAGCCAAACCCAAGAATTATCGAATCTCGGTTGGCGTCTTTGGCGTTTCCCAATTCTTGATCGCTTCGATATTGGTTGGATCCACATGGATTCCATCTCCATTTACCACATGTCCAAGAAATTGGACTTCACGTAGCCAAAATTCACACTTAGAGAATTTGGCATACAACTGTTCTTTCTTCAGCAGCTCCAAAATAGCTCTTAGGTGTTGTTCGTGCTCAGCCTTTGTCCTTGAATAAATCAAGATGTCGTCGATAAACACAATCACGAACTTGTCCAAGTACGGCTTGCAAACTCTATTCATCAAACCCATAAAGACTGCAGGTGCGTTTGTCAATCCAAACGGCATAACAAGGAACTCGTAGTGTCCATAACGAGTTCTGAAGGCTGTCTTCGGGATACTCTCCTCTTGTATCCTTAACTGATGGTATCCAGATCGCAAATCGATCTTTGAGTAAAAGCTTGAACCTTGCAGTTGATCAAACAGATCATCAATTCTTGGCAGAGGATATCTATTCTTGATCGTCAGCTTGTTCAGCTCCCGGTAGTCTATGCACATTCGAAAACTACCGTCCTTCTTTTTGACAAACAGGACCGGAGCTCCGCAAGGCGAGAAGCTTGGTCGGATAAATCCCTTGTCTAACAACTCTTGAAGTTGTGTCGACAATTCTTGCATCTCAGACGGGGCAAGTCTATAAGGTGCCTTAGCCACAGGCGCGGCGCCTGGGACTAAATCGATGTGAAACTCCACTTGCCTCTGAGGCGGCAGTCCAGGCAAGTCCTCCGGGAAGACTTCCGGATAATCCCTTACGACAGGGATGTCTTCGATCTTCGGTTCTGCAGCTTTCTTGTCTACAATGTGTGCCAGGAAGGCAGCACATCCCTTCTGTAAACACTTTCACGCTTTCAGGCAGCTGATGATTCTTAAAGGCGTATCACGCTTTTCACCATGAACCACAATTGTTTCACCATCTTCGGTTGGGATACGAACGACCTTTTCGTGACAAACAATTTCTGCCTTGTTGCTTGATAACCAATCCATTCCTACTACCACGTCGAAGCTTCCCAACTTGACTGGTAGTAGATCCAAAGCAAACTCACGTTCTCCCAACTCGATTGCACAACCTCTGATCACTTCATTGGCTTCTACTAACTTCCCATTAGCCAATTCGATTGAGTAGGGAATATCTAACTTACTAGCGGCTAAACCAAGCATATTCTTAAATTCTAATGATACGAAGCTATAGTCGGCACCAGTATCAAATAAAACGGATGCATAGCGTTGGTTTACAGGGAACGTACCAGTAACGACATTGGGGTCCTGGCGCGCTTCCCTCGCTTCGATATTGAACACTCTTCCACGGGCTTGGTTCAACTCTGGGCAGTTCCTCTTAAAGTGCCCGATATCACCACAGTTAAAGCATCCAGGTCTTTGCCCGTTTCCACCTCCATTTCCAGCTTGGTTATTCCTTTGGTTATGATTTACAACGCCTGCTTGATTCGCATTGTTGCCTCGATTCCAATTACCTCCATTGTTTCCTTGTGGGCGATTTCCAATTCCGCCCCGGTTATTGTTTCTGTTTCCAAATCCTCCTTGGCCTCCCTGGCCAACAGTGGCCCAACAAGAATCCTTCAAGTGGCCAGGGTTCCCACACGCTTCACAAACCTTCAAACCACATCGGCCAGAATGGTGACGCTGGCAGGTGTTGCACTTGGGCTGGGTGCCCATATATCTCTTTCTTTTCTTTCCACTACCAGCTGTAACCTGAGCTGGCGCGTTTGGCTCTCCTTTCTTAACAACACCACTAATGCCTTGTTTAAAGTTCGAGAATTTTCGTTTGTTACCTCCGGATGACTCGACGTGAGTCTCTTTCTTCTTTGTCTCGATCTCACCAAACTTGTTCAGGCGGATAGCCTCCTCGGTGAGAGCTACGCTCAAATCAATTGCCTCAGTAATTGTTGCAGGCATGGAGGAGGTCACCATGCTTATGATTTGAGGAGCCAATCCCCAAATGAAGCGTTCAATCCGCTTGAATTCTGGAGTGACCATATAGGGTACCACATGCGACAGGTCGTGAAACCTCTGAATATATTCCGCGATCTTCGGACCTTCCATCTTCAAATGCCAGAACTCAGTTTCCAATCTTTGGATTTCAGCGCGAGAACAATACTTTTTGCACATTAGTTCCTTTAGTTCGGTCCATGTTAGTGCGTAGGCAGCAGCTTCACCAAGTGTCTGTACTTGCAAATTCCACCAAGATAGGGCTCCATCCAGAAATAGCCCAGAAATGTAGGTGACTTGCTGGTTTGGTGCACATTTGCTCATGCGGAGAACAGATTCAGTCTTCTCGGCCCAACGAACAAAAGCGACAGCACCTCCGGTGCCATCAAAGTTGACAGGCTTGCAGTCTAGAAACTGCTTGTAGGTGCACCCTGCACATACGTTACAACATATGAATGGCATTAGCATCCTTGCTAGAGATATCCAATTAGATTATGGTATGTCTTAATGACTTAGTATTACCATGAGGTGGATTGTTGTTGCCATTGTTGTTTGAGCTGCTTCCGCTGGGTCCTCCTTGCGAGGTGGCGTATTGCGCGATGGCAGCAGCGATGACTTGTTGGAGTTCTGCCTCATTGGTAGGCATCGGCGTTTGACGTCTCGGCGACATCTTCTAAAAGATGGGTTTACGTCGGTCAGGCCAAAATAAAGCGTACGTATATAATGATAGTAATAGTACATAACATCTCATGTTATAATCATATCAATCACACAACATCCCATGTTATAAAACATAAATAATCAATCAAAACATCACATATGATGAGAATACTACGATTGTATTGCCAAACTCGAGACCACATGGTAGAGTGTACAAGTACATAATAGTGTCATACATCATCATCGACTAAGGGCTACATCACTCCAGTCCAAAAGAATATCAAATCAGAATCAATACATCCCATATACATGATCAACAAAAGTCAGAATCAGAACGCAGTCTCCAAAAATGCTGTATGGTCGGAGCAATCGCCGTCTTCTCACCAACGTCTAACCATGCTGTACTAAAGATGCCCTAAACTGATGGTGGTGGGGGAGGGGGAAAATGGGTGTAGAACAAACGTCGCAAATGGAGCCAGTCCTCCTCCATGGCTCTCTGGGTACGCAACCAAGAAGCAACCTGCTGCTCAAGTGCCAAAAGGCGTGCAGCATAGTCAGGTAACAATGGTCGAGGGTGCTGCGAAGAAGCAGGGTGGGTCTGACCCTGACACTGGCACGGCGGTGGCTGAGCTCTCTCAAGCTCCTGAATACGCCGTGTGAGTGCCTCCTGCTGGACAACAAACGACATCAGAACGTCCTCAATAGAATACCCCATATGGAAAGGATGGTAGGGGTCGGTTGATGGCATAACAGAAGGTGACGTCCAGAGAAACGGCTCGCTGGCTGGATCAAAAGGTGGCACAAAGAATGGTGGTACAGGGGGAATAGCAGATGAAGACTGTGGCATAACTGGAATATATGTCGGCACATGTCCAAAGGGACGAGCCGAGGAACCCTCTCCAGGTCGAGCTGGAGGTGTGTACTGTGCAAATGAAAAAGAGAAATCAACGTGACGTGCATCGGTGGTATAAGGAGGAATAGGTGGAAGCTCATCATCCGCAGGAATCCACCCATGCTGGGCGTGCTCATCTCGTGGGTCAATCTGTGCCTCACAAAGTGCTCGATCAAACTGTACAGGCATAGGGTCAAGGTGGGGTGCAACAAGAGGGTCAACAGGTATATCAGCGATAGGTGGGGGATCAACATGATCAGCAGCAATCACATGGTCACCCTCTAGTAGTGGTGCATCAGCAGGGTGATCATCAATGGGTGGGTCAGCAATCACAGGATCAATAGGTATGCCAGCATGAGCAGGGTCATGCTCAAGCACTGGGTCAGGAGCAGCTACTGGCTCGAGGGCCATGGCAGGCTCGGGATCAACGAACTCCATATCAAAATCTGCATGATCAGCGAATGCAGGGTCAACTAGGTCTACTGGGTCAACCATAGGCTGATCCAAGTGGATGAACTCTATCTCCCGGTCCGGGTCAAATCCAGGGGGAAAACAGGGTCTGAATCCTCATCGAGGTCGTGATCGAAAGCAAATCTAGGAGGAGAGACAGCAGATGATGCCCTGTCGGGATCTGAACCGTGTGAATAGTGTTATGCGCTCCGAGTGTGTGACGGTGCGGAGGCCACAGACTCGAAAGAGTCTGGAGCGGGTGAGTGTGCAGGTGACTCCTCAGCTGGAGCATCTGCGAGTAACAAAAGACCACCGTCAGCTAAAAGGGCCTCGCCCTCAACATCGTCCTCCAAGGGCTCATCATCAAATAGATCGACGTCGTCGTCAACGTCGGCGTCGAGGAGCATATCGTAAGCAGGATAAACGGCCAAAGGTATGGGAGCAGGGACCTCTACGAGTGGTAGGTACCCAGCTAAAGGACCATCAGCGGGCTCATCAACAGCGTCGGGCAGCGCAAAGGGCTGAAAGTCGTCCTCGTCTGTGCTGGTAACATCTGATGTGTGGACCTCGTGCTCTGAAGACTCTAAGTCATCTGATACTATGGGTCTAGGGCTCGTGGTGTCCGAATCACCTGTGTCGGGCGAGTCCATGGTGTCTGTAACACAAACACAAATATGTACAAATAATCAATCATACAATCAGATAAGCACATTAGTCACCAAGTAAGCAATCAAATAATTCTCCTAGTCCCACTAGCCTCCCAGCCTCTCAGACTGCTCTTCCTAGTCCTACTAGCCAAATTCTCCCAGCCTCTCAGACTGCTCTTCCTAGTCCCACTAGCCTATTCTCCCAGCCTCTTAGACTGCTCTCCCTAGTCCTACTAGGCAACTACCTCGGTCTCCTAGACCGAGCCTCGGTCCTCCAGGCCGAGCCTCAACCTCCCAGACTGAGCCTATAAATAATAGATAAATGTGCTCAACATTTGTTTGTAAAAAGTTTTAGATCTGGACTTGAGTGGTATGCAGTGTAAAAATGTTTTCGTGAGAGCCCTAGTGATCATAGTCTAGACTCGAGAAGGAATCCTAGTTCGCTATGATCAGAGCTCTGATACCAAGCTGTCACACCCTGGCTTTGCGGAAGCGTGGTTATTTTGGTGTGACTTCTTAATACCATAGCTTAATCACAACAAGCTATATGAAATAAAAACCATGCAAGATCATCCATAGATTTAAGTTTTAAAACCGAAGTAACATAACATTGTCTTAGGGACTACAACACCATAACATAAAACATTGTTTCGAAAGACATAAACATCAACATGAATAAAACGCAGTTTAAGATTTGTGACTCGTCCAGGAAAAAGTCACATTTCCTAAACCGGGATGACCTCGGAACCCATATGCAGCGGGAAAACACAACATACCGCACCAGATCTTTAATTCCCTGAAATACATGTAAGTTGAAAAATCAACAATAATGTTGAGCGAGTTCATGTGTAAGTGAGTAAATAAACCTTTGTATGTATAAAAACCCTGGTATGTAGCAAATAAGGAAAAAAGAGATCACCAATGGTTTGCAAGGCCATTGATATGTGTGAAGTGCAAGTAGGAAGACTCAAACCTAGCAGATTTATGCGTTGGGTACAAAGTCACCCCGAGGTCCGTTCTGTTTGGGCCTGGGGTTGGGCTCGCTACAACCAGATAGATCTACCGCTCCTGCCCCTCGGTCCTACCCTGAGGATTAATGGCCTCAAGTTTCTGCCTACCCACTCACATGATCTGAATAATAACCCTCCTTACGCTAACCATACCATGTAAAAGTACTCGTAATCATAGTAACATGTATTTCACCCCCGCAGTTTAGAAAACTGAAAACAGTTAAGAGAAAAGGGGGACATGAACTCACAGTGGTGCGTCTCTACCAAGTATATCTCCTGATCAAGCAGCTGTGCGACGACCTACACGTACTAAATCTATTAGACGGACGGTCGTGCCTTAGCTTAAGGTTTAAGTTTTTGGGAAATAGTTAGACAACTATTTCGTGTTTACATTTTGTAAATACTTGGTAATTATTCTCCTTCCCAAGGATGGGGGATTTAATACATGTGCGTTCGTATAACTTCGAAATACAGTATTAAGTCTCACTTAAAATATATTTTATTTCATACTTCAAAATATAAATATTTTTCCCAAAAGTATTATATTTTATTACATACCATTTTCCGAAATAATATTCTTGACAAATACGCGTTCATTGGTATTTTCTGAATTGCGTAGGTTACGTTTTAAAGATCGGGTGGTAATAATTATACCGTTGTAACTTGCTTTTAATTATGAAGGCGTATGCATAATTTCTGGAATCATTAGTACTTGGTAATATTATTATTATTTTTTTTTACTCTAAAAATAATATCCGTATATTTCACAAAATAATCATAAACATTTTACAAGTGATGCTATGAAAAACATATATTCTAAATATATATATTTCAGGTTTTATTTTGTGAAAATCTCACCTCCGACACTTTGTAAATAAAGTTATGGCGAAATTTACGTTTTGAAAACAAGTCAAAAATATATTTACAACACTTGTAGTGAAAATATTTCCAAGTGTTAGGTTTTTAGAAAAAAAATTCGCCAGAGTTTCCCCTGTAACTGGAGGTGGCCACGCTTTCAAGCGTATCATTTCCTTTTATAATTCAAACCAACAATGTTCCCAACATTATCAAACAACATTTCAACATTAACTAGTCAAAATATATATATAAATCGCAAAAATTACATGAACTTGTGGTTTGTCCAAAATTTGTAGAAATTTCCATTACTTTTAGTAGATCTTTGCAATAATCTACTCGGTTTCGTAAAAGCCTCGTTTTTAAAGAAATTCCATCTTTACAACTTCTTGTAAAATTTGACAAAACTAGTTCTTTGTCGAAACTTAGTGTTACACAAGTGTTTATACACTTGTGTGTTTAAAAATCATTCTTGTTCATGTAAGATCCGGTTTTAGAAAATAAGATTTCCTTGACACTCGGTCCTTTGAAAATACCGTTTGTAGATCCGTAGATCTACTAGTTTTAAACACCACTTCGTAAGTAAAATCGTTTTTACACAAGTTCAAGTTTCTCGTGTGGTAGAGTTTCATCACTTAACCCTTGTTACACTTAAACAAGCTCTATGTCATGATCCATGATCATGACCAATCCGGGTTAAACGATAATCCGAGCTACCACAACATAGATCGGGCCCAAATAATTACACAAAACAAATCCTACATGATTTACACAACAATCAAGCTTTTATCCATCATTTTTAGCATTTTTTGTAGACTTTTTCATATCATTTTGCATGTTCATGAATTTTAACCGTCATATATTATTTTAACCACTTTAAAATAGATCGAGAGTGTGTTTATAGTAACTTACTACTAGCTCGAGGCTAGGGAAGATTCTAGTCGCAAAATGAGTGGTTAAAAGCAATAGGGTGAGGTCCTTCGCGTTCCGAATGCACCAAGCTTCCTCGTAGGTGATCCTTAGCGCTTGTATGATCTTGGAATGAGAGGATCAAAGCTTAAAAGATTGATGGATGGTATAGGGGAGTTCGGCCGAGAGCTTTAAGAGGAGAGGAGAGAATTTTGTGTTGGTGAAGTGTTACGTGAAAGAATGAGGGGTTTAGTGGTGATCTTATAGGCAAAGTTTAGGATTATGGTCCAATGGATTATGTGTCTCTTAGATATTAGACATAAGAGATTAGTTTAATCCAAATAGGACATGAGGTGTCCCCTTGGGGACGGTTTGGTTGGGGGGGGGGGGGGTAATCTAGTTCATTTCCAACTAAACATTAGGTATTAGTTAGGTTAATTTAGTTAGTTTAGGGATTAACCCGGTTACTAGTGTGTCATGCATTATGACGGGTGTTAGGGTATTCAGGGACCCTAACTGGCTCAGAAAAAGATGAACAATGTTATTGCCAATATTTTCATGTTCCGGGTATAATCTGGTTGTTTGATTGGATATTAATCCGTTAAAGTGCTTAACAAAGCTTTAAAGTGTCGTTATAATTATTTTTAGTGACACAACTTATTCCCGACACTTTGGAAAGTGTCTAGTAATGTTTTTCTCATGTTTTGGCACTTTATTAGGTAGCTTAATGCTGAATTTTAATTAAAGTGCTGAGTTTTGTACTTAAAGTACGTTTTAGGCACATCCGGTCACTGTAATCTCATTCCTAGTGACGCAGTTCTACAACCCTTATATCCCTACACTCACCACTAGTGTAGCAAACTATCTCAGGCTCTTACAGGCCTTAGAGGCAGTACCTGCCTGGTGCTAGTTATGACAGCACGTTTAATAGGTTATCCGTTCATTGTGCTACTGTGCTTTTGGTGCATCAAGGTTGTCACAAAGGTGCTGTAAGCAAAACATGGAGTGACAGCAAGTAAAGTATGATGCAAGTAAGTACATGTATCAGTATTCAAGTAGCAGTTTATCCACAAGTTCAAGTAAGCACAGTAATTAAGCAGTAATTAATTATTAATTAAGTCGTACGGATACCTGGTTTAATGAGGGTTGTCACAACCATGAAGAAGGATGCTATGGATTATGCAAAGAAATTTGATGCTTGTCAAAGACATAGCAATATCCTTCATCAACCAGCAGAGCTCCTGCATCCTATATCCTCTTCTTGGCCATTTATGAAATGGGGAATGGATATAGTTGGCAAACTTCCCAAAGCACCAGGAGGAAAAGCGTTTATGCTTGCTATGACTGATTACTTTTCCAAATGGATAGAAGCTGAAGCCTTTGCACAAGTCAGAGAAAGGAAGTGATATCCTTTATTAAAAGAAACATCATTACTAGATTTGGCATACCTTCTTAAATTGTTTGTGATAATGGATCCCAATTTATTGGGAATAGAACTACTAACTTTTGTGACAGCTGGGGGATTAAGATGGTAACATCAACACCAGTCCACCCACAAGCTAATGGTCAAGCAGAATCATCTAACAAGATCATCATCAACAACTTGAAGAAGAAGTATTTTAGTAAAAAATCACACAAGGATAATGTAACCAAATCTGATTTTGTGATGTATGATGCTTGGTTAGATGATCAAATGTATGAATAATGAATGAGTGAAATGAATGGTGAACACAAGGATTTATACGAGGAAAAAGCCTTTGATCAACAAATGATCTCCGGCATAAAAAACCTCGGATAGTGAAAACTATCACTATCAAGTATATTGAATAAACAAGTTTACAACTTCGGAAGTATTGAGCTTGATACAATGAATTCTACTGTGTTGTACGGTTCCAAGTGTGCAAGAGTGTTTCTAAAAATAAGCTCAATACCCCTTTAATCTTAGCTAAAAATATCCTAACTAACTATCCGAAAAATCGGCCCATCACCCAGGATCACCACTAACGGTCATTAGCTCATGCACATGTTGAAAATATAGAGCATATTCCCCTGGTATCTCGCGTGGAATAAGTCTTCATCTAAACATACCTGCAAAACAAGCCAAAAGGTGATGGAAACAATTGTTAGTTCAGAATAACAATGAGGATCCTGGATCCTTATTCTCGCAGCGTCTCCTGAGGATCCTTAATTCAAACTGAACTGAGGATCCATGATCCATGCTATACTTGAGGATCCATGATCCATAGGCTACAAAATTCTATCCCTAACAATTGCCCCCTAACATGGCTAGTTGATATCCAATTAGGTAGTCATGTTTGAATGAAACTCGGACTAGCCGTTACTTGGAGATATAGCCGTTGCGAGGCTGATGTCAGCGAGGGTCGTCCCTGCAACAAACAATGATTATAAATAGGATAGAGATAGGAATGACATTTTGCATTTAAATTTGAGACTTTCTCCCTTTAAATCCTCATTCGAAGACCTCAACAGGTATCTCTCTTTCCTTCTCTCTAAATTTTCTTCATTCCTATGCTCCGTTCCTTGTTTTCCCATGGGTAAGATGAATCTCCGATCCTCCCCTGCTAAGGATCTCAAGAAGGAGAGCCCCCCGAAGAGCCAGGGCATAACCAAAAATCCTTCCACTAAACTCTGTCGCTTTACCGATCCTGAAATTGATCGGATACGTCACTGCTTCCCGGAAGGAACCATCTTTAGACACTTTGACTCTTCCATGAAGAGTGATTGCGTGTCTGATGTGTGGATCACTTTCCCGGCAACCTCTTTTCTGATAGGGTTCACTTATCCTTTCCTTGCTCTAACGCAGACATTCTTTACACTCACCGGTTTATGCAATATACAAGTCATGCCGATGATATGGAGAGTCCTTTATACACTTGAAAACGTCATTGAGCAGGAAGGAATTGATATAGGCCTATCCGAATTGAGTCAGTGACAATCTTGTTAGCCATGGTTCTCATCGATTTCATTTTAAGCACAAACCTGGTCAGGCACATCCGATTCTGAAAAAAACCAAGAATGATTCTAACTGGAAGAATCAGTTCTTCTTCGTTAGAAAGAACTCCATCCCAAATGGGAATCACCTCCCCAAAAGGTGGATCACCCAGGGTAGGATATGGGATCCCTGGACCAGGACCATAGTAGGATTCTTCTTTTTTGCTAAGGATAACTTATCCTTCTTTTTGTTTTTGTTGTGCAGCTATCTCACTCTCTCACATTCAAGAATCTCCTGTTACAAAAGAAAGGATTGCTGCTTTTTGGAAGCTTGATCCTGCCATAAGAACATTTTAAGCCAAAAGAAAGGATTCTTAAGAAATCTCCTCCGGTTCCTACACAATGTCAAGTAAGTATCCATATCTATGTGTAAATAAATGTTTAAATGAATATAAGGTATGAATACTTATCTGTGTTTCGTATTTGTAGGTGCTGGCAAATCCTCAAAGTCTGCTTCCAGGTGAAGTGTGAGTGACCTTCAAGAATATACATCTTCTCGCTCCATCAAGAAAGAGCTAGCTGCTAGCCCAAGCGTCCCGGAGCCTAAAGGCATGAGCACCAGGGGCAAGGGTGCCAAGAAGAGAAAGACTGCTGAGCCTACTAAAGGCCTCCCTCTCATTCAACATCAGTTTGAGGAATACGTCTTTGAGGTAAGGATCATGTATCCTTAAGTCTGAACTTTCCTTTCTGAGGATATGGGAACCTGATTGTTAACTTTCTTTGTGCAGAAATTTTCCGAGGTCCAAATGCTCCTTGATCAACACGTGGCTGAAGCTGAGCAACAAAAGCTAGACTTCCAGCAGATATTCCTTGCTAAAGACAAGAAGATCTCTTCCCTTGAGAAGGATATCAACCTGCTGCAGAAGGAACTGGTCCTGGCTCAGATCACAGCCCAAAAGGAGAAGGCAGAAATCATAGATAGGGCTAAGCTTTCTGCCACTATTGTTATGCTGAAAATTAAGCTGCAAATGGCTAAGGAGGCTGAGGATCCTGCCTTTGATAGGTCTGCCTGGGACCAGGAGGCTTGGAAGCAGAGGTTAGCTGAGCTGGATGATGAGGATGAATCTGAAGGGGCAACAGCTGATGGTGCCGGGAGCAGTGGATTGAAGGATCCTAAGGTGGCAGCAGGTGGTGATGGCAAAGGTGATGGTGAAAAGGTGGTGGAGGCAGCGAAGGTTTAGGCTGCATCAATGGGCGATGAAGGACATTTCTAGACGCAGCTGGAGCCCATTTTTTTAAGGTTAAGTGGTTTTTATTTGATGGTGTTTTGATGCTGAACAATTATGGTATGTAATAACTAAACAATAGCTATTAGGGTTAAGGAACAGTGATCCTAGGAACAATAGGTAGGATTATAGTTGGCGGAGGGATCCTCTATTTGGGGGATGAAGCCACTATTATCCTGCCGTCTTTACTTTCCTGCACTTTAAGACTTGTTAATATGGACACCCTTTACCTACCCCAGCGGACGGGGCACATATTGCTGGTAGATGCTCGGGGTAGGTAATTTTGACAACCTTTAAAGGGTTTAACTTTGATAAATAAATATAACCTTTAACTTTTGGCTATCTTGGTGTTGTTCATTTTGTGTATATTAACCTTTCAATTGTTATTGTACAACTTTTCAGATTTACAAGTTATTAGTGAAGGTATAAAAATCAGTATATGTCTAAAAGTTAAGGATATGATCAAGGATCAAATATCCTTTAGTCATAAAGTTTAAAAAGTGAGACAATTTTAGGATCATATATCCTGTTGTTATAGAATAAGGTATGACTGATAAATCAAGAATAAAATTAAAGTAAATAAGGATCATACCAGAGAATCCAAGTTAGGATCCTATATCCTTAATGCATACAATTGTATCAATCGTACGACAAACCCTTGTAGAAAGTTAGGATCCAGGATCCTTAACTGTTTAGCTTTGGAATCCTGAAATGAGACATAACTTGGGACTAAGCGAATCTGTAAAAGAAAGAGTTAGTATCTGGGGACAAGCCCAACAATCTAGGGACAAACCCAATAAACTGGGGACAAGCCCAAAAAACTGGGGACAAGCCCAAAAAACTGGGGATAAGCCCAAAACACTGGGGACATGCCCAAAAGACTGGGGACAAGTCCAAAGGATCTTGTGTAAACTGAAGTATGGCCCTTACTGGCGACTATCCAAACTTAGTGACATGAAAATGTCAAAACCTTAGCTAACGTGAAAACGTTAGAAACCTTAGGAACGGATGTATGGTAGGTCTACCATTATACCCAGGATCCCCAATACAGCCAGTACAATGAAACTGTTAGCCCCTAAAGCGGGTACGGGTCCCATTGCCTTTAACTGCACTAGGATAATCATTGTATACGGGATTTACCTAAAAATAAGACCAAACTCGCCCATGCATAGTAGTATGTGGGCGATATTGGGCGTGATTGAGCACAAAAAACGCCCCAAAGGGCAACCACTACTGGTGGTCTAAAAACCAACATATTTTTCTTACTTTTCACTGGAAAAATTATTTAACCTAATTTTTGTATATTAAAGCGTCTAAACGAAAGTTACAAAACAAAATACCTAAAAATGTATGTATATTGAAGCTTAAATTATTCAAAAGGTTTATGTTTGTAATTTTTTTAAATAATCAAATTACCTTTCAAGTTGAGAAACTAATATATATCAAAATTAGGTTAATGAACACTTATGTATCTTTGGCAAGTTTGTTGTTTTGGGTTAATTTTTATGATATTTACTCCTCTAATTATTCATAATTACATGTTTTTGAACGGCCATGATTGTATAAATAGTAATATTTATTAAGTAAATATATTAATATTATATAAATGTTATTATACTTAGGAAAGTATTTGACTCCTTTAAACTCACAAGTCTAAACAATTTCAGTGTATAAAGCTCATGCTCGAACTCATTTACTAAATCAGTTTCGATGTTGAGTTCGACTTGAACTCATTTAAACTTGATTTGTTTGATCTTTTCACAATACAACCTAGAGTAGGAAATAGTTTAGAACGTGGGGTATGGTGGGGCGTGGGTTGTGGGCATGGTGCGACACGTGGAGTATGGGGCTCCCAATACTAAAAGCCAATTTCAAAGGGGTATGGTGGGGCGTGGCTGGTGTGGCGTGGAAAAAAAGCCAATTTCAAAGGGCTAGTGCTCTTGGCCAATGAGGTTCCGCCTTGTCATGTGGGTAGCCCCGCCTAACGTCCGGGCTGAAACCCCCGCCCAATGGGCCACGCCGAAACCCATGCCCACCCGGGGTGGTGACTTGGGCGTTTGTACCCAACCCACGCCCCAACCCCGCCCCATACCCCATAGTCTTACTTTTTTTTTGAAGGGTGACTTTCAATATCTACATGGACCATTGGTCACCGGGTCCCCGTCAAGGACGATTACCCGTCATCCCAGCTTTCGCAGACGCGATGTTCGATCGGGCCCCGGCTGCCTCTCTGACTGACCTTCGCCCGGAAACCATACTGCCCACACACAAGAGACTCGCTGGGGTAACAGCTGGATGAAAACCGGGTTGCCCTCAGGACCGCACCATGCCTCGGTAGGAACGGTCCATCATTTGGACGTCCTTCCCCCATAACGCCGCAGCCGTGGATCGAACCGGTGACCTCCAAGGAGGAACCGGCCCAACCCTACCTCATGGGACCAACTGGGCTAGGGGTTCGGATTACCCCATAGTCTTACTTACTTCTCTTCTTTTATTTTGTCTCTTATTGATAATAAAAAATGTCAACATAATGATGCAAACTATATTCTACAATAATGAGACAAAAACCTTATGACAACATTCCAAGCTCAAATATTTAGTTCATGAAATATTAATGTAATATAAAAAATTCCATAAGAATTCCTAATTTCTGGTTTTGTTCTATTAAACATAAATATTTATTATTTTAATAAAACTAAAAATACTTGAAAGTATATTTAAAATGGGAGAGGTTCATTTGAGAAAAAAAGAACAAATGGTACAATTATAAAATATTAAGTAGTTAATCTTTCATCTCATTTATTACTTTAAGTAATTAATTACTCATAAAGACCATTATTCTCTACACTAATTTTCATTGTCTACACACGTTAAAAGTTATACTATACATACTTAAATTTATCCTACACAACTCGTAATTTATCCTACACACCTAGTAATTTGTCATACACTCTAAATTAATTTTTTTTATTTTTTGAAAAAAATATATATTTTGAAAATAAGTTACAAATTTAATGTAAGTTTACAAATATACTCTTACATTAAAATTAAATACAAATATTAAATAAAGAAAAATGAAACATTCTTATTGGTTAAATCTTATTTTTTTTCTTCTTACAAATTTTTTTTTCTAATCTGAACCTTCCACTATTCAAAATATCATTTAAATGTTCGTTTAAGCCCTCCATCACCCCATAAAAGTTCGCTTAAACCCCTCAATCACCCTCCTAAAAAATAAATTCTGGGTGCCACGTTGGATCTTTATATATACATATAAATATGTATGTATATATAATACTGATAAAACAAAAAACATTTTGTGACAAATAGCAATCAATGACTCACGACAAAAAATAATAATAATATACCCTAAAAGTTGGAAACATATTTTACAACTTGACCAATAGCAATGAGAGGACCACTTGTGGTAAGTGTGTGATTGCGTGGCCGCCAAGATATTTTTGATGGGGTGTTGCCGTAGGGGCCCAATGGATTGTAATAGTTCAAATTATTTAAGATTTTTGTGGGAACATGTAATCTTTTTTACTCTTATACGAAAGTAACAAATGTTCACGTGTGAATCTGTCATACATCTATATAGTTATGTTATATAGCATATTTGGTAACATACTTATGAATTGTATGGATACATGTTCGCGTATACACTTTGACTCGTATACATGACTTAAATAATGTTAAAACTAAGGGGCTGTTTGTTTATCTCTTAATGAGGCTCTTAATGGTTCAGACCTTTTACTGGTTCAGCACTTAATGGTTCAGACTGTTTGTTTCATGAGCAGATGTCTGAATGGTTCGGACATTTGCCTCTGAATGGTTAAGATTTATACAGAATCTGAATGGTTAAGACCTATAATCTGAATTGGTCAGACATTTGCCTCTGAACGGTTAAGCATTATACAGGCTTTTAATGGTTCAGACCTCTTACTGGTTCAACACTTAATGGTTCAGACCTCTTACTGGTTCAGCACTTAACCATTCAAATGTTGCCAAACAGCCCCTAAAACAAGTCTTTTGTCGAAGTTTGTTTATGTTTGGGTAGGTGGGAAATTACATGAAGGAAGCAACTTATTAGATGTTTGTAATAGTTTCTAGTAAAGTGATTATTTCCGGTTTTCTCCATCAATACATCTCTCTCAAAGAAAAATGTATGAGAAACGAATAATATTGGCTACCAATATTGTATTATATTGTTAATAACATTCGCCAAATAAATAAGGCATAAAAACAACTTACAAACGTTATCAACCTAGCAAAATGTGAGAACGTATATACAGTACCAACAACGTAAAATGTTGAAAAGATAGGAATTGTGATGACAACTTTTGGTCAACATTCCCCCATTGCCTCTACATTCTTCTTATGACGAACTCATCTAGAGGAGTTCTTAGGCCTATAAGTTGCATTGAGCTCGCATAATATGAAGAAGTAGCATAACTACAACAAGAAATGAATGATGGTTTAAATGGACAGTTGGTATCTCCATATAAGGCAGGGGTAAAGGCATTGAAAGGTTTGTAAACCTCGAAGTGTGTGTATTAACCGATCCTCACCATACTTTGGATCGCCCATTAACAGTCTAGATGGTGATTGTCGAAAACTCGCAAACAAACATTTTCATAGAAACAACAATGCCCGTCGGTAACACGTTGAGTTCAACAGACTGGTCACTGGATCCATATAATACGAAACAATCTGAGAAACCATACACTTTCGGTTTCGTCTCGCTAAGGCTCAAGCCGATTTGATCACAACAACAATGCTCACCAGCAATGGCGACGATAACGGCGATCGAAGGTGGAAAGGTGGTGGTGGTTAGTGTGACACTCGTTACTTCGCAAAGTTAACACCTATCTTAACTACAACATTGTTGTTATTACAATACATTAACTATGTAACGCCCACTTTTTCCCATCCGAAAATAATAAAAATGACATACAAATTTTTGACAAAAATTGGGCATAACCCGTTCGTAATATAAACAATTCCCCTGCTTTTAACAAACATTCATCAATGAACTCCCACGACACTGTTTCAAATGAAATAAAAGTTGTGACCATACAAGACTTAACGCAAGGGTTATGTCCGAACTACCCAATAGGTTTTAAAAATCCAAACTACTTACGAACATCCTAAAACATAGGTTTTACATGTACATTACAAGAATTATTTTGACCCATTACAAAAGATAACTTGGACTGGAAGCGCAAAGGGCGATTTAGTGTGTGTTCAATCCGAGCTCGCCGTCGTCAAGTATGGGATTTACCTAAAGATAATTCTGCCGTGTGTGTATTCGCCGAGAGAGTAGCAGAAGTGTTGTACGGTTACAAGTGTGCAAGAGTGTTTCTAAAAGTAAGCTCAATACCCCTTTAATCTTAGCTAAAAATATCCTAACTAACTATCCGAAAAATCGGCCCATCACCCACGATCACCACTAACGGTCATTAGCTCGTGCACATGTTGAAAATATAGAGCATATTCCCCTGGTATCTCGCGTGGAATAAGTCTTCTTCGAAACATACCTGCAAAACAAGCCAAAAGGTGATGGAAACAATTGTTAGTTCAGAATAACAATGAGGATCCTGGATCCTTATTCTCGCAGCGTCTCCTGAGGATCCTTAATTCAAACTGAACTGAGGATCCATGATCCATGCTATACTTGAGGATCCGTGATCCATAGGCTACAAAATTCTATCCCTAACAATTGCCCCAAAACATGACTAGTTGATATCCAATTAAGTAGTCATGTTTGAAAGAAACTCGGACTAGCCGTTACTTGGAGATATAGCCGTTGCGTGGCTGATGTCAGCGAGGGTCATCCCTGCAGCAAACAATGATTATAAATAGGATAGAGATAGGAATGACATTTTGCATTTAAATTCGAGACTTTCTCCCTTTAAATCCACATTCGAAGTCCTCAACAGGTATCTCTCTTTCCTTCTCTCTAAATTTTCTTCGTTCCTGTGCTCCGTTCCTTGTTTTCCCATGGGTAAGATGAATCTCCGATCCTCCCCTGCTAAGGATCCTAAGAAGGAGAGCCCCCCGAAGAGCCAGGGCATAAACAAAAATCCTTCCACTGAACTCTGTCGCTTTACCGATCCCGAAATTGATCGGATACGTCACTGCTTCCCGGAAGGAACCATCTTTAGACCCTTTGACTCTTCCATGAAGAGTGATTGTGTGTCTGATGTGTGGATCACTTTCCCGGCAACCCCTTTTCTGATAGGGTTCACTTATCCTTTCCCTGCTCTAACACAGACATTCTTTACACTCACCGGTTTATGCTATATACAAGCCATGCCGATGATGTGGAGAGTCCTTTATACACTTGAAAACATCATTGAGCAGGAAGGAATTGATATAGGCCTATCCGAATTGAGTCAGTTGTACAATCCTGTTTGCCATGGTTCTCATCTATTTCTTTTTAAGCACAAACCTGGTCAGGCACATCCAATTCTGAAAAAAACCAAGAATGATTATAACTGGAAGAATCAGTTCTTCTTCGTTAGAAAGGACTCCATCCCAAATGGGAATCACCTCCCCAAAAAGTGGATCACCCAGGGTAGGATATGGGATCCTTGGACCAGGACCATAGTAGGATTCTTCTTTTTTGCTAAGGATAACTTATCCTTCTTTTTGTTTTTGTTGTGCAGCTATCTCACCATCTCACATTCAAGAATCTCCTCTTACAAAAGAAAGGATTGCTGCTTTTTGGAAGCTTGATCCTGCCATAAGAACATTTTAAGCCAAAACAAAGGATTCTCAAGAAATCTCCTTCGGTTCCTACACCATGTCAAGTAAGTATCCATATCTATGTGTAAATAAATGTTTAAATGAATATAAGGTATGAATACTTATCTGTGTTTCGTATTTGTAGGTGCTGGCAAATCCTCAAAGTCTGCTTCCAGGTGAAGTGTGAGTGACCTTCAAGAATATGCATCTTCTCACTCCATCAAGAAAGAGCTAGCTGCTAGCCCAAGCGTCCCGGAGACTAAAGGCATGAGCACCAGGGGCAAGGGTGCCAAGAAGAGAAAGACTGTTGGGCCTACTGAAGGCCTCCCTCTCATTCAACATCAGTTTGAGGAATACGTCTCCGAGGTAAGGATCCTGTATCCCTAAGTCTGAACTTTCCTTTCTGAGGATATGGGATCCTGATTGTTAACTTTCTTTGTGCAGAAATTTACCGAGGTCCAAATGCTCCTTGATCAACACATGGCTGAAGCTGAGCAGCAAAAGCTAGACTTCCAGCAGATATTCCTTGCTAAAGACAAGAAGATCTCATCCCTTGAGAATGATATCAACCTGCTACAGAAGGAACTGGTCCTGGCTCAGATCACAGCCCAGAAGGAGAAGGCAGAAATCATAGATGGGGCTAAGCTTTCTGCCACTGTTGTTATGCTGAAAATTAAGCTGCAAATGGCTAAGGAGGCTGAGGATCCTGCCTTTGATAGGTCTGCCTGGGACCAGGAGGCTTGGAAGCAGAGGTTAGCTGAGCTGGATGATGAGGATGAATCTGAAGGGGCAGCAGCTGATGGAGTCGGGAGCAGTGGATTGAAGGATCCTGAGGTGGCAGCAGGTGGTGATGGCGAAGGTGATAGTGAATAGGTGGTGGAGGTAGCGAAGGTTTAGGCTGCATCAATGGGCGATGAAGGACATTTCTAGACGCAGCTGGAGCCCATTTTTTTAAGGTTTAGTGGTTTTATTTGATGGTGTTTTGATGCTGAACAATTATGGTATGTAATAACTAAACGATAGCTATTGGTTAAGGAACAGTGATCCTTGGAACAATAGGTAGGATAATAGTTGGTGGAGGGATCCTCTATTTGGGAGATGAAGCCACTATTATCCTGTCGTCTTTACTTTCCTGAACTTTAAGACTTGTTAATATGGACACCCTTTACCTACCCCAGTGGACGGGCCACGTATTGCTGGTAGATGCCCGGGGTAGGTAATTTTGACAACCTTTAAAGGGTTTAACTTTGATAAATAAATATAACCTTTAACTTTTGGCTATCTTGGTGTTGTTCATTTTGTGTATATTTACCTTTCAATTGTTATTGTACAACTTTTCAGATTTACAAGTTATTAGTGAAGGTATAAAAATCAATATATGTCTAAAAGTTAAGGATATGACCAAGGATCAAATATCCTTTAGTCATAAAGTTTAAAAAGTGAGACAATTTTAGGATCATATATCCTGTTGTCATAGAATAAGGTATAATTGATACATCAACAATAAAATTAAAGTAAATAAGGATCATACTAGAGAATCCAAGTTAGGATCCTATATCCTTAATGCATACAATTGTATCAATCGTAAGACAAACCCTTGTAGAAAGTTAGGATCCAGGATCCTTAACTGTTTAGCTTTGGAATCCTGAAATGAGACATAACTTGGGACTAAGCCATTCTGTAAAAGAAAGAGTTAGTATCTGGGGACAAGCCCAACAATCTGGGGACAAGCCCAATAAACTGGGGACAAGCCCAAAAAACTGGGGACAAGCCCAAAAAACTGGGGATAAGCCCAAAAAACTGGGGACAAGCCCAAAAGACTGGGGACAAGCCCAAAGGATCTTGTGTAAACTGAAGTATGGCCCTTACTGGCGACTATCCAAACTTAGTGACATGAAAATGTCAAAACCTTAGCTAACGTGAAAACGTTAGAAACCTTAGGAACTGATGTATGGTACGTCTACCATTATACCTAGGATCCCCAATACAGCCAGTACAATGAAATTGTCAGCCCCTAAAGCGGGCACTGGTCCCATTGCCTTTAACTGCACTAGGATAATCATGCGCAACTGGCGAAGGTGTAAGAACTTGATTCGTAGAAGGTAGTAGATACCTTAAACTGGGGACAAGCCCAAAAAAACTGGGGATAAACCCGTAAAACTTAGGAGACTTCTGTGGATACTTGATCCTTTGTAAAAGACGTACCCATTTCTGCAAAACTCATATCTTAATGAAAAAGGATAAAGGATCCTGGATCCTTCTCCTTGTATACCAGATATGAGGATGGCCAAGGATCCTAGATCAAATCATTACCAGAATGAGGATCATATATCCTCTAAGGATCCTTAATGTATACCAGATATGAGGATGGCCAAGGATCCTGGATCCTTCTTACATGAAGTATCTCTTTAAGTGGACATCATTCGAAGCTCTTGGTAATAAATCATCTTTCATTGTTAATAAACGATATGCCCCCTTTCCTGCCTCAGCTTCAATAAGATAGGGGCCTTCCCACTTTGGTGCTAACTTGCCATCAGCAGGATTTGTGGTATTTTGGAATGCTTTCCTCAACACCATGTCACCAACTTGAAATTTTCTGATCCTGACATTCTTGTTATAAGCTCCAGCCATCTTTTGTTGATAACTAGCCAAGTTTTCAGCATTTACTTAAGGATCACAGATGCTTGTTCTTGCAGTAGGAACTACCATCTCTGTAGGGATCACTGATTCAGCTCCAAACACTAAAGAAAATGGAGTTTGGCCAGTAGCATTCTTAGGAGTTGTTCTATCAGCCCATAACACATAAGGTAGCTCTTCTGCCCATTTTCCCTTTTTGGATCCAAGCTTCTTCTTCAAGTTGTTGATGATGATCTTGTTGGATGATTCTGCTTGACCATTAGCTTGGGGGTGGACTGGTGTTGATGTTATCATCTTAATCCCCCAACTGTCACAAAAGTTAGTATTTCTACTCCCAATAAATTGGGATCCATTATCACAAACAATTTCAGAAGGAATGCCAAATCTAGTAATGATGTTTCTTTTGATAAAGGATATAACTTCCTTTTCTCTGACTTGTGCAAAGGCTTCAGCTGGTTGATGAAGGATATTACTATGTCTTTGACAAGCATCACATTTCTTTGCATAATCCACAGCATCCTTCTTCATGGTAGGCCAATAGTATCGTGTTCTAAGGATCCTTGAAAATAGTGCTCTGCCCCCAGTGTTGTTTCCACATTCTCCTTCATGAAAATCCTTAAGAACTTCTTGGATTTCTGGATCCTCGATGAACCATAGATATGGACCTACAAGAGATCGTTTATATAACATGTTATTTAGTATTGTAAGCTGAGATACCTTAACTTTGAAAGATCTAGGATTTTCTCCGGTAGGGATCTCTCCATGTTGTATATATCTTAGGATTAGAAGGATCCAAGATCCTGAATGTGACTGTGCACCATCACTAGGTATGATTGCAGAATCCTCCACTATTTTCATAGCTATATGATCGTTAATAGCAGGAGCCAAGATGTGGATGATGGGAATTTTAATATCCTCTGGAATCTTCAATGATAATCCAAGGTTGGCTAAAGCATCAGCTTCTGCATTTTCTTCCCTGAGTACCTGTGTCAAACTAAAAGAAGCAAAAGAGTCTGCCAATTTCTTGACTATCTCTAGATATTTGATTAGTCTTTCACCTTTAACAGTATAAGAACCATTAAAGTGGTTAGTAATTAACAATGAATCTACATGTACCTCAAGATAACTGATCCTCATATGCTTGGCAATTTGCAAACCAGCTATTAAGGCTTCATATTCAGCCTCATTGTTAGTAGTTTGAAACTCACAAGCAATTGAGTAGAGTATTATGTCCCCATGTAGCGATTTTAGTAGTATGCCTAGTCGAGTTCCTTTGACATTAGAGGCTCCATCTGTGAAGAGTATCCAAGGATCCTTAGTCTCTTCAAGCTGTTGAACTTCCAATTCAGCTTCCCTTTTTAGATCACTACTGAAATCAGCCACAAAGTCAGCCAAGGCCTGACATTTAATGGCAGTTCTTGGTTCAAATCTGATATCATAAGCACTAAGCTTGACTGCCCATTTTGCCATCCTTCCTGACATTTCAGGTTTCCAGAGAACATTCTTGATTGGAAAGTTAGTTTTAACAATAATAGCATGAGTTTCAAAATAATGGTGTAGTTTAGTAGATGCCATAATTAAAGCAAGGATAAGTTTTTCTAAATGAGAATACCTGGATTCAGCATCAAGCAAACTTTTACTTACATAATACACAGGATGTTGAGTACCTTCATGATCCTTAACAAGGACTGCACTTACTTCCTTGGAGGAGACTGCCAAATATAAGGATAATATATCCCTTCTTTCTGGTTTCATTAATGCTGGAGCTGAGGATAGGTAATCCTTAAGGGCCTTGAGAGCATTCTCATGCTTTTCAGTCCACTTAAATTTTTTGTTCTTTCTCAGAATGTCATAGAATTCCTAGCATTTCTCTGATGACTTTGAGATGAACCTGTTCAAGGCTGCGATCCTTCCTGTCAATCTTTGCACATCCTTGGCATTGGCAGGAGATTTGATGTTCACTATCCCCTTGATTTGCTCTGGACTTGCCTCTATCCCTCTTTTCGTCACCATGTAGCCTAGAAACTTGCCAGCTTTTACACCAAAGTGGCATTTGGAAGGATTCAATTTCATATTGTATCTATCAAGGATATCAAATGCTTCCTCCAAATCCCTAAGGTGATCCTCAGCTTTCATTGACTTAACCACCATGTCATCAATATAGACTTCCATTGTGTGTCCAATTTTTTCTTTAAACATCATATTAACTAGCCTTTGGTAGGTAGCACCTGCATTTCTTAGTCCAAATGGCATAGCAATATAACAATAGATACCAGTAGGGGTCATAAAGGTTGTATCCTCTTGATCAGATGGTTCCATCTGAATTTGTTGAAATCCAGATGAAGTATCCATGAAAGTCAACAACTCATGACCCGTAGTAGCATCCACCATGGAGTCAATGTGGGGTAATGGGAAAGGATCCTTGGGACATGCCTTATCTAAATCAGTAAAATCGACACATACCCTCCACTTTCCATTTTCTTTTGAACAACAATCACATTGGCTAACCATCTTGGATACTTAACCTCTCTAATCATACCTGCTCTGAGCAGTTTATCTACCTCCTCCTGGATGATGGCATTCCTTTCAGGTGCAAACTTTCTCCTCTTTTGATGTATGGGTTTGAATGACCTGTCAATGCCAAGTTTATGAGTAATAATATCTTTAGAAATACCTGTCATGTCCTCATGCTTCCAGGAAAAGGTAGCTTTTCTTCTCTTTAGGAAGGATACTAGATCATGTTCAATGTCATTCAGGATCCCGGATCCTATGAAAACTTTGGATTCAGGATCCTGAGGATCCATCAGTATATCTTTCACATCTTGTTCTCTTGCCTCCAGGACATCTCTTGGAGGATACTTTAGTTGCTATTGCTCCCTGGGTCTTGAGTCTGGCTTCATTGATGAAGTGTAACAATTTTTGGCCTCTTGTTGGTCACTTTCTATCTTCACCACACCCCATGGAGTAGGGAGTTTCACACAGTGATGATATGTAGAGGGAACTGCTTTCATGTCATATATCCATGGCCTGCTAAGAATAACATTGCAACAAGATAAGCAATCTATGACACAAAATTTTTGAAAAGAATTAACTCCCTCTATGTAAATGGGAAGTTTAATGTCCCCCAATGTGTTCTTGGTTTCTCCACTGAATCCTACAAGAACCGATGATCTTGGGACGATTTCTGATTCAGTGATATTCATCTTCTTGAAGACATCAAGTTGAATGATGTTCACTGAACTTCCTCCATCTATGAGAATCCAACAAACAAAATGGTAAGAAATAAATAACGTAATAACAAGACCATCATGATGAGGATCCTGAATGTCCACACGATCGTCCTCATAAAAGGATATGACTTTATCCTGGGTAAGGATCGCGGTTCGAATAGGCCTTTCCCCATTCTCCATCTTTGTCTCTTTAGCATGCCTCTTGGCTGCTGAAAAGGAAGTGCCACATATGTCTGATCCACCAGAAATGAAGTTGATAATTTGTGCATCAGCTGGAGGAGCAGGAGCTCTTTCTGGAATCTTTTCAGGATCCTGGATCCTGGACTTCTTTCTTCCAAATAGCTCCTTCAAATGCCCTTTGCTCAACAAGTAACCAATCTCTTTCCTGAGTGCTATGCATTCATCAGTGAGATGACCGAAATCCTCATGATAGGCACACCATTTGGATTTGTCTTTTATGGAAGTTGGCTTATCACTTTTTCTGGGCCATCTCGCTTTCTCACCTAGGTTCTGCATTGTAAGGATTAGTTCATTATTATCAACAGCAAAGCAATATTCAGAAATAGGTGGATAATCATCATCATCCTCTTCTTGCTCCATTGCATGCACATTTTGATTATCAGACTTGTTGTATGATTTGGACTTCTTGTTCCTAAAATAGGATCCTTGCTTTTCCTGCTTTGAGGATCCTGACAGTCTCTCCTGGATCCTTTTATTACCCTCTAAGCGGATGAACCTAAGGACCCTGGTTCTTACTTCATCAAGATTCCTACAAGGGGTCATGACAAGATCATCATCGAATTGTGAATCCTTAAGTAAACCCATTTTGAAAGCTTCTACAGCTGTAGCAATATCCAAGTTAGGAATCTCAAAGGATTCTCTACTGAATTTGGTTATACAATCCCTATGTGATTCATTTCGACCTTGTGTTACCCTATACAGATCACTAGTTAATCGTTCAAATCTCCTGCTACATGAGAATTGGCTATTAAACAAATTAACTAGATTAGCAAATGAAGTAATAGAGTAGGGAGGAAGACTTAGCAGCCATTTAAGAGCTAATCCTGTTAGTGTGGATCCAAAACCCTTGCATAGACATGCTTCTTTGAACCTTTCAAGGATGGGGTTGATCTCTATTCTCTCCCTGTATTAAGCTGCATGCTCTTCCGGATCAGTTGTAACATCATAGAGCTTCATGTTTGGTGTTTGAAACCTCTTTGGTGTCTCCGCATCACAAATAGGTGGTGCAAAACGAGATATCCTATGACTTCCATCCGGGATTTCAGGAATGGGTTTGACTACTCCTGGAACACTGGATATCATATCCTTGAGTTTTTGCAATTCTCTAGCCATAGCTTGATTAATTCCTAGTTCCTGCACAAAGCCATGGTTAGTATTATAAGAAGTATTTAAAGTGTTACCACCTGATGGATTTGAGGTTGGGATTCTAGATGTGAATCCAAACTGATGCGATTCTGGCATGATTGAGGGACCAAGTGATGCAATAGTTTGCATAGGTATGATTTCTCCCAAATGAATATCTGAACTTCTGGGTTGTGCACTCCTTAAGGATCCTTGATCCTGAAAGATATTGGATCCTTGATGCACCGAAACTGGGGGTCTTGGAGGATAATCCATGGATCCGTGAGTCTGAAATGAGGATCCTTGAACCTGAGGTGAGGATCCTTGAACCTGAGATGAGGATCCTTGAACCTGAGATGAGGATCCTTGAACCTGAGATGAGGATCTGTGAACTGTCTGCGTTCCCATATATCCTCCAGAACTAAAGAAGGATCCTTGATGCTGAAAGGAGGATCCTTGAGGCTGAAGAGAGGATCCTGAAGGCTGAAAGTAGGATCCTTGAGACTATGTCATTGCCGATAATCCATAGTGCATACTTGATGATCCACCTTGGTGTTGTACACCTGATGCTGTGGAATGCTGGACAGTTGTGCATGGAGTATCAAAATTCAGTGATCTTGGCACCAATGGAGAGTGATCCTCCTCCAATCTCTACAATTTCTTGATTTTATCAATTTCTCAAAGGATCCTGTCGTTAGTTCTGTCTTGCTGCTGCATGTAATCCTTCATCTGCAAAATCAAAGAATAAAGATCATTGTTAGTAGGACTAGAAGAAACAGCAGTAGTTGGTTTTGTGAAAACGGGGGTTGGCTTCTTCGCAGGATTCTCAGCATTCTTCTGGGATCCAGAAGAGACAGGAGGCAAAGGTGGAATGCTCTGTGAAGAGGTGATCGCCGGCATGCAGCTTGAAGTGTTCTTCTTGTGAAAAGCCATGTAGTTGAAGGTAATGAACAGAAATGAATGAAATGAACAAAATTTCTCAACAATGAAGCACCGATTGCCCCACGGTGGGCGCCAAACTGTTTTGGTCAAAAATCACACAAGGATAATGTAACCAAATCTGATTTTGTGAGGTATGATGCTTGGTTAGATGATCAAATGTATGAACAATGAATGGCTGAAATGAATGGTGAACACAAGGATTTATACGAGGAAAAAGCCCTTGATCAACAAATGATCTCCGGCATAAAAACCTCGGATAGTGAAACTATCACTATCAAGTATATTTAATAAATAAGTTTACAACTTCGGAAGTATTGAGCTTGATTCAATTAATTCTACTGTGTGTGTATTCGCGAGAGAGAGTAGCAGAAGTGTTGTACGGTTACAAGTGTGCAAGAGTGTTTCTAAAAATAAGCTCAATACCCCTTTAATCTTAGCTAAAAATATCCTAACTTACTATCCAAAAAATCGGCCCATCACCCACGATCACCACTAACGGTCATTAGCTCATGCACATGTTGAAAATATAGAGCATATTCCCCAGGTATCTCGCGTGGAATAAGTATTCTTCGAAACATACCTACAAAACAAGCCAAAAGTTGATGGAAACAATTATTAGTTCAGAATAACAATGAGGATCCTGGATCCTTATTCTCGCAGCGTCTCCTGAGGATCCTTAATTCAAACTGAACTGAGGATCCGTGATCCATGCTATACTTGAGGATCCGTGATCCATAGGCTCTAAAATTCTATCCCTAACAAGAAGCTTGGATCCAAGAAGGGAAAATGGGCAGAAGAGCTACCCTATGTACTATGGGCTATTAGAACAACTCCCAAGAATGCTACTGGCCAGACTCCATTTTCTTTAGTGTTTGGAGCTGAATCTGTTATCCCTACAGAGATGGTAGTCCCTACTGCAAGAACAAGCATCCGTGATCCTGAAGGAAATGCTGAAAACTTGGTTCAAGATTTGGATGCCATAGAAGAGCTCAGGAATTTGGCAAGGATAAGATTGGCTAGTTATCAACAAAGGATGGCTGGAGCTTATAACAAGAATGTCAGGATCAAAAAGTTTCAAGTTGGTGACATGGTGTTGAGGAAAACATTCCAAAATACCACAAATCCTGCTGATGGTAAGCTAGCACCAAAGTGGGAAGGCCCCTATCTAATTGAAGCTGAGGCAGGAAAGGGGGCATACCGTTTATTAACAATGGAAGGTGTATTACCAAGAGCTTGGAATGCTGTCCATCTAAAGAGATACTTCATGTAAGAAGGATCCAGGATCCTTGGTCATCCTCCTATCCGGTATACATAAAGAATCCTTTGAGGATATATGATCCTCATTCTGATAATGATTTGACTTTAATTTACCTAATCCTTTAAATTATTTGATTATAAGGAGAAGGATCCAGGATCCTTTATCCTTCTTTACTAAATTCTGAGTTTTGCAGAAGTTGATGCATCCTTGACAAAGGATCAAGTATCCATTGAAGTTTCCTAAGTCTTTGGGTTTATCCCCAGTTTTTTTGGGCTTTTCCCTAGTTTTTGGGCTTGCCCCCAGTTTAAGGTATTTATTACCTTCTACAAATCAGGTTCTTACACCTTCACCAGTTGCGCACGATTATCCTAGTGCAGTTAAAGGTAATGGGACCAGTACCCGCTTTAGGGGCTGACAATTTCATTGTACTGGATGTATTTAGGATCCTAAGTATAATGGTAGATGTACCATACATCCGTTCCTAGGGTTTCTAACGTTTTCACGTTAGCTAAGGTTTTGGCATTTTCATGTCACCAAGTTTGGATAGTCGCCAATATGGGCCATACTCCAGTTTACACAAGATCTTTTGGGCTTATCCCTAGTTTTTGGGCTTGTCCCCAGTTTTTGGGCTTGTCCCCAGTTATTGGGCTTGTCCCTAGTTTTTTTTGGGCTTGTCCCCAGATTGTTGGGCTTGTCCCTAGATACTAACTCTTTCTTTTACAGTTGGCTTAGTCCCAAGTTATATCCTATTTCAGGTTTCCAGAGCTGAATAATTAAGGATCCAGGATCCTAACTTTCTACAAGGTTTTGTCTTTTGATTGTCACTGTTGTAAGTGTTAAGGATATAGGATCCTAACCTGGATTCTCTGGTATGATCCTTATTTACTTTAACTTTATTCTTGGTTTATCAGTATCACCCTTATTCTTTGACAACATGATATATGATCCTAAAATTGCCTTATTTTTCAAACTTATTAATTACAGGATATATGATCCTAAAATTGTCTTACTTTCCAAACTTTCTGATTAAAGGATATTTGATCCTTGATCATATGCTAAACCTTTTGACACAAATTAATTTTTGTACAAGAACAATTGAAAGATAAATATATGCAAAATAAACAACACAAAGATAGTCAAAAGGTTAAATTTTTATTTATTTATCATAGTTAACCCTTTTAAAGGTTGTCAAAATTGCCTAACCAAACATCTACCAGCAATACGTGGCCCGTCCGCTTGGGTAGGCAAAGGGTGTCCATGTTCCTAAGGTTCGTTGAGTGCAGGAAATAAAAGGCGAGGGGCATCAAAGGCTTCATCCTCCACAAACAGAAGGATCCATCCACCTTTGCTACCCCCTATTGTCCCAAGGATCCATGATCCTTAAACCTAAAAACTACTGTTTAGTTACAGACCATAATTGTTTGAAATGAAAACACCATCACACAAAAAACCATAAAAAATGGGCTCCGGCTGCGTCTAGAAATGTCCACCATCGCCCATTGATGCAGCCTACACCTTCGCTACCTCTACCACCTTGTCACCATCACCTTTGCCAACACCACCTGCTGCTACCTCAAGATTCTTCAATCCACTGCCTCCGGCTTCACCAGCTGCTGCCCCCTCAGATTCATCATCGTCATCCAGCGCAGCCAACCTCTACTTCCAAGCCTCCTGGTCCCATTCAGACCTGTTGAAGGATGGATTCTCAGCCTCCTTAGCCATCTGCAGCTTGATCTTCAACATAGCGATAGCAGAGAGCTTAGCCCCATCAATGACTTCTGCCTTCTCTTGTTGGGCTGTAATCTGAGCCAGGACCAGTTCCTTCTGCAGCAGGTTTATCTCTTTTTCAAGTGAAGAGATATTTTTATCCTTGGTAAGGAAAATGGATGTCCAAATTTTTCTGCTCGGCCTCTGCCAGATGTTGATCAAGGAGGATCTGAACCTCAGCAAATTTCTGCACAAAGAAAGTAAATAGTCAGGATCCTTTATCCTCAGAAAGGAAGTTTAGACTTAAGGATACAGGATCCTTACCTTGGAGACGTACTCCTGAAGCTGGCGTTCAATGAGAGGGAGGCCTTCAGTAGGCTCAGCAGTCTTCCTCTCCTTGGCACCATTGCCCCTTGTGCTCATGCCCTTAGGATTCGGGATGCTTGGACTTGCAGCCAGCTCCTTTTTAATGGACCTTGAGGAGGCATACTCTTGGAGATCACTTACGCTGAACCTGGAAGCAGACTTTGAGGATTTTTCGGCACCTACAAGCATAACAAACAAATAAGTATTCATATTTTTGTCAAACATTTATATATATATATATATACATGTGTGGATACTTACTTGACCTGGTGTACGAAGTTAATGAAACCTCTACTGGATCCTTTAATTTTGGTGGATCGGTTCTGATTGCAGGGTCAAATGTCACACCCCCAAAATCCACACGCGGAGTATCACCGCTTGGAGGCGTGACTGACCAGGATCAAGCCACCAATCATATTGATCAAGTAGATAAGTAAGCATAATTCAACAAACCAATATGAAAGGTGTTCAAAACCAAAGCATAGTTAAGTATTTAGCGGAAGCATAATTTGTAAAAACCCATAGCAAGTATTAAATATGAAATAAGGAAAAGTCCAAAGCATGGCACACATCGCCATGTCCCACAACGACCGTTCCTCCCTGTGCAAGCTCCAACGGTACCTAATGACCTGCAAGGCATGTAGGAACGAATCAACAACAAAGTTGAGCGAGTTCACAGACAGTTGTTTGGTTAAAGTATTCGTTTCATAAATCGTATATATTCATTTTGTAAACCATGTATCGCGTTAATCCTTGCTGCCAGTCCAGGCATGCGTGCGATGATTAGTGGGGGCTTCCCATGTGTTACAAGACCACGCGTATCGACTGCTACGAAAATATAAGAGGTGCCCTAAGTCAATGTCTATCAGCATTGACCCTTTGCCCATAGTCCATTAGTACACGCCCGTCCGACTGGCACGGTGTGAGGTTTGTTAAACCTAATAGCACTATTAACTAATGACCCGCTCGCCCTAGGCCTCGGCGATTAAGTCGATAATTGAGGGACTTCCTTTGATAGAGGTGATGGTCTTAAGATCGTGTACGTAGGCTTTACGTACGTGCCCTTCAATCCGAGGACAGTAGTAAGTATAACTGTACGTAGGTTTTACGTACGTGCCCTTCAACCGAGGACAGTAATAATTTGTTTAACAGTAATAGTTGTACGAGTAGTTATCCAATCCCATTCCCAACCCCTGGGAATCCCATGCCTTGGCTAGTGTGAACTCACCTTGGTTTGCTCGGCAGATTACACAGAAAGGTCAAGTCTAGCATCTAGTGGTCAACCACGTCCTAACATGGTTACCATACAAGTCAGGTTTTGGTTCAAGTAAAGCACATAAGTATCACATAAGATAGCATATAAGATAGCATATAAGGAACACACGCAGATCATGGCAACATACTTTATCACTTCTAACAGTTATAACATATTCCACTTATGTGATTACAAGATTGGGCTCGCACAAGATTAGTGACCTTGTGCGAGTCATCTATTAAAGCCCACTAATACCCGGCCCAAAACCAAAGTACTCAACAAAACAATCAACATGAACACGGCCCTCATAACATGTCTTGTGCGATTCTATAATACACCCGGCCCAACAATAGCACAACAGTTCTAACATATATCGGCCCAAATAGACACACAAGTCTTGTGTGATCTGATTGGGTTGTGCGGCTAGGTTTGGGCTTGGAGGCCCAACAGTTAAACAAATAATTCAGCTTGTGCGATTCAACAGTTCATGTGCGACTGAGGACCTCTTGTGCGTGTGGACCTCTTGTGCGACCAGATGCCTTGTGCGCCTAATCTCCTTGTGCGACTGAAGTCTCTTGTACGGTCAAGAGACTTGTGAGATCAGTTTTATTGATCCGAAAAATATGCAAATCAGTTACACATTCTATAATTACACGGTTTAAAATCAATCAATCTCTAATCTGTTATCATGTACCCGAAATATATTCAATCATGAGCAACACCTATTATTCCAATCAAATCGGATCAATATTAATAATTAAAATCAGGAATCATGCACGTTTATATAACCCTAATCATCACCTAATTATGAATAATAACAACCATCGTTTAAGCAAAATCAACCCATTTAATCAATTCACTGATGCATTCGGTCCCGGATTCACATGGATCATGATTCTAACAATTTAAATAATCACAACCCTAGGCTAACAAGGCTATGGCATAGAGTATATTTCATTGATTCATCACTGTGTTAATCGACCCAGATTATTAGCCATAAATTAACAAATATATATTATCATGTAAGAGGCATTGAAATTAGCACAACATAACAACAATCACATGCCTCCTGACAATACACATGCAAAATGGTAGACAACATGAAGTGATTATTATTAATTTGGCTACCCCTTTCCATGCATATCCCATGTGCTAGGCTACAAGATATTGTATTCACAAAGAAAAACAAAGCAAATAATGATCTACTATTACTAACCGAATCATTCAATCCACTAGAAGAATGCCTCGAGGGGGGGGGGGGGTCTCCTGCCGCATGCACGTAGAGTAGGGTAACAGTAGGGTTTGTGTTTAGAGATATATGTAGGCGACAAGTAATACACGAGCATAAATAATAAAGAAGTAAGGTAAGGGGTTTGGTTTGGGCGACCACGCCAATCCGGAATGGGCCTGAGCCCATTTACTTGGCTGATAATCCACCTATTACTTTGTTTTCAATTATCACCTAAACACTTAGCCTAATACGTACATTATATGTGATACAAGTTTTGATGCGGTCACAATTAAATCAAGTGGGCCGAGAATGTTAAGGAACCACAGCCCAAAGGCTTGTGCGTTCGGATTGTTGTTGTGCGATCGGTTTACTTCGTGTGACCCTAATACATACATACAAGCACAACACATATTCACATAACACTTCATTAAGTCAATCAAGTTCATCACATCATGTTCAAATACGTTACATCAAAGTACAAAGATAGGTTTGGAAATACGAGTTGTCACATTATCCCCAAGTTGAAAGAAATTTCGTCCCGAAATTTGGTACGTACTCACTGAGGAAGCTAGTTAAGTTGTATGGTTTTCCTGGGGTGTCACATCCTTCCCCCGTTGATCTGGAATTTCGTCCCGAAATTCCGTAGCTTCAGCCTCAGTAGTGGTTGTACCGTGTGCGAATAGCTGGGGATACTTTTGTTTCATCTGATCTTCGCGTTCCCAGGTGAATTCTGGGCCGCGACGTGAGTTCCAACGAACTCGAACGAGAGGTATTCTGGTACGCTTGAGGACCTTAACATCCCGGTCCGTGATTTCGACTGGTTCCTCGACGAATCGTAGCTGCTCGTCGATAGTGAGCTCCTTCAAAGGAACTACATGGGTCTCATCTGACAGGCACTTCTTCAGATTAGACACGTGGAAAACGTCATGAACTGCACTGAGTTCTGCTGGTAAGTTCAGTCTGTAGGCCACCTTGCCTATTTTCTCAATGACTTCGAAAGGCCCAACGTATCGTGGGTTAAGCTTGCCCCGTTTCCCAAAACGAACCACACCCTTCCAGGGTGAAACTTTGAGTAGTACACACTCCCCAACCTAGAGCTCTAGTGGTTTTCTGCCCTTATCGGCGTAGACTTTCTGACGGTCACGAGCCGCCGCCATTCGTTGTCGTATCTGCGCAATTTTCTCTGTTGTTTCAACCACATGTTCTGGACCAGTAATCTGACTATCCCCTCCTCTGCCCAACAAGGAGGTGACCGGAATTTACGCCCGTACAATGCCTCAAACGGAGCAGCCTTAATGCTGGTGTGGTAGCTATTGTTGTATGAAAATTCCACAAGTGGCAGATGCTTTTCCCAGCCATTGCCAAAGTCAATTACACATGCCCTAAGCATGTCCTCGAGGGTCTAGATGGTGCGTTCAGACTGCCCATCCGTTTGCGGGTGATAAGCTGTGCTCATATCTAAACGTGAGCCAAATGACTTGTGCATTGCTTGCCACAGTTCCGAAGTAAAACGTGCATCTCGATCCGAGATAATAGAAGTGGGCACCCCGTGCCTCGAGACAACTTCCTTAAGGTATACGTCTGCTAGAGTGGAGAACTTACCCGTTTCCTTGATAGCCAAGAAGTGAGCTGACTTTGTGAGTCGGTCCACGATCACCCAAATAGTATCGTTACCACGTTGAGATCTAGGCAGGCCAGTAACAAAATCCATGGAAATTTGCTCCCATTTCCATTGTGGTATTTCTGGTTGTTGGAGTAGGCCTAAAGGTTTCTGATATTCCGTCTTGACTCTCGCACAAGTCAAGCACTTGCTAACGTACGTTGCTATGTGAGCTTTCATGCTAGGCCACCAATACGTAGTTTTGATATCGTGGTACATCTTATCCGAACCAGGATGTACTGAGTAGCGAGACTTGTGTGCCTCATCCATCACAAGCTCTCGTAGGTTACCATAAAGTGGGACCCAAACGCGTCCTATTACGTAGTAAGCACCGTCTTCCTTTTGTTCTAATCGTTGCCTTGAGCCGCGTAGGGCTTCAGCCCTGACGTTTTCTGGTTTCAATGCTTCTACCTGAGCATCTCGTATCTGAGCAGGAAGACTAGACTGTATAGTGAGTTGTAAAGCTCGCACGCGCTTAGGCGCAGTGTCCTTTTGACTGAGGGCGTCAGCCACAACATTGGCTTTGCCTGGGTGGTACCTGATCGAGCATTCGTAGTCATTCAGCAGTTCGACCCATCGTCGTTGTCGCATATTCAGTTCCTTCTGTTTGAAGATATGCTCGAGGCTCCTGTGGTCGGTGTAGATGGCGCACTTGGTACCGTACAGGTAATGTCGCCATATCTTAAGTGCAAAAACAACAGCTCCCAGCTCTAAGTCGTGCGTAGTGTAGTTTCTTTCATGAACTTTAAGTTGGCGTGAGGCGTAGGCTATAACTTTATACTGCTGCATCAATACACCACTAAGATCCTGAATGGATGCGTCGCAATAAACCACAAAATCGTTTGTGCCCTCTGGCAATGAAAGGATAGGTTCGCTACAAAGTCTATCCCTTAAGTGCTGAAATGCTGATTCCTGTGTAGTACCCCATTGATAAGTAACGCCCTTCTGCGTTAGTGAGGTGAGAGGTTGTGAATTCTTTGAAAAATCCTTAATGAACCTCCTGTAGTAACCTGCCAATCCCAAGAATTGGCGAATTTCCGTTGGTGTGCGAGGTGCAGGCCAGTTCTTAATCGAGTCTACATTGGATGGATCAACATGAATCCCATCTTTGTTCACCACGTGGCCTAGGAAATGGACTTCACGAAGCCAGAAGTCACATTTTGAAAACTTGGCGTACAGCTGTTCTGCTCGAAGGAGTTCCAAAATGAGCCGAAGATGTTGCTCGTGTTCCTCCTGACTCTTAGAATAGATGAGAATGTCGTCGATGAATACAATAACGAACTTGTCTAGGTATGGCTTGCACACGCGATTCATCAAGTCCATGAAGACCGCCGGTGCGTTTGTTAGCCCAAACGGCATGACCAAAAACTCATAGTGACCATATCGAGTTCTAAAGGCTGTTTTGGAGACGTCCTCTTCTCGGACTCTCAGCTGGTGATATCCTGATCTCAAATCAATCTTTGAATAGTAGCTCGACCCTTGCAGCTGGTCGAACAAGTCGTCAATACGTGGAAGAGGGTAGCGATTCTTCACAGTCACCTTGTTCAGCTCACGGTAGTCGATGCACATTCTGAACGTACCGTCTTTCTTCTTCACGAATAGCACTGGAGCTCCCCAGGGCGAAGAGCTAGGACGAATAAAACCCTTATCTAAGAGTTCTTGTAGTTGCGTAGATAGCTCTTTCAACTCTGATGGAGCTAAGCGATACGGTGCACGAGGTATGGGCGCTGCTCCAGGAGCTAGTCACCATGAATTACCAATGGTTCTCAACCAGCACGAGGAATGCGGACGATCTTTTCGTTGCAAGGAATCCCTGCTCGATGTTGAGATAGCCAAACCATACCAATAACGATGTCGAAACCATTTCAACGTTGGGGTCAATTCCTAGTATCACCCTGACCCATCTCGAACACTTGACTCCTGGCACCATTGCCGTCGTTATTGCCCCCATTGTTGTCTCCACTATTGTTCCCGTTTCTCCAGTTGTGGTTCTAATTCTGGTTCTGGTTCAACTGTGGGCAGTGTCTCATGAAGTGACCTTCAGCACCACACTGATAACATCCCTTGTTACCCTGCTGTTGCCGCTGATTCTGTGGAGCTTGTGGCTGCTGTTGTTGGTTCTTGTTTGCAGGACGTGAGATTCTAAAATCTTTGGCTCCATGACCAAGCTTGTTGCATCTCTGACAACGATCTTTGTTGCACGGCCCGCTGTGGTGCAAATTACATCGATTGCGCTTAGGGTGGTTTCCCCGGTATCCACCCTGACTTCGATTACCAAAAGACTACTGCCTGGGGCTCCTGTACTCATCCGTTTTTCGCTGCTGCTACTGAGACTGAACCGAAGTGGAACCCTTTGCTCGAATCTCCACCTCACTTTCGTTTGTTGTCACTGGGAGCATCCGAAGTAGTTGTAGCAGCATTAATACGTTTCAGCAGTTTAGTCTGTCCTACCGCCTGATCTGAGAGACGTTGAGCAAGACGAGTAATATCCTGGATGGTTGCAAGGTTGGCCGATGTCACATGACTTTGAATCTCTGGTACTAAGCCTTTGAGGTACTGCTCAATGCGCTTGATGGAAGGATCCACCATTGTTGGACATAACACCGTCAGTTCGTTGGATCATTTCGTGTACGCTTCTATCTCTGACCTTGTCATCCTCAGGTTTAAGAACTCCACTTCCAGCTGGTGGATGTCATCTCGACTACGGTATTCACGTTTGGATCGTTTCCTTAAGAATCATTCCATGGGGTGGCATTAGCAGCCGCCAGCCCCTGCATCTGAACTTGCGCGTTCCACCAAGTTAGCGCAGTGCCTTCGAGAGTACCAGTGGCATAATTCACCCCACGAGCCTAGGGGCATTCACACATTTCGAAGACTGACTCGTGCTTCTCAAACCAATGGAGGAGTCCCACAGCTCCTTTAGTGCCACCGAAAGTACTAGGACGACAGTCCATGAATGTCTTAAATGTGCATACAGGCGGCTGAGCGTTCTGACCTTGTTGCGCGAGGAAGAAACGACAGGGTTAAGCGCGAGAGTGGGTCATGAGAGTAGGATCTATCATCCTAGGTTAGGTTCGGAGTAGCAGGTTATACCTCCTGCCTGAGCGGCTGCGAGTGCTGCCGTAACTTGTTCGTTGATAAGAGCCGTCAGCTGGCTTGAGTTAGGTTCACACGTTCCCTCATGATCTCACATCGAAGGAAACACAAATAGGAAAGGTGTCGCGAATGTGTGTAAGTGTGGAGTGACAGTAGGGAGCAAGCATAAATGTGTTTTCAAACTGTAGTTGCTACGTTTATCTAAGCATACCATGAGCAAAGTTCTATGCAATCTAGCAAGTAGGCAATATAAACATAATTCATACCACCTAGAATGTCGAGTCTTGCACGTGGAGTGAAGCGTCGTTGTGGATCGTAGAGCACTGTACAGGTTATAGTCTGGTTTTAACAAAAACGTTTTCCTTTATTAAAACCAAGTTCTCTATAACCAATGGCTCTGATACCAATCTGTCACACCCCCAAAATCCATACGCGGAGTATCACCGCTTGGAGGCGTGACTGACCAGGATCAAGCCACCAATCATATTGAACAAGTAGATAAGTAAGCATAATTCAACAAACCAATATGAAAGGTGTTCAAAACCAAAGCATAGTTAAGTATTTAGCGGAAGCATAATTTGTAAAATCCCATAGCAAGTATTAAATATGAAATAAGGCAAAGTCCAAAGCATGGCACACATCGCCATGTCCCACAACGACCGTTCCTCCCTGTGCAAGCTCCATGGGTACCTAATGACCTGCAAGGCATGTAGCAACGAATCAACAACAAAGTTGAGCGAGTTCACAGACAGTTGTTTGGTTAAAGTATTCGTTTCATAAATCGTATATATTCATTTTGTAAACCATGTATCGCGTTAATCCTTGCTGCCAGTCCAGGCATGCGTGCGATGATTAGTGGGGGCTTCCCATGTGTTACAAGACCATGCGTATCGACTGCTACGAAAATATAAGAGGTGCCCTAAGTCAATGTCTATCAGCATTGACCCTTTGCCCATAGTCCATTAGTACACGCCCGTCCGACTGGCACGGTGTGAGGTTTGTTAAACCTAATAGCACTATTAACTAATGACCCGCTCGCCCTAGTCCTCGGCGATTAAGTCGATAATTGAGGGACTTCCTTTGATAGAGGTGATGGTCTTAAGATCGTGTACGTAGGCTTTACGTACGTGCCCTTCAATCCGAGGACAGTAGTAAGTATAACTGTACGTAGGTTTTACGTACGTGCCCTTCAACCGAGGACAGTAATAATTTGTTTAACAGTAATAGTTGTACGAGTAGTTATCCAATCCCATTCCCAACCCCTGGGAATCCCATGCCTTGGCTAGTGTGAACTCACCCTGGTTTGCTCGGCAGATTACACAGAAAGGTCAAGTCTAGCAGCTAGTGGTCAACCACGTCCTAACATGGTTACCATACAAGTCAGGTTTTGGTTCAAGTAAAGCACATAAGTATCACATAAGATAGCATATAAGATAGCATATAAGGAACACACGCAGATCATGGCAACATACTTTATCACTTCTAACAGTTATAACATATTCCACTTATGTGATTACAAGATTGGGCTCGCACAAGATTAGTGACCTTGTGCGAGTCATCTATTAAAGCCCACTAATACCCGGCCCAAAACCAAAGTACTCAACAAAACAATCAACATGAACACGGCCCTCATAACATGTCTTGTGCGATTCTATAATACACCCGGCCCAACAATAGCACAACAGTTCTAACATATATCGGCCCAAATGGACACACAAGTCTTGTGTGATCCAATTGGGTTATGCGGCTAGGTTTGGGCTTGGAGGCCCAACAGTTAAACAAATAATTCAGCTTGTGTGATTCAACAGTTCATGTGCGACTGAGGACCTCTTGTGCGTGTGGACCTCTTGTGCGACAAAGAGGTCTTGTGCGACCAGATGCCTTGTGCGCCTAATCTCCTTGTGCGACTGAAGTCTCTTGTACGGTCAAGAGACTTGTGAGATCAGTTTTATTGATCCGAAAAATATGCAAATCAGTTACACATTCTATAATTACACGGTTTAAAATCAATCAATCTCTAATCTGTTATCATGTACCCGAAATATATTCAATCATGAGCAACACCTATTATTCCAATCAAATCGGATCAACATTAATAATTAAAATCAGGAATCATGCACGTTTATACAACCCTAATCATCACCTAATTATGAATAATAATAACCATCGTTTAAGCAAAATCAACCCATTTAATCAATTCACTGATGCATTCGGTCCCGGATTCACATGAATCATGATTCTAACAATTTAAATAATCACAACCCTAGGCTAACAAGGCTATGGCATAGAGTATATTTCATTGATTCATCACTGTGTTAATCGACCCAGATTATTAGCCATAAATTAACAAATATATATTATCATGTAAGAGGCATTGAAATTAGCACAACATAACAACAATCACATGCCTCCTGACAATACACATGCAAAATGGTAGACAACATGAAGTGATTATTATTAATTTGGCTACCCCTTTCAATGCATATCCCATGTACTAGGCTACAAGATATTGTATTCACAAAGAAAAACAAAGCAAATAATGATCTACTATTACTAACCGAATCATTCAATCCACTAGAAGAATGCCTCAAGGGGGGGGGGGGTCTCCTGCCGCATGCACGTAGAGTAGGGTAACAGTAGGGTTTGTGTTTAGAGTTATATGTAGGCGACAAGTAATACACGAGCATAAATAATAAAGAAGTAAGGTAAGGGGTTTGGTTTGCGCGACCACGCCAACCCGGAATGGGCCTGAGCCCATTTACTTGGCTGATAATCCACCTATTACTTTGTTTTCAATTATCACCTAAACACTTAGCCTAATACGTGCATTATATGTGATACAAGTTTAGATGCGGTCACAATTAAATCAAGTGGGCCGAGAATGTTAAGGAACCACAGCCCAAAGGCTTGTGCGTTCGGATTGTTGTTGTGCGATCGGTTTACTTCGTGTGACCCTAATACATACATACAAGCACAACACATATTCACATAACACTTCATTAAGTCAATCAAGTTCATCACATCATGTTCAAATACGTTACATCAAAGTACAAAGATAGGTTTGGAAATACGAGTTGTCACATCAAACTTCCAAAAAGCTTCAATTCTCTCTTGGGTGGCAGGTGATTCTTGAATATGTAACAAAGTTATAGCTGCAAAGACAAAGATAAAGGATCAGTTATCCTCAACAAAAAAGAAAAATTCTTACCGTTTATCCTGGGCTAAGGATCCTATATCCTACCATCGGTTTTCCACTTTTTGGGAAGTAGGTTCCCATTTGGAACAGAATCCCTTCTCACGAAAAAGAATTGATTCCTCCAGTTGGTGTCGTTTTTGGTGGTTTTCAAGATTGGGTGAGATTTCTAGGGTTTGGACTTGAAAAGACATCGATAGGATCCATGGCTCACAAGGTTGTATAGTTGGCTCAGTTCACACATCCCTATATCTAAGCCTTCCTGCTCTATTATGTGCTCAAGTGTGTATAAAACCCTCCACACCATCGGCATGGTCTGGATGTAGCACAGGCCGGTGAGTGTGAAGAAGATTTGTGTAAAAACAGGAAAGGGATAGGTGAACCCTATCTGAAAGGGAGCAGCAGGAAAAGTGATCCATGTATCCGACACACAGTCTCACTTGGTAGAAGAATCAAAGGGTCTGAATATTGTGCCATCAGGGAAGCATGGTCGGAACTGATCAACTTCAGGATCAGTAAATTGGCAGAGCTCCATTGAAGGGTTTTTGGTGATACCCTGACTCTTCAATGGGCTATTGTGGTCAGGATTTTTGGCAGGTGAGAAACGAAGGGTCATCTTCGCCATGAATATTTGGACAATAGAGGATCAGAGAAGAGAAGATCAAAGAAAAGGGAGAAGAGAATACCTGCTTGGATCTTCGGATGAGGATTTAAAGGAGAGAAGTCTCGAATATAAATGCAATTTCCATCCTTATCTCTAATCTTATATTTAATGATTGTTGTTGCAGGTGGTGACTGTTGCTGACATCAGCCTGTAACGGCTATATCTCTTACTAATGGCTAGTCCGAAAATCGCTCAAACATGACTACCTAATTGGATATCAACTAGTCATGTTTGGGGGCAATTGTTAGGGATAGGATTTCATAGCTTATGGATCACGGATCCTCAAATATAGCTTGGATCACGGATCCTCAGTTCAGTTTGAATTAAGGATCCATAGGAGAAGCTGCGGGAATAAGGATCCAGGATCCACATTGTTATTCTGAACTAACAATTGTTTCCATCACCTTTTGGCTTGTTTTGCAGGTATCTTTCGAAGAGGACTTATTCCATCTGAGATTCCAGGGGAATATGCTCTTTATTTTCAACATGTGCACAGGCTGATGACCGTTGGTGGTGATCGTGGGTGAATGGCTGATTTCTCGGATAGTTAGTTAGGATATTTTTAGCTAGGATAAGAGGGGTATTGAGCTTATTTTTAGAAACGACTTGCACTTCGCGAGATACACATCATTTTTGCTGCCAACTCTCGAACACACACACACTAGAAATCCTTGTATCAAGCTCAATACTTCCAAAGTTGTAAACTTTTTTATTGAATATACTTGATAGTGATAGTTTTCACTATCCGAGGTTTTTTATGACGGAGATCATTCATTAATCGAGGGCTTTTTCCTTGTATAAATCCTTGTGTCCACCACTCATTTCATTCATTCATTATTCATATATATTTCATCATTTAACCAAGCATCTAACCTCACAAAAATCAGATTTGGTTACATTATCCTTGTGTGATTTTTGACCAAAACAGGTATTGTGCCCGGGTATAATAATAGCTATCAGAGAATGAGAGAGAAATTTTGATTTGGAACGAATTCAACTGAATCCGTCGACCTCTATTTATAGGCCAGAACTAGGGCGGCTCGTGCCCCGCGTAAACCTAAGCCTCAGTCTTCGCGGCCCGCGACGACTCTAGACTAGGTCCTAGCTTGGTCGAGTTAATGAGTCTACCTTTGACACGTGTTGGCATTGTATGCCCGGCAAGCAATGGATGCTCGCACCACGCGAGAGACCAATGTGGTCTTGGTCACGCCCCGCGTATAACAACTCTCCCAAAACCCTTAAAACATTCATATATGTCCTAAAATACACCCCGTATACGAAAACCGGCCAGAAATACTATTATATGAATAAAATCCAACAAGACAAATTCTGGTGGGTCCTCGTGGGGCGCGACCCAGTTAGGCAAGGGAGTCGAGGGCCGCGACCCGGTGCCACCAGGCAACACCCCAGCCCGCCACGTGGCACAACACTCGGCAACCCTACACTTGTGACTCGCCAACCCTAGACCTTACCCTATATTGCTCGCGGGCCGTGAAGGCCAGTCATGTATCTCTCGCGGGGCGCGAGAACCCCCTGATCAGACCCTATAAATAGGAGCTCAACGTTCATTTCCAAATCGTTCAAAAACAAAAATTCTCTCTAAATTCTTAATAGTAGAAATAATTCTTGGGTATAATACCCACTAAAAAGCGAAGCTCTGTCTCGTTGTAACTATTATAACCCCCGGTTACATATTAGTTACTCTACCCGATTGATCTAGAGCTCCATAACGCATGTCAAGGCTCTGCCCGACTCAGTCGTTGGAGTTCTGTCTCGTGAGGGGTATAGCTAATGTAAATTGGGTTATTTTACTAACACGTGTGCATTGTTTAATTTAATAGATTATAACTAGGAAGTTACCAGAAAGCTGTAGGGTTATCTAAAACAACAATGTGAGTACTGTTTTGGTCAAAAATCACATAAGGATAATGCAACCAAATCTAATTTTGTGAGGTGTGATGCTTAGTTAAATGATCAAATATATGAACAATGAATGAATGAAATGAGTGGTGAACACAATGATTTATACGAGGAAAAAGCGCTTGATCAATGAATGATCTCCGGCATAAAAACCTCGGGTGATGGAAACTACCGATCACCAACTATATTAAATCAAGAAAGATTACAAATCGGGATGATAACAAGCTTGGTACCAGGATCACTAGTGTGCAAGAGTGTGTAATCGCAGAGAGTTCTTGACAGCTCAAGTGTAGTGCAGTTGTGTTGCTAATAATAATGTCTAAATCAAGCTTGTATCCCCATTAAAAATAGAAATATCTAGCCTAACTAACTATCCGCAAATGATGCAAGTCCCCCACGATCACCATAACGGTCGAAGAGTTCATGCACGTGCAGAATCACCAAGCATATTCCCTTAGAATCTTGGTTGGACCAAGTCCTATTCGAATACACCTGCAAAACAAGTTTAAAAATGATGGAAACAATTGTTAGTGTTAGGATAATAACGAGGATCCTGGATCCTTAGTCTTGCAATATCTTCTGAGGATCCTTAATTCAAACTAAACTAAGGATCCGTGATCCAAGCTGCACTTGAGGATCCGTGATCCATAAGCTATGAAATTCTATCCCTAACAATTGCCCCCAAACATGATTAGTTAATATCCAATTAGATAGTCATGTTTGAACGATTTCCGGACTAGCCATTGCTAAGAGATATAGCCGTTGCGATGCTGATGTCAGCGACAGTCACCTCCCTTCAACAACAATCATTATATATAGGGTTGGAGATAAGGATCAAATCCTGCATTTATACTCGAGACCCTCTTCTTTAAATCCATATCCGAAGATCTTAGCAGGTATTCTCTTTCTCCCTACGCTCTAATTTCTTATCCCTGATCCTCTGTTCTTCAAAATCAATGACGAAGATGAACCTTCGTTCCTCACCTGCCAAAAATCCTGATCACAATAGCCCATTAAAGAGTCAGTGTATTACCAAAAACCCTTTAATGGAGCTCTGTCGATTCACTGATCCTGAAGTTGATCTGTTCCGATCATGCTTCCCTGATGGCACCATCTTCAAGCCTTTTGATTCTTCTACCAAAAGTGATTACATATCAGATACATGGATCAACTTTCCTGCTGCTCCCTTCCAGATAGGGTTCACCTATCCCTTCCCTGTTTTCACACAAAGCTTCTTCACACTTACCGGCTTGTGCTACATCCAAGCCATGCCGATGGTGCGGAGGGTTTTATTCACACTCGAGCACATAATAGAACAGGAAGGCATAGACATAGGGATGTCTGAACTGAGCCAACTATACAACTTTGTTAGCCATGGATCCTATCGTTATCTTTTCAAGTCCAAACCTCAAAAGCCTCTTCCAATCTTGAAAACCACCAAGAATGACACAAACTGGAGGAATCAATTCTTCTTCGTGAGGAGGGATTCCAATCCAGATGGGAACCAACTTCCCAAAAAGTGGAACACAGACGGTAGGATATAGGATCCTTAGATCAGAGCAAACGGTAAGCATCCTTCTTTTCTATTGAGGATAACCGATCCTTCTCTTCTGTTTTGTTTATGCAGCCATCAGCCTATCTCACATTCAAGAATCACCTGTCACTCTGGCAAGAATCAAAGCTTTCTGGAAATTGGATCCTGTAATCAGAACATTTCCACCCAAGTTAAAGGTTCCAGAAGAAAGATCATCCACCTCCTACACCATGTCAAGTAAGTATCCACGTTTGTGTATATATAAATGTTAAATAAAATTAGAATATGAATACTTATCTGCATATCATGCTTGTAGGTGCTGGCAAGTCTTCCAAATCCGCTTCTAGGTTCAGTGTGGGTGATCTCCAGGAGTATGCATCCTCAAGGTCCATCAAAAAAGAGCTGGCTACAAGCCCAAGCATCCCAGAGCCTAAGGGCATGAGCAATAGGGGCAAGGGTGCCAAGAAGAGAAAGACTACTGAACCCGCTGATGGCCTGCCTTTGATGGAACGTCAAGTTCAAGAGTATGTCTCCGAGGTAAGGATTTCATATCCTAAAAGTTGCACTTTTCTTGAGGATATAGGATCCTTAACACTAAAATCCTTGATTGCAGAAATTTGCCAAAGTCAAGATCCTCATAGACCAACATGTAGCCGAAGGTGAACAGAAATGCCTTGATCTTCAAGCCATTGTAGTTGCCGAAGATAAGAAGATCTCTCAGCTAGAGAAGGAGAACAAAATGCTGCAAAATGAGCTGATGGTTGTAGAGATGAAGGCCCAAAGGGACCGAATTGATATCATGGATGGGGCCAAACTGTCTACGACTATAGCCATGCTGAAGATGGCCAAGGATGCTGAGGATCCTGCCTCTGACCGGTCCGCCTGGGACTTGGAGGCTTTAAAAGAGGCTGGCTGAGCTTGATGATGAGGATGAACCAGAAGGGGCAGCATCTCTTGGAGCCGGGGGCAGCGGATTGAAGGATCCCGAGGAGGCAGCATGTGGTGATGGCAAAGGTGATGGTGACAAAGTGGTGGAGGCAGCGAAGGTGTAGGCTGCATCAATGGGCGATGATGGACATTTCTAAACGCAGCCGGAGCCCATTTTTTATGGTTTTAAAGTTTTGTGGTTATGATGTTTTAAACAATGATGGTTTGTATGGTGAACAATAGTTTTTAGGTTTAATGATCACTAATCCTTTGGACAATAGGGGGTAGCGAAGGTGGATGGGTCCTTCAATTTGTGGAGGATGAAGCCTTTGATGCCCCTCACCTTTTATTTCCTATACTTATCGAACCTTTAGTATGGACACCCTTTACCAACTCAAGTGGACGGGCCACGTTTTGCTGGTAGAAGCTTGGGTTGGCAATTTTGACAACCTTTAAAGGGTTTAACTTTGATAAATAAATAAAACTCTTAACTTTTGGCTATTTTGGTGTTGTTAATTTTGCATACATTTACTTGTCAATTGTTACTGTACAATTTAAGAGTCTACAAGTTATTGATGAAAGTATAAAAATCAGTTTATATCAAAAAGTTTAGGATATGATCAAGGATCAAATATCCTTTAATCAAAAAGTTTGAAATGTGAGACAATTTTAGGATCATATATCTTGTTGCCAAAGAATAAGGGTAATACTGATAAACCAAGAATAAAGTTAAAGTAAATAAAGATCATACCAGAGAATCCAAGTTAGGATCCTATATCCTTAACACTTACAATTGTGGTGATCAAAAGATAAACCCTTGTAGAAAGTTAGGATCCAGGATCCTTAATTGTTTAGCTTTGGAAACCTGAAATGAGACATAACTTGGGACTAAGCCAACTATAAAAGAAAGAGTTAGTATCTGGAGACAAGCCCAATAAACTGGGGACAAGCCCAAAAAACTGGGGACAAGCCCAAAAACTGGGGATAAGCCAAAAAACTGGGGACAAGCCCAAAAACTGGGGACAAGCCCAAAGGATCTTGTGTAAACTAGAGTATGGCCTATACTGGCGACTATCCAAACTTAGTGACATGAAAATGCCAAAACCTTAGCTAACGTGAAAACGTTAGAAACCTTAGGAACGGAGGTATGGTACGTCTACCATTATACTTAGGGTCTTAAATACAGCCAGTACAATGAAATTGTCAGCCCCTAAAGCGTGTACTAGTCCCATTGCCTTTAACTGCACTAGGATAATCGTGAGCAACTGGTGAAGGTGTAAGAACCTGATTCGTAGAAGGTAATAGATACCTTAAACTGGGGACAAGCCAAAAAACTGGGATAAACCCAAAGACTTAGGAAACTTCAATGGATACTTGATCGTTTGTCAAAGATTCATCAACTTCTACAAAACTTAGAATTTAGTAAAGAAGGATAAAGGATCCAGGATCCTTCTCCTTATAATCAAAAAATTTAAAGGATTCGGTAAATTAAAATCAAATCATTACCAGAATAAGGATCATATATCCTCTATGGATCCTTTATGTGTACTAGATATGAAAATGGCCAAGGATCCTGGATCCTTCTTACATGAAGTATCTCTTTAGATGGACAGCATTCCAAGCTCTTGGTAATAAATCACCTTCCATTGTTAATAAACGGTATGCCCCCTTTCCTGCCTCAGCTTCAATAAGATAGCGGCCTTCCCACTTTTGTGCTAACTTGCCATCAGCAGGATTTGTGGTATTTTAGAATGCTTTCCTCAACACCATGTCACCAACTTGAAACTTTCTGATCCTGACATTCTTGTTATAAGCTCCAGCCATCCTTTGTTGATAACTAGCTAATCTTCTCCTTGCTAAATCCCTGAGTTCTTCTATGGTATCCAAATCTTGAACCAAGTTTTCAGCATTTCCTTCAGGATCACGGATGCCTGTTCTTGCAGTAGGAACTATCATCTCTATAGGGATCACAGATTCAGCTCCAAACACTAAAGAAAATGGAGTCTGGCAAGTAGAATTCTTGGGAGTTGTTCTATCAACCCATAACACAGAAGGTAGCTCTTCTGCCCATTTTCCCTTCTCGGATCCAAGCTTCTTCTTCAAATTGTTGATGATGATCTTATTAGATGATTTTGCTTGACCATTAGCTTGTGGGTGGACTGGTGTTGATGTTATCATCTTAATCCCCCAGCTGTCACAAAAGTTGGTAGTTCTATTCCCAATAAATTGGGATCCATTATCACAAACAATTTCAGAAGGTATGCAAATCTAGTAATAATGTTTCTCTTAATAAAGGATATTACTTCCTTTTCTCTAACTTGAGCAAAGGCTTCAGCTTCTATCCATTTGGAAATGTAATCAGTCATAGCAAGCATAAACACTTTTCCTCCTAGTGCTTTGGGAAGTTTGCCAACTATATCCATTCCCCATCTCATAAATGGCCAAGAAGAGGATACAGTATGCAGGAGCTCCGCTGGTTGATGAAGGATATTGCTATGTCTCTGACAAGCATCACATTTCTTTGCATAATCCACAGCATCCTTCTTCATAGTAGACCAATAGTATCATGTCCTATGGATCCTTGAGAATAAAGCTCTGCCCCCAGTGTGATTTCCACAATCTCCTTCATGAAAATCCTTCAGAACTTCTTGGATTTCTTGATCCTCGATGCACCTTAGATATGGACCAGCAAGAGATCATTTATATAATCTGTTATTTAGTATTGTAAATTAAGATACCTTGACTTTGAAAGCTCTAGGATTTTCTCCAATAGGGATCTCTCCATGTTTTATATATCTCAGGATTGGAAGGATTTAGGATCCTGAATGTGACTGTGCACCATCACTAGATATGATTGTAGAATCCTCCACTATTTCCATGGCTGTATGATCCTCAATAGCAGGAGTTAAGATATAGATAATTGGTATCCTAATATCCTTCCGAATCTTCAATGATGATCCAAGGTTGGCTAAAGCATCAGCTTCTATATTTTCTTCCCTAGGTACTTGTGTCAAACTAAAAGAAGCAAAAGAGCCTGCCAATTTCTTGACTATCTCTAGATATTTGATTAGTCTTTCACCTTTAACAGCATAAGAACCATTAAAGTGATTAGTGATTAACAATGAATCTACATGTACCTCAAGATACCTGATCCTCATATGCTTGGCAATTTGCAAACCAGCTATTAAGGCTTCATATTCAGCCTCATTATTAGTAGTTTGAAACTCACAAGCGATTGAATGGGGTATTATGTCCCCCTGTGGTGATTTTAGTAGTATGCCTAGTCCAGTTCCTTTGATATTTGAAGCCCCATCTATGAAGAGTATCCAAGGATCGTTAGTCTCTTCAAGGTGTTGAACTTCCAATTCAGCTTCCCTTTGTAGATCACCACTGAAATCAGCCACAAAGTCAGCTAAGGCTTGAGATTTGATGGCAGTTCTTGGTTCATATCTGATATCGTATGCACTAAGCTTTATTGCCCATTTTTCCATCCTTCCTGACATTTCAGGTTTCCTGAGAACATTCTTAATTGGAAAGTTAGCCTTAACAATAATAGCATGAGTTTCAAAATAATGGCGTAATTTAGTAGATGCCATGATTAAAGCAAGGATAAGTTTTTCTAAATGAGAATACCTGGATTCAGCATCAAGTAAACTTTTACTTACATAATACACAGGATGTTGCTACCTTCATGATCCTTTACAAGGACTGCACTTACTGCCTTAGAAGAAACTACCAAGTATAAGGATAATATATCCCCCTTTTCTGGTTTCATTAAGGCTGGAACTGAGGATAAGTAATCCTTAAAGGCCTTGAGAGCATTCTCATGTTTTTCAGTCCATTCAAATTTCTTGTTCTTTCTTAGAATGTCATAGAATTCCTTACATTTCTCTGATGACTTTCAGATGAACCTGTTCAAGGTTGCGATCCTTCCTGTCAATCTTTGCACATCTTTGGCATTGGCAGGAGATTTGATGTTCACAATCGCCTTGATTTGTTCTGGACTTGCCTCTATCCCTCTTTTTGTCACCATATAACCTAGGAACTTTCCAGCTTTTACACCAAAGTGGCACTTGGAAGGATTCAATTTCATATTGAATTTATCAAGGATATCAAATGCTTCTTCCAAATCTCTAAGGTGATCCTCAGCTCTCTTGGACTTAACCACCATGTCATCAATATAGACTTCCATTGTGTGTCCAATCAGTTCTTTAAACATCATATTAACTAGCATTTGGTATGTAGCACCTACATTTCTTAGTCCAAATGGCATAGCAATATAACAATAGATACCAGTAGGGGTCATAAAGGTTGTATCCTCTTAATCAGATGGTTCCATCTGAATTTATTGAAATCCAGATGAAGCATCCATAAAAGTTAATAATTCATGACCCGCTGTAGCATCCACCATGAAGTCAATGTGGGGTAATGGGAAAGGATCCTTGGGACATGCCTTATTTAAATCAGTGAAATCGACACATACCCTCCACTTTCCATTTTTGTTTTGAACAACAAACACATTGGCTAACCACCTTGGATACTTAACCTCTCTAATCATACATGCTCTGAGCAATTTATCTACCTCCTCTTGGATGATGGCATTCCTTTCAGGTGTAAACTTTCTCCTCTTTTGATGTATGGGTTTGAATGACCTGCCACTGCCAAGTTTATGAGTAATAATATCTTTAGAAATACTTGTCATGTCCTCATGCTTCCAGGCAAAGGTGGCTTTTCTCCTCCTTAGGAAGGATATTAGATCTTGTTCAATGTTATTGAGGATCCCGGATCCTATAAAAACTTTGGATTCAGGATCCTGAGGATCCATTAGGATATCTTTCACATCTTGTTCTCTTGCCCCCAGGACATCTCTTGGAGGATACTTTAATTGCTATTGCTCCCTGGGTCTTGAGGCTGGCTTCATGGATGAAGTGTAACAATTTTTGGCTTCTTGTTGGTCACCTTCTATCTTCACTACACCCCATGGAGTAGGGAGTTTCACACACTGATGATATGTAGATGGGACTGCTTTCATATCATGTATCCATGGCCTGCCAAGGATAACATTGCAACAGGATAAGCAATCTATAACACAAAATTTTTTAAAAGAATTAACTCCCTCTATGTAAATGGGAAGTTTAATGTCCCCCAATGTGTTCTTGGTTTCTCCACTGAATCCAACAAGAACCGATGATCTTGGGATGATTTCTGATTCAGGGATATTCATCTTCTTGAAGACATCAAGTTGACTGATGTTCACTGAGCTTCCTCCATCAATGAGAATCCTGCGAACAAAATGGTTAGAAATAAACAATGTAATAACAAGACCATCATGATGAGGATCCTGAATATCCACACGGTCGTCCTCGTCAAAGGATATGACTTTTTCCTGGGTAAGGATTGAGGTTCGAATAGGCCTATCCCCATTCTTCATCTTTGTCTTTTAGCATGCCTCTTGGCTGCTGAAAACGAAGTGCCACATATGTCTGATCCACTAGAAATGAAGTTGATAATTTATGCATCAGCTGGAGGAGCAGGAGCTCTTTCTGGAATCTTTTCAGGATCCTGGATCCTTGACTTTTTTCTTCCAAATAGCTCCTTCAAATTCCCTTTGCTTAACAGCTAACCAATCTCTTTCCTGAGTGTTATGCATTCATCAGTGAGATGACCGAAATCTTCATGATAGGCACACCATTTGGATTTATCTTTTGTAGCAGCGGGCTTATCACTCTTTCTGGGCCATCTTGCTTTTTCACCTAAATCCTGCATTGCAAGGATTTGTTCATTATTATCAACAGCAAAGCAATATTCAGAAATGGGTGGATAATCTTCATCATCCTCTTCTTGCTCCACTGCATGCACGTTTTGATTATCAGACTTGTTGTATGATTTGGATTTGTTATTCCTGAAATAGGATCCTTGCTTCTCCTGCTTTGAGGATCCTAACAGTCTCTCGTGGATCCTTTTATCATCCTCTAAACGGATGAATCTAAGGGCCCTGGTTCTTACTTCATCAAGATTCCTACAAGGGGTCATGACAAGATCATCATAGAATTATGAATCCTTAAGAAAACCCATTTTGAAAGCTTCTATAGCTGTAGCAATATCCAAATTAGGAATCTCTAAGGATTCTCTACTGAATTTAGTTATGTAATCTCTAAGTGATTCATTTTGACCTTGTGTTACCCTAATAGATCACCAGTTAATCGTTCAAATCTCCTACTTCATGAGAACTGGCTATTAAACAAATTAACTAGATTAACAAATGAAGTAATAGAGTAAGGGGGAAAACTTAACAGCCATTTAAGAGCTGATCCTATCAGTGTGGATCCGAAACCCTTGCATAGACATGCTTCTTTCAACCTTTCAGGAATGGTATTGATCTCCATTCTCTCCCTGTATTGAGCTACATGCTCTTCTGGATCAGTTGTGCCATCATACACCTTCATGTTTGGTGTATGAAACCTCTTTGGTATCTCTGCATCACAAATAGGTGGTGCAAAACGAGATATCCTGTGACACCCATCTGGAATCTCAGGAATCGGCTTAACCACTCCTGGGACGCTGGATATCATATCCTTGAGTTTTTGCAATTCCCTAGCCATAGCTTGGTTGATTCTTGTCTCCTGCACAAAGCCATGGTTAGTATTATGATAAGTATTTAAAGTGTTACCTCCTGATGGATTCAAGATTGGGATTCCTGATGTGAATCCATATTGATGTGACTCTGGCATGATTGAGGGACCAGATGAAGCAATAGTTTGCATAGGTGTGAAGTCTCCCAAGTGAATCTCTGAACTTCTGGGTTGTACACTCCTTAAGGATCCTTGATCCTGAAAGATGTTGGATCCTTGATACACCGAAGCTGGGGGTCTGGGAGGATAATCCACGGATCCGTGAGCCTGAGATGAGGATCCTTGAACCTGAGATGAGGATCCTTGAACCAGAGATGAGGATCCTAGATACTGAGAGTAGGATCCTTGAACTGTCTACGTCCCCATGTATGTCACACCCCCAAAATCCACATGCGGAGTACTACCGCGAGGCGTGTGACTGACCAGGATCTTAGCCACTAATTATCTTGAACGGATTAGTTATTGTTATAAACATCAGTATAATTAGTGACCAAATTTTAAAATTTCATAAAACATAGTTTAAGTCCACAGCAGAAAGGGGAAGAAAATGCATCATAATTTAAACCACAAGTTGTTCATATGAAACTTACGAACCACGCACTCCATCCGATTGCAACGTTCGTCCAGAGCTGTATCGAGCAACCTGCAAAGCATGCAGTAGAGTGTCAACATAAAGTTGGCGAGTTCACGTGTTTGTAGTTTTCCAGTTTTAATTACCAAAAACTTGTTTCACCAGTTAATTAATCTGTTTATACATGCGATGGGGAGCTACCCCATAAGTAAGCGACTAAACTGTTTTTACAATACCGAATACTATTCATCCGTACGTTTCCGTAGAGTGCCCCGTTTGTCAATGTTCTATCATCATTGACGGTTGCCAGAGTACATTAGTTCACGCCCGATCCCATACGCGGGCACGGTGTGAGGTTGGTGAGACCTAAATAGCGCTATCAACTAATAACCCGTTCGCCTGGCCCCGGCGACTAATCGGTATTAAGAAGTGAGGACTTGAGTGATAGAGTTTTGTTTAGTGTTGCTTGTTGCATCCAGTATAAACAGTAATTAACTAAAAGTTCCCAGTAACAAGGGAAGTAAGTAAGTTGTTCCCAGTAACAAGGGAAGAAAAGTAAGTTTGTATCCCTCACAAGGAGATAGCGTTGTTACCCGTATCCCACACAAGGAGATAGTAGCAATCCCAAACCAGGAAAGGTGTTTTGTTCCGTTTCCCAACCACCGGGAACGCATGCTTTAAGTAAAAGTAGTGAACTCACCTTTGTTTTGCTCGGTTGACAATTTACTCGTGTTAGGTGGGTCAACCATACCCTATTATGGTTTATAAATATTTATTAGGTTCGTACGCAAGTAATGGCACGTATAAATTACACGTATCTAACACATAGCACGTAAGTCATACTAACATATATGTTATTGGGCCTATCCTAGCATATAGACAGTTAAACAGTAGCAGCACATAATTCAGTTAAGCAGTGGCAATAACACACAGTCCAAAACAAGTATCACATAATGCGGCCCACTAACGGAGTTAAGCAGCCCAGTCGAGACCGGATAGTCTCGACTCGAGACTATGAGGTCTCGAGTCGCAACCACTGGATTCTAAAGTCGAAATCAGCTGGTCTCGGGTTATGAACATTTGAGTCGCAACTGTAGAGGTCTCGAGTCAGGTCTCGAGTCAAGATCAGGAGATCTCGAGTCGTAACCATGCTGGTCTCGACTCCTGGAGCGCCTTGTTTGGTTTCGAGTTGATGATTGATGGTCTCGAGTCGCAACACTATGGTCTCGACTCGCTCCATGCTGATGCTTCTAGAATTTTTAGAGTAGTACGATCCAATTAAAATTCATGAACATGTACTGTCCAATTAATTTTCATTATCATGTTTCCTATACCGTACAATCACCAAATCAGATCAAAACCACGAATTTCAAATATTTTTGGCATCATTCATACAGTTCATCATCTAGGGTTTTCATTGCAAGCAACATATTCATTCTAAAATAAATCTTGAAGCAATATTTCTTTCACAACTTTGACAATCATTTGAACCTTATGCATCACACAACTAACAAATTTCATATATCAAATATCATCAACAGTCAACTATTACACCTATGAGACTCCTACAATCATCATCATCACCGAATCATGTGCACCATCTAATCGAGATTTAATGTTTCAATATCATGTCACAAGGACCTCCTATTTTATATATCTACATCATATTTTAATATTACCTTTTAGTTACCTTCATCAGATTTCAATGACCCCACAATTCCCTAAACCTCTAACTTATTGTTCTTGTGATTATTAAAATAATATCATGAACAGAACAATCATTATTTAACATTACAAAACATCTTAAAGCTTTTTCTATATATTAAAGCTTTTTCTATTATCTCAGCAGATCAAAGTTTAGGATTGGTTCACCAATCCGTGACCTTATCATTATTCAAACACATATCACATAAAGACAACCCTATTTTACTCATAAAACCGTTACAATCAATTAGCAAACAGCAAACACGCATATAATTCAAGAACCACTAGATTACAAGACAAGCACTGACCAAAATGTACTGACCGAGAGGCCATCGAGACAAAAAGGGGTGTCTGCTGCCACCGTTATGGGTCCGGATCGGAGCTTCGGCGGTCCGCCGCGGCCGTCGCTGGTGAGTTCTCCGCTGCCACCATCCGAAGCACCGTTCGATATTCCGATGAAGCTCGTCAGAATGACCAGAGCCGTCTTCACCTTTACTGCAGCTACTGCGAGCGGCGGCGCAGCTCCAACTCCGCCGTGACCGGCCGGTTAAACAGGAACGAGAGGGTGGGATGTCTCGTTGGAGCGCCGGTGAACGGAGGGAGACCGTCGGCAGTCGATTGGAGTCACCGGTCCCTCTCCCTCTCTCTCACTCACCTCTGACTCTCTCTCTCTCTCTACTGTGTGAGGGTGTGCACGTTAGAACAAGATAGGGGAATAGAGCTTGTTGGGTTGGCCGGAATGCATCTCCGATCGCCGGAGATGAGTCTGATCGGACAGGGGATGTGGAAGAGGGTGTGGGGTGCGGCTGACTAATTATTTAGGGTTTTAGGTTTGTTTGTTTGTTTTTATAAAAGAAGATGAGGAGGGTGGGGGATTATAAGGGGGTTTAAAAAGATAGGGTTTAGATTTAGGTTAGTTGGGTTGGGCCTAGCCCAAGTGCATGAACCCGATTGCGCGTCTCATTTAATTATACCGGCCCAGATATTCTAAAATATATCCGTGATATGTAATTAAATTTCTAATCGCGTGTGTTGTTATTTGTAAATACATGTTACTACTAGTAAGAATGATGATAATAATAATAATAATAATAATAATAATAATAATGATAATAATAATAATAATAATAATAGTAATAACAGGCTCGTCTCACGACGATCAGGATCAAGGGTTCGAGTTGTCACATTCTCCCCATGTTACAGGAATTTCGTCCTCGAAATTTAAGCAAAAGTCATACGATTCGCTCTATTTGTATACATAGACTCCATTACCATACGTATATACAAGCAGTTTCACGAAAGTCCACAAAACGAGCATGCAAGCCACATAGCACATACAGTCACATAGCATTAGATTCACAGAGTTATACGTATCTCACATAGTACGGATTTTCACAACTTAACTATAGCATCCAAGAAACGTATAGGAAAACCCGAAGTGTCACATTATCCCCAAGTTCAAGAAATTTCGTCCCGAAATTTAGCGCGCAGTCACTGACAAGCTAGTGTGATTAAACGTTTTCGTGGGGTGTCACATCATCCCCTTGTTGGTTTGAAATTTCTTCCTGAAATTCCAGTTGTAGCTTCAGTGCTGGAAGTAATGTTTGTAGACAACTTGGGATACGTGCGCATCAGCTGGTTTTCCCGTTCCCAGGTAAACTCTGGGCCACGGCGTGAGTTCCAACGAACTCTGTCTGTTGGTTACACTACGCGCGAGGGTTTTGATTACTTGGTCCTTGATCTCAACCGGTTCCTCAACGAAGCGTAGTTTGTTGATGATCACGAGTTCCTTAAAAAGGAACAACGAATGTTTCATCTGACAGACACTTCTTCAGATTAGGTACGTGAAAGACGTGTACCGCACTCAGCCCTTCAGGCAGGTTTAGTCTGCGAAGCTACCTTACCGATCACTTCGGTATTTTCAAACGGTCCAACATATCGTGGATTAAGTTCGTCCCGTTAGCCAAAACGTACCTCACCCTTCTAGGGTGAAACTTTAAGTAGAACCCAGTCTCCGACTCGGAATTCTAGAGGTTTCCTACGCTTATCCGCGTAGTCTTTCTGACGGCCTGGAACTGCCGCCATACGTTGTCAGTTCTGGGCAATCCTACCCGTTGCGTCAAGTTCAAGTTCTGGGCCGGTATTTTGGCTTCCGCCCAACATAGAGGTGATCGGCATCTACGTCTGTGCAATGCCTCAAATGGTGTTGCCTGAATGCTAGTGCGGTAGCGGTTGTTGGAAGAGAAATCTACAAAAGAGAAGTGTCACTCGTATCCAAGGACGATAACACGTGTTCTCAGCATGCCTTTGAGTGTTCGGATGGTGCGTTTGGCCTGACCATCGGTTTGCGGGCGATAAGTGGTGCTCATGCCTAACTGTGAGCTTGCGCACAGCCCTGCGACGAATCGGATGCAAAACGTGGGTTACGATCAGATATAAGAGAAGTTGGCATCCCGTGCCTAGTACCTACTTCTACCAAGTAGAGGGTTGCAAGTTCGAAAACTTATCGGTTTCCTTGGTTGCGTGTCGTTGCTAGCAAACATTTCGTCAAAGCCTTGGACAGGATGGAATAAGATAGAAGCACCTCGTAGATCATCTTCCAATTGCTGGAGTTGCGGATATTTAAGCATCTCTCGAATGCTAGGTGATGCTCTTTCGAGTTTAAATCGTGAGGGGTTGCGTATGCGATCGAGGAGAGCGGGCTTCGCGACGTTAAAAGTTGCGCGTTGAAAACTTAACGCAGGCGGTTTGAGTCGTAGAAGTACCAGGGTAAAGTGGAGGAGTCGTTCGGACTACCTCCGGTTTTCGGAGTAGCTTCAGATGTCGTCGAAGGAAACAGGCATCGAATTTTGACAGGATGGAATAAATTCGAGTGTCGTAACTAGGTGTTAACCGTATCGAGTTCGAAGAACAGTGCTTGCGATACCCGTTACCCCCGGGGTATCCTTGGCTCGTTGCTCCAACGAGTTACATTTGTAGGAAGTAGTTTGTCCAAACGGAGATTTGTGCAAAGTAGAGTAGAATAAAGATCATGGAATCCGTGAAACATAACACGAGTAGCGAGATATCGCAAGAATGATAGTTGCAATCGATGCGTTCAAACTTGAGGCAAAACATGAGGGCTTTGGGATCGGCAAATTAACGATTCATCTGATGTCGACGAGGTAGTTGGTCGTACACAAGCTATGGGCATTTAGAATACAGAACGTTGTTTGCAGTTAAAGGGGTGTTACGTCGATATGGTTGGCGCAAAATGGAGTAGCTAGAGAGGGATGGTCGTCGTGCGGTTCTGTAGGTTTCAGGGTCTACTGGGACGTCTGGCTGGATGCGGTTTCTCAGGTCGGTAGAAAATCAAGTTCGAGTGGATTAGTTTAAGTCGTGCAAATGAGTTTAAAGTAGCGTTTGCGTCGTCGAGGGGTTTCGATGTGAAAATGCGGAAACAGGCCTTCGAAAAAGCACGATTGGAGTAACGCGTTGCTGAATTTCAAGGGCTAACAAGTTTGTTGACTAAAGGTTGAGTTTGTTGAGTTCACTAAACTAAAGAGAGATCTGGTCAAGGTTTCTGTACGAAGAAACGTGGATGTCGTAATAAAGAAACGATAGAAGCGGGGATACCATCTTGAGCATGAAGCGCGAATTCGTACAAAAGCTAGCGAAAGGATCCACGGAATCAGAAAAGTCGTCAAAGAATAACGATTCTGGCGAATGAAGGATAAGGTAAGCATCTAGGTCACCGTACTAGTAGGTGGGTTGAATGGCTCGTATCTTCGTCTTGCCACGCCTCCAAATACGCCGGTTTGTAAGAAAGATATCGCTTTGTTGGGTTTTGGGGTGTGCTAAGATATAAGGTTGAACTTGAATAAGGATTTACCATGTAACGAGGATTTAGGGGAAACAACTTTGTGGTCGATGGAAAGGTGATACGATTGCTGGCACTGCAATGTGAGGCATATCCTACGCATGCTTTTCGTGTTCGAGACGTGAAAACGGAAACCCGAAAGGTGTAGACTTACCAGAATGCTTCAAGAATCCAGGTGATCAGTCGTGTGAGGGAACAAGTCTCACTACTTAAGTTGGGAAAGAAATACGCAAGTAAAAAGGATGCGAATGACATCGTCGTTCCTTCTAGTATCCCATGATATAGGGGTGGCTCCCCTTCGTCGATTCGTTCTCGTAACTTCTCTATGTGCTTCGTAGCAGACCTTTCCTGGGCAGGTCTATCGAGTGGACGTCCCTTGCGTCGATTGCAGTCCAAGGATGATACCAGGAAATACGTGGACGAGGACTTGGAATAACTGGTTCCTTGCCCTTAGTGTATCGTGGTTTCGAATCAGGTTTAGGAGGACTCGCTCCTGTTTAACACGTAACATGCTAGCCTAACCTTCGTATGATCCACTGTTGGTTAGTACTAAATATACGCATACGTACTAACATATATATGCTAATTATACACAAACACACATGCGTGTCCACACACATAAGTTATGCACAAGTAAATGCTAATAGACTACCATTACCAGGTGAGCATCTGAGGTTGACGAACCTTGCAATCCGGAGTGTGGTGTCGTTGTGGTTTCCACCAAAGAACGGTTATAGTCTAGTTTTCATATAAAAATATTTTATCTCTCAACCAAAAATATTTTATATTTAAAACCTAGTTCGCTATAACCAATGGCTCTGATACCAATCTGTCACACCCCCAAAATCCACATGCGGAGTACTACCGCGAGGCGTGTGACTGACCAGGATCTTAGCCACTAATTATCTTGAACGGATTAGTTATTGTTATAAACATCAGTATAATTAGTGACCAAATTTTAAAATTTCATAAAACATAGTTTAAGTCCACAGCAGAAAGGGGAAGAAAATGCATCATAATTTAAAACCACAAGTTGTTCATATGAAACTTACGAACCACGCACTCCATCCGATTGCAACGTTCGTCCAGAGCTGTATCGAGCAACCTGCAAAGCATGCAGTAGAGTGTCAACATAAAGTTGGCGAGTTCACGTGTTTGTAGTTTTCCAGTTTTAATTACCAAAAACTTGTTTCACCAGTTAATTAATCCGTTTATACATGCGATGGGGAGCTACCCCATAAGTAAGCGACTAAACTGTTTTTACAATACCGAATACTATTCATCCGTACGTTTCCGTAGAGTGCCCCGTTTGTCAATGTTCTATCATCATTGACGGTTGCCAGAGTACATTAGTTCACGCCCGATCCCATACGCGGGCACGGTGTGAGGTTGGTGAGACCTAAATAGCGCTATCAACTAATAACCCGTTCGCCTGGCCCCGGCGACTAATCGGTATTAAGAAGTGAGGACTTGAGTGATAGAGTTTTGTTTAGTGTTGCTTGTTGCATCCAGTATAAACAGTAATTAACTAAAAGTTCCCAGTAACAAGGGAAGTAAGTAAGTTGTTCCCAGTAACAAGGGAAGAAAAGTAAGTTTGTATCCCTCACAAGGAGATAGCGTTGTTACCCGTATCCCACACAAGGAGATAGTAGCAATCCCAAACCAGGAAAGGTGTTTTGTTCCGTTTCCCAACCACCGGGAACGCATGCTTTAAGTAAAAGTAGTGAACTCACCTTTGTTTTGCTCGGTTGACAATTTACTCGTGTTAGGTGGGTCAACCATACCCTATTATGGTTTATAAATATTTATTAGGTTCGTACGCAAGTAATGGCACGTATAAATTACACGTATCTAACACATAGCACGTAAGTCATACTAACATATATGTTATTGGGCCTATCCTAGCATATAGACAGTTAAACAGTAGCAGCACATAATTCAGTTAAGCAGTGGCAATAACACACAGTCCAAAACAAGTATCACATAATGCGGCCCACTAACGGAGTTAAGCAGCCCAGTCGAGACCGGATAGTCTCGACTCGAGACTATGAGGTCTCGAGTCGCAACCACTGGATTCTAAAGTCGAAATCAGCTGGTCTCGGGTTATGAACATTTGAGTCGCAACTGTAGAGGTCTCGAGTCAGGTCTCGAGTCAAGATCAGGAGATCTCGAGTCGTAACCATGCTGGTCTCGACTCCTGGAGTGCCTTGTTTGGTTTCGAGTTGATGATTGATGGTCTCGAGTCGCAACACTATGGTCTCGACTCGCTCCATGCTGATGCTTCTAGAATTTTTAGAGTAGTACGATCCAATTAAAATTCATGAACATGTACTGTCCAATTAATTTTCATTATCATGTTTCCTATACCGTACAATCACCAAATCAGATCAAAACCACGAATTTCAAATATTTTTGGCATCATTCATACAGTTCATCATCTAGGGTTTTCATTGCAAGCAACATATTCATTCTAAAATAAATCTTGAAGCAATATTTCTTTCACAACTTTGACAATCATTTGAACCTTATGCATCACACAACTAACAAATTTCATATATCAAATATCATCAACAGTCAACTATTACACCTATGAGACTCCTACAATCATCATCATCACCGAATCATGTGCACCATCTAATCGAGATTTAATGTTTCAATATCATGTCACAAGGACCTCCTATTTTATATATCTACATCATATTTTAATATTACCTTTTAGTTACCTTCATCAGATTTCAATGACCCCACAATTCCCTAAACCTCTAACTTATTGTTCTTGTGATTATTAAAATAATATCATGAACAGAACAATCATTATTTAACATTACAAAACATCTTAAAGCTTTTTCTATATATTAAAGCTTTTTCTATTATCTCAGCAGATCAAAGTTTAGGATTGGTTCACCAATCCGTGACCTTATCATTATTCAAACACATATCACATAAAGACAACCCTATTTTACTCATAAAACCGTTACAATCAATTAGCAAACAGCAAACACGCATATAATTCAAGAACCACTAGATTACAAGACAAGCACTGACCAAAATGTACTGACCGAGAGGCCATCGAGACAAAAAGGGGTGTCTGCTGCCACCGTTATGGGTCCGGATCGGAGCTTCGGCGGTCCGCCGCGGCCGTCGCTGGTGAGTTCTCCGCTGCCACCATCCGAAGCACCGTTCGATATTCCGATGAAGCTCGTCAGAATGACCAGAGCCGTCTTCACCTTTACTGCAGCTACTGCGAGTGGCGGCGCAGCTCCAACTCCGTCGTGACCGGCCGGTTAAACAGGAACGAGAGGGTGGGATGTCTCGTTGGAGCGCCGGTGAACGGAGGGAGACCGTCGGCAGTCGATTGGAGTCACCGGTCCCTCTCCCTCTCTCTCACTCACCTCTGACTCTCTCTCTCTCTCTACTGTGTGAGGGTGTGCACGTTAGAACAAGATAGGGGAATAGAGCTTGTTGGGTTGGCCGGAATGCATCTCCGATCGCCGGAGATGAGTCTGATCGGACAGGGGATGTGGAAGAGGGTGTGGGGTGCGGCTGACTAATTATTTAGGGTTTTAGGTTTGTTTGTTTGTTTTTATAAAAGAAGATGAGGAGGGTGGGGGATTATAAGGGGGTTTAAAAAGATAGGGTTTAGATTTAGGTTAGTTGGGTTGGGCCTAGCCCAAGTGCATGAACCCGATTGCGCGTCTCATTTAATTATACCGGCCCGGATATTCTAAAATATATCCGTGATATGTAATTAAATTTCTAATCGCGTGTGTTGTTATTTGTAAATACATGTTACTACTAGTAAGAATGATGATAATAATAATAATAATAATAATAATAATAATAATAATAATAATAATAATAATAATAATAATAATAATAATAATAATAATAGTAATAACAGGCTCGTCTCACGACGATCAGGATCAAGGGTTCGAGTTGTCACATTCTCCCCATGTTACAGGAATTTCGTCCTCGAAATTTAAGCAAAAGTCATACGATTCGCTCTATTTGTATACATAGACTCCATTACCATACGTATATACAAGCAGTTTCACGAAAGTCCACAAAACGAGCATGCAAGCCACATAGCACATACAGTCACATAGCATTAGATTCACAGAGTTATACGTATCTCACATAGTACGGATTTTCACAACTTAACTATAGCATCCAAGAAACGTATAGGAAAACCCGAAGTGTCACAATGTATCCTCCTGAACTAGAGAAGGATCCTTGATGCTGGAAGGAGGATCCTTGAGGCTGAAGAGGGGATCCTGAAGGCTGGAAGTAGGATCCTAGAGCCTGTGTCATTGCCGATGATCCATAGTGCATACTTGATAATCCTCCCTGATGTTGGACACCTGATGATGGACACCTGATGTTGTAGAATGTTGGGCAGTTGTGGCTGGAGTGTTGAAATTCAGTGATCTCAGCACCAATGGAGAGTGATCCTCTGGTGATCTTTTCAATTTCTTGATCTCATTAATTTCTCGAAGGATCCTGTCATTAGTTCTGTCCTGCTGCTGCATGTAATCCTTCATCTGCAAAATCAAAGAATAAAGATCATTGTTAGTAGGACTAGTAGAAACAGCAGTAGTTGATTTTGAGAAAACGGGGGTTGGCTTCTTCGCAGCATTTTCAGCATTCTTCTGGGATCCAGAAGGAGCTGGAGGCAAAGGTGGAATGCCCTGTAAAGAGGTGATCGCCGGCATAGAGCTTGAAGTATTCTTCGCATGGGAAGCCATGTGGTTGAAGGTAATGAACAGAATTGGATGAAATGAACAAAAATTTTCAAGAATGAAGCACCAATTGCCCCACGATGGGCACCAAACCGTTTTGGTCAAAAATCACACAAGGATAATGCAACCAAATCTGATTTTGTGAGGTGTGATGCTTAGTTAAATAATCAAATATATGAACAATGAATGAATGAAATGAGTGGTTAACACAAGGATTTATACGAGGAAATAGCCCTTGATCAATGAATGATCTCCGGCATAAAAAACCTCGGGTGATGGAAACTACCGATCACCAACTATATTAATCAATAAACATTACAAATCGGGATGATAACAAGCTTGGTACAAGGATCACTAGTGTGCAAGAGTGTGTAATCGCAGAGAGTTCTTGAGAGCTCAAGTTTAGTGCAGTTGTGTTGCTAATAATAATGTCTAAATCAAGCTTGTATCCCCATTAAAAATAGAAATATGTAGCCTAACTAACTATCCGCAAATGATGCAAGTCCCCTACGATCACAATAACGGTCGAAGAGTTCATGCACGTGCAGAATCACCAAGCATATTCCCTTAGAATCTCGGTTGGACCAAGTCCTATTCGAATATACCTGCAAAACAAGTTTAAAAATGATGGAAACAATTGTTAGTGTTAGGATAATAACGAGGATCCTGGATCCTTAGTCTTGCAACAACTTATGAGGATCCTTAATTCAAACTAAACTGAGGATCCGTGATCCAAGCTGCACTTGAGGATCCGTGATCCAAGCTGCACTTGAGGATCCGTGATCCATAAGCTGTGAAATTCTATCCCTATCAAGTACATTCACTTTTTCTCACTATTAGTGAGTACATTCATATTTGTAAACCTTTTTATACAAACCTCAATTGTTTTAAAATATAATTAACAGTGATTGAGTATTTGAGATTCTACAATTACTCTCGGTATGTTGGGGTTTTTGTATACATTACTTGTTACTAATACTGAGAATAGTAACATAACCACAAGTTAGGATTGACAGTACCGTGTGTGGTAATTTGGTAGATATAAACAAATGTAATTGCGGATGCCCTCAATACTGTAAAGATATAAAATTGTTTTGACTAAATTGGGATGCACTCACCAGTATTTCCCACTGACAAAATGTTTTAAAATGCGTTTCAGGTAACAAAATGTGAAAGCCAATTAGAAGCCAGCTGGAGAGCACTGAAAGCTTGGAAAAGTGGCTTTAAAAGTTACCTAAACAAGAAAGAAGTTTTATTTGAATAAAATAAGGTTTATCCCTATAAACACTTTATAAATGGAAACTTGGGTTTTTCCCATGTAATTATTATTTATAAAAGTGTGGCGTTTTACTATGATAAACTATTTCCTAACTACGGTCCTGATGTCATTTCCGCTGACAAATTAATAAACACTGATACCACTAATCTGTGAGCTCGCGGCCGCCCGCCTTCTGGGGCAGGGGTCAGGGGTTGCGACAGAGAAAAGTGGTATCAGAGCTACAACCACTGATTCGAGCCACAGAGGTGTTCTGCTAACACCAGTATTTTATCAAATATGTTAGGAAATAATCAATATGCTTAAGTGTATATATGTATATTATTGTTTTGTGTTATTTGACAATCTGTTAGTTTACAGTATGAGTGAGCAAGGTACGTCTGACGCCTACCGTCATCTAGATAGTTCTCCCAAAAGTGAAGGAACCTCATCACAGCTTACTCCTTCGAGGTATTCTGCTGATACAGAAGAGGGGATTTTCATATTTAAGGCGCAATCCGAGGAACCATTCCCTTCGAAAAAGAGAGGATGGTTTAGTAGGGGAGCACACGAGAGGAGAAAGCGAATGAGAAAGTTACACCAGCAAAGAGCTTTAGCAACAGCCAATAGGGAAGTCAATGCCCAGACACAAGACAAAGTTAATAGATGTTTGGCAAACTTCCATATACTAGCTACCACTGCAGCAGATCCAAATCTTGACCAAATCATTGCACTACAACCATTGCCACTGTTTCCAACCCAACCAATGGAGATAGAGCCTAACCCAGGAAACGAATTTCCCATACCAGCCTTTGACCCTGACGAGATACCTAGAATCCCAGCACCTAATCCTCTAGCATATGATCCATGGAATGATGACCACAGGGATTATAGGGAACTCTTTCCACAGGAAGAACCAATACCAAACCCCATAGCCCAATACACCAACCTTCATCCTTAAGATCCATATTGGGATAATGATCAGTATGTTCAGGAGATATTAAACAATCCGTACCCATATGGAGAACCGTTACCTTTGTACCCTGACCCAGTACCGGTACCACGACCACCCATGACTGACGAGAATGTGCAGGAGCTCCGCACATATGGTGAGGAATTGATAGAAGGAGGAGAGAGGATGAGACAAATAGGGGAAAAGCACGTGTGGAAATACGACGACCGAGAGATGCAGTTTGATCCCTAATATATATATATATATATATATATATATATATATATAGGGGACCGCTAAAATGGGAACCACCTCGAGTTGTAAGAACCGTGAGAACTACACCGTACGGGGCGAGGTGGACCAAAATTTTTTTTCATAAACGTAGATGCGTGTATTATAAACACATTTGTAAAACAAAAATTCAAAAAAAAATGTCGTGTGTGTAGTTTTGAGCACCACAAGTTTGTGTTTACGGGTACCGTAAATTTAACCGGAAAATTTACGGTACCCGTAAACACAAACTTGTGGTGCTGAAAACTACACACACGACATTTTTTTTTTGAATTTTTTTTTTACAAATGTGTTTATAATACACGCATCTACGTTTATAAAGAAAAATTTTGGTCCACCTCGCCCCGGATCAAGTAGTTCTCACGGTTCTTACAACTCGAGGTGGTTCTCATTTTAGCGGGCACTTATATATATATATATATAGGGGAAGGTTCATTTGAGAAGAAAAAGAATAAAGGGCATATTAGTAAAATATTATTTCATTTATAACTCATATCATTAATTTTTAACTCTTTAATTAATTAGTCAACTAATCATTAATTATCCTACATATAATCTACAAAACCTACACATATCAAAATTTTCTACATATACCCTACACATTATAGAATTTTATCCTACACAGTCGAAATTTATCCTACACATCTTGAAATATATCCTACACAACTCGTAATTTATCCTACACACCTTGGAAAAAGTATATATTTTGAAAAGGAGTTACAAATTTAATTTAGTTAGTTATTAAAGGGGAAGAATACAAATTAATGATTTTTGTAAGTTTACCAATATACCCTTATATTAAAATTAAATGCAAATATTAAATGAAGTAAAATGAAGCATTCTTATTGGTTGAAACTTATTCTTTTTTCTTCTTACAAAAAATTTCTTCTCATTTGAACCCTCCACTATATATATATATATATAGGGGAAGGTTCATTTGAGAAGAAATTTAATGTAAGAAGAAAAAGAAGAAAGGGCATATTAGTAAAATGCTATTTCATTTATAACTCATATCATTAATTTCTCTCTTTAATTAATTAGTCAACTAATTATTAATTATCCTACATATAATCTACAAAACCTACACATATCAAAATTTTCCTACATATACCCTACACATTATAGAATTTTATCCTACACAGTCGAAATTTATCCTACACACCTCGAAATATATCATACACAACTCGTAATTTATCCTACACAACTAGTAATTTATTTTACACTTTAAATTAACTTGTTTTTTTTTTAATTTGGAAAAAGTTTATATTTTGAAAAGGAGTTACAAATTTAATTTAACTAGTTATTAATGAGGAAGAATACATATTAATGATTTATGTAAGTTTACCAATATACCCTTATATTAAAATTAAATACAAATATTAAATGAAGTAAAATGAAGCATTCTTATTGGTTGAAACTTCTTCTTTTTTCTTCTTACAAAAAAAAATCTTCTCATTTGAACCCTCCACTATATATATATATATATATATATATATATATATATATATATATATATATATATATATATAAATGCATGTAGTTTGAAAAAAATCAACTAAAATAGGTAACCTAAAATATATTGATGCATAACTAATAGTGTGTTTACATTTCGGTTTTAGATTGTAACAAATATATATATATATATAGAACAAAGATCTGTTAGGAACCACCATTTATTGCAAGAACCAATGTGAACACAAACAAAAATGCATAAAAATAGCTAAAAAACACACAAATTTTTTTTTAATAATTTTTATAAAAAAATCGCTATTTTTTTGCTACTAAAAGTAGCGATTTTAACATAAAAATATTAAAAAAAAATTTGGATTTTTTTAG